>OX457093.1:9979310-12707716 GCA_949752805.1 Deilephila elpenor | reverse complement strand
GGGTAAAGGCCCAAAAAAATAGGTATTAGAAACGTAATTTTATAGTAGGTATTCTTTATTATAAAAATGTTTAGAACGATGTTCAAGTTTAGAACCTGATAGTTTAATTAGAAATCTTGAATGAGAAACACCTTCGCATTGTGTAACTAAATACGTATAATATCTAATAAGATATTCTCATGTAACGATGTCTTTAATTAATCTATTTTAAGCCATAAACTAGCGAAGCGAACTAATATTTGTACGCATAATCATAATAACTTTGCTGATATTGAAATGTCTACGAACGCTGAAATTTTATTGGAATTTAAAGCTAACAATAGTCGGTAGTTTTGATTAGAAAACTTTTCACTTTAGCTGATTAATAGATGGGGATTTATATTAAAAAATAGCAAAGATTTGTACACAGATCCATCCATGTCAGTTTAGTAATAATATTTTTTTAAATCGATGTTTTTAAGAATACTAAATATTATGGGGGCCTTCAATTAATCATGTGATGTTTTTTTAGCATTTTTGACCCTCCCCTCCCCCTTGGTGGCATGTTCTGACTTCTGAGGTGTAAGACTAACAGCCACCTCCCACCCAAAATCACGTGTATTTTTTATTACCTACAAAGAATCTTAATTTTTATAGAATATCATCTTTCAAAACAGGTATAATCTAGGACTTCTTTCGTTGCCTGATAACAACGAGTCTAGTTCACACTACACGCCGCTTTTCGGTTTTGACGCATCGCGCATTAACGAAAATATTAATACACGTGATATCTTACTACTAAATTTATATCCGTTACTCAACATAGTGTAGTCAAACGAAATACATACAAACTTAGTAAACAGATACATCCAATCGACATCTCCTTTATCTTTCAGCTAGCTAGGTCAGAAAATGTATACTTATTATTTATAAAATAGTTTGTACTGACTAAGATTAACGAACAGCCGAAATAAAATATAATATTCTTTTACAACACAAGTGAAATAACTTTTGGGAATGTTTACTTTGTGTGAAATTCTTTTATGTTTGAAGTTAGAAACACGAATATTTTAATTACAGCTGGCGCTTTTCGGGTGTTTTGGATACTCGAATATCAGTAGAGTAATGAAATATAAAGGAAAGGAAATATTAATGCGGGTTATTTTTTTCAAATATACAGGGTATATCAAAACCGCGACCGAAAACAAAGCCAGGTGGTAGTTTTAGCGGCTACAGACACAATGCAACTAAAAATTTTGCAAAATAAGCGACGAATTTTTTTTTACAATTTTTTAAAAATCATCGTTTTTGAGGGGTAAATACCTAGTTTTTGCAAAAATAGTAATTTAAACCCTTACGTACCATTGCGTGTTTAAAAATTAAGCGATGTACGTCATTATTTTAGAAAAACTATGTTTAATCACTCAAATACGACGATATGTAAAAAATAACAAAAAAAAATTGACGATTTTTTTTGTAAAATTTTTACTTGCATTGTGTTTGATATTACTAATACTACCTCCTGGCTTCGTTTTCGGTCGCGGTCTTGATATACCCTGTATAACGTAATGATGAGGTTCAAGATGAGTTTCAGGCTTTTTGAATTTTACATTCTAAGGAGGAGGGAGAGAATGGGTAGGGATATTGTGTATCGGAGTTTTCTTTTATTGGGTCAAAGCTTAATGGTAAGCCCGATGTAGTCAAGCTAGAATCTTTAATAATAACGTATTGAGTGATATTTTTATCACGTGCGTAAAAAGATGAATAAAATAAAATGTATTGTCCATAAAGTAAACAACGCAGCCGAAGTTGCGGGTATAAGCTGGTTACTTATGGAGTTAATAGATGGCGCCACTTAGACGGTAAAGCGACGCGTGGTTTCATTAGAAGGAGCCTATTATAATCTCCTGCTTTACATGTCGGCTAATATATTTTAAGCTCGGAATATCGGAAGGGAAATATATATTATTGTCTACTCTCATGCAAACGAAGGCATCGTTACTAGGTAATCTTGTTTGTATCTACAAAATGATGTACTTTGTATCTAAAATGTTTGAAAGCAAACACATAATGGCCTTTATTGGGAAGTTTTAATTGCCTTTAATAAATGAAAATAGTAGATGATGAAATAAGTTAGCAATTAAGCAAAAAGATTCGAAATTGACAATAATTTACATATTTATCATCCATATAAATCACAACATTATTCATTTAGTCCGTCTGTATAGAGGAGGGTAGAAGAATTGATTGCTTCTTGGTCTTTTCTATGTCGGTCAAAATACAGCGGTTAAAGCATATTACTAATGCAACGTTATATTGTAAAATAGTTCGCTGGCCCGCGTGTTGCCTCCTTCTTAGAATCGTATTTCCTTTCCATGTAGCGTATTTTCGAGTGGAATGGTAACAGATAGTTTGGTATGTTGCCAATAGATGGCGCTGTACTTATTTTCACGCGCAGGCCAGTCGTTTTGCCGATCAAGGATTAAAAATTAAAATTTAAAACCTGGCAAAAAGTTGAACTTAATAATAAAACAATTGACATAAAACGTATACTAAAAAAGTTAAAATATTAAGAAAGTAGTTACTACATTTGAAACAGAACCTGTTGTCGATTTTCATTATAAGTAACAACACGTGATATAACAGTAATTAATTAAACTCCTCAATTAATCAATAAGTACTTTCTCTGCCTCGGTGGCGTTGTTGTATTACGGTACGGTTACAAAGCTGAGGTCTCGGGTTCGTGTCCCGGGCCGGGCAAAGTGATATTGGATTTTTCCATTCATTATCAGCCCGGAGTCAGGAATTTGTACCCGACATGGCGATAGGCTCGCCCCCTATCACATCGTGGGACGGAAGGCGAAATATGGGTGTCCTGGTGGCGCGTCTGCCTACCCCTTCGGGGACAAAGGCGTGAGTTTATGTATGTATGTATGTACTTTCTCTGTTCAGCCAAAGGAATTCCACTGATGAAAATAGGCTTTCCCCAAGGATCTCCATAGGACCCTGCTCGACGCGCCTTACATCAGGGCGTTCATCAGCTCTGCGTTATGGGCCGCCCTTCACAGTTATTAGTGCTTTATACGACTTTTAATTGAATTAATTACTTCATTAAATTATAAATGTACTACTTAAAAATTTAGCATTCTTTTCTGATTCCCCAACATGCTTTTATCATTCCTCAAGCAAAAATCATCTTTAACTTAGTTTCTATATTATTGCATATAACAATATTGCACAGTTGATGTAGTGGCTATAGGAGTGAACAGTAAGGTTTTGGGATCGATGTTTAAGTTGGCTCTCATTATTTTTATGACTTCAAAATAACCGCTCGCTGTACAAAGTGATAAGATAAGTGTATGTTTAGTAATGGGCATACTAGTCAAAAGTAATGGCGATAATGTAATCCTTTCTACACGGTGAGAGTGAAACGAGTTACCGTAATTTAGTTAGAATATTAATCAATAAATTATAGTTGTTCTTATCGTGAAAGCTATTGACGGTGAGTAGCAAGGGAGTTCCAAAGTTTTAAAGGACGAATATATATACTGAAGCACAATTAGGTATAGAGAACATAGAACTTGGCATGCTTTTTTTCCATCAATAATCTTTTAGATTTTTTCTGTCATACTCAAAATATGTGATCGAATACTTGGGATAGTTGAGCTTGAGACCACCAGGTGCGGCTAAATTTGGCTCCAGTCCAAAGATATGAAACGTTAGTGCAATGTAAGTACGTCATAAAAAGTAACTGATACTTGCACGTGGAATAACACAACGGGATACTTGAAAAATGATTTTATTTTTCTTTATTTATTTTTACATTCATTTATAAGTACACGAATAGATGTTGTAGCTAATTATAACAATAATATAAACTAATTTCCCCACCACATAATGAGATCATATAATAAACTTCAAAATACATATCACAAAGAAATACGCCTAAAATTATAACAGTCGTGACTCAAGAGGAATTTATGAAAAACTCTAACGTCTTTAAAAAATACGGTTAAGAACAGGGAAATGAATGTAATAAACTTTCATTACAAATATTATTTAATAACAATTAATTTTTATATGTTCACAGCATCGTTGTATTTTACAATCTAAGTTTGATCTATTTTATTTTACGAATATATGTTGTACCTATTGTCCGTACCTATTGGTGTATAAGTTTCTATATTAATATATCTATGAAGTTGAATTTCTGCAGCGACTTCGATACATTGGCAATTTTCAAAATATTTTCCAAGATATAGATATTATTATGAATCGTGCAAGCAATCTGAATTTTTGAAGAATTTGAGTTCATTTATTACCATAAACATTGACAGTCTCAATCCATTACTTCAGATGTGTCCCTAAGGTATACGAAGGGTGCGGATTGAACGCACCTCTCAGTTTGTAGTCACAGCATCAATCATTACATGAATATTCCCAGCTTGTATATTTATATCATGGTAATCTAATCATGGAAAACAATTTAAAATTGTATACTTTTCTTAGGCAGTGGGTAACAGTTTGGTCACTTCACAAGCGCCCAAATAGAAATGTTCTCAGTCGCTGCGAATTTCAACATTTTTTTGGTGTATAAAATTACGATCTGAGGTAACCGCACGGTTTTCAAGACACATTCATTATGTTATTTATTTTACAGCCCAAATTTTCATAATCAACAGTATATTGAGCCATTTCACTTCGCCAATATAAAGAAATTTCAATGTTAAATATATACTACAGATCTAATTTTATCATTAAGTGCGCGTCTTAGTACCTCCGTGGCTTATTATATGTAGTGAGCAATATAAATACATTTAGAATTATCTATGAACTTATCCCAAAAACGGTGGCTTGGTGTACGCAAGAACATGATGTGTATTAGATACCAATTTAATATGATGACTATGTATTCATATATTTGAGGGAAATGCTTCAAGCCACCATTTTTCAGATTTAACAAACGGTGAAGTCATATTTTAATATTAATCATTTATGTGCGAAAGAATTAGATACTAGATGTAGTAATTTTGGTGCAAAAATTGTCGGTATACAATCAATAAACTTTTGAAACATAACACAATGTAATAAATACATTTCAAAACTGTTCGCTTTATTATGATTTAACAAAACATAACTTGTTCATATAAAAGTTATAGTTGGCCATAAATTATAAAAATATTGTTCTCCATTTATACGTATAAGTATCACGTATAAGTATAAAAACTTAATTTATTTCATATTGTTTGAAACAGGAAAAGAGTAATAAGAAGATACTCCATTAATTACGCCACGTATATTTCTTTGCCGTTCTAACTCCCATTTTCATAACTATAAACTGTAATGTGGAAAATAGTATTACCAATATTTTATACTTGCTTAATGTAATTATAATAATGTGAAATTTCATTGCGAATGTACGTAATATTAAGTTTGAGGTACATATAGATAATAACCATTAAGTAATTAATCATGTTACAGATTCAATATTTCCATGTCTCTAATCCCGCCCAAAGTGTGACATCATTAATGGATGACATACCATTCCTTATTAATTAAACGATTTCTTATGAAATAAACTACAATTTGCACTTATCATGATACGGCATTGTCATGTGTATTTAAAATGTATCTAGATCTAATTAAAATGATATAGCTGTCCAGGCATCTACAAGGTTCTTCAGACATAAAATATTTTATGTTTCCTCACAAAATCCCATTCACTTCTGTGAATACCGTGATATCTTTCATTGAGACCTATTTTACATTGGCATGAGTCCAAAAATTTAAGGGTCACGACCCGACCGACCCAAACGTTCAGCCAAAATCTATATTTCACGAGATCTTTTCAAGTATATTCTTGGTTAATTTTGTGGATATATTATTTGCGGTTGAAATCAGAACAGAATCAGGGGATATAAAATTATTAGCCATATAATTCTGAAACATGCATTTGAAATTATGTCTCATCGTTAACTTGACTGTTTGGTAGTACGTTGTTGGAATTTAAATTCCTTCTTGTTTCTTTTTCACAGTAACATGTAGTTAATGCAGTAGAATTATTTGGCTAACGATTTTACAAGCTAACGCATGAGATAATATTTTTTTATTTCTTTTTGGAATAATTACTAGCACAAATAATTTGATTTCTTATTCGACCTTTGGGTTAGGTAACGCGATTCGCAATGTCAACGGTAACAAAAACTGTTTCATTATTTTTACTTATTTGTCGATCCACACCTCAATATGTGCTAAAAATGTGTGCGTGTTAAACGTGTCACGGCCAATCATTTTATATCGGCATAACAACTTATAATAATTTTATAATTTCATTAATTTGACAGCATTTACACATCTATAAGTAGAGAAAGCAAAATAGAAAATCACACAACGATTTAACAATACATTGAGACTTAAGTAAAACTAACAGATTGATTACATAGACCAACATCGTGGTGCGACACAAACAATAATAACAACTAATATTAAATGTAAATAAAATTTACATCCACGGTAAGATCATAATATTCAAGTCAATTTTCAATATATTATGTATGTTGTTAAACATCGAAATCTCGCGAAATGCATAACTATACATAGTTATATTAGCGAGTGCTTCGACTTTAACAAATACATATGTGTACAAATAGAGAAAAATCAGCGTTTACACATACTTCATTTTTTTATAAATTCTATCCATCTATGCCGAGTAGATTATTCTTTAATTATACAAGTATTTTATATTATTTCTACTCATTCTTTATGTATATCATCTAGCATTGTCTTTCATTAATAAATATTAAACTCCAATGTAAAAATAATTATCCCCAGTAAATAACACTGAAATATTATTTTATAGTTCCACTAACGATGAGCTAATCCAACATCCAATGTTATTTATTTAACATAAATGTATGATTCGTGGAATAATCATAATATAATTCTACAGGACAAAACATTTTTTATTTATTTTTTTAACTTTTACGCAATTAATAATCTAAACGACTACGATTTTTCTAACAGAGACAAAAGTATTGGGTAGGGTTTCTCTAATTTTAAATATGACGATGTACATACACAAATATAAATATGTTATACACTAAAATACATACTTAGATCTATTTGCCTCGGACTTAGTAACTAATCACTAGACAAATATTTTAGAATTTCGTTTCGGATTGACGAAGCCATCGCGACGTCCTTGTACCAACATTCAAATGAAATTCACTCCTATCTCAATATTACATCTAAAACCGACGTAAAGGTGACAAAATAAATATAGTGCCTTCATATGTGTGCTATATCAAGTTATCATTATGTACATTATCAACTAAAATGTATATATTTATATTTCCTCTCATTATGCCTAGGTTTAGAATTCTATGTTTTACATTTCTATGTTTCGATTAGCATATTAGTAATCAAGGACTCTCTGCTTATAAAAATTAATGGTATCCTCACATTTATTATGACTATTTCAATTCCATAATTAAGTTAATGCTGAAAGCTTTATAAGGCCCGTTATTATCATGTTTCTATATTGCTTTGGTGTATGTAAATCTGTAAACATTTATGTACCTACTATATAATATGTAAAATGTATATTCTCTATTAAATATAAATAAAATAAAATATATTTTTCACGTACATGTATGTGTATAATTGTATATAAAAATTAAGAGACGTGAAGAAATTAGAAATTGAAATGTCGTCAGTTTACAGTGTTAGAGTGAGGTGTGAAAGTTCCTACAGATTGTCGTAGCTGATGACGGGAGCCCTGCTTGTCAGATAACTGAGGGTACCTTTGTACACTGTGAAATGGGAAACGGTATCGATGTACTCATCAGGGACACTAACCAACTTGTCGTGTCTCCTAACTTCCCAATTTGACAGCACTCGTCTAATGCTCAATCGTCAGAATGCCTTTCAACTACGGGAGCTTCGGAGATAGTACTAGCGAGCAAAAAAAGCTAATTCATCTAAATCGAACTAATTTAGGTAAGCATTGCATGGACTACTGTGCGGCTAGTAAAGAAATAGCAAATTCTTAAAGATGAAATCTATTTTTAATATATTTTTAAAGATAAAATGTGATTTAGCTAGCGTACATATGTTGCCACCTTCATTATTTTTCTTCTTAAAATAGAGTCCGAAATGTTTATCGAGCTCAATGTAAAAGATCATTGAAATTTCCTCTAAGAGATTCGTGTTTGCTCAAATGTTTTCTTAATAAAGGAAACGCATGGAATTCAATATGCAAAAGCTAGAAAATGGGCATTACAATTTGATAAGCAAAAGGCGACATCGTTTGGTTTCGTGGCGTGTTGCCAGCTGCACGGGACGATGTCGTAAGTACGAAGAACTCGCGGAGATTTACGACGACACTGAAGTAATAGATGTTTGAGACCATAAAATTTACATAGTACCCGGGACAGAACCGATCGTATCAATGACCTCCGTCGCTGCTATCATAATGTAATATATCTTTTCAATGTATATTATAAAACGTACCTATGTATATATGGTCACTTAATCATATGGGGGTTTCGTAAAGCGTGAGTTATTATCATATCGACAATTGCTACACTTCACATCGGGGTCACACGAGGATCTTACTTTATCTTCTTTAAAAGACACGTTTTGGTGAATGTTTGCAGGAACTCTATGGTATATATTATATTTTCAGGTATATTCATTACTGCGCTTATACAGATCGCCGTCTTGATTACAAGCTAAGTTCTATTACTATCTGACAAAGTACATACAACTTTTCAGGTTAAATACAATCCTAAGCAATGAGTGTCAAGAAATTATCTGTAAAAAGTAATTCATAATGCAACTTTTATTGAGACTTGTCCGAGTTACAAATCAATCGTAATGGATTATCATTTAGAAGTATACGAACAAAAAGTGTTATTAGAATATTAAAAACCTATATTATCTAATACGACAAAAGTAGGTACATACATGCTGGAGGTTCTTAATTTGTAATAATGTAACTTCGCGCATGCATGCAACTAGTGAAAATTGAACTATTCATTGCCACTATAATGGTGGAAAATTGGAATTTTATATTGTGCAAATGTCTATCTGATTCATTATATGTAGTAGATATAAATGTTCCTAATTAGCATAGACAAACACAGTTGATTTCTGACGCGATGTTTACACTCTGTGTGAATCCTATTAAAATGTACGATTTCGTCATAAAATCAACGTGTATTTGTTGATGGAAAGCAAAGTTAATTATTAAAAATATTATTACAGGTTAAAACGTAAAGCTACGATATTTAAACTGAAATTGTTCAAGATTGTTGGTACGTATTGCGACTACGGCTTAAAATAAAATACCTAATGATTCTCTGACAACAATGTTAGCAAAGAATAAATAAATTACTAAATTTATTACATAATATAGTTACAAAATTCTACTAAAACTAATTAATAAATCAAGCAAAGAAAGTTGAGCATCAGATTTATTTATAAAATTTGCATTCCACTCATTTTGCCACATAATATTAATTTGAAATTTTTGCGCTGCATTTTCAGATCCACGATTGTCTTTAAAAATAAAACTTCTGTCATTGTACCTTGCTTGATGCAATTTACAGTTTGTCGGCTTTCAGAGATCAATCTAAAATCTAATTTATATCTTTAACATATCTTTAAAAGCATCAATCTCCAAATTGATTTAAGCCTTTTAACCTATTTTCAGTCATCTATAATTGAACATTGTTAGGCCGACATTCCTGAGTTTTGTACTCTAAAAAATAATATTATCAAAGGACGAAATATTTCAAATTAATATTGATAATTGTGTGGGAAAACAGGTGGAATGTACAAAACGCCCTCTATTTATCCTCTTCCAGTAGAACCAGATCGTCAGCCACGACGTCCGATACGTGCAGGTAAATGATCCAGTACATCAGGTTAAAACACACGAAGCACACAGGGAACACTATACGCGAATACTTGTCGATATCGGATGGGGTCATACCCAGCAGCTTGCTTATGTCCTGAAAATCATACGGCATGGTGTTAGCTACAATTACAGTCTAACAAATTTAAATTTCGGCAGTTGCATCAATATAGAAGCCGATAAATGCAATATCTTTAATAATTTTATGAGATTTGACAAATAAATCTCTAAAATAAGATAAGTATCTTTTGAAAAGTTGCGTTTTGAAATAAATAGATAGCCATTTCAAGTCATTCCAAGTCCTTCCCAATTATATCATCTCACTCACAAAAATTTAAGGAAATAGGTTGTTTTCAATCTTCCCATTGATTGCACGGCGTAAGAAATCCGCCACGACTAACCTTGTCAATCGTGATAACTGACCTAAACGGGTAATCTAGGACGCTTAAAAATTTATGACGGCGGTGTGCCCTCACCGAAAGCGACCTCTAGATTCATGGCAGAGTGATATAATAATATATCACCGTGTCTTTTGCATCCGTCCATGACATTTTAAACTTTAAACCGACGTAGGTTTTTTTATTGGGAGCTAATAGGGCTTTTGCCTCTTCAAAAGTGCTGGTTGTAGCTCTATCAGCTTACCCTGGGCTATCGTAATGGGAGCTAGTGAAGAATTTGACAACAAATTTTGTTTGGTAAAAAAGTTTGTAGTTAATATAACTTGTTGAATTTGTCATAGAATCTAATTTTTGGGGAAGATCATTGGATGATACTCGTACGATTTGGGAATATGTTAATGCAATAGTTGCACCTCTGGTTACATCGTTGGACATTATGACAAAATCCGTTCTTGATGCATGAACGTATAGTTATTTATTAATAAAATAATTTGCAAAAACACTATTTCCATTTGTCGAGTGAATAATACATTAATAAAAAGATTACGCTTGCAACAATATATTCATATCATACAGACTATCGCAATGCATAACCGCCAGCAACACGCTCAGCTCAATATAAACAGTTCAATTTACCTTTCCGGGATGCAACAAATGAGGTGGCGGTCCTGGGTTCTCTTCGTCAGCTCCACCTCTGCCTCCGTTTATAGTGTTTTCTAGTGTGCCGCCTTTGGAGTGTGCCTTAGGATCATGGACCTTGAATCGGACCTCCTGTTTAACGTCATCAAATAAATACCTCAAAATAAAAAAGTAACTGAAAATTAGACAGATACTTACAGATGGTCTGCCTGGCGGACATCTACTCAGAGTGCTCATCTTGGACAACGTATGGGGATCACCGACCGGCGGGCAATCAACAGGAATCTTCTTTTCGGACGCTATCTTCTGTATGGCAACAAATCTTTGTTTCCGCATCTGTATCCTTTTAGCCATGTATCCCACGGTGGCGTATTCTGTAAAGATATGAGAAGACTGTCTATATCAACAGTTAGTATGATAAGTCGTCTGAAATACTTACTATGAATATGTATATTCGCTTTGATGCATGATTACAGAGATAATTCGCTTAAAGATTAGTTCAAGTCGCATAGCACTAGTAATTTAAAACTTATTTACCTAGTAAACTGGCGAAGACCATCACGAAGCAGGTGCCGAGGTAAACGTCTATAGACTTGACGTACGAGATCTTGGGCAGGGCGGCGTTGGTGGAGGACATGAGCGTGGTCATCGTCAACACAGTGGTCACACCCAAAGCCACTCGGGCCGGAGTCGCGTTACGATTCAACCAGAACGATACCCATGATATGATTACAATCAGACCAGAAGGAATATATATCTGAATTAGATAGTATCCCATTGAACGCACAAATTGTATCTCACACGCCAATCTTGAGTAGTTTCCTGGAAAATTAATTGTTATTGAATACATTCTGTTACAAAATTTCGACATTGTAAGGTTGAGAACTACTACGAATCTAAATTATTTTTATCAAAATGTATCATACAGTTAAGATAAAAACATTTTAAAGATTGAAGTATATTATTGTTAACCACGATTGAAGAATACTATTGTAACTTTAAATGAAGTAATTATTTTGTTAAGGTATTAATTACTTTTAAAGAGAACAGTCACAAGTTTACATGACTATATCACACCACTCAGTGTTTAGTGCAAGAATACAAAAGCAGGACGTGAAAGATTCGTGGCTGTTTTTGTCCAGTGTTCCACATTGTGGTGTTTTATTTCAAAAATCACTAGTCGTTGTTACTGTTTCCCCCGCGAACCCAGGTACCTGTTGTAAGGGAGATCTCCATGGCTCGCTGGCGATGGCCCAGCACTTTGAACTGTGGCAGTGACACCTCGCTGGAAACACCCACAGAGTTGGGCCCCTCGTTCCATTTGTATCGGATGTCCCGCATGGTGTAGCCGACTGTGCGCAGCGGACATTATAAATGAAACAACCCCAGGCCCATCGCAATGGGTTTTACAACACGAGTCATTATTCGGTCGGGGTAAGAGCGGGGGATTCGCGAGTTGAGTTACGCGCGTCTCGTCGTGCGGCTGTCGTGTCGTGTTAGCGTGTGTGCTAGTGTCTCGGTATCGATCATCTGCACACGGGCTGAGGGAGACGGGGTCGGTGGCAGAGCGATGGACGGATAGTGCTGGGAGAGCGGCTAATGCAATTTATTACCTGTCGTCAACGTAACAACAGTGGCGCGCTGACGGTGGCCAAGCACGCGGAACTGCGGCAGCTGCACCTCATTGCTCATGCCGACGCTGGCTAGTCCGTCCTTCCAATTGTACCGAATGTCTCTCATAGTGTATCCGACTCCGGAGACATGCCAAACACACAAAACGCTATCACTTACGCTGCGAAGCTTCGCGTACCCTCACGCGGCCGCGCCAATGTCAGGACGTGACTCGCGAGCTTCAATGGCGAGACGACCCGAGCGCTTGCGGTCTCGCATAGCATCGCGCATGGCGATCGGATCGTCTCCAAATGGATGATAGAAAAATATAATTCTACTAAATTCTACCTACTTAAAAGGCAGAAATAAAAATGATCTCTCTACTTAAAGATATTATTTCGATGCTACTTTCTATAAATAATGTCATTTTGTAAAATTGTGTTCCAAATAGTCTACATATAGAGCGGTAAAGTCGAAAGACTAGACGTAACAATCATGCTGGTGCTCGGGTCGGTATGCTTGATGCGGAATGCGGTGGGAGCGGAAGCGGCGATGGTGCGAGATGTGTGGGTGTGTGCGGCGGTGTCGAGGCCCTCGTCGTAGGGCCCACGAGCGTCACCGTCCCCGCCTCCTTCGGTCCGCTCAGCATGTCGCAGCGTCGATGTCTCATTATCATTTCTTTCGCTTGATGCTCGTGAGAACAAAGGCTTACTATCGTTACGAGTCTGCCTTCTGCGGGTGCTGTATGCGAGAAGGAGACATTCCAACTTATGAAAACACGGGGGGATTCGCAGCACGTGTCGACGGTTTGTTTTTAACGCTTGTGCTCACAATTTATTCCTGAGTAGCATCTGTGATACAAAAAGTGGTCACAACACAATATCTGTAAGCCTAGTGATTTGCATTGTGGTAAAGAATCAAATTAATGATTGCTTGGGTAAGCACAAATACACACGTATCTCTGTTTGTTTATTTTTCTATCATCTTTGTTATATTCCACATAGTTGCTTAAGTGTTAGTAATGTCACGAAATTGTATGTAAGTATAGACTGGGAACACACAGAAAGCGTGCTTATATAACTTACTCTCGTAATACATATTTAGTATACATGAATAACACAAATACTGATTATTCAAAACGTACATATAATTATTATTAGTAATAATGGTTAGTAGAACACACACTTAGACACGTAAATTTATTAAAACATAATATTAAATATCATATTGAAGATACTTACAACTTTCTATCTCAATGTGACAAAGCTGTCGATCCATCGGAAAGTACTGAAGATTCATCGGGCATGACGCTGTTATTGTTAATCTGAAACAAATACAAGTTGTAGTCAATACCATAAATATTGATGTATTTATTGAACAAATATGCAATTTGAGCAAATTCGTGACCTAGACCTCACTATAGTAACTTTCAGGTCGTGTAGTTCTACTCTTTGATCTTACTTCGACGTCCGAAGTAAGTTTTAAGTTTTAAACTTCTAAAAATCAACACAATTCTCTGTGACACTTATCATTCACTTTGAACTAAGCCTATAGTAACGAGGTACGATAGAAGATTTGAACATTTTGGAAGTAACTAAACCCATTCGTACAGTTTAACGTGCGACGTCCGAACTTCGTTTCGGATCATAGATTAACCTCCCTGTACAAGTTCGTGGAAGGTAATAACACTAAATCATTCTTCATAAGAAATAAGGCTACATAAAATTTGATAATACTTTACATATTCTGTGTTCAGAAATAAGACTGAAACACACAAAGAACCTTAAGTTGACAAAATTGATACAATAGTTAATAGTATTGCAACAGCGTAAAGGAAAAATTAAACACAGCAAGTGAATCACGGCAAAGGATAAAGATGTCATAGAAACAAAAAATCTTCCAAAAAAATATTTACCTGATACTTCTAGTAATAGAACCGGAGTAATGAATGCGTATAAATTCATTACTTGTGGTCGCTATGTGGAAGTAAGACTGTTTCTCATTTACGAAAAATGTGTCAGGCACCCATATATTTTTAATAAATTCTGATCCAACAGAAAGTGTCTCCACGCCCGTTCTCTTTTTGTATGCTAGCCGCGGGTCCGTCCAAAATTGTCTAAAGTAAAAGTCCAGCGTGAAATCCTGGGAAGAATAAAAATAAGGCGTTAAAGCATTGAACAAGGTTTCAAGACGAAAGAATTTTAATCATTTTCATATTCAGAAGGAAAATAATTTCATTGAAAGTAAACGTATATTTGGACATAACTTCTACAATTTTAAAATTTGTGTGATCATAGCACAAAAAGGCTTCACGTCTTGTAGGAGCTATGTTCGTTGTTTGTTTTTGTAAAATAACGATTTCATTGAACTACAATTTAATAAGATTTTAAAGAACTTAGCTATATTTACGTAAACATCTAACATCGGCATGCGTATTTGGAAAAGGTTTCGTTCACACAAAGTTTGAAACAACATCGACTGCGACACTTAATAAAACATTTAATTAGGAGACTGCGAATGTCCGAAGGTTACTTTTGTAGATAGACGCAAAGGTACATAGGTCCACATAGCCACTTTACGACATTCAAGAGACAAATCGAGCGGTAAGCTTAAATAAAAAACAAAAACAAAATGTGCATAAAGTTTAGACGTGATATGAAGCCTTTAAAACACAGGTGAGATCTAATAATGAACAGGAAGGTAGGGGTCGGTGGTAGGAGAGGGCGGTGTGAGTGGGCAGCGGCTCAGGCAGTCACCCACAGCTCGATAAAGGCAATCCTGTCTTGAAGCTAACAAGCCCGCACGTATCAGTTGCCATCAATTAAATTTTGGAAATGGTTGTGGAACAAATTAACGTTCATTAATGACCTCGATTCGTGAGTATGTGATCTGACAATTAGGCGACACCCCTCCCCCTGGCCATGGGTCACGTCTCAGTGTGACATTTCCAACTTTGATTTGGTTTCCACTTCGGAGTCCTTCACCCAAACAAACGCGTAGCAAGCTCACTCGGTACTTTGCAAACCGAGTGGCCTTTTCTCTCGACCAGCAAAAAAGCATGGTAGTAAACAGTAAAGTACAAGATAAAGGTCAGGAAGCATGGTTTGAAACAACTGATTGGTTAAAGTCAGCTTTTATCGATATTCCAAGTCACTGGAGAATACACAGAATTACAGTTTACTTGGCACTATTCCAGTAAATACATATAATACGTACATACACCACAAACTACAAAATGAGTTACGATAAGAGTTGTACAGTCGTCGCAAATCCACAGTATTCATAAAAATCGGTATCGTTTATTATTCACCACGAATATTTGCTGATGCTTTTGAATGCTACCGTTACAGACTTTTTAAAATCAATAGACAAGTTTTGTTTAATAACGTTCATTAACTAGTTATAAGTGATGATGACCTGTTAAAAAGTTATTTAGACGTGTTTATTTTATTTTAATTATGTACATTTTCTGAATTCTCGTTTTAAAGCATTTAACAGGTACGTTTATTATAAAAATAGTTTAATGCACGTATAATAATAATAAATTAATGAACAGACGTCATCACTTCCGAACTACTTGGCAGCAACTTTGGAATTACGAGTACTGCAAGAACACACAACTGGATAATTTCAAGGTATTAATGGTTGCTTTTCTTATTATGACGTCAAGGATGAATTTTGAAAGAAACATTAACATCACATGATACATAATAAGAAAGCAAGTGGGCTGATAAAGGGCGATCTGCTCCACCAAACGCGGACATGCTCGCAGCCTCGTGTCTGGGGCTGCTCGGTCGCAGCGGCGCGGCTGGCAGCCGTCGCGACCGAGACAAGCGTGAACTGACAGTGGCGAGTACCATGAGCACTTCGGAGACGGAGCTGATAGAGAGCACATACATGGTGACGCCCACCTCCACTGGCGGACCTGCAATCAAGCCCAAGTGTGAGTTGCGCGCGCGCCTCGCGCCGTGAAAACCAAACCAGAGCACGGTGACGTACCCCATCGCCGGGCGGGCGGGCGAGGGGAGCGAGCGGAGTGGGGGACGCGAGAGGCGCGGTGTGCGTGCGATGGCCAGCGTACGACGCGGGGCGCCACGCGATGCGACCTAACGTGTGTCACGCCTATGGTACAATGCGATCGAACCGTGGACACGGGTGCTACGATGAACGGTTTAATGCTGGTGATGTACTAAGGGACAAAATCTTGCTATGTATGCGCTGTGTCTTTAATATTGCTTTGAAAATAAGATACCATTTTCACTTCAGACAGAGAGCTGATGGAGAGCACGTACATGGTAACCCCCACTTCCACGGGTGGTCCTGAAAACGACACAATATACAACACATGACAAGTGCACCTTGTCCTTTAACTCGTCCAACTCCATCTGTCTGTTTAGCACATAATATCTTCGTCGTGTAAAGTTATGCATGGCCCAATACATAAGTAATATGTATGAAAGGCATTAAAACTTTTAAAAAGAGTGATGTGAAGCAATTTGTAATTATACATTATTGCATGGTGCTGTATTATTTGTACAATTTACAATATTATTTTGATTTGTGAACATGTATAGTGTCGCTATAAGGATAATTTATGTCTATAAGACAGCTCGCGAGTAGTCACGATCAAGACATTTGCTAAAAAAAATACGTTTTCAAATAGCGGAAGGGAGTTACAAAATGTACAATTTAAAAAGACATTATGTTAAGTTATAAATTATATAAATCAGGTGTCCCATTAGTGCCATTTAAGCTTGGGAACAGTTGAGTTTTTGTTCAGCTCATATGGGTATAAACCTGTACAGATATAGGTTCTCGCTATCTTAAACAAATGCAACGGCGAAAAGATCCAGTCTCTCTATATCACTATGAGCACCATGTTAGGCTACTGGACTTCTTTATTTCTTCATAACTGTCGTATGTTAAATTAAACCCCAAAATCCTTGGCTAATAAATTTTCTTACTAGTCCAGTCCAACAAATCGAAGCGAGGTTCGACAAGTTTCAAACCTTCAGACAGCAAAGCCTGACTCTAGTATTGGATTTTCGTAAGGCTACAATTAATACTCCATAGGACGTATAAAATATTATGTATGTAGCTATAGGTACTCCTCCTGCAAAAATAGGAATTTGTGTAATCCCCCGAAACATTCCCCCTGGAAATCGTAACTTCCAAGTCTTATATTAATTGCCATGCCTACATACCCGTAACCTTATCTTTATCATGGCGAGTATAGCTCTCGTACACCGTTATCTCTCAAGTACTCAATAACAAACAAGTACAAACATTTTTTGTTGGATAATTTATTCCAAGAAATATTATTTCTTTTTTAGAATCTACATATTTTGTTTTCATCTTCGAAGTTATCTCGAGTATTTTTTGAAGATAACGAAGATGAGTTATTTGGGAATTCGGGGAATAAATTTTTTGATGAAAATTTTTTTTAACGTTGTTCCTAATTAGACGGAATTTAATTTTAATCGTCTTATTGTAAGCTTATTATTTTTAGTTCCTATTTTTCGTTTATGAAAATATAAAAGATATTACTTTATATATAATATCGATGTTATTAGACAGCATTGGCTTGCTTAAACAAATCAAAATAGTCATTTAATTTAGCTTATAACTAAATTTAATAAGGAAATCTTTGTTACTTACCTCCATAGTTCGGTCTTACTCTTTTGTCGTAACTAATACTAAAAGAATCCAAAATAGCCGATATATTTACGTCACCGAACATGCCTCCACCTCCCGCACCGCTGAAACAATAAACATATAAATAAATTATTACATTTTATAATATAATTTACTATTAAAGCTTTCGTATCATAACAATTACCGAATATCTTATCATGTACAGTAGTGTAACCATTAGGTTTGGAGTTAAGTCTTTTTAATTTATAATATTTTGAGCCTATAATATATATTTTGCCTCGACTGTCTCGGTGGCGTAGTTGTATGACGGTACGGTTACAAAACTGAGGTATCGGGTTCGAATCCCGGGTCGGGCAAAGTGATATTGGATTTTTCTATTCATTACCAGCCCGGAGTCAGGAATTTGTGCCCGATATGGCGATAGGCTCGCTCCCTATCACATCGTGGGACGGAACATACAAGGCGAAATGTGGGTCTCCTGGTGGCGCCTCTGCCTACCCCTTGGGGGATAACGGCGTGAGTTCATGTATGTATGTAATATATATTTTTAAATGACGTTTTTGTGGTATTTTAGACACTAGAATAATTAAAAAACAGCAACGCTTGTGAATCTTTTCATGGAGTAATTAAGGCGAAGTCGTTTACAAACAATCATATCATTGACGAATTGCAGGTGAGTTGCCGATGTTTTAAGAATTTTCTCAAGTTATGCACGATAATTCAGTCTCGCCTGATCAAACGCAGCGCCAAAACATATAGTAAAGTAACCGCATCGAACAATAGGAGCACTTAAAAAGGGATTTTCGTTAGTATTCAGAGTCCCTAATCTGTCAATTGTCAGGGCCTCGAATGAATGAAAAATCGAAATTCGATTTTCTAAGGCTTTAAACACCTTAGATGCCTAAACAAGAAAGCAGATGGATGCACATCCTTATGTTATAGATCATTCATAAGATAATTAATCTGATGAACATTCCCAAATGGTTTGGTAAGCTGACATGACCAGGAAAGATACGCATAACGTAGAAAACTAATGACAGATGACACCGAAAAGTCCTCATATGGAGTTCACCTTAGTGGGTGAAAGTACTAAGTCCAAGTTAGACAGATGTCCGATGTACCGACAGATGATGTAAACGTAGGCGGCTGGATGCAAATGCACATAAATTATTTCAATATAAAAAAAATGGTTGAGTCATGAGCAATTTTTGCCTCGAAGACTAGGGTTTTGAGTCGTATTCGATGCAAAGGATGAAATATTGCTGAATATCATCCGAATGTACAAACAACAGTATAACCTAACGCAGTATTCTACGTCTTTATTGCCGCTAACTATGAAACTATAACGGTGGAGTTCCTATTCCTGCGAATAGTAAATATTAGTTTAACCGACATCAGCGCACTTGAGCCTTAGTCTGTTTGTGTAGTTTATTTTCCAACTGCATAAGGGAAATGAAGCGAGTACTCGTTTAATACCTTCCTGTGCATAAATGAACTGTGAATCACGCAATGTCCGCAATGGAAAGAACCAATATATAGTGCTCGATTAGCTTTTATTCTATTTGTAACTTGTAGTTTCAAATTAAGCTGTGCAGTTTTATATACAATGTGGAAGGAGTATGCCTTTCGCCTGATGATAAGCGATACGCCGTTTATGGACAGCAGAAAAACCAAACACCATAAATTTCACAGCAATGCATGACATTTCACTGCGCTCGCCATCCTGAGACATAAGATGTTAAATCTCATTATGTCCAGTAATTACTCCGTCTACAATGTCCTTCATACTGGAACACAACAGTGCATTTGCAATGATGTTTGTCAGGAGAAATAGGCATTGCGGTGTTACCTACCTAGGCGGTCTCTCGAATAATATGAGACCCACCACAGGTAAATTGATGCAAAAGATTAAAGTTGTCTCTGAAACTGATGTCTCAGTGTCGTGTACTGTAGTCACAATCAGAGCATACACCATTTGTAAATGGCAGTATGCTCTCCACTTACTACCAGAAAAGACACTGACTATGCAAAACCAACATACGAACACAACAAAAACTAAAAGAAATCGTATATTCAGCCACATGCCGATATCATCGCTTTATATCCCCAGGAAGGAATTACGTTTATATTTACAGTTCGCGTGTGGTACAGTCATTTTGCAATACAACAATGCCGTAAAACTTACATTTTAATCTACCAACGTTTTCGTGCATAGACTGAATTGAATATAAGTTTATTTAGTTTCCAAACTGAATAAAGGTCCCACGAATACAACCGCACTCCAATAAATATGTTGTGTTGCAGTGGCGAAGGGTGACATTTTTTAAAAGGGAAGCCGAAGCTCAAAACACAAAATATGTTTATTTTCTTTATCCTGTTACTAGCTTCTGCCCGCAAACTTCGTCTGCGTGGTTAATTTTATTTGAAATCTCCCATCCCGTCCCGTCCCATCCCGTTATATCCCGCCCGCCCCGTCTCATTCTCACTAATGAAATGTAATCCAGTCCCATCCCATCTTTTTGAGTATGAAAAAGTAGCAAATATATCGGAATTCCTTCTTCATCCCACGGGAACACTATTTTTTTCGGAATAAAAAGTAGTCTATGTTACTTCTAATACCTCCAAGAATATGTGTACAAAGTTTCATGATGATCGGTTGAGTAGTTTTTGCGTGCAAGCGTAACAAACAAACTAACATTCACATTTATAATATTAGAAGGGCTAAGGGATTACGAAATGACTACAATGCGACTAGTACTAAGTAATCTGTGAATGCGACTGATAGTAAGCGTAGTGCAGTCCGAATAGAGATTAAAAATTTACTGTGTGATGTTTCACAGAATGAACGCAAAACGCGACACACTTATGCACGTGTGTCCTTATATTCGGACCTTGGCGAATATCCTCCCACCAGCAAATTATTGCTTCGAGAATCTTACTCACCAAACTAAAATAATGGGTTTCATTTGGTAAGTGATATTGTGGCATCTGCCTATTGCGGCCGTCAATTAAATTTTAATATTTTCGTTACCTATGTACTTATACAATATTTACAATGTCCATGAAATAAAAACTAAACCATGCTTACATAATGAGAAAAATAAAAAAGTATATTTCTAAACTGCACGTGAATATAAGATTAATATAAAAGAAATAAAAACCTAGACTCAATATGTTAACAAGTACGATAGCCCCGCATTTATCAGTTGTAACATTAGTAAGACAATGTATTCCTCAGGCGAGGATCGAGCACGTCCTAAAATCTAAACACTAACTTTATTTGTAAAATCGACAACCTAAACATATTAGTACGCTTCTAACGATTAGTAATTTTCATTAAAACCATAATATTAATATTACACATTTTGTAATTAAAAACATTTAAAACTAATTGCATGAACCATGAATATATTGTAAAAATGTAAATACAACACTTATAAATACATTAAACTCCGCATTTCGCTATTGTAATAAGTAATATCTATACCTAAACACACGAAATGCCGGAGAAGCTGCGGCTTGTCTCTTGCTTTTTTAGCGTAAATTGAACCTTAAATCACTATCAATTTAAGGTACAATTTTGCGTGGTTTGTTGCATACTATACAATGCGTAACGGGCGGCGCGGCGGCGGCGCGGTGGCGGCGCGGTGGCGGCGGGGCGGCGGCGGGCGGCGGCGCACGGGCCGCGCTAGTGTTATTGAATAAGCCGAACAATTTTACAGGAATTCGCCAGAGGTCGCACCGCGTCGCAATAAAAAGGGATTACTGTGCCGCTTCCTAGTAATGTTTACGTATCTGGCCGACAGATGTCGTTGAATGTAAAAAATAATAATTGAGTTTTGATATTAAATAAATAAGTTTGAATAATTTGCTTGTTTATAGTGTAATGATAAATTACAAAAGGGAAGCCGGTAGGAACTGGCTTCTAAGGAGCCTTCGCCACTATTGTGTTGTAGGTATTAGGAACTATGAGAATCTTTTCGACTTACAAAATGCTAGTAACAAATATTTGTACCGGGTTGGTGAGAGAGTGCCTTTTGCCTTATAGTCCGTCTATTCATATCGTGAAGACTGCCAAATGGCTAAATTATTAACATTTTTGAATCAAACCTAATATCAAGGTTGAAACGGTAAATATATTCTTTTTTACACTCATCTTTACCAGCCAGAGATAGCCTTGAGCGATAAGGCCGCAATTTCCACTTATGCTATTATTCCCTTATACCATAAGTTGAAGTGGATAAATAAATTATATAAAATGTGCCATTAGTGCGGAGCGTTGCTAAACCGGAAAAGGCACAACCGACAGCCAAGCGGGCGGGAGAATAAATAGTTTATATTATGAATATTTACTTACTTTGCTATTAAGGCGGCATTGTGAGGGAATGTCATATATTTTTCATATTGCATAAGACTAGCAAACGAATAAGTGGCTCATCTGATGGCATTTAAATACCACTATCTGAAAACATCACCATCACTCGGATGGTAGATGCGTCACTGATTCTTCAAAATGGATTGGGCGAGGAAGGCGAAAAAGACGGGACAAGGAAATGAGTATACAGCCTCTGGCAATCTCAGGCACCAAAAGAAGGTCACCATTATAGCTAAAGCTTTACTTGAGTTTTCTGTCTATGTAACCATCAGAAATTTCTTTTTTAGTTTTGTTAAATTTTAACATACCAATTACGAAACAATTTTTTAATATTTATTGAAAACGGTCAGTGCTCTATTAGTCCATTAAAAGAAAAGTTATATTTAGGGTTGTGTTTTCCAGTGGACGCAATTTAATTTTTTAGTAGGGGGGTTACTGTAAGCTTAAGTTCAAGTTTGTAGGGTCGCCACCCTTGTCCCTCAGCCTCCATCTTAGAAAAAGGGGTAGAAAGGGTTTTCGCGATGTATCTCGTAAATTAGCAACACAACAGAAATCTTTATAAGACTATATTTGTAGCAAATGAAATTGTCTTGAAATTAACTCGATTAATACCATTTAGAACTACAACCAGTCTGTTAAAAAACGACATTTATACTGTTGGCCTAAAGCAAGACTGGCAATATTATGATCCCATCAATGTGTCTAAATTATAATGTCAGTTGAGGAAACGTGGTGTATCGTAATTTCAAAGCCACCTGTCTGGATTAAGGCCATCTGTAGAAACCATTCTTTCTTAAATACTAGAAAATGATAATTGTCCATATAGTGTAATAGGATCCAAATAGTGTATAATTCTAAATAGGTAGCTTGTGAATTTTCTTGTAAGTTATTATTATTCCGTATACTTTTGTCGCGACAAGCCAAATTCTACGCCTTAATAACATTGCCACGGTCGGTAAATTGGTTTGATACGAAAGCGCAGAATGCTCTATGCAAGTACCAAACAAGTGTCAGTAAAAGGCGATACACAAACCTGTTGAGATCGTTCCTGCCTTCCCTTATTCCAAGACGACGGTGGTTGGTGTGTTTCGGAATCGAATAAGGTGGTTACGAAGTATTACTGGCCAGGTTCCACTAGCATATGAGAGTATTTCTCATCATGCGGCAACATGTATTGCGTTAAACAAACAGAACGTTTCATCACTTATCTTGATAACGTACTAAATTCGTTAAAAATGTCTCCGACCATAATAGTCACAGTAGATAAGAATATAAACTTAATATCAAACTTAAGTAGGGATTATCTCTACTTAATGGCTGAACAAGGGCTTTAGCAAGTAATTGACAAACTTACGAAAAAAGATGCTTGTTTGAATCATATATTTATTAATCTCCTAGCCAATACTCATTTGATATAGTTTATGACTTGGATATTATCATCGAATATTTATGTTAGGACATACGTCAAAATACGTATGACGTAAAAACACAAAAATCGAAACCATGTACCTACTAAAATCTATTAGGACGCTTTAACAGAGGAATAAATGAAAATCGACTGGACCAAAGTAACTCAAGAAGAGAATATAAACAACGCGGACAATAAATTCCACTGTATACTTTTATCAATTTTCGCTTTGCGAATAAGCACTTCAAATAAAGAAAAAAAAACTATGATCAATTCTTGATAAACATACCATAAAGTAAAAAATGAACCCCTCTAAGTTGGCGTGGAAACCCTGAATCACACCTGGACTTATTAGATGTATGAACACAGGGATAAACTACACACGCAATTGAGGAAAAACCTAAATGACCAGACAAAACAACTAATATACCTATACCAGATACAGAAATTTCGTTACAAACCTAATAAAAAGGTTTAAACGTAACTACGAAAGTGAACAACTGGAAAAGAATAAAGATAATACCAAACAAATATGGTAATCTATTAATAATAACAGTAACCGTCCGAGCAAACATAAAAATGACCTAACAGATCTACTCGGAAGCAAACCCACTCCACGAGAAGCAACTAACAACTGCAATAATTACTTTTCCAGAGAACAAAAGATAAGCGTGGAACATATTGTGTAGTTTGTATGTAATTAATATATTATCTACTTTTATTTTCTTAGGAACACCCTTTTTGTCTCATTTCTGCATCTCCCAAAGGTTGACTAGTAGAAAATGCCGTTGGTATTATGTCCGCCTGTACAATTTTATTGTAGGAAGTTTAATAAACTAAAATAAAAATATTGTCACAAATATGAGAAGACCAAGAAACTAGCTAAGTCAAAAACTTATAGTGATAAACAACTGATAGTGCTCTAGAATACAACGGATTCACGTCCTCGTCTATTAATAAAATAAAATCTATAAAGTAGTAGAGATTTGGTGAATCTAGTTTGGCAACAGTGGTCGCGAAGTTTGCTAGGAAAAATCTATTTCTATAATAGATAAACCTAAAATGAAGCCAAACTGAAAATTTATCGGAAAAAAGCGACGCCAGGCAAAACCATTCGTGTAACATCGATTACGTCTTCTTTTGATGTCTGGATACATCAAACGACATATAGAAATATTTCAATAAATTGAAGCAGAGATCACTAATTTCGTACATGAATAAGTTGATTGAAAGCTTATTGATCCCGCCATGTCTCCGTATTGAAAGACTTTAATTTGTTGAGGAAAGTAAAGAGTGATTTGAACGCGCGCTTCACAACGTCCGCGGATTTTTCTATTTCAGCACTTTATTACTGGCTGATTGGTTTTTTAAAGGAAAATAAGTGTTCAAAAGGCTTATTGTATTTAGACATACATTAATAACCTAAACTTGTAGTATCTATTTATAGCGCGCTGTTGTTAGGTAAATGGAAATATTAAGTCTAGTTAGTTGAGAGTTATTATTTTGATAGAGACGCCGGCAATGAATCAACACAGCCTGGATTCAACCTTCTTACTATGAGAAATATGTGTGATACATGATTATCTTCGTGTTGTGACGCTGAAAAGACATTTCAATGTGAAGTTAAAGCGAATTTTATTTAATTAACCTCAATTTATTTATTAAACCAGTTTTACAAATAGACGATAAATTCATAACTTAAAAATTAGCATTATTCTCAGTACAAAAGCACAGCCTTGGAATTTTCCACGCTGAAAATAATCTATCGAAGGAGAGGAGAGGAGGAGAGTACGATAGGAGTAATCCTATTACAGCAAAGGGTATTAAATAGGAATACAAAGAAACACAGCCAACGCGTGTCATGTTTACGGAACTAATCAAGCTATACACAATGAAATCGACGCGTTGTCAGGAGAAAATCAGAGGGAAAAATAAGACGCTTCGGACGCATTGAAGTCAGTTTGTTGTGCCAAGATAAAAATACATGCAGTTTAGCTTATTCTTAATTTAAAAACAACCCAGAAGTTTATTTGTTTTAATCTTTATCAGCGAATTTATTGCAGGAATCAATATTTAATTATTTATTTTTTATTGAATGATATGTCCGGCAAACGAGAACATCCATGAACATCCACGACGCTGGATCCACAATCATGGATGTATTGCTGGCCCATCAAATTAGGATGAGAGCGGGACGGGAAAAGCATGGGAAGAGGAGAAGGGGTATATGTTATTCTACCACTTCTCAAAAATATTTCGTAATATCTCAAACACTTTATCATTCTTGAGGAAACCTTTATCACTATTCTGTTCTTTATTAAAAAACCTTGCAACGTACGCAATGCCATTTAGTTAACTATTCAACAGTTAATTAACTGAATAAGATCCGCTTTATATCTTCAGTTCCGATTTCATGCTAAGGATGGCATAATTGCGAATCTAAATTCCTCTTAACGAGATGAAACTAACACACGTACTCGTGAAGTCAAAGCATTGCCACGCAGTGTGAAGTTTAAGTGAGCATAAATCGCATTCACTGAATCTTAAAGGGTTTCATGCCGGAGTGTCAAGTGTTTCTTAACTTAAGTATGAACGCAAATAAAGGCTTCTATTCGACTTGTGTCTTATTGTTGATATTTTAAATGTGGCTTTAGTTCTCATCAGCACGCAATGTTTAAATGCGAAATTAAAAATAACAGCATTATAAACTATAAATTGGTTATTTAAATAATTTATTTATAAATACTGTAAAAATATAAGAATAAAATAAAATGAAAATTAAGACATACTACGTATACAAAGAAATATATAAAGACCAAATTAATACATGTGAAATACTACCACATACGAATAAAATTATAAACAAACCTTTATATAAATAATATATTATATATGTAAATACATTTATCTATACACACAAATGCACATAATATATTGTATATATACATATATACACAAACAATCACTCAACTAAAGCTCTTAAAAAGACAAGTAATTAATAGAAGATGTTAGTCAAGATAGAAAAGGAAATGTATCGTCAATTTGGCAACGTGGCAAAGATAGACAGGGACATTAAACAAAAATATTAATCGATTGCATGGACCTTTGAAACAAAACCTAAATAATACTAAATTAATTAGAAATCGATTAACGTAAATAATGTATTTCCTTAGAAAAAAATACCATAAAAAAAGTAATAAATAATATCTATATCTATATCAGCCCATATACGTCCCACTGCAGGGCACGGGCCTACTCTACAATCGAGAGAATCGATTGAGAGTGGTTAGGCCATATAGTCCACCACGCTGGCCTAGTGCGGGTTGGCGGACTTACATACCGTAGAAATTCTTTAAAATCGCTACGGTATGCAGGTTTCCTCACAATGTTTTCCTTCACCGTTAAAGTGCGTGGTGATTGACTATCAATACACACATAACTCCGAAAAGTCAGAGGTGTGCCCTGGGATTTGAACCCGCGACCACCGTGAACATGTAGGCAGCCGCGTCTGATCCGTTACCAACAGGCCACCACGCACTCAATAAATAATATAATACTTAATATATTAATAAAATTGATTTAAATTGGAGTGGAGACCGCGTCTTGGAAAACATAGCGTGGTACGTCCTCTGACCAGATGGCGGGACGACTTGCACAAGAGGGCCGGCAGCGACTGGATGCGTAAAGCAGCAAACTGGGCTCTGTGGCGTACCTTGGGAGAGGCCTATGTCCAGCAGTGGACTGCAACGGGCTGATGATGATGATGACGATATAAATATTACAACGAATATCTTGTAAATAGAAAATAAGTACTATAATGTATTGACTTCTCATAAGAGCTATTTAATTGCCTACGTGACCAATAAACGAATTTCATTTAATTTCATTTCATTTCAATTGAATAGTGAATAAAGGCAAATGAGTGAGTTTGCATGTGGAAATTTATGGTAATTTAAATAGAAAAAGCTCATAGCATTTAGGGATCGATAGTGTCCGTCTGCTCAACAGTACGCATTCGTCATTTAATCAATATAGATACAGTAAAAAATATATTGTCTCCATGGTTGGAAGCCAGCTCTGAAAAGCCATGGGTTCGATCTTGGCACCAATACTTATTTTTGTGGATTTGTATATGCCCATAATCGCTTCCTGAAACGGGACACCTCTGCAACGGGTAGTTCGATTGAGAGGGCTTATGCCACACTTAAGTCTGATATTTGTGTATATAACACTGTCAAGTAAAAAGTCTCGTAGTTTCTTATACATGATACACGTCTTGGTTTTTACTGTAGCATCAGTCTTGGTGTGTTCGCTGGTATATTGATTTATTAGGGTTAGTGCTTCAACACAGTATTAATAATAAAGCAACAATACCCTTGCCACCGGTGAATGGACGTACTAGGTGCGCGAGTTGAACCGGTTTGAACTGCTCATTTAATAGTCATGTCCAAAAAGGAACGATTCCCGAAATACTACTGTATTGAATAATAAATACACGGTCCTGACCCCACTCTAATATTGTTATGACGTGGGTATGATTGCAAATATAACGGAGTTGTGGAATATTTTAACAATAATGGGTATCTGCTATTTTGGACGTATTTTTTAATCGGCGACTGGGCTTGTGCTTAAAAAATTGGTTCGCTGAGTTATATCAGGTCTATCTTCGACAAAAAGCCCATTGTACCGGTCATGCTTAATTAATTAATTCTTTATATTATAAAAAGAAAATACAGTATATCCAAAGCGCTTACTATTATTTTAATTATGACTTAAAAATATATTCAGACACTTAGTAATTTCTCCTGGTACATAAAAATGTATGTTCCAATTTGGACAAAAAGCATTAAAGAGCAAAACAAAATCAAAGGTGCTATTGTTTAACAAACAAATATCCTAAATATTGATTATTACCCCAGTAATAAAACTGTTATAGCAAACATTTCTTCGCTAATTATTCCAAAACCACAAGCAAAGGAACTCCTTCATCGTTTTCCACACACTACGTGCTTCTTCAATGCAACTGTAATTTTAAATCGATAATGTAATTATATATGTCTTCTCTTACTATGGAAGACAGCTTTTGAAGGACATACTTAATAATACCTGTTTGAATTAATAATATACTCGGTTTATGTAAACGGGTTTGTCAAATGAAACACAAAGGAAGTGTTACTATGAAACAAAAAGTTATTATTACATCCGCAAAAACAAGATTTTTGTGCATGAAAACTTACCCCGGGTGCTTTTAATTATTTTGTTTATTTCCGGCAAACGAGCAAACAGCTCACCTAATAGCAATTGATAGATAAATAAACCATTGACATATGAGAAATTTAAATCGTAGAGACGTACCAGCCTCTAAAAATAAAAAGAGAAAGGGGGTAAAAAGGAAAGGAGAAATTGAGATGTTATCCCTCCGATAATCTCACGCACCGATCGAAACACAACAGCAAAGACTTCACGTCAGTTGCTATGAGACCGTGGTACCATCCCGACCCAGCCGATCCCTTTACTGTAGTCCAATCTAGTCTAACACTTTCAAATAAAATATCTCAGTTCCGTACCGTACCGTCACATTTATAATCCAATAATAGTAAGAACTATTGAATGAAATCAGTGACCCCTACCAATACCTAATGAGTTTGTACACACCGAGTCAACAAACTCAGACGAGACATAACCGTGGCGTCTCTATTTATATTAATAGTAAACAACGCGATACTATGCCAAACATAACGGCCAGTCTTTATTAACTTTCTACCCATGACAAGATATAAAGATAGCTCCCATCTATACATATAATTACTACATATAATATTTCGATGCATTTAAAAGTTACAATAAATGAGGATGGATCAATGTTTTTATCTATCTATGAAAATATATAGGTACTATACAAATATATTATTTCTATTTTGCAATACAGTGCATCAGCCGTTCATCGCCAGCTGCTTTGCACGGGACTCCTCTGCAACGGAGAGTTCGATTGAGAAGGCTTAGGCCACAGCTTATAATACGTTGTACGCCACGTTAGCGGCCTTTTCTTATTTAGTAAAACAGAAGATGCATTGCAGTACTATAATTGTCAGAGATAGACAGGCTATAGACTTTTCATATGAGTTCATCGGAGCGACCAAGAAAAAGAGCTGTCTACGTAAAACTTGTTGTTCGTCAATGATATATTTTTTTTAAATCGTGCTCTCAAGTTTACTTAACGCTGTTTTCATTTTAATCATTGCGGAAAAGTTATACGTGGAAGTCGTGAGCACCGGAGGTAAAAGTTTTTTGGAAGAGCAAAAGATCGTAATGAGGACCGCCACTTTTCCGATTTAAAAATGCTTGTCATTATTTACAATACAAATTTAGTGAGTTGGCATTTTTATTTTTATAAGAATGTTAAAGACAAGGAAAAGGCTAATAAATCTGATAAGGAACAATAAACGAATGGTGTTGGAAAGTTTAGAATAAAAATAAATAGAAATAAAAGCCGCAGTGTGAAATGCATTTTATACGTCGCGGTCTTTTTAAATTGTCTGTGGAATAAATGAGGTTTACGGTTTCTGCTGTGAACTCCGTTTCACTTTGAAACTAGAATTATATTATGAATTTTAAAGGTAAGGGCGAGTGACTTTTTTCACTTGTATTTTTTTAATAATTCCCAGGACAGATGCACTTTTTTACCTAATATGCACACATTACAATATACTTTGTCATTGTATGCAGATTAAACACTTCAGAAATTTATAAACACCTGAATTACATACATACATAAACTCACGCCTTTTTCCCAGAAGGGGTAGGCAGGGTGTCCTGGTAGCAACCAGGACACCCACATTTCGCCTTGGATGTTCCGCCCCACTATGTGATAGGGGGCGAGCCTATCGCCATATCAGGCACAAATTTCTGACTACGAGCTGATAAGGAATAGAAAAACCTAATACGACTTTATCCGACTGGGATTCGAACTCGAGACCTCAGTTTGGAATCATACTGTAGTACGGTCACCTAAATTGTAAGACCAAAAAATCTAATTTAGATTATAAAAATGCGCTTTGTAGATAACCTACAACAGGTCTGATCAATGACATCCAGACAGACAGATCATAAAATAAGGTTACTCCAAATTCCAAAGGTTTTGGTTACGTTGGTTTTATTAGTTTCATTTTTAATATTATTTACCTATCAATGGTATAACCTAATGAAATTGTAAATTCGATCCCAAATATTATTCAGATAGAAAAATGTAAATAAATTCAATATTGTACTGAAAGATTTGACATTGGACTATAATAATGACAGTCACTGGAGTCATTTGCTTCGAAACATACATAATCTATATAGTATATATGACAGCCTCTATTGCGCAATTGGTTAGACTCCGACTGCGAATTGAGAGGCCGCGGGTTCGATCCTCGTACCGAGACAAATGTTTGTGTGATCACAGGTATTTGTTTCGGATCTGGGAGTTTGTATATGTGACTGATAGATTAGGTCATCTATATACAGGGTATATCAAGACCAAGGCCGAAAACGAAGCCAGGTGGTAATATTAGTCACTTCAGACACAATGCTACTAAAAATTTCGTAATTGTATTTATGATAGGGGGCGAGTCTATCGCCATATCGGGCACAAATTCCTGACTCCGGGCTGATAATGAATAGAAAAATCCAATACCACTTTGCCCGACCCGGGACTCGAACCCGAGACCTCAGCTTTGTAGCCGTACCGTCATACAACTACGCCACCGAGGCAGTCGTGCGTACACGTTCATTGTTATGATTGCCTTTTGTTCTGAAATCCACTTATGAAACATGAATGCGTTCATTGGAAAATCGTATCCTGCAGTTTTTAATTTCATACAATGCCGCCAATCCGCATTAAAAGATAAATTAATTACTAGAAATGGCAACGCCATTTATTCACTTTAAGAATGCAAATTAACTGTTGATATCATTATTAATTTATTCTCGAAACCTGTTGATGCCCCGTTTGAGTGGATGCTTCAAAAATTAATTGAAAAGTAGTTGAGCACACTCGCCGGGAGAAGTGTCGTCGCAAAACAACTGAAGCATCGTCAAAACTTTCGCGCCTCTGACGAAATGAATCGCTGCAAATATTAAAGCGAATAGTTAACTAGCGTATCCTCTCATGATTTAATTAAATACTTTAGCGGTGTTATGAGTTTTGAATTTTGCCTCTTACACAATTTTTGGTAAAATCATCCGTTAGGAAACAATTTCCAATGAACGCATTTAAGTTTCACAAGCGAGTTTTAGCAAATTCCATATTAAAAATAATTAAACAAATAAAATCGTTAGGTATATAAACCAATCGGCTACCAATTAGTGGGATATTGTTGACTACCACGCTGAAAAATATTACCGGCTATAGGAGTCAATGTCTACACAAGTCGCACGAAATTACCCGAGCTTTCGCGACTAGGTCAAGGTGAGGCATACCAATTATTACACATCGATATACAATTTCCATGCCCCTCTAGTTCATCCCGGCATAAGCGCCAACATCAATCAATTAGCCGATCAAGTAAATTAATCTATCATTACTTACAAAGTATCGCTTATGCGGCGACCCATTATTCGATTATGAGCAAATGCGAACTATTCTTTAATGTTAATTGGAGTGCGGGCAAAGTAATTATTCAAATTATGCCACGATTAAAGTATGTTATTATAAACGTATTTTATTGCGATATAACGATGCCTTTTTCAGCGTCCTTACAATAATGAATAAAGCGTTGTTATGATGGGTTTAATTTAAGAATATTGTTTTATCACATCAGTATTTGCCATTATATTTCTAATGGTTTTTTAAAAGCTTGATTAAGATTATTTTATCTTTATTCTATAGTTAATATGATAAAGGCGTAAAAATACAACTTAAAAGACATACAAATACGATTTTCTCGAATTACATTAAGCTTTTACATGTGCTCTTAAAGTAAAATTTATTTAGTAACAGGCTAAAGAAGCCTAAATTTTTAAAGGACTTGACATCTTTTAGAGCGTTCTAAATATAGTCCGGGTCGGTGGCTCGGTATGGGTACGGCCAGGGCACGAAATCCAAATGCCCTTGTACTTTGCCATAGGGTCGGTTTTCGCCTGGCTGCTTAAGTATTCTCTGTAGCTTCTCTCAGGTATGTGATGGAGAATGCATATTTAACTTTTGCAATTTGAGAATCGAGGTCGTTGCAGACCTCTAGAAATCTTCCACGTATTTGCAGCTAAAAATTCAATTTCATGGCTATTAATCCGGTTTTAAATTTGATGTTTTTATCGGTTTTATTACATTGCATTTTAATGCCTTGCGGGAGAGTCAGAGCATCGCAATTTTTGTGTATGTTTGAAAAATTATTTTCTCATGTTTTTTGACCAACTGATTCCCTAATATCAAATTTTCGAGAATAAGACCAGGCATTTATAGATCCATTATAACATATTATCGTGAACTGTTATAAAATATACTTTCGAAATTATTCGAAATTACGTCATCAATCCTAAGGATTAAAAGTTTCTCCACGCTATATTTTTGTTAGCAAAGGTAAACTGTCAATACAGATTTCAATAATAATTTGACGAAGTGAAGACTGGGATGTCTGGCAATGTCTTGCTAGGCATTTCGGTCCACTCTGAACTCATCATAAGCGTACTTTTGTCGTTTCTATCACCTTCGTCATAAATAAAGACATAATTACCATAAGGCTTTGACTACTTCTAATGGTGCGAAGCGTATACGAGTAGTATCTGTAGTGTAGTTATATGTGTATATATGTAGTGAATCCCCATTTATAAATTATGAATGAAGATGAAAGCGCAACCGCGCATAGGTACTCAAAGGTTCACTAAGCTCCATTGAATACGCTCGCCTCATAAAAGTTGAATGAAATTAAAAATAAATGTCAGGTAAGGCTTCTCATTATGATATTAGTCTTACAAAAACACCAGTACAGTTCATTTCACATAATTATTTAAAAACCCACCTTCGCCGCCATTTTGAAATTCAGCGAATAATTTTGCATTTAATTCATCGCTTCTTTTCGGGAAGATTAGTACTCAAGCAGGCTTAGATCGTAGTTATATCCACTATAGTTATTACCGCGGCACATAAGCAGGCTTTCTTCGCTTCGTGGTTAAACAATGAATGAAGTCCCGGTGATGTAAACAAAACCTTTGTATATTGAAATAATAAGAGGTGAAAGAGCCATTGGCAACACAATAGTATAACCTAGTGTAACCTGGCAAGTTAGATAACTAAAACAATTAATGAACCTACTTAACGAGAATAAAAAAAATATAGAACGCAATCATTAATTTATTTTATCAAAGGTAAGGCAATTGTGTTTAAAGTATTTAATATATATGTATATTACTACGTCTAGTGTCTACAAAGTGGGAACGCGAAAATCGCACTTCGATTTGTGTGTACAAACAATCGTTTGCATTGCTTAACTATTGTTTGCTTGAACTTGCTATGAAATCAAGAATGAGGGTAGGGGCTGTAGCTAGACACAATGAGAGAAAATTCTCAGCAAAGTGCTACGTGTCTGTAGCATGGATACATGTAATTGCATGTCATTATCACGTTATTGACGTTTGAAGCTGATGCCGGGGAGGTATAATGAATATACATAATTTATCGATACCTACCCGTATTCTTCAATGACGTTTTATTTATGGCACAAGGTGATTACATTGTGTGTGCTCCTGACGCTAAGGTGTATTAGTTACAGATTTTCTACCAGTGCGAATTATTTTTCTTTGTTTCATGCTGGTCGGAACAATTACGACGGCCTCTTTTTCTTGACGAAATGCTGTTAGACTCCAGCCATTAGCGTGGCTAGCCGGTTGTTAAAAAAAATCAGGGCATCAAAATCGTTAAAGAATTAAGCCGGGCCGCTCGTAACCGAATAGACACAATCCCATGTATCGGGTTTCTCACCATCGTGCAGCGCCACCACCGTTGCTGTCCCGGCTGATGAAGTGGATGAAGCGAATGTAATATGTCAGGATCGAGCAAAGTGGCGATCTATAGTCTCTGCCTACTTTTATGGGATACAGACGTGACGATTATGTATGTAAGTAAAAAATAAGATTTGACTAAATCCAGTTTGTTCCTACGCAACTACAGCAGGCAGTAAATCCGAGGTGGTAAATGAAAATTTTTATTATAATTATTTACACTTTTTCGTCTGAAAAAACAGCTACAACTGATTCTCTCGAAAATGTCTAGAGATAAGAGTCTAACGAAAGAAATAAGACATTTTTCACCCGAGATAGCCGTACATTTGTCCTCGGATAAATGTCATTGCGAGAAAGAATTCGCTGTGCTACCATTTCACAAATGCAAGGTAAAAACCCGGAACAGAATGGGTATAAATAATTAAAAGTATCATCTACATCGGCGCAGTAAAGCGCGATAACTTTTTCGAACAGTACACATGCGTCCAATGTTTTCAGTGTGGTGTAAAAATTTATTACTCAATATGCGCAGACCGCGAGTTGGATGTGCGCCCAGAATTTTACTTTATGTGGTCAGCTTTTATTCATATGCAAATATACATATGTGTATACATAAACATAATTGTTTTTTACGGTGTTCAGAGTTCATAAGTCCACTTTTTCTAATGACGCTTGGGCCTTTGTATTATTAACCGAAGAATGTAGACGAGAGGGAATTAAAATGATTCTTATTTCGCTTGTGTTATTCGATATTTTCTTTGAATATACGACTTTAGTTTCTTAATGACGGTTATATTCATTATTATCATGTTTACTTTCGTTTCCTAATTCAATGCTCATTGCATGAACAGTCCATGCATTCGTTTTGTTACTGGTAGCGATAAAAAACCTTCTTGTTTTTCCATAGCCATATTTTTATTTTTTATTTAAGAATTATTCAAAGTATATCTACAGCCGTTGGTCCTATAAAATTCTAGGGACGAATCTACTAACATTAAGCTTCGCGGATAGACATTTAAGTTCGCAGCGTGTTGTCGCGAATGTAATTGTATTTATTGATTTTTTGGACACAAATAAAGTTCACACGCAAGCAAGTGCCCACGGCGGGGTTGAGAACCAATTTACATTTAAATATAATTTAAATGTCGCAGGTTAGCAACAAGGGTTGCGAGTTCACAGACAACGGTTTGCGTTGTCAAATCAACCGTTTCAAACCAACACGTATTCTAATTAAAGGGGAATGCCTGCTTTTGGGCCATGTATTATATGAAGAAGTCAAATAGAGTTAGGTAGTGTGCAATTTGAGAGGTATATGTCCAACAGTGGTCGGTTATGGCTTTGATGAAGACAAAGGAAGCTTATATATAAGATTTAGATTGTCAAAACTACGATATTTTAGATATTTTATCTCATGGGTTCACAAAAATAAACTGGTTGCAATTGAAAGAAAAAACGGTAACAGAAAATTCGTAGCATCTCAAGTACCAAATAAGGGCAAAAAAAAAATGCTAATGATTTCTTCGGCTTTAAGTCCATAGGTATATCTCGCATAAGCTCTATAATTAACCCGATCTGTGCTAGGATCCTCTTTTTTGCTCTAGCTTCGCTGTTTCTCCCGAACTTTGGCGTCCTCCAATGTAAGGCCATTGGCTCCTAACCCTTCTTGCAGAGATCAAGCTAGGCTTTTCAAAAATATGATTACCTAAAGGTGACACTAATTTAGTGTTCGTACCTTTCATCATTGAGACGGTGTTCACATTCACGTTTCGTATCAAGTGGTAAGTAAAAACGTTTTCTGTACTCTCAACTGAAAGTTGTGACTAGGCCAAATACCTACATATGTATATCGTTATCATTTTTATATGACTCCGTGGCGGTGGGCGAGAGTCAGTTGTAAACTTGGAGGTTGGAAACAATAGGCGTATTTAATCCCTGCACTGTGATATGAACGAATGTGTTTCAGGTGTAGGCGTTGCGAGACAAATATTCTTTAATTTTGAATCTTGCTGTATTAGTAATTACTATTGCAGCAATCGACATAATTGCTGCAATGTATTACATATCACTAATTATGTGAAATGGAGAAAAGAGAAAAGAAAATATGAAGACAATTTCTAGTTTCGTGGGCCGTTTCATCTTAACTGCTGTAAACATTTCGGAGCGTTGGTAGTTTTACTTAACAACTCAAAAGATTTTCTTTATAAAAACCTTCTTTAAAATAAAGTTACAGCTTTTTCGTAGACATAAATTAAGAAGAAAAGTAGTCCACGATAAAATTTAACTTAATCATGGATGTTTGGCGACGTCGCAATCAAGAAAGAGAGCTCGGTGGGACCTCGCTTCGGTAAAAAATTGTCGATAAAGCTTTCAATTAAGTGAAATATATAAAATCATTTTTAAGTAACAGCGACGCAGACATTTTATCGTTTTTAAATAGAGGCAAAATATGTTTTTAACATTAACTGGCATTTATTAAATTTAATATTTTTGTTTTTTATACGTAAATCCCTGCATCTACAGTGCTAATTTGCATAATACTATCACCGAACCGAGGATTTTTTATAAGGACGAAAAAACGACAATAACATTGCTGGAAATAAATATTTACGAGCAAAGATATTAAATATATCTTGTGTTTGAGAACACACTTAATCCTTATTTTGTTAGATGGATAAAAAAATGTGGTTGGATTGGTGATAAGTGATGAAAGGTGCAGGAAATCGCTCAAAGCAGTTGTTTGCTGTAGAAATCCTTTTAGTTCCTAGTTTTAGCGGTGGACTTCTTGTGACTGAAGAGAGAGATGGAAAGCCGTATGATTATCCACTTAAGGAGTCGAAAGATCGTGTTCCACCTTAAGAATAAGGTTCGTGTTAAGGTTGGACCGTATTGTCGGACGAGCCAGTGATATTCAGATGGCCACCGCCGTACACAAAGGAGGATGATCTGTCACAATTACTCGCGTAATTCTGCCGTGTTCCGGAATCAGCCAATGCATATTGAACCTATAGCAGGTGGAGATTACTGTAAATTTATTGACATGCTATGTATAATGCATCGGTACTCTGTTACAGCTGCACTCCACATACAATCGAGTATACTGTAGTTTTTTTGTAACAGTCAGAAAAACTTTGGCGAATGGAAGATAAGGGCAGTAATATTTGAGTTCGCACCTATTCTAGCATGTTAGGTTTATTCCTATGCATAGTCAGTCACGTACAGTGTTATTTAAAATATTATAGTAAAAAAACTAAATTATTAATTACATTGAAATCAAACGACATAAGTTACGGACCAAACCAATTTAGTTTATAAAACTTCAAAACTTCTGACGGATTTCTCCAAGTTTATTCTAATCCGTTTCTTTATTTTTAATTTATATTTGGGGTTAGATCGCGGTTTAATGTTTCATATTTCAGGATGTGAAGTAAAAATGAATGGCGGCGACGATATTGAGAAGTTGTTTGTTTATTATTCTATTTCTTATTTAATAATGTATAAAGCAAAGTCACAACTACCTTTATCATCGGTTATTTATAACATAATATAAATGTTATAAGATAATATTAGAAATACTTTCATTTCTCGAGTTTAAATTCATTTTCACTACCTAATAGCAACATATTTTTATTGCACTTACCATTTATTAAAAAAAAATTATTTAATGGTTTCTTAGATTTACGCGAATGTTATACATTGAAATAAAACTATTTGTTACGGATTTTATCGCGGTTTAGTATTTTTATTTTTCAATTATCTTATTTTTATTGATAATTATTAATATCGCCAGTAATTATTATTGTTGTGATCAAACTAGAAACAAACAAACATATTTTCTTCGAAGCATCCTTACCACGGTTAGTATGACAGTAGCTAAAAATACTTGCACTGACGGTTAACACTAGAGTATACACAAGTGTACGTCGGGTTTACTTAAGCCCTGCTCAAAGAAGCTCGTTACGACAGACAAAAAACTACCTTTTAAAGCATAAGCAACATACATTATTTAACATTCATTACTGTTACTATTTATCCCGCAATACCAAATGAGATGAATCGTGATACTTATAGAACCCTATTATTGGACGATCATTCAGTGTATTAATTAAATTAATTCATGCATGAAAAACAGATAATCGACGATCGCATATCTTTAATACACGCTCCAAAGCATATTAGGGCTCGTTAGGTCCGAACAAAAACTACAGCACACGTACCAATTTGCATTTGTATTGCAAAAACAATACATTTTCGTGGCGCGTGGCGACGAGTTTTAATTACTTTTGAGAATCTCGGAATCTTTCCTTTACACCGAATTCGGCTTATTATGCTCGAAAAATTGCTTGGGCACTTAATGTCGACTTAAATAGGACTTCGCGTGTCCTACTCGCGTGAGTTGATTACCTAAATCGTATGCAAATGACTACTGCGTTGTAAAGAGGCCGAAAAGGGGCTTGAAGGCAAAAAGTAGTGTTCAACAATATTGTAAAATTTAAAATAGCTAGGCTAGGCTAAAATAAATAGTTGGCTTGTGAATATTTTATTTGAGTATTGCAGGGAATTTGATGAGTTATCGATATAGTTATTATATATTTCAGTTTTTATTATGAAATTCAGTTGATTTTCCGTTGCGTCGTTACCGGATCATCATGCGGTTGTTAGCCGACTAAAATCTAGTGTTTCGTATCAATTACCTGTAATTCAAAAAGGTTTTTTTGCTACGCGTATACTATCCAATTACTAATTAACTTACACAGACAACTAAATATTGAATATTTATTACGATGTTGTTTTTAAAACAATTTTCGATTACTTTCAAGGTTATTAACATAACAATCTTCTTTAGGTTTATATCGTTGCTTATACTTATTTATTAGATTTAGTTAGTTTTATTGATATTTAAAATGCATAGGTTTCTGTTAAGAAAGAGAAGAATATATTTATATAAGAAGTACCTACTGGCGACATGCGGTTACCAAAAAATATGTAAAAGGGAAACTGAAGATCAGATTGGTACTGTTTGGATGCTTTATATAAAAGTATTTAAGTTAAAAAAAAAAAATATTTTTGCATTGCTATTATATTTACTTGTAGTAATATCCAACTATAATTTATTATATTGGTGATGACTAGACTATAAAATTGAGCATAAGATATCATAATATTAATTTGATAGTAAAATAGTAAACATAAAAATCAAAATAATAACAAGAGAAATTAAGAAAAAGTGTGATATTATTATACATAGAAAGTTAATAGCCGAAAAAAAGTAATATTGTTTTAAAGTATGTCTTAAAAGCGGGTATGGGTACTATTATTATGTATACGTAATACATACTATTAGTGTATATATCGGATAATACTAAATTGTAATTTGACCATATTATTTACAAACAATATAGAAAGTACATAATAATTATTTTCACACTTGATTACATAATACTTCGCGATCTGTGTGAATTAATTATATTACATACATTAATTGTGTTACATATTGTATTATTAATACAATTTCGGGATATTATATTCATACTTTAATTTAAGATGCTATGTTATATGGACAAAAATTGTCCTTTTAATCGAGCCTTTTAAAATGATGGATGCTATTTTTTTACCGCATGGCGGGTTCGATTCCCGCTTCAGACATGTGATTATTCAAAAATCTTTGAATACAGTTTGAATTGTTTTCAAAATCAAAATGATGTCCTCTTTCAATAAAAAAGGTACTTATCTATAGATACAAATGTCATCGCCATGGGACACCCTGTATAATAAACAGATTTAAGGTATCGTATTACGGTAATAAATAACATAATATTCATAATTATTGTTTTCATGCATCTGTACCAGCCTTGTATCAGCTCATTATCGTCCCACTGCAGGGCACAATACGTGCCTCCAGTGAACAATATTTATGCGGAAGAAATCGAAAGGAAGTAAAAATTTACTTTACAGTTTAATAAGTAAATACAAACATTTAAACAACAAAATATGTAATGTTTTAAGAAAGACGGAATTGCATAGGTAATAAAAGATAAATAAAAGTTTATTTACATATTCAATTTTTAAGTTAAATTATAATAAGTAAATAGAAATAGTAAAATTTAAATGCAATTAAAATCTAAATATAAATATCTGCTACACATGGTACATCGTTTAAGGAGAAATGTAGGTGGTAGCCATAATAAAATGTTTGGGTAATGCTTAGTAAGCACATTCTTTGGCAGACTCACACTGCCACAGATAAAACGTTACTATTCACATATTATGAAGACTTTTTCAAGTTTTAGTCATGAAACTCCACACCGTATTTTCAATTCATACAACCCGGAAATTCATTTAAGTACACAATTTATTTTATTTTCACAGGTAGGGTGAATATAGAACATTTAAAATCGACCATATTTTCAACTGGTGGCAAGATCTCTTGCAAACTTTTTAACTGTTCATAAAGTGCACCGCACGACAGCTAAACTTTAAATTGTTTCGGCGTTGGAGAGTACGGGCAAAATAATTTTATGTCATACGAAAAATAATAACGTTGTCATACATCGTAAATCTAATGCATTTCGTTTTACTGCCCCGTCGAGATTTACGATCGTCTTAGCTTATCGAGGATCTGTACTAAACTTTTACGTCAGAGACGCGTGTTGTTAAAATGTGTACTCACGCAACATGGTTTACTTGGGGCAGGAAGGCGGCTGCCAGCGCCAGCAGAAGCGGCGCGCTGCGGGGCTTGGCGCCGCTCATGTCGCGAGCGGTCAGCACATGGGAGCGATCGTACCGCGAGCTCGACGACGTTTGCCGCTGCCGCTCGCCGCTTGCCGCTCGCCGTCGCCGTTCGCCGCTACCGCCGGTGTCGCGCGGCGGACTGTCTGGTGTCTCACACTGTGCCTGCTGCCGCACTCGACTAGTGGCAAAGCGCGTAATGCTGGTTCGCTGCGAGTGTTCCCGCCGCGCTGCTATCGATCGCAGCAGGCGTGACCCGGGCCGGCACCGCCTGTCGCTCCAGCTATCGACCGTCGCGCCGCCGCACGCCGCAACCGATGCGACGCGTACTCACCTCCTAATTACTACACTACTGGACTTCTTGGCATTAAAACTTCAAACCTGCGCGCGACACCGCGGAAAATAAATCTTACTTGATTTAACCGCACAACTTAAACAGGAGAATGCCCAGCTTTTCTATATCGTTGGAGTCCAATATTGATGAAACTACTTATACTATGTTATATAACATGAAAATTAGGGAATTTTCAGGAAATTATTTTCAGTAAAGTAAAAATTAAGTTTTTTTTTTTATATTATTGAGATCAAATATCGAACCGATTTTTAACACGGTTAACATATTTTAAGTTTGTTGTTATCTAAACTATAGGGACATCGAACCGCAATTTGTCGACGAAACGCCTTAAACGATGGGTTAGATATTCACTTAATTAAAGAAAAAAGTGTGGTGTTAAGCCCTCTAAAAAGAATTAATAGCTAACACTTAAACCCATTGCATGTCAATTTAACCTTAAATTCAACTATTAAAGTATGCAAAGAATAAATAATGAGCTTGAAAGCTTAAGCTTGTATTCAAATTATTTTTTATTCATTTATATAAAAGACCTCTGTCAATTTCAAGTATTATTTATTCTTTGTTAAGCAATTTAGATTCATTAAAAATACTCATTATTTCACAAATAACTTATCAACTTGCGTTTGAACTATTGCATTTTTTTTTTTTGTAATTTCCAAATAGATTTTGCATTAGTACAAAAATAGGTGTATCACGCCTTTCCCCTTTTGTTTGCCAAGTCTTATTATTACAATGCGCTTCTTTAATTAATTTCATTAATTAATAAACACGGGTGTTTATAAACCAATAATATTTATAGTTTTTATCTAATTAGATCGATCAAAATATGATTTTAAGTGTATCTAATTGAAGGTGATATCAATTTAGCGTACCAGGCCCTCTTATGCATAATGTGTTATGTGAGTCACAGCGTGTCTGACGATCACGAACCCACCCTGCTATTAACCCGGCGGGCAACCTGCTATCGAGTATTCGGCGGCATTGCGGATCGTGTTGCTAAACCCACTTCATAATTCATACCACAATTAGCAGACACTGGATTGCTATGCACGCTCCAATCTCCCTCATAAACATTTAAAGTGATCAATCAAATCCAATTTCGAAACAACTTTCAATAATTTTCCGGAGCACTTGTTTCCAACCTTGCAGCTTTATGCAAGTTTAATAAATGAAAAGAGTGACATAAATCTCCGGTAAAACAGAATTGTTTTGATTAAAACGAATCTTTTCCTTGTTTTGCGAAAACCTCGCAAGCAAAACTAAATTTGCTTACATCTTTTTGCGATGCTTATTCGTGTGCAATGCAAAATATTTAAATGCTGCTCGTGTTTTTTTTCATTTCCACTCATAATAGTTTTTCTTCTTTTCATTATCGTATAAGAATAAGGCTACGATTATTACACCATTGTTAATTACAAAGAAATGCTCCTTCAGATATTCCATTTTGCATATCTCCAATTTATTCTTTGAAACGTTGGCTATTATTCCCTTCAGTAATTGCCTCAGTAATAGGTTTTCTTATTCGGAATTCGTTGAATATCACAGATATAGTAAATTGTTTTATTCGTGTAAATTCTAATTTGGATTTTTTTATTACACAATGGTCGAGTTTGGAAACTCGTCATAGAGACCCACGTAAATTTGTTGCATTTAGATTGATCATGTTTATACCTAGCTTTTGACAGGCCGGATTATTGTTACGATTTTCGAACAACGAAAACCTTTATTATATTCTGCTTGGATTGAACTACGAGTACCTACACTAACCATTTGGGCGCATTTCATTTTTAATCGACTTAAAAAAATGAGATTATTAATTTGACTTATATGTATGTATGTATGTGTATGTAATAGTGTCAGAATTTCATATTTTTTGGGTATGTTAGTCTATATCAGCATCTGAACACGTGGGTCATATTTCATAAGTATATGTAATATGTATGTTTTTCCACGCATATCCCAAAAAGTATAAGTTGGACCCCAAAAATTATATTACAAATGAAATTAATAAAAATAAATAAATAATAATTAGAAAACAATTTTTAAAAATTAAACCTAGTTCAAAATTGTAATGAAGCAAAACAAATCTTTTATTAAATTTAAATAGACAATTAACATTTAAATAAGAATTACCCAAAAAACATTGTTTAGAAATTAGAACTATCCCCTATTAGATACATATTTACAGCACAAATACAAACCATATAGACGAGGCAAAACCCTTTTTTAGGGAATAAAAAAATAATAATATAAAAGCCTAAATCCATAATCTCTGTGTTTGTATTATCCCGTTTTGTGCTAATAAACTCTTTTGTTGTAAATATAGTGTATCTGTTACTGTAAAAGCTCGAACTGCAGTAAATCCTAAGATATTCCAGTAAAACCTAAGATCTACCAATTCCTAATGGTAAATGTCCCAAAAGGTTTGCGATTCGAACTCTTACCACCATTCCGTTGGTAAATCTTAGGATTTACATTAATGGCACGGTAAATGTTGAAAAACAAAACATCCGCCGATCCGCTGGCCTCAGTCGCTTGTTTGACACGTTTGAACTTGCACGATAATTTGATTTCTAATTGTATTTTTGGTGTTTAAAAGTTATTTGTGAATAAAAATGAGTATGAAGCATAGATTTTATGAAATAATGGACGAGCTTGTGGCAAACAAGAAAGATAATTAGGTTAGGTTAGGTTAGGTTCGAGAAAAAAAAAAGGTTAATGTGTTTTTTCAAAATAATTTAAATAAGTTGGTATTAGTTTGTACTTATTACTATCATATGATACCTTTATAATACTATGCACCTGTTTTGTCTTATAGTTCATTCAAGTAAATAATTAAGAATTACTCATTGTTTTATTCCTAAAACCAACATCTACCAGCTGACAGTGGTAAAACCTAGCATAAACTGAATTCGAATGGTAAAAGCTCGAAAAAATCGTCGTATTTTCAGAAATACTTACATTTACCAACCCATGTCGGTAAATCCTAAGACCTACACTTAAATCTTAAGATTAACCGTAGTTCGAGCTTTTACAGTAACATATCCATAGGCAAAATAACGAAACAAACTTCAAACGTCGAAGGTAAGATGTACGTAAATCGGTCGACGTACCCCGATCCTATTATATGTCGGTCATTGACTTTTTCCACAATAAATATTTCTTTTATGTTACTTTCAAGGTAAGGGGATTAATTTATGTAACTTATTATTTTTATTGAAATACTTTTGTAACTTCAACTTTGTTCAATAATGTTATTTTATAAGAAATTACCTAATCGTCTAATTACAATAAAAGTTTGTTTTAAGAAATCTCATATTATATTTAGTTGTATCTGTATATTGCCTGGGGCTAGAATATTAGAAAGAAAGGAAAAAACGCGTATGTCATTGTAAATTTTTCTTAGGCCAGCATGCTTGTCGATATTGTCACCAGTCTGGGTCCCTGATCAATCTTACGCTGGTACCTCAACTAAGACCTTTTGGTAACCATCAAGACTGTTATCTGCAACGTATAAACCAGGGCATGAACCGGCCTGATTTCTTTTCACGCCACATCCCGATGCAGCAGTGGCACATCTGTATACCCCTCCTAGCATATAAGCATGAACTTATGTGTGACTATTACAATTAAAGCGTGTTTATTTATCTAAGAAGACTATAAATTTTTGTGAAGGCAAGAACTGCCCCAATCCTCGCTGCTGATTATTGTTCCATCATTCGAAAAATTTATTTGGACATGGTCATCTCTGCCACTAAACACTATCTTCAGATTCTCTCACCACTTGCCAGATAGCGTCATCTGATCTTCACAAATATATAATTTCAATACCACTCCATATAATATTAAAACAACATGCAATATTATTTATGTAAGACAATATTTCCTGCTGACTTACTTCCAACGTCGTTAGCAGCAATGTATGGACGCGTAGGAGACAGGTTACAAGGGTTAATTATAGTATAATATCATATTGCTTGGAAAAAGGGAAAATGTTAATAAAAATAACCGCTAGAGTATTACGATAGGTTAAGGTCAAAGTCGCTGGTAGAATGATGAAACGCACTTGAGATACAAAGGGTGGCGATTCGGTCACTTTGACCACGTGTAGTTATACGTACTTATATTTTGATGTTTATTTAGTAATATAAAACATATCGTATCATTAAGAACTTTTAGAGATTTGGTGACTGTTAATAAAGGAGACGACTGTAAAAGGAGTGGTTGCGGTTTCAATTGTCCCGATAAGACAAATCTTTGTGGTGTTTTTACATATTTGTAGGATACAAATGTGTCTAATACACACGGCTCTAGATCTTTTTTGTTGGACCATAACAATGTATGTCTGTTTAACGAGTTTCTATCTATCTGTCTATATCAGCCCATATACCCCACTGCAGGGCACGGTCCTAGTCTACAATCGAGAGAATCGATTGAGAGTGGTTAGGCCATATAGTCCACCACGCTGGCCTAGTGCGGGTTGGCGGACTTACATACCGAGACTTACTTACTTAATAGTTTATTGTTTATTATTTCTTAGTTTCAAGAGTTGCACCTAACAAAAAAACTCCTAACACCATCAATATACACAAGTCAACATAGTCCTTTCCACATTACGTAGAACTGCAGATAATCTCTATTTATGAACTTTAGAAGACGTGGTTATTGTTAGTCACGTTCACTGCAGATTATTTTGTACAAGGGCTCTTAAACTCGTGGAATGCCTGACAACGTTGTTTACCTTCTCAAGAAATATTACAGCGGATAGAATACCTATGAAAATATTATTTTAGCAATTAAAGTAACTGATATGCTCATCAAAAATGTTAGCCACAAGTAGTTGTTGAACATGTATTTCCTCGAAGATTTCCATGCAACCTGTTAGAACCATCTGCATCCAATACCTTCCTGTAACTTTCTTGCAATCGCCCGCCCACTTGTAGGTAGTCTACCAACCTGTACTGAAGCTGTGCTTTCCGAAACATAGCAACCATTAGGAACCCTTCCTCTATTTATTAATCTATTAAACAGCTTGCTGACTTCCTGCATCCTTCTATATGTCCACTTTGTGTGTTGACCACTGATTCTTTGCAGATAAGTGGAATCCAACTGAGAATATTTCATTTAGTAACTTAATAAACAGTATGAACCTATAAATATACACCAGAAACTGTAATTATAAACCCAATTATGACGGCAGATGTGATAACAAACTAATTCACAATTTTGCGTTTCACTCTATTACGCCCGGCCGCAGAAACCTCTAACCGTTGCCTATAACTGTTTCAGTACGTCACTGAAATTAAAGTTACGCCACCCAGCTTTACGAAGGCAGACAGTGACTTGACAGTTTAACCGGAATTTGAGGTAATTTAATTAAGTCCAGTATAATGAAGCGCTTAGTAACTATATTTTGTTTTGAAATTAGCCATATTTTATCGTTGGACTATGTTTAACTCAGGTTATAAATAGTAGTGTTGCTATTAATAATGAAACAATAGATTATTGCTTCTCGCTCAGTGGTTACTCTTAATGAAAAATATCGTTACTTTAACAAGTCATCATACTGGAATGGAAGAAACAATGCTTTGATGTTGCTTTTCATGAGCGGTCGCTAATTATAAAAATGTTCATAATTGGGTATTTGACTATCATGGAATTTTTGTATTATTTTGCAGACAAACACAAGTGCCATTTAAACAAACCATTTTTGTGAAAACAGTGATAAAGTAGCTTGTAGCATGAGGCAATATTAGTATTTTAAATGAAAGAGTGGGGACGTAGTGGGGACATCTTACCGTCTCATTCACACCCGCACACTATAATGCATAATAAGAATAGTGACGTCACTAATTTTGTTTTGCATCCCTTTTCTTTTACCCCACTACAAGATTTAAAAGTTTCTAACATTTTTTATGCTGAATGGATTTACAAAATTCTTTGTTCGCTAGATATTGGATATGGATACTTTTTGATGAATACAAAAAAAAATAGTCAAATCCCCAATTAGTGTGGTAACTTAAAGTCAAACATTTATCAAGTTGGGCTTGCTTATATAATGTTCAGTGTTTCTACTAAAATACATAACAGTCTACGCTCATAATGTGATTACTTGTTGATTAATACTATAATCTCGTTTTGCTTTATTTCATTATGTGTTTTAACCATACGAATATTTCATAACCTCTTCATATATAACATCACAAAATAACTCTCAACACTTACCGCTGCATTTACCTACTTCATGCTATGGGCTATTCAAATGACAATACGCAACACCCATTGTCAGAGGATAAAAGTTTATTTAAAGATGCTTTATATCCTTCGAAAGAGTTGGGATTAACGGTTCTGTACCAGCGTGGCATACAATAACCAGCTTTACCTCCATAGTGATCAATACACCGTTCGTTCAATAGAAATAAGCCTTTCATTCTTTACAATCGAGCGTATCTAATTTTGAAGGAGATCTGTGATTCTCAAGGTTTTAAACACACTGCTGATAAATTATATGTACTAGTTACGGTTACGTTTATTACAGACAAATATACACTTTTATTAGTACCTAATTATGTTTTATTTTTGTTTTTACCAAAAATATTGGGGTATATGAAATTGTGCCAAGCTACTGGCAACTGTAGGTATCTACAGGCTATACCAATGACTAAAACCTTTTAATTAGTAGAGGAAGATCATGCCGTGCTATGGCAACGTGCACTTGATTTACCTAAGACATCTAAAGTCTACCAATCGCATAAGGCCAGCGTGTTAGACTAAGAAATCATCCCGAAGGGGATTGCTGACAATTATAAAATTGTAAGCTAGATCATTATAAACACGGTTGTCTGGCAGAAAAAGTTTTAAGCGATAAGACCGTCCATTGTACCATTGTTAATTTTTCTTATAACTGATCATATTTTCTTGTTTTGGTTGCAATAAACAGTTTTGTATTGTATTGTAATTTATAAACATAGCTAGAAAGTCATAGCAGAATCTATGTAAGTGTGGGATGAGGGCAGACAGAATATAAACGATACATCTGGTGATGAAGATTGCTTCAACATCTATTCTTATAAAGCAATAAACACCACCCGAATTGTTGTAACATATAATTGTGTAAGTAAATGTAATATATTTCGTTTGATTAACCCTTAAACGAACATGCGGGCGGACATAACGTTTTCTAAAGTAGGATTTACTACCGACAGAGATTGTGGCACGTTCACGTTTGCCAATTTCGGCAATAATATGCACCGCATTGCGACTTTTATACGGTGGTGGGTAACATCTTTTATTTATCGTAAAGAAAATCCGAGAATACTAAGCAGTTTCGTACGGAACGTTCGCAGCGTCAATTTAGTGACGCCTTTGATTTGTAAACGCCTCGTTAAAATAGGAATGAGGTAATGATACTGCCAAAAACAAACGTGCTTTAATTGCTGTACAAAAATATATTCATGGAACTTGTAAAGTGACTGACAAATAAGTGAATCGCCTAGAATTCATAAATGAAATATACATGAATAAGATTTAAGTACGAGTATGCTCTGGTCCTTCAGTAGAATAGGGTATTTTACTGTAAGTAAGAAAAAATCTAAAAACTATATTTAAATAGGTAATACAGCACTAATCAATCAGAATAATATGTCAATTTCAATTCCTAATTCAAGGAATGAGCCTTATAATTAGATTTAAAAATTAATATTTTTAAATCTGTCATACGAATGAATATGTGAAACGGTAGCTAAAATTACACGCAGTAGAGCCTAAATTCGTTATAGCAATGGAGGCTCGTGCCCAATAGTGGGAAATGTGTGGGCTGATAATATTATTAATAATGGCAGAGGAAGCCCGGCAGTGAGGGATGTGCTCAAAAATTATTAAGTCGAGAGTTACATTTCAGCCACAGGAAGTCCACAGCTGAATATTACAAACCCCCCCTCCTCCCCCATCCCGAGGATCTTCACAGTCACTTGCCGGCTGAAGAAGCGTCTTTATTATTATTATTATTTTATTTTACACTTTTAGGAAAACTAACAGCTAAAATGTAGATACATAAAGTTAGAAATAATTGGTAATTAAAGGCTAATTATAAGTTTCCACTGATAGTATATGCTTTACAAAGTTCGATTCACACATTAGTAACATAAAATATTTACACATCTAACACAAAAATACTTAACAACCGTGTTAAAGTTGTAAATGTTTAAAAAATGTAAATATTTTAAGTTCCATGTGTTATATTTCAGTTGCATTTTCAGCCTGCTTCAACGTTTTTTAAATGAGATTCTAAGTATACCCAATTTCTTTCTTAATAATTGATTCAGCAGAAGCCTTGCCTGCTTTATAAAGCTATTTTTGTATGTAAGAAAGGGAAGATTATGTAGCGGGCACGCGGTAATTGAAATCTATTTTCTCCAAGTCGCGTGTTCGATAGATTGCGCTCTATATTCTTTTGTTTTTGACAGCCTCCGTGGCGCAGTCGGTTAGACACCGGCAGTGAAACAAGAGGCCGCGATTTCGATCCCCGCACCGAGAGAAATGTTTGTGAGGCCCACAGATGTTTGTCTCGGGTCTGAGTGTTTGTGAGACCGAAAAGTCTCTCATAGTGTCTGATACCCACGACAAAAGACTTAACTGATCTCAATGTGGGATCAGGAGTACGTACGCGACTGCTGGGTGTATTTATTTAAACATTATCTTACGTGTCATTTAGGGCAACATCCAGTATTTTTACCTTGCTTTCATTGACTATTCTTGGTCATCGCACACAGAACCACTGGCCCAAATTGCTTAAGAACTTATCTATTAAAATCTTAAACAGTTAAGTTTACTCAGCTACAAAAATCATAGTCTGAAGAAATAGCTTTCTATTGTCTACTCATATATTTGTTTGCTCGTTAAATATTAATATAGCTTAGTACAAGATGCCATAACATAAGTGCTATACATGGCTTTAATTAATGTACAATGGTTGCAGCAATCAAATCAAGTGGGGTGTGACAACATCGCGTCATACGTAGCATCTGTTTACATAGACTATGTACTGAATATATTTATAATTATAATATATGTTATATTATTATTGACTGCCTCGGTGGCGTAGTTGTATTACGGTACGGTTACAAAGCTGAGGTCTCGGGTTCGAGTCCCAGGTCGGGCAAAGTGATATTGGATTTTTCTATTCATTATCAGTCCGGAGTCAGGAATTTGTGCCCGATATGGCGATAGGCTCGCCACCTATCACATCATGGGACGGAACATACCAAGGCGAAATGTGGGTGTCCTGGTGGCGCCTCTGCCTATCCCTTCGGGGATAAAGGCGTGAGTTTATGTATGTATGTATGTATATTTATAATTATAGTTATATCCGTAGATGTCTTAGATAAATTCATAGCACAGAAAGCCATTATGCACCTTAGGTATTGTTAGGTATTTCTTATGAATGACAATTTTCTCGGCTACATTGAGCTTCGCCGCTAACGTTTTTACAAGAGGAAAATTGGTTTGACTGGCTAATAATAATCTAAAAGATATGTGAAGCCCACATATCTTTTAGATTATTAAGGTGCTTAACATATATTGATTAAATTAATTATAGCAATGATGAAAAAATAAATATAATAAAAACATAGCAATGTTTTTCATATCTGTTGAGTCACGCTTTTGTCTGTCATGATTCAGCATAAAATTGGCAGGCTCGTCCAGGGTAGTTCAACTGTCACACAGGAAATCGACGTGACAGCTTTGCCGTCGCATTTCGTTCGGTTAGTGAGATTGTCATTTTTCCTTCCCCTCCTGATTTCAAGGGCCGACAACACAATTATGATCCAAGCGTTGTAAATGTTCACGGACGGCAGTGATCACTTACCATCATATTGTGACCTGTGGGCTCGTTTGCCGGACCTATGCAATAAAAAAAATCAGTGTAAAATAATAAAATTATTATAACTCAAAAAAAATCTGACGCGTTATAAAAATGTAATTCATAATCCGGCCTTTGCCTACTAACTGTTGCATCTATAAAAAAGTTAATGAACTTTAACTTATGAAAATATATTTATGTAACAACAATTACGAGTTGCGCTTAACCCAATAGCCATAGCGTGCGTGGAATAACTGGCACACATAACGTGCCCGATTGGAGCGAGTGTACATGCAATGTGACCCAGAAACATTATAATTGCAAAAAATACAAAGGCATTTGATTTCGGATCACTAGAGTAAATGCCGTAGAAAAATATAGCTGTTTTTGAATTTCAACGTAAATTGGCAACGTTTTTATTTTATTTTCTTAATTACTTTACTTCAACGACAATACAATTATAGTATTTTTTGTCTAGACAGCATTATAATTGGTTGGCAGCAGTTGTTAGTTTCGAAATATGCATATATACTGAAACATTACCCCACCTACATCAGATACCAGTCTCAGATCCAGTCTCTACAATAAAATCAATGTTGTTGTATCTACTTAATAAATGAGAGAAAACATAAAGTCCAATATTAATATTAGGTATAAGAAAAAGAAAGTGGAGGGGATTTTAAGCAGCTATGACGTCACTATTTATAATATTATTTATTACTTAACAATTACCACCACACCAAGTATGCAACGTAAAATGCTTACAAATTGCTTATTTCTAAATAATTGTATTATTTGTATTCTAGATTTTGGATAACGTAACCCTCTATCAGGATCTACAAAACACTTAACAACTCCAGTTAATTTGAATTTTAAAGAAAGTACTATTTTATTTTATGATCCATCGTTTTGGAGACTACAGTTTCGTTTTATATTTTACTAGCGGTCCGGCCTGGATCCGCCCGGTGTAGATATACTTTTTTGAAAATATTGTATAGCCTATGTGATAATGGATCTAATAGTGAAAGAAGTTTCATAGAAAATACGCAAACATGCAATCAAATCTTTCCTCTATATTATTTATAATATTAGTTTAGATTGCAGCGCTGCAAGGTGATTACACTACATCTGTACAAGTTTTATTACAAAAGTTTTCTAGCTTATTTCAGCCTTCGTAATTTATAGATCTATACATATATATAATAAATTTGAAACCGATCGATGTCTGTACATGGAAGATAAATGAGTAAAATTAATACGAGGGGTCTGTATTAACGTAATAGAAACCAAAACAATGCTTTTTCGTTCTGTCGTTCTGTCTTATCCATCCTATGGTAGGTTTCCTGGAAGAGATCGCCTCGAGCGATAAGGCCGCCATTGTATACTTTTTAACATATTATTCATTTTTGTAATTATTATTTTTTCACTGGTGTACAATAAGTTTTTAAATAAATAAATAAATAAATAAATAAATAAACAAATAAATAAAATATCATGCGATTGCAGATTGCGGGAATTCGACATAATATTGTCTCGTTATTTATCCTGAAAAATAATAACCTTAATAGCCTTGATAACGATGTTTGTACAAGATCTTCTAAAATATTTACATACGGCCTATTATTATTAGCTCAGTTAGATAAAGTTTCGTGCTGAAAACGCGCACGTGGCATGTTCGATCCCCTCTTGGATAACCCAATTTTATAAGATTATTTACTGTTTTGTGTTATTTTACAATATCTCATGAAAATTATCGTTTTGGCTTCGGGTGGCAAAATTCAATTATTATATTAACGCTTTAATAATATCACACACAACATAAGGTTTCCTTTTCCTTTATGTTTCGTTTTTGTTTATTTTTTCCGACATAAGTAAATGGTTTTTTTTAGCTGGTCTGACCAGGTAATAATAACTGAGGGCTTTGGCTAAAAGGTCTTATATCCATAGCCGTAAACTTTAATAAAAAAAAATAACTGAGGGCGTGAAAAAGCGCATGGTGGCCTGTTGGTTCCGGACCTGACGCTGCTGCCTACATGTTCAGGGTGCTTGAAGGTTTTAATCCCAGGCGCACACCTCTGACTTTTCAGAGTTATGTGTGCATTGATAGTCAATCACCACCAATGGTGAAGGAAAACATCGTGAGGCAACCTGCATACCATAGCGATTTGTAAAAAAAAATATGTAAGTCCGCCAACCCGCACTAGGCCATCATGGTGGAGATTTAATGGCCTAACCCATCTCAACCGTACTCTCGATTGTATAAAATGCACGTGCCCTGCAGTGGGACATATATAAGCTGATGCAGTACGGTACAGTACAGGTCAGTGAGGGCGTAGTATCCGCGAGTATATGCTAGAACGGAAAAGCATTTGCGTGACTTCTTTAGTGTTTCAAACGTCGGCTAAGTATGTAGGCTACGGTGAGTTTTTACTATCATGTGTACGCTTATTTGACAACTTACGCCCAAATACTGGAACGCAACTTAAATATAACTTGCGCTTAACTACGTTAATCCCGATTAAATGTACTGGCTAAGTGAGCCGTGCGCTGTTAAGAGCAACTTATTATTTGAATGTCGTTCCAGTATTCGGGCGTTAGTGGTATAAAAAACCCACATGACTTTGAAATCCCTTTAACAATGTATCAGATATAACAGCTTTCTGAGCGTATTTTCTTTTCCAGTTTAATTGAACGATAATCATTAAAATGAATACAAACGTAGCTTTGAATAGACGATTGTACGCAATGAACTTGAACCCACAATCTCTTTAAATCAATCTCTTTTCAATGTTATTATTTCATCTCACATCTAACAATGCCACTACTCCCTCAATGTCAAAAATTATGTAGCTTTTTATAAAAATCATTCATAAAGAAATAAAATATATATTTTTTGCTTTCTTGATAGTATTTAAAAGATTAAGGCCCAGATAATATTTATTTTATCACGATGTAAATATATTTTGACAGCGTCGGCAAGCCGCACAGTCGTCAAAGGTGTAATGAGCCAGAAATATTTTTACGAAAAAAAATATTGCTGGTAGATTTTTTTGCTTATTTAAATCATTATAGGTATCTTGAAAATAAGTACAGGGAATTTGTGAATTGTTTTTATGTTTGAGTTGTTTATTATTTGTAACACTTATGAATAAAAATACATGAAACCAATGAGCAACTTTTTAATTGGAAACATAAACGTGTTTCTAAAACTATAAAAGATAATTCTAATTCTTGGAAATTCTTACGGCAGGCCTACTTTCAGCGCTAGACTTTTTGTGAATGAAATAAACGAAGCTAACAATATTATACTACTATAATTGGGCCCATGTACGAATAAATTAATTTCTAATACGAGACGGCAGTACATTATAATGAAACGTTCGAGTCTAAAAAACGCACTTCTGGCTTTGCAACTTTGTAGTCGAAGTTAATTATAGCTCACTATAAAATTGAAGGAAAATATCGTTATGAAACTCAAATACTTGAGAATTTTACAAGGGTTTTAATGTGTATGAAAGCTAGCGATAGATCAGCGTGGTAGATTACAAAACCTTTTCCTGAAAGGGTTGACAAAAAACTAATATCACAATCGATACGAGCAAATTAAAATAAACTACACACTAACTACACACAAAATAAAAAATATGAAAAAAGATTAAAACGACTTCAAAGTTATAACAAAGGGGAGAAATAAAGCTGATCTTTTAATAAATCTAAATTACCTAAATATGCTAACAACACTTTTGAGGACGGTGCCAGCAAGACGACTATATAACATCACACTACGAATGATGCGGGAAAAACCGCGGGGCATAGTTGGTCACAAATATAAAGGCTAGCACTGAGCTCAAAAAAATTATTGGCATTTTAGATTTATTTATTTATTTAAATCTTTATTGTACACAGTAAAATAACACACAGAAACAGAAAAAAAAAGTACAAATGGCGGTCTTATCGCATAAAGCAATGTCTTACAGACAACCATGGGATGGATTTAAGAGAAGGAGAAAGAGAGATTTAATAAGAGATTAACTTTATTTCTCACTTTTTACAACAATTTTGAAGACGGATTAATTTTTAAAATTATTGTTAATTTCTTTTTTTATTATTATTTCTAATGTTGTAATTAAAAGTACATACTGCCGAATTTCTTGTTAAGCCAACTACATTTTTTTCTAGAGAATCATGCACACCTATCTAATGGGTTCCTAAGTTGTGCGCTGCGGCGCGGCGCGGCGTCCTGATGAGCCGTAGAAAGTGAAGCAGTGCGCTGCTATATAAATCGCTCACTCCGATTATTAATTTTTGTACCTATTTACCTCACTACTATTATTATACTTGTCTATATCGACCAGCTAGATAGGTAAGGAGGTAGGACGCTGAAACAAAATAGTAAGCATGTATGCGCGCCGCGGACTGAAAAAGGTTGGACACCCCTACTCTATCTCAAAAACTAGTGAACCGATTTTGATTAAACTTACACTTCTCTTAAGTTGGACTATGTCTACTCCAATGCAATAAGATGATTTGCGATCCGACTTATACTTTTTGAGATATGCGTGGATAAACATAAGTATGTATACACTTATGAAATTTCACACACATGTTCAAAATCTAGTATAGACTAACATATCCAAAAACTGTGCAATTCTGACAATATTACATACATAATCGATTAAAAACAACCTTGTGTTTGAAGATACTAAATTTATTACGAAATCAACAGAGCATAACAAAGTTGACTATTAATCAAGGCGACGCGGACGTGAAGTAAGGTTTGGGTTTTAGCAGTCGATGAAGTCTGATACCAACGAGCCCTTCGGGATGTAACGCTCCAGTTTCATAGCGCTGGCTCTTCCCGTCTGAGCAAGGTCTCCCGGGAGCTATTGCAATCCTTCGGGTGCATCGTACATTCGATCGTGATGTATTAAAACGGAAATACTGAGATATGAAGATATTTCTTACATATCACTGATTTTATGATTAGTTATTTAATTATTCCATGGAGATGACACGTACAAGTGTTAAAGGTAATAAGTAATCTTAAATACGTATTATATGAGAACTAATTATATGAAATCAGTTTCATTTTTTTATATGGCTTTTCCCTAAATTGGTATTTTTTTGTTTTAAAAAGAAAGTTTTAACATGAAAAGAAAAAAAAATGTAGAAACGCGCAACAAACTACTTAATTTTTCTGTTTATTACTATCCGTTTAGCGCACAAATTGGCAATCCTCTTTGCTATTTAGATTGTATATTCTGTTTACTTGCGGTCCAGCTCCGCCCGGATGCAGGTGTATTGGCCATTATATTCCATCCCATTCCTTTACGTCCAGATAACGCATTGTGAAAATTGAAAAGGCTGTAAAATTGGTAATATGTAATGTAATTCTACTCAATTATAAACAAAATAAACACCTATTCCAATTTCTGGTTCTGCGTCAATGTAACTAACTTATACAAATAGTATAAGTACCTATTACATACATACATACATAAACTCACGCCTTTATCCCCGAAGGGGTAGGCAGAGGCGCCACCAGGACACCCACATTTCGCCCTGCATGTTCCGTCCCATGATGTGATAGGGGGCGAGCCTATCGCCATATCGGGCACAAATTCCTGACTCCGGGCTGATAATGAATAGAAAAATCCAATACCACTTTGCCCGACTCGGGACTCGAACCCGAGACCTCAGCTTTGTAGCTGTACCGCAATAAAACCACGCCACCGAGGCAGTCGGTATAAGTATTAGTAATAACTAATAATACTACACATTGCTTTGAATTCATTATTTTTCAATATTGTGTCATAATTATTATTCAATATAATATCACAAACGTTAATAATGTAACTGCTACAAAAAAATATACTTCAACAATCTGCTTCTATTTTATATTATGTCTTGCAAACAGTTAAAGTAGTAATTAGTCTTCTAGTTAAAAATCTTCCGCGGTGTGGTTACGACACAGAACTTGGCACCAGGTTTTTATTACTTAGAACATTAGTTCAACCTAGATACAGTGCAGATAATGTAACAAATTATATTAAGCTTTTTTTGTAGTCACAAAGTAAGTATTTTTCCATATAATTATGATATAATTATTTTGCGCGAATCCCGATAGATTAAATAATATTCTAGACATTTGCCATCGCCCAAGGTTTTTTTATTGTTAATAACAATATTCGCCATTATCCTATTCTTCCATAATATCTCTATTTATGCAAATTTATGTTAAACTTTCAATTATACTTAGCTATAACTTTTCATTGGTTCGAATAAATCTATATCAAAGAAACAAACTATTAACATTATTAAATAACAGCCTCAGCTTTTAAACGACATACATATTACTTTAAAAAAATACAGCCTACAGTCACATACATAGTCTTAACCTCACACTAAGATAGAGTCTTGTGTCGTGGGTATCAGGAATTACGAGATACTTTTCGGTCTCACAAACATCCAGACCTGGAACAAATATCTGTTCTTCATACAAACATTTGTCTTTGTGCGGGGATCCAACCCGCGGCCCCTCGTTTAACAGCCGGCGTCTAACCGATTGCGCCACGTAGGTAATTAAAAATAGTGCATCTTAACAGTTAACTTATTATAAAGTAATGAAACAATTTTTATGTTCAGTAATAATATGGCGAAGGCGAAATGTGGGTGTCCGGGTGGCGCCTCTGCCTACCCCTTCGGGGATAAAGGCGTGAGTTTATGTATGTATGTATGTATGTAATAATATGTTAGTATTTATAGCAATTTAATCTAGCTAGCCAAAAAAATCCTTCATCCCAACGCCTATATCACAGGTAGGCAATTCACATCCTCAATTAATTTGGGTCGACGCTAATATACTACATTAATACGAATTAAGACATTGTGCAATTATTTCTAATTATAATTATTCGTTATCATAGCATTCGCATCTTATAGCGAAGCAGCTATTACATAAACAGTGTTCTCTATACACAACTTTGTAGATATCATTTCCGAAAACTGTATTAAACGTTAAGATATATGGCACTTCTGCATAAAATAACATTGACGACCTTATTCAGTAAACAATTCATGTTGCAGGATGACTGGCTAAAAGCCACTTACAAGAAGCCGCTGTGAAAATCGTTGGGAAGCACCTATATTCAGAAATAGACTTCCCAAGCCTGAAAATTATTATAATATAATTATAAATATGTTTATCAAACAGACTCGTAAACACTCCTTATTTAAAAATCTTTAAGACCGTCTAAAAATGCCACAGCCCACCGAAAAATACGTGTTCAAAAATAACTATTTTGATCCGCAGTAACTTCAATGCTGTACATTATCTATCGGTTAAAAATATAATTGGGCTTAAATAGAAGAGATAAACTCGCACTTCTTAAACAGGTATTCCTGGTAAACGTAGTTTCCTGTACTTTGTATGATTTTTCTTTGAGTTCAGTTTTGTTTGAATTTTGTTTGGATTCACTTTATAAGAGTTTATGTGCATTTATCCTACACGTTTTGACGTCAACAACTTGTGGGTAAAGTTTCTAACGATAATAAAATAGGAAAATATTGAATTCTCTGGAATATAGTTTATGAGTGTCAGAACTCCGAAAGATTTTTTGATTCCACGACCACACACGAAAAAACCAGTTAGGGGCTACAAACGTTAGTAAATCTTTGGTCTGAATTGAACCCACAGACTCTCGTTTCACAGCCGGCTCTCAACTAACTGCACCGCGGAGACTGTCCCTGTAATCTAATGTAACTCAATATCGTTTCGTACTACGCTGGGGGTTTAAAATAAGTTGCATACCACAATATGGAGACTGTTCGTGCGCATGCAGGAGGAAGAGCGTGTGCCCAATGATTATACAATCTCTCGAATATGTTTTCTGTACAAAGAACTGCAAATTTTACTGGGGAATTTCTCTCTTATCTTTAGCGGGATATATTTATACCCGGATTTTGTTTAAGCGCCTAAAAACGCTTTCTGAAAACATACTGCCGAAAACGCATTTGGCTTCCGACATATCGTGAACGCCAGTTTTGAAGAAAAGTGCATAGCGGACGCAAAGCGTATTGAACAAAAGGCCCCGACTATGTGAGGTCATTATATATAATTATTCCGGAAGGGTACTAACGTGTAGTATTTGTGAAAGAACATTCACTGAAAAGATTGGTTATGTCAGTCATCTGTGAGCGCATCAGGGGCACGACACTCAACAGTAGAATATATACCAAACAGTCGCCAAGACCGAATTCGGTTGGATAGATATAACAAGCACGTTTAGATTATAACTCTTTAATTAGTGCCCAATAAAATATATTATATAATGTTATTTAGTTGCCATATAATCAATTTAATCACATGCCAGTGTTAATAAGTAAGGTTTCAAAATGAAATATACTCTTTGTATGTCATATCTCATGGCCGTATGAAAATGGTTCCATGCGTACTAAATATGAAATAAACCACACAGATACTCGTATGTGTGATTAAAGTGTAATGTACTCCTTTGTTCTGTATACAGAGGACTTAATCTTTGCTCCATCTTTGTGCGCGAATCGGGGCCGAAACTTAAACGCTCCGTGGTAAGTTCCAGATGATTTTTAACTTTAATGTGCCAGGTCTTGCTTTAATAAGCAGACTGTTATTTATGCTTTTTTAATAAATAGGATTTTATAATATAATGCGTTATATTGATGATAGTTTGCGCCTTTGAAGATGTGTCTGTTAGGTTTGTTTATTTTAATTATTATAATTTATTAAAACGGAAAATATTAAGTTCTAAGGTTAGCTCTCATAAAAAAAATCATAATTTCTTGCATATAGAATTATGTGACTTCGCCAAACCACATACTGACTTAGCGGTATAAATAATGAAAATTTACAAATACTAGGTTTGGGTAAACACATTTTATAAATAAATTTTCTATTAGAAAATTAATTTGAACAACGCTGCATCCTTCACAACAAGGTCTCTAGTCTATGCTTTATTAGGACGTGTTCGGTTAAAGAGTGCTCTAGTAAAATATTAGATTTCCTATAAAGTATAGATTACGAAACCACCGAAAACATTCTGAGCTCTACAGTCATAAACCAAGATAAAATTTAAAAACATTCCAAAGATTGTCCCCTAGTTGTGTAGATTATATTTATGTATGTGCTATTGCTATGTTATTTTCATGCATCTATCTTTCTTGTATAAAGATGTTATTAATTCCTCAATTGATACAAGGCGAGTGTGGATGGAAGAGTCGGTAGGGGTCGACCTCATCGAACTTACACCATCCAAATCGGTGATATCCTCAAGAAGGGTCAGGTCAAAAGTACCCTGAACCGACGAGAATGCATGAAGACAATGATGAAAGTGGATGAAGCGAAAGTTGTTTGTCAGGATCGAGCAAAGTGGCGATCCATAGTCTCTGCCTACCCCTATGGGATACAGGCGTGATGATTATGTATGTATGTATGTAATTCCTCAATTGGTAGCCCAAGATACAGGCTATGCCTAGTTTGGGAACCCCTGACTGTTATAGTTATAAGGATCTCATATTCTTGTATTACATTAAGTTAAGTAGTATTAAGTCTCTAATAGTCTTTATTTTTAACAAACATAGTTTTTTTTTCATTTCATTTTCTAGGATTGTTTCTTAAACAGACGAAATCGTCGAAAATTATACCAGAACTAACAAATCTAAAGCTCCTACCGATACGACCGAAAAACAATTATCCGAAAATCTAAATGAATCATTCTTGAATTAAAGGTAGTAAATTATTCTCCTTGAAATAAATATAAATTTATGTGAAACTCCGATGGCTAGTTCTAAGCCTTCGATATATATTTGTAAGACGATTTCCACAAGCGCAAGGTAAAAGAAAATATATATTCAAAGACATATTATCAAATTTATATTTTTATGTGACAAAAATCTACATAATACATTATGTAGTCTTATAATAACTCAATTTTATTTAATTATATGACGGAGCACTTTATAGCATTTAATTGCACATAACAACCACGCTATCAGGCACTTAGTGCCCCACGCAATACCTACATTTATGTAATTAAAGGAGCCCACGTATGTCATTACACCCAATGCATTTAACATGTACAACATACTTAAAAGCATTAGGTACATTAGCCCCGCCATGTAAATTTGTTTCAAAGGCTTATGGAAAAAAGCACTACGTTTAGTACATAATTATATTTTTCAGTTTTACTTCTTGTGGCACGGTTGGAAAAATTATAAAAGTATTTTCTATGCACGCGCACACCGACAGTCAAAAAACATCATGATGAAGTTAGCTGTTAATAATTTCCGTCATAACTCATAACTATATTAAAAGTAAGTTAATTAAATAGTTTTAGTAAGTTTCTTAAATATTCATACTTTTAATATAACATTCATAATATACAACACGTATTTAATATCAATGGATATTAATATAATAATATATATATTATTCATTCGTGAATGTTATGAATCATGTGTATCTTATATGAATTTAAATTATTTATGGAGGTGAATTATAATAGGCCATTGTAAAAATTCGTGACAAAAGTGACTTAATATATCTTTAAAATAAGTATAACTTCACACAACACTGTTACACATGCGGTTTTTAGGATATATGTATTTTATTCCAACTCGGCAAACAGTAAGTATAACGGCTACTGCATTTAAGAAAGCAGAAAGAAATAGGATAGACGACGAGCATTTTTTTGATTATTTGGTAACTTAACGGCTTTTTTTTTTTGTTTTCTTTAGTGGACATACCGCCGCGCGCAATATGTGACGCAGCCAGACTTTTGTGTCTTCACACAGAACATACTCGATTTTGTCTTTTTACCGTAGGACAGACCGTAGCACTACTTAAAATCCTTGGTACTTTATGTCATAAATGCACAATAAAACAAAACATAGCGAAATACGGACCATGAATAATGAAAGTTCAAGATATTACACAATATTTATCATACTTAAAGTCACGCCTTTATCCCAGAAGGGGTAGGTAGAAGCACCACCAGGACAACCACATTTCGCCTTGTGTGCTCCGTCCCACGATTTGATAGGGGGCGAGCCCATCGTACACATGCATTAATATTTAATACAGAATACCAATGTTTTTATGTAAAAAGAAATAACTTACTGCGAATGTCTTGCGATATAAACAGGTGCGTCGATGCCCTGCATTGTTGCACTATAACAATTCAACTAATCAAAGTAGCCACTAGTTTAATAATGCTTAGTACAATGACTAAACAATTATGCACCAACGTACGCATTGCAGGTATTACACCCGTTGACACATCAGTAAAGCCGCGCCTTGCACGCTTAATCCAATCCGATTTCACAGAATTACAAAAAACAAACAAACACAAACAAATATTTGTGTGATCCACAGGTATTTGTTTCGGGTCTGGGTATTTGTGAGACCAAAAAGTCTCTCGTAGCTTCTGATACCCACGACACAAGACTCAATTTTAGTGTGGGGTCAGGACTGTGTATGTGACTGTTGGGTGTATTTATTTATTTATTTATTTATTAGAATCGGAACACTTTCTGTTTGTAAAACAGATCTATTGTCGCATATATCCTCCCACGATACTGATTGTTCGTGCCCACGGACTACAAGCGTATTTATCCCTATCGACACGGGCTAAGTTTAAAAACAACCGATAATATGAAAATCTTTTTCAAATAAACGAGAAATCGCGAGCGCGCCGAGTGTATAACGTTCATTCCGGATGTATAACGTATAGGGAAGACAATAATTAACAACCGGGATCGTTTAGTTTGATACATAGTTGAGATAATTTCATAGACCGGTTAAATAATAATTTTAAGGGAAATAGTTTTTTTTAATAAACTGTTTAATAGTGAACCATGAAATAAAGCAGGTACTTATGTAATAAGTAAAAATGTCCTTATCACCATAATATTTGGCCATAAGATACCTACTACTGAATATAGGCGTCATCCTAAGATTCCGAAGTGACTTGTTAGATTCGGCCTGCAGCGACTACACAGGTAATAGTTCTAAAGAGTAAACCAGATATATTAGACATTTATGGTTTCTTTTGTAGTGCAATTTATTTAATGGCGAACAATGTGCTTAATGAATTACTCGTTTTAAATCTAGCTTTTCGCTTTTGGATAATATTACATACATAAACTCACGCCTTTTTCCCAGAAGGGGTAGGCAGAGGTGCTACCAGGACACCATCATTTCGCCTTACATGTTCCGTCCCATGATGTCATAGGGGGCGAGCCTATCGCCATATCGGGCACAAATTCCTGGCTCCGGCCTGATAATGAATAGAAAAATCCAATATCACTTTTTCCGACGCGGGATTCGAACCCGAGACCTCAGCTTTGTAGTCGTACCGTAGTACAACTACGCCACCGAGGCAGTCGGATAATATTATAAGAGATAATTTATGTATCGTTATTTTAAGCTAGGTCAAGTTAAAGAAAAGTATTGTTAATATAATATACAAGATCTACAAACTCGGGTTATGACGTACATTGAAAAGAAAATAACAACCTAGAAACCTTGTCCACTCTGAAATCACTGGCCCTGAATTTAAGGATTTCCTAGTAAAAGTAATTCTCATTGTGTGGGTTTGTATCCAAATGGTCGTAACATTATGATTGGTAACATCATTAAAATCCTAAGCTTGACCTACGATCTAGATGTTTTGTATAAAATATGTATGCATGTACATATTTTCGCCCACGGAGTATCTGAAAATAAAACAGTAGGCTTTAACAAAATCTAACTACAAAATTGTTTTATGAGTGATGTTAGCGAGCTCTTACTATTATTTGTTGTGTTTTATCAAGGTTTCTACTATTTTAAGCCACAAGATTTGTTAATGTTTAATTTGTACCTATAGACTTTTATGTCTATTGTTCTTTTTTACTACTGATAATGTGCAGAATGTGAAATCTCTGATTTAGAAAATTTATTCTCTATTAATTATGTTTTAAATAATATTATTACGTAGTTTCCCAGTATTTCTATTGTCTTTCATCGACTCCCTGTAGTTTTATTCCTCAATTTACAAGACTTAGAGAATTAAATCTTAATCGAGGTGCATTTAACTCCTTTGGTTACAAATGGAAGCGCATCTTCGCATCTTCACAGGCGAAGCAGATTTGAGTTAAGTGCTAATTATTCTAATGGCATTCTGCGTTAGTTACTACATTTGCGTTAAATATTAAGTCAAAGTATATAATGTATTATGCTATAGATTTACTGTTATATATAGTAGTACTTAGATTTGAATAAGAGTACTGTTGGTTTCGACTTTAGGTTAGTGAGTAAGGTTAGGTTAGTTTTCAGTTTTAATATTTTGGTTTTGTGTTGGTTTTTTCAAATTAATTAAATTGACTAAACTTGATAGGAAGTCAGGGATATTTTAAAGCATTATGTCAAAAGCATAGAGAGATAAAAACCTAATGGAGATGCAAATTTTAGATGATTGTTAATCAGTATTAAAACAATATTCGCTTATCTTTAATTTGTAATAAACTTCTTATTGTAAAATTTCCTTTCAATTTATGAAAATCTCAACTATGCTTTGCCTGAAATCGTGTCAGAGTACGTGTGCTGGAACGCGAACTCACTTGTGTTACCTACAGGATCTTATTATATCATGTTGTCACGTATAATACTGGGTAAATCAAGACTGGGACCGAAAACGAACCCAAGCGGTAGTTTTACTAGTTACAGACACGATACAACTAAAAATTTCGCAATAAAAATTGGGAGATTTTTTTTAATATCGCATCGTTTGGGTGGTAAATACCTATTTTTGCGAAAATAGAAATTTAAACCCGAACGTACCATTGCGTCCTTAAAACTAAAAAGGTGTACATTAATATATTAGGAAAGCTTTGTATTTATCACCCAAAAAAAACAAAGAGTAACAAATTACAAAAAATATTTGGTATTGCGAAATTTTTAATTGCATCGTGTCAAGTCACTAATACTACCTGGCTACGTTTTCAGTCGCGGTATGAATATACCCATAGGTATATGTTAACTTTATCCTTAAACATAACACTTTTCACTGCGCTTACTTATGATGACTTCAATAAAGCGAATTGTTTCACATAGCTGCAAATAAACAAGATGAAATTTGAAAATAAAACCACGTTATTGCCGAGTACTATTCTCTGGATACTTATCGAAAGTACGACAGATATAATCGAGGACCAATAAAACCACCGTAAAAATAGGCGAAATGGGATCGAACATTAAAGCAGGTCAGTTTTATGGAATAATTCAACCGATTTATTGTGCGGTCAACTACTTGATCTTTATCGTCTGCGAAGCAATATATATTACGGACGTTTGTTTCTCTGTAATCAACATGTTGCTGTTATCTGCCCTCCTTTTCATGGTGTAGGGCTGGTATAGCGAACGGTAAGTGAAGATCGCCGCGTATAAACGTCTACAATGTTTGCGTCGTAGATGCGTCCATAACGTAGTGTTTGATATTCTCTTTGAATGCGTTGCAGACCCCTCAGACTGGGAAGGAAGAGGGAAGTCGGAAGTAATGGAGCGAGGAAAGAATTTCAGGGTCCAGTAATATCACTAGCCTTGTCTTGTTTCGTGCGGTTGTTACAGTCGTTGCTTCACGTTGGTATAACTGTAACGCAGTGGTGCCACCACCGAGCTTCTTTTTTTTGCAATTGTCTTAAATAACTACAGCTTTTTTCCATTATAAACTTTTCACCTAAACAGATTGTATTCTTAAATTTGTGTCTACGCTTACAATAGGGAAGATTTCTATGCTTAATTATAAACAGTATTTAATGCTCACTGCAAAATATTTAATTGCAAGACATTCATTTGTAACAGCATTAAAATTAGTTGTTAAATAACTGAGATTTTAATATTTTTAGTTGTACAGTGGGGACAACAGATATCTCTTTCTCACGCGCGCGCCTTATGGAAGGTTATGATGGTTGCATCCTTTTCTGTTACTTCTTCCATCAATTCAAAATATTTGTATCGTGTTTATTACTTAATGGATTTAAAAAATTCTCCTGTTTACGGTTTCGCATAACGTAACCTTTCATTATAAATAATTAATCAATGTGCACTAGATAAAATATCTCAGTAAGATCTATTACATTGTCTCATTTACAATGAAATACTCGTATAATGTCAACAGCCCAGTTTTTACCAGAATCATCTAAATCGCAAACGTAAGCACTTGCTGTATATTTTGACAAATGATGAAATTACCGATAGTGCTACGTCAACACAGGATTTTCACTTATGAACAGTGCTCAGAAACTGAATAAAAATATCGGAAACCTAAAATCTTCGTAACATCCCAAACGTTTAGCCGTTAAGAAAATCTATAAGCGATTGTAGCATTATGCAAGCTTGTGATTCGATCGGAACCTCGGAATTCAATTAGGATGACGGAGCGTCTGTACATTCTAACTTCGCATTTCGTTTCAAAGCTATTTAAATCCAGCTTGCCTAGTCTTTTCATCCCCCGCTGCCTCGACGCACACGGCTGAATAAGCTAATTTGTGTCATATTATTTGTAGCACAACTTTTCTGTCCCTTGAATAATGTGACATTTAAGCGGAGTGCAATTTTGTGGCGTGCATAAACAACAGACACAACTGACTCATTTCAGAAACTTGTTGTCACATTCATAGTTGTGCAAAAATTCAAGTGAGTTACTTTATTTAATTGAGTGTTTCAATGCAATAAATTTTGCGCTGACATTAAAAGGCTATGATATTTATGTGCAGGCTGTTTTGAAGTTACATCAAGGTTAAGAATTACTGGGTCTGTATCAGCATATGCAAGTGCGATAAATAGGGCCACAATCCTATAATATAAAAGAGCCTGAGGTTTAATCTATTGCTCCGTACGAGTGCTGGTATGGTCGAGTGAATTTCATTAGAATAGTGGCCAAACCAGTGGGATAATGACGAAACCACCCATGCAATTTCTGATATGGCTTACCGATTGCTGCTATTGCCAAACCAAATCCGACGTTGCGACAGAAAATATCCACCTTGGCTTCAGAAGTTCGAAGAGGTTTTCTATTTGGTAACACCAACTGTAAGATCGCTTACAGTTGTGGAATCAACATTCGTCATTTTAATTTTTGACTGAGTCACAGTTAACTTCGTTCAGACTTTGGAACAGAAGTCCCGGAAAAATGTTAGCCGACTAAAAATACAAACAATCCTTCATGTGAAACACGACAGTAGCAGGACAATCTTACCATCTGCATAGCGTTGACCGAACACATAGTACAAAACGGCCCTTCTTAAGTGTGCCGCGCTCCGGCATTGGTCAATGTATCGATTTCTAAGACTCCTACAAAAGTATCGTCCACGGATGAATGCATAAGAACAAAAGAGTTGTCTGGCTTTTTTCTTTACCTTTATAGAACTGAAAACGAACCATGCATGCGGAACGTTGCAAACGAACATTGCAATTAATGAAAGTTGAATAATTTAAACAGATCTACTCATCCAACTGAATACAGACAGACATAAGTTTGTACCTATATGTATACTACCAACAGTATGAAAATGGTTTGGATGCTGACCATTTTGAGCATTTTAAAACTGGACACAAAGTGAGCGCAGTTGGAATTTCTAGTAACAAAACTCGAGCGGTGCGACGAATTTTCAACTAAAGGCTTGATTAAAAAAACTACCGCTGCCAGTTTATTTGCTTTAAATATTGGTTAAACCTTAACTGGAGAAAGGGTATTTGTTGCAGAATATTTCGTTCTGTAATATTTGGTCAATATTTTTTAAGGAACCGCTATCGGTATGCAAGGTTCAATATAGAGAAAAACTTAAAAAAAAACAAAATTGAATTCAATATAATTTGTTTATCAGTGTATCACAAAAAAAGTTACTGCGAAACTGAATACGGCTTTCACTGTTAAATTGTTGCAGATTCAGTATCAATAGTAAATGACAAAAAAAACTCCAAGTAAATGAAGAAATAAGGGAAAAATTGGTTGACTAAATCGTGCGGGATTTAAATAAAGTAATCGTGCTAAAACAGCATCAACGATCATTATCACCTTAATGTCTTAATTAAAGTGCTACCGTCGCAAGCTGGTATGCTTCAATTTCACACATGATTAGGTTCCTATACACAAGTTTGTGATGGTCAAGGTGCTATTTCAATTGTTTATAGTCGATTAAGTGCGAGTGAAGAGCTATTAGTGAGTCGTGTGGTTGACTTTCAGAAATACTATCGAATATTCTTGGTGTCTGTGGTTTTTCTTACAACCAAATTTCTTGCAATATTGTGTGTTACATTGTTTTTAACGATAGTTACGTTTAGAAATCTTATACTTCTTAAGACATCTCATAGGAGTGGGTAACGGGAATTATATTATTGAAGGACATAGTGATAGGCTTGCTACTAATGTATATCCTAATTAGCTCGATGAAAAGCAGGTGCCACTGTACATAAGTAAAAAAAAAATCTAGACACCATTATGCTGAAGTAAAAAGGGTCCAAGTCTAGACATCCAGTTAGACATTTTAGGTCATTAAAATTCGATCATTTGGTTAAATGAAAAGCATGTGCCACTGTACCTTCGTAAAAAAAATCTAGACACCATTATACTGAAGTAAAGAAGGTCCAAGTCTAGACATCCAGTTAGACATTTTAGGTCATTAAAATTGGATCATTTGGTTAAAGTAAAACCTAATAAAATACCTATCTACTAAATTGTATCCCTTGAGCGCAAATTTCTAAGAGCCTCATCGCAATTTTTCACAACAGTGGGCCGCAGATGGATATGAGATACACTTAAAAATAAAAATCATTCGTATCGGAGAACGTAGAATCGCACGTTTTATTGTACTAATGTCACGTATTCTCTGCGCATTCGAGCGTATTCGACACGGATTTGAAAAATAACTCAGATATTCTTTAGGATTCCGCGATAAAATTCCATCGGAAATTATTGTGTCTCGTATATCAGCTAATATACGATTTCCGACGGTGCATGGAGTTCTTTAGAACGTCCTTTTCCATGGTAACGAAAAATGAATATTGTGAACGGAAACGTAATAGTTTTACGTCGACATTTGTAAAGACAATTTGTCACGAGCAATGAATATTTCGATGTTTAAAAACATGAATATGAACTCCACAATATTCGGTACGTCATCTGTAGGGATTTTAGTGTGTATGTATAAGAAATAGATTATTTTGGGTAAAAGCTCATCATTCACAAATAAAGTTGATCCTTCAAGAGCCTGAAGATGTTTGACTCAAGTTGCGATGTGTGTAGTGTGTACATTTGCTTAAAGTCTTCAAGCGCTAGCATCAGACAGTGTGTCAAACAAACAATAGCAGTACAGGTGCTTATATTGTGTAAGTGTTGGAAGATTTTTGATTAAGTACGTCATACATTGTATGCTTATAACTTAAAATATACATCTTGATTGCTTCAGATAACGCATATTTTATTCTATTCATACACTAAAAAGAATTGTCCTACTATACGAGTATAGGTATTACGGTACAATTTAATAACAAAACAGTGGCGTAGTTATGGGTTTTGTTTTACAAGCATCAACGTGATTTATAATCATACTCAGATATATAAAAACTACTACTGAATAGTGAACATACGTTCGCTTTAAAGTCTGAAATTCCACTGTCCTGTTGGTATTCATCTGCATACTACTTTCTACTTTCTACCGTCTTGGCCAACTTGTGTTTTAAGGTTTCCAAGGCTATGTTTGTTAAGACGTGGATTACAATCAAGGAATTTTCATCTACAGGCATATCAAAACATAAAATCCTCGCTAAGCAGTCGGAAAAAATACTCATCACACGTTTTGTACGCCCACAGAGCAACACTTCACATGCATTCAGTCGACGTCTCGTTGAAGATTACTAGAAGAATGCAAAATAAAAAACACTAAACATGAAAACAGCTAAGAATAAAGGTACAGCTAGTGTTTAAGTAACAATAACAAAACGAAACCTTGACAAATGAGCCTTTTTGTGTAACTTCTGCGTGTGGGGGAGACGTGGGCCGTTTGCCAAACTGTGCGATACAGCCAGTTGTAGTAGAACGATTGTGCCAACTGAATTCTGCCTTCAGTTTGATATTTGGCACAACGTTACGGAAACTGGGCCGATGTTAGAAAACAACATGTGCCTGCGATTATAACAATCATTTGTCTTTACAAAGTTGAACGTTGCGTTCTTACCACTTCCCTTGATAACTACATACTATTACTCAAAAGTATTGGAGCGAAATACTTTAATAATTTTGTGATGCTGAAAGTGAAAAATTAATGTTAAGTATATTTTTATTTGAATGCGCTTCTTCATGAGATGAAACGTAACAAGATCTAATTGAAAAATAAGGTTAAATAATAAATATGAAATTGAAGCTAATCATTGTTACTATTCGTGTTTTTATTTATTCTCATCGTTCGGTCTAATTTACTGAACACCTTAGTAAGTATAAATATGCTTATTACGCATGAGCTAAAATTAAAAGTTATCAACATAAGTGCATTCTTAGCCGTCGCTTCAACCGGATGCATTCATTAAACATATTAACATATTATTCTCAACGTTATAGAAGAAATAATTTTATTTGCTCACATAGTACTTTTAAAAAAAAAAAACATAATTTAATCCATATTTAGCATACAATATTGCAATTTGAAATATAACTAATTAAACAAATCTAAAAACAAATACATAACACATCGAAATATAAATAAAATAAATTACACACCACCTCAACATGTATGAACCTAAAACTAATCTAGAACTAGACTAACTAGAATTATTAAGGACGTTTTGTGGAGCTGAACAATAAATAAGTGAACATTAACATTCTTATCATTGTAGACAACTGCACCCACGCCCTGTGCTCGTACGCTCATACAGAAAGCAGCAGCAACAGCATTCCGTTCTTATCTACTCGATCTATCAAAAAGCTTATTTACACACAATCTCTAACAATGTGTTATACGGGGTATATCAAGACCGCGACCGAAAACGAAGCCAGGTGATAGTATTAGTGACTTCAGACGCAAAGCAAGTAAAAACTTCTCAAAAAAAATACGACTTATCGTCGTACTTGGGTGATAAATCCATAGCTTTCCTAAAATAATAATGTAGACCTCTTTATTTCTAAAAACTCAATGGTACGTAAGCGTTTAAATTATTATTTTCGCAATAACTAGGTATTTACCACCCAAAAAAGATGATTTTTAAAAAAATCTAAAAAAAATCTGTCGCTGTTTTGGTGAAATTTTTATTTGCATCGAGTCTGTAACCACTGAAACTACCACCTGGCTTCGTTTTCGGTCGCGGTCTTAAGATACCCTGTATTTTAATCGGTCATTATTCGCTTTGACACGACCATTTGTTGATCATTATATTAGTTGCAGAGCTTATTATTGTGGGAATTTCTCCGACTGCTAAAGAACATTATTTTTCTTAGGTTATTGCAAGTTACATTATTTCTAGTACTGTATTATATTACTATATTATTATTACTATATTCCCTCTGGTTAAGTTCGACTAATGTTTTAAGGTTTGAGGAATAAAACAAATTCGAACTAATTGTCGAGAAAAAACAATAGGTACTTTATTATCAAAAGCCGATACGAAAAGCTTCCAATTCCACATACATTGTTATGTGTCCAGTGTCATAATGTGAACAGCTTGCTAAAGGAGATCGGTCGTTTTCCTATGAATATTGGGCCTAGTAGTGGAAACATGGGAGAGACAAATGAAACATAGAATTAAATAATAAGGATTTTTTATCCTTCAAATAAGACATAGTCTTCTTGAGCTAGGATACGGGGTTTTTAAGATTTATCCTCTTAAAGTTTTACAAAATCTACCATTTTCTGCTATATGAATACGTAATATCATAGTTGGCTTATATTTTAAGTTTTGGATGAGTATGAATATACATTATTATAAAGTACGTAAGCTTATCAAGGAAGACAGAAAAACACATTTGAATATTTAAAAGTATATTATTTTGATATCAGGTTTATTGTATGTAGTTAGTCACTTTGTCATGCGCTAGTTTAAAAAATATCTGAAGCTACCGTACACAATAATGAAAAAATAAAACAATGATTGAGAGGATGAATCCATTCAGACATTACAGATCATGTAAGCCTTTGCGCCTTTACGCTCGGTGTCTCGTAGTTGTTGGCTTCAGGCCCGCATCAATGATTTCCCGTAGTTTTTGCTTACATGCCGATTATAAACATTTTAATTTATTTATATGCTATAGTATTGTTGAATCGAGGTAAGCAATTGACTGCAAGGGACGCCGTAGAGAATAAACACAACACCCAGCCACAAAACGAAATTATATGATTTTCAAATTAATTCAATTTTAAATACACATTAGTACACGACGAAATAAACAATGCAATTTGACAGATATTAGTCTCGTGACAGATGTCAACTCTATGAATGTTGCTGACAAATACAAAAATGGTAGAAATATTTCATGATATCCTCATTTTTTTGTAAATCTAATTCCAATGGTGTAGGATAAAAGTAAATAGAGAAATGAATCTAAAAAAATACGCCAAATTTTTTGATAATAATGAATTTCTTGTCCACAGTTGGACCAAATCGACCGATCTCCAAAGGAGATTGTATTAACAAGTGCCGTTAATACAAAGATGAATTATTCCACATCAGCTGCGGTTCCGGCACTTCGAATTTTAGCTTTCTGAAAAGGTTACCGTGTGAATATTTCATCAGCGGACACTAAAAATAGACACGAAACCTACGTGATGCACGGAACGTACTTTTTTTACTCGATTTATATAATTTACAAGAACCGTGAACGGATTAGTGAAAATTGTTATTATACCTTTCATTAGCTTCGTCTCGGTCCGATAGATTATCCTAAAGATCTATTTCATTATCATTTCACTTTTTTTTTTTGCTAGCCGATCAAAAATTATATTTGGAGTGGTTTCCATCGTTAAACATCGCTGTTCTTCTTTTCGGAAGAGTATTTACGTCATACAGATGCAGCAGATTATGATCATAAGTCTACATCAAACCAAGGGTATGCGTTTGTCAGGATAACTCACTGATCGATAAATAAAAAGTAACAAAATCTGTCGGGGTTAAATCTGAATTTCTATAGGGCAGTATTTTAAAGAACATGAGTCAATGAATAAGTTAGTATATTTTCTCACCCTGTACTGACAATTTTTATTACGGTTAAATTATTACATTATTTGGAAATTTTAATTAATATAAATTGTGAGTGGCTGAGAGTCGGAATCCTTCTTTGCGTTAACGTTTTAATTCGGTTTATCTCCAATGTTACCAAAGTTGAAGTATCTTTTGTATTAATGAAATAGAAAATATTATACGTTGACTTTTGAACAGCTGTCGAGAATCATCACTGGTTGCACATATTAACACACTACGTTAGGTGTGGGAGCTGAAAGTATAAATTGTGACAAAGAAGCCTTTTTATGGGAAGTAATTTATTTTTATTCTAGAGATAGGGTAGAGCATTCACAATATGCCCCATATAGTGAAGCTTGTATCACGGGTACACTAGGATGTATGCACACTAGGATGATGTATGGAAGCTACGTGATTCCCGACCACAGATTGAAACAGTAGAAATAAATACGCTTTTAAATATTATGCGTTTATAAATATCGAATGAGTTAATACATAGATAAACATTATTTCATTTGTTTATGATTTCGACTGTATCGCGAGTGGATTGATTAGAGTATCAATATTGGTTTTTGGTTTGATTCGAACCAACGATGCTTTACAACAATGGTATAGCAAAAATTAGTTATTCCAATTACACACTAGGAATTTATTTTTTGTATCGAAATAAAATTAACTTGTATTAGATTCATCCGGACGTATGAGGTTAACCATCTTTTGGTATCTTAATCAAAGAGCTATAGATACGCTATTCAAATTTGTGATAACTAGTACCAGCCATAATATGAACAAACAGGATCAGGACAGATTAATGAATTGATAAAACGACAGGGACGACGATTGAGTTTTGTTAAAATTCATTGTTCCTCTCTACCCTCACAGAATGCAGGCGTGATAGTTATTTATTGTTTTTCAATTGTGTACTATCAAACAATTTTCAATATAGTTATGTTTAATGAATAAATAAGTGCTAATAGAATAAAATAACAACGTGACATCGCGAAATGACGAGTTGATACAACCAACTCCATCGGAGGCACGTTTTGTCAATAGTTGTGTTTGTGTTCTTTATACCATGATCTTCTTATACAGGGTCGCAGAAATGTATAAATAATATTTTAACCTTGAAATCAGTTCTGTTATCATTTCAAGTTCGAGTCTTTGTAAATCATTTTTTTCTAAAGACTGATATTTTGAAAGGGGAGTTCGGAATTTTTGAAGGAAAATCTAAATAATTATACAGATTAAACGATAAAAAATAAGTGTATATTATATATATAACTATAAAAAACTTGACAGGTGTCAAGGGACACCCGGGTGGAACGAAGTTCGATTTATTAATTTTTATTATTTATTATGTAGGTACAAAAAACCTGTATACACTCAACAAAAATAATCGTTGCGACACCACACTGTTCAATGCGAAATAGAGAGACGAAACGAAAATAACTGGCTTGCTTTCTATGAGAGATAGAGAAAGAGAGAGAGAGACAGACAAAGAAACACGCGCACGCCGCACGGCTTCTATAGCAAAACGTGTCGTTACAACTTTTGTTTTAATTTTTTCCGTCTAGTCTCCCCCTTTCGCAACGCGTGATAAGGAACTTCGTTCTAATAATAACAGTCATCATGTATACTATACATTAGACACTGTATAGCCATTATACAAAGACTATACATAAATAATAAAAAACCCAACGAATTGATAACCTCCTTTGTAATCGGTTAAAAATATAAAATAACTAGCTTCTGCCCACAAACTACGTCAGCGTGATTTTAACTTTATTTGGTATTTCTCTATCCCGCCCGTCCCGTCTCATTCTCACTCAAGGCATGTAATTCAGACCCATCCCATCCCTTTAAGTATAAAAAGTAACAAATATATCGGAATTCCTTCCTTATCCCACGGGAACACTTAAGTAGTTTTTCTCATTTATTTTCCATCATACAAAGAAACACTGTATGTAAATGCAACATACACCAGTTTTTAAGTTCAACCTACAGCAATACAACTGTGAAAACCGCATCTCATTTGGTGCAGTAGTTTTTCGTGATACGCAAGCAAACATACAGACAGACAGACAGACAGACAAAAATTCTAAAAATAATAGTTTTGGCTTCTGTTGCTGTTATAAAGACCCCTCGCGTTAAAATTTCTTATACCTATATATCTTCCATGTACAGACATCGACCATTTACATTTTTATTATATGTGTAGAAGAAGTTAAGCAAATAATTAAAAACTATGTTCCTAATTATTTTAATTTAGAATATCAAACTCAAACGTGGAATAAAATGGTCGGTACAAATTTTAGTCTTAATTTTTTCCGTCTAGCCACCTTTCGCAATGCGCCATAAAGAACTTTGTTCCAATATCACAGACTTGACTTGTTTTTTAAATATAATTTGAAAAACGCCAATATGATTTAAACCATAATATCATTTCTATCTTCTGACATAGGAAACCTACTGCAAACATAGATTTCCCTCAGGAATTTCATTATCAGCGTGCATCCAACCACTACCTGCGAAGTTTAAATTATGATATTATGTGGTGAATTTGAAATTCAACTTATTCTACGACGAATTGGGGACTCAAACCTCGTTCGGGATATTTTGTTTTGGGTACCCACTGTATTTGCTATCAAATGGTTACTATTGATAATTACCTGTATTTTTTATTTATTTTATTTAAGCTGTATTTTTATATGTTGTTAAGGCAACTGTTAAAAGATGTTTCCTTAGCATCTGGACACTTTTGATAGTCCTTTCATCTTGCCAGACACATTAAAGCTGATAACTTCCAAAGCCAGCCCGATCGGAACTTCAGAACAGCTGATCGTGTGATGCCTAAGTCTGAGACATGCGCAGAGAAACCATTAGCTTTTATACAATGAGGAAAGTCTGGCGGCCACTAGCTCTTGCTCTATTGTACCGAAACTATATAACATTAAACCAGGTACCTATATCAAGACTGCATATTGAAATGAATATTCACCTAAGATTATTTTTGACTCCGACAATTGTAAACTTTTGTATTAGTCCTATATTATGACCGATAAGACAATCCACCACATAGACCGGATATCACATTACATGACAAAAGACATAAAGCTGTTTTCCTGATTGATTTTGCCATACCAAAATTGCCAACCTGCAAACTACATGCACAGAATTTTTTTTTAGCAAAAAACACTGATCTTGCAATAGAGATAAAGACAGTGGGGCGAGTAAATTCTGTCTGTACCGATTGTATTGTCGACTTCTGGACCCATCCCTAAATACCTTCATAATACCCTTAAAATCCTCTAAATAGAAAAAAAATATTGCAACCATTTGTTGAATGTATACTTTTTTTTTAATTTTCTTCTATTTCGTCATCCGTCGACGAAAAGCAATGGAAGGACTGATCATTTCACGTTGGTTGGTCCTGCAAGCTTGAACGTCGTTATAACATACAAATAATTTGCAATAAAAATATTGTGACTATTAATTGGGACATAAACTATCCTATCTTTTAAGTTGGATTATACTGCACACAGTGTGCAAAATTTTATTAAAATTGGTTCAGTCGATTAGGAGTTTATCGGACCCCAACAACGTGACACGAAATTTTTATGTATTAAGATCCGTATAATAATACAAAAAAAAATAGAACTATATAATAATAGATAATGTTTTGGTGGGATTAGTTTTTCCATAAGGCAAATCTTTTAACCGAACCTGAAACTTTCCTATTTAGACTTTACGATTTGGATTTACACGAGCCTTTGCACGCAAATGAATGTCCTTGAAGATTAATATTATTTTGATTGCTGTAAAATTGATTTACGCATTTTCTTTTTCGTATTTTCTTTCAGTTATTTTCATGTCCGTTTTGATGGACTGAGTTTCATGGTATTATAAGGCACACTATGATGGGACAGAATAGAGTGAGAGGGACGGGATAGGACAGGGATAGTTAACAGATTTAATTTGATGGGATAGAACGAAGTGTAAGGCACTGGATAAGACAGTATGGATAATGAAGAGAAACGAAGGGACGGATCGAGAAGTGACTTGACAGACGGGAGGAGACGGGATAGGGCAGTACAGCTCATAGTGGGAAGAAAAACGCAATGACGAATTTAGGTATGCAAGAGTTTGCACGAAAAATAACATCTATCCGGTGTAGAGTGGAATCAAAAAATATCTGCACCTAGGTGCAGCTGGGAGTGTAATAAAACTCACATTCCAGTTGCACATAATTATATTTTATTTAAATTAGCGCTTACATATAAATTTTCAGCAATTAAAACCTTGGTACGTCAGGCGTTACAATCACTTGCTCACTAGTATTTTGTCTACTTCTGAGATCCGTCCACGTTTCGTGTTCAATCCAGAATGCCTCGAATGACGAACCGCTCATTTTTATATTTTCCCAACAACTACCTATTTTTACCTTCAACCGTACGTTCAAATTCCTTTTTATTTTATAATTATTTGAAATTAATTTAATTTGAAACTTACTGTTTTAAAAAAAATATTTGTGTTATACGTGTATATAATTTTCACTTCCTAACAATATTGCTCTCGCCAGTATCATATACTCAAAAACTACTTAAAAATCAAATAAGCAAGATAATATTAAAAATATAAGTACCAGTAATAATTTCGTGCAACCACTATTCCCTTATACATAACTTACTGTGTAGAACGCAGAAACGTATGTATACATTCTGCAATATTACTGTACAAGAGATAATGAAACAAAATCCCTTGGTTGGTGGGCGTCCTGCTAAGCCTGCCCTTTATCACATTGACTGTTCCATCCACGCAGGGCAATTTGCATACATCTTCATTTCGTATTCGATCTGTCGGGATTACCGCCTGCTGTTCACAAGGAATTACATTAACATAAAAATTATCTTATTTACATTCCTTCTCTGTCATATTATGATGCATGTACAATATTGTACAGAACCTTACAGAACTTGAATCTAAGAAACCATTGTACAGAACTGTTAAAATGTCTGTAATTGTCGCAAAGTTTGTGTGATGCGTGCCTTTCGTAATTAGAATAGGAAAGTTTTTGTGGAGTGTTAAAAAGTTGTTACATCAGGGACTTTTATACATCGGTAACGTTCATTACCTTTATTATATTATTAGCATAAATAACATTGAATCAACATCTTATGTATAAGTATTATTTTTTGTGCAAGTTTGCGTATGCCGCTGAATTTGACGGGTCTTAAGATGATCATAAAGCTGGGGGTCTTGTTTTGTAGGCATTTTGCAATAAAAATTATGACCCAAAATATGTTTTCCTTCTTCGGTATGAAATTCTGGGTGCCCTTTGATCCAAACTATCATATGAAGGTGAGGAAAACCACGATTTTAAAACTTACTACGCCACCGATTGTCTTTTACTTTCTCATGAAATACTTCGTCTTTGATTTTAATTCATTAACAGCCTTTACTCTAACCATAAAGTGTCGGCTCAAAATCATATTTATCTATAAGCATATCACTCGCATAAGTTACAAATATCAAGTGTTCAGGTCTACCATAACATATCAGTCATGACTTTCGTTGATCTAACCAGTTGAGATCATATGAACCGAAGGTAACAAAATATGTTGGAGGTCTTAAACACCTGAGTTGGGCCAATAGCTCGTTTAAGGCTGATCTCCAGTGATCTGCAGATCCGCTCCAGTTCCTCACTTAAAGGTGCAAGTCTGCAACAGCTCCTTCTTGCAATTTTTCTACTTGCTGATGCAGTGTTTTAAACTCGATAATATTAAAATAACGATTAGGCATATAAGCATTGCATAAAAGTCGAAACATAAAAGAGATAATTATTTACTGGTTAACAAACTTTGTAGTACTTAGGTTTTTAAGAAAAATAAATAAAAAAATTGAATATGACTTATGTCACTACCTTTTCATTATTATTAAAAAAATATTTAGGATTTTCACTTTTATTTTATTAGTTTTATTCTCCTTCTATGATATATGGTTTATGTGTTATCATTTTTAACACCTTTACTCAACCATAGAACAATCGTTTCATGATAAGAAGTAATTGCTTGAGTCACTATTCTGTGAGTATTCGGTCGTGCTAGGGTTTCTAGATCTACAGAGCTATGTAGGTATGTCGCAGACTTCAACACCAATGTATTCGAGCATTAACTTAGTATTTGTGTTGCCTTGTGTACGTTTACAAAGTTCCTCTAAATTGTAACATTCAATAATACAAGCTCTTCCTCTGTCATTCGCTTTGAAACCTTTAAGGCCGTATGTGTGAGAATCACTAAAGTAGTATTTATTACATTAATACGTTATTCCAAATGATCGTCCTTCTGATATTAGTACACTTGTTCTAGGGTCCTCAAATAGTGCTTCAAAACCTATCCGAATTTGAATATGAAATACCCAAAATTTGCTTGATTTACTTTATCACTCAAGCATTCGTAAATTCTTGGCTCTTCATCGAAAGTCATCTGGAATATATGGTTGAATGTTACCTATTCTCTTTGATAACATTAAGATTTGGGACAAGTAAATATCGTCGGAAATAGTGTTATGGTTGCTATTTAAGGTTCTTGTGTGCAATATTAAAATACAATAAAATTATTAATATTTTTGGCTCATTTGCTATACACCAAGTCTTCACACGGTTCCCGCTATAAAACAACTATATTCGTTATTATTCACCCCTGGTTAGTGTTGTGTATAATTCGAGACAATAGATGTAAAGAGTATGAATATACCAATATATAACATCCCTCCGTTTTTTAATATAGATATAACACGTCGGAAATATCTGTGGACCTGAATAATTAACGTCACTGGAACATAAGTTCAGCAAATTCAAAATATTGGTTAAACAAATTCAATCAAAACAGAAAAACGAATAAAAAATTGAATTCGCATCTATCTTAAAACGTTTTTAATGTAAAATAACATAGTAGATAGGGGAACACAAAAAAATGAAATGTGAACCGCATGACAGCTAGGTTCACAGATATTTCCGACGAGTTATACCTATTCAATATATAGCACAATAAATAATTTCAGCAACAGTACCTATTAACTTATTGCTTTAAATCTTTTGACATCGATGTAGATGATAAAATATATTTTTAAGTAGAGTACTAATTTGTGTTATTACTTTATTCAAATTTCTCATTCGGTTTGTTAATTTCAGCTACGTTTATTTTCTGCTTTTTTATTAAAATTCGGTAAGTATTCTCCGTTAGGTTTTTCTAATGCGGGGTACATTTCGCGCAATTTTCAAACTAGTTTCATCATTCCTAAGATCTTCGGGGATGTACGATTTTTTATTTGTGTGTGGTAACGGATCATAGTTTAAGTTATTCTGTGGTTTAAGCTTAATTTGTTGGGTTTGTTCATATGTTTATTTTAGAGTATTTATTTATTTATTTCTAACTCGGTAACTCTAAAGCCCGTCTTCTTTAATCTGCATATTCCTTATCTACCTTTTTTATCTTTGTCTTTATTATTTTTCGTCTGTGCGTCTTTAGAGTTGAATGTCTAGTCCTATGTCATCGGTATTTTGTCGCGGAATTGTCTCCTTAAATTAATTCTGCTGTTTTTTTTTCCGTTACTCTAAGAGGCAGGCCTTGATACAGGGATGTTCCTTTTCTGTCAGCGACAATAACCAGACGAACAACTCAATAAAGCTAGTAAGCGTTCAGCGGTAAATAAGAGCAACGCCAATCAAAACTTTTAATTACTAAACATGGTAGAATAATAATACTGCTCTGTGATTGTCGGTTGAGGCATCAGATACTAACCTTCCTAACTGCTGAGCAATTCCAAAGGCTTTCATATAGAAGCACAACATTACATGTACCTACATTTCTAATTGGCCCAAAATTAAGTGTCCTGGTACTCACCCGGATGACCTCTCGCATACAAGTGAACATCATAATGTATAAATTCTTACTTTAGATCCGAATAGTTTTTCACACAATGCCAATCTAGCGACTGATAAGGCTAAATACAGTCCCAGAGTTTATTTTAGTCAAACTTTATAGATCACGTTAGACTGTAAAGGCCAGTTTAGTTAAAGCCCATTCTATTCAGTATAATAATAAATATTTGCAATAAGTCACTACTAGCTTTTGTGTGACGCCTATTTTCAGCAGTGGATCTTTTTTGTCCAAAGATGGTTAATAATAAATATTGAGAATAATAATTCTAAATATATCAGTGAAGATTATCTTTGTCACTCGTATGGGTGATCTTTTTAAGCAAACATAATACTAATGACTGGTGTTTTTGTACTACTTACCCTTATCACTTATATTAATGCTAAAAGTCGAAAAAGTAAACTTTCGCATTTTTTGTTAAAACCTTGTATGAAGATGAAAAATTCACAAAGATATGCATAAGAAATAAAAGAACAAAAATGAATTATAGATGTTGGGAGAATTCTCCACAAAGTGTGGTGGCTGGATGCCTGCCTAGTGCCCGAGTGCGTGTGTTGCGTCGTCGGTAAGTTAAAAAAATTAACCAAATCGCTATAAAATCCGTAAAAAATAGTATTGTTTCAAGACATGGTACTCTGAGTCGCCCTCTATCTACTTCTCGAACTGATGTAACAGAACAAAAAACCACTACTGGAGAATCCGTTTGTCTTAATTAACCCTCACACGGGTAATAAATGACTGCAATATCACACACAAGTTAATTAATATTTACTACAAATAAATTTAATCGCAAATATTAACACCATGATGATTAATTGGGTACGCGTTAATTATGTGAGGAATGGTTAAACTAAAAATTAACAGTTACGCTGAGCTCTATTGTTTGTGGGTCCAGATACCGTTGGAAGCTAGAACCAATTAACAACGAACACAATAGCCCCATTATTTTGTCACGAGCGAAAACATTTTCATGCAGAATGAAGTCGCTGTTTTTAAATGGTTTTTATTGCGCGCTACTGGAACAACAGTGTGTTTAATGTGTTTTTGATTCTTTGTTATATTGAACCAATCTTACTTTTAACTACTGTAATGAGTAAGTAGTTTAAGTAAGTTATAGTCTTATTAGCCTAGGAGTAAAACAGATTGACAAGAGTGAAGGCTAGTGCGATCACGGGGCACGCACTTCTCGAAGTTACGTGGATAATTCTAGGTAATCGTTCGTTCTAAGGATTTCATAGCTAGTGTGGCAATAAAATGTCCATGCTTGAGAACTCCCTTAAAGATCGTTTTGAAGACTACTTATCTGCATCAGTGCAGCGTTGTGGATTAAAAGTAGGTGTTCAATCGTAACATAATAAGGCAAATAAGTCTGCAACATTAACAACCATCATTCTGCGTCTATTACACGTGTATATGACGTGATAAGGGTAAGTAGTACAAAAACACCAGTCATTAGTATTATGTTTGCTTAAAAAGATCACCCATACGAGTGACAAAGATAATCTTCACTGATATATTTAGAATTATTATTCTCAATATTTATTATTAACCATCTTTGGACAAAAAAGATCCACTGCTGAAAATAGGCGTCACACAAAAGCTAGTAGTGACTTATTGCAAATATTTATTATTATACTGAATAGAATGGGCTTTAACTAAACTGGCCTTTACAGTCTAACGTGATCTATAAAGTTTGACTAAAATAAACTCTGGGACTGTATTTAGCCTTATCAGTCGCTAGATTGGCATTGTGTGAAAAACTATTCAAACAATAGAGCTCAGCGTAACTGTTAATTTTTAGTTTAACCATTCCTCACATAATTAACGCGTACCCAATTAATCATCATGGTGTTAATATTTGCGATTAAATTTATTTGTAGTAAATATTAATTAACTTGTGTGTGATATTGCAGTCATTTATTACCCGTGTGAGGGTTAATTAAGACAAACGGATTCTCCAGTAGTGGTTTTTTGTTCTGTTACATCAGTTCGAGAAGTAGATAGAGGGCGACTCAGAGTACCATGTCTTGAAACAATACTATTTTTTACGGATTTTATAGCGATTTGGTTAATTTTTTTAACTTACCGACGACGCAACACACGCACTCGGGCACTAGGCAGGCATCCAGCCACTACACTTTGTGGAGAATTCTCCCAACATCTATAATTCATTTTTGTTCTTTTATTTCTTATGCATATCTTTGTGAATTTTTCATCTTCATACAAGGTTTTAACAAAAAATGCGAAAGTTTACTTTTTCGACTTTTAGCATTTTTATGTAGTTTTTATCTTTAGTTTCGTTATAATTGTATCAGAAATCGTCCTGGTGTTTTTAAAATCTAAATAGTTGTCGTAAGTAAGTTCTTGGGCTATAATTTTTTGCCCAGCCTTTTTGGCATTTTTAATAATAGCTACATACTGATGGAGGCAGTATATTGGTCCTGATTTTAGGTTCCTTTTTATTTCCTTTTCAATGAGACTGCGAATATTATCGGCCTCATGAGTGTGTCCCTTGATCAGAAATGTGTGTGTTATCTATGTTATATTAAGTTTGGTCACAGCATAGAGATAAAGGGCTACTATATTTTTATTTTTAACGACCTGCGCTATTATCGGAATAAAGAATCAAATTCAAGCCATCTGCGTCGCTATTGCTTGATTCACTACAGAGCTTTTCAAAACAATCCAGTAAGCAAGTGCCTATTTCATTCACACCACATTTTGCATCTGTTTCGTTCCAGAAATAGGAGTGTACATCAGTATAGGCATCTTTGATTTGTCCATCAACTTTCTTATTTAAAAGCGTGACGGTAAAATTATAACTATTTAATTTGGACTTATAGTAAAAAGCTGATGGATTTCTATTAACTGAATCTTCAACTATGTCCATCGTCATTTGCTATGGTCGTTGTTTGTATTGTCGTCCAAATTGTCCGTCAGCTCGATATCAGCAACAGATGTTTGTTCGGGTCTACTGCTTGATCTCCGCTTACGGGTGTGACATTGACGTCCTGGACAACATATAAATCTGTGCGCAACAGCTCAAGGGCTTCATCATCCAACAACTTACGTTGCTGAATAAATCGCATTTGATCCGACAATCGTTGGGACGATCAACAATCGTTGGTTCCAAAGCCTAAAACAGAGACGGCATTTTAACACAATACGCCGTAAGGTGAGTTCTTCCATTTGTTGCCCTAAAGTAGGCCCGCATGATTTCATTAATTTTCATTTTCATTAGTTTCTCGAGTCCATCTCATGCGGCACTCTACTCCATCGGTAGCGGGACCACATAAGACACTCGGTCTAACAGGTCCCAAGTCCACCGCTGGAGGGGGTCGTCGCGCAGGTGTTGATGGCAGCGGGGACGACTGCAGCTCGTCCATGTTCGGCGTCACTTCGAACAAATCTGAAGTCGACGCCCACGTCACGGGGCTGGACGAGCTGGGAGATGTTATGCGTACGGTTAGTTTCTCTCTGGCTTTTTTTTTTGATCATCTTATCGTCGTAATATCATTTAAATTTTTATCCTTTATTAATTACATTTACCACAGTTCTACGGTAAACATTATATAGGAATAAAAATTGAACAATTAGGTCCAATAATAGATTGAAACTGTAAATATCTACTGTAAATAATACAAACCTAAAAATAATAAATTATTCAGAGATGATCTTTTAATGAAATCCCTCATGTTCACTTGGCCCTCCGTCTCCGCATCCGGTAATTATACCTCCAGGAACGATCTTTCAGGTTAGAAATGAAACGCCGCGCCGTCTCGTCCAATAGCAACAGATATCATTCTCCGAATGTTACAATGGTTTTACATAAATTTTCAACTTATTACGGTCAGACCGACCATCCAAAAAGACATCAATCAAAAGAGTACTGTTTTACATTTTTAAATTCGTCATTTCATTTTTCACATTTTAAAACTAATCCTTTTTAAAACACGCCAGTTCAATCGCTACCTTGAGTTTGAAAAAGTATCTGTCGGTCTGTGTTAAGGAATTGTCGTGCAATCCGACAAGGATATGTCCCACGGCAGGGCAGAGGCCTCTCTTTCCGCTTTCCATACATCTCAGTCAAGGGACTTATGTAATTTTTTTTTCGGTGCGAGAATCGAGCTAGTTCTTTATATGTCCAAACAACTAATGAGTAAAAAAATGGACTAGTAACTCGTTTGTTTCTTCAATTTGGTTGTAGGTACTTTTTTCTTTTCCTTTTTCATCAATGTAATTACTCCCTCAATTGCTGAAATCCCATCAATGATTTTAATGTGATTCTCAACAGAACAACATAAAAGCGGCAATATGTGCAGTGAATCGATCTTTCAGGTAATAAGAAACAGTACCCTAGAGGCATTGAGGTATTGCAACAGGACGGGACGCCTCGAAGAAATTTAGTGTTCATTTAATAATGACAGTGACGTATAGATAAAGTCGGCATTGTTACAGATGCGACACATCATATATTTGTTTCATATTCTATCTACTGTTTTATAATAATGTAGATAATTAAAAACATAATATGATCCTTTTTTTATAATTATTTTTAATTACATACATGGTAATAATAGTAATACATTACTATATTGATTTAAAAACAACAGAGCCAATAATGCAAAAGTCCAAATAGATATGGTTTTGTACTATAAATATGATTTATTAAAATATTATATTCTGTCATTAAATACAATATTCACTGTAACAATACGAAAACTAAAATTTTTACCTATGTCAGTTACATCAATCTGAATCATTAATTTTATTGAAAAATGGCAGTTGTCAAAACGGCACTGGTACATAATCTTATTTATCAATATTTTTGCTACGTTACTCAAATTCTCTATGATTTACCAATGGAAAAAACGCCTTTTTTAGGGTTCCGTACTTTACAAGGAAAATAAAGCACCCTTAAAGGATCACTTTGTTGTCCGTCTGTCTGTCAAGAGCCTTTTTCTCAGGAACGCGTGCAGGTCTGCTGTCCCTTAGAGCTATGAAAAAATCAAACTTCTAAGCCAACGCAATCAAAAGATACAGCCGTATAAGCTGCCTATTTTCTACACTCGCAATGGAATTGATGAGATGAATGAGTTTACCGTGAACTCAGAATCTTGAAATTAAGTACATAGCAACGTCGTATACAATAGATAAAGGAAAAATTGTGACAAGCATACATTTTTAGTAACTACTTATAATAAAAATATTTTTAATTATTTTAAACTTACTACTCCTTTCCTCATGAACGCGAGAGGTATTAATTGAGATTCATGTCAAATACTCAGGTCTATAACACCTTCAAACTGTAATGTGTTATGTGTATAATACAAACTATTTTGTACGGAACCCTAAATGCGCGAGTCCGACACGCACTTGGCCGGTTTTATTCCAACTCTCCTGGAATGGTTTATACATGTTTTCAGTTGGCAATACAGTATTTTTAAATTAGAATGACAACTTATTACGTGCGTCTTCGCTCGTACATGTACTGTTGCGAACGTTCCAAACTATTTGGTTTAGACGTCCCCTCCAGTCGTAACCCCTCAATGCTTAGAGGCATTTTCTAATTAAATTTTTTAAAGTCACGGCGCATCAGTTGACAGAATATTATTGGAGACACTCGTTATGTGAACGACTACTCAAATGGTAGACTAGAAACTAATGTATAATATGTTATTTTCCAGTACACTTATGCTTTAAAATTCCACCTTAAATTAATATAATAGACACAATTCGGTTATGTTTCTACAGCAAAATTAATTTCACATTAAATTGCCAATTGAGAGTTTCTTAATTAGCTTCTTTTACATATAATCTTGATACCTTGATACCATCAGTATTACAAAAAATATTTATGAAATCCAATAAACTTTCATTAAATAATAATATTTCAGGAGTCTCCACAGGCACGCTCCTCAGACACGGAGCCTTGTAAATACCTATTAATATTTAGCTAAGCTTGCACTTTTCCGTCGATAGCCCTTTTAGGTTTGTCTTATATGCTCTAAGCAAAATATTGTACAGCTTATGGTCTTCGCTGAAGATTCTATTTTTAGACAATATGCTAGTCTACAGACATTTGGTCGGAATGGTGTTCGCGCATCGACAGTCTATGCAAATGTGATCAGTACAACTGCGCTAACGTCACAATGTATATTTATTATTTAAACATAAGTTTTAGTTCTCACCAACACCTTCAGAACGAAATCCATCATAAACTCCTTGCTGTGCCTCTGGTTGTCAAAAGAACGAGAATCTGGAGAATGAGAGGCAGCGTTTGTATCCATCACAGAGAATGAGTAGTCAAATGAGAGACTGATGACGGGTAGCAGCGTCAGTTAGACTCTGAAGAAGTTACGTTTTGTATTCCCAACACGCCTTGAGGCTGGCAAGTATTAGCGACATATCTCCAAATTGGAACAGGCCTATGATCAGCAATAATGATTATGTTACTGAGGATGCTGATATATTTATTATATAGACCTATAGGATATCCTAACAAGACAAAATCCCTCAATTTTGGAGAAAGCAATAAGACCTATGTGGGCTGCCTTAGGCAATATTTAATTTGAATACATTCGGCAAACATAAAACATTGTATTTATAGATCCTGATGTAAGATCTCTTCGGATATATCAAAACTAAACTATTCCAGCGTAAGAGTAGTATGACATTGATGGATAACACGGGTTTTTGCATGTAATGGGATCATTAATATTCCTATCAGCCTACTATGTGCTGAGTTTATCAATGATATTGATATGACACGCAAAGAAATTTCATGCGAAAAATATCATGATTGTGTACTAAACATGTTTTACATCCTACTAATATTATAAAGGCGAAAATTTGTGTGTTTGTTACTTGTTCACGCTTAAGCGGCTAGACCAATTTTGATGAAATGTGGTATGGAGGTAGCTAATACTCTGGATTAACTTGGACAATGTTTTTTTGGTGACATCATAATAAATCTTTTAATTTGATGTACAAGAAAGCTCCGTAGCATGATTTGTAGCTGACTTATGGTAAATCAAAGCAAAAAAGACCTTTCCGACTTTGACACTGGATTATTCTTTCAATTTTCAAACGGTTTCACTTTTCTTCGTAATTTCAAAAAAATACAGGTCCTATATACATTTAGTTTTCAATTGCGTCAATTTAAAAAAAATATAATTTGATATTCCATTCTACGAATTGCTGCCTTTCATTACACAAATCGTAAATTTTAATCTGTTCTTGAAAATTTCAAATTTTCACATGAGAATTCTTAATAATAAAGCAGTTTTTTTTTCAGAGGTAGCCATTATACATGCCACGACGGCATTTATCTGCTACAGATATGGCTCGTATTGTCAGCCTCCTCGAAGCGAGTCAAAGCTAACTTCAAGCGGTCTTCTGGCGGTCCTGAACACCAAAACTGCGGCTGTACTTGTTCCGAATACGGTCTACCCATGTAACCTATCACATTCACCGCAATATCATTATCTCCGCGATATGAATCTCCTGAACATAAAACTTTAAGATAGCCCATACCTACCACCACCCAAACAAAAGCATAGGAGCATTATAATTTTGTATATGAAACCCTTAACCCTCGATTGCTTTCTACGGTCACAAACTATGCCTGGGACGTCCTGTTATAATACTGAAGCAGCGCTAGTACGGGCTGTATACTCACATTTACCATCACATGCCATAGAGTAACTTTTCTAGCAGATATATAACTTGCATGTGCAGAAACCAAAAGCCAATACATAAATATACGCGCATAACCGAACTAACAAAGATTGGAACTGAAACTCGCAAGTAGTTGGTGTCCGCAGCATTAGCATAGCATTCCTGTTAAATTCTAAGTTTAAATGGGTCCATTTAATAGTTATGCTCTCAGTATAAAGCCCTAAATCAATTAGAGCTCCTTTGTCCGGTAGTTTTGGTGTAATGTTTCAATGTAAGGTAAATTAAAGGGGTAATTTTGGTTTTTGAGAACAAACGTATATTATTTGTGTTGTATATATTATCTTCCAGAAGTAGTGTGTAATATAAGTGCTTAGTGCCTTCCCAAGCTCAGTGATTTGATAGGGTGACACGCTGAAGCGACTGAAGGTCATCTCGTGTTTGAAACGCTTTGTTGTGAACCTCGGGGCTCAGGCAATCATGCACCCGGTGTTCCGGATTTTCAACCGACGTGTCGTCATATGGGCGAACGTTTATTGACGTGGTTTTAAAACGGTGGAAATAGGCCTTATGGCCGCCACGGTGTCAAGTGAGGACTTGAGTCAGATTAAAGGTTGGGGCGATCCTTGTCCACAGCGTTCGGAAGTCTCCAAGGTTGGAGAGTAGGTTCCTAGTAAGCTGACCTTGTTCATAGCGTGACTGCCAGGCCTTTAGGCTGAGTCGGCGTAAATGCGTTTAAAATGAGACAGTGGTATAACTCGGACAATCAGCGCATCATAATTACCCGATTTGCTCATCAAGCTCATTGCCGATTATGCCCGCAAAATATTGCCATAATGTGTTTATGATTCTTAAGAATTATAAAAAAAAAACTATCCAAGATATAAATGTTTTAAACGTAACCGAATCCTGATGCCTGACGGCAAGAATAAAAAGAAATGTAAGAATACCTAACTGAATCAGAAATCTAAATATCAGTAAGTTAAAAATGTATAAACAAACCGAATTCGCTGTGAAATCCGCAAAAAATTGTTTTAATCTAAGTGAATCTCTTTCAAAATATAGCACTTATGAAATTGCATTTTTTGTACTCACTATTCAGCCTCGACAAGTATGTAAAAAATGTAAAACCAAAAGACGCAAAGCTTATGTTGACCGCGGTTTTATATATCTCTCTGAAAAAGATAATAAAACAAAGCCATCTTCCAAATAAACAAGAAACTACCATTCCTACTGAATGTTGTTCAGTTCTATATGTCCCTGTACTGCCCTCTATGTATTTAGGATAGCACATCTACACTACATACCTCACGAGATTGTGTAACCGACCTCTATTGGAAGCGAGCGGAATCATTTGGCGTTGGAGTATGGTTTTGTAAGAACACCAGCTATTTATAAGGCTAACTTGGTGGACTATATGGCCTACTCTCAATCATACTCTCGATTTTAGAAGAGGCCCGTGCCTTGCAGTGGGACGTATATGGGTTGATACATGATACTTATTTATTTATACACTTGAATTACGGTCCGATTTAGATCGCTGGACGTACCCTGGTTTATTTTAGAACATTATTTTGTCATTTTCCTATATCCACTTTTGGCTGTCGGTAAGAAATTGCCTAATAAAGACCACCATTTGTACTTTCTTTATATACAGGGTATATCAAGACCGCGACCGAAAACGAAGCCAGGAGTTAGTATTAGTGATATCAAACACAATGCAAGTAAAAATTTTACAAAAAAAATCGTCAATTTTTTTTTTTTTCTACATATCGTCGTATTTGAGTGATTAAACATAGTTTTTCTAAAATAATGACGTACATCGCTTAATTTTTAAACACGCAATGATACGTAAGGGTTTAAATTACTATTTTTGCAAAAACTAGGTATTTACCCCTCAAAAACGATGATTATTAAAAAATTGTAAAAAAAAACAGTCGCTTATTTTGCAAAATTTTTAGTTGCATTGTGTCTGTAGCTGCTAAAACTACCACCTGGCTTCGTTTTCGGTCGCGGTCTTGATATACCCTGTATAGTTTTAATATATTCTCGGTGTACAAAAAACATAATTATTAAAATAAAACCAATTGGTATTTTAAGCAATAAAATAGAAACATGTGCGCCGTTCACTTAAAATACATTAACGTACCTTGTCTCCGTAAGGTATAGCTACGCAATAGTTAAGGTAACTTGAATTGAATACAGAAATGTGCCTCCTTACGGTATAGCCGCGCACAAGTTAAGGTAGCTTTTAATTTGAATACAGGAATGTGCCTCCTTACGGTATAGCTGTGCAATACATTAATATTAAAAATTGTGTAATACTAGCTAGACACTAGTTACTACAGTAATTTTATGTATCAGTTAAATTTGGTAGGTTCCCGAGTTTAATACTTATTATGTATCGTCGGTCCGCCGGTATTCAAATTTCAAAATACCCGTTACATGAATAACTGCAGCATAGTTTTCATTCAACAATAATATATAAATCGGACTAATATATTATTCTCTAGAAAAGTTTTGAATTCGTATTTATGTTACTTCTTGCTTCTTCTCGTTTGCTTAATGCTTATAGGGCTGCCTTACTCATGTCGCAAGTGGATAATTGATATAAATATTTCACTCCATGTCGGTATCATTTTTCAGTAGGTATAAGGTCGGTACGCAAGCCACTTGTTACGTAGCTGGTCAATACATAGTTTCGAGCAATAAACAGTTATTGCAAACTTGAATACCGTATTTTCGGTATTGAATCGATACATAATTATGCGAACTGTTTATGGTTTGTAAAAATCTGCGTTTTGTTTGTTTTCGTTTATTTCATCTCTGTGTATCATCCAGCAATAGTCTGCCATCATATTAACGTCAGAACGACCTTGATATCTTCTTCCCATCTATTTTTTGTCCTGATGAAGCCGTTCACCTTCTTGCTGCAGTAGTCGCCTAAATTATTTGGGAAACGATGTAAGCCTTTAAAAAGTGAATTTTCAGACTCATATTAGGTATAGCCTAAACTTTTATAGGCGTTTAACATTTCCTGGACTATATTTTTAAACCCAGGTTATTTGTGTTGCCTAGAAACTTAAATACGACATTTTTACAAGGCCCTCCCAGGCATTTAGTTCCAAGGTTGTCATCGGTTTTTCATATTCTGTATCCCTAATCATTTTCTTGATTTAAGGTCCCGTGAATATTATTTTCCCTATCAACATCGCATCAGATAAGCTAGGGAAACATGAACAAAGATACTTTTCGATAAAGTGAAGCAGCTGCGTCATCTTTTGGGAAATTCCGTATGTGGGTGATATTTTGTGAAACTAACAAAAAATATTTAGATACCTATGTTTTTTTTGACTGCCTCGGCGCCACGGTGCTCTATGGTATTACGGTTTTTTCTTCTGAAATTAACATTTTAAGTAATACACTGTTTTCCTTATTTCCTTTACCACAAATCCTAAAAGAAACTAGTTACAAAATCATATCCGATATATGATTAAGACAATTCAATTTCAGTCTTAAAAAGCTTACATGTCAGTAAAACAGTTGGGCATTAAATGAGTTCGTGTTCTTTTCCTGCAACTAAACGTGTTGGTGGATTTTTTGCCTTTGACCATGAATTGCATTGTCTCATATTGAGTATTTTGTAGTCGCAAGAAATATGTACCTATCAAATTTTATATCAGTTAATCAACCATTTTGATTTTAGCGTTATTTTCCGGCTATGTACTTAAGCAAATTTTAATATGATTTATATTCTGCCTTTTGATTTAGCCATTTTGTTGAGGCCTGTAGGGAATACCTACTGTGGAATAAACTTATACAAAACTCATCACGAAAATTCGCAAATGTTGATGTATTCATAAATTGTCATATTATCAGCAGAGATACTCACAGGCACTCTTAAACGTGAAAATATTTCTTTAATGGATGTATGTAGATTTTATACATTTAGCTATTTTAACTTTCTTGTAACGACTAAAAGTAGCCTATTGACATATATGTATTGACAGGCGACATAATATCACAAAAGATGTTTCGGCAGATCACCTATCACATCGTGGGACGGAACATACAAGGCGAAATATGGGTGTCCTGGTGGCGCCTCTGCCTACCCCTTCGGGGATAAAGGCGTGAGTTATGTATGTATGTTTCGGCAGATCATCATTATCAGAAACTCGTTTGGCGGGATTCATCTGACCAAACGTTGCAAGACTATCAATGGGCCACTGTTACAAGCTACACGGTACTAAATCGGCGCCCTTCCACGCCATGATGGCTCTCAAATGGCTATCAAACAACGAGCGTGATCATTTTCCCAATGCAGCAAAGGTTTTGGAAGAATAATTTTATATGAACGACTTAAGTGGCGAGTTTAGCATCAGCTTTGCGAAAGATTTACAAACAGACTTAATATCATCACTCAAGGCGGATGGTTTCAACCTACATAAATGGTCGTCCAATGATTTAAAACTGATAAAGGACACTTCAGTTAGTCAAGGATCATTCGACTTTAAGCATCAAGATTCCACCAAGACATTAGGCTATTCATGGAGAGCCAAAATTAGATAAATTTGCTTTTGAGTATAAGATTTCGGAACAAGCAGCGTGTCTTCTATCCAAAAGAAAACTGCTGAAAATCTTTACTACCCAGATTGGAATTGAATGAAGCATATTTATTGTCAAAATTGTAGTTATGCACGGCCTACGAAACTCCCCAAACAATTATATAAAGAAAGAAAGAAAAATGTTATTACCACAGAAAGAAAGCACAGATGTCAACAACGAAAGATTCCACATCCTCAAGATCATCTAATAACGCAATTTAGCATGAAAAAATTTCATTGCGTTTTCGATAGGTATATATATTATGTATAATTTTTTTAAATTAGTGAGTGTTTTATCCATAATCATTTTGTTTGTCTCACTAGCGCCCGAATAGTCAAACGCCACTTAGATATTATGACACTTTTTTTTTTTTTGTTTCGAGAGGAAAAGCTATTAAGCCCCCCTTTTGGTACCCCGGGGGAGGTCGAAAGGGGTATGTCAGTGTCACTGGCCTTCTAGCTCGGAACAATGCGGATGTTGTGACCGAGCTGGTTCCCTAACAATATCTACGCCAGCATACTGACTAAAAACCCCTCGTTGATCGTCACACGCATTGTGGGCGGTACCGGACATCCCAGGGTGAAAAGCGCCCCGATTTACGTCCGCATTACCGCCCCGCGCAAAACCATCGCTGTTCCTTCAGTGTAGGAGGCGCGGATGACACCCACTTACGCCTATTTTTTGGACGCCCGTTTAAGGTGTTGTGGGCGTCCCTGACAGAAACGAGGCTCTGTCTTGCATCTCGGAGTCGTTATACGTGTGGGCACACCGCCCCCGCAGAGTGCCCAGCGACTCCGATGACCCCTTTAGGTCGCCTCTTACGACGGGCAGGGAATACCGTGGCGGAATTCTTGCACCCCCGTACCACAGGGCAGATGTGACACTTACTACAAAAGTTCCGCTTAAATGTATTAATAGTGTATTATCTATGGTATTAATTAAGTGGGACGTGGGTAATAAAGTGTAACTTAATATTTAAATGGCGATTGAGCATTCGGGTGTAACTAATTCATTTCTTGGTGACACTATTGCCATCGAACAGTGCAAATTGAATTTTCTTTTAGTGAGGGTTCAATTTCGGGATATGGTATTTATCAGAATTTCCAAGCTGTAGACAATCATGCCTAATTCACTATCTAACAACTTGGGCGCTATTTTCAGAGCGGAGATGTTAATTTCCCTTCTCCAAGTGTAAGTAAATTTTTGAAAACATTATTATCGTAATTATTACTTTATTGTGCGCAAATTGAGCGTTTGAATCGATTGCCCTAACGCTTAAGATTTCAGGCACGCTTTTATAACAACGCATAAGTTCCTGGCTTGATGACTGGCAATGTTTGCCGAAAGTCTCCAGCCAAGACAAAAGTCACCCATCCTTGGTCTGAATTTCTAATATACTATTCTGTCAAGAAAGTACCGGGAAAAGATCATTAATATATAAAATGTTAGTTATTCATCCAAATTTATTTTACCACCTTCAAAGTATCCTCCTTTAGAAATGATACACTTACGCCCAAGATTAATCTAATGATCAAAACAAAAATTAAGTGCTTCTTCCGGAATAGAGTTCAGTTCTCGCCGCGAATTCTCCTCTATGTCTTCCACCGAATGAAAATGGGTGCCACGGAGTGGTAATTTGAGTTTAAGATAAAGAAAGAAGTCAACTGGAGCATACGGTGGTTGCTTTATGGTATTTGTTGAGTTTTTGGTCAAAAATTCGTTCACAATGATGGCCCTGTGAGAAGGCGCAAGAACTTTCTTTCCACAAATCTGGCCTTTTTTGTCGAATTTGCTCTCTTAAACACCGCATAACGCATAAATAATATTATTCTTTGTTTACTGTTTGACCTCTCGACAAGAATTCCGAGTGCACAACGACGCGACAGTCAAAGAAAACAGTTAACATGACTTTGACTTTTGATCGAATTTGGCGTGGCTTTTTCGGTTTCGGTTCAGTTGGTAAGCGACATTTCAAAGCTTGTTGACTAGTTTGCCTGTCAAACTCGTAAACCCATGTCTCTTCACCAATAACAATAAGTTTCATGAATGTTAGGATGGAATTGACTCGTTCTAGCATGTCCTCAGCACTCTTATGCGGTTGAGTTATGGAGAAAATTCAGGTCTTTTGGGACTAGCCGGTCGGCCACATGTTTAATACCCAAGTGTTTATTTAAAATGGTACGGATCGGCTCATGGGACGCAGAAAGTTCGACGGATATCTCGCTCAAACTTGAATAAGGATTTTCAGTCACTATTTCCATCACTTTTGTGATGTAACTTCAGTTGCAGATGTGGATAGCCTACCAAAGTGCTGCAAATCTTCCATCAGATCTTGATCGCTTTTGAATGCTCTGTTCTACTCATAAGCACGTGATTTTGATAAAGTCAAGCAAAATTTAAGTCAAACACTTTGTTCGATGTTTTTGTACATTATGAAATTCTCAATACACACTATATATGATGAAACAAAAAACAGCACTATATTTAATTTAATAATCAGATGGACCTGAAACTTCGCACCTAAATGGAAAACAGTTGTGTCAATGTAACAACAAACAAATAAAAAAAATAAATTTCGAACTATAAGGAAATCACCCATTCCCGATACTTTCTTATATTAAATGTATGTATTGAATGTATTATAATGTGCGGTCTACTGCTTTCACATAAGTTCTATGGCTCATTGTGCACTCATCCCAAATAATCAGCCAAGAATGCCTGTAAGAGCTTCCCAGTAGACTATTTTTAGATTGAGCATACGGATTTTTGTTCCAAAGATGCATTTGAAGGTCAATTGGGCAGTTTTCCCACCCTTAATTTAGTTTGCAGCAATGTAGCGAAATAATCTTACCCCCTTGTTTCAATTAAAAACTCAAAAAGAAAACAATCTTCGACTGATTCACAACTTTATTTTCTTACCAAACAAAATATTGTATGCAGTATACAAATAGAGAATTGGGATACAGTTATGCATCAGAATATTAAATAAATGCAACTTATTTGTAAAAATGACTATTTCCTCTTTATACGAATGTTGGAATGTATAGTATTTCATAAGGATATAAATCTAATAGTTTAAAATATAATTGTATCATACATTCCAATAACAATTTATCATAGATAACATACCCATATAATTAGATAAACAATTCAGATTCATATTTATTTAATCCAATATATCTCAAGAATAAAGATCGAATATTATTTGGAAACAGAACGGAAGAAATACATTTTCACAAGCAAGTCATATAGTTACTTACATTTATCACAAAGACATAATACGAAAAAATGTCAATAAATCTAATAAATAAACTATATAATAATACTAGAATCAGGGAATGCATTAGTGCATAGAATAATACGTGCAAACACATCAGCTTTAAGCATTCTGTGCAAAATACTTAGGGCGCTTATGCACTTCGTCCGATCTGAATGTGATAAAATGGGTTAACATTTGTGTTACTTCACTAAAAAATATATTCCGTCACAATATTTCTAACTCGAATGTTAGTATTAACTTTACTGGATGATAAAAACCAGTGCAATCCACATACTGAAACCAAAACGCCGACACATCTGCTTGAGTCGAGGTGACAGGTTTTGCACCATTCTGGTGGTCCCTTTCTAGGCGGATGCTTATTTCCCACCACCGGAAACATAATGCATTTTAGTGCAAAAAGGTTATCTGATATTTCCAAATTCAATTTTCTCAGATGCGAATCGGAGAAGTGCGTAAGCGCTTTAATAAATAATAACCTATTTACTTACGGCGACACGTGAAAACCTTTCGTATAATATTTTTATACCAAATATGAAAAGGAAGGTAGTAAACAGCTTATAAATAGGAAGAGACAACTACCGCCCATAAACGTGGGAACGGCATACTGGCCTAAGGGAATGTTAGTCAGACAAAATACATTCGAGTTATCAAGATAGATACTTGCTTTTTATGTTCTGCACATTTTTTTGGTTTTCACTCGTGCACGTTGGTCGAATATACAAGACAAATTAAAGTGTCTCAAGCAGAAACCAACATAATGAACCAACTGGATAAATCGAAGTTTGAGTGAAATGTGAGATCCATACAACATCGAATAAGACATTCGCGTATTCTACTTTTAGTCTCCTACAGTACGTTCTGCTAAAGACACTGCTAATAAAATAGACAACAGATCCAATTAGAAACATCATTATCATATCCAATATATTTAATGTTCAATGAAAAAACTTGAAAAATCTATTTCAATAATCGACAATATTAAAGTATGAAAAGGCAATCGTCAGTATTTATTGTATAGCACGAGTAGAATATATTTTTTAATCAAAAATCTGTGAAATGTAAGACAAAATGTAAAGTAGCAAGGGCCATAATGCTTTTTTTAAGACTAGCGGTCACAAGATCATACTATAGAGAACGACACGATCCAATAAAAAAATCATATAGAAATGAAATTCAATTATTGTTGAATGTTTTCAGTTTAAAGTTTATTTTAAATAAAATAATATACCGAAATTGTGCGGCAGTGGTCTAAGAACTTGGTTCTATGTGTTGTGCTCTAAACATAAATATGAAATAAATACAACTTAGACTACTAGTCCCGTCATCTGGTAGTTTTACCCGGAAAGTTTTCCGAGAGTATTGGAAATAGGTAATTTTATAGATTTTGAGGTGCTCTTTTCCAATTTCCACTTTGCGGCCTCTTCTGTATCTTTGCCGCTCACACCGCCATATTGCAAAAATAACATCCAAAAGCAGTTCTTTAACGATTTATACTTACCAAGTAATTTACGAGGAAAATATTTATGTTCGAATGGCCACATTTTTTCAATAAGTCTTCACAATATATTTTTTACTGAATCTTTGATTTTTCAGGGATATTTTATCGTATCATAAAAGCAAAGGTATAAAAGAGAATACTAAAAAGAAACAAACACATAACACAGAGATTGAGACTGGGTTCTAAGCGGCGCTCGTACATCGAAACTATTGATTTTACACCAATTTTTAAATAAATAGTAAAGACTTAAATTGTAGGAAATGTTCTTTATATTAATTTTTTATATGGATATTTTTCTCTTAAATGTGTCGGAAAGGAGATGTCAAAAAACTGCTTTTCCAATATGGCGACATAAACAGCAAAGAAACGACCACGCAAAGTAGAAATTCGAAAATCTATAAAATCACCCATTTTCAAACTCCCGGAAACACTCCCGGTAAGTCCTTTTTTGAACCAAATGTCTGGACCATACATACTAGAAAACTAGACGAAGAAAAAAACAATTAATGCTTATCCATATCTAACAACAATATATTATTATGTTATATTTATTATTACGATTATATTGGATTTTTACATTTGTACGTTTTCTTGTAACATTAAGCCCACATAATTTAGTGTAATATTTTTTATTAATTCTTAATTTAAAACACATTGTAACCACGAATTCCATGACAAATACCAGAATGCAGACAATAAATTGCAAATTTCTGCATCATACATGTTATAATATTATATTATGTGTATATCAACAAATTTCAAACATAACAAATGTGTAAAAACTACTTATATATGGAATACTAATATCTAAACGTGGGAATGCTATTTGAAAATTTGTAACTAACATCGGAATATCATTTAACATTACGGAATCAGTCTTGGCGCTTAGGGAATGGAATTAACATGAGGTAAAGGTTATTAATTAAATTTTTCACTCGGTCTTAAGGCAATGCATAAAAAGTACGCGTTCACAATTTTCCTCCAAACGATTTCCGTCCAATGAACCTTCTACGGATATAATATTTTTTTTTAATTTTAAATTCGAATTTCCTTCGCAAATTGTTTTATGTTTTTAGCCTTTATATATTGCTGCGCTTGCAGCCACAACACACATTAAAAGCATATTAACAGATGATATCTTAGTCAGATCTATATTGAGAATACATTCAGCTTTCGCATTAATAATAATAAAGCATTAGCTTTGTACATCAAAAGGCTAGCCTTTGTTGGAAGTCGTTTGTTACTGTCAGTTCTGGATTCTTAGGGTTTCCTCACGAGCAAGCAACAGGTGCTGAGACCAGCTTGAAGTTTGGCCAGTTCGGAGAAGCAGATGGACCTCCTGGCGAAATCGATTTTTTCACAGAATACCTGAAAAGGTAAGACAGTACACATGAGATAGATGAAAGAATCAGGATCGCGCCTATAGTATGATTCAGCGCTCTTATTATTTTTATATACTGGTTAACATAAGACAAAAATTGGAGTAATTACATAGTTTAGCACTGTCATTTCGGGGAAGAAAAACACATTAAATCTTACATAATTACTCAAAAATGTATTTACTACAAGAGTTAAATGTCATAAAAATGTATTCTACGAAATATATCGATCTATATGTGTAAATCACTTTCACATATGTAAGATTCAGATACCCAAGAAGTGAAAAATCCCATCAAAAACATAAATGTGAAAAGAGAGCCAAGTTCAATAATATGATATAATATGCCTCGTTGGTTGACTTCAACGACAAAAGAAGTGAGATCTAAATGGGTGCCAAGTTAAATTCTCAATCCTGAAATTTATTTATAATAACATAAAATATTTTATAACGACTTAAAATATTACTTCTTTTTATATGGAATGAAATGAAATGAAATTTGTTTATGCAATGAAATGAAATTCGTTTATTCGTGTGGTTTTTTTTTTTCAAAATCATCGGTTTCGATTCCTCGCTAGGAATATTAATTTGTCAAACATCCAAGTATGCAGTTTTAATTTTGATCAAAATCGGGCTCGTGACTTCTTTCAGTACTTTTCGCTATTCCTCAGTCCAGGTATATTTCAGCTATACCCATTGTACTTGTAATGAAAATTTTGGAAGACCATATTGGTAATATCTTGTCCATGTTTTATTGTCAATCAAAAAGTCGAGAATAAGAAAATAATTGGCAAGGCGATCTTCACGTGAATCTAACAAAATGGGTAGAAAACGCTGCCGCAAATATAAAGCGCAATCCATCACTGTCTATAAGTTCTTCAATTTGTGGCAGTGGAAGCAGGACTCCGCCACCTCGAAAAAGTTGATTTAACTAAAAATAAATAATTAAAAGGGCATTTTCCTTATCTACTGAAAAAAAAACTAACAAAAATATATCTACATTAGCAAAAGTTTAAAAAAAAAAACATATTATTTACAGTCTAAGTGAAATCGTCTATCTCTCTGCAAAAAATGATTTTACTACGTCAGAGTAAAATGTGGATGAACGCGTTAATTCTGTAAACAATTCAGTTTTATCGCGATCATAGATAATTCCGAAAGACGTTCCTTGTGTATTTCTCAGATATGTATGAATACGCTTTAAGGATGAAAATGCGCGCTCCGCAGAAGAACTCGTAGCAGGAATGATTACAACAAGATGTGCCAACTTTAATAGTTGAGGAAAAGCTTCATCGAGACTGTTTTCACTAATGAAATCAATTAATTCGAAAATATTCCGGTCTCTTAATTCAGGGGAGGAATACAAACCAATCAATTGTTTTTTCAAAGCTAGATTATCAAAATAAATGGCGTGTATGTTTAATAATGACTCTAATTCTGCTACAGGAAATTTGGAACAATATTGCTCAAATATTCTATTGTTAAACAAATGGAAAAACTGCAATTTAAAGATTTCTGAGTACCGATCATTAATTTCGGAATATATATTGTCAATTACTGGGACAAAAATGCGTCTATATTCTGTTCGAGCACAAGTTATATTGCATCATAAACGAGGAGCCGAGTTATTATGCAGACAATTTTCAAATTTATACCAAAAGTAGAAGCAAACTCGCCATGTAACCGAGATTGAAACTCCTTTATTTTATTGCTACAATAACCGACATCAACTTGTGATTTTTGTATTACCAATCAATCAATCAGTTTTTTCAAATACCGTGTAGAAAAGTAAGAGAAAAATATTAAAATTAAAGGATCGCATTTGATTATAAAAATTATAAGCGTCTCCCCATCTCAGTTATGTGGATTGTCGCCCATATCGGTGAACAAATCAATTAAATTATTTTTTGTTCGTACACAGTGTTTACAATACGCGATGAATTATTCCAACGGGTTGCGGAGGTTTGAGACCATTTTTATTGTAATGTGTATCGTAAAAAGCAGAGCGTTTTGTACTATTATTAAAAAAAGATCCAATAGCCTGAAGGGCCAAAAATTAACTTACTTCAGGAATCGTATTACATGATTTGGATAATACTAAATTTAATATATTATGTGCATTGCACCAAATAAAAATTACTTGTGGACATACGTCCTTAACTTTTTGTTGCACTCCATTTCTAATACCTGACATTACACTAGCACCGTCATAGCTTTGCGCTACTAATTTTGCGGTGCAATCGTGTTTTTCTAAATAATCTAAAATTAATCTAGAAAGGGTGTAAACCCTAGAAAACTATCACGAATTTTATTCCCATAATAATATCGAAGTATAACGCTTATTTGTTCCCTATTACTAACATCGGGTGTTTCATCAACTATTATCGCTACTAATTTGGTCATTTTAAGCTCAAACTCAATGCGAGATTTTAATAAATCGGCAACGGATTGGATTAAGTCGTTTTGAATTTTATTTGATAAATAACTCGATCCCAATTTGCCGCACTGCTGTTGCTGCACATGTTTTTCTAAAACGCTACCGTATTTTGAAAGTAATGAAACTAATTCTAAGAAGTTACCTTTATTCAAAGAGTTTTTTGATTTATCATGAGCCCTACAAGGAAGCTCTTGATCAGCTAAATGGCAAACAATATCAACTAATCTCTGAAAAACACTACGTTTACCGTCCGTACCGTAAAGAGGTTTCTATTCGCTGTTTACCGAAATTATGCAAATAAATTAATGCATTCATATGTTTTTGTGAATTACTATGTATTTTAGAAGCACCAGCAAAATTATTTATATCCCTATAACCGGAAGAATTCCAAACGTTTATATCGTTCGTTTTTGTACACTGATCTTTGAAAATGTCTTCTATGGTTTTTACTAGTTTGAGAAATACACAAATCAGGCGTAGTTATTGGACCATTCTTATGGATTAGTCGTCGGAGTATCGTAAAAGTATTGCAGGAACCGTTGGAAATCCACAATAACTCCTTAAAAATAATAAACACTGTTTCCAAACCGAAAATCTTTCTTTAAGTCTTCTTTAAGGTAGGTCGCGGCGTACCTTGAGTTTGACAGTTGATTCCTTTCCTCAAAAAGGAAAGTGTTGAGTGACGTTGCGTGGAGGAGATATTTTTCAACTAGGAATATAGATTTACTTCAGTGGGGTCGAGTGGCGTAGAGAAATTTTGAGGAATGTCTTAGAATACTGGTGTAAAATAGTGAAATTATCGCCAGCAAAAAACTAGAAGAAAAACTGTATCGAAGAAACTCGTTAAACGAAACAAAATGACCAAAAAATTGTAAGTAATTTAATTTTTTACATGTTTTCATATTGTAGTATTTGTTTAATACTCATCTGTGTTATTTCTTAGTTTAAAAGTTATTTGCTTCGTTTTCGAACTTTTGAGTATATGACAGGATAATATTGAGATTACCTTTACCATTCATATTGTAAAAATACGTTATAAGATTTTAATACATACATACATAAACTCACGTCTTTATGTATGTATGTATCACCCCGAAGGGGTAGGCAGAGGCGCCACCAGGACACCCACATTTCGCCTTGTATGTCGCGTCCCATTTTTTTTAAATCGTCAATTTTTTTAATCTTCCATATTATCACTTGAGTTAAAGGATAGGGTTGTCTCATAATTTTATTAATTCGCATGTAGCTAAGATCGCATGATACTAAAGTTTTCCAATGCAAATAATTAATATCGATGATTTTTTTTATTACTTTCACATTTTTTTTTGTAATAAAAATTTATTACACCAAGACAACATATTAATAAAACATTGCGCCAGTCCAACTATTCGTAAGAGGCAAATCACATCTACCAAAGCTCCAAGAAAGCGGTAATTAGTTCTGGTGTACAGCAGGGATACATTCCTTAATATACTTCGTTTGAAAACAGGAAGGGTTCAAGGAGTCATGAAAAGATATTTTGAAAACTCAACACTAGCCAATGAACGATGAGGAGGAGACAGAAAAAAATCCTCTACACAGCTAAACGGGAAGCAGTTGGAAATTTTATTAATTTTTTTAACCACTGGAGGGAAACTATTCACGGGAAAGAAATTGGTACAGAGTGTATTTGCATGCTGATTTAAATATTTGACAAAATGTGGGTGACGTACAACGATCAGACAGTTCAGACTCAACCTAATTATGGCATAACCAGGGAACTTTTTGGGCACCTATTTAACACAAGCTTCAATATAGGATTTGGTAGTCCCAGGGCGTCCTGGGACCTGGGAAACTGCAGAAAGGTTGACCAGACATCCGTATTTTTGAGTTGAGTTATTTTATTTAATTTAATCAAAACGGCATACACCAATTACATCAATTAAATTCTTAAACCTAAGTAAATCTAATATATTAAATCTAGACAAATCAACAAAATATAAACAATATTTATGAACAAAAACAGTGTGGTAATAAAATATATAAACTATAGTAACTAAGTTCACAAAAACAAAAAAACAAAAAAAATCAAAAATTAAAAATTAAAAAAAAAAAAAATAGTTAAAATCCTAATAAATATTAAACAAACCTCTGGGTTATAATTTATTAACTACCGTGAAAGGCTATTTACAAACCTTCTCACAGTATTCCACACACGCTGACAAGATGACTTTCCATTCATCAGTAAACAAATCAACTTTGGAATTTGTATCGAGGAGGGCATTTAGCGCTGCAAGAACACGCGGAATAGGAGACCTGGCACGAGCAATTGTTCGACATGCTGGTACGGAAAATATATGTCTGGTCATGATTCCTGCAGTTTTCAGGAACTTTAAAAATTGAAAAATATGCTGCAACAAAAGTTTCCATAATGTTATAAGCCAGAATCTATAAATTACGGGCCGCTGCATTTTTTAATTTATTTAAAAGAATACCGCGATGATTTTATCACATTAAGCTTTTAGTTTCAAAAAATCTTCCATTACATAAAATACCCGAACAGGCTACTTATTATGCGAGATAACTATCATCACTCAAAAATTAAATGAAGATAATGTCATTTTCTGTCTAAACGTAGGCAACTTTTACAGACAACAGAAAATGAATCTACAAAGGGGTCAAATGAAATTTGTAATAATCTCTTTCACTACTTGGAAAACATTAATTTGAGTGGGAAAACTGTTGCATATTTTTTCAAGTACAAATTAGGTATTCAGTAAATATTGGGAATTTTATTTACTTATAGTGCGTATTTATTTTAGAAAAAGAAAATTATTATTATTCTTAATTATTATTCTTCCCAATTCCGAGAATGACCATTCTGCTGGTATGGAGTTTTCGCCGGATGATAGTAGCGATGAGTAGGTATCAGCTACCTCAACAACGTCATACCAGAAATCTTAATTTGTCTATGTCCTCCTCTAATTAAGAACTGAGACATTCGCCAACACCAAAAAAGGGTAAAAAACGTATAAAAAACCCACAGAAATGGAAGAAAAATATATCAAGAGAACTTAAAAATTCTGGAAAAGAATACATTTCTCGACTGGAAAATAGATTCAAAGTAAAATAATTAGACCACCGTGTAACTGTAGATTGCAATGTAGAAACAAGTTTTCAGAGGATCAAAGAAAACAGATCTTTACAAGTTATTGATATTTGGCATCTATTCAAAGACAGAGATATTTTTTTATGCTCGTGTAAAGAACCTTTAAATATTTCATGTCTTCGTATTAAGAACCTCGAAAAACCTAGAACACCTAATTGTTCATTTTCATTATTAAATAACGGCCAATGTTCTAAAATTTGTAAAACATTTATATTGAATACTCTAGGAATTACTGAGAGAACTCTACGAACTGTAATTGAGGCAAGAAATTATAATGCAGGCATGGCCCCAAAAGACAACCGAGGAAAACGTGGCCATCATAAAAAAAACAGTTCCAGAACTTGTACAGAACTGTTAAAGACTACATTAATTCGGTCCCACATACTACCACTTCGCTTATTAATTAAAAAAATATATGTTCCATATTTCTTACTGTAAGTACGTGTATAAATCACAGAACAATGTGGACCTCATTGTTCTGAGGTATAAATGTAAACAGGTTTATAAAAATAAAACGAAATTGAATATTTTGGTGTTAAAATTAATGATGTTATATTCCTATTTCAAAACCTAATAAATGTCATAATTGTTATATTTAATTCATAAAATGGCGTAAGTGTACGTCAGGTTTGTTTTATTTCGTATTATTTAAAAGTTTGCTTGATTTTCTCATGAAGTTATTGTAAATTTTATCATTGATAGCAAAATAACTTAAATAAATATTAAAAGATTTCATCAGAATGATTGGAAATACATAATGTATTGTTATGTAATTTTCAACCTCAAACTTTTATAACGTTCTCCTGAAAAATAGCTAAGATGTAATTAGGTCATTGTTCTATTGGATGAGTGATATGCAGCTCAAATTAAATGCAAGGAAGAAGGAAATACTGAAATGAATCTCAAAGAACCTTCTGGATACAAGAGTGGGAAAATAACATTAAAATAAAAATAGCTATGATAAAGCATTATGAATGCTTATTACCGGAAATTTGTCAAAATTCCAATATAATTCCATACGAAGAGTAGGTACTAGGTAGCTATTGAAGAAGGAAATAATTTTTATCCGAATTATGAAGATATAACAAGAGCCAAGGAACGATATTACCTACAAAATATTTTTATCAAAGACACCAAGAGTTGAAGTTCAAGACTTCTTAAATAACACAAGAAGACTTTTGTTGAATAATAATGCTGAAATGCGTCACGAACTCGAATTTGATGAACACTAAAACCTCATACTTATTTTTTTATAAATCAATATAACTAGCTACGAATCGACCCCCGATGCTGATAGACATTATTCACATTCTTTTGGGAAAGAGATTCAATGAACAAGTCTCAGATCCATGAGTATCTATATTTTTACAATTGAAGACCAATTAAAAGTGTATTTTTAAGGTCAGTTATACTGACTTAGGTCCAGTTTCACCAAGTAACTTGGACAATTTCAAAATATTTTCGCTATTATTTTAGTATATTTACAAAAAATACACATCAAGGTCAGTCATACCGACTTGGGGAAATAATTGGAATCGGAATAACTCGTGGACCCTGTATAATATTAATAAGATGAAAAGACTTGATCAAGACAGACAACATAATACGAAAATATATACTCAAATTCCTTTTAATTTACCATAAAGTGTTGCATATTGTTAAAAATATGATGAATAGGTATCTACCAACCGTCAACCCGCATAACGACCCACAATGACCGACAATGACCTCATTCCTCTCAATCGATCTCTCGATTGTCGAGGAGGCCCATGCCCTGCAGTAGATCGTATATGACAGTTCTTATACGTTCATATATTATTATTACTATTATGGAGGAAGAAATCATCGACGAAGTGAGTGGTGCAAGAAACGGAAGGGAGAATGGACTGCGAAATCTTTATGCACTTTATTCTTTGTAATAATACTTGGATGGTACCATGAAAACACAATTTTCTGTTACTTCCTTTGCTAGGATCTATCAAAAACAGGTAAATCGTGATCTAAAACAAAATAAACCAGGTATTTCAGGTAACAACGATACCAATATGGAGAAAACAATATCGGACAATGTAGCAATAAATTGTCGCTGACCACAAATAAAACAATGAAATACAACTGATTATGGAACTATCTTTTTAAGAAGTGGAAAAAAAAACAATGTAAATATCGAATTTTTGACACCTTTTCAATCAAACAACGTTAGAGGTTAGAAAAAATTACCTTAAAGGCCTCGGGTATTTCCTCAATCGCGCGATGTATAAGGGTGCCGTTTAAATACAAGCAGTTGGACGCTTCGTCTTCTGGCAAAGTCAAAGTTTGGTAGGCGAAGTTTGCTTCTCTTTCCATCCTCTTGAGGAGTTCTTTGGCTTCCTTGCTGGCACCAACGCAGAGTATGTCAGGACCCCCCACAGTTATGTATTTCTTGAGATGACCGGCACCTGTCGTGACCTGGAAATAAAAATAAATAGTGCCATTTCTTTATTGGAATATAAAATAGACTAGATTCTAGATTTTACATCGTCGCAACGATAAGACATACCGACGCGTCGGTATGTTAGGTTTTGCAACTTCTCGTGAATATTATAAATGTACAAAAAGAACAATCTATTCTTATTATAATAAATGCTCAATTGAGTACAATGTAATTGCTGAGTATCTACTGTGAGGAAGTCGTGAAATCCTTCGTGGCCGATTACGTCATTAAATGACATTCAGTAGATCATATACAGGTAAGTCATAATGCAAACAAAATTGTAAACTGTATAAAGGCTGCTATACAACAAAAGTTATACTTGAGCATTCTTACAACCAATAGGGTATTAAAATATGATCGATTTTTTTTATTATTTTGCGCCTTAAAACATGCCTATCAAAACAGTATTAAAGCAGCTTTTAAAATTAGGCAACTATTACTAATTAAAACAAGAGTGGCAGCACAGTGCGGGCACCTTACGAATCTTTTGGATAAGAGGCCGCAATGGGTAAAATAAAGGATTCTTACCAATATTATAAACGCGAAAGTTTATATGTATGCTAGATCGATTATTATGAAATTTGGTATTAGATTAGCTGACACCCGGGATTAACGCATATGTAACTTTTTATCCCATCATCCATCGATCAGCCAAAGGAAGTTCTCTGCTGAACTTAGGTCTCTCGGACAAAATGTAATGTTCCCATGGGATGAGTGAGGAATTCAGATATACAATATACATATCTGCTTCTTTTCAAACTCGAATGGATTGCACGGATAAAAAGAGCACAGGATTGCATGCCTTTTGCCGTGGAACAGAATCAGATATAACGGGACGGGAAGAAGAAAACAGAAGAAAGCAGTTAGTAAACGAAATACTCGTAATCATGTTGTTGATATGGACTAGACTCAAAAACTATCTGCACCCGGGCGAAGCCAGGCCTGGCCGCTAGTATTATTATTACATCTATTGTAATCCGTTATGCATACTAAGACTAGTAATATCACTAGTTTTGTTTTACATCTCTTTTCTGTAACTGCTACATCAAGAATTAAAACGTTTCTTATTTGTATAATTCTAAATGGATTGACAAAATTTATTTTAGATATGGATACATATTAACTACAATAAAAAAATGGGTCTCTCGACTCAATTTCTTTTGGGCCATGACATGTATATAGTTTGGGACTCCCTATACAATGTCAACCAGTCTGTAGTTATACATAATTTGTTTTATGACTTTATGTAACATTGGACTTATACCTTAATAGGAGTGCAAGGAAACTCGGGGAACGCCTCAGCGACAGCATTCGCCCCCGCTTCATTGGTAGTCTCAGAAATGCCTACAAAAAATTCTCGACCTAAAATGTAAAACAATAACAGCAGAATTAATCCATCATGTTCGATTCTCAGTTGTACAGTCGCAATTTATATCATCATTGTATAAAGAGCGTGTGTAATGCTCTAATTAAATTATGCCTTATTAGGCCTTACTAACAAGCTTTAGTGTCACGTAATTAAGTAATAAAACATACCAGTAAATAGTACGTCAGCCCCGCAAATGTTGGCCTCGGGATCAACTTGTTCAATAACGGACTGCCCAAGATCTTTCGTCAGCACTTCTCTAAGCAATTTCAACTGAAATACAATACAAAAGAATACAATAGTATTTTACGGAAATCCCAATGCTTAAAATTAGTTTTGTTCGCTTAGCTGCGAGATACTTAGCGCCACGCTACATAACATATAGGTACCTGTGCTTAGATGTAATTAATATAATTGGCATTCGCAATGAGTAAAGAAAACAAAAAACAATGCACCATTTCATAGGCATAATAAAAAAGCACTTTACATTGCCGCAGTAGCAAAAAATAGTCGCGTGTCAATTGGCTAAAAGAGGGTCCCATAAATGCAGATTGGCTTGAAAGGTCAAGAAGTCAATTTGCATTGTGCTGCGGTCAATCTAATTCTTAACCCTTTGCTTATATTGAGCAACAATGTCGCTCTAAATGCAATTTATGAAGTATAAATGTTACATTACACATAGCACAAATTGGAACAATGTATGTTAATATTCACAGAAACACTGGTGTACATAATATATACTTTTGATTATTATGTACATTTAAAAGCAGTGAAACTCATGCAAAGAATTTATGATAGTTTCACATCGCCAGCATTTTATATCGAGAATTAAAAAGTAACTAATAATTAATTACAGATTGACATGTAAGATAGTAAAACGAATTTCAAATTTGTTTTATGCATATGTGGTACAAGAAGTAATATTCTATTTTAGTTTTTGCTACAATTTTCATTGGTGTTTTGCCAGCCAAGCTCTGCAAGACCATACAATATAAAACACTTTATAACAACCTAAAGAAGGAAGTATAATTTAAAAAAAACCATAACAATAGTGTTACTGTGGATGGTCTTATCGCTTAAAGTGATTTCTGCCACACAACAATGAACCTCTTAGCAATTTTGTGGTTTTGTTTAAATATTTAAACCGTTCCAAAAATGTCCCACCGCAGGGAACTGGCGCGTACTATAATTGAGAGTGGTTTTGCAAGGTTATTCACTCATTTAAATATACACTGGACAATGTTTGTCATTGTTTTTACATGTTATAACATAACTACCAGTCAAGAGATCTTGTATAAATGAATACAAAGCTATTCATTTTACAATAATTTAAATACTTATAAGCTGCTTTAAAAAATTACAAAACAATTGTGATAAAAGGTATAAACTTTTAGAATCAAATATGCACACATTTATTATTATTTATTCATTTTTAATCAACAAAGGATCTCCAGGCCTATATATTATTTACTAATATGTACTGAATGCTCTATGCTGGAATCTTCATAATATATTCAAGGTTAAAGATGCTATAAAAATAAATAATTATATTAGTCAACCAAACATTAATATTCTATACCTGTTTTCCAATGTATGACAATTAATTACATTTTAATTGAATAGCAATTGTATGCCCAGGAGTACATTAAATTATTAATTAGTAAATATGAATACATTCCAGTATTACAATGAATGCTTTGAACCAATATTTTTGTATCTTTTATAAAACCTGGCACAATGGACTTTTTTGCTCATCAAAATATACAAAATCTAACTATATAATAATTTAAAGTGAATAAATTGTTAATACCACATTTTCTGATATTCAAGCATTGATTTAAATTGATATATTTGGGTCCAATTGTTACAACTTATAGGTCATCTTTACAAGATAATCCAGGTAATGTCATGAAGTCATTTAACTGCTCATACTCCTTTGGTTTGGTTTATGGAAAAATATGTAATGACAATGTTTACAAAAACTTATAACATGAATATGCACAGCAGACCTTATGAATTTTCAAAAGTATGAGGTAATTTTGTTTTACAAGCTTTTTCCACATGGCATCCTCTTCCCATCTCAGTTATCTATTAAAATTAGTGGAGATGTATAAAACTTCTATAATTTATATATTGATAAAATATGACTACTGATCAATCAATCGATATTTATATATTCTTTAAAAAATTCCATATGACGTTATAATTTAGTCTTGAGTATTTATAACATAGAAGAAGCACTGGTACTTCAAAAACATCGATAAAAATAGTGGTGCCGGGCCACCTTTTTGTGCCTTTTGATAATGTCAGACAACATATGACAGGTTGTCTCATATGCACAAATTATTTGAAAAGAAAGATAAAAAAGCTAGTTTAGGGCTATTGAATTCCACTCAAGCTCATTTTAGATGAATAATAACTATACTTTTAGTTACCAATGGATTAATTAGCAATTTGTTGTTACATAATTTGTTTAAATTTCACTAATAATATATCAGTGCCAGTAACATTACAAACAAAAAAATATGTAAGGGTTTGAAGATGCAGATGTATGTCACTAGCTCTATATTATAAATACTCTAACTGCTTTATTCATGGACAGTTTAAAATGTGTTTTAGCTATCAAATGTTTTGTCTTCTGTGCTCAAACTGAATACTAAAGTTGTTCCAATGGGACAACATATTTGATAACTAAAGTATGTTTTAAATCTGTCTCATAGACAGATTATGGCCATATAAAGCCATAATAATTTAGTAATAAAACACTAGAATTAAATCAACCAATAAGAATGCAGTTAGTAAAATTCAAGTTATATGTTTTGTATCATTTTTATATATTATAATATTCATTGACTTACTTTAATTTAGAGATGCAATAGTTACTAATTCTTTAATAAACTGCTTTTTTAAAAATTGGTTTCCTAATGGTGTTGCAATTTTTAGTGTCCTGTAGTAGTTTCTTTTACAAGTCACAAGTTACCAAAATACTAATTCTAAACACACAATAAAACATTATATATACCTATAATATTTTCCAATTACATTTGATTCTTAAATCCTCATAAGACTGTATAATACTGACATTATGGAGATAAATAAAGGTATATAGTTAACACAATACATAATTTGCAGTATTGAGTAACAGGAAAATGTAATTATTAGTTCAACCTCAACATGTAAGGGTTCATAACAAGATCTACATTTACAGTGTAATTGAGATACGAACTCACATTATGTGCACCAGCATCAGACTTGGGCTTCGTTAACAAGGCGATGCCATGGCATATCACTGCCGCATCTTCCAAGAAGAGATTTTCGTGAACGGATCCTTGAAGTTCCAGCTCGATCACTTCCACGTTCAGCTCTCTGAGCAGCCGAACGTAGCAGTCATGCTGGCGTCGGGCATCGTCATAATCTACATTAACCTCAATCCCCCGACGAGATCCCGGACTCACTTTACCAACTAAAGCATGAGTGTATTCATGCATTTTGAAATCCATATTTTGTATATAGTATGACTGTTTTCGAGGAATAGTTCTGTAGATACACCACTACAAGTTATAAGAATTAAAATTGAAAATTCGTAAAATAATCGGCACCTGACAAGTAGTAACAAAATAAAATAACGCCTCACGCGTGACCGCCGCTAAACGAACTCTGCACTCAGCAATCAGTGCCACAGCTTTACAGCCAAAATTGCCTGACTTTATTATTGACTAGTGAACCACAGACTGAAGTGTAAAATGTAAATGACAACTTGAACTCAGTACTCAGTAGTCAGAATCACAGTCGTCTGCGGTCGTCTGCCTCTATGAAGTGTGTGAACTGTGACAAAACCTTGAAATTTATTGACTTCCATACATGTTGTGATGTTAATTAATTAAAACATGAATGGATTAAACAACATTTAATCATGAAACAATAAACAAAATAGACATTTTGTACACTGCAGTCTGTCAGAATATTTTGAAACAATCATAAAATTTTTAGACTGTCTTTATTAAAGTTTATGTAAATAAGCCACTGTATTTATTTATTTGCTGAGCTATATTTTTCCGTATAACATTAATTTGTAAATAATCACAGACTAAGGAGTAAATAAAAAATGTTGCACAGATAGTATTTGTAGTACTAGCACGAATAACAGATGGCAGTGATATAAGGTGTATGAATTATTTACGTTTCACTCTTATGATCACAACTGAATCAAAGTTATTGATTGAATAAATGTACTGCGCAACAGTCACAAGCATGGAAAGGAAATGTAATATTAGAATCGTATCAGTTATTTGAAGTGCTTAGCATACAAAACTAGCTACTCTAGATAGCTTGTGTACCAAAAATACTCAAGATGACGAACAAAGATAAACGCGAGTCGGAATATCATACGGAATTGGAATCCCAATTTATTCTCCGCCTCCCCAACGACCCCGCTAAGGTACTCAAAGAAATATTAAAGACAGAACAGGATTTAAAAAATCGATTAACTATACAAGTGGAGAACGATATGAGACACGGTGAAGTATGTTTAGATCATTGGAATATGCACGCGAAGATAGTTGACTTGCCTACCATCACAGAGTCGATAAAAACATTCGATAAAAAAAACTTTTACAAGACTGCAGACATTTGTCAAATGATGGTTTGCACGGAAGAACCCGACAAGCGGCCTACAGAAGATGAATCCCAGGCTAAAAGCAAAAAAAAGGATCCATACAAAGTAGACAAGAAGTTCTTGTGGCCTCACGGTATAACACCCCCAACAAAGAATATCCGCAAACGTCGTTTCAGGAAAACTTTGAAGAAGAAGTCCGCAGAAGCTCCTGAAATTGAAAAAGAAGTAAAGAGGCTGTTGCGTGCCGACAATGAAGCGCTAAGTATATCATGGGAAGTTATTAACGAGGATGACGAACAGAAACTAATACCAGAAACAGAAACTGTTCCGCATGGCAAAACTGATAAGAAAAAGAAAAAAAATCGCCACACCAAACGTGAAACAAAAACAGATGTGACAAACCAAGGAACGTCATCCAATGTCGTAGACATATTCGGAGGTGCGGTCAGTGACAGCGATTTGGAAGAAGAAAAAGTCAATGTGGATTTGGATGATAATCATTTGTCAGCATACGTAAGTCGTCTTTCAGATACTAACTCCGTACTTGGATTCGGAGAATCATCAAGCAAAAGGGATATACCTTTAGAGTTTGGTTCCCACATGTTTGAGTCTTCAGTTGGAAACACTAGTAAAAAATCCTCAAATAATAACCGATCAGTTACCCATACTGCAACCAGTATTGAATGCGGTGGTATATCTTCTGAAGAGGATGGTGATTATTCATCTCGAGATAATAATGTGTACAAAGAAGACATGACTCCACGAATCGAACAGCTTAAAGTGGAAGTAGAAGAAATGAAACAGAGACGACAGAGAACACGTCTTGAAATTGCCGGAATGGAAAACGCAGCCTTACGCCAGAGATTTGAGGATATTTTACATACGCTTAATCAAGATATTATGTACAAAGAAATGGAATATCAAGGAATGATAACTCTTCAAAACTCAGATGTTATTTAAACTAATCTTCGGGATGAAATGTCTAATATTATACAATACAAGCAAAAATAATGATCATAATCAATATAATGTAAGACGTTTTCGACTATAAAAATAAATACTACGGGCATAGACACATTCTTCTTAATTGCCCAGCATACACATTGCGTTAGAAATATAAAATATTAACTAATTGTGCAGTATAGTCACATGAATAGTATGTGTATTATGTGTAAATTTAAGATTTCAATAATTAATAATTCAGTAAATGATTTGATCTATATGAATTACCTGTAATAATTCTGTGTTGATTGTCGTAGGTTATTTTAGAAATTTTATCATGTATTCAGAGAATAAATGTTATTTAATCCTTACTTACTTTATAATATTAATAAATGTGAAAGAAAATCTGTCTGTCTGTCTGCTACCTTTTTACGCCTTAAGCACAGAACCTATTTTGATGAAATTTTTATACAGATTAGACCTCAGGAAACGACATAGGCTACTTATTTTTGTGAATTAAGGTGCGTGGCGGCCTGTTGGTAACGGATCAATCGTGGCTGCCTACATATTCGCGGTGGTCGCGGGTTCATATCCCAGGGCACACCTCTGACTTTTCGGAGTTATGTGTGTATTGATAGTCAATCACCATGCACTTTAACGGTGAAGGAAATCATCGTGAGGAAACCTGCATACCGTAGCGATTTTAAACAATTTCTACGGTATGTAAGTCCACCAACCCGCACTAGGCCAGCGTGGTGGACTATATGACCTAACCACTCTCAAACGATTCCTTTGATTGTAGAGTAGGCCCGTGCCCTGCAGTGGGACGTATATGGGCTGATATATAGTTATAGAATGGCTTGAAGGGCTTGAAATAACGGATGAAAGTTTGTGTGGAAAATTCTAAACCATTAAAGTTACAGGTGTCAAACTTGACACATAAGTTACTCATTTAAAAACAAAAATATCTGTATACTTTGTTTAAAATTAATACTAAAGAAGTTAAAATAAGGGTGGACGTCACATATGGAAAATCGAAACCGCTGAAGCTATTTCTATGAAAATTTATATTTTAGATCCTTTTTCTAAACGAGAAATAATAGCCTGCAGTAATTATATAAAAATAGTATAATGGGGATGGAATAAAGGATGAAACATTATTTGCAAAATCTAAACCATTGAAATTAAAGATTTCAAACTTGGCACACTAAATACCCATTTAAAATTTATAAATATCTGCATACTTTGTTTTATTACATTTAACTCTAGAGGTTCAAAATTGAAATATTATATAAAACCACTGAAAATATTTCTATTAAAATTTCTATTTCAACTCTTTAATTAATACAAACAAAAAATAATGGCGTGCATTAATTCTCGAAAACCAGCATTGTAGGGGTAGAATAAGGGGTAAAATATTAAAGTCAAAATTCATAATTAGACTCACTACTAAAAATATTTACATTGGTTAAAATAAAGGTCAGAATTAATATTGCCGATTGTTATTATAAACTTTTTAAATATTGATCCATTATTCAATTGTTGTCAAAATCGATATCTAAGACATCCTTTGTCCGAACAATCTGAATTCATAATCGAAATTGAATAGATTCATGACTGCCATCTTGAACTACTTGAAGTTATACTTTAAGCGCGTTATGAAAAATTGATGAGAGTGAAATTTTAGGATGCGCGCGCATCACTGTAACACAAAAGTAACAAGTTTTAAAAGATGCGCGCGCACACTAACATCGACGTGCTGAAGTCAGCTGTTAACCATCTGTGAAATTTCCGTGACAATTCGTAAATACAATCAAAGTTTCATTATTCAACCATAACATCTACACACGTATTTTAGAAAAGAGAGATTAGCAGCTTTCTTGAAGAACAAAACTAAAAGATATTCTAATATATAATTGTTTTAGAAAACCTGGAAATCACTAGACAAAAATAAATCAACTCTGGTGGTAATACCTTCATACAACTTCAATCCGTACATAACCCTTAAATTTTCGCGCCAATTTTTCATAACTGCTATTCCTTTTCTATGTCTATGGTGTCTACTTCTTAGTATCTTTATATATGCACAAAATAAGGAATCATCCCATTTATGAAAATTGGAACACGATTTATTTGTATATGTAATTTATTGTGTTCTTTAATAACTTTTTTGAGATTTATATCCTCCGCCTAAAATAAAATATTTTGTCAGTCAATGTCAAGTCTGTATCATAAAATGCAAAACGAAATATAATTTTAAATAATATTTGAACGGCTTAAACTCTTTAAAGTTCAGTTATTAAACTACGCCAGTAGTTGTCGACATAAACATTAATAATAGATGGCGTTGGTTTGCTTTCAAGATAGATTTGGCAGTTGTATCGATTAGTAAGACGCTCACCAAAGCTTAAATACCGCTTCCCGTACTGAGTGAGAATTTCGTAAGTAAAGTGAAATTAAAGACTCCAGAAACCTGCTGTGAGTGTAATTTGTCGGTGTTGTAAAAACGAAAGATGCTGAATAAAGATAAACGCATCCTAGGATATCCGAAGAAGCTAGCGTCGCAATTTATACTACGTCTTCCTGATGAACCAGCAAAAGCGCTCAAAGAATTATTGAAAACCGGAGATGATTTTAATAATCGCCTTTCCATCCAAGTCCGCCCAACGAAACACGGAAAAGTACGCTTAGATAACTGGCATATGCGTGCCGAAATTATTGATTTGCCGATGGTCACTGATGCGGAGCAATTGCATGAGAGGGGTCCTAAAATTTCCCAGATGTTACTTTGCACTTTAGATATGAAGAAATCCCAAAAACAAGATGAATTGAACAACAACAAGAAAATAATTACCAATGAAGACCTTAGAAAATGTATGTGGCCACATGGAGTAATACCACCATCCAAAAAACGTGCTGCATCGACAATGCCACACGCAAATGAAGAATTAGATCAACCTGCGAAGAAAATTTCCCGTGGAGATGAATAATGATAAACCATTAGCAAGCCATGAACGAACATAATACTTCAACATACAATATGTACAAAATCATAAAACAAGGAATTTTGTACAGTAGAACCTCATTAACGCAAAACTTCTAAAAATAAAAATAATTTTACGTTCGATTCCTTTCTGAGTCCAAAGCTTTCTTGGTTTAAGATACAAAAGCCTTGACTACCTAAACCTCACTGTTCTGAGACTTAAACAAATAACCAGAAGGTTGGTTCTGTGTCACCTAAAGTAATATTTCGGCGAACTCTATAATTCAAATGTATTTTATATTAATTTTATTTTATGTCTACTAAAAAAATAATTGATTTAGAACATTTTCTTGTTTTTATGCCTTGTTAAATCATCAGAATGTTGACTTAAAGTTTTCGATAAAATCAATATATATATTGTTATTTGCAAACTCTCAGTGAACTTCACTAACTAAAAATGTAAACATTCTTATCTTAAGCTTAAGGGTCCTCGGTTATTAAAATGCATAGCATAGCACAAAGCTTTTAACACTTTTGACCTTAAGCTTATCGAGGTTCTACAGTATTAGCATTAATTTTGTTTATAATATTGTATTAACTAACTTCTATATTAATTGGGAAACTGATAGCGCATTAAATGTAAACGAGATTTTCGAATGGCCACATCAGTTCACATAGTAGAAAAGATTTATTTTATAATCAATAATTAATGTAGTACTTAGGGTAGGTATATTCTATTACTTGAAGCAGATGCGACTTTGTGATCTTACCACTCTAACTAAGACAGGTACCCGGGAAAAACAAATCAAATAAGTAGTTTTAGTGTAGATCATGAAAAAACTCAAATTTATCTCTAGATTCCTTACGTCGCACCGCGGCGCGCGTTGCGTCGCACCGACGAACAATTTTCGTAACTAAATGTATCTATTTCTACATTTTCTATTTTATGTAAACTGAGCTGTATTATTTGTGTTTATCAGCCGATGCCAACAATCAATCAAAAATGTTAGATTGGAGTCAATCCGGATTGCTTTCTACTTTTCGATTGGTCGAATATCTTGTTGCCAATAAACAAAACAGGCGACAGTCGATTGCCTTTGTTGATAGATTGAAAACAATCGGTTCCCTCTTGACAATTTAGTTTGACGCAGAATATTTCATTGCATATTTATGCACTTTCAGCATTTTGTAAATAAATAATTTGTGAAAAACAAAAATTAACGTTAGAAATAATAATAATTGCAATAAAAACAATTCAATTTGTCCCAATTATATAGATTTTTACAGAATTGTTGTGTTTCTGGCCACTGAAAAATAATATATCCAGTAAACAATGATTTATCACTTGTCATTCTAATAGAAATATTATGAGAATATTGTGGAGAAAATTGCGAAATGTTATTGAACATTTACATAGATCCGTGGAAAGTGATCACTGCCGCCCATGAACATCCACTACGATTGAATCATGGCTGTGTAACCGGCCCATCAAATCGGGAGGAGAGCGAGAAGGCCATAGCCTGCCCATTCATACTGAGTCATGGCTGATAGCAGCGTGGCTCTACAACTTCCCATGATCAAAATTTGATTCCCTTTTCTATTATTTTTATTCTTTCTATTATTATTGTAAATTGTGAGTAATAAAGAATATTTCATTATAAATGTTTTTTTCACAAAACACACTGAACAATTAAATAAAATTACAACTATGAAATTAAGTAACATATCATAACAGAAATCATATTTATCAAAATATACACAACAATACAATATTTTAGATCTAAATGAAGAAATCGTTAATCAATGTTGTGTCATCTTCATCTACATTCGTTTCTACTTTCTAGTTTCATTGCTGTTGGCAAATCTGCATAAATAATCCGTGGAAATTCTCGGATTGCAATATTGGATTGTTTTGAACAATCCATCCAAACGTCAAAACTGATAATTGTTTATTGGCAAGCCTAAACTGTCATTTCCATACAGAGGACAATCCACAAGCAGGGATTGGCCCTCCCAAAAGTAGATTGATTTTTTAGATAGTTTTTTCCCTACTGAGATTAATTATTGGCAAGCTATAATCAGAAAAAAGATTGAGCTGTCAATGTCAAACAGCAAATTTTGGATTGGGATTGATTGTTGGCATCGGCTGTATGTGTCTGTGTTGAAATAAACGCAATTGTTATTTTTCTGTAAAAATACAATTATATAAATAATAAAATAAATAAAAATAAAATTGATAAAATATTACAATCAATGAAAATATGAAATATTTAATTTAGTTATGACATATAAAAAATAAAAATAAAGTGTTTCTTTTTAATTTTATTCAACATACCTCAAGCTCTGATTTTTAATCATTGAATGATATGCCAATTTTTTTATTAGTTTACAAAAAATCTTGTTATTTATAATATAAATGTGTGCTGAGAGCAAATATAGTAAACATTACAATCGTCTATTATTTTTTTATTTTACAGCCTATTGTTTACATCCCTTGCGAATATCGCGTTGTTTATATTGATTTAACTGAATTTCAATTTAAGTAAATATTTTAATGAAAACTAATCGAGGAGATTTTTACTGATTTTTTTTTGGTCTCATTGATGTTTAATATACAGGGTGAGTTTTTCAAGTGGGCGACGCGATGGGTGGGTTTCCAAATCCGAAATTATGAAGAAAAGCGAAAAATACTGAAAGGAGTCACGAGCCAATTTTGATGAAAACTTAAACTCCATACTGGGATTTTTGATAAATCAATATTCCTAGCGAGGAATCGAACCCGATGATCTTGAAAAAAATAACGCAACACAATACGAGGGGAAAGACAGCAAGACTTCACAAAAAATCAAAGAAAATGCTGGAATTGTTTGCCTTTGGCCCTGATACACGCTCTACATCTTCTTATGAAAGATCTCTCTACTGGTCTAGCACACAATTTTCTACTGATTTCATATGTTGCCTCGTTTATTCTACTTCGTAATTCATTCAAATTTCTTATGGGTGTTTGATACACTTTTGATTTTAAGTAACCCCAGGAAAAATAATCCAATTATAAATATGATATATGATTGTATATTTGTTGTTATTGTAATTAAAATGCATTTATATTTTGTCGTGACAGTTTTACAGCCTGTAATGTATTTAAATAATAAATAAACCATATACCACATGTATAATATAATTGTTGCTCGGAGTGTCAATAGGTGTAAAAATCAGATTGATATTAATAATTTTAATTTAAACATTTTGGCAAATCGCATGGTATGACTCCAAAACAAAAACATAGATATTTGGGCACAAATAATAGATGGCGTTCATGTAGACCATCTAAACACCTCTGGTTGTGATAGATACCTAACCACTTATATAAAAACTGAAATGCTAATGACAATTGGCAAACAAAAAATTACTATGAAAAAAAAAATATAACTTTGTGACGATATCAAATATTTATCATACTGATAAATAAAAACTAAAAACAAAATATTCTCTTCAAAATTGATTGTTTTTGGTTGCTTGTGTTAAGAAAAGTTGGTTAATCATGACGAACAGAGATAAACGTGAACCAGAATATCCAACAGAACTAGAATCGCAGTTTATTCTACGACTTCCTGAAGAACCAGCAAAAGTCCTCAAAGATGTTTTGAAGACAGGTGATAATTTAAAAAACCGCCTAACGATACAATTAGATAGCGACATGCGGCACGGAGAAGTACGTTTTGACCAGTGGATTATGCATGCCAAGGTTGTTGATCTTCCTACTATCACAGAGTCTTTAAAAACGATTGACAATAAAAGCTTTTACAAAACTGCGGACATTTGCCAGATGATGATTTGCAAAGAGGAGCCCGACCAACCTTCTACTGAAGAAGAAGTACCAGCGAAAAACAAGAAGAAAGATCCTTACAAAGTAGACAAAAAGTTCTTGTGGCCACACGGCATAACCCCGCCAACAAAGAATATTCGCAAACGTCGTTTTAGGAAAACATTGAAAAAGAAGTGCGTAGAAGCTCCTGAAATAGAAAAAGAAGTAAAAAGACTGTTGCGAGCTGACAATGAGGCGATCAGTATATCATGGGAAGTTATAAAAGAAGATGACGAGAAACATCCTAAACAAGAAACTTCAACTGTTACACATGTTAAAGCTGAAAAGAAAAACAAAGCAGAGCGTAATGCCAAATGTGAATCAACTTCTGATGCAACAAATCCTGAATCATCTTCAAATGTTGTTGATATATTTGGTGGAGCAGTTAGTGACAGTGATTTGGAAGAAGAAAATATAAATGTGGATATGGAAGATAGTCATTTGTCAGCATATGATAGTCGGCTTTCAGATAACAGTTCTATGCTTGGATTGGGAGAGCCATCTAAGAAAAGAGATACTATGCCCATAGAATTTGGGTCCCATATGTTTCAATCTTCTGTTGGGGCACTCAGTAATAAAAATTTTCCAGGTCATAGCCGATCAGTCACACCTGCTGCATCCAACATTAAATGTGGTGGTATATCTTCTGAAGATGACGGTGATTATCAATCTCAGGATATGTCCAAAGATGACATGACTCTCCGCATTGAACAACTTAGAACTGAGGTTGAAGAATTAAAACAAAGAAGACAGAGAACTCGTCTTGAAATAGCTGGGATGGAAAATTTGGCACTTCGACATAGATTCCAGGATATTTTGCATACTTTGAATCAAGACATCATGTACAAGGAAATGGAATATCAAGGAATGATAACTCTACAAAATTCAGAAGATATCTAAATTATATGTTTTGCTTCATGACTTCAATCATGTTACATTTATATTAAGATTATTAAATTAGGATGCAACCTAATGTAGGCGTCATTATCATAGAGACTTTCTAGCTATAATCAAAAGCAAAATCATTTGTATGCTATCATATTATCACAGATATAGTTTTATGTAACCAATGTTGTATGAAAGCCTAACACAAACATAGCTAGTCTATAGGCCTATGTTTTATGAAAGCACTAATTTTTAAGGATAATGTTAACTACACCTTTTTTTACAAAGTTTGTGTTAAATGGATCATTCACACTTACAATTTTATATTAATTATATATGTTTGTATTAGGATACTTAGTATTTTCATCATTTTTAATAAGCCTTGGTGCATTAAGTTACTTTAGCAATAATGAAGTAAAAGTCACATGTCTGTTATGGTCAAAGTTACTCTATGTTTCTGAGGTCATCATCAGATAGGTTCAGACAGATTGGGCATAAAAGTCTCACTGTATTATATCATTGTAATCAGTTTATAAAAGTATTTGGCAAAAAATGTGTAATATTACTATTGAAATTGAAAAACTATTTACAAGAATATTCTGTCACTGTTGGTGATATTTATGTATCAATTACATACATATGATATGTATTAATTACAATGCTACACCACAGCGACACCCTATTGTAATGAATACTAAGAATTATGATTTTTTTTGACACAATCAGAGTCACAATTTAGTTGGATAGTAGATGTCATAATCTTATGTATCTCATCTTCAACAGATGTAACAAGCATACAATGCTTGTTTTGGGTAAACTTAAAGCTATACATAATACAATCAATTCTCCTTAAATAATATCCACTTTAAAGTTTAGTATAGAAAATGAGTGTTTCATAATGTGGATTATAATACCGAATAGTGGATTATGGTATTAACTGTTTAGCTTCAATGTTCATATTGGATATTATGCTATGTAGAGGTAGACAATGTATTTTGTTTCTCTGATCCACTGACCATTTCAATATACTATTTTGTGTTTTAAACCTATAAATGGTGTTTTATTTAGAACTTTGAACTTAGCTATTTATAGTTTAGGCAAGGGCCCCTAAATTTTCTACAGAATTATTCTATATAATATTAGGTGTGTTTAGTTACTGTTCTTTAATAAGACAACAGAATATAATCGATCTTAAAAATACATGGTGTTTCGTTTATTTTTACTGTAATTGGGGTCAATAAAACATAAAATGTGTTGGATACGATAGCTTAACTACAAACAATAATTATAGATATATTTTTGCGATGGATAGAGAGACGAATACGGAACATGCCATTCGCCTGATGGTAAGCGGTATGGTTGGCGATACGTCATACGACCGCTCAGAGATAGTGGAAATCCAAACAACACGATAAATTACAAAGTAATGGTTGGCATTCCACTGCACTTGCCATCCTAAGATATAATATGTTAAGTCTCAATATTTCCACAATGTCCATCATTCAAATTTCGAATATTGTATTTCGATTTTTATCTCCTTAATAATTTAGGTATTTAAGAAGTTAAAAAGATTAATTTTATTTATCTCTTTTTAATGCAATCTATATCGTATATAAATGGTCGTTGAGGCATATCGATGGATCGTGTAGGTATTGTACCAACACTACATCTATGGTACCAACCCGTATTATACAAACAAGACTGTGCACTCACGAAATAGTGTAGTCCAGAAATATGACTTATTCCTGTGGGATAAGGTTTAATTTGCTATAATAAAATACATGGACGCAAAACGAGCCGAGCGAGATAGTACATGGAGGTCTGTGTCTCTTTTCTTTCGCTCCAGTGACCCTTAAACCCTATGTTAAATCTTTTTAAAAATGGTTTTATTAGCTTCGCCTGTACGTATGCAATTGATTGATTGACTTGTAATGCACACTTGGCAAGGACCGACGACAGTAAAATTTCATTTCAATCAATCAATTACATACATAATATTACCCGTCGGAAATATCTGTGGACCTGAATAATTGACGTCATTGGAACATAAGTTCGGCAAATTCAAAATAACCTTTCTGATTCCCTAAGTTGTCTGCAGGATCTATCAAAAGGCTGTTTCCGCTCCTGCAAAAATTTTCCTCTTGTTCTAAAAATCAAAGAACTCTTATATAAATGTCATTGTTCTGGTATTCAAGTAGCACTGGGATGGATCCCTAGCCTTTCTGGTATTATAGGGAATATCAACGTAGATGCAATTGCTAGAGCCTCAATCCATTGGGGTAGCGAGAAATATATTAGTAGTTTTCCTCGTGATCTTCAATGTCTTGCAGAACCTGATATGTTTAAAAGATGGAATGTGTTATGGCAGAGGTCTTGTCTAACTAAAGGGAAGTTTTATGGTAGCATACAACCTACAATCCCTCCTAAGTGTTGGTTTAATAAATACAAACATTTGGATAAAACTGTTGTATCAACTATAACTAGATTACGACTTGGATTTGTCTGCACCCCCGTATTTTTAGCAAAAATTAGAATCCGAGACCACTCTCTTTGTGAGTGTGGCCTAGATGAAGGTACTCTCGAGCATTTATTCTTCTCGTGTCCTAGACTACTGGTTCCTCTTTACGACCTAATCCCTGTAGATGTTCCTCGTCCAATTAATATCCCATTTGTTTTAACTTTATGTGACAAGTCTATGAATATTGCCTTTTTTAAATTTATCAGGATTAACCAAATCCAATTATAACTTCAATGCCTGTATTCGTTTCTCTTGCTTTGTGTTTGTCCCTGAAATCCCATTATATTTTTAATAAATGTGTTATTTTATATATGTGTGCTGTCTTATGTAGCTGGTGTTTGGTATATTTCAGATATCTACAACACTATAAACACCGGGCAATAGTAGTAAATACTACAACCAGCTAAAATACCGATCACCACGCCATATTTATTCCTCTTTCTTGCCCTACCTTGATATTGGCAAAATCATCGAATGCCGATGGAGCCATACAACCTTTAAAAGAAGAAGAAGAAGAAGAAGAAGAAGAAGAAGAAGAAGAAATTCAAAATAAAGGATAAACAAATTTAATTAACGTTGAAAAACGAATAAAAAATAGAATTCGCATCCATCTCAAAACGTTTTTAATGTAAAATAACATAGTAGATAGGGGAACACAAAAAAATGAAATGTGAACCGCATTACAGCTAGGTTCACAGATATTTCCGACAGGTTATACTTACATACTTGCGAAACTGATAAAAACGTGTAAAAAAAAGATATAAGATAGGGTTTTAATATGATTACCGAAGCGAAAGAAAAGAGACACAGACCTCTATGTACTATCTCCCTCGGCTCGTTTTGCCTCTATATCTAAATTAAACCTTATTCCACAGGCATAGGTCTTATTTCAGGTAAACACTATTTCGTGAGTGCGCACTGCGCAGTCTTGTTTGTATAATACGTCCATGGTGCCAAATAGTAACTACCAGCCATACGTGTATCTGTGCGTGTATGCTACCAGCACAAGCACAACCCTAGCTATAAGTGATTTGTGTCTGTGGTGATTTGGATTATGAAGGTGATAGGGACACGTCAATAAATCATTTGAAATTAAAGTTTCCAAGTTTGGACGAGGATTGTTGGTATATTTTTATGTGAATTCAACGTAATTATTTTAGAATACTGACATGGTAAGTCGTTTTTGATATTCATTACCAACTAAAGCATTAAAGATGCTATTACAAACTGTAATAAAATATTATTTATTAATAGAAAATGAGGTATATCCCTTTCTCGTAACCGTGTTAATGTTTTCGTTTATGTTTACGCTACAATTATTGCCAAAGGACCTAATCGATACAACATTGTGCTAATATTGGACCAACTAAAGTTTCCGCTTTAATTCATTCAGTAAAATATCTTGCATACAGACATTCAGTGTTGACTAGATAAATTTTTAATTTGCGTTTCTTGTAATAGATTAATCTCACTTATCAGGCAACTTAATGTAATTATGATTGTCAATAGATAAATTTTGATTAATGTTGGTTATTGCACAGGCCAAGATGAGGCTGCTATTAAGTTTCCTGTGCATGGCGGTTTTCCTCCATTGCTCGTATGCTCCGCCAGTATCACCGGACAAAAACAACGAACATGACAGTGAAGTTAAGGATGACTTGGTAAGTACTCTAGATATTCTTGTAATGTATGGCGCAACATTCCCTATTAGTGTTAGCTGGTGTACAAATTTTACTGTAATCTACTTTATACACTTTCTCTTGTTCGCGAAGTTCTGTTTTTATTTTATAAACATTGGTATGTTAAAAAAAACATTATTGTAAATAAATTTGTTTGCTGATGACAAATGCTATTCTATTTTCATAATTGTTCTGCTGTTGCAAATGTTTGGTATACACACTTGTCACCATGAACATGCCTTTAGAAAGATTGGAATATATTTAAAGTGAATAAAAGTGATACTAAGGTCACATTAATAACAGGCTATGTGTTTCTAATTGATGTAATTTTGATTTTCTTGCTAAGTATTTGTTTGAGGAATTGTTCTTTGTTCTTGCAATTAATGGCAAGACGAGCATGCCATTCGCCTGATGGTTAGCAATATAAATGCTCATGCACAGTAGCAAAACCAAGCAACACCACACATTACAAAGCAATACTTGGCATTCCACTGTGTTTGCCATCCTGAGACATTAGATGTTGACTTAAAATGTCCAGCAGTTACTCTGGTTACAATGTCCTTCAAAATGGAACACAACAATGTATTTACACTACTGTTTGGCTGGAGAAATAGATATTGTGGTGGTACCTGCCCAGGCGGCCTCTCACATATGAAAGACCTACCACCAGTAACTCAATATACTGGTGTATTGTATCCATCTAAATGTTTAATTTATTGTGATTATAAATTATTATAGATTATAGACATATTCGGTTTCTTTTTTATAATGCCAACCTTTAATACATTGATGCTGTGCCATATAAGTGCAGTGAAATATATGCTTAAGCATTTTGTCTAAATCGCATGTTTAGTGGGTGATAGCCACATAATTGCATTATGTCCAAAAAACATATATATGTATGTATGGACCACAGTTAACATCTTAATCTAGAAAAGGTATTTCACAATGAATTATGCTTTGACCGCATTGTGCAGAACAATTCAATCATCAAGTCATTAATACATTTAAGCTGTATACCTTTTGAATATCTTTTGTGCCATTTATACAATGAAAAATAGTACTACCTAGTTGTCAGGACAAAGTGACCATTTGTCACTTGTAAGTATTCTCTGTCTATGTTTGTCACAAATGAATACAAATAATTGTTGACAGTTTTTCACCAATGCATTAATGTTTACGAGTTCGTGGATTAGATCATTTCTGCATAAACATTTTCACATTTGTCGTGTGTTAACTCATGTATTGTGTGTGAATGTAAATATTGAACAATTATTGCTTTTATTAGCGAACTTATCCACTTATTTGTTTTTAATTATATTATGCTGTTTAAACAAAGCTGTTTTGCAATACTTGATATAATAACCATATTATTACCTATTATATAGGGTCTAATGAGTTTTATTGAGAAATATTTTGAAAGTAATGAACTGCAAAGTTTTCATGTTGTAATTAAATAAAATGGAACTAACAAATACAAAATTAATTTCATCCTATTCAATTTGAATCCATTGCTAATGCGACAGCTTACGATTGATTAGTATTATGATTGATTGATTGCATCAACTTTATTTCCCATGTGTAATAAAAGTACTAATAATGGTGTAAGATGTATATTTATTGCGAATGTGTGAATCTTTAGTAACTATGTAAGCAATATTTGTATATTCAGTAAATCCGTAACCTAAATACTAACACATGTATAATGCTTGTCGCAGGAAGACTATATGGAGTATCATAGATACCTGAAGGAGGTAGTCCAAGCCTTAGAGAGTGATCCTGACTTTAGGGAGAGATTAGAGAAAGCTGACGAAGATGATGTTAGGGTAAGTAGCAAAACTTATATGCATTAGCAAAGTTTTTTTTTTTTTAAAGGACTTTGTCGCTGAACTACCATATCGTCCTATAACGATTACAATACTTATCAGTACATACAGCTATTATAGTAAAACATAATGTTTTACACAACAGCATTAACATGTTAATAATATAGGTTAAACATGTTTATAGGAGTTTCCTCAAGTCCACAATAATAATATAAAAATGCAACATATAAGATACTTTTATTGTAATACAACAAAATAGCCTATTTCATCATAAAAATGAGATAATTTGTGTGTATGTGTAATAAGCAGTAGAGCTGGTAATTGCCTCATTATTATTTTAAAATCGTAATTTTTTATTTCCATGAGAATTCTTCATATTGTTTATAAAGGTTATTTGCAGTTTATTATTGGATTTCACTTTCGGTTTTTAATAAACGCGTTCTCCAAGGACAACTGATACTTATTTGCGTAGACACGCATTGTAAGGGAATACCTACTCATTTCATGCCACATTTACTTGAATGTGTATGATAAATAAATTTTGAATTGATTGAACAGTAAATCTATTTCTAAAAACAGCAATGCCATTATGTACACACAGTATTACAATGTAAGGCCGAACTTCCTTTGTAATTGGATGAGCTGTTTAACAACTTCCCTGAACTGCGTATCGATGCGACAACTGCTTCAAAGAAGATTATAATTATGCATATCAGTAATAACATTTCACTATTCTTCCTAGGCGTTCAATAATGCTTCGAATATGGGTGATAGCATATTACGTCATAGCGTTAGTGTCATTAGTGAAAAGGGAGGCACTTAACGGGATGACGTCACCGCTATTGTGCGGCCGTACAAGCAATATAGAGGTGTTCCAATTACGTTGCTAGTCTTGCATACAAGCATAATCGCTACAGCCATGTTTAGAATATTAATTGCAGCCTCATTTTGTGTCTGCATTATCTTAAGTCTTACGCAAAATCCGTGAACGCCTAAGCGCAAATTTAATTATGCAATGAATTATCAGATTAATAACAACGGGATCAATACCAGAATGATTTCTACTTTAGTTTAAGGTCCAGTTTCGTTTTGGAAATGTACGACACATTCCGTAACTCAAAGAATATTCTTCTCGGACGGAGTTTATTTCCACTTCAATGGATGTCGGAATCGCATAAACTCTTGGTAGTGAGGTCACGATAAACCAAGTTAAAGTTTTATATTATTTGCCGTGTACGAAATATACAACATCACATACAAGGAATTCCCCGTTAGTCAAATTTTGTCTTATCAAACTACTTTGAAAGAGGCTAGATTAGGTACTTAATAAAATGATAATGTTTCTGATTTTTATGGTATACCTACTCGTGTTTATTAATGCGCGATTTGATTATGACAATGAGTATTTTTCGTAATATTACAGACTGGCAAAATCGCTGAACAACTTGACTTCGTGAATCACAACATAAGGACTAAACTGGACGAGATTAAACGTCGTGAAATGGACAGACTGCGTCATCTCGCTACCAAGGTAAGATACATGATTTTTGCCAGGTTTTCTTGCTGATTATCATCTTCTACCTACTTTTTCACACAATTATAAGATGGTATTGCCAACAAAATGACCACGTCAATCACACAGATTGAGCATTTTAAAATATGCTCCTGTATGATGTTCATACTTTTTTAGAGATGTTTAGTAATTCAACGGGAAATTATAAAAACTGCGTACTGCACACAAAGTATTTGTTCATAAAAGTTATTTCTGTTCATTCGGTTTTAAAAAGAAATCTGTGGATAATCAATTACCATGCAGGTACGAACTTAATTGAATTATGTTGATATTGCGATTTCTCAATTTATATGGTGAACAAAATAATTATCATTGTAGTTATATTATCCCTGTACTTATTAACTGTACTGATATACATGTATAATAAGTTATTTACAAAGGACGGTCCACCTATAAATAATGAATGACAACACAATGTTATTTACGAATATGGAAAATACTTATTACTGCGTTAAAATTACTTTTGTTTTATTCCCTTTATGAGCGCAAGTATTCCCCACTCATAAACAAAATGGTTTTATAATATCATAGCATAGCATAGCTACATAATATTATAAACTTGTATTTGACATACAAATTGTTCATTTTTAGATAAGTGTTGAATTTTACTTTGCACGTTTTACCTGTCTCGGTGGAATTTTAACGGCCATTGTCATTAGCAGTTTTGGTTCTTAGTAACCAGTTCAATATGAAGTAAACTTGAAAATTATTCCCTGTATTATTCATCTTCTAATTCGACAAATACAATTATTACAAAAACAAAACAAAAGACGGCCATAAAAATATGAACTTGTAAAATTACACTATTTAATGTCGTGTTATGAATAAACAGTAAAATAAAAATTCAATTGTTTCTAATAATTAGCTTCCCCATTTGCATTTCCATAATCGGGTAAAGCTCCGTAGTCATAATATTGTTTAGTGCCTCTTGTAGTGTTTTTTTTTCAATAATCACTTGTGTGAGTGACTAAACACTTGATATTGGTTGAAAAGAAATGACAATGAAGATTGTAGGCACAAATAATTTCTTAGGACTAATTCACTCACGATCTTGTCTTTTTCTAGATGACAACAGATCTTTGACGACTATAATTTCTATTTTTTATATTTCAGCAATTCGAATTGACCAATGACCTGAATCCTGACATGGGCAAAGTGCCGTCAAGTGAACATTTGGACCACGCCAATCCCCACACTTTTGAGATTGAAGACTTGAAAAAACTGATCAAGAAGACAACTGCCGACTTGGAGGCTGCAGATAAGAAGCGCAAAGAAGAATTCAAGGTATGATGCATACATAGATGTTTCAAATCTATTAAGTGATCTGTAATATCAATACATTGATTTTGATACACTTATCGGTACTTTGCTATATTGACGCCGCCGTTAACATATTACAAGAATAAGATTACACTTTTCTTGATATACTTTTTATAATATTTATTTATTGGAACTTAATTTTATTATAGTTCGAAACGGCCTCGTATCAAGCTAATTATCTTGCGTCGTTATGTGGGTTAATAATTGTCCATTATGCTGATATTAATATTGTTATTTAAGTCACGTATTATAGTCTAGAACTTATCGACTCATGTACTGAATACTGATATATGCGTAAATAACTAAACTTCGGAGTTCTCGATGTAGAATATTTTTTATAATTATTATAATACTAGCGGCTCGACTCGGCTCCGCCCGGGTGGAGATACTTTTTGACTCCAGTCCACATCACGTATAATATTATCTCGCGTACTAACTGTTTTATGTTCCAACTCAAGGTGACTATCGTCCTTTTGACTGGTTTACCATTCCCGTCCATTCCCGTCTTATTCTGTTCCATGATTCAAGGCATGCTATCCTGACTTCTTATATCTGAGTTTGAAAGGGTAGCAAAAATATATATTTGAATTCAATATTTTAATTCCGTGCTCATCCCACGGGAGCACCACATTTGGGATAAAAGTAGCCTTGGTGTAAATTCTGGGTATCAGCTACCTCCATACCAAACGTCAAAATTGGTCCAGCCGATTGAGTGTGGAGAAGTACAAACACACCAACTTTCGCTTTTATAATATAAGTAGGATAGGATTATTATTTAGCTGCTAAATAAAAAGATGTATAAATATCGCTATGATTGTAAATTAAGTATGTACGTTACAAACTAACGAAAAGACCTAAATATTATGACCGCAAAAATAAATGAAATCCTATAAATGTATAGTTTATTTGTTAGGAAAAATTTAGTAGGTATATATAATCATTGCGATAATATCTTCGTTTGTACATTCTAAAAATGCTGATTGATGTACCCAAAATTACATATTTTGTAACTTGATTTAATTTAAACACTAACAATTAAATCCAGGAATACGAAATGCAAAAAGAATTTGAGAAGCATCAGAAAATGGAAGCGATGGACGAAACACAGAAGAAAGAATACATGGACAAAATGAAGCAAGAGGACGAAGCCAAAAAACACCACAAGCCGGTACGTTAATTTTCATCACATTTACGAAAAGAATAATTTCTGTAATCCCCGTTCTATTATCATTTGTTTTGTAGTTACACTTTTAGTATTGTTTTCATTATTTAGATACTAAATTGTTTATATTTTATTTTCTGTATCAGTAATAGTATGAGTGTCACAGGAAAAATAGACGCGGGAAGGCATTCGATTGCTACTTTATTGCTTTTATAAGAAATAAGTTGTAAACATTAAAGTTTTCAATTGTTCCATCAACATTCTTATAACAATGTGTTGAAATTGTAGTCGTAAAACAGCAATATGCTTGCAATTTTTCGATAACTTGCAATATGATGCAATACCTCATGACTATTGCTCAAAATAACTTCGAGATTAAACTTTTCTATTTCATTTGCTTACAGCGAATTTGCTTGTGACGTGTTTCATTATTGTAAGTGTAATAATATACATGTCAGAAATAAGCATTCTGTTATCGGGCATTATCGTTAATTAATTGATTTGTACGATGATTGTAATAACTTTTTAACGATATCGTTAATGCAATAGGAAATAATCATAAAATAGTGTGGTTGCCTAATGAAGTATGCATAATTTATTTATATTTTATATGCATAAATGCATATCAATTGTGTCATCATCGTCATCGAAATGTTTTATAAGATGTTTTTTTTATATAAGATACTTTCTAGTCTGTATATATGTATTTGTATGTAACATAATGAATTTGAAACAACACAGCTGCACCACCCCGGTTCTAAACAACAACTCGAAGAGGTCTGGGAGAAACAAGATCATATGGATCAACAATTTGACCCAAAAGTTTTCTTCATGATGCATGGTGAGTTGTGTATAAGGTATTAATCGTTGTTATCTGTAACAGCTTCATCATCCCGTGACCAGAGAGCAATTGTTAGAAATATGGAAAAAGGGTGACAAAATGGATTCAAAAGATTTCAACCCAAAGGTGTTTTTCATGTTGCATGGTAAGGTCCTACGCGTGCGAGTAGCTTATCGCAATGCATGTAGAGATCTAACAAGTTTGTTTGCACGCTCTTATGCAAATTATCATCTGTTGCAGTTGTACATGTTGGTTCATTGTTCGTTTGCTCGTGTTTGTATTGTGTTGTGAGTTGTCCATGCATGTAATGTGATCATTGTATCATTTGGCATGCTGTTGGCCTGTAGATTGTGTTGTAGGCTCGATGCGTCAAGTAATTTAAAGATAACCTTATCTTTGGCGATGTCAACGCCTTTCATTTGGATGCATGGCTTGACATTGTCGAACGTAAAGTTATGGTCAAAGTTAATTGATGCACCTGGACTTCAATTGTTTAGTTTTATTTATAGCCGATATTACTTAAATTAGCGTTAGTAACCAGCTCTATTTTATTTGACTATTAATATTCGATCGAATAATTCTTACAATATTTTAAACTCGACATTCCTTTACAAGAATGACATGCACTCTTTAGTTCGTTTAAAAGCATTTCATGCTCGCTTATGTATTGTGTGCTCTCTTGTCTTGTATGTCGATTACACGATTTCATTGACTTAAACATAAACCGATAGACAATGTTTAACATCGAATAACAAGTCATTGCCCTATTTAATTTGCAGTGGATCCATAGCATGTAGTCCAGTTAGCATAAGGTTGTTACCACAGTAATAAACAGTTGCCTGAATTACTAGCATTTTTTACAACCTTTTCATTCAAACAGACGTGGATGGTAACGGCGTTTGGGATGCTGACGAAGTGAAGGCTCTTTTCATCAAAGAGCTGGACAAATTGTACGGTCCCGGAGGCCCCAACAAGGATCTTCACGAAAGGGCCGAGGAAATGGAGAGGATGCGTGAACACGTCTTCAAAGAGAACGACAAAAACAGAGATGGCCTCATTGATTTCAATGAATTCATGATGGAAACTCAACGGGCTGACTTCAACCAAGACGAAGGTGGGTGATAAAACTATACTTAAGAAATTAGGGAAATAATAATATCTCGAACATCTCACTTTATTGGAGGTGCTTTAATAAAATAAATAAATAAATACTTTTTGAAAATTTTGTGAACTTCATAAACGCGAGTTTTTTGTTTTGATTTCCATACATTTTCCTGCCATGGTTCGTAGTCTGTTCTCTACGGAATTATTCTCATCTCATAGTTAAGAACTAAGTATTTAAAACGATTGTTGTGTTTTTCAGGCTGGAAACCTATTGAAGAGAACCAGATCTATACTCAGGCGGAGTACCAAGAGTTCGAGAGAAGACGGCTAGATGAGATGAGATACTTACAACAACGCGGTTTGGTTAGTATAGAATTTATATTTCTGTATTGCAAAGATAATTTGATTATCATTAAAAAAAATGTTTTATTTGTGTTTTCAGGTTGATGCTCAGGGCCATCCGATTCCTGGCGCACAACATCAAATCCACCAAGCCCTACAGCAATACCAAGCATACCAACAACAGCAAGCTTACCACCAACAATTCCAACAAGGACAGTACCAAGGCCAACAGCAATTTTACCCTTCAGGTCAAGTAGCACCAGGTCAAGTACCACAAGGACAAGCACCACAAGGTCAATACCAACAACCTGGACAACAAGTACCACAGGGTCAATATCAACAACCTCCACAACAAGGCTACCAACAACCACCGCAGTATCAGCAATATCAGCCTCCTCAAGGTCAACTACCTCCCCAAGGACAACAACCATCCCAAGGACAACAACCTCCCCAAGGACAACAGCCTCCTCAAGGACAGCAGCCACCTCAAGGCCAACAGCCGCCTCAGGGTCAATTCCAGGCACAGCAACCCCAAGGCCAATACCAAGCACCACCACAGGGTCAATACCAAGCACAACAAGCGCAGGGTCAAGTACCGCCACAACAGGCTCCTCAAGGTCAATACCAAGCGCAGCAACCCATCCAAGGTCAACAGCCACCTCAACAGGCCATGAATCAAGGACAGGCTCCACCTGTTCAACAGAATCAAGGGCAATTGAATCAAGTACCTCAAGTTCAGGTTGTTCAACAAGGACAATCTCCTCCCGTACAAGGTCAAAACCAGGTACACACTTCTGGTTAAGCAAATTGCTTAATTGTGTTATAAAGTAGCCTTTCAATTTTATGCGCTATTACATTACAGGTGCCAAATTTGTCTCAATTTTGTTATAATTATAAATATCGTACGTACGTGTATCTAAATTTTATGTAGCACTGTGGTTTTATGTAGAATTGCCTTAGATACATAATAATATATTGTCCCGAACTCAAAAATTGTTTTATTTATTTCGATACTATAAAATGTGTATGCGGACGATATTAACAATAATGTCATCACAATAAAATTAATAAAGCTCGATTGGAAGAATATATTGTACTTTACCCACTGCATTAGATTTGGGTATAGTATCCTGTTTTCGCTGCCTTAATTAATGCTAATAAAACCAATTGACACTAGCGGTCAATCACACGCGCGCTGCCCACCAGTATAATTTCGTTACTGTGTAGGTTTAGAAATTATCAAATGGCTTTAATGGAAATATAAAATATGAGTTTAGAGATTTTTTGGTTATTCCGTCTTACATTTTTAATTTCACATCTTCGGCAGCATGACTAGTTATACAGATCAATACGTATATATAAAGGTTTCTTTTTCAAAATATGAATTAAATATATTAGATATTGGTTGATCGAGCAAGTTACGTTCGAAATTATAAAACCTCATGAATACACTAGGATTTTGTTCTATGAGATCGAAAAAAGTGTCTGTAAAGCAACTGATTGTACGTGCAGTCCAATTTATCAATAAATAAACATAACTTGCACCACATATTAAAATGCAAGTCTTGTGTCGTGGGTATCACAAACTAATAGAGACTTCGACTGAAAAATTCACAAACATTCAAAACCGAAACGAATCCATTTCGATGGAACCTGCGACCACTTGTCTAACCAACTGCGTCACAGAGGCTGTATTTTCCCTCGATATACCCATCTTTTACTTGTTAACACTCGATCTCTGTGACATTAATGTGAATTTTTGCGAGTTGATATCGGTGTTTACAATTGATTATCAGTTGTAAGCTAAATAAAACCTGTAGGTACGAGTGAAATAATTCAAGAAAGAAAGGGGAGCTCCCTGTCTTTGCCTTATTGAAAATAATACATATAAGTTTCTTAAGGTTGTCTGGGACTTACCCGTTACCAACAGTGATAAATTAAGATAATTTTCCTGTTTGAATAGGCATAAAAAGTTGGTGAGGTTAAATAGCTCATTAAAAAGATTTAACGGAAACAATGCACTGAAATTATAATACAGAATCGACATGTTGGCGGCTAACGACAACTAAAATTTTGAGGTCCTCGGTATTTCGATATACAGGGTACCTCAAGACCGCGTCCGAAAACAAAGCCAGGTGATATTATTAGTGACTTCAAACACAATGCAAGTAAAATAAAAAAAAAAAATCTTTTTTTAGAATTTTTTTACTGATCATCGTATTCGGGTAATGAATACATAATATTACTAAAATAATAATGTACACCTGTTTATTTTTAAAGACGCAATGGTACGCAATTGTTTTAATTACTATTTTCGCAAAAACTAGGTATTTACCACCCAAACACTATGATGTTTAGAAAATTGCAAAAAAAAAACTGTATTTTTTGCGAAATTTTTCATTGCATTATGTCTATTATCACTAAAACTACCACCTGGCTTCGTTTTCGGTCACAGTCTTGTATACCCGGTATGACATCAGGTTCTGTTGTTTTTGCCAATGGGATCGACCCACGTTTAATAAGACAATTACACTATTTTACTCATTATGCTTAGATATATAAACTGATCTTTTGGCAGTCTGTATCGTATAATAATAGGCATTCTATACTAAGGTTCGACTTTGTCTATTACATACATTATACGCCCAACAATGAACCGTCTATATGCACATAATTATAATAAGAATATTGTGTCAGGATTGATAAGAATGCATTATTCTTTTGTCCTCATATTTTACATTTTTATTATTCGATTAAAGACAATGGTAGGTAATGAAGCTATGAACGTGGCAAAGAATACAGAGTAAGTCTGGAATTTAAAAATGGAATCTAATTGCGATTTGGTAACAGGGGCGAAAAGTACATTACCAAAAAAGAAGCCAAAAGCTAAAACAAAATATATGTCCCTCAATTCCTATAATGCTCTATACTCTTTCTGAGTATTAGCGCAGATTTTGGACGGTCGTTCTCCTAAAATTAATCTAATATATTTAGTTTATGATTTGGCGCGTGCAACAAACGTTAGTGGTGTATTATAGAGTCAATCATCAAATACTACTGCAAAAACTGGAAGTCTATGGTATCCACGGCTCATTACTGAATTGGTTTAACTTTTATCTCGAAAAAGATCTTGCCTAGTTGGAATGAACGGATATGAGTCATGGTTAATTGTCATATCATAAATAATCACCGTATGAAGATATACAATTTAAAAAAATGTATCTGTTTAGAAAGATAAAAAAAATAATTGGTACACTCAACAGCCACAAATATAGTCTTGACCCCCCACACTAAGGTCGAGTCTTGAGCTGTGGGTATCAAAAACTACGTGAGACTTGTTTCAGTGTCACAAACACTCTAAACAGAAAGAAATACCTGTGGATCACACAATTATTTGCCTTGCCGCGGGGATCAAAACGCTGCCTCTCGTTTCAACTGCGTCCAACCAACTGCACAGCGGAGGCTGTCAAGATGGGTTCAGCCTGTGTATATTAAGTTTCGATCAGACCCAATGATTTATACTCGTATATACAAATACGAGGGCCAGACCGATATAATTGTGTCAACCCGCCAATCATCTCTCATTGACCTGTACTTTATTTCGATTGCACGGTAAATATCATAAGGGACATTGCGATGACCTGGTCGTACCAGTATGAAAAATAAGCGTCAACAATATTCATGACAAATAAAAGAGTCTATTACATATGGACAGGAAACATTATTTGTGAACCATTCTTTATACCTACCTATGGAGTCAGCGAGTAAATTAAACAATGAGCATGAGTAAGGAAACGGTCAGCCGCTTGATTCACTCGGCATATCGCATTGTTTTGTATGCTGAGCGTGAGTCGCACCTTGGCGAATGATGAATAAGGCCATGTAATGTTACATACATTACTATATACTGCTATTTATACACAAACAGATCTAGGGTATCTGCCTATATTTGGTTGTATATATTATTTTTTATACTACTTACAGCAAATACCATACGTTTTAAAGGGAGGTAGTGAGTAGTATTACTATTTGAGAGGTAATAATGGGGCGCGGTGGGAACGTCTCTCTATATCTTTCACACGCCTGTACTGTAACGTACATACATTATATATATAATTTTCCGGTAGCCTTCGTGGCTCAGTTGGTTAGACGTTGGCTGTGAAACGAGAGGCCGCGGGTTGGATCCCCGCACCGAAACAAATATTTGTGTGATCCACATGTATTTGTTTCGGATCTGGGTGTTTGTGAGACCGAAAAGTCTATTGTAGTTTCTGATACCTACGATACAAGACTCAATCTTAGTGTGGGGCCAGGACTATGAACATAGGTGACTGTTCTATCTACTTCATTTAAATATATTAAAAAAATATATAAAATGGTGAAGAAATTACATGGAGGACATATTTTGTTTCTTTATAAAAGTTTGAGTGACTGAAGAGTCTTGACTTCATGACTTCATACATGCATCCATTAGAACATATCTATCATACTTAATTACATCCGTGTTCAAAATACGGACTTCAACTTCTTTATATATTTTCTTAAGTTAATTAACAAATTACGAAAAATTCCAAAATTCCACTTCCAACGCACGAAGACTGTGTAAGGTAAAGGAGAAAAAATAGTATTTTGCCTAAAATGACCTTTTTTCCTTTAGTTTACCGTATGCCATTACTTCCTATAATTTTATCCTTATTGGGAAATTGACCTTTTCACTATTCTTCATAGTTCCGGATTTGGCCATCCACGCCCACTTGAAAAATTCACCTGTATATCTTAAGATATTTTCCATCGAGGGCTGTTTAGTACTAATAATGATATTAAATTAATTTGAAAATTAACAAAAACGAGTTAGCATGTATTATTCTAATTTGTTCTAGTGATGACAATTAACTTAGTTTTCTCGTTTTTTTCTTAGTTACCTATAACGGTTTCCACCAAGTGTCCTTAAATCTCCAAACAAAAATATTTATACGTTTAAAAAAGTCGAATACATTATTACAACATTATCATTTTATAACATATGCATTTTAAAAATACCTGATAAACAGGTGTTTCTAACTAGGCTGCAACTCTCTATTTAAGACGACAATTAAAACAAATTTGAACATTTTTACGACTATATCAACTTATTTAGTCATTTATGCCAGCGCAAAAACTTTGTAATTTGTTGAATAATCTACGTAATATGAATAGAAGTGGTAACTGCACAGTTTCAAAGACATTTTGCAACACAAGTCCAGCTGACGTGGCCTTTCCTTGAATGCCAAACACGATGACATAATGCCAATTAGTAGGCATAATCACTGCTTTAAATGTTTTTAAAGCGTCTCTCCAAATGATAACGTTGATTGTTTACTTAAACATTAGTTGATTTTTGGTAGGCAACTGTTATATTTAAAAACAGAAACATTAGTTAAGAAACGGGTAGATTAAATATACCTATGCCGTAATTGTTGGTATTTTATATGAGCAATATATTTCTAATCGGAGGATAAGAAATTAAGACTGAAACTTACGGACTTATTCATAGACAGTTTTAAAACCTAGTTTAGTTATCGAATGATTTGTCCTTTTCGAACGACTTTTGAATTCAGTTTGAGCGATGAAGACATAACGTTCGATAATTAAATAGGTTTTAAAACTCTATGAATAAGGCCGTGATTAGTGTTCCATTGAACTGTATAATTACCAGTAAAATATACTTAATACTTCTGTAGTTAGTGATTCCATAAAATTAAATGTTCTTTCGAGAAACATAAAAAAGTAGTTGTCCCGGGGAAGCTGTATTTCATTACCTTTTACTGCAATTGAAAAAATATTGAAAGCACCATTTTTAAATAAAATATGAAAGGTTCGTTTTTCATACACCGTTTCTCTCGATTTCAATAAAAGATGCTAACAATGGGATATTCACTTTATTTGTGCTGGTATGATATTGACGGTATGTTGTGTTAATTTCTCCCGGGTACAATAAACTATAGTTATCCACATCCAGTTAAGGGAATTTTGAAAATTTATAATTTTTGTATATATCGAGTACATTTTCGCAATTTCTAAGATAAACTTGACAACGAAATAGAATAAACTAAAGTTCATCACACTAAGCCGATTAAAATTCAAAGATTGCGTCATGGCTTATATATTATTAAACTCATGTCTACCTTTTAAGATAATATCAAGGTGCTGAACAGTGTTTCTATGCATAATTCTTTGTTTTTATTGATTCCTAAGGCTAACGGCCAAATTTAGTTTCTGGGCAAAATGAAAAGTAAGATTTATTGTTATGCCGATTGAAGAAGTTTCTAACCATTAACTAGAAGTTGAATAATTATTGTGAATAGGGATCGACCATCACGGCTTCATAAATAGCTAAATAGGTTAGGTTGAGGTTAATAACAAAGCCTTTTTCCCAGATATGAAGAAGTCGACACAGAAAAACTCGTTATTTCAACAACTATAAACCTCTGCTTGTGAAAAACGAAACCGTTTTCTTTCATTTTCCAAAACGTTGAAAACAGTGAAAAATTCTACAATTTTTCTATCTAGTTTTAGATGTATATTCAAGTGTACCGACCAAAGATAGGTATGCACAGAGAACCTTGACGGAGCCAGCAAAAAATGACAAAAGGGAAACGAACTTGAGATAAACATCTGAGTGTCACGAGCACAATATAGTTCGTATTCACGGCCGCGTCTGTATGCGGCCGGCCGGTTAAGGAAAAATATCTATGTGCCTATTCAGTGCTTAAATCGAGATCGCGTTGTCCGGGACTTATCTTTGTTTATAACCGGTACAATGTACATGTTTATAAAGCAACAATGTGTACAGTAATATGACGTAATATGTCTTTGTAACTTTCTCTCAAACACTTACGAAAGGTTTGCTCAGTACCGGAACAGTATTAACACTGCTTCAAAGCAGTGGAGGGAGGGGCTGCAAGACTGTGTTATTTGGAGAGATGCTTTTTACGAGTCAGTGTGATACCTCAAGAGGAATCTGCCTCTTAAAAAAAATAAGTTAAATGCAACGCCACACGCAATAATTTCTGGAGCCCACGGCTTATAATAATCTGGTATCAAAAAAGTTCGAGGCGCGAAACCCGTTTCCTCATGAGGTTTTGGGTGGCTATTTGCCCCTTAGTAGCGTTGTCTATGCGTGGTAAACCAAATATAAGCGAGTTAGTAAAGAAAGTTCGCAGATCCACTTTGCAATGATATTATAGTTTTACTTCTTTGAATATTAATTTAATTAAACTTATTGTAAATATATTTCTAGGAAGTGTAGTCGAACAAACAGAATAATTAGCTTTGTTTGTTACGAAAACGTAACCACACATTTTCCTTGTCGATTTAATATTGGTGTCAATTCTTAGAAATCCAAAGAGCAGATTGAGGAAGACGCATTAACGCGTAACTTATTGTTTTATAAACACCGACAAAAACACCGAAGTTAATCACTGCAAAAAAATATTATACGACAGAGATAATGTAGTATATTAAAAATTCGTATACAATTGTGAAATTCGGAAAGTGTAAGTATTCAATAATTTATCGGCCAACGCGTGTCTGGTGTAAAGTATAGAATAATTAATTATCCGTAATCTTTGTACATCAAATCCATACTAACATATAATTTTTGTCACAGCGTTGCCATATTTCTCTAGAAATACTCAATTTAATGACTTAAACTTGACTGTGGCTCAAGATTATAGAATTTATTACATAATACTGATACCTACAACAGGTTCTCGCGAATTTACGTCAAAGTTCTGGTTGAAAAATAATACGTAGTGTGCAAATTTCAACGGGCATGAAAAGGGAAAAAATACATCTCTTTGTAGTCGGCTTACTTTTTTGGAAAAAGCATTGGCGAAAACTGGAATAGCTGTTTAAGGATTTGAAGCTGAGCAGATTTTTAGTCTAAAAATCGGATATGTTATAACTTTAATCTGCTCTGGTGATATGATGATGTACAAGTTTGTTTTTGTAACGTAGGTTATATGAGTAGGTACTACTCTTTATTCTTAAGTATATGACAGCCTCCGTGGCGCAGTTGGTTAGACGCCGACATTTGTCTCGGTGCGGGGATCGAACCCGCGACCTTTCGTTTCACAGCCGGCGTCTAACCAACTGTTCCACTTAGGGTGTGGAATTCATGAGAGAAGTCAGCAATAGAACCCTAGTGTATGTAATTTTTGGGTGTGTATTTACAGACCGTGGTTCACGATGGTAACGATAATGAAAAGGGAATAATATACAACTATACTCCACTGTTTGGTTCAGTTGCATTTTATGTATCTACGAGTACTGAGATCGCGGTTGATAGTTTAAAAGCATCATAAAATTTGTATCCTGAGAGTGGAATCCATATTACAGCAAACTGTACACTAATAAGTTTTCAATGGACTGAAAGCCGCAACTTCCATCTTTTAATTCCGGTATTAAGTTTCTAGGTTAAATATATGTACTCGTAAACTTCAGGAGGGAGTCTATGTAGTTCCTAAAGTATTGGATACCGCCCGTGAAGTATTTACGTCTTAATTCACGCCGTAGAAATTAATAAAGACGATCCTGAACATTTCTATTGATAAAAACAAGTTGTTTTTTGAATAAAAGTAGAAAAAAACCATTTGGTGGATAGTCCTGTATAGGGTGAACGAAGGTTAATGCAAGCCTCGTTCGTTTACAAAATCCTAGTTGAAGCCTGGGTTTAGCGCTGGTTTTATTTGTGGTTGAAGATGATCATAATGATGATGTGTGTAGTAATAAAAAATAACAAAAAAATAATAAATTGACTTAAAACATGGCGATGATAATTAAAAAGGCAATTAATCTTTTACAATTCTAAAATACTTTTTGAGGTCAATGCCAGATGTACACTATAAGCTACATGGCATCAGGCTATTTTGAGAGAAACTTACACAACTCAAATTGAACTATACCTAATACAACTAAAAAGATTTTTGAAGTCCGAATTATAATCTTTGAGATTATGCGTGGACAAACATACATTACACTTATGAAATTTGGCACATATGATCAGAAGCTGGTATAGACTAACATATCCAAAAACTGCAATTTTAACAAAATAACATACACACAGGTCGATAATCTCCTTTTTTAGAGTTAGTTAAAAGCTATCTTTGCACATAATCTAGCTGCGAAGGGAATAAAAAAAGGTGCCATTTGCCAACAGCGCTCAATTAGGTGCATTTTGAGAAATCTATCGACTAATAGTGACCGTTACATATTTCCAATTATTCGCACATTTAAATAGAAGTCTTACTAAATAACTCATTTGTCTAAATAAATGAGTGTATACAACTGTGCTATCTTCTGGCTTATGTAAATAAAATGAAATAACAATAAATGAATGAGCGTTTGTTTCTAGGAAATAATTTAAACAATTGTTTATGTTTACTTAACCAAGCATTTCATATTGTTATTTCACAATTATGGAATCAATGAATTATCTTGTAACATCCCATTTAGTTCGTTGAAAATAATACGTATTCTTCCTATCCCAAATTGTACATCGTGTCGCATTTTAAAGTAATAGTACTATGAACAAATTGAAAAAACATGTACTTATGGACATATCTGCAAGCAGTTGCATGACAGTCCCAGGCAGTATTTCCAAAGCCTATGAGCAGTGATGCCTACCTATCGCCATGCGGGCAACTAGCTAGTCTCCTTGATTCGGCTAAAAAAACTGCTTTATTTACTTAAAACTTATTATGCAAATACTCGTTTATGCAGCCAATGCGGTGTAAATAATGGCGAACGCTTTCTGAGAAAATCGGTCACTGAGAGTAATGAGGAATGACAATATTTAAATCAGCAAGTATTCGAATGTTATGACAATAAAATATCTCAATAGACTCTAATAGTTGGTCAAATATCGATTACTTTAAATGTTAACGCATTTATGAACTTGTTTTGCGTCGGAAACGTTTTTTTTGTTGTACCGTCTAATACGGATGACATCACCGGCACTGCATCATAGAATATGAAAATATACAGAGGTTCAACATAGGAACAGGTAGAAAACTGTCGAAAATTCCGGAATTCTCGACAAGAAAAATTTAAACTGTAAATCAGATAAAAACCTGAGTATCTCATATTCTCCAAACAATACATTTTTATATCGAATTACGTACTGTAAATTATACGTTCAAATACTTATTTTTTAAATTTCCGCGAAAACTGCTGTTTGAATATACTTTTCAATCCACAAACAAATGACACTGTAAAAGGTAATTACAGAGGCATCAACTTAAGATATTCACGGCGCATTAATCTATCACGCGGCCAACCTTACTTCGAGACACAAGTCAGGGCTTTCCAGTTCAGAATAAATAACAACAGATAAGATTCGTCGAAACTTGCCGTTGGGGTCATCATTATTCTTTGACCTTAAGTCGACTCGTAAGCGGTATGCTGTTCAGCTCTCATTCGCCACACACGCTTCGTGGTGATCAGTCAACTTAGAATTATAATAATGAAGATTTTGGTCGCGTTGGCGGGTGTCCTCGCCGTGGCGGTGGCTACTCCCACCGTGGCTCCGAGAAAGGTCTTGTGCTACTATGACAGCAAGAGCTACGTCAGAGAATGTAAGTTTTATAGCTGTGCGAAGCGATATTTGCTTTATAAATGTTAAATACTTTGAAAATACATGTTTTCCATTAATTTTTGTATGTATATTAACGTTAATTCGAATATTATTGCGGCGTTAACTTTGGTTTCGTGGGTAACTTTCAAGGTTTCACATTATGAATAATTGTTGAAGTGAAACTACAAACTTTTTAAATTTTATTTTGTTGCTTGAAATTTAAACGAAATATGATTATAAAATCGCCCATTAATCGTTTTATTCCTATAAATGTAATAACGTAACAACCGGTTCACTATTTTTGATACCAAGCCGCGCATACCCTCGCTCTTGAAATAAGCGATTCAAAATAATACAATAAATATTTTATATTACTGTGTATTTTTGGTAAATAAATATGTCGATGAGTGATGAGATTGAGTGTAAGAATTGTATGACAATATCCATTGCTTGACGTTAAAGGTTAATAGAAGCGGCATTTGCTGGGACTACCCATTTATAGACGGCCAATATCATATGTCTTAAGACCTTTTATTATTTAGGCTGTAGATCTTTAGGTATCATTTCATCATTAGGCTGTAGGTTTTCACCCCCCCATGCGCCGCAGTCAACTTGAAAGGGATGAAGATTGCTAATGGGAGGTTATTGTCAAAGCTGGCGTAGGGCATTATGGTCTAGAAATAAATAGAAATACCTTTATATCATACCCATTGCTTTCGAACCCATTATTAGCTTTACCTAACATTTTTAACTCCTTTAAATTTAGATAGGTATAATTTATCCTTATTTTTCTATATTCGGTGCAGGATTTCTGTTAGCAGGTAAAATATTTCAACGATAATTATGTAAAATAGAATACTGGGGAAGAATCGAACTTCTTTGAAATAAATATTTGTACAAGTAATATTCTGCGAGGCCATAGAAGGTACTTTAAAAAACAAATAACCACCCGGTAGAATTTGTTAAAATGACTGTAGAAAAGATGAAAAAAATAACAGCCGTTTATCTTGTCGGTAACCTTAGCCTTGACTAGATCAATCGACAGATTTTCAATGCTTTAAAACTCATCGTTGCAATTACATTTCAAACTTTGATGCTCGGTAATTATTTTAATGCGGGTGTAAAGTCTAGGCACAGTGGGTAGTCACCTTGAATTATTTTCAAATATTGTATTAAACTACGAATCATAGGAAACACCGAACAAAAAAGTAATTTGTCGTCGATTTTTTTGTAATATGCTTGCGCTGGGAACAATGCGTTGTGGGCGTTGACAATAACTCACCTATTGTCATTCTCGTAACAATCATATTTTGTGTGGGTAGAAATAAATTTAATACCAACCTGACATTTCAAAATAGGTTTCGCATAAAATGCGTCATCGTCTTTGTAACAATTCCGCATAATCGGAGCATTTCGACGTGCAATAACTCAATATAGGTTACGCAATCAGAACAATGCATTTTATTCCCTTTAATCAGTTGTTATACTTCAATTGTGAGTGTGTTTTGTAACAATAGGTGTGACTAAGAGACCTGCAGTTCGGTAGTTGTAAGCGGGTGCTAGAATTTGATCCACGAAAATATCAAAACTGCATTGTCTTATAAAGTTACAAAAGTAACTTTATACAGACAGACAATACTTTATTGTACCCAAATTAAAATAAATAAAGCAAAAGTTAGTAGTGTGTGAACAATTGGTTCTGTTACCTATTTTAGCGATCTACCAGCACAATATTCCTGATGTTGCACACAAGAATATTTTTTCTTTTCCCTATGTAAACTATTTATAAATCTTTTACATCACCGTCCTGGTTGGTACTTACTGGCGTCTGTTATGAATAAATGTTGAAACGTTACTCAAACCCACGGATACGGTTCGCGGTTTCAAATATTCCTGCTTTAAAAACTTCTCTAGACCAAGCAAATCTTTATTTTTTTGCACGTGAAAGTGACATCACGTGTAGTCAAGCGGACAACAACAAACTAATTATTAATATCGTGCTGTGGATTTCACTGGAGAGGCTTATGCTCATCAGTGGGCTTTCAATGTCAGAGGATAATGATAATAAAATACTTACATAATTGGTAGTATCGGAAAATATAATTACATGTTCGTTAATGACGATTCGAAATACCAAAAGCGTTGTATTTTGGCAACTGTTATCGAAAATACATTCCATTTTACTGTCCAATTATTTTTGAGCCTGTAGCATTTTTGTGAAATAAAATGACCCGCATGGGACTTTATTGGCTCTTTATCTTTATTTCGATTGGTTTTATTCTGTAAAGAGTATGTACAAATTAATTACATGACTGATTGAATACGATGAGGGCCGACATTGAGTAATGCTTGATTTTGTCAAAATTACCTTCACATTTTATTGCTCATCTACATAATTTGTTTCTACATCAATTGTAATAATTTTAATCACTTAATTCCTCGATGTGATTGACGATACGTTACAGTTATTACTTTTCGTCGTGATAGTACATATTTTAGCACCATTTTCATAAGTCTTTGCATGGGTGATGCAGAGATAAATTAGTGAAAAATGCTTTTAAACCTAATATAATTTTCAACCGTTTTGTAGAAACATTTGTCGTATGGTTTTACATTCCGCTTGGTTACCGATAACACACACACTATGTTAAATAATTGAAATTTATATAGAATGCTTTTTGAATTGAAATTTATAGATTTATATTTTGGTGGGACACAAGATATTTTGTTGAAATGTTGTAACATGAGACTATTAATTGATTAAATCACATTCGAGTACGGTTAATGGGCCACGAGTTATTATATAATAGAAATAGAATCAGTGAAGCAAAATACGAAGTCTTTTGAACAATAACTCCCAGCAGATGAAATAACATTACCGGTCGAGCAATAATTGCCGCTCATTTCAGGTATATAATGCATTGAAACTACTAATCTTTAGCCTAATATAGTTCCGTTTTTTTAACTACACAAGTTCCTACTTCATGTGTAGGAAAGGCTCAATTTACTTGAAAAGCCGGAGCGGGATGTATAACATAATTACTTCCCAAGTGGTTCAACCACTCAAAGACACGGAGTAATGAGTACCTCATTGCAGTCTCATTAACGCTAGTTTTTAATTGGAATTTATGTATGAGATTTGCAAATGACGCTCGCCTTCTTGGTAACATTATAACTCGAAGATTATAACCGTCTTAGTTGCCGTGTATGTGGGTCATTGTGTGCAATCTTTGAGTGTTATACCATTTACCCGTTTACGTCATGTGTGATTTTATTTAAGTGTTTGCGATGAAGTCTGGGTTCTTAGGCGTAGCCTACTCAATTCTTATAGCCATTAAATGTTGAAAAAAGAAGAAAAGAGGCGAAAAGATTTAAAAAATGGGTTTTATTGTCGAATTGAGTTCAGTATTCTATTTGTCAATTACGTATTGGAATAAAAAGGCGAACGGTAGGTATACGAAACTCTCTCTACATTTTATGTTTTTACTGGTGATAATGCGAAAGTATAAAATAGGTTGCTCGTAATTGGAGCCATAACTACTGGTAGCAGGCTTTTAGGAACCTATCCCCTCCCGGTTTTAAACCTTGATCACGTGACTAATATAATGTAATTATTCGCCCAGCGCCCCAACCCTTGTCGGACCGACGAAGGGTTTAAATTTACTTTGCACTTATTTATTATCACTTTAACTGAGCGATTCTGAATGAAAAATACCAAAGACATAATGTTTTTATTATAATTTAACTTATATTGTGTTTGATTCCAAATTCAAAGTCTTCTGGCCAAGTTCAAAGATTATAAATTCTGATTATTACATGAGCACGAAATCCATTAAAAATTATGACGGGTTTAGAACATCGACTAATATTTGATTAGCGGGCTTTGTATTTTCCAGAACCGTCACGTATGTTTACATAGACAAGTTTCTCGAAACCCATGTAAATTTATTATCGAATAAATAATATTTATCTATTATTTGAATATGACTTTTGGCATCTTCATATCTTTTGTATGTAATAATAAAATAGTTCATGTGAAGTATGCCGGATTTGAGAACCCCTAAATATATTTATCGGGTAATTATGTAATTGAACTAGCTGTTAAAAACAAATGATAAATTGTGATTACAAATCACCTACCGAGGGAAATAATAACATCTGACCCTCTATATCATTGTGTCAACTGTGACGATAACGAGTTTGACAAACAATGTTCTAGAAATTCTCGGAAACTTGTTGGAAAACATGATGTGGTAAGTAAAGTCAGACATGAGGACAATGTTAACACACGAAGAGTATTTGACCTGCACAATAAACATTTTATGCGAAAATTGGTCAAATTTTATTACTAAATGGACTTGCACTTATCGTTATGGAGGCGAATACATAGATTTCTTCGCCTTTTGTGCAGTTTCATTTATTTTTAAACGTAGACTATGCATGTATGTATAGGTAGGTCATTAACATCTTTAACAGGTCCTTGTTTTTGTTATTTTCCTCGGCATCGGTCGCGAAGTGCGTCAATAAAACTGGATAGAGATATTTAAAAAAGTAGACTAGATTAAGATTTATATAATATGGCAGCATAGTTAAAGGTTTTCTCATCGTTTTTTCTTCTTGTTGTCATATTCGTCGGCGAGATAGCTTCCAAGATAGTTTGATATTATGAAGTTCTAAAGTTGTGTAAAAGCCCACATTAGGTGTATATTTTATTGTATCATTTGAATAATTATTTGTTATAATGATTGTATTGACATAAAAAAAAAGAATTTGTAATAACTCTTAAGATTCTTAGTATGTCGATTTAGTCAAGTACACGTTTTAGGCTCTAAGATCTATTCCGTTTACTGCAGAGATGTATGAATTCAAATTTTAATATTTAATAATTCTATAACATCTGCTCGTGCTCTTCTCATACTTGCATACGGGAACGATTCGGAAGAGCTGCAACTTACAACCTAATTCTTTGCAAACACACTTGTGTGCCGTAGGGAGTAGAATCGCATCTGTATCCTCGGTTACGTTAGTCACACCCAATGAGGTGTTGTTTATACAGCCAAATGCGACACTTGCTATAAATTCAACGTTTTTTATCTTTGAATTAAGAATTTTTATGTTTAATTAATTTTTGATATGGTAGAATGTTAATAAGCGACATAAAAAGCTTATTACTTGAGATTTGAATTTGCAGGAACATTCTATGTATTCTTAATTCAAAAATATATTTTAGCTTTTATTTTCTATTACACTAGTAATAAGATTAAAACATTTAAGACCGTCTCGTCATTTATAGGAGACGTAAGGTACGTCAGAAACGACTCAGGAAAACTCCCTGTGGATTGAGATATGGCGTCTCCAAAGCCCTCCTGGATTTAATGCTAGCCCTGTTAAATAATATGGATTAATCAGCCCTCTTCCTAGGGGAATAGTGTAAAGTATTTCTGTTGTTTGAATTACTCACAATCTTGTTTAAAGCGATTCTTGAAATATTAAGTCAAGATCAAGAACTCGTACTAATTTATTACTTTTTTTTCCTCCGTAGCTCTGTTAATCCGAGTTTAAGAACTGGCTTAGCATAATAAGGAGGAATATGCTAAAATTGGAAATGTATTTGGTTAGAGGTATCTCCACCACTCATCACAATTTGCTTTTTGTAGTTACATCTTTAGGTGTCGTCCTAGCTCGCTGTGACGTAGTAATAATCTTTTAAAAGATGTTATCTATGTACTTCATTTTATTGTTCTCGAAGATATGCCTAAGTTATTTGTAAAACGCATAAATAAAATATTTGAGTAATGTGAGGTTTCATTAGTGCAAAAAAAGAATTGTTAGGGACAGTACACAATATCTACTTAGATCGACAGACAGTGTAACCCAAAAACGGCGACATCTGCCGCAGTCATTTGCCGGGGAATTTAAAATGAAGAAATTAAAACAAAATCTAACGGCGAACGGTTGAATTAATTTTTGTTCCGAATAAAACTTCGTCAAGGAACTTATTTTGAGATGTTCTTGCGGGTCTAGTAATTACCGGCTTTATGTAACAAAATCCTAAGACTCCCTGTTTCACTTCGCGCTAACATGCACAACACATAGCACCTGTTAGTGTTCATAATTTATAAGCTAATTTGCCTTGTAGCTGTTCTAAATAAAACCACTATGAGCTAGTTGAGAATTATTGCACATTTTACTCACCGGAGACCGCAATATTAACATGTTAGCCTTCTTAGAAGCGATATATGAATTTATCAGGCTTGTATCGACTTTTATAATATTCTTTCGCCGTAGCCTTTAAAGGTTATTTAAGCGACGACAATACCTCGTGAATGCAAATTCATCTTTTATTTTCACTCTACGATATTGTACCTTATACTGAGAATGAGAAGATTAATATAACAACTTGCATTAAAGTAGTATAGCCGAGTAAGCCCAGTGGCTATATATAATCTTGCGTCACTTGGGCACAAACCGTTAAGTGGTTAATGTAAAGGAAACAATGGAGTGTTGTCACTTTATACCTAGACAGGACAGATAGTCCGCCAGATTATAATAAACCCACGTTGTCTGAACGTGCCACGAATAAATCCGATGGCCGAATTATACTGAACCATTTTACTTTAGTTTGGCGAATGTATTGCAAAATTGTACAATTAATTAAAGTTAAAATACAAGTATAAATGTAGCCGATATTTTGCTGTTAAGATAAAATAGTACCGGGGTTTATGGTTCCGTTTCGTTTTATTCGTTATTAAATAAAATATATACTTGTCTTATATTTTTTTCTGCAGTTCTTAGAACTTTTATCTTTTCTATAATTTCCGTTTATTTTAATTTTGACATGCACTTTAAGTAGACGAATGGGTACATTAAAACATGAAGATGTAAATATTAATTAAAGGTACATATAGTGCCGTCAGCATAGTCTGTCGCGTCTACGGACATCATATACTCGTGCCAGAGAATTTGTAGATTCATTTCATTAATAATATTAATTATTGGCCTCGTGTAAATAATCAGAGTGAAATAATGAGCTATTACTTTAATTAAAAGTTAAATTTGTATAAGTACATTTGAATATTGAAACCGGAATAAACGAGATTGGAAACAGAGTTATTTATTTCATGATTAATCCACTGATTCTGGACCTGATCACGTGTAATATAGGGCATAATTTGCAATTTTAAAATTCATATTCCTTAAAATTCCTTTGATTATATATTATACATTATATCCTATACGATCCTTATTTTCTTATATGTCGCCTTTAAGGCTGCTAACAAGTAACTACTGCGCTTTCCCCCAAGCAAAATGTGCGATAATTCTCAACTAACACATAGTGCCTGCATTTAGAACAACAAGGCAAATTAGTGTTTAAATTATGAACAATAACTGCAGTTATGTGTTCTGCATCCTCGAAGGAAAACAGGAGGATTTTGTTACATGAAACCGGTAATGGTGTGCTAGACACGAGAGAGCAACAAAATTAGTTTCTTTAGGAAGTTATACTTAGGATCAAAATTCAAGTAATTTTCTGGGAAATTATCTCAATCATCATAAAAACCCTAAATATCCTCTGCATCCGGCGATCACCTGCAAAATATCACAAAAAATCTATATTAAACGATGTTTTACATAAATTCTGCAAGATTTGAATAGCAATAGTATCTATTTTTGATGTGTAACATAAACATGATAATACAGTTGAGGAATGCATTTACCCAGCTCAAGCTCGCATGCTGCCCACCGACCTGGACACTGCTCTCTCCTTCTGCACCCACCTGTTGTACGGATACGCTGGCATCCAGCCCGACACGTACAAAGCGGTGCCTCTGAACGAGAACCTTGACGTGGACCGTGCCCACGCCAACTACCGCGCCATCACCAACTACAAGACCAAGTACCCTGGACTCAAGGTCCTTCTGTCCATCGGCGGAGACGCTGATATCGAAGACACACAGAAGTACAACCTCCTTGTGAGTATTTAGAAAAATATATACAAAAACATATTTGAATAGTAAATATCAATAAATAATAGTATGCTAGTGGCATTATTCACGCTCTAGTTACGTATCTAACTAAACCTGCGTGAAAAGCTAAACATAAACTATGCAGCTGTTGAAAACTATCAAATAAGGCTTAACTGTAACAAGGGGAAATTGCTTATATTTTGCGTACAACGCCAGCCGGCAGTTTTACATAATAGACTATCAGATTCGTCGCGTTAGTCTCATTGAATATGAAATTTTGTTATGAATTTAAATAATTTGGCTTTTGTAGCTGGAATCGCCGCAAGCTCGTACCGCCTTTGTGAACTCTGGTGTGCTTCTCGCTGAACAACATGGATTCGACGGCATTGACCTCGCCTGGCAGTTCGCTAAGGTTAAGCCAAAGAAGATCCGCTCCACCTGGGGTAAGAAAACGATTTAATTATTCGGATCAAAAAATACGCAACAGTACACATACATAGTCCTGTTCCCATATTATCATTATATCATGTCTCGTGACGTGGGTCAGAAAGTACTAAACTCTATCAATTGATTTCATTGTATCTACAACATTTTTGATATAATATTTTATTAATATATTGCTATTTATATATAGGATCTATCTGGCACGGCATCAAGAAGACTTTCGGCACTACGCCCGTCGATGACAAAGAGTCAGAGCACCGTGAAGGCTACACCGCTCTGGTCCGTGAGCTGAAACAAGCGCTCAGCGTCAAGCCCAACATGCAGCTGTCTATTACCGTCCTGCCCAACGTTAACTCCACCAGTAAGTATAATTTAAAAACTTACAGAAAATAATACAAGCATAACACTGTTGATGGCACAGAATCCAGTGAAGTTGCCACAATTAAATTAAACACAAACAGAAAGCGTAGAGAACAAAATTAAATTGAATCAAGTACCTATTTCTTGTTGTTTATGACAATATTCTGTTTGTAACTTTGAACCAAGGTACTGTCTCGATTCTTGCTTCACACAAAGTAAGTTCTTTGTGTTTTATGTATCTGGTAGCACAAAACCATTGCTTCTTACAAACACCAATAAAGATTTCCTTACATCCGTTAGTCTGGCAGATTCAATTTCGGTGTAATTGAGTTCATTTGGAATTATTACAATTTGTCGGAACTTATTGTTTAAAAAGGATATCAATATGACCTTGTTTCGAGGCAGAATAAGTAGGGCTATTATTGTATTGTCATGAGTACTTCATACGACGCGTTGCGAACATCTCATTTGAGCTAATTTGATCACGTGCCACTAGGCTACGTTCATGTACCTTTATATGATAATCTTTTGTATAAGTAATCTTATAATTTACCGTTTTCGGTTAAATTATTATTATAATACATTGTTGAGATGGTAGTTCATGTGTATGCTGAATCACAGAATTACTGGTGAAATTACTCACGGAATGGTGCTTTGAGCAAAATCAGTTTTGGTATATTTAGTCATTTAAAAGACAGCAACGTTTTTCATTTATTTATTGATTTTTTATAGCCCTATACCATAGTGAAAAATATCTCCCCATTGAAGCTAGTGTTCATATATTCCTTGTCTTTGAGCTGTTCGTGAATACCTACGCTATAATAATAAGATAAAATAACTTGGAAAGATAAGCGGACATTCTGTCTAATATACAATTTATATGGTCAGGGTGAATGTTGCCCGGGTCATTGTTGATAAACCTATCGCGTTGTTCTTTTAATTGACAAACAATTTTATTGTTACTGTGTGAGTTTGTTATCAGCGTTACGTAACACAAATGAGCTAACCGTCTTGATTTAGCTCACACTTTGTAATGTAGGTAATTATGCTGATACACGAGATTTTTTATCAATATTCTCTAAAGTAATTAAGTAATCATAAATAAATGGACGAAGAATTTTGCTAGGTATACAAAACATTTATCGATGAAATGCTCATGATTAAGTGCAACCCAACCCATCGTTTGCCCCCTAAATCTAAAATATGTGTATTTTAATACTGTTTATATGAGCCATGGTATTAAGACATATATAATTTCAATGGTTTTAACTCGGACGTGCTAAAAAAGAAATTTCGAAAATTGAGCAAAAAAGCTCGTGCTCACGCAAGAATCACCTAACTTAGAATTATAGCTCAAAATTATTTCACTTTCTAGTCTACTACGACGTGCCCGCTATCATCAACCTCGTGGACATAGTGAACATCGAATCGTTCGACTATTTCACCCCCGAGCGTAATCCCAAAGAGGCGGACTACACGTCTCCCATCTACACCCCTCAGAACCGCAACCCGCTGCAGAACGCTGACGCTGCTGTTAACTACTGGTTCGTTGAAAATATACTCTTTAATCTACATATCCTCATTGAATTTTCTTTGTTATCTCCAGAAGCCATTGATATGAACAAAGAAGACTGTTTAAGCCAGAGGAAATTATACATATATTGCTTTTTAAGCAGGGCAGGAAAGCTGATTTAGACCTCACTGTTGCCTTGACATTGATGACGTCATAATCTTTAATGTAAATATAAACTATCAATAAAGCAGACTTTGTAAGGTCAGATGATTAACCAATAATTGATATATACTGTAACATTGTAATATAAATTAATAATTAATAAATAAATAATAAAAGTTTTATTTATTGCACAAAGGAAAATATATAAATTACAAAAATACAAATATTTGAATTAACAATATTTGGCATATCTATATGATATTGATTTCTTTTAAAATTTGTGGCGAAGTTTAAAATAGTCTTTTTTAATTGTGTAGGCTTCAGAGCGGTGCTCCCAGCTACAAGATCGTGCTCGGCATTGCCACCTTCGGGCGCACGTGGAAACTTGATGCCGACAGCGAGATCGCTGGAGTTCCTCCACTACACGCCGACGGACCTGGCGAAGCTGGTAAGTCTTTTCTTCATTTTGTAACAGCTGGCAGTTGATCAGTAATGATTACTTGATATTAGAACTTAGTTTAGATATACTGGTTTAAGATCCCACCTTTGTTTCGGTTAAATTATAATCATCATGTTTAACCACATTAAGCCTGTTGCTACCAATACTACATATAGGCCTCTCCCAAGCCTTAACTTTTTCTAACACTGTTCGAAGCTTTTACCAATGTTTCGTAAAAAAGGTTTTCTGTTATTAGCACATAATTTGGCAATTCAGTACAAAAGTATGAATTAAATACAAATTATTGAAGTCAGAAGTTTATAAATTTTGTTGTTTTGACCAAAGTTAAAGCGGTCAGTTATTACAAAAATATTTTGCAGAAAAATCTTTATTTCCACTGGGAAATTATGTTGCACACCCAGTATATTTTTAAGAACTCTGAAACTAGCTACGAAAGGTTAATAAATAAGTTTAAATGTCACTACTAAGTACATTGATATATGTATTTGAGAAAAATAAAATGTTATTTAGTGGGTATCATGGGTATAAGAGATAAAAAATACGATTTTCTTTGATAAGATTTGAGCAAGATTTTTCTGATCTTTTATATAACACATATAAATATTTTTTGCTTATAAATCTTTAAAAATTACACCTCAAAGAAAATTGTGCCTTCATTTTTAATACCACTATGAAGTACCCCAACGAGCTAGTTAATCCCAAAGGAAATTTCTGATGCTATATATTATTGTTGCGTTAAAATAATTCTTTGTGTTAGCCTTTATAATGTAACATATTAGTTTGTAACAACTCCTTAGAACATAATTATGATATATGACAGGAAATTCTCTATTATATAGAAAGCAACTTTCACTTATGTAGGTTTTATCTGTCGAACACGCAAATTACGAAGAATAACGTGAATTTTACCTAGAACATCAATGAGACCCAATCCATCCTTTTGCCATATGGCCTCAACCTAATTAGACTTAATTATATTTTTTATCAGGTCCTTACACTAAAGTCGAAGGTCTCCTGAGCTACCCCGAGGTGTGCGCTAAGCTCATCAACCCCAACCACCAGAAGGGCATGCGCCCCCACATGAGGAAGGTCACTGACCCCAGCAAACGTTTCGGTAAGTTTTTTCATAGCTGCTTTGGGGCTTCTCCTTGCTGGTTTTATTTAACATTTTTACATATTTATGGATATAGTGATTGCAAACCACATATAAGGGTTAGATAGATTAGAGTAAGAGTACCTTTGAGAATAAATCATTCTCCGTATTATTGGGTTAGTAAATAATTTTGTTGTTTAGTTATATTAGAGAGTGTCTAATTTAAACTGCAATTGTTGCATAGTATCTTCCTCGTAGTTCTACGTAATGCGCACTGGGTTACAAAAGAATCCATAGTATAGGAAGAATGTATATAAAGTCACCCGCTCATATAAATCTGTACCCCAATTTGTAACAAGTCCAATATTTTAAAGTTAAAAATACGAGTTTTCAAACTAAAATTGGTATTACACAAATTTCCAACATACGAAACTACAAATCAACGCGATTTGTGAGCCTAAATTGACTTTATTCTCTGGCGGCTTCTACACCGCAAAGGTCACTTATATTTGCGCCAAATAGTACAACTATTCAGTTTCCCTCAAGCTTCTACCGGCTATTCACATATTTATCCTGCAGCTATACATTTTGCTTTTTGCCATATTTAAAAAGGTATGTTGGGAATCAGTAAGCATATTTGACTTTTCAGACATGGGCTTAAGGAAGGAGGAAGATCTTACTCCTACTTTTGGTTGGTACTTATTTACAGTAGGCTTTTGCTAATATTAACATTCAGTTGTTATTTCATGGTGATGGAGGTTATGGTTCTATTTTAGTTCGGGCGGAGATTAGAAGACTCCAACGATGGAATTAATAGTGCAATCACAGCATACTTTGGTGTTTCTTTTAAAGTATATTTTCTTAAAGTCGCGATATCTAATAACCATGCACAAAAAAAACTAGATAGTACCTACCTATTTTTTAAATTATACTTGCATAAGCATATAATGGAATAATAAAGTGTCTCCTAAGTGACTGTCACCTTAGAGCGGCTCTTAAGTGAGAGAGAGTATCTCCTAAGTGCTGGACTGCATAGGAAAGACAATTTGTGAGTTTCGCGTAAAGCAGTATTATGTGACCGCTTTAATTTTTAAACAAACGCGGTGTATAGTGCGGACGTCGGTACAGTATGGATTTAGCATACTTGGCACAATTTTCTTTATCTATACCCAATTTCAGCACTTATTTTTTTTACTGCTCCAAAGGAACGTCTTTAATGTCCGCCCGTTCTAAATGTGTTGGAATATTTTATGTGTATATATTTTCGCTGACCTTGCGCACAGAAACACCCGTCATTACGTATGCATGTAGCACTATGTTGATTATTCTGCTTTTGCACCCCATAATGTTTACATACAGCGAATTACATTTAGTTCTTTATAAATGTCCGACATAATACACATTATATTGCTGTATATGTAATTATGTTTGGAAATAAATGTAAATAATGCCACCTGCGATTCTGATGGATATTTATTTTATGGTCTGTCTGCTGATAAAATCAACCCCTTTAAAGTAGTGTTAACTTGGTGTCTAATGTATGTTTGCTTATGTATGTGTTTTGTATAATTTTTATTGTCTATTTAATTTATGTTTATTAAGTTTTAAAGTCAAATTATAGAATAAAGTAATGCTTTAAGGGTTCAGAAATGCAGTCCGTCTTATTACTGTAAAGTATAGGAATGTATATAATTGGAAATAAATCACTATTAATTTTATGGTGACGAGTAAAACAATATACTTTGTTTCTCCCCTGACTAGATTGTCTATATCAACAATGCGGGCTTGATAATACCGAATAAATTTCACACAGTCCATAATAATGCATCGAACTTGTTATGAAGAAATATGATCCGATAAAATATAACGAGGACTCCTTTGCAGGTACCTATGCTTTCCGTCTGCCTAATGAAAGTGGGGAAGACGGTATGTGGGTGTCCTACGAAGACCCGGACACTGCTGGACAGAAGGCTTCATATGTGAAGTAAGTCTTACGATATCTTCCTCAGTTTTTTTGAGATTTGGCGTAAAGTGTCATACTTTTTAGTACCACAATGTCGATGGCTATTTTATTATTATCTACCGCCACTTGATACAATTAGTATACGATAGTTTTCTGTGAGATAATGGAGCATTTTGGTCGAGCTGATCTCTTTGTAAAGAAGAGTGGTCATAAAAACGAGGTTGGGAGATGACATGGTTGTTCTTGGTGGAGGTGTAAAAAATACTGTAGGTTGTGCAAGTTCTAAATTAACGCTATTCTCAAACTATATTTAATTTCCAGGTCTAAGAACCTCGGAGGAGTGTCCATCGTCGACCTTTCTTTGGACGACTTCCGCGGTCTCTGCACCGGCGACAAGTACCCCATCCTGAGAGCGGCCAAATACCTCCTATAAATAACATTTTGATATTTATGACTATTTAGTAACAGCATAGATTTTATCAATAATCTCACTCAATTTATAGTTTATCTACAGCCTTTATCGTACTGGTTTGACTGGCCTCTAATTGGCCTGAGAATCTCTGAAGCAATAGAAATGATAAATATATGATTACAATTATTAAAAGGTGTTTTATTTGTTTCTTTGGAATAGCAACTCATTGCTCGGGACTGGAGTGACATTTGTCATTAGTTTAAATTGTATTGTCAAAGTTCCCGTAATATTTTAACAAAGTAATAAAAACACATTTTGCAATGTTATTTAACCCAATAAATCAGTTACGTTCGAAATCAATTAGGCTTTTTGTTGCGTATATAAAATACGCCCATTCGAAGACATGTCCAGCACAAACGACTAAAAGATGCCAGGGCGTCTCGGATTCTACCCCAGGCTCTAGCATTAAAAAACTAGACTTCAAACGTGCAGAAAAGTCTGCGCCTTGCCGTCTTGGATTCCTGCCCGACGACTGGTTTGTTTTCTTTCATTCGAAGACTGGCGTGACAGGTCCATATATTTTTGGTATAGTCTTTTGCAACTACATGCTCAGTAAAGAAATATATATCCTAGAACACGAATTTTACAGCGGTCTGTCGGTTGCTCTCATTTGTTATTTCCTAGTAACGCAACTTGGGCCAGCGTTTGCCAGCTATCTCGATACAGAATGTGCTAAAATCGAAAATGCATTGAATAAAGGGCGACAAGATGAAAGAGACATGTATGAAAAAAGTATAAAAATATCAAAAGAACTGCAGTGGCGAGCAGAAGGCCAAAAACTATTAATGGACGCTAGAAAGGAATGCATTGCAATACAACTAGAGGCCGCGTATCGACAAAGATTATTGGAGGTGTACGATGCGGTAAGAGGTCGGATGGAATATCAGATTAAGAAAAATAGACTTGAAAGACGCATACATCAAAAATGGTTGGTTGAATGGGTTTTAGATCAGGTACATAAATCCATAACGGATGACTTTAAAAAGAAATCCCTGGAAAAAGCTATTCAAGATTTAGCAAATAGACCTTCAATTCTATCTAAATGAAAGATATTTTAGAATTGACTACTAATGTAAACGTATCCCTAACTCTCTTGTATACACGCTTAAGTGTAGTTTTTCGTCAACTGTTAAATTGTATACGAATATATGTTTATTTTTGTGTTATTTGAACAATAAAACATTATGGCATAGTAAAACGCATTTTAAATGAAATATTTTACCAATCATGCTCGCGAGGCTTTTTGAAGTTGCTTTGTATTGCCAAATCATTTCGATTTCAGTAGCTGAAATGAAAATACGCGATAAAGCACACGGTAAGTAATTTCTGTGACCTCGGTGTCATTAGTCTCATGAAATATATATCTGAAGCTCTGACCTGAAGTCTGGCCGTTATCGATAAAGTCTAGAACAAAAACAATTTAGAGCGCTTATTTGAACTATAATAGTGATCTCCTATGTCTAAATATTATAAATTGCCAGCGCTGATAAAAATTAAATGAGAATCTGAATAGCCGGGAGTAAATTATGCTTCCTGCTGATCGGTACATCAATCTTTGACCAGAATTCCAGAAGACAGCTTTTCCATCAATAAATCCATAACAATCCAATCTAGAGTAGCTACTACTACTAGTACCCGGGTTCGAACCCGAGACTCCAGTTTTGCAGTCGTACCATAGTACAATTACGCCACCGAGGCACCCGCGAAATGTAACACCAGACGCAATGAATTGCTACCAACGTTGGTTATTGGCTACCAATAGATGAACACCTTCTGTTTCAGATAACATAAGTGATTACGATTGGACCGTTTGGTGCAAGTTTCAGCCCAATGGCCTCGATTGTACGGACAACCAGCCCATGGTGCCTAGGTAATATTTGTATATATTATGACAATTATACAAGGTGTCCCAGAACTAGACGATAAACCAGTAATGGGAGACCAAACTAGAACGGCAAGGCAACAAAAGAAAGGAACTTGTTATGAAAGTTATATTTGTTTAGGCGCATTTGGAAAACAATTAGAGTTACCTATTTAAGAGGCGCGCGCACACCGACAGCCCAATATCATTCTATCAAATCGGGAACCAATGCGTCTGATGCTAAGGAATTACCTTCCCCCATGAACACTGGGTGTAGGTAATTACTTGATAGAAAGGGAAGACAAAACGTCAATTTCATAATTATTATCTTATTGAGTTGTTTCCTAAAATAGAAAGGAGCGGCGAGCACAATGGCTCTGAGTGGCATGTTTTATTTCAACCAAAACATTACAACTGCTGTCCTACCGGCTGTTTATCAGACCTTTAAAATGGAATGGTAGATTACCATTTTAATTTTTAAGTGACACAATATTATTGTAAAGCGATTGGTTTCAAAGTCGTCTAAATTAGGATACGACGGTTTCCCAATTTGTCTCATTATCACTAGTGCCAGCTTTTCCCACTCCTTCAGGCGTGAGATTATGAATTTATATAAGTATGCTGTTTATTATTGAGCAACTTTAGTCTTTTGTTTTGGTAAAATCCTACAAAAGAAATCTACAGTCATTACTTGGTGATTGATTGTAATCTTTAAGATCAGCGTCAGATTAGCTGATCAATAGCCGACCTTTTCTGGAGAAATGCGAATGATAAAATATTTGCACGGAATTGGATGCCGTTGGATAGGAAAATAATATTTTATTCAAGCATAAAAACAATATTCCTGGAGTCGTTATTCGTAGTTCGATAACATCATACTGAGTAAATATTGGAAGTCTAATAAACTTGGACAAGATGAGTCTTTTTACAATAGCTTATGATCATACAAAACAAAGAGTCTTTGGGGCCAGTATATTCGTTTAGGGAGTGAAATGGTAGATGAAGAAAAGTTATTATATTTATAAAATACAAAATTAATAAAATGCAAAGACTGACTGGCTATATTCTTTGGGATAGTACTTTAAATTCAGTCTCAAAGACTCTTCAAGTCTGAAAGGAACATTTTTAACCTCATAGATTAAATTTATGCAGCAATCCAATAAATGTTTACACAAATCAATATTTTTTTAGATTCTATTACGATGTGAAAATGCAAGACTGTAAAACATTTACATATGGTATGTGTCCTAATAGTAAAAATGTGTTTGAAACAATATCCGCATGTCACGAGAATTGCAGAGGTAAGTGTTTTAAAATGAAGTGCTGTATATTTTAATATATCAATATTATAATCTTATTGCCTCAAGTAACTTTTGTAAAGAAAAAAATATATTTTTTAGGAAAGGGTTATAAATCAACATGGTTCTAATTTCCCAAGCGCTGCACTGTACCGATTTTTATAGGACTTTCAATCACTGATAGCTTATTATTGCGGAAGTGACATGGGTTTATAAAAAAGAATGGTTCTGCACAAATGCATAAACATTTTTAAAAGGACTAAATCTGTTTATAATTATTTGTTTCTTCGCGGATTGCTGAATTAGGTTTCTTAATTTTTCTTTTATTTTTGATAGGTCTTTAATTCTTGCACGTTCCAAAGGATTTTATGATGCATTCAATTTCACGGTTCAGTCTTTATTAATTACACGTTCCATTTATATCTCCGTAGTAATTTTAATTAAACAAACCGTTTGATTTATTACAAGGGGAGTGGGTAATGTGTCGCCAGTCGAATGGGCATTGCGTTATAATCTTGTGTCATAAATTTTGTTGCCAATTAGCTCTGTAATATATTAAGTTGTGGCATAAATGGGGTAAGTAATCATAGTGACGAGTTGTTAATTGCTGTTAGAATAATAAGCAACCGTGCATTAGAAGGATTTTATATTTTTTTGTTAATTTTACTAGCAAGAAATATTGTAGATATATTTTTCAAACTTGGTACAATGTTACTTGAGGTAGTTAGGAACATGTGATTCAATTCAAATACCATATGTCAATAAAACAGAGCAAAGTGATATTGGGTTTTTCTATTTATTATCAACCCGGAGTCAGGAATTTGTGCCCGAAATGGCGATAGGCTTGCCCCTATCACATCACGGGACGGAGCATATAAGGCGAAATATGGGTGTCCTGGTGGTGCCTCTGCCTACCCCTACTGGGATAAAGGCGTGAGTTTATGTGTGTGGTAATTGAGTAACAATGTACAAATCACTCTTAAGTTAGAAGTGTACTCGTAGGTTTGGGCCCGCGACCGGCTTTTCAATTCACATTCTATTCGTTACCAACAGCCACCACTCACTTTTATATTACTATCTCTTCAGTCATATAAAGTCCACTGCTAGACGCCTCCAAGGATGTTCCTAAGGACCTGTTGGGAGTAGCTTACATCTATTGACTTCTTGTAACCTTGGCTTTTTCGGTTAGCTTATATATTACTAATTGTCACAATATTCCAGATGCGGGAATAAAAGAAATAAAAGCAAATGTTTCGGAAAATATATTCTGTCGTTTCCAGCCCGATTTTGGGGAATGTAATAGCTATCATCCGATGTAAGTTTCAATTTAGCTAAGCACTAGCTATAAGGACTCGTGGCTTCCGAGCGAACTAATGTACTCTTATAATATTATGTTATTGTATAAGTTTTATGACTGCCTCGGTGGCGTAGTTGTACTACGGTACGACTGCAAAGCTGAGGTCTCGGGTTCGAATCTAAGGTCGGGCAAAGTGATAATGAATTTTCTTTTCATTATCAGCCCGGAGTCAGAAATTTGTGCCCAATATGGCGATAGGCTCGCCCCCTATTGCATCATGGAAAGGAACATACAAGGCGAAATGTAGGTGTCCTGGTCGCACCTCTGCCTACCCCTTCTGGGAAAACTTAATGAATGTATGTATAAGTTTTCTTCTCCAGTAATTCTGATGATGTGATTTCAGTTCAATTTTTTTGTATAAACTCCTCTGTATATTTTAATTAAGACGTGACCCAAATCTTAGCTAGTAGTCATAATCAAGTTTAATTCGAAAAGTCCACTGTGGAATAGATAGAAATAATTAAATATTCTTTTTTGGGATATTTTGACTTAATTCAGCTTTTATACTATAACGCTGGCGTAATTGCTGGATTATTGAATTCAACTCAAACTCGTTTTAGATGGATAATAACTAAACATACTTTCGGTTACCAATGGGATTTATAGCAATTTGTTGTTAAACAATTAACTCAATTTTCACGAATATAGCAGTGCTACCAACATTAGGAACAAAAAATATCTGAGTTTTGAAGATGCAAATCTATGAAAGCGCACCCTCTATATTTTATATACTCTAAAGTTTAAGCTGATAGTGTTACTTCAATTTGTTGCAGGTGGTTTTACGACATCTCACAGCGTCGCTGTAAAGGATTCTCTTATAGCGGTTGCGGCGGTAATCTGAATAGGTTTTCGACTGCCCAGATGTGTTCTGGTATATGCACAGGCAGCGTCGAGTACTAAAAGCCTTGGATTGTATGAATAAATTATCAGGAATGCTTTCTTATTTATTGCTTGCCGAATATCGTGCTCTCTCATTATAATTTAGGACTATTCAGTCTAGTGCATGCAAACAGATAATCGAGAAGTGTCGATTATCGGTTATATTGAAATTTAAGTCCATAAAAACCGATAAACTGTAATAAAAATATATTTACTTTAAGCAATCTTATTTTATATATATAAAAATGTTATGTTGGTTTGTGTACGCTTCAAAAACTCGAGAACGGCTGGACCGATTTGGCTAATTTTGGTCTTGATTTATTTGTGGAAGTCCAGGGAAGGTTTTAAAGGTGAGTTTGGTCCACTGGAAAATGTATTTTTACTTAATTTTTGAAGTGAATCTTCTTCGTACAAAATGTTCATAGGTTTCGCAACTGTCAAACATTTAATGTTCTCCCCGGCGATACAGTAGATTCTTCCCTCAAATTAAAGAACGTATTTAAATAAAGGTTTCGAATCGACAAGATATAATGTCCACAATATTCGGATAGTGGCATTTAAATTAGTTGTCAAATATTCATGCGTGAGTTCAGTTTATTTTGTGTAAAGTAAACTTCTTTTTATGATCGAAAATCACTTTTATTAAAAAAAATTACAATGTCCTATCCTTCACCACCATTATACGAGTATCATTTAAAATCACATAATATCATAATCTCCGGAACTACTGAATCGATTTTAAAAATTCTTTCACCGTTAGAAAGATTTAACATCCCTGAGTGAAAAAAGGGTTTGAATGTTGTATCGAAAATCAAAACCACTTCAGTTATTTCTATGAAAAATTATATTTCAGCTCTTGATTACAAACGAAAAATAATGACGACCGACAATTTTGGAAAAGAACATTATGGAGGTGAAATATGGAATGACATGTTGTATGGAAACCAAAATCGTATAAGCGTCCGTATTACTGATTCGATTTTCTTTATCCGCAATCGCTGAAGTTTTTAATGTCAAAAAATCGTAGGGCACACTATTTGGATATAGGACTACATAGGATAGAATAGAGTAAGAGGGACGGAATAGGATTGGATAGTTGACAGTTTTCATTTGATGGGATAGAATGAAAAGCAAAGGCACGGGATGAGACAGGAAGGATGATGAAGAAAAAGAACGGGACGGATCGGGAAGTGACTTGACAGATGGGACGGGACGGGATTGAGGAGGACAGGTTAGAAAAAAAAGTGACAGTAGGATAGCTAGGTCGAGTTTAAGTTTCAAGAGGTTTAGGTATACAAGAGTTTGTATGAAAAATAACATCTATCTGATCTGGAATGAAATCAAAAGAGAACTGCACCCAGGCGAAGCTGGGACGGGCCGCTAGTGCTTTATAAATAATAGAAACACTATCTTACGCTCCTTATCATGTTTTTTGCTGCCCATTTTATTATATTTTGTCTTTCGCTCAGTAATTCCAAAGGTTATGCCGGATTCAGCCCGCGAAATTATTTTTTTGAGGTTTTTAGAAGTTTACGGTTTGATATTTTATGACATTCTAAATAGGAAACATCTTTTTCCCCTATTAGCTTCGGGAGCAGTACAGTGATGGAATCGAGCTGGAACCGCAACCGCAACTATTTTTTGTATGTTTACAAACTCATAATCATCGGTTTTTATCTAAAAATATTTCGATAAATATCGATTATCGATATGTTCCGATAGCAGGTAGGCCACCATAATTGTGTCGAGTAGCAAGATTTTACATGCCGGTATTTTATAGCAATATACCTTTAATTACAGTAATAAGCTTAATATAAAGAATAAGTTAGTGCTACTTACTCATTGTTCTTACTTCTCCACGTTGCAATGTCTCAAAGCAGGTGTATAAAATTGGAAAAGAAAAACATGCGTAATATCCTAGATTCAATGCCCTGATAGTCGCCCTGGGCGAGTATTTTATAGAGTCATAAGAAAAAAATTGTGCATTTTATATGCCATCGAAATCCTTCCGAAACACAAAATCGCTAGTCCCGTGGCGCACCGCGCACCTTCATATCTATAGCTTGATCCGGGCCCTTTCCTTACACCAATACTCCTTGATATAAAGGGTAGGCTTTATTTTGAATCATCATCATCAACCTATACTAGTCCACTGCTGGACATAGGCCTCCTCAAAATTGCGCCATTTCACCCTTCTTCTTCGTCTTCGGCTTGTCCATCCAACATCTGCCAGCGACCTTTCGCAAATCGACACTCCACCTAGTTGGAGGGCGTCCTACCCTACGCTTTCCAAGGAAATATTGAATATTCCTTACACCTAACAATACTATTGGAAGTCTTCAACAAACGAATTTCTACTTAATATAAAATGAAGTCGCCTCTCGCCGTCCCGAGGAGGTCTTATTTTTCTTTAAGCTACGGAGATTTTAATACACTTTTCATTAATAGATACTAGAAAGAGTGATTCATGAGCAGTGTAAATGCACTGTTGTTTCGGTATGACGGACTTTGGAGCCAGAGTAATGAGACTTAACATCTTATGTCTCAGGTTGGCGAGCCCAGTGAAATGATAAGCTTTGTTTTGTAATTAATTTGTTGTATGGTTTTGCTACTTTCCATGAGCGGTCATCACGCTTACCATCAGGTGAATGGCATGCTTGTCTCTCCATTCATAGGAATAAAAAAGGTAATGTAGTCATACGAATAGTTTTTCCATTGCATAGGTTTATATTGTGGAGCGAAGAATATCTGCACTCGGATGAAGCTGAGCTGGACCGCTAGTTGTAAGTAAGCGAAATTGGTTCAAGAAATGCTCCTCACAGACTCAAATGTCATTACATTTCATGATTGGTTTGCTGCTGCTATTGAATGTAGTCTCCCGTTGCGTCTGAAAAAGATATTTGTGCGTGTTCTATTCAGTACACTGGTAGAATAATATTTATTTAAATTTATAGGCGCTGGTAAACTTAAAACTTAGTTTTTTATGTAAAACATTTATCAATTACATTAATATTTAATTTATTAGAACTTTTAGTAGAATTTTCGCATTATATTCGAAATAGCAATATAAAAGATGTATATTATTACAGAATGAAATGTATATTATTACAAAAGGATACAAAATATTACCTAAGTAGTATGTAAAGTTTACATGTTGGTGTATTGTTTCTATCTTTAATTACTATTAATTCTATCTTTAATAACTGCGACACAGTAATAACTAATGCAGTTATTATGGCAAAATTGTTATTGTTACATTATTTCTTTGGTTCCTAAATAAATTTTTTTTTTATTTAATTATTGCAACATTCCTTCGTTTGTGGTAGCTTGAGACCACTATTTTATAAAGATGTATTTATAATTCGGTAGTTTGATATAAATACTCTGATAAGGAACTGTATGTTGAAACAGATAGAGAGGTTCGTTTCATTACTTACTTCAATAGCGCCTGTTTCAATAAGTTTAGCATTACCTCAAGCTACGTACAGTGCGCTGCAGAAAACATTGTTCATATTGGGAATTCGAGACATATTATTAAAAGTATAAAATACAAAATCTATGGCAAGTACTAATATGAAGTAAACGTATCGTAAAAATACTGAAAGCTTAATTCTTATATCAGATTGATATTTAGAAGGCCATAATCGTAGGTAAATAGTAGTTTATAGACACAAATTGTCAACTACACCGAACACATAGTCTTTTCCGTATCAAAATCGAAGCCTTGTGTCCTGTATCGGGAGCTACACGAATCTTTTACAATTTACTGAAACATACAGACAACAAGACTGATCTTAGTGGTTATTGAACCTTTTCTTTCCGCAGCCGACGTCTTAACCAACCACATTACAACACTTATTCACCAACTTTACCGCAGACTGTGCTTCGAGTTTTGAAAGCGCGCTTTTTATTTTAGACGGGAGAAGGTTTTCCCAAACCATTCTAGAATTCAAGATCTGTTTCAATATTTTAAGGGGCTTCAATGTTCATCAATACTTTTTTATACGTTTTTCCTTTGAGCGGATTTTTTCTCATACTGGTCTATGTTCTGATAGTCAGTGCATAATTATTATGTAAGATCTTTGACACGAATGCTTATGGGTAATAATTCAATCCTGGTCAAATCTTCAGCTAGTCATGCCCACTTTATGCCTTAGAAATATGCAGCTCTAGTAGATCAACAAAACCTTTAATACTTTTGTTGATTGTATACGGGTCTTTTAAACCCCACTAGTAGGTTTGGGCATTTTTCAACATTATTTTATTTTATTTTATTTATTTAGGACTACCAGTGGTAATTACATTATCTTATATTTAATACAAAAATTAAATTGGTAACATGTTAAATGTACTACCTGCAGGCGTCACAACATGCACTGAATAACAAATAACTGCTAAGTAATCATCCATCCATCAGCCAAAGGACGTCCACTGCTGAACATAGGCCTCTCCCAATGATTTCCACAGTGACCTGTAATAATGCTAAGTAATACTAGAATTAAATTTTATAAACATAAAGGAATATACTATAATCATAAAATATTAAAATTATACAAAGTGAAACAATAACTAAACTAGAAATTAATAAGAAATAACAATTAAAATGAATTAAAAAAGGAAAAAAACAAAAATAAATTTATAAAAATAAATAATATGTCTACTATACAATTTCTTATCACTAATTAATTTTAGAACTTCAGTCTTGAAAGTACCCATTGAGTCATTAAACACATCAACGCTTTGGCCGAGAGAGTTGTAGGACCTGGATATCCTGGCTATTGTAGAATTTTGCTTAAGATTAGTTCTTGATGGAGGTGGACATAATAACCCCATGGGTTTTCTTGGTAAACGACTAGGGACACGTATTTTTATTAAGTCTAGCAACGGTGGACAATCTACTTGATTTCTTAAAGTTTTGTATAAAAAGTTAATATCCAGGAGTTTCCTTCTGTCACTCAGACTATTCATTTTAAAGCGTTTTAAACGTATTGGGTAAGAATTTAATGTCTATTGAGATTTACTGTGGAATGCAAGGTGTCTGGTAAATCTTTTTTGAATCCGTTCTATGCGTAGTTGATGGACTGTATAATGTGGTGACCAGATAATACTGCAGTACTCTAAGGTTGACCTAACGTATGAATTGTAAAGTATAATCTTTGTCTTATGATTTTTAAATATTTTGCCATTTCTGATCACAAATCCAAGCATTTTAGACGCTTTGCTTATTATATTGTCGATATGAGGCAAGAAAGTGAGTTTGGTGTCAAATAGTATTCCTAGGTCTCTTATTTTATCGCATTCCTGTAGGGGTGTACCATCTATACTATAATCAGTAGAGAATATGTTGTGTTTACGTGTGAATTTTATGTGATGACATTTGGTCTTGTCATTATGTGAGAGGTCCGAATGCAGAATCGTGGCATCTAATTTAAAAATATACAGACAATTATTTATTACATTGGACATGTTAATACTATTAGATTATGAGTATAAATGCTTGTTGTTTATATTATAAAAAACATTACTCAAACAATGCGTTTAATAGATATTTTTCATATTATTTGTATTTCCAAATTTATCGCCTTTTTTTATTTGCCCTATAAAAACAATAAAAAGCTTGAAAGTTTTAGAGATGATTTATTATTAAACCTTACTGGAATAAAAATAGCCAGCAGCTGAGTATCTTCGGAATAACGCTCTATTTAAGTGCAAACCCTGCGGCAGCTCCCGTGTAAAAACCCATGGGCGTGAAACGTGCGTCATAACTGTTCATGTGCCTTTTAGCTCGGCTACTTCGTTTTATCACCAGAAGAACCCAACAAATGGGTGTCATTAGCGTACCGATGCCTTAGACAAAAGACTATCTCCGCCATATTCCATCGAGTAGCGAATATAAACTGTGTTGTTCGCATATTGCAATCATTAACCCCAGCGCTCTTCGTAATTTTATTACGTGGATGAAACAAAGGACAAACTATCCCGTGCCCTTTAGATATGGTCCATTAGTCCTGTTAACGCTGCTACAATTTTCAAAACTTTGTTGTACTAACAGTTTAAATTCGTAGTTTATTGACTGCGTGAATTTAAGGTTTGCCGGCCCATGTCGCCGTTGTCTCGTTTTATGTGTATTGTGTACCTAAGATGTAATCAGACTTAAAGTGTAAAGACTTTCGAGAAAATTAAGTTCAACTCTGACAATTATACTTATTATTCAAAATATTAAATATGAAGTTTTCAAATTGTATTATGGTTCTTGATAATGTGCTATCATTGGCCATTTCTACTCAATTCGAAATACTACATTAAAGCACCTTTGGGTGGATAACAGGTAATTTCTAAAGAATCGGCTAGAAATGGCGTCTTTGTGCGGCGTTCACAACACGTCCCATTCGTCACGTGCAATGACAGTCGACTTTCCGAAAGTGGGCCCATTCGGGGGTCGCGCTGTTGCGTATTTTATATTTTGTGACACCCAACAAAGGGAGACCGTAATCTTAAAAACCGTTGATCCCTACCGCGCTTTAATTTTAGCTGGAGTGAAATCGAGTGAAGTGTACACGCTTTCGCTCTTATTCCCTCCACCCTTCTTGCTGGCGAGCAAAAATATACGCTTTGAAAAGTTCGTCTTGTACTGGGTGAACTTTTCACCATGAATATTTAGGTGTGTGCCTGTAAAAGCGCCTGGGAATGAATTAGCGCTTCACAATATTTATACGGAGCGCACTTGTCGGCATGTAATTATTATTAGATTCCACAAGTAGCGGCTCGGCGTTTATAGCATATTAACACAGCTCACAAACGCAAATACTCGTGCAGGATGGGATGCACTTTAAATAATAACGAGTAATTGAAATATAGCGGAAACCGAGAATCAAGCACGACAGGAAATCTGTTTTTCTTACAAGAATTAATTCAAAGGCGGCAATGTGGTTTGAAAATACAACCAAGAGGTCGACAGGGCGGGAAGACGGCGTGTCGCGAATTCCTTTGTTTGGAATGCTTCCCTTTCTTGGCGAAGTCGCCCGGCTATAGCAAAAACGTCCCGGGAGCGCAATTTATGCACGAACTTCGGCCCACCGTCCTATAATCGCGCCTAACTAGCGCACTTCATTATAAAGTACCAACACCCGAATTTGTTTAGTCAAATGTCGCCTAACAGATCTTTTGATCCCCCCTTGTTCCGCGGAGATATTAAATTGACGGAGAACGCTCATATTTAATGAAGTCGCGTCTGCCTCCTTCCCTATAGCGTGGAATGAAAAAGTTCAATAATATCATGTTTCGCTCGTAATCTAGTTTGTTACGAGCGATATTGTATAGTCACTCTGATTCTTTTTGTTTGTTGAAAATTTATTGAGTATCGGATAAAAGTTTGTTGGGAGGTGTCTGTGTTATGTAGTTTTGATTATTCAATGAGAATATATTTTGCACCGCTAAACCGTCTGTGTAGGTATATTTATTAAAGTAAAAGGGCGTTGTTAAAGCGCCTTTTTCTCACGGACGCTTCAGATAAAGCATGTACCCACGGGGAAGGCATTTCGGGAAGCCGCGCCAAGTGAAAAAATACGTGATTACAGCTTTACTGCGTGGCTACGGTGACTTTGTGCAAAGCCAGCACATTTCCCGCAGTGTCGTGCGAGAAAAACATTCAAACATTATTTATGCAACGTGCCGAAACGGGAGAGACACGATCGCCAGTGTCGGTTTACTTTATAACCGACGTCTCAACATTACATATTCTTTTGTAAACGCGGTGTGTAAATAAAATGTACAAAATTACGTACTGTAAAGAACAATTTGATGAAGAAATCCGCCGCGAGAACTTTGCTTTCACGCCCGCTCTCATTGTGACGTATTGTTCGAAATGAGTTGTGAAACTCATTAGTGGGTACAGGTTATGATACATGACAATTCAGCCAATACCTCTTAGGCGGCCCGTAGACCGTTTTTTTTCTCTTCGGGTAAATCCCCATTGGATACCTGATTATCTGGATAGACCGTGCATGCGGGACTCTTATCGGCTAAAGAACCCTATGTCTTCATCTGCACTTTGGAGGCACTTTGGGACCTCAATACGACCGCACCAAAGTGCCTCCAGAGGCGGCCCGTAGACCTACGATAGCTATATACAAATTTGAATCCGAAAGATCAATTATATTGCACAACAATTTCATTGTGCTTGCATACGTAGATTAATGTTCTTACTGACTTGACTAGCCAACAAATCAAAATATATGCGGAACATATTGAAGGCGGGCCGCCAAGTGCCAAACATGTAGAATTTTAAATCAATATAAGGCAAAGCTCCTACAAACTTAACATACGTGAACACTTACGAAATTTGTCAGAAATGTTCTGAAGTTGGTATACACTAACATATACCAAAACTGTGTAATTCTGACAATATTACATACATACATACATTCAGAACGATTATGTTAATAAAAACTATATTACGTTATAGAGAGGCCCTAATAGCCCAGTCATATTAGGGGTTTCACCTCGGAATGAAAGATAATAAGCTGGAAATTGGTATAATAATAATAATAGCATATTTATTTCAGAAAACAAAATTATGTCCGTTAGTGTATACAGTATGTTAGTAACAAAGAGTGATTTAAAAACTATGTTAGTAAATGAGGAATTGCTTTATTTTATAATACCTATCAATCTCTTTACCCAGTGCCCCTGAAAAGGGCAATCATGACGCGCGGCAATCATTTTCAGAATCACGTTGGAGTTACCACGCAGTCTTAATAACATTGATGCCGCTTTCTTACGCATAATTGCGTGAAAACCATCAATATGTGCATTGACAAACATCAGTGATGCGCTACAGTATCGAGGCAGCCCCAACAGCATTCTGAAAGCGTTATTAAACTGGACACGCAGGACTTTATAAGCAAGTTGCGTTTACCGGATCCAGAGGCTACTAGAGTAAAAAGATTGACAGTAAGAACGGAACAATGTTGTTTTAACTTGTTTTGTAGCTCGGGCAAATCTACGGGCAAGCTTATTGCTCCTTACAGCAAGCGATCTGCGTTCTCTTTCTCTAGATCATCTCATCATCATCATCTAGATCATCTTTTAGGTCTTCCGTGACCATATAACCCAAGTACCTATAACTGTTAACAATTCGAAGTGAGTCGTTTCCAAGTTCTATAGAAAAGGTAACATTCGGTTTTAAATTTTCAGACTTGAAAATTAGAATTTGACTTTTCTTGGAATTGTACTTTAGGCCATGCTCAGAAGCATACCGTTCACAAATACGTATGAGAGTCCTAAGCGCCTTGAGCGAGGGAGCCAGCAAGACCATATCCGCATAACTGATATTATTAACACAAACGCCGTCAATGTAACAACCCACATGAATATGTCATATTCACCTCCAAACCTTGCAGAATTTCAAGATCGTATATTTTTTCTTCCTCGGGATTACTTGGATATTGTGGAGCGTTGAGGCAACCACGTAAAACATTCACAGTAACACCTTCTGAAAGTGATTTATCACATATGGAACAGCCATAGCTTTTTATACTCTAAAACTTTAATAATAAATACAAATCTCATTTGAGCAATAGGAACCGATATATTCGCAAAAAAACCATTTTGATTACCTTTGACCTTGAATATCTTCAGACGCGGACACGATGGCGATGGTGACTTTTGAGACAATATTTAGAACGACAAAACAAAGGTTTATGCCAATTTTCAGCTTATTATCTTTCATTCCGAGGTTGACCCCTTTTTTTACCTAATATGACTGGGATACAATGTGTATAAAAACTAGCAAGTAACATTTTCCTCTCACATCTGCCATGTTTTTCACTAAGTACGCGGTAGTGTTTGCGAATGGGACTTGTAAGTCACAGACATGCCTATTAGCATATAAATGAACGATGCAGTTTGCCAGCACCGCCTCTCAGATGTTATCTACCCTCAACTCTTGAAGATTTGTGCAGTAATTCCGTTGTGACTTAATATTATTCGTTTGAACGAAGTGGAAATATCTTGTGCCGTTTTATTACATACATTTTAGTCAACAATGTCTTACGTCTTATAGGTCAGCTGTGTTTACACTTGAAATTGACGGTCACGCTACTCCAAATTACATTATTGTTATATACTTCAAAATAAAGCTTTTGCCGTAAGAAGTTTTTATTGCTTCGCCATATGTACGTAGTACGTACTTATAATGTCACCGTAAGTATTTAAGTCATCTATCATATTATACAGAGTGAATTTTTCAAGTGGCCAAATCCGAAATTATGAGGAATAGCGAAAAATACTGAAAGGAGTCACGAGCCCGATTTTGATGAAAACTAAAATTGTATAGGCGTGTGGCCAGATTAGGAAATATAAATAAAAGTAAACAAATATAAATTTATCGCATTGTTTCAGATATATTATTCACAATACAAACAACAAGCATTTATTTTCGTAATATGACAGTATAAACATGTTCAATATAATAAAATGATAAGAGAGAAATACTTCTTATGCTTTTGACAACAGCGCTTGTGGCGACAGAAGATCGGAGACGACCTATAACTACGAGTATAAAATACCTATTTATATATACGTACAACCATTGCTAGAAATAGATAGACAAATAAAATTAGTCAAAAGTTATTTGAAGTAATTAAAACATATATTGCAATAATGATTTGAATTAATAATGATTATGCATTGCATTTCAGTACACGCAGCTTTAAAAAGCTATTATACGACTATATGTAAAATATGCTAGAATGATGAAGTGATAAAGCTATAGTGTATTTACGTTGGACATCAGTAGAAATGGTTCGGTCCCACAGAAATCTGACGCGAAGTGAGTGAGATTGCTACACGTCAATAGTCAATACTCATTTCGTCCTTCCATTCTTTTTCTTTTCTTTCCCTTTATTTGGGGGGATATTTATGGGCAGCAGTTACCATCAGGTGATTTGTTCGTTCACTGAACACTTGCAATAATAAAAACAACACCATTTCATATTATACAATAAGCGAGTTTTTGTAGTTTACTACTGTGATTATATCTTATTATTTACATATTCTGTTAAGAAGCACATGTACTTACTATTGGTACTGACCAATCATAGCCTCCAAAGTTGATATACAGGGTATATCAAGACCGCGACCGAAAACGACGTCAGGTGGTAGTTTTAGCGGCTACAGACACAATGCAACTAAAAATTTTGCAAAATAAGCGACGGATCTTTTTTTACAATTTTTTAAAAATCATCGTTTTTGAGGGGTAAATACCTAGTTTTTGCAAAAATAGTAATTTAAACCCTTACGTACCATTGCGTGTTTAAAAATTAAGCGATGTACGTAGTCAAGATTGAGGGAACGTAAATTTACTTTTTAAAAATTAAAATATTAATTAATTAAAACTAGAGTGATACGTGTGAGCAGATTGAGATGCTCTCGTATATTAATTAAAAATACAATTACACCTTAGCCTAATAGTTATCTCTAAGTCTAGACAAAACATATTCTGTTTCTCGAAATGCCAACGCAAGCTGTGTTGGCCCTTGCTCTATAGCAAATCAAGAGTCATGCGTTGACATTCACTATTCTAGGGGTGTGACAGGGTAACATAACTCCTCCCTCACCAAGAGCGGAATTACCTGAAGACTCTTGATTCCGGTAATTTCGCGTGAATGAACATAATCTTATTCTAGACTTATACAGACAATAACCTAAAACACAAATGATAACTATCACGTACAGCAATAGGGATGCTAAACTCACTGAATTCACTTTCACCGAACTTTGATTTTCATCATTTTCACTAACACTACTTTCGGATTTCACTTTCAGCATGTACGCGAGATGTTTCAGGTCGTCGAAGTTTGCCTCACGCATGTCTAGTGAGACGTTTTCAGCTACAGCTGGTGTCTGAAGTACAGGCAACGTAATCAGGGGTTTCAGTCGATATTGTATCTTATCGCTGTATACTCTATGATGTACAATATGAATGCTGTCCAGTGTTACTTCACAGTTTTCCTCCATTTTCAGGATATATGAACCACGAAGCGAGGAGTGTGAGATTTCGTCATCACATCTTTCAGTCATTACTGTAGAGGTTTTCAGGTAGATGAGCCAGGTGTTGTATTTGACTCTCTGTATTTTCTTATCCTCTATGTCAACGGGGTGAACTATACAGTTGGTAAGATTTTCACTCATTTTCATCAACTGTTCTACACAGGTTTCTTCGGAGTAGGGGACGATGTCGTCGTCGGTGCAGAGATACTCGCCGTCGTCAATCAGCTCGCAGGAGTGCGCGGCGGATAGGTATTTTAGCCCTTTCACCAGGAGATAAGGGTATTTGGGAACAATGGCGAGTGTTTTGTTATAGGAAATATTAAAAATAGGGAAAGAATAAAGTTTAAAATAATTGTATATAACATTATCTGTGAGAGGGATATCTAAAATGAATGTTATCTGGTTTCTCTTTACATAGGCTCTTACAGTAACGGACTTTTCGATTTTAACAATATTATTGACTGTTGGTTCATACATTAAATTATCAGTGTCGGTACTACTATCATCAGATCCTACGGGGTAGGGGTCTAAAGAAGCAATTGATCTAGTAGCTGAATCGGAAATGCTGATAGTCTTTGAACTATCTGAAATTGAAATTACATCAGTATTATTGGGAGGTTGTTCCCTAGCTATTCTAGTTATTTGTTCAGTCAAGTCGTTCAAATAAGATGTTAAGTCCTTTTCTCTTTTGTCAACATTAACTGCCATAGAGTCAGTTTCGTCATCCGAATTTAATGCGTTAATTTTGATACGCGAAAGTGCGTCAGCGTTAGTATTTTGTTTTCCGTTTTTGTAAAGTATTTCAAAGTCATATTCCTGAAGTCTAAGTCACCATCTTGTCAATTTACTATTAGGTTCTTTTAATGAGTACAGCCAGGCAAGGGGTCTATGGTCTGTGTAAATCGAAAATCGACGTCCATAAAGGTATGGTCTGAAATGCTTTACTGCCCAGATAATGGCTAAAAGTTCACGTTCTATTGTACTATATCTACTCTCAGTTTCACTGAGCGCTCTACTAGCGTAAGCAACGGGTTTGTCATTACCAATGAGACCTTGTGATAACACTGCTCCAAGGGCTACATTTGATGCGTCGGTTGTCAATATGAAAGGTTTGTTAAAGTCAGGATATTGCAAAAGCGGTACAGTAGTTAACAGTTCTTTACATTTTTGAAATGAGTCTATGTATTTTTGGTCAATTACTATTTTGTTACGTTTCTTTAAACAATTTGTTAGGGGTTGAGTAATTTTAGCAAAGTCTTTTATAAATCGTCTGTAATAGCCTACCAGTCCAAGAAAACTCTTAATTTCAGTCGTTGTTTTCGGCAGGGGAAAGTCAAGTACAGTTTTAATTTTATCATTGTTAGGTCGAAGTCCATCTTTTGTTATAGTATGCCCTAGGTAAAGCACCTCTTTTCTGAGAAATTCTGATTTGTCCAACTGTATTTTCAAATTTGTCTGTCTCAGTCTTTCAAATACGGCTCTTAATTTTTGTATATGTTCATCTAAACTAGTCGAGAATATAATAATGTCATCTAAGTAAACAAGGCAATGTATACCTTGCAGTCCTCTTAAAATACTGTCCATGGCTCTTTGAAAGGTTGCCGGTGCCGTTTTAAGTCCAAACGGCATCCTAAGAAATTCAAAATGTCCGAATTGAGTACTAAAAGCGGTTTTTTGTCGGTCCTCATCCTTGACCTCGATCTGATGGTATCCTGATGCTAAGTCTAATGTTGTAAAGTAAATGCTCTTTCCTAGTTTGTCAAAAAGGTCGGTAATGTTAGGTAAGGGGTACTTGTCATCAGTCGTAATTTCGTTAAGTCGTCTATAGTCAATCACCATTCGATACTTGGGCTTACCTGTAGCGTCCATTTTTTTTGGCACTAAGTGAACAGGTGCACTCCATGGTGAAAATGACTCCTGTATTACATTATTTTTCAAAAGTGAATCTACTTGAGCTTTAATTTCAACGGCTTGAGCAGGAGGTTGCCTATATGGCTTAATATAGATGGGATCTTCGTTTTTAGTTCGAATAGAATGTTTAACCTGATTGGTAAAAGTTAGCGGAAATTCCTCACAATAAAATATATCCCTATATTCCTTGCATAATCCATATATTTTCTTTCTTTCCTCCTCATTCATATGATCTAAACGTAATTTATTTTTTAAATTTTCCTCTAACATACTATCTATCTCTATATTTCTTCCAACATGCATATTATTAATCTTCCATTCTTTATTACCATCAAAGCTTATTACATTAAAAGGTTTATCTATTGTCAACTTCCATTCCTTATCTGAAGTATTCTGAATTATAGTAGATGCATATCCTCTTTCACATTTCACAATTGCACTTGGCATTCTTATATCCTTACTGAATTCTTTATACTCTAAAATTCCTTCACCTGAATATAAATCTGTAGGTAATTTAAGACGATGTTCAGTACGCGGTTGTAATATAAATTCATGCTTATTACGACAATGATTAACAATGGGGATAGTGGTTGAATTTGTTCTTATAACGTTATGTTTTAGATCGATAATTGCTCCAACTTTCGTTAACAGGTCATCACCAATTACACCATCATAACGTGAATCAACATTATATAAATAAAACTTTTGAAGAAAGTTACTGTTAAATGTTGGAAATAAAGGGATCTCCACGACCTCGCCGTGAGAGCTAGATGCGTGGGTGCTAATCACCTTAAATGGTTCATTACGTATTTCACTATAAAAATATGCATACGCTTTATCTGGCTTTAAAAAGGATCTCATACTTCCGGTGTCTATCATAAATTTAGAGTCTATTTCGGGAATGTAAACATACGGCAATTTCAAATTAGGGTCACAATTAATTTCTATCACTTCTTGGTTTTTTCTAAAGGGCTTAGATGAAAATTTTCCATCTGTTCAGTAGTTTCAGGAATTTCAGTAGTATCGGTTTCATCTACTTGGTCAACGTTTTTAGAAAGCGGTTCAAAGTTTTCATTTCCTATGTAATATTCATAACTATCTTCCACTTGTGAATTACTGTAGTTATATTGATAATCTGCAGGATAATATTCACTATAATTATTTTCGTCATTGAATTCTAATTCATTTAAATTAAAACCTTCTTTTCTGTAAAGTGGGGCCGTTCTCATTGAAACATCGGTATTTTGATTATTATTATTAAAGTTAGGCTTATATCCAAAGGGTTGTGAATTAATACCAAATTGCTGAGGTTTCATAATATTATTAGACGAATTGAAAGAGGGTCTATATCCTAACTGTGGGCGATAGCCAAATTGAGGACGATATCCAGATGGGGGACGGTAACCAAATTGAGGGCGATATCCCACCTGTGGGGTAAAACCAAACTGCGGGCGATAACCGATCGCCTGTTGAGCTAATGGTCTCTGTTGCAAGAAAGCTGCTGTCTTTTGTTGTGGCATACTGACATTAAAATATTTATTAGGGGTAAATTGGGGTTTAAAACCTAAGCTTTGTGAATTTTGAACACCAAACTTAAATTGTGTGGGGCTAGACTGCAATTGTGGTTTACTAATGTGAGAATTCTGTAATTTATTCTGAGCTGAGTACTGTTCAAAGAAGTTAACCTCTTCTATAACGACACTAAGTGCTTGTTCCAAGGTGCGTGGTTTACTTAATCTCACAACTCGTAACATATCAATCGGCAAATTGTTCAAGAAAACTTTCAGACATTTATTGTTATAAATACTAATTTTACTCGGTGTGTCTAACTGATCTGTTGATTGATTTAATTTTGAAATTAATAATGATCTAGCTGACTGAATTCGGTTACAAAACTCTAAATAACTTTCATTATGTTTTAGTTTTAAAGATTCTAATTCAATAGCGATACATTCCTCAGTCCTAGCGTCACCAAAATGTTGTACTAATAATTCCTTGAAATCAACCCACGTATTAATATCATCGCGCTCACTGATAAGGGCAGCTGCATTGTCTACTAATCGACTCGTAATGGAATGCATGACGTATATGTTTTGCGCCGGACTCCCTTGGTATTTATTAATTACATATTCACATTTACGAAGAAACAAATTTAATTGTCTTTGATCACCACCAAATAATGGGATAAGTTTTAACATTTCATTTGGGATAAGAATTATTTGTTCAATTTTTTGAGCAACTGTTTCACCTGAATTTTCCATTTTACAATTAAATACTTTATAATATTTAACACAAAACAGGAATATCTAATATGCGTTCGACTAAAATTATATTATTAATTACTCACAGAAATATGCGAATTAATTATGAAATTACTTCAAAACTTTAACACTTTATTTATTTTATATATCACTTTTTATTCATTAATATCGTTTTCAACTTAAATCACTAATTAATAGTAATAGAATGGTCACACAAAGTTATATGGGAAACCAGACAACAGTTATACGAAAAATGAATATTCCGATATAACAAAACACTAAATAATAGGATAAGGAAGGTGAAAAAGGCTTACTCACCAACCCGCCAGCGTCATCACGTTCCAGGACGATTCCTTGACGAATTTATTTGGTTCGAGGATCCGCCTCGTGCGCGCCGCGATCGCGATCGAACAAATTTTTAGGCCCGAATATACACGAAAACGGTGGCACCTTTATAAGCAGATCCTACCGGCTGCGCCAGTCAAGATTGAGGGAACGTAAATTTACTTTTTAAAAATTAAAATATTAATTAATTAAAACTAGAGTGATACGTGTGAGCAGATTGAGATGCTCTCGTATATTAATTAAAAATACAATTACACCTTAGCCTAATAGTTATCTCTAAGTCTAGACAAAACATATTCTGTTTCTCGAAATGCCAACGCAAGCTGTGTTGGCCCTTGCTCTATAGCAAATCAAGAGTCATGCGTTGACATTCACTATTCTAGGGGTGTGACAGGGTAACATAACTACGTCATTATTTTAGAAAAACTATGTTTAATCACTCAAATACGACGATATGTAAAAAATAACAAAAAAAAATTGACGATTTTTTTTGTAAAATTTTGACTTGCATTGTGTTACTTATTGTGTTACTTTATCACTAATACTACCTCCTGGCTTCGTTTTCGGTCGCGGTCTTGATATACCCTGTATGATTACGAGAATAATGAGTGCAGTGTAATTGAACTCACATTTCTGATATATAACATGTTGATCGATGACGTCACGTGCCACGGCCATCGAGCTTGCAGGTCACATCGACACATTAAAATCACGGCTTGTAGTCATTACGGTGATTAAATTAATAAAATGATGTCGTCGCGAAATTGTGCATTTTCAGCATTAATTTATGACGAGTATAATTTAATCGCTGCCTGTGTGTTGAGATGTGAGTGAATTTATCCCATCGGAAAAATACATGAGGGAATATCGGTGCAGTTAATGTTGCGAATAACACAGGTGACTACCATTGACTAAAACGAAATTATTTGGAGAATGTGTTGTAAATACCATTAAAATATGCCTATTATTTCAGCATTTATTTTTATTAAGCTTTATACAAACATCCTCTGTCAATGGATTTTGAAGTAATGTATATTATCATATGTTGTATTAAATATAATATTATGCTGTGTCTTAAAATTGAGCTTGAATCCTGTAATTAAGCAATTCATCCGGCCATTATAAACAGCGGTTAAGGTGATTTTCGTGCACAAAAATAATTTATTGTCGTCGCTTTCAGTTGCAAAATGAAAAGGCTAGGTTATATAAAGAGCCCGGTGATTTACTTCACTAACTAGATTCCTAAATCAAAGCATTAATAATAAAATATTTAACAGTACAAAAAATTGCGTACCTACACTGGGATGGGGTTAGTTTTAAAGCATTTTTGAAAACACATTAACCACCAATGCTTTGAATCTCTCCGGCATATCAAATATTTTTAATACAGATACGCATAAAACATTTTTTTGAGCTTTTTCATTATATTGAAATATATATGGAAACTAGCTATGTATTCAAATAGTATTTACGTGACATTGCACATCAATAGGCATATTATTGTAGATTTACAATATGTTAATAATCCCTTTCGTTCACAAAGCTCTCGATAAAATGTTTCGATAAAAATATTTATTCCTAACAGGCACATAAGAACTGATCTAACTTTCAACCGTATTTTATAAGAATATTGAAACTTACAAAAGCCGATTTTCATAGTCAAGCTTTCATATTAATTTAGTCAAGCAGGACGGGGAATTAATAGCGTCGATGGAATGCCGGCACATTTATTACCTCAAACTAAAACAAATATGTACCCGGCTAACTGTACCGTAAGCGGTTTTTTATTTAATAGACTCTACTAGCTATAGATTTAGCTATTGATAAATATTGACAGCCTCCGTGGCGCAGTTGGTTAGACGCCGGCTGTGAAACGTGAGGCTGCGGGGTCGATCCCCGTACCGAAACAGATATTTGTGTGATCCACAGGTATTTGTTTCGGGTCTGCGTGTTTGTAAGACCGAAAAATCTCTCGTAGTTCCTGATACTCACGACACAAGACTCGATCTTAGTGTGGGGTCGGGACTATGTATGTACTGATACGACAAAAGAGCCACAATGCATTTGGTGTTAAATGCAATAAATGGAGTATCAATCACCATCGACACAATTATGCCGGCTTATCCAAATCTTGATTTACAGAAGATTAGTGGTGTTTCTAAGATGGTATTGCAGTCTTGGCAACGATTTGTTTGATCACTCATTCATCTTAACCGTATATATTTATTTGTTGTCATCATAATAATTGGATTCCAGTTCGGTTAGAAGAAGTCGTTGGATGCAGAGCTTCTAACAGGTCGATCCATGGGGGAGCCCTATGTTCAGTAGCGCATTCCTGTGGCTGAATAGAGAGAGAAAGAGAGAGAGAGGAGAGAGAGAGGGGAGAGGGAGAGATGATAAAAGCAATAGTCTATTAATACAATAACCCTTCTTTTTGTCTTTTTGCAGCAGTCGAGTAATAAACAAACAATAGCGCATCAAGAATCCAACAAGGATTAGATTGTCCGCGGCCTTGTTGCGTTGGTCTAGCAAATGCCAATACACCTTGTCTATGGGTAAGTGATAATGATTCATTACTTCGACGGAACCTTCGAACCGTCATTGAAGACCTAAATCTTAGTTATAACATTAAGACATAATAGTTTTAACATCATTGAAGATATCTAATATTTGAGAGTTTAAGTTCGTTTTTTATATTATTAATTTACGTTATTTCTTCTCGGTCATGTTCAGTTCTGACTATAAACTATATTCATAATGGCGACCACTACGAGTATATAATTCATATTATAAATTTTTGAAGTATAGAAATCTAAAACAAATATTAAATTTAACATTTTTTTTAAATTAATATAATAAGTGTATTTTTTTTCATCCTAATAATTTCCACCTACCGCAAACGGCGTTTAAAAACGTTGTCCAAAAAATTAAAACCTAAATATAGTCTATGTTTATCAAAGATAAAGTAGGATTCTGATGGTAAAAGAATTTTTCAAATCGGTCCAGTAGTTTCAGAGTCATTGAATAGACTCATAGACTATAGTCATTGAATAGGCAAATATCTGAAATATTGTAGATAGACAAATTTACTGAAAGAAAACATCATTTTAGTTTTGAAAACAATTTTAATAGCATTCAAATATTTTTAAATAAACGCATGTCTGACACGGGAATCGAATCCGCGATGTGGTAAGAAAAACATCATTTTGCGATACCTATCAAAACGCTCAATCATAAGGATTTGTTTTTCTCCACCTAACATAGCATCTTAAATAAAAGTAAGACAATGAAAATTTTAAATTAACTATTGCAGGAAAGTAAATTATAATTAATCTTTTCTTCGATTATGATTCTAACAACTGATTTTATCATTCTCTTGGCCTTAATAACAGTAAAACAGGGGGCAAGATGGGAAAGGAAGTAAAGAGGGCTGTATGGTATTTAGGTTTTCGGTATGATCACTATATTATAAGTTGTTTAACTTAGGGAAAGTCTATGTTCAGCAGTAGACTTACTGTGGATAAAGAGAGAGAGAAATTGGTTTTGAAAAGAGCAATACTAGAGTTACGTACCCTTCTCTGGTGAAAACTTCAGAACCAGGTAGGTAAAAATGAGCGATTCTAAATTGTGTAGGTACAACATTTTTATGAATTCAATAATTGTATCATATTTAATGACATAAAGAAATACAGCCAAATGTGTGTAATTTATATTCCTTACCCAAAATAAACGGTTTTATATGAAAGAGCGTCAACAAAACTCAATAGCATGGACGAGTGCGTGGTATAATTGCGAATGGTGTTGAGTGCATGCTCTATGCACATTGTTAGGTTAGTTGTCCATTCCATAGCTCAGCGAAATGTGTATTTCAAATATAATTAATTTTTTTGTAAACCACATTCGATTGGAGTGTAGTATATTTGTATTCGCCCGGTTAGTACACCGTACATAGTGGTTAGGGACCAGTCATAGTGACCTATGATTGTCGCGTGGCATGTTCATCTCGTGTATATCTGGATATTATCAGCCAGGCATTATATTATCGATTGGCGAGAGATCCCACGCGGGTTGATTTTTTTGACTGCACTGCGCTTACCATCAGGTGCATTGTCGTCACTTACGGCGTTATTTAATGTCAGTTTGAAACCTATTTTAGTCATAGAATGTTGAGTCCTTTTTAAATGACTTTTAAATTCTGTTTGAGCGAAGAAGACAAAACATTCGATAACTAAAATAGGTTTTTAAACTCTCTATGGCTGATAGTTGCGCCAGTATATTAAAAAAACTAAAAGGCAGGTCTATATCTACTATAAGACAGACCGGAAGATTTGTTTTGCAGAATCAACTTCCCAAGCCAAGTGTTTGATTTAAGCTAGTAGCATCAACTTATTACATTACAGTAATTTCATTCAGTCCATACGATTTACCACTATTCTATCGTCTTTACAAAATATTACATTTTGTTTATTTATATTATATTTTGTTCGTCCTTTTCAGACGATTCTTATATACAATTTTATATCTGTAGACCATAAAGTCTGCAATGTAAAGTAATAATACCCGACGTATAAGCCGACGCAACAGTTCCGGCTAATAAGCATTCCCTCAAGAACTCGTTTATCTATGTACAATCCTCTTATACAGCATTCTATTAGTTATTACATTGGAATCCTTAGTAAATTACATCGTAACTGAGGCTTAAATCAGCTGAACAGCTGATTGTTGTTTTGATTACAGAACTGTAATCATCGGTCGTCCTATTATTCTAGTGGTATGTATGTGTGATCCTAGGTTTATATCCCACATTAGGCAACTTTTATGTGTAATTTGTTAGTTAGAAATTCTTATTTGAGTTGATTGATTTTGTACATGGCGATAATTTGGCCTGATGCCATCATCATCATTATCGTTGCAGTCCACTGCTGGACATAGGCCCGACTGCCTCGGTGGCGTAGTTGTATTACGGTACGGTTACAAAGCTGAGGTCTCGGGTTCGAGTCCCGGGTCGGGATTGGATTTTTCTATTGATTATCAGCCCGGAGTCAGGAATTTGTGCCCGATATGGCGATAGGCTCGCCCCCTATCACATCATGGGACGGAACATACAAGGCGAAATGTGGGTGTCCTAGTGGCGCCTCTGCCTACCCCTTCGGGGATAAAGGCGTGAGTTTATGTATGTATGTATGTATGTCCACTGCTGGACATAGGCCTCCAAGGTATGCCACAGAGCCCGGTCTGCCATTCCATACTTGAATCTTAATAACGGTAAATTATCTGTTTTATCTTTTACCTTTGTCTACCCGTTTGGGGATATAATCGTGAGCTTGATTGATACGTTGCCAATGATTCACATTGCAGCTGTATTGATGACTGATCGTATTCGCCAATGAGAAAATATTCTTTACGCTTGATACCATTTAAAGAGTTTGACGGCATATTTTATTACTTATACTTACTACATATTTGAAATTAATTATTTCCTCTTAAGTTAGGTACTATAAATGTATATGGCGGAGTGTGGTGTTGGATTATTTATCAAGAGTTTTATTTGTAATATTTTTATTTGTTTCGTTTAAAAGGAAAACCAAACCGAGGTTTTGTAATAGATTAACTATTTTAATCTAATTTTATTATAACATTATTTCGATATTTTCATCCTCTAAGGCTAGGCTTTTTTGATTAATTGAGTATCTAGTCTGTGTCTTGCAAACAATACTTACCAAGTTTCAATACTGAATAGTTAGGAAAATCGAATAACTAAGCTTATTTTTTTCCAACGCTGCGACGTGGGACTGTACGTGTGGGTTAGGCCCTAGGTCGTCATACTGGCCTAAACATGGTAAGTTGACTTCACACATCTTCAAAATAACAGTCTCTCCAATTTGCACGTTTCTTTAAGATCTATTAATGATTAATAGCGATAATGTACGAATACTTATAACTTTAAACAGCTAAAGGTGGGCTCATACCTCTGATTCTTACCAACCTCTGATTTCATATTTGGGTCTGCTACAAGTATATCGGACACGCATCGCTTGCATTACGTATTATTATATTCTCGCATTAGGATTGGTAAATTCTGGGTAATAAAAAAGATAACAAGACACGTTATTAATCTTGTATTCAGGCTGGAACTATTAAGTATTTGTCTAAAATCGTTGATGGAGTTTAAAATACAACCTTTTTGCTACTATGCAAAACAACGTCTGCGTTTTTGCAAATATTATTCTTGGTATTGGTTATAAATATTTCATTGCATAGGTAACTTTGGCTCGTTAGCAGACGAAATTAATAAGTTATGTACATCATTTTTGTCTTGATCTTAATTTATTTTTGTGGTTACTTATAGGTAGCTATATCGTAACATAAAAACCTTAAATTTATTATTATTATATTATTTAATAATATTATTTAAAAAAGGAGTAATAATTTTTGTATGTAAATATATATGTTTCTATGTAATTCATTGGCATTTTATAAAACAAAATTCTTGCATTAAGTATAATACAGTTCAAGTTGATGCTCAATCAATAGTTTTTCCGGTAATAAGCTGTGATGCACTCAGAGCATTCACAGATATCGATTTATGTTATATTCATCGTCGTAGGCCCGCAATATGACGATCATAAAAATGCACCATTTACCTTAATAAAAATATGACTGATTCACGTTTGGCTCCCATAAATTGTAACTTTACCGTAACGTTCAAATAACCGGAGGTGATAACTTGTTGCGTAAGTGAGAGATATGTTATGTGCCAAACTTTCGTGCCTAAGGTTTTTTATGTTTCCGTCGAGATTTTGTGTTTTTATGGCTCTCCTTATCGCGGTGTTGGTTTTAATATACCTATACAATCGGCCTTCTTCATAGACAGTTTTAAAACCATTGCGATACTAATAAGTACGTAACATTGATATCGATGATTAAGACCTATTTAAGTTTTCGAATGTTTTGTCTTCTTCATTCAAACTAAATTCAGAAGTAGTTAGAAAGGTACGAGACATTCGATAACTAAAATAGGTTTTAAAACTGTCTATATATAAGGCCGTAAATATTTAGTGTACTTTAAGTGGTATTTTATAATGGCTTTTTAAGATACAAATTAAGGCTAATTTTTCGGGCTGTTTTTTTTATTTAAAAGCCCTTATTCTAAACCGGGGCAGGCCCTTGACGAGGTGGACCGACGACCTGGTCCACGTGGCGGGGAGGAGCTGGATGAGGACTGCCCAGGACCGAACAACCTGGCGTGCATTAGAAGAGGCCTACACTCAGCATTGGGTGGATACATAGGCTGAAGAAGAAGAAGAAGAAGATTCTAAATGTACCCACCTCATCTCTAGACTAAATGTTTGACCGACACATAAAAAATCCAAAGCATATTAGAGGTGGATTCTAAGTCTAACTTCATTCTGTCTTGCATTACGAGTTTCAGTTGAAAAGCAAGATAGTGCAATATTTGTTTCTTTTTCATAATTACCACCTATACCAGGTGTGACTTAATGAAATGTACCTACATCCCGTACCAAGTACGATTCGATATCAAAACTATCTACAAGAATTCTTTTTCCAAAAAATTAGGCGGAGCTTAACTAAAGTCACCGTTAAAATCGAACGACTTTTAAATATGTTGAGGCGATAAGGCCTTTACATGAATTCAACAATAAATCAATAGTTTAATAATATTTTTTTACTGTTGATTGCAGAGGTTTTTTAATTCCTAAGCAACCTTGTAATGAAAATAGTGGTGTTTTGGTCTGGACTTACCTACCACTGATGGTATAATACGTATATGTTCATTACCTTGGTACCTCAACATACAGACTCTGCCTAGTTCGGGGACTCCTATACAAATATAATATTATAAACAAATGTTATTAAATAAACAAATAATAAATACTTGTAATACGTAACCAAGATGTGCATTAAATAAGTAACGAGTGTGTTAACAATTATTCTTCCCAATTTCTCCTTCGCCGTAATAGTCCATAGTAATCATTCTATGCTATTCTATTCTATGCTATTCTATCATCTATTATAATAATAATTGATTTGATAGTTATTCTGTATAAATTATTGAGCTGAAACGTGCGTGTCCTGGTAGCTCGTCTGCTTACCTGTTCTGGGAAAAAGGCGTTAGTTTATGCATGTAAGTAAATGATTATTTCTTCCAACTTCTCCTTCTCCAAAATAGTCAATAGGGATGATTCTACACTACCCACGATTATGAGTTGTAGTTTTCTTATAATCTTCTTGACATACTTCGTAGGAATCATCAAAAGTGGGTCGGCTTGATGAGATGGAGTATTGTGTGGGCGGTTCTTTGGACAATGCTCTTTGCAGTGAGACAGATTCAAACTATTCTACCACAGATTCAAACACATCTTATAGGGTAAACACCGCTTTGATAGCTGTGTTTACAGGTTGTATGTGTAGCACATATGTTAGGTTTGGTTTGGTCTAGTTCCTTTCACAGTTCCTTAAAGGAACTAGTGAATCTACACTGTTTCCTTCCCTATATATATTATATATATTCAGTTCAAAAGGAAAATACTAAGCATTGCATCGCTTTAGTCTTCATAGGTAGTTGTGTTAATATTTGTTCAGCTATATTTGAGAAAGTAATCGACGCGGTTTAAATTTATAAGAAAAGTCACGTAGGAATTATAATTGAAGTTAAACTAACTTTGAAAATTTTAAAATGCATGTTGTATGATGTCAAAAATTATTGAAAAAAGAAAAACTCAATTTCTCAAGAACGGTTAGAGGAAAGGGCGCGCAGGTGGCGGGGAATTGTGCATTGTTTCATGCAATTTTAGTCATGATGAAAACTAATCAACAGATCAACAAAATATGTGCAGTCTTCTAACAAAATTACAAATTATAAGAAAAATAAACATAGATTGATGAAAACATTTCGCATGTTATATGCAGATTGTAGGTAAATGTTAAACATTTGTGTGTGACATAACAAATTATTACCATAATATTATTAATTGATTTATTTAATACTCAGGTATCAAGTATCTGAGCGCAATCAGAGATGTTCGTATTACAATCGGAAAAAAAATACTTTAGTACTTCCGCGAATCAGAAGCCCGAGTTAAAATCCATGTTGGCAATAATAAAGTTTGGAATCAAAAAGTCCTTTGTAGTTCACAGGTCGTTGACCCATAATTTCAGCTTTTATATTAACAGTAGGCAATTAGTCTTTTAAAATCCATAATTCTATAACTATCGGACCTTAGGTCAGAATCCTGATAGCTCCGCCTAGTATTAGAAGGGTTAAAGTACAATATAGACTGCATTTATTGCATTCGGTATAATGATAGTGATTTATGTGGTAGGCATGCATCGTTCCGTGTCGTGTCCGCTGTCCACTAATCTATTATAGTGGATTGTCACCTGCTGTATTGGTCTATTGGCGGGGCAACGAGCATGCAACGCATTACGTATGCATGAGTCACCGGAAATGTACCGCGTGCATGAAGGCTCCGGCGTTACAAAGCTCAGCGGATCTTTACAATGTTATTGTTCACTTAATAACATGAGGCCGCTTAAGCCTTAAATATTATATACGTACATTTAAATTAATATATGTACATTTTTTTCTTCTTCTGTACTAAATGAATATATCTACCAAGACTTTGTACCAGTTAAAATATACGAAATGCCTTTTAGCATCACTCATCTCGTACTTTAAATATTTTTACATTACATACTTTAAATACATTTATGGAGATGAAATATTAGCTTACAGAACATAAAACATCAAAAGCGACGCGAACACGGGTAAGCTGTAAAAGTTCCAACCACTTAGAACTTGTAACTGTCCGTCGAGGGTCGGCTTTTCTGCTTAGCATTTGTTAGGGAAGTTCCAGTGCTTGAAATGCCTACTCAGGGAGCGGTGAGATAACAAATGATGAAACAATGACGCCATGCAGGAGCAGGGCGCGGGGTAGGGGCGCGACGTTGCCGCTCCGTGCCGCGCCGCGCCGCGCCGTTCCAGCCTCGGCGACTCAACGCTGAACGCTCTGTCATACCGCGTGGTACCTCCGGCCGAGCGTCCGTGTGCGAGCGCCGCGCGCCCCCGCGTCCGTTACGAACTAACTTACAAACTCCCACAACTAACCTCTTTCACTCTAATAAAAAAATATTACATCCTCACACACCCGAACCGCTCCCAAATTCCCACTCGTGAGCTATCGTGGGCCTGAGCGGCCAGTTTAAAACTTCCCAAAGTTTGTTTATAAGCCGGCGGCCGGGCGCGGTGTGCATGTGTAAGCTTAAAGTCATGGCTGAACAAAGTTCTCACTAAACCGGTAAGTAAAACGGACTTAACTGGAAACTTGTGTTTGAAAATTCGAATGTATCGGCCGATATTGGCCGTGCGTATGCTCTTATGGGTGTCAGTTTGGAGCTCCAATTAGAATGTCATACTAATTAGTTTGTGGAATGTGTGAGGCTCTTTACGATGGGTTTGCGTGCACCGTAGGCTCAACAAACTCATGGCATTAATTAACAAAGAGTATGTTTACATCTTAGTATTCTACGAAGTGTCCAGTCGCCTGATCATTTGAAACACAGTGATTGTTCGCTATGAGTTCCTGGTAGCGCACGCATTGAAAGAGAACCTGCTCAACAAAGGTATTAAGGCTTATATTATGATATTAAATTTATAGGCTTTAAACACAGGCGGTCAGAAACATACATGTAATATAAAATCGTTGATATGCCAATTGCAATGAGTTGAAACAAGTTTCTGCATTGTACAACTTACAAGGCTGAACTTTAGATGCAGTTCGTAACAATCTGTGAATAAACTAATAAAGCTAACATTAGTTAATTAAACAAAAACCTTACATTCTATGAAAGAATTGTAGTCCTTTGTTTTAAACTACTTTACAATCTCCAACTACTTTATTAAAATGTACAATAATTAAACAGGAAGCTTTCGCTTCGCGTTCTCTAGCGATGATAAAAAAATCTTAAACAGCAAAAGAAGTTAAGACAAAGCAGCCAAGATCGCGAGCTGATACAAGTAGTTCTTTTAAGCTTTAAGATAAATCGTTTATCTGTCTAAAAAAGATAAACCGAAATTAAATTCAAGTCACGGATTGCGCCCAGGGAAATTATAAAGTAGTAATTGTTAGTAAAAATTACGGTCAAGTCCAGGCGACACAAAGAAAACCATACCTTTCTAATAATAAACGGCCGGGGCGCTTTTATCTGGACAAAATTAAATTTCATTAATTTGAAGAAAGCCTATGAATAAATTTGACAATTAACGTAAACTATGTTTCACCTCTGGAATTCTATTTGTGGGAACAAAGACATTCGGTTTAAACGCACGACCTCCTAAGTATAATAGATAGATTAATCAGTTTTGTCTATAAGTTAAAATGGAAGAAGTGCTTCCCTTCACGATGCCAAACAATTGGCTAATGTTGTTGGTAACAAAATTTAAACCCTTTTAATTAATGGTACCAACCAAAAGATTTATTGGCAGCGGATCCAAATGGACTAGAAGCAATTAATCGTCCTGCGATGAATAGATAACCGAGTTTATGTTTACACTGGGAATCATTATATTTTATTGAGTTTTGCTTTACCGGAGTTTGGCTACATTATTATAATTAATCACTCTACTAGCTTAATTACGCATCTTATTCAATAACGATGTTCTACTTATCAAGTTAAATAAATATGCTCTTAAAAATGTTAGACATCTAAAACCGATAAATCCGATTTATTTATGGTTAAATTAATTTCTATATTTAAATAAAATATTTTAACAATACTTAAAACAAAAGTATTCCTTCTCACTTTTAATTAAAGCTGTAACAAATTCTTTACAAATGGATTCTATTCAGTGGTTTCAATTTTGGACAATCGCCACCCTCGCTCTCAACTGAAGCGTCAAATTTGTTTGGTTGTGAAAGGTTCAATTATTTTGTTCTCGGGTGTCATCTATAATTAAATATAGCTGGATTTAGACGATGTTTATTCCTGGAAAAATTTGGTTGTTGTGTTACATATTACATAAAAGTTGCACGGCAAAACCAGTTATTCAGATACGAGTAAATAAAAATATAAAGCATCCAGCACTTAATTTTCTTCTAAGATTTATCGAAATAAAATTTATTCATACAAAAGTTCACTGCTAGTTAATTCGAATTATAAACAATATTTGTCATGATACGTGTTCTCAAAAAATCATACATGTTTAGGATAACTATTCTGCGATAAATATCTATAGAAGTGTTGCTTCAATAGCATTTGACGCTCTATGCTTACCAATAAACAGTCTTAAGTTTACCTAGGCTTAATACTTAAAGTATAGTACTTTTTCTTGTAAATCCGAGAGTGCGGATAAGCAGAATATTGGAGTAGCGGTGTTATCGTCGCCCAAAGACTTGCAATACCCCATTGAAAGCGTTGTCTATAAACCCTTTTAACCAGGTCTTGTACAATGGCCTTAAAGGATTAATCTCGGCACCGTACGACACTTGATATCAATGTCCCCAGTGTATCCGTATTCCGGGTTGGTTATTCTGTCATACAGTTTAACATTGCACGTTAGTGTTGTAATCGACAAAATGGACGGTGTCTTGGCTTTGTAATTAGCTTTTCGAGTCTATTGTCACGGCTGAAACTAAATGAATATATTAATTAAATAAAAAATATACCCAACATAGTCCTGACCCCACACTAAGATCTAGTTGTGTCATGAGAACCAGTAACTACGAGAGACTTTTCGGTCTCGCCAACACCCAGACCCGAAACAAATATCTATCGTTCACGCAAACATTTGTCTCGGTGCGGGAATCGAACCTGGGGCCACTCGTTTTACTGCCGGTGTCTAACCAGCGGAGCCACCGAGGCTATTAATTTCGAATATAAGAATTTGAATATACGTTTTGTTTTCTTTTTATACAGTGAGAGAACGATATGGTTACATGCATATTATAATTTATTGGGAAAAGAGGGACAAAGGTTTGTTTTATTATAAAAAAAATTACTACTATGTAATCTGTTTATCTGGAAATATATTTCGACCAGAACTTAATCAAGGGTAAAGACAAGTATATTCAGAATCTATTTTACTAAGGAGAGCATAATATATTATCCTTTATTAACTATCTGTAAGATGTATACTTAACAAAAAGCAACAAACGTGTTGTATGTTGATTCAAATTAAATTGTTAATTAGCGCCAAAACCACACGAACATTGCCAATTAACAGGATTGTTCGTGTAAATGAACTATACAAATTCAATAGATATTCGGTGAATGAACATATACCTCCTCCGAAGATTTACACAGCAAACTGTTGGAAGCGGCGTGCACCTCTTATTCAAGCACTTCACCGTAAATTGAATACATTTTTTTTAAACAATTATGTTTTTATTGCTCCGACTTACAAAATATGATACGTGATATATATAATAACTATTTAGATCTAAACGATTCAATGTAATTTGTGGCAGATCTGGCGTCTAAACTATGCCTAAGCTTGTTCAGTGTCTAATTTAATTCTGTTAGAATCCTATTCGTATAATCCGGTTACGTGGCATACTAATCAGATCATTTCTGTTATAGTCTGAAAGTGTGTATATATTTGTATAGCAATTAAATAGACAAATAGCAACACTAGTATTCTTTTCACAAAGCGTTGGTCAAACAAATATGTCGTCCAGGTGCCAAATTGAATCTCACTAACCTCACGCATAACGGCAATGTTATCAAATGATTTGCAATCATATTGCGTTGTAATAGGATCGGAATTTAACCAGCTGTTTTTAATACTTGACAATATTAAAATCAAACTGTAGTCGATCAGGTCAATATCGATTTCCTTTCGAATTAAAAAGCGATCGGACGCATTTACGAATTTCCTGTTTACAACTGCGCACAATTTGGAGATAGTTTTGCTTCGATAGGGTGCAATGATCGAAGGCAATGAAGCTAAATTTTAATACGTTATAGTTTGGTTTATATTACTTTTCAAATGTTATTTTATATGCTTTTGTTCAAAGTTGAATTAAAAGTAATATGCGCAATTTGAAGTCACCTTACAATTGTCAAAGAACAGAGTATTGCGAGGGACGGAACAGGTGATATCCACTGACAGGAAGCACTACACATGTCACTTGTTTTATTGTTATTAAGCACATCCGTGTACTCAGCGATGAAATTAAAGTACCCATCCCCGCCACAAATCTTGTCAATGTTTCCGGTACATCTGAGTTAGTCAAATTTTGATGATTGCTTTTTATAAATATTTTCCGTTCAAACACAAATAACATTAAAATAAAACATTTCTTTTAAAAAATGTAGAGTGTAAAATAAGTGCAATTGATACTCTATCTGCATGGCATTTTACTTCATATAAAAAGTCTCCTAGAACAATATATCGAAATGGGATAAACATTTGACTATATTTGTATCGTTTGTGCAATCCTCCGAAGGTATGGTAGCGACTGTAGTCCTCAAGCAGTCGTATTGACCGAACAAAACCGACAGCTTAGCTACTTCACTTGCCTGTAAAACAATGGTGCCGCCTCCTTTAAGCCGGACAATTCATGCCTACATCGACTAAATCAAGACTGCCATTTATTGCTCCGAGGTGATCACTTGAATTACTGGCACTTGCTTTCTGATGAACGCATACACAATAACATATTTGAAGTTGTTGTCAAATAAATAATTTGTTAAGCCAGTGTACATTTTGCCAAGTTGGATTTTTTTGAAAATCGTTATCCTAATTGAATAAATGACTATAATCTAGACATTCAATTTATAAAAAAAAAATAAACGAATACACGGCACACTTAGAAATAATTGCAAGCGAACTTTCACGACACAGTTAATCGATGACCCAGAGTCATGCACATGCAAAATTTACACTTTTACCTGGCCAATCTAACACTTTTCAAACCGCCGCACAGTGATTCACCTAGAACAAGCTAGGTGGACAAAAACATTTTAGTTTGTATTTTGGTTGTTTTGGCTACAGACAGTAATATTTTAAGAGGAAATATGGTTTAAATGCTTAGAGGATAATAATAATGATAAAAAAGCACGAATTAAAATTGATGAAAAATTGTAATATAAAAAAGGCAACTTAGGACATAAATTATATACCTAGTAAATAAAAACACAATATAAAAACATATGTACTTAACACGACTTAGCATAGAAATAAAAAGAAACGTTATGATTTAATAATATTTTAAATTAAATATTAATAATTAAATCAACTCCTAACCTAATGAGTCATCACTCTCACAATCAGACGAGTCAGGTACCAAGTAATCATCAACGTCACATGGCGTTAGACTATTTGATGCCCGAGGTATTGGTATGGAAGATGACACTAACAAATTCAGCACTTCTGATGGTAAAGAGTCTTTTTTCTTTTTGGGGAGTTCTCTGAGTGAATTAATTACAGGATCTGATGTTATTAAAAGCATATGCAATAAATCTGTATTCGTGGCAATACGCGACTGTTTCCTCGTATGATGTTCCCGAAAGACTGTTTGGACTTACATAAATTATGATATGATGGAAGCACTTGATGTCCCGCTTTCAATGACCACTTTCGCGTTTGTTTGTAAGAATGACTCATACATTTTGAATCTACATAGTAGGCTAATGCTTCGTCACTATTTTATTGTCTACCACTGCACGTTTTTTCACATAGTTTAGTTTTGTCAGAGGAGTGGCTACTCATTCTGATCCCAGAAGCGACTTTTCTTTGACCTGCCATACGGTTTGCAACTTCCGCAGCTATGGTCAATTCGCCGGCACTGCGTGTTCGCAGCAGTTCTTCAACTCTGTGCTTTTTTGTTTTATAACAAGAGTCGTCGAATTATTTTCTAGGTCGACCTTGAGGCCGACTCCCTTCCGATGACGTGGATAGACAAAGTCGATACACACATACTGTAAAATGTATGTTGTCACCTTCTAACCACTTTTTATTATGATTTAAAAAGCGATCTAATAACATATTTGATGCCACCAATTTTTCGGATAATTTTGACGATATACTAGATATTTTCTGTTTAACGGCCCTCAGCAAATCACTAGTTATATCACTAACACCAAATTTATTCTGTATATGTTCTAATAAACGAACATTCCGTTCTTCTTTAGTATGTTTTCGCCATTCTTCAAAAAACTCAATTTTCGAAATGGAGAAGACACGTTCTGAAAAATAAAATAAAAACTGTTAGTGGTGGGATGTGGAGCCAAATTATATCTTGTTTACAAGGTGAATATTCCTACTATATACCATAGAAAAATTAGACTGGATACATTTGGATACAAAAAGATACATACGTTTAAAATTTGGAAACTTGAAAAAAAATTGTATTTTTCAATAATATATTCAAAGTCCTATGGGACCACACTTTCTCATATTAGAATCTAATTGGTAGTAAAATATGAAAGCACTTACCCTCGACAGTGGTATCCATCACAAAAATCATGGTAATATATCACACAAATTGTAGGAGATGTTATCGAAAGCTCTGCAAAAATGCAACTACTCTAATTACATTAATGCAATTGTTACATTGCCTACCTGCGATAGTTGATGACTCATCCCTGTGTAATGTTTTTCACCCTTTCTACCTGTTTTAATGACCTTGGGGGTGTTGTTTACAACATGTGACCCCTAATTAGTAGATTCTTGGAAGTGACTTTTGTCCACCTAGCTTGTTCTAGGCGAATCACAGTGCGCCGCCTACATGCCCACTAAGATTGACATTCTGAGAAATGTTTGTTAAAAAAACAACGACCCGTTACTTCGAAATGTTCAAATATTTTATACCATTTTTTTCTGATTCCGCATTCATTCTTCTGTTCATTCCGAGGGATACGACCAGGGTTAATAAAAAATGTTGCATCAAATAAAAAACTATCCCATTTTATAAGATCAAAGGACGGCTCCTCATTATTAAGATTCCATATTATCTACCTGTGGTACATCCATACTTCGGTTGGGTTATTTATTTTTTGCGTCCTTAATATTTTGTTAAAACCTTAATACCCAAATGAAAAAAACTTAGTTGTTATAATTGCAATTATGAAGAATATATTTTTAATGTATTTCAAATTCATTATGCTTTTACTGAATCTGACAAGTAAAATAAATTTATAATTACACAAGCACTTTGTACGCAGCATGAATTTGTGAAAATTTAATTGTTATAAAAATAAAATAAAGCGTGGAATTGCTTCGAAATAATCATAAGCTAATATTGCGAATAAACAGATTACAAAGAAGCTGTCTCATTTTGGATAAATAATTGGGGTTATTTTTTTGGTAAAGTACAAAACAAATGAAGTTTTCAATAATTAAAACCTTCACTGAATTTATTGCAATGTCTGTTAATGCTAATATGTGTGAAAGCATTGCATGTGTTAAATAATAAAACTATTTCGTGGCAAAAATATGTTAAGTTTTTTAATTTTAAAAGTGACGAAAACTATTCATTAAATAAATTAATTTATATATTTATAGAATTTTCCCGAACATTTCGTTCAATAAATATCATTTCATTATTCTCAATATCCTAATATGTCAAGATCTATTTTGATCCTATGATGAAACATTAGACTGAATCGAACGATTAAGGTCATATACTCACGACGACGGTTCATGCAATGAAGTTCATAGTCATAGTAATGTCTTGCTAATATCCAGTAAATTACGTCATCCACAAGCTATTCACAGAACTTCATATTGGCCGACAGATGTCGCCACTTTTCCGTATTTCAGTGTACCGTAATTTTGCATTACTCTCTTATAACTTATAAGCAATACTTATAGGCAAAATTTCTCAAATAGGCAAAACGTCAGGTTATTAAGTAGATAAGATATACATATTAAGTCACAATATCAAAGCAATTGAAATCAAAACACGGGTACATAGACAGGCGAGTGACTCCCGGTAAAATAAAACGATTTATAGCTACCAGAACCTGTCAGACAAGAAACAGGAATAGTGAGGACGCATATTAATAAAAAAGAGAGCGCATCCAACAACTGTTTGTGATTGCACCGCGCCGTACAACCCATATTAAGCCGTTCAGGTTTGAAACGTGCTTACATTTCACAAACATATTTCTTGCCAACAAAACGCTTGTATTGGGATTGAATAATCATTCAAAATTTGACTTTATCGTTATAATGTGTGCTCTGTTTCGGAAGCAAATGTGAGTTTAATAAATAAGTGGGGTTTAGAGTAATGTAAATGACGATTGAAAATTCCACATTCAACAAAACTTTTCCAAAATATTTAAACGTATTTGAATTTTGTATCGAGCAAGTTTCCTTTGAGAAATAAAAATTCCTGTGTGAAAAGAAAGCATTTTTGGTATTTCATATTTGCAGTTTTTCAATACATCTTTTTTGTACATCCATGCATAATGGACTGACATGGATTATACCACACTAGTCGTATAATATCCGAAAACTTTAATTTATGTGGCGGAGATAAAATACAGTTAGATCTATAAGGGGTTTCTTCATACCAGAATTTTTCCGATAGAACACGTTTATAAAAAATAAACATAATTTAGATTTACTCATACTTAGAAAAACACTAGCGTAGTCGGTACAAATATTTTTTTCGAATTTGCAATTACTGTTAAAACTCGAAAAGCTTAGGTGTTGTGGCAATAGTAGAAAGAAATACATATATTACATATACGAAAAATAAATTACTTTTTATGTTAGTGTTATGCTATTTGCGAATCACCATTTCTTCCTAACACGATAGCACAATAATAATCGATTCACACCCTCCTATTGGTATCTGCATAATAAGACTATAACATTTGATATCCGTTCAAAATCGTTGATGTCTTTTGTATGAACAATATATGGACATATTTTTTTGACTTTTATTATTAGCGTTTGATGATGCAATTATATGATTGTATTATTTTAATGTGTATATGTGTTAATTATATGTGATTAAATTGAATATAACTAACTTATGTAAAGAAAGGCAAAATACGGAGTCCTTGAAATTGACCAGCATGTATGAAATTATTAATGACATTTGATGAACCGAAAGAGGTATGTATGGACTCAGGCACTTGGCGCTCTATATTATCTGCCTATCCCAATGGGCGATCGGCGTGAGTTTATGTAATAAGTAAGTAAATTTATCCTAGAATCGCGAAATACGCACAAAATCCTGACTCCCACATGGATATAGTAAACTACAATACTCAAAACAAAAAAAAAATTGCGCCGCGGATTTTCGGCTTCTAGTCTCAGCGCACCTAAAGTCCTAAGCAACTGAAGAGAATAGATTATTTGTAAATGACTCCATAGTAATTAGTAATTAAGTGGCTCGGGGGCAGTCACCCCGGCGCACTGTTGTGGAGTGCGGTGGAGTGCCGGCTTTATGTCACGTTGGAAGTGTTTGTCTGCCACCGTCATTTTTATTTCATAAAAACAAGCAATTAACTCGTTTTAGAGCTGTATTTGGCTTATTTTTACGAACAAGCACTTTATGTAGTGTAAAGCCCCGAACTTGCATGTTGCAGAAAATTGTGTTTATTTTATATCCAGCTGACGGGAAATCCTTTAGAAAAAATATAGTATTATTTTTTTAAATATATTTCTTAAGATTATGATTTATAGTTTAAAGCAGGGCTTCCGAAACATATTTGTATTGTGATGCCCTTGAGAATTTGGCATTCTTTGACAACCCCGGCAAACATACATTCAATATATTATTGAATACTAGCCTAATAGCAGGTTATCATAAAAACTGTAATTGCAAATATATAAATATATTTTTAATAGAAAAAAAAACAAAACCAAAAACCAAGCATAAAAAATATTAATTTTACTTTTGGCTAAGTAATGAAGAATGTGCTTGAGCATAGCTTCTCAAAACGGGGATCCAGTTTCGCTCACACGACTCGGTCGCATCAACACAGGGCGCCCCTGTGACAATGCTGCGACGCCCCAGGGTGTCGCGACGCACAGTTTGGGAAGCCGTGGTCTAAAGCATAGTCTAGTATGTTTTTTATATACTGTTTCTATTAGCTTATTCAATGGTTAATTTTTTTTCGAAATAATGTACAAATATTACATTTAAAAAAATCCAAACATTGTGCTTAGTACCCTCCAACTCTACGCACATAAATGCTGTTTATGCGTAAAAATAAATTTATTTAAAGCAAGTGCGATATCTTGAGGCAGATACCAAATTTTCGACCCGGTACTGAGTTGGGGCGACGTTAATTTCATTTATGTCTGTCCCCGCGTTAGGTATTTTTCTCCCGGCCAGATTACCACTATACCGATTACTAGGTGCTTCTGACTCGTGAAAACGTAGCGGTCACCTTATCTTTCATTCGGGAATTAACCCAAATTGGGCCGAGGAATGGATAGTAAGTTAATTGGACTAATTCAGTATTTGTTTCTTGTAATTATGTTAATTACAAGTCTGTTTATTTTGCGGTAACAACTGTACTGATTCGACTTCAATTAAAATAGACGCTGCAAATCTTTATTAAAAATCGTCGCGGATTTTTAGTTCAGGGGACCATCGCAATAACACAGTAATTACATTGTCTAGAATTAAATTATGGCCTCCTTAAATACATTTAATCAGCAGATCCTTCAAAGCACTGACCAGAGTAGCTTATTAATATTTTGCTAACTTTGTTTTAGTTTTAAAAGATATTATTTCGCGAGAGCGGAGCTTCAATGACGAGAGGGCCGTTGAAATTCCTTGTTTCATTAAACGTGGATATAAAAAGCGAGAAAATACACGAAAAATAATAATAATTTTCGATATGAATTTTATTCCCGAGTGAAGTATTCTTGATAAAGCGAGAATTCGCGCTATTACAATGCTTAATAGCAACATTATTCCAAATCGCAGTTTTAGGGGGTGAATTAAAATTGAATTGGGCGGCGTGAAGTTACTCCGACTGCGGAAATAATATCAATGTACCGACCGGGCTTCGTTTATAGCTCACTTTAACTTTTCATGTAAAAATGCGAGGTGTGGCAAGTTTCATGAGCCGCCGCGCGTCGCAGGTGTAAGTTGGAACAAAGAGACGCTTAATTACTCGCGGAACAGGTAGCATAGTAATTCAAGTGCAGTGCAAGTTAAGACAATTCAGATTTGTCAACAACTACATTGTGTGTTAATTTGTGTTGTTAAGTAGTTGTATGTAAACTTTTGATACAAATATTTTATTGGGACTTGAGTAGTTAATTCTACTTTGATTTTATTAGCCTAGAAGCATGTTCACTTACATCCGACTACTGTGTGTGAGTTTTCCGGTGAATCATAACATAGTTGCTCGATATCAGATTTTATATCATATCCCGTGGCAAAGCTTGTCCAAGCGCTGGTGCTAAGACCTCTGCCCATCTTTTCGGGAGACGTGACCTTACCTAAGTATTTATACCTATGCAACTGCACTGGATCGGAATTTTATTGGAATCGAAAAGGCTTCGTCATCAAAAGTCCGCGTGTCCACGCCGGCTCCCAGGATTCCGGCCCTCGGCCAACCGGTTTGGGTTCACGTGTGGCGTCAAGTCATGGGCTCGTAGCGGGCGGCGCGTTGGACCGGCCGGTACGTGAGCGTCACAAATTGAGGCCGATGGCACTGACCTCTAATATACTCGCTGGATATGTGCTAGGAAAATACAACTATTTTTTACTTTTAAAAGCGTTTTTTTGTCGATTTTGTTCCTCCAAGTCTCGTAAAATCTGTCCCATTAGTTTCGTTGACTGCCCTAGTCCAGCGTGGTAGACTGTGTTCGAATCTTCAATCGAATTCTCCATTGTGGATGAGTATGAGCTGATAAAGTTATTATTGCATAGTTCCGTAAACGTCACTATCACGGCTACTATCGCCACAATGGCTCACAAGTACAACACTAGCACCTCCACCAGTACACAGAGGTCACTTTGACGGCCTGTAATGACGGCCTGCCGCGCGTCTCGCTTGCGCCCACGCGGCAACGGCATTGCTCATGAATATCCCTTCAGTAACGGGATTATTTAATGTCAGCTGGTCGACGCTCACTCATCCCGCTTATGCATTCCGGAAATTATCGGTGACAGTTTTAATTCCCAGCTTGTTTAGTTTGCGTACATTATTGGATAAGTAATTGTTTAACGCAACCTCACATGAAACAAAATCACATTTATGAAATGCATAATCTGACATATAAGTCATAAGATGTAATTACCTAACCGTTATTTTTAAGAATTAAAATGTTCTGAGACTTTTGAGGTGAGGTATGATTTGTTGAAGTGTACGTTAAATTATTCTTGAGGTTTATTTTAATGGTTAATAAAAATCAATGTAAACACGAAATGAACTCGTCGTCGCACATCTTAGCTATTGCGTAACATCAGCAAGTGACCATTAGTAGCTGAGATACGATAATTAAGTCGCGTCATTTGTCTAATCGCAATATGTACAGGCATGAACATGAACTAAGCGGATATGAGTTCAATTACCATGTGGGTAGAATCCACTTTAGGTCCATTTGAAAAATCTCATATGATCTACGATTAGACTTTGTGCCCAGCATTGCAATAAGCTCGTCCGCTATCACACGGCGAAACAGAAACAAGCGCGGCTGACTGTGACCACTCTGCCTACCATTTAACGCATACAAGCGTGCGCATTTGTTATATTGACATATATGGTCGTCAATGCTTAGTTCCTGGGTAATGTCTATTTTAAACATATAGATTTATATTAAAACAAATTATATTCTAAATGTGATTCAAAACACTTCCAGTTTATGCCGCAACATTCTTCGTTTACGATTTTCCATAGAAATTCCTCGTCGCTCTACACCGAAAGCAATTCACATTCCTAACCTAAGCACTTTGGTCCGGTGTAGATAAACTTCAACAAGTTGAATTTTGCCAGCCATATAGGAACTCAACTTTCGATGAATCGTGACTCATAGACGTTTTGAGGTCATTTGAGTCCGCTGGCTATTGATAATTCACTCGCTTTCATCCTAGACACGGGACTCATATTTTATTTATTTTTGCGAATGAAATTAAAATGTGTTTAACTTGCTTGTATAACTTGAGTATGCCTAGGTGTATGTTTTAGCTGTAACTGTATTATGCGGCCCCTGACCTACGATAACATTGTACAATACATTTTATTATGGAATAAGATTGAAAGTCGCTATTAATCCAAAAGATCAATTTTATACATATTATGAACAGTACCGTGTTTTTATTAACATAAATAAACTCGCTTACTTTTTGGATTTTTTTGCCATTTTTGCGCACTGCGCTTTTTTTCCTCGTTGAGACGAAACAAACAAAAAAAACTTATCTAATACTGACCCTACACGATGCATTGGAAGAATATGGTGCAATAAATTTTAAACTCGCTCAAATTTTCGTTCAACCATTGCGCAGTCTTTAATATTAACCCTTTAATATGGTCAAGAACATTGCACATATCGTAATATTGTGCAATATAATTGATTGTCTAGAGGTCGCCACCTGTACTAATATGATTGGCAGAATGTAGAAATAATTTATCAAATATACCCTTTGAGCGAACTAATAATAATTATGAATGGCTAAATAATATTTGAAGGGTAAACGCCTCAGTTCTTTTTCTAAAGATATAATTACTGAAGCGTGTCTGCGGTCGACACATTACTATTACATCGAATATGGATCTATTATTTGCAATCACCAAAACATATATAAAAACTGTTCGTATTGGTCGTGTATCTGAAATATCATATTAATTTAGTATTATAGGAGTAATATTATGATCGAAAAGTCTTCTGCGCTATCTTTAATTATGTATATTTTACCTTCTGAAAACAATACATAATATGTATGGATTTATAGTAAAATCCATTTATAAACCTTTATATTTAGCAGTGGCATAGCAGTGGAATATATATATATATATATATATATATATATATATATATATATATATATATATATGTACATATATATATAGCAGACGTCTAATTGATAGTAAATGTGCCGCCTTTGAATAACCACAACCTCGATAATGGCAATTAACCCTTTAGATACAAGATAAGAAGAGAGAGAGATAGAGAGACAGAGGATGAAAGAGAGGAGGTTGGGGATTGTTGGTTCTCTAATATAATAAATAAAATGAAACAACATCTCAAAATATGTTATTTAATACTGGCTTTCTTTGAGACAGTGCGAGCGCCTATTTGTGCAAGTTAAGGTTACCTCCTTCGTAGCTTAACAATTATATATGCCTATAGATATCGTGCTGATGGAAAATCAATTCATCAAACCATAGCTCAGTGAGTGTGAACAAAAAAATTCGTTCCTAAAGAATAAAAAATCTTGTTATGGTAATATGAACAATCTCGACGTTTTGTCTATTTCTATAAAGGATAGAATACGCGAAAAGCCAAACATAAAATAATTTTGTTCAAAAATCGCCCAGGGCAGTTTTTCAAAACTAAAATAATATTTTCAAACAATTTTGTTCGGTAATTATAATTGAAGTTTTAGCTGTATTTCTTTGAGGATGAAGACGAATAATACGATCATTTTAAATTCAACTATAGTTTCCAAAGTCAACACGAAGAAATGAATTCTCTTTACAGAACGGAGGCTTTGGCAAAATGACAGTTTCCAATTCAAATATTGAACTTTGCGGCGAACTTATAGCCGCCTCGCGTAGACTTGGGAAAGGAAAATTGAACTCGAGAGATTAGATAAAGTTTGTCATCCAACTATCTAAGAAAATATGTTTTTCAATAAAAACATTCTAGTCTCCTTTTATCTATCCTTTAGATGATCGTTCAGCATTTGTTCGGACCAGTAAGGTAAATTATTTATTAGCGGTATTTATTTTCCTTCATTTATGAAACTTAGCGGCTCGAAAATATCGTTCAAATATTTTTTTTATGAGTACGTAAAAACGACTAACACCTTCTACCACCGGCAAAAAATCTTGATCGGTTTACATGCGCCATTAGTCCAGTAGCTACGTGCCGGGAATTGTAATTTCCTGAATTAGATTTCCAGGCATCTTTTTTCGATTCGAAGACTATTTAGTTAGTATAATGTCCCAAATAAGTTGCCGACTATTACCTAAGCCAATACGTTCCCTAAAAGAAATCATACAAATATAATACATATTATGTAAATATACATAAAAGCAGGTGTGAATAATATCCATTCAGAGTTTGGCAAATTTTATTCGAATGACAAATAACGAATAAATATGCTTTTATTCGTTATTCGAATAAAGAATAGCCTGGGTTATTCGAACCAAAATTATTCCAATATTGTAAAACTATTTTTAATTGTTATACGCTTAAAGATAATGTAAAACGAGCGAATATGGAATTAAACTTAGTTCTTTTATTTGAAATTAACTTTAAAATAAATAAGATTATCAATTTGACATGTATAGTCAAGTATAGTGTTATACATGAACACTCTGTATATGCATTAGTTGCACAATTTATTTTGTGATATTTTTGGAACCAACTCGGTGAAGTAAATTAAATTATTCGTGAATAATTTAAGCGCGAATAAACTTTCATTCGAATTATCTAGATAACAAGTTATTCGGTAATGCCCAACTCTGTATCCATCTCATTAGATTTTCACGTAGCATTCAGAATAGTTTTAACATAGCCTCCAAGTTATGTCGAGACGTAGGTCGATAAAAGAGCTATATTTATCAACTCACCGCTATTTTAAAAGTTAGCTCAAAGTTTGTACTCGCATTCAGTCTGAATACAAAACACCGGAGCATCATGCGCTGTTTCCTCCATTAATTTTATGAAAGTTGTATCGTATTGTTATTGGATAATTCTCGTTGAGTTTAATGCAGTGTTATTAGCAAATGTGCCTTTGTTTACATGTGAAGAAAAGCAGTGTAACGCGTTGTTTCTTATATGGTATATCATTTTAAGACTAGGGTGAATAAGACGCGTGATAGAATTATAACGAGTTATCTATTAAGTGAGATTATGGTTCAACGTCTATTTTAAATAAGTGGAAAACGCAAATAGTGTGTCAACATTCCTAGACCATTTAAAATAATTTAATTGTTTGTGAGAGTAAAACTAAAATATATTTTTAAGGTAATACTACCACTCCGGGAAGCCGAATTATTTGTGCTAAAACTTTCACCACCTGAAACATTATATCACTAAAAATATTCGCAAATAATTGCTAGTAATACAATTCGTAATCGATTTAAAAAAATATAGGGGAGACCAGGGACGAGAGTAACAAAGAATTTGTGAAAAAAATATGTTACCTATTTACACTGATATGCTGTATGACGGACATAAGTTATGTTGAACCCTCTATATACCTAAGTTGCGATCACAGAGCTATATCATCAGGTTATGGCTGTAGCGAATCGATGCTAGAAATATACCCCCCGAAGTAACATTTCGCTGATTTTTTTCAACTGCGTTTATTTTTGTTATGGTAGGTTTAATTTTGCTTGTCACGTGTCAGTAAAATAACACATAATTATATTCCGCTTGCCATACTGATTTTTTTAGGTCCATAATATGTTTGTTAAAATCCGGAAACTTAAAATAAAGGGACGAAAGTAACACCTCGTTAATTTCACCCCTTCATACAATTATCATCGTAAAATCTTAAGGGGATTTTAGTTTTATATTTCTAAGTGTTAATAGCCAGAATCAAACAAGAACAATTGAAAGGTAAAATATGGAAGATAATCAATATAGATTGATACTTTGTACAAGCTTGAGATCCAAAATCAAAAAAAAAATCAACATCCAAAAAACTCCAGAAATGTTTATTTTATTTTTGCTTTTTGAACAAATTATTGTTTTTTATGATAGTTCTGGTATAATAAGATCTAACAAACTTATTGAAAATAATTGTACACTGATTTTACGAAAGCAATTTTTGTTTTTTTGTTTGCAATGTTACAACCATCCCTTTAAACCGTTACAACCAACCCTAGGGGTAGGTTCATCATCCAATGTTTTTATTTGGACATTTTTCTGAAAGTCTGTAATAGTCGAAAGAACAATATGTTATGTGTAGTAATTAGTATTTTGTGATCTAACAAAGTTTGTGAGATATTACAAGAAAATTGAAAATCGTGGGTTTCGTCCCCAGTCTCCCCTAAAACATGTTGCACATATCCCGCGTAAATATAAGATAGGGGCGAGTGTGAGAGGATTCGTTATTAGTTGTAGCAAATTGTGGGAAAACCAAGTCGCCCGGGACATTGAAAGTTATATTGTAAATTGCAACGGTAATAGACTCGGCGTAAATTGGATACGTTCGCGTTTGCACTTGTGTGAGACACGGGTGTTCGAAATCCTTCCACCAACTACGTGGTCTCTGCAAATCGTGCCGAGCGTGTTGCTGTAAGATAATATTTTCATTATTTGATGCTCACATTACGCCTTAAGTATGAGAGTGTCATGTCGGTGCAATAGTAGATAGAGAGCGTTCCATGAAAACAATAATTTCAATCTTTTTTCCAACCATTGTTCCAATTCTTTTACTTCTTTGCTGTGACAGAAGTTTTGAAGAGAAATATACTTTCATTGTAATATTAAAAGTTTATTTAAAATTAAAGAGCCATACATTAATGTCTGGTTCATTAAAGTGTATTGTGTTTAATAAAGGGTTGTGGTGCAGTGCATTTGAATATAATAGATAATATTGTAATAACATTAAAACCTTAAAATGCAAAACGACGTCAAAGCATTAAAGATTAAAGTGTGACTGTTTCGGATAACTGGATGCCTGAAGATGTCTTTTGGTAAAAATAAATTTTCATTTACATATAAAATAATTCCAATAAGCTAAAATGCTTAATAAGAATACTGTATGACGCTGCCGTTGTTTAGGGATATGCGTCATGATTACTATGCGATCTCATCTCGCTATTTCCTTATAATTATAGTCATTGTTATTATAAAAGTTAATTAACCACAACCCTTCGTATTACGCAAGTCACTATTGAAATATACGAGAAATAAGTCTGGAGAGGCTACAAATGTTTTGTCTTGTGTGTAGCTGCGGAGACGCTTACCCGCAGCCGTAAAAGTTAGTTCATATTGTATTATTTATGGACAGCTCTAATACAAAGGACCGAGTTGTCGCAATCTCGTCCCCGAAAATGTTTCGCGCTGACGCCGTCGTCCATAAACAAATGTAGGCCGCGTTGTGTACACAAGGCGAGTCCATCCCTCTTTGGATTTTATGTATTTAATAAATCTAATCTGTAAAGTATGAAGAAAATGCAATAAGTAAGGTGGCAGGAATGTCGTATCGTCTCAGTCCCTGCTGAATATATATTTCAATAGTTGCCGTTAAATTTAATTCATGGCTCTCTTAATCAATTCCCGCCTAACCTCTTTATGGAAATCTTTATTCGAGCCTGAGGAAGATCTACAAGTTTACCTAGCCACGATCTTTGCTAACCGCGTTTGCTCCGGCGGTTATCCGTCCTACAGAGTGTAAATAATCATATACATACATATTCACTGGTAAATAATCGACGACATTAAGTTATGGCAACATTATTTACGACCTGCGAGCCAAGTTGTATGCCACTATGAATTATTTGAATTGAAAATAACATTGTACACGACATTGAAAGGGTCGTTAATGTCGCGATTGGCATTTTGTTTGTATTTCTGCCACGTCCCCGGCAGGAAATTGAAGGAATGGGAAACTTTAGGTGAACAAGGCTAATAGCTGTTATGGTAAACGATTATTGCCAGGAAAAATACAAATACAATCGGAATATTCCGATCGTCGTTCAACTTCTATCCCACCTGAAGAAGGATACGCCAGTTATTTGCATGACGTTAAAATTTAAATAAAAAACAAAAAAAAATGGAATGAAAAGGACTTTCACCGTAGAACGTATTCACCGATCAAGCGTATTTAAAAATACGTGTTCGTTTATAAATAAGTTTCCCTTTTGGATTTATAGAGCTCAGCAGTATTTACATTGGATATCTCCTAGCAGTCTCCATGAATGCGCTGCTCGTTTAATGAGAACGCCCGTGCATTCAATCTCCAGTTTCATTTCAAATATCTTCGCCTCATATACCTGCATTATTATTATAATATTCTGGAGTTGAAGAATTAAAACCTCTTCTGCGTATACACCATTCCAAAGCTATGTGTAAAAATATCCGTGCCTGTATTGAGTGAGTTGTTCCACAAAGAACTTAACTTTTACAAATTTATATGATAGAAAATGAATGCTAAAATAACTGCGATAATATTATCGGAGCGTCATACGAAGACGCATTTCATTCAGTCATTCACGCATTCAGTCTTTGACAACAAATTGACTATGACCGCTTTAAAGATAACGCGGTTGCGCCTTTCTATTCGATAAAAAATATATTAAGAGTGAAAAAGTGAGTAATTTTAAAGTGAAAATATGAAGTAGATTATGATTAAATGAAGCAGTTAATAATTGTTATTCTATTGCATACTATATTCGACAATATATTCTTTCAACTGAAGATGATGACGATTCAAAATATTTGTACATATTTATTTAAGCATCCTTGCAACCTCCAATTAATTTTACCGAGATTTTTTATACTTCAAATATAAGAAATATTTAATTATAATACAAGTTGCAATTTCATAAATATTTATAGATGGTAGTCTAGAGTACTAGACTATAGTACATGGGTATTATATCGTTATTCAGTGTTCGTGATACCTGCCCTGGTCTCGGAGGCACGTAATAACAACGAACAACAAAAGCGTAGTACCAGCAATGAAAATAAAAGAATATTAAAATCTTGAGGACGAAGAAATAATATTATGAAACCCATATAAAATTAAATTACATTTCATAAGAAAATGTATTGTTTAAAGAATCTTAGGAGGAAAATTATTTTAATTATTATTTTTTTCGCAGAAAGGATAGGTTGTCGTATTTATGAAATAGGCGTATTATTGAATTGAAATGATTTGGAATTAATTATATTAATTTTATGAACTGAATGTATAAGCCATTGCAGTTGTAATAATAATCAAGCCCACATATGTCGCACTTTAGGCCACGCGTCTTCTCAATAATCGAATGTTCGATTGAGAAGGGCTAGGCCAGTCTCCATTACATCCACAGTAAACACATATACAATGAAAATTACTTTTTTGGTAAAGCATTATTACCATTTCACTTGCTTAACGTTTCCTTATTGTATTTCTTCAGTGTGAAAAGTATCATCTATTTTTGGGGGGTATTATTATTAGGTGAATTTAATACGATATAGTTTTCGTGGTCTATATTTGACCAACACATCCAATACCTCGCAAGATGTGTAAATGACCCCTTAATGGTAAATCACGCAGCCATTAAGCCTTAGTAAACAAATTGCAACCTGCATCAGAATGTTGCAGTTAATTGAAAAATTAATTGTCAATTATAATTTACATGTATTATCACTCCATTCGCAGGGTAAATAGCGAGTACTTATCAGTTTGTGTATGTGTCCCATTTAATGGTTCTGAAACTCTTGATTTTCATCAACCCTTTTTGTCAATGGCTAAGGTGCTAAATGACGTTTTTGTTAGGGTTACTTATTTGCATTAAAATTATTTGAAAAAAGTTGAGAAATCTTTAAGTTCTTAGAAAACTTAAAAGCTTTGGGAAATCTCTGGTTATGTGGTTGACTAGCACGCAAAAATTTAAGAGATTGAACTTAGCGCGAGTGGAGAGGTGTTTTTATATTTACATTTATTTCTAGTAACATATATTTTTAGTAACATTCTAAAAACTACAAAAGGTGTCTATAACACAAGAGTATCAACTACAATTTTGCAACAGAAAGTGACTGATTTATTTACCATAATTCAATCGCGTATTCATCCAGACTACCCGCAAAGCTACGAGCTTCAGCGAAATGTCAGTTTCAATAGAAATTTTAACAAAATATTCCCAAGGTATTAAATTAGGAGCGATTTAATGTAGACTTTAATAAAATTACATTTCAAACAAAGTGGCAAATAGGACGGAAAATAATTCGGACAACACAGGCCTTTACCGTCTTTGAGTGTATTATGAAAGAAATTAATAGAGCTTGACATTTGACTGAATTTGATATTTCACTGAATTATATATTTTTACCTGAGTTCAGAACGGTTCTCACTCTAAATTGATTTAATTTTATGAGTTCAGTTAAACGTAGACTTTGTAAAGCGATCTTGGAATTCATTCATTTGAATCTCAATTGATTTTGTAAATTAATGAATATCTACGCCTTCAATTTGACAAACGGTAGCTCTGTTTTCTATATCTTTCATTTAGTTATTAACATTATAAGGTTTCAACAAATAAATGCTATTTTCTGCTTCTCTTGATCCAGTATTTTCTTATCATTTCGGTGCCCTAATAACCTTTAAGCAATTATAGAACGCCAAGTATAACAAACATTATCAAAGTTATGTTTTGATGTAATAGCTGCTTCAACCATAGAATATATTCGGTATTTGTACAACTAAACTTCATGGTTTAGTCTGTAAACAACGTACGGTTTACCAACTATCTTTTATTTATTTAATTGTATTGGAACAATATCGTTGGAATTGTAAAGGAATATATTTCAGCGTTGAAAATATTTTGTTTTGTTTTGCTATTGTTATCCGACATACATAAATACATAAACTCACGCCTTTTTCCCAGAAGAGGTAGGCAGAGGTGCCACCAGGACATCCACATTCGCCTTGTATGTGCCGTCCCATGATGTGATAGGGGGCGTGCCTATAGCCTTATCCGGCACAAATTCCTGACTCCAGGCTGATAATGAATAGGAAATTCCAATATTATCTTGCCCACCCGGGTTTCGAACTCGAGACCTCAGCTTTTTAATCGTACCGTAGTACAACTATGCCACCGGGGCAGTCCGATGTGTACCAAATACATATTATAATAATAAGTATTAAAGTAAAGGCTTTACACTAAGCCAGTTGACCGGATTGTCGTCTGTAAGTTGTTTTTAAGAAACTATAAGATACATAATATGCCATAAGCAATTCAGCATTTAATTTGATTTTTTTTAAACTGCACGCTCTTTTCTCACAAGTTATACGAGCTTACTTTAATTTTTCAGCTACGTTATAAATCAGCATCTTTTTTAAATTAACTATAGTTATATTTAATGGGCTTATATTTCAAAAAATATAATTAAACTTATTTTACCTATCAGATAGACTGTGATCTTATATCATTGTGTTGAACCTATTACTGTAGAGATAATTCCTCTAACAATGATGTATATTAATTTATATTGTTATTCGATAAATGTATATTGCAGTGCATACGTGACAATTAGGCACAATTATTGTATTGGCTATTTACTATAAATGTCACATCTATATGTTTATCGGGAATATATACAGGTTGTCCCAGAACTAGACGATAAATCGGTAACCGAAGTTAGACCAATCTATGATGACCAAGCAAAAAAAACGTCCTATGCCCGATAGGTTTCAAGAAATACTAAGGCGAAAAAAGTATTTTAGAATCTTGATAAAATGCACTAATTTTTGATAATATTTGCCACAGACACTGTTGTACGAGAACATAATATTATTTGCACAAATTGCAAACCTGTCCATATTTGTTACTTCAAAACCGGGTTATTGTATATGTATGTGTTGTATGTATGTATGCAAGGGCATCAAACATGTCAATTGACAAGGAACTAAACAGAGACTTACTAAGTATCGTGTCTTTTAGGCTGCAGTCTCAAAATCCATTATCTGGATAAATTGCATTTTGCAAGGGTTAAGGGCAGTCCATCATTCTGATTCTGACCTAGTGCGGGTTAGCGAACTTTACATACAATAATAATTCTTATTATTCGCTTTAGTATGCAGGTTTCCTCAATCGTACTCTCTATTGCAGAGAAGGCCTGTACCCTGCAGTGGAGTGTATATGGTGATATAGACGCATACACAGTATATTTACTACCCGCCGTAGTTCAACATAGCGTGTTGAAGAGTTTAATGTCATTGTAATCCGATGCATTGGATGTTTATCTACTGCCGGCGACGCAACCAGCGTAGGCGTGTCAATACACCCACACCAACTTTATTGGATTCACTTTAATTGCTTTACGGTTTAGCATAATGTTACTAGCTTAGAAGAGGTAAACGTTGATGTTTTCTGATAAATTTGTAGTGTGGTCAATTCCACCCGCATATTAAGTTGGAAACATTTTAATCTTTCCAACAAACAGAAAATAGTTTGATTTGTAGTATTTGATATTTAAATTTCGTGGGGAGTTTTTAAGCGATACTATCAAGACCCTTGAAGTGCGGTATATGGAAACAGAGGACAGAAAGTACACTACAAAAAATAAAAATGAAATATCAGATTTCTCCCCTTCAATCTGATTCTAACGTTCTTAATTGAAATAAAAATTTAAATTGTTAATATATTCTCTGAATTCGCGTACAGCCCGATCGTAAAGCCAGTATTTCGGAGTTTAACGATATCGTTAAAAAGTTTCTTTATTGTTCGTTCTCGTTCTAACAATGACACCGTGTTTTACTGAAAAAAATTGATACTGTAGGCGTGGATTAGTTTACATTGCGTTTACATTTTTCATTTAACTTTCAAACATCTTTTATATTCTTTTATTGGAAATGAAACGTGGAAATTCTTCAGACGGTATTTTGGTGTAGGATATTTGTATAAATCAATCGTTTAACACAGCGCATTAGGATCCGATATAGTGGACCTCGTAAGCGTGTACCAATCAGGGTTCACTTGTGCATATCCAGATATAATCAGGCCGACATAATTGTGTCGTTTAGCGAGAGATAACCATCACACATCGAGGCATAATCTATCTGTAATGCATTGCGCTAACCTACTTACAACATACGTGACAATTGGTACAATTTCAGCCCGAGGGTAATACTGAAGACGTGTTCTCACTAGCTTAGTAATAATAACTACATCGAACGATATACATGTATTTATTGCAAATAAATGCATAAATAATGACAACTGATACACTTGAATAACTTATCAGCTTGTTTTGACTATAATTTGTATAATATTACCACCGAAAGTAGAAGTCATAGTTTTAATATCACAGTGGTTAAGAATTCTTTATTTCTGTACTACAGAATTCTAAACCATATCTTATTATTAAAACGAATTGTATATACCACTAAAATTCATCATCAACCATTCAAAAAATAAGCTCGATCATAAATAACCACATAAAACCGTATCAGCGTCAAATAAATCCATTTTATAAACAATTTGCCGAAGCCATATCTCAACTCGCAAACACGGTGCAATATCTTATATTAATTTCAATGGGAATATCGAATGGCCGTCATTGAGTCAGTGGATCCTTGAACAGATTGTTCCCGGGTTTCACTGCACAGCGTTATCTACGCCTCATATTTTCTCGCGCGTTATCTTTCTGACGGAACGTTACGCATAAAGAGCTACTGTTACTCCAGGTACATTGTTACATGATGTGAACGTAGGCTTAAGAGCTCATCAGTCATTTTTGTACTGAATTTTTTTTTTGGGATGATAATATCTTGTGCAGTATAGCACACATACATAGAAAGACATAGGCTATAGTTTTATTTCAATGTGTAACATTCGCGTAAATCTAAGAAACCATTAAGACATAGGCTGTTTTGAATTCTTTTGGATCATAGTTGTCAATATTTTATATTAGTTTGGCTTTAGTAAGTTGTTGTATGCAGGCTGCTACCAATAGGTTGCTGTAGAAGTTACGATAATTATGTTCATAATAATGTAGTGCCACGCTGTCGATTTTTTTGGAAACTTGAACATTAATAAAGGTTTTCTAGGGAAGCTCTGCAGTGGTTTGCCCTTTTACTAAAATAAATGCGGAGCAATTATTCGAGGCACCCTAAATGTGTAATTAAAGTGTAAATAATATTACAAAAATATCGTACATTTAAAAATAACAAATCATAATAATTCGTTAACAGTATTTCTACAGTCGTATCTCGTAGGTACTTAGTTTATTGATCATGTTTCCAAAATAGTATAATCTTACGTATGAGGAAATATATTTTACCCCTATTTTATATTCACGAGGCGATTGTTGACAAATATGTGCATACAATAAAGCGTTTGACTTTAAGGCAGTCATTAAAACTACGCTGCCGGTTCAATGGCTGCGTATTGTATGGGAGCTGTACTATTACCCAACACAAAAGCTTAAAAAACAGAACCGACTTTTATTCTTTTATTTAATTTATTATAGAGCGTTTTCAATTATGTTATTGTCATTAGGTATTGTATTATTTACTATAATTTATTTTACCTAATTTTATCCTAGCCGCTTATCTGCTCTGTCTTTGCTATTTCGCCGGGTATTTAGCATCCTTGGTTATAAGTCTATTCGATCATATTTTCCTTGGAATATCAAGTTATCAAAGGCGGACATCGGGGTTTTAGTCCCTATTATTATAACTACTAGGAATATTTCAAAGGTAAATTAAAAGATATTATTCATCAGAAAACCATTTCTCATAAAAGTGTAATCACGCCTTCAAGCAACACTAGACATAAAATCTTTCATAAAATAGTGACGTCATAAGTACATGAATCAATCTATGAATCGCAACGCGCGCTGTTGATCAAACAGGCTTTCTGAGCTCTCAGTCCAATGAATAGGTCGGCTTCACTGGGGTGGTAGCACTACCAACCTACGTAACAGTTTCACTCTTCTGTTTTGTTCGAGGAGTGACAGTAGGTACTACGGTTATTTGAAGATCAATACTTACTTCATTAACTTCTTTCTGTGTCCCTTCGCGCATACATACATTTCTAAAAAGTAACTTTGTATTCGATCTTCGATTGCTAATCTATCTATCTATTATGATTTTTTTATCTATATTATATAATATAAATACGTGTAATCTTTGTACGTTTTTTTACGACAGTTGCGTGGACGGAATTGTGTGAAATTTAACCCAGTAAAAAATTGTGTGTTTTTTTATTAATCACATGGGTCTCAAAATCGATGTCTGAGGTACTTTTTGTACCGATAATTTTCAAATTCAAAGTCCGAGTTGGAAATAGTGGACGCCATTTGAACTTTTTATTTATCGATCCGATTAGTTTTAAATTCGGTATTTGTCACTTTGCTACAGTAATTTAAATTTAGTCAGAATTGAAAATAGTGGCCGCCATTTTTAACTTTTTGCTATAGATCCAAATGGTCCCAAAATAGATGTTTGATGGATTTTCCGATTTTCGAAATTAATAGCCGTAATTGAACATTTTAGCCACTGTATTTTACTATTTATTTATTGGTCCGATTGGTTTCAAAAACGATATTGCGTTCTTGGTTTACCTTCTGCATTGTCTTGTGAATTGTTAATCAAGTGACCTGTCTATTCCGTGTTTACTCTGTGCCAGGCCACGTGCCCTATCTCCGCGACGCGACGGTCGGCGCCAAGCACGCTGTTACGTAAGCCGACCGCATCGATGCGTTAATACCGAGGAAGCGAACGTTTCCGTGAGGGTTAAGGTCAGTAAACTGCCAGCGAGAGTTGGGCGTTTGATTGGCGTTTGGTATTGAACGTTTACTGCGTGTAAACCTGTTGGAGAATGCGTGTTTCTTTCGACTTTGAATAGGCTGTGATTGTAGAAATGGATAGCGACAGAACTTTGATATTTTAATTCAAAATGCTTCTTTTGCGTCTTCGATGCTTGAAGTACGTATTCCTATATATTTTTTTAAATATTTTTTTGAATTGTTTTGTTATACAATGAAAAAACATCTAGCAAAAACAAAGAAGGACTGGTCTGTGAGTATGACGATTTTGGTCTCAATTAAGGTTAAAACATTGAACTTACTTTTATAAAAAAAATCACTTTCTTATAAACAACTACTATATCCTAATATGCAACTGATCAAAATTGCCCGCGGCGCGGCGGTTGATCGCGTTCAATAACTTCTCATAAGCTTGACGCTTTACTACAACTTTGACTGACGACTAATTAAGTGTACGTTCATAAGTGAAACCACTTGCCGTGAAATGACACGTGCTGGCTATGACAGCGTCAGCAGCATGACGTCAGGCGCGTCAGTTGTTCGCGACAGTTTGACCGTGAAACAATACGTTTTAGACGTACAGACGTGCAAATAGACGTTTTATCACGATTCAGATATTCGTAGGTAATAGATAACAGTGACCGCCAATATATATTTTTAAATATATGGGAATATTGGAATATGGAAATATTGCGAGTTAAGAATTTTCTATGAAAAGTTATGTAAAGTACAATAATCACGTCACCAATCTCATGATAAAGAAGTAGAAAATAGATGGGCTGAATAGGTTAAATAGTAGTTTCAACTGCTCCTCATAAAGGAGCGAACGTGTATTCATAATTCTAGACGTTCTCGCACTGATGATTATGAATGAGTCCCGTTTTAAAATAATGACTAGCCTTATTATGTACATTTTCAGTCCAGACTAAAAGCGTGCCATGCAAGCGCTTGGTCCGTGAAATGAGTTTGTCGTAATGACCGACTCGGTTGCGGTTTTTTTTACAAATTATATTCAGTTCTTAAACATAATAATTCATTAGAATACAAATGCTGTTTGTGTTTTAAATCATGTCTCACATATAACGATTCGATGATGTTTCCGCCTTCAGTACATTTATTAGCAGACAAGTTAATTTAAATTCCAGTTATTTGTATTCAGAATATGTTTCACTAGACTTTTATATTGGAAATGTTTTGTAATTTGTTTCGCATATTCCGTATTTTTTGGTATCATTTCTTTATCTTGTAAAATTCTCTTTTATGCAAGCTCTCTGTGGCGGAGCAATCGCGTCGGAAAACAATAAAAATATGTACTTACCAGACGTGCTTAGGAAAAATATAACATTATTTCTCCGGCAAAGCAATTTGCTTGATTTCGTGGAAAACCAAACATTTCGAGCTTTTCAATTTCGCGGCGACTACATAAACACCAGCCTATCAAGGATTGGCTTCTTTAATTTTTCTTGATTTCGTTTGTGGCCTCTTCGTTTTGATTACATTATAATCTAAAAACAGTCTGAATCTGAATTGTTGTTGGCAGTGGCGACACAAGAATTAAATTTGATGAGGGCAAGTTGACGCAAGGTGAAACTTTCTTGCTTTTTATTTTGATTTTATTAATCTTTGGGAAACAAACAGAACAATAATAACTATAAACAGAGAAAAATATGAATACGTAATCCAGCAAAGTTTCTACTAATTACTGAAACATAAACAAAGAAAGTGTACGTATTAGCTTGTGCGTGGTTCAGTAACAAACACAGGTAATAAGAGCGAAAACAAAACCTTAAAATAAAAAAAAAATAATGGAGTTCAACAAAAAAATATAAAATACAAAAAATCAACTAAAATACTACTTTATCACAACATACAATTTTTTTCAACACTAATAGCCAACATTGACGGCGTCCGTGGCGCAGTTGGCAGACGCCGGCTAAGAAACGTACTATGTTGTAAATAAAATCAACAGAATATTTAATGCTCTACAATTTCGTGATAAAAAAAATCTAATAGCATAAAAATCATAGAAGGCGAGATATTTGCATCAACACTGATTTTTTGGGCTTATGGCTTTTGATAGCTCGCGACGCGAGGCGGCGCTGAGATTTTATGAGATTTTTGAGACATTCTTTAGAATATCAAAACAAAGATTTGTACCAGTTACAGCTTATTATCTCTTATTACGAGGTGAAACCCTTATTTGACCGGGCTAAAGATAGCTCTAAATTATCGAGGCGTGACTTGTTTGTCCGTAAGGTGGGCACGTGCCCACGTCGCCCGTTCCTTACGCTGCGTCTGGTTAAAAGGTACTTTTACCTTAATTTCGAGCTGAATACTCAGGACTTCTTTAATGAAAAAAGGTACAGTTATGCAGTAAATTAGCCTATTAGGTTTGCTTACAAAGGTTTTATTATGAAGTTATTTATTATGAAATGTAATTTCAGTTAGTAACTTAGAAATTTAAAATGTGTGCCCACCACAGCGTAACGTAATATGACCGTGTTATGAACGTAAACGGTAAAAACATAAATGCTTTTTATTAGTGTCGAACTACATTTATAAGCCTGCCAGACGCAATCCCTTTCAGGAAGTAACCCCGGGCAAATAAAAATGCGATGTACCGTATGCTGTATGCATGATGTTCTACTTGCACATCCATCCGCCTTTACGCCGGCGACATTAATTGATTCGACATTAGTTGAAGTGTTCGCGTCAATAGTTTTACCTCGTACATTTGTATTTATATTTTATATATATTATGTACGTGTGTGGTCTGGAAAGTTGTGGAACATTTGGAAGAGTTATGCAATAAGTTTGCAGTTTTAGTTGAAGTTTTAGTCATTGCTCTGCTTTTTTATCAGTTGCGAGATTTTATAATTGTTTTGTAATGCGAAATTGAATAAGAATTTAAGACAATATTGAATAATAACATTGATGCCTTATAGGGTTATGCAGTTGCTATTATTTTTAAGTCAGGAGACTATGGTGCTGTCTCGTAAGACCCTAACTTGAACTAACTGTGAAGTTGCGCAGTGTCAGTATAAAGTCGTGTTTATTAAAGACGAAGAAAAAATAGACTTTATTTCTACAATGACAGGATTTCTAAACGACAATTTAAAAAAAAACACGTTTTTTTGAACAGTATATAATAGGGTGCATTATTAACTTCAATTCCATGATTAAAAACCCTGTACCGTCCGCATACGGTTCCGATAGTCCCATCCTTTATTCATTAAATCAACCACGGAATCTTAATAAATAGCGCATCACTATTACGCATTGAAATCGAATCTCATTTTCTCCACTCCAAACGGTTTAATGTAAATAAGGGCATTGCCACATATTGATACAACGTGCGCTGGCTCTGCATTCAATACTAACGATATTCAGTCCACTCGCATCCTAAATAAATATCAGAATCGCAGATTGTATCCAACATGTGTCTATGAATTCGTGTTATGAAATTTACATACGCGTCAGTCGAATTTCTAGACATAATTATTGCCTTTGCAACGAACTACGTGGGTTCTGGCCCCGCCGTAATATTTGATATTGGAAAATAAAAATATTATATTAAAGTTAGGAAGTCAATGACCGCTTCCAACGGGATGTTGAAATCCTTGAAGGATGCCTATGTTCACTGTTCAGCAGCTTATATACTGTGATATGAATACGGCCAGGGGATACCGTAGCGGAATTTTCAGGTCCCCTAACCACGGGGCGAATTCCCGTATAGAAATAAAATATAAGTAATATATTATGAATTGGAATAAAAGTAACACTAAAGTTAAATTATTGACGTTATCATTTTAATGTATTTGAGTTAGATATCAGTCTATTTTTCATCAAATCACATCAGTGCCCCTAGCCGGAACATTTTGCAGTATCGTAATAGAATAGTAATAGTAAAATTTTGTATGGGAATTTAAACAGCGCCATTGTGAGCTTATTTGGAACAAAAATTTCACAGCGGGAAACGTTTACTCTATTATACGAGAATTACTATACGATATTTAAAAAATGTTCCGGCTAGGGGCACAGGCAGTTTCACTTGTAGTCACATCCGCACAATACGCTGCGTGTCATTCGTATCAAAAACGAATTGGTGACTTTCAGTTCCACAACACGATTTGTAATAAAAATTTGGCAAGCATACAAACATTTGCATTACTGTATGTAGCACGGAGCCTTCGTTTTGAAGTTGGTATCCAATAATTATCTCAGTCCTTACTATCGGATCCAATTCATAAAAGGCAATTTGCGCCAACATTTGATAAGTCCAAAGGTTCGGAACTGACATTTACGAAGTAATACGCATCGATTGCACCTCTGGCTGCTCCGTCGAGAGTACATTACGCTGTCTAATTGGTGTAAGCAGACGGGAGTGCAGCCATTAGTGCACTTAATTTTTCCTGATACAATCAAACAATAAAATTACTGATATAATATTTTTTCTTTAAATGAAAACAAGTCATAGCCCGTTGAATAGCTTTTGGTTTATTATCATTTCACTTTTAATTTTATCGGTATGAAATAGCATTGATTTCGGTTTGGTCGCCTTAATAATACAGGAAATGAGGAATAAATTTTTTCTTGTGTGTCATTTTTGACAAATTAAATTTCTCGAGGTTAATATATTTTTCTATTAATTTTTAAATAGTTGATTCAGTCGATACACGCTCAAAGTCTCGGTATTTACTAATGATGAAACAAACAAGAAAATCTATACGTATTCGTTTCCCGGTTGTTGCAAATTGCTAAACCAATTGCGGTCGTGTTTAGCGAGAGAATTGGCTTTGATTCGAATTACACAACAAAGCTTATTCGAACATTAATATATTTAATAGGTTCGCGTTTGGAATAGCACTGTTAGTTTAATATACTGCTTACGGACAGGACAATAGAACGAACTAATAGAACAAGTCAGACATTTATAAATTTAAGAATTTTGAAGTATTTTTTTTAAACTGGCTCTACTAATTGTAACTGCAGTGCCGTTTGAATACCTCCAATTTTGGACAGATACATTGGGTTTTATACACAATTTGATTTTATATATAAAAAATTCGTTATAAATCTGCCCTTGAATTGGTTTTTGATTAATTTGCAAAACTACTTAAATACTAAATTTCAATTAGTTCCATTTTATCAAGTAAAATAAAGTGAAACTTGCGCAGTTGTAGCGTTCTATTGTACCATATTTACAAGTTTCCCTTCTTATCCTCAATATTAATGAAATGTATTATCGAGAGTAGGCTGCCTGTACGTGCAAACATATTGGAGATACTGCGGTAATATTGCAAAAATCATAACTTTCCTATCCTAAACCACAATATCAAAGGAAATGTAATATCAAGAGTACACTGGCTGTACGTGCAAACATATTCGAGATGCTGAATCATAAAATACAATCGTAATTGTGCCAAAATTACACTTTTTTATCCTAATACTCAATATCGACAGCCTCCGTTGCGCAGATCGGTAGGCACTAGGCGCGGGTTGTGAAACGAGAGGCCGCGGGTGCGATCCCCTACCGAGACACGTTTGTGTGATCCACGGGTATTCTTCAGGTTATTAAATATTTTATTAAATTACTTACACACAACACAAGACTTAGTGTGGGTTCAGGACTATACAGGGTATATCAAGACCGCGACCTAAAACGAAGCCAGGTGGTAGTATTAGTGACTACAGACACAATGCAATGAAAAATTTCGCAATAAAAATCGTCAACTTTTTTTTGGTAATTTTTTTACTTATTGTCGTATTGGGGTGATAAATACATAGTTTTCCTAAAATAATGATGTACACCTTTTTATTTTTTAAGACGCAATGGTACGATATGGTTTAAATTACTATTTTCGCAATAACTAGGTACCTATTTGCTACACAAAAACAATGATTTTCAAAAAATTGCAAAAAAGAATCTGTCGCTTATTTTGCGAATTTTTTATTTGCTTTGTGTCTGTAACCACTAAGACTACTACCTGGCTTCGTTTTCGGTCGCAGTCTTGATATATACCCATATAGTCATATACCCTGTATGTATATGACTGTTGGGTGTATTTATTTATTTGTCAAATGAAGTCGAGTATGAACAGTAGAGACGCTGTGTGCAAATATGTCTAAAGGTGGTAAAGCTGCTCTGGCCTTGACACAAGTGGTACGAACGTCCGACGACCTATCAGTTCATTTCCTCTACAAAGCGGCTCATCCGTCGCCGACTGTCAACTACCGCTACTCAGGCCAACTTCCTTTTATTTCTCACCAAATCATCTATCTATTTCCAGGAACGATCATTTCCTTCTGGAAGCGGAGAAAATGTAGGGAATGCTTTATTTTGAGTCATTTAAGCAACTGTCAGTGTCAGTTGCTGATTGATGGCATGAATCACTTTATGATACTGGGTGTATGTAGACTGCGCCCGAATAAGAAGCCAGGTGGTATTATTAGTGACCACAGACACAATGCAACAAAAATTTCGTATAAATAATATAAATCGTCAATATTTTTGTAATTTTTACTTATTGTCGGATTTGGGTGAAATACCTAGTTTTCCTAAAACAAGAATGTACACCTTTTATTTGATAAATACGCAATGGTACGCAAAGGTTTAAATTACTATTTTCGCAAAAACTAGGTAAGTATATACCAATCAAACACGATGATACTTAAAAAAAACATATCTATCGCTTTTTTTTCCGACATTTTTAGTTGCATTGTGTCTGTAACCACAAAAACTACCAACTGGCTTCGTTTTCGGTCGCAGTTTTGATATACCTGGTTTATAATTATTAGCAGGTAGGTCGGCAGGTAAAACATGCCGTGGTAGGGTAATAGTCGCCTCATGGACCTAGTGGCAGTTTGTATGACATGTGAATAAAAACGGTCAGAGTTCGAATAAAAAAATAACTATTGTGTGTGATTTTTTTTTGTTGTGCCCAGGGCGATAAAAGCCTAACTTTCTATTATATGTTGAGATGTAAGGCTTTGATCATGATGACTACATGCATGCTCGAGGCATTATAAAACACAATACCGTTAAAACGAATTATGGAAAATTTTGAAAAGGATATCAAAGCAATGTAGGAAGTGATGATGGAGTTAAAATAAAGTCTCTTACCCAGAATCTGTGTACTTTTCAACCCTTTATAGTAGTATGAATTATTAATTTATACTAAATTATACCTTGATGCTGTATGGCTATATTAGTACAAGAAGACACGTCTGTTATTATCTTTTTAAGTTCTCGAAATATTAACTTTTGCACGCCACATGGCAAAATGTACTGGGACTACTTATATATTATATAAGAACTTATGATTGTGCCTACATTTTGTGCAAATAAATGATTTGTGATTCTGGTTCTGATTATAAATATAAAAAGAATGCAAGTTTAACTTAATCGGAGCGGTATTCAAACTGAGCTGTGAACTTTTAAATTGATTGATTTTTTTAAAGTAAAAAATTTCAAGGCGAGGTTGCATTTTAATGTGATAAAATCGGTATATTATTTTGAGAGTACATATACACGTAGTTGACATAGACGACCAATGATGATGCAACTGCCTACCCACGCCGTATTATATAAATTATAATATATGGAAATATGGTGTTCTTAACTATTTACACATATAGGCAGTCATAGTGTTTATGGTTCATAAATGCCATTTAATTTAAAAAAAACATGCTAGTCTGTATGTTAGATTTACTTTATTTCTACGAAAAATTTAAAAAATAAACTTCTATTCCGTCACAGTAATTTCATTTGGCCTATTACTAGTTTGATGTTCGGAATATCAGAGATCCGAAATTGATACCTAAAAAGACTCTTGCTTAGGAAAAAGAGCGCCATTTTGTCTTCACTTACTCATTATCCTTGATTTAATTTCCCGTTTAATACGCACATGTTGTTATACATTTATATAAATGTAGGATTTGAATAAGAGAGAATAGTTTGGAAGATGATGGAAGACGTTGAGACGGATGAAGACGCAATTTAAGACGAATTAAACGATACGACATTACGAGTATATTGAAGTAAATCTAAACAATCTTTGTTTAATTTGACTCTTCACGGAACTATTCCCACATACATAAATGTCCAGTTCTTTGGTCGAACTAAAAGGTGACTAACCCCGGCGAAGACACCTGTCTCACTTCTCTTTCTTTTTTTAAATAAAACAACCTTAAGATTTTTTTATCGCGTCTCATTCGGTGCTATAAAAAGCTAATTTTCCGGGATGATGGTACAGTAAAGTTTATTTTATCTAGCCGGCTGTGTAAGGTAATATCGATGCTTAGTCATTTCGTTTTAAATTGTTATTTCATTGAAAAGTAAAGACGAAGATGAATAAAATCGTCATGCATGATTGCGGATCTTTATTTATCTTTTTTAATTTTCCTTATTAGGATTTTTAAGTACAATAGGTAATTCCCAATTAAAAAATCAATATGTTGTCATGCCCAGAGAGCGAGCTACATGTACATATTACTACTTTTATGTAAAAATATTTTTAGTATGTAGTTTTTTTAGTCATTATTATTAATTGCTTTATAATGCCGAATAACTGCTACTTTAACGTACAATACAGAAACACATTAAATTATTTGAGGGCATGTTGAACATAATTATAATTGTGATATTTATTATATTGTTAAGAGCTGTAAGAGTAATAATATAAGTAGGTAAATAAATTATGCTATAAATTACAGTTATTAATCGGATTTCAATATCTTTAAAATGTTTTTAGTTACAAAGGAATACTAAGTGCTACATAAAAATACAAAATAGATAATAAGTACAGAACTCCGTCTTTCGAGCCAACAACCAAGAAGTTTCCGAGTTTGTAGTTTATTCGTCAATAGCCTTCCATGTACAACAATACACACTATTACTTGTGCGAGAAGTATTCAGCGCCGCGCTCCAATACTATCTCTACTTTATACAGGAAGCAATTTAGAAATCGTAAAATTTCTATTACAATTACACAGCCTCCGTAGTTCAGTTGGTTGGACGCCGGCTGTGAAACGAGAGGCCGCGGGTTTAAACCCCGCACCGAAACAAATATTTGTGTGATCCACAAGTATTTGTTTCGGGTCTGGGTATTTGTGAAACCGAAAAATCACTCGTATTTCCTAATACCCACTGACACAAGACTCGATCTTAGTGTGGGGTCAGGACTATGTATGTGACTGTTGGGGGTATTTATTTAATTTTAACGGTAAAGAAAAACATAATGAGGAAACCTGCATACCAGAATTATGAAGATTTCTCTGGTCTGTGAAGTCCGCACTGGGCCGGCGTGGTGGACTGTGGCCAGGCTATCCTAGTGGAGCTATCGATTTACAACATCCTAGCCCTTCAGTGGCAAGTTATAGCCTGGACTATTATTATTATCCTCTTATATTACGAACTTGTATAATAATTGCCGAGACAATTATAAGTTTCCAACTCCTCCTATTCTGTATTATATTAATTTCCTTGAAGCTCGACTGAACTTAAGCCTTCTGACTTGATTCGTCGAACTTAGAAACAGGGTCTTATTTCCTTAGGTTCTATTTACGAGTATATAAGACGTATGCAGATAACGCATATGAGGTTTTGTTCTAGGCTGAATTATCCTAATCATGTTACACAATGAAGTAAAGTATATACAATAACAAAATTGCGTTACAATTTCTCAAAACTAGTTACAATAAAAATAATTTCTAAAACTAATAGCAATTGAGGTTCTCACACTAAGCTTAGCCTGTTTTTGGGGAAGTATGTATGACATTGTAGGAACTTTGTGATAGTATTCTTATCCGCTACAGCAGTGCGTTACATTTTCAGTTTAGCTTGTTTACGGTTCCGAACAAGCCTTTATAATTGTTTTAAAAAGTTGATCGAAAGTCTCTTGAGTGTACTCAACATATAGGCCATTTCATTCATATTGCCGTGTCTAGCTAAAAGTGTTCAGAAGAGATGATTATATTTATGTATAGGCTTTGTGTCCCGAACGTCCAATACCAATTGATTTGGCTTATGTGGGGCTACGCGAAAGGCATTGACAGGGTGACTCGCAGTAGGCTCATCGAATTTGCATCAACTGGCAAATATTGTTCATTTTTTAAATTCGTGGAATTTCTAAAACCCGCATGGGCTATCACATTATTTGTACCTGTATCTGTATTAGCCCATATATGTCCCACTGCAGGGCACGAGCCTTTTGTTCAAACGAGAGTGCAATAGACAGTCCATAAAGCCCACCACGCTGGCCTAGTGTGGTTTGGCGAACTTGTACATACCATAAAAATTCTTGCAAATGTCTATGTCTGCGTGTAATTGAGAGCGCAATTCACGATACTGTTCTGAGTTTTAAAGAAAATTATTTAAGTGCTGGATTTAAAACGTGTTAAGGTAATATAGACAATGTAGAGCTACTCGACAAATATATGCAGTAATAATAACACCATAACGAAATAAACTGTTATTGAAAGCCTTTCAGGAACTTTCAGGCACAAAGTATCTATACACCCTTTTTTGAACATTGGTAAATCCTCTTGGATCCCTCTTTATATTGGGGTTGGTACACAGCATATGCCGGTTTTTACCGGCTAAAAACTCCACGACCATCTTCAGCACGAATATGGGAGTTCGGGATCTCACAACTTCACGAGGAAAACACCAAAGCACATTTATCGCATTGCTCTTTAAGTATCTATATGTTACCGGTATATTGTCAAAGCCGTGATATTATAATTTCACTAGAGATATTATAAATAAACGGAAGATTGTCAATTGACTTCATTTTAATTACTTGAGTTTATATTGACTTAATTTTATTTAAAATGAAAATAAACTAACCTAACCTAACCTAACGATTGTTTCTTTGCGGTACTTCACTCATAATACACCTAGATTTTACAATTTTCAGATTGTGATTTAACAGTTTCACTTCGATAGATTACAATCTACTGAAAAATAATGCGTTAAATTGTAAGCAGTATGTTACGGTTCACAATCTTTCGACAGTTCACAATCTCGCGAGATAGATTGTAATGTAACGGTATTTACAATTTTACGGTGACATATATACCTGCAAAAGTATGTATATATATGAATAGTATTGTATAATTGGCGGATAGAGATGCCCAGTATCGGTATATGAAAGCGGAAAAACAAAACAAATAGTTCGTTCATGCGAGTTATCTATACAATACACGAGAGTGGAGATCAGTCGACCAACTCCAATTGCTCAGTCATCCCGCTAGGCTCGCTTAAGGCCACTTTGTATAATCGTTACACTGTTTTGTTTTTACTAGAGTTCTTACGGTATTTATTTTAACCCGTTCACACCTTCCTTGTCTTTTATTTGCGTGGATAAATACAGATTCTAGCTACAGCGCTGTGAACATCAAAGTCGTTAGCGTCACTGACATTATTTATTGACTATATTGACAAATACACACGGATGCTACGAAAGATTCTGTATCGATAGATATTTTGCGTATCTGTAGAATAACAGGAAAGTTGGAAATTAACGCCTTTTGTTAATAATCTTCTTTTATTTAAGTCGATTATTAAAGGTGTATGTATCTTTTTACTTTGCTTTTTGGATTGCATTTCTGATTATCGCACACTGTAATTTACAGTGTATTAGGAGAAGCAAAATTGAACTTTAATGCTATTAGCATTTTAAGGATATGTATTGCGGAACTTAGATCTCATCCAGACAATTCCAGAACGATATGTTGAAATTACTTGCATCTGGCGACTTCTTGAGATTGGTCTAATCGCCATGTAGAAATGACGATTGCCAATTATTTCATTAGGTAATTTGTAAGTTATTTACGACACATAAATGTGAATTAATGATTGTTATGATAGCATAAAATCCGACTGAATAGTATATACAACAAAACAGCAAAATATTTGTTTCCAAACGGCATTGACTCATGAATTCGACCTTATTGCATACGAAAAGTAGGTAATCGTTTGTTAAGCACGTCGCAGTTGGTAAGCGGGAGTCAAAGCCTAGTCTAAAACAGTCGTTTACTCCGTATTCCATTTATATGTACATATAAAGTACCAATCAGTCCCTGGATGACATACGGCCTGATTATTACGTCATACTATATTCATAAGGCACTGGGTCTTTTTTGCTTCGTATTAGCTTTCATTATCATAAAGAAATGTGAGGTGGTGTAGTGAAATATACACCTTTGAAGGTGCTATTTTGTGGGTTGTAGGCAAACAAAAATGTTTGGCATAATGTGTCATTAGTTCTTAATATCATTCATAATATCATTCGTGATAATTTTCAGATATACTCAAGGATTTCTCCTGGTTCCATGGTCCCATACACGTTCTTAGACTGTACATACTACATAGTTATTATTTACTGCTTGCAAGTCGTATGCTATAAAACAAAACTTAACACAAAATAAAAACCACCTTAAAAAAATACAACTAAAAAGTAACAAATAATATGTATTTTATTGTACTTGTAAACGTTGCTTGATTTACTTATTGACTTGACTAATCATTAAATATACGTAATATATTGACGGCGGGCCGCCAAGTGCCAAATATGTAGGACCACAGAATTTCTGTGTGTAGGACCTAATAATATGCCTTATATTAACAATTATAATTTGTAATAAAATTTAGGTTTCTTCATGTTGTAACACTGCATCAACTAATCGATATGATTTGAAGCATAGTAATTGTTAATAGACTAGAGACAAAAAGAAAAGGTCCCAGTGACACGAGTCCTTCACTTAGGCCGCTTCTTCATTCCTGGTTTTATTCTACCGCTTGATCAAACTATAGGATTTATTAAACGCCAACCTTTATTTCCAATATAACCGAACACGTACTTCGGAAACGATCATTGTTAGGCGAAACACTCTCGACGATTACAAGTAGCTGTAACATTTTTATTCATAGTTTTTATGTCGGGACATAACGCTGCCTTCGTATTTAGCGTTCGCGCGATTACTGTCTACGTGTGCTCGACATTATTGTCGCTATAATGTCGCTGTAAACTTTAACATAGCTTTATGTTTATTTCTGCTGTCAGCGCCGTACAGCGATAAAAGCGACACTTAGTATAATAACTTGTTGATTGTTATTTTGTTAAGTGAATTCAATGGGAGTTGCTTTATGTATATTTTCTGCGCGCCGATTTTTCTTTTGGATTTAAAGTCGTATCTCAGTAGATATATGCCACTCAATCTGGAGTTTCACTGGCGAGACTAAACTCTGTTGGAGGTCAGCTTTAGCAAATCAAATATGCACTATGATAACTCAATAGATCTTGCATATATCGTAAATATAACAAGGCAGGTATGCCCCACCTAAAATTATCTCTCTCTCTCTCTCTCTCTCTTCAGCCACAGGAAGTTCACTGTTGAACATAGGCCTCCCCCAAGGCTCTTCACATCTACTTATTAGAAGCGGTCTGCATCCAACAACTTCCTGCTACCTCAACCAGTAGGATAATTCACGTAATTTATTGACGCGCCGATCAAGTTCCGAAGCAGTTTCGATTAGGTTTACGTCTTAATGGTACGTACGTCAAAATTGTATTCTTGTAACTTGTTTAGCTGCGCGTAAGATATGCATAAACTGCGCATGTGCTGCACGTTGGTTGGACTAAACTGTCATTGGAGACGTCAAATGAATAGGTAAATACCAATCAAGTTGCGATCTGAATCACGCATGTTTAAAACGCGCAGCAGTAGAATACGCTAAAGCTCTCGCGTGACGCGAACTTGACGCGAGCGTATCTGACAGCGGTTGTCTAAATTACGAGAATAGAAAAAGGGCTGTTTTGATCGACTGCAACTGCACTGCAACTGAACTTATTTAATTTCGTGAATTGGCCTACAGGTCGTTTATCCATCTTGTAGGCCACAACCACCATCCAAGACTCAACCCACACCTTTCCAGTCTCGATATATCATAAAATAGCCGATATATCATAATAAAATAACAAATAATCATGTTTATCTCTTGCGCTAAACTTAATTCTTAATTTTAAATCTATCTTTCGCCTTTAAAAATACATCATTTAAAATACGCTCAATTTGCGAGTACAAGTGCTTGTAATCACAACAATTACGTCATCAATACGCAGGGACGTCCATAATTTTCGCAGTGCATTGTTCTTAAAATGATGGTATTTTCTTCAGATAACGAGGCTTGTTACTTAGCTGTGCATTGTGGTTTTATTCTCATTTAAACTTGTTCAATCTGGCAAATACCACGGTCTGTTAACTAACTTTCTGCGCAGGTGTTAGTAAAGCTTACGTGTTTTTAATCTAAACTTGTATACACTACTGTATAGACTCGGTAGATAATTAGATTTATGTAATGGAATGTTGAAGCCTTTGTTGCTATTTTTTGATAGGATAATCGGCGGTTCCGTCGAATATTTATTTTGATTATTTTAAAAACAGTGATATCGATAAAATGATAATACTGAAGTTTTGATAGGTACGTTTTATCATCACAAAACTCACTGGATAGAATATTAATTCAAACCAGACGATTAAGCCAATAATTGCCATGATGCGCGGGTCGGTATATTTACACACTTTCTTCTAATATTTTAAGTTTAAATTAACTTCTATACTTTATGGACATTCAAACTCATCACTAAGATAATTAATTATAAAATGCAATATAAATGAGGAGGAGGTTAATGTAAGTGGATGAAGTGAAAGTAATATGTCAGAATCTAGCAAAATGGCGAGCCATAGTCTCTGCCTGCCCCTACAGGATACAGGCGTGACGACCATGTAATATAAAAAATATTCGTAGTTAGCTAAAAACTGTGACGCTATAAAGAAAGTAAAATCGTAAAATCTTTATGGTCGTTTTATTACTGTTAGATAAACCACTGCAAATTACGAACTGATCGGAAATTATAGTACAAGAGAATATTTTTAATATCATCCGCTGTACTCGTCCTCTGATAATGTACTACATTCAAAGACGGACATTTTATGGTGGTTAAATAGCAGTCGTTACTGTATAAAACTTTCGCATAATTTGTCTATCATCTTAATGAAAGCTTGTCGAAGTAATTATTCGTGATTCCCCTAATAAGACAGTCGCCGTGTAAACCGTGGCTTCAGATAACAGTTATGTTTAATAGGGTTATCAAATTCTTAAATGTTAGTAATTAATTACTTTTTTTGTCTTTTTGTGGCGTGAATGTTTGTATATATTACGGAAACCTTTGATTTGGAAATGCTTTGAACCTTAGTCCATGTCGCTGCCAATACAAATTAAATACATACATACATAAACTCACGCCTTTTATCCCCGAAGGGGTAGGCAGAGGCGCCACTAGGACACCCACATTTCGCCTTGCATGTTCCGTCCCACGATGTGATAGGGGGCGAGCCTATCGCCATATCGGGCACAAATTCCTGACTCCGGACTAATAATGAATAGAAAAATCCAATATCACTTTGCCCGACCCGGGATTCGAACCCGAGACCTCAGCTTTGTAACCGTACCGTAATACAACTACGCCACCGAGGCAGTCCACACAATAACACAGTACAAATTAAATGGACGGAATAATTAAGCCGTTGAATATTCACTTCATTATAGGTCGTGGAAATATATTTTTAGACGTATCCGATAATGCATAAACAAAATAAAATAAAATAAAACGTTACCTCAAACGAATCTTGTTTATAATAAGCTTTACAGTGTGTTAAAGCTGTGGTATAATGATCTGTATAATGTTTCGTGATAAAACTGACCAGTGACCGGATTAAAGTATTGTTGAGAAAACTGTTGTCGGTTGAGTACGGCTGTGCAGATAGCAAAAGCTTCAGGATTATGTGGTGCAACAACCCTAAGCTGTATCTGTACTGTAGTCGTTTTATGCAAGTAGTGCGTGACAACCCTAATGGTGAACCACTGCTATTTCCAATACATTGTTGCTTGATAAACTCAAACGCGTTATAACATAATATTATGTTTTAATGAACCTTTAAATAAGGTGATTTCAAAAAACATTACTACTATGATGAATAATAGTTTTATACTATAACTTAGTGTATTTAGGGTGAAACTACTATGTTTATTCTAGTTTTAGTGAAGAGTAAATTCCAAAAAATATTTATAGATTTTCATGTGTCGAATAAATTAAATTGATAAATTTACGTGGTTCAAAACAAATGTATAATGAGTAATTATATTATAGATGCAAAAAGAAATTAAATATTGAAAGTAATTAAATGTCCATGCACTGATTGTGTTACGGTTTAAAGGACTTAGGCATCCTAATTACTTAGTATTAAGAGACTTTACACCGATCTCTCGGGGTGACGAGGGAGTGCCTTTCAGTATTTAGTAATAATGAAAAAAAGTAAAACCAAAAAACAATTGTGCAATTTTACCTTTTCCCTCTTTTAATTTTGTATTGAACTCCATTTGGAAAATATTAATTTCATTTCCGTACATTAAATATTGAGCAACGTTATTGAATTTAAATTAGACAAGACAAATTTTGAGTGCCAAGTTCAACTCTGTCTGGACTCAGTTCGTCGCTTGAATTTAATACCATTTCCACAATGGTTTGTTATACTTTTCAGTTGCATTTGCCTTTGTTTAACTGTTTAAGTTTTTGAACATAAATGAGAAAAGTTCGCGCACACGGATGAATAACGGAAAAGTTATTAAGTTCACGTAGGCTCGCGAATTAGACAGTATTCGGTATGATGCGAAACGAAATAAACTCCTAAAGTTAGTTTAATGAAATTTTTACATGAAGTGACATTAAGCCTGCATGAGAAGTTTCTCTAATCTCGTGTAATTGAAATACACTTGTATTTAATCTCAGGACTTATGAGATGTTTTTATTAATTTTGAGCAACATAAAACTACGATAAGCTTTTCTAAATACTTGGTAAAGTTATAACAATAATTTATATTTTTATATTATGAATTCCAGTAAAACCGAAAGTATTTCCAAATAGTTATCCCAAAGAACCAACTCTAAATTAAGATACGATCGCTCCAATTTTAAATCTTTTTGAGCGCAGTAGAAAGTTATCAGAGAAAATTCTCGAGGAGGAGCCCATAAAACAAGCTGATTACTAAAGAGAAATTAACTTGTCGTTACAACTTAAACAATTAAGAAACTGAAGTCAGTGGACGGATAATATTCCTTTAATGAAATCTCACTTTGGACCCGTTTAAATAGACATTACAGTACAGCCTAAAAAATACAAATTAATTATGAGATTTCTTACTGTACTTGTTTGTATACTTATTATTTTGTACCTACTGCATGAAAACAATTTGATGGTAGCTTATAGAGGCTTTTTCTGGGCGGTATGCTTACCAACAAGTATGGTGAAGTTACCTGTGGTACTTAAAAAAGTATGTTACAATCTGCGCCTACCATCAATTGACTCAATTACGAGGGTTTATAAAAATAAAATATACACAGCCCACTTGCGTATCACCATGACGAGTACTATGACCGCCACACTCTTTCAAGTGCGTTTGTGCAAACGCGGGTTTGCACCAGTCTATTATCGAAAATTGGAACGAAGTTTGCGCAGTTATTTGCTCACACACGTTCAAGTATACTGGTGCAAACTCTGAGTTGCACTATTATAACGTTACTTTGTGTGGCGTCCATTAGACTAATGTATAGGGTGGCTGCTATCCAGATGCGACTTACCAGCGGTAACCGTATGAAACATTTTTATAACCACTGCGATGAAGGCAACCATTTATTATCGGTGCGCAGTATATAGGTACATCGTAATAGGGGTATGTCAAGAGTGTTACGACGAAGAAGAAGAAGAATAGGGCTATGAATAATAAACACCTTGGAGCTTACAACCACCTTCTTATTGTTCATTTGTTTGATTGACTTGTATGTATATTTTTATAGTATCCAATACATCCACTAGTAAACCCGTACAATTTTTTGCCGAATAGAAATATATTAGATTTATATCGTAAACACAAAATAAAAGTTATACAAAAATGCCCAGAGGCAAATTGAAAGGATTCAGTATTGTTTAGCTAGAAACGTCAAAATGTTTGCCTCTGTTAGAAAAATGACGAGGGCACCTAAGCCGGATTACGGTTACATAGGGACCGTGGTTAAATTCCAATCGCTTCTGTCACATTCATATCATACAACCCTCCGGCGATTCATATTCACGAAATCATTATTACTTTTTTCAAAGTTATTTATCGATTTATAGAAAAGGTTTTCACCTTGCGCAGATTTTACAATGACCAGTTGTTTTTGTTGGCATATCACATAGGTTTTAGTTTTCGAAGAATCTTATTTTGAACACTGATTTACTTCACAAATTAAAATAATTATTTTTCAGTTTAATTGCAAGATAGTTTCGACAAACTTTGAATATTGGAATGGAAATGCAAGTTTACCAATCCGACTGTACAAACTTCTTAATATATACAAAGTGGATGAAATGTATTTATAAACTGAGAACAGCAGTTTAAAACCCGCTTTCATCGGGGAGAATTGCCATCCAGTTGGAGCTGACTAGAAATAAATTCTTGCGTCCATTCGCTAAACTATCACTGCCAGTCACAATTATCCAGCTTGTTGAAGTGGGAATAAAAGCGTTCCGATTCCGATCGTTGATTGTTATTTTCTCTACAATATATCAAATTATCTGTTTTTCGAATTTATCCCTCGTTTAGTTTTAATGGAAAAGTTTTATATCTCTAGGGATTATATTATAATTGGATAGATTGATTAGTGGTTTCAACTTTCGGGACATCGAGTCCACATAACATTGAGGGGACTGAATAGTTGATAATAATCATGACATTTATCCTCCTATGACGATAGTTCAAGCTGATAGCATATCTGGTAAATCTTTGGCAGCAATATGCCCTTTTAAGTTAGAACTAGTTTGCGGTTATCAAGTGTTGTGTGTTAGTTCAACTTGTTAAGTTATTTGGATGTAGTTCGCTGGTCAGTAGTCCTTAATAGTCTTATGCATGTTGGATGCTTCGCTTAACTTTGTTGAAGTGTACCGTTTGCTTGGAATGTTTCTAACGAAGCGTCAGATTACTGTTCATTAGACTTTAGTTAACATCAAAACTTTCTTGTTTTAACAACAAATAAACATGCAATTAGAGTGCACTATGGTCTTGTGCTTCATGCACGATAGTAGTAAGTGTTTTTTTAAGGTTTGGTTTTTAACAAGGTCAACGTTTTAATATATTCGGTAGATGTACTATTCATGTACAAATATGCAACTCAAACCCTGAAAATATTTTAACAGAATTTTCGTGTACCGGTGACAAATTCACAGATAAATGGTCACTTCAATATCCAAATAGTAAGACAATAAATATTGAAAGGAAATAAACATACCCGTTTGTGTTCAAAACGATATCCTAGGATTTATGGTTGAAAACGAAAATATATACTGTTCCATCGCTCCGCAGCTTGCCTTGTACAACAATCGGATTCCGTCAATGCTATTTACTCTGAATGAAGTTTATCGGAAAGTTGTATTGGGTTATGTATCGAAGTGGAAGTGTTTGCGTCTGTACCTGAATTACATCGGTAACATAAGTATGCATTGCAGACTCATGCAAAAATTGCTTTTCGTCGACACAATCTGCTGACGTACATAGCAAATTTGGCACGACGTACATTTGAAAAACAATTTCTCTTGAATTTTCGTGCCAGACTCCAGACATTGAATTTTAGTCAGGTTTACGTCTACTAACTTTTTATCTAGAAAGAGCGAGTGACAAACTACACACTAAAAGAATTTTTGAAGCAGTTTCTGCTGCAGTTGTGGAATATAAAATAGAAATCACATTCTTTTGCGTGTTCAAAGTAATTGTATTGTAGTATAAATAAACTTTAAAGTATTTTAATAAACATACATACATAAACTCACGCCTTTATCCCAGAAGGGGTAGGCAGAGGCGCCACCAGGACACCCACATTTCGCCTTGTATGTTCCGTCCCACGATGTGATCGGGGGCGAGCCTATCGCCATATCGGGCACAAATTCCTGACTCCGGGCTGATAATGAATAGAAAAATCCAATATCACTTGGCCCGACCCGGGACTCGAACCCGAAACCTCAGCTTTGTAACCGTACCGTAATACAACTACGCCACCGAGGCAGTCGAATGCACCGAGGCATTTTAATAAAATCATATTATATTCAGGTACCAATTTATATAGCTAAATGACTATGTATTTGGATAAAAAATTTAAAAAAATTACTACAACGAGAGAGAACAATGTTTGGAGATTCACACAAATGTTAGTTAATAATCTAACGAGGGACCTCGCTGCCAATATTTACTGTAAGCATATACAGTTTGATAAGTTAATTTTCCTCCAGCAAACCAAAGCAAAACTAATTGATATTCCCGGAGTGTGATTAAGAAGCTTGGTGCAACTTCTCAATCGACCCCCGCTGTAGTTAGGTGTTCGACAGTTCGCCCCACAACTTCGCCGATACTGTCTCTTTTAATTATTTTGTGTATTCAATGGCTTGAGTAACCATCATTCATTGTTTTTAATTGCACCCGAGTGAGATATGGGGCGCACCGCAGCGTCCCACCGATTTTTATGTGCATACATTAATGATTCGTGTTTGATGTATCATAAAATGTAGAGTGAAATTAATCATCCGGACGGTGCCATGAATTTTGAACGTTGTTGACAAACCCGCCGCTCGTGAAGTAAAATATTACACATTTTATGGGCTTGAAAAGATTACATTTCATAGAATTTTCGATTAGGCTTAATGGGGGTGCATTTTTAATGTGGGATCATAATATAATATTAACTATGCTATGCAACACGAGCTTATAATTAATTCTTAGTAGAAACGGTGTATTAATTTTCATTAAAATATTGCATGATGATTTAATTTAAATAATAGAGTTTACTTTTTATTTTGTATAGGTTAATGTATGTAGAATTAATTTAGGAAATGTCTACTTTGGACTAGGTATAATATGGTATAATTAGTTTCAAATCTGTATTTACAGGCAGTCGTCATCATTTACTAAGTCATTAAAATATAAAAGATTGTACATTTATTGGAAATAATGAAACAATTCAAAATAATATGTTTGTAAGTGATGTCCTAATTATTTCGACATCAATTCCAAACGTTGTTTTAAAATTTATACGCAAATAACAGAACGTATTAAACAACATTACAAAAATATATTCAATTTACAAATATATTAGTATAATCGCACTATAAATATTGTTCGATACCTACCACCTACTAATCAATTAACAAATATAGTTAATGTTCGCAATATTAATTATTATCCGAGTCAACATTTCGCTTTCGGATTAATCAACCAAATCTATTTATTTAGTGGAATTAAACATAGGCATCTCATTTGGAATTAACAGCGTATTCTAAATATTTTAAAATCCTTTTTAAATAATTTTTATACAGATCACCAGCTTTTAGATGAATTCATGGAAACATTTCCGACTACATACCTTTTATTGACCGGCTTCAAAAAAAAAAGGACAATGTTCTCCATTCGACTGTGTGTTTTTTGTTTGTTACACATAACTTTTTATAATATTGGATGATAATGCCTTCTCTTTTCAATCCATTTTACAATGGGTAACTTTTATTTAGATGAGTATTATGTTTTCTAAATATCGATTCTACTGTGGTATTTGTTAATTGATCGATCATTATCATTATCGATCAGTCTCATTGATCGAACACTACGAAACGGAAGCTAAAAACCTCCTCGCTTATCATTCTTTTTTAGAATTACCATATTGCTTAAAGATTTAATTGTCTATCTTTTATTTTTCGTAGCTAAGACTAAGAATAAAGATTTGTATCAAAAACGTTGATTCAAGGCAGAAGTGCGCTCCGTTGTCGTTTGAAATTTATTGGGTCGTTGGAGTCTCCTTCATGTCGTTGACCCTAATAGGGGCCATTAGGCGTTGTAGTATCTCGGTGAAACAACAAAAGGGATCAGTGGGTGGTTTATGGGCATGTGTTTGCACAATCAAAATGTTTTACACGCTTCCCACACGCGCCAGAATCGCGTATTAAACAATATTTCGCTTGTTTTCAATTGTATTTTCAGATATAAACGGTGTTTCTTGAGGGGTAGGTAAGGTTGTGAGGCCAACTGTTTTGGTACATACCTATATCAAGTATGACACCGCTTTACGTTTAGAAGTTAATAATTTTAGTGCGATAATTCTGAAGCTCTTAATTTAATTCGTAAACTTTATCTAGTAGCGACGATGTATTGGCAGTGAATGGATAGTCCTGGTTTTGATTCCTAAGTGGGATAATTCGTTTTGTGCATATTTCCATGTATTTTAGTATCTCATAAGTTGTGAAGTGCTAGAGCCACGATGTTGTCATGACTCAGCATGAATGGGCAGATTTGTCCGGTGCGGCAGTACTGTCCAACATGACCGACGTGAAGCGACAGTTTTGCTTTCGCGTTTCGTTTGGCGAGTAAAATTGCCAGATGCCAAATTCTTCTTTCCTCTTCCCAACCTTTTCTTCCCGCTTCCTTTCCAATTTGATGGTCCGGCAAAATGTCCATGATACCAGCGTTGTGTATGTTCATCTATATCAGCCCATATACGTCCCACTGCAGGGCACGGGCCTACTCTACAATCGAGAGAATCGATTGAGAGTGGTTAGGCCATATAGTCTACCACGCTGGCCTAGTGCGGGTTGGCGGACTTACATACCGTAAAAATGTGTATGTTCATGAGTGGCAGTAATCATTAACCATCAGGTGACCAGCCTGCTCGTTTGCCGGACCTATTGAATAAAATAAAATTACCTTGTCACATTTTGGTATAGAAATAAACGTCTTAGCTTATCTTACGGGACACAAGGATAAGTTTCGTAACGATTGTTTAAATTCTATTAACTTTAATTGAAATAACTTTACTCAATGTATGATACCGTAATGTTCCGAGTAGTTAGGAAGGAGATTTATCAATGATAATAACGGCCATGCTTTGACACCAGATATAGTTATTATACTGTGTATTACACGTAATCTTAGCACAAAGGTAGCAAAGCGAACGATGTTAATCCATTTTGTGATGGGAATATGATGTACACCAATTCAATAATTCCTTGCTATAATAATTCTATTCAAGTTGTTTATGCAGTTCGTAAAAAAGGTAACAAGAAAGCGCTTGGTACAGATCGTTTCCTACAGATCGCAGTAGAAATCCCTGTGGGACGATAATGTTGAGCAGTCGATTTCCTGTAAAAGGAGATTATGCAGTTGATTTTTAATATGTCAGCTACAAATACGACATCTTTACTTTCTGTTTCCTTCTTTTCAATATGTTCACTTTAAAACCAATTTTATGAAGTATGTACCTTTTTACTTTGATGTTCGTGTTTGAGATATTAATGAAATATATTTGTTCGCAGATATCGTTGAGTGGTTCCGGATTATGTGCGCGAGTTTCACTGAGTAATCTCGATGTTCAGGAGAGGCTACAAGACTCGATACGTGCGCGTGGTGTTCAAGGCAAAGACGTGGAAGAGGGCGCCGATGAAGTTGCTAAAGTGGCGCAGGAAAATGCCAAATACTAAACAGTACAATCTCGTGCCGAACGATGAATACGATCCGAGGATCCCCTTGCACCCGGACGAGGCGTTTCATTATGGCATCACCTTTCAAGCCAAGGTAAGATATATACGCTTTGTTCGCGCGGATAAATATCTTACCAACCAATATTTGATTTACAATCTCACATTTAAAGATTAAAACAGGTTTAAAGTGATAGCATTTTGTATAAGTTTTCTATTAGAAGTAATTCGGTTACGGCAAATATTAATATAGATGCTTTAATAATAATAAAAATAAGAAGTTATTAAGATGAATAACTATAGGAAATACATTCTGAAGGAGGTCGACATTTGTCGGGCATGCCACCGTACCGACGAGTTAATCTCCATCTTGTCTCCGGTTGTTCGTATCTTGGTAACGGCGAGTACTTACATAGACATAACCTGGAAGCCAAGTACAGCAAATTGCTCTTCCGTATGGACTTGTGTCTCCTGAAGTTCCATATTATGCCCCAACCATTTCTCGAAAATGGTCATGCAACGCTGTACTGGGATGGTCTGTTATCAAAGATAGGACTATCGTTGTCAATAAGCCTGATATAGTGTTAACAGATCGATTGGTGCGCCGGGCAACAATACTTGTTGACGTCACCATTTCGCTTGACGATAACCTCGTTATGACCGAAAAAAGCAAAATGTCAAAATATTTCATGAGGTTTCCAATGGGTGGGATGTCGATTTAACACTTATCGTTCTGATTGTTGTTTCTGACCATGGGTTGATACCATAAAGCCTCGACCAATATCTCCAGAGGCTCCCAATTGCCGCTGGGTCAAGAGCCAGAATCAGATGGCAGTATTGCTTGACACGGCATGTATTGTGAGGCACTTCCTCACTTTGGGGTCCCAACCACCGGGTGCCTTTTATAAATGTTTTTATTTTAGTTATGAGCATGTATTAAAATGAAAGTAATATAATATAAAATAAATGAAAATAATTAAGAATAATAATGCTCACGACAATGCGCAACACGATTGCAAATACAAATTTTGTGGGCAATCGTTTATCTGATCGTACAAAAATAAACGCTCATTTACTCGAACATATCATATCTGCAATTTGCGATCACAATACAAAATAGGTTTCTTTTACCGAACACAATACTGATGGCGTGTAAGATTTTGACGGTCGGTATAATTTTCTTATATTTGAGAAATAACATGAGGTGAGTATGAGGCCAGTAACGTGGTATATCGTACGTGTGAAGCTGTGATAAAAATACAGCAAGGGTCGGTTGTATCTTTTGTAAGCCGGCGTGAACTGAGTGTGACCGACATTCTCTATGAAACTATAATATGGTGTCTTGTGTCACTGCTTCGAAGTCTGATATCACGGGAAGTATTTCGACTTATTTTTACACGATAGTTATGTGCTAGTCAATTCGGTTTTATGTTTTATTTGTGCGGTGAAGTATTCAGTTTTGTATTCGATTTACTGATGGGGTCATCTTTGAATTTGTAAAGTATAACAATCTCAAAGGACAATTTCTACTAGAGCCAGCTTGTCGGAATAGGATCTTAAGTCCGTCCCGAATAGAAAATTAACTGCAAAATCTAAGTCATAAAAAACATTAGGTTTTGACCTTATAACTACACACTATACACTTTAAAAGTAATTAATAAAACATTTAAAATCCTATTTGTGTCCACAGGGCAGTAGTCTCACAATTTGCATCAACTAGATCAACTAACACTTTAAACATGCAAAGTAATCATTCAGATAATGAATTATCAACATTACCCGGGTTATGTGGAATGAAATAAATACAGATTTACGAGAGAAAGTTGATGGGATAGGATTGAGGTTTCTCGCTTAGAGTTGGCTTCAAACAGCATACACATTACTATTATTTACTTCGATTTATATCTTGTCATGTTGTACGCGGCACCAGGTTAAATGCGGCAATTATTCCTTATTATAATACACCGAGAAATCACAATTGCAATGCCTAGACCCATAAAACAATATTGTAAAATAAGTGTGCCTTTTTGAAAATAATATAAATTATTACTTAATGTCTTGTTTGATTTGCTTCAATCGATTAATTCCATTTATTTTTTTAACATCGGAATATAGAGCGCGCGACAATACCATAAAATTGATAAATTGCAAAAAAATGGGATAGCGTTGTCAGCACCGCGAGACAGTTAAAAGCGTCACGTTAAGGGTTGTCTCTTTCGCACTTCCTCGCAAAGTTTTACTTTACAAATGAACTCAACAAACCTGATATATGTGTCCAGCCATAGTATTCACAGGATAGAGATTAAGTATATACTTAACATACTTATAATTTATCCTGAAACGTAACAGACTAGCTCACTAAACGGGTTATCCAACTTAAACGCAACTTAGCTGATGTAATGTTTGCTATCCGGTTGGATACGAATACCCTATCGGTAGAAGACAAAACCATGTTCCTCGAATATCTCGCCCACGTGCTAAGGCATGAATGATATAAGCTGCTTCAATTATGATGATGGGCAAAGTGGAAGGGAAGAGACGCGCTAGACGAAGGAAAAAATTGTGGCTGCGAAACATCTGGGACTGGACCTGTATTAGCACCATTGAACTACTATTCTACATGGCCAACGACAAGGAAGAATACGAGTACAAGAAGCTGACAGACAACCTTTAACACTGAAGAGGCACTCGAAAGAGAAGAAGATACTCGTAATATCATAATCAAAGGCATATATTAAATACACTAATAAAACCAAAAAAAATATCTATAAATAAATCGCTAACATTCAATCCGCATAGATTTAAATTAACGAATATGCTAACACGATGTATCGCAAAGCCCGATAGTTGTTCACCCAATCAAAGAGCGGCCCGGACGGATTCAATTGTATAATACCGAACAAATCTACGTATTGAAAATAAATCCCACTACATCATCCGCGCTTTTCAATTTTAATACCGGCTTTTTAAAATAACGGATGCTATTTTACATTTCTAAGCCGTTTGTGTTAATTATGGTATGTTTTTATAAGCCTATACAAAGAGTGCAAAATTGTCTCATATTTTTAAACAATACGTGGAAATATCAGATTTGAAAAATGAAGTGATATCGCGCTGGATCGTCAAGTCTGGAAAAATGCCTTTGCCCAGCATGTTCTAATGGTTCTAAACTTAGAAGCGGGTGAAAACAATAATATAAAACAATCAAAAGGTAAAGCATCATGACGGATTTACAGCGTATACTCCGGCGTTAAAGTACTATACTTTTAATACTTTAATACTTTTAATAACTATAATCCCTAAACGTAAACTAAAACGTTAAAAACGCAACTTATTTGAAATAACATAAAAAAAGTAAAATCGACTGTGGCTACACAATTACATCGAATGACGAATACTTTATTATTTTGCGAATAGTTATACATATTATATTTCCAGGTTGTTATATGTAGGGGAAAAATACTCGTAATAGCCAATTTTACGCCGTTTTATACTTTCCACGGCCTAACATTTTGTTCCCACATATTACAGTTCTAGTGGAAGAAAATGCCCCGGGCATTTAGTCCAACGTACTAATGTTTTTGTATGATGCGTAAATAAATAAATAAATTCCGCCAGGTGGATTCCACTCGTTTGCAATAATAACGAAATATTTATTATTCACGGGCGCCGGTTGCAGTCTAAAAATACAATCGTTTGATATCGCTCGTATGCTTCTATAAAAGGCTTGTTTGTTAAGTTGGTTGCATTAATGAACGAAGCCATTGGGGCGTTAGCCAATATTTACTTTTCACCCTTCTGTTCTGTATCTACCTATATTTGTTTTGCAACATAGGGCATGTATGCAAAGCATTTTTATTGAAGGTTGAATAGACATGACAACTGTGTTAAATGCTTTTGCTATTTGTGTCGTATTTTATACCCAATACTGTGCCAAAATTATTTTCTCTTTTGAACCGTAGACCTATCGATCATAACTAGAATGTTAAAACTACTGGTATACAATTTTACGTGGGACAACACGCATAAAATCATGTGCTAGACCATCGAAGTCTCGTTTCACCCGGATAAATAAGTAAGGAGCCGCTGACGACCGCGAGACGAGCGTAACCAACACTTAGAAAAACCATGGGGTAAGGAATAACATGGGTCGTTGGTAATCAAGCATGCCACTGGACCGCGCTGGCCCAGTTATCGACCTGCCTGCTTATGTGGAACATCTCTATAAGCGGATATGTCAGTGCTTAGTGGTTAGCGCATAATTTTATGATTGTAATATATTGGATCGGTGCATTGATTTTCGCGTCTAATGACAGTACCTATAACTATGTAATGGCAACGCACATTGGGATTGGGACTATGAGGTTGTAAGTTCGATTTGCATGACTGACATAATCGCCATTACTTAAAATATGAACGATTTTTTTGGTATAGCTAGAGTTTTGTCTCTAATTAAATCTTCACACAGATAAATCCGATGAATTGTTAATGGCATTAGTATCCCATCTGCCTACCCTTCAGAGATGCAGACGTGAACTTGAACAATATATTGTATGTAGCCCATGTCTTTAGGCACGCGTAGGCTGCGAATCGTGACTTCCCGGGATCAATTTGCGGGTCTGAAACTTTATACGTAAGTTTCTGCTTCTATTCGAGTAACATCATGACACAATGTGTCGTCCAATTTTGCGAGCGGTGCAATGACAGTGTATGTGTGTGAGCAAATAAAAATTTAGCAAAAAAAAAAATATTTTTTCTATTCTTTTACATATCAAGTTTGGATGGTACATAAAGTTATTGCTAAAATAAAAATGCACAACCTTTATTTTTAAAGACGCAACAGTACGCAGGGGTTTATTTTAATATTTTAGCAAAAACAATGATACATCTACCACATAAGCATGATATTGGTAAAAAAATCCAAAAAAATAACATCATTCTTTTTGAGAAATTTTTATTGACATTGTATCTGAAGTCACTAAAAATACTTCATTTTCGATCTCAATCTGGATACAAACGGTGTGTTCATATTTTAAACGATTTGCTTATTACTTTTATAAAATTATAGTGTCCTTTATTAGAATCAGTTTAGTTACGATTATATTCGAGATATTATATTCTTCTTTTTATTTTTTTAAGACAATAAAAAACTTGCCTAATTGTCGTGTGTAGGTGTGGTCTATCTCATCAATGATTGCTTGAATCAGTGCTATTTCAAAACAAACTGATCGTAAATGTAAGAATAGGATTGCTCATTGCAGCTACATTAAACAGCAATTTTAAAAGCCGGTTTTGCTACTTACTCCGATCATTGACAGTCTTTAATAACTCACTTGACGGACAAACGTGGTGCTAAACAGCCAATTTGCTGTAATTAGGCGCTGAACATAGTCCAGTAGGTCCCAGATTAAAAACAGCCATCAAACGAGCGGCCGGCCCGACTTATTCCGCTCCAAGCAAAACAATTTAAATTCAATTTGTAACGTTCCATCCTGCCGATTCGTAAAATTTTGTTTCACTCTGAATTCTATAGGGTTGACAATAAATTTTGAGTCAGACGGACACTTTTATTATTTCGCCAGGGTCGATAAACGGCGAATTAATTGAAGGGCTAATTGAAGTGAGAGAAACCCTTTCGGCGCTGTGTTTAAGTTAAAATGTTAAGTCAATATTCACAAAGTTACACGAACAGGGTCTGATTGTGCGAATTGAACGGTAGAGTAAATACTTTATTTAATTAGGCACGTGTATGTTTCGTCCACTACAATGAAAACGCTAGTGAAACCTACACAAACACTGAGGTAACATTTACAAAAACCGCCAATTGTGCGGCTTTAAGTGAAAATATTTCGGTGCGGACGAGGAAAACCGGAATTTATTAGATTTAAGGAAATTCAGTGGAGTTACTTACAAATTGACCGGCCTTCGGTAAAATGCAAAAATTACTCGAATACCATGAAAACAGAACAGCCAGTTGTATGTTGTTCCAATATGATTTATTTATATTTCGGCATTGTAGTTAATTTATAAATGTTATGAGGTGTTTGAGGTGTTTGTGTGTACGTAGTTATTTATGTAGGCGAGTAAGTTATCCGGTCGGTCGGAGCGGCTTCCTAAGCCAGGATTACGCGGCCTTTGCCGAGTTGTTCCTTCGCCTCACTATGTCTTCCTCACTACAAACGTTATCTCGACGGTTCTGTGTTACTATAATAGGAATTTCACACAAAAAGATTGGTCATGCATTGTAAATATAATAGGCATGATATCAGTGAGACATTACTAGAATTTCGTTTAGTGCTGAAGTTCGCAGCCTCGACTCCATTCAAGTAAGGAGACAATAAGGCCGTACAAAGAGCCCATTCATAGTATTGCGATTACAACAAGGCAGCGCCAGACCCAAGTTAACACTCCATAACGCTTCAGCTTAGTGGCTTATGAATGTTTTACAAGATACCACAGGAAAGCTCCGTACATTGTGGATTTACCTTTTGAATCTGTTAACAACTTGTGATAAAATGAACAGTTTATAAAAGCTAGTATTCATGAAATGTACGCTGCGGCTAATTATTTATTCATACACCTATAAAGAGAGACGTGAACTAAAATAGGTTTTTAAAACAAAGAGTTACAATTTGCGGATCCGACGCTCCCGGCGATTTGTTCCAGACGCCCAGTAAAATCTGAAGTTAAGATAGATTAAATTGGCTAGAAACATACAAAAAATGAGAAAAGTATAAGACAAAAAGGGTACATAATATCTTCTATTTTAACGGTCTGAGTGATATTTTTCACTGTTAAATGTTAGGTTAAATTACATTATAATATTTATCGCATTGTTATTCCATATGACGCAAAAATATAACTTACATGAGAGTATAATGTTTAAGTATTCCTGAAGCCAATTACAATGTTCTATCTAAATCATCAGCAATTATAACTTTTCGGTTAAATTGCTTTCGTCAATACCTTCTTCCATCCAGTTTAGTTACAAAACAGGAAAGAATATCCACGTTTTCAAAATTCAAAAAGCGAAAGATAAGTAGGTTAATTTTAAGCCATTTCATGGAACGTAGAAAGGTTTCTTAATTGTATTAAGGGATTATAGTTCACCGAACCGAGGTACCTCGTGCCATACACAATGCGGTTTATCAACCGAGATGGATAGCCTAGTTCCTGGTATGTCTTACTAACATTAGGTTTTAATGGATGTTGGGCTCACGTTTTCCTTGAAGACGGAACGCGAGGTGCGTTTGCTTTGAAGGACACGCCGTTTTCAGCTCATTATCGTACGTTTCCATTTTTTTGGCATTGTACCTACTATCTCCCTTAATTATTCATAAAAACTAATACTCCAAACATTATTTCCATCATAAAAAAGGCGAATAGTTAAAATATCGTGTTAAATAATGAACATATTTTGAAGTTTTTTGCTTAATATTTTCTATTTGGTGGACGCACAAAATAGTGGTTTCAATTACCTGTAACAAACTTGGTTTCAGCATAGTCATGTATTCACGAAGTTTAAGGATACACACTTCTTTTTGCCTTAAATCACATGTAGCGAGGCTTTATTTGTTCAGACGACGTACTGATCACTCAACCGACTTTTAAGTAAGGCTAATTATGACTCTTTTGGTGGCAACGTAATTCGGTTTGCCGATAGAATAGCCATCGTCAAAAAAACATAGTCTCATGTAATAATTAACTTGCATTATAATGTGAGAGCAAACAGTGATATTATTTTTACGGAACAGTTACTTACAAAAATATTCCTTTAAGCGATCTGCATCCTACCATCATGTACTTTCCCCACAGAATTTTAATGAAACGGTATCAATTTGTTTTATCAAAGTCCCTTTGTAGCACTAATACTGAAACAGTATTACATAGGTATTGGCTGCAAGCTTGTAATTCACGCGTACTGATAGCCGCAGGGCCTGGCCCAAACTGGGCTTACTATATAAACATTATCGGAAAACGATTTGATGCGAATATTTCGGACCTTGCCACTAACACGTTTCTTTTTAGTGATCAAAACTTTTGGCCCGCTATGACGCTCAATCTGTTTAGATCAATGAATATTCATATGAATTACTGCTTATATTGTTTGTTGGCAAGTAAGCACTGTTGTGTAGTATTAGGAATCATTGTTGGGTGTACATTTAAAACACATTGTATATGTAAGCAACAGAGAACATTAATGTTTCGCTATTCTGTCCTTTATCACAGAGAATGACGATGTTTCCATTCGTATTTATTTGTCTTTGCATTCAAATAAGTTTCTATTTCGAAACATATTTGAACGTATAAAAAGACAACGTAAAAAAAATATTAATAACATTTATTAAAAGATTTTTCTTCCGATATTAATAAATATAGGTATATGAGATAACAATAGCGCAGGAATTTAATTACTGCATCTACAAGCCATTAGTCATCAGTTTCCATAATATGCAATAAGCGAGTACAAATTAAAGACGAGGGCAGCTCCTCAACGATTTATGAGTAAGGCAAATTTATTACCCGTGAAAAGATGAAACAGTATTAACGGTTTGGAATTCTCGTCATTATCGCTTTTGGAGATTAAAGTTCTGACCGTGCGGTTTAATGAGTCACCACGAAATACTTTGGGTTGAGTCATTTATAAGCGTTTGGTTGCAACGTTCTTTATTCGAATTATGCAAGAGCAGGTCAACGATACCAACCCGCACTAGGCCAGCATTATATGGCCTAACCTCTTTCAATCTTACTCTCGATTGTAGAGGAGGCCCGTGTCCTGCAGTAGGACGTATAAGGGGCTGATACAGGTCGACAATATAAGGAAATTCCTATATCGATGTTAGACGACCTAGTTAAGGTTCCAGGACGTCGCTGTTTGCAGGTGGTTTCCAATAGGTCGCTATGGAATTCCTTGAGGAAGCATGTGTTCAGTAGACTTGTTATGGCTGGAGAGAGAGAGAGAGAGTGAAGGAAGGGAAACTTAAAGACTTTAGTTGCGATTTAATTTAAACAATATAGGTATCGTAAACAGTGGTCAGGACGGGAACGCATACGCTGACGAGTCGTGAGGAGTTGTAATGTATGGGTTTATAGAACACGTCACAAAGAGCCCTCCCGCCGAGCGCGACGGCGAGACCTTATAATAATATGCATGTGATATAATTATATGCGATTATATCTATTTCTCCCGCCTAACAGCAGTGTAAATGCACTGTTGTGTTCCCTTTTGAAGGACATTGTAGCCAGAGTAACTACTGGACATAATGAGACTTAACATCTTATGTCTCAGGATGACGAGCGCAATAAAACATAAAAATGGGGTAATTTAATACTTTCAAAGTATTTTGTTTGACAGTGGATAATCTTATTTTTACACTATTTTAATACATATTAATAAACAATTACACAAGTTATATTGTCAGTCATAAACAATTAATATAGGTAACTTAGAAGTTTAATGGTAATAATATTCTGTGATCTCTTTATCTGAAAGTGATTTTGGAGTTTCCCAATATTCCGGGTATATATAGGTAGGTATATGAAAAAGCTGCACATGGACGTCAGGTCACGACGTGTGGGGGGGACGGTAGCCACAATTTTCATTGTTTATAATTTGTTTACACTATATTGAAAAAAAAGTATATATTTAATTTATATTCTTTGTATACATTTACTATTTAACAACTAATTATGAATTAAAAAAGGGCGTATTATAAATAAATATCCAACTTCTGATTTAAATTATTTCAAATGCTACAACACCTTCTGCTAAATGTACAACACATTAATCTGAGAAATTTGCTTAGTCGCACATGGCATTATTTCGATTTTATTCGAGCTATAACGCTAAGTTTTTCGCTTTCCACGAGCGTAGTGCTCGGAAAATTCCTCTTTTCGGTAGTTTTTCACTTAGAGGCGCTGTGTCGAAACTTTTATATTAGATGACGAGAAAACTTGGCCGCGGCCCCTCCGTCGCTACCCGGTTTTTTGAAGATCATTTTGATTCCAACGGCAATTGGTTAAAAGGAAATTACTGAAACGATACGAATAGTTTTCTTGTGTTATTTTATATTTTATTTCGTGATTGCGATTGTAAACACTTATTGCATTATAGAAGAATGTATTTCTCGTGTTGTATAAAATAAAATCTAAACAATTCGACTTTCAAAAATCCCTAAACAGGCAGTGAATACGAACATAATATAAAACAACGTATTGGACCAAAAAAAAACTTTTCAAAAATTTAATTATCTTTATTTTCATGCCAGTTCGAACAAAGTGTTCAAAATTCCTAAATGGAATAGCATTCAAATCATTTTAATGGTTTCAGCACATCGCACTAAACTGCACGGACAGGCGAGTGGCCGATCACTTATTTAATGTATTGCACTTTCAGAAACTAATATGTGTAAAAGCTTTCTACATACATTTAAACATGATAGTTTTATAGCAGTTTTATAACATAACTACTGCAATGAGAAACGTATTTTGTAAATTAACTACTTAACGAATTGGAAAAATAATACATTTTTTGCCATGAACAATATTTGGTTGTAAAAACCTCGAGTAGAATTGAGTGTCATTAAGAGTTTTAAGTCATTGATCTTGATTGTTGTCATTTAATAATACCATCAGGATCTTGAAAGAAACTTATAGTTATATCCTTAAAAATAACAAATTCGGAAGTGAGTTTGTTTATTTGGTTCGTGTTCACGTCTTGGTAACTCAACTGATAAACACGAAATATGGCGCAGAAGTTGTCAAAGGTACTGAAAACGACTCCGGGTGCTTTTCACACCGAAAACTAGTATTATTCCCGAAGGTATAAAAAATAACCATTAGAAGGTCAGGAAAAAATACGTCTAGCATAAAACTCGGACTGCTGTTATGAATAAAGTACAACTTAGTGCACAACAAAAATATACATGCGGTTCCTTCGCCGAAAATGTGATATCTAGAAAAAACTCTGCACCCAGTTATATTAAAACGCGAGCGACCCAGCGACCAATATCTAGTCAAATAAATTCAAAGTGAGCCAACCGATTCTGCATAATTTGTTAGAAGCCATAATAACCTTACATAATGTTTTCGCCGACTGACCCTGGCATTGGTAAAGTTCATGAACGGTCGTAGCTACCAAGCGGGCCGTCTGCCTACATAACATATCCAGTTTCCATAAAAGTATACGAATTGATATGGACTTTATGATAGAAGTTAAAAATAGAACTTATATTATTTTCCTACGCGTAAAAATTTGTGCAATTATTATCTTTTTCATATTATATTTGACAGCTTGCAAAATATGAACGAAATCTATGTCGTCATGTGGTTACCGTTTTTTTTCGCTTTTTATTAATTTTATAATTATGTATGTTATTGTAGCTTTGTTTAGAGTTTGAGTTGGAGTTTTACATCTCAGTTTGACTTAATTATGGTATTTTTACATCGAAGTAGATAATTCAGAAACGACATCAGAATTTCGTAAATTATTGTTAAAGGAAAAATCATTCAAAAGGGGTAGATATGTATATTTCTACTATGTAATACTTAAAAAAAATGATGTTACATCTTTCGGGCTACGTTGTATAGTTTTATAGTCTTTACAATCTTAAAACAAGTTTTAGCTCACTTTCAAGACAACCTTGAAATGAACTGACTCGACCATATTATGTTAATAACCAAATGACCAGTTTATGTGAACTAGGGTTCGTCCGACGGTCAAAATTCGACCGTAATTCGACTGTACACCGTTTATATCTGCATAAGTCCCATATACGTCCCACTGCAAAGCACAGGCTTACTCTAAAATCGTTAGTACGATAGAAAGAGGTTAGGCTATACCTATAGTCCTCCACGCATAATGTCCCCTAACTCATCACAATAAAACAATACCGTTTACGAAAACTAAAAATTACAAAAATATAACATTAAATAGAATTAACAAAACCAACAACAAATTATTAAAAATGATTAAAATGATTGCATCTAAACTTTTATAAATTATTTTGTTTTATTCACTTTTATCTGTAACCAATCCGGATATATCATTTTTTTTTACTCCAATTCTCTTTCCAACACCTACCGTTTATATTCTAGTTTGATATTCCAATATTTCATACACTGAGGCAATGAATTGATGGACAAAAGACAGAATGCCATTGAGTTTTGGTGCCGACTAAAATAAAAATACTCTGGCGTTCAATTTGATTGAAGATTTAAAAATGGCGTATTTTATTGAAAACATTTTACGTATTTTTCTGTAAAAATATTTTAAAGCAATTAAGTTCACGCCATGTTTATTCCATTTAACGATGAATAACAGCCTCTTGACAAGTCGTGTAGCGTCATTGAGCCATGGGGCATCGACCAGGGTTCCGCAGCGTCCACTGCGCTCAAAATCTCTGTGTGCAGTCAGCCATGCGCCGCGCCGTCCGGCTAGACCACGTTCCGTATCGCGCTGACCAAATTATCCCTATCTCTTTAATTCCCTCTACAAACTGGTCCATCTGCGGTGAGCCGTGTAAACTATTAATTATGTACAATATTATTTGATCTGCCAGGATGATGGCGACCTTATTATTTGATGTTAACATATAAATTATAAGTGTTACTTGGCGAAAGACAGGTACGCCGGGTGAACAAAGAAATATATATGAAAATAATTACACCGTATTGCAGATTTTATTAGGCCCGAATGGAAGATAGTCTTTCGTCTCATCTCATAACTACGCTTATCAGCGGAAGCAGTGTCATATGTGGCACAACAATGCGGTTACAATACTTTAAAAAATAAAATGCTACACGCTGCCAGGCTACGGTTGAGAGGGATTTAAGGCTTATTCTACTACGCTAGTCCGTCTAGTGCCACCCTAGCACCGTCCCTCCGTACCCAATACCGCCTAGTGCGGATTAGCGGACTTTACACACCTCTAAAACTTTTGTGAAGAATTCTCATGTAGGCGTTTTCTCACAATGTATAAAATTTGGTATATTTTATTGTAATTTTTTGTATTTTTATAACAATTGAATTCGACAGCCTCCGTGGGGCATTTGGTTAGACGCCGGCTTTGAAACGATAGGATGCAGGTTCGATGCTCGCACCGAAACAAATGTTTGTGTGATCCACAGATATTTATTTCGGGTCGGTTTGTGAGACCGAAAAGTCTCTCGTAGTTGCCGATATGCACGACACAAGACTCGATCTTAGTGTGGGGTCAGGACTATGTACATGTGACTGTTGGGTGTATTTATTTATTTAAATATAATAATATTATCCTTTTTCCTTGGATATGGAAACGCACTTATGTAATATGTTTTTGTACAAAAATTTCCTATTTTAAGCACGTGCATGGTTTGATTCCTTACACAAAACTATCGATATCGCCGCATCGCTTTGTACAATCAGTCTAGCCGATGAAACGCTTAACGCTTACAATTTTCTCATATTTTATACCAACGTTCGGATTTTCAAATATTTTCTTTATTTTTTTAACTTAAATAAGAGCATTTAAGTATAAACCTCGCTTTGAACTACAAAGCTTGTCTAGAGTATGTTTTAGCCTGCATTAAGTAAGATTACTGAAGATGCAAAATCACTTAACTTTTCCCTTTGTTAGGTTCGTTAATGTTGTATTACAGCGTGCGTATTCTTTAGTAGTTATTATAAAATGCCCTCAGATAAGCCGCGAGTTCATTCACTTAATCAAAACTATAAACGCAATATCCATATGTATTTTTTTATTTATTCTATGTCTAGTTTAAGCAACTGTATGTAGAGTGGTATGTATAGCAATGCCGCCTTAGTTTAAGCTGTTAAGGTGTTATATTCAAGGTAATCAATCAATAAATAAATATATTAAAATATGATCATGTCTACAAAATGTATAATAGAGTTGTTATCTCTGACTATTTCAGCAACCATTGCAACTCCTATCAACCAGGATCTATATATACACGTAAAGAATTGAGACTGAACATTGAAGCTCGCCGATTCTCTTAGGGATAATACTCGCCAGCGCGCCTTTAATCTGCGAAAAAATCAGAAAGCTATCGAATAAATGGAGTTGCACACCAATAGTTGTCAACTTCCACAGCAAAGCGGGAGACAAACTATTGAACTAACAGGCGTTATTCTCCGATACAACGATGTCCCACTCTGATACAATTGCTGTTTATATTCAACAGCATTTAAGTTTTACACAAAACGTAACTACTTTTAAAAGCTACCGCTACCTTAGTCGCGTGGGGAATGTTCTATAATATAATAATTATAGTGTTTCGTTGCATGATTCAAGGATACCGTCTGAGAGAGAGAGAGTATTCTAAAAACATAAACTTACTAGAATTATTCCAAGTACTAAGCGGCTACTTAGTGATAAAGCCTTTATAATAAATTTAAAAAAAGTACATTATTCTAGCGTGGTAGACTAAAACCCCTACTCCCGAACGGTCGGATGTCAGTCCGTGAAATTATGACCCAAATCTGCTAAATAGCTACAAAATCAGCAGTACACCAAATTCTACCACAAAACAACAATTACCTTAGTTACAGTACCAAACAAACATTCCAAGGGTAGATTAAATTTTGCCGTAATACAAACAGTCTATTAATTTGGGGCGAGGCGACGTGCCTAAATCCTTTGGTAAACTAAAGCTTACATGAATACATAGATTGCTGTTGTATCAAACAACTTCACGATCCCACGATACTGTTGCTTCAATATCCGCTTCGAAGTCCGAACGTAGTGATGGCCGGCGGGCTTGTTAAGCGGATTTTTATTTTTTCTATCAGTTGTAGCAACAGGGATCCCATACAAATACAGGTGTCGATAGGGGTTACGATTCATTTTTGACTTGTGATTTATTCCCCAATTTTTGGACGGTTTATTTTTCGATATATGCTTCTGAAATTCTCCACGAATTCAGCAATAGCATATGTATAGAAATTGATATATCAAACAGTCTAAACGAAATGGCTCTTAGTTTTATAGTAACTTAACTGTTTTTACTACATTTTATCGTGGATATCAGATACCACAACGTTTTAGGCATGTTTTGTATCAACATTTAACATTTGTGGTAGTGGTCATTAAATTTATACGTAAAACAGAATATCTATAAAATTGTGTTGAAGTTGAACTACTCAATACAAGTCTTACACAAAATTACATTCTATTTGGGAATAAGTTATTCAAATAAAGTGATTTCCGACCTCCCTTTGAGTTCGTCAATGCGATTTTCCGAAGAGACACAAATGTAAATATTTTGCCCAGCTTGTGCGTTCGTACACACAAGTATTTGCGTATGAAATGATAATTCTATTTTGATAGGCATCGTTAGATAAACCTTATGAAGTTCCTGCTATAATTTTCTCATTCTTCTATAGACTAACATGTAGATCATATCATTTCTGTTGCATAACCAAAATCATTACCGTCGGTGAGTAGGTAGTCCTTTATTCCATTCTAAATATTGTATTTTTGGAACTGGAAACCAATTAACGTATACATCCATCCGCCCACACGCGAAATATCATTCTAACATTATTAGATTCTGCAACAGAATCGTCAGTTTGTGGAACACAGCTAAATTTAGAATAGAAATTTGTGGAACCTTTAAAATACATCCGTATTTCAACACTGAAAATTTTAATAGAATTCCGGCTTTCTATGGTTATTTGATATATTTTAAATTTAGTCCTTTAGAGAATGTTACGTCGGAGATTATTTATTTATTTATTTATTTATTTATTTACACACTTTATTGTACACCACAATAAAAGATAATAACACAGAACAGTAAATCACTTAAAGCTAATTATTAATTATATTACTATTATAATACATTACATTATAAAAACACAATATTTTTGATCATTTTGCTAGTATGCGAGTGGTATCCCGACCGATAGTGTCCTCGAAAGTCCGAACCTCGACACAAACATTAATACCCATTTGGGCCCACTTTACGAATTCATGTAATTATTTCCTGCTTTTTTAAATTCGGGTTAGACTTTCCGTTGTCTGTTGGTGAATATTTTTTTCGACCCACTTATGAATTACTTTAATTACATAGATTAATGAGTATAGTAGTCAAACTTTGTGTTTATTGCAACTTCAATTTTTTTTTCATAACTATAAATATTTACTAAAAATATATTCAACAACATTTACATTTAAATAATGTCACTTTCTCAAGACACTATCTCATTCGTTCTTTATTTGAAATACATTGCTGGCTACATTTACGAAGGAAAAAAACAACAGATCTTTTTAGAACATTAGCTTATTTTATTTGAAGGATATAAATGGATGGTGGCGTCAGCTAGACCGGCCGGATTGGATTTTGAATTGAAGTGACAGCGTGATGGAGAGGAGGGCAACATTAACCCGGAGAGAGCAACTTACAGTCAACGAAAGTATATGGGCGTTGAAAAAGAAACAATGGATATTTTTGAAACCAAATTTGATTAAGTTTATTATTAAATTAGTTATCACACTTAAGTTGCAGGTTTAGTTACTAAAATCTTCTTTATTTACACGATAGTGGAACTAATTAACAAAACAAATAAAGTAACATTATATAACAATGTTTTAACATTTTGTGTGAGAATTATTGTATTCGACAGTTGACTTATTGAAAGATTGATGTATCTCCATTCTCAATTGAGGGATTGCTATGATTGGTTGTTAAATAAAAAATGTGAAATTATTCCGATCAGATGACACTGAATGACGTGGTCCCAATACGGTTCCCGTGGGAATGATTTCTTTTTTAACGGTATTTGAGGTAACAGTCACTTCTGCCAATGCCACGTGACAATTATTATCCCGCTGGATGTACATTACACATTTTATTTTCTACTTTAGGGGCAGGTATGAAGCATTCATTGTCCGTATCATGTAAAAAAATATGAAGTATGAATGAAATGTTGCACTTTTGCAAAATTAACTGTGTGTATATTTCATGACAATCTCCGTGGCGCAGTTGGTTAGACGCCGGCTGTGAAACGAGAGGCCGTGGGTTCGATCTCTGCACCGAGACAAATGTTTGTGAGACTCACAAATATTTGTCTCCGGCCTGGGTGTTTGTGAGACTGATAATTATCTTTTAGTTTCTGATCATAATGTGGGGTCAGGACTATGTATGGGATTCTTCGGTGTATTTATTTCTTTATTTTAAAATATGTTACATAATTTCGAAATTAATTATACAATATCCAAGATAAATATGGATTGTTACATTCCAAATGTGCAAGAAAATTTCAAATATTTCTAAAAGTATCGTTTATCGAACCACCTAGTATCGGGTTCATTTAAAGAATTGAATAAGCTGGTATCGGATATTTTCTACACACCAATAACAGAATCATATTATTATGTTCATTTCTCAATTATAAAATTCGCAGAACACTGTTGTGATGCAACAGCGAACATAATTTAATCGCAGAAGAGTTTGTTACAATATTATTATAGTCCATTATGAGTTGGAATAATTTTATTGTGTTGTTTGAAAGGGAAGCCCGTATTATCAGAACAAATAATCGTTATTTACTAAACAAGATATGAAGCAAACGAATTAAGCTCATTATGATTTTGCACACGGCATAACAATATGAAACTGGACTACTTATATTTGGAATCTCAATAAAGGTATAAATAAACCCCAAAGGGATGTTTCCAGCTTATGGTAAGTGCCTTGAGCTGTGTATAGTAATATATGAAACTACAAGGAACGTTTTGCTCTAAAGACAATTCTTAATCACTTTAACATTGTTATCGGTGCGAGTATCAAAGTTTTTTGAGAAGGTTTTCTAAACTTCTATTAGTAAAAAACCATAACTCGAAATAATATAAAATACTCACAATATTAATAAAGATGAATGTCAAATTCACTAGAATGTCTACTTCTAGTCATAGAATTTTCACTGATCGGAAATTCTCATAAATTGTCTAATATAATAAACACTAGCACACAATGACTTGCATAATATCAAATATTTGGCACCCTACATATACTCCATCGCTTTACGTGTAGCGCGTTTCAGATTAAGCTGTTACTACACTGAAGATTAAAATGTCACAAGCTCATACTATTAATAAGTTACTAAAGTCACTCCACTCGGCTCCGACAAATTAATCCTGTGATTTGTCGACGTCGGACCTGTGAATTCTTTATACCTCAGCGTACGATGCTAATTTCGTCTATATATACCTAGAGAAGATGGGACTTTAATCACTCAGGTCGCGGATCTATTTCCGAATCCGGTTAAATTGGTGAGAGGTAAATTGAAATGCTAGACTAGACTAGATTGAAACTAAAATATGGATATATTTTAAGATTTCAATAGCTTGCCATCTAATCTGGGTCATGGATGTTTAAAATTATTCGGCTTGAAAAGTTTGATCTGTTTTTAAAGTTACATGACTTTTATAGGTAGCTTAAATCTATTATTCGGACTTAAGTTTAAAGATACTAATATCTCACTTCCCGTTTTTCTTTATCTTTATCCGTTTACATAAATTTCGAATTTATAAAATCTCGGGTTGGACGATTGATTAAAATCCAATAATTACTTGCGTTTATTAATTTTTCATGTTCCATCTTTTATTTTAGTTATATTTATAAAGTAATTATAATTTTTCACAGTTCACACCAATTTTATAGTACTTAGAGAAGGAACACGAGCAATATGATATAAACTTTATTTTAATTACGAGTAATATTAATATTTGATGTTATTTAAAATGTAAGTGCGTGGTGGCCTGTTGGTAACGGACCAGACGCGGCTGCCTACATGTTCACGGTGGTCGCGGGTTCAAATCCCAGGGCACACCTCTGACTTTTCGGAGTTATGTGTGTATTGATAGTCAATCACCACGCACTTTAACGGTGAAGGAAAACATCGTGAGGAAACCTGCATACCGTAGCGATTTTAAAAAAAAATTCTACGGTATGTAAGTCCGCCAACCCGCACTAGGCCAGCGTGGTGGACTATATGGCCTAACCACTCTCAATCGATTCTCTCGATTGTAGAGTAGGCCCGTGCCCTGCAGTGGGACGTATATGGGCTGATATAGATATAGATATAGATTTAAAATGTAATGTACATTTCCTCTAATGTGATATATGGATTATTATTTTGTTCCACTGAGTGGAGTGTTCAATTAAAGTCATAATGGTTATAAAATCGTGCTCTATCGCGAATCATCGACAGTTCAATTGACACAGTTATAGATTTGAACTAACAATAAAGCCGAGTAATCGTTTCTGATAATTTATATTATTTGTATTTCATTGAATTTGCATAACGTAAAATCATAAAACTAAAATATCTTTACTTGCTGCAGCTGAACAATTAAAACTTGATTTTTCAATGAATTAATTATTATTTCTGCTGAGACTAAGAATATTTTAATATCTAGCAATTAATTTAAATGAAATGAAATGAAATGAAAATATTTATTGAACCCATGAAATGTCATACATTATTTAGATTCAGTCACTTTTTTCCACTACCACCCGGTTCACAAGGCTGTTTTCGCCAGAGAAGAACGGGCAAGAAACACTAGCGTTGCTCTTTTAAAACAAGTTTACAATACAGTATTTATACAGAGGTTGCAGCGTTAAATTCAGAGCAGTTCATAGATAATTTAGAATAGTAATGATGAATAGGGTAATTGGTCAAGTGATTTTGTACGGTTGAGTTAGGTAAGTAAAGTCGCCCAGAACGCGGAATCAGTACACTGTTTCACCAAAGCAATGAATAGAAATAAAAGTTTTAAAGTAATTAAAAGTTATCATTATAAGCAAATCGAGCAGACCAGTCCACACAAGCAGCACTCGTTCACGAGTATGACGCATGTGCCAGCCATCGGCCTCCTCAACCATGTTACAGGGAAGTGACCGACCCGGCACACGACGCCGCCGCAAGCACAGACGTTTTAGCGAGCATGACTTACTCAAATTGCTTACAACTACGATGAAATCAAATGAACGAATTATTACATCTATACTAAACAATGCACATCCGGTTGGGGGACTTATATTATGTTATGTTCCCAAGCCTTATTATCCTCTAGGTATTCTGAAATTTTATAGTAAGCTTTATTACACAACTGTCGCTTAACAGTGGATTTAAATTTGTTTATACTTAAGGCTTTTATGTGAGTGGGAACTTTATTATAGAAGTGTATACAGTAACCCTTAAAAGATTTGCTGATTTTGTGGAGCCTGGTCTTATGACTGACTAGATTATTTCTATTTCTAGTACTTTTGTCATGAACATCGCTTAACTTTTTAAATTTCTCTATATTTTTATGGACATACATAAGATTAGTAAATATGAATTCAGATGCTACTGTCATTATGTTTATTTCTTTGAATTTTCCCTCAGAGATTGTTTGGAGCTTAGTGAATAAATAGATCTTATGGCTCGCTTTTGGAGAACAAAGATTGCATTAATGTCAGCAGCACCACCCCATAGCAAAATTTAGAAACATAGTTATTTGAAATATATCTCTTATTTGTCTTTAAGTTTTAAGACACTTTAATAAAATTTATGAATCATGTAACAAATAGGTTGACAGATGCGAAAAAAATAATCCAGAAGGTGAGCAATAAATTCTGCCTCATTTGGCACAAATCAGAAGTCAAAACGCAAATAGGTACTTTATATCGACAATGATTCAACAATGCGACACTCGAACTGAATACAAAGTGTATATTCATAGAACTTAGCAAGGCCGAGCAGCGACCACCCTCATTAACAATGAATATATTTTTGAATATGATAATATCATTGGTCTCTGACCTGGCTTTTGTCTCGGCTAATATATTGCGATTTAAAATGACGATACTAATACTTCGCATGTCAATTCTACGAATACTGTATGTCCGATTGTTTTCGGTGCCAGTGAAGCCAGTGCATTTAGCAAGTGCCAAATTGTTAGTGCCTATTAGAAATTATGTAATTAACACTGGCTTTCTTTCAAAAAATAAATTAATCCCAATAACTATTAAAACAAAAGTTTGTGCGTTTGTTACTTCTTCCCGCTCAAAGAACTGGACTAATTTTGGTGACATTTGATTTAATGAAATATCTAGGTGGCACCATGGAACAAAATATTTATTATACTTTAAGAGTAGTGTCTGGGATCTTGCTCTTTACGACGAAGTAAACTGATTTTCATTTCATTTTAATGACTTATTATTATATTACGTATGAATAATGACTTCACCCAATTGCAAATACTTTATGGCGAGGGATCCGTTTTAGCAAAAAAATCATAAATGCTCTGTTTCTATTGGTCATAGCGTCATTTCTCGTCAATTCAACATCAAAATAATTTTTCAATTCTATCTAGTGGTTCCTGAAATTAGCGAGTTCAAACAAACAAAATCTTCAGTTTTATGTTTTAGTATAGATTACCGGTGCGGCCCAGTTCGCCCGGGTGCGGATGTTCCACACCACACCAGGAACCAGAGCAATAAAAAAGGAATAGAACTATACATATAAACCTTCCGCGTCGACCATTCTATCTAATGAAATCTGCAATACAATCCATTACGTATTTTAAAAGACCTAAGGCCTAAGACCTTCATAGAGACAGCGGGAATCGAATTTTCTTAATACTATGTATAAATAAGTAAATACGCGGTTATAAAACTCGCCTCAATGTTTAGTCAGTGCGACCCAATTCCTCACCCCATCGTTTGTCATATCAGAGACCTTAAAAGATGGCAAAGGGATCCATCTCTGGCGGCGAAAGTGTGAGCGAACTATGCATATAAAAACGTTGTATGGCCTCGTAAGGCGAACATGAAATTGGGAGCAATATTTGATACTATGCCACGTTTGGATATGGTGGACAAGGCAAAGATTAAGCTTCATTCACTTCAACTTAATTTTATCCTCAAATACTGCTTTATATCTTAACCGTAACTACACACCAAAACCACCGGCCAAGCGACATGGCTCGCCGGCACAACCCGGCGTCCTACAAGAAAAGAGTGATGTCGGCAACAAGCGCCCGCACGTGTTGCCCGCCGAACCATTACGATTGCATCTCATAGTACTAGACAGAGACTATGGACGTCCACTTTGCCCGATTCTGACATAACACTTTCGCCCTGACCACTTTCATCAATTTCTACTTCTGACCTGTCGCTTGTCTACGTGTTTATCCAGGATGTCAGCTATCCCATACCAAATTCAACGAATTATCTTAAGCATTTTCTGAGATAACCGTGCACAACCAAAAAGACAAGCAGACAAAAATTTTAATAATATTTTGTATTGGTCACAAAGGTAACATCTTCCATACATATATCGACCACTTACAAAATTATAATATTATGTATAGATATTAATTAAAAATGCAAGGATTGATAGAAATACACCGAAGCGAAACACTATCAAGTGTGCCGATGCCTTTCTGAATAAGGATGGATGTGGAATATCCAATATCATTTGTAATGAGGGAAATTGTATTTGCGTCGGCAGCACATTAATTACAGTGAACGTCTTTCTATAACTATTTTTTTTACCATACCAATATCTGTTACTTTTCATTTATTCTATGAAACAGCACAAAATGTATTTGGCGTAATTGCACTTTATCTATAATTGATAATGTAGTTGACATAAAAAGATAAAAAAATATTGTGTGGGGAGCTTTAGCTTGTTATCTGGAAAACCAACAGCGATGACGCGTGTAAAATATTTTATTAAAACAACATTATTTATATTATTAAAACTGTGAGATTTTGAATTCCTTTAAGAGATGAAATCAGATCACAATTACCTCTTAATTCTTAAATCAAATCAAATCAAATACTTTTATTGTGGACATAGGTTTACATAAGCTGTTACATTTTGTTCATCTGTACAACTATGGCCCGCCAAATTGGCATACAATTATATAAAAATTACAAAAAATACCTACAATAATTACTACAAAGCTAGTTAACATTGAGAGAGAAAACAATAATAATAAGTCCAAACATAAAAAATATTAAATTATGTAGTAGTAGAAACGATTGAGTCTTGTAAGTAATCTTGTATTGAATAGTAGCATTTATCTGCAAGGAGTGTTATTAGATATTTTTATATAAAAAAACTTGTTTTTAAAATACGCATAACGTTAAACTCAATATATTTTTCTTCATGCAATTTTAGGTTGTTTGCAGCTTTAAAGAAATGAGATTTAAGTATTCTGTTACAATTTTTCTGAGTATCAGTTAAATATTTTTTATGAATAGATTACGAATGCCTATGTTCAATATTTATTGGGAAGTCAGTTTAAGATATCGGGCTACAAGCTCAACAAGTTTTGCAGTGCTCCATTACTTCCATGACCTATATTAACTGGCGGGCGGAAAATGAACAACCTTGCACATTATACAGTGCCTGATTGCAATAACAAATTACATTAGAGGTAATCGTTTTGAGGAAAATTCATATAACGGTGATGTCCCAGTACTTCTATGCCGAAGTAAGAAACAGACCACAGTGCCGACCGTAAGACATGGACAAGATTGAACAGATTCCGGTCCAACCATGGGAAAAATAACCACCACCTGCAAAAATGGGGTTAAGGGAGTCACCTCAATGCGACTGCGGAGCATCTGACCAGACCCTGTCCCATGTCGTAAACGAATGCCCACTTCGCTGTTTTCCCGATGGAATGTCGCAACTACATAAATACATCCTGCTGCAGCAAGCTGGCTAAAAAACCTGGACATAGAAATTTGATCCACCCAGGATGAATGATGATGATGACCATAGTCACAAATATATAATAGGAATCTAGCGGCAATAGATGGTTTGTCTCTTGACGATACACAGTTATCTCAGCCGGCTAACTCTAAACTGAATATAATGTACACAGTCTGATCCCGAACGTGACCAACTCCAATGGATTATTATGACGGATTTTCCACTAAGCTAAATCTGTTGACAAGTCGCCTCTCTAAACTAAAAGGTTGCTGTTTCAATCTCATTGACAAATATATAGTTTTATTACTTATTTATCTCGGATCTAGACATTTCACCCATGCTTCAGCTGGTAAATTCAGCCACTAAATTGAAGATATACTAATGTAGGTAAATGTATATTTTAAAAGCATATCGTTTCGAGTGTGAATAAAATCAGGTTAGTTTTTTTTTGTAATTTGCATTCTCTTCTAACCTGTAATATTGCGTTGGAGTGTTTGTGGTTTGTTTCTAGTAAGGGACATAACCTCAATGCTTTATAGAGCATGCTCAGGGTTCGTTCCCTGTTGCTGTTGACAAAGACAGCATGCATTAAGCCGAACAGAAATCCTTTAAACGATGTACAGGCTGAAATGGATCGGCAAACCCGTTAAACATCCAATATACAGGGTGTTATGTTAAACTACATTATTTAAAATTATAAAAAATACATTATTTACGGTCTCGGAGGGAACACATGGCAAAACAAGTAACGGCCCTTGGAAACTCCCTCTTCTCCGTTCTCGTGTAAAGTACTTTTCTTTTATATCAGCGCCGGTCGCTGACTACGGGCTGCACTAGAGTGTGCTCATAGATAAAGTTCGATGACACGCACAATGTTATAAGGAAGTGAGACGCTAGCACGACAATCGAGACTTTTCGCGCAAATATTTTTGAGCTTTTTTATATTATTTGTTAGTTTTTTAATGCGTTAACTTCATTTTTTTTTCAGTTATATAAATCCATATATATTATACATTTCTAAAAAAATTAGTAAATACTACGTAATAGTAAAAGAATGTCAAAAGTAATCATGACCGATACTCGAACTGCGCACTGAAAGCAGAAAATCCTCGTATAGATAAATTATTGGATGTAGTTTAGCAGAAATGACTCAATCCAATATATTCTAGTTAAAATGAGTTATACCGAGATGGTCAATTACGTACGATTTCTCATTTAGAGGAATGGACATACGAATACGCAAGGGATTTTGGTAAACGGTATAAATGTATTCTTACTTTAGTACTAAACAAACAAGCAATGTAAAAATATTATAAATACATAGAAATATAGTAAAGCAGTTGTAGAGAACTCGGAACTGACTGTTTTTGCTTAAGTAATTTGTGTAGAACTTTATTTAATTGACAATATGACGAGTCTTCTACCATTATTCTGGCACATATAATAGTCGAATATTTGTAGAAAACTTAAAACTGTGTTTTTGTAGTTTAGTAATTTCTAGAAAACTTCATTTGTAGAAGCAAATGTTTCAGACTCTAATCGGATTTTTTTCAAATGGTTTCCGTGTTTGTTTCGCACAGTCCTTTAATCAGTATTCTGTTTGCCACCACACGGGACCGTTTGCTGAAGTATCCGTGCGAGGTTCGATGTGTAAACGGACGTTTGATAGCTTTTTATTCCGTACAAACTAACCGCGGACGCGACGAGGACTCCCAGCGTTCGACATCGCATTATTTGTACTTGGTGAAATGGATTTTTGTGGGAGACATTGTACGATAGAAATTACATTCTCTTCTGCAATAATACAATAAGGAATGATATTCTATATGTATAGGATGCATTTATGGCAGCCACTGTGTTTATACTTTGTAAAATAAATAAATAGTATGAATTCTTCATCTGTGTTTATTGCAAATAAACGCTGGATTCTTGACGTCTTTTATATGCATAATTAGATAGAAAATTCCTTCACCGGCCTTTAAGCATTTACACTTAGAATAATACAACTTTTGAAAATCTGAATAATGAAACTTTTTAAATGCCATATTAACATAAATTGATTTGATCGTAGAACTTCACAGAACCCACAATAATATTAAATTTTATTCGTCGACACAAAATTGCCGAAATGGTTAAACGTCTGTATTATTGTAGAGGGTTTATAGGCGAAGGTCCCCGTGGCTGGAACTTAAAGGGTTCTTATGATTCGTCATAACATAAAAATAAAATTACCTTTTCAACCTTATTACGAGCTCAACCTCCAAGATAAATATAAGTAGAGCAGCGCAAGGAAATCTCAAACGATTTAGATATTGCACGTTTTTTTTTTATATTTTGGTTTATTATATATAGAATTCTCGATGCGCACGACTTTGGCTACTTAGTGAACGATATTTACATTGCCTGTGTAAAAGCTTTTTACTCTATATTGTATAGAGACGTCGTAAAATTTGTCGCCAAAAGCATAATATATTTCGTATCTGAAATAAAATTTTATTAACACTCGAACCGCTTATTGATTTTTGTAGCACACACTTTATATTGCAAATACAATTTTTCTAAATAGGTCATACGCTAACCATCTATATGTCATTCTGTAGGTCATAGGAGCCTTGAATGCAGGCTATCGAGTTTGATACACCCGCTTTGTCTCGCTGCCGTCAAGCTGCAATGTTAAGCTCCTGTTTCAGTTTATATATTACAATATCTACTGCATTGGCGTCATTGAAGTGTGAACTGATGAAGCTGTTCAGTTTGATCATTTGACGGCTATTATCTCACTGCCTGACAAAGTCACAAAGTTAATTTTGAAGTTATGAAAACCGATAGGTTAAGCTGAATGCAATAGTTGACAATACAGACAAAGTGGTATCTAATATATATTAATGAAATGAAGTAACGTAACTCGTATGTACGACTGCGATGGTAAAGCTTTCACATTGGACTTGAATATTGTATGTCATATCAAGATATTTCATAAATATTATTTCGATCTATATAATATTATTAGGCGGGGAAAAATCTTTGTACGCATTTTTGCGAAAATTGCGCGGACAGAGGAGGATAAAATTTGGCACAGTTAAAAATTACGAGTATATGGAGAAGAAGTGCATAAACCTTATATTTAATTAAAGTATGTGCTGCATATTCATTTAGTTACTTAAATATTTCAAGTACGAGGCGTACGACCAATATAGGATGATCTGACTTTGGTTGACAGCAGACGTAAAAAAAGTTCAATTGTTTCATAATTCGATTTTTTTATTTTGATTTACTTGCGAATATCAAATTATAAGGCATAAACGGACAGGGTTTTTTTTGTCTTGGTTTTTGCTGTATTTAACACAGTATAGAGGGTCCTAGGTATTTGATATTAATTTCAGTTTGGTTGGTATCTGTGCTCATTCCGGAGAAATAGGGTCTTGACAAGAGGTAGACGCACTACCCACGTATAAGAATTCCTTTTGCGGCTTAAGGAATAGATGCATAAAATCTTACAAATTCGTGTAGCCTCGATGCTTTCAAATAAAAAAATAAATACCATTGCATTCATAAATTGTCCTCTGATTGAAAAATTAAAATTAAATATAATAGAGTTGTGGGTCTACTTTATTAATTTAACGGAGAAGGAAAATATCGTGAGGAAACCGGCATGACACCGAAAGATGCCTAATGTCTCTCAATCGAACTCTCGATTGTAAAAGATACCCGCGCCCTTCGATGAGACGTATATGGGCTGGATTTCTATTTAATATACATAATATGTATTATATATTATAAATATAATAAATCCACATATAAATCTATTCTAATAATCATAATAGCCTTTATTTAACAATCTCACAAACTATTACAATAAGTAAGTTAATATTAGACACCGGTATTGAGATTATCTTGCGTTCCCGCATAGGCCTCCCCAAGAGCTTGCCATATTTTTCGATTGTGAGTCGTTCTGTTCCAGGTCGCACCCGCTAATTTCCGGATATCGTCCTCCCATCTAACGCATTGTCTTCCCCTCTTTCTTTTGTTATATCTTGGACACCATTCGTTAATATCTTTCGCCCATTTTTCCTTGTTACTCCTTATAATATGACCTGCCCATCTCCATTTCAATTTTCTTATGCAGTACGACACATCGTTGATTTTATTCTGGTTGTAGTTTTATTTTGTCCTGTAACCTTATGTTGAGCATACTTCGTTCCATGCTGTATTGAAAGGTTTAAATCTATTTTACATTGTATCAAATAAAATAAACGCAGCAAATCATATCCCACGAATCGGAAATATACATCTATTGAATATAACGTAGTAGCATTTGTAATTCCGAGCGTTCACAACGGCACATTTAAATACGAGGCGATCGCTAGGCATTCCAATGTCGTTTCTCTGCAGAGTTATCAGAGACAGAACTCGCGGTAAGAGAATTTTAACTGACCTCGACCAGTTAAGTAATTAATTACGTGAGCGACAATATACATAATTTATATACTTATTATCACTAGGTGATTATTTTCAGGTTAAAATAATCACCTAGTGATCACCTGCTTGACATAATCCGTGCTCTTCTTTTTTTGAGAATTGAAATCTAAAATTACCACCTACGCACTTTAACTGTGCAAGAAAATATCCAAAGGAAATATGCATACTTTACAATAATATATTTCCATTACTATATGAAGTTCGACTACCAGCTATAGAATGGCGTATGGCACGGTACATCACAGCCTAAATCAATCAATCGGGGCTCATGCAATTCAGTGAGACGAATACGGGTTGAACTATAAATTATTACTAAACAATTTTAAACCTGTTCCACCCAACGTTAATTACTTAAAAGCAGCACGCTTCAAATGCAACTTTTAGTACTTACCTGTTCAAAGTCCTCTTTACATATTATATTCATGCAGCACTTAGTTAATATCCATACGATCTGAAATTGCAGCGAATGCGCGCTTTGCTCTATTTTCTGAACCTTAAACTGCGCGAAACTTATGCATTACAGTAACTCAGTATGCGGAACATGTTTCGGCCACACGTAATCCTATCGAAAGGATGTTTTGCATTGACAAAGCTGAAACGTTGTTACATGGAAATCGGACGTGTTTCTACGCGAAAGGATTTGCGTGTTATGACGTAGTAGTGCATAAAGTTGTTGCTTCAAAGGGTGTCTTTGAAGTGGAGCGTTAGGGATTCAGCATAATTTTCAGTCACAAGAAATCTATTGCTGAATATAAATCTCGCTCTAAAATTTCCGTGTTGACCCGTTGGAATCTATATTTGAAATAAATATAAATAATTACAGAAATATTTACTTTTTTCTTACAGTACAAAAAAATTGTCCGATTAATAGATCAGCGTTCAGCCTATATACGTATAGATCCCTATAAGCAGTGGCACGTACATTTGTAAGGCCCTTGACTACGATTGAAAGGACTTAGACCCTAGTCCACTATATAGCACGCATGGATTTAACGAACAGTATACCGACATGCTAGAAATAATCATCTCTCACTTGCTTCATAAAGTTTTGAACGCCTTAGGCAAATAAGGTGAATTTATGGGGTCGAGACAAACATTTCGCTAGGTTAGAAACCCTATCATATATCCACCCACAAAATAGCGGTCTGAACTTTTCTTCAGTCCACGTAATATGAGAAGATCCCGCTTACTGGACATAAATAGTTAACAAAACACGCAATAAACTGGCCGGTGTTTTTAAGAAATAAATGATTTATAGGTTTAAGTATGAAGCGGAAGCAGGTGTGCCTTTATGTGTCAATTACAAAGATCTTTATTCCGAAAATGGTATGGCATGTAGCGAGATGCAATTAAACCTGTTCTGAGGCTATTGAATCACGTACGGTGCATTTTCTGATGTTGTTATGGAATACTAACGTTCAAAACGCTTTATGAATGACTTACTAGATTCAACTTACGGTGTAAATTGATTTCCCATTGCATCGGCGATTAAGTGTTTATTCCTTTTTAGCTGGAGCTAGTCGAGGAATAGAGTAAAAGTACCCGAAAGACTTTTTTGCTATTTTTAAAGATTACCGATGAAAAATATTCACAATATTTTTACGAACCATTCGGTATGGTCCAGTGCGTAGAACAGGCTAAGTAAAGTAATCCTTCGAAACTGTAGCAGCTTCAAGTGTTAGCTCGGTATGTATTCAAATATGTGTAGCTCGTTGGTGGAACGCATTCAAGGCCTCGAGCAAGCATTAGGCAAAAGCTGACCCCGGTAAGGCTAACCGGGCGTTAAAAACCTGCGCATCTTGTTCAGGATTCCTACTACCCTTTGCAGAGTTAAAATGACGCTCTCAATGTTAACTCTTGGATTTAGATTGCAATTTGCACTGGTAATTACTAAGATTAAGATGTTTCATACTGAGGTCAACCAAAAGATAGAGGAGAATAGTTTCTTAGATACTGGACAATTAGATTTCTATAAGCTAAGTAAAGCTATAAAACTAGCTTAACTCAACAAATATGATGATATACAAAACAACAAAGAAAAGAAAGCATCCCGTTTCCCGGCATCGAAACTGATATGATATTTTGAGTCTTAGATGTCTAATATATTCAGCTTAGTCGAGTGTATGTATATGAGCTAAAAGAGACGCGTGTTATTGTAACTGAACGTGGCTGCAATAAGTTCCAAGAAAGAAGAAATGGAAAAATAGTTTTACGTGGCACAGAGGAGCACACAGAGAACCACATTTGAAATTCAAGAGATTCTTGTTACTATTGATTTATTTTCCTAGACACTATTATTAGAGGGCTTGATAAACACTATTTTATAAAGGTCTTATTCTCTAATATATACATGAACAGTTGTATATTATATATTACCGATTTTTACCTACGTGGGCCATAAATATAATTGTTTTTGTAGGCTACGACTACATCTGGTAATCAGTGACTATTTGAAAAATGCATAAAATGGTGTCACAATTTGATTATTAAGGTCGGCAATAATTCACAGAAGAAGCAATACCCAGCCTGTTATTTCTACCAAACGCATATCATTATAAACAAAGCATATCCCGTGACTTGCGAACAAAAGGCCTTCAGCGGAATTTAAAACATTTTGTGTGTGAAATAAGTGGGCAAGAATGTAATAAAAGTCCTCTACAATTGGTTTGGGCCCCGAGCAGTGCGTAACACCCGGAATGTATTGATTAAATTTGACCACCGAGCACGGCCCAATACGCCTACGACTATTGAGGTATCAATTCTGTGACCGACCGTCCGATGTCCGATCAGTCAGAGGGATTTATTGATGCCATCTTGGCTCAACTGGCCATTCTGGGCCGAACGTCTACTATGGAATTGGCGTTATAATAGATTCAAGTAAGAAATTAACAAATTTTCTTCGAATTTGCTGAGTATATCTAATAATATTTTATGCTAGACAGAAACAAGTATTATCAAAACGTTATCTCAGAAAAAGTTAAAGACTTATTAAATAACATACAATTTCTCCAAGGTTTTTCAGAAATGACTGCCTCGGTGGCGTAGTTGTATTACGGTACGGTTACAAAGCTGAGGTCTCGGGTTCGAGTCCCGGGTCGGGCAAAGTGATATTGGATTTTTCTATTCATTATCAGCCCGGAGTCAGGAATTTGTACCCGATATGGCGATAGGCTCGCCCCCTATCACATCATGGGACGGAACATACAAGGCGAAATGTGGGTGTCCTGGTGGCGCCTCTGCCTACCCCTTCGGGGATAAAGGCGTGAGTTTATGTATGTATGTATGTATGTTTTTCAGAAATGTAAATGTACATAAAATACTTTTCTCGTACACTCGACGTACGCCCACGTGTCGCGTTCCTGGATCAGCTAGTGTATACGGTTTCTAACACGTCGGCATTATCGAGTCGTTTGGAAAGATAATCGTTTTCTATCTGTTCAGCACTACGCCTTACATCAGAGTAGTATGACGGCACAAGAAATTGCTTTTAAAAACCTTCTTGGTGTGACAACAACTGTACAACAATAATATAGTTATGGTAAAGTATTTAAAATGAAATTTGAATTCGAATGAACGTGTTTTTTTATTGGGTAGAGAAATGAAAATACGATCGTTCAGAACTAACGCTGCCAGGTTCTAACAGTGAGCCTAAATTTATTTTCATGACCCAAATTAAAACAATTTAATAAAAATTTTACCACCGGCTGAAAGATATGCAATGCAAACATTTTGTGTAGGTTTTTATCAAATTGATACTTTAACCAATATTTCAATTTCGATATATGCCCTCAGGGCACATATCGAAATTGAAATAGTACCGTTACATTTTCGTCCAATTTTTTTACATTTTCGTACTGTTTGTAAATTTAATATTTATGCATTATATATATAGCGGCTAATTAATAATCTGGTGGTGCTACGGTTTTACATTAAACCGCTGACATTTACAACATATTTAGTATAACATAAATTTGCTGTGGTGACCACTTACCACTTCCTATAGCTGAGTCAAGAAAAATTAATAAAATATTTGGTGTTTTTTTCACCTTTTATTTCATGATGGGATACAATCATTCCGAAAAAGTCGAGTATTGAGTAGAGAAGTGTTAGAGACTTGTATAAAAATTAATTAATGTGCAACTAAACACTCTATAAAAGAATCTATGAATAAAATACCAATTGTAAAAGCATTTTAGAATGTTCATAAAACGCGCCAATTTTTGATATAATTTTCCATGGGCACTACGGTGTATACTTTTTTGTAACACGATGTGATAAAGTGGATCAATAAATAATTGAAAAACGTCAATTAAAATAATACGTTAAGGAAATCACTGGTCACAATGCTACAAAGTGTTGGTCAAAATAGATTTTGTTGTTTACTAGAAGGGCTGTTTCTTGGAAACTATCGGGACAAAGACTATATATTTTTTCTTGCTGTGTCTTCATAGTTTGGTCTATCTTCCGTTACTAGTTTATCGTCTAATTCTGGGACACCCTGTGTATGGACTTTTTTAATTGCTTCGTTCTTTTTATTGACTATAATTATATAGGTACATTCACCATTTTTGTAATTACAAAAGAGTAACTACGGCGTATTTATAAACCCCAATTCTACAATATTCCAGGAGTCTTCATCAAAACATTGTCTATTGTTTCATACCCAGAATTCTATAAGTAATTATTTTCAAACAAAAATTTAATATTTACTTAACAATTCAACTTCCGAAGTTAAAACAATTAAGGCCCGGTCTTGACCTGATAGCAATTTTATTATGTTGTAACCTCTCGTGAGCATTATAAAGAATCCGTGAAATGGGATTTCCAGCCGATCCGGCTACCACCTGGTTTTGTCGTAACAGAATAAAATGGAATGATGTTAGCCCGGGACTATTTTCAACGAAGCCAGTAACTGCGGACAAAAGATATCCAGTTTTTAAAACTTATTCAATTTTTTGCCGTTCGTTTTTATTAACTTTCTAATAACTTTTTCGTGAGAAATTGGATTGATTTAAGGCTTTTGTTTTCCCGAGACGCATCGCAATTCTTTGAAATACGGATCCAGTGGGCTTAGTTTTTGGGCGCGGCGTCGGTTTATCGGGTGTCAAGATTAATAGCTTGGCTGGGTGTTGTGAAGAGAGAAATGTCGCGCATTGGTCTCTATTAGCCATCTTTCTTGCGTAACAAACGCCATTTGTCAGTAACTAGATCTTGGATGAAGTATAACTGTATAGATCACTTCATATTATAAAACAAAGACGCATACATGTTTGCAGTTTATTAAGCGGCATTTTTTTGTCTAGTAGTTAGTTTCTAGTTCTCTAGAAGCAGTGTATATGACGTTAATCGCGTAATTTTTTGCTAGTGCAATATTACATAATTATCATACTTGAGACTAAAGTAATGGTAGGGTATTATACATACAGTATATTGTAGGCATAACATTGAACATGACAGCGAGATATGCCGTTATAATTAATTTTAGGCTGTATGATTTATAGGTGTTGATGTATTCCTATGCGAACGTATACGATTTAACTCAATATTTTGATAAATCACTCAACAACGAAGCAGCAATTTATACGCGTCAAATCATAATTCATACAAATTAATTGTACAATTTAAATTAACCACAGCTAAATTTAACTCATCAAAATACGGAACAAACATAATTTGATAAAAGACATTTCGTTAATATTGCATCGAAGCTATAACAGGTGGATAACAATTTAAAAAACAAATAACACCGAATTTCCTTTGACCTTTCTTGCAAGGCTTAAAAAAATTATGTGATACAAAGACAACAGAACCGGGCCCTCTGACAGCCATTAAGTTTGCAGCCAACACTTTGATTTTAACAAGGGGTCCGCGAAACCCTCGTAATCCGTTTACGCGTCACAAGAGGCCCTTGTAACTCCCGAATGGCGACGTTTTGTCAACGTCTTACTACTTAGCTTTCTCTTTGTGTAAACACTCATGTTCTATGCTTTAATGACACTTTAATCTGTATCGGGTTCTCTAACTAACTTAGCTAATTGGGAAAAGAAAACGCGGCGGGTCAATTAGACCGTGTCAAGGGTGAGTCGCGAGAGGCATTGTTTTTGTAATTTTTACTCGTTGCTATGGCGACACGGTTAGTTCTGCAGCCGCCCGAAAAGACCCGTTTGGGCTTGAATAAATTCCAGTCGAGTGAGTCAGAGGGCTTTTAAAGTACCCGCGGGTGAATAAGGCCACCTTGTGCTTCCGCCAGCGGCCGCTCCTATTAGCAACACGGCTCGTTTCGGTTTCGTCAAATTTTATGAATAAACAATATGTCCATTATCCCTTTATTCCATCAAGTTACCTCGATTCATTTTGTGTTTCTCTTTCCTCAGGTAATTGGAGTTAAAATGTTTGAGAGAGCTTTTCGCACAAGGTAAATAAAATGAATTAAAAATTATGCAGCCATGCGAACGTGCTTTTGTTTTTTCTTCCGCTCCATCTTTGTTCTTTGCACTAATTAATTCCCAGTGATATTAATTAATTTACTAATCTTCATTTTGTATTTCGCATGCCGAGCGAACTGTAAAGGAGGTAAAAAACGTACAGCGAATTGGAAAATTAATTAATTTCAATACACATCTTAACAAAAAGATAGAAACATAATTCCCTGTAAAACATTTCTAAGGTGCTTAAAAACCAAAACAAATTTTCTTTTTTTCTTTTTGCACAGGCTAACTTTATTCCTATTAAAGATTCAATAAAATAATGAAGAGTTTGTCAAATAATTTTTGCTGATTTTTATTAATTAAACCCTCCTGAGGTTACAACCTTTATTTGACAGCTGGCTCTGACTCAGCGGCTAGCTGCCTTAAGGGCCCTCTGGTACCTAACACTGAGATTAAGATAGGCTTATTGAAATTTTAACGGATAGCCTGTTCTGTGGAAATTATTATTGATGTGATATTAAAAAAACATTACTTTAATTATCAGAATGATGTACAATATTTTGGTAAAAACAAGGATGATCTTACTTTATTGGAAAGTCCAATTTCACGATTACATACATACATAAACACACGCCTTTAACCCCGAAGGAGTAGGCCGAGGTGCCACCAGGACACCCACATTTCGCCTTGTATGTTCTCTCCCACGATGTGATAGGGGGCGAGCCTATCGCCATATCAGGCACAAATTCCTGACTCCGGGCTGATAATGAATAGAAAAATCCAATATCACTTTGCCCGACCCGGTACTCGAACCCGAGACTTCAGCTTTGTAACCGTACCGTAATACTTCTACGCCACCGAGGCAGGCACCGCATTTCACGATTAGTCCACTCATTAATTAAATAGACGAAACACTGTGTAAGTATTTTGTTGTATTAGTTTTGTCCGTAACGAGCACAACCGTGGCAGCATTAGTGTTCGCGATGTGGCAGATACACTCCAGAAACGGAAGCTTGAGATGGTATGGTCATGTCCTAAGAAAGCCGTAGAAGTAAGTCGGCAATGTATGCCTGAGCCTCAACATTCCAGGACCTCGACCTTGGGGTAGACCGAGGAAGCGCTAACTTAATGTCAAGGAAGATATGAGAGTCAATGCCCTTACTATGAAGGATGCCGAGGCCCGGCCGAAATAGAGGAGACTCAGCCGGAAGGCGGACCCTGTCACCGGCCGGTATTACGCCTAAGCAGAATGAATTCATTTATGACGTTTATGTCGTAATTTTCTTATAATAGCAGGTTTAATCATATAGGAATGCTTTCCGTATTGATAGTTCTCTAGACTAGTCGAAATTATACACATACATACAATCTATTAGATCAAAAATCAATTGATATATTATTTGCAAAGGTGTTTATTATTTTATAGGACAGCTGACGATTGAGCCCCGAATTTCATAAAGTAAATATTTACTTACAGTTTTGATACGTGTTATCATCATAACGAGACCATGTTCACAAATCTTGTAAATTCAGACAAGGTTTATGGAATAAAAATACAGTAAATGAAATCGAAATTAATTTTGTGGATCAAACGCAGAAAATACGCATTATAATATTTTTTGTATTTATTTCGACAGGAGAAGAATGATCTAGAAAAGTAAATGTATGTATATCTATTACTTTTGTCACGTGGAGAATACCATCATTTTTATTTAAATCTATGACCGTGTATAATTGAAGTGATTTTATACAGACATAGTTTATTCAATATTTTCCGAAAAAAAAATCCGTATTTTTCTTAAATTTCTTGTTTAAATATTTTTATTTATATCACGCGTACTGAATCGAAAATATAAGTGTCAGGAACGCGGGCAACTGCAGACAAAGTTTTCGATGGTCCACCCCTTGCGGGATTACGCTACGGTTTCATACAAAAACTTTCACAAATCTCGTAACTAATTACGAACGGATTATTGTTACCTGCCAGGCTTCTAAACTTTATATTTTATGTTACGGAATTAAAATGTCAATGGAAGTAGTGGACACTTAATTCTAATTGCATTCAATGAAATCGCCTTGGGCAATTTTTTCTTTAACACCTTTTTGGGAAGACTTTTGTTCTTTATAGCCCAATTAAAGTACACTTTTATAACAAAGTTCCCACTCATATTAAAGCCTTAAGTATTGAAAAATTCAAAGCTACTATCAAGCAAAAATTATGCAATAAAGCTTATTATAAAATTTCAGAATATCTAGATGATAATAAGGCTTGGGAATAGTATAGTATAAAATTAATTAAATATATAGTATCTTGGAGCGGGGAGGTATTAGTGTGCTCTGTATAATTTCATTTATATTAAGTAACTTAAACTATTTTGTTTTGCTTTGTAAGCGATTGGATAAGTCATGCTCGCTTAAAAGTCTGTGCTTGCGGTGGCGTCGTGTGCCGGGTCGGTCACTTCCCTGTAGCATGGTTGAGGAGGCCGATGGCTGGCACATGCGTCATACTCGTGAACGGGTGCTGCTTGTGTGGACTGGTCTGTCCGATTTGCTTACTTTGTAATTGATAAATAGATTACTTAACGCTTTTATAATTATTTATTGCGTTGGCAAAACAGAGTATACTGATTCTTCGTTATGGGTTACTTCGTTTCGTTTCTCTCAGCCATATTAAATATAAAGTAAACTTATTCGTATTCAACTATATCCTACTTGCAAATCATAACAAGTTATTAATGAACTGCTCTGATTTAAACCAACTTGTAATTTTTGTAATAATCATACATTGTAAACTGGTTTTGAAAAGAGCAACACTAGAGTTTCTTGCCCGTTCTTCTCTAGTGAAAACCGCTTTCCGAACCGGGTGGTAGTTCAAAAAATGACTGAATCTAAACAATGTTGAACATTTTAATGGATTCAATAAATTATTTTCATTTCATTTCATTTCATTTCATTTCAAAGTGTCCCTTCCTAGAATGGCGTCGCATTGTATAGAAATATTGTACGCATAAATAAACAGAATTTTACTCTTGGATAGATACAAATAACTATGCAACATTACCACCCAACAGTCATATACATAATTCTTACCCCACACTAAGATCGAGTCTAGTGTCGTGAATATCAGGAACTACTAGAGACTTTTCGGTCTTCCAAACACCCAGTCCCGAAATAAATACTTTGTAAGTGCATATAAGTTAGACTGTCTTTGGAGTATCTGTCGGAATTCTCCACACACGTTGAATACGCTCGACAGTGCGAGACTCGTTTCGGAATTTGCGAGTATCTATCCAGTTTGTTAATCGACACGGCGATGTCTAGTGTCGGGAGCTTGTCGTCACTCTTCGGTAGTTTTGCGGGTTTATCCCGAATTCATTCGCTTTCAAATGTCTCGACGTTTCACAGAACTTTTAAAAACTGCTGTCAATTATCGTAGGATCTGTTTGGCTTTTGTAGTAAACTGTAATTAACTACGAGAAAAGAGAGGTCCTTAAAACTGTTTTTATTTTGAATGAAAAGAAGTATGTGAAGGCAAAGAATAACTTAGAATTTAATATTAACAGTTCGATCATAATTAATATATGGTTGAAGCGTATTAAATACTGACTTAAACTAAATAGTACAAATCGGTGTTAAATTGCTGAATTCATTTCTGACAAGATGATTGTTTAGATAGTCAGTTTTTTCTCGGTTTGGATACAATTTCAGTAGAAGCAATAAGTTATTAATACATAGAGACAGTTGTTAGCAACAAGGTGACTGATGTGTGCTTATTGTTACGTATTTCCTAAAATATACAGAATTTTCAAGCGGGCTCGGATGGCCAAATCCTTAACCATATACTACTTGTAAAAGGAGTCACGAGCCCGATTTCGATGAGAACTAAAACGGCATACTTTGATTTTCGTAAAATTAATATTCTGTATTATTATATTACTCCATTCGTAGTATTGCGAATAAGGATCCAATTCTGGGAAGTAACATGCGGCAAAGTAATGGAAAGAGGTCATTTTAAGTAAAATACTATTTTTTCTTCCGCTGCCTTGATACTTACTCTACCTAAAATAACTCTAAATTAGTCGGAATACTGATTCCTCTTTATTATAAATGCCCGGCTTTATTAGATTACATTGACAAAGCTATTTCGTTGTTCAGTCACTAATGTCATTTGGAGACGCTTGATAGTGAAGAAACCACGTAAAGGGCATTTATTCGGAACAAAGGCGAGACATTTGTATCCATTAGATCAAACCTGTCATTATTCATTGAATCCAGACTCACAACTCTATTTTCAAACATTCAATATATTGGTACATTTAAAAAAATATATATATAATAACGAACAAAATATGACAAATTCCAAAAAGGCCTCTTCCAACGCAGTAATGCTATGTATTAGTGTAACGGAAGAAAAAATAAAATTTTGCTAAAAATGACCTCTTTCCTTTACTTTGTATTTCACCCAGAATTAGATGCATGATAGCTACATTATAAAATAGTGTAATAATACTGCAGTGTTACTTATTTTAAAATCAGCGATACAAGGAATATTAGCTTATCAAAATTCCAAATACGAAGTTTTAGTTTTCATCAAAATCGGGTTCGTGACAACGTGATAATCATTTGTGTATTTTTCGCTATTCTTCATACTCGTAGTTTCGGATATGGCCATCGACGCCCATTTGAAAAATTCTCCTGTATATTTAAAACATCAGTAAAATACTTAGCAATTTCAGTAAAAAAAACAACCTAAATTCCATTTACGAGGGTTTATCTATTACCGAAACCTGGAATCGAACAAGACCGCAAGCTCACATGGCGCTTGAAATGCTCTACCTACTGAGCTATATCGGCTGTAGTATGGTTGTCGCAATTATCCATCACTAAAAACAAAAACATTTCTGCCTGAAAATATTTATTACAAATAAATCTGTTTGACAGGCCTATGTTATATCAAGGTATGAAAAACTATGGCTTCCCTTTCCGCTGCAAAAGGCGTAAGTCCAAATCTCATATTTTTGGTATGACAAATCCATATACGTATACAAATCTACATTCCTAAATACAAGCGTAATGTTGTAGTGACCGAAGTTGTACAGGACTTGTAGTTATATTGTAAACTATCCCAAATTGAGCTTAGCACTCAATCACAATGCTGGCGCGTTGGCAATTAGTCAAGTTCCTTTACTGATTGTACCTTTGTTCCGTAAATGAAGCTTCCCCAAAATGTGGTGATTTTATTTAATAAAACATTCAATAATAAATAATTCATTCACTGATATTATACTAAAATTGAAAAAGATTATCAACTCCAACGCACGATTGAAGTTTACTCCTTAAGACCGATCGTCTTAGAATAGGCACAATAGGTAGCGGGATAAACGCGACTTATAATAATGGAAGCATGATAAAGAAATATATTATGGCTGACCGCTGTGGATTATTACGGGGTATACATAATACATAGTTGTTTTATCATGTGTTGTATGTATGGAGACTTTGTCGCTGTAATATTTTGTAGTTAGATTTTATCCTTACTTCACTTTCCTTTAACACTTGATTGATTTCCTCATCTAATTTTCATACCTCGAGCTCAATATTAAAATCTATTCTCAAGGAGTAACTTTATAATGAAGGGATCAGATACTCGCAGAGCTATAATGATTTAGAACCATCCATAACAGATATAAAATAATAACTAAATATTTTACTTACAAATTGTTCGTTTCCCTCTGATTGTTCTGTTCGAATTTTGCAATTCGGAATCCATTTTAATTATTTATTCCATTGTTAATGTCCCCGAGCCGTGTAAGGTAAAACCACGTAGCTGGCCATTTTCGATGTTCATTCATATTTAATGGACAAAACTGAAGTGTGACGATAGGTAGGTTTCAGTGGCGAAGGGTGACATTTTTTAAAAGGGAAGCCGAAGCTCAAAACACAAAATATGTTTATTTTCTTTATCCTGTTACTAGCTTCTGCCCGCAAACTTCGTCTGCGTGGTTAATTTTATTTGAAATCTCCCATCCCGTCCCGTCCCATCCCGTTATATCCCGCCCGCCCCGTCTCATTCTCACTAATGAAATGTAATCCAGTCCCATCCCATCTTTTTGAGTATGAAAAAGTAGCAAATATATCGGAATTCCTTCTTCATCCCACGGGAACACTATTGTTTTCGGAATAAAAAGTAGTCTATGTTAATTCTAATACCTCCAAGAATATGTGTACAAAGTTTCATGATGATCGGTTGAGTAGTTTTTGCGTGCAAGCGTAACAAACAAACTAACATTCACATTTATAATATTAGAAGGGCTAAGGGATTACGAAATGACTACAATGCGACTAGTACTAAGTAATCTGTGAATGCGACTGATAGTAAGCGTAGTGCAGTCCGAATAGAGATTAAAAATTTACTGTGTGATGTTTCACAGAATGAACGCAAAACGCGACACACTTATGCACGTGTGTCCTTATATTCGGACCTTTGCGAATATCCTCCCACCAGCAAATTATTGCTTCGAGAATCTTACTCACCAAACTAAAATAATAGGTTTCATTTGGTAAGTGATATTGTGGCATCTGCCTATTGCGGCCGTCAATTAAATTTTAATATTTTCGTTACCTATGTATTTATACAATATTTACAATGTCCATGAAATAAAAAGTAAACCATGCTTACATAATGAGAAAAATAAAAAAGTATATTTCTAAACTGCACGTGAATATAAGATTAATATAAAAGAAATAAAAACCTAGACTCAATATGTTAACAAGTACGATAGCCCCGCATTTATCAGTGGTAACATTAGTAAGACAATGTACTCCTCAGGCGAGGATCGAGCACGTCCTAAAATCTAAACACTAACTTTATTTGTAAAATCGACAACCTAAACATATTAGTACGCTTCTAACGATTAGTAATTTCCATTAAAACCATAATATTAATATTACACATTTTGTAATTAAAAACATTTAAAACTAATTGCATGAACCATGAATATATTGTAAAAATGTAAATACAACACTTATAAATACATTAAACTCCGCATTTCGCTATTGTAATAAGTAATATCTATACCTAAACACACGAAATGCCGGAGAAGCTGCGGCTTGCCTCTTGCTTTTTTAGCGTAAATTGAACCTTAAATTACTATCAATTTAAGGTACAATTTTGCGTGGTTTGTTGCATACTATACAATGCGTAACGGGCGGCGCGGTGGCGGCGGGGCGGCGGCGGGCGGCGGCGCACGGGCCGCGCTAGTGTTATTGAATAAGCCGAACAATTTTACAGGAATTCGCCAGAGGTCGCACCGCGTCGCAATAAAAAGGGCTTACTGTGCCGCTTCCTAGTAATGTTTACGTATCTGGCCGACAGATGTCGTTGAATGTAAAAAATAATAATTGAGTTTTGATATTAAATAAATAAGTTTGAATAATTTGCTTGTTTATAGTACATACATACATACATACATAAACTCACGCCTTTATCCCCGAAGGGGTAGGCAGAGGCGCCACCAGGACACCCACATTTCGCCTTGTATGTTCCGTCCCACGATGTGATAGGGGGCGAGCCTATCGCCATATCGGGCACAAATTCCTGACTCCGGGCTGATAATGAATAGAAAAATCCAATATCACTTTGCCCGACCCGGGACTCGAAACCGAGACCTCAGCTTTGTAACCGTACCGTAATACAACTACGCCACCGAGGCAGTCATATTACTATATACTTGTTTATAGTGTAATGATAAATTACAAAAGGGAAGCCGGTAGGAACTGGCTTCTAAGGAGCCTTCGCCACTAGTAGGTTTAATAATTGAAGAAGGCGGTGGACGCATTCAATTCTGTGTTCATGTGTTAAATAAAGCAGAAAATATTTGTCCAATGAATTATATTGGACAATGTGTACAAATGAATGAATCATGTTCATATTTACACACGCGTCGTAGTCTGCTTGATATCAATTTTAATATTCGGGTTTTCAATTTTCATGTCTCCCGGTGTCGTTTTAAGTCATGAGATCGTTGAATGGTTTAATTGAAGTAATTAAAAATATATTTTAATTATGAATATATTTAAAAAAATAGGTTAAAGTTTGCAGAATATATTTGGGGATTTAATTATTATATTGAAATCGAATTGAATTGTGGTACTTACTGTATTCTGATTAATTATTTATTGAAAACCAAATTGCATAGGGGTATGTACCGATTTATTTTATTTTATTTCCATGCAAAGCGTTTCACTTTCGTAGCGGTATTCATAATCACATTACCAAATAAGACTATTACTGAGCGTGTAAACTTCGCATAATAACAAAGTACTGTCATTTTTACCTTTTTTTGGGAATTTATTGCCTCATCTTTAGTTTAATTTATTAAGTTTATCCTGTTTTGGTCTATTCTCACATCGAATATTGTCATAGGCACAGGAAAACATGATTTATGGAGCTCATAATATGACTTTCACTACCACTAAATTTTATATTTAATAGAAACCATTTTTAATAAACTGCTCTATTTGTGTTTAAGTTGCAAATCAATACTTGTGCCACACCAATGAGCTGCAAACATTTTACTAGCATACGAGTTTTATAAATGTTCGGCCCATTTGGCGTAATATGAAGAAGCAATTGAGTGGCTAAAGATAATCTTCGACCAAGCGGTACTTTATTATTGCAGTTACTTTTAGTGCAGTATCTTCAATGAGCCAGCGTAAAAAAGTAGCTTACAACAACCCTTCATATATATTATAGATATATCTAATAGACTATATTATATTATTCATATTTAAATAGAATCGGCCGGCACCAAAAGCCATTATTGTAGGTGCGACCGCAATTTCGTACAGCTTACCGCAATAAAGTGACCCCGGAGGTGCTTGAGCATAGTGCGAGGGACACCGTTCCTTGAAAGAAAACCCAGCCGAATTCCAAAGTTGCCGACTATCTTTGTGATTTATATTCTATTATATGCACTCCTATCGCACGGTGTAACGTTTGCGAACGTGTTGTTGGCACTCATGCTTATGACTGTATCTTCCCGGGTAGGCAGAGGTGATCATGTTTGTCAGAATTTGCTGAAATGGCTTCCTTACAATCTTTAATATTTATAGTTAATACCAGCAAAACCAACTATGCATTTCTTTGGTAAAATAAAATCGGAAAGATTTAAATAATGAATTGAAAGCTTGAAAGAACACGGGAATCGCTTTAAAGTGATACAACCTTTTACCACCTCCAATCCCTGTGCAGTTTGCATTATCGATCTCTAGATTGACTGTACAAAAGGTCTGCTCAGAGTACAGATAACTTACAGTAATTACCATGATCGAATGAAACGTGACATCAAGCTGTTACTCCACGTCCTTGCTTGGCGCCGGTCGATACCGTCCATTCATGCTGTTAGGATTAGTTAGGGCTTTCCACGTATCAATAAACGTGTTATAACAAGGTTGTGGTTACAGGAGTTAAAACTAAGCTTATAGCGTGGTGAATGGGACGGTAAGATAAATTCGCGTTGCCTGGCTACAAGCAACTGGGCGAAATGTTGTGCGACAAGGTATATACATTTTGAGCCACAGCGCATATTGCCACAGGGCGCGTGTAGTAGTGTCACATCCACTTGTTTTCTCTCTTCCGTGAGGCGATCTGTATGCTCGTTTACCCCTCATAACATAAACAAAATACTAAATTATCGTTATTACCGGATGGTTTAAGATAACTGGTGCATAAGAACAAGGGGACTAAGGGAATTGTAAATGCGATACCAACTAAGAGTGGTTTCAGTGTTCTACGAAGTTCCTAAGTGTCATTGATTCGTATATATCGTAGCAAAGGCTTCATGCATGGATACAACGACGCATAGCTATTTAAATAGCGTGGTGTGGATGGTTAGCTTTTAGAATAATTTTGCCGAATCATTTCTTTGAGAGCTTTCGTGACACAGTTTCTTTACTAACAGGCTATCAATCACTGCATGCAGGTTCGATCCCTGCACAAAGACAAACTTTTGGGTGACCCATAAATAATTGTTTGACTGTGTGATACACGACACTACGTCTGTGGGGACTTACGAGTAGTGTTGGGAATATTAATATATTTATTACCTACTAAGCAAATTCCTATACAAGCAAATTGCTACATTATAGTCTTATAGCTATATTAATTGGTCAACAATCACATCAACCCTCGCCTACTTGTACGTATATTCATTGAGCAATAATGACTAGAATCCCTTTCACACAGACAATGTACCTGAGTAGGCACTTAAGTGAAACTCAATGACATTATTGGCTTGTCACTTCATAGCCGAGATTATTGGTTTCTCGAGGCTTGGCCTTTGAATTCACGTCCACTTGCACGAGGCATGCAGATGTGTAGGAAAACTCATCATTTGTCATTGGATTTGGGTCAATAACGTTCTGTTTAATAGCCCGCATTTGATTAGAGACGTCTCATTGGTCTAATCTGGGCTTATTACGTCATTGCTTAATGATTTCGGATTATGTACAGCAGGGTGCCTGGATAATTACACTTAGATATATGGATCCCGGTATATAGATTAATCGAAAGGAAATTATATGTTTCGAACCAAGAATCTCATTTAAATTGAGAACTAACTAAGGAATTCAATATAATATTCTATGCAAAAGTCTCTCGTAGTTTTTGATACCCACAACATAAGGCTGGATCTTAGAGTGGGATCAGGACTATGCATGTGACTGTTGGGCGTATTTATTAATTTATTTATGCTTTTAGTTTGTAGCAGTTTTTTCACTTGTTGCCAGTGTTAAGAATATGTAGAGTTACAATAAACGTGCTTAAAACACATAAAGTACCAAAAAACATAGAAGTTGCCAACAGCACCGTAGTTATAAAAAAAATAGAATTTTTAACCTTACCTTCTGTAAGGTTAAAAATTTAATATTCCGAATTTAACATACATAGTTATATCACTACGCAGCAACAGCATCACTTGCGTTTTAAAAATCGTTCGTTAAGTCGTTGAATACATTAGCGATTTATTTAAGCAATATAAACCTATCGCCGGTGCCTGTTTTGAGTATGCTTGTTGAATACAAATCAACTTCCTTAGGAGAAAAAACGTTATTCATGTTTTTAAAGCCGCTACGAATTCGTTTGGTCCTCGGCCTTGGGTCTTGATGCTTTAATTATTATATTAAAGTATATTACAGACTAAAAATATAACTTTCTGTCAAGCTATACAAAAAATATACCTTTAGTTATTTAGATATACGGTTAGAGAGAAAATCACAAAGATCGCAATTATATACGTATACGTGTAGAAGCAAGGAAATAGAAGCAAATTCCACCATTCAACTATTTAAAAAAATACTTAAATCTGTAAAATCATATGAATTTCCACCTTTTCAAAGCGATGTTGGCACCCGGAGCACGATGCCAACACAACGGCACGCTTTGACACAGAGCAACAAAGACGAATGAAGACAAAGACAAAGTCAATGTTATAAAAATGTTTCCACTTAAATGCAAATATATTTTTGAAAAATAATTAATTTCTCTGATCATAATTTTTTATACTTTAAATTATAGGCAATGTTCATTGTTTTTTGCCTAAATTACTGTTCTTACTCCTGATGATATCGGGTCGGCTAGGTGAGGCGTAATTTTATAATATTTTCTTAAGGTCAAGGCCTGTGTCTGTCGCTCGTAACCAAGTAACCAAGAAAAGTTTGTGACGCACCTACTTAAGTCTTGTGAGCAGTTTGTGTGTCAAGTTTGGAATCTGAACTTTTGTCCTTACAATCCCCCTACCGCCCGAGTGCGGGGTCGGCTACCGAGGGGTCCTAGGTGCTACGTCGGCGTAGGCACCCAGTACAACACAACTATATATTTAAATGCTGAATGGGAAGGCTAGAGACTCTAAATCTGATTAACCCTTCGGATTCTTCCCTGGTAACAAAAAGGGCCATAAAAATTCCCGTCGGAAAAATGCCTTTACAGTGTACCAACACATTTATTCAACAAGGGACAATGACTTTCCACAAGTACGTTGTCTTATTTGATTCACATTATTGTGAATGAATAGCGGAATATTTCTGTTTATTTGATATATGATTTGTTCCTTAATAAAAAACCTTGGTTACAAAGAATTTCGAACCGACTTTGTTCCGACGAAATTCGAATTGCTTTTCTTTCCTCATTCTGATAGTTCAATGTACTGTTTATAAAGGAAACTCTAAAGCTTGCCGTCCATTAGCAACCATGGTCTATTGGAAGCACCGTCAATATACAGGTTGAGTGCTTAAGTGCTGGGCAGTTTATATGTCGAATACGTATCCCTTTATTCAATTAACCTGAACCTCGATGTAATAGAGGAAATTGCATCCAAGCACAGCCTTGACCTATAGTTATTTAATATACCTCAAACGACCCGCACGCTGAGAAGTGGGACTTATATTATTATTTATGTGAGCAAAATTCTCGCGCAGTTTCAACCTTTCTTAGTTCTAGTTTTGTACGGATTTCACGTCAGTCCGATTCTCTGACATTTTTACATGTTGGCAACTTACCTTTTGTCATTTAAAATGTATTGCATTTGTTGTCGCTCTTGTTGTTTTTGTTTGCTGTTTCAATTTTAAATAGCATGTTTTTTGCTGCTATTTTGGGGTAAAATGTGGTATTTTACTACATAAATACATATAAAGTAAGGGCAGCAGGGGGCATTCCACTTTCATGCCAGCTCGTCAATTACGAACTAGCCTATAAAATCGAAATCCGAAATTCGCGATCATGTGAATTCGTCCTCATTCAGAAATCGATTTCACACTCTATCACTTTTCAGACAGTCACTTAACCGCTGTGCCGCGTCATTTGTCAATCGATATCACTGATTGCGACGAATCCAATTTTCTACTGTACGTATAAGACCCGCGATAATGTGTTTCACATTACATTTTCGTAATGGCCGTCTTGTTCTCTCAAATATGTGTATCGAAGGGTTCTTATGAAAAATACGTAACTGAAATTCCGTCTAAAATATTGAGGAGTACTTTTTTAAATAAGTATATAAAATATTAGAAGCAGTCATCGCCTCTTAATATCAAATTGTGCTTGATAAAACCACTTTCTTTAATTCTCATTAAACTTAATTTTTACTAATCGTTGATTTGACTTTTCATAAATGTCCTACAGATGGCTCTTTAAACCAACGCAGAAAAAACTATATTACTGAGCGCCGGTTCACAAAACGAAAGAGAACCGCAACGAGGCGTGCTCTCGTTTCTAGCTGCCGAGTGGTGGGTACTTTTGATTTAACCACAGAAAGCATCTGGCGCCGACATATACATTTATTTATTGCATAGGTCCGGCAAAGAAGAAAACAGGTCACCTGATGTTAAATGATGAACATCCATCACGCTTGCATCATGGATGTATTGCCCATTAAATTGGGAGAAGAGCGAGGAGGAAAAAGTATGGGAGGAGGAAAAGGGTATTGGGCATCCGATTTCTTCCCGACTTACTACCGTAGTTGTACGGTACGACTACAAAGCTGACGTCTCGGGTTCGAATCCCGGGTCGGGCAAAGTGATATTGGATCTTTCTATTCATTATCACCCTGGAGTCAGGAATTTGTGCCCGATATGGCAATAGGCTAGCTCCCTATCACAGCATGGGACGGAACATACAAGGCGAAAAATCCTGGTGGCGCCTCTGCCTACCCATTCTGGAATAAAGGCGTGAGTTTATGTATGTATGTATGTATGATTATGTGCCGGGTCTATATCCTATTAGCAACGTAAAGGATATCCAGCGATAGATTCGACAACATTAATTACAACAGCAAAACCTCATGTCATTTTAATATGAGGGAGTAATACCAATCCAATTGTGCTGACCCATTATAACTGTACCTTTGAAATAACTCTACAAATACAAAAGTTTATAAACTATTTATTTATTTATATCCTTTATGGTACCCTATATTTAAGCTTAACAAATATATTATATTAATAATATAGAATATTACTCGCGTATTTAATTTAACAAAAAATATTACATTACATTATAAACATGTCATTTATTGCATGCAGAAAATGGCTCTCCGGGTCACCTGTTGGTAATCTTCGAAATATACTAAATCAAATTACCAAAGTGTCGGACGGTTCAGTTGCTATAAATGTCTTTTGCAGCATAATTTCGTTGTATTATCGTGCTCGAAATATTGTGGAAGGCACTTCATGGGCAGTCGTTTCAACTACCTGCTTACAATCTTTCAAATGTGACGTCATCACCTTAAATATAGTTAGTCGCTGAAAGTGTTGCGCATAGATGTTACATACAAACAGGTATAAAGACCTTCAGCGGTGTAAATATATAATTTAAAAAAATGTGATATCCAAAGTTAACGTCCTGTCTTATAATTTAAAGTTGGTAGATTAAATATTATGCAATTAAAAAGGAAATAAAAACGAAATATATTGACCCTGAATTACTCTGCGGTTTATATATTTTTTAGATAGTATGGAAACAGTGAACTATCGGATCTTTTAGCAAATAATCCTAAATTTGTCCTATACAACGACACAAACGTACATGACCATCGTACTTTGAAAGCGTTGTCTAATAATCGAGTGAAAATCATCAAGCTAACTACATCATATAGCGCCATCTATTGTTAGTTGTAATATGAGCGAATAGTCGGTACTTCATGACATAATCAACGTCAGAGTAGGAAGCGCGCGTATGCAATAGAAACACAATTATTGTGTAAACTAATCAAGTGACATACAAACAAAGGGTCCATTGCATAATTTGTAGGAAGTAGGAACCCTTAGGAACGTTTGAATTTAATTAAACTTCGTCCAGTCGAGACTTACTTTAATAAGACCTCGATGGCATCAACTTCTTTAGATTTCTATAGAAGAATCACTGTCATAAATAAAAAGTGTCCCCTGATAATCTATATGATACAATACACTGTTCAACGAAGTCTAAGGAACAAGCTAAGGATATCAACTTATTTATGAACCTTTAAATAAAATAATTTTACAAAATTAAACCGACTTCAAGTTTGTAATCAAAAAGAGAAAAAAAATCTTTTAAAATTCTTATCTACCTAAATATGCCAACAATTTTTTGAGGTAACACATCATAAATAAATGCCATAGGTATATACATACGAGTATAAGGGTAAGATACATACAGGGTATATCAAGACTGCGACCTAAAACGAAGCCGGGTGGTAGTTTTAGTGGTTACAGACACAATGCAAATAAAAATTTCGCAAAATACGCGACCGATTTTTTTTTTAATTTTTTGAAAATCATTGTTTTTTGGGTAGTAAATACCTAGTTATTGCGAAAATAGTAATTTAAACCCTATCGTACCATTGCGTCTTAAAAAATAATAAGGTGTACATCATTATTTAAGCAAAACTATGTATTTATCACCCAAATACGACGATAAGTAAAAAATTACCAAAAAAGAGTTGACGAATTTTTTTTGCGAAATTTTTCATTGCATTGTGTCTGAAGTCACCAATACTACCACCTGGCTTCGTTTTCGGTCGCGGTCTTGATATACCCTGTATAAGGGAACATTAACAAACATAATATATAATAAGGTAAAAGGAACAAGTACCCCATTCATTTTGTTATTACAGTAATTGAAAGTAATATTTCTCTTATGGACTATGCCCACGAGAAGCCAACGGTATTTCACCTTTTATCACTATTCAGCGATGTTTTCGTTATAACTGCGAAATATCTTTTGCACAAATTTTACCTAAGTAATATTGATGGCAGAACATGCGATAAAAACCATTCTATTGTTTCATTTGTAGAGACTTGTGGATATTTTTACCTTAAATATTTTAGTTACTTTATTTTACGCCATACTACATGTATTGATGTAAAATAGTCACTTCATGACAAACTCTAGATGGTCTATATTGGCTCAAATAATAAAACAAAGGAACGATTTCTGTAACATTAGTTAGAGTTGATGTAATGTCCAGTACAATCGTCTTGCTACGTTTTGATTACCGATCAACATAACAAAGGACTTACCAAAATGGGTAAGGAAAAAAGCTAAAAATCTCCCAAGTAAGGAAAATTAATTCTTCAAATCCTAATAGCAAAGATACATAAGTAAGAAAAACAAAAAGTCATAGCCTTTCGACATTTCTAAGATAGTAACAAACCTATCTTTACAAAACCTTAAAGTTTCACTTATATTTTCTTTGGTATATAAAGTAGCCAACCCGAACTAGGTCAGCGAGATGGACTACTCGTATAGCCTAAACACTCCCAAGAACTTGATTGCATAGAAGTTCATTGCTTAGCAGTGGGCCATTTTAATCTTAAACGATGCAGGATATCACATTTTCACCAGACGCTGGTACTTTTAATAGCACAGTAATATAGCGATAATAGGGAGGTTTCATGAATGCTAGTGACCGGAAATAAACTGCCAATGAATGCATAATTAATGTGGCCTCTGCTTGCTAAACGAATATTTTTAGTAACAGATTCCAGTCATCGTTTTGGGAATATTCTCGTTGCATATGTAATTTATTCCAACTAGAATTTAAATAAACTTGATCAGAGTATTTTCAATCTATTTATATTAAAATATATTATTTTTTATCTGAAAAAGTATAAGTGTTAATTATCTATAATTGTCCTTTTCATGTATCTGTATCCGCTCTTATACATCCCACTGCAGGACACGAACCTACAATCGAGTGTATACTTCAGAGCGGTTAAACCATACTGTCCACGCTGACCTTGTGCGGGTTGGTGGGCATTACATACCGTAAAAATTCTTTGCATATTTCTATCGTATGCAGGTTTCTTTACGTTGTTTTCCTTTACTATTATAGTGTTTGGTGATTGATTATATTATCTATATGAATCAATGACTCAGAAAAGTTAGAGGTGTGCCCTGGAATTTGAACCCGCGACCACCGTGCATATGGTAGTCGCGTCTCGTCCGATACCACGACATTTTCTCTTTTTTCTTGTCAATACTATTAAGTAGTCAGAAACCATGTGATAGTGGATACTAAAGGGTTTTAATTAGATATTCTCATTCAAGATTTGAATGAAAAAGTTTAAATTAAAGCGGTAATTGCAACTCAGTATTTGTAATGCACTTCGGTTACCGGTTCGTCGCCAGTACTTAGGGATCTGTCGGCAACAGCCGTTATTCTACTAGGAATATATTTAGCTAAGAAGTATAAAGCGATTCTAATGACGTTATGCTAGACTTTGTTTTGATATATTATATTTTTTTATATTCTTTCTCGCTTAATCCTTCTGAAGCGTGCAGACCTCATGGTCTCGAGAATTCAGCTCAGAATGAGAGTTCTAAGAATTTTGAGTGTAGTCCAGTGTCCAGTGTCCACTCTGTGAAGTAGAGCAAATACAAACTATAAGCAGAAGTAGGTGCGGTGAGGGTTGAAAATGTCCGGAGAAGTAGACGCATTATTAGGTCTCGAGTAAAATTGTTCCGTAGAAACGCGTCGGCAAAGCTGTTTGCACATCAGTTTTGTGTGTCATGACAAACTGACGTGGAGATTAGCGCAACATATCATCCCGAACAGAAACGTTTAGCAAACTTAATAACACATCACCACAAGTCACGGGAACGTGAACGCGTTTGCACGTACACGTTTAATTAACAGCTGTAATTCCAGCTACTAGAATTTGACAGGCTCAAGAAGTGAAATAAAACTACTTCGTTACCTTCATTACAGAGTGATCGTTTTTCTTCACCTTGAATATTTTGGGTTACTATCCTGTTACATTATTAGGTGTCCGAAAGAGTACCTGCTTGATGGTATTTTAAAAAAGCATGAATATATTCTCAATCTTCATAAACATCATATTCGCGATATGTAATTGGCCACTTTACTATAATAGTCCTTGTCATCTGCTTATCCTTAGCCAACATGCAAAAACCTTTCTCATTTTCTAATTTAGACAATGATAACTATTGCTTATCTGAAATCAATAGCATTATTCTATACGAAAGTTCATGTCACTATGGGCCCGCGGGCACACTTAAACTTTTATTATTATTATTTAAACAATACAAACTGTTGAGATTTTTTTCTACTCAGCATTGTGTGTACAAGAGCGCTTTTATCCTCTCCCGTCGAAATACGTCATATTATTTCGACATCCACTCGGCCCTTTCACAGTTAAATTTCTCCACCTTTCACTGCTACTATACTGACTACAGTCTGGCCCTTTACGAACCTTACTTTCATCTAGCTCAAAAGTAAAAATGTATGTAGGGTAATGTACCTAATGATGACTTCTATTTTATAGGTTACGGTTGATAAAAGTATTTTTTCAGTCTAGTGATTTTGTGTGTTTTTATTGTGTAATCTGTATGATATATACAAAGGCTTTTCGGTAGTGCAACATTAGTTTATACACATAACTTACTGGCATAGGTAATTGAATAAAATAACATGAATGCATCCAGATAACTATGATGTGTTTAGAAGCTATACTTAATTCGCATTATTATAAAATACATGTCTATCTTACTATTCCGCGACAAGAAGACCACTGATAAACATAAGTCTAAAATACACATATATATATTAATACACACTTAAAAAAACATGTCAAACTCTGCTGTTATTATATTTACGTCCCTACCTAGCTCTTTTGACTATGCACAACAACTATTAGCACTTTTTATCGGATAATAAGTTAAGACGAAACAAAGCTTCACGGACGGTAAGTCGGGGATTTAGTCCGCTTCAACAGACTCACCGCAAATAATTTAAATTGCATGAATCTGTGCAACTGCTTTAATAATTTCAGAGCAAACGATGGTAGGGTAAAACTTGAAGACCCAATTTCGGAAGCGCATTGTTGTTATTAAAATTAATTGTCTTAAATACGTAGGCTTAAAGTTCGCCCTTTACGTAGTGGCAGGATATTTGCATGCTGAAATTTGAATTTCACCGCTGAAGCCGTGTTGTATGTTAAGACTTGAGGTCTTTAAAGATTAAACTGTTGTGAGTGATTTAGTTACTTTGAAATACAGTCGTTTATTCATATTAATATAACATGAAAGAACATGTTTACCGGAATCATACTACGGCGCAAGTTCTTAATGATAGACGCGTGTTGTAGATGCTATATTTTGGACCATTGGACGACTAAAACCAATAAGAATGGACTGCACAATCAAACAAGAGGACTGACCATCATACCGTAATATTTTAGCAACTTCTACCCGTTCTGGAATCACTTTTTGATTCAATTTGCAACTAGGTGTCTACCCACTAAAAATTATTCCTACCGATTACCTTAAAGTATCGAAGGAAAAGCCATAACATCATAAAAATATCTTTAATAATTAACAATTAGTTACGCAGAATCTAAAATAGAATCTGTCTTATTACATCACTGAACCTTAAATGTAGCTAGATTGTGGTCTAACGCGCCCCAGATAACATCAAATATACACTGCCTTACCCTAATTCCAATTAGCTTGACAATTATTATCTACTCAGGCGCAAGGAATCTCACCTATCAAATACAGACACACAAATACGGAGACGTGATCGCTGATGTACAGTTGACATCCGCTAGTAATTGACACCATTTTAACGTGACACCTACAATGTTTGGCCAAGCCAAGGGATTGTATAAAAACCATAGTTCAAGTTATACGCTCTGCTTGATCGTTTTGTTATGTAGTAAACAAAAAGACGATTATTTCGAGTATGAACTAAGCCCTGTTGTAATGACATTCGAAATAGGTATTGAAGGTTAAATATTTAATTGTTTTTATTAAAATATTACGCAAACGACTTTGATTTAAAATCGTCTTTGTTCCAACAGATTTTCAAAGGATGAATCTTTAATCCTGGTCTGTGAATAGCCAACATACAAAATTGTGATAAGCCGCGTATAATTAAAAATAAATTAATAATTACGACATAATTAAAAGCAAACTTTAATTATAAATTATAAATAAAAACTTAATTATTTTTTTAAAATCATGCGGTATTATTAAAAGTTTTAAGCAATTGCTACAATTTGTAGAACCATACATGGCCTTTGCTATAGTGTTCGTTGTAAGACCAGCTGCTTCCAGGTGTGAATGGCCTACGTACTTTAATAAATAAATATACAGTCCTGTCCACCCTCATGATTTTTGTTCCTTAATCGCGCAGGTGGCCGGAACCATCTTATGACAATTACAGCCAGTAAAACGACATACCTCCACGCGATGCACTGCATTTTTATGATTCTGTATGTATGTCTAAAAAACGTATATGACTTAGAAAAATCTAGAATCAGGTAATTTCTAATTTTTGTGGTTTTCTTTATATCATCTATATCAGCCCATATACGTCCCACTGCAGAGCACGGGCCTACTCTACAATCGAGAGAATCGATTGAGAGTGGTTAGGCCATATAGTCCACCACGCTGGCCTAGTGCGGGTTGGCGGACTTACATACCGTAGAAATTCTTTAAAATCGCTACGGTATGCAGGTTTCCTCACGATGTTTTCCTTCACCGTTAAAGTGCGTGGTGATTGACTATCAATACACACATAACTCCGAAAAGTCAGGGGTGTGCCCTGGGATTTGAACCCGCGACCACCGTGACCATGTAGGCAGCCGCGTCTGGTCCGTTACCAACAGACCACCATGCACATTGTGGTTTAAATGAAAAATATTTATTTTGGGTCCTTCAACTTATTTTGATATTTTATTAAATACAACGGTGTAGTATAAAATATATTATGATAAGCTAGATGTTTTATCTTCCTAGGAAGAATTGTAATCAACGTTAGAACAATAATCCTTTTACTCTATCTAGAATAATACAGTCGCTTGATCGAAAGATTTCTAATCCGATATCCTAAGCACAAAGGCTTTATTCATCTATTTTACAAACTGAAAAACGGAAAATTTGCGTAACATTGTTACGCGTCTAAAGAGGGGCCGTGTTAATCACATTGTTGTTAGTTACTTTTAACAAGCCCTTTGTTCGCAATCAGAACAGCTCATTGATGTATTTGGAGCACAGATACACTTTCAGTATTGAACTAAGAGTTCGTTGAGTAGTAAGTTTTATATTTACTGGATTAAAATGACAGTTGGGTAACTCGTATTTTTCTGTATCATTTCACAATAACTTGGTGCATCAATCTTCATCCAGTGTCGCCGTGTTTCAAAACTTTGTATTTTAGCCATCGATTACCCATCTTTCAAGTTGGTTTTCGGTGTCTTCATTTATGATCTATTAGGGAACTTTTCCTTTTACAAAGGATTCCGTTCTTGGGTTAAAAATATTTTCATTTATGTTTTTACCTAAAACACGCACATTTAGGAATTTATTAATGATAGTAGCAGTAAAATAGCGAGCAAAATATAGTTTTATCCGTACTAGAAGTCGGATTTAGCAGCTGTTTAATCCGTAGGTGGTGCTGCATCTATTTTGAGAATTAATCTTTGCTCAGTAGCATTATCTGCAAACTCTATACTAAAATTAGTACCTCTATAAGGATTAACAGTTAATCTTCTTGTTATTTTCGTATTATTATACAATTACAAGCACATTTTCGAATTCACACAATACGAAGTATATTCAGTTTACAATCAACGATTTTATAATTCACAAACCATACTCGCTAAAGGTAACTTTAGTCAGTTATAAAAAAAATACTTATACTTGTATAATAGCATTTAGAAACACAGCTCTTTTATAAAGGTTTCCAATTCCTTCTCGCTTAATCTTTGCAAAATGTTACATCGACAAAGTATATTATCAAAATTATAATATTCCCTTATAAGCGAGTATGAGTTTCCGCAGCAGATTGTAATAAAATTATCTCGCTCCAGCTAATGTGGCCATATATCTTAATTACTGGATGCACAATTATTTTATCTCTTGTCACCGACGCGTCGTGCCTTCGACGCTCTAAATTACGGAAGAACGTGTAGTCATTAAGAAGATTAATGTGTAAATTATAAAACAGAAAAATGTCGGCAATATACGTCGGATGCTTCCTATCGCTAAAAGAATGTTATTAAACGCATTTTATATTAATTATGGACTTCCGTCGTTGCTGAATGAATTAAAGACACTTGATGACTTTTAAGACTGGAGCCCTGGCAGAACACATATTAAATTACAACTGGCATACAATTTAATATCCTTCGGCCTAAAGAAGAAAATATTAAATCACAGGCATTTGTTTCGAGTCTGGGTGTTTGTAAGACCGAAAAGTCTTTCGTGGTTTCTGATACCCACGATACAAGACTCGGCCTTAGTGCAGGGTCAGGACTATGTATGTGACTGTTGGGTGTATTTATTTTATTTATTTGCATATAGAATACAATTCATTGAAACAATGAAAATTGCATTATGATTACAATTCCTACTTTTTTTTACATCACAACATCGAAAGCTTTATTTCACAAAAAATAAAAGAAAATATTGTATTGTATACGTAAAATTATTTTAATATTCAATTCTGTTTTATGTCTGGCTCATAATAGAGATACCGTTGCCATGTATTTTAATTTGCGTCCATGAGTAATTGTGATTTTCCTCCGATAGCAAAAATAGACTTTAATTAAGTTTATAAATGACAAGTTTATTTTCGCGTTCGGCATTATTCACACAAAATTAAACGAAGGAAATATTTCTATGTCTTTTCATCATAGCATACATAACATCGTGGTGGTGCATTTATATATGTATAGTGTATACATATGTAAACGTGTTCCCCGCAAACATACCCCTACATAGTTGAGTTTCCCGGAATGCGCTTGGAGCTAACTATATTATGTTTGCCGTGCCCACATCCTCTGAACTTCACTACTAATATTTGTTTTGACTTAGTTAACTGCGTTTTCTAAAAGACTGACGTGTTTTGATTACTTATACTGGAGTTTTTAGTAGAGGTTAAAGTTAGAATAACAACTGCTTGAATTGCTCAGCTTCATGTATAAGATTTCAACAATTTAGAGGCCATATTTAGATACCCAGGCTGCGCGAAATTGAAAAGCTGGAAGGCGGGTGACACTGGCATAATCCTACAAGCCGTCTTCGAGGTATTGGAAGTGAAACTTATTTTTCTTGTAGAACAGTTTGATTTACAAGAAAAAGTCACTATAATGGAACTTTTACTGGTGGTAGGTGTCTCATATTATGTGAGAGGGTGTCTGGGTAGGTACCACCACAATGCCTATTTCCTCCGTCAAACAGCAGTGTAAATGCACTGCTGCGTTCTGGTTTGAAGGACATTGTAGTCAGAGTTACTACTGGACATAATGAGACTTAGCATCTTATGTCTCAGAAAGGCGAGCGCAGTGGAATGCCTAGCATTGCTTTGTAATTCATGCTGTGTGGTTTGCTACTATTCATGAGCAGTCGTATCGCTCACCATCAGGCAAATGGCATGCTCCTCTCGCCATTCAGAGCAATAAAATAATGCAAGTATTAAAAGAGTATTTACCGACGCAAGATGTACCGCGTATACCATAAATTTGCGTGTGGCGAAATTAAGAACAACAAATATAGGTAAAAATATCTGTTTGATACATCGTTTAACTTATGATTTCTTAATGAAAACAACGTGTATTTGTATTCAAAATAAAGAGAGTAAAACTAACTTTATTACATTGCACAACAGTGCTTTAGGGTTATAGATTAAAGAAAAAATCCACGATAAAATACGTAGTATTCGTTTATTTTCTATAAACAATTTAAAGTATAATACAATTATAGTTTAGTAAGCGCTTGACATGAACATAATATAATATTAGAGAAGCCTCAGCACTGCAACGGGGTCACATCAAGCCTAAGGCCCTTTTCTTCGCATTCGCTTGCATTCAGCCCTATCCAAGAGATGAAACTTGGTGCATGTCGACCTAAATTATGCATGAAACCTTTGGACCGACTTCGCTGCGATTTTGTCTTGAAAGGGAACGGTTTCTGGGATATAACGTTTTCAATTTATATGATGGAAGTCTTAACTGACTACAAAATAAGGAACTCAGTGTAATTTGAACTAAATGTAATGTGTATCAGTGCCGAAATAACATTTTAAAAGAAAAGTAGTACCAAAACCGTAAATATATATAACTAAATTACCCGTGGTCAGCTTTCTTATTGCTTATGCCAATAAATTTAGTCATTAATTGGCACAATGGCTAATTGGCGTTTTATGTGTAGGTTGCGGGTTTAATCTCTGAATAGACATAGAAAAATAATTTGATACAGCAGAAGATAAAAAAATAAAACTCGCAAAAAATACATTTTAAAAGAAAATTACTTCGTAGTGGCTTTTTCTAAAAATCTGCTTATTCATGTTACAAAGCTTCATTTAATTAGCTAGCAGATAGACCAAAGAGGCCAGGCTTAGTGCAAAAAGTTTGTAAAAGTTTGAAAATGAGCTTGGACTGAAACTCGGGAGGATTATTTTACGGGTCCAGACAATTGGTGGGGCCTTTTTGTTAACACGGTTCTCTTCTAACAGTTACTTTGCTGTGGGGATTTTATTTATTATTGGCCGTTGGATTGCACGGAATGGCGGAGAAGTCTCCTAAAGTCAGGAAGTAAACATTAGCTTCATGAGTGCTTTGAGCGGAATTTCCGCTGCTATGAGTTGCCTCTTTTCATTTTTTAACGGCTTTTGAAGTGCTTAAGTATCTGACTGTAAAACTAGAGACAGTAGATCAAAATATTTGTGTGATCAACAAATACTAGGTATGCGTTTTGTGGCACCGAAAACTCCGTCCGCAGTTCTTGATATCCACGACACCGTTTGTCTTATGCTTTTATTTATTGTCAATAAAATCACTTACATACATACTCCCAATGGATGGGAAGTTTAAACTACGTAAAGGCTAGAATATTATTGACGTGGTGCCAATATTTCGATTCCAAGAAGTTATGTTTTCAACCTAAACACACGAAATATTCCCTGCTTTGAAAATATAACGTTGGTCTGCATTCATACATATGCGACTAACCCAACAAAGCGATAGAACATTCACTGTGTGGTGAAATAATGAAGAACACGACAGAGAGCGTTCTATTCATCGGTCGCTGTGGGCGATACAATTTCACTGTCGATTACCTTGATATGCGGAGCGGTGCGGCGAGCACCTCGTCGGTCGTGACTCGCCGCGTCCTTGACTCGAGACCGGTTCACCGGCCCAAAGAACTATGATACGATCTAGGCTTCGTTCTTAATATGAAATATCGCTTCGCTTTTGTCTCAACATCATAGACAAAAGACAAAGGTAGACAAATACTGGCCGGCGGAGATTTATAATGATTGTCACTGGCCTGTTGCAATTAAAACTAGATTATACGCTACGTTAAAAAAAAACACATTTAAAATAATATATTGTTCTGTTTGAATATGGAGTATCAAGTTTCCTGTGGTGATTTTTCTGTACACTTTTTGACAATTTTTACAATTTTTGACACTGGCACGGCAAAATGACACAATGAATTTAACAACTTATGATTAATATAAATTATATATTTACAGTTTTAAATGAGAGTAATAGCTCTACAGTACATTTTGTGCGTCCTCTCCTACGAATACATAGTTTTAAATGCGATTACGTTAAAATAATGCAAATCAAGCGCTCAGACTGGTATTAAGCCGATTTAATGAAACAACGACGATGAAAACGCAAGTATACCCTTGTATATGTACGAGAGAAAGATCAACGCTCATTTCACAACCACATTTCACATTTGTCCTGCGACAGCTTTTTGTAGTCACTAGCTTTTGTACGTGACTTTGCCCGTGTGGATTTTCATGCGACACCGGAATTTTAATCTGGTAATATCGAACCAAAGCTTGGCGAAGTTCGGCCGTCCTATATGCAGTTTTACTTTTTAGCACCATTTAAGTATTCAATGATAATTATTACACTCAGCTTATAGCTGGCTACTGCGGATAAGCCTCCCCAAGCAAGCACCAACCACCCCGACCTTATTAGCGATTAGATTTATAGTTATTATTTGAAATAAGAAAATTAATAAAATTTTCCGTGCAATTTATATTCTAGGTATATAATAGTCCAATTCCTATACCTCAGTGGATGGGGATAAAAGAGTATATTTTAAGGGACATTACGTCACAATTATCCTATTACAATATTTTTAGCTCGAACTCTAACTCTGTAACTTAGAAATTAATAAATCAAAATATTTGAATGTAATAAATAGAAATATTTCTGCCTACAGTCACACTTCCGCCGTCATGTATTCGATGTCGCTGGATGTCGCGCACGTTGACATCTCTCTCTGCACCGCATACTAATCGTATAAATGTCTGGCAGGATATTCGATTTAACGTTCAAGCACCTACGCTTAATGTACAATCAAATTGGGAGTAGCATAATAGTTGGCTCATTTACAAGGTCGACAAGGCCCGCATGCGGGGTGCGGGATATTGAACCTCACAGGTGCTTTACAGCCTGCATCCGAGAACAGTTTATTATTCGATCCGCCCCTGATGGACGTTTTCTATGTGTTCTATGGATCCTTAGTAAAACTTGACGGAACCTGTCCTCTTTGAGATTATTTAAAATTACATAATTTACGGTGTCCCTCTTAAAAGTTAATTACGAAATATTAAATAAACTCGTTTGGCAAACATCTCACTTTTGAAACAGCCACTTACGAGTACCTAGTTATGCGACCTGCCACCTTATACCCTATATTAAACCCTCAGGGTTAATGGGTCAATAAGGAGTTGTATAGCTGCTTCATCTGAACTGACTTAATGTATTCGATGTACCAGTGGCGAATACCAAGAGTATCAAGTAGACGGTTCTCACAAGAGAATAGTATATAAGCCATGGACATCGCAACGTCAGTTGACTTTGCTTCAAACCATCATAACTAACACAAGTCTTTGTCTTTGTTAGAATTTATCATTTGTGAATTATTTGAAATAAATTATTTTTATTTACAAATACGCTCGAGATAATTTGACTGGCGCAGTCGGGTCGGATTTAATATCGCGTTAAAAGTAGGTTCGGAAGGGACACAAAAATAGGTCGCCGAATTGTACTACCAACGCTAAAGATAAATAATCCGCGAACCACAAAAATATAAATTAGTCAAGTACGTAACAAGTGATAAAGAAGCAATTTCCAGCATGGGAAGAAAGAGCAAGTGAGTAAATCCTTTCATTCCTTCCTATCGCTTTCCTTCCTTTTTAATTGGACTGAAAATCGCCAATTTTTAAAAAGGCGTGTTTTTCCTTTCATTAGGAAATCCACAAAATAGCGCCGTAATCTTGGACTAACATTGCCAATTTTACGTAGAAAAATAATTTGAATTAATTATTTTTGCCTTTGATATCATTGTGTTTTTGTGTTGTATGTGCATTATTTTATTAAAACAATGAATCAAATACAGCTAATCCCACGGGAGATAATCGAAATCATCCCTAGATATGACGGCGACGAACGGTTGCTTAGTCTATTTTTAAATAAATGTGAGTACGTTATCAGAAGCTTTAGAGGCGATAACAGTGTAGCTCAGCAAACATATGTGTTTCACAGTGTTACAAGTAGACTGACGGGAAAGGCCGCAGTATTACTCAGTGAAAGACAGAATGTAGCATCTTGGGATTTATTAAGGGAACTATTAGTTCAGCATTTTGGTGACAGTAGGTCAGAAGAATGTATAGCCATGGAGCTAGAAAGCATTAAAATAAATTCAAACGAATCGTTTATCGAATTGTGTCACAGAATCCAAAATGTTAGGAGTTCTTTGATAGCAAAAGTAAATCTTTTGACGGACGAAGGTATTAAGGCGTCAAAAATGATAATATATAATAACTTAGCACATAAAGTTTTTATATACAACTTGCCTGAGAACTTAATCCAATTTGTGAGATTAAGTAAGTCCACAAATCTGGAGGATACATTATCTATCGTAATGGAAGAAGTTAATTTCCAAAAGGAATTTAAAAATAAATGTGTAAAGCCACAAGCACCTAAAAATTGTGTAACAACTGAATATAATAAAACACAATTTAAGGAGCATAATAATATTTTGCCGAAACCTCAAGTTAAATTTGGAGGGCAAAATCAAAAGCCACAGGGCTTTCAATTCAAAAATCCTGTAAATTTCCAACCAAGACCGCAACAGTTTCCACAATATGTGAATAACTATAAAAGGTCTGGATTTTTCAAGAAAAATCCGCAACAGCAATTTAAGTTTGGCATCCCACAGTCGCAAAATCAGGTACAAGACGTATCAATGCGAACTGTGAGGAATAATAAGCTAGTAGGAAATTTTATAAAGGGAGCCTCAGACAGCCCACCAGGATAGATTATAATAATGTTGATAACATGATAAAACTACCGTATATTAATATACCAAAGTTAGGTAAATTCATGATTGATACGGGTAGTTCTCGCTCATTCTTAAGCCCAAACAAGGCGATTAAATACTTTCGTAAGTATTTATACAACGAACCATTTGAAGTGATAAGTACTCATGGTCGTAGCGAGCATGATACGGTGGCTCAGATTCCGCTTCCGGGAATTTTTAATACGAACTTGATACACAAGTTTTATATTTATCAAGTAGATAAGAAATACGATGGATTATTAGGCTCAGACTTGTTACAAGACCTAAAGGCAAATGTTGATTTTAACAACAAGGTCTTAAAAGTAAAAAATGCGAATATACCAATGGTATATAATGTTGTATCGCAAATAGGGAATAACTCTATAGAATTTATGGATATAGATCCAACTATAGATGAGTTGTTGGAAGTAAATCTTTCAAAACTTAGACTAGGTCATTTAAATAATGAGGTAAAATGTCAGGTAGAAAAATTATGTTTTGAGTATAAAGACATTTTTCAAAATGATGGCATTCCATTAAGTTTTACAAGTCAGGTAAAACATAGTATACGGACTACCAATGAGGATCCCGTATATATCCGTCCTTATAGGCATTCTCATAAGGAGAATGAGGAAATAGAGAGACAGGTTAGGAACTTGTTACAGAACAATGTTATTAAGGAATCGCACTCACCGTGGAGCGCACCTGTCCATTTGGTTCCGAAAAAACTAGATGCTTCCGGAGAAGAAAAGTATAGGATGGTCATAGACTATAGGCGTCTTAACGAAAAGACGATAGACGACAAATATCCCATACCAAATATTTCAGATTTATTCGATAAGTTCGGTAATGCGAAATATTTCTCCACAATCGATCTAGCTAGCGGTTACCATCAGATAGAAGTCCAAAAACAGGACCAACCAAAAACAGCGTTCACGACACAGTCGGGACACTACGAATTTATACGAATGCCATTCGGTTTAAAAACGGCACCCGCCACATTCCAGAGAACAATGGATAATGTGTTGCGTGGTTTAATAGGTGTCGATTGCTTAGTTTATTTAGATGATATTATTGTATATTCGTCAAACTTGCAGGAACACTTTTGCAAACTGCAGAGAATATTTGACAGACTTAGAGAGATGAATCTAAAAGTAACTTTAGACAAATGTGACTTTTTAAAAACAGAAGTTTTATATTTAGGTCACACAATATCAAAAAATGGTCTTCAACCAAATGATGATAAAATCAAGGCAGTCTTAAAATTTCCTTTGCCTAAGACACCAACGGAAATAAAAAGTTTCCTTGGACTAGTAGGTTACTATCGTAAGTTTATAAAAGATTTCTCAAAAATCACTCAACCTCTTACGAATTGTTTGAAAAAGAGAAATAAAGTTATCATAACCCAACAGTATATAAATGCATTTGAGAAATGTAAAGAGTTGCTTACTAATGCACCTTTACTTCAATTTCCAGATTTCTCAAAGCCATTCCTATTAACTACGGACGCCTCTAATTTTGCGTTAGGTGCAGTTTTGTCACAGGGTCCGATAGGAAGTGATAAGCCTATTGCATTCGCGAGTAGGACTTTAAATAGTGCAGAAACCCGCTACAGTGCTATAGAAAAGGAACTATTAGCAGTAGTATGGGCATGCAGGCATTTTAGGCCATATTTATATGGAAAGAAATTCACTGTTATAAGTGACCATAGGCCGTTAGTATGGGTAAATTCATTAAAAGAACCAGGATGTAGACTAACTCGTTGGAAGTTGAGATTAGCAGAATATGACTTTGATATAAAGCATAAGCCTGGCAAACAAAATAGTAACGCAGATGCGTTATCGCGTATAAAAATTAACGCAATTGATAACGATAGTCAATCTATGTTAGTTAATACGGACGATGATCCGAGAATAAAGGCGGTGATTCAAGAAATTGAACACGAATATAATAGAATGAATAGGGAAAGACAAAATAGTAACTCTCCCGTAATAATATCATCAGATGATGATGATGATGATAGGATGAATAGGATAAATAGGATTAATGAATTAGAAAAATCCGTATTTACATATCCTGTACCATCGCTAAATAGCAGCGAATCCAAGAAGTCGTCTGATATTGTAACAATACATTCAGAGGTCAATATGGACTCAGCCGACATTCCTATATTAAATGAGGCGATAGATACTAAGCCTAACCAGATTTTAATATACACGTGGAATAGGAATAGTTACGTCGTAAAAGATTTATCACGAGATAAACAAAAGGTACTAGAAGTTCATATGCCTATAAACAGTGAAGAGTTAGTTAAGACCTTCTTAAAGAATTACATACGTCCTAATATTAAATATTACATATACTTTGAGGATATGGAGCATCGAAAGCTATTCTCGAAAGTTATAACAAATCTTTTCAGAAAAGATTCTATTAAAATTGTAGAATGTACGCTAAGAGTAGTATACATTGAGGACGAAAATGAGCAGAGAAATATCGTAGAAAAATACCACATTGGTAAAACGTGCCATAGGGGTATTAGGGAAACGGTAGCTCACATTAAGAGGTCGTACTATTGGAAAAAATTAGAGGAAACAGTTTCCAGTATTATTAATTCATGTGAACTGTGTAATAAAATGAAGTATGATAGGAAACCGTTAAAGCCTGAACTTCAATTAACACAAACTCAAACTAAACCGTTTCAGGAAATATTTATGGATATATTTTCCATTGAAGGAGTACATTATTTAACTCTAGTAGACGCATTTAGCAAGTTAGGTCAAGCGTTAGAAATATCTAATAGGACCACGCCAGAGGTTATAAGGGCGTTATTAAAGTATTTTTCATATTACGGAGTACCGAATAAAATTAGTTCAGACTCAGGTTCTGAATTCAATAACAATCTTTTAAAAGAAATGTTATCGTTATATAAAATAGAGTTACACATAGGAACTCCTCATAATCCGAACTCAGTAGGAATAGTAGAAAGATTCCACTCTACTATTATAGAGATATATAGACTCGCAAAGTACGAGCGAAAAATTACTGATCCTGTATCAGTTATGACATATGCGATTATGTCATATAATCATTCCATACATACATCAACTGGCCTTACACCATTTGAAGTTGTATTTGGACACACTGAGTCGAATAGTAGTTTTGATGTAGATTTCAATAGAATGTATACACAACAGTTGGTACGTGAGCATTCTAAGAGGACAAAATATTTGTATAATTACTTAACAGATAGAATGTTAGGGATTAAAGAAAAGATTATTGAAAAGCGGGGCGGCGAAAAAGAATTCGACGTTAAACCCGGCGATACAGTTTTCATAAAAGGAGTAAATATAAGGCGTAGCAAGGATAAACCTCGCTATCAAAAGGCCAAAATAACAGACAATATAATTAGAAATACTGTTATGGTCCAAGCCAAAGATAGAGAAAAAAGGGTACCTATTAAAGATATAAAACGTCCTCCACAGGTACATCCTTCTCTTAATCATCCAAGCAGTCCAAAACCTGGCACTTCAACTTCAGCAAATTGAAGCCAACCCAGGTATACTTCCAGTAAAAGAAGGTCGTGCTTACCTTAGTTTATATAACTGGGAAATAGTTAAGATTTTAGATCTACAATTAATATATGAAAACTTGGAATATAATTTTATTAAATGTGGAGAAGTAAATTCATATTTAGATAAAAACTTAGATATTCATATTTTAGATGGTAGCATTGTAGACATTAAACTACAAGCAGAATATATAAGAAATATAACTGTAGAAAAGTATGAGCAGTTAATTCCGAATATTAGGGTTAAAAGAGGAATACTTAATCCTTTAGGAACAATTATTAAAGCTATCACAGGAAATATGGATAATGATGACGCAATTAGATATGAACAAATTTTGAGTAAAGTTCAATCTGAGCAAAATGCTATCTCCAATAAAATGACTATTGTCTCTGAAATAGTGGATTCATTAGTTAACTTAACAAATTCTAGTAGGAATAATTTTATTATGTTGGAGAAAAATATGGATGAAATTGAATTATATTTAAATAAAACATATTTTCAACGAAGTAAAGAATTCGTTATAAATACTTTTAATATACTCATCCATAATTTTCAGTTGTTACTTACAAGATTAAGTGAAATTGAAACTATAATAGCATTTAGTAGAATTAATATCGTTCATCAGTCACTATTAAATATTAGTGAATTATATTATATATTGAGAGATGTAGAAAAGGTAGATAAATTAATATTACCTGTTACTGTAGAGAATCTTGCAAATATTGAAAGATGTATAGATATTAAGGCTTACATCAAAGGCAAACAAATAATTTTTATATTATCAGTTCCTACGGTTCAATTAAAAGTGTATAACTATTACCAACTACATCCCTTTCCTATGTTCAATCCAATCCGGAATAACACATTCCTCATTATTCCGAAACATTCCTTTATCCTTATGGAAGGGTTGAAAGCATTAGAGCTCAAGGAGTCATGCAGAGAAATAGATGAACAGATATACTTGTGCTACGAGAGCAACGTGTCGCCTAGTAATGACGACGCATGTATAGCAGATTTAATGAAGTTTTCTACTAATATAACTTCATGTTTGCAATTGCCAGTGAAAGCTAGCAAACTTAAAATTAAAACCATACAAACAGATGTGTGGATAGTATATTCCGAAATTGAAATGTTCATTATGGAATATTGTGATGACAATATAAGCCAGTATAAAATATTGGGCACGTATATTATTACGCTAAACACAAACTGTGAGGTAAAAATTGGAGAAATGACGTTGAGGAAACGTCATATTAATGAAAACCAGATCACACTTCACAGGATGCCTGTTATTCACCTACCGAGTGTTGCTGAGCATCCAGAGTTCCAGAGGACTTCCGTCAACCTGGACAACTATAATATGGAAGATCTACGGGTGTTGTCTCGTGTTCTACAAAGTGATAGTGAAGTGATAAAAGACGAAGGGCAAATGCCACCAGTGAATATACACAGTGTTAGCATAGGAACTATTGTACTTTACCTCATATTGATTTTTGTATTGTTGTATTTTGTGTTTAGTAATAGAAATTTTATATTGTCAAAATGTGTCCGAAATCATCATCCGAAAAGTGTTTCAGGAAATGATTTCGTACTTAAGGAGGGAGGAGTTATGCGACCTGCCACCTTATACCCTATATTAAACCCTCAGGGTTAATGGGTCAATAAGGAGTTGTATAGCTGCTTCATCTGAACTGACTTAATGTATTCGATGTACCAGTGGCGAATACCAAGAGTATCAAGTAGACGGTTCTCACAAGAGAATAGTATATAAGCCATGGACATCGCAACGTCAGTTGACTTTGCTTCAAACCATCATAACTAACACAAGTCTTTGTCTTTGTTAGAATTTATCATTTGTGAATTATTTGAAATAAATTATTTTTATTTACAAATACGCTCGAGATAATTTGACTACCTATACATGAACAAATGAAATGTTTATGCGCGTCATGCTATTTCATTACGTATTTAAGGTTCAAAGTGAGTATGCATTTAATTAAAGTTGTTCCGAAACAAGGAATCGTTGCATGTTGATGTCAGTATGCTTCTGTTTTGGAGCCTGCATTCCTTATTATTTATTTTTACACTTTATTGTATATCGAAAACTAAATGCACAGTTTAACTGGCAGTCTTCGATCGCTGTCAGCGATATCTTCCAGACAACTTTTATTATTTTTCTAAATTATAATATAATACTATTTATTACATCAAAATTATTTGCAGGCTTGTAGGCCCGTATACTATGTTTAAACGTTACTTAATATTGTAATAAAATAATTTAAATATTTTATAATTACTATGATGCTAGGTATAAAATACGTTCGGCCTGTAAGCATAAAATAGACTACGTGAATGAGTCTCCATAACAGGATAATTTAAACAAACATTGCCAGCCCCAATTTCTACCATTAACCAATACGCTTTTTATGCCGATTTATTTAAAAACATAAATCCATATTTAATACACCTAACTATTAATGTAAATTGTTAGTTTCAAACTTAAAGCAACTTTTAAAAAGTCGAAAAAGTAATTAAAATATGACATCCTAAATTCGGTAGCGAAGTTGTCCTACGGTACGATTACAACGCTGAGGTCGCGGGTTTGAATACCGGGTCGAGCAAAGTGATGTTAAATTTTTCTATTAATTATATCAACCCGGAGATATTTTTTTTGCCTGATATGGCTCGCCCCCTATCACATCGTAGGACGGAACACACAAGGCAAAACGAGGATATTCTGACAGCACCTCTGCATACCCCATCTGGACAAAAGGCGTGAGTTAATCTGTGTGAATCCAAAATCTCTCTGATTAATATGTAACTTTAACAGGACATTCGCTGTACGCAGAATTAAAGCTTTTGAGCAGAATATGGATTTTTTGGTCCATATATTGAGTTTATTTTAATCCTGGTTTTCCGAATTGGTTCACGGTCTGCTTCGTACGGGATAATAAACATAAACATACAAAAGATTAAATCCGAAGTGAATGTTACCCAGTAATATGCTTGCCTTTGTTCGTTTTGTTCGTGTAATTTTTCAAACAAATTGTTACTTGTATTCAGAGATATTAGAATATGAAATATAATATTTCAATTTATAAATAATCATCTTTTGATAGTCTTTGTGACGCAGTTTGTTAAGGCTCAGGCTGTGAAACGAGAATACGGGGTTTCAATACATGCACAAAAAAACCGTAACACATACTTTATGTGGGTACAAGTATAGAAAGTAAATTTACATCTTCACAAAGGTCGTTTTGCACTATGATATCTAGCGAAGTGGTCATTGCCATACGATAAAATCCAGAGCATACTAAATTGTCTTAAAAAAGAAATAAACTAACTAATTAAGGTCGCCTGTCTTCGTAGACTGTCGATACAATAACCTAAATAATATCCTATTATATGAATGGTTACAAAATACATTTAAAAATCGTATATACAATGACCCGCGCCCTTCACTCGAAGTATAGACGGCATATCAAAAATTGCAGAACAATTGGATGCAAGCGATATATGACCGTGGCTGTTGCAATAATACTTATGTGCATTATACCAGAGCTGTATATCATGATAAAAGCAATCTATTGTTATATACCAGCTCGTATGTATGCTGGGCACTCGGCTCTATATTTTATGAATAAGTTTGGGATTAATAACAAATTCATGCGTTAGTACATCATCACGCGGAGGACAAGACTTTTATGTAATTTTTTTAAAAGTTTGAGACTCAGAATTACTTAAATATACTCAAATTGTGAGTACATTAACCTTACACTAATTTAAGAAAATAATAAAATCATGATCAAATTAAAATCAACTTCAGAAGACAAAGCCAAGGCATTTACGAATTATTTTTAAACATAATACATTTCGAAGTCGAGCGGGACGAAATATGTAAATATTAATACCAAATAGAAAGCTTTGCTGTGTTTTGAAGTCGTTTTCATTTAGTTTTCTATTTTTGTAAACCATTTATTATATACTTTCAATATCTAGTCAGAATTTTAAAGCCTCTATTAGTTTTCTGATGTGCCCAAAGTTTAATCCGAAGTCCGGAAAATGCGACACACAATCGAAACACAATTTCCATGCATGCAATTCAAAGCCGTCACTCAGCAACACACGTGTTCAATATTATTATCTAAATCAATTTTATTCAAAACCTTTTCACGGGTGAACAGACAAAGGCGTTCCGAGAACAAACATATTGGCACTCGATAAAAGAAATTCTTAGTGATTTTATTATTCAGACATTGTTTCTGTATTCGGCCCAGGATTCCTCCCGCTCTTGACGTATCGGGCCTGAATCAATATTGTTCATCCGCTGCTTGTAATGTCACTCCGATATTGCCTTTGGATAAACGATACTTTAGACCTTCAAGAAATTCCCAACAAAGAGAAAGTGGGTACATTTTTCACGCTCTTAATAATTATTGTTTCAATTTAAACTTTTTTTAACGCAGTATCTTTGTTCTATTTTTATGTCAGTCTATTCAAAAAGTCGGTGTATTAATTGCCTAAGAGAAGTTGTTCTTATAATGCTAATAACTACTTTAAGTTAATAAACATGAATAAAAAATGGATAACAATAAATAACATTTCACGAAATACATTGAATAAAATATTATTATTTATATTATGTATGAGTGTATTTAGTAATTTCTATTTACCACCAATTCAATAAGAAAAAATATATTCTAATACTTAATTAACCTATGTTACATGTTATCAACTAAATAAAATGTTATTATATATTTTGAGACACTTAGATACTTATATTAGTTAGTACTTACTGTTACAATACGTCAATCATAATATAAGAATTCATCGATCATGAACTGCAAATTCTTTGTTATGGCGAAACATTAAGAATTACATTATCGTTTCTCTATCAACAATTCCTTGTGATTTATATTATAATAATATAAGTAAGGATTATTATTTATATATTTTTTTTACATTATACTAAATATTAGTCTTAATACCTTGCCTATGCGTACAAGATAAAAGGATCTTTCAGCTTTTCCCCAGGCTTTGTACTCTCTCAACCTTTACTAATTTTAAGTAACATTTTTATGAGCTTCATAACAAGTATAATTACATTTTATCCCGGGCAGTTATTTTGTACAATGTACTAAGTTAATTGTGTAAAAAACATTTCATAAAAATTCTTGACAATGACGAAGATTTTCATGAATTTCTTACATTTAATATTTTTGTCTTATTACTGTATGGTAAATAAAAGTACATTAGTCTAAGAACTTCATAATTTTTGAGTGCAAATACATTGAGATGGAATTATATTTTAACGATCACCAGACACTTGAGTACTATTGAAATTCACGCTTTTGTAGTTCGTACATCTGTGGAACTAAAAAACTGAGTGTAATAAATAAAAGAAAAATCTCGTTTAATTTCTTCTTTGAAATTCATTTTGAATGGGTACGATTGACATATTTTTATAGACCTCATTATGTATAATAAGAGATTTGTAAATCCATTTCTTTATTCACGAATAACTTGTACTATTGTCCCGTACTAGACATGCTTGAGGAGCCGAATTTTCAATCGCTAGATAAAGGTTATCCATCATATAAATTATGACCTCAAAAAATATTTGGCATATTTAGATATTTTAGAATTATAAAAAGATTTATTATAATTCTCTCTTTTCAATCATAATTGTGACGTCGCGTCGGTTCATTTCTAAATTATTTATTTCCTTTTTTTTTATTTCTATAGTAGTAATGAAAAATAATTTGCTACTTTTTTGTTAAGACAACTATCTACACGGTTTTTTATTGAATAATACAAACTTTACTCTTTATCTCACGGTGTCCTAAAGTTTGCGCTTTGGTGCGCCATAGAAAGTAAAGGAGGTAGCTGCGATATCAGATGAGATATGCGTAGACAGTCATACAAACACACATACATTTATGAAATTTGGCATTTGTGTTCAAAAGCTGGCATAAGACTAACTTATCCAAAAACGGTGTAATTCTGACAAAATTGCATACAGGTCGAATTGATTATCTCTTTTTTTGAAGTCGGTTCATAAAGGGTAACATTGGAACAAATTATTAAGATTGACATATCTAATTTACCCATGTTATATTTTATTTGATAAACAAATGAAAAAATCTCCCTAAAAAAATTATGTATATTCATATTTGTTGCAGCCACGTGTCCTTGCTGTCAACGGCGCTCTGGCGAAATCCACTTACTCTGCGAACATATCCAATTACATCAGATCAAATAAAATAAGATGTAGCAAGATGCATCGCAAATCAACCGGATTGTTTACTACAAAGCGCTAACAGCATCACTCGCAGTAACTTGTTTAGGAAAGCGACGAAGTGGCGAGCACTCTGGGTTCGGAGAAAACTGTCCTCAATCAACGGAGATATTTAAGTCCTAACCCTGACTGGCATACAACATTGTGATTGGCTTTCAAGCAAGCCATTACGAAATATCAGCGTTTCAGGTCGCAATATACAATCTTTGAATTTTCCCATCCATCTCTGACCACATGGTCTACGCAGGTCGTCAACTTAGGACGAGTGACGAGGGCATGAGGGCTTTGTTCATTACATTTGTCAAGTCACATTAATTATTTTCTAAACAATACGTTTTTTTGCTGGTAGTACGTCTATTTTTCCGGCCAAACATTGCTTTGTAAATAATGGTATTGGTTGGTTTTGCTACTGTCCATGAGCAGTCATATCGCTTACCATCAGGTGAATGGCATGAACGTCTAGCCATTCATAGCAATAAAAAAATATAGGTTCTTATTTTTCATCGTAGTCTTTTTTATTGCGAGATGAGCATGCCATTCGCGAGTCTCCAGTAAAATTGTGTTTAAAAATATTTTCTTCACAAACAATGTATTTTTAAACAAGAATATTTAAGAGTTTAAATAATGATTTAGTGTCTCTCTTGCAAGAGATTTGAATGGGATCAGCAAACAACAAAGCTTTAGATGGCAACACTTAAAAATCGCAAAGTTTGAAAGTTGTTATTGATGATACAGTTCGATTAGCAAAATCATCAATACCAATATAAGTGATTGTCAGCCGGCTTCAATGAATTACCTACGCTCCAGTTTCGACACAATCTTGTTGTGACACGCTCGATCAATTTGCATCTTAAATTGTTCGCACAAAGGGTGTCAGCGAACATGACTTCGCCATAACTTTAATCGTGTGGAAACTTACGAGAATCGCGCGGCTCTGTGCCGTTTTCATATTTTCCACCCCTCCGTTACGCTCTCCGTTTATATCTGAATGCTACATTCCCGCGGGATTTTTTGAAACGCTTCGTTTTCATTGTGACCATATTACATCTTTGGTAAATGAGGCTTGAGATTTTATCTTTGCGGGTGAATATAACAAAAAAATGGTAAAATAAGTTCGATTGTAGAACGCTGGAAATCAACCATTATTAAAAAAGTCAAAACCATTAATGTATTGCTTATTTAATTAAATACTTTCTTAGTGCTGTAATAAAATTACCTTTACTTAGATTATTATTTAAATCTGTGAACGATTTATAAGTGTGAATCATTCATTAATTGTTTAACAGATATTATAACCAATATAATCATATTTCCAAGATATAAAGAGTACAAATCACGTCATAATAAATAAGTATACTAAGTAAGTACATATTCCTTCATACATAATTCCCTATCCTTTTCGTTTCGAAAGACAATAGCAATTGACAAAAGTGATGCAATGAAAGAAACGTGCGGAATTAGGTTCAGAAATGCTTTCGGAGGAATCGAGGAGAATCGCTCAAGGTATGCGGTGTTAAAAGTGAAGACGGAAATTTATTTTCCTTTCAACAAATTTAAGCGCGAGTCGGCATCACGGGCGTCTCATCCGCCCAGGTTTCCCTTGATTCGATTTGTTTAATGCTTTTTGTTTTGTTTTCTATAGAACACTAACTTTATAAAGACATCGAACTGTTGCGAGATTGAATTGCTACGAAGTGCAAAAAAATATAAGTATTTTTATTATAACAACAGAACTAAAAGTACACTCGTACGTTAAAAAATACTGTAACATAAAAAAAGAGAAAGAATTTATAGAAGAAAAAGTAACAATTAATAGACAAACGAGAAAAATATTCGTAAATTATAAATCAATAGGTAATTAAAATATATTATGAAATATAGTTTGAAAATAATGCGACTATTTTTATACTCATACTGTAATTTAACCCAGTATCAGCCTGTATACGTCCCACCACAGGGCACTGGCGTCCTCTGCAATCGAGAGTACAATTGCTAGGAGTTAAGCCATAATATTATTATAGTCTACTACGCTGGCCTAGTGTGGTTCGGCGGACTTCACATTCTATAGTAACTAACCCGGTTAATCTAAATTGTAACTTTTTTTTATCCACGGTGTTTAGTTTCAGATATCTCGTAACGATAATATTATAATCTATAAATCTATGAGCCTAATAAATAAAGCACGCAACAAACATAACTCCTTTTATTTGCGCTAAGAATATTAGTAGGCGCTTTGAATATAGAATAGCAAAAACGTTCACGTTTTACCTACGCTTACCTACAGCATTTTCACTGTACATTATGTACTCGTATTATCCGAAAACTATCTGAATAAGGCTTTGATTTTTTTATCTAAAAATAAACAGACCATGCGTACAAGGCCCAGTGATTTAGCAATTACAGAAACATTACTTGTCTTCGACGTGACTGCCAGTTTATTGGTTTTGGCAAGCGTCGCCAGTCGCCAACCTCGCCGCCCCGCGCCCATGCGTTGTCAATGTTCTTTGTATTATATTTTATTGCTATATTTCTGTCTCATTTGAAATGCGAATGAACGTGCCCTTTTATAATATTTTCCTTATTACCCTAAAATAAATGTATATGTATAATATGCAATTCTATTTATACGCGTAGGTAAACATGTTTTATTTTTAGAATTTTATTCGTTATATTTTTACCTGGAAAGCGTGTAATATTTTAAATTAATTGCGTATTCTAAATGACTTTCAAGGTATAGGTAATTGGAATGTCCGTAGAATATCCGCATCTGTACAGGAAATAGATAAAAGGAACATATTCATAGAAATATAATTTTACATTTAATTTTTATATTCTCATTTATTTACCACTTAACTGTTAAAAGAAAGTAAAATAGCGCTTTACTTTTTTTATTAACAACTAATAGTCTGCAAAGTAAAGATTTATAGGTTCTTATCGGCTTCTATCGTTACAAACTTATGTGACAAATTCTTCCGATTAAAACACTAAAATGGAATATTTTCATATTCGCCGACATTAAATATATTTAAAAATTTCTGCTGGCGTTGGGAATGAAACATGACTAAAATTGGAAGAACAGATACGATTTCTGCTTTTACGAAAAAAGATTGCTGAAATAGGAAAACGACGTTATCTCCTGACTTCCGGAACAAATTATGTAAAACAAAAAAAGATTACGCGAACGAATTCGACGAAATAAAAATTCTGCAATATAGAAAATAGAACAAAGAGACGTAGGTTTTGAAGGTAATACAATCTTTTGGTACAATGAATAAGTCTTGTATTGTAAAAAAATATTATTCTTCATTTAGGAAAACTCTTGTCAAGATATTATTCTTTTTAACACGCTTTTATTAGCTTCTCCTGTATGTATGTATGTAAGACGGGTATTTTATTCGACTTACGATGATTTAAATCTGTTGCGAAAGATTATTTGAATAAAAGAGTATATTTTGGATTACGACTCCACTTTAAGCTCGTGTGTATTGCAATAATTCGATCAATGAATCTAAAGCTTCTGCCATACAAAAATGTTTGTTATACTTTACGCCTGCCACTCTATTTGACTAATTAATAAAGATTCACAAGAATTAATGATCCTTTTGCGCGCGAGGCGTGATATTTTAGATTTGTAACAGTATTATAGCGTGTAAGAAGCCGTGTTGTGACATCCTTACAATAACGAACCGCTTTGATCCCCTTCCTAAATAATTATGAGGGTCTAACGTGTGTTTTGCATAAACAATGAGTTTCGTAGATATATAATATATAGAACTTGAAAGAAACTCCTCATTACTTCACACAGCTTGATACAAGTTCATACCAGAATTCAAAATTTAGTATTACAAATAAAATACAATTGTTAGTCAGATTTTTTTTAAATTCAAAATGAATTTCATTTCAAATTTTGGCGGTGACATTCAACATATTCCAACATTTTAACTAGAAAAAGTTAGACCCAATCAATCACTGCAAAAACTTAAAACAAATTTGTTTAAAAATTTTCAATATTTTTAATAACTCATCTTTGAGTACTTCTATACTTAAATAACTACAGAATTGTCTGTAATTTGTTATTGAAGCTCTTAGAACTATCACCAAAAACATTTTCTAGAGCTAATTAATTAGTGCTATCTCCATTAAAGCTCAGTATTAATTATCTTCTCCCCATAGGCATAGCTGAGATGAAGAGCCGAGTTGAAAAGTATACATCTTGTGTCAATAGCAGGATTTTAAGTAGGTAAAGTTAAATTCGCTATTTTTTTGCATAAAGCGGACGACTATTTACGTTCCAGGAGGATCGTCGCAAACACTGAATGATTAAGCTTGTAATTAATCTTATGCACTCCCACTCCTATATAAGAAAATCTTATAACAGCATTTTAGTAGAATCGGACTGTAATACGTTTCCTCGGTAGCAATTGTACCACCGATGTGACCTTGTGTACTACTCCATATATGTTGCACGAACGCTCCACATAAAAATTATTTGCATATCAAAACACAGTTGGATTTCAGTGATTAAACAAGATATCTATTAATATAACTTTACTCAGAACACGTTACAATGAATACAGTATAAGTACACCGGAAGGAAACAACTTATTTTTTTTACATCATGCGTTTCCGTCAAATCACTTGAAAAGGCAAACTTTAGTTGTACACTTTAAAAACTTACAAGTGCTTTTTTTTATTAAAATCTTTGTCGTTATACATTTACTTTCACTAGAGGTTTGTGTTAAAAACCATTACTGCGTTTCCGTTTCTAGATGAAATATTACAAGCGATATTTGACTGACGTAATTCTATCACGCTCGGGAACGCAACTCGGTGTACGTGACGCGAACGCATCATGAGATTAAAGATTTAACTAATCTAAGGTGTTTGCTCATCGAGTGTTGCCGATGTGTCTAATGAATGTTTGCTTGGAAAACAGGCCCTTTTACGCACGACTATTCAACACGTGCAAATTTATTTTACTTTTTAAGATTAACAGCTCCTCGTGGTTTCCAGATGTTGCCAATTTCAAGTTGGTTAACAAAGTAATGTGTCATACTCAGGTAGAATTAAAAGAATGTATAAAATATGGTGATGTTTTGTTGGCTGTGCGTAAAGTAGTCTCTATCATGTTAATTATTATTAAGAAATGTGCATAGCACGGTCATGATATTATACCTTTGGGGTCTCGGGACACTACAAAGCAGCATATCATAACCATGCTATGACTAAATCAGACAAAAATATTATTTTGCATCAATAACTACAGAATGCGCTTCACTAGATCATTTCGTAATTCATAAAAAAAATCTTTTTGCGCTCTATAGGCATGGTGCGTACTATACGTGTTTCTTGCGATATATTGTGTCATAATAATAAGCAATGACTGCCTCGGTGGCGTAGTTCTATTACGGTACGGATACAAAGCTGAGGTCTCGGGTTCGAGTCCCGGGTCGGGCAAAGTGATATTGGATTTTGGTATTCATTATCAGCCCGGAGTCGGGAATTTGTTCCCGATATGACGATTGGCTCGCCACCTATCACATCATGGGACGGAACATACAAGGCGAAATGTGGGTGTCCTGGCGGCGCCTCTGCCTACCCCTTTCGGGGATAAAGGCGTGAGTTTATGTATGTATGTAATAATAAGCAATGTATTATATATTTAATTGTTCTGTTGCAGTACATCGGGACAATGGACGTGCCTCGTCCAACGAGCCGAGTGGAGATCGTGGCTGCAATGCGCCGCGTTCGCGTGAGTGACTTTATTTAATATCAATTATAACGCCTGTAGAATAGTAATATTGAACGAGAACTGTTGAACCCGAGAGCCAGTAATACGGCGAGTAAAACATAATTTGTGTGGCATTGGATAATTTCTTTAAATCATTCATTTTTTAAAAGTTAATTACAATATGCAATAATGAGTAAGGCGGATCCTATAACATCAATTATATTGCGGAATATTATGAAAAATGCTTTATTATTGACCAAATAGGGTTACTTAATATTGAAGATTGCGCAATTATAAATTCCACTGTACAATACATTGTACAATATTATATTGTGCAATATTATATTGTACAATATTTGAAGATCGTTAAAATTACAAAATTAAAAAGTTTTTGTGGCTACGGACACAACGCAACTAAAAATTTCGCAGAAAAAACGACAGATATTTTTTTTGCAATTTCATAAATATCATCATGTTTGGATAATAAATACCTATTTTTTTGCAAAAATAGTAATTGAAACCATTGCGTACCATAGCGTCTTTGAAAATAAAAAGGTGAAAATAATCTTTGAAAATAATTTTTTTACTTATCGTCGTATTTGTGTGGTAAATACATAGTTTCCCTAAAATAAACATTTTTATTTTAACACAAATACGACGATAAGTAAAAGATTACAAAAAAAATGTTGTTTTTTTTTTTGCGGAATTTTTAGTTGCATTGTGTCTGAAGTCATTAATTCTACCACCTAGCTTCATTTTCGGTCGCAGTCTTGATATACCCTGTGTTTTAAGGAATACTCATTCGTTTCTATAAAAATATTAAGTAATGTGTGGGATTGACGCCACTTTTCCTTTCAACGTTTTATTAACTTAACCTTTAAAAAGTTACAAAGATTTTTTTCTAAAGTTGTATTTATATCCCCGTCCTTCTACTAGACAAGTAGAAAGGGTTTCGGCAACGTCTACCGCCCGGGTGAAAAGGTTCAGTATAAAAAAGCACTTTCCTGGTGAAATCTGTAATCTAAAGATTGAATAATTTATTGTTGTTTGCCCGTACAAGAGAGCCCCGTCCGCATCTGTTTGCGCAGACCGACCGACTTTCCTTACCAAGCCATTTCATGAAGGTTGGCTCTAAAAGGCACATTTATATAGAAAAAACACTTTACTGTGTTGTAGTGAGCGATAGTTTTCTTTGCTACCATTATCAAACTGTTGTGAATTTTTAAATGTAATCCGTATGCAGTATTATAATAATTAAATATTAATTATTTAATTACTTAAAAAATTATATATTTAAAACGAAACGGCGCGGCGCGGCAGCACACGAAATTAAAGCTACTTTTCATCCACCTAAGAATATCTGGCGAAATCAAAGACTAATCTCATACAAACATGTATTTCGAGTATTTTCGTGAATCTATGATTAAGTACAAAATAATGAATTATATTAATATGCACATGTTTGGAGTGAGTAAAAGTCGTAGTTGCTTTTATTTTCTTAATAGCAACACTTCGGAGCCTCTACGAGGCGCTTCCTTTAACAAATCTCATTAAGAACAGACTTGTATTGTAATTTTAGTTATTTAACAAAGGAAATCCGAGAGTAGGTCATTACCTGTGTAGTGAATATTTAAAACGCCTTAAAACAATTGGCGCTGCTCTCGTAGGTAATGCAATTTGCAAATATCTGTGCAATGCTTCAGGGAGGATTTTTTCTAATTCAACTTAAAGTTCTTCAGAGAACGACATTAAGCATTCACGCCATACCAATTCCAGAACAAAGCGGACGAGTTACTGTGAATGTTGTTCTAGAAAATCAATATTTAGCCTTTCGGAAAATTAGTATTACGTAAACAATCGTCATTAGCCTACCTGGCAGTAATTATCGCAAATTAAATTGATTCGTATTTAAAAGATTTATTTATTGTCCTTGTTTTATAGTTCATTGATAATGGTAAATAATAAAAACGGTGACATAAATAAAAAAATAATGAAGATTATTTTAATGCCAAATTTTTATTAACTCTATATATAAATAATTGCGTTACCTTTCGCTGTGGGAAAGTCCTTAATACAACAGTCAGCTGTGACCACTGAACAGAACCATAATCAACTGTTCGTGGTTGTGACGTTAAAAATCTAATTTTAAAGAACAAAATGAATGTCCACTTGCGCTATAAAAACTTGTGTAGAAACTGTGCAATTTCATGAAAAAGTACCGCGCTCGCTACAAGCTCAAACAGACAGATGGAATTATTATAATTTTATTTATTTTACTAAACCTTTCGTTTAGCTGGCGAAGCAGTCTGCTTTGTACTGCATTTTGCTTTTCTCTCAACTTAAAAACATGATTAAAAATAAAAATAATTAGTAAAAAATAACTAACAAAAATGTCCGACGCTTTTTGTAACAGCAGGTATCGTAAGTTGTAAACTTAATTCTTAAGCTGGCAATACGCAAAATCCGTGGCATAATAAACCTACCTATATGAATTAATAAAATTCGTCACAATACCTCAAAAACCCTATCAAGGCAACCTTACCTAAATGCAAGTGAAAATCTCATCCATTAAGTTGTACGCAACCACAATTAGATAAATCCTTCGAACAGCCAAATAACTGTTCAGTCCGTTCATTCACAAATCGGCCGCAAAAGTTTCTCCCTCATTATTTCTTGGGCTAAAAGATTCAGTTGGGGAGCATAGAGCAAGTTGGGAAACTTGGAAATGTCTCAGACGCCTACTACAGAATTCTTGTAATACTTTTAAATAGTTCCCACTTGTTAAGAAATGGAAATAAGTAACTTTTCTTTTAAGCATCTGCTACTTGCAAACTGCACTTGGGCTGAAATTAAAAACTTCAGTTTTAATTTACATAGAGCCGCGTTCGTTTAAAAGAGTATGAATTTCCCTAGGATAATTAGCATGCTAGTACAATATTAAATAAATGCAATGTACATTTGTGCATCATTTATATTTGGAACATTTTTCACCTGTGTTTTTCGCTTGCCTGCCCGTATCCCACTATTATACAGGGACGCTGCAATATGACTTTTCAGCCACGTTGTACAATGATCATGAATTGAGAATTTGTTTAAAAATTCAATTTCATATGTTGCACTAGTGTCATGTATATTTTTATCCATTAAAACCTGAAAAGTGCATTCTAAGTATAAAGTAAAAAATAGCACAACACGTGTGCGCAGTCCTGATGATAATACATTGAAATATGGTTATGACACGTCATACCCTGAACATGAATGAAACACGCCGACAGTAAAATCACCATGGTACAGTGAGTTTGCAGATTATCCTCGTCATGTCGGTTCGATAATGATTTCAGACACGGCCACGATGTCATTACGTTCACTTTGTCGTAATAATTTTATTCCAAAAGTTTTGAATTGTTTCTCGACGGGCTAATGTAACCGGGATAATCTTATACTATACCTATATTTGTTCCTTGTTTGGATTGGAAGTAAGTTTTTGGTTATTTTTATACTCGTATGGGTATTTTGGTTTTTGGGTATTATGTTTAAGCTGCTTGTAGTAATACAAGTATAATGTGCATATAAGCTACGGTATATCCGAGATTAATGTTAATTAACAACAATTTTTTTTTAATTAATATCTATGTTGAGTGTCAATTAGATTTTTTTTAGAAAAATTGATGTATGGAAAATTAATAAAAATATACCCAAATCTCTGAAATCTTAGAAAATAAAGTGGAAATTTTCTATTGGCATGCATATTCATTATAATAGAGTTAGACATTCTAAAAAACCTTTTAAATGATTTAAATACTTTTTAAAACAAATTAATTTCGAAAACATTCCGTTTTACACTGGAAAATTTTTGTGATACCTATTCTTAAAATTTGTTTTTTATTGCACCGTGCAAATCTGTATTAACAAAGCAAAATTTAATTCCAAAGTGAATGTAAAAATTTCTCATCCAAGTATAAGACTTTTACAAGGATATTGGATTTCAAATTGCGTCGACTTTTCCTAGCTACTTCAGCTTCTTTACGCGGATCTATTTAATTACAAACAGAAAACAGATATTGTTGAAAGAGTTTAATTAGAGATTCCTCGATTCTTTAGATCGTCATCGCACTTCTGTTACGTTGTGTAATTAATTAATTATGTAATTTCCTAAATAAGAAATGTAAATGGGGGCTGAATTTCTCATGTATTCAGAGGGGAAGATGGCCGGAGCGTGTCAGCCACCGAGTGACGACATTTGCAAGTCTATACCGACGCCGAACATTTCGACGTTAAGACATTTTTAAATACAATTCGGGTGGAACGGACGCGCTATTTCTGCAGAGAATATTTCTGAGTTATGTTGCGGAGTGTTTTGATATTATTTACCTAGAAAATGTTGTATTTAAAATATAGATAATATTTGGTAAAATGTATTTAGAAACAGGTCTACTGCTAAAATATTTAGACAGTAACTAGAATCGTCGGTTTTAGAATAAATTAGAATTAAAGCCTTAATATTTCTCAGCGACTAAACCAAAATTAGTAATAAAAATAAACTAAAATTCATTATTTTCGACCCAACAGTCTACAAAATTAAAATATCCTACAAATATTATAAAACCGACAGTTTTTGTTTGTGACTTCTTCACTCTCAAACGGCTGGACCAATTTTGATGACATTTGGTATGGAGGTAGCTGATACCCTAGATTAATACATAGGCTACTTTTTATTCCGAAAATAGTGTTACCATGGGATGATCATGGAATCTTTCTACTCAAACGAATGCACCAATTTTAATGAAATTTGGTATGGAGGTAGCGTTTAATGAATAAGCTACTTTTCAACCCCAAAATTTAGTGTTCCCGTGGCAAGGAATTCAATTATGTATATCTTCTACTCTTTCAATCTCAAAGAGATGATTTTGCATAGAATATAGAGCGGATGAAATTGCATATAAGAGGACAGGATTGCATGCCTTGGTTCGTGGAATAGATTGGGACAGAACAAGATGTAACAGGACTAGACGGGAAATGACGGCAGTCACTTTGAGTTAAAATGCAAAACAGTTAGAGAATATTGAAAACATATTCCAATAGGGCCTGGACCCTAAAAATTATCTGCACCCGGGCGAAGCCGGGTCGGGCCGCTAGTAATTTATAAATAAAAAATATTTTTTCTTAGCTTCGAGTTCTTAATGACCTTGATAATAAAGAAACAACTCAACTATTTAACCAGCAATTTTAACTGATCGAATAAAATCAACTATTCCGATAGAATGCACTGAAAATATCCAGCCTGGCAGTGCGGTACAAAAAAATCCTCTCAACTTATTACCGGCTCTCAGCCTAATTACACGCTAACTTTCACCTTTATGAAATTATTCTCGCCTTTAAGCAATGAGCGCTTACATTACATTAGCTCGTATATTTGGGTTATATCCAACGTTTTCATTTCCATAATGTAATAGTGGATGGGGAATGAACATTGAACTGAACACCGAAGCTGCTCGTAACCATATTAATTATATTTATTGTCGCTTATACACGGTGGTGGAAAACATAATGTTAAGGAAACCTTTTTTACGAAAAGCCTGCCTCCCTTTTCATACCGCCAGAAGGGTCGTGCCAGTGTCACCGGCCTGTCACCTGGCACGCTTGTAGATGTTGCGGTAGTAAACAATAATCTTTCTCGATGGCCCATTAGAATAAATAAATAAATAAATAAATACACCCAACAGTCACATACATAGTCCTGACCCCACACTAAGATCGAGTCTTGTGTCGTGGGTATCAGAAACTACAAGAGACTTTTCGGTCTCACAAACACCCAGACCCGAAACAAATATCTGTGGATCACACAAATATTTGTTTCGGTGCGGGGATCGAACCCGAATGTATAAATAATATAAGGATAGAAAATATAATTAAAAATATCTAATCCATATAAGACCCACTGCACGGGCCCCTCTCAATCGAATTATCCATGTCCAAACATGGATAATTCTATTGAGAGGGGTAAAGCCATAATCTTTGTTATATAAACTAAGTAAAAAATACACCACATAAATAATATAACTTTTTATGTAATATACTTCAGTTCAAGCCTTGAGTTCAAAACTTAATTTTCCACAAGTTCAGGATAATATTTTCTTTTGTGATTTTGTAACGCATCGTCTTTTTGCACTAATAACTTGAGGTAATTATCCGATGCCAAGCAAATAATGTATTTCAATATACTTGCATAAAATTCACTGTCCGATCTGGGACTCAAACCGTACTTTCATAGCCGCGAATACAATAAACCAACATTAAATTTGACACCTCAATTCCACACAATGTATTTCAAATATACGGCGTTAATACCCGTGTTTTTAACTGGCACTGCGACTGCACTGCGCCTGATGATAAGCGCAATGCCGTACAGACAGTGTTGAATCTCATCAGACGACGGTCCCATACTATTCGACACTATTATGCCGATCTGCAGAAATGCTTCTTCACGCTAGGCTCCAGGATTATAGGCAGGAGGGAATAAGCGCGCTTGCAAGCCATTCCACAGCTCAAGTTGTAGTCAAAGTTAGTTGATTGATAGTTTATACTACTGGGGCTTAGTTGATCGATAGTTAATTAGTAGGTATACCATTGAAATTTTTCGTTTAATCCACCTTTTCAAAGTGACTTGTGTAAAGTAAATAACATATTCTTAGTATTACACAGGATTCCTTTTTAAAACGGCCTCCAGGGAATAAATCATTAAGATTGTACATTCATTCGATTGCTCGACGCTGCGACGTTAAATTGCTCCAATGGGACATTATTTTTTAATTAAATTTACGTTTAATTCAGTTAAAGTTTTTAATTCAATATTTTGCTACTTAGGTACTTTTTTACTTTATTTTATATATAAGATGTAATTAGGATTAACGGAGCACGTCATGCAAGTTGTAATATGTTAGAATTGTGTATCCATTGTTCGAGGTTCTCTAATAAAATCAATCAATAAATAAATATTTCATTATTTTCAGTACGAATTCAAGGCGAAGGGAGTGAAGAAACGTAAGGTGACTGTGGACGTGTCCATCGACGGGGTTCGAGTCTCGGTACGAAAGAAGAAAAACAAAGACAAGGTACGATACAATTCATCATTTAACATGCTAGCTTTTACAGGCGGCTTTGTCTGAATTGCTGGGGCAGGGAACACTGATGTAAAGACGAAATTTATCACGAAATTATTTTTTCTAGTTCGGAAAGTATTTTTCTAGGATAAACGATAGTAAACGATAGGTGTGGTGTATCCCTATGTTTCTTGTTCACTCTTTGAATTATTATACAACCAAAAAACTATATGACTGCTGAATATATAGTATCCTTCCTTATATACTCGACTATTCGCATTCATTCATTCATATCTTGAGTTCACAGGTATTAATTTTATGACGTCATTCGAAATTTTGCTTTTGTATTGTAAAGGCCAGTAGAAACTTGGATGAGTTCGTTGGACCATGAATTTGCCTCTGTCTCACAACCGAGCGAATATGCAGCTCTGTCTTTGCCTTCTGTGCGATCAAAACGTCTACCTTAGCTCAACTTTCAAAGGAATACTACAAATTGTTCCGATGCCATAGATAGAAGCGAACTTGATTTGTTTCTGTCCGGTATTTAGTATTGAAATGTGGCATTCAGTTTTACACAGTAAAAGACACAGCTACCGTTAATTGCCGTAACATTAAAAAATATTATACACGTATTATCTAAAAAATATATATACAATATATTTTATAACAATACACTATACAGTTTAATTCGCTTTTTAAATCCTTTTATTTTTTCATTTAACTTGCTAACACTGGCTTTAGAAAGTAATTACAAAATCTAATCTAAATAAAAACTCCGATTCAATTATTCGAAAACAACTTCTATCTCGAAAAGCACTCAACGTAATGATTGTGCTCGTAAAATAAAGCATATTTTAAAGTTGTACATATTGATTGAGAATGCATTTATTTCTATTAAAAATTGAAGCTCAAACGGTGTAAACCACAGAGATTTGTGAATCTCTAACACGGCTTTGTCAAATTTAAACATAAAAGTGTCTAAGTTTAAGTAACAAAGTACATTTTCAAAGTTGCTGAGTAAAAACTAAGCCGGCTTGTTTGCCGAGTTGAGAACAATACATGGCTCCCAAATGCATTATACTTTTTTATTCATGACATTCTGATAAAAATTTATATCGGGCGCCACGAACTTGATCCCAAGTTAAATTGAAAACTTCGACAGATGCCGTCCGTGGATTCTATTCATACTGGAGCTAAAGTAATTTGGGTGGATTTCAGTGACCTCACATTACAAGCATAGCTCAACTCGTCTAGGGTTAACTCGGAGGAAGGAGAAGGTCAGCGAAATAAATAGTAGGTCCCGAGGCGGAATACGGTAAGCCGCAATATTGTGATTACGAATGATATATGGGTTTGCGTAATCCTAGAACACAAGGATATAAAGTACATGCCAACTTTGTGAAATGATTATATTTAAGATTACAAGGTAAAGTATCTTAAACATTTCACAAAGAAAATAGCAAAGGAATTCGCAGCGCATTTACCACTCCTTTCTCCTATCTCTTACAAATTTTCATAATAGCTCTAAACGACGTAATGCCCCTTCAAACTATGCATTTAAATGAAGTTAAATAGTTTATTATCGATGTGAACTAAAAAATATCTGAAATTGATGAAGAGCAGTTGGTTTTTAGCAAGAACATTAATCATGTCGAAGTTATAATAGGCTGCTGTCAACCTGCCGTCTCTGAGGAAACGCTCGGAAGGTCCATTGTAAAGCGGGTCTATTGTTGCTTCGGGTCAAGAATGACCGGGACGATATCTTATAAATTTCGCTGTTTTCTTTATATATTACCGTTTTGATGCTTGTAATTGAGTTCTTATTTTTTGTTGCTCTGAGTGGTTGTGATTTTTCATATTACTAATATTGAAGCCCGCAGTTGTCTAACCTTTGAATACATACATACACGCTCACGTTTTCACCCTATGGGGGTAGGCAGAAACTATTAACTAAAATTTTAAATATGAATATAATTATAAATACTTTTAGATCGATCGTAGTTATCAACATAATATAATATTATGTAAACGCCTTTTAATCCAAAACTAATTATTGGGTTGTTTTCTCGTGAAAAATCATAAATGATATCTGAACACAATTACAATATAACCACTACAAGTTTGAAGTAAAATGTTAAAATCTTAAATAATACAGTACAAAAGCGCCTTTTACACAGAATGACAGCGATAATAATCCCCAGTGTTGTTATCGGTATTCCCTAACGATGGCTTGTAATTACGTTTCAAGGCTCTGGTCTAATTGGGAGCTATTTCTTAACCTCCGAGCTCCACATTACTCTCTTCTATAGTACTTGCGATATCGCAGTCAACAAAATAGACTGTGTTTATGTCGAGTAATTTCCTCTCCATAGATCGATTTGGGCGCCCTATTATTGTTTTACTGCTGCTATTTAGTTCCGTCAATGAGTTGTTTGTATGTATTACTCGTATATTGTTAATCTTTTTATTGCTGACATGATTTTGGTCTGAATTTCAATAGCAGGTATTGTTGGTTACTACATTCATTTCACTAACTTTTTCTTAAGTTTGATCGTCTGTCATTCGGCTAGTAACTATTTTATATTACACCAGCCCGGTAAAACTAATACACAATCGCTAATCCTGGATTACGGCATACGTAGGTTTACTGGGTTTTACTCCACTCACAGTTCCCTGCGGGTAGCTTCCCTCTACCTGAGAAATTAAAATCAAGATTATTTGGAGCAGGTCCCTAATTAATTTTAGCTTTTATAAAATTATGTTTTCTACTTTGTATTTGTTTTTCATCTTGCCTTGGTTTTTTGTTAATATTTCCACTAATCGAATCTGTTTTACTCTCGATACTGTTGTCTGATCGAATAGACTTAATAAATTCCTGTAAAAATCACAATTTTTTCATTAGGTACTAAAAATAGTGTTATAATTGTGGTGGGAAAGTTCTATAAGACTTCTTTGTTTCAGAAGAGCTCGACGTCTAAGCTGTTCGGTCGCAAGAGCAACACCACCAACGAAGGCATCGAGATCATGCATCATCCCATCTACCGTATCTTCTACGTGTCGCACGACAGCTCTGACTTGAAAATATTCTCGTACATCGCCCGCGACGGAGCCACTAATGTTTTCAAATGCAACGTCTTCAAGAGCAAGAGGAAGGTAAGTGCACAAGTTTTGTTATAAGAAGTTCCTGTCTACTTTCAAACTACTTTCGGTGGGAACATGTTTTAGTAGGTAATATCTTTACATCAGCAAAGTTACACAGGGTAATGTAAATAGCGTTGTATGAGTTGCAAAGGGTTAAAAGTATGTTTTTAGACTTAGTAAAACCTGCCTAATGTACAACCGGTTAATAACACATTTAGCGTTTACAAACAAAATATGTAACAGTAAAACTTAGTCTAAAATAAACGTTTAAAGTTCGCTCCTCAACTAGCTGTTATACAGAAAAATTCAAACAGCATTTTAAACTACTGCACCATTTCACAACGCAAACAAAAATTCATTTAAATATTTTAATTCGCAGTGATTTATATCAACAAGTGGACTTGTTTGTTTCCAACATATTTACCTTAGATTTACCTGTAGGCACATATTTATTTTCTGCTACATCCGCTGCGCAGAATAGTTTCTCATTTTGCTTCAAACAAGCTCGTAGAATCTCGGGATCTTGCCGCTTGTTCCTTTGTTGAGTGGTTGCGTCCAGTTGTGTCTACCTAAGTAATTTCATTTCGCTGACATGAAGGTGTGGAATATACGGTCGAGGGTGGGCAAGAGGACGCTTCTACAAAGGAACTCGGGCTTAATTAGGGTCTTATTGCGGAGTAATTACGGGTCTAATATCAGACCTCCTAATTTCACCGGTATTCTGCGGTCACACACACTCCCACCGATTTATGCTCTTGGTATTTGTTTCGCGGAGCGTGACATGAACGTTGACTCGCTGTTTGATTTTACCAGACTGCGGTAGAATAAATAAATCATTCATGTGCTCGACACGACCTATTTTAGTGATACGTTTTATTTTAAGCGGGTTGTATTCACGTATTTCTAATAACTCTGTGTACAGATAAGGTTAATTTTGTTATCTGTTTTTTAGAAATACCAATCATTTAAATTTCAGAACAATAATCTTTTACTTTTAATATTCTTTCAAAAATCCCTTTGGAATCGTTTCTATTTGTATGAGGTGCATTATTTTTGACCAAATATTTTATCGCATATTGCCTTCCAAATGATGTCATTTTGCCGTGGCGTTCGTGAGCATTATCTAGGTATTTACGAGCTTAAACGACTTTCCTCTTATCGCCTAATGTAAAATCACAATAGTCTTCAATATTAGGGTGCGCATTTTTTACACGTTATTCTAATCAGTTATAAAAAATGATATTCTAATGATAAAATTAACGTCTAAATGAAAACAAAAGACATAATAAACGGCAAAATAAAACATACATTTAGTGCCCGTTCAAAAAATATAAAAGCATGTAAATGCTCTAGTAGTAGTGAAAATGTATAAATTACTCTACAGTAATTAACACATTTTCACTGAAACTTTGATACGTTTGTAATCAGTGTATTAAATAAGATAAAAAAATGACTGAAACTATTCAAGTTTACAATTTAGTAACTACTACACTTAAAGCCATTATTTTGGTGAAGACGTCCAACCATTGAAAAGTACTTTAACTGGAAACAATTAAATTGAAATAACAGATTGAAACTGTAAATGTAAAGGATATTCGTAGGGATCTAAATGGGCGAGATCAAGGCTTTACATGCTATTCGTGACGTGAATACTCCGTGGCTAAGAGCCGAGATGATAGAGACGTCAAATGGCCAACAACATTTATCTGGATTACACTGGTTCTATCAAACTCCCTATTTGTCTTATATAAAAGGACCATTTTGTTATCCGAGAAGGGTTTAAAATCAACTAATTGAGTTTAATGAAATGTTAATGCGGAAAATAAAGTTTAGCAAATGACAATAGCGAGGAATTATCTTAATGTTCTTTGACGTCATTTTGGAACATTCGTACGTCATCTGCCGCATCTTTATCACTGCTGAGCCAATTTAAACTAAATGCTTACCTAGAGTATTTCACACGTTGTTGAAAAATACGGTACCTACGAACTACATAGTACATTTGTATGTAAAAACACCCGAGGGCGAAGGCTAGTGAAACATGGTGGTGAAACCATATATTTTTATAGTAAAAAGTACAGCGTCAAATTTTTGTTTGACGGAATGAGTTTTCAAATCCCGGGGCCATATTTGCATTCGCTGGAATATAAAAGCTTCCCACCAATCTATTTACGTTGCAGCTGTTGGTTGAATATTTAAACTATAGGGCTGAATCGTAAAAATTCTATACAAACAATCAGAATAGTTTGTGAATGGACAAAAATTATCTCTCTCTCTCTTCAGATAAAGGAAACTCTAAACAATTATGGTATTGAAAGCTATAAAAAACTTGTTGCTGTCTCATCACAAACTTCAAAAATTTTGATCCAATTAATAATGTTTATGTTCCGTGCTCTGATCTTTCCCAAGGACTCAGATAGTTTCAACTACTTAGCGACACTTATCCAGAAATAGGTTTATTATTTCAAGAACCCTTTAAGTTAGGGCAGTCCTTCAAGCAGTCAAACTACTTGTAGTAAAGTTTATGCGCTTAATACTATCAAATTCTGAAAGTACATTGTGATAGTTCCAACACTGTTCTGGGAATGATAGCTACTCGTCACAATCAGAGGCACTAGTTGGAGAGTAATCGACGTAATAGTAATAGTAAGTAATACTTAATGTCATACTAGATTACCAACACGTCCGGGAAACTTTATTCTCTGTAAGTAAAAGCCACTTTTATTCAGACGCCTTACAAAAAAATCCATCGCTGAACTAAACAGATATTTCGTTATATGTGCAGTCATTTTCGCTTCTGATGGACGATAAATATTCAGTTCTTTTATGAATAAGTGCGTGATAACCTCATTTAATATTTATACCGCTATCTATCTTGTCATTATTTTCGCATAAAGTATTGCCAGGCATCCGTCATATTTTTATTATATCGTGCGGCTTTGTTTACTACACAATATGAAGTAAATAACGTGGTCTTGCTTTGCCAATCTGTGTGGCACAGGGGCGTATAGAGTAGTGAAATGTATTACTAATGTTACCTTAATGTAAAAATATGTGTTTCGTATTTATTTATTTATGTTAAACAAATCGTATCTAATTGATGTACTATACAATATATCATATCCTCGAAATGGGACGAATTTTACAATATTTTCCAGACTGTGAGTGCTGGTTGCATTGATGTAATTATTTATGAATAGAATATAAATCTATAAGAAACAAAATAAAAAAACAACAATATTCACCAGTCACAATTAGCTTTAGTTATAACATAACAAACTTCGACATCAATCTCGCAATAATATATCAAATTTGGCGAAATAAATGTTGCTCGTATCTCGTTAAAAATGTACGCGTGATTCGTCACGAGATGTGGCGTAATTTAATTTACCTGCTCATGTAAATTGAAATAAAGGTAAAAGATGACTCTATAGAAACGTCTGCGCGAATGGGCCGGCGCGTGCTGTTTATGAAGAAAGTAGGAGCTCGTAAACAGGGCCCGGTCATAAACCGCATCTGGCATATCACTCGTGCACAGAATATGTGAAAATTACCGTTTACATGAATAACGCCCCTGGGAGGCTGACGTATATGGAGCCAATGAAATTGAGTCACTTATTACAAGAGAACGTAATGTATCTATTAAATTATTGATGGGTGCCAGTAACTGAGTGTTCGTAATAGGGCGCCGGGCGGAATCATTTTGAAGGTAGAGACTAACGGAATTCTGGACATTTTCGTGAAAGATTGAATGTTGAATGATAGATTGCTACATAATTAATGAGAGTTAAATTTTATAGCTTATTGTTAATTACACATATTTGTTTTCAAATAACCTGAATTTGATTTGGACCTCAATTAAATATAATTTTTGTAAATATTATGCTATGTCCGTAAATATTTCATTTAACGTAAAATGAATAAAAAAGGTAATTTAAAAATGTGTTGTGTACCTACATAGGGAAATATTCGCTACTTCCCCGATCAAATTTATAAATCAAATTCGAATTACATCTGCAATGTTATTTTTGTCACAAACGCAAATAAAAGGGGATATCGAATATCCAATATTAACGTCGGCTCCAATAGAATTTAATATAAATATCACAGATGCAGTGACTGGAAAATTCATGGCAGAAACATCGGTCTCTTCAATATTTATATAGGAAAATGTGAACCGTATTGTCTGAGCCGGGGTTAGTAATGAGATCTCATCAATATTGTGAAAGATTTATATAATGTAAACATTGACAAAGTGGATATAATTTGCTATGGAGACTTTATTCCATTTCATTACAATAACTGGTAATTTTAATTTTAATGTTTTTAAGTCTTTATAAATTTTTAAATACGCGTTATAAGTTTTGTCGCATCGTGTATGGAAAGTGACACGAAGTAGACAGACGACATAGTGTAACAAAGGTTATAGGTAATCATTGCTTCCAACAGATTGCTGTGGGAATTCTTGGGGCGGGCTGTTGACGAAGAAAGAGTACGGGCGCTGCGCAATAGACCGTTTCAAAAAAATTGTTTCTTAGTAATTAATATATCAATCTCTTTAAAAACGAAGTAGATAATCAAACAGTCCCGCCAATTAAGTCTTTCTCAAATTCAAAATCTTAAAATGGAAGTGTTGAAATCTTACGAAAGACAAGTGTGAATACACAATGCACTTCACACGTATACGTATCTACGTGCACGCCATACACCACAACATTCAACTTCGCTTTATAGACACTATAAACGAGTCATCTGAAAGGTTTTATTGTGCATGAGAAATAAAATTTTCACGTTGAAGAAGTGGCTTGGAAATAAACAGGTTCACAGTTATATGAAATAGTGCAGCTAAAAGTTTTCCTTGGCCATCTGAATCCAGCTACTTTGGGCGTCATTACCAGCCGGGCTAGTCATCGTATGACATCTTATATAAAATGTCATATTAATTACTTAACCTTTGTTTGTATACCGGCCTACTGGAAGTATATACATTTCCTTGGATGCTCCTGTGGATGACTCTCAGATACGTGTTCTTTTATACCAGCTGCTTTTCACCGATGATGGAGTAAATAACAGCACGTAGCTTTGAAAATTCAGGTGTTCGTGTCCTTGATTCAAGCTCCAAACATCCTCTTCAAAATATATACACTGCCCGAATATGTAAATCATTGTATCAGCCCGTAATCGCTCACAATGTTTCCTTCAACGCTAAAGAACCAAATAATTGACTGTCAATATGCCTACATATTACGACTCCAAAAAGTCCGAGATGTTAGTGATTCGAATCCGCGACCACCATCTCAGCAACCGCACCAAGTTACCAAGAGGCCATCCCGCTCTTAAATGCACACACATGTAAATTAACATTAACAAAAACATTAATTATGAAAATTGGCAAGCTAGTGAAATTCGGTATAAGGAATTAGAGCAATCTAATAAATTATTTACAGCATAATTCACAGTACATAATTTAATACGTTGTGAGTGTCAGAATACAAATCGTAAACCTCCCCGTGGGACTGGGATAATGGCTATACATTTCTCTTGAGATTATAGACGACATCGGACTAGTAGTGAAAATATCAATATTTTATTTTGCTTTTATTTTTTGTGGCGATGGACATTATGATAAAGGTTATTAAAAATAACAATGCAATTATTTTCTTATTTTCAGTTTATTTGCTCCATAATATTTTTTTAAGTTATACACATACTTCTTTTGAGACGTTTGGATATTTAAAGAGTTTTTTTTTTCGATGCGCCGGCGTTCGACATCGACATGATGAAGTTAACTGTCTATCAAATTTCGGTGACTAGAATATTTTATCAAAAGTTTTTGAACTTATTTATCGTTGGTAAATAATTTTCAACTATATTACATTTTACTTTTGAGAAATTTATCAATTTCCAACGAGTGAGCACGTTCTTTGCTTACTAATCAAGACTAGAGATAATGCTTCTAAGACTTTTAACAATTGTGAATGCTTGTATTTGAATTTGTATTTGAACTTGCTAGTTCGCTTAGTTGTTTCACTGTTTCTCAGCAAACTGTCTTTGTAACAACAAAAAATATTGATATCTAAATGAATAAAGATTTTAAATTGCACTACTTTACTTGCGTATTTATTAAATTACATTAAATCTGTTTTTATTTTATCAGCTCTATTTTTAAATGCATTAGCAAAATATATTCTACTGAGTCTGTAAAACTGAAACTGTAGACAGAAAAAGAACCGGTAATGGTGGGATAAAATGCGAAATGAATCGAAAGCAGTTGATAGATAAACGCGCAGAAAGTAAAAAGCCATGTCAGAGCCAAATCGATAGATAGAACGTTTTTTGCAAAGCAAGTGATACAAATCTAATATTAGCAAGATAAATGATGAAATAATAGGAGGATTAAAGTTTAGTAGGAAATGTATTTGAGCATAGAGTTATACCAAAAACTAAACCTTTTTTGCCTTATTGAAATCCCTGCAACTTAATTAAATTATCAAAAATATATCTATACATGAATAAATAAGCAGCGAAATAAGTAGCGATTACGTTCAGAATAATAATTACAGTTTAAATTCTAGCAGTCGTGACTGAAACTGACTTATCTTAAGTAGAAATGTCAAGATATTGCTCACTGAAATTACTTACGCATAAAGTCATTTGATCACTAGCTCATATCATGATAACGTTGGGTTACGTCTTGATGGATTATTACTTTTGTAAGAGTCATTCGTAACTCAAGACTATCAAGGCCGGACCAATCATAAGTTTACAAGAACACATTGGCATCAAATAACAAGTTTCGAGAAACAAAGGATTGGAAGTCATATTCACTTCAATAGGATCGAGTTCAATTTAAGATATTGCTTACGAACTAAAATATTTAAGTTAGAAACAAAAGAACAATTGGCAGTTATCTGAAGACACATTATATACGTACACGTTTTAACGCCAACATAAAATTAAAACACTAACATAAAAAAATACAACACACTCCTTTTTCTTTGAAACTCGATATTTCTGAAATGCCTTTGATGATTGACTTCTAAAAATAACGCGGACAAACTTAATTTTTTTAAATTCCTTGTCTAAATTCTGGCTTGAACCGGTAAATATTCGTGTCGTTCCAAACTTCCGATATTCATAATAAATAGATTAAAGTAAATGCTCCCTGATGTTCAAAATCTTTGATGAAATATTTATAATGCATTTTTAATTATTATTGATAATAATCATAGCCTAATCATGTATACACTCAAAATACACAAATGACACATAATATACCACTTATTAAACTATTCTACTATGACCGAATTTTGTGGATTTTATCGTCATTATTAAAATATTCACTATTCTTAATTCGATAGTATCATGTATGATTAATTATTATTATTCTCAGGTTATGTGTATCTTAAAACAATCACTAAAATCTCCAAATATTACAAATTCTAAACGAGAAGTTATTGCCTCGTAAAAATGTCATTAAAATTAATAAAGACATGCCTTACACACACGCGAAGCAACATTCACGTGCAAAATTGCATCGCGTTTCCTGATGTTGTGATGCGTAACCAGTTCACCGAATGAAACCAACACGATATTTACCGAGTATTTTGTTCACTATTTTCATAATATGGAGGCTCCCAGGCGCCAGCTGTAAAACAATACGCTAGGTTCGAACTTCACACCGAGACAAATATTTGTGTGCTCCACAGGTATTCGTTTGTGAGACATTGTGAGGAGACCCAAAACGCTTTTGAAAGCGGGTGTAATATGTCTACGTGAACACTAGTATGAAGTGGATCTATTATTTTATCATACATTCTGTAGACGGAGCAACTCAATCGATAGACTGCGAGGTCTAAAGGATAAGATCGAGCCGTTAGGTCGTTACATTTCTTCATTTTATTGTTGTTATTTTTTTAACCACAATATTTTTTTATAAGTATGGCGTCATCTGTAGCGTAGTTTGTGGAGGTTTGATCCACCAAGGCAAATATATATTTATTATTTTGGGTGTGGACGGAGTGAGACCCAAAAATCTCGTAGTTTCTGATACCCACGACACTAAGTACCTTAGTGTCGCGCCAGGACTATGTACGCGACTGTTGGGTCTCTACTCTCTTTATTTATTATTATTTTAAACGTGTTCCTTTATATCGCGTGTAATGCCAAGATCCGTTTAATATCACCGTGTTGTCTGGCATTCTCGGGCTATAGAACGTAAATGTCTCGGCTAATCTCCTCAACGACGTGTTAGATGGTTTATCGTCAAAGCCTTCTTAATTAGCAGTTGTAGCCAGGAGTTGATGCCACTTGTATTGTGTAGTTTGTACGTCTTTTATAACACTAGAAATAAGGGCTTATTTATGTCTAGGTACTTAGGTTTAGGCTGGATCAAGGGTGTCTGTATTTTACTGGGATAATAGCGCGGTATTATTGTAGATAGTGTTCTTTAACAAATAACGACTTTATATTATATTCGCATTTCTAAAATAAAAGTTCATATAGACATAATATAAGGAATATAAACAATCCTTCAATGGGATAAATATTAGACTAAACTGCTCGTTTTGTTTTAATATCAATAGAGTAACGAATATATTTCAATACCTACTCACAACACTCAGACTTTTGAAATTTGAAAAACCATACATCTGATTTCATATTTACAAATTATGCGGTCATGTGATAGAGAATCCATCGGTTTTGTTCCTGTTCATCCGTGCGTTTCTATTCTCCCCATTAAACAGTACACAAAACAATGTATTAGCGATCAATTTTGCAGAACTAGTGAGGCAGCAGAACGTTCTGTTCTAACAGCGGTAATTGCTGCAACTAGTATAATTTGTTTGAAATGTCCAGCGGTTTCATAATTTGGTTTAAATATTAGTTGCTGTTTTAGAGGTGTTTCGGGTTTTATTGGACAACTATGAACTACTATGAACTATTAAGCATTCCTCATTTCTCATTCCTTAGTGACGGATTTGTTTTGTCAAAGAAATTGGAGTTGTGCTACCGTTTAAGTCAATTTTACGTATACATATGTGAGTAGAAAAATTACTTCGCTGTAGTGACAGTGTGTTCAACGTGTGAATTGTTGCCCTATCATTTTGTGTATATTTATCGATTAAGAAATCTCGTTTGTTTTGCTCAACAAATAACTTATAACCTGACAGAATACAAAAGTGACGCAATCGTGCAACTTTGTAAATACAATTGTATTTTAATCGACGAATATCTGCATAATAATTGTTGAATGGAAAATCGGTACTATAAAATATATTATTAATTATATTTTGGCGTGGCTTTGCTGCGCTTGCATAAACATAGCAGGGATTTTTCTATTTTAATTGATTATCTAAGTATTTTCGTCGCGATAGAAGTAGCTAGGATATTTTGACAGAAAACTGTTTTTGGGTGCCATTTCTGATATGTTGGCGTAAGCAGCAAACATGGCGTAATAGCACGTTGAAATCTTGTGAGCACCAATTGACTACAATTAACGAGGAAACCTATTCCATCTTAAGCAAGGCGATCACCGTCTGTACAAATGAAAGGTCGAAAGTTTCAAACAGCACACCGGAGCAATACTAACCGAGTTAGAATCTGACGAAACAGAATATCCGCTGCAGTTTGCGGCTAAACTACGTCAACTGCCCTCAATACATGCTTCCCTAAACTTACGCTGCACTAACTAGGAGTATATTTAGAAACGTCGCCCACCATAAGTCATGATGATGTTTCAATTCAATTGAAATTCATTACTTCAAAAGAGGGGGTCGGCAGCAACTGGATGCATAAAGCAGCAGACCGGGCTTGAGAGAGGCCTATGTCCAGCAGTGGACTGCAACGGGCTGATGATGATGACTTCAAAACAAAAGAAACAAACACAGATCACGCCTTTTTACCAGAAGGTGTAGGCAGAGGTGCTGCCCAGAACACACACGTTTTGCCTTGTATGATCCGTGCCACGATGAGAAATAGTGCGAGCCTATCGCCTATCGGACACAAATTCCTGGCTCTGAGCTGATTATAATTTAAATAATGATTGGAATTTTTTTAAATCATTTTGCCCGACCCGTGATTCGAACACGACACCTCAGCCGTACCGTAGTACAACTGCGGTACCAAGGCAGTCAATGATTATTATTTCACTTTAATTTAATAATTTAAATATATCAGATTTGCATAGGCCTCCATTAACCGGACGAGTAAGTTTCTTTAGAAATAACATAAAATTATATGGCATTACCGTGGTCATTGCGTGTAATTCTACTAAGGAACACATGGTTTCAAATCGTAGAAAGCACTTTACACATAGCGGTAAGGACCCTCCATAATCGCTCACGTAAGTGTGTGATATTTCGAATTGTATTGACGTGCCAAGTTTCTTAAATTATAGTCAACACTACAACAGACTTTACGGAACACCCAAATAACCTAAATATCTCACAAAAACCCAAATGACCCACCTGTACCCAATCCGAAACAAATAGTGAATGGAACACACATGTTGTGTCTGCTCGAGGACTAAAGCTGCGGGCTCTCGTTTTACAGCCGGCTTGCAACTGCACCACGGAGACTGTCAAACAACCTCACACATGGGTGGATGGACAGCCTTAGTGCCCGTGAAATGTCATGAAAAGCCACTACACCGAAAGCTTGTGTCTTGGCGATGCGTCTTTACTTAGCGCCTTGACCGTTTTGAGACACTCCGGCATCGTTTTCTACGGAACAAGATCTATCGATAATTAATTACAGTAAATGTAAATATAAATTTTGAGACTGAATTGAAGTCTTAGAGTCTTGACTATGTGTTTCAACATCTACCCACAGCAAAACAATAGATATAGACCATACTTGATGATTACTATATTTACTGTTGTTGATTTAGATAATTATACCTTACCAAAGAACTAGATGTAGTTCAACCTTCGTGGCGTATATTTAAAAAAGCTTGTTAAGAGACGGAAGGTTGCGGGTTCGATTCTCGCAGCGTTATAAACGTTTGTGACATCCAAAAATACTTGTGACCAAAACATCTGTCGTAATTTCTACAGGCCGCTGGGATACAAGACTAGATTGTATATGATTGTTGAGGTATTTATTTAATTAATAATATTGCGATACAAAAATAAAGTAAAGCCTCGCTATCTACTAAATGCAACGGCGGCAAAGCTACGTCGCGGCCAGACGTCACGCTCAAAAGATCCGCGTCCGTGTTGCCGACAGTCTTTATATTTTTTAATTGGATCTTGCTTATATAACGCCCACCCCATAATTACTTCTTCCTCGTCTGTAATTACTTCCTAAGCTCTATATAATCATAGATGTTTTGTGGAATAAGTCCGGTGAGCTAGCGACTCACCTGAAGGAAGTTATTACCGATCACTGCCGTCTGTTCGTAAACAAAGACGGTATTTATGGATTAAGGATAGGTTATTTTCCTTTTGGAGAGTGTCATAAAGGGGAGTAAGCAGTATTGAGGGCCAATTATATTCCTCACTAAAAATAATGCAGTAAAACAAAATGTTACCGGCGTGAATTTTTGTGTAAAAGCGGTACAGTGCAACCGACCCATTCATACGTAAATGTGTACATACTTTAGATATGTGATATCGTAAAGGTGACCCAACTCACGATCCACTAGAGAGGTCAATATCACCTGTTGTTTGTTCGACGTTTTAATCCACGTATGTTTATGAATATAATTCGTAAATACGCACTCTGCCACGACACTCAAAGTATTTTGATATTTCTACGTAAACACATAAATCGAAATCTATCACACTATCGGTTTATATTATTGACTCCCTCTAAATATATCTTGGTGAGAACGCCTCTGCACGCCTGTCAAAACGTTATGCCCATTTATTTATGTTCGCCTAGGGATTTATAAATTTAATAAATTGTTTTATATGATTTGATGTTTATATCATGTGAATCGTAACGTACGAAACGACTTCTACTGCATCAATCGCATTGATAACATGGGTGTTGACAATGAGCTCCTGCCCTGCAATTTCAAAATACTCGCGTTCTGTTTAGTCTGTATAAATCTTCTGCTCCACAACCTGCTCGACTTTTATAATCAATTACAGTCTCGGATCACTCGTTCACGAAAGCCATAAATATTCAGGGAGTAACTGAGTTGTTTGCGTTGAGCCATTTGCGGCCGCTTTTTAATTACACCAATTGATCGAAGAGCGTTTTATTATACCCCGTATTACGATTATGGCGTTTATAGACTGCTGCAACGGCCGTGAAAATTCACAAACTTATTCCAAAAGTTCGACAGAAATAATAAATAGAGTGTGGGCTTTCTTCGACAGTCCAAACAGGAGTTGAACAGGTGAAGCAACTTTTGATAGATGATAATATTTCACTCGGGACGTCAGAGGCGCCAATGATAAATTATTCAGTTATTTTAGTATCTTTGAAGAAATGAAAAATAGATTGTTTTAATGATTTCATTTAACTGATGCACGGATACTACACAAGAAGCAGGACACACGAATGTTGAATATTTATACACATAATTAATAATAACTCTCATTTTTTCTGTCGCCTTCTGCAATCAAACAAGCCGCAGTATTAAAATCTGTCTTCATATACTAATTTTGATTTGCTTTCTTTACATCTCGATGACACTGTAAAGTGAATAATTTTATTTCAGTTCTTACTGAAATTTCTGTATTAATGCGTCAGTACTATTTTGGCCAATTTAAATAACTGCAACTTGACGATATATTCACTTGTGAATTTGATTGGCATGCAATTTCCGTGCCCAATTTCAAAGTTAATGAGCTTCTCTACAAGAATTATCTTAGTTCGTTTGTTTGAAGATATTACTCATATTCACGAGTGATTAACAATTCCTTTTCATACAGTTCAATCTTTATAATTTATTTTGCCTCATGTTAAATTTAATATACTGTTAATTATTTACTATTTTCAAATACGTTTGAAAAAGCAATTACAAACATGGATTTGCCAATCCACACAATAATCTACTAAAAATACCAATGTAATTTCAATCTGCAATTAAACTATTATTTTATCGATCCAATCTACTTTCTAATATCGAAACCTGACGTAATGTTTTCATTTTTAATGTTCACTTTGTTTTAGTTTGCAAGATGTTGTTTATAACAACATTGCATGTGTTGAAAATAACGCGAATTCCTTCGTTACCTGTTATCACATTATTACAAATTTCTTTTCTTGTGTCTGAACAAAATGTACCGCTTAGAAACACGCGAATATGTTTATTTGTGGTACTTGGAGCGACTCGCGACGCACGCGCAAACCACGCCTCCGCCACTTCAGTTGATTCGTGGGAATCCGCACAGGCGCGCGTGTATCGCTAAACTCTTCATGTACATCGAGAAAAAACACTACATGTACTCGACACTGTTCCACATTCTAAGATGTCCAATCACAGGGACCACAGCAAACAGAGGCGAAATGAGCACCTCCTGAAGAACCTACCCACGGAAGTGTTGTTAAAAGCGAGAAGCACATTAGTGTCCCTCGGTGGAGCTCTGAAGCCAAAACATGACAACCAGAACCGTTCCAAACCACCCAAGCAAGATACAAAAGACAAAAAAAATCAAGATAGATTAAAAAGCAGCCGTTCTGAACCGGAATTTAGTGAGGTTCGAAAAAAACATCGAAGCAGACTTGAAGAAAGTCTCACCCGCGAATATTCAGGTGGCGGGAAACCGAGACCTTTGTCAGTTGGCGCGATAAAACGATATGACAAAGATCTTGAAGATTTCCATTGCGGTAGTTTTCCAAATGAAACATCACCTTTGCGTCGACAATTCGACTCTTCAGAGGAAGTGTGCGTCCAATCACGACTTGTAATACCAGTTATCGAGAGACTCGGTAATCAAGATGTCGCCATGCAGGATGTCACCGAGAGACCGCGAAAGAAATTGTCGTTCCGTGAGCCATGTGAGGTTGTTGGAAACAGCAGTGCTACTCTTGGTCGGTCCAGTAAACTTATGGGAGTTAATAGTCTTACAAGAAGACCAAATAGAGTGTCGTTGCGGGCTGACACAAGATGTTCGAGTTTAGAAGGGCTAGATTCCGATTTAGAGGTGAGTATTAAATCTGTTTTATCAAGAATTCAGTAGACGCGTTGCCTATTTTTATACTGTTTATTTTTGTTTTTATCAGCTGGATTTCTCAATGTATATATAGGTATTCTTCACACGATACTAACGCAATGTGTGTATTTGAAATACATTTTGTGTTTGAAGTCGATGTAGCCGAAACGATTACCGTTAACTCGAAATTAGCAGACTTTGATGACTTCATGAAATAATAGCACCCATCTTGATGTGTTTTAAACAGCAAATTCTAAACGGCTTGTTCAAGAAATGTTATTAAATTTTGTAATTACGTCAACTGGTACTGGTTTATACGATAGTGGAGTAACAGTAACAAGTGAGATTATATTAATGAGAAACAAGTAATTACAACGTGGCGGTTACGGCGGATTTAGTGGTTTCAGTGGCGAGCGATTAATTACTGAACTGATCAATGTTTATTTTGATTTCCGCGCCGCAACCAAGGACCGCGCTCACGGAAGCAACGGTTTTTTATAAACCAAAGACTCCATTGACAAGTGTACGTATTATTTGCGCAGCCGTGGTCTTGCGTCAAGGGCGATACTTCCGTCGTCGTCTCCATTTATTATTTAGAAAACTTTAGGAAACTTGTTATGTTTGCTTGAGATATTTTGGAACTGCCGCCGCCAACGTGTGAATTACGCACTCGTAGTTACCGAAACATAGTCTTGCTATCATTAAATCCCTGGGTGGATTTAGTATACGTTCTAAATCAACATACAAGTGCTAATGGAGTGAAATGATGCATACTATGTGGGTCATTACCTGTTATGAGTATTTATAGTAACGTTATAAAAACGGCGCGTAAATAAAATAATAAAAATATTTTGGTTTTATTAACTTTGCAGATCTCGCTGATATACTCGCATTTTGATCTTTATTTTACGAACGCAGTTATTGTATTGGCGGCGAATTGATGTGAACCTAATTTGTTTCACGATCCGTTGAATGGTTCTGTCTGTAGTTGAAGTATTTGGATAAAGGGGAGATATACAGATCCATTGTCTCAGCCAAATACTGACAATTGTGCTTTAAATGAGAAAGAGCATTTACGAAACTATTTTGCAATGCATGGAAAATGTTTTGTAGAAACATTGTCTTTTGAATTTCATTTATTTTCTTTATAGTCTCGATATTATTTTATTTAAGCTCGATGTCGTTGTTTGTTTGTAAACGCAAAAAAATATTTTAAAACAAATACTTGGCCTGGAACCGACGAAAAATTAAAGATACAATTAGGTACAATTGTTTCTTTAACTGTTCGTCAGTATATTTATTTACAACATTGTAATGTACACCGACTACACGATAATGAGAGAAGTTGAATACAACTTAACAAAAACATTTCTATGGTAAATTGAGTTTGTAAGTTAATCTCTACGTGCCCCAGTTTCAAGTTTAACATCAATATTTGTCTTGTCTATTATATAACGATAATTCATTTTCAGGATCGGTCTATCTAGAATTTAAACCAACTCTGTAATTGATAGTTTATTTATTATAATACACACTGTAAATAGGTTCCTGATTCGTTTCAGTTAAGCTTAACTGTGTGATCTCAATTATCTAAATAATTGACACTGATGAATTGTACATTTTGGAAATTCTCCAAATCGTGGTAAATTCGTTGACAATTGCATTATTCACGGTTAATAGGTGGCACAGTTGCACTACGGTATGATTTCAAGCTGAGGTCTCGGGTTCGAATCCCGGGTCGGGCAAAGTGATATTGGATTTTTTTAATTCAATATCAGCCCGGAGTCAGAAATTTGTGCCCGATATGACGATAGGCTCGCTCCCTATCATATCGAGGGACGGAAAACACAAGGCGAAACGTGGATGTCCTGTTTGCTACCAGGGAAACCACTGCCTACCCCTTCCGGGAAAAGGAGCTTATGTATATATGTAATAGTGCAATGTAACACTAATGATTGCTAACATATTGGGATCGTTTGACGGATCGCAATCACATTCGCAAGATATATAGGTATGTACCAGTCCAAATAAACAGCAGTCAGATGCAAATTTAAAGTATGAAGAATTCTCTCAACCCATCGTGTTGTACAAATAATCACTGACAAAATATTGAACTATTCGGAATAATGTTTGTGTTATTTTCTATCACGATGGAAGTATCGTCGATTTAAATTGATCGAATTGAGTCTATTTGTAATGTATGTCCATTCAGATATTTATCTTTCTATCATCACGGAGTATGTTCATTATGTTGTAAAATCATCTCAGAGACTAGAGATGGAAATAAGTGACAGAAGAAGTACAAATTTGGTCCTCAAGATCCTTTATTTAAGGTTCAGTTTCAAATGGTACTCACTATTATTAGTCATCCAGTTGCGCTTAATTTAATAAAAGTCTTTACAGAAGAATATGAGTCTTTTGTAACGTGTTTAAAGATACTCTACTGCACGTATTCGCGCGGCCTAAACAAGTACCTATACTCGTGCTAAGAACTTAAATATATTTTTAAATGTAATTCTGTATTTATTTCTTACTCGTCAATATGGTTTTCACGACAATTTTGTTTTAAAATATTATTTTACGACTCCAAAAAATATAAAAAACATTAATTACTTACATAATAACTCGATCTTATTGCAACTCCTTTTATACATAAGTCGTATCCACAGCGCGAGTGAACTCGCAAATAATTCCGCCAGCAAAAATGGAGAGTAAAATGTGAAATAGAGAAAAATATCCACGTTCCGAGTAGTTCACTTGGCATGTTCACACTATCTTTCATGCATTATCATGTAGCCTGCATTCTGCCATGTCCCTAAGGATAAAAGCTTTTGTACGTGTCATTTTCGACGCGGCGTTTCATCGGCTATAAAGCGCACGCGCGAATTTACGATCTGCACCTTGGGTCATAATAAATTAGAGAAACATAAAAAAAACGTAAAAGTTATTTGAGAAGACAGGTGTAATGTGGAATACGATTGAAATGCGAAACCCGTGTCACATACTTCATGACTTATTTTTACGAGGATGAGTGAGATTTGTATACTGCGCGGATTATTTACCTATATATATGTACTTTCAAGATGAGGCGTTGGTAAATAAATAAACAATATAATAGCGCGTTACTCAAAAATACCATTGCATTTAATTTGTTTTTTATAGTAAGCGGGCGTATAGATATAATCAGATTAAAGGACAAGTTGACGCAAGTTCCTCTAAATGTTGCAAAGCTGGTGAGATTCTTTCTGTACGCTATGGTATCACAACAGTACTTCACGCACAACAAGCTTACTTCACGTGAAGCATTTGTACTTGCGGAATAATACATAATTTTGGTGGGTTTAAGTGTTGGTATAAAAATGACCTCTACAAAATGATTGGATGCATAAAGCAGCAGACCGGGCTCTGTGGCGTACCTTGGGAGAGGTCTATGCCAGCAGTGGACTGCATCGGGCTGTTGATGATGATGACGATTATTAAGCAATAAACTCAATGAAATTAACTTTAGTATGTATAATTACAAATAAACATAAAATAAAGACAGAGTAAAATAATGTAACTATAACTAATAGCTAACGCGACTAGGAGCGAGATGTGCTCAAGGCGAGTGACGGTAGTCTGTGGTGTCTCCATCAAAATCACACAACCCTTTTATATGTGTTCCGAAGGAGGATCGGCGGGGATATATGATACAAAATGTTTGAAGAAAAAATAATGGCCTACCCAAATATCTGGGCTATTGTCCAAACAATAAGGGTTTACCCAAACATATGTATTACTAGCTTCTGCCAGCAAACTCCGTCGGCTTGTTTTCTCGCTCAAGGCATGTAAGCCTATCCCATCCCAGCCCATCCCTTTGAGTATAATAAGTAAAAAATATATCTGATTTCCTTCCTCATCCCACGGGAACACTAAATTTTTCGGGATAAAAAGTAGCCTAAGTGTCAGCTCCTCGATACCAAATTTCATCAAAATCAGCTAAGCCGTTTCTGAGTTAATCGCGCACATCCGTACAGACAAGCAGACAAATATGTAAAGATAGTCCAATAAAGGTACATTTGCTCCTAAGGATTGCCGTTGACCGAGAGTTGAACTAAAGTTAATTATTATAGTGTGTCCCACCATGTTTGGACCTATTGGAAAACACCAATTTACAGCAGAACCTTTTTAATTAAAATTACACAATATGCTACATAAAAATTCTGGCTTAAATAAATTGTACTACTCCCACATGTTTTATAAGTAAACATCTACAGTCATGTCTTAATATAAAAAAGTTGTTTATTTAAAGTTAAAATCACCTATCGCCACATAATAAATAAATTAATAGAACCAACCGTCACATGCATAGTCCTGACCCTACACTTAAATATAAGTCCCGCGTGTGTGTACCAGGAACTACGAGAGACTTCGGTCGCACTAACACCCCGACCCGAAACAAATGCTTGTGGATTTAGATTAATGTCTGTGCGTATGACGTATTGCAAATAAAACCGAGCAGCTGCTTCCCGCGGTTTCTCCCGCGTTAAATTTGGATGGACGTCTGCGCCGCAGGAAACGTGCATTTTTTTCTTGGTAAAAAATGGCCTATTCAACTATATGAATCATAATCACTTGCAGAAAATTGGGCGGTGTGTTGCTCGGTTGCTGCGCGAAAAAGAAACATGTACATTACATTTTCACAACTGTATTCAAATTTTAAATATTGGTTAGTGGATACTTGCACTCGTCAGTTATTTCAACTGCCCGCCTCAAAAAAATATTATGTATAACTGTGATGAAAACTTTCAATAAAACAGAAGACAATAGGCAAATTGTTTCAGACGGACTGAAGACTGAAGCAACGGCATTTCTTTAACCTCACTCCGCAAGAATGACGACGTCAACGAAAATAGACGCCTGACGCTTACTGCGATGAGGTAGCTAAAAATTATGATCGCTATAAAGGTCATTGTCTCGGGACGATCGACTTTTATTAAGTCGCATGCGAGATTCGGTGTACACCTGTTACCGATTCAATAGAAAAGGGTTTTTATTACTCATTTAAAAGTTTAGGAACAATAACAGAAATGCAATTCAAAAAGATACAGATCAAACATAAACTGGAAAGAATTAAAATAATTACTTACTTAATTACTTAACCTTTAGTGTTCTCTACAAAGATCAATTATTATAATATGTAACCAAAAATAAAAATAAGAAACTATTTTGATTTCAAAAGTCGAATTTTGAAAACATCGGGACTATACATGAACATGTAATAAAATAAATTGAATTATAATAAAATAACATTTAATATTTATCATGGTTCTCGTTAATTCGGCTTCCAAGAAGAGAGTGCACAATAGTCGTATACACATATTTCGAAGACGACTGAGCTCTCAAAGACCGAGACACAACCTCCATGTGGGTGTATAGCTTTCTCCTTTAAAGGGTTTGTTGTTTCTATGATACTGAAGACCCTTTGTTGTTAAAGCCTGAATAACGTTATACCCTAAGCCTTACTAGTGCACCTTAACATTTACAAATTGATATTATAAAAGTCCGAAATGATTTGTGATTATTAATATTTTTTTTATTTATTCGGTTAATCTTAGATTTTAGTCCAAATTTATAGTAAAATCTTCGTCGTAATATTACTCATATGTGGGTGTTTTAGGACTTCCCGGTACACCCCTGTACCTAAACCTATAATGCCGGCAACATGTATGAAAATGAAAACAATTTTTTTTTGTTGATTTATACAAACTTACACAATAGAAGATCATACAATTATGTTAAGTTTGTACATTAATTCCTAATCTAAACGTTTTAAACAAGGTCCCCACGAGGCATGCCTGGATCTGTACATTAGAATGTTTGTATCCATAAGAATCGTTTTTTTTTAAGCTTTACTGGTGAATCTTAAGTTATACCGTTGTTTCGCTTTTTTGAGTGATGTATAATACTAGAAAAAAGAAAATAGATTCACACATTCGAAATATATGCTCGCTATTTCCGGATGGGTCTTTTTCATATAGATTTTGATATATACTACGCCGGGTGTGCCAAACGTTTCAGCGATCTTTATCAAATTCTGACAATTTAGTGGATCTCGGCCTTATAGATAGGATGTTAGGTATCATAAAAGATACAATTTAGTTTTAGGCTTATTATATTTATTAGCTGCACCTGGTAGAAACTAATTAATTTTTACTTGAATAAGTTGCTTTTATACGAGAAATTAATGCCGATAACAGAATTCATCCATGAAAAGTTGCTTATTTTCAACATTAGGTTTTCAAAAGACTGATTGGTCATTTGTTTATTTCAACTTTCAGGACTAATTTTAAGATAACTCTTTGTAATACAAGTATTCTGAGGATTTCAATAATAAATGTTTCTGCCTATTGTAACATTTAATATAGGAATAAAAATAATCTCTATATAATCTTATCTTTCGTGCTCCACAAAATCTCAGAATCTCGTATATTATTGCTAACTTAAACTTGACTGCCTCGGTGGCGTAGTTGTACTACAGTACGATCACAACGCTGAGGTCTTGGGTTTGAATCCCGGGTCTAGCAAATTGATATTGGATTTTTTATTTATTATCAGCTCGGATTTATAATTTGTGCCCGATAGATAGGGAGAAAGGCTCGCTCCATATCACATTCTGGGACGAAACGCACAAGGCGAAACGTGGGTGTCCTGGTAGCACTTCTGCCTACCCCGTATTGGAAAAAGCCGCGACTTTATGAATGTATATATTTTCAACTTATAATCTATCATACACACCTATGCCCGCCCCTTATTTGACCCTATTTGAGTAAGCATTTTCATAAATGTTTCTAGTGCTCGCTTATAATGCCTCCTGTGTAAATTACAATATATGAAGCTGAACTTCTGTTATATCAGTTGTTCAATACTATTTTAAATCGCTTAATATATACTTTTATACAATTACAAGTTGTCAAAGCAAATTGCCGAAGAGTTCCAGTTAGTAGGGATAATGTCAGTTTTCTGAGAACATATAAATTATTGTTCAGTGCCTGATCCGTAAACAGCGTGCAAATATTGGACGTTTCGATCATCAATCAGTGTCAAACTTTCCTATCTGTACCGCGAATAGGCCGCATCATTGTTTGCTATGGTTATTCTCTGAGTTGAACGATTGCTGATAAGTTTAGATTGCTTAGATTTTCGTTCCCGACCGTTTTGAAACTTTTTTCCAGGTCAGCTATAAATAAAATACACCCAACAGTCACATACATAGTCCTGACCCCAAACTAAGATCGAGTCTTGTATCGTGGGTATCAAAAGCTACGAGAGACTTTTCGGTCTCACAAACACCCAGACCCGAAACAAATACCTGTGGATCACACAAATATTTGTTTCGGTGCGGGGATCGAACCCGCGGCCGCTCGTTTCACGGGCGGCGTCAAACCAACTGCGCCACGGAGGCTGTCAACTATAACTGTTCGAAGTGTTATTTACTTATTTACCAGGAGTTTGCAGTGTCCAAAGTTGTACTTCTGTCCATTATCAACATTTTCTTAGCTAGTATCTAATGTATGTAATTTTGTATGGGGACACTATTAAATTGAGCGAAATTATTAATATGTGTAATGTAATTGATCTTTCGAATTAGTTCGAGTGTTCTAAATATGCACATTTGAGAAAAAAAATACTGTTATTTTTCACTAATTTATATTTAAAAAATTGAACGGTACATATTATATATATATACACTTAATAAAACTCTATTTTCTATACCTTGTAGTGTTATAATGGATTTATATGAACTGTGTAAGTAGGACGATTTCATTGAACATAACTGAGAAATAATATCATTATTAAAATGTAATTAATTGCACGTCCTACTGACTAATATTAGTGAGTGTAAGTTTAATTTACATTTCGAAAATCATAAGATTCAATTTGTAACTGTCTGGATTCGAATATAATAATTTATATTCTATACGTAAGTATGACGCACAATTTTTTTAAGGCAGGTAGGAAATAATCTTACACGTTTTGGAAAACACATCATGGTTATTGCTTCCGTCATTGACTTCAGCGGCTTATTCAGAAGTTTTCTTCAGCTCGCCTTCAACAGGTTTTTTTATATTTTTATATTCATAGTTCCGGCAAACGAGCTCACAAGTCACCTTATGGTAAGTGACTACCGCCCATCTACAACGCATCCACAACGTACGACTCATAGAACTGTTTTGGTTTATACGATTGGGTTCGATCCCCGCACCGAAACAAATATTTGTGTTATCCATAGGTATTTGTTTCGGTGGGTGTTTGTGAGACCGAAAAATCTCTCGTAGTTTCTGATACCCACGACACAAGACTCGATCTTAGTGTGGGATCAGGACTATGTGTGCGACTGTTAGGTGTATTTATTTATTATACTAACAAGGGAGTGTGACTACAGTAAACCCGATGGAATGCATGGTGCAGTGAAGACAGTTTATCCACCACCGTGAGATGATTGTCTCTCGCCGGTCACCCCAGTTATGCGGGCTTGTTTCCGAATATGCTGGGTAAATCCGAAACGCACCACACTTCGTGGTTCATTATGTCCAGCAGTGGACGCGGAAGGGCTGATGGTTATGATGATAATGTGGCCGATCGTAGTAAGAAATGACACAATCAGGAGTCAGCGCAATATTTATGCAAGTAGAACCTACTTAGTAAGGAATTAATATAAATAGAAGTGGTAGAGGTATAGGTCATTGAAAAATGCAGGACCAAAGGGTCGGTTCGACACAAGTAGCACCACTATCACACAGATAACCGACTTGAAATAATAGCTTCGTTCCGTTTTGTTCTGCCAATAGTATAGCCGGTTAAACGAAAATTACGAACTATTTTATAAAAGCGATTACATTTTGTAGTATCTGGACGTTGCATAATCGATGCTGCTGTATTCCAAATCGTAAGCAAGCATTAAAAGTGAATGTGCATACTATTATAATAATTACTTGCAATGCTCTATAATTTATACGTGAGGCTATTTAATGTCAGTCTGTTTAAAAACTAGAATTCTAAATGGTAATTGCATGCTTTGAGTTAAAATTGCTTGTATGTTTTTTTTTTTCAAGAGAGTAATGTAAACAAAACGTAGAAGACCTATTTTAAAATAATTACATTTCGAAATGGAGTGATAAATAAAGAGTTTTTTTTTTTTTGGAGATTGCCGATGAAACCTTGGAGTATAAGGTACATACAAAATAACTTGTACATAACTTGTAACTAACTTTCGCTCAATTTAAATGTAAAAGAAAAAAACTTAAGCAAACCTACGTACCAAAGAATTCTACTATAGAATTTCATAATTGTTTTTTAATGGTCAGTTTAGTTTAAAGCGGCTTTTCTCAGCCATAAAGAAGTATAGTTTAGTAAGAGGCATATGGATTGATCTAAGTCAATTATTTTCATTTATTAGTTGGTTTTGCAAAAAAATTATAATATAATGCATATGCAATACATATTTTTATTATAAAATGTAGCCATAGGTAGACCTATAACGGATATGCATACAATCATACATATTGTTGGTTTAACACTCACTTATTAGTACCATTGGTCAACTGGCGTATAAAAGCTGTGAATTATTCCTCAGAGTTGTGAAAACCGCAACGCGCGATTCGTTCAATTCAAAAAGTTATAATTTGTCCGGCGGATATTTCCCAGAACAGTTGAGGTCAGACAGGTGACCGATCGAAAATGTTGTCAAATTTAATGCAACGTAGATACGGGATTCTTTTTATTCTGGCGCAATAAAGTCACTGCAATGCTGATCGTAGGTTTGGCACATCCCGAATATAGTATCTGAGATAGGAGACAGTTATCTCTCATTACGCTAGACTGGTCTACACTCAAAACGAGATGCGTTCTTACATAAACGATTGCAACGGCGACATGAATGGATGGAAACATTAATGGTTTTAAAAGTTTTTGTTCTACGGTCGCTATCAGAACGGATAAGAGTAGCCTGTTTCTAATTTTTGGCTCTCCAAAAATCCCACTCACCAAACAAAACAACAGCAATGCTGCTATCTCTATGACACATTGGTCCTCCCAATCAAGAACACATTTGTGCTGTAACTTTACGATATACAAACCTCTACCACTTAATTCAAGGCCAAGTACAAGAAGTGGGTTATGTGCTAGCGCGTAATAGTTGGCATAAATTAGGTGTCAAACAACAAAGCCGCAACGCAAACAACGTCCATAGGGATCCAGTCAGGCATGGCTGCCGACCGCAGAATTAAGACTGACCGCCACGTATTCGGTGCTGCGTTTGTACATACGGAACCACGAGTATAATCTGCAATATACGGGGTATATCAAGACTGAGACTCAAATAGAAATCAGGTACCAGGTTTTAGTGATTACAGACACAATGCAACAAAAATTTTACCAAAGAACGCGACAGATTTTTTTTTTGCATTTTTTAATGTAATAGTGTTTGAGTGGTAAATACCTAGTTTTTGCTAAAATAATAATTTAAACCAACGCCTACAATGGCGTCTTTAAAAGTGAAAATGTGTACATTATTATTTTAGGAACCCTGTGTATTTACCTCCCAAATACGACGATAAGTAAAAAACTAAAAAAAAATGACGCTTGTTTTGCCACACTTTATATTGCATTGTGTCTGAAGTCACTAATACTACCACCTGGCTTCGTTTTCCGTCGTAGTCTGGATATGCCCTGTATATAAGGTAAAAAAGGGGCAAACTAATAAATACATTAGCAATATTAAAAAGATTGACATCAATCCAAATTTTTAGTGTGTACTCGTATTGTCATAGTTCCTGCGTAATCTCTAAATAATCAGCGGTGAAATTGCTCATCCCTTAAACCCTTGATGGGATCTAAGGAGGGTGATTGTTAAGCTTGCAATAATATCACGGACAAAGCATCCCAATTAAGAATTAACACAAAACTTCGATAGATCGATAGTATGTGCGTCTAGTTCCAACCTCCGAAAATTTATTTGGAAGACAGCTTCGCTGCCAACTTACTCTAGCAATACGGAACGGAACTTTGAGCTATCGTGTGCTATTGGCACTTGGCCGGTTTTTTCTCAAAGCGCACGCTCCTTGTCAATCGGAATATATATTGTCATATTAGTGTCATTTCATGAGAAAGCTCGAGGCGTGACACGTAGCGTTGTCAGACATATCTCTTTCTGAACTGCATGCGTATGGTCTCCGCCTGGCAGCGGTCCAACACCGAAACCGTGGCCACTCCGCCACTCCGCCAGCCCGACAGATTTCATTAATCTGACCTGGAATTCATTTAAATAAAGGATAATTTTGTCAATCAATTGGCAAATTCCCTTATTTACTTGGCTCTAGTTTTAGTTTGGTCCATTCTCGCCGCCAGTCTTGGTAAATTGTAGGGTCGATGCAACGTCCATTATTTAGAAACATCAACGATTTTTCCATTACCGGCCTAACTTCAGCCAGTATAGAAAATATATCTACTGGCAATAAACTTCTCCATATTGAAAAAATCACCTTACACACGATGCAGATAGCTTATAAAACTTATTACCCTTATGCGCTTTTCTGACAGTTAAACAGCCATTACAAACGAACAAGTTTATTTTAATTCATAAATAACTTACAAATTCCTTTAAACTCTCAAAAGTGCAATGAATTCTATTTTCCAAAATGAAGTAACTATTCCCATTACAAATGTGCGAATTTTACTATATGAATATGAAACATTTTGCGGTCAAAATTTGGTCTGAGCAACGGGTAAAATTAATTTCAAAACGTACGCCTCGGTTTTTTTTAATAAATAAAATGTTCATTTTATGATTCCTGATGCAAAATATTTAATGTTGCAGTTTCTGTCCTCATCATACGCAAACTACTTTATACGTAAGTATAAAAGCAGATATCAAGATACTATAGAATAGTTAATTGAAAAGAATATATCCGGGTTGAAAACCAAATAAAAAATTGACACGAAAAATAAAAACAGAGTTATTTCAAATGAAGTTAAATATAACATTCGATATTTAAAATTTCTATCAAATTATATAAATTCTAGTTTCATATTTCATGTCGGCATTTAATTTAATGCAAATATATTTTAAAGTATCTATATTCAGGTATATCATGAATATAAGTAGGTAGTGTTCTTAATTACAATCGCTCGAATTACATTTATTTATTAGGTTATTCTGACTGACAATAAAAATAATACATAAATAAAAATAAATGTTCCTAATTCAAATATCCTGGTATTTGTTTCTGGAAGTAAAGTTAATGTTGCGTGTTACACTAAATGGAAGTACACACACAATACTCTAGATGTTGATGGTGCGTATATGGAAGCAAACACGCCGCAATCTACTGTCTTATTTCCACGAAATAATATAAGTAAATTTATTTTATTTATATTATAGTAGCGGTTGGGCCCGGCTTCACCCGGGTACAGATAGTTTTTGAGTCCAGTCCACATCAACAACATATTATATTGCGTACTAACTGTTTTATATTTAAACTCAATGTGACTGCCGCCGACTTTGCTTTTCCCGTCCCGTCCCGTTGTATCCCGTTCTGTCCCATGACGAAAACCTTGTTCTTCCTGTCCCCTGCCATTCATTCGATTTTGAAAAGGTAGCAAATATGTATGTTTGAATCGAATTCCTGACACATCTCCTGGGAGCATTACATTTTTTCGGCATGAAATGTAGCCTATGTCCGTCTCTATGGTCCATTATTATCTCTATGTTGAATTTCATCAAAATCAGTTCCCTCGTTATAGCGTGAAAACGGAACATATTTACATACATACACACTTTCGCAATTATAATATTAGTAGGGATGAGAGGCATATTAAATGGGAGTTAAACATTATTATAAAAGTGTAATGCGAGTCAATTTGTGCGTGAATTAAGAAGTAAAAGCTTTTACTGCATTTTATTTCTGCGTAACAAATCTTCGCCATTTACATTTTCTGGTACATTAAATGAAATGTATCACTTTTAAAAGACATTAAAATAAAATATATGGGACCACTTGATTTAAAATACAGTGTATAAATACTTTATAGGTTGGTGTAGGATTGAGTGGGACTTTGTATCGTCACACTAACCGCACTCGCGTTATAATAGTTTTTTTTATTAGCGTGTCCTTCCACGCGATGGAGTCAATATTATAATGTTTATCATTTAATTTTTGGAACACAGGTAACTATAATCTACTTTTCACATAAAATGTGCGATTTCTGTGGAAAAGGTCTGGAGTATAATGCCGACCAAATTAGGAGTTAAATGCAAACAATCCTGCATACGACAAGAATTATTGAAAATAGCAATCAAGGTTAGGTACTTAAATTTTTTCATGTTTATTATATTTAGATCCCCAGAGGGGATATTAATACATAATATAGTTGGGCCGATATTTATAACCCAGATGTGTACATAAAAGAGGTGATAAAAATATTATTTTTTATTATCTTCTATAGATATTATATCTCTAATACTATATCATTTTCTCAGCACCAATATTGTCATATATGTTGCGAAGATTACCCAGTAACTTAGTAACCAGCTTCATCCATTTTGAAGGCAAATTAGGATACTCATTATTCATATATTTGCAATTTTGCTCCACAGTTTAATGGATTTTGCATAGATATTGTTTATAAATACCAAAATTATGGAGAATATTCTGATTTTACATACTGCTTAAAGTTATTTGGTGTTATCCCTACTTGAATTTGAGTGAGTAGTGGTTTGAGGGTAAGTGGATTAAATAAAGGGCCTAGTATAAAAGGAATGGGTTTCTGATTCTTACATGGGTTTGGATGTAATATTCACTCCCGAAACCGGCAACCTTATAGAGGTCTAACAAGTTTTAGGGACCTTATCCTAGATTCTTTACCCGGATTTGAAGACCACCAGAGCTTCTACAACTATCACGTACCCACTTAACCACTCCCCTCGGTAGTTTGTCGACACTATTGTATAATATGTATATGAATACATAACACAACTTGGCTTCATTGCGCAAAAATTGTTTGTGTTACTTCACGTCTGTAATTTGTGCCTCAACTTACTAGAACTCTTCCATTTTTTAAGCAAAATAATTTCCAGCTATAACGTAGCTGATTTGAGCTCGAATCTTACACCTTTTCATATTGAACACGTAATATTCAAATGAAAATCGTAAAGACCGAGACGGAGTCTTCGGGATGCGGAGGTTTTAAATGAGCGCGCTCGTCCCAAATAATCTTTTTCGATCTGTTACGCGACATGAATGAAAGGAACATTAATTAAACATATGTCATGTCCCACGCTTACACCGGCCCGCTTTTTATCTCACGCTAAATTTTCGCAGTCCATCCCTTTATTCAGTGTACGTTTAATGATACTGTGTTTCAAACATCTGTTTCAGCCAGTCTTTTTAATTAGTGTGAAAAGGTGTTCAAATGTATTTCTAGTAACACATCTGTGGAATTATCTGTGGTGCAGGCTAATAGCTAGTTTTATATCTGAGGATAACTTTAGTTATATAAGTCTATCACTCGTTGTACTCTTTAGAAAGAATATGTTTTATGTGCTTCTCCCTGTTTCTTTTCTGCCATCGCATTGTTTGTTAAAGACAAGCTAGTGTTACCACCAGTCCCCCTGTTAAGGACTTGAGCGAAATATTTTCTGACTGGAATCGCAGTGACATGGAATAATCTCTGCAAATAATTAATGCGGCTATTTACGTCCCGGAACCTCACGTGAAAAAAATATGTGCAATAACAGATAAATAAAAAAGGAAAAGCAACTCCCATATTCAGGGATAAAACAAAATCCTTCACACATTCTTGATCTCGTAACAAGTACCGTTATTTAACAAGTCTTAGATCTTACTCACTCACGTAGCATTTTATGTTTTCCCATTTTATGTAAAAATATCGGTCATACACGTTATTTATCGCAGAAATTACTGCCAGTCGTTATCTTTTCCACGATCTACTGATGTCCAGCTATCTCATTCATTACATCGGAGAGGGTATTAAAATAATCCTAGCATCTAAATAAACAGACTGAAGAGAGGGTTAAGCCGATCGTGTGCGGGAGATTATCGGAATGTTGAATGTATAAAACCCTTTTAAAGTTACAAAGCAATCAAGGGAACTTTACGGCTAAACGCACCCAGGACTTTTCCACATATAAATTCAATGTGTGTGCGAAGTATATGGAATGTAACAAAGAACTGTGTAGAAGTGTGCTTTTAATCGGTTTTGCGGTCCTTAATTCCACTTTATAACAGTAAATATTTTTATAGAAATACTGAATAATAAAATATAATAAGGGATAGACAAAACAATGCGATTTTTAAAAGGTGTTTCTATAGAAATACTGAATAATATGGGATAGACAAAACAAAAAGATTTTTAAAAGGCAGACATATAAGTAACTTTCTGCTTCGCCTATGTTGTAAAATTTATAAAATTTAATCCAAATTAATAGATTTTACACATATCGAGACGTTGTGTAGTTTATTTTTATTTATTTTATTTTAGATACCTCACGTTATTCTGACAGTGCTAGGCTCCACATTCATACATGACCTCGTTCCTTCTTTGTTTTTCATTTAGCCCGGTCTTAAGCCTCATTAATTGTATAGCCTATGGCTCTAACTATATTTTAGTATTATAATATTTATTAACTTTTATTATTTCTTTTGTTTACAGAGTCAAGCAATGAGGATTGTGCGCACCGTCGGCCAAGCATTTGAAGTGTGCCACAAAATGCAAACCAACACCCCTGACCAACCAGCCCCTTCCACTTCCTCTGCCGTCGACGACTTGGTGCACCTCGAGCGAGCTAGTGACGGCCCAGCCTCCAAAGGTTTGATGAAACGCCAACATCGACATTATCAACAACTTTTCCACAGCGTAAAGAGCAACGCGCCTTTATACCATCAAACAGAACCACAACTCCAATAAATCTTTATTCGACACGTAAATCAAACATTGTTATTAAAATGTATTTTCACTACAATTGCGAAGTGTGTTCGGATCGAAATACGTTCAGGAGCCATCGACAGCCATCAAACCGCCTGAACAATCAAACAATTGTCTGTTTACTCGCAGTTTGGAACGGTTTAAACAGTTCTCGACACACACTGATAGCCTACTTTACGATTCTGTTTGACCAGGCTTAACCGAGCACATCTCTCACATAATGCAAGGCGCTCCATGGGTCAATTTAATTATAAGCCTCTGTTAGTATTGCATGCTAGTGATCCAAGCGTGTTGATTACTAATCTTGGCGCTCAACCGCTGGCGACATATAGCGGTGCGAAATTAAATCTTGAACGGTTTGTTTGCGTAGCGAATGTGCTTTTTTAGCTGACTTCTGTGATTTATTTTGCTTTCAAAGTGTTTACAACTGTATATCTTATGATAGCAGATGGACTGCGCGGCTCGTTTTCTGGGAAATTTAACTAATTATAATGTTAAATATACCTGTCACTAATTTTAACCTGTTTTACGAGGCCGGATGTTCCATGAGGATTTTGACAAACGTGACGAAAAATTGAGATATAATAGCATTCTCATGTATTCCATAGCCTCATATATATCAAATGAGTTTATTTCTTACGAAATTAGATATACAAATATATAGAAGTACACCACTTAGTATCACTCATATGAATAACTGCTCTGAAGTTCAGTTCCTGACGCACGAAGGTTTGCAGGTCGCGTTCTGCGGTGTTTCAATGGCGTTGACGCTCTCGTCTTGTCGTCGACAAACAGCAGCCAAAATGAAGCTATACCGCATGAGTTTAGTCTCATTTCACACCGGACGATCGAGCGTTGATCACTGAGCGGAAACTCGTAAATTGTAGAAGTGGTGTGTGCCAACTAGGTATTAGGCGTCAGTTGTGTTTATGATTATATTCGCTCGATGGTCAAGGATTTCTCCGTACTCTAGATTTTAAAAAGTTGCACGGTTTTGTGTAAGAATGGTTGGTGTGGGTAAGTAATTGGTTATCGGATCGGAGTTTGCTAATTCGAACCGAGAGTAGATAAACATTTGTATGATATTCTTTCCGGGTTTGGTTTAAACGGTTTTGCGTATTTATTTGGAAAATCAGTCAAATTTCAGTGATTGTGGTTTGGCATAACGTATAAGGTTAAAAAATGTAACAGCCAGTCTTTGAAAAAACTTTATTTTAAAGCCATAAAAACAAGTATACGATTACCACCATGTGTTGCGCGGCACGGCTCATCATTTTTTCCGATTTTTTTTGTGGGCAACTTATAATTAGAGTTTATGTATGTTTTATGACATTTAACGTACGTAACAGCTGTTTCAGCTAATCCACAAACATACTATAAATTGTCTACGAATATAATTTTTTACCATCTTTGATAAAGTTCTTTTTTTTTCATTTCATTTCATTTAAAATATTTTAAGAAAGATTTAACTTAAAATAACGCTACTATTGTTTCGATATTAATTCATTACATTCCAAAATGAAGAACGAAAACTAAACTTCTGTATTTGAACGTTCCAATTACATAAACATAAAGAAAATTCTAACGTAACAGAGAAATCAGTGTTATCGAACACCATTGGTCATATCAAGTATATTTTAAATTGCCAGTAATGTATGAATGTAGTAATGTATAATGTATGAATGTAGGAACCTAGATATGTTAAAACAAAAATAATGTTCTTTATCCACCGAATTTCTACTTCTGAATATGCGCTTCGGAGCGTAAAAACCAATGATGCGAGAAACTGCGACTCAAAATGTCACATGTTACTATTAATTTCGTATAAAATTGGGCCAAGAAATTATCCATAATTTATTTTAAATATCTATCGCAAATGAAGCAACATTGTTAACATTAGGAAGTAAATGTAATAAAATTCTTTGCAAAATCAATGGAAAAAATGTTGAACATATAGTAGCGTTGGTAAATACGTGTTAGGATTTCCCTTTTAACACGTTTAATACGAGCATGTGTGATGGAGGACTTCATAATTACTAACTAATTATCGAAAAAATAAGACGATATCACCGATCTCCAAGTATTTTTGCCGTATGTATTATCGCCTGTAAAAAAATTAAACCAATTTGACAATTTTTACAATAATTAATTATCTGCACTTACTGAATATCGACAGTACAAGGTTCGCCGAAACGAAAACCCAATCTCCGAGATCGAAATATATTGGAATAATTATAACATCGTAAACATAGTTTGGTTTTATGATTAATTAATGCGTCTGGCGAGACGTCATGGATAATTTAGTAAAAACATAAATAATAAGCCATGTATCCGGTTTTCCGGTAGCCTACATTTTGCGCGGCCAAATTGGCTTGTAATCTTTGTATAGTTACCACCTGTACTGATTTTCTAGGACTGAACCGATTTCGACGGTTGATCTGCTAATTTCGTGCAGATGTTTGAACTAAATATTTTTTTAGACGTTGTGGATTCCGCAGATCTTTTTATATCAAAAGTCGATCTATTAATTTGTTCCTGGTAAAAAGGTTTAAACAAAAGCACATAGAATGCAATGTATTCTATGTAGTCAATTCTATGTATAGAATTTATGGAAGTACTAAACTAGCTAGTGGTAGGTCTCTTATATGTGATAAGCCGCCTGGGTAGGTACCACCGCAATGTCTATTTCTCCCGCCAAACAGCAGTGTAAATGCACTCTTGTGTTCCTGTTTGAAGGACATTGTAGCCACAGTAACTACTAGACATATTGAGACTTAACATCTTATGTCTCAGGATGGCGAGCGCAGTGGAATGCCAAGCATCGCCTTGTAATTCATGCGTTGTTTGGTTTTGCTACTGTCCATGAGCGGTCGTATTGCTTACCATCAGGCGAATGGCTTGCTCGTCTCGCCATTCATTGCAATAAAAAATGGTAGAGCCACGCTGTTGTCGGTTAATACTCAGCATGAATGGGCAGGCTTGTCCGACGTGGTACCACTGCCTCACTGGAAATCGACGAGAAGCGATACTTCGCAGTCGCGTTTCGTCTGGTGAGTGAGATTGCCGTTTGCCCAATACCCATCTTCTCTTCCCATCCTATTTCCTTCCCGTTCTCTTTCCAATTTGATGGTCTGGCCAAACATCCATTATCCAGGCGTTGTGGATGTTAATGGACGGCAGTGATCACTTACCATCAGGTGACCTTTTTGCTCATTTGCCGGACCCATGCAATGTAATAAATAAATAAATAAATACACCCAACAGTCACATACATAGTCCTGACCCCACACTAAGATCGAGTCTTGTGTCGTGGGTATCAGAAACTACGAGAGACTTTTCGGTCTCACAAACACCCAGACCCGAAATAAATACCCGTGGATCACACAAATATTTGTTTCGTTGCGGGGATCGAACCCGCGGCCTCTCGTTTCACAGGCGGCGTCTAACCAACTGCACCACGGAGGCTGTCATATAAAAAAGACCATGCGATCGTTTTCAACGAGCGGCAGATTATCTCGATTTTATTTATGCAATAATTGTAACTGCGCGTATTTGAATTGTGGATCTTGGTTTCGAAACACAGGTAACGTAATCCACTTTGTTGTTATAATATGTAAGTCTGACATCATATACATTTCCAAGGATGTTTTCGGCATGACAATAGAAACACTCTGTAACATCTTAGGCAGGATATAAACTTGACGATTTAAAGGCTATACTGGGATCTCTACCTAGCCTTGCGTTATCCGAATACATAGGCGGGAAACTATATACAGTCACACAAAACAGGCTCAACAGTATCTAGTGTTATAGGTCTCACAAACTACAAAGGGAATTTCGATACAAGAATATCGGCTACACAAACATTCGTGTTTGTGCAAGGACCAATTCTGCAATGTCTTGATTCGAAATCCCCATTTCGCCTATCTATATCTATCTATCTATATCAGCCCATATACGTCCTACTGCAGGGCACGGGCTTACTCTACAATCGAGAGAATCGATTGAGAGTGGTTAGGCCATATAGTCCACCACGCTGGCCTAGTGCGGGTTGGCGGACTTACATACCGTAGAAATTCTTTAAAATCGCTACGGTATGTAGGTTTCCTCACGATGTTTTCCTTCACCATTTCGCCTACTGCATCTTATTTAGCTAGTAGAGCTTCATCAAGTAGAAAGTCAATAACGCCATGGGAAATAAAATATTCAATTATAGTTAAAACCTAATGCGAAAAATAACTCTTTAATTTTATTTTTTATCTCGTAGCAAAACTAATTTATTAAGAATTTTGTTTAATTAAAATTTGATTAATATCATTTAATACTTAGTAATACGCTGATAAATGGGGTTATAAAAATGTCTTGATAGAGTATTTTTGTATTAGCGATTAATTTAAGTAATACAGTAAAGCCTACAATTCCTAAGAGGACACCGTCGGCAAAAAGCTGTGTGATAAATAGAATAAATTTTGCTTCGTAAATGATACAACGGTACCTTAGAGTTAACGTTCCATTTAGTAAATGAAATAATCCAACCGATTTCAAAATACCAATGATTACCACTTAGATGGATACAAATGACACGATATACAGAGTGTTTTTTTTTTAATTTCATCAAAATCGGGTTCTCGTAACTTGTTTCACGATTTTTCGGTATTCCTCGTAGTTTCGGATTTGGCCATCCACGCCCGCTTAATAATTGACCTGTATACTACTTATTGAATAGAGTGAATTCTTTTTTGGATATTTTAAATGAAGGCACACAGCAAGGCTTATTGCAGATAATATTATTTAAGTAGTCGTAAAAATATACCATGTGATCATACCTCAGTTATGTATAAGAATTACAAAAAAATGAAAAAACCGACAGGCCGCTCAAGGCCAAAGCAGTAGGTTTAGGCTTAAGCCCTCTTTAAAAGATGAGTACCTGCTGGTATGAATTGGTTAATATAAGTTTAGAAATAAAGCCCAACCTGTAATGACCAAGAGCTTTATTGTAATTACATAGTCACTTTTGTGGAAAATTCCCAAGATACATTCAACGAACGTACACTTTATCCTATACGGCGGACATTCAACCGTTTCCAACGACCCTCATCAGGATGTCAGTCCAATGTCCATCCGTCGGGGTATATGTGGCCCAACTCGTCTTCTAATGTGCGGCCTCATGCCTCAGAACCCTTTTGTAGCAACGGGTTGAAATATATTTCGAGTAAACTAGCCAAATGCACACGATAATAATTTCAACATATGATATAGTTTTGTCAAGAATTATTTGTGAAGCGTAATAAGTCCGCAGTTTATTATAAGATATACCGTGACACAGCGAGCAAAATATTTAACTCGTATATAACTGTACTAAGAGTGTATATAACTTTTATCACCTGTGCGATATATTATTGCGATTTAATGTAAAGAGTGACTTGGCGGCAAATACCTGACCAGCAACATAAGTGGTTTATGATGACGTCATGTTGGCAGAAGGAGCATCTGATTGTGGTGCCTCGGAATCCGTGGCCTCGACCTCTAAGGGCATTGTGGAGGAGGGCGCCGTGGGAGGCAGAGAGGAACCTAAAAGACCGACGAACTTGGAACTGCTTCCACCACCGCCCAGGAAGGAAGGAAAACGCTCTCCCCAGGTAATCTATACACATAATATATTTATATAATATTTTATCAAGATTTTTTAAGAGTGATGTTATATCAATGCTCTATCTAGCGTCTTTGTTAAAAATTCGCGTCCATTAGACTCTAAAAATTTGATAAACACATCGTTGCTAGATCCCAGGCTTAGTAAACATTCTGTTGCTAGGTTATTCCATACTATCGGTAATTCTAGTTGATGCGTGCGAATATTTCGCATAGATAACGTGAAAATTAACAGTAACTAGGTGTGGAAACTATTATTTACAAACGTTATAACCAGAGATTCATTTGCACTCAATCTAATTTACAATTTAGACGCAACCTACGAAATATGTGAGCATGAAAATATTATTAAACGTTAAATAAAACGAGAACGATGAGCGGCTGTGAACACCTTGAATGAATTTGGGCGGATAAATATTTAATATAATTTTCAACGAAGATATTTATAGTACGCGCTATGTTACACTTTCACTTTTCCGTATAAACGTAATAATAATGCTTATTTTCATGTGCATTATTAAAAAGATTGACGTCGATATACTTTTGAACCATGCCGAATCTATGTAAATCTTATAACCCATACATACTGAATGCATATATTTTATGTTTTATTTATTTGTGTACATGTAATAAGAATTTTAAAAACGTAATGGCTACATAATCAGTAAGTTTTATACCCCATCTCCACTGCCACCTTCTTAAAAGTGTATTATTAGTATTTTTATATGCAATAAAAGAAAAAGGCTTGGTCTGTAGAAATTATTTTTGAATCAAGCCCGACGCGACGCGACGTTGCGGTGGCGAGCTCCAAAAGCAATCTTTGAACTTTTTGTTTTTGTAATAAATATAAAAGAAACGTACAATACTAGTCCCTGGCACAAAAAAGCATTACTCGTGAAACTCTTTCCTTTTTGACTAAAATAGAAATTGTTTTGAATTGACTATGCTTCACTTCACCTTAGCAAAGGGAAGTAAAAAGCGTTTACATTGCGTAGTGAAAATGCTATTATAAAATTCTCCTGTATTTCTTTTTTCATATTATAATCAATGACGTCTAGTCGATTATTTTTAAATGATGGTTTTAAAAAGATTCGGGACATGTTCCAAGAAAATGGCCAGGAAATCCATTGGGATTTTATCCCTGGAAGTTGGTATTTATAAAAGAATGTATACAAAATAAGAATACAGAATAAAAATATTACATTAAACCTTTAAGTTTCTCAAATTTCTTGAAGAAAAGCAAATATGAAAATAATTTTAATTCAGCGAGTAAGCAGCCACATAATTTCATTGATTCATGGCGCGTGTAATGAGCTGAAATTTCACAAACTTATTGAACGATAATATTCATCACCGTATGATTAAGACTTCGCAATTTGTACTCGTACAAAACTTTACATAACGTTGATTTTAAATTGTTGACTTATATATTAATTTTATTACCTTTGATATTTATGCACACATTACGATTTCTTAAAACTATTTATTAATTTATTTTATACGTTGTGACATAATTAATAACGAAACTACTCTATCAAAATATTGGCAAATTTAAAAATGTGTTATATTTTATACAATCTATCATACAAACGAGAACGAGAGTAAAACCAAATTGTGTATTGAACGATTTACGTTACCTACGTTATGAAATGTTCGACCTTTGTGTAATCTCGATCGGTAGTACCCCGACAAAACAGTTAAAAATAGTAACATTATTATCCAAACTGAAAATAGTATCGACTCTTCAATGTAATCGCTCTGCCGCTTCGAATCCGAGAAGCGTTACAATAAATCAAATCAATAATAATATCATCGGCTCGCCAATGTCTTGGATCTAGCTTCGACGCTTGCTCCGGAATAGTGACGTACTACTACGAATCTCTATTATCAATAATCAATATACTTCCAATATAGTATGGCTACTGCTTAGGATCAGGATTGTCTGAAGCTGATGCCAAGATTAACTGACGTCCTCCTGCCCTATAATAATTCTGTAATGGTCAATTGTATAAACTTTCCTGTATCAACACATTTATTAATTGTTTAGTTAAGTTTCTTCAACGTACTTTATTTCTATTATAGTGAATGGTGATTGCACTATATTTGAGTTGAGATAGCTTGATTCCCGTGAAACAAATCTCAATATTGACGTTAGTAGGAGCAGTGTTGGGACTGTCGAGTATAAAACCTTTGCTGAATCTGCTAGAAGCTCAACAACGACCAACGATTATTTTATAATCATTATCAACCACTGAAACAGTCCCTGTTATTTATAATTTCCCAGCAATATAGTGAAAAAATAAGTTTACTATAACGATAAAACATTATTTATTTGCATGAGTAATTCCCGGTGTAAATCAAAGATTTAAAATAGCTTCCATATATTTAATTTTGGCATCGAATTTAAAAGATTCTCGTCGTTGTGGGTGGCGCGTAGGGTGCGTATATACGTGTTCTGTTTTAATTATGTTTGCACGGGCCGGTTATCACAAAAAAAGATTTATTATGTACACCTCGCGTAAACAAATTTCGATGGGAATAGATTTTCGTGACATTAAACTGGGTATGGTTTGCCTTGAACGCTGGTACCGTTATGTAACGTTACGTTGATTGTACGTACATTGTCAAAGATTACATTGTCTAGATTTTACGAGCCAAAATAATTTATTTGAGTTATTGATATCAATTTGTTGTATTAGCGGTAATATTCAGATTTAATGCAATCTTATATCTTATATATTATTTTTAAAAAACTTCGTCACTCTGCAGACCAGCAAACACTTTTTTCTGTTTACTATGCTTTAGGTCAGTCCATACTGTCCTATTGTATCTCCGTTTGGGGTAACGCCCACAAAACAATTATTCTTCCTTTAGAACGGGCCCAGAGGGCGGTGCTAAAGGTTTTGAATTCTAGGCCTTTCAGATATCCAACATACCTTCTTTATAGAGATTGCCAGGTTCTCACTGTTAGGCAACTATACATACTATATACCATTCTACGTAAACACTCCCGCTTGCAGTTCGATCGCAATGTGACAAAAAAGCGTCGTGCCTACGATATTTGCCCCACAAAAACATTTAAAACTTCCTTAGCTAAGCGCAGCTTTATGATTACTGGCAATCACATATACAATAAAGTAAATAAGGTTTGCAATATCTACCCTCTTAATAGATATAATTGTAAACACCTTGTCAAAAAATGGCTCTTAACCAAAAATTACAACGAGACTGAAAATATCCTAAATTTTACAACATCGTAATATATTATGTTATTTCACATCAACACACACTCTCACACGTACACATGAACTCTCACACACACACACACACACACACACACACACACACACACACACACACACACACACACACACACACACACACACACACACACACACACACACACACACACACACACACACACACACACATACACACACACACACACACACACAAACGCATAAACTCACAAATACACATATACACATGCACGTAATGACCTGGCTTCAGGCACGACTGTAAATGTAAATTTTTTATTTTTTTTTGCCTCTATGCTACGACTGATTATTACTGTTGAATACTGTAATTGACCTTTGTTGAATTGACTGTAACGTACGATGTGAACCCCTGGTGCCCATAACACAAGTTTAATCTTTATTTGGGCACCAGAGTTCAATCTAACACTTGCGCAATTTAAGTTGCTGCTCTTGTATATTTAGTTTTAGTGTTTTGTATGACATCTTCATTTTGTTAAATAAAGTTTTTTTTTTTTTTTTTTTTTTTTTTTTATATCATGCATATTATTTATAAATGAATATTGGAAACATAAAATGTGACATTCTAAACCTAATTAACTAATTAGTAAATCCTGAAACTCAAAAGCTTGCAATTAAATTAATACATTTAAATATTTTGTTAAAATAAATAAATGGAAATAGTGAAATACGTATATCTGCTCTCTAACAATCTCGCCAAAGCAACATAATTTACGTAATGCTAACCAAACTTGCTCTAAAGTCTGAACTCAAAGTCTGAACACTCCATGAAGCCATTATGCAGAACTGGCGTAACGACCTTAACTTAAACTTCGTGCCACATTGCATACTTGTTTTAGGAAAGAACACCAAATGCATATGTTGTGAGACTTTTTAAAGGACCTACATAGTCTAAAAGTTATTTTTAATAAATATATACAAAGTGCGTGGTGGCCTGTTGGTAACGGACCAGACGCGGCCGCCTACATGTTCACGGTGGTCGCGGGTTCAAATCCCAGGGCACACCTCTGACTTTTCGGAGTTATGTGTGTATTGATAGTCAATCACCACGCACTTTAACGGTGAAGGAAAACATCGTGAGGAAACCTGCATACCGTAGCGATTTTAAAGAATTTCTACGGTATGTAAGTCCGCCAACCCGCACTAGGCCAGCGTGGTGGACTATATGGCCTAACCACTCTCAATCGATTCTCTCGATTGTAGAGTAGGCCCGTGCCCTGCAGTGGGACGTATATGGTCTGATATATATATACATCCAAGATACATAGTCGTCACCCCGCACTAAGGCCGCATCCACGATGGCAGCGGGACTCGAGCTGCCGTCCGACTGTCATCGTGGGCGCAGCCTAGGATATAAGTCTTGTGTCGTGGATATCAGAAAGTACAAGTCAGACATAACATTGTAAAAAGAAAACATAGTTATAAATAAAAAGACTGATCAGAATTACTCTGAACTAAGAATAATGCATGAAAAAAGTTGTGATGAAAATTATGTCAGGTTCGAACCAAGTGGTCTATAATTACATATCTTTCCCACACTATATTGTTCTCCATTCATATTTAAAGGCTGTTAGGTCATAATTCTCTAATTCTTATACAGCCCGACATGGTAACAGTAGGATTATATTTTTTCAAACTAATGGCCGCCACACTTGTAACTCTATAACTGTGCAAGCCTGAGTTTGCACCAGTATACTGAAACGTGTGTGGGCAAATAACTGCGAAAACTTCGTACCTATTTTCGATTCGACACTGGTGCAAACGCGCCTTTGCGCAAACGCTTTTGAACGTGTGTGGCGGCCATAAGCTGCACAGATGACAGAATCTTCATGCTAATTAAACAGTTCCTAACTAGACTTAGAGAATGACTTAATCTGTGAGGTACTTCGAATGTTTGCCATCAAACGTGGACCAGTTGGTCCCTGGCTTTCATATTTTAATATTTCTTTAAAATTATTTATATTAGCGTAGGGAATTTCTATATTTCATGTTTAATTTGCACTTATATTCCCAATGTCACTGGAAAGTGGCGTTAGGTTTAATTTTTAATAATAATCACCATATTTTTGCTGTTGACACTTATTGCTACGTAAATAAGATTTGTGTGTTACATTTTAACGAAAATCGCAATTAAGATTTCACGAAATTGGATGACCGCTTGCTCGTATTAACTGGTGATGTCATTTCTTAGAATTATAATAAAATTATTTTTCTCTTTTCATTTCACGCTATGACCGAATTCTGTGGAATAGCAGAGGAAAGGCAAGGTATGTAATTACGAATCGTATTTAAGAAATAGTTTAATTTTTGGATAATGTTATCATAAGGCCAAATATTTCTAAACTGGCGGTTCATAGGCCTAATATAAATTAGCCGTATCATAAAGAATTTTTAACAACATACCTAGTTTATTTTATTGCGATGAATGGCAAGACGAGCATGCCATTCGCCTGATGGTAAGCACTATGACCGTAGTAGCAAACAACACCACGAATTACAAAGCAATACTTGGCATTCCACTGCGCTCGACATCGTAAGACATAACAACAACAACATCAGAACACAACAATGTATTTACATTGCTGTTGGCGGGAGAAATAGACATTGCGGTGGTACCTACCCAGTCGGCCTCCCACATATCAGAGACCTACAATCAGTTAGTTTAGTAATAACATAACGATGTAACAATCAGTTTAATTAAATATACAGAGTATGTCAAGACCACGACCGAAAACGAAGCCAGGTGGTAGTTTTAGCGGCTACAGACACAATGGAACTAAAAATTTTGCAAAATAAGCGACGGATTTTTCTTTACAACTTTTTAAAAATCATCGTTTTTGAGGGGTAAATACCTAAGTAGTTTTTGCAAAAATAGTAATTTAAACCCTTACGTACCATTGCGTGTCTAAAAATTAAGCGATGTACGTCATTATTTAAGAAAAACTATGTTTAATCACTCAAATACGACGATATGTAAAAAATAACAAAAAAAAATTGACGATTGTTTTTGTAAAAATTTTTCTTGCATTGTGTTTGATATCACTAATACTACCTCCTGGCTTCGTTTTCGGTCGCGGTCTTGATATACCCTGTATAAACCACACATAAATCACTACATGCGAAGCATTAACAGGTGGGATTCCATCAAGGTTCTGCTATCACAAACTATAGCGCACATCAATTTATACATAATATTTCAGCATTTGATTGCCTTTATTGTTGTCCGAAATAAAACCCGAGATGTCGATGGATAAGATGTTTAATCCTCCACGCGAAATTAAACGGAACGCATTACTTTTAAGATTGTAACAGAAATTATGATAAAGAAATCACATTCACAATCAATAAAATATAAATTAAATTTACCATGACATTAATATGGTGAATTTATGTTAAGCAAATTTATTTCGATTTATCAGCTTCTGTAAGCCAATATGTAGGCAGATCATAGACACCTACCTATGTATTTACCAACCCTATAACCTATGTATCACAAGTGTAATAAATGATTTTTCATAATGATTACTGAAAAACACAATTCTCAATCAAATAAATCTAATACACACAGGTTAGAACGTTTAGCGCCAACGCAAGCGCCTATTATATTGTGTATTAACATAAAACGTTTCCATGAACAAACAGCACACGCAAAAGTAAACTGCGATCCACACATGAAGACATTTCGCAGGAAAGATAATTATATCGTGTGATAGACGCGGGCAAAAGTATTTTTAAAAATTCAAAACGGAAAATATTTGTGAATCCCATGCGGATTTATGAATAGCGTAAACAGGTGTAGCATTCACCTTTGGACCGAGTCTGCTTTCGCATAGAGATCATTAAAACTCGACTTTTTTAATACGTTTTCTGAATTCGAATTGTATTAAACAATATTTTTGTCTATCAATTATTAGTTCACTTAAGATGTCCATAGTTTATCTATTTAGATTTTATATACCCAAAATGCAGTTTTGACAGTTTGAATTTGGCTTCAATTTCCAGGTTGTTTTTTTATTGTGATTTGACTGGTTTCAATTCTTTTTCCTAAACGGTTAGATATAATGATACAAACAGCTGGTTGTAAACACGTACCTAAAAATAATATTTGTTCATGTAACACAAACACATTACCAAAACCGTAATTGAGGAAAGTAGACCAAAAATGTATCCAAATTATTTGTCTAGACAGCTAAACGTAGGCGGCAAGTTATGTTAAACGCTAAAGGTTTATATGAATATTCATTGATTATAAATATAGCGAAGAAAAATATTGAACCTAATTTTATACTATACATCCGTAACTATGCCATGGCTTATCTTATACAATATCGGAGAAATATTTATCACAATAAAGCATACCGCGCCATCAACAAATATTTACTACGTTCCCGCCATGAAGATGTTTACATTGCGCCCTTTATAAACTGGCAACCTCGAGTAAATGCTAAAGAGAGATATTTATTTCAGCGAACTATTGTGGCGCCGACTATCAACCTGCCGGAACTGCCGGAGTGTGTGACTAAAGTGGAGCTGACTCCTGGAGTGGATAATGTTGGGGAAACTACTCCGTTGAGCGCCCAACACCAGCTGCAACTCCTTAAGGAGCGCCTGGAGCAACAGGCGCAGCAAACTCGAGCTGCTGTAGCACAACTGCTCTTGCTTCGTGACCAACTCGCCGCTGAGCAAGCTGCTCGCTGCGAGGCACAGGTTTGGGGATCTTTTGTGTATCATAATTTGCTTTCAGCACTTTTGTATATGATTTCTTTCCACCATAATGTAGACGAATGAGTTATTGAAGCTGGTCATCGCTGAATGCAAGCCACTTTCATCAGGACTGGAACACCTTGGCAAAGGACTATGTTGTATAATATACTATGTAAATAATAATGAATATTTTTTAATCACTTCTTAAACACGCTACGACCGGGCCTCAATAATTTAAAAATGTTAGAGTAGTCTAACCACTACATTGGCCTAGACAACTGTTGTAGACTCCAATTTCTTGAGTTTCTCTATCACTTTCGTTTTCCGCACGATCTTTCCTGAAGAGTGAAAACAAGCAATATCGCAGAAAAAACTTGTAGCAGGCGTGTTAAATTGTTTTTAAATTAGAAACTGGACTTGCTCAGTAATGTGAGTGATGCTAATTCGATACCGCTAACTGAGCAACTGCCCTGCACCTAATATCAAACCAACTAGATATTTACAAATAAATTTCTAACGAGAATACAGAAACAACGTGAACTAGTCCATAGTTATAGCAAGTTTTAGAGTTATCAAAATCTCAGAATTCTGGAAAATTTATGAAACATCAAAAAAGTGGCTTTGAAATATTTATTAATCAACAAAAAAAGTCTTACACGTTAATTAACTTATTAATTACCAGATCCGTAGCCAACATCAAATTTCAATTACTGTCGAAAAAAGTTTATTAACTAAGAAAAAATTGGTTACAATTTAGGTTAACGGCTCTTAATAAGAGCGTGGATGTGGAATTTGCCCCAAGAAGGAGGCCATCTTATTCATTCAACTACAAGGTGGACCTACGATCCCATGAATGTTGTAGTAAAAGATCTAGCTGTAAGTCTTTCTATCTGAACTTATTACCACGTTAGTAGTATAGATCTGTCTCCCGCTTTATTTTGGTATGGAGGGAAGTGGACAAGAATATTTCCAACTCTATTCTCTTATTCCAATGACAATTGAATGTACTAGTTGGTTAATTTCTTTGTTGGTTAAAGACAAGCTAGACATTCCCGGACACTCACTGAGCTTCAACACTCGGTGTCATTAAATACATGCCACTACTGATCCTGGCTTACAGGATTTGCAGTGGCGGTTCTTATCTAATAACTGTTTACTTTTACCTCGATTAACAACGTAAAAAAAGTTATGAATACGGATCTCCTATCCTTAAAGAAACAAAACATTAAATATTCACTCAGATATTTCTATTGAATCATACTCGTAAATAACACTACAACTCTCGCTACCCTTTCAGTGACGTAATGATTAAAACTTTATGTTCTAGACTATGAATTACCACGTGAATGAAGTAGAAAAAATAATAATCGGATAATTTATTAGATCCACTCTTGCCAATGTACTCTTATATACTCGTAGACGTACTTTATTTTTCATTGCCTCGATAAATTGTATTATTTAGTATATTATTTATTAGACATTTTATTCTATATATAATACGTTACGCAGCATTCTTGTGATTCTCTTTATGAGTCCCTTCTATACAGCTTCTGAAGACATAAACGCCTAAAAAGCAACGTATGGATTTGACCACTAAAAGTGCTACCTGGAGTCCCAAACTAAAAATCGATTAGTATCAAAGTATTCACAAGTTTTTTTTGGAATACAATTTCTATCAGACAGGCCAAGATTTGCGTATAATCTTTTGATCGCGATTCTTTGATACATTTTCACCGACAAAACGGTATATTCAAATACATTAAAATCTATGTGTTGAACACCGGCTCTTTGTATTTCAGGCTCGCACTCATCAGCTATTGGTCCATAACAAGGAGTTGCTGGAGCACATCGCCGCCCTGGTCGCTCACTTGCAAGAGCGCGAGAAGGGCTCCTCCCGACCAATCAGCGCTCAGCAACTGACGTTCTTGCCTCAGGTGTGTACATCTATTTTATTCATACTTTTTAATTCATTAACATCTTACTTTTGTGAGTATGAGCGAATGTGTTAGAATTCATTTTTGGCGAATATTTATATGTTTATTTCCACTTGAGGTCCGACAAACCATTTTACTTTCTTTTATCATATTCTCAAAAGCCACACCTCACCCATAATCATTATAATATTATGTGGGTTTTTCTGCGTAGCCGTGATCAAATACCATCAGGTGAGCCGCTTGCTCTGTCGTTCTGATTACATTTGCGACAGTATAGTTATTTTGATACTTTTAATTCCACTACATCCATCAATATCAATACTTGTCACATTATGACTTGATCTATGTTGTCTAACGAAAATACTGCGCGTTGCGATTTGCGTTGTCTTGTTCCGTAAATTAAATTATAGAAATATTTATTTTAACTGGTATAAAATACATTTCCACCGAAACAATAATTTGTGTTTAAACGAGCACCGTAAACATTCGGCCTAGAGAAAACACATTCGCTTATAATCATTTTGAACATAGATGCTTTATTGAACCTGTAATGCTTAATTTCTTGTTTGTAATTAGGAATCCATAGCAACTTTTTAAAGTTTATTTTTTATTTGTATGCCTGATGTATTTGATATAAAACACACGAGTAGGTAGCTATTTTAAGAGTGTTTATATGTTTGCGTTTATTTTATTTTGCGCCTTTGTTTTATTTTAAGTGTTGCAAGTTGTAAATATGGACGTGGCAAATATGCAAGTTGTAAATATGCAAGTTGTAAAAATGCGGCCTTGCATTTTTGCAATATTTTGGTTTGTATTCATTATCATTTACTAAAATTATGTAAGGTGAAATTTTAGAATCACAGGAAATATCTCACAATCCATATCTGAATACTAATATTGTACAATATTAAGGTTTGTTATTTGCGAGAGATTTACTATTTACTATTAATTTACTATCCTGTGGCATTTATAAAATTTCATCGTGCATTAAAATATGCTTATTCAATCATTATTATTTTGTAAAGAATTTGATATTGTTTTTTAAATTGTTTTATTAATTACCGCAAACCTTTACCACTTTTTATTTGCTAGAAATAATATTGTTTTACTACATATGTGAATCGTGTATACGCCTGATAAATGTATCAGTTCTGCTCCACAGCGCATGTTTATCGATATGTTTGTTATTAATACCCATATAAGTTTCCGTAGACCGTTCATTAGGCATATAATACAACATGCCTAACCGCTTAATGAGCAAATCTTTGATCGCTTTCAATAATACAATCATTGTGTGAGCTTGTTCACTTTCAGCCTGATAGCCAGATAAATCGCTTAAACATCGAAGTGCTGTTGTTATTTACTTACTTGATTTATTTGTTAACGCTGCCGGATTGGGACACAGGCTGAAGGAGGACTCAACGAAGCCGCTAAAGCTGATAACGCGAACTCTGCGAATGGCAACCGACAGTTGACCAATACGGATGCGCTCATCAATCTATTTGCTCCCACCACTAAGGGCAATCAGAGCATCGAGAACAACAATCTGCGTCTTTCCCCATTCAGCGTGTCTCCGGCCCCAGAGCTAGCCAACGGGGCCACCTCGGCACCATGCTTCGGAGGCATGTCCAACGAACAGATACAGAACTATCTGATTTCCAAGTTCCAAGATATGGGTGGTTTCCCCAACGGCACCGAACGCAAGATGACAATGAACCCTAATCAACAGTTTTTCCAAAACTGCAACGCATTCCCGCACATCCCACCGCTGACGAATCATTACAGCAGCAATGACTTGGCCAGCTTACTGAATCAGCACAACTACACTGATCTGTGCGCGTCTGATCAACTCGGCGCCACTGCTCAAGCGATGAGCCTGGGCCAGTCTGAGAACTCGCTGTGCAGCAACAGCCAGGCTACCACATCTAAGGATTCTTCTCCGGAGGGATTTAGCTCGGATGACGGACTTCCATTCATCATGCCGTTGTCTCATAACGGCACATTGACTGCTACTGATGATGATGGGCGTGTTAGGCTGATCGTGCCAGTTAGCCCCTCTGAGAGCATTTCTGATGTAGTGGAAATCCATCCGGAGCCACAGACTTCGTCTGGACACACCCTGCAAGTTCCTGGAGCTGACCGCCTGGCCCCAGCTGCCCCCATCACCCGCACCACCAGCGAGAAGGTACCCAACCGCAGCGAGATGATGACCGCCCTGCGCTCCCAGTGGACCAGACACACCACCAAGTAAACTACTAGCGCGTTTCTGCAATCTGATGCGTTTCTAACTATATGAAGCTTCAAATAACTGTTTACTATCACGTAGATATCTATGTCTTCAATTGGAAAATGTATTTTGATTGCGATTGTGAATTTAAAATATTTACAATGTTGTTTTATATTCTTTTAATATATTATGATGTAGATATAAATATTGTTTGATGATTGAGACTTTATAAAGGTGCCAAATTTTAAGCCACTTCAGCTGATGACTGGCGTTAATTAGATAAGAATATTATAGTGAACTTTGTTTACATATCATGTGTAGTTACCTATTCTAGTCCGAAATGCAATATTGCTTTATGTTCTTAATAAAACGGTTACGTATCAGGGAACATATCCTTTATCGTATCGCTATTAAATAAGGTTTAGTTTTATGTTTCATATTGTTTGATATGAAGTACACCACAGCGGTATTTATATTTTTATGTTATTAATTTTCAACTTTAACTTGCGTATTTATCGCATTGGAAAGTAGTCTTTAGCGAAACTTTCCAACTTGCGACAATCGTAAACATAATGATTATAATTATCGTTCTTGTTTTTTAAAATGGATGGTAACTAATTATGTTCAATATATATATTGACCTATGGCTAAAATATTAAGCAATTGTCACATATTTCATAATCAAGTTAATCTATTTATTATCTTGTGTAAAATAAATATACCTTTACCTACCTACAAGTGACGTCATAATTTTCAATTATGTTCAAGTAGTAAAAAATATATATATTTTTTTATATTATAAACAGCCAGTATAAGTACCTGGATATTATTAAGATATTTAATTATTATTTAAAACAAAACGGTAATGTATTTTATTTTAAGGGAATTAGTTCGTTTACGTTCATTATAATAGTAAACTTAGCGCCAAATATAATGCCAAAGTAGTAATAATTATTTTACAAGAAATGTTAATTTTAGTATAATAACTATGCTATATAATACGCATATGGACCAAAGGCAAATAAAACCAAATAACACCTTTAAGTATGTCATCAAATAATTAAAATATAATTTTGATTTTAAATTACATAATAGCGATCTAATATTGATAATCAAATATTGTAGGTACTTTGTAAGGCATTAAATGACTTTACCAAGTTTTGTAGTCTCTGTATTATTATTATATTTTTTCAATCAGTATTCACTCCACAATTTCAAGTAATGTTTAATAATTAAATATGCATTTTGATTCGACTATGTTTAATAGTTTAGTTGGGAATTTTATGGTGCGTTTTTTTATTTGTCATAATGATTTCACAAAATAGGTTTATGTTGCGTAAAAGTGGATTTTTATTAAATATTCACAGCTATTGAGCAGCATGGGAAATTAAGTGGAACATGCTCATTATTGCCCAAAAATATTTATACGCGGGAAAGGTTGACTATAACGTAAGAATTAACGCCTAAATTGCATCGAGACTGTGAAACTCGTCATACCGTAATTTTGTATGATCTTATAGTCATAATAGAAAAGAGGTATTGTAAATACCATTTCAGGTTTTATCTCATATTTGTAGAATATTTAATAAATTATAAATGAGGACACCATACCATTACAAATGTAACTAAACCCCGGGTACATCACAAGGGGAACATAAACACCGTTAATGAGATTATTCGATTTTGTTTGATATTACACTTATATGTACTTATGTCCGACTATGTGGACTATATACTCAATGTACGTAAGATATAATATTCATTATTAATTGGATGTTTGAAATTTCACATGTATTTACTTAATATAAATGTGTAGAGATTAATGTTAATCAAAAAGCAGTTTAATTTCAGTAGTCAGAGTTTATTAAATGTGCGTATTTTAAAGGCTCAGTAGGAATGTTTAAATTATTATAGACAGTATACTTTTAAAATGTAATCACGTTTAAATTATATCTCTGTATGTTTACATCGAGGGCAGAAACGATTAATGATTTCAAGCGGTTATTTCCTAAAAAATATCAGCCCGTATACGCCCAATGATCACTAGCGTACCTACTTATCTACAATCGAGAGTTTCAATAAGAAATCTAAGCCTATTACCCACCACGTACGTTCTTTTTTTCCTACATGTACCAGAAACCACTGGCACATATATTTTCATATACTATTATACCAAAATGATCTGTTTACCAACATCGCTGCAAACTATAGAACAGATGCAAAGTTAATTTTGTTACCAGTTGTTTATACATATTCTCAAGCTCCGAGTTTTTTATATACAAGAGGAAGCGACCGCCTGTTTACATTAATATTTTCCACCCAGTTACGTATAATCAAATAAAATTAAATATGCTTTAGTAGCCGAAGGTTTCGTGACCGATCAATATTACTCGCGTAGTTGAAATAGTGGAAATTAGTTTACATGTGTTAAAAATGCCGAGACGGTGTTAGTGTTCCTTATCTCGCATGCATACAATGTTATCAGTATGTACTTCAAATAGAAAATAGATCAAAAATGTTTAGTAAAAATTCAATGTTCGCTGTCTACTTATATGTACCTATCAATAGAAATTAATCATGTAGATTAATTATGGTATCATTCCATTTCATTGTACTGCTACCTATTCGTGTGGAAAATAAAAATACAATATAAACGGTTCATTTTTTCTTTCCTGCTGACGTATATCTACTGTATTTGAATTTATGCCATAAAAGTCAATATAATAGGCATTAATTAATGACAGTATTTAAACAAAAATATTTACTCAATACACAGCCAACTTTTTAATAAAATTTTCTGCCCAAGTTTCGCTAAAAATCGCCTTTGAGTATTATTAACGTTTAGACTAAGTATACGTGACAAAATCATTAAATAAATTATACAAAAACTCAGTAAACAAGACATCTCGGATATATTCAATCTATGAAAAAAGACGCCCAAGTTTTGTGCAAATGTAATCTCCATACATTTGCGGTAAATGACCAAAACTTCCGTGTTTTTATGGGACTGGATGCTAAGCCTACCCTTACAAATCTCACAATTCACCTCCAAGTAATGGCCTCACACTTGAAAGACCTTTTGGGAAAACTAAATCTACGCAGGCGAATATTATTATCCTTTTTCCCCGGGCTCGATTCCCAGGCTGGGCATTTTACTTTGAATATATTTAGCAACATTTCGTACATAAGCTTCCGCCTGTTTCCCCGAATTAGCAGTCAGAAGCCAATAATGCCACTCAAATTTACCAGGCGACTTTTTCATACGCAAACGAGAATCAGTTCCGTGGTTTATATAGATAGTTAATATAAGTTACATGACAAAATTTTAGAATTCTGCCCGATAGGAGAATGCACTCCTGTTGTATCTTATCACGTCTTGCAATAGAAAGTGTGATGTGGATTAACCCAGAATATTTGAAACACAGTACACGCAATATATTGAATCAGGTCGGTATAACCGTATCCCCCAACAAGATATAACAGCCTGCGTGGCGCAGTTGGTTAGACGCCTGTTGTGAAACGAGAGGCCGCGGGTTCGATCCCCGCACCGCTACAAATACTTGTGAGGCCCACAAATATTTGCCTCGAGTCTGGGTGTTTGTGAGACCGAGAAGTCTCTCGTAATTCCTGATTCCCACGACACAAGACTTAATTGATCTTAATGTAGAGTCAGGACTATGTATGTGACTGTTGGGTGTATTTATTATAACCATCTTTTGCCGGTGAATACCTACTCTATCTTCATTGGTAAGTGCAGTTACCACCTGATTGTAGTCGAACCACATAAATTGGAAGAAACCAGTATATGGGGCCAAAAATCTAAAACATTATCATTACCGAGAGAGGCCCAACTCTAAATCCGCTCCGGAACGAGTTATAAATTACATGCTAACTTTTTCATTAACATCTATAATCTATTATAGAAATTAACCACTTAATCTATAATCTATTATAGAAATTAATTAAGAAAATGCAATAAAACAGGGACCTTTTGCTCCATATTTTTAAGCTTTTCTTCTTCTTCTTCTTCTTCTTCTATCTATCTATGTATCTATTCGGCCACAGGAAGTCCACTGCTGAACATAGGCCTGGTTTTATTTTCTGGCATATTTTAACGATATTAAAGCCTATTGGATTTCAATGTTGCTTTAAACTAAGGTCTTTGTTTATTTTTCTAAAATTTCACTGTTATGGAATTAATAGTCATAGAATTATTTTAAATGATACTCATGGTAATCTAAAATAATTACTAAAATATATAATTATGCGACATTTTAAAATACTATTTTAGTTATGATACAGTTTGATAACTGGGAACAGCTGCAGCACAGCAAATAAATAATTTGTATTTATACATCCTACTTGTGACACATTTATTTTATTTCCTAGAAAAATACTATTAATTTTATCTTTCGTCGATAGCCAACTGTCTACGTTTCCGCTCTATCATTGTCTCTAAAACATAATTAATAAAAAAATGTTGGCAGTTGCGATATTATAAACAAACTGTCAAAAATCTTAAAAGCGATTTGACTCGACGCGACTGAAATATTCGCATATTGACTATTGTATAATACTAGCAACCCGGCTCGGCTTTGCCCGGGTGCAAATTTATATTTATCTTAAATTCATCCCTCAATAGAAACATATTATTTTCCTGTCCCGCCCCGTTTTACCCTATCCTGTCCCGTCTCATTATTTGCCATGACTCAAGGCATGCAATCTTGTCCTCTCCTAGCCCATTTCATCCTCCTTATAGTCTATACTCTATCCCATTGCATCCGTTTGAGTATGACAGAACAACAAATATATTTACATTCCCTACTCTCTACAGTCACATGTCCTAACCCCACACTAAGATCGAGTCTTGTGTCGCGGATATCAGGAACTACGAGAGACTTTTCGGTCTCACAGACACCCAGACCCGAAACAAATACCTGTGAAGCACACAAATATTTGTTTCCGCGGGGATCGAACCCGCGGCCTCTTGTTTCAGAGGCGGTGTCTAACAAACTGCGCCACGGAGGCTGTCAAAATCACTGTATCAAATTTCATTAAAATCGGTTCTGTGGTTTAAGCGTGTAAAGCTAGCACACAGACAGACAAACAGAGTTACCGTCGCATTTATAATATTAGTAAGGGTGTAAGTTACTGTAACTATAAATGATATTATTCGTCCACGCGTATAAGAATGGATAACAAAACAAAACGACGGCTTCTACTTCAATCGATCTAATAATGAAGACCGAAAATCTAATCACGCATACATAATGTCAACGATAATCGACACATTTTAAAGCCTAAATTACATCTATGATCATCGGTTCGCATGTTATCAATACAAACGTTATTTTGTACGTAGATGTGTACACATAGGAACAATATGAAAACGTATACACGTTTTCATTATGTTCACGTTCACGTTCACGTTTACAAAACGACTTTACATTTTACAATTTATAAAATGCGAGTTAAAGCTGAATGATGCTATTTAGGCGTAGCACATGATCAATATTTATTTTAATCTTTAATATTTTTCCACAACAGTTGTCTTCGACTGCAAAGATAGACCGATGGTTTTCGCTCCTGCCTGCAAACATGCCAGCTTTGTCTCGGCCCGAGAGCGGGTTCATCTCAGGTGTGGAAGAGGCGCACGACGCGGCGACGCTCGCTGAAGCCAGGAATTTACTTCTGCAACTGGGCGCCAAGAAGAAACGACGTCTCCTACCCATACGGTTCACTAGGAGAAAAATTTTAGTTAATAAACACACGCTGCTATAATAGCAAGTTCGATTTGTAGGTATTGTTCAAACATTTTCAATACAGCAACCAATGAAACTATCAACGAACAATAAGATTATTAGATTAATTCCTTGGCACAGACTAGACGGACACCGAAAACATTGTTTTCAATGTAAATCCTGTAAATTCAGTGATCCGTCACGCCAGACGATGTCTAAACGGTCATCTTGAATGTTACGCCAAACTTCTAGAATAAATTCATTTGATCTGTAAACATTTCAACTAGTTTGTTGCTTTCGAGACAGTAACCATGTTTACAAAGCGCTCGCAGATATACATAGAATCCATTATCAAAAAGGTTTTTTTGAACAATGCTAACATTATTTTGTAGTGCAATTTTCGTGCTATCGTAATTTCATGTGTGTAGTTAAAAGTATTATTTTAACTGTTGAGTAAACGTTTGAAACTAATATGCTGGACTATAAACATTACCAATGGACGGTGCTTTCCGACTAAATGGATATAACGCTAATACGTAGTTGTTTAGTTAAATTGCAGTGATCTCAATTGCCTCAATATAGATTAACTCAAAAACCTACTGATGGAACTAATGAAACTCCGTTGTAAACCATTTGGTTTCACGTATAACATTTAGTTAAGTATTTCAATTGAGAAATACATGTTTTACTAATATAATGCAGTATTAAATTTTTACTTAAACTATGTTAGAAGACATTTTTGTGAGTAATATTCCTTTTTGAGGTGCTTTCAATAAATTCGTAATTAAATAATAGCGTAAAATAAAACATTCATAAAAATAATTATAAAGGTTATATTATCACATATTCGTTTTTTGGTTTATTATCTAACGTTTAAAAAAGTAAGATTATTCCATATTTCTCGATATAGTCCCTAAAAAACATTTTTTCTATTATTTTTGTTATTACTATTAAATTAGTGACGTAATCATGAATTTTGAAAATGACTGCGCGTTATATGACTAAGCTTTTATATAAATTTTGTGTTATTAAATTGAAATAGTGCATTTCTAGGTTTATGTTACGCCGTACAAGTTTGAGTCTGTCGTCTGGTATGTTAACAAGAGCATTCAATTACACGCAAAAACAATAAATAATATAATATCTCACATGTCCATACTGTTTCTGTATAAAACTGTACTTACTAACAGATGCATCCATTTGGCAGGAACGCCAAATAAAAAGGTTAAGTATTCTTGGACCTGTATAAGATTTTGTAGATATACATTCTTCTGCAATCAGAATTGTTTCGTGCGTCTGGTGACTGCTTAGCTATTTTGTATCAAAGCGTGTATAATAGACGCTTCAAAATCAAATGTCATGAGTATTTGATATTTTATCACACTTCAAAGTAGTGCATCCCATTGATAAAATGCTATATGAAAAAACGCAATCTTATATATTCGGAAAAGTCAAAAAAGATTACCAGGATTCTTCCTTATCCCTTTTGAGTGATAAAATTTTGACCAAGATTTCATAGAAGACGGATGACTGAAACTAATGTACGGCAACTATAAGGAATATTTTTAAGAATAACTATTTTGTAGCTTGTATGACATACAGCGACCAAATATTTTAGAATTGAAAATAATACACGTTTTGTGTGTACTATAAAATATTTGTTACGCGAATAACATTTTAATTAAGGAATCTGAGTGTTTGAGACTGCTTTGGAACAATTTTGATATTTGTAATTTGTACTCATTTATCTAAATATTATGAGATAGTATGTAGTGCCATATATTTCCTTTTGAATTGTTCTAAAATATTTGTCAGAATAATAATATTGTGGTAAGTTTTAAAATGGAATAAATTTTGAGAAATATTCAAAATTATTTTTTCGTGACGTTTGTCGTACCTACGCTTAATATGTTAGTTAAATGATGTTGACCACAAAACAAGAATTAATATGGACTTGTATTGAAAACCATCAGAGTATACAAACAGAGTATACATGATGTATGATAAAATATTGGAGAATGTTAATCTAACAATAAAAGAAAGCGTTTACAAACAAATAAATTTGGTATTAATATAAACGCTTACCTTATTTCCCCAAATTATATTTTAAACAGAGCAACTATAACTATCGATGTTACATGACACATTGCAAATGTAAATCGAAAATTACAGTAAATTGTAATTGCAAAAAAATTGCTATAGCTAAAATATTTGTTAGTACCTATTAATATTAATGATGATTTCACAAGCCTAAGCTAAATTTCTGATTAAATGTTAATTACATAGTGTGGAAAGCACTATTCAAGCCCGCATTTCGGTAAGCTGAGGTTTAATGCCTGAAGCATTCGGTGTTCAAGCGCGGTCATAGCTCCATAGAATATCGAAAATTTGAACGAAAGTTTCTATTTAAATTTGAATAATACTCACATTTGCTAGGGCGTAAAATGCCCCGAAAAAATTCATACGATCAACTGTAGCATCGGAAGACCGAAATACATGGGCGATTTATATTTTGCAAAGCAACTGGGGGCGCAGTTCTTTTTTTTTAATTATAAAAATCTTAAGCACTAGGTCTCTTAGCCCACAATATTGGTGTTCGCCCATAATCACAAATCGCCCATAGATAGCGTCGCCTGTATCAAATAGTTTACGGAGGCATTATACGTAACTATTATCGTTAGAAGTATTAACGCATTTTTGTGTCGATGCAAATTTAATTAGTTGTAGTGAAGAGTGATTGTACCATAGACATAGAGAATGTACTGATTGACGAAGCTATCAAATTAGATGTGGCATCTATTTTTGCCATAGGTACATAATAATTATCCTTTTAAAAATTTTAATTAGAAGTGGCAATATTTACCGATGTTTACCATGAAAGTAATTGGGACTAATCAATATGCTCCTCTTTCTTTGTGTAACTATTGCGCAGTTCAATTTTTATGTCTATGGATTGTACGAACTGACTGATAATTGATATAATTTGTGTTCTTTGGTTTAAATATTTTTAATTTTATGTTTAAGTTATTTTTATATGATTAGTAACATTGCAATATATTCATTGGAATAATTGGTGTTTTTCATTTGTTAACTCATAAAAGAACATTGCATTTAAATTTAAAAATATATTTTCTACCACAGATCATACCTACACATTTTGTTATTTCAAAGAGATACTTATTTATTCAATGTTTAATAAGGAGATAAAAGTGTATGTTTAAACTTATAATTGTTGGAAATAACAAATTCAAACATAATATCCATCATTTCTTTGAGTAGTTGCGGTAGAGGATACCTGACGACGCAAGCCTACTTACGCCATCTACTGGTAAACAAAAAACGAGATAATATGAACTGTATAAGATTGGAATGTAACATTAATAAACTCTTATGAATTTATTAATATTAAAAAGCTTAATATTAATATCAAGCTTTTTTATATTAATAAACTCTCCACAGAATGAAAAAGATGATAAAACCGATAATTCTAATTGTTCAATTAATACTTACATAATATACTCGTATTATGTCTACACCAATCTTTTTACTATAATTTAACTTAGTCCTGAAGATATTAGGACAACAGTGATATAAAAGTCTAAATGGATATTTATTCAGGAGCCACCATGTCACAGACAAGCACAGATACACGTCAAACTTATAAACATCCCTTTTGGGTCGAGGGCAAAAAAAATACATAATTCTGTACGTCGCGGACCAGACCACGAATAAAATTGGCTCACGAAGTTGGGGAAACTTCACAAACTTGTATCCTTTGATCGGTAAGTGAAAAATTAAGTAAGTTATTGCTAGGAAGTTCCAAACAAGAACAGTAGGTGAGTAGGCTAAATTAAAGTTACTTTATCAATCAAGCGGAAATCTTTCTACATGTTTGGCGGAAAGAAGACCTAAAGCTATATTTTTTAGAAAGTACTGATAAAAATTAACTAATATATTATGTTTACGCAAAAGTAATTATTTTAGTAATCAATAATACATACAGTGTTGTAAGTCCTTCTCTCCTTCTTTAGCCACAGAAAGTCCACTGCTGTACAATTATAATCAATGCAAGTCTTTATCATTTTTATCTATGTCTATCTACATATTGTGGGGATGTAGTTGAATTTTGATCGCTTTTACTTGTGGATCCTTTGGAGAGGCTTATAGTCAGCATTGGACTTCCTGCAGCTTAAAAAGATGTATATTCACGTACCATAGTCTTTTTAAGTCATTATCATAATCGTCATCAACTCGTTCAAACTTACAGACCGAAATTTTGGAAGCTGCCTGCATCAAGTCACATTCAACTGGTAGCTAGAACCTAAACACTACTTAGAAACCAAGGCTACCAATTACATCTTACAACAGTATCTGTTAACCAATAGGTACTTATTCTCTGTCAGTCAAAAAAGTGACAAGGGTATATATTAAACACAGTGTTAAATAACCCCGTCAACGGCTGTTCAATTAATTTGCAATTACGGTTCCGACAAATTGACGAGTGGCGATGAGGTCGCTTCATTGGTATTGCCCATAAAGCTCTAAATTAACAACCGTAACAAAAACATTTTGTTAAACGCTACATTTATACAAATTGAATTTATTTCGCATTGGTTTTATTGACAATCAAACGATTTGACTAAATTTTAGGACTTGTATTTGGCTTTGAATATAAAAACTATGTTGACGAAATTCTAAAACTCCAAGGTTTCCTAAAATAATAGTAAATTTTCATAGTAAATACACAGACATGTGTTACGCATTAATATTCTACACTGTTCTTAGTATTTAAGCGTTCTTAGAAACTTCTGTGTAATGCGAACCACGTATAAAATTTTGCTAAGTGTTGAGATTAAAGTTTGAACTTTTTCGCTACTTTCCAATCAACATACCAAAAGGTATTTAGGGTGAGTTTAAATACATATTTTAGTTATTGACGTACACCCTGTAAAATAACTCGATTTATTTTCTTAATATCGTAAACATTATATTTTGTTCCACAGAGTCCCATTTAGAAACGGTCAGCAGTCCACGGCTAATGGCAAACTTTATTGTACTTATGTGATAAACGGCAGGGCTAAGACCATCAACACCCCTATAATTAATATTTTAACTAAAGGATTAAATCGTCAATTTATTTATCTCCAACAGGTCACTGTGGAAATCATTGGAAGAGGCCTATGTTCAGCAGTGGACTTCCTTTGGCTGATGGATGGATGGATGACTAAATCTGCTTTTTGTTTTACAGCCGAATATTTGCCCACTGGACTTGTCAATGTGGCAGGAAACTAAAACCTCCTAAAACAGGAGTATGAATAAATGTGGAAAATAAACACAAAAATGTATTTCGACTACGGCAATTATATTATGTGCATCGTTATCTGTAACAAAAGAATGTCCATCTACTATTCAGCAACCGTATACAAAACTTTGTGTGTTCATTCCGTCGCTCACGTTGGAGATATGTATGAAACGTTCTTGTTCACATGTGGCGGTCATTGTTGTGCAAGTTTTAAATAAACAATATTTCATTTGTTTCTTTGTATTTTTTTATGTCCAAAGTGAAGTTGATGTGAGGTACAATACCAGCAGGCGAAATAAAACGATAGAGAAGTTTATATGATAAGGTTAAGATATAGGTGTCTTCGTCCAAACAATAATTTATCAATCCAAGAAATGGGCCCCTTAAAATTTTCTTAAGTGTAGAGGTAACCAGTGAGGTTTCCTAATTGTAGTGGTGCAATATAAATACACTAGAATAGGCAGAGCAGAATGCAGATATCTAAGAATGTCCTTACACCAGATTTTGGGTCACCAGTCAAACCACTCAATAAATGACGCACAACAGCTCAATTATTATTTCATTGCAGCGGTTTTTTTGTTACTACACGAATCTCTAAAAATCATTAATGTTAGATTTTGGATCACAAAATATTAATAAAATAATTAAAAAAACAAGTCACCTTCCATATTTTTTTTATATTTGGCCGATAATATCTATTATCTACATTATAAAAATATTCAGGTAGGTCTCTCAAATGTGAGAGGCCGCCTGGGTAGCTACCACCGTAATGTCTATTTCTTCCACCAAACAGCAGTGTAACTGCACTGTTGGGTTCCAGTTTGAAGGACATTGTAGCCAAAGTAGGTACTGAACATATTGAGACTTAACATCTCATGTATCAGGATGGCTAGCGCAGTAGAATGCCAAGCATTTCTTTGTAATTAATGGTGCTGTTTGATTTTCTACTGTTCATGAGCGGTCGTATCGCTTAGGTACCGTCAGACGAATGGCAAGCTCGTCTCGCCATTCATCGCAATAAAAAAGCTATAAAGGTTTGTCAAATAATTTCTAATGGTACTTTAGGCAAACATAGATCAAAGATTGTGTCGATATAAAACTCTCTATAATAAACACAGTTTGCTTTCCTTTCCTCAAATATATGTCTACATCAAACAAACTGAGTGGTAACGATACGGGACCTATTTGTGTCACATTAATTGACTCACTAAGGTGAAGAAATCTGGGTCACACTGATTCAAGACTAACAAATGATATGATTTAAAAATGTCATAGGCAGAGTACCAAGGGTATGAACCGTCAAGTCAACACATGAACAATTGGACATTTTGTGCATTTCTTGAATATCCAGCAGGCTAATGTTTACTACAAAAAGAGCATCGCAAAATATTATGCTGCACAAAACATAGACAATTCGTATTTTTTATACAGAATGATATTGATATACGGTATTTAATTTAAACCATATATTCCTAATCACCCCAGGTAAAATTGTACCAAGTTTATAAAATACTGCCTTGTAAAAAATAATCATCTCGGTTTTCTCTGGGGTGACGAACAACAATATGTGAGTTAAATTAAATACTATATGTAAAAATCACACAGTATTTGTGTTTTATAATAATAGTATTTATTATGGTGAATAATAGACTTGATGGCATTCAAAGACAGGATACATTTTGTTTATAGCACATTTTATTACATTTCTGCGATGAAGACAGAAAATTCGAGTCGTTACGTGAACAAAAACTTTATGCTACTCAACTATATACCACTAAGTACCTTCTATAGAGTAAAAATGTCAATAAAAATGTTAAGTACAAATCATAATTCATAAACAATAGCTTGTTTACAGCATAGCCTTGGGGACACTAGTAGTATCTACGTGTGTCGTAGTAAAAATCTAGCTCATTTCCTTATCGTATGGCGCATTCATCTTCATGTTATGCAGTTACGTTGTAATGTTTTATTTTCCGTTCCTACAATAGCGCCAACATATTCGTGTATTAATTTTCTCTAACCCTTTTTCCACACTTAGGGTCGACGCAACGACTTTCAACCGTGTTCCAAAATGATTTGACTTATATTTTGCGACCCGCCGGTTTCTGGACACCAACCCTTTCGCAAATAGCCCTTTTAGTCCGCCACGTTTTTTGCTAACGAGATGAGTGTTGTAAACCATTCATTATAACAGCTTTTAACATAGATTTTGAAAGATTGAAAGTTATTGTTTGCAATTAGTATGATCGGAGTGAAAATAAAATGATCTCTTTCGCTCTCTCTCTCTCTCTCTCTCTCTCTCTCTCTCTCTCTCTCTCTCTCTCTCTCTCTCTCTCTTCAGCCACAGGAAAATCACTGTTGAACATAGGCATATAGTAATGTACTCTGTGACATAGGCCTCCTCCAATGATACCCACATCGACCTGCTGGCGGTCTGCATCCAGCGATTTCCTGCAACGCTAACCAGGTCGTCCGTCCATATCGGAGGCGGGCGTCTAACAACAACAAAATTAATTAAATAAATTTCAAATGTATAATATTCAAAAGGCACGTATCTGATGAACCACCATAAATATCCTTTTTATTAATATGTTGAACACTTGGTTTAAGTATACATACAATGACCATTTTTCTTCATGGGATGCACGCAACTGACGCGACGACCAGAATATATATTTTCTTACGGCCATCCTTAAAGGTTATTCGGCAATCAGTTGATGAGACTTGTACAGGACTTGTAAGACTGGCTTGATCGAGAGCAGGCTTATACCCAGCAGTGAGTTAATACGGGGTGATTAGGTCAATAGAATAGATCCTTTAAGGTTAACAATCCACCTGCATCTCATATTATAAAGCAAAGAGTCAGCATAATCACATTTTCTCTCAGCAATCTGAAATGTCTGCGGTTATTCAAAAGGGATTGCCATACAAAGGCAAACTTGATATTAATGAAACAAAACTACATATGTTCAAATACATACATCAAACACAAACGGGCAAACTTGACTTAAAAACAAACACTAAACGTGGTGAGCCCGAGGTACAGGTAAAGTTTCAGAAATTCGCCGACGTGCACGAATTATTAAACACTCATCATCTAAGAATACTTGGTAACGAGTATGTAAATTTGTTAAGATTACAATCCATAAATCAAACTGTTTGTACCTCATTTTTGAGCTTAGACATTTATTAATTTCAGACTTCGATTGGTGTGGTTGCTTCAGAGTAAAATATTTAATACTCAAATTATTATTTTATTTGGATTTTTAAACTACAACTACGTACAAAAAGATAAGCCGCAAGATGAACACTGCTAACACGGCTCTCTTTTAAAGATTTCCTCAGGGATTTCCATTTGTAATGTCGAAAGAATAGGAAGAATTATTTACGAACCCGGCCATTATGTTGTGTTATATCTACAGCTTAAGTCATAACTGCGAACTAACTAGTAAATTATACTGTTTATATTTTCATCCCGCAATCATACAAATAGGAAACAAACATATTCTTTAAATCTCAGGTGTTGAATTACAAATGTAAAGAAATACATTAAGTTTTCCTTTCAAACGTCTGATAATTTAGAACACATTTACATATTTGTCTTTTACAGTTTTACGCAACGATGCTTTCAAACGTCCAGACCGTTACTTCTTTATGCTACGCAGTATTTATGTTGCAAATTAATAACACACACTATGGTAACGTATTATAAAGATGCCTTTTAATGATCAATTATAACTGGAAACCTGAGCACATGTATACGACAAATTCCAACGTAACGTGATATAAGTATGATAATTACTTACGCATTTCCTACAATTTAGACCCATACTTCACACAAGCGGTTATTCTAGAAGGACATCATATTATACGTAATATACAAACATTCATACAATGATACGAGCTACAACTCGTGACCGCTTAATAAGTGACCATTGCCATGTAATAACACATTTACATCGCCCTCTGTTGAACGTGCTCCCACATGCTTCATTAATGGCATCATAATAATCCGTTCGTAAAGGTGGTAAGCGACAATTTCTGAAATGTCAAGTATGTTTGCCTGCCAGTGCCAATCGCCACAATGTATTTTATGGCAAACCCTAGTATAGAATCAGTTAATATTGTATTGAAAATGACAACAATGTATTAAGGCCGAGAGACGTCTCGGTGGTGGAGCGCAGTTTTACTTTTGAAGTGTAGGAGGTTCAGGCAAGCTAAGCAGTTGCAGCTTCCTAACCGTGTGATAATAAACTATAGTAATAAATGTACACGAATATGTCAAAATGAACTGTGGTAAAAGCAGTTGACCCTTCTCGGTACGACTTAAAAATCTTGCTTTATTAATGGTCCTTATCTAAAACACCTGTTACCAGAGGTTTTAAGGTGCCGCCGATACTGGTAGTTTCATTAAATGATACTGTCTGCTAATGTTGACCCAGTTCATCCAGGTCCCTGGATCCTACTCAGGGTTTATCGCGTTATAAAATACTTACTAGTCACTTCATATATTATATTATGTACGTAACAATGCTTGTTTATAATGGATTATGGTATCTTGAAAAAATCTACATATAATATGTAAGAGATCTACACAGTAACATCGTAATGTTACTGTGTAGAACATTACGATGTTACTATGTTCGATACGCGTTTAATATAATACGTATAATTTATATTGCAAGTATTAGTTTGCAACATCCTTATAATTCTGTGTCCTTATGGGGATTAATATTATAAATGGCATCTGTATTATACAGAGAATGAGCATATAGTTACAGAGAAATATAAAGAGGAAATATTGATGAAATAATGAAAATATTTGCGCGAGAGCATATTTTGAGGCCTTTTCCTGGATATGAATGACGTGTAACTATAGGCTTCTATTGGAATATACCTAAAAGTACCTACATTCTGATATGCCCCGCTGAGGCATACCTGACGACATTCTATTTCGAGTGATGGAGACTATATTAATTGACGCTGTCCACCACTGCCATTGTTATATTTGTTCATTTAAAATTTAAATTGATCCATAACTAAATCAGCATACAGCATATAGTTTTCGGGAACTGATAACTTCATAAAAACTGTTCATTTAATTTACCCTGCATGCAGGCACGTCGACCAATGTGAGGTACAAATAAGTATCAATCAAAGTGCCAGCCTCCTTTAAAGTTTTGGACACTACAAAATTAAACCAGCCACCGAACTAAGCACAAAGTAATTAATCCAACAGGGGTTAGAAACTTGTGATCATGTGCCAAAGGGGCCATGTGTGGTATCTATTATTATACCTAAACAAGCAAGCGACCATAGAAACTTGTACGAAGAATCACAAAAAATATTCCAGCCAGTTGTTTCGAGGTCATCCAGATATATTATGCAGTTTGAAAAACAACACATTATATTTTTGTTACTAACGAGTCAATCACCTCATTTTGTATGTAGGCATACATTTAATGACGAATTTCATTTTTCAAGCAGGCAACGTGGAAGAATGGTTAAATAAAAGCTTTTGACAGTCGTTAGATGCAAGTACCTTCCAATAGGTCGTTGTGGGAATCCTTGAGGGAAATCTAAGTATGTATAGGAATGTGGCTGATGCTGACAATGACGAAATCAAATTTAATGTGAAAAGAGTCAGCAAAATAATTATACGCGTGCATCCGACTTTTCAACATCTACGCTTAAAATACCGTATTTGAACAAGTAAACTAATTCCTTCCCTTTAAAAACCTACATACTTAAGAAACTACATCACGTGGCGAACAAAGAAATATCTTTGAAGTGATTGGCCGAGCTTCAATGAACGCTAAAAAGGAAAGGAAACACTTACTTACATCTGAGTCAAGAACCAAATGCTGACCCCTGATGCCGTCCTCACGCAGACGGTCATTATAATCATTTATACATGACGTAAGAAATACATGCATAGGAATAATACTATATGTCTATTGCGAAAGTTTATCACATGAACTGCCCTGCAGATGTGTGCGCTCGCCGTGGTCTCAGTGATATCAGGTTATTGAAATTTACCGAATATGCAGTAAATACTTTGCTTATTTAAACATTCTCGGCGGGCGGCTGCCCAAACAGGTTTTGATACGTCTTTCATAGAAAGCAATTTTCGTGTTGTTAAAATTCATAGGGATATCAATAAAAGGCAGATGTGATCTATTTCAGTGTTTAAATATATTTTTATATGTCATATTGAATAACTAATAAGAAAAAATATATTTGGAGGAAGGGGGCGTAGTTATGGATGCAGTAAGTCGGTGGATCCAGACCGCTTTCAATAAGTCGCTATTGAAGTCCCGTGATGACTATGCATAAAAATACCCATGTTAACATTACATATTATTTATTATACATTTTGTTTGCTTGTTACGTGACAAATGACGATTTCTGAAAATAATCGAAGATATAAGGTTATCAGCGGAATTAATACCTTATCTACTGCCTTAAAGCTTATTGAGTTTTGTATTAAAGTTTTGCCGGAGCTAAACAAAAGTCGACTGGGCAACACTATACCAGTCGAAAACCGACCAAGCAACTGCGCGGGCGCACGATCTACACACACGTTCAGATATCGCGCTCCTATGATTTACCGTTACCATGTCGTAAATACCAGTACGTGTTGGACTTTGTGACAAATTCGTATTAACACAGCTATTGTATGTAAGTACTAACCATTTTATTTCTGCTAATGGCCCCTTTACAACCCCCCAAATAACTCTGCGTACGAAGAAAACATGACAGATGTTCGTTAACTTTCAATTTAATCAACTGAAGTCACGATGTGACCAGTAAACTTATCAGATCTCGTGTGCCACATTGGACTTAATATTTGTAGTTTGTATGTGAAGGGTACAAAAATCTCGATTGCTTCATTATTTTGGAAATGAGTCAGAACTGGTAAAACGTGATTGCGACAAAATTGTGTATTATTATTTCCCCGCAACAGCTCTAACGTAGCATTAATAACTACTTAAATGTCAGCAAAATAAGTGGAGTGTGACTTGCATGTAACATGTACTATAAGTAAACGTGTGCAACTTTAATATTTGCATATTTGTATAAAAACCTTCAATCACGCTTCAATATCAAATACATTATTTAAAATACGGAATTTTCGGAGTTTGTTGTCAAACATTCGCCTAATATAGTCACTACCTAATCTAAATCAACTAATGGCTAAAACACTTCATTTAATGAACTGCAAATTGGAACAGATTTGGTCATTAGTTGTTTCATCATTCATAAAAATATTTTGTTGTCGCACTCAATATAATTGTTATTTATGTCATTAACATCCAACTAGTTTATTAGCCCTGACGTCCAAATAACAAACTTGCGTCATTTGAAATCAATATTTTTTTTATTAAATATATTCAGGTTGAAATCCTGGCACCAATAGTCAAGAAAACCGGAGCCGGTCCTACAGGCAAGACTGGGACCGGACTCCCCGGGAAGAGCAGTGGGTCAAAGCCTAACTCATTTGGACCAAGTGGCAAAAGCATATCCTCGCCAGCAAACAAAAGCCCAAGCCTACCATCCACTTCATTCAGCAAAAATCATAGTATATTGCCATCGTACAACACACCAAAAAGCAGTAAACCATCTGCCAGTTTCGGTATACTATGGTTACCCAGTAGAAGGCACAATAAGAAAAAGGATGCGGTTTGGAACCCACATAACTATGAAGGAACTAAAGATAGATCACCGTCTATGTACAATTTGTAAGTATGCCATGTCCGCGTGCTTTCCACTGCTGACTCTATTGTTTTACAATGGATACTACCATATTCCAAACACGTTGGTAAATTCTTCGAATGCTAAACTACCATATTAAAATTCTGCTAAGGAAAAATTTAGTAATATAATTTTTAAAACTCCATGCAAGTTTGTTGCAGTTTAGGACACTTGATAGTAGCGATAAGGAATTCAGAATGCGAGATGTTATAATATCATATTCTATTTTTTTGTTAATATCGATGATTCAAAATTGTTGTACTTTTAATGTAGTTAATAAATCTGATATTAATGAAATTAACTTATATATTTTATTAACTTAACGGCGTATAATAATTTTAAGTTAAAAATTAAAAATAATGGACGCGCGTATTTTAAATTGTGGCGCGCTTTCAAAAGACGCGTTCCGTTACATACAGTGGTTACATACAATTTTATTATTTAATTTTATACACTTACACCAATTTATACATGTGCAAGCGAATTTATTATCTTGTAAATAAAAGTAATGTAAAATATTGTAGGCATTTTTATGCTTTATTAATTAAATGATTAATTAAAACAATTGAATTATTGGTAATAAGCTTTAGCAGTGCTACTACATAGATTATGAATTAGTTTAACTAAAATTAATAGGTAGATTCTATATCAAGATTAAATAAATCTCGAAGCAATTGAATAGGTATTCTTTTCATTATACTTGCTTTTTGCGTAAGACTTATAAAAAAAAGAAGAAAATTCTAGTCTTGGCGATAAAACCTATCTGGTGGTATTATTGAAAATTGAGGACTCGTGTTCTGTGCACAATACATTAATAAAGAGTCTTGTCGCAAGTCTTTTGCGATGCACATGTCTAATTCTAGACTTATCGCTAAATATTCACAAAATGAAATCCTTTGGTTTATTTTAAACAAATTGACAACTAGTGTAGTGTGGAATCGGTGTCTTGTTCCTCAATTTTCAATAAGTTGTTTTTTTAATGCTGCACGGTTTTGTTTCCTTAGAATGTACGTAAAAAATATTATTTTTGTTTTGATATTATTTTGATATTTCTAATGTGCATATTGAGTGTTAAAAATATAAAACATAAAAACACACTTCCCGAAAGTTTACGTAATTTTGGAAATATATACCCAATTAAACTCTTTGGACAGTATAGTATTATGTTCTCGTTTTCATTTTGAAAGATGCAAGAGAACGATTTTAATACAATAATCAATACTTGGCGTCGGTTGTCCGGAGAGGAAGTAAAAACAGTGTTAGTAAGGTGAAAAGTTACCTACTTAGTAATTTGAGCACACCAACGCTCCTGCTTGGAATTTTGTTTACATTACGATACATACTTGTTTCGTTAGAAAGACAGTGCAATGTCAGCGAATGTAATATGTTCTTTGTGCGACTGTATACTGTGCTGTGCTAAGTTGATTTAATGTCCTGTATTCTTGAATGAAACAGCAAGGGTCTTATCAATTTTCTCGTGTTTTAAGCATGTCTGGAGACTCGCAAGCCTACAAGAAGAAGGAAGAGGAAGTTGATCTATTGGTACCAGAGAAAAATAAGTCGCCAGTAGCCATGAACATCGGGACTGCAGTGGCCGTAGTCGACGCGTCGTCGGACACGAGAGATCTTGAAAATGCTGCCGAAAAACCGGGCCTTGGATTTGACAAGGACGAGAGTAAGGTGAGTCATTTATCCTTTAATTATTTCTTATATTCAAATAAGTAACCTACCTATACATTATCTATACTCAATGAAAAGATAGCAGTAGGTAAGTATATTTTTTATTCTCCTCGGAGAAGTTTACTTTTTGCTTTTTAAAACATTATTTTAAAGCTATTGTTTTACTTTCTTTTTCTATAAGACAGTACAAGACTACCATATTGGTCTAGTTAACCCATTGGCCCTGTAGCTATAATAGGCTACAGCAAGGAAGATGTTATATAAAAACCAAATTGAGTACTTAATTGAAATACTATATTGTTACATATTGTGTTACATGTATTAATTATTAATTATCTGTGTTATTTATTAGTGGAAACTACTGGATTCTGTAACACATTATTCTGTTATTTATATGTGAATTTCTCTGTTTGTTTCCCAAATTACAAATAAATAAATAAATTAATTAATACCTTTTTTCCGGTAGGGATAGGCAGAGGTGCAACTGCTTAATTTTGGGTAACATGTATTAATAAAACACATCCAAAAGTTAGAAACACAACATTGTTAAAATTTCCTGAATTAGTAAAATGATTCATTTGAGTTTTGAGTCATTTGAGTTGCACCTCAGAAGTGCACAGTATAATATTTTAGTCACAAAAATTACTACAGAGTAGTCCAACCCCAGTTGTAAAAAAACAATTTTCGACATACTCACTCAAGTACAACTAAATGGTTTGGCAGAATGAAACAAATGATACCAAACAGCTTTCTTACAATTAAATTATGTTTTTGACAATTTTTTACATAAGAATAATGACAACTTTCAAAAGATACTAAATGTATAAATGTATTCAAAAGATACTAAATGTACATTCTTTGTGAATTCTTCTAGTAGTTAAGAAAATATGTGCCTTTACAGGAAGCTGCAGGGGATGGAAATGATAAAACTTCAGAGACCAGCGACAAGGACTACCTTCAGAATAAAAATGCTACAATAAAATTTCCTGAAACTCAAGATGAGAAAGAAAAAGATTATGGGGATAAGGTGGACAGTGTGTACTTGCGGCCGCCTCCATGCCGAGCTCGATCCACAGCTTCTATGGATGAAGACGACTGCGGCATCAAATGCCTCTATTACACACTGCAGTGTTGCGACTGTGTTCTTATGTAGATTGCCATACTTAGTATATTATTAACGTAATGTGCTCATTGCATTGCATTTAGTATTCTCATATCTCAATATCATAGTGTTTACTATAAACTGGTTGACTTCCAACAAAAAATCTAAGCATTCATATTAACTACACTTCAAAGAATACAAGTGAAGATAGTTGAAACTGTGATTTATTAGTTGTATAGCAAAAATAACCTCATGCTTATTGTTTATACAATATGTAATATAAACAACAAGGCATATTTTTAGTCAATTAAAATTTAATAATTTCACTGGGGTCCATAACTTAGTTTAGTTACAAAGAAAACCTCATCTTGCTGTTGCAAGTAATTTCCACAATTGTAGGAATCATTCGTAATTTATTGCTTTTATGTTCAATTTTGCTGGTATGCCTATTTTTATTAATTCTGAAACATTGCAAATTGCATACATTAAATTTACTAATGCAATATTCATTGTAATCTTTGTTATTGGGTTCTGAAGAGTAATCGAAATAATTACTTTAAACATTACAGTTATCATCTCACAAACTATCAAAAGGGATTTCCTGAAGTATTCTGAGATCATAAATTTATCTGAGGGGTGAAAAGGTTATCTATGTATTATACATCAGCTCTTTGTGCAAATTTATACAAAGTTAACACATGCAAATTTATACAATGAACATGTGTACATGTATGATTTTTAATAATGCTTAAATATCACAACAATATTTTATGGACTAAATAAAATGTTTTATTCCAAAATTTGATTGTATGCTAATAGTAAAATGAAATATCTAAATACTTGATGTGATTAAATGTACTTTATGAAAGTAAAATCTAATTGTGCAATGCAATTCATAAATTTGATAAAGTCCAAAGTTTAGATGAACTGGTGAATTATATTCTAACAACTGCTCTAAAACAATGAAATGATACCTATTTAGATTAACTATCCGCATTTTTGTTCATAATACAATATCACGATCATACAATTTTGGGCCTCAGGGGAAATATAGATTTTGATTAAATGTATCGGTATTTGCTATGGTCTACATAATATTCACAGAAAAAGGTATTTACATTGGTGCTTATCAATCTTTCACTAGGATTCAAGTAATGTGAATGCCTTTCACCGTAACATATCCATGGATCACACCAATACCAGTTTTTAGTAATAACATATCTACCGTCTAGTTCTAAGTGTAGTGGGTTCATGCCCCCAGTATAATGTACTCTCATATATAAAATTATAATATTTATCCTACTTATAATACCAAGATGACAAAAGTGCACAAAATCTCAGATTTAGTTAGTTGTTACGAAATTGTTTTGGGCACAACATATCTAGAATAGTATTGTTATTAGCCTAATTTACATGTGTTATTTTAGTTAGGAACAAAATATGTTAGATCTGTTATTTTTAAGTCAAATTAATTAGTAGATTTAATATGATTTATTTTATGAAAACCTCGATAACTTGTTCCAAATTCATTGCTCAAACTGGCACTTTTGGATTCTGTATGCTTATACATTCATACATATTCTTAACCAAGACTTACCTTAAACATAATTAGAATAAGTCTCTCCTTTAAGTTATTTAAGTTAATTATCCATGGATGTCCTTTCTGAATATCATGTACCGGTTTATTAGTATTCTGAAATACATTCCATGTTATTTGCTGATTCATTGTGATAAAGAAGTTAATATATTTTTGTATGTGTAACTTTACACTATATTTTGATATGGGAGGTTAAATTATTTTTATAAACTTACGTATATTTCTACTGAATGTAATGTTTGGCGTTATGTAATTGTACTTATTTATCATCATTCATGTATTTTAATTATACAAAAGTACTGTCCTAAAATTGCTACATTGTGTTCATTTTGAATATCTAAAGTCGTCTTGATTGGGACCACTCCCAGTTCCGCCATTAGATTATACAGTAATTTTGTTGATTAATTTGCTAAGGGTAATTTTGAGCAGGGTGCTTTTTCGATTCCTAATAATCAGTTCCATTCTTATAACTTTTATTCATGTTATCTTCTTCTTTATTGTACATTTATCGGGTATAATGTAGCTTTACTAATTAAAAACATTTTTGACAAACTCTTGCAAGAGTTCTTTATAAACAATTTTGTACAATTTTTGTACTGAATAAAATATAAAATAAAATTTTCGTGTTTCATTTCATATCTATGTCGTAAACCTAAACATTAAGATGGTATGTAATGTATGGCTCTTAAATGTATTTGTTCTAAAATATACCGGGTATATCAAGACCGCGACCGAAAAAGAAGCCGGGATTTAGTGGTTATAGGCACAATGCAACTATAAATTTCGCAAAAAAGGGACAAATTATTTTAGGCAATTATTTAAAAATAATTGTTTTTACGAGGAAATAATCCTTAGATTTTGCGAAAATAGTAATTTAAACCCTTACGTATCATTGCGTCTTTAAAAATAAAAAGGTGTACATCATTATTTTAGAAAAATATGTATTAATCACCCAAACACGACGTTAAGTAAACAAGTTACAAAAAAATATGTTTTTTTTTTGGGAAATTTTTAGTTGCATTGTGTCTGAAGTCACTAATACTATCACCTGGCTTCGTTTTCGGTAGCAGTCTTGATAATTATACCCTGTATATGGTATGGCTGGTGGGGGGCTAGCATAGGGGTTAGAGACGGACTACAGAAAAATGGCAATGCCGTAAAATAATCTAGTTCAAGTAAATGGCTATTCCCTAGCACAGAAATGTGTTTGAGGTTTTCTGTTATTTACCAGTATTTTTGTATGTAGGTATAATTACCTAAGCTTTAGACTATCGCGTAGTTCAATTTTCCCTCCTTTAAGTTTATAATTTACGACATACAACATTTATTAGCAGTAATAATTTACAACTCGTAAGAACACAATCTACAGCTGGTGTCACACATGCAGATACGGCAAAAACTTAAGTTAGGTACATGTCAAATCTATAGGTCCCATCAGGGTATTATCGGCAACCTTCGTGCGCAGAAATCAAGAACTTGCGTAGATTAAAGCTATTGTTAAAACTATGTAATATAGGCTTTATTGAGTTATATTTACATTGGAATAACAACATAATATTCATTCTATTTTGATATTTCTCACATTGAAAAATTGTGTCTCAATAGAAATAAAACCGAGTGGGTGTGTTTTATGTTTAAGTTTATTATGACGGTTTTCGTGGCGTAGTTGGTTAGCCGCCAACTTTGAAACGAGGCCACAGGTTCGATCTCTCAGCAACGAGACAAATGTTTGTGTGAAGCACAAGTATTTGTTTCGGGTGTGGGTGTTTGCAAGACCTAAAAGTCTCTTAGTTCCTGATACCCCCGACACAATACTCGATCTTAGTGTGGAGTCAGAAAAATGTATGTGACTGTTGGGTGTATTTATTTACTATTTTAGTGTACTATAAAATATTCATTATAAAATACACCATCCTCACACAATACAAGATTGCCTCGGTGAACATATCCTATGTTTAAAATAAAAGACAATATTATTTATTACATTTCACATTTATTACAATCATTATAATATGTTTCTACTATAACCACAACATGTTCATTCTAGTACTGAAAATGAAAAGATAAATGCAATACTACCATGCTTAATCGAACTATTTCTCTAAACTTCATGAATGGATACAGTAAAGTATACATATTTCTTTATTTTTATTTCATAAAAGTACGTATTATAATTTATAGGTCGTGTGTTACATTAGGAGTACATTGTAATAATAAATGTTATACTACATTTCTAAGAAATTTCCGCGTAATTCTTCCTAACTAAATTAGAAGTAAAAATATCGGACGTTAAGACTTGCTTCCAAAACTGCATACATCATTTATATGAGACTAGTCTACAAAACGAATCAAATACAATTAATATAAATTTATAGAAAGCGTGTTAACAAATTGAAGACAAAATCTGTAAAACGTGTTATAATACAATTTTGAAAGCCATACCATGTACCCGGTGTCTTGGAGGTGTAGTAGGTATCTAAACTAGGAGATTACACTTTGCGGGTATGGCTAATAAAATATAATTCATAATTTTTTTTACTAATGTAAGCTAGGAAAGTTATAGTTAGATGTGTTGATTATAAACTTCAAATCAATACCAAAGTGTAAATTATAATAGCTTAAAGTTAATATTTAAATAGGTTATTCATATAGACACCGCATATTACATAAAGTCCCAAACTAGTTCCTTGGTAACTAAACATTTTTTTCAAGACATACACGCAACATTATTAATTACACGTTAATACAATCACCCCCGAAAAGTATTATAATTCTAAAATGCCCTGATCGAGTTGAATTTTGAAAGTTATTTTAACATTTTTGGTATAATATACTTCATAGTACAATACATTAAAGTAACTAAATTTAAGTTATAATACACTTAATAATACAGAAGGAAAGACTTGTGCATTATACCTCACAATAAATAAGTATATATATACATCCAAAACATGTTATTAGCACTATCATAAACCTAAGATGTTAATGAAAACAAAAACAAATTACATTTAATTTATTTTTCTATACATCTTCAGAAAATAATCATTAATTTTAGTCAATAACAACAAACATAGCAATAATAATTGTCAATTAATTATAAAACATATCTCAAAACATTAGTTATCAATTCAAATAAAATCAGTACCTACCTACACTAGACAAGTATCTATAATGACGATATTTTGTTATAATTACTTGAAGATAATTCATGTTAAGCAATCGTCGATACGAATCCATTACTAATAATACATTATTATTTTATATTTCAAACATACAAAACTTGGACAATTACAATTGAAAATATGTCAGTAATATTGGCAAAGAATATATTTAATTTGCCTGTAATGCATCTTAGCTTATCTACTTCAAGTATATTGACCTAACATTATCGAATAATTAGATTTATGAATGTCTCTCGCCTCTTATATTTATACTACATGCTGATTAAGACACCTCATAAAACAGAAGACAATTTTCTTAGTACTATGAACTTTCCGTTCTTTGGATTATCTAATAATTAAATTATGGCTATCGATAAATATTGAATATGATTATAATTATATTGTAATATACACAATCCTTTAACATTATACATATTACCATTTTATTAATGAATAAATATCAAATATTATTAGTAGATGGTAGTAAATAGTGATGTTCCATCTCACTTAGTCCGTGTAATGATTGTTCGCGACGCGATACACTTCACTAATATTTTGTTGACTTGCTAAATCATCCAGGCACTGCCGTGCAATCATTCATGGGCGTAGCATTAAATGGATGCAAAATCCTTTTATTACAAATACATTTTATTGCAATTTAAAGGTCTTATAATAAAGTGGATTTGTGTGCGTATATGTTATTTTTATTATCTGCCAAGCGTTAGGTCCTTGATGTTAGTAAGATTAGAAATATACCACTATGATGGACACACGATTTACGAACCAGGCTAGGCAATACATTGGGTTATCTTAGGAAAATTAAGGATTCTTCCTTCACATTATCATAATTATTAAAATTATGATGGATATATAGGTACATTGTAAATTATTTCGAGGGATTCGCCGTGTTAAACCCCGTTTAATATTATTGCCACTTACGTTTGCAGACACTCACTATTTGTCACTATATCCCCACTTATCAGCCAAACGGACTTTACGACATGGTTTAATATATAATTTCGCATATAATAAATATATTGGCATTATTTGGTTTCCAAAAATATGACAAATGCTCATTAAATTATTTTTTGGAAATATTGCATTTATCAAAAGATAAGTCGTTTAAGAGTCATAATTTTATTTCTTTGGATTGTCTAATCATACATACATAAACTCACGCCTTTATCCCCGGAGGGGTAGGCAGAGGCGCCACCAGGACACCCACATTTCGCCTTGTATGTTTCGTCCCATGATGTGATAGGGGGCGAGCCTATCGCCATATCGGGCACAAATTCCTGACTCCGGGGTTATAATGAAGAGAAATCCAATATCACTTTGCCCGACCCGGGACTCGAACCCGAGACCTCAGCTTTGTAACCGTACCGTAATACAACTACGCCACCGAGGCAGTATTGTCTAATCATCTATTAATTATATAATAATATATGTTAGCGGTTGAATGTATTTGTATGTCCATTGTCCATTAGTAAAATAAAATATGTGCGCCTAGTACGGCACTTATAAGAACATTTCATTCATTGAATTGTAGAACAATAGATCAATGTAGATGCATATTAATACATTATGTATTAATAATATACGTACAATACTTATTATAACTATGGTTATTACAATCACAAAGAGCCATATCATAGATAGTCATATCACTAACAGCAGATTACATTGTTAGATTAGTAGGTAATTCCACAAACTCTTAAAATACGATTGGTAAATTAACCTAATTTTCTTATCATTTAAATTGTCTACAATTAATTTAAATTTATTGCTGGGTATGTTGCGACGATAGCTAGATCCTAACGTCAGATATAGTTGAATAAAATCTCACTTTTTATTGATAAGGCAACGAAACTTCACGCAAACGTATGGAATCGCGACATTTAAGTCCGATAATTTCTAATATATTAGCACTACTAATGAGCACGCAGCTTTATTTTAAGATGTCACATTCAAACTTGTATGGTTATTCACACCGTTAAGGCAACTAATATGTAGTAATGTATCAATCACTTGCATTACTCACAACTGTATTTTCATGACTCGGCCACTTCTTACATTTTTATTATTAGAAATACCTAACCATATTCTGTAAGTTGTTGAATTTTATCACGTGCCCGATTACTTCGGGATCTGTCACTCGAAAGAACTTTAACGCTGTATATGCGTCAAACAATGTGATTTTTGAACAAACACACATGCGTATATCACACACTCTTGGTATTGCCAAAATACGAATCGCACTGATAGTTTACTGTTTTAGCGCCACAGTCAACGCATCAAGTCCTCAATTCCTAGTCATTATAATTTACGGCCTTATTCATAGACAGATTTAAAACCTATTTTAGATAACCATGGTTTGTCTCTTTCGAAAGATTTTCGAATTAAGATTGAGCGAAGAAGTCAAAAAAACTGATAACTGAAATAGGTTTTAAAACTGTCTATGAATTAGGCCGTTAGTGTTTGAGTAAAAGACCCTTTCACTCAAATATTTATTTTCACAGTTGTGCAGTGATTATTCAGTCTGTCGATGACCTTACTATAGAGTCGATTCGGAACGCTAGCAGGTGGCGCGTTTTTATGTCCGAAATTAAACACAAAACATTCTATCTACATAAAGTTTGCAGCTTTATCAAGACGAGTTATAAAAACGAACAGCTTTATTCATAGATAGAATTAAAACCTATTTTAGTTATCGAATGTTTTGTCTTATTCGCACAAACTGAATTATAAAGTCGTTCGAAAGGGACAAAACATTCGATAACTAAAATAGGTTTAAAATCGGTCTATGAATAAGGCCGTAACAGTTTAACATTGAAATAAGGCTGACAGCTTCGCCTCTATATCTTAGCAATGTAACTAATCTTAGTTTAATGTACAATATGTGCGTATATATGCTCACTTATATGTTACTGTTTTCTCACTATCAATTAATTGTATGTTCGGAGAGTATTCATTATTTTGAAACATGATATAATAATATCAAATTATGTATACGTATATAAACAACACCGATAAGGCAATGCTTCATGAAACTAAACATTAGCTATTTCAAACCGTGTTATATTTATTTAATACTGCGGTTTTCGTATATTTTCTTTTTCTATTAGCCTACATCATTCTAGTTTGCTTTTCCTATATATTTCGCGATATAAAGCAATTTCAGGCCACTGGGGCTCATCACATTCAGGTTGTGCAACATTTTTCAGGATCTGCTGCAGTATCGTTGATCACAGGCTACCATACGGTAACACAATCTGACCAATGCGAAGATCCTAATGCTTGCTATTCACATTCGCTTATTCATGTATGCTTAATATCCTCGATGTTTATAAAATGCACATTTCTATCGAGTAATATTATTAGAACTTATAGTTCTGTTAGAAACGTGAATGTCCACACTTTTTGATTTGACGTTATTTTGCGCACGCTATATATCTATAGCGTATTAATAAAATTAGTTATTCAGTTACACAAACTCAGCTAAATATTTTGCTACTACTCCGAATAAATACGAAGATTTGTTCGTAAGCTACCTATTAAGTAGATATGATGGAACCATTTTTGTTTATAATAATTCTCTCTCCAATCTCACCGATTTGAATTATGATGAAAAGAAAAAATACATTCGTATGTATGATTTTCTTCCAAAATTCTTATAGGCGAATACCTTTTAACGGACCAACGCTTTGCTTTTTTGTGCGCATTATTATATATTTATCACTGTTACGATTACAACGAAATACTAGCGGGTAGCTTAAATATGATTCATTAACTATTCTGAAAGAAACACTCAGTAAAACTTGTATATTATATGTTAACATTGATAAGGCAATGAAGATTTACAAACAATACCTCATTTTATGCATCGCATATTGAAACCTTATGTCGAGGTAGTCACTTATATGAATTTATTTTGCAGCTTTTATTTCTAAGCATAAAATTACTGCGTAGAAAATATATGGTCACACATAGCACGCCTACAAAATTTGCATATTGAATGGAAAACATTAATTGTACACAATAAATAATAACCTATTTATTTATTTTTAAGTATACTTCAAAAACTTTATTAACTTCTGTATCCATGGAGGGTATTACTGTTTAAATTTTTACAAAGATAAATATTGGATTTGAGCATGTAGTGACTATGCTCCGATTAACCCTGTATTTCGGTGGGATTCATGAATTACATTGCTGATTTTTTATGTCTGTATACATAATTTTTTTTATTATTTACATTTATAAATGTCCAAAAATCATTACATTAAAAAATAAATTTATCAAACCTATGGTTGCATTAATTGTAATTTAGTTAAGTGACTCCCTCAGTTACATATTTTAAACACGGCTTACTACAATTTCTAGTTATTACCGCTTGTATTTCTAAGCGCGCGATGTGATATGCATGTCTGAACAATATTTTTTCTTAATTTGTGATCTAATTTTCGCATAACTTTTTGGGACCTAACTGCATCCTTACATATTCTTTTTAAATAGTATTTATTTTTGCAGCAATTTTTGGATAACCCTTCAGGTGTCCATGTATAGACAATATTAGACAATAGACTTTTTGACAGTTCTACATAATAGAGAATAATGGGAGCACAATGGAGGATGTCACATAAATCATGACTTAAAGCTCATTCGTGGCTTTGTGGACACCGGAAGGGATAATAAATCAATATCATTTAATATTATTACTTTTGAAATAAGCCTTTTGAACGCCACTGCACAGACCAAACATTAGTTTGAGGCATATTATAAAATTTAAATCTAATATCTTCTAGAACCCGAATGTGCTGACAAAAAAAAAATAGTTTATCTCTTTTCACATTTCATTACATTGGATAATATGTTAATATTATTAGATTTCGAGTATAGATGCTTCTTGTTTATATTATAAAATGATATCTCAAACAATGAGTTAAATGTAAATGAGTTAAATTTATTTGTAGTTCCAATTTTCGCCACACGTCAATTGAATTTGGACGATTTATAAAACGCAAATTACTTTTAACCGTATTCAATAGAAATTTTATTATTTTGTATGTTGACCACGAGTATTTTGGTTATTAGAACATTTTTTTTCCATCGTAAGTAAATTCACAGTTATTAACACTACATAATATTCAAAACTTTATTAGTTGAAATTCATTTTTAAGTTACGATTATATTTTAAGATATACTTTATGTATTAACATGTTTATTTCTTGTTAATCCAAACTATATGCAATTATTTCTTTTCAATAACTATTTGGTAACATGGGGTAGTAAGGTGTAGTTGTCTTCATAAATATGTATTCTTTTGGCGCATCAATTCCACGCATATATTCTGATATTATTATGTTAAGTTTATTGAAAATGAATGTCTAAGTTTTATTATTTTAAAATATGAAATGAAAACAGTTAAACGAATTAACTGTCAGGTATTCATTTAATGTTAATTAGTCATCATGAGTAACTTTTGGTACTAGTATAGTCTGCGGTGACGCTCAAAAGGTAACATTACACCCAGTGGCGTGCCTAGGGTTTTGTAGTAGGGCAAGCCGAATATTTTTTTTACGTTTAATTAATATTGTTTTAGAAACACAAAGTTACTAAGAACGAAGAAAATTAATTTATTATACGTCGGCAAACCTACCACACAATCAATATTAAGATTAAAACAATTAATATAGATTACTTGTGAACATGCATCCGTAACTTTTCATTGCATTTCTATTGCCGTCACTATTCTGTGGTGCCGTGTTCGTCTTCGAGGTTAATCGAAATTGCAGACAGAAATTATTATTAACGCATTCATGTTCAAATGTTTTTCTGAATTTAAAATAATAGATTGCCTTTTGAAAGGACCACCTAATTTAATGAAAATTTAAAGCATTATAATCCAAACAATCTAACACACAAGACGTGTCGTTTAAAAACATATGAATCACGATTGTTTAATAGCTTTAAAGGGAGCATGTAGTAATAAAAGTACGTAGTTTATTAAACTGAATTGAAGAAATGTCTATTGTGATTTACCACAACTTACTAAATGTACAAACCCGGCATAGGTTTCGCGCCGGTTTATTTTTCAATATAATTGAATGAATTTACCTTTTTACCGGCAATGAACGCTTTCACCATCGCACTCAAACCATCACAGAAAACAATACAACTCATAATAGTATCAAAAAGTTTAAATAACATAAAAAACTAAACATTAACCTAAAACAAAACACATTCACAATTCATAAATCATAATACAAATGAAGTTAGTAGAAATATGTGCTGTATTGCCAGTAAACGTGAAATAAACAATATAAAAGACACAATTTATTAAAAGAAACATTAAAACTTCATTATTTGATTTAAAAAAAATATTAGAAATAATTTCTAAAAGGAACCAACTTAATTTAATAATAATAGATATAATTGATTTAACAAATAATCACGTGACGACAATGCTACGCACGATGTTTTTACATGACCAAGGCCGAAGCCGGGCATTTCGTGTACAGAGTAAACTGCTATATAACATATCTATAGCTATACATTCATAGCGATCGAGTAATATCATTTCCCCATACAGTTCACGCGTTGCCAGAAGCCCCGTAAAAGCACACGAGAGAGAAAAGGATAGATATATGTGCTGTGTGCTCCGTCTTTTCAAGTTCAATATAGTTTTAATGAATGAATATTACGCGGCGCTTCGGCGCTGGCGTCTCATTGAATCGCGGCGCGGTAAATTCAAAAAATTTAAATGCTAGATGTTTTTTAATAAATGACTGTTGTATTGAATGTAATAGTTTGTATTAAGTATGGAGTATATACGTATTATGTAGGGCAAGCCGGGCTTTTTGGCTTGTATGGAAGTACCGCCACTAATTACACCATGCTGTGACGTATTTTATGAAATTACTATAATAATTTAGTTTTTCCCTCAATATGGTTAAATATGCTTTGATTATAAAGGCAAATTTTCAAATGTAAATGTTGCTGACCGTAGCAGTATATGTTTACAAAAGACACATAAGTATGACACATTGTAGATATATTTATAACAATCTCACTTTTGACAATGAATAAGATTACAATTATGGCCATTATGCGCACTTGCAAAAAATATCCAAATATTTAATATCTTTTATTATAAAATTACGAACGGATTGATTTAATTTCACCCATCTCATGGTTTTATTATTAGTTTTTATAATAAACACCAGCTGGCAAAATAACCTGAAACTATATTATCATTACTCTTGTTTTTTTTTAATAATGTATGAGTCGTTTAATGGCCATAACGATATTCAGTATTCATATTTGTTTATCATTTGGCTTATTTATAGATCTTAATTGATATACGTAAATAGTACAATTTACTAGACATTCCTCTATCTGGGGCAGTCTTGTATTTCTTCAGATTCCACCTCGAGTTTACACGTCTTTGTGGAGTACTCTCGAATTTATAGATGCGACTACCATAAGTATAATATCACCTTTTATGATAAATGTATAATATTGCTATTTAATATTTTACGATGAGTATGTGCGATTAATATATTTTTAAATAAAATTAGTATTATTTAAATGCGTAAAACTAAAAAGCCCTTTATAACTCGACAGCAATAATATTACGCCTCTATTTAAATTCGCCTATAGCATACACGTAATATCATAACGATGTGAGACGTCTAATATTATTGTCGTCTAAAGTGGAGCTGTTTAAAATATTAAATATCAGTAAATGTAACCACATGGATGGAATCGAATTAAGTAAATCAAATAACTTAAAGATTATGTTGAATTGCCTATTTGTGTTGACTAAGATAAGGGCTGTAACTGTTACCCTTTAATATTCCTTATAGAATATAGCCTTAAGTACAACCAGACACGGCCCTAGTAAGAAAAAACTTGCCGATTTGTGGTATTACTATGCTTAGTTTTAGCAATAGATATACACAGCATTAGTTCTGCAAATGATTAGTTTAATTTTTTTATAGGTAATAACTGTATGGTAGTAAACTTGATTTTAAAGGACTCTTTGGCTAGATATTAACGATTGTGCCAAATATACAAAGATTTAGCAAGGGACTTATTTATTTATGACTTATTAATGGAAGTTATTGACAATTTGATTACACACCCATGAATCTAAAACATATTCTTATTTAGTAATATTACTTTTTAAAATATATAAAATTTTGATTTCTTTAAGGCTTTTTTATTAACGATAATTTTGTGCGTATTTTTTATTAATCACATACAAGCTTAACTATTGATTTATCAAGTACGTCCCGAGTTTACATTAACAGTTTTGTTATTGCATTGTTTATTATGTGGGTGTAAGCTTGGTATGATAAAAGCATTGAAACCCATTATTTTGTATTTACATTTGCTGAAATGCTGTTGAGGGTGGAAGTCTGTCTATCATTATCAAAATTAGACATAATTACAGTTATCATCTTTGGGTATTTAAACCACGTATTAATAAACAAAGAAATACTAGGGCCGCTACTGAGTACATATACCAAATCCTAATATTTTAAGGCTACTTATATGAATGTATATTATGAGAAAATTTCATAACTATATCACCCACTGCATAATATACATTAAGTCGTATATAACTAATAATTCGTCATAATTTAAGTAACGCACAAGAGGCCCGAAAACAAAGGCCGAAATATATAATAAAAAAATCTTGTGACGTAATTTAATGGATCAATTGCCGTGAATTTATATTTCGTCCACGAGCTGCGAAAATGTATCAGTGATTTAAATTTTTTGGAAGACTTGTTTGGAACATTGTAATTAGCATATTTTTAGATTAAAGCTGAATAATATCCTCTTTATTTTATGATAATCATCGCCAATGCTTAATATCACTTCTATACCTTACAGTTTCTTATAAATTTTAATTAGTATAATATAATTGTCCACTGATACATTCCGCGCAAGTACTGGTAGAGTATAGTTCAAAGACGCTTGCACTTAGCATAAAACGCAAATATATTGCACATCCCCTGCCTATTGATACAACGAATATAATATAATTTAAACAATCAAAATGAACACAAAATACGACTTAATGGATACCACACTGACCTTTAAGTTCCATTATAGTCAGCGCAAAATAATTGTCCGGTGTGAAGTTGACGCGTATTTCTGTGTTGTGAACTTAGTATCAGTTGGGTCCCCTTAATTGCGTTTCAACTACAGACCGGACTAATTGTTTCGCGATTATTTTACCAACCATTATTTTGAATTTATCGTCTATATTAATTATGTTAGGTGCGCAAAACTTACTGGTTACGCTAATTCTTGTGAATAGGCAGAGGGTGCGCCTCCGAGTTAATTACGTATTTGGTTAGATCAATAACGAATCTATCTTCGCTAAATAATAAGTACAAATACTTAAGTGTTTCCGATAGAAAGAATGACTCCATCATGTCGCGAGGTATTGGCTTCTCAGTCTTCACGTTGGCAAGGGAGGTGTAGCCGTTTGGCACTTTGGCATACTTCTCGAAGCCCTGAAATTTTTTGCACAAGATTAATTAAATTGTGTATACCTATTTGAATTCATATTGAATAATCCTGCCGGTTTCTATTTAATAAATTTTGTTCATCAATGTCTTAAGATATTTGACATTAAAAGTGGAATTGGCGAGTTTTATTTTTATTTTCAATCGAATGTTATGGTAAAATCTCAAAGCTTTGAAGGTCGTGTAAAACATGTCATGGGCGTATATTTATAAAATATTTTAATATAATATCTAGTTTTTCGTACAAATGTATTGAATTGGAACTTATGACATATTTTTTGGACGCATTGTAATGACACCAAGCTTTGAAACGAGCAAGTCTCCGGGAATGTCTAACTTGTATTTAAATAGCGTTAAAGACGTTAAATCTATACCAATTACTAACCTATACTAAAAATATATATTAAGCCGAGGAGTTTGTGTGTTTGAACGAGCTGATATCAGAGGTTACTAGTTCGAATTGAAAAATAATTTTAGTGTGGGATAGTCCATGTATGAGAAAGGCTACAGGATACTTTTTAGGGATGTTGACTCAATTTTTATTATTATTTATATCAAAAAGTTACTTTACGCAAAAGCGTAACAGAAATTTTTAAAATATTTTTAATAATAAACAAGTTACACGTATTACAAATTTAGGCGCGTGGGTGCGAAAAAGAAAGCGAGTGTCCCCACTGCGCTAAAAATATTTAGGTATCTATCATTTTACCACCAATTTTGATGCTATTTACACTTAATGTTTTTTATAATGGATATTTTGCAGTGATAATTAAATACTGTTGAAAATTAAACATTGAAAACTTCCCTATTCTACAACGCAATATTCACCTGGAATATTTGCCAGCCCCACTCCTGGTAAGTGGTATTACCAGTGATCTGGTACATGTACCACAGACTCTCAACAAACTCTGGCCTGAGGAGACTATGGGCGTCCGCAGTCTTCGTATACATGTCTTCCGTCGTGCTAGCCTGTAAACGAGATATTTATATTAGCCTTGTTACATTAAATTACAAATTTAAAAAAATAATAATTAAAGGCATCTAGTCCATTTGGACGAAGCGTCTTCCCCTCCCTGATTTAACTTATAGTTTCACCCGCTGTATCGAAATCATTAACTGTAATATTCTATATAATGGTTTCTATGTAATGGCTTTGTAGTTTATGAAAGTCTGCCTTAGAGTTAAATGAACTATGAACGCATTCGGACTTTGATAACCATACATTTTTGAAATTTTCTAAATTTGTGTGCTGTATGTATCAGCCCATATAGGTCCCACTGCAGGACACGGGCCTCTTCTACAATCGAAAGTGCGATTGAGAGGGGTTAGGCAATATAGTCCATCACCCTAGCCTAGTGCGGGTTGGCGGGCTTTACATGCCATAGAAATTCTTTCCAATCGCCATGGTATGTGGGTTTCGAAACGATGTTTTCCTTCACCGTTACAGTGCGTGGTGATTGACTAGCTATCAATACACACATAACTCCGAAAACTCAGAAGCGTGCCTTGGGACTTAAACCCGCGGCCTACCGAGATCACCTGCAAATGCATTAAAATCAACTTACGAGATTGAAGTGTGTAATTTCAGGGGCTAGGAATGTTGGATGAGCGGCGTAGGTCAAGTAGCAGGTGTATAACAGTTCCTCAGCCATGGTCATGTGCCAGTCGGGCAAGCCGTTGGAATGGCCTAGCGCCAGGGTACCGGGCAGGAAGCATGTCAAATGGTCCATTTTGGGGTTGAAAGCCTGTAATTTCACACATACCCTTATATAATGACGTGCTCGTGGCGTAGTTGGTTACACGCCGGGTGTGAAACGAGAGGTGGCGGGTTCGATCGTGGCACCAAGACCAATGTCTATGCATTCCACAATTATGTAATCGGGTCTGGGTGTTTGTGAACCCGAAATCTCTCCTAGTTTCTGATACCCACGAGTCACGACATAAGACGTGTATCTTAATGTAAAGTCAAGACTATGGAAGTAACTAATAGGTGTAATTAAGTTTAATATTTTTTAATACAGATTTAATGATTTATTTGTGAACTATTTTTAATACACAAACTCTGTTTAAATTTACCTCAGATCCCGCTGATAATTCTCCAATGAACAACCTTTTGTTTGGAGATGAACGCTTGGCTAGAAACTCCCTTACACCTTCTATCGCGGTCAGGTAATCGTCTAGCAAACTGCAAACAAAACATTTCAAACGCTAATGAACATTCTATTTACAGAAAAAAATGTGATGAAAATATGAGAATTTTTAATTATTTTAACAATAATAACATTAGTTTGCCAGTTGCTTACAAAACCAGCACGATAATGCACGCACGCGTAGTATTAAAATGACCGAAATAAAATAAAAAAGGAATTCAGTTGTTTTTTTTTAACATACTGTCACAAGATAAATAATTTAATTGATTTTATTTAAAATAAAAAAAATAACTAAAATATATCACAAATAGAATGAAAATAAGGACCCTACTACATATAACTCATTTCAAATTCGATAATTTTAATACAAAAGTGCGATGTATGGTGTTAAAAAGTATATTTCGCTTTAGTGATTTCAAAACATGCCTTATGGTATCGCCAGCACAGCGCAGAGCTAAATTGAACTCATAAACGACAAATTGCTTTAATTGGAGCGAGCACGACCGTCAGATAAGCCGGTAATGTGTAATTAACAAACATTGAATACAAATTCGCATTCTGACTTCATCATTCGCTTGAAAACAACATTATAGCACACTGCAGTTGAAATAAGTGCATCTTGTATCAATAGGATATTATTATAAGCATAGCAAAGCACAACCGCACATCCTTATAACAATAGTTTTATGAACAAAAGAGTAGAAACACAATTAATATATCTGCATATTAAAATATAATCTAGTAGTCATTATTCCCAGATAACAGAGGTTTCTATTATACATATAGAAGTAACAGTTAAAGAATGACCAATGAGCCTGTAAATTAGTAACATACAAGTATACTTACTAATTAATTGTTTTCCCAGTCTGGAGCCATTGTTTGAGCAAATATTCGTAGTAGCTGTCTCCCCTAGCACCAAGAGTGATAGTGGCATGAGGTAAGAAATGTCCTGTATTGGGATTGATGAATATTGGCACGAGTCCGTGTTTCTTTGGCAAGTGGTGAATCTTTTCAGACACAGCAGCTGCGGCATCCTGTTGGGGAATATCAAATTGTTATACATTCTATATTTATTAACACATTGTTTTTATAACTCATTACCCAGGGTAGGCTTTGTTAGAAATATTATTACCAATGTTACTACCACATCAAATCATCTTTGTTTTAACTGTATTATAATTAATTCCAAGCAGTACTTCTCTGTTTTCCACCTCTCATATTTAATTCACATATATTTCGTTACTTTGGCAAATATATATAACTAAAATGAAATAAAAACGCCAATTGAAACCAAATCACGATAAAATCCGTAAAAACTAGTTTTAATTCAACTTTAGAAATCATTATTATATGACAACACAGTGTATATACTGTAATAAACCTTCAATTACCTCAAATGTTGGATTACTGCTGGCCCGTGACAATTCACGAAACTCCAGTTGGACCGTGGTGACTTCAGCTGTGGTACTATAGTGGGACCATTCCGGAGCATGAGCTGTCCTCGTGCCAAGATTCACATCTGAATACGGAATGCCTGATGGCGATGAAAATGCTGCCATGAGACGGTCTCCCAGATCAACCTAATACACAAAGATTTTTATTTCATGATCCAACACCTTGTTTTTTGTTGATGTACCTACTTTATTTGGATTGTGTTGAACAGAAATGGTCCAAATCACATTCACATAATATAACATATGCTTTTAAAAATCATGTCTACGTAGTTACACAAAAATACACAAAATGAATTTTAATTGCTATTAATAATTTTCTGTCTGCGGGTTGGATTATTTCAGCACAACAGTGTCACTTTTATTTATTTTTACTTACTGCTTTCTCAAGAAAGAGTTTTTCTTGACTGAAGTGATATACTGAGAGTAAAGCTCCCAGTATTCGGATGGTAACTTCAAAGAAATTAACGTCTTTATTCTTTGTAAAAACAAGATCGGTTTTCACCCACTCTTTGGCTTCGTCAAATTCTAAAAGCAAAAGTTAAATTAGAATTAACCAACAACACATGTACAAATAATTAGGTATATATAATTTTTTTTAAATAAACATAGGAGCATCGTACAGTAAATTGACAATGAATCTGATAACAAATACCACCAATTTAATAATAAAAATATAGCTTGTTTTGGAATAGATTACCTTCATGCAATCCCATTATGTATGCTGTGTCCATGCCATCCACAATGGTAAGGCCGAGGGAGAACCAGTCAAAGGCCATTCCTGATACTGGTTTCAAGTTATCGTGTCCCCAGGCATGTTCTTTATAGCCTCTCCAAGCGTGTCTAAAGCTCTCAACGACAGCAAATTGACGAGCATTTTTGGGACCTTGGAAAGCAATAATTACAGTAAATTGTTTTTAATACGCTTTTTATTAGCTTCACCTGTATGTTTGTATGTATTTTAGCAATCAACAAATCGATTTCACCAGCCATTATTTTATCGAGCATTGTATACAAAATCTTGAGCTAAAATACTCATAAATAGATCAAGTATTAGAAAGCACGAGAAAATATATTGTCATGAAATCAAAAGTTCTACTATCCTACATGTTCAATACTATTAAAAGATTTTAATATATTGACATTGGGCAATAGAAGTTCTACAACAAAATATATTAATCTTATGAAATAAAATTAGAAAAAATCTATGCGTACCTACTATCAATCACTATAATACTATCAATTATCAATTTGTTGCAGTTATAGTTTAATTTATTATTATTTACCTGTGAAAACTGGTCTCTCATTTTGTTCAGTGTCTACAATAGTTTTTGTTGCAGAAATATCTGCTGCGGACTCAATGCTCAGAGAAATATTCCTTGATGGCTCCTGAAAATTAATGTACTATTCTAAATAAACATACATATCTCAAAAAAAATTCTTTTACATAATTAAAGAAGCCAACATGCATGTAATCTAATACATATTAGCAAACAGATAAGGCTTATCAGTAACAATGTACTTTTTGTCACTGAATTGACAGTATAATTACGTTATCAGTGTCAGTATTATATTTTCGTATGCTAAGGGAGCTGAAATAGCTGTGATCATGTTACAATAATTTGAAACTTTATTATCAACATACTATAATGTATCTCTCTAATCAACATACAAATTATTTTAAATATCTCTTAGAATAGGAAGGTTTTAAAATCATTTAAGGTAAACATATATTTTAATAGAAAAGGATTATTAATTTTAAAGAATTCTGTAACATATTTTTTTTTATTAGAAATAATATGTTATTAAGTTATACCATTTCCCTTTCCTATTATATTTCTACATGTTGGCACTTTGATTTATTTTTATCTTATTCATATGTTTTTACAGTGTGACTATATGTGTTACAACACTACAGAACCAAGATAAGTAACCTAACATATTATTGGTTGTTGCGAATCATTTACTGCACCATTTTTCCTGTTCCTTGCCTTACTTTGAGATTAGCAAAACCATATACTCCATTGGAACAATGGAACAATTTGCTTTTATAAATAAGAATTACATTATTGACTCTGTAAAAAATGTTTATCACATACCTAAATAAGAAATTGACATACCTCTATAATCTTGTAGATTTTATCATCAGGACCAAGTGATACTTTAGATGAGTATAATAGTACTAAAACTGTTGCCGCTATCAAAACAACAGCATACACTATTGACCGCTGTAATCGAGATAAGCGATTCCATCTCTGAAAGTGAAGATGAACATCAGAGTTTAATGACATGTCTATGAAAAGCAATTCATAATAATGTGACGTAATAAATTTACTTTGTATATTGTTTAGAATTACAATAATAATATGTATTTTGTAAACATAAAAAAAATACAATAAAAAATTGCTGTTAAAATGATGTAAAATATGCATTATTATTTAGTCACAACATATTGTAAAACCATAGCTTACAACTCAACTGATATTATATGTATAGTAATACAAATAATTCCTATGTCAGATATTCAGGTGGAAGGGAAGAGAAAAGAGAGAAAAAGAAAACTCATATATACAGATAATAAACAAAAATTCTAAATGAGATTTTTGTATACCAACCCTTATGATTTTTGTATGATACACTTGTTCCGGAGTTAATATATGACCACTATTTGCTTTAACATTCCATTGGTTCAAAGTGCTTTGAGCGCCTAATGTATGACTGTCTTCATTGAAGTCTATTTGGGTGTCATAACTATTTTCCCTCATTTTGAATGCAAAATATCTTTATCGCTGGCAATCAAAATATTTCATTTTTATATCTGAAATAAAAGTTATTGTCTGTAACATATCTATTATAATATTTGTTGCTAGCTGGATATGCTAAAATCTAGCAATAATAAAGAGAGGGTGTACACATCGGATTATTTCATAAACAAAAGAATAACTGTAATATGAAGGTATTGTAACTAATCACTGTTCACAAATATAAAATATTTATGGACTGCAAGCATATTAATAAAAACATAGCATTAGATAACATAGATTAATAAAAACTTTATACCATAAATGAAATGAGTTTTCTCAATACATCTGTTCACAGTGAGAGTTTAAATAAAACTTGTGTTAAAATTCTCTTAAGAATAAAGTAAATGTATGTGTATACATTTTTCTTTGTTTATTAATGTGAGTAATGCACACAATATATGAAAAACATTCACATTTGAAAGAACAATGTGTTTCATAACTAACACTTGCTCAAATATTTAAATTACTGAGAGACATGCTGAATGTTTACTTTTGAGTTATGTATGATAATTTTATGGGTATCCTTTGTTGGAAATTGTTTAATTAATTAATAAATGGTAAAAACTAGGTGTTTAGGTGACATTACTCAATATCCTACTAACTTGTTACCCCTTGTAGAATAATAGAAAATTGTTAATGAAATATGTGTTAATTATTAGTGTATCACTTCATTCTGCTCTTTTCCGTCAAAACAGGTATACATTGTAATTATTTGCAACTGATAAAATAAAAATAAAAAAAATTATTATCGAGGATTTCAATTATCAAATTGTATGGGAAACGCCGTGATATATATAAACCTAATGTTTTATTTTAATAATATTTATTAAATCATATTTTTTTAAATATTATAACAACTTGTGATATCCACTGGAAAAATATATTTCGGGATTTTATACCTTTGTAGCCTTTGTATGGTTGCCGCTGCCTCAACGGGAACAATATGTATAATGTAAACTATTTATGTATTATGGCATTATTAGTTCCACGTCTGCACTACTTAAACGCATTTCCATTTAGGAGTGCCATGAATTTTGAAATAAAAATTGCTCATTTATCAATAAATTGAATAGGTACTCACCGGAACACACTCAACTGCACAATTCAGATAAGGATAGTAAAAATAAAACGCTTATTCTATAATTTTTACACAAGAAACACAAGTAAACCTAAAATTAAGTCTAATTCAGAATTAAATGCCAAAGCCGAATCCATAGCCAGTATTGGGTCACTAATGTGAAATGTCGGCTAAAATCGATTATCTGTCAAAACTCAAAGTTACATCAATAGAATCGAGCGTTCAAATAAATAAAATAACATGCTTGGGATGTTATTTCTTGTGAAAATTAACCCTGTTTAATGTAAAGTAACACTTAATCATATATTTAAAATAAAACAAGTAGTCATAAATTTATGTTTGTACGAAGATTTTACTCCGACGCGAAGTGGTAATTATTCTGAAATAACTTTAATATACAAAATCATCATTACGAAAAGTCGATCAATATATTTTCGGCAATTGATAGTATGGCATTGCAAATTTTTATTATATTAATAAAAACAGAAATAATTTGCAGAGTTTTTAGAAAATTTTAATCGGTACTAAAAGATAATTAAAAATCGATGAGTCGATTCGTAATGAACTAATGAATTATGACAACACTTTCTACAGATGTCATTGTTCAAAAACAGGCAAGTGTGAGAGGGTTACAGCGAAAATGCGGCCAGTACATTATATTCGCAGCATTGACAGCACAATAATTTTCTCGTTTTGATAAACTCGCGTAAAGCTTTATTGTCGGGTTACTATTTAGTAAGCGAGATTCATGAAAACCCAAGATTCTTTTCTGCCTACCGTCCTATTTCCTTCTCTTTCCTTTCTGATTTTAGGAAGCTGGCAATAAATCTACGATCGAAATGTTATAGATGTTCATGGAGAAGCAAGTGTAATCGCTTTAATAAGATCAAAAGACTCAATTTCACCGTTACTGGATCCAGCAAACATTACACATTATAAGCTTCAGCAAAATGTCAACTTCTCGAGTTTTCTCGAATGAAGAATTAAAAGAGTGTTAATTTCCACCATGATTTTTCACCGGCTTTCAGGATCGCTGGGTTCTGTTCAGGCATAATGTGTTCTCTTTGAAGAAGGCCCGTGGAGAGGCGGCGCAAGTGGCACTTATTTGGAGTCGGGTGGCTCTTAGTAAATTGGTTTGTTTTTGTCTGACGACCGTAATTATGATGGGAGCCCTAACAAATTCATAGACTTGCACAATGTATCTTAATTTATAGATTGGTTCAGAATAATCTGACCGGCACTTGCTAGACACGCATCGCAGTCGTCCGAAACGCGTGGTAATGGATACCGGGGAGTTGAGGTCAGTGTGCCAGAGAAGGAAAATTCGAATCCTTTTTTCGATACCAAGCCCAATAGTAAATCCTAGGTGGTTTGACTCGATGCATCTAGTACTATATTATTTCTGCCTTTGACTTTTTATTTACTTATTTCAGATACTAATTGACTTTTTAAGTATAGTGTGGTGTCTTCGTGAATCCGTAGATAGGATCTATATTAGGAACCAATAAAGTTGTAAACTTGTTAAGACAAAAGTTCAACCGCAACAATTGATACCTACTAATTAATGAAATCGGACGCAAAATTGTTATTACGAAAAAACTCAGTCTAGTTAATAACTAAAGGTAATTACTAATCAAGTACGATCGTTAACTTAAAAAAATGTTCGTTTACAACACCAATTACTTAGATTAGGTAATTTTTATAACTGTTAGAAAAACCAACGATGTGGGGCGCACGATCTGGCTTATTACTTTAGTGAATTGTTTAATTAAATATGTTTTTCTTATTTATTTACATATCATCTTCCAAAAATACACAAAATATGTGTAATTTCCTTTCTAATAATTGAAACGCGACAGTTTGTATGTATGGATGTTTATTACTTTTTTACGCAAAACGGCTGGATTGATTTTGATGAAATTTGGTATGGGGTAGCTGACACCCTAGGGCCTAGATTAACACTTAGCTTACTTTTAATCTCGAAAGTGTTTCCGTGGGATGCGGAAGAAATTCTGATATAGGCAAGGGTTTAAATTACTATTGTCGCAAAAACTAGTATTTACCACCTAACCACGATTACCTATATTTAAAAAGTTAAAAAAAAAACGTTCGCCTTTTTGAGATTTTTTTCGTTGTTTTGTGTCTGCAACCATTGTATACTGGGTATATCAAGACTGCGAGCGAAAACGAAGTTAGATGGTAGTTTTAGTGGTGACACAATACATTTTTTTGTTCAAATATCATCGTGTTTGCGTGGTAAATACCAAGTTTTTGCGAAAATAGTAATATTATAAATCGTTACCTACCATTGCGTGTTTAAAAATAAAAAGGTGTACATTATTATTTTTGTAAAACTATGTATCTATGACACAAATACGACGATCAGTATAAAAATTTCGCAAAAAGAACCTCATTTTTTTAAATTACCACCTGGCTTCGTTTTCGGTCGCAGTCTGTATATACCCTATATATATGGTATCAAGTGATATAAATATATTATGGTTTCAGCGTTATCGCAGCCAAACACTAACTTATAACTTTTAAAAAATCATTCATAATATTTAATATAATCGTTGGAGTATATAATATTTTTCCTGGAAGGATTGGCGGAACAGTGTGTACCGATTCCGTGTTCTCGGCGACTTCACTTAACTCAGCCGTACAAAATGACTCAACCAATATTATTTTATAATTATTCATGTGTGAACTCTAAGATTTTATGAACTGTTCAGAAATCTGAATTCCACTAAACTGCGACTCCTGCAGTGATCATATCACTACTTGAAACCTGTTTTGAAAAGAGCAATGCTTGAGTGTCTTGACCATTCTTCTCTGGCGAAAGCAGCTTTGTGAACCGATTGATAGGTAAAACATGTGACAGAATCTAAAAAATGAACGACATTTCATGGATTCAATAAAGTATTTTCATTTTCATTTTCAGTCGGTCGTTAGTATTTAAAGATTTATGGTGAAACTTACACTGCTCCTAAGTTAGACTAGGTATACTTAATCCAACTTAAGAGTATTTTTTGCGATCCGACTTTGAGATATGCGTGGACAAACGTAAAAAAAAAACAAATATACTCACACTCTAATGTGGACTTATGTAACTTGGCACACGTGTGCAGCAACTGGTATACTGTATAAACTTCCAAAAACAGTAAAATTCTGACAATATTACATACATGCAGGTCGACTTGATAATCCTTTTTTTGAAGACGATTATTAGGGTGTCCATTTTGGTACCATTCAAATAAAAAGGTTATTTTATTTACAAACCTTTTGTACATAAATTGTCCTAATGACAGTACAATTTAAGGCTCGAGCGCAGAGATTGCAAAGATAAGCAAAGAGTAAAGTGTTATTGTCAGTTCCATTACAAACTGTCACATTTTTATATCTATCGGATTTTAAATCGTTGTTTTTAATTAATTTTCTCCTGGAAATCAAGGAACGTATATTTGAACACAAACAATGCCTCAGTCAGAGTTTTGGCCTTTTACCAGAAACAAAGTTCCAACTGTTGGATTCGACGCATCGTCTGTTATGGTAATTTACATATCGTACATTTATGAGGACTTAGTATGTTCTAGTGATTTTAATATTTTGGGCTTTTAGATACTCAGTGTTATAAATACCAACAGAATTTTACAAACAACGTTATGACATTAAGCACTTGATAAATCATTCTCCATTATAATTGGTATGTGAAGTCTTTGTGAAAAAGATTTCACCTACTAAAAGCTATAAGTACACATAATTTCCATGTACACGGTTTTCGTGCTTCCGTTCTTATGTTTTCATATAAACCTCCATTTTTAAGAAACCTCCATGGCACTTACCTATACGCCTAGCGTTGTAGATATTTATGAGCCATGGTATAGTTACCTTCCATCAGGTTTGGCGGGTCTAAAATATAAAATACTATAAACACTGACAAGACAATTGGTTGTTCTTTATGATAATTGTCTACGTATAATATCTGTATCAACAAGAGTGGGTACTGTTATTTTACTGACACAAAACATAGGAGCTATTTTTACTGTGTTATGAAAACAAATTAAATGAAATTTGTAATATGTGAGTATATTTTATTTATTTTAAGCATAAGCAACTTGGTGATATGGAAGGTCAAGTCAAAGAAATCCAAATGGAATTGGCGGCTATTAAAAGAGATCGGATGGATTTACTAACGCAACAGAAAATTGAAACTACGGTACGATTAGCATAGTTGATTAAGCATTTGTAATTATGTAACAACAAGTCTTGTAAATATGTAACAAGAATGATTCAACGGTGTAAATGATTATATTAGCTAAGGCTGACAATAATGCAGCTTTAATTTGACGAAAGATGTCAGCGGTATTCTTACAATTGGGTATTTGACTCATTTTTTTTATTGTATTCGTCAAAAAGTATCCATAACCAAAATCTAACAAACAAAGAATTTCGTAAATCCATTCAGAATTTTAAAAGTTAGAAACGTTTTAAATCTTGTAGTGGGGGTAAAAGAAAAGCGATGCAAAACAAAATTAGTGACGTCACTATGTCCCCACTACGTCCCCACTCTTTCATTTAAAATACTAATAATTACCTCATATTACAAGCTACTTTATCACTGTTTTCACAAAAATGTTTTTTTTAATGGCATTTCCGCTTGTCTGCAAAATAATACAAAAATTCGATGATAGTCAAATACCCAATTGCTATATATTACAATGCTTTGGCCTGCAGTCAACGTCGATGTTTGAAATTGTGGAAATAAGGACTAAGTATGCAGCAGAACTTTGGAAATCTTCTCTGAAATACCTAAAGGCGCGATTTAAGTAGGCAGTAGTGCTGTGGTTGGTACTTGCCGAGTCATTTGTGAAATTATGGTTCGATAATTTGTACAGCGTAAGACACCATGCCACTCGTTCACAATTCCAAACGTGCAAATTACCTGTGCGCGTTCAATTTGCGCGTCACTTGAATCAAAATTAAATTATCAAACTATCCATGTATGTAAGTTTTAGTTTGCAAGCAGGTTTGTTGGAAGTTGCATGCAATTTGAAATTTGCATACACGTAACTTTTATTGTAGCGCCTTAAATTATTTTGTAGGACCTACCTGTATACCTAATATTTAATCATTGCATTTGACGTAATATTGAACGAATGATGCGTTCAATTTCTTATGTCATTCAACCAGCATGTTACTTTATTTTCGCTTGTGAAAGCGACGGAAGATACTCTGCACATTTTCTTGGTAATTAAAATCAAAAAGTAACTAATCAACGGTTTACTTGAAGACCGTGAACGAGACCCTTAGTTTACTTATTTGGTTTTAGAAACCAGAAGGCGATACTGCATTGACGACAATGGCGCCGAACACCGAAATTCAAGAAAACGACTACCAGGCAATCTCGGAGGTAAACCGTTAATCATATTTTGTCAATTTAAATGATAGCCATCATATTATAAATATTTAAACGTGATATTCCAACTCGGTTAATCAACATTGTATACATATAAGTTTTTTAATGCAAAACGTGGGGTGCTTAGGTACTACAATTACATGTTCTCTTGCACTAGCTTATTAGCTATAAAATGAATGTGTTTCACTCGATATTTTATTCTTAAAATCATTATCAAGTACTTTTACTTTTTCAGCGTGTATTTTAGATTTTTAAACTATATTATAACTATATTATTTATTTAATGGTTTCTTATATTTACGCGAATGTATTACATTGAAATAAAAATATATTTTACGGATTTTATCGCGATTAGTAAAAAATAGTTTTATTATTCAATATTATTTATTTATTTTACTAGAAATCGTTTACCTACGGCTATCTTGTTAAAGGAAAGCAGCTGCGCGCAGACTACCCACTTTTATTATTTTTCCAAACAAAATAAAATACTTATGGTTCTGGGTTAAGATAATGTCACTGTATACTTTTAAGTCATTGTGTTGTCATCAGCCATCACATACATGCAAAATTTAAAGTCTATTCGACGTTTTGAAGTGCTCGAAAATCAACTTCAAAGATTCCGTTTCAAACTTACGTAAATTCAGGAGAAACTTTAATAAAAGCCTGTTAAAAGCGAGCGTTCGCTAAACCAAAATGTCTTAAAATAATCTGAAATATACATACAACTCTTCTTGCGCCGACAATTTGTAAGTGTGGCACAGGAGTAGGTTTTTAAACATTCTACATGTAAGTTGTAACATCTTAACCAGACAAACGAATTTTTTTTTTGAAAAAATATTAAATTTATTATTTGCGCGCTGCTGCCTTCCTTTGATAAGATAGCAGTAGATAGACGTTTTATGTAAAGAAAATATCTAATAGTTTAAAAAACCGATATACACGCTTAATTAAAAAAGTGAATATAATTTTCAATGAGTATATACCGGGTATATCAAGACTGTGACCGAAAACGTAGCCAGGTGGTAGTATTAGTGGTTACAAACACGATGCAAATAAAAAAATCGCCAAAACAGTGTCAGATATTTTTTTAGATATTTTTAAACTCCTCATTTTTGGGCGGTAAATACATAGTTTTTGCGAAAATACAAATTTAAACCCTTACGTACTTTAAAGATAAAGAAGTGTACATAATTATTTTCGGAAAACTATGTATAATATCACCCAAATACGACAATAATTAAAAAATTACAAAAGAATAACTTGACGATTTTTTTGCGAAAATTTTACTCCCATTGTGTCTGAAGTCTCTAATACTACCACCCGACTTCGTTTTCGGTCGCAGTCTTGATATACCCTGTATTAGAAAATGGAAGAAATACATCATTTTATTGTAACAAAGTGTGGGGTGCTTGGTGTTTACAACAATTACTTAACCTCAAGCACCCTAGCTTTTTAACCATAAAATGATTGTATTTCAATCCATTTTCTAATCATCAATGCATTATACAAGGTATATCAAGGTAGTTTTAGTGGTTACAAACACGATGCAAATAAAAAATTCCCCAAAACAGTGATAGATATTTATTTAGATTTTTTATAAATCACCGTGTATGGGTGGTTAATACCTAGTTTTTGCGAAAATAAGGCAACCTGGCTTAGTTTTCGGTCGCAGTCTTGATAAACCCTGTATATATTTTTTACTTTTTTAGATGGGTCTTTTTACTATTAAAACTATTATTTCTTTATGTTGAACAATATAATTGAATAGATGGCTGACATGGCGACGATAGACTAAACGCCTGTCGGTAAACAAGAGCAAAACCACTCAGAACTTATTATTACTATGTACTATACGACACACACAGTTCGTCACTCGACGTTAGTAATTAGTAATTACCAATGCCCACTGATCCCTGGTTTCAATGACTTTCAAATCCAAATATAATCGTGCTTACACACTGCTATTTTGCAGCAGGCCAAATAGGTGTTCAGACAGCCCCTTTCGTAGTAGGGGTCTACCACCTACTACGATGTCAAGTAGAATATTTGCATGAATAATACTTTATTACTTTGTATTTCAAAATACAGGTGGCTAAACTTCGCGAAGAACTGAATAAAGCAAGAAGTGTCGCCGACGAAGAAAGAGTTAAAAGAGAAAAGTATGAAAGAAAACTAAAAGATTTGGAGCTAAAATTAAGTGATATACATCACACGGGAATATTAACTGAGGCGAAGGTAATAATTGTAATTTTTTACTTGGTAGTTGTTGGTAATATAATTATTTCCAGAAATAATGTGATTGAATATAGATTAGTATTCAACTTGTAAACGATCAATCATTAGCTCGAGAATGGACATTTTATGATGGATTGGCTTTTTCTCGGGATTTCGACTACGGAAAAACCCGAATTCATAAAAGTATTACTTTAAGGAAACAGGTTAAAAGTATTATGTTTTATGCTATTTCTCCACTAGCCAATCATGTTTTAATATTCTAATCCTTCACTAAAAATATCAAAATAGCGTCATCATTAACTCAATTTGATCTTACCAGTTAACCAATTTGTATTGTCTAGTGTTTTAAAAGTTTACCATAAACGACTTTTTTACCTTTTTGGTACTAAAGGAGATCGGTCGATTTGGTCCAACTGTGGACAAGAAATTCATTACTACCAAAAAATTTGGCGTATTTTTTTAGATTTATTTCTTAATTTACTTTTATCCTACACCATTGGAATTAGATTTACAAAAAAATGAGGATATCATGAAATATTTCTACCATTTTTCTATTTGTCAGCAACATTAATAGAGTTGACATCTGTCACGAGACTATTATCTGTCAAATTGCATTGTTTATTTCGTCGTGTACTAATGTGTATTTAAAATTGAATTAATTTGAAAATCATATAATTTCGTTTTGTGGCTGGGTGTTGTGTTTATTCTCTACGGGGCGTCCCTTGCAGTCAATTGCTTACCTCGATTCAACAATACTATAGCTAGTGGCGGTACTTCCATACAAGCCAAAAAGCCCGGCTTGCCCTACATAATACGTATATACTCCATACTTAATACAAACTATTACATTCAATACAACAGTCATTTATTAAAAAACATCTAGCATTTAAATTTTTTGAATTTACCGCGCCGCGATTCAATGAGACGCCAGCGCCGAAGCGCCGCGTAATATTCATTCATTAAAACTATATTGAACTTGAAAAGACGGAGCACACAGCACATATATCTATCCTTTTCTCTCTCGTGTGCTTTTACGGGGCTTCTGGCAACGCGTGAACTGTATGGGGAAATGATATTACTCGATCGCTATGAATGTATAGCTATAGATATGTTATATAGCAGTTTACTCTGTACACGAAATGCCCGGCTTCGGCCTTGGTCATGTAAAAACATCGTGCGTAGCATTGTCGTCACGTGATTATTTGTTAAATCAATTATATCTATTATTATTAAATTAAGTTGGTTCCTTTTAGAAATTATTTCTAATATTTTTTTTAAATCAAATAATGAAGTTTTAATGTTTCTTTTAATAAATTGTGTCTTTTATATTGTTTATTTCACGTTTACTGGCAATACAGCACATATTTCTACTAACTTCATTTGTATTATGATTTATGAATTGTGAATGTGTTTTGTTTTAGGTTAATGTTTAGTTTTTTATGTTATTTAAACTTTTTGATACTATTATGAGTTGTATTGTTTTCTGTGATGGTTTGAGTGCGATGGTGAAAGCGTTCATTGCCGGTAAAAAGGTAAATTCATTCAATTATATTGAAAAATAAACCGGCGCGAAACCTATGCCGGGTTTGTACATTAACAGCCGATGCCAACAATCAATCCCAAACCAAAATTTGCTGTTTGACATTGACAGCTCAATCTTTTTTCTGATTATAGCTTGCCAATAATCAATCTCAGTAGGGAAAAAACTATCTAAAAAATCAATCTACTTTTGGGAGGGCCAATCCCTGCTTGTGGATTGTCCTCTGTATGAAAATGACAGTTTAGGCTTGCCAATAAACAATTATCAGTGTTGACGTTTGGATGGATTGTTCAAAACAATCCAATATTGCAATCCGAGAATTTCCACGGATTATTCATGCAGATTTGCCAGCAGCAATGAAACTAGAAAGTAGAAACGAATGTAGATGAAGATGACACAACATTGATTAACGATTTCTTCAGTTAGATCTAAATTATTGTATTGTTGTGTATATTTTATCTTGAACGAATTGATACTTTTTGTTTTACTTTGATAAATATGATTTCTGTTATGATATGTTTCTTAATTTCATAGTTGTATTTTTATTTAATTGTTCAGTGTGTTTGTGAAAAAAACATTTATAATGAAATATTCTTTATTACTCACAATTTACAACAATAATAGAAAGAATAAAAATAATAGAAAAGGGAATCAAATTTTGATCATGGGAAGTTGTAGAGCCACGCTGCTATCAGCCATGACTCAGTATGAATGGGCAGGCTATGGCCTTCTCGCTCTCCTCCCGATTTGATGGGCCGGAAACACAGCCATGATTCAATTGTAGTGGATGTTCATGGGCGGCAGTGATCACTTTCCACGGAAATGTTCAATCACATTTCGCAATTTTCTCCACAATATTCTCATAATATTTCTATTGGAATGACAAGTGATAAGTCATTGTTTACTGGATATATTATTTTTCAGTGGCCAGAAACACAACAATTCTGTAAAAATCTATATAATTGGGACAAATTGAATTGTTTTTATTGCAATTATTATTATTTCTAACGTTAATTTTTGTTTTTCACAAATTATTTATTTACAAAATGCTGAAAGTGCATAAATATGCAATGAAATATTCTGCGTCAAACTAAATTGTCAAGAGGGAACCGATTTTTTTCAATCTATCAACAGAGGCAATCGACTGTCGCCTGTTTTGTTTATTGGCAACAAGATATTCGACCAATCGAAAAGTAGAAACCAATCCGGATTGACTTCAATCTAAAATTTTTGATTGATTGTTGGCATCGGCTGTTAGTAAGTTGTGGTAAATCACAATAGACATTTCTTCAATTCAGTTTAATAAACTACGTACTTTTATTACTACATGCTCCCTTTAAAGCTATTAAACAATCGTGATTCATATGTTTTTAAACGACACGTCTTGTGTGTTAGATTGTTTGGATTATAATGCTTTAAATTTTCATTAAATTAGGTGGTCCTTTCAAAAGGCAATCTATTATTTTAAATTCAGAAAAACATTTGAACATGAATGCGTTAATAATAATTTCTGTCTGCAATTTCGATTAACCTCGAAGACGAACACGGCACCACAGAATAGTGACGGCAATAGAAATGCAATGAAAAGTTACGGATGCATGTTCACAAGTAATCTATATTAATTGTTTTAATCTTAATATTGATTGTGTGGTAGGTTTGCCGACGTATAATAAATTAATTTTCTTCGTTCTTAGTAACTTTGTGTTTCTAAAACAATATTAATTAAACGTAAAAAAAATATTCGGCTTGCCCTACTACAAAACCCTAGGCACGCCACTGACTATAGCATATAAATAAGTTAAAATGTTTATAATCGTCATGTAAGCAAAAACTACGGGAAATCATTGATGCGCGCCTGAAGCCAACAACTAGGAGACACCGATCGTAAAGGCGCAAAGGCTTACATGATCTGTAATGTCTGAATGGATTCATCCTCAATCATTGTTTTATTTTTTCATTATTGTGTACGGTAGCTTCAGATATTTTTTAAATTAGCGCATGACAAAGTGACTAACTACATACAATAAACCTGATATCAAAATAATATACTTTTAAATATTCAAATGTGTTTTTCTGTCTTCCTTGATAAGCTTACGTACTTTATAATAATGTATATTCATACTCATCCCAAACTTAAAATATAAGCCAACTATGACATTACGTATTCAGATAGCAGAAAATGGTAGATTTTGTAAAACTTTAAGAGGATAAATCTTAAAAACCCCGTATCCTAGCTCAAGAAGACTATGTTATATTTGAAGGATAAAAACTCCTTATTATTTAATTCTATGTCTCATTTGTCTCCACCATGTTTCCACTACTAGGCCCAATATTCATAGGAAAACGACCGATCTCCTTTAGATTCTACTGGTGGTCTCTCATATGTGAGATGCCGCCTAGTTAGGTACCACCGCAATGTTTCTCCATGTTGTTATTCATGGTGTTGATTGGTTTTCTGCGGTCGTATTGCTAACTATTAGCCAAATGGCATGCTCGTCTCGCCATTCGTCGCAATAAAACAAAATGACGTATTTTTGGAATAACCTTTGATTTTGCAGTATTATTGGTTATTGTACAAAAATAATCCACATTCCATAACAAACACAGTATTTTAAGGACCGTTAATAAAATTATGATTGTATACATACATATGTGACTAACCGTGGCTTCAAATTTCCCACAAAAAGTTCGTATTGTGCTCTGCTTGCATAACGGTCATGTTTCATATTTCTATTCCATTTTTTTTAAGACATCCGTAATTTATTATTTAATTATCCACCCTGACCTAGTACCGAAATCAAAATTAACGTTATAATTTTTTTTACAAATTGTACGGGATCTCAAAAATAAGCCGCCAGAGAGGCACTGAATAAATTAATATGGCAAATAATTTGTATACATAAATATTTTAGTTCTGTGTAGTTTTATTATAGTGCAGATAAAGTTCGCATGTACCTGGGCCGTTAATTGTAATAGCACACGGAAGAATTGAAATCGACGACAAGCCATTATCTAAGCTTTGTTGTATTGCAGCGGTATCTATAATAGTATGTAAACAAAATAATTATTCTTGCATTTATTGTTCACAATAGAAATCGCGGAAAAATACCGAGGAGGAACTAGATTTGAAGAAGCAACTAAGAGACGTAAAAGAGGCATTAGAAGAATCAAATTTCATTGTAAACGAAAAGACAGAGGAGTTACACGAGTACAGAGTCAAAGTAAATACCTACTGCAGTTTTAATATTATGTCAGCAGTAACGTTAAAGTATTACATTACTTGACAACTTGCATAATTCATAAATAATAATATAGTTTTAGATGTCATGGACAGCGTATGCCGCAATAATGTTTGTTGATTTTTCTAATAGGTACGCCCGTTATTCTCCCACGATATTATCAATGTACAATGTTAGAAACAATTATAATTTACAGTATCTTCAAGCTCAGCAACAAGTCGAAGAGCTGAAGAGACAACTCGATATCGTCGAAAATGACAATAAACAGGTGTCAGATCAATTACAAGTGGAAATACAAAGAATGAAGGTATAGTGGTTTTCCAGAATGTCCGTTATGCTAGATGTTATAAGAAAGTCCAATCGCCTGGGAAAATTATACTTCATGTTGTAAACAATGGAATGAGTTCATATTGTGTAACAACATTTGTACTAGTTCTACCTAATTTGCGACAGATGGCGCGTTAATCCTCATCTCAATTTTAGGTTGAACTAGATATTGCCCGCAACTTCGTCTGCGTGATTAACTGTATTTACTTAAAATCGATAAATACTCCCCTATACCTTATTTCGTTCCCATTTCTCCCCTTAAAAATGAAAAATAGCAAAAATACCAAAAAAACCTGAGTACCTCATTGTTTATTTGTGATAAGGAGATACAATTCCAATTTTGAAGCTCGAACTATTTTTAAAACCCTCTATCACCACAAATAATTTCACCTCCTTTGTCTGTGCGGTTTTGCGCGATGAACTCAGAAACGGCTTAACGGATTTCGATGAAGTTTGGTATGGACTTAGATGTCACCCTGGATGCTAATCCAGGGTGACATAAAAGTAGCCTACTTTTTTGCCCGAAAACTTTAGTGTTCTCGTGGGATGAGGAAGGAATTCCCACATAATATGTTACTTTTTTATACTCAAAGGGATGGGATCGGCTTGGATTATTATATGACTTGAGTGAGAATGAGACGGGACGGGACGGCACGAGATGGGAAATTCCAAATAAAGTTAATTACGTAGTCAAAGTGTTCGGTCAGAAGGTAGTTTTAAAATAATTACAATTATTTCAAGCTATATAATTTAAAGGTTACTAGACGATACATCCTGATAGAAATTTTATTTTTATATCTTCTAGAACTGGTTTGTCGGAGGGATAATAGGTCATCTATTGATTACATAATATTCTCAATAAAGGCTTAAGCGTTGTTGTTAATTCACTATTTTAAAAACATGTATATCATAATCATTATTATTTTGGCTAAAGTTAAATTTCGCTGAATAATAATGTTCAAATCGAGTATTGAATTGATTAGCAAAATTTTCTGCAGGTACTAATTTTTAAGACAGATTTATGTCAACGACTTTACTAACACCAATTAGCAATTTGTGTTTCCCACTGACTTTAATTTGATATTCAGTAGTCGATTTGGTGTCTGCCAGCTTTGCGTGTTTTATGAAAAGTAATTGGAACCATATAATTACACAGTTGCAGTTCCAAGAGAAACTTCAAGAGTTAGTTCCGTTGCCGGATTTGTTGAAAGGAGCTCAAATACAGTTGGAAGAAGCTAAGCAGTTACAACGTTTAGCTGAAGACACCTCGGAACAGCTTTCCAAAGAGTTGCATCATGTCAAGGAGAAGGTATTGTGATTCATGATATTATTGACGTGGCGATGAATGCAAGAGCTGATCATTTCGCTGTCTAACGCTAAATCTTGAATGATTATATTTTACGCCCTAATCCGATTATTTATTTATAAATTTATTGACAGTGATATTATATGAGATTTAACTTATTGTACCAATTATTATTCTGTGGGATGAATACTATTCTTTTTACTTCTGGAATTATTATCTGGAATATCTTATTGTTACAACCATGACATTTTTGTCAGTGTCACGATTATTACATGCATTTAATTTCAGCTCACAATAGCAGTTAATAATTATAACCAGGCGAAGCTTGAAAATGGCAATCTATTGGAGGAAGTTACAACTTATAAAGCCGATATAGATCAGAAAATAAAAGAAATTGATGAGGACATGAAAAAAATGGATGACTATAAGTACGTGTTATATATATTTTAAAATTCAATTTCATATGAATCCAGTCGGTACTTACTTACCTGTCACATTCTGTCCCATGACTCAAGGCATGTAATCTATCCTCTTCTGTCCTATCCCTTTTTTAACTTTTACCTAATACAGGGTATATCAAGACCGCGACCGAAAACGAAGCCAGGAGGTAGTATTAGTGATACCAAACACAATGCAAGTAAAAATTTTACAAAAAAAAAACGACATTTTTTTTGTTATTTTTTACATATCGTCGTATTTGAGTGATTAATCATAGTTTTTCAAATTAATGACGTACATCGCTTAATTTTTAAACACGCAATGGTACGTAAGGGTATAAATTACTATTTTTGCAAAAACTAGGTATTTACCCCTCAAAAACGATGATTTTTAAAAAATTGTAAAAAAAAATTCGTCGCTTATTTTGAAAAAAATTTAGTTGCATTGTGTCTGTAGCCGCTTAAACTACCACCTGGCTTCGTTTTCGGTCGCGGTCTTGATATACCCTGTATATTAGATATACTTGTCTTATCCATAAAAAAATAATGCCTAAACCAATACTGTAAGGCTAATCCAAAACTTCTATGAAGTCTCATCCGTCTCCTTTACGTGAAATTGGTTCAACCGTTACTGCGATTAGCACACACACGCACAGACAGACAAAAATTCGAAAAATCATTGTTTTTGGTTCTAATATGTTAATACAGTCATCACATAATAGTTTTTCTCATATATCTTCCATGTACAGATATCGATCAGGTATAAATTTATTATATGAATAGAAAATAACTAGTAATATCACAATATTCAATATTCGAACGTATCATAAATAAATATTTTTGTAGCGATTCAACATTATTCATTTTTTATTGTTAGAGTACGCCTCTATCATTGCAAACATTATATATTTTTTATTTTGCATTATTACGTCAACAGTCAACAAACTATGACTATTGTGTTTTTGACATTGGCAGCATGAACGTAAATAATGAATGTTTTATTTTATTCTAAATATTTCTGACACACATTCCTACTAATATTATCAATGCGAAATTATGTATGTATGTATGTTCCGTTGACACTAAAACGGATGAACGGATTTTGATGGAATTTGACATAAATATATTGGACCATGTAGACGAAGGCTACTTTTTATCCCGAAAAAAAAAAAAAAAAACTTTTTCCTACTCCTTCAAATTCAAATGGATGGTACGTGATAGGAGAGGACAGGATTGCATGCTTTTTATCATGGACAGAACGGGATATAACGGGACGGGACGGGGCGGAAAATGCAATATAGTCGACGGCGGTCATATTGAGTTTAAATAGCTGAGTTAGTACGCGAAATAATATGTTGTTGATGGGTACTGGACTCAAAAACTATATGCACCCGAACGAAGCAGGGCACCACCGCTAGTTATGTATGCATACATTTTAGCTGTTTGCTTTTCTTATATACCTCGAATATATACGGTGAAAGAGACTTTACGGGCGTCAAATAGTTATTCTAAAAAAGTTTTCATTTCTCGTATATTTTGTAAAAGATTACCTTTTTTTATATACTAGATGCCAGATACTGAGGCTCGAAGAGAAATTGGGACAAGGAGAGATCCTCTACAATGAGAAGTCCAGTGAATGCGCGCGCTTGATTGAGACTATGAATGAAACTCGAGAAGAAAACGCCAGGAACAAAGAACGCCATAAAGTACGAACCGAGACGATGCGAAGATACTTCCAAACTCAAATCGCTGATCTTGAACGCCAAGTGTCATACAGTCGAGCTCAGTGCAAAGCAGCGCACAAAGAAAAAGAAGATGTAAGTCCTCTTCCTTATAAAGCACTACCTGCTTTTAACTATCTTATATTTTATAAAATATATTATGAGGGTAAACGAGCAAACGGCTCGTCTGATGGTAAGTGATCACAGTCGCCCATGAACATCTGCATCACCATAGCGCATCGAGATGCAGTAAGCTACTACTCTCATTCAGTGAGAAGATCTTGCCAAATGCGGCGTGATCAACAATTTTTTTAAGCTAGTAGCCGACGCACCGGAGTAATATTTCTGAGGTCGTTCTCATGGTTACGGCAAAAACTGGCTATACCTAAACCTCGCTAGCCCTTTTTAATTGTGAACTAGTTCTCTGATATCGTTATGTTTCGGAAAAATGCTAAGTTTGTTTATGAATTGGAAACTCACTGCAATAATATTTGTGTCAAATCAACAAGTGCAAGAGAACTTATAAAGTCACGCTGTTGAATTCCAAAAAACTTCTGTTACTTTGATTAGAATTTCTAAATTGATGGATTCCTCCAAATGAACGAAAATTTCAGTATACTTAAACGAAAAAAAATTAATAAAGTATTTTATAACAGGCAGTGAGGTAAAAGTCAACCTGACTGGTAGGTTTTTTCTAACGGAACTGTATCAACAAGGAAGCAAATGTGTAGCATAACGTTTTAATTAATAATATTATTAATGTATGAGTTACATTTTGAAATAATATTTTCGTGAGAAATCTATTTGGAGATATGAATAACTGCACCGTTTGTCACGGCATAATCTAGATAATGAATACTGTAACCAAGAAACAGATCAAGTGGCATAAATAGAGCCGATTCATGGATCCTTTCACGAAGTGAACGAAACCTTTCAAGGAAAATCCTAAACAAATGAATGTTTTAGATCCGTCAACACATGCAGATTCAAATCAACAACCTTCAAGAGAGCTTCGAGTTGGCCGCCATGAGGCTCCGCGCTCTTCACACCCAGGTCACGTCGACTATGAACGCGTCGCTGGTGTTGCTTGCCGAGGATGAAGACTTCTAACTAATTTGTGTAGGATGGATTCAGTCCCATAAGGTCAATATCAGATTAAACTATCAAACCTACGTTCATTTTTCCCAAATGGCATCAATATTTTAGTCATAACACCGACATATCATGGCATATTATTTAAGAATTTATAAAGATTAATTTTAGATTTCTTTTTTAATATTATTTTTTTCTTTAAACCTTAATATTTTGGACCAGATGCGCTCCGCAGATTTACCCGCGTAGTTCGTAGCTATAGTAGTATAGTATGTTAAATAGCTTATAGTATTCCAGCTGGAACCAACCTCATAAAAGTAGTTGGCATATATAGGTAATTTAGAATTTCAAAGAATAATTTTATTTCTCTCTTTTTAAAAATTTTGGAAGAGGCTTAATTTTTTAAAATTATTTTTTATTTCTTCATTATTTAAATTTCTATAGTAGTAATTGAAACTAATTGCTTAACAATTATTTTTTGTTAAGCGCATGCACTATAAATCTCAGATTTATTTTCGATAGCTTCATCTAATATTAATCTTATGGAGTCTAATATAATATTGTAATTATTTGTTAAAATGTTATATTATTATATTTTTAAAATTATTTAATAAATTTTGCTTGATGAACATTTCGTTTTATTTCTGTAGTATGACTATTTGATAGATCCAACCATGTGTGTACAAGGTACTAGTTATTATGTAGTCACTAGGCTACAGACATAAGTTTCTAATATGAGAAAAATAATGCGTGATTTTTACAAGCTATTATCAATATTATAATATTGCATGTAATCGCGACGTATTGGCACATAGTTATTTAGATAATAGTAATGAATTATTCGCCGATATTTTATTTTTTATGTTATTGACACTAGTATTCCGTCAAATACATTATTAATTACTTAAAGTTAAATGCAAAAGGAATATTTAGTGGTTGCTTTAGAGTTTTTCGTATTCGCTCGAATACCATATTAAGCGCGTAATAGCTAGCGACGCTGGCAGCCTACAATCAGCTAGCATTATTTGAACGGAACCAAACGGCGTGCGCGCCCTTGCTCGACTTGAGGTCGTGCCTCTCGACTTACTGCCTCGTTTAATGTCAACGCATAACACCGACCTTTTTATAACTACATTTTATTTTAAATATATTTTTTTCTTTTCACGAACTTGTTACGGTTTTACTCTCGATCCTGGCGCAACCTGTTCTCCGATTGCGTCGGCACATTCCCTTTTTCAGTGCAACTACTGGCTCTTTGTTCAATGTATGCGCTTGTTACGCAGCACCGCTTATGTTTATTATTACGGACAATTTTAAGTCTTTATTATCCTACAGAAAGATTGAAGTATCTACTATAAATGCCGGTTGGTCGTTGGTCCTTGCTCGTAATTATTTACGCAACAATTAGCAAAATACATGTTACGAAACGTTTAATGTTATTGAATTCTAAGGTTATTATGGTCGGCTTTTGTTATGGCAACGCGTGCAAAAAACCATCCTCAATAATAAAATCACACGTACTCATTAGTAGCGTTGCCGCCGAGGCCTGGCCGTTGCCTGTCTAACTTACTTGTCCTCGACCACAGCTTTGTAATTATGTGCCTTACTCGAACAGCCATTATATCATCACTATAACTAATTTGTATTTTGTCATATATTATGTTATAGAGCTTGTTATTCAGTACAACTTAAATTATTGGCACATTAAAAAAAAATACACATTTGGACCCGTTAAGCATTTGAATCTTTTAAAAAATAGGAAAGAAACTTGAGGCACTGTTTATTTTAGACAGTTAATTAATTTCAGTTTATGCAAGAAGGAAGTACACCATTGTTAACAGTTAAAACGCTCATTCTTTTGTTTCAATGTTACATTATAAAGGCCTGTGCAATAATTTCTGAATGCTTCGAATGTCTTGGAGGCAATTAATTGTATTTCTCTCAATCCGATTAGGTACGAAGCAATCATATTCCACTGAGACCCGAGAAAATCTTATTACAGGTACGCAGCGCGCCGGACTTGCTACTTTCTCCGCTGATTGCTTCCGACTTTATTCCCTCTTGTTCTTTTACACTTATTTAAAAAGCGTTGTAAAATGACATAGCCCTGGCTAGAATATTGAATGTGGAATGTATAAGTGGGTAACCGATTGTGTAATGTCAGTAAGTAGGCACAAGATTTACGAGTACAAAGTAATTATAACTAGGAGATGAAATAAAACATCAGATTCCACTCAAACTCATATATTTTGTTTGATTTTTATGTTTTTGGTGCTCCATTTTTTATTTGTTTGTGTCTTTCTTTAAGTTATAAATTAATACTAATAATAGTAAAGGATTCGCGAAACGCGCACAGCCTCCGTTAATGGGCAATGGGAGCTCCGTGCACTTTCCGAGTCCCGGGCAATGAGCTCGGCATAATAAATAATACAATAAGGTACAAAAGGAATTCATCGAAGTACCATCGGATGGTTTTCACACTCGCTCACACTCGCTCCACACACGCCAACAACAATCTTACATCTATAATATCACTAACTATACAGAATGCGACAAGGCCGCGTGCACTGAACCGTTGATGTGTATTAAAGGTAGGGCAATCACTCGAAATGTGAGCCCTTAAGCTTCTTGACGGCGTTGGTGAGATGCAGCATTTCAGTGTTCAGCTGCCAGATGAGCGTCTCCAACTTGTCCACGGAGTCCAGCACCTCCACGCGCTCCGTGTGCGGGTTGAAGCGCACCTCGAAGGGGCGGGACATGGTCGACACCCAGCGTCTAAACCGACAAATCCCACGTTAGAACTCAATCTAAACTAACACAAAAATACCAGATGCTACAAGTAACAGAAATAATTTTACCTAAATTTATCTTTGGCATCTTCGAAACTCTCAGCTACGTAATAGATAGGCTGATACTCTTGATCTTGGTAGGGCTGCACGGAAGTAGTGGCGGGCTCGAAAGGTCTAAGTTCGGGCTTGTCGCTCAGGGCGTGAAGTAGTTCTCCAATGGAGGACAAAAGAGCCGCACCGTAAGCCTTCAGTTGTTGGTTCTCCTTGCAGAGTCCGAATTCAACCGTGAACCAGTACACCTGCGCAAAGAAAATAACATTCACATTCGTGTACTGCCCAATGGCTGTACTGCAATATAAATAACAGTTCGCAAGAGCATGGGCCCATTTAACACATAATCGCATTGCTATAGACACAGTAAAGTACATGGAAATTGTTCCCGAAACTTACAGTTGAGAGTTTTTCGATTTCAGGATCCGAGGCGCCGAGTGAAGCTAGTCCGATTTCTTGCGAGAACTGGGCGAAGCTGGGATCCGCCAAGAGCGGAATATGTCCAAGAAGCTCATGGATACAATCACTGAAAATAAATAAAGTATAAATCCTTCGGGCCAACCTTACACCTCCAATTGAATTAGTGTCGGTCTAGATGGTCTATAACTACACAGCGAATGAATTGTAAAATTCCTTCTTTTCTCTAAAGTGATTATTAATTCAATAACTGTTGCCTTTGATACTAAAAACTTGTCACTGGATGACGTCGTAGCGCTTTAACTAAGTTATTAGAAGCGGGAAGTTTAACGATGTTACAGTTCCATTACGGCGCTTCGCTTCCAACCCGGGCAATAATACTATTTTCTCAATAGGAGAAGTGTTTGCAGTCCCGCAGATACTCGTGTATTCTGAATATAAGACGTAAATCCTGGCCATCAACATAACAACTAAACGCTTTGAACTATGTTTCCGAGTGTATATACATAATATGTTTTGTTATTACATTATCGACAAGGACTTATTGCGTAATTATTTCCGCAAAAATACTCGTCAAGGCAGAATTCAGAACATAATTAAATTATCGGTAACGAATGATTTTGGGTTTGTACGCGAGGTACAGGTTTAATATTATATATCCGCAATTTCCGTGTTTACAAATGGCGTAATCTTTTTTATACCATACCTAATATATTATGCAGTAATTTATCTGGCACATACTTGCATATTAATTATGCAGCTTTAAATAAATATTTGGATGAGGTAACTTACGGTTCAGGGGTGTGGAAGGGAGAATTGGCATGGCGCACGTATTGTGTGGACTGGAACACGCGGAAGGCCAGCGACGCGAGGAAGTCGCGAGCGGTGAGAAGACCAGCAGCGGGGCGGAGAGTGAAGCCAGTGTGTTGGCGCAGGAAACTGCTAATATCCTCCAGCTGAGGAATGCGGTGAGGCACGAAGATGTCGGCAGCCTGCAGTTTGCCGAATGCCGCTTTGTATTCCTTGCAGGCGTGCTTGGGCATGAGGTCCAAGACAGTGTTGAACACTCGCTGCCAGGTAGCGTTCTCGCTCTCGGTGTACGAGATGGAGGGAATTGGGTCACCATACTTGTAACCGAAAGCAATCTCGGCGATTTGCTTCCTGCGCTCTCTGTACTCCTTGTCAGCAAAACCAGGGTGGTTCATGTCCAACTCCGGTTCAAATTTGGTCATCAAATGGTTGCAGTTGTCGAGGTCGGAGGCGTGGCGAGGGAACCACGGGGTTTTGCTAGAGATGTTCTCAGTCATGAGATTGACGCCGGCGAAAGCCGTCGACTGTCGAAGAGATCTAATCAATTGCAGAAGATTGGTACGTGACATAGCAACCTTCAGCAAGGCATCAAACTGGACACCAGTGACTTGAGACGGGCGAGTTTCAAGATGTTGAACGCATCCCTTGTAGTTGTCGATGGTCTTAAGGATGCGAGCGAGGGAACCCATTCCATCACGCATATGTAGAAGCAAAGCAGCTTGTTGAACAGCTTGCTCTGCTTCAGGGGATTCACTTGCAGCATTTTGAAGTATAACTTCTTCTTCAGTCAGAGTATAGTCTGTAAGAAAAATAATATATCAGTAAAAGTTTTTAAATATCTACGAAAGCTATACCAGTTTCCAAGATTGCCAAAATTTTCTGAGCTTATGTTAATACTAACCCGCATCAGCTCTGTCTTTATCATCGCCAATGTCTGCGTCCGCTAAAGGTAACAAAAGAAAATAAAAAAATAAAATAACGAACAAAAAGAAATAAGTACAAAGAATCAAAAGTTTTAAAAACAAAAATTACCGAGGTGACCGTTTTTAGTTTCATCTTGTTGGGTTCCATCTTCGACAGTTGGAGAGTTATCGCCATTGCCAATATGAATTCCATCTTGGCTAAATTCAGAGTCCAAGCCAGAGTCTACACATAAAATTAAAAAAGAAAACATAAAAACCATGCAATAAAAAAAAAACAACCAAAATAAAAAAAAAAAACTCGTGACACGTGCGTTTTACACCTTCGTCGGGGTCATTGATAGTCTCGAAGGGGTCAAATCAGTTTATAGTATTGCAAACATCTTGTACAACCAGTCTTGTGGGAGAGACACGAAGACTAATGTTTTTAGGATGAGTAGGAACACAAGAAGGTCGTATGCATACCATTGGCGCGGGCGCGAGCTTCCTCCAGAACACTTTGTTTCGTCTGTTTTACAACCAGGGTTTCGAAGCGGGCGTCGTCTACAAGCGAGCGACGGCGGGATGGGTAGCCGTTCTGTAACAATGCATTATTTAAATTAATATATTATTTCTCACGCGTTGTAATGATGATGATGATGGCATTATGATTTTGTCAATGACGCTTGATTGTCTTGAATTATGCATTTACTGTGAATCGTAATTTTGTTGTCATGTTTATTCATTATTAAGTTGTTAGTACGCTTATTATAATCAGGGTTAAGTATGTAACATACCTAAATTTTTACGTGCAATCATTATAAATCCTTTGTTGTTAAATAAATGAACGCCTGATGAAACTGTCTTAATATAATTTACGTTTCCTATCGTAAACACGAAAGCCTAAAAGTGAAGAGCGTTAAATGTTAAAACGTAGTGTGTGACCGCAAAATACAAAGGGACTTTCTGCGAAAATTGTTTTGATCCTCGAAATCCTCATAAATATAAAGCGGTCATATCGCATTATATTTCATGTGCGAGCAAGAATTGCTTTTACGAAGTTCCTAAGCTTATTTCCTGCGTGTGGCCGGGTGTAAAGTGCTTCCATTATTCCCCTCTCAGCACTCGCCGGATGCGACGTCTGACGGTTGAAATCTTTCAAAGGAGCTGGAGTTTCTAGACCGCTGCACTCGAATGGAATCAATTACTACAATTACTTTGGATTTTGTTGCGTCTGCGTCTCAATGGGAAGCGGGCGCTGAGTAACCGCGTTAAAGTCTTTCCTTAGCCGCTTCAAGTTTTAATTGCAATGTCACAATATCGAATCTAAAGGATCTTTATAGTGTCGTTATTGTATCTATTGTATATCAATATTTTTTGGGTCTATGATAATCAATTTGTTTATGTGATATTACGTTTGGCTATAAGAAAAAAAAGAACGCGCGGTGAAAAATTTACATAAATATGATATCTAAATAATCCAACGATTTATTCGAAAAAGCAAATCCTCAGTAGCTGTTTACGTCAAAATCCCTGCGGGTGGGAAATACGTGGACAAGTGGCAGTATTGTGATTTGATGCGGGTACAGAGGTGCTATAACAATGGATAATAGGCGTATTTTTGCTTCATTCAAGCTGCCTGCCGTTGACTTTGATATGGTAATGCGAGTGGCAGTGTAATTTCCGTCGCATAGCGTAAAGGAGCCGCGGGGTGCGCGGGCGGCAAGACCTAGCATTTTCCACTAGAGTGGCCGTGCAGGCCTAACTATGTGTGTCAAGGGTTGCGCTAATCACTCGCTATTGTTAACTGCCACCCGAAATGGAATAAACTTATGAACCGCGTAGAAAATGTTCAAATCGGAAAATCTTATGTTTGTTTACGTAAATCAATATCGCGGAAACAGTGTCGAGTTGTCTAAAGGTCCGCCTAACTGGAGCGGGTTGGATTCGGAATCCGGTTGATTTAGCCTTGGGGTGCCCGAGTGGCCACTTCACCATTCCAATCGGTCGGCGGGTAATTAAACCAAGCCGGAGAGCGCCGGACGCCGACCTGCCTCCACCCTCCTCGCTATTCTATTGCCTACACCTATAATGGCCATTTGATTGATTGTTAACACGTTTAGAGACGACATTTTGGATTCAGATAAATGCGATTATGACGTAAATATTCCGTTTACATCTTTTATTCTACAGAAATATTAACATACTTATACCGGTTCGATTATTTAAATAAGTATTTCTTTATTCAAACTATAAACAGTGTAAACAAGTTTTTGCTAAACAAAAGATCGATCCAGACAAAGGAAGTGATCGAATAGACTTGAATTACGTTTAATATGCAAAAAATGAATAATTGCCATAGCCAGAACAATCCGTAAATTATGAATAATTTGACCGCGACGAAGAACCTCTATTGGTCAAGGGCGTATCTAAACAGCCTCGGATCTGTTATATACAGATTTTAGATTTAGTTCTCGCGTGACGTTGTCTAATTAAAACCCAAACAATTGTTGCGCCGTACAGTCATTAGGCAGAAAATAGGTTATCGAAATTTTCATTGGATAGGAGCTCTGACATCAGCGAGTCGAGGTAAAGGAGCGCGCTCGTCCGTCGTGTGACATGATTAAAATTTAACGATCAGTACCGATTGTAGTGGTCCGGTGAGCGTCGCACTGGCACGCATTCCGACCTTCTACGGTCAAGGAAATACAATCATTCAGGTGCCAATTATAAAATGCACGTTAATTATAACACGTTAGTTACAGGCCTAGTTGATCGCACAGCGCACACAACCAAACAAACAATAAAGTAGTCGCATGGCAGCACAGAGCTAATATCTACCGATAGTTATAAGTATTTCAACATTTTGCTCAACGATATGAAGGGCTTTTATTGAATACTGACTCTGGTGTAGGTCGCATAGAATATTTCGCATCAGCTTCGTAACAGATGGGCACTGAGTTGTTAATATATAATGGGATAATATTAAAAGCCAATCACGTCGTAATTATAGCAAAACTGACATCAGGTAAGTATTACGAGTCAGCACCTTGAATATTGACAATGCTGATTAATCTTGGTTTAGACAATGATGAGACTTATAATTAGCGGATTTTTTCCGCGGCCAGTGGCAAGCGTGAAGCGAAATATCCGGCGCGTGTTCACGTACGTACATACGCGGTTTGCTTAAGGTTCGTACGCGCTCTTTTAATCTTTGTTAACACGGCCTGTGGTTTTGTGCTTTAATGTTATTGTTTGGCGGGCTGTTACATAATTTGTCACACGATATGAGAAAGTGGTGTCTTAATTGCGAGACGAAATAATGAGATTGCGTGATCCTTGCCCGTCCGGCGTACGTAATGACACCCGTGGAAATCACGACTCAACGTACAATTAACGAAATATTTACAAGTGAAAACAAAAATTAAATCATTAATTCGACTGGGTTCATCTCCTTACACGTCGCTTTCACACGATTTCTTTAACATTCACCCATTATCGAGGTTTTCTCGAATGTTTTACGCCGTGTGTCAAACAATGCTTTGTGATGATTTGTGTTAGCAAATTGTATAAGCATAAAAAATTTTCATTAGTTTTAGCAATAAAAACAGTGTCTAACATTGTACAAACTCCTACTTTTATGATTACAAAATATCTATCTACAATTTGTATATTGAATAATTTATAACTGTTTAATTATGCAGTAGAATTTTATCATTTCCAATAATATACTGGCAATTCAGCTCGGTGAATTTATTTGATTTTAACTAAATTACCTTTATTATTATTATATTTTTTTTATTATCTGTGTTACAAATTACAATTCGTTATTTTTTGTTCTAGTTTTTGTATTGAGTAACTTGCGAAGTTACGCTACAAGGCTCCCATGATAAAACTAACAAAAGGCGGCAATTTTGAATTCGTGCCAATAAAACTTTAACAAAGTAGTTCAACACAATATTTAACGTTATAAATCACTTTATGAACTAAAGCAAACGATGTTTATGCTTTGAAGCTAACGTGGAAACAGATTACTTTTGTGATCGGTCGTTTTGCAATATTTAATATAATTTTAAGCTTTTAAAATAAATATTCTTAGGTTCACGCCGACCCATCACAATAGCAGGGATGACATGAATGATTACCATAAGATAATGAGCAAGCAATGTGAAGCTGGCCATGGGATCAAGTCCTGGCCTGCAGAAGGCGAGCTCCTCACCTCAATGCTGTAGGATTTCTTGATGGCGAACATTTCGCGGTTCTTCTGGGCTGCTGCGACTGCCATTTCTTCTCACGACACACCACTGGGACCGGTAGAGCCTGAACGAGGGGTTCACTGCGCGTCTAGCTAGCGTATTGTCTGCGAGAGCTTTTTGTCTCGACCACGGGCTTGTGCCTGTCTGTCTGCGACTCGAGCTGTCGTATTACTATAGCTAACTAAACTTAGGATTGCAAACAGACCAATGCATGATGATCGTTCGCAAGAACAGTTTAAATAGTGTTAGGCGCGCGCCTCCCACCCCGCAGCGCCTTTCGTCGCGCATGCGTCATTATCAGCGCCCCGCGTGCGTCCCGCGCCCCTCCCGCGCCCTCCGAGCCTGCGAGCACGCCAACATCAACCCTCAACCCTCGATTCCAATACGCCATCGTCTCAAAAAATCACGAGGTAATTTTTGGTACCACCATGGTGTTCCATCAATGTCACATGAGATCCTAGTTTGGATCCGGTCGTGTACTCGGAAAAAAATTGAAATATATTTTATTGAAAAAGCGAACTGTATGCGTAATACAAAAATCACATTTAAACAATATAATTTTAATCGTGGTACCGTCATGCCATGTATTATTTAGGTGTTTAAAAAATGCATTAGCTTTGTTTTCTTACACTATGAAAAACTTTATGCCAACTTAATGCTAAGCTGCTCATGTTTTTTTACATATACATTTACTCAAATCCGTATTTTTTCTGGACGCAGGAGATGAACACAAAAAGTATATTTACAAATAAATAATGTCGCAAACTGAACATAAACTTGAAAACTAACTTGAAGGATAATGACCAGAGGTTAATTATATTCTAAGTATTTATAATTGTCTTGTCCTTTTATGGGCTTTCTTTTTATATAATCAAATCACGGTTAAATATGACAAAAAAGATTTGGACTACTGTATTATTTCCCAAACATAATAATAATATTTTTTGTGTTCACATTCAACAAAATTAGTTACTTAAATTTAATATTTGAAAAAAGCGCATCTCAATCACAAGGTATTTATTTTTATAAAACAATTAAACATGTTGACATTTTTATAAAAAAATTAAACATGTTGACATTTTTATTGCACAATACTGGAATACAAATAAGTGAGAAAAAAGTGTAGAAAATAATTTTCATAATATTAATGTAATTTGGTATCCAATGCTTCCGATATTCTTTAGAAGGAACACAGCTATTAAACCGTAATTCATTACAAAATACCTACAAATGATTTATCAAATAACATGAAAGTAAATAGTATTCAACTATTATCGTGATTATTTTTGACTAAGTTTATTTTATAAATAAATAAATACACCCAACAGTCACATACATATTCCTGACCTCACACTAAGATCGAGTCTTGTGTCGTGGATATCAGAAGCTACGAGAGACTTTTCGGTCTTCGGAAGTTTAAAATTTCTAATTATTTTTGAACAGTTAGTTTTTTTTGTTTTCCTCTTAGCCTGTTATTTAGCAGAAACTGTTATATTCATATTTTGGTGTCTTTCTAATTATGTTTGCCTTTAATAACGGTGGTAATTTCTTTTAATATATTTGTATCTATGTCTTTGACCCCATTGTTCAAGTCTTACATGGAAATATCACACGACAATTTATACATTTGAAAAGTAACAAACACATTTCTGATCTTAAGAACATATGAAACATAATTCAGAATATATTTATAGTATTTTAAATTAGATACACCTTTTGTACGTTGTATTAAATAAGGTGTAGATGAAAAAACTTAAATTAACTATAAACGTTCATTATTATTGAATGGTATATTAAAATAAAGTCAATGCAAATATAAAAGTCTACTAAAAAGTCCATGAATAATATGTACAGACACTTTTACTCTGTCAAATATTAATTTACTCATAGACATAATGATTGTACTGTATGCGTAAGGTTGCATCTATTGAATTTTCCCGGTATACCGCGAGTATGGGATTTCCCATTCGTTGTATGAAACTTTCCCTGTTACACTGATATATAGTGCTAGCATATGAGATAAACGTAAGTTACTATTTCTTATAAATCGCCTTTATTTCATGTCAAATACATCTATTTTTATACCATCATATAATTATTGCATAATTCTAACTAGAATCGGATTTTGGACAATTAATTTCATACGTATATAGTTTATATTTTTTGTAAGTTCAAAAGTTTTCTATAAATAATGATACTTAGCACACCGGCTGAATATAACCTTCAATTTGCACTATTTTAATGTCTATATGGGTGTATCTAAATGCTTGAATAAGAATGCTTAATCAATGTTATGGCAACCCAATCTCAGAGTAATGAGCGATAAAATATAAACAATAAAAAACAAATACATATATATACAGATAGCTATACACATAATTTTGTATTTCTCGAAATATTTAAAATGTACAGAAACTTTCCTTAGGGAAAATGCGTGAAGTGACATGTTTCTTGTGGGCACCATACCTAGGTGTTGTGGTTTCTTTAAGAAATATTATCCTTTATTCTGTTAAAAAAACAAAGTGGCTGTTTGTGACAATATGATGTTTACAGAATAATCGCAATAATTATTTTCAATCGACTTCAAATAACATATATATGTGTACCTACATATTTATTTTGATATAATTATGTTAACAAGGCTACTCTGTATAGTTTATTAATGTTATGTACATATATTTATAACTTAAATCTTAACCCTCCCAAAACATTAAAATTTTTATTATTATTATAGCTGAAGGATTAATTATACTATAAAGTTTATTGCGGAAAAATTGTAGTGTAAAGTGTTCATACTTTTCAGTGTTTATTTCCATTCAATATACTATAATATTAACTGAATGAAAGACTCAGCTGACAAAACCACAAAGGTGTTGATAGTCAACAATGACTAATACGAGTAATAATGGTACATACGACCACTATGGATGGAGATGACGTGTGGCACGGTTCTTTACCATTCTGGTAGTGACGCAAAATTAAAAAATAAGTAGCTCGCATGTATTTTGTAATATAATAAAATATGATATTTATTTAGTTAGGTCTCAGTTCATCACGCTGCACTGGAGAAATTCGAATCGGTGTTTCGAGAGCCACCATGTTAAAAATGTTGTATACATTTATGACTTGATGACTATGGTGCCCAGGTTGAGGAGTCTACATTATATATGTGTGAGTACGTGTTTTCTGAAGTCGAAAGGCTCGATTTGTCCGGTACTGAATATTTCCGATAGAGTTAATCCAAATAAACATTATTCATCAGCTGTAAAGCAAATGCAAAACATTGACAGAAATAATGAAGTCACATTTTAACCCATTCTTACTTACGCAAATAATTCGAAGGAAATACCTCAGCCCACCAATCGCAGGAAAATCGTAATATGATAACAAATTTCGAAATACGTTCACTATAATTAATAACATAGACTGCAAACTCGTTTCATACGTCACATGTTTGGGTTTACCGTGGGTGTCATAAAACGGCACACATTTATCACACAATCCAACCGAGTTGCGTCGTCAAAAATCAACATAAATCTGGGGATTCCATACATTTACAGTAGCTTTTCGTATGACGTATAAAGACCATAAAGCCCATTTTTTTTCCATATAAATAAATTTCCAATAACATAAATATACTACGTAATTTTAATATGACGTATTCATACTTGATATGTAAAAATTTACATTTAAAATAAATTTTATTAGCACTAAAATAGTTAGACTATCCGCATTTTATTTATATCTAATTAAGTATTAGTATGCATTAATATCGCGTTATTTTTAAAAAGGATCCGCCGACATATTAATGTTTTAGTCATCATTCCTACAAATTTTACAATAGAGTTTGAGCATTTAGTAGCTTTGGAGGAAAAAGCTCTTCCTGAAATTTCATACATGTATCTAGTTGTCATAAGCCTGTAATATAGTAAATATATAAATAATTTAGGTAATAACAAAAAAGTCCGTCCCAAATCGTGCTATCTCTGCTTACCCATCAACGTAAGTGTATGAATGCATATAAAACAAATAACGAACCTAAAAAGAAAGCAAAAGTGTTTGAATCATACGGCCGCTTAGCACTGAGAGATATGTCCTTACGTAAATAAAATTTATGGTTTTTTTATGTTATAAAACAGTTAATGCAGCGGTATAACGCTCGACCTTATGTGATGAAGGAAAACATCGTGCGATAACCCGAGACGTACAGGTTATCCCAACTGCCCAAAAGCATGCGGATAACAGAAACGAACCTTGCCTTAAGTGAATGAGTTTTACATTTTTTATACTCGACAGCCTCCGTGGCGCAGTTGGTTAAACGCCGGCTATGAGAAGAGAGGCCGCGCGTTCAATACCTGCTCCGAGACATACATAATTGGTGCTGCCAATTAGTATTCGTTTTGGGTATTTATAGATAGTTCTTCCGCGGTTTCTGATACCCTTGAGAAGACATGTACCTCATTATGGGGTGAGGTATATTATTATCAGCTGGGTGTATTAATTTAACATATCATCAGGTTGTTACTCGTATAATCACTGAAAAGCCACAAGACTTCCGTGTATTTTTAATATAATTTTTTGTTAGTAATAATGTTTTACTACGTAGATAAGCATTTAGCAATCATGCGATGATGGTTCTATAGTCTTATTTTGGTGAGTTACGAAACAAGAAAATTTTCTATATTACAAAATAATGTATCCCATTAAATTGGACACAATATGTTGATTTGTCTGATAAGGCAAGCCGTGAATATAAGTGTGTATACCCCAGCAAATTATGTCTCAGAAATCATATCTAGGTCATGTTTTTTCCAAACTTTGCCACTAAATTATGATGCGACCGGTTTTTTAATTATGTTTTCGTCACTGACTTCCTTAGCATTATGTACAGAAATGAGAGATGGGAACATTACTATACTTAAATAAATAATTGGTTACATTCATTAATATTTCAGTCATTTGTCATTTGTATCTGTTTATCGTTACATATGTTACTTAATGTCACGTAATCTACTGGGACAATCAGATCCTATAGACCTACTCAAACTTGGAAAATCCCTTTTGTTTGATACTATTTTTGTCTCCATAATTATATTTTTCCGAGTTGCTGAGTAGGTGGCTGCTCGTAAAATTATAAGCCAAGTGTTGCTGTTCCATAAAAATAATGTTAATCCGACCCCTTGTACGTGGGGAAACTAGTCGGAGAAGGAGACATATTTTAGCCTTTATTCTGTTCTAATGTTATTTTCACGTCATAGTGTTATAAGCCTTTTTTTTAGTATAGTATAGTTTTTTTTAAGTCACGGTATAAGAAAAATACCTTGTTTTTGTTCACGAAGGTGACACAGATGAGCCTTTAATTGTTATGGTTCGTAGTATTTATGATAATAAATGATGACATATATTTTGTTCCTGTTGTTGTGACGTCACTTAATGGTGTTTTGCCTTGAAAAAGTCATCTTGGTTTGTGGAAATCCCGATTTAGTAGGCTTAAAAAAATACATAAAAAGGCCATGTTCCTTGTTTGAGTAATACTACAAATGACACATAATATCTACTCCTTATTAATGCATTTCACTTAGGTACTTTCCTTAACTTTTATAGTTTACTTTTAAAAATTATGGTTTATAGTTTATTGGAGAATATTTTTATAACAGCATTGCTTTTTACTTACTCAACATACCTTAATAACTTAATACCATGGATAGCTTTACACACAAAAATGTTCCATTAACAACACCCAGTCCTGAGCAAATACCTGTGAGCCATACATTTACTGGAACCCGCATCCTTCGGCGCAGAAGGAAGACTTGTTACCCCCTGAGCTTATCATCTCTAGTCGCTTGTTCCTAATCGGTCAAGAAGTAAATAAATGAATAACTTAAAGGCTTTAAAGTATCTACCCTATTTCCCATTATACTAAGAACTGATTTGTAATGCTCAAATATATTTACATATTTCAAAACGTTATCTCTCTACTACGTATTTTTTAAATGAACTAAGTGATTTTTTCAACAATTCAGTAGTTACTCTGGCTACAATGTCCTTCAAACCGGAACACAGCAGTGCATTTACATTGCTGTATGGCGGGAGATGTGGTCTATTTTTTTGGTATGTTGAGTAATTTATTAAACAAGAAAATCTTCTTTTGTGTTTTTTTTGTTGTTACTTTTTGTTTGTTGTTGTTTACGCAAGATTAAAGGTATATAACATGTACAAGAACGGTGATAACAATGCCTTGGGAAGTCAGGTAGTATAAAGGTAATGTCCTTCTTGTTTCTGGTGTCTTATATTTAACGGAACTGATATGTGTACAAAAAAAGTAATAAATCGCAACACCTAAGTAAAAACATACGTTAGTAATGTATGTCATTTTAGTTAAAATACTCTTGACCGTTAAAATTCAGGTGTATATTAAGATAATAAAAAATCACGAAAACATGCAAATTATTAAAGGTTTTAGTTCACATTTAACATATTTTTGTCTAATATAAATAAAAAATAATCTGTCTATATAAATAAAAATAAAAATGTATACTCGTAGGTAATATATCAGGTTCCTAACAGACTATCTGACAGAGAGTGTAAAATATTATCCAAGTAAGATGTTTAATACTAAACTGATATTTAAATAAATATGTTTATAGCTATAACAGGGTCTATAAAGGTTGAAGTAAAACATTTTAACTGAAAACAAATTTATTCAAATGTCAAGACAGAAGTACTTTAACCTTTTAAGTGACAACCATAACACCGAATGTCTGAAACTATTAATAAAATAAACGAATGTATCTCTCAGCCCTGTCACTTAAACCCCGGTGACATAAAATTATTTATACAACTAATGTTGGAACAAAAACGGTTCCCGTCCGCTAAGGGTTAAGCACTTTTATAGCAAAGTTATTGTGCTCGTAAAAACATTTTCTTTTACTTGTCCGATCTGAGGTGGGGAATGAATCTCGGCTTTTAGCTATTTAAGGGCGTTTACGCACCCACTCCGAATCTATTCAGAAAATATTTTGAAAATATTAGTATGGTTGATAGTGCTAGGAACGCGAATTCCGTCACTATCTCACTTTGGATAATGATTTAAAAATCAAATAACAATATTTTGACAATGATTATCTTTGCAAAAACATTTTATTAAGTTATCAAAACATACAAGAGTTCATGATATTGAGATATTTTAAAAAAGAGACTAGAGTAGACATAATGAAAAAAATGATCTACTATTTACAAATTTACAGAATTGGTAAAATAAAGCTAAATTAAATAAAGTTTAAGTTTAGGAGGGGGGAAATTTTTGAGGGAATTTGGGATTTCTATCGGGGCCAATTTGTAGCCCTCACCGAGACGGTTCCGAGGATACCAAGCTCGGTGGGTCCACGACCTTTATTGGCCGAGATAGGTTTAGGGGGGTGAGGTAAAAATTTTAGGTGGGGGTAGGGGCGGGGGGGGGGGGGGGGGGTTAGGTTTCGTGGGGGGGCTATTGGGCACCTTAAAATATTTTTGGGTGGGGAAAGTTGTGGAGGGGGAATTCGGGAATTCTGTTGGGGCAGGATTGTAGGCCTCACCGAGCCGGTTCTAATGAACCCAGGGTCGATGGGTCTACGATGGATATTGGCGGAGATAGGAATAGGGGGGGTGAGGTAAACATTTTGGGTGGGGGTAGGGGCGGGGGGGGGTTAGGTTTCGTGGGGAGGCTATTGGGCACCTTAAAATATTTTTGGGTGGGGAAAGTTGTGGAGGGGGAATTCGGGAATTCTGTTGGGGCAGGATTGTAGCCCTCACCGAGCCGGTTCCAATGAACCCAAGGTCGGTGGGTCTACGATGGATAATGCCGGAGATATGAGTAGGGGGGGGTGAGGTAAAATTTTTAGGGTGGGGGTAAGCGGGGGGGGGGGAGGTTTCGTGGGGAGGCTATTGAGCACTGTTTTAGATTTAGGGTGGGGGAAGGCCAGAGGGGGGGTAAGGATCAAATTACAAAAAAGTGGGTGGGACTTAAAATTTTGGGTGGGGCTTGGAAACGGTTGGGGGTGTGGCTTACTGAAGTGGGTACTAATTTACTAAATAAAAAAAGATGGCGCGTAACGGAAGAATGTGACGCGTAACGAAAAATTTTTTCCAACCCCGATAAAGAAGTTTCACTTCAAAAATGTCCTCGTTCCAATAGAATGCATTAATTCCTGTCGATACCACAGCTCCGTAGCCATATCAATGCGGTTAAGGGCAAAAGGAAAAACTACAGGTAATAGTGGCAAAGTATTTAATCTCATATTTCTTCGGTTAAACCCGCTCCGCAATTTACTCTTTCCTCGTATCAGGTAATGTTGCCGTAGATACTGTGTTGATGATAATAATATATCCACGCATTTAATGTCCTCACGCCACACCTCCTAAATTCAGCTGTAATATAAAGATTTCTCGACGTATTATTAGACGCATTTTGCGGCTAGAATAACTTTGCATTGATATTTGAACGATTGAGGAAATGTCACCGTATTAAAAATTATTCATAAAAGCCCGTTTCGAAAAATATGATTATCCTAAACTAATTGACGTCACGGGGCCGATTATAGAAGCTTAAGCTAATTCTTTAGCGACATGCATATTATTGCATATTGTTTTGTTATCGTGGGTATGGTAATTGTTCCTAGGGAAATATCATTTTCACTATTAAACGATTAGTATGTAATGAGGCAAGGCGATCTGTAAATCTGATAAACATTTACTATGAGTATTAATTAGTATTATTTAGTAAATATCAATGGCTAGTCGAGTCAAAGCCGCAGCAGGCTTGAGTAAGCCACGGAGATAATGACCAGATTCACATAATGTATTTTACTGGTTTGCGCGTCTCTAATAATCGCATACGAAGGATTCTTGGAATATGATTTTACGTTACCTCAATATTGCATTTATAAAATATTTACCTTAATGACAATTGCTTTATCCGTACATTTCCTCGTTTTAAAACATAACTCATGAGGAAAGAGTGATTCAAAGCCGGGAACTTACCTTTTTTGCAATGTTACTCAACATTTGTCAATTAATCAAGTCAGGCGAAGAGTTACTAGAAATATAAATGCATACAAGTTAAGAGGAATTTCCGCGTACGTCACAAATGTATTAAGTTAAATCTGCCGAAATGTATGTAGAAAGTTGTAGCGGCTGGGGAATTCCTTGTCGAGTCTGCGATACACAGACGTCAGTGGCTCGGAGTCTGAGTCATCGCTAGGTCGGCAGCAATCGGAAGTGCGAGTGACGACAAATTCGCGCGTTCGACTCCGCGACATCGACGCGCTATTTTTTTTCTCGTCAGTTTTTGCAAGTTGTTTACAAACGGACCGATTAGCATTTTAATTTGTTTATGAAGTGTGATGAGTAACATGCGTCTCATTTTGTGTATAATGATTGATTGGTATATTTGTTACGTATTTTTAAGAAGTCAATACTACGATTTTTTAGCCTATGAAAGCAACATTACAATTAAGATTAGTATGTTATTGTCATCCGGTTTCCATTGTCATAATAGTGTTAGTTTCGTGATTAACCAAGGATAACTTTTATAACATAATGGTTAATTATGGTGGTTATTTATCTCTACATTCGTAACTTTCGCTTTGCCACAGAAGTACTAAATCGTAGTATTAGTATATCGTATGCGACAATAAATAACCTGGCACTACGTATTATTTGATATTCAAAATTATGAAAGACAAAATCCGTTCAATGATTAATGTACACTCAATATACGTTTATATACGGAATAACAATGAAAATTGCTCAAATCCTTCACTCAGGACTAAACAAAGATATTTGCCGATCACCCGCCCTCAAAGCCGTCGTTGAACTCCTTTTATTTAGTTCCTTAACCGCTCGCTCATTGCCACCCGTCAAAATGCTGGCATATAATGCGATCATGTGAATGCACGTCAAGAAAATTAAGTCTGAGTTATTTCCATGTTTATATTATTTATTCTACTACTACTCAACTTTGGTATCCTTAGTCCTTACTAAGTAAATTGGAAATCGAGTTCGTTTATTACGCTTTCACGTCTCAATTACCTTATCGATTATCATGAATTATTGTATACACTTCATCAGGGGTATAGTGATGGGCATTGGATACTTTCCACCAGAAAACAACGACTATTTTCGACGGATAGAAAAAAATATGAGACGATCGTCTGGCATAAAACACGGATTGAATAAATTACAAATGAATACCTTGATCACAGAAATATGTATACATGGTACCTTAAACGAAAACCTGATGTCTAGAAAAACTGTCCCCGAGTAATTTTAATTAGCGGGCGAAAGCGCGAGAAAATATATTTATTATTCATCCATATTTAGGAATATATTGCACCAAATTGGCAATTATAAACAAAGCCTTATACACGTAGTTAGACTAAAGACTATGAACATTTTAACATATTATATTTTTATGCCTATTAAAACAAAAATGTACCTGCAACTTCGTACGTGGTGGCCTATTGGTAATGGGGGACGAGCTTCGATCAAAATATATAGGGACGAGTCAGCCGCGTCTGAGAACATTTCCATGGTGTTCGCAGGTTCTAAGCTCAGGACATACCTCTGATTTTTCGGAGTCATGTATGTATTGACAATCAATCACCGCACCGTATAACGGTGAAGGAAAACATCGTGAGGAAACCTGCATACCATAGCGATTGGTAAGAATTTCTATGGTTTCTAAAGTCAAACTCACACTAGGTCAGCGTGGTGGTCTATATTATGGCCTAACCTCTTTCAATTGTACTCTCGATTGTAGAGTAGATCGCGCCCCGCAGTCGGACCTATATGGGCTGATACAGGTAGATACAAATACAGGTATAGATATTAACGTCTTGACAATTGATTTTGACCTATTCATTTGTAGTAAGTATTTTTGTAAATAGGAAATAATATAATAATTTGTTGCTAGTTTTGGTTTAATACTTCCGTTTATGCTCTTTATTATGCGCATACGGTTTTAATATTTGTTGTTGCTATTCCCCCTCACTCTTTATCAAAAACTTCAATGATTTTACTTCAAAATTATTTAAATATTAAATAATAACGTAAAGGAAGTAGAAAATAACAATATTTGTTTATACGCGGAAGTAAAAAAGTGTTAAAACCTCCACAATAATGAGGCACGCTGTTCAAAATCAAGATAGACCGCGATAAAAGTGGATTCAAGTAACGTCTAAGATTCACATGGGAATTGTTAGGTGTATATAAAATGTGTCAGATGGACGTGAATTATTTATTAAAATGCACTTGGACATCAACCACACGCATTGCTTGGGTCTCCTACCATAATAAGACAAAAGTGTTGTGTTGTGGGTATCAGAAACAACGAAAGACCTTTTACTCCCATAAAAAATAACATTCAGATCCAAAATAAATATTTGTGGACAACATAAACATTTGTCTTGGTGCGGGAAAGAACCCCGGACCTGTTGCTTCCAACCTGCATTTTAACTGACGCGACGCGACGGTGCCACTTAGGCTATCTGGGACATTGTCAGTATTTATAAAACTGTATAGGATATTGAAATTCTGGTTTACAGTTCAAATTTAAATTTCTTTATTTGTTAAATATGAGTACAGGTACCTATACATACAAAACATGAAAGGTGTTCAAGCATAAAAAGCCGATCTATCATATTTGCTCTTAATGGCGTACAAAAACTTAAACTTATTAAACTATATTACTAAAAAACAAAAACAAATCTTATTTAAAACTTCATCATTAACAAATAATATCTCAAAAAATTACAAAAAAATCTACCTAGTTATTATGCTTAGCAAAATAAACAATTGTTTGCTAAATTTTGTAATTCAAAAAAATCTTTTATATATTATTTTTAACAATCACACGGCTCATATTCTTATGTGAATATCGCCTTGTATGAACACGCCATTCACACCAATTTATTTTTTATGTCTCCGTTTTATATTACGTTACATAGGTCTATAATACTCGTACATAGCCTGGATACATCTATATCACAATCAAACGTCATGGACTTTAAATGTTATTTCAGTTCTTCATCTCAACAAAGACGTGCGTCTTCACATTAATTAATAATTACTTCATCAACATCTACAAAATATTCATATGTCAAGAGTTAACCGCGTAGCTTAACACCACATTAATTATGTTTAAAAACATAATTAATTAATTAATTGCATCGTGACTTTAATGTCAATGTATGTAGATTTTGCAGATTTTTAATTCCTATGTTGCATTAAAAGACCAAATGGTCACTTCATTGTTAGGTTCAATAAAGGTTTCATTGAGCCGTGTAAGTAGTTAAATATACAAATATTTAATAATACCTATATATAGGGACACATCAGGGTATAATTTCGGGTGGTAATAAAAAAAGACAATCTAACCATATAGTAATGAAATTGTTATTACCACCCAAAGCGACTGTCTCAACTCAGATCCCAAAGACGTCGGCCAATGTCTTTCACAAATATCTTGCCTTCTGTACCATAAGGTTTATAATTTTCAGATATAATACAGAATGGATGAATGCACTAAAAAGTAGCATAAAATATTGTGCAGCTGTAAAAGTGTTCATAGACGATGTATTAATATTTGTCTTTTTAAATAGACGCGAATGAGTGTAAAATGTGATTTATAGGAATAAAGATAATCGAAGAAAGAAGGAATGGAACAAAACAAATACAGATATTCTGAATATAGTTGATATATTATGTCATTTTTTTGTGAAATACTTCTTGTAGGAATGAATAATTGATTGTTCGTGTTATTATTGATAGTTTATAATACATAACCGAGTATTAAATATTCAACGATTAATTATAAATTTAAAACGGTAATAAAATCACATGATGGACTGTAAATTTTCGTCAATAAGAAAATAAAACACTGAAATTAAGCCAAAATATTAATGACTGTTTGCCGCGACTTTGCTCATATTGTTAAATATATAATTAATGCACCCCTCAGTCACATACATTTCTCACTAAGATCCTGACCCCACATTAAGATCGATTCTTGTGTGAGGAGGTTTAACTGTAACACAGATTCACTCATTACTAAAGGTATTCATAGGTATATCACTGCTCATGCCTCATTGAGACAAATGTAATTACTTTAGGCCTAATTATTATCCGTACTGTAATACGAATTGTATTCCATTTATGTTTTGTACTGTTCGTTTATTTTGAATGCAAATAAACTATTTTTTGAAGCTATACTTCTTTTGGGATATATTTATGAAAGTAAATTTTTAATATGCGCGCGCACACCGACTCCGATATGATGAAGTTAGCTGTTTACTGACTGTAAAATTTCCGCGTCTCGTAACTATATTCAAAGTAGTTTCTAAAATATTCGTAAATCTACAACACGTGTTTTAAATCAGTCGAGATAAAAAATATAATTCATAAATATTATACATGTCTATATGCTTTTAAATCATATATTATCGTGGTAGGCCGTTGTAAAAATAAGTGACTTTTATCTTAAAAAGAAGTATAACTTCTTACGTAGGTACATAAGTGTACACACATGTTTTTATTTTATTTATTGTGTCGTGGGAACCCGCGGCCTCTCGTTTCACAGCCGGAGTCTTACACACTACGCCACGGAGGATGTCAAAATAAATAATGGGTTCTTTTTAAAATAGATAACGAAATCAGGTTTTATTTTTAAATAAATAGTACCCTATGTCATTATAAGGCCCATAAACTATGTTACGCAAATGTTCATGTCGACACATTGTCTCATAGCGTGAAAAAATGGCATACCAACAAACATTCGCATTTTTATTAGTAAAGTAGTGTCAAGGTCGCTATTTAAGTTGAAGGTTTTACAATTAAATTATTTCCTTTAAACGTGGATGTAATATTTGTACGCAATTCTATATTGTCGAATACTTAAACGCAAATTATCTAATATATGTATGTATATTCATATTTTAATAGTGATATGGAAATGCTGCCATTTAAAATATACCTTGTGAATATTGTTTTGTTTAAAAACGTTGTAATTATGCAATTATATGTGTAATAAAACAACGTGTGGAAGTATGCGTTGTATTTAATTTAATATAAAGTGCGTAGGTAATTGAAAATTGGTCACCATAACTTGTTAAAAACGTCCTATTTCGTAATGTTCGGATGTCCATCACCATACTATGTTGCCTTTATTTAATGACTTCTAATAATCTATCCAATATTGTTCGTTTCTCGAACTTTAGTCTTAAAAGAGCACCTTAGTGATTCATGATACTCACGAAGAATCCTTTGGACTATATGCAATGTCACATGATTTCGCTGGCGGAAAATTTCTGCATCCACCCGGAAAGTCACTACTGCCTAGCGTACACAAAGTTGTTACAATCGCCATGATGACCCACGTAAGTGCGTCATTTCTGGGTTTCACCTATTTCTCTTTTCGAGTAATATATTCTGCCCCGCAGTCATGACCAGGTGCATTGTATATACGAATAGTCGTGTATTTAAAAACCGTGATATCCCTGGTTCATGCTTCGATTGTGTGATTTATCAATGATCGGATATTTGTGTGATCCACAGGTATTTGTTTCGGGTCTGGGTGTTTGTGAGACCGAAAAGTCTCTCGTAGTTTCTGATACCCACGACACAAGACTCGATCTTAGTGTGGGGTCAGGACTATGTATGTGACTGTTGGGTGTATTTATTTATTTATATAACTGAATATGTCATTTATCTTCACACATTGATATGAATATTTATAGATCTGTATGCATATTTATCATCTAGGCCAATACCTACACATACATAAATCTTATTAGCTTTGGTTCATTGTGGTTTTGTAGACTCATGTCTTTTGTTCGGTCACCCTTTAAAACCTTATTAAATAATCTATAACTTAATATAGTCCACCTATAAAGCCTAACGCCTCTCAATCCTCCTCTTGATTGTAGATGAGGCCCGTGCCCTGCAGTGGGACGTATGGGCTGATACAAATACCCACTATAACAAGCTGACAGCCAACAGTACATCTGAATTTTCTTGAAATTTATTCGAGGCCATTATTTTTTCAGTTCTTATGTTTCAGCCTTCAGAGAATTAACTTCTAGCTAAGCCAAGTAAAATTATCTTTGGTCATTTATTATACTCGTAATGTCAAGATTTATCAGCTGGAATATTCTGTGTTCTATTTTATTTTCTTTTTAGGGAGTTGCTTAGGTATACGTTACTTAATGCTGCGCACGAAATTGAACAAAGCGATTAAATTTAGTTTGGAAAAGAATTTCGAGTTTTGGGTGGTTTCCGGTCATATTTGTAATTGCCCAAAACGAACTGAACCTGCTCGTGTGAGCAGGTTAAGTCCGCGGGTTAATTATGTAATTAAGCCCCGGAGTTTCCTTTGCCATTCAAACAATTTGAAAATGTGAACTTAGATTTTTAATTCAATTATACAACATGTCAGTACCTACTCGTAATTTATTTCGGTTTGTGGCGGACCGGTCCCTGCAATTTACAAGTATGTTAATATAAACCAGAAAAATTAAAGCAATATTAGCTCTAGAGGAATTTAATTAAATAATAATTTATTAAAAAATATGTGTAAAATATTTTTACTCTAAATCGAAATGACCCGAGCGACCGAAGTGACAAGTAAGGTAATAAAATACAATAATTGTTCTCAGAACTTACGCTCACAGTTAAGTTGTAAATAACATAAACAGTTATATGTTTGTATATGCGTGTTAAGGTTATTTCCCTTTACCGTATAAACCCTTTTTTATTATGCACTCAATGGAGTGTTTAATTATTTAAGATACAAAATGGCCGTAGGAGCGATTTCTGAATTGCTTGTGTACAACGAGGGTTTTTGCTTAGGGACATTAATTTAATTTAAAGGGACCTAATGGCTTAATTTTTATATAAAAATATAAATATCATCGTGTACTTTATCAGACCGCTGCAAGGCACGAGCCTCCTCTATCCTCAATCGAGATTACGATTGAGAAGGGTTAGGGCTTATATTCCACCACGCTGGCCTAGTGCGGTTTGGCGGACTTTACATACCAAGGAAATTCTTTTATATCGCTATGGTATGCAGGTTTCCTCACGAGGTTTTCCTTCCCCGTTATAGTGCGCGGTGATTGACTACCACTACACACATGACTCCGAAAAGTGTGCCCTTGGATATGAACCCGCGACCACCGTGAACATGTTGGCAGTCGCGTCTGGTCCGTTAACCAACAGGCCATCATATTCTTTGCACAAATATCATCATATTTGATTTTATTTTTAATTCTTGATATCATTGCACCTTTTTGCATTGTAGTCGTATTTTTGTATCGATATAAAATTATGCATATATTATAGGGATATTTAAACAATAATAATATTTTTTTATAAGCATTTAAAATTTGAAAATAAGATTTTGCCAGGCAGTGAATTGTAGTGAGTTGTAAGGTTTATTTTTACAACGGCACAAGAAGAGCAAATTTTAAATATCTATCATTTAAATTTAAATTACCTATATTTGTAAGAGGCCTTTATTCAGCAGTGAGATGAGGTTGCGGAATATGTGTGTTGCAATCCGATGCATACTTTTAAAAGTTAAGTCAATGACTTATCCATTATACAACTTTATGCATTGGACGTGTGTCTTCTTGGCCTTCGATATATGTAAAAGCCTTATAAATCTCATGAGGGGACTCCCGTTAAAATAAATAAACAATGTTAAGCAAGAAGTATGTCAACGCTTATGGAAGCGTTGGCTTATGGAATTATGAGCGATAATGGTATCTGACCTTTAAACAATAATTCTCAATAGTGAGTACCTAAGTATTTTCATTCACCTGTATTCTATATTAATACTAATATAAAATACATAGTATATGTGAGTTCAAAGCATTTTACATCACTGTATTACTCAAACCAATGTCTACTTTTCAAGTCTCAGTTCGGCGAAATAGACAAACACAAAACCCGGACATAAGAAGTTGTTCATTGGACCAACGGTAAACTATTGAGTTTACCATGCTTTATGTGTTCTGTAATCCGAATTTTCTTAAACTAATTTTATAATTCGGACTCTAGACGATCAATTTTATTGCCCAATATTACGAACTGTGCAATATTATTGACCATATAGGGTTAATATTGAAGAATACGCAATGATTTAACTTTGGAATCAAAGCGCCTTTCAATCTTATTGTATAATTAATATAAAATGTTATTGTTAGTATAGGGGTCGCCTAAAATAAACATAATATGTACCTACATAATATAGGTCGAATACGCAACCTCATTCTATAAGTCGGTTCATTTCATTATTGGCATTAAGACTAAAATCTATTTGTTTACATTTTGTCACAGCTTATGTTTGGGTAGTCTTGTTTTTTTAATTAATTTATGTTTGATAACGTAAATAAAATAAGACTAGCGGTCAACGACACAAGCAAGGCTATCAGTATTTATTGTATTTTATGTATAAAATGGACAAACGGGTCTCTGGATTACCGCTGCCATTCATAAATTTGGGGGAATAATAGATTTTTTTCGGCATTACTAGAGGATAAAGTGTAAAGAAGGTAAAGTGAGCTATAAGCGAGTGATTATTGGGCCTAGCGCGCTCGAGTGACTTTTCCCAGAGTGACATAATTTTTTTTGTCACTGCCACGTCACGTTTCCCAAGCAGAAGGCGTTCACGATATGGGTAGTGTCAAAAAATGTGTGTGTGTATAGTGTACAGACGTAAGAAGTGAAACTTCTTTATGACATCATTTTTCGAAAAATGATCTACTATTTACAAATTTACAGAATTGGTAAAATAAAGCTAAATTAAATAAAGTTTAAGTTTAGGAGGGGGGAAATTTTTGAGGGAATTTGGGATTTCTATCGGGGCCAATTTGTAGCCCTCACCGAGACGGTTCCGAGGATACCAAGCTCGGTGGGTCCACGACCTTTATTGGCCGAGATAGGAATAGGGGGGGTGAGGTAAAAATTTTAGGTGGGGGTAGGGGCGGGGGGGGGTTAGGTTAGTGGGGAGGCTATTGGGCACCTTAAAATATTTTTGGGTGTGGAAAGTTGTGGAGGGGGAATTCGGGAATTCTGTTGGGGCAGGATTGTAGGCCTCACCGAGCCGGTTCTAATGAACCCAGGGTCGATGGGTCTACGATGGATATTGGCGGAGATAGGAATAGGGGGGGTGAGGTAAAAATTTTAGGTGGGGGTAGGGGCGGGGGGGGGTAGGTTTCGTGGGGAGGCTATTGGGCACCTTAAAATATTTTTGGGTGTGGAAAGTTGTGGAGGGGGAATTCGGGAATTCTGTTGGGGCAGGATTGTAGCCCTCACCGAGCCGGTTCCAATGAACCCAAGGTCGGTGGGTCTACGATGGATAATGCCGGAGATATGAGTAGGGGGGGTGAGGTAAAATTTTTAGGGTGGGGGTAAGCGGGGGGGGGAGGTTTCGTGGGGAGGCTATTGGGCACTGTTTTGGATTTAGGGTGGGGGAAGGCCAGAGGGGGGGTAAGGATCAAATTACAAAAAAGTGGGTGGGACTTAAAATTTTGGGTGGGGCTTGGGCACGGTTGGGGGTGTGGCTTACTGAAGTGGGTACAGAATGTGTTCTAATGGTATACACTGTATTATGTCCAAATGTGGGATGATACACTAGTGTGGGATTCGTACTAAATACAGTTACAATACACAGGATTACTACTAAGTATTACTTATTTACTAAATAAATAAAGATGGCGCGTAACGCAAAAATGTGACTTAGAAATAAAGATGGCGCGTAACGCAAAATTTTTTCCAACCCCGATAAAGAAGTTTCACTTCAAAAAGTCACCCAATTGTCACGTCGTAACATGCGGTTATGTCTATACACAGCCTTGGACTTCATAAGAGAGAATTAGTCACGTAGACAAAAGTAGCCCGTGTATGCTAGCCTTAAGAAAGATCATTTGTTTTTTCCTATTAATAACACTCAAACAAACTGTGATAATTAAAGTAACCGGGAAATTGAGTGAGCAAGGGAGTATCAGTACACAAATTATATACCACTATAGACTAACGTTTTAAGCGCACACGAGCTTAGGTCCTGTCTCCTGATTCACTTAGCAATGCGGCTGACGAACCGTAATTTTCAATTTTCTCCAACTACATGTACAGGAACTAGTTATCCACAACACTTTGAGGGCTTATTAAATTTGCGCACACAGAAAAGGTCAGGTGTAGACTTAAATGAGTTTAAGGCATATCGTATTTCTGTGTAATGAAATGACAAAGTTATATTCCTGTTCCTGAAACAGCAGTGCAGACCAGACTATCATCAGCAGAATCATGCTGGCTTCATTGTGATTTGGAATACACTCAGATAATTTAAATAAAAAAAATGTGTGTGTGTATTAGTGTACACACGTAAGAAGTGAAACTTCTTTATGACATCATTTTTCGAAAAATGATCTACTATTTACAAATTTACAGAATTGGTAAAATAAAGCTAAATTAAATAAAGTTAAGTTTAGGAGGGGGGAAATTTTTGAGGGAATTTGGGATTTCTATCGGGGCCAATTTGTAGCCCTCACCGAGACGGTTCCGAGGATACCAAGCTCGGTGGGTCCACGACCTTTATTGGCCGAGATAGGTTTAGGGGGGCGAGGTAAAAATTTTAGGTGGGGGTAGGGGGGGGGGGGGGTAAGTTGTGGAGGGGGAATTCGGGAATTCTGTTGGGGCAGGATTGTAGGCCTCACCGAGCCGGTTCTAATGAACCCAGGGTCGATGGGTCTACGATGGATATTGGCGGAGATAGGAATAGGGGGTGAGGTAAAAATTCTAGGTGGGGTAGGGGCGGGGGGGGGTTAGGTTTCGTGGGGAGGCTATTGGGCACCTTAAAATATTTTTGGGTGGGGAAAGTTGTGGAGGGGGAATTCAGGAATTCTGTTGGGGCAGGATTGTAGCCCTCACCGAGCCGGTTCCAATGAACCCAAGGTCGGTGGGTCTACGATGGATAATGCCGGAGATATGAGTAGGGGGGGTGAGGTAAAATTTTTAGGGTGGGGGTAAGCGGGGGGGGGGAGGCTATTGGGCACTGTTTTGGATTTAGGGTGGGGGAAGGCCAGAGGGGGGGGTAAGGATCAAATTACAAAAAAGTGGGTGGGACTTAAAATTTTGGGTGGGGCTTGGAAACGGTTGGGGGTGTGGCTTACTGAAGTGGGTACTAATTTACTAAATAAAAAAAGATGGCGCGTAACGGAAGAATGTGACGCGTAACGAAAAAATTTTTCCAACCCCGATAAAGAAGTTTCACTTCAAAAATGAGATACATATGTGTGGTGCATTGGTGGATCGTATATAAGGGCAAAAAAGCTAGATCGATCTGAAACTACGAGGTTGTAGGGGGTTTAGTAAGGGAGGGTCTAGCGGGTTTTTACCCAAAATAATACATAGTACAGCCCCACACCTTGACTTTATATAGGAGAAATAAATTTTTGTTGAATGTAGCTCTCTGATGTCAATTATTGTCCTTCAGTTAAAACAGCAGTGGGTAAGGTTATTGAAAGTCAGCCTGATTTCAAAATGAACACAGCACATACGCTACGAAGTTACTCCATTTGTTTATTTATTTAGGACACCATTTTATGTAAAATATATTATCATATTACATAATTCAACAGTTTTTAAATGAATATATACAAAAGAAGATAACGAAGGGAAACAGCAAAACACAATAATCATTATAAATATTAAAATAAATTATACAGGGCGTCCCACGTTGACGCCACATGGAGGGGAAGTATCTTAAATATTATAGATAAGCAATTTTACTGAAAGAAGACATCATTTTGACTTTGAAAACAGTTTAAACTACATAGACTTTTGAATTATCGTATGTCTGAAGCGGTCATTGAACCCGCTACGTGGGAAAAAAAATACCAGCGATCATTTTACGATACCAATCAATAGGATCATAAGGATGATTTTCATCAAAATGATGTGTTTTTTCAGTAAAATTGTCTATGGACAATATTTAAGATACTTTCCCTGCATGTAGTATAGCCGTGGGACGCCCTGTATAGTCCGTCGCACTGGCCTAGTTTAGTTTAGTGGAAGGATGTATTGTTACGTTAAATCCAATAATAAATAATATGTAAAACTCAACAGTTTATTATGAAGTATTAATTAATATGCTAAATAATACTGCCGACAACCTTTACTTTTTTATGCACATTATTTGAATTTTAATCTGCGACTAATAATAATATTAATACACTATTACATATACCTGGCTTCGCATGGCCAAAATTATATTTTTGTGAATATATTATCTATTCCTGACTTGCGTTTTCTTCGCGCTTACTACACGTTTGCAATCTTCCATCGGGTATTTTAAATCTGGTAATCAAACAAAATATGTACATTAATCTTAAAAAATCAGTATTTATATTTATAAACAGAAAAGTTTTGCGTGTGCATTTATAAACAGTTTTATATGTACAGACAAGCAGAGAACTTCCTCTTTTTATATAAGTCGATTACAAATTCTTTACATACGAAAAAATAAAATGTATATAACTATGAATCTGAATATTATATTGCCTTTATTAGAATTATCTCTCTTCGGTGTTAATGACAGATAAGAACAAAGGACTACATTGTTGTTGTTTTTTTCGTGTCTTGGATTTAATACAGTGTATTACTTTTATAATTATTAACATAAGTACTTAATAAGTATTGATCATTTTGTTCACAAAGGTTCTACCAGCAAAAGTGTCGTACAAAATCCTGACCCCACACTAAGATCGAGTCTTGTATCGTGGGTATCAGGAACTACGACCGACTCTTCGGTGTCACAAACACCTGTGTGTTTCGAGTCTGGACCCGAAACATATACTTGTGGTTCACACAAACATTAGTCGCATAGTTTACCTAAGGATCACACAGATTCGCTATCCTACAACTTCCATAGCACCAAAAGGCTATTTGTGCTTTGCCGGGCTCTGAAAATGGAATTGACAAAGCCAGATGAAAATCAGGCAAATTATTTATTTATACAACTTAACTACAAATAATAAAGGTTGGTGTATATTTATTCGGAATAGATTAAAGGAGACCATAGTTTTCAAAATTTAAAATAACAAATATTAAAATAATTGTTGATGTATAATTTTAGCTTCTTAAAGTTTATACTCATGTTTTTAGTTTTTACATTTGTATAATTAGGGGTTGAATTTAACAAAATGATTTCTAAGGACTGTCAAACCTTTTTAAAAACTGGGAGAACAACCAATTAAAATGTTAAAATTCAAGCATGCAGATTTCATAGTTCTTACATTACTATTATGCAGTGGGTGGTGATATAAAATATTGGTAAATTATGCAGGTAGATAACGCATACCTAATGGGTATTTATCCTGATTTAATATCCTAATTAAATTTTTTATTCATTTTAATTAGGGCACAATAAAGTCAAAATATTAATAACATAGTAATTAGCGCGTACATAATTCTGGTTTGTTAAAATCACAATACGGTAGTACGGCCACTAAGACTTTATTATATTAGTTGGATCAACATTAAACCACTTTACAACTACACATAACATTATAAATTATGATTAAGTGTAAATTGTTGCCGGTATCTGGCCCATTCTGCATATAGTGCGAAGGTGTGACGGTTTGTATAACGCTTCCCGGTGTCCTCGCTTACGGTGCAATCTTCGTTTTATTTTTTTTAATACTCCTCGGGAAACAAGTTTCACCGTATTTGGAAGAACTAATCGATGAAATAACTAATGTTGCCAACTTAAAATATTTTACCATAAAATTAGAGTAATTTATTTTTTGTTAAAAAAGGGAGATATTTGTTACGTCTTTTTAGAATTAATGAACTTCTGTAATAAAATTGTTAATACCAATGGCCGTCAAACTGCATTAAGCTGTGCAGTTAATTGAGGCCCTCTCGTAGTATGATGGAGGCCTGTATGAACGCGTGGGATATATATGGGCTGTACTGTAGCAATGACAATGACTTTGTGAACGGTCTCTTAATAAATAATACAATTTAATATTTATAACAACTTGCTTGTATGTATTACAAATAAATTTCGTAGTATTTTTCAAAAAAACGCATCTTCGCTGTGGCGATACAATAGTAAATGTCACTTGAAACATCATGTGTATAATAACCCTTGAGTGTATTAATAATATTTATTTTTACTACATATAAAATAGAAATTCTTCTGTCGTTTTGTTGAATCGCATGTTGAACACACGACATCTGTTTTCGACAAGTTTTGTGATATTCATCAGAAATTGCGTTATATTGGTAAAAAGTGTGGTAATCTTGCTATAAAAATATATAGGGATAAATTGTCATACATGTAACGAGCATGCATTTAAAAACAAAATAAATTTCTTCAATATCGACTTAACATTTACATGGCGTGCGCAACCGAAGAGGATTAGTTTCATAATTTTTATTGATGGATATACATACTCGTATAACTACGAAATTAATAATAAAAAAAAAATTGACACACGATATTTTACTTTAAAATATTTTTTGTGCGATTATTTTTTATTTTATGATTTATCGCGATATAAAACATATTTTTTTGTTTCTTTAGTTACAATCGTCTTGAGATTCGTTATAGGATCTTTATCCACTTGTGCGATGACGACGTTATCTAGATACTTCAAAACGGTATTTACTATAATAATTTAAGAATGAATCAAATATATACAAATTATAGTAATCCGTCGTGCATAATATTAATTTCTTTTGATGGTCACATATATTGGATTACTTGGGAAAAACGTGTGAGCTTCGCCCAATCAAAGTAATTGTAGTAAAAGTGGGCTTAGGCTAGGAAAGTAATAAAGTGCACTTTTTATTAGAAACTTACGAAGTATATTATACGTACTGTATATTATAGTTTACAGATGTCTTCCAGAATAATTTCATTGTATTGTGTTAACACAGCTACATTTAAATGTAATATTCTATGGTAGAACTGTTTTTTTGATATCGGTATTCATTTTTAACTCGTTATAAAATATACGAATTTGGCTAAACTGTTTTAAGAAACCTATTTTGACTATGTACAGCGCCTTTAAATTTTCGTACATTAGTGTGAGAGCAGACCGGACCAAGAAGTCTGAGTCTGTCTTATGTATCTTGGTAGTTAATTATCGCTAACATTAACGGGGAAGGAAAACATCATAAGGAAACGTTCGTACCCTTTAATACAGCATAATGTCAAAGGTATGAGACATCCGTTAGCCCACACAATACCTGCTTGGTGGTAGCTGGTAAAACGTAAAATTGTTTCAACTGTAGAAACGCCTTATGTCCTGCAGCATGCCATGTATAGCGTGATATTAATATTGTTCTTACATGTCTCCAAGAATTCCCAAATAGACTTTTAAATACAGCATCATTGATGGTTTGATCTTAGTATAATTAATGATTATTTTTAAAGCCAACGATGTATTTGATATGCAGGGAAATACAAAAAAATCGTAGCATAAAATGAGTCTAAAGCGTTATTTGTGTTATTTAAATTGTTCAATCGTTCCACTTTTATATTATGTCAGTCATTAATAGGTCAGTCTGGTTATAATAAATATTTGGATAAATAAATATCAAATAGCTAAGAAGTAAAATTCAGTAATTACACTATAAATAATATCACAATCAGTGCAGAATCTCCACAAAATCTAATGCGGTCTGTGTAAAACTGATCAATGCCTACTTCCCTTAAGATAGGAGGGTGAGAAGGGGGGAGAATCCTTTTGAATAATTCTTATGGCCACGTTCCAAAAGTAGGACGGCGCTCTAACATTGTCGCTGGAACCGCCCTTCATCGCGCCGCCTACAACACCCGCCTTACGGAATATTTTATACTTTCCACCAAGAATCACTTCACAGGATTATGCCAGGATCATATTAGATTCTCTATATCAACTATATCCTGCCAATGTCGATTAACAAGGCTCAGACTGTGGCTTAAATATTAAATATCAAATAATTCATTTTTTCGCTCAATTCTCTTATGATTTTACTAGCTTTAGTCGGCAGTTCCGTTTGCAAAACGTATATTTAATTGGGTATTTGACTATCATCGAATTTTTGTATTATTTTACAGACAAGCAGAAGTGCCATTAAAACAAAACGTTTTTGTGAAAACATTGTTAAAGTAGCTTGTAACATGAGGCAAATATTAGTATTTTAAATGAAAGAGTGGGGACGTAGTGGGGACATCTCTTTCACACCCGCACACTATAATGCATATTAAGAATAGTGACGTCACTAATTTTGTTTTGCATCCCTTTTCTTTTACCCCCACTACAAGATTTAAAACGTTTCTAACTTTTTAAATTATGAATGGATTTACAAAATTCTTATGTTTGTTATATTTTGGATATGGATACTTTTCGACGAATACAATTTTAAAAAATGGGTCAAATACCCAATTGGATGAATAGCTGATGTGTCGCTCTGGTGTATAAGCTTCAATACTGTGAAGTTTCATTAAAATCCGCTTAGTAGATTTTCCGTGAAGAAATAACATGAATTCGAAATGGTTTTATCAACTGTGAGTCTTCTAGGGCCACCTCAGCCACGTTTTTGCTTGCTATAGATGTTATTTTTGAAATTGATTTCGAGGTTCGCTTAATATAAATACTTTAAAATATACATTTACAAAATGTAAAATCGAAAATTACGTTGTGTTCTTGGTGCAATAAATATATTGATTAATATGACATTGAGACCTTCAAGAAAAGAGCTTCTACTTTCCTTAAAGGCCGGGAATGCACCTACGATATCTTCGCTTGTTGCGAGGGTTTATGAACGACGGTGATAATTTATCGTCACGTGGTCTTCCTGCTCGTGTCTCTGTGTTTTTGTCATTATACAAAAATCTTGAAGCTGTAATGTAGTAAAAAATACTGTCTTTAATATCATTTTAGACTAGGTTTTTTATCAGGGTGCATTAGTTTTTTGGGATTAATTGCAATAAAAGTAATGGAGTCGTTACTTTCTGGAAATGCTTAATATTCCATTAAGTATTGGACTTAGTGCATTTACACTTTACTTAATTATACTTTTATAGCATTTTACGAAACAAAAAACACAATTATATTGAATACTAACTACACGCAAGTGTATCTAAATTTTCATTTTTTTAACTAGTAACTAGTGAACTGTATTTTAAAATGCTTTGGGGGATAAAACTCCTAAATTATAACTTCATTCCCAAACAATAAGAAAAAGCAATCCTACATCTTTCTTAATTTATGTAAATTTTTAAAATAAAATATTTATGGATTTACAGAAATGCAAATTATAAATTTAAATATAATAAATTATTCTGAACACGGATTTATTACAATTGGCGCACAAACTTAACTTTATACAGCTGTGTGACAAAATATGTGAACAAGCAAATGACAAGATTCATTATTATGATTTAAAAATTGACATTAATTAACATTATGATGTGACGTCATGTGTTTGTGATGCGCTGTGTCTGTAGCTCGTCTTCATGTATATGCATAAGTATATATGTATAATTACATAGGTCTGGCAAACGAGTATACAGGTCGTCTGATGGTAAGTGATCACTGACGGCCATGAACATTCAAAATTCTGGATCATGGATGTGCTGCTGGCCCATCAAATTGGAAGCCTGCCCATTCATGCTGAGTCATGGCTGACTACAGCGTGGCTCTACCACTTCGATATAAATATACAGGGTATATCAAGACCGCGACCGAAAACGAAGCCAGGTGGTAGTTTTGGTGGTAACAGAGACAATGTAACTAAAAATTTTGCAAAAAACGACAGATTTTTTTTACAGTATTTTAAAAATAATTGTGTTTGGGGGGCTAAATACCAAGTTTTTGCAAAAGTAGTAATTTAAACCCTTACGTACCATTACGTGTTTAAAAATAAAGCGCTTACGTCATCGTTTTAGAAAAACTATATATTTATCACTCAAATACGACGATAAGCAAAAATTACAAAAAAGAAATTACCGATTTTTTTTCTGAAATTGTTACTTGCTTTGTGTTTGATATCACTAATACTACCACCTGGCTTCGTTTTCGGTCGCGGTCATGATATACCCTGTATAATATATGCATGATTTAAAAAATTTACATCGTTATTTTTTACAAAACAAAAATATATGTTATACCAGCGACCCGTCCCGGATTCACCTGCAGATGCTGTTAGAGGCCTGTCCACATCAGACACATATTTATTCGCGTACTAAGGGTTTCTTTTATTTAAACTCAACGTAACTGCCGTCCTTTATACTGCTTTTCCCGTCCCTTCTCTTTAGATCCCGTCTTGTTCCATCTCATTCTGTTCTATAACCCGTGGCATCCAATCCTCTTTTATCCCTTTTTTCCACCCTATATTCTATCCAATCCCATCCCTTGAGTTTTGAAAGAGTAGCAAATATACATACTTATTTGAATTCCTTGCTTACTTCGGGAACACTACTTTTTCGGAATAAAAAGTAGTCCACGGTAGCAGCTACCCATACCACATTTCAAAAAAATTGGTCAATCCGTTTGAGCGGGAAAAAGGAACAGACACACTTTTTTTTCATTTTGTTTCGAGAGGGAACAGACACACTAGCATTCGCCTTTATAACATTGTAAGTAGAATTGAATGATTATTTTGATAAGTATAAATGAAAGCCGTAGTTTTTAGGTTATTTGTGATTAGTTCGGTCGTCCATTGTTCTTAACGCTTCGTTTAAAGGAATCCAAGGTTATAAGACAATAGTACCGATTTTCAATTACCTACTTTAAAAAATTGAAGGTAAAGCTACGGGTTAATCCTACTTCATAAGAAATCTAACACAAGGTCATATCTTCTTAGTAATCGCTAATTAAATAAGATAAGTACTAATACTCATAATTTTGAGGCCTAAAAACACTAGGAATCTGATCATTAAATATTTTATTGCTATTTAAAAAACGTTCATGTATCTACAAAATGTTCACGGTTTTAACTGTAAAATTAACATAAAGTTATGGACGAGTGTTACTACCGGTCACGATTATTATTATAGGCTCAAAGTTTTACTGCGTATTTATAATGTGTTTTGATTCCTAGGTGGGATAAATTTACTTTCTGTCAGTATTTTGACGAGTAATCGGCGGAAAATATACTCGGGATTAGATTCATGCTAATTATGATTGATGTTTATTATCTCGCAGTTGGGTATGAAATTCGACTTAATATGTGCTGTGTTACAGCACATCTCAAAGTTATGCTTTTGACTATGGTCGTTACCAAAAAGTTTGGCCAACAGATCGCGGAGAAAAAGGGTCGGTTAAAAAATTTTCAATATCTTCAAAAGTACCTGACCTAGCTTTATGAAATAAGGGATAAATAAAAAAATATTTAATGGCAAATAAAATAATACTTAAAACCATTTTATCTATTTTTTATTTTTGTATAAAAAAATGAAAATATAAATAATGCTGGTTTTTTATTTTAGTACCAAAAATTTCAATTCCATTATTTCGCGTTGGTTTTAGTTTTGCAATATATAAGTTATACGTATGCCATATGTGCCTTATAAATTTTATTATTCTAAAGTCATCATGTCGTGAACCCCTGAAGAATGTAACATAATCCTGATAATGCTTGAAGATGGGCACAGTCAGCGAAATACAACGAGAAGTGTTGCTGTAACTCTTTCTACAGTTCAGGAAATACTCTAGTGTATTCGTAGTGTTATCCTTATAGAAGATTGATATTAAGTGGACAATGGACATACCCCGGGCGATATTATCAAAGACAATCTTTCATCTAACGTTTTAAAATATTATTATCACAGTTTATTCAATGCATTTTATAGAAATTATGCACAGTTTCAGATTTCAGATTTTGATATAAAACTACTCTATAAATTACGAATTATTCCATATTGGTCGGTGACTTCTTTACTACGTGAAGTGGAACGAATAAACAAACGTTTATTAGTCAACATATATCAAAAACGTTTCAAGTCAACACACTAGTTCAAATGTTGTATAAGAATTCCATAACATTATTGTTAATCTAAAACTCGTGCGTGTTTCGTAACATACAAGCGTAGCGTTTAATTACCGGAGTCAATTAAACAATACCTAAAATAATATGCGTGCGATTATTGAACACGGCTACTGCACATACGAGTATTAAAATTTAAATTGTAAGACAATTTTTATTGAACAGGTGTTGATACTTTATACTTAAGCAGTAGTGGATATGGTATTACATCCAAGGTTAATTAACTATGGCTTTATCAATAAATAATTCATGATTACAGAAATATGCGACTCATAAAAGGTATTATCATTGTTCGTAATTGTTGCATTGATATTTTATTTATGATATAAGTTGCTTGCATTCAACTGAAATTATAGTTACCGGTGCAACCCAGCAGTTATACATAGCCATCAGGCTTCCCTGTACCTGACGCTCTTGTGAATTCGAACATTAATGGGCAACGAGTGGAATGATTTTAATTAAAATGAAATGTATTCAACGATACGAATTTTGCGAATCATAAAGCTGTAGACTTGCAGGTATCTACAGTATAAATTCAGACATTTTCAAGGCATAACAATTAAAAAATCTATTGGTAAAGTTTTATTTTAATTACAACTGGTGATTCTTTTTGACTGATGGGGCTATTTAAAATTATTCTCATTTAATTTAGGTAGACTTTGAACTTAAGTCAACACAAAGATCTGAAATTTCTCATAAAAATAACAATTAATATACTTTGTTTTGTTCCGATACTTTGTTTTCCAACAAAAATGGGTCGTGGTGCTAAAGAATGTTAAAAATACATGAATCATCGCACGTAAATATTTGTTCGTAAATATTTATATGCAACATTACTGTTATGCACACATCTCATTAAAGTGCAAATGAAATCTAAACCATCAGAATATAACGGGTATTCCCGTCATAATTCTAGGAAAAAATATAATCACATGCCATCAAGACATTCATTTCGGTACGATTTATGCAAACCGCAAATATAATTTGCATTGGTTTTAATATCATCGCTTTTTTTATGAGGAAAAAGGTTCATACGTATTAAAATGCATACGGAGCATAAGTACAATGTGATGTGGGTCATCAACCCGAGTGCGATGAGAGCTCGATCTGTTGGCAAGTCGAGGAAGTGCATTCAATAGCCGAAAGCGTGAGTAATTCCGTTTACTTTCAAACAATAACAGCGAACTCGTCGACCTATTTTACAATGCAGCTCGTCGAGAATATTAACCTACATGATGGTTTTATTATCGTCTGCTATATTTACAACACTATTGTTATCTAAGCCATTCTGTGGTTTAAGTTTAGATCGTTTCATACCAAAGGTCTTTAACATTTTTGTCTTAATTTGATAATCTGCTTATGCAATTATGTTTTTTTTTACTTATTAATTAATTTCTAATAAAACAATTTGAATTGCACATAATTATAAGTAGATAAAATAAAGGCTTTCCTTATTAAAAGTTGATCACTCGCAGTTCGCCGTCATTCGTCAACCTCTTGAAATCGATATCGACCTCTGAGATGATTATGAATATTTTGTATTGTATGTCTTTGAGCTAAGTGGTGCGTTAGTAACCAGGCGCCTACTTCCTACTTATGTGTTATTAGACTATGATTGGCCATTCCTTATCCATACCACTCCATATACATCCAAATGATTTGTATCTATTTTCACGAATCCTCATGCATACCCTTAAGTTTCGAGACATCATAACCTGATGTGCCCATTAATTGAAGGCCAGTTCTAAGAGGTCTATGTGGCGATCTATAGGGGAGGCGTATGTTCATAATTTGTACAAATATAATTGGGACATTAGCCTCTCGCTTTTTCTATGTTCAAAATGAATAAGTTCAATACCAAATTGTTTTAGAGGATTAGGATGTCAAGATATAATCCTAATTACTTATACGCAAAAAAATCCTGTTTAAGATTGTATGTTCCATACTGGATTTAAGCTGTGCGTAGTTTTAGCTATAATAATTCTATTGAATAGAATACAGGATCCAATCACACAGTCATCTGGTAGTACTAAATAACTCGATCTGTTAACAAATGATAAGCGTCTTGCCTTTCCCTAGGCAGCAGGCTTTAGTATTGCAGAAACCTCTGGATCCTTTCTAACGTCAAACCTTATTTCAATGACTAATTCAATATTGATGTTTAAAAATGAAACAGTGTTATTTGTTTTACAATATATTCAGTATTGAAGATTTTTGTTTACCTACTCGTATGTCTACAACAAGTATTCCTAAAATAATTTCTAAAACACATTTCCACGAAGTTCAAAAAAGGATGGGGCGACCAGTTTGTTCGAATGTTTTTACAAATATAATGACCAAAGTGATTGTAAACTGTGATGAAACATAATATGATTAGTTCACTGAACCCACCAGGTATTTTAAATCAGTCACTCTAGAACCTGGCTAACTGTATGTAGCATGAATTTTTTATAATTTGAAGATGCGTTTTTTTTCATTCCTGTTTCGAAATTAGCAGTGAAATATAAAAATACAAAGACTGTTAGAACCGTTAACCTTTCTTTTGGCATTGCCGTAACAGTGCCGTAAAGTACAGATACTAAACAAATAAAACATGTATGTGCTTTGTTTGGGTCCACATTTGAGGTGAATAGACGACTAAATAAAGGATAGGTATATATTACTCCGTGGCGCAGTTAGTTGGACGCCGCCTGTGCAACATGAGGCCGCGGGTTCGATCCCCGCATGGAGACAAATGTTTGTGTGATCTATCTGTTTGGGTGTGGGTGTTTGTGAGACACAAACGTCTCTCGTAGTTCCTGATACCCACGACACAAGACTCGATCTTAGTGTGGGGTCAGGGCTATGTAAGTGACTGTTAGGTGTATTTATTTCTTTATTTATTACACTTATAGTGGCTGGTGAAAAGAAAAGTCGCAGTGGAAGTAACTGGGGAAGACACGTGTAACGGCAGATGCATCTGAAAATGATGATGATAAAACAAATCAACGAAAGTTAAAGACGTTCAAAGATAGCTCATGTTTACTTTAAGTAAGTTTTTTCAGATGCCCCATGATCTTCAATCATTTTCCTTGTATCCATTAGCCAGTTTTTATAACATTGATGTCACTATCATTCAGCTTTAAGTTTGCGTCCGGTTTGAACATCCATTGACGTGATTCTGACTGCACTCGAAAACGTCATAATTAAATAGACTACTAAATTACCCAATGCCATTTTAATGACAAAAAAAATTGTAACTGATATTATAGCCAAAAGATAATACAAGTATAATGCACAAGTCATGTTCATTAGACTTAAATAGATAAATAATTCGAATTTGCATATTAATTATAAAATAATTAAAATAGATAATAATTTATATGTTTTTTCCGGATAATCGGTATTTAAAGTCAGATTAAATTCTCAAATAGTCTGAAATGAATATTAGTTATTGACTAATGGAAGATTATATAATTGGTCCTTTGTATAGGTATATCTCGATAAAGCTCAATAACACCAGGTTGTAAAGAAAACTGATCTGAGGCACATTTCCTAAGTGTACATTATATGCTGAGCATACTATTTTTTGGTTTCCAAAGATAATTTATGCCATATTTCGATTCAATGTGTATGTTATAAAATAATTATAATAAGTATTGCTAATCAATATGCGATAAATAAACTTCTGTAATTATCAAATAATATTTTACCGATACCCGAAGTAAACAAAATCAACACCTAGATAAAACAAAACGAGCAGTTAAACTTACACAAAAATCCTCCAATACCTTTAAAAGTCGTCAGGTTATTAATAAATGTTTATTATTTTTTTACTTTTACAACATCGTATTTTTTATCCAAGGTCAATTACATCTAACTTCATGTTCGACATCTTTAGTCCTTTTACTGACAACGCGCTGGCCTCTTTCAAAACTAGAACAATTAATATTTTTTATATCCATCTATAGAAGCAAGGAGATAGAATTTCCGGTATACATTGAACGGACGCATTACAGCCGGGGGCGCGAATCTACCAGATGTGCCAATCAATGGCAGGTTTTTTCCTGCTTTGATACGCAATGTCAACCGCGTTTCCAAGATAACGATATGTCGCAATACCAACTACTCGGAAAAATGATTGTATTTACTCTATAACTTAACACGAAACTATTTATAATACGGATGTAATATATGATACAAAAACCATTATGAAAAGAACCATTCGAGTGTAATACAGAGAACAATTAACTCTATGGCAATGATGCATTGATTATTCCGATAGAAATAGCTATCTACTGTAATTATTTACGAAGTGAACTTATTAAATTGAAATATAAATGGGGTGTCGTGCGGATCATCAGACTTACAGGGTCGTTTGATTGTCTGTCACGAACTGCTCGGCCTACAACAATCGCTGATAGATTCTGATTACCGCGAATCGCCCTTTTTTACACCAACTCGATGATTTAATGTAAAGCCATTACGAAATTAGCCTCCGCTCCTCGATAAATTAACGAGAATGTCCAATGTTTTTACTGGCGAGCGAGAAAAAATGCTCTCGGTTGACTCGGCTATTTTAGTTTCGGTTTGGCAAACTTGTGATCGTCATGCAAGTTCGACGAACACAATTAATGTATAGACGGATTTTGTTGTTCCGCTTTATGTTGGTTTAATGTTATGTTAACTCGACTCGGTAAACCTCACGGCCACCTACATAGATTGCAATCACTGTTTTAACACTCAATAAGTTTTTGCCCAGTTCCGCTCGCAGTTAACGCTGGGCTTAACATGTGTACATATGATGTACAAAAAATAATGATTGGTCTATTACTTAGCATCATTACAATGTTAGCGTACTATAATGAGCAACGCGTTCGTGCGTTTGTGATTCATGATATTTTTGACATTGCGTGAGTATACGAGTACAAAAATTTAATTATTATTTTTTAACGTTAAATACCCGTTTGAACAATGCTTAATGAATTATCTTCCTTTATATTAAGCATCGATTTATGAAATCATCAAAACCGGTATTGAAAAATCGATGCCGCGTAGCATAATCGGATACAATTACACCGTACAATTTGGGAATGTTTTGTTTACTAAACAACAGGGATAGAAGGTCGCCAGGAAGTGTCCGTTAGCGAATTTCTTCCACTCGCTGATTCATATTGTTCGCCTGTCATGTCGCATGCGTTCAACAGGTTTTTATTGCGGTTGCCTTAATTATCTATTTTCCTGTAATCTCCTAATTACACGTGGGCGCCGTGGGCGTATGACGTAAATCCGAATGTGATGGAATAACCCTCTCAAATTTATCGATTATTTCTCCGAACTCGTGTTAACATTGCCACGTTATTAATGTTTATTTTGTGGTCAACGACATTCAAAGCTTCACATTTATGCTCATTATGCGTTTGGCCCTAAAACCTAATTCTCGTAATATTTAGAGTTAATTAATGAAAACTGTTATTGTCACAGTCTCACGTCCGTAGTAGGTACTTACAAAGTAAGTATTAATTTCGTCGACCGTGTGAAAACTTATTATCACCCTTCTGTACTATCGACATGCACGCTTTATTTTGTTTCTCGTTCCTATTTATTTATAAACTATAGCAACTGTGTACCTGTTTTTTACTCACAAATAATTAAGCTAACTTGTCGCGGTTTCATTTTGGTACTTATTACGATACCGGAGGTGATTGGTAGTGAATTTATCGCTTCGTATGCGGTATATTTACTTATAAGAAATGAGGAGGCGGATTCAATTAGTTTTTGCTACATTCAGATTGATAGCCAAAAAAATCCAGCGAAATTAACTACGATGTTTGTTAGGGCTTGGGCTGTTCATTTGGATATAAATGTCAAAAGACGATATCATTCTGGTTTCTCATTTACATGAAAACAACAATTTTGGTATGTCAGAGGTCGAGTTTAAATGATTCCAGTATGTCTAGCTGATCTTGAATTCGGCCGTTTTGACACAAGCGTGGGATGGAATGTTAAATGTAAATTCAAGTAGAGAAATGCAAAACCAAATTGATTTATTGGTGAATAGGTTTGGCGTGATATATAGCTTCTAATTAATAAAGGACACATTAAAATTCGTGTTCCATCTTTAAGAATCGACACGTGGTGGACAGTGCAATTCTGAAAGTCAATCGTCAAGGATATCCAGGTGTCCAGTGTTTGCTCATTGTTGAAAGTAGTTTCAGTCATGATCATACACTTGCTCTATTTAATAAACATATTTTTCTCTCGGTTTTTGATGGATTAATTCTATGAAGTTTTGAGAACAACGCAACTTAATCTATGCTTGCGTGTAGCAATTACAATCAACGTTACTGGCGGGTCATGGGGTCTGTGGCTAAATAGACCTTTCTACATAGGATTATGGGGTGATCCTACCTAATTCGTGGATCATAAATGAATATACGGTTTACGAATATTTATTGCAGGTCTTTATACGCTTGCAAATTTTTTTGGACAAATTATGACAGAGAAATCTTTAGAACAAATGCTCCTATAGTCTTCCTTATGTCGAATTTGATTCCCGATTTAATATCGCCAAAGAAGATACTTATATCTTAATTGATACCTTAAGCCAATCTCTACATCAAAGAGTTGAAGATGGGGTGCAATAAAAGTGACTTTGTAGACAGAGGATCTTGGCACCTACCAAAATAACGGGACGTAAAACGAACTAACAAATTAGGTCGAATTTCGTTTAACTTCCGTTCAAGTACATGACTACAGATCTCACAAGCGGTATTAATAAAAACAAATAACATAAACAACGTCGATTAGCCTGATTATAGGCAAGTTTAGTGCTTATCTCGTACAAGTGAAGTAATAAGACCGGAATAGAACCGCAAAGGAAGAAGTCTGACGGGACTCAATAACAAACAACTAGTAACAAAATTTCGTGTAGGATATAAAATTGTATCTTTAACAGTAAAGATTTTTAGGGTGATATTTACGTGGGTGATGGTCAGGTAGTAAAGGTAGTTGTATTACTAATATTTACGTGGCTCAGCGCAACTTCATGCATGTAACAAAGAGAAATGACTGTTTTACATATGCTTTTTAACAAACTCTTTGCAACAAAATATTTTTTTATTTAATGACGTGACCAAGTGTCTATGGTGCTTGTTGTAATAAATGCAGTGCGATGTAGATAGAATTTCCAACAGCAAAAGATACATAATTTCAAGTGACTCGACACAAAAATATACAGACTGAACCCGAAACACAATATACTTACTAGGTGCATTATCATAACAGGTCTCCCACCATTTCTTTAATGGGAAATTATATCGTAAGAAAATTTTTATTTTTTATAGCGCATTGGTTTCTGGCATAGAGGGGCGTAAAAATATATCTGCCTCCGGTCGAAGCTGGGTTGGGTTACTAATTAAAGTATTTTGGAGACATTAATAGAGCGATAAATTCTTAATATAATATTTTTTATTAAATTGTATCCCAATTTCCACGACCTATTGGCAAAGAGACAAACAAATTGACTTATTGCGCCAGTAATCGCGGGATCGAACGGTACACGAATAAATGTTAATATGATGTAAATATTATATTCGTTATAAATACTATGCTAGTAGAATTTATAAACGCAGTTACTATCCAGATTAAATCCTGGGTAAGAGGATTTTCATTTAAAAGATATAGTTGGAGTAAATTCCGAAGAATTAGGAATAATGCAGAGATGGCACACTGAAATAAAACATACGTTTGCTATATGTTACTTTGACATTGCGTGTAGAAGCGGCATTCCGGTAAAACGATTTTTGTGATAAATTAAATGAATTATAATTTAAATCTGAAAATAAGTAAATGATTACGAAATATTCTGCGACTCTATCGTGTTTACCCTAAATATTATTTCCATTGAATTTAGTTTAAATAATACAGACAATCAAGGCCACCCCAAAACCGCTAAACCACGTGATCTTAACAATTAGTCTGCGCTAAAAGGACAGAAGCAGGTAATGACTAAACTACCAGGTACCCTTGAAATAAGTAATAATCGATTATCGCGTACTTACTGCCGTTGTTCATGGAACTTTATTAGTCATATTAAAATATACATTATCTTAGCTAACAATTAGTTCATAGCTTTAGTTATTTCTTAGATAATTATAATCGCTTGTCCTAATGATGAAGGAAAACATGAAAAAATCTGCACACATGAGTTTTGTTTTACAAAAAATCGATGATATGTGAAATCGTATTATACCAGCATTGTGGCCAAAAGGCTTAGTTTTAAAAGGATTAATAGACTAAAAAGCTTAGTTACGCCTAGGCTAAAAGTTGCAAAATTAGAAGCCAAATCTATCTGCAATTAGTCATACTGCGCCGACATCGAATAAGCTTGGAATTAAAATAAAAAATAGCAATCTAAACTTTAAGGGTTAATAATTTAATCTATAGCCTAATCTCTTTCAATCGAACCCTTGATATTGAGGAGGCTCCCAGGAGACTGTTTCCCAGTGTCTAGGACATTTGAGTACAACGTTTTAGTGTAATTTTTCACATTGGTGAGAAGGATAATTCTTTATTACCAGAAGGGGTAGGCAGAAGTGCTACCAGAACACCCACTTTTCGCCTCGTGTGTTCCGTCCCACATAACTACCTAACCCTGTAGGTTATGGTGGGGCAAGCCTACCGCTATATCAGGTACAAATTACTCACTCCAGGCTGATAATTAATGAATAGAAAAATCCAATTTCAGTTTGCCCGACCCAGGTTTTCTAACCCGAGATATTATCTTTGTAATCATGCCGTAGTACCTACAACTACGCCAACCAGGCAGTTTTTCACATTGGTACAAATTTATTTCTCTGTACTTGATGCGCAGTGCTGGGCAAGTCTATAGCCGAGATGGCGACTACCGTAAATTATAGAGGAGAACCGGTCAAAGTGACCCATTCAACTGGGTCGCGTTTTGAGGTCTGTGAATTTTTGTCTGTGAAGGTTTTCAGCGGGTATAATTGTGTCAACCGTGTGTCAACCAGAGAAAGGCTACTTTCCCACGCCGGTCAATGTCGAATTAAAATTTCCAAAAAATAATTGTGGCAAAGGTCTGTAAATATTTTAAATGAAAGGTCATCCTCGAGATATCCATTTTTTCCTATTTGTCAAATATTTTAAAACGCATCCTGTAACACCGGTTTTATTGGAACCCAATGTTATTTTAATTATCAAAAAACTTTAATCATAGTTTAAATTACTTTTGAATGTCCGTTAATAAATAATTAGCAAGCGATGTTATTCTTCCGGTTTTTGATGAGCACGTGTCTTGCATACCGGCTCTCGTCACAATATATTTTAATGTGAGTTATTGGTTCTGTCAATTCCATATATCCGGTTTAGCAGCTCATTGGCATATAACAGTAGTAGGTACCTCTACTTATTTCGTCGTGAGATTATGTAGGTACCTATGTATTTACGTTAGCGATTAGTGGCAACTGAGCGAGACACTCGTGTCAGGATGAAGACTAAAGCTACGGATTTAATATGAATAAACTTCCAAGAAGCCCATACCACCGGTGAATCTGAAATTAGGTATAACAGCGTATTTTGACCTGATGACGAATATCATAATAAAAATTGACGCAAACAGAGAAAGAACACCTCCAACAACGCCTCATCTGGAAAGTTGTAGCTCATTTTCCTCCCTAAGAGCCGTGCCTAAGGTCCATAATCCATATGTATAATAAAATGACTAGACTAAACAATTCCTCTTAGCAACACTTAAAAAAAAACGATGTTTATTTGACACGGAAAAGACGTTTCTTTGAACCGCAATAGACACTAAAAGACGTAAAAATTTCACAAGGAAACAGGAAAACTAGAAGTTGCCAGGGAATCCCAATAATTTCCTTCGTTAGTAAAGTATGGGATATTTGGTTTTAAAGTGACGCACTTAAATACAGGTCTGTAGTAGTGAATTAAAGTTGTAAAACATAGATTAAATAACATTAATTGATGCTTGTTTCATCAGTATTGTCTATGTTAAAACGACACTTGTCAATTTCGAGTACTTCCTATTTCAGTTTTGTACCATTGCTATATATCTATATAAAATTGTTATAATAAAGTCTTGCAAAATATAAATGGTCCGTTTCAATCACAAGGTCCTATAATTAAATGACTAAGGAGGTACAAAGTCGTTTTGTTAAGACTAGCCTTAAAGCGATCGAAGTTCGCCGTGATTCATTATTTTTTTTAAGTTTATCGAATTTCTACTATCATTAAATCATTGCAAGATTTTTTATTACGTCACCCTTCAGTAAACTGCAAATATTGGCTTTGATAGAAGAATGAAAGTAAATAATGAAGGCTTTATTTATTTTATTTAAAGTTCTCAGCAACTGAAATCCTATATCCGTGGAAATAAAACACCAATATCAGCTACCAAATTAGATATAGTTATATTATAGTATACAAGGTTTTAGAGTCCTTGTAGTCCTGTGACTACGTCGCATTAAAATTGCATATAATGATGAAGAATAGAAATCATGTGATCTTATAACACAGAGGTCACTTATATTATTCACGCTAGTGGAGACACATAATACATTATGTCTGCTATCCACAGAGATTAGCTTGTGGTTATATTATAGATTATATTTACTCCATATAAAAATAGGTACATTTAACAATACGGGTCTCAGAGTAATAAATTTATACGACTTTTTCGCAAAACAACACGTTTAGAAATTAATTAAAATGGATTTAGAATATACATTTTTTTAATAAAAATTTGCACTACTTACGCCTCTGGTATTCCTAACGCCCTAATACTGGAACGACATTCAAATAATAAGTTGCTCTTAACAGCGCACGGCTCACTTAGCCAGTACATTTAATCGGGATTAACGTAGTTAAGCGCAAGTTATATTTAAGTTGCGTTCCAGTATTTGGGCGTAAGTCTTATTGTTCGCACTAGATACCGATATGAGGGTCAGGACAACATGTGTGACAGTTTGAAAGTAAATACATTTTAAACGAGACGAAAAATATAAAAGCATCAAATAATGTTTCTGACAATTTGAATACTAATAAATATTGCGACAGGACGCACTTTGGAAACAAAGGCCGGACTAAACCAATATCTGAATTTAAAGCAGGTAATACATTGTTTACACAGCTTGAAGAAGGCCCTTAAAAAAAGATGTACTAAAAAGGTACTAGCATTTTGATGCTTTGCATAGTTAAATCTACATTCCCTTTTTACTTCTAATGAGTAAAAAGAGAATGACAATGAGACGCGAATGTAAAGACTAATTCTAATAATCGTTTTTTTTATTTCAAGGCATAAGATGATGTAATACAATGGGGCAGCATTAAAATCCACGACCGATAGAAAAAAATCTAAAATAAAATAAATGAATGTAGGGGTCAATGAGCGATTTGTTAATTGCCGTCTCCAATAAAATCTTATTGAATCCTTATTACTTTCTTTTGCAGTGTTCATCGATAAGAGCTCGGCCATCTGTAATGACGTCAAAGCCTCGCTGGGAATCCTCCCGGGGAATCTTCCGTCTGATACGAACTTAAGAAAATCTTCCATGAAATTAAATTTATAAAAGAACCCGCTTGCCGCATTTGATGCTTAATAAATGCAGTATCTTTTATTTTGTGTTTTGTTACACTAATGTTTACAAATTGCATTTTTATTCCTAAGAAGCTTTTAAAATTATCTTATTATAATTAATATTGTAATTGTATGAACTCGAATTCGCAGCAAAATGTAACGCTAGGCCGCGGATTCGATTCCCGGACCGAGACAAAGGTTTATGTGGGCCATTGAAAGCCACCTGCTTCTAAAGAACTTCTGAGATCTCTATCATCTATTCAGTCACAGGAAGTCCACTGCTGCAAGAAGTCCGCCGTCAGGCCGCTTCCAACAGGTGGTGGAGATCCTTGAGAAAGACCTACGTTCTGAGATTTCTGAAATAAAATGATAACAAAGACGACTTGCTGAATGTGTTGCCAGCGTACAATATCTCTCATTGTTATCATTAATAATTGCTTAACACTGAATATTTAGTAACACATTGTATGTATCAGCCCATATACGCCCCACTGCTGGGCACGGGCCTACTCTACCATCGAGAGAATCGATTAACACATTACCAAATTTTATTTTTACACTGCATTTTTCTAGAAAGTAACAATTATAATAATTTTATAGCTATAGTGTTGAATAACTCTTTCTTATCAGGCTTCTCAAACAGTATTTTCCATCTTAACCTGTACTTTGGTTTCATTAAGTAAAGAATTTCAGTAACGACCTTTATAATAGTTTTTTGTAGTATAAGGTATACCAAAAGTATGAGATGTGGAGGTACGCCTTTTGTAGGGTCGCCATAGTCAGATTGCTTAGTAAGGAGCGGCCTGCATACAGAGAATGATAATATTTTTTTTTATTGCGAGCATGCTGTTCACGTGGTGGTAAGTAATACGGCAACTCCCGGACAGTAGTAAAACCAAACACCATAGATTACAAAACATTAAACTGCGCTCGCCATCCTGAGACATAAGATGTAAAATGTCATGATATCCCAGTAGTTACTCTGGCTATAATGTCCTTCAAACTGGAACACAGCAGTGTATTTACACTGCTCTTTGGCGGGAGATGTAGTCTTGGCACAAAATCGCGAGTAACACTTTACACATGCCTCCGAAATATCAAATCTATCATAATTAATTAACTCCACATGCAAATCACAAATTTAAACGTCTGCATATTTTTTTTATAAGTCATGCAATTATTTAAATACTGAAATTCCACTGCCAACGCAAATGGACAGGGTTTGGTAAAGGGGGAAAGATGCAATTTTGCTTAAAATTGCAGTTTGTTTATTTAATTTAAACATGCTAATATTACCGAGAATTAGATCCATAACAACAACAATACCGAATTGTATAATGAAACAGCAGGTGGTTTTTCTTCCAAAATCATGTTCGATTCCTAGTTAGGCATATTCATTTCTGAACAATCAAAGTTTGCAGTTTTAATTTTCATCAAAATCGGGCTCGTGACTACTTTCAGCATTTTCTGCTACTTCTCATAGTTTCGGACTTGGCCATTCACCCCCACTTAAAAATATCATTTTGTATAGTAGCCGTATCTTTTGATTACTTAGATTATTTAGGTGTATTTAAACGACCTAGTAATGATAGTGCTTATAGCTAAAAAATATTACACCCTTTACAATTTCTACCATCAACTCTTCACGTGCATAATCTTATTTTACTTTATTACACATTTTAACCTACCTACTGGCTGTTCTCCGAGCAAGAAGAAAAATTCTAAATAAAAAAGTGCATTAAAACAATGTGTGATCTGAATTCGTTTGTATTATTTACATTGCGGTTTCTCTTATAACAAGTTCGATTTAGTTTAGTATTTTTCCAATAGAACACAACGGAGATTTACTAACCTTGAATACTTAATGGAAACTGGTGTTTCCCCAAAGTCTTATTCATTGACAGAGCAATACGCGTGACAATGGAATACGTTTTGTTTACAAAACGGATGTAGACATTTTTTATTTATTGATGAATAAAACATGTTAACTACTTCAATGATCTAATAAATAACATGTTCCGGAATCCGGATTGTAATCTAAAGCAAATACACTGAATGAGAAATATCACTAACATACTATGGGATGACTTTTGCATCCACTGACAAAGCTCATTTATCGAATAAAGATCATAAGTTTCTCCAACATATTGGTGGATTTACTCTAAAATTTCTTCTTAAATTATGTTCCTATCCTTGTGAACATAAGAAAAACAGATAAGCTAAACCGGTCGGGCCGTCCTGAGGTGTTCTTAAAGTACGATAATTTGTAAGTAGGTATATAGATGAAGATTTAAAGACCTTGTGTCAACAGCGACGTAAATGGGACAGAAACAAAAAGAGAAACGATTCCAAAAATAACCCGATGAGCAGAGCAAATATAAATTAATGCAAATATTTCACATACATGCATAAACGCACGCCTTTTTCCTAGAAGGGGTAGGCAGAGGTGCTGCCAGTACACCCACATTTCGCCATATCGGATACAAATTCCTGACTCCGGCTTGATAATGAATTGAAAAATCCAATACCACTTTGCCCGACCCGGAATTCGAATCCTAGACGTCAGCGTTGTAGTCGTACCGTAGTACAACTACGCTACCGAGGCTGTCGAATATTTCACACTATTACCATATTTGCTGAAACGCTCATAAACTTTTAAATGCTGTTTATGCATAAACTCTAGGCAGTAAGCAACACGTTTGTTTTGAACTTGTATGAAGAAAAAATATTGGAAATAATATTCGTGGAAGTAGCACGATAATTACAGTAATTGCAAGTAGCACATGTAGAGAACCAAAGAAATAACAACAATCTTAAAATATAAAAAAACCGTGTTACATTGTTACCTATATTTATTGTGTACCTATATTATTCTTATTAATTTAAGAAAAGTATGTACGCAAATGAATAAAACCTTCTTACTGCCTTTACAGATGATGTAAATAAAATAACAACATTTATAAATAAAATGCAAATACAGTGGACCCCCGATAATCCGGCCCCTGGCTAATGCAGCACCCCCTGTAATCCGACATGGTCTATTATTTATTGTGTACATATGTAAATTTGTTTGTACACAATTATTTCCTAATGTAAAGTTATTGCTTATTTTTTGTGAGTTCTATAGCATTAATAACGTTAATTTTGTAATAAAACGAAAGCTTTCTATTTGACATACATAATGAAGTATGATTTGTACTTCAGAGTACATATATATAACATGTGGAATCTTATCGTTGGATCTGTAATTTGTTGGATTACAAGGTACTCTTTCGTAAAAAAATCCGGACTATAGGGGGTCTTAGTCAGTACTCTATAATTCGACAAATTCGATAATCCGACACAGCCCTGCAAACTGTTTGTCGGATTACCGCGGGTCCACTGTACTTTGATTATATTCACTCTCTCTATGATATCGTTTGAAGTCTCATTATAACCATACGTTTGTTATCTCAAAATACCTTTATGTTTTTGTGCGAGTCATAGGCAAGAGAGTGGAAACGATAAATAAATTTATGTCAAAATAGCTCAGGGGTAGAGCGCGGGTCTACCGGGCCCGATGTCTCTGGTTCGAATCCAGGTTTCGACAAAAAAGCTTGTCTTTCATTCTTGTTTTACATTTTTTTGATTTTTAAGTGTATTTTTCCATATTATAAAATACATTTCGTGTCACGTTGTTTGAGTCCGATAAAGTCCTAAACTACTGAACCAATTTTAATGAAATTGCACACTGTGTGCAGTTTGATCCAACTTATAAGATCAAATCTCAGGGCAGAGGTGTACCCTGGGATTTGAACCCGCGACCACCGTGAACATGTAGGCAGCCGCGTCTGGTCCGTTACCAATAGGCCACCACGCCTTCTATGTGTGTATTGATAGTCAATCACCACGCACTTTAACGGTGAAGCAAAACATCGTGAGGAAACCTGCATACCGTAGCGATTTTAAAGAATTTCTACGGTATGTAAGTCCGCCAACCCGCACTAGGCCAGCGTGGTGGACTATATGGCCTAACCACTCTCAATCGATTCTCTCGATTGTAGAGTAGGCTCGTGCCCTGCAGTGGGACGTAAATGGGCTGATAGATAGATAGATTGATACCAAAAATATATATCGCATCCATTTCAAAATTTTTTTAGTGTAAAGAACATAGTGGATACATACCGGTTATATCAAGATTGCGACCGAAAACGAAGCCAGGTGGTAGTTTTAGTGCTTATAGATACAATGCAACTAAAAATTTCGCACTAAACTAAACATTGCGCACGATCGCACAGAAACATAATATAAACATCAAACAATCTCAAAATCATTGTTTTGGTTTCTATTACGTTAATACAGACAATACCATGTTAGTTTTTCTCATTCATCTTCCATGTACAGACATCGTTCGGTTATAAATTTATTATACGTATAGATAATCAATAACACGTGAGCGGTCTAATATTTCGCAAGCCTTAAAAAGACACAGACAGCTATCGGTCAAAGTTGTTAGGCCACATATTTTTTCAAATTGCATCATTTCGAATTGATATGCAGTATCTAAATGGTGACATCTGGTTATTCCGCTTTGCCCAAGGCGTGATATGTGTTCCGAGATTGGGAATGGAATGTGTATGGAAGTAAGAAAAGTGCAATATTTCCGAGTTCCGTTTGAGCTCACCCGCTCAACCATTAAGCAGGTTGTCCATAAATCGTGCACTCAGGGTTGCCGCGAGCCATTAAAATAAAAGAATTATACGAAAAGCCTCGCATGAGTTCAACAAACGCTCCTTGTAAGAACAGCATTGTTGCTCCATTTACTTAATAAATTTATGGTTTTTAATACATACTCACAAACGACTTAGGTGTAGAAATGAAAGGTTAATAACAATCAGATTAAGCATAATTGAATGATTGTCTACGTAATTTTTGAAATCGATACATGCAGTACAACATTAGAACTGAATGTAAAACATGCTTTATCTCGTGACAGTCTTGATGGTCGCCTTGATTGAGCAGATATGACAGCCACGAGTACGAATATATTGGCAACAAACGTGTCAGTGTAATAACCCCGAGGGGTGTGAGGGGCGGCGGGGCGGCGTCGCGGCGGGGGCGGGGTAGCCGTGCCGGTGTGGCGGATTTAGGACCTTGGTAGAAATAAGGTCCTGCACACTTTTTGAAGTGATCGAACTCTGTTTAACTTGCAGTTGAGTGCACAAAACCAGTTGTACAATGTACCGGTGCCTTGACGAATAGCCTTGTTTCGACCTGTTTTGTGTTTGACCGGATGCTATAAGGTGTTTTGACAAATCCATACTTCCTACATGCACACAAAACCTTATACTTATTGTGCGAATTCGCGTTTACTCGTGGACCGCTAATTAATCCAAAATGAATTGATGTGGATGCATTGAGCACTCGTGTCCACGTGAATATATTTTTACATTGCGAATAATATGAATAGAATTATAATAATATATGTCAGACATATCTGCGTGTCACATGATACGATAGATTTAGCGTTTAATATTGTTATAATCGTCATAGCTCGGCCATGTGTGGACAACTAGCATAAGGTGGACAAGTAATCGCTGTTACGTAATTGAACAAAAGGGGACATATGAACCGAATTGCAACTAAATACAAGGTCTTGCACAGTTGACCTCCACGTGCTGGTTAAAAGTGGAATGACATGAACTACTTCGATTTATTTATTGCTTAGCCTACGCGTAAGCTGAAATAATGTAACGATTAAAAATTTGATTAAGACCTGAGGTCATGTGAATATTGCTCACTGGTTATTACACTGGTTACGTTATAATCGCAGTGGGGTGTTACCGTTCCACGTAGTTGTATCCTACGAACGTTTTCAACAATTGATTGATGTGTACGCGTAATAGTCGCTTCATTTATAATGATTAGCAGCAATGTTTTGTTTAGTTTTTTTTCTATATCTATTCTTTACTCCTAAATCTAGGGTGTTTAACTGGACGAGATGAGAAGAGAGTAATCTCTTGAACTATCAGTCGGATTTAAAAAAATATTGACGTAATACTCCATGTATATGCCTTCTTTTTTTAAAAGCACGCTTTAGACCTTAAGCAAGATAATATGTATATCTTCTTTAAATAACACTTATAGAAAATAAGCATGTCCTGTAAGTTCCAGACACTATTTTCAAAAAAGTGAATTCTATAGCTTTTTAAACAGAATAATGAAGAAGGTAGAAAATTTACTTGAAAATGTTTAGTATCGAAAATATTTTATAGGAACATATTACATACAGGAACATATTAGGCTTTTACAGCAAATACTGAACTTAAATTGGTATCGTGTTATGGCCAAATACTTTGCTCTCGGGCAAAGCCAGGTCGAGCCGCTAGTTTAAAGTGAGTTTGATGTGCATTCAAGTTTGTTACCGGATCCTTAATAATTATAATAAAATCATTTTCAATATTATGTTTTATGTTTTATTTCCATTCAGTTTGTGTTTTTATGCTTTATGTTTTGTCAATATAATACAAAACCATATCATCATATTTCTCTGTATTCTGACTTTTAAAAAGGTATTTGCAAAATTTATTTAATTCTGGATGCTTCTTTGTACGCTTATGACAACTGTGTTTTCAAAAACATTCCAATGACTTTTTCATTTATGGATTGTAAAAAAAACGTAATTATTTGTGTTTTCCAAGATATATTTTAATGGAACTAAAATTGGTGACGCGCGTAACTATTATAAGGTTTTTTAAGAAACCCCACATTACAAAGTCGAATCGAAAAACTGGCTCGGTTTAATATAATTTTAATGTCAAAATAAATGTATGATGCATTAAAATTCCCCGGAACGCGCAAAAAAACCTTGGGGAAATACTCTTGAATTTTATCAGTTCAATTACTATGGTATTTTTGTTTCATTACATTATGTAAAATACATTAATCTAATGCCAGTATGTTTGTAATTAGCACCAAAAAGTCATAGATATATAGTAGAAGATTTAATACTCAAAGTATACTGATTTTATACTCAAATAAATGTGCTGTTATATATAATATTAAAATAACAAAAATGGCTCTTGAATATGTATAATTAATAAGATGAATTCTTCAAAACATTTCAATTTAACAATTTACGTATTGGCAATAAAAACTGGTTTAGTAAATCGCTTTAATGACGATTCTCCGAAACAAAACTGCGATAATTTAATATAGTTAAAACAGCAAAATGCATAGATCTAACATCCGCAAATTGATTTATATAAAAACAAAGAATTTTAAAACATTTTTAAATCGATTTCATTTGAAAACTTAGTATTAATCGAACAACTGAACAATGAATGAAGGTAATAAATTGTACTTGGTAATGGCTTCATTGTTATCTTCTTATGGCTTTTACGTTGTCGTGTTTTGGGTTAATGGTATTTTGTTTATTTCTCTGAAAGGCCTGGAGCCCGTGAGTGCCTTTAATATTTTATGAAAGCTAAAAGTTTGTCTGCGCTTGCCACTAACATCACACGAGACATCACACGATCAGCTATTATGAAGTTTGGACTGTGGTGATTTTGGAAAGTATCATCTTCAATGTGCCTGACAAGTTGGGAAACCGATCAAAAGTGTCCGACTACCAAGGAAATACTTTGTAATAGTTCCCTAAAAATATATATAGAATTCACCATTTATACTCTAACGCTGGTAAAATTTATTTATTAAATATTGCGATATCTATAAACTTACAGGTTTTATAAAATTGGCTAGCACTTACGAACTTTAGGTCTAGTACCATGTTCCAGTGCTTATCATTATCTTAAGGTGTCTTTATCCAACGATACTAAATCCGTTTTATTCCACTTCCAAAAATTTCCACAAGGTAATATCTGAAGTGGCCTACATCCAGGGACTTCCTGCAACGTCCGGATCCCTCTGTGTTTTATATTGTCTATTCCACGGGCAGCGCTCCTTAGAATTGTTTGAGATGGTACCACCGTCGCCTTTTTAACATCACCCGTCACCGCAGTAGCGCCCATTCATACCACCTGGAAGCGTACCTTTCCAGCGTTTTTATTTATCACGCACGTGCAAGCTCTGGAATGAACTCCCTGCTTCAGTGTTTCCCGAGGGCTATGACCTGTCTTTCGTTAAATGAGAAATAAAGATAGCACTCTCCTTACGGTAAGCAGCGACCTGGCTCTGCTAGACCCTTGGTATTGCGAAGGTCCATGAGCGGCGGCGACCGCATTCCATCAGGCGGGACACACGCTCGTCTGCCTGCGAAAGAAACAAAAAAAATCTTCTGTCCCTCTATTAGAATAATAGAATATTTCCAACATACATACATAAACTGTCTCAGTGGCGTAGTTGTACTACGGTACGACTACAAAGCTGAGGTCTAGGGTTCAAACCCCGGGTCGGGCAAAGTGATATTGGGTTTTTCTATTCATTATCAGCACGGACTTAGGAATTTGTGCCTGATATGGCGATAGGCTCGCCCCTTATCACATCATGGGACGGAACATACAAGGCGAAATGTAGGTGTTCTGGTGGCACTTCTGCCTACCTCTTCTGGGATAAAGCCATACCACCTCTGCCCATACTTCCAGAAATAAGGCGTGAGTTTATGTTTGTATGTATGTATTTACAATGTACATACATAAACTCACGCCTTATTTCGGGAAAGTATAGGCAGAGGTGGTACCAGGACACCCAAGATGTGATAGGAGACGAGCCTATCGCCATATCGGGCACAAATTCTTGACCCCGGGCTGATAATGAATCGAAAAATCCAACAAGAAATCATTTGTAATCGTGCCATAGTACAACTGCGTCACCTAGACAATGTTTAAAAAGTTAACTCATTTAAAAGCTGTCTTCTTTTTTTCTACATGATTGATGTGGAAAATGAAATTGTATATTTTAATCAACGTATACCTACCTAAACACGTGCCAAATCCAAAAAATAAAATAAAAATGTCCAGCTTAAATATGAGGTCATGATATCGATCGTTAATAGTATTTTATGGTATAAGTTTCAACAACTTGATTCTAAGCCATTTTACCATATTATAAATGTTTTGTGATAAAATTATTGATACCTAAAATTATTGATTAATTTTTACATATCATAAAAATGAATCGTTTTGTTGGGATTTTTTATTACAATGAATGGCGAGATGAGCATGCCATTCGCCTGATGGTAAGCGATACGACCGCTCATGGACAGTAGCAAAATCAAACAACACCATGAATTACAAGGCAATGTTTGGCATTCCACTGCGCTCGCCATCCTGAGACATAAAATGTTAAGTCTCATTATGTCCAGTTGTTACTCTGCCTACAATGTCCTTCAAACTGGAACACAACAGTGCATTTACACTGCTGTTTAGCGGGAGAAAATTGGTGACAGGATATAAGTATCTGGTTAGGTATCGATCACCGTACATTGGTGGAAAACTCGCCATAACCCGTGCAAGTGTGTCGCGTTTTGGGTTCAGATGTTATTCGCTTTCGGTTATGAAGATAGACTTTCTCTCTCTCCCTCTTTTATTTTCAGCCACAGACAGTCCGCTGCTAAACATAGGCCTTCCCTAAGAATCTCCACATTTGCTTGTTGGAAGTGACCAGCATCCAGCAACTTCTTGCAACCTTAACTAGATAACTAATTCTATATGTACTTAGACTAGCGAAAGATAACCATTTCTCGCAGAATACCCTATTTTGGTTTCACAGCAGTTGCCAGGGTGTGTTGTAGTTATTGTACTAGTTGTCGCACCGGTATGAAATAAATTCATTCAACAGATCCACTTAATCACCTTCCACAATGTCATATTAAACTATAAGGAACATTTCGATCCTTTTAAAACAACTGTTAAAACCGAAACAAATGTTTGCTGAATACACAAACACGAGTTTCTATTGTCAAAGCTGGCTCATTTACTTACGTAGCCCTCATAGGCTTCCTCTATCACGATTAGTATATCAGATTACATTTTGCCATAATTATTACAATAAGTAGCTCAATAATATCAATACGCAATCTGAAACAAGGAAAAATAATTAACAATAGCATTAACAAAGAAACAAAACAGTCGTCTAAAACGATAAACGTTTTTTGCTGCATACCACGATTGATATAAGGAAATTAATTAAGCACCATAAAAGATAAAATGTGACAAGATCACCGTTCATAAATCTGTTGCGTACAGACGGATACGGAACCATTTATTAACATGTATTAGTATTACATGGTACAGGATGCAAAGGTTTACGGTTATTAATTCAGTTCGCAGATTGTTATGTATGTTTAGTCACGGCCGCCGTGCCGATAGCTTCTGATACACTTATCGATAATCATCGATGTACTACACGATCTTTGTTTTTTTTTATTTAATGTGTTACAGAGCACCTGGTGTTGTCTAGGGTACTGATTAATAATTTAATACACCCAACAGTCACATACATAGTTCTTACTCCACACTAAGATCTAGTTTTGTGTCGTAGGTATCAGGAACTACGCGAGACTTTTCGGTGTCACAAACACCCATACCCGAAACAAATACCCGTGGTTCACATGAATATTTGTTTCGGTGCGGGGCTCGAAGACGCAGCCTAATGTTTCACAGCCGGCGTCTAACCAACTGCACCACGGAGGCTGGCAACGCCAATTTACGGAGGATTGGTAATAGATATGTCATTTTTCGAATATATGTGTCGGCCTGAACAATGTCTTCCTTACGAATGGCAACAGTTTTGTAATTATTTGAATAAAAAAATGACAAATTTAAACTGAATATTAAATAAATTTAATGGAAGATAAAAGAGTATTTTAGTGTTTTATAATTCGCGCACGTTTCGACTAAACCATAGGTTAATCAACCACCTTAGGTTTGACCATACAAGAGGAAAGGCCACGCGGGTGGAATAAAAAACGTTGACTTGTCGTGACGGAATGTTAGACGAAACGGCCTTACTTCCGATGGTTTTGAATGTCGTGTTAAGTAAACATTTTTAAAACTAAATTGATATCTCTATTGGCTTAAAAGTCACTATATCGATTTTCAAAATACATACATACATACATACATAAACTCACGCCTTTTTCCCAGAAAACCCTTTACCCTTGCTTACCCAAGCAGAGGTGCTACCAGGACACCCACATTTCGCCATGTATGTTCCGTCCCATGATGTGATTGGGGGCGGGCCGATATCGCCATATCAGTAGGCCAATTCACGTAATTAAATAAGTTCAGTTGCAGTGCAGTTGCAGTTAAGTTTCGATCAAAACAGCCCGTTTTGTATTCTCGTAATTTAGAATAACCGCTGTCAGATACGCTCGCGTCAAGTTCGCGTCACGCGATCGCTTTACCGTATTCTACGGCTGCGCGTTTTATACATGCGTGATTCAGATCGCAACCTGATTGGTAAATTACCTATTCATTTGACGTCTCCAATGACAGTTTAGTCCCACCAACGTGCAGCACATGCGCAGTTTATGCATATCTTACGCGCAGCTAAACAATTACAAGAATACCATTTTGACGTACGTACGATTAAGACGTAAACCTAATCGAAACTGCATCGAAACTTGATCGGCGCGTCAATAAATTACGTGAATTCCTGACTCAGGGCTGGTAATGAATAGAAAAATCCAATATAACTTTGTCCGACCCGGGATTCGAACCCGAGACCTCAGCTTTGTTGTCGTACCGTAGTACAACTACGCCACCGAGGCAGTTCGCACCGATTTTTTGACGATGAAGGAAAATATGTTTAAGAAGCCTGAAATGTGAATGCATAGTCTTTCTAAGAATTTATGTGATATGTAATGTCCGCCAGCCGGCCATAGAACAGCGTGGTTTAGCCTAAGCTTTATCTATTGTAGAAGATACACCGACCGCGGGACGTATTCATACATCGATAAATTAAAACCGCGATCAATTACTGTATTCCTCGAAATACTAATGTTCCACACAGTTATGCTGGCTTGTAAAATTCTTCTTCACGCTTCCGCGGAAGAATAGCACTTGGTTAAGTTAGCCACCAAATCTTGGTTTGGTCTAGCCATTTCTGCGCCCCTCAGGGTCTACAGCTTGAGCCTGGACACCACTCGCACCGCCCTAGTTTAAGCACTTCAAGAACCGAGATGAAGAACTTCCAGAATCGAAGAACCGACAGATGTCCTGGCAAACATTTCCACAGTTGAATTATGCAGCAGGAATATTACGGAGCGAACTTCGTGTTTCAAGTCGAGATTGTATGTTTAGACCGCGCTTTATTTTCGCTCTCTCACTTCACCTGTAGGAAGTACATTGCTGAATATAGTACTCCCCAGACGATATCCAACAACTACATTAACTAACAACTACATTATTATATTACATTATTATTATACATAGACTGCCTTGGTGGCGTAGTTGTATTACGGTACGGTTACAAAGCTGAGGTCTCGGGTTCGAGTCCCGGGTCGGGCAAAGTGATATTGGATTTTTCTATTCATTATCAGCCTGGAGTCAGGAATTCGTGCCCGATATGGCGATAGGCTCGCCCCCTATCACATCGTGGGACGGAACATACAAGGCGAAGTGTGGGTGTCTTGGTGGCGCCTCTGCCTACCCCTTCGGGGATGCAGGCGTGAGTTTATGTATGTATGTATGTATGTACATTATTATATATCATTACATAGTCATACATTGTCATGTCATGTCATACATTAGCTAAGTAATAAACGCACCTTGAAGCGCAATTTGATAAGCCGTAATATGAAAAATTTCAATTACGAACAATTCACTCAAAATGGTGAAGTCCGATTGTCCAATAGCTTCTTCATGTGTCACTAGTGCCGGTGAATGTAAAGCCAATTTAAACTGGGTGGTTTCTGATGGCAGTGTCATTCCGATGCATTGAGCTCGGTTCATAGGTCCACACATTTCGAGAGCGGTACGGGAACTTTACGAGTTACAAGTGGTTATGTCGTAGTGGAAATTGCATTCGATTTAATAGACCGATTTTATTTCATGCTATCATAGCAGATATGGGAAAGTGTTGAGGCGTAGTTAAATCATAAGTACTTTAAGATGAATAAACATACTTAAGCGTAGTTTAATTTAATAAAATATGTTTATAATAGAGGTATGTACAGGACGTATTCTTTGATGTCGTAAATTTTATACGACAGATTATAAAAAAGAAAAGTGTAAAACGTCGATATAAAATACGTAAAATAAGGCAGAATCCTGAATTCGTATGAATCGTTTTAATTCGCAAGGACTTATTTGGTTTAGTAAGTAATCATTCCATATAAAAATCGCCGTCAACCCGAACTAAAGCTATGTATAATATGCTCTATGCACGGGGTTTAAGACATAGGTTTTCATCATCATTCCTTATATAAATTATTATATTGGTCCAGAGATTCTTCTTCTTCTTCTTGGAGTGCCTCTTCAGTGCTGAAGGTTGGCCGTCAGCTTCATTCCAGAGATTCATAATTCCTTTACAATATGCATTTGAACTCAAGTATGTTAATGCCAGCACGATTGTAGGTTATGAACGATGAGGAAGCTATGTCATTAATATGTTATTTACAGCATGTATATTATGTGATCTATTGCATATTACAATAAAAATATGTGTGGAGTTAACGAGGTTAATGATAAAACATGGAGATCACACCGTGTTCGGATTTTATGTAACCGACTACGAGTAAAATGCTTGTGTGCGTCTTTTAGTGATCTTATAACTGTAGATTTTTGACATGTAAGTGTCAGCTTATGAATATAAGCATTGTAGTGCAGTTGCTTATAATACGAGTACAGACTGAGAAACGAGAAGCAGCGTGTTTGACTGCCTTTTAAAAGCAATGTTTGTCAACTCTACAAATATTACTTTCGGTCTCTGGGTGTTTGGGGATCGAAATATAGTATGTATTTTTTTTTACAGTGTACTTTATAATGGGCTCTTTGGAATGTGTTCAGCTTATTCGCTGTGTATCATATTTGTCCACAACATATCGTGATCATAATATGTACATTTCATGGATAGGCAATGGGCCATTACTAAGAGATTTTTCCACTATTAGTATATACTAAGACGATACTCCACTAAATCGGTATTAATATTTAGTAGATTTCTCGATTCTGGTTTCTATCCGATATTTACCTTCATATAAAAAGAGTGATAAATGGCAATTAATACACACATTATTTAAACTACTCAATTTCCACTCAATTGTAACCTTTAAGAGGAAAATTAGAAGCGTGATACAAAATTAAACTATTGTTTCTAAATAAATTTATATGCCTAATATTATGTATGAAAGCTACAAGTGTTGCTATTGTGTAAAATTGAATTTGTTTTGTTCTTTGTTTTTATATTTTATTAATTAATTTATTTTGAGTTACTTTTTAATTTTTATTCTCATTTTTGTTATTTTTTATTCTCAGGTTTCGTTTCTAATTTAATTTTATTTTATTTTATTTTCTAATTTAATAATAAATGTTGTGTATACCTCTAATTGATGTGTATATCAGTAGTTTGTTCATAAATGTATCTGCTACTAAATGTTTAATATACATGTCGTTGGTGTACCCTTTTCAATATTTTCACTGTTAATACTCAGTATTCAAACCTACAGCTTCCCATACGGTTGGGTTTATTATGAAGCTAATGCTCACTTTAACACTGACAATATTTGCTATACAGAGCTATGTAAATATTTAATCTATGATTATGCAAACCAGCCCTTTGTGACCACGGCGATAAGTAAACAGTTATTACCCGTTGTTTAAACTTAGCAACAAGCAACGTCACAGATTAAATAATAATTTAATTATAACGCGTATCAAGATAACCCGTTCAGTGTTATGATTAATTGAGTTGCGAAACTGGTGCCTAATGGTGTGAGTACACACGGGCATGTAGTTCGGCGGATATATCGTGGGATTAAGACTTTATATACTGGTATGATTTATATATTGCATCTTATAGTGGTTGCAATGTAGTCAATAGACTACAGAGTATCTACACAATGGACTCCGTTTCGAAATTTAATTTACACAGCTGATTTTTACACGCCATAAAAGTATTTGTCATTATGGCAATTTTTTATCTTTTCTTAATTTGGGGATTATATAATTTGACAGATTTTTCAGCGTTGTGAACGATGGTCAAGAGCAAGAGTGTAGTTTGGGAAGGCGACGTTCAGCAGTCCACTATTGCTAAAGATTCGATCGAAGATTATGATTTTACTTAGAATAGCAGCTAGTGAGAAGGTGAAGACTCATTGGACTTTGATCGCCTATAAACCCACATCACGTGGCGAATCGTGAGTGCTTTTTAACTTTAGAGAAGATCGAAGAATGATTAGGTAACACCTTTGCCTTTCCCTTCTGCGAAACAGGCGTGAATTTATGTATGTTTCTAACTCTCTGTAAATCTTACTCATATATTTTTAATGAAGAAATGGTAAGCTTTGTTATCCTAGGTTTAGCTTTTCTATGCTGTCATCAACACTGACCTCACGATAGTATAACAACAATAGTACTAAGCAGTGGCGCAGCTAGCTTGGGCGGCATCCGGTCCGGGAGTAGGTGGCATCCCAAAAACGATGTTCAAGGTCCTATTCACATCGCATCACTTAATGAAATCACATGTTCATGTTATTCTCAGTTACCGTCGTGCCAAAAACCATACATATACGGGGTGTCCCAGAACTAGACGACAAACAGGTAATGGAAGATAGGCCAAAACGCACTAGACCGGCATGGTGGGCTATGCCAACCCTTCTCAATCAAACCCATGGTTGTAAGAGTCCCTTGTTCAACAAAAGACCTTAAGATTATGCCCTGATACAGTAAAGTGCAGTCTATATTGTCAGGTTTATATTCCCAGAATAGTTTGCAGGTTGTAGTAAGATTGTAATTCTGTATTATACATTGTATTTAAAGTAATAATAACTTTATACTCATTAGACACTTGCAAGGTAAATGAAATAAAAACTTCGAATACACAAAGTATTTTAACTATATTTACGAGAATTGCTATCTATTTAAATACGTATATTCGGTTTGAAAGAAAGATTGTCGATATTATTTCCGTCCGCGGGATATGGTAGGGGTGAGCCAACCGCCATGGAATCGCATCATAAATTCCAAGCACGGATAATACACATGAGGTTTTTTTTTTTGACACAACGAAGTGGAGATAAACAAATAATTATCTGTCGAAGGTAGTAAAACAGAATGCTTGTTTCAATGGTATCGTTTGTTCGGATAATTTAATTTTTAAAATAATATGTACAGAATATTATGAAAGGAACTTATATCATAGTAAAACAAGAGCAAATTGTTGAACGTAAATCGCGAAATACATTAGTAGGCTGTCAGTCTCGAGCCTTTGTCATGCGATTGTAATTATCATAAAAAATCACGGAAGTTGACATTTACAACTGCTTATTAGTCAACATCGGTGTAATATTTTATAATTAAAACAAGAATACTGAAATAAACACTGATTGCACTGAATGTACTGACGTTTAGAGAGATTTATTGTTTTTAGAGCAGTTCCATGATGGTGATTATAGGTCATGCGTCTGGATATGAGTTGTCTGCGTATGACAAACTCGTGGTCAAAGCAAGGACCCCAGCGCCTTCCGGTCACGACGTCGTCTCATTTCCGATGTGGGCCAAAGGCAATTTATTACAAATCGAATGACAATGTACTGATAAGTTATATGAGTTAAACACAATTTACTTGTTTTGGCACTTGGCGCGATTGACTCGAATAAATCATACTGGGACGAAACATTTAGAAGGTCACAATTTATTTACAGAACGATAACAATTTCGGCAAAAATATGTTTGCCAATATTTTAATTAGGGGAGATGTACTGTGTGATAAAGTAACTTTCAGAAAACGGCTTTTTTCGTTTTTTTATCAATTAGCGCATATTAGGCCGTTATAAATAGGTGGGTTGATAATATTATTTATAAAACTGTTCTCTCGTTACTTAAGGCCCACCTCCTCTTTTTTACTTACTCTATTATCGCATATCGAGTAAAAAACATGTTGAAATTAAAAGTGACTTAACCGGCGCAACATACTTGCCTCGAAACGACGTTAGTAAAAACTAGGTCTCATTTTTTGCACCATGGCATGTTGTCTAGAATCTGGATACTAAATGCAGCACCTCAAGCGGAAGACAAAAAATCACGTTCATTGTGTTTTTCGCACATATTATGTCATTTGGCACTCGCATTATAATTTTAGCTAGCGTGTATCGGATGAAATCACCGTTGGAGACGCGGCCCCGTTTAGGTGCAAACAATTATATTCAACCTTATCGTAATCGCAATTCTAAAAAAGCAAATGAGATAAATTGCTGCAATTTAACAATAAAGCTGAGCGTAGCGTTGCCTTGACCCGAGCAGTGGGCTAACGGCAGTCGTGAGTGGCGGCTAGGCGGGTACCACCTGGTCAGGAAACATACCTCGCTTGGTCGCCGTACCGGTTTCTACCTTTCCTTGCAGGACAATGCAATCGCGAACGCGGACGGCAGAAAGTCCTGTTACTAGACATTCTTTTGTTTCTAACTAAGATATTGCAACAAATTTGATTTTAAAATTAGATCGAGACAGAGTTGAAGGTCAACAGGATAATGATAATAAACGTTTGAAGACGTCATAGTAGTGCTAGTAAAAAGTTTGAAGATAAAAATGTTGACCTTATGGAATTCAAAGACTGTTACACTCCCCGAGAAATTTAGTAAGAATGAAGCGAACGTGAATAGATCCTTCCTCTAATAACATGTCTGATATTATATATTATATAAGTTGGGCATTGAACATATAAGTTTGGGTGAAGTTTTATATAGACCCTATTGGCACTTCCTACTACACTATTGCTTAGATATTTGCCATCAAGATTTCCTAAAATTTACCTCAGATGTGTCGCGCAATAACAGCTCGTACTAGTTTAGTACTAATTTCCTGTATGACTCACAACGATTACTTCAAAAGCCCTTTAAGCAAATACTCTGAATATTGTTCAATAAAATCAGCAAGACCTGATTTAATTTTTTGGCATTGGTAATGAGCCTAATTTCGTGAAAAAAATACTTGATCCAAAACAGGAACAACGCAGTTTTAACGGTTGCCGGAAATAAAAAATGGCGGTACTATACGAATAGCATACGCGTACCTTAGTAAACACAATGACGTGGGTAGATACATATCTGTATTGTTATAATACAGCGTGTTAATTTAAGAAAATCCTTTTAAACCATTTTATACAGGGTGTTTAATTGTTATTATTGTGATGTTTCCACCATGCTATATCGATATCTAGGCGTTTTAAAATATAGCATTTTATATTATTATATTATAAATGCATATATCATATTGGTATCAGCATTTTAATTTTACATTAGTGTTCTGGACACCGGAAGCCTTCGAACCTAAACAACAAATTCTGTTGGACGGTTTATTAGCGCATTTGTTTCGTTAAAAGCATCAATAAATTAATCTTTACTTTAGTCATAATTTGTGACGAGCGGCATAAGCTTCCTCAAGATAATCTCGAGGAAATAACACGATGTTCTTTAGTTTACATCACACCGAATAACAGCAACCTTGACAACGATTTATCATTTAAAATCTGAACGACTATTGACGGAATTTTCTGTAAAATCTGATCTACGTAGATGATGAAAAATTACTCTATTATCAATTACCTATCTAACCTCTACGTTATCTGTGCTAAAATCATTTTATTTTAAGAACGGCATTCATTTCCACATGAGTATTTTAAATATACGATAATATTATGTTATTGTACTAACAAAATATTTCTGCTTACATATTACTGGATTTAGGACCAGAGTCGCGGATTCGCAGGCGCATGGTAAGGCAGATTTATAATTATTGAGCTGTGTGCAGGATGGTACGACCGGTATGATATGGTTTCAGTAGGACACACAGTGCTTTTAAATAGCGGTCGTATTTACCATATCCATTACCAGATCCACATTTATGTACATTTATTGCATCCGGTTTCAATTAGACTAAAATCGTTATCTATTTCAATTATTAAGGTATAATCTACTCGATGCTAAAGAAATGTGTGTAAGAAAAATCATAAAAAAGACGATAAGAAATTATTTTATCTTTAATTCTGTCACTCAGTGTTATGACTATGACCTTAATAAAAAATGAAAACACTTAACCAGTGGAATGAATCATCATTCATAAACCATTTAGTATGGTCTGTTATGCAAATATTAAACAAAATATTAGTTTAACATTCCAAACACTCACTGTTGATTGATCATACGTAAGAAACCGTACAATTATGCCTTGATATAACTATACGTAATAATGTATAAAATAAATTGAATAAATATTTTGTATTAATATGCCTACTATTATGTGTCTAGTACAGCTACACAGTACACTTAACAGTATTGGAATAATAGTGCTATAATTTTTTGCGTTAAATCGGACAAGTTTTGTTTCATTTTCGGATGTTGTGGCATTAACTGAAGTTATACGCACTTTATTGAGATTTGAGGCTCTTATAAAATGTTTTAATGATTTTATGCAGAGTAACAACTTTAAGTAATTACGTTTTGGTTAATCACTAATATAAAGCGTTTTGTATGAAGTGAAATACCGGAATGGTTGAAAGCCAAGAGGTATGCATACGAATTAAAATGGCAAGAGCTTAATAAAGGTCGGTATTACTTGGAAAAACCTTTATCAAGCAAATTAAATTACAAAACAGTCAACAAAAAATATTATCTTTATTATACATGACAATTCATACTGACCCAACAATGTACTAATTTCTAATACGGATATGAAGTATGCCCGTCAGTTTCAGATCCGCAATCTATCATTCCTTGTACCCATATGCATTACAAATTGACACAAGGTACATATTCATACACGACATTGGAATATTTATATGAAACCGATCTATTTCCACTTATATGCAATGATTCGCTTGACAATATTAAAATTGGTAGTTATTTTTTCAATTGCTCCATTGTGTGTTGTACAAGGTAGCGTCCTTCTGCTTCTGTGTCTAGGTCCCATCGAGTCACGACACATCTTATCAGGACTACGTACTTTTTCATTTGCTAATTACACTTAATTATCGGCAGGGGATCGTTCGGAGCTATTACCGGCGATTCTAATGACAGTTATTTCTCTACCTCGCCACTGGCAGCACATAATTTCATTATATTTGAACAAGTGATATTATGATTAACAAATTGCTCGTTTTAGATGACTGTAATTAATTAGATAACTGGAATTAAGCAACGTATTACGCATGCGTGGAATGGTGAAACAGCGTACAGTTGGCACCTCTTGGTTGATCGCCAACAATCGAAGGTTAAAGTCAGGGTCGCTATAGATCTTGTATTTCTGTGAATCGACCGATTGGTTTTGGTACACATTTGCTGACGTCACTAAAATTAAGTCACCTTACACGGTTTGTCAATATTGGCAAGGCATCTACTTATGTCAGTGTGCAAGGTGGGGATGCGTTAATAACCACATCAGCTCATTCCTCTCCTTTTTGCCGCAATTTTCGTAATTGCAAAGTACTATAAGCAGTATTTATTTAAGTTAAAATAGGTAATTGCAGTCGTTAAAATAGTGTTTTGTTTTCTGTGTTATTACCCAGTAAGGTGCAATTATTTTGTAGCTTTTATTTGTTGTTCGTTTTGGCCTACGGCTTTGGTCTTGTGATTAATATTACTGGACATAATACTTCATACGCGTTTTATTGAACTGGTGAATATTACGTTTTAATTTCGGTACAACTCAATTATGCCATGTTTATAAGTAAATGCACTTCGATCATTCTAGTAACATTATTGTTTTCTTGCGGTAGGTTTTTATATTATAAATAATTACTCCTGGTCGTATGTTAACAGATATGAAACACAAGAAAGTCTATATACATATACACAATTACTCATACCGCACTGTTTAAAATAACAATTGTGCAATAAAGCAACACACCGAAACCACAAGTTAGAGCCGATTTAGATGACATTGATGATTTCCGTTACACGACACTTAAGTTTCCAACAATGTGTAACACTAAAAACACCGCGTGGTCAGCTTCGAAGGTGAAAGTCAAGGTTGCACGTACCTCTATTCTAATGCGATGCGTTATGTAAGCAATCGCATAATACCCGTCGTTCTAAAGATTTTATAGCATTGCCGATGGTTGCCGATAGTTTTTCATAGACAAATTACAATAGGTCAAATTGCGACAAATTGCTTTGACAATAACTTTAACTTTGACGTGACGCCAAAGTTAATGTCATGGTCGTATATTCGGCATCTGAAACGCATAGTTGATATTAAATTTGTGGTCGAAATTACTTGGTACAACTGAACCTTAGCTACCATGTCGTAGTTGGTTAAACTCTAACTATGAAAAGAGAAGCCGCAGTTACGATCCCTGTATCGAAACAAATGATTGTGTGATTCAGAAGTACTTCTGGGTCTGGGTGTTTGTGAGACCAATCGCTTATGGCTTTTGATAACCAAGGTTTCTGTCGGAGTGTGATCATAAATATGTGTGAGACTTATATTTAAGTATTTAACTTTAAACTGCCCTCTGTTAATTCTTTTCTAAAATCCACCCCATGGTTGTCTGTAAGACATTGCCTTTGAGCGATAAGACCGCCAATAGAACTTTTTATGTATGTGATTTTCTTTTTATTTGTATGTTTTTGTGAATGTGCAATAAAGTGTATATAAATAAATAAATAAATATTTATTAATAGAGTACAATTCAACTCACGTACATAGAAAAAGCCAATTTTATAAGCCTTCGTTCAGCTTTCCGCAATAGAAAAACAGATGTAAATTTAAGCTCAGTGTGTTTTCAGTATCGGTATTTTTACGCATACTAACAGGGTATTCCACTACGTTCAGCACTAACCGCAATATATAAGTGTAATCAAAATCATTCAGCGAAACGGAAATGAAGTTGAATTTAAAATGTTTAATAGTTACTTCCTAACCGAAGAAGTTTCGTTCGGACTGCATTTGCTTATATTTTGCATATGCAAGAACCTTGATATTAATAAATGCATATACGTATACAAATAAATATAAATGTAATTTCGTGGTTATGCCTTCTCATTTTAGTTCAATGCACCCATTAATAAAAATGATGTTTCCAGGAATCAAAGAAACTTGAAATTATCTATACTGCAATATTGACACAAATGCTTATTTATATTTTTACATCCGCGCCAGTCTATTTGGTTTGCCGCAAACTACCAATTTTGGTTAGGTGGTCGTATTAAGTCCTCATATTTATGTCTTAAAATGAAATAATTTCGCCTGTAATTTCAGACTTAATATGAAACGAAATTGTTGCCGTAATAGCTTATTTTTTGCTAAAAATAGCTGAGAACGCAATATTTCAACTAACATTTGGACTTTGACGCTAATTAGGAATTGAAATAAGGAAAAACTCATAATGTTCTTACTGGAAAATGTTTAATTACGTAAAAATAAAATTGTAGATCTTATAATTATTTTCATATGTACTGGTCCATTTTTTATTGGAATTCGCCGGTGACATATGTATATAACTGGATCTGCCGCATTACAAATACATGAATAATTTTGTAGCTACTTATTGTCCAGAAGTACAAAGTCAAAACTGCTGTATGGGATTTTTTGCGGGAAATACATTACCATATCTTTTTTCCTGTTGCGCAAGTTGTAAAAAAAAACGTTATTTTACGTACAGTCTTGTACAAGGAAAGTGAATGGGACGTGCGTAGCGTCCAAACAATTCTGATCAGGAGCCGGTTCATGAAGCGTGAGAAATTTGTTTGAATGACTGAAAATCGACGTAGTAGTCCTGAACACTTAACAACAGGTTTGTAAAAGAATGTGGAATTTTCTCGAGTGTCAATATACGTTTCCGCGAATTGACATTTGTTTTATGGAAATTTGAAATATAGATCAATGGAGAATTGGGTTCGGAACACTATAATTTATTTACATATAATATGGTGATGTTAAAAAGCAAAATTTCGATTCGTAACTGTCAAAATGTCCTGTACCGACAAAATTTAGCATAGAAATGGTTGTAACAAAATAGCCCAACGACTTTGATGATCTTTATTTCATGATCACCTCGATTTAATTTCGGAAAACACAAAGATTCACGAATCACTAACAGAAATAATTTCACGAAGTGTTCGGATTTGCACCAAACACTAATAGTTCTGATGTTAAAGCCCTAAGTTTTATGCACCTGCCTCTTGTATACATTGTGAGCCATTGGACAATTCAATGCCCGATCTCATACCATTACCTTCGTATATTGCACAATTATACTGCCATTAGTAAAAGAACGATGTGTGTGAGGGCTCTTAACTGCACACAAATGTATTATAATGTGGGTCACTATGATAATTTGAATATTATACAATGTGTGGCTACGCACGACATGGTCTTTGAAAAGTTTTACGATCGCGATTTAAAAACACAAAGTGGTGCCTTATATTAATATGCCGATAGGTGAACAGCGGCATTGAAAATACTGAATAAATTTGTATATTTTCTTACAGTGAATTTGATATGCTACAGAAAGCATGTATCTTGTGCGCAAGTCTATGGATTGATAGAAATATATCTTCTTTACACTTCTATATCTATATCAGCCCATATACGTCCCACTGCAGGGCACGGGCCTACTCTACAATCGAGACAATCGATTGAGAGTGGTTAGGCCATATAGTCCACCACGCTGGCCTAGTGCGGGTTGGCGGACTTACATACCGTAGAAATTCTTTAAAATCGCTACGGTATGCAGGTTTGCTCACGATGTTTTCCTTCACTGTTAAAGTGCGTGGTGATTGACTATCAATACACACATAACTCCGAAAAGACAGAGGAGTGCCCTGGGATTTGAACCTGCGACCACCGTGAACATGTAGGCAACCGCGTCTGGTCCGTTACCAACAAGCCACCACGCACACTTCATTACAATTATCCAAATTATGAACAAAACGTTTATAATCACCATTTTGATTGGTTGAGGACCAAAATGCCAAACCGGAGGTCACCGGTTCAAACTCCACTGATTTCTGGAAGTTAAGGGTTCTTAATTATTTAGAGCTTGATAAATAGTGAACTAAAACATGGTGAGTAAACCAGCAGACCCGAAAAAAAATCCAAAAGAATATCAGGAAAGGGTCAATACAGCGTTCCTTCTACTTTAAAAATTGAGGTATTTTTTCAGAGTCTGCATGAGAGATGTATTACGAAAGGAGGCCAAATGGTGGACTGCTAACATTCGAATTGCGTGTGACGGCCTCCGAGGGGTTATAGTTAGTGTGCTGATGTAGGATTTGTTAGGGACCCGGCTGTTCCGGAAGCCGGAGGCCGGTGATACTGACATATCCCATTCGGCCTCCTCCGGGGTACCGAAAGCGAAGCTCCCCAGCTTCCTTCTTGACAAAAAATAGTAGACTGCGAAACGCAAGATGATGTATCATAAATTATCGACTTATAACTGTTGAGTATACTAATTAATGCAAATGAAACACTGGTTTAATGGAATATGTAATTTAATGTTAATCAAAGCTGTATTATTTAGTTTATTTTTATTCATGATATAAATTAATAATGTAGGTATTTCATAAGTGCTATTAACGTTCGACAGTACTTATTATTACTAATATATTCTCCCTATTTCGGTCGATTACTTAATTCCATATCGTTTAGTTAAACATGAATTATTAAATATTAAGTATAGCATAATAAAATAAATTCCAGTTATTATGAGCAGCATATTTAATAAATACTTATAAATACTTTTCTGTTTAATTTAATGCCTATCTACTGGGCAATAGTAGACCCATAATTATTGATGAGATAAAATGGCAATGAAGGATCTCGAAAATAAACCATATTAGGATTCCATTTGCCTCAGTCGAAGAGCCAGCTAATAAATCTAATAATTGTATCTAGCAATTTACGTTAAGCCTCAAATTGCTATTAAGATAAAAAATAATGTAATAATTTATATCGTTTCATTTTTCGCTCTATGCAAACTTCATTATTTTTATTGCACATTGTAAACCACATAAATGTATTGAGCTATGATACGAAATGATTAATGACATAGTAAATAATAATGTAGTAATACTGAGAATGTAACTTTGTTGAGACTTCTATCCGCATTATTTGATTCAAAACAACGGTTTGTATGAGTGACGTAGGGTCTTTATACATTGTAATTCTAGGAATATATATTTTCTCTCTCATAATGTATTGTGTTGACATTGGCTCGACGCAATTTAGGACTGTAAAAGTCATTATATAATGGTGTGAATCGCATACCTACGAGAATATTATTTCATATAGTTTAAAAAAACATAGATAAAATTAAAGGATTAATGATCTTACACGAAATGTTTTTTTATTTTTCAGTAATGCAATGGAAAGGCGATACTTCTACGACCCTGTATGCTGGCAATAAACTTACAAGGCTTACTTGACCTTCAGCTGCATTTTCTCCAGAGTAAAAGCTAATCAAAGTTCAATTTACTTCAATCTCAATTACTCCACTTTACAGCACTTAAAGTCAGGGTGAAAAATGTTAGCCCTTGTATTGAATCTAAGGCATTTCACACGGTTTAATACGCTTAAGCTCCATTTGTCTTTGAGTGAAGTACTTAACAAGGAAATATGAAGCAATTGCGGAAAATCATTCAACGTTACATCAACCGGACGTGGCTAATTAAAATAATCCAAATTGTAAAAAATAAATTAATAAGTTTTTCTAAATATACCACCGAAATAACAAGCCGTTAATGATTTAATATAAGTAAATAAAAAATACTGCACACGTGACCTTAGAATTTTGATATGGTTTAGAACACAGTTTAATCTCTCCTAATTATTGAAGGACAATATAATTGGTGTAAATATAATTTATGTAAATTAATTAAGAAAATGTTATATACGAAGGTGAGAGTGTGGAGATAGCTATCGTGCCCGCTGTGGTTAAACTTCCTGGTTTCTTCATCACTATCATTGACTCCCGTCAATGTCTGGTATAATAGCCATCGTAAAATGTTCTTATTATATTAATATTAGTTATATTTAAATCAGTCGACTTTCAGTTTTCCTTCTGTTAAGTGCGAATAGACTCGCAGAAATTTCTCGACCTTAGAACTTAGTGGTATCCGGCATATTCCTAACCTGACCCAAAGCGACAACTCAAAGCATGCATTTACGTCGCACGACACGTCATTACGCATGTAAAACATTACATCAAATGATGTAATATAACAATTCCATGATTGATAATAAAATAATTAGGAACGTAGCGTAATTATTTTACCTTTACATAATGTATTTATATATACAATTATCACGTTCGCGTGTATGTGTGTGTGACCCTTTCAAGACCACATACATGTTTTGTTCCGGCACTGCAGAGTTCGACTTCAATTCAGAACAATGTCGAGGTCAAAACGTAGTTGCATGTTTATGCTTCTTACCTGACACCATGTAGGATATTATATACATACATACATACATAAACTCACGCCTTTATCCCCGAAGGGGAGGCAGAGGTGCCACTAGGACACCCACATTTCGCCATGCATGTTCCGTCCCACGATGTGATAGGGGGCGAGCCTATCGCCATATCGGGCACAAATTCCTGACTCCGGGCTAATAATGAATAGAAAAACCCAATATCACTTTGCCCGACCCGGGACTCGAACCTGAGACCTCAGCTTTGTAACCGTACCGTAATACAACTACGCCACCGAGGCAGTGTATGATATACAGGGTATATCAAGACCGCAACCGAAAACGAAGCCAGGAGGTAGTATTAGTGATATCAAACACAATGCAAGTAAAAACTTTACAAAAAAAATCGACAATTTTATTTTTTTATTTTTTACATATCGTCGTATTTGAGTGATTAATACATAGTTTTTCTAAAATAATGACGTACATCGCTTAATTTTTAAACACGCAATGGTACGTAAGGGTTTAAATTACTATTTTTGCACAAACTAGGTATTTACCCCTCAAAAATGACGATTTTTAAAAATTTGTAAAAGAAATCGCTTATTTTGCAAAATTTTTAGTTGCATTGTGTCTGTAGCCGCTAAAACTACCACCTGGCTTCATTTTCGGTCGCGGTCTTGATATACCCTGTATATCCATGATAAACCTTCAAGACCCAAGCGATCAGTGGTTAGAGTTCCAACGAGAGAACCTCCTCACTAAGCGTGCCGTGTCCTGTTGTACTGCATTCTGCATCTAGCAACCCAATGGCAAATTGAAAGATTCTGAAGGGCTCCTGGATATTGGACAAGGCTCCGTGGTATCCTTGGTGTCAATCCATGGGCACAAAACTAAAAGCGATACAGTAATTGTTGACTTCACATACCGCATATCAGGATGATGACAGGAGCCTCGTGTGCCAAATCAAACTAAATAAATACACCCAACACCCAAACATAGTTCTGACCCCACACTAAGATTGAATCTTGCGTCGTGGGTATCAGAAACTACGAGAAACTTTTCGGTCTTACAAACACCCAGAAACAAAACAAATACCTGGGGATCACACAAATATTTGTTTCGGTGCGGGGATCGAACCCGCGGCCTCTCGTTTCACAGGTGGCGTCTAACCAACTGCGCCACGGAGGCTGTCAATATTAATTATCATCATCTAATCTAGCACAAGTATTGGCCTATTGACAGACGACACATAACCTAAACCAAAATCTAGTTGATTGAAATTTTGAACATGTCTTCCTTCTGACTGAATAAGAAAAGGTTTTTTGCTAGCTTTTTCCTCAGGCTTACCCACTTGCTGTTGAAGTAAGTATCTTTAATGTATAAGTTATGGATTGTAAATCCATGGGAAAATCTTTACGTGATTTATAACCAAAACTTAAAATAATAAGCTTAACGTGTTACCTCACTGCTCAAACATATTTTTTAGTTTTTCTATATTTTGTAACTAGAAATCGCAGCTCTGCATTTCATCGCATTGAGAAATAAATTGAATTACTTGCGCTTCGTTGAGCGAGGGTGGGGTCGGATAAAGGCGCGAGGAAATTGTGAAAAGGGAAGAATGGCGTGCAGAATATATATATTCATGTATGAACTTATACGTGTGAATTGACATAATACGCTTTAGAATAATACGCAGAATTAAAATAAATCATATTTATTTAGAATTTAAAAAGAGTGATTGTATATTTACCAATATCTATCGGTACAATACCTAGTCTCAAGTCTCAACCAAAAGTCTTGAGGACTTATTCAAATGAAACTAAAACTATATTTTAGTCATCTTCAGGTATTATGACGTGCTTCTACATCGGCATGTACGAATATATCGATGAGACTGAGAACGAGTTTCGTTGCTTGATGCGGTGCATAGATTAATATGTGCGAAATATACATAGAATATTAGTGTCCATTTTAATTCATTTGTCCACTTTGTGTTTATATTCCAAATGCATCTTCTTCAACATAAGAGGAAAATTATTGTCTAACAAACAACAAAAGCAGCTGTTGCAAAATTTGCCTAATTAAATAACTGTTACGAATAATTCAGATTGCTATCGTTGCATGAACTGAAAAGTGTAGCCTTGTCCTCTTTGACTGAGGGCGTACGAACCAAGGCGAATATGTGCAAGCTGCAAGCGACACCGACCCTCCGCCAAACTCACTTGAATCACAATATTCCAACAATCATGCAAAAACATACCAACAGACAAACATTTTGTATGACGCATTCAGTTTTTATTGAAAGCACATCTTTCAATTATATTGCTATCGTCACTTATCGAAGTATATTACATACGTGATACGATATCCTGGTTTAAGGTTATACCAAACTAAACTTGACGTGTCTATTTCGAGCCGGCATTCCGTCGCGTCACGTATACATGTTACCGTTTAGGCGAAACGAGGCGGACGCCTAGTTTTCCATTTTATTGTGTCTTTACTGTTCGAGTTGGAGGTCGGTGCTTATTGCATCAACGGCGTAATCTTCTGAATAAATTCAATGTCAAGTGCGCGAGAGTCGTGCCGATCAGGGCACGCCGGTTGCTCGGAGGACGAGTCGTGTCCACTGCTTACTGGGGCGAGGTTCGTTCGCATAAAAAATCGAGTCATGCACGTAAAACATTGTGATGCACATTCAGGCTAAGGTCTTTAGTTGAGGCTCGCCCCGGTGTCAAGTACGCGCCGCCTAGCCTCTCCGCTCAGTAGCTTATAAACGGTTACCATGCTCATTGCTCGCCTAACACACGACAATTAGTGCGACGACCGCTCTTCAACATTCACTCCCCGATTGGTTTCGTCGCTGCGAATGTCTTCTTCATTCATGTATAATTATTTACAAACAGGGTTTAATTGTTTTTTATGTGATTATGTTTATAAATTTTTGTGGTAGTGAGCGTAGTGTGGTCCGGAAATCCTCTTTTATTCCTCTTCATTCCAGGTTCTACGCCTATGCAATAATTTCACGTATCCGATGCATATATCAAATATTTTAAATGAATAAACGCTTAAGCGTTCTACTTAAATGAATATGTCCGACTAATTACTAAGTTAAATTACTTTCTGCGCTGTGCGATCGTTGTTGATGTCGTTAGTCTGTTGTTTCGTGCCAGCTCGGTTTGCCTAAATCAGTTTATGTAGAACATAAAATTGCACAATATAAAGCCTAGCGTACAATGTATTGAGAGCAAGCACTTGATGCATTGATTGATAATTGTACAAAGCGGATTATAGCGTTTGACGGTCGCCATACCAGATTGATTGGAGGTAATACACATTCTTGTATTATATCATTATAACAATAAATAAATAGCTTTGTGTTTAAGATTAATAGTGTGCTAATAGTTTGTATTTAAAAGCGATCACTGCGGATGTGTGTTTTACAATGTAAAGCAATCTTAATTATATTTTTCCTTGAATTATTTTACGAGTCGGACGTCATTGCCGATGCGGAGTTACTGAAACGTGTGCATAAATCCTAAAGCATTTAAGGTACAGTTTAAAGGCTTTATATGTTAATAGGCAATTATGTTTAATTAGTGATTGTTACAAACCTAGTTTGGTTAGATAAAGATTACCATACAATAAAAAAACAAACGAAGGGCGATCTCGATTTGCGCAAGCCCGTTTTGTTGTGCTATTATTATGTGCAATCAATCTACAACTACACGGGAACTAATCTAATTATACAGGACCGTGATTCCAATAGTGAAACGACCTTAACAGCAGCCTTGGATGTTCACTTTACACAAGTTTTAATTGATAATAAAACTAATTGTATTTAGATTAATCGTAAAAACTATACCGCCTTTATTTTATTCTCCGATTAATTAGCGGGGCCTAATGTGATGCAATTGCGGTCGATTACTCGTAATACTATAACTATAGAGATATGTTTAAATAGGACTCAAGACATCAAGTTTATAAAGATCAATCAATTTTAGAAACTAATTTTAGTAAAACTTATTGGTGATTTTAGCTTTGCTGTATGGTTATGAAATGTTAATTGCAAACTGTTAATGACTAGCCGCCCGGCTTGGCTCCGCTCGGGTCAATACATTATATTATTTCGCGTACAAACTATTTTATTTTATTTATTTATAAATTCTTTATTGTACACCACATACATACAAAAAATAAAATAAAAAAAAGAATTAAAACTAATTTAAATAAAGGTGACAATCGGCGGTCTTATCGCTTACAGCGATTTCTTCCAGACAACCATTAGATGGACTGATTTAAAAAGAAATTAGGAAGAAGAGGGTGGTCACAACATAGGCAAAGAATAACGATAAAAGTAAACAACAAAAAAAAAAGAATTCAAAATATGAAGAAATGCAAACACATATTTTCATTAATTATACATAGACTACATAAAATAAAAATATAATACACTACATAAACTACAATACGATATATAAAATATTATTTAAGGGGAAAACGTGAAAATAATAATAAATTAAAGTGACAGGTAATGTGATCTAAGGAGCTTTTTGAAGATGGGAAGGGATTATTACTATTTTTTCAAACTCAACTTTTCTATACTGCTTCTCCCATCCCATCCCGTTACATCACCTTCTATATCTTCTTATTCATTCATTCCACATAATAAAAATACGCACATTTGAATGACTGTGCAGCAAAGACTTTTTAAAACTGTTATTATATCTCCTAAAATATTAATTGACATCAAATGATTATAAGGGCAACATTGTGATGAATAACGTATGTATTTAAACAAAAGTTGGATAAAAACCCATTTGGAAATAATGCATTGTTTTAGAGAAAATCTGTTTACCATTAAAAATTACATCATAACAAATATACCTACTACAGATAGACACATCCTGGACTTATTTAGACCTTTTTAAGACGAATAATCCCGTCATACATGGATTTTGCGTAATTTCAACCGTTACACAGCGCACGCAACAGAAGACTACAAAAGGGATAGAATTTCCCAGTTTTTGCAACATATTTCACTACTGCTCCGCTCCTATTAGTCATAGCGTGATGTCGTATGGCCTAACTTTTCTCGATAAACGGTCTATTCAACGCAAAAAGAAAGTTCCAATTCAAACCAGTAGTTCCTGAGATTATCGCGCTCAAACAAACATACGACCAAACTCAGCTACAAATTACGCGCACAAAGAAATATACAAACAAATAAATGCTTTCTTTCTTTCTTCTTTCTCTGCAGCTAGTATAGATTTTAAGAGTCTATGTAGTGAGAATATTATATTTTATAAGTGGAAAAATATTTAATCCGCACTTGAGTTGTAAGAGCAAAGATTAAACCCTAGACAGAGAGGCGTTATGTTAGAATGTGAGAATGCATGGACCACAAGAGCATCGCTATAAAAACAATTATTTATTAGAGAAGTAAATTTGATTTATACGAATTAAAATTTATAATAATAACTTGTCTGTTATACAGCTTATCAATGAAGATAACATATTTCTTTCACAAAATCATTTGTTACTTTCAACCCGCGTTACTTTCCTCCCTGGTCTTCCCTATAATCCATATTTAAAAACTATTGTGTAAAGCAAAATCATAATGATATAAATAATGGTGAAGATCCTTGATGCTCCTTCTCAGATTCAAAAATATTAATTGTTGATCACATAAAGACTTGACTCGGCGCGGGGGTTCGACCACACGACTTTTGGTTTCAAATAACTTACTTATGTGCGCTATTCAGGTTGCTATGTTTTTGCTGGCATATACACATAAAAGTAAGCTAAAGATAGCATTGGTGCCTTCAAGTGCATTCTGATGAAAAGCGCAGTTCAGACCAGATATAATATTAATTAATGAGAGATGGTTGTCGTACTGTACTAGGGACATACAGGCCGAATAGAAGTGCGAGAATAATAATTATGACGGGTTTTCACATAGTGCATCCAATACTAATACGTATCATACTAACAGCAAAACAGCTATTCTCGTATGCACGGGTGGGTTGACAAATAAAAAAACATGTGTATATGTCGTAATTATTTCTTTGAACATGACGTTATAAAATGGTTTTTGTCAAACATAGAATATAAGCATCATTGTAGCACCTGAGTCACTGATACAATAAAAACTGTATATTATGTTAGAGTTAAAAAATAATAAAGGTAATTCTCCTAGCTATTAGTGTACACAAAGTTTTACAGCGTTTTTAAATCATTACACACCGAGTATTGCGTTTCCAAACGGTGACTAACACAATTCATTTGATCTCGAACTACTTCTAATTGATAATAAAAGTTATTGTGCCCTAATCACGAAATCTAAACTATTGTATTGACATTCATAAAATAATTAAATCTGGCTGTTTTATAAGCTTTATTTTATCAGTGTTAAAGACCATTTTATAATTGTTTTTTATTACCGGACGCACGCATAATATTGACGGAAATAAAGGCATAATTTCCTAAAAATTAACTGTGATCAAGATACAAGTAAAATATATATTATATACATTGGATTAGTTTTAAAAAATTACGCGCAATAAGCGGAAGCAGGATAAGTATTCACCTTATGCATATTCACATCGCTTAAACTCGTATTTTAAATAGTAATAAATTTAATTATAGCAGTTATTGAGTTTTTTTTAATAGAAACGATAATGTTTTGCTAATTACATAACATTTTTGTATCAAAGATATAGTTCTTGAATTTTGGGAATGCAATAGAAGCATTAATTTTTAATGAAGAAAACATGTCTGTTTAGAGTTTGTATCTCTGGAACCTGTCTCTTAGAATTTCAAATCATTTTTTAGGTATACAGATGACACGAGTTTCGAAGACGAACCCTAGCCTCTATTTAAGCATTTGAGGATTTAAAAGACAAGAAATAATACAACGAACTATATTGTTTTAGATACTTCGTTTTCGGTTGCAGTCTTGATATACCCTGTATGTTGCACGGACGCTTTACATTCAAATATTTTGCGATATTTTTTCCATTGTGTTTGAATTGTGCACTAACACTACCACCTGGTTTTGTTTTAGTTCGCAGTCTTGATATATATTCAAAAATATGTGTCGCGTATCGGATTCAACAATCAGCCTAAATATTTCCAGTATCGTACAGGACGGCATAATTCTACTTCATTTTTCATTTCTGGCCGGTAGATACTCTGCATTGCAATTCATTTACTACCTAGCCCTAGCGCATTGTAATTAAGATTTTCGATGGTATTTGAAGTCGGCTAGACCGTACTAGGCGAACGTGCTAACCTAACCTAACCCCTCTCATCAAATAGTGAGACCCTACCCCTTTGTCGGTTAATTCACTCCATGTGCTCACTTACAACACTCAGTTGCAACTTATCACTCCCCTACATAAGAGACCATTGGAAAAAACCCTCTCAATCGAACTCTCGTTGTAGACAAGTTTCGAGTGCAGCAGTGATATTGGAGTGATACGGCACGCAGTAATTTTCGTGAGGCTATAAATTAAATAAATATAATCCTATCGAATATTGTTAGCAGGGCTACGGCTTACCTAATTAGGCGTGACCAAGTGTTATTTCAGTGTCAATGCCACCTTCAATTTCCATTTCATGCCCGATTGATAATTGAACGGAAAAAGTCAATTAGCAACTGTTGCCTTAACCGATTTCATTGTAAAATCTTATTTTATATAAACAACTTATTTTAAATATTCGAGCGATATGTCAGGTGGTTGAAGAATTCTAACTGAGGTCCCGAGTTCAAATATAGGACACACCTGAATTTTTGAAGTTGCGTGTGTATGCTTAGTTAGCTTGATTAAACGATGATCGAAATCGTCATGAGGAATCATGCACATCTCTGTGTATGCGATATCTATCAGCCTTTTGATCAGCGTGGCAGACTAAAAACATTACTAGAAATGATTGAAGTCGGCTGGTCATTAAATTGTAAGAAAAGACACGTTGCGGCGACCTGTAGTATGTAAGTGGGCTATTTTTTACTTTTAAATATTTTATTTAGCGCAGCAGCCTAACATACCAGGAATTTTTTGCTCAAAATTATGTTACGTTACACAATAGCACTTTATAGCACATAAATTTAATTATTCTCAAACCAGACTATTTGTCCACTAATTTTTTTACATAATTAATTTGTGTCCAAACTATTTTGTATACAATACACGTACGAAACATTCTTGTTGGCCCATATCCGCTTAGTGCTAGGTAATTTACTAGCGAGTAGCGTATTACCATAAGTTACTGGCAGAATCCGCCATCAACATTATATAATTTGGCTATTCATCCAGCCAGTCTTCCTTGAGTATAATGTAGGTCCCTTCTGTTGCTCCTCGTTCTACTGGCCGACACAATGACTAATTGGCACCGGATATAATCTGGATGAATTCCTAGGAAAAGTAATCATCATTGGATTACTTTTTGGGGTTGCTTAAAATCAAAAGTATATCAACCATCCATAAGAAATTTCAATGAATTAAAAAGTAGAATAAACGAGGCAGCAGATGAAATCAGTACAAATGAGTGTGCTAGATCCTTAAAGAGACTTTTCGTAGGAAGATGTAGAGCATGTATCAGGGCCGAAGGCAAACAATTCCAGCATTTTCTTTGATTTTTTTGTGCACTCTTGTTGTCTTTCACTTTCTGTTGTGTATAATTTGTAATAATAGTAGTTAAATTATTTAAACAACTGAACAAAAAAATGATTAAATTTGATATGGAGGGTTTTTTTTTGAAAACTTGGGATATTTTCAGTTTTGATTTTTCAGTCATTTTGATTTTTTACTAAAAAGGCTGTATCATGAAAACCAGTAGGGAAGGACTAAGATTTTCTTTATTCCTGTGCCGACTTAGCTTGGTCTATCTCTGGTTACCGGTTTATTGTCTAGTTTTGGGAGATCCTGTATATCTTATGCGCTGAAACCTGCATTTTAAACAGGGAACGCAAGCTTACAAGGAGCCTATGCTCTGCCGACTGAGCTATTTCAGCTGTAATAAGAGCGATGAAATCACCCATAATTGGGGGCAAAAAAATGTCTCTGAAAAGGTCTGGATATCGCTGGATGTAGGTTACTACAAATTAATATAGAGATGGGAAGAGGTCTATATTATATTATTTTGATTAAGGTATAATGGGATTTTTTGTATCGTTATTCTAAGTGAGTGCTAACTCCTCGGGGTGTTGATTACGGAACACCAATGATATGTAATAACAGGAACTAAATTTAGAACACTGAGTCATTGTCATATTATTTCTTCATATATTTTTTGCCGCGAAGGTTACAAATTAGCTAATAAGCCCGTATCGTGTCTGTGCAGTTGGTCATGAAATATTCCTGCAAACAAATCATATTTAACAGCGTTAGCTCATTACGTGCATATTATAATGTCAAGGTGCAAACACTTCCAAGCTAAATACCTGCGCTACGTAAACCACGAAATATTCTGCGGTTTTGCTTTAAATATTGTTACATTAACGTCAAAAACAAACGCTTTAGGGTCCTTGCCCACTGCAACGTACTACAGGCAACAAAGTATTATTTATATGAAAAATATTCGCCGGCCGGTGATGGTGGCCTAGTGGGCAACATTTCGGAGTATATTTTATATTGGGACGTTAAAGCTATAACAGCGCACCTGTAAATGCAGTGATATTTTACTGGAGTATCCATTATCTCTCACTGGTCGATAGTCGAAACAAATATGCCGGATATCCAGCTTTCGTGGCACATTTGGCTAGCCGCCGACTTTGAAACGAGAGGCCGTGGGTTCGATCGCCGCACCGAGTCTAATATCCCAGTGTGATTGACACGCATTTGTTTCGGGTTTGGGTCTTTGTGAGACCGAAAAGTCTGTCGTAGTTTCTAGAACCCACGATATGTATGTAACTGTTAAGTGTGTTTATTTCTTCTTCTTCTTCTTTTTAGTCACAGGTATTCACTGCTGAACATAGGCCTCCCCCATAGATCACCACATATACCTGTTTGAAGCGGCCTATATCCAGTGACTTCCTGTGACCTTAACCTTAATAATTAATTCATATTCAAATAAAGAACACTGTTTTGCTTCATACGTCCATAGACAGTCATGTTAGCGGGCAAAGATGCTTCTAGAAAATTGTTCACAATGCAAAAATTGTCCGAGTAATGATTGTGATTAGGTGTTTTTATGTATACAAGTGCCTACGTGATCTGTCAAATGTTTCCAGGAAAAAGGTGATCAGCGCGCGACCTTCGTGCGGAGGATAGGCCACATCGGTTCCAGAGCTTGCTTTCTGGCGCAATAGCCGGCACAAGTGTCGACAGATCAGGAAATATTCGCATTTAACCTTCAAATAAAAAGTTTGCAAAGCCAATTCAACGCTCAGTCTTAACTACTAAATATTTAGCGTTGGACAAAAAAACGTAAGCTTGTACCGCCTTGTTCAGACTTGCGGTCGCCAACCTGAGACAATTTTACGATTAAATAATATTGAATTCAATGTTATTTAATATAATTACCTCTGATATTATTGGCGAACCGATTTTTAATGAAAATTTACGTAGGTATATTTTTAGTTTTAAAATTTGGAATAAGGTTTATTCATCTAAACTTTTCGTTTATTGCATTGACCTAATGGTAGAGTTTTTGACTATGAATCGCTAGGTTAGACTTAGCTAGGTTTTATCCGATAAAATTATGTATGAAAACAATAATTTGTCAGTTAGGCGAATGTTCTGTTGGAGGTGCCAACAATTAGGCTAATGGTCACGGCGAGTGAACACAAATTATAAATAATTCTTTAAATTATGATTGTGGGATAGAATGACAAAGCGGATGATTAAATTATACGAGTAGAATGACATTTAAATTAGTAGGAAAATTATTATTTTAAATTCAAAAACACGACAATATAATTAACAAAGCTTATACGAGTACTGATGTGATTTGGTAATCCCGAAGCAAATAGCAATAGCCGATACTGTAATAATCTCATTGGACTTAATTAAGTGCAAATATTTGATTTCCTAGTAAACAACGTTGTACAAGTAATTGCACCTTTTATGCACCCAGAAGCAATGTTAGAAGGGTATGGAACAACCTGAGTGTTGGCAACGCAATACTGCCACGGTAACATAATTGGAATGTTACCTTTGATTATAGCTAAAATATTCGTGTTCATTTATTCTTTCACTTTTTGGAATGTTATTTTGTAAAAATGTTACTGCTTCTGTGGCGCAGTTGTACTACGATTAGATTATAAAGTTTTGGTATTGAGTTCGAATCCTGGGTCGGGTAAAGCGGTCGGTCGGTCTATTCATTATACGCCCGGAGTCAGTATTTGTACCCGATATGGTTGATAGGCTTGACCCATATATCGTGGGACGAAACACACAAGGCGAAACGTAGGTACTGGTAGCACCTGTGCCTACCCTTAAAAACGGAAAAGGCGTGAGTTTATGTATGTTTATGTGTATTTCATAAAAAAAACACGCAATCGCGCAAGACACAAGTATAATCAATAATGAAAATGTATTATAATATTGTGTCAGATTAAAGCCAAAGATTTACTAATTGTTTAATATGTAATAAGCCTTATCCTTCTTTAAAGAAAGACATCATAGTATGCGTTTATTAAAAAACTAGCGGCCCGGCCCAGCTCTGCCGGGTTGCAGATACCTACACTTTTTTGAAAATATACTATCGCCTATATAATGTACGCATCTATGGTTTTAGGATTGTATTCGTTCTATGGATAATGGTGAAAGAATTTTCAAATCGGTCGATAGTTTCAGAGCCTATTCAATGCAAACAAAACAATCAAATCTTTCCTCTTTATAATATTAGTTAAGATTTAGACACAATATACTATTTTTAATTTACATAAGAAGTAGCCTAGAGCGACATGCTGCAATTTGTAATTTTACATAATACATTGCTTTAATTTTAATAATTTCCTTAGTGTGCAATAAAGGATAAATAATTAACACAAGGCTCACTTCTGAGATTACTAAGAATAAAGAGAGGAAGTTTAAAATGCAGTATAAAAGCAATACCGATAAAGATCATAAAGAATAATGAAAATAAAGACAAGGATTAATTACTGATTAAATTGAATTTGATTTCATTGAACAAGGCTATTATATATTTGTATGGATATTTTACCGGGTCGAAGTGCATTTACCTTGCGTTTTTCTAAAACACATCGTCAACAAATATTAAAAAATAATTTAGTCTATTTTGTATGAACCAAAAATAAATTAAAACTGCACAAAGTGAAATGACCTATAGTGCAAGTCACGAACGCATAATAATATTCTTTTGTTGCGAATGACCTCATACAATAACAAAAACACTACATAATCAACACAAAAAGGTGAAATAAAGGAATATTAGCACTAAAACAAAATTAATCGATTGTCCAAAAGTTATGTAGGTATATGTTTTCAAATTGCCGGACTTTACTGATTTATGTAGGTAAAGGAAATCATTACATTGATTGTATAAAAACGTATAGTATAATCTTTATTAATAAAAAAATATATATATATTAATAGGTACTTAAAAAGCGTCTAATACTAAGCAACTGACAAAAGCTTCTGCGAGTTCTAAACTTCAATTATGTCAAAATACATAATAAAATAAAAAAACGTGATTCGTTCACCCATCTGCTAACCAGATGATATATATTGTTATCATTACTGATTAAAAAACATGCCTATGATACATTTCCTATCTAAAAGTGTTCACTTTTCAGATGAAGGTCGATCTCCACCGGATCTTAGACAATAACAGTCTGCCTTTTATTGGCCGGTGACGTAATAGACTTTGCCGGCAGAATATTAATAAAGTTCGAATTTTAAAATAATAATGTTTGACCAGCAACAATATAAAATAATGTTTTACCTACGTAGTTATGAGCCGAGGATTTGTATTATCCATAATTATTAACTTCTTCTAATTTGACACATGACGGAAGACATGCATAAGTAAATATTATCTCGGACATAATCAATACTTCCTTATGATGTTATTGATTGGATATAATAAAGATGCAAGAAAACGATCCGATTATTAAAACGAACCAATATATATATATCTCGGTATATCTCAATTATATTTTATCATTGTGAAATATCCTTTGACTCTTTTCATCCTTCTTCCTTCCCGCTTTCTTCCCAATGGCTGGCTACACATCCATGATCCAGCGTTGTGGATGCTCACGGGTGGCAAGGATCACTTACCAGCAGGTGACTTGTTTGCTCGTTTGCTGGACATATGCAATCTATATCTATCTATATCAACCCATATATTATGTCCCACTACAGGGCACGGGCCTACTCTGCAATCGAGAGAATTGATTGAGAGTGGTTAGGCCATATAGTCCACCACGCTGGCCTAGTGCGGGTTGGCGGACTTACATACCGTAGAAATTCTTTAAAATCGCTACGGTATGCAGGTTTCCTCACGATGTTTTCCTTCACCGTTAAAGTGCGGACATATGCAATAGTAAAAATATTTTAGCCAAAATATGATAGATCAATATAAATAGTCTTCCGTTATTTATGCTAATTTGACGAAATTAGACAGACAGTTATTTATATTTAGAGCTTATAGATGTTCCGAAATAATTGAATAAATTAAAATTATACTAAGGTTCCGAGTGCTGATTTACACAGCTAAAGTTTAAGTAAGATTTAGTGCATGACTTTAAATTTCCGATAAATAGTCGAGTGGAAATATTAGACACTAGCCTTCTACTAACCGTTCAGACCAATTTACACTTCGGTTAATGTCAGAATAGCGATTGTACGTGAACTCGAAGGTAAAATTAGTTATTTATTTCTGTGGTTATTCTTTATCAAGTGTCTTTGATAATACATTTTTAATGCTATGAATAAAATCTAATAGCTGCATAAAGAAGATCTTGATTAGAATGATGAATAATTAAAAGAACCAAGTAACTAACCTATGGTATTAAATTGATTATAAGTATAAAATATTCGCACGGCGTAAACGAAATGTCATATCCATACTTAATTTATATAGTCGAAGGTTTAATACTTCACTACCGATTAACATCTAGACCATTACAAAATTAGCATGAAAAGGAAGTGTGATTTTTGATAAAATATTACGCCGGCTTAGAACAATTGAAATTATAATTTTATACTGATTTAATCGCGCCGCTAATATCGTCTATTTGTGTTATATGAGCAATTACCTATTAGTGTTACGGCCTTATTCATACACAGTTTAAAAACCTATTTTTGCAATCGAATGTTTTGTCCCATTCGAACGACTTTTGAATTCAGTTTTAGCGAAGAGGAGAAAACATTCCATAACTAAAATAGGTTTTAAAGCTGTCTATGAATAAGGTCAACAAATATCCTTTCGTTGTTTCTACTAAAAAATCTCCTTTTTAAAATAAAGATGTAGGTTCTCAACTAAGGAATTCTAAGCCTTTATTGTGCTTAGATAAATCTGCCTGCCATCTATGGCAAGTCCATTGATGCTTAGTACTCAATATTTTTATTGCACACATGTTTCAAGATGTTACAATTCATAGGTATGTACATCGTGGTCTCAGTTGGGCACGGCAAAAAAAATTGCAATGATGCCTGATGTGCCGTCAATGATAAGATGGTTGGGCTAAAAATCAGCTGGGTTTACCGGTCTTGTTGCAACTTTTTACTAACTGTATCGGATGAGCATGGCGATACAACAGTAATGACGCAGTTACAATGGATCTTAAATAAATTAACAAACTTATTATATTATAAGGTATACTATGATTGCCTCTTGAGTTGTAAGATTTTATTTTAAGCCTCAGCTCAAATAGTGTGTAAATTATTGCGACGGCCTAAAAGTCTCATAATGGCCGCCACGTAATTTCTGATACCCATGAAACAAGATTTGGAATTGGATAATCATATGTATGGGATTATGTAACTGGGACCGAGACTATGTAACTATTCAATGTTTGTAATTTTTGCAAGTGAGCGTTAGAATGCCAAGTTCAAAAATTATGTGGAATAGCGAAAATGCTCAAGAGCCTGATTTTGATAAAAAATGAAACTGCATACTTAGATTTTTGATAAATACATACGCCTAGCGAGAAATTGTGTGACTGTTGGGTGTATTTATTTATTTATAAAAAAAAAAAAAAAAAAAAAAAAACTACAAGAAGTCACTGAATAACACGGCTGAATAACACCCCCCCCCCCACCTCCCTACCCAATGTTCTCTACATCGAACTGTTGAAAGCGGCCTCCATCCAGCGACTTCCTACAACCTTAACCAACCCGTCCGTACACTTTGTTGGCGGGCATCCGACACTGCGCTTGCCTATATGTGGCCTCCACTCTATAACTCGTGCTGTGTGCCCGGCCCACTGCCACTTCAACTGACTGATACCATGGGCTATGCCTTGTCTTTTGGTCTCCTACGGATCTCCTCATTACGATCTCGTAGAGAAATACCATGCAAGTCTTGACAGACGGCTAAGTAAAGAACAGAGCAAATACTTTAGCCAAAATACTACTTTTCTCCCGTTCCCCTATGACCTGTATCTTGCGCTGGGGGTGGAATTTAGGTCTTTTTCGTATTTAGATGAATAATTTATAAAAACAATATACAAATAAAGTGCATTCTATTATTTGAATATGAATTTTAGACCAAGAGCCCGTGGCCGCAAGTATCTCGCCATTTTATAAAAGCTGTAAGTTTGTCTGCGCCTGCCTCTAACATAGCCATCACATGATCAGCAATTATGAAGTTTCGATCGTGGTGGCTGGAAATTACAAGCTTCAATGTTTCTGACGATTTGAAAAAAACACCGCCCGACTAGTGACTTGCCTTTTGATAATTGCCTAAGAAACAACTATAAAATTCAGCTTTTTTATAGCAGCTAGTAAAATTAAATTCAAAGAAAGAATCACCTCCAAATCTATATCACCCATTTCAAAACCTCCCGTAATACTTTCCGGGTAACCTCCTTTTTGAACAGAATAACTGGACTACGTAGAGCAAATTATAATTACTACAGATCGATATAGCTATTAAAACTAAGCAAATCACACTGCATCAAAAAGTATATTTAGCCAAAATGCTAATAACGGTCTTTTTAGCAGATAGGATCGATAAGTATTATTTTTTCTAAATTTTTATGAGCGCAAGCCTAAAAGGGTAAAGGCGAAGGATAAAGAGTAAAATCTGCCACAATCATATCAACAAAAGTAGTAGTACATTTCAAGAGTCGTTCCCGTGGAATAACAGAAGTGTTTTCAGGACTGTTTGCTATGCAGACAAGGGTGTTACAATCGAGTTGGCTTCGAGCCTTTGGAATCTGAAACCTCTTAAGTAAAATGAGAATGGTGCGAATTGTTTTCTTTGTATACTTACTTATGTTAGAAGAATTATTTTGCTTATGATTTTTATTTACATAATATTTATATCTTAATATTTTTGACAAAAAATAGCGCAATATAAGTAATTAATTTTATTGGACTAACAGTTAATTGTGTATTAGAGATTGCTGATTTTTTTAAAAGCCCCCAAGATATTAAGTTTGTCTGTTTGAATGATCAAATTATGTTCTGTATATAATTTGAAACATTCTGTAAGTACGATACATATTATTTAGATTCTTTTAAACCTTAATAAAATGTTATTCTACCTGCGTTATAGAATAAAAGCTGCATTTTATGTATTGTTTCGTAGGGAGATTTCAAAAAGTGTTCCCTTTGTTGTCAGCAACTTTGATAGTTATTTCAACTTGTCAGACATTGAAGGTAGTATATACTAGGGCAGCCACGGCCCGGATTCCATATTTGCTGATCGCGTGACACGTGTCTGTTATTATACAATGACGAAGGTCTAAAGCTCACAAGCTCTGGTATACATACATCAACAACTCTAAAAATTTCACATGTTGTGTAGATATTCTCCGATATTTATAAAACTAAACACATATGTATTATTACCCGGAATGTCAAGTCCGGGAGTGCTGTTAGTCTGATATACATTAATTATATTATTACTTGTAAGTTTGAATGCACTCCAGTAGTATGTGACTATCTATATATATATATATATATACTTACATTTATACATATCAATAAAATTGAAGCGTATGTTTGTAAAGTGGAAATAAAAATAAATCAAGTTCATATCTTTAATCACACAATAAATGTAGTGAAAATCCACTTTTAAAAAAATTTACTGTCGTTCTGTTTGCTACCGCTAATCTCAAGAACGGCTGGACAAATTTTGGCAGGATTTTCACTGACAACCAAGTATTTTTTTGTTTGGAATACAAATGAGGGATGTGAATAAAAAATAATAACCCTTAAAATTAGAGGTTATTTTTTAAAATATGGTATTGCAACACGCCGGTGGCTGAGTTCATAATGTTTCGTTGGTTTATTTGGATGTAAAAATATTGTGGGTTCCGCACAAAAAATCCCTTGAAAATTGAACCTGATGGTAAATCTAAGTTTCGAAAAAGACAGCGCAGGCAGTAGTTAAATCGTAACTGATTTCGTAAGTAGTTCACTGGTTTTAGAATTTCACATTTATGGCAGGAGTGCGGGGAGGGCGGAGGTGAAATATTTTGTGTGGTAATATCGGGTTTTTAAAATATGAACATCAAAATTGGAATTGTATCTCCTTGCCACAAATAAATAATGAGGTAGCTCATGGTTTCTTTATATTCACATTTTAGATGGTGGAGACAGGGGTAATTTATATTATGTAATAAGAACTTCAATATTTAATTTAATAGCTTATCAGGCTTAAGCAATTTTGTGAAATAGTTGAAATGTTTCATTGAATTGCCGACTTTTTAAGAGGTTGGGACTTAATAAATGTAATCGTACCTATTTTGTGTAGATGAATGATGACGAATTATAAGGCTTTAGGATTGTATGTTTTAAGTGGGGAAACGGACAGAAATTGTTGGCTACTTTTTATGACAAACTAGTTTTCCCGTGGGATGAGCAAAAAATCAAATATATTACCAACCAGGGTGTCATGACCCATAGTTTGGGAGATACTGACATAGATACCTACTTAATGGTTTCGCCAGACAGCGAACGGCACGGGATGAGGGCGATGCGACGAAGGCGCGTTGCGCACGGATCGTTTGCTATTGTTTTAACTATATCTGACCACATTACATGGTTCTTATATGTATATCGGCTAGTATGGATGACGTGACACAAAGCTTCCCGTACCACCCGATGCCTGGCGAAACAGTAAATCTGATATTCCCTTTGAATTCACGTGAACCAAGGGACGCGTTATTTCTAAGTAATGCAAACGATTATCATTCCTAGAAGGGAACGATGTATTTAAACAAACAAAAACAAAAAGATTAACAACAATAAATAATAATAATGATAATGTTGTTTAACCTATGACATAATAGTAATAATGACTAGGAAAACCCCGTGTTGCCAAGCTGTTTATACATCGTGAATAAATTATATGCATTCATATACTTTTGTATGGGTACTTATAAATAAATGTTAAGTGTATATCTGTAATGATTAAACTGATTAATATGATAGTATAAATTGAAAATTACTCTTTAAAAAAATTCTACGACAAAGTGGCTACATGACACCACTTTTTATTGATATTATCGCGAAAAAGGGACTGAAAATATAATGTATGAGGTTATATCTGTATTTGGTCGCGGCCGTAGGTGCTGCGGGAAACCTCTCGCTCCCGGCCATTGTTTCAACCATGGTCGGGAGCAAGTCAGGATGGAGAGCTGTCGCCACCTTCTGCGAGTTCGTGATGCTCGCAAAGGAGGTGGCGGAAAGGGAGAGAGAGGCTGCCTCCTCTCTCCCCTCCCGCAGCAGACGCACTGGGCGTCGTAGGGTGGCAGATTTCCGGCCACCTTAGGGCGCGGCCTGTGGACGACAGACTCGGGGCGTCTTGTCGTCCGACCAGCAGCAGGCCTTGAGGCGGCGGCGTCGTGTTCCGCGCGCGCCTCGTAGTGGAGTCCTGCGGCCGGGCGTCCTGCGGCCGCAGTGGGTGACGGGGCCCGCCCGACTATGGCGGGCCAATACCCGTCGGGGGGTTGCGACGAATGCTTCGGCGATACCCGACCCTCCGACACACGGGTACATGAGGAACACGGGTTGGTTTTTAGTCAGTAAGAGTCTGACAGTCCCCTCCGCGCCTCCCCAGGGCGGAGGATGTCCATGAGGATTTTCCAACCCGATACCAAAAAAAAAAAAAAAAAAAAAAAAAGGTTGAACAATATAAACAATAACAATATAACAATTTTGTAGAAAAACATTTTTTATGTGAGTATTTTTTAAATATAGGGGATCTGGGTGTTAACAAAATGCTACAAACGAAACACAAGTTATACTTCACTTTTTCCCTATGTAACCAACCAACTGCATCGAAAACAAAAACATGAATATAATAATTTCAATGGCATCGTGGCAAAACCGGGCCGATGTACTAGTCTATATTTATCGATGCAGTCGCCAACGCCTTTGTTTAACCCGAGCAAAAAATAGATTATAATATATACATATATTTTTTATAACATTTATTCTGGCACGACGCGACATATTGCATTGTGGTAACTATCCGGGCGGATATTACTATCCTAGCTTCAATTCGAAATTATTGTATTTATTTTGGATGTTTTAAGAGTTCCGTGCGATATTTGCGTAAAAACTCCTAAAGCTGATCCTAAAGCTCCCGTGAAGTTGTTTGTTAAAGTTAAATTATGGATAACTTCCATAATGATAATCACCCATTTTTTTTGCCACTGGAACTATTTGGGTTCTTGTCCGGTCGCTATAAGCCAGAATGTCGAGGTGGAATGCCAGTGAAACCGGCATAGCCTTTTGGGCGACAAATTAAACTTATTTCAAAGATTAAAAAAAAATCGCTTGTCTGTACCGAGAATCGAGCCCGCTACATGGTAAAAAAAACATAATTTTACGATACCAATCAAAAGGCTCGATCATAAGGATTATTTTCTCCAAATAAGTTTTATTAGAATTTAATTAATATTTTTTTAATTTTTATTATTTACATACATACAGGGTACATCCAGACTGGGACCGAAAAAGCCAGGTGGTAGTATTAGTGACTTTAGACACAATGTAACTAAAAGTTCGCAATATTTGGGTGATAAATACATAATTTTCCTAAAATAACATTGTAAACCTTTTTATTTTTAAAGACGCAATGATACGTAAGGGTTTAAATAGTATTTTCGCAAAAACTAGATATTTACCACCAAAACACGATGATATTTAAAAAATAGCAAATTAAAATCTATTTTTATTTTTGCGATATTTTTAGTTGCATTGTGTCTGTAACCGCCAAAACCGGTATATTTTAAAAATAAAAGCTAGCTTTTGTTATTTTATTATCTTATACTTAATTCGTTTGTACCCAAAATATGTTCCTAATTCTAAATTTGGTAGCCCAAGATACATAAATACTAAAAATAATTGTTATAATAATCCCATCTTTTTGTATAATCTTAAGTACTATTAAGTCTCTGTAACCCTATATGTTTAATAAAAAATATTATTTATTTTTAATCATTGACTTATAGTGTAACAGTGATCGATGTTTTTAATAGTACACTAGTAGGTACAAAAGATCTATCAGCTTCTGTTCCGGGAATCTCATTTACTGAACAAAACTCAACACCAAAGCTGATACTTCACAGGATTTTTACCACACATGCCGATGGACCAACGACTTGAAAAGCGGTAGATAGCGGATGGACATGGGCTCCTCTTGACCGAAGTGGTTGGTGCTTGGGAGGCCTACGTCCAGCAGTGGACGGGGATAGGCTAAGAATAAGACATACCGACTCATTTGCAATGTAACTTTAACGACCTACATCAATGCATTATTTACAAGTTCCAAGAAGCACGAGACAACAAAAAATATTTGAAGTCAACTCAACTATTTATAATAAAAAATAATGAGATACATATTTTTTATTCAAAACGCTTGTTACTCTTTAAATCAAATAGGTGATTTTATCAAATACAGATTTTGTAGTAAACATAATTCAGTTTAATTTTAGCCGGCACAAAGAGGTGATTTATCAACTATTCACAGCTTGAATAATGACAGTACATTACTACTAAAACATTATTTATGAAACTTGTAAAACAGTCCCTTTGCAATTGTACTCGAAACAACACGAACTTATAACTAAAATGTTATGCGGAGGTAATACTGCACACTGCATTTTGACTTATTATTATTTTGTCCACATTAGTCTAGTCATTGTGAACCATGAATACATGGGTTCGATTCTCAGGTCATGGATATATTTTAAGTAGAAATAAAGGCGGAACAAAACAATAAATATCAAACAAATTCTATTTTATATTGCCTAAGAGCTGAGGCATTATGACTATCATACTGTAAGAGGCCGTTTTTTGACAATATGTAAAAAAAAAACAGTTAGACCTTTAACTTCCGTCATGATTCTAAGTTTATTAATGTTCCAAAAGGTATGTTAATGTGGTAGTACATTTAATGCAAATATTTCGAAATGTTGACATAGTTATTCTTAATAGCGGTGACATTTACTAAATATTAATATCGTAATATTAAAATTTTAGTTCATGGCTAAACAGCTAAAATGTAATTGAAAATTTAATTACCCGGTAGGGGAGAATGCGGCATCAGTTACAAGTGTGTTATTTATTTATAACTCCACATTTTTTTTTATTGAATTTGATATTTTAATGTTTTAAAATATATACTAATTATACATGTAATTTTATTAATGCAGTTTATTTTTCTATCCCCAATTTAATGTTAATTTTTCACCCATACACAGAGAAATAGATTTCACAAATGAACGTATGTACTAGCAAATGCAACTTCGATCGTCTGTCCCATATAATATTCATAATATGTGCTTTATCAGTCATGTGAGGACGAATCGATAAATACCAACAGAAGTCGACCGCCGTAACTGCAACCAGAATTATTATCTACCTATAAAAGTGACCACCAAAATCTATAAACGGTTTATAAATATTCCTTGTAGGTCTATAGTCAAAAGTCTTTTGAAATTGATCTATTTCGACAGACGATTTCCTGTCTTATGATAATGATTTTCGAAAATGTAGACTGTTTTATTAAGAAAACAGGACAATATTAGGAATTATGACGATGGGTTAGATGAAAGCTTGAATAATCTTTTTTTATGAACTCTACAAAAGTTTGATAGAGAAAATGTTATTTTTTTCTAGTGTGGTTTAGGTCTCTTTTACCTTATCTCAGTTTTCTTTGAGACAGTAGTAATGGCCTAGTAAGGAAACACAAATCAATTACAATTTATATCGTTACCGATATTATGTTTTTATCGTTAATTTAATGATTTATAAAAGAGCTATGACATTAAAACAACACTCTTTTAAAACTCAGCAATATTGTAAATTGTAATGTATTAAAGACTGGTAAAGTCACTCAAAAGAAACCTAAGTTTTTAATCAAGCGTCCAAATAATTGGGTACAATGACTTGATAAGCGCAGTGGCATCCAGATAGAATACATCGACGTAAGGTAGTTGTCTTTCTCCGGTCAATATAATTACCTGCAGGTCTGACCATTTCCAGATATACACAGAATGGACCAGAAATAGGACACGCATACTTAACCACTATGAAATAAATAAATAAATAAATATACCCAACAGTCACCTAAATAGTCCTGACCCCACACTAAGATCAAGTACAGGACTCGTGTGTCGTGGGTATCAGAAACTACGAGAGGCTTTTCGGTCTCACAAATACCTGTGTCACACAAATATTTGTTTCGGTGCGGGGAAAATAATGGCTTAAAAATGCTTACCGGGAAAGGAGAGGCCGCGGGTTCGAGTCCCGGGTCGGGCAAAGTTATATTGGATTTTTCTATTCATTATCAGTCCGGAGTCAGGAATTTGTGCCCGATATGGCGATAGGCTCGCCACCTATCACATCGTGGGACGGAGCATACAAGGCGAAATGTGGGTGTCCTGGTCGCCACCAGGGTCGCCGCCTTTATCCCCGAAGGGGTAGGCAGAGGCGCCCCTCTGCCTACCCCTCCGGGGATAAAGGCGTGAGCTTATGTATGTATGTATGTTGTTCTTCCATATCTAGACAATGACTGCACCGAATTTCATGATTTTTTATATATATTTTATGAATGTTAATAAAAAAATCCATACCATCAAAAAAAAATCCTTTAAATATTTGTAAGAATCTTTATGATAAAGTCCGCCAACCTGCACTAGTTTGCGCGGTGGGCTGTATAGCCTAACCTCTTTTAATCGTACTCTCGATTGCGAAGGAAACTCTGCCCTGCAGAGGCCCGTATATGGGCTGATAAAGTACCCTTACACCAGCTCAAGTGGGAGCGAGTATAGATGGTGGAGTCATAGAGATTGTGTCAGCTAAATCGGTGACATTCTGAATGAAGATCCAGGAGCACCCTCAATTGACAAACTTTAAGGGATTAGCCCAGTAGAGGAAAGTGGAGAACTCTGCTTATCTTTTGTAGCACAAACAGCAATACTGGGGCGATCAAATGAAATGCGGCGGCGAATGTTCATAACAATAATATACACATTAAGAATTCTCTGTAATTGGGCATAATATACCCGTGCGTTCGACTGGAACGGCTAATGTTTCAGATTGAGAATGCTATACGCTGCGTACCACACTTCTTCTTTATTTAGATCTCATTAAAGTTTTAATGTATCAGGTATTAAAGTATCAGGTATTAGGTACCCTTTACAGCGGTAAGTAGAATACATTAAGACTCATTACCATTTAAAGGCCTTAATGTTATTTCGAGTAAAGTTATTTCGAGTAGCGAATTAGGTTTTTTCTTTGTTTAAAGTTATGGAGAGTAAGAGAGTAAGTGGTAATTTTGAATCATTACATTGGTAATGTTGAAATGGTATCAAATTGCCAAATAAGACCGTAATAAGTCCATCCAATGGTTGTCTGGTAGATATTGATTTAGTGCGATAAGAACACAATTAGCTGTTATATTTATTGTGTACAATAAATAATAAAAATAAATTAATAAATAAGTTCACCTAGCACGCCGAAAATAAAGGTATTTCTATATTTAAAACCAATCAAATGTCGGCTATTAAATACCCTTCACATCGATAAGTGGTAATTTGGACTCATTACCTTACATTGAAATCTAGTGAAACTGAATCTAGTGAGTCATATGAGATCGTAATAAATGTCCGATGCGTTGACTGATATGGGCTTGACTGTAAGTGCTGTGCTTGGTTTGCCGACACATTCATCATTCGGACGTCGTCGAGTAGAACGTGATCTCACTGCGGTCTTAACTCACGAAATGTGTACGATTCCTTCTATTTATACATTGATATTATGCAATTGTGTTGTATTAATTAATCGTTGCGTTTCCTGATTTTTCTATTGTGTTAGATATTTATAATATTTTTATTGGATAAAATTTTAATTTTAATTTTTACCTCCTGCGGCACCGTTTATCAAAGTTCACGCATTTGGATTATAAAATGCATGAATGCATTTCGTATTTTTTTTTGAGGATTCCCCTTCTATTGTCTTTTCACTGAAATGAACTCAAGTTTTCAACAATCCTCCATATCAAATTTAATTATTATTTCACTCAGATGTTTAAACTGAAATGATGATATTGCAAATTATACACAATGGAAGGTGAAAGACAACAAGAGTGTACAAAAAAATCAAAGAAAATGCTGGAATTGTTTGCCTTCGGCCATGATGCACGCTCCACAATGATCTCTTTAATGATCTGCACATTCATTTTTACTGACTTTACCTGCTGCCTCGTTTATTCTAGTTCTTAATTCATTCAAATTTTTTATAGGTGCTTGGTATACTTTTGATTATAAGCAAAATAATTGATAATGAGTTTAAGGTTAGGGAATACATTCATTTTATTGTTACAAAGCGTGGGGTGCTTACACAATTGCATATCCTCAAGAACCCTAGCTTTTTAACCGTAAAATGAATGTGTTTCAGTCCAATTTCTAATTTCACACTCATTATCAATTATTTTCTGTTACTGATGGATAACTTCGACAGCTTCCCTCAGCCGAAATAGCTCAGTTTGCAGAGCATAAGCTCCTTGTGAGCTTGCGGTCCCTGGTTCAAATCCAGGTTTCGGCTATCGTATGAAATTCTGCGATCGGATATTTTTTTTAAAATAATGTTGGTACCTATGTTTTTATATAATATTTTACTGATTATTTTTATTTTCATTATACTATAAAAAATACAGTAGCTTTAAAATTAAGTTAAAACACTTAAAACTATATCGACCTAGTAATTTTATACACAGTTCTGACTACTGATATCACAGTCCTCTCCAAGATACAAGATACATACTAAGTCCTGATTCGATGGTATCAGAAAGTATGACTTTTCAGTCTTACAAATACTCAGACATTAGATCCCGCAGACCCTTAGTGAAGTCTCAGGCAGAATTTATTGAGGACTCCTGTTTCCAGTACCACCAGACTCTTCTGCGCAGTTGATGGTGCCATCCAAGCTTAGACAATTAAACTTTACACCAAGGCTCGTGGTGACCCACCTTGGGTGGTCGCTCAAATGCGCCCAACCATAATGTGATATTAATTGATCCCTGTTTACTATGAACAGTGAATTGCGATTAGAATTATTCTGTGAGCCCTGTTAAATAATGAATATTTCTGAAGACAAAGAATGGCCATTTTCCACCACGCACACTGCCCCTTAAACGCAATTAACGTTATTCCAGAAAAGTAGAATTGTGAATATAATTTTTATAAAAATAATAATTGAAAGTTTTGTAGCTAATATAAAAAAATAAACAATAATTTTGCTCGCGATTTTTTTTACCGCCCTCTGTCGACATTTCGTCTAACAAATATATCACTATATTATAATTATAAATTATAGCGCCATCTAGTTAGTCTAAGTTGAACTATTGCTTTTACGGACCTTTTGGTTATTTTTGAAGTAAACAATAATATGAATTAATGATGATAACATATTAACTGTAAAAAATATTAAAAGGCTAATAGAATATTAATTGTGTAAATCACATTAAAAAATATATCCTTAAGTGAATATTTAAATAAATATTTGGAACTTTAATTTTGGTAGTAGTGCCATCTATTAAAAGTTACCTGAAATTACATAGTGTAAGCTAACATTTAGTTCAAGTAATATTAACTAGGTAGAGCGAATGTGGTTTTGTTTATCTATACTATTTTGATAGGCCAGCTCTTAGTAAATATTTAACAGCAGCTGTCGCGGGTCTCTCCGTGCGAGTATTTGTTGCCTAGAATATTAACGACGCGTGAGGGCTGTTCGCTAATCCTCGCTCGCTTACATTCATATAGTTTTCATTTCAAGTGGTTTAAAAAATCCTTCAAAATTTCGGGCAAAAGAGGAAAGACGGATGAGGCGCGCTCGAAAGGGTATGTATATTCCTTACAATAATATTATTTTAAAATTAATTGTTTTTTTATAACATATGATATTTATGTGTTCTTCTAAACCATATAGAAGTAATTTAGGAGCCTCGCCCGGGTGCTGCTGAAGGTGAATGACCTGAGTTTTGCCTATGTCTATGCGCAGTAGGAAGCTAGTCGCGCGGTGCATTTGGTAACCATGGCAACGAGGCCTTAGCGGTGCGATGCGCTGCTATACACCTCTCGTTTGCACCGATGACGTCATTAGCATTCTATAATAATATGATGTATGGGAGTCGGGACATACAAATTTAAATAATCTTTTCGTATTACCTCATATCAATTTTATTTTATACGTCTACTGCGCTTTATAAGACTGCATGATACATTACCAGGTGCCCTAATAAATTGCCGTCCGCTAAAATAAAATCACTGAAAAATGTTATGTTTATCCCAAGTTAGGCCAAGTTACAGGCGTTGCCTACTTGGGTACCTCTGGTTATGCTATTTGTTTTTCGTAATTTTATTTCATAAAGAGTATTATATCTTTCATTTAAATTACTCATTTTATGTATTATTGTCAATATCAAATAAAAAACTGATCGACTAGTAAATATATATTTTCCGACTTTCTTTTTAATCATCGGATATCATTTTATATACCTAGTTATTAATAACTTTCTTTACACACAAAAAGGGTATACAAAAATAATATACAATAAGAAAAGAACTCACCCAACAATGGCGGGGCTCAACACTCAAGCAACTAGTGGTTAGAACTTCAAAATAAGGGCCGAAACTTCTTAACAACTTGTGTCTGCTATAATAAATGTCGCACTTGTACTTTTTTATTTTATTTTTTCATTTTTTCTGTGTAATGTTCGATGTGTTTATTTTTGCATTATCCAGCTTGTATGCAGCGGTGTGGCCGATGAAGTGTTCATTTCATTCCTGATTGCAGAACTTCATTCATGGTAATAAAATAGGTAAATCACGCTACATGCTTAGTGACAATTCAGTTTCATATTTCCATTCATCCCATTAATAGTTATATAGTATAATTATAGCGCTTTGGCATTTAAAAAAAAATTGTATTACCCATGTTCAATTAGAGACAGCTAGAAAATGTAGAAATACCCTAATATATTGAAATAAAATCCAATGAACTAATCACATCACATTAATTATATTTTAATTGGCATTTGAATTAAACGTACGAACAACATTGGCAGATAGAAACTTAATTTAATATTCTTAGTTGGATACTTATGGAAGAAAGTCGATACAGAAACTTATGCACATTTTCCTGTAAACATTTTTGGCTTATATTAGCTAGATACCTAATATAATATTATATTGGACTTATGGAAGAAAGTCGATACAGCATATTTATATGTGCAATTTTCTGTAAATATTTTTATTTATTTATTTGTTCATAAATACTTTGTTGTACACCGCACAGATGACAGATCACGACAAAGGAAAAAAAAAATAGCGCAATAAATATATGAAACAATAGGCGGGTTTATCGCTGTCGGCGATTTCTCCCAGACAACCTTAAAAGAACCTTTAACCTTGTTTTTACCTTATATTAGCTACATAATATGTTTACAGATTTCAGTCTCGTCGTCTACAATCGTTCTAAAAGAGGATTAATCATGACAGACACTAATTAATTCAATTAATAATTAAATAGAATTGTATTCAGTGAAAATACAAACTTTTCAAGTTTACAGCGTAAATAAAATTTATATATTGATCAGTTAATTTAACTTGTCTTGTGAACTGATAATTTCGAAAAGTCACAAATTGTCTTATAGCTACCAGATAATAGACGCATTTACCCATCTACGTAATTTATATCGTATCCCCGATTCATCCGCGGGTATCAACAGGTAGGAAGTTTAGTGTTTGTCGCGCAATTTCAAATGCTAATCGAAGCGTCTCCGCCGGCTAAGAAAGTTTAGAAGTGTCAAGTGTCTAATAAACTTATCGCGAAAACGTGCGTTTCAAATTTGGATTTTTTTTTTCCAAGTTGTCTAAAATCGTGTAAGTGTTTATTCGCGTGTTTAAACTAAATTAATTTGTTTGCTAATGTGTGATAAAAAAGGTTGTTAAGTATCAAACAAGAATACTAACGTGTTTGTAAATAAAATTCCTTTGAATATTCACGCAGGTATCACACTGTATTATTCAAATTACAATCGTAGTAACTAGGGCGCGTTCCATGAAATATACAGAACGTGGGCGGGCCGAGCTATTAATAGAATTCCCGGCTAGCCTTACTGGGTCGATATATCCAGGTCTCAGTTCTAGAAAGCGCATTCTATCGATTTTTAGGTGCACATCGGTTAGGTTCGGTGTGGGTAGCGCCCTCTGTTGGTCAGGCAGAGGAATGCGTCGCGTCGCCGGACACACAGGTGCGAAACCTCTTAGCTCCACGAATTTACTGATGTTTCATTATTTGTGCGTAATATTAAATATTGCGTATACAAGTGAATCGGCTTAGTGGTTTAATAGTTGCTGCGTAACACCGCGTTCTTCGCCGGGTATCTTAGTTTAGCGACTTCGTAATCCGCAAAAATTTCGGGGTCCCTGGAAAAACCCGCCTCGCGCGGCAGGTACGCAATTTACTATTTTATTGTTCGGTAGTTGTTTTTATCTTAATCTTATGTCGATGAGTTATTTAATGAGAGATTTTCATGTGCGTTGTAGCTTTATCTACGTAAAAGCGTTACTTCAATATTTGGTAATTTCTTATTAAACTAAGATTTAATTTCATAAATACAGATTTTGTGGTGCTCTACTTCTGTCCAAAAGAAAAAGTAAAACAAAATAAAATCATCATATTTGGCATCTTTTATGATTCGAATATAATTATAAGTGTAAACAATCAACAAATATAATTAATAAAAATAGAGATAGCTTGGCTGTTTATTGCGAAATAATGGTCAAAATATAAATTAATGTGATAGAAAAGACGCTAACGGCAAAAAACGACAACATTCTATTTATTTCTTCTACAAAAAGGGCATAATATCGTCCTTATAGACAATATTCTAATAGCAATCGAATTAGTGGTCGTTAACCATCACAAATAATTGTCTTCGTAAATATTATGTGAACATAATATAAAAAGTATCTTAAAGAAATGACAGAGGTGGCGTAGGTGTACTACAATATACGGTGTATTTTCTATTCATTATCAGCTCGTAGTCAGAAATTTGTGCCAGTTATGGCGATGGTGGAATAGAATGGCTCTATTAAAAATGTTTTATATTAAGCTTGCTTCTAAGTTAATAAACAACTAGACGCCGTTCGAACCTACAACGTAGGATCGAACCTGCAACCTCCGGCTAAGAAAGCCAGCATCTCTGTCTTCGCATCTACGATCGTCAAATATCACGAAAAAAGTGTGATAATGCGAGATGTCTTTTTCCTTTTTAGGATTTGTACCAGTAGCATGTATACTTTATTATATTTTTTGGAGTCTAACTTGTTGCTTCTGTAATAAAATTACCGTGGATAACAGAATACATAATAAAGGAATAGGCATTCCGGTACGTTCGTCAGTCAGTCAGTCAGTCAGTCACCATCATCGTTAGTCGACAGTCAACTTGAGATGATTAGATACCTACTGTTTGTTAAGACTTATGGTTAGAAGTGTAAGATTTAATGTGCACCTACGTTGGTGACTAATTACACTTATTAGATCTCAAGCTTCTTTCCCCGAAGGGGTAAGCAGAGGTGCTACCAGGACACACACATTTTGCCTTGTCCCACGTTGTAATCGGGGGCTACCCTATCGCCCTATCGGGCATAAATTCCCAGCTCCGGGCTGATAAAGAATAGAAAATCCAATATCACTTTGCCCAACGCGGGATTCGAACCCGAAACCTCAGCTTTAAAATCGTACCGTAGTAAATCAGGATATCATGAAAACGGCTCACGAAATAGTAAGATGAAAATTTACAAACGCTTGGATTGTAGATGAGTTCCCCAAGACTTAAAATGGAATAAGACGGAAAAAGGATCGGAGCAGGAATAAGGTATTTGGGACGGCTTTCGGTGAGACAGTAGAAACATGCCGATTGACGCCGAAATTAAAATTATGCGTCACTACTACTTCACAAACAATTTCAAATTGTTCTAATTATAATCATTTAAAAAAAATGTGAATTCCTCCTTTTTCTAGTAATCAGTAAATGCATCAGTCTTGTAATAATAATTTTAGCAAATAAAGACGTTGCCATAAGCAGAACATAATTAATGAAAACAATATTTTCAACTCAGTTTGCCAATAGCGTAGTGTATTTGACATTTGATTTGTGATATAGTAGGTGTTGCAATTAACTGATGCAGATCGTTTTTAAAACTTTTTTTCTTTCTGCGTAGGCGTTCCCAGCCGGTTCCGGCAGTTTTAGAAACATTTAACTTATAATATTTGAATCTATAATTTTATTAATAAATTAATATTATAATTATACAAACAGTGAATGCAATTGTAGTTGTATCATTTAAAAAGTACACTTACATACTTAAATATATATTTTATTAATTCCTATAGTTACATTTATTTTTTCCTTAAAAATAAACACTAACTATATTAATGAACCCAAACATCTGTAGACCATAGATTTAGCACTGGGATTTTCTTGGGAAAGTTCAGCTTAAAAGTCAAGCATAGTCACCCTATCTAGTCCATTAGGCTGTTTAAACAACAAAATTGAAATATCCAGCCGAAACTAGGTCCCCGAGTAATCGATAGTCATACCCGATCCCGTGATGACCTGACCTATTTGGACATATACAGGTCAGTATTAACATCCGGTTTTTTTACAATAGGTGCGAGGTTGAAGGGCAAGATGGAAGAAAAAAGCCGAAATCCGGCGCGGGCGGAACTGGGGAAGGATGTCGTGCCGAAGTCGACGGCGCTGGGCCTGGGGCAAGGGCTGACGCAGGCGGAGCCGACGCAGCAAGGACTGCCGTCGGGAGAGCTGACACCAGAAGAGCTGATGCAGCAAGACCTGACGCCGGAAGAGCTGACGCGGCAACAGCTGACGCCGCCAATGCTGATCCCGCCAGGATTTCGGTCGCCGGACCTAACCTCAATTTCGGACTCCGAAGCGCCGCTCTCACCGCTATCGCCGTCGCCTCCCCTGTTGCGGGGCAATCGATCTCCCTCGTAAGTACTTATTCAGATTATATACATAAATAATATAAAAAATAACTATTAACGTTGCAGAGCCGATTACGGTTGATTCTCGCTACGAGCTTGGTTATTAAGCTGTTTTAATGTACATAAGTGTAATAATATGGTATGTTACGGTTGCAAGAATAGTAATTAAAAAAAATACTGCGGCTTCTTTCATTTTAATTTAATAAGTGTGAGCCTTATTTTTTTGCCTACTTTAATAAAAACAAATCCAACCGAGCGTGAGCTGGACTCATGCAATTCTGGTTTCCTGCCATACAATACTGTTACGTATTACACAATTGCATGTGTAATATAGAACCGCCAAAAAGTACAATATTCCGTTGCAACCACATTTTTGCCACATCTATGTGTCTTTCACAGGTTCGGAGACTGAAAAATTATTTACTAAAATGTATAAATGTAAATTGTACGCATACTGTTAAATTCCGGTCGGTTCCCATTTCAATCATAATTAGTTTCCGAGATTGAGTTAAAACCGTGATATCAGTACAGAAGCATTTATTATTAAGACACGACAAAGTAACTACAATGAGCGTAAGGGTAGGCACAGTGCAGGCCATATAGAGATTGAACGGGCAAAAGATGTTCATCTCTTGCTGGACGATACAATTAGGTACACAATATATTAAAATTATATATTCATGGTGTCGTTTGTTTCTGCTACTGTCCATGAGCGGTCCCATCGCTAACCATCATAGAATGGCATGCTTGTCTCGCCGTTCAAAGCAATAAAAACATATATACAGGGTATATCAAGACCGCGACCGAAAACGAAGCCAGGTGGTAGTATTAGTGACTTCAGACACAATGCAAGTAAAAATTTCGCAAGTAATTTTTTACTTGTCGTCGTATTTGGGTAATATTTACATAGTTTTCCTAAAATAAAGATGTATGTATCTCTTTATTTTTAAACACACAATGGTACGTAAGAGTTTAAATTAGTATTTTCCCAAAAAAGATGATTTTTGAAAAATTCTAAAAAAAAATCTGTGACTGTTTTGGCGAAAATTTTATTTGCATCGTGTTTGTAACCACTAACGGCCGGTCTCTATATTCTATCTATCTTTAACAAGAGCTTAAAATAGCTACCATTACTATGTCGATACAATTCTACGCTTCAAGAAATAAACATTGATCTATACATTTATCTTACCTAGCTATATATAAATATATGAATCATATCTATATCTCTCTTTCTTTGTTAGCTGAAACATAAAATGCATCGAAATATCTAATGAAATCTCTTGTTATAGATAGATAGATTACAGAAACCGGCCGTAAAACCATCACCTGGCTTCGTTTTCGGTCGCAGTCTTGATATACCCGGTATATCCGGATATACCTACACGAGATGGACGCGAAACTTATACTTACGTGGCTCACTTTTGTGGGTCCTTCCCACTATGTGCGTTGGTCACTGTCTCGGTGGATACCCATACCAGCAAATTGGGTTGCCGGCAACCTCACCGAATGAAACGCAATTTTACTTAGATGGGATCAACCATAAGCGCAAATAAAGAGATCCTGTGCGAGCCACTCTAAATTATTATTTACTTTGGCCGTTGTTTGTCGCTGTGTTTACTAAACATGACCTTTGTTCTGAATCTTTCTTTTGAATCTGAATTTTTTCTTTCTCATTAACAAATATATAAACAAACTGAATTTAAACATACTTTATTTAGCTCAAGTAGCTCATTAATATATACTAAAAGGTTTCATTGGAAAAAGGACAATTAGAATATTATATATTATTATTTTTATACTTATATTTTTATCAATATTAAGTTTTGGTATTATATTGTTTAATAAAGACTAGTATTTACTTGTTGAAACTTGCTCAAAATGTCGCTATATTCTATGATTCACAATATAATTTGCCGAATCGAAAATAGATAACTCAGTTATAAGGTTTCAAATTCCATACTAGGCTTCCGGTTGGTGTAATACAATCGCCAATTATGCACTCTCATTTACCGTTTCATATAATAAACGTAATATGATAACTAGGTCTACAGTTTTTTGTTTTGAAAATAATCAATATTTATTATAAATCAAGAAAAGCATTATATTGTGCATACCTTAATAAGAATTCGTTTGGAAGATAATATTTGCGATTTTTTTTCTCTCTAGATAATGTTAACATAATATGTGATTTCCTTTAATTGAAGGAACACGCAGTAAAGTTTATTTTGTGTTATGTTTTTATATGTTTTTTCTTTGTGTGTATTTTTCAATGGAAATCCTTTAATCCTTATTATAAAAAATCAAAACCGCTGACGCTTTATCACTGAAAATTGATATTTTAGCTCCTTATTACAATCGAAAAATAAAAACGTGCAATGATTATAGAAAATTACTATTATGGGGGTGGAATATTGGATGAAATATTATTCAGAAAACCTAAACCGTTGAAGTTACAGATGTCAAACTTTTCGCTTTAGTGACTCATTTAAAAATAAAAAAATGCATGCTTTTTTGTCTTAAAATTAGCCCTAAAGGGGTAAAATAAGGGTTGACGTGTTATATGGAAAATCGAAACCGCTGAAGCTATTTCTATGAAAAATTGTATTTTATCTTATTATTACGAAATGGAGGTCGAAATTCATATTTCTGACGTCCATCTTAAGCTCTTTGGTTATTGATCCAATTATTGTGAAAATTGATATCAGAGGCAGAACCCTTGTTCGAATAATCTAAAATCATAGTCGAAATTGACTAGGTAATTGACTGACACCTTGAACGCTGTTATTAATATATTTGATCTTGAAATGCTACAAATTATATAGGTATAGAAGGTATGCTTTGTTTTATGTTTTTGTAGTTTAAATAAAGTATGCTTATTAATAGTATAACCGTGAAAGTTTGTATGTATGCTAGAACAATTATATTCAAATTTCGTATAGGAATAGCTGTAGGACACCCTGGATTAACGCATAGGTTAGTTTTATCTCAAAATAATGTAGTGTTGAGTTTAAAAATTTACTACTCGAAATAATATATTGTGTATATGGACTGGACTCAAAAACTATCTGCACCCGGGCGAAGCCGGGCCGGGTCGCTAGTGATAAATAAGTGAAGAAGTGGGAGGGTGAAATGGGAGGGTGAGAAAATACATAATATAGAACAGTAAAAAGATATAAAACCAATAAATTAAGAAATAAAAACCGACTTAAAAAAATAGTACTAAAATGTAACAAATATTATCTATTTCGTTGCACTTGTAAACGTTGTCTAATTTACTTAATGACTTGACTAGCCAACAAAAAATAATATACATGTAACATATTGAAGGCGGGTCGCCAAGTACCAAAGATGTAGAAACTTAAAAAAATACACCCAACAGTCAGACACCACGCTAAGATCGAATCTTGTGTCATGGTAACAGAAACTACAAAAGACTTTTAGGTCTCACAAACACCCAGACCAGAAACAAATACCTATAGATCTAAGTAGATTTTAGGTATGCAAATATATTGTATTTCTATTGCTTGATTTGTACCGATTTCGACAAGGACCTTGCGGTCGAGACTGTCTCGATGCGGCGTATGATGTCGGAACTGGAAATCGGAAATAGGAACTCGCAATACAGACCGCACAATTACTGCCAATACCTGCCATAGATATAATTATAAATTGACTAGAAATCTAATCTCCATGCAATGATTGAGACGTGGTACGCATCTACTTCGGAGCGATGCTATCCATTATATTCCGGAAATAATTCGGAACGCATTTCCGAGTTCTGTGACGTCGCGTCGTAAGGTATCCATGAAACAATAGGGACGGCACGTCTGATAAATAAAATCTAAACTATTTAATTTTATAATGAGTGATAGCTGTACCTGTCATATCTCTTTCTCCCCAAAACACATATATTGATAACAGACAAATTAATTTATTATATTAAAACATGAATAACTAATTAATATGTAAACATTCATGTTGTCGTTGCAAAACAATATTTTGCCCCTAGGGCCGATTTTCAAAACGTTAGATACATTATATTTGAGGAATAACGTTGCAATTATAATATAACGTACATATCATTCTACCGTTATCTGAAGGTCTAAAATTCGTACCTTATTTCCACTAAGTAGTAAGTACACCAGAAATAATTCAGATTGGTACAGATTTGTTTAAATTGTATTGTTTTATTTATGGAACATTCATATCAACCTACGTACGTGTGAGATCTGTAAAATCCTCACTGTTTCAGTTTTCCCGGATCGTTTTTACATCTCCTTGTTAAAATTACGTTCAGAAAGCTCCCCACGGTAGGCAGCAATTTTGTTGTGCCCCTGCAAACGTGGCCATGAACAGTGGGGTCTTACAGTCAAGCGTCCCGCTAGTTCATCAGCTTACAGACGCAATATAAAAAAAACATCAACGAATCAATCAGAGTCCTAATCATCCAAATCGCATTAAGGACAAAGATGCATAAATAATTCCACAATTTTTCTTTGATGACATGATGTCGATGAGATAAATAAAAATACACCAAAAAGAAATTTATTAAATCAAAACATAATTAAAGAAATTGTTGCTTTTTTAATTTTCTCCAAGCATAAATACTCTAATTTGTCATACAGCATACATGTAACGAAAATACTGACATAATTTTCAAATACGTACACACCTTACACATCTTGCCTCACAGACTGCAATTTGGGGATTAAAGCCTAATCAATTTCCCATAGTAGCGCGCTGTCTGGACCGCAATCCCATTGTATTCTGACTAAGGGTATGCTTGAATATACCAAAGCTAGATAGTATAGGGTGGGCCAAACATTTTGCCAATTAGCAAAACAGAATTTCTCAAAAACGGTTAGAGAGGAGGGCGCGCGTGTGGCGGGGAATTGTGCGTTCCTTCATTTAATTTTAGTCTCGATGATGCACTTCATGGGGTAACAGGGGATTTTTTGTGTAAAACAATTTTACAAAAACAACGATTCCCACGTAACCTTGCGACTCTTATTTAGAGATGAATGACAGGTTATGTTAGTAAATGAGTTGAAAGTTTTATTTTAATCTACGTTTGGGTCGAGAAGCTCGAGCAAACGGGATTGACGTCGAATATTCAGCAAATAATGCGGCCACTTCAAGAAGAAGCCATAAAATATTTAGGAGATTGAAATTTCGGTAAAGAAAAATGTAAAAATAGGATTTGGTACAGAGACTTAAATCTACTTAGAATTATTCAACATCATCCACGCCTAAGCGTTTAGCAGCTCTGGCAATACTAAGAACTAGTCTGCGGAAAAAAATACATTTCTCGCATTATGTGCCAGCGAGTCTTACAAAGTGTCGATTGCAGGTGTGCCAGCGACGAGAATATACAAAAATTTTGACGATGCTCTTTATTTAAAAATACATTTTAATAAATGTTTATTACTTTAAATAAAAAATCAACAAAATACATTTTATTCTTTTTTTTCTTTTCATGTTTTAATAGTGCAAAAATTATTGCCCACCCTATATTTTGTATATTACTCACATATTGTGTACAATTAATCTAAATAGATAAATATATATCTCTCGTGTAAACAAAATTAAAATAAGATGGGAGTGTCGTTTATAAACTAAAAATAAATATTAACAAGAAAATAATTCAAGAAAATTTTATTTACAAAAATCTTAAAATAGTAATGAATTAGTAAAATTTTTTACAGGCAAGGTATACAGTGGGAGTAATAGATCGTTTCTCTAATTCCAGTTTTAGATTGAAAAGTTTTGAGACCAAATTGTTTAAAAACAAATATCATGAAAAGGATATTGTTTAAATAACATAAAAATAAAATAAAAATTACTAAGTTCACACAATAAAAAGCGATTACCGCCGCCAATGCTCGGACACAATAGACTCACCGTAGAGTCAGTTTTCCTCAGTTATATTTCCTGATTTATACTACCTTCAAGAAGAAGCTTGTATTCTTAAGACTGCAGTATTAAATCGACCCACACTCGCTCAATGTTTAGCACGGGACACCTGTATAGTCGAGAACTAAGTTAAAGAGCTGAAGCTATTGTAAACTAAGCTGGCATACTGCGCGTTGGCGGACTTAATATATAGAAATTATTTTATATAGACTGCCTCGGTTGTACTACGGTACGACTACAAAGCTAAGGTCTCGGGTTCGAATCCCGGGTCGGGCAAAGTGATATTAGATTTTTCTGTTGATCATGAGCCCGGAGTCAGGAATTTGTGGCCGATATTGCGATAGGCTCGCCCCCATCACATCATGGGATGAAACATACAAGGCGAAATGTGTGTGTCCTTGTAGAGAGTGAGTTTATGTATGTATGTAAATTATTTTATAATAATTCCTGGTAAATCAGTCAGAATTAATTAATTAACATTAATGCAACAATCAGTTTGGACCTTTCGTGGAATGGTAGTTGCAAACGTATTCATTGTCTTTGACGTAATTTAGTTAATTAGAATAGTCGCGGTTTGCAAAGCCTATTACATTACTATAATTACTGAACAGCAGTTAGCCTTTGAACACTGAATGTTATAGCTATATACGCGTATGTAGTATGTACAGATTACTGAAACAATTTTCCAATTTGCCGTGGATGACCAAATCCGAATCTATGAGGGTAAATGAATAATATTCGTAGAAGTCTCCGGCCCAATTTTGAGATCAGAATTAAAACTGCAATGTTGGATGTAAAAAAATATATATTCCTAACTAGTAACTAGAACCGAACCTGTAAATTATGAAATACATTATAGTTTAAAAACCTTAAACACACGCTTTAGTAAAATAACCATATAAAAAAGTAAAAATTAATTGATAATGAGATAAGTAATTGTTGTAAGTACCCCATGCAAACGGAACGACAGTAATTAATCTTTTTTAAGTAAATGAATCTGTTAAACTTCCCTTTCCATACTATATTCCATCCTATATGTCATGACAGTGTAATTCCAGGGCGCTTGTTGTATCCAAGTGGGTTTCTAACAATCTTCTTCTCCGCGACTTTTAAATGCTGAGCAAGATCCTTGATATAAAGTGAGAAGAGGGAGTGGCGCGTATTCTAATATTATTGGAAATCCGAAAATACATGTTATTAGTTCAGTTATAATTAAATGTAGTGTTTTACTTACCATACATACAAGAAATAATATTTTTAATATCTTACCAGGTCTTAGGCACGAAATAAAAGGTTTTGTACACTTCATACATATTTTTGTTACTGTTACGTACTGTTGGTAAGTGTGTGGTGGCCTGTTGGTAACGGACCAGACGCGGCTGCCTACATGTTCACGGTGGTCGCGGGTTCAAATCCCAGGGCACACCTCTGACTTTTCGGAGTTATGTGTGTATCAATCACCACGCACTTTAACGGTGAAGGAAAACATCGTGAGGAAACCTGCATACCGTAGCGATTTTAAAGAATTTCTACGGTATGTAAGTCCGCCAACCCGCACTAGGCCAGCGTGGTGGACTATATGGCCTAACCACTCTCAATCAATTCTCTCGATTGTAGAGTAGGCCCGTGCCCTGCAGTGGGACGAATATGGGCTGATATAGATATATAGATACATATTTTATAAAATTATTTAATAAATCCTGTTAGATATGGCCTTGACGTGAAGTAATATTATTTTAAAAAATCATCTAACGCGCTTAATATGTTAACCGCGGTGTTTTATATTTCTTATTGTGTGTAAATATGGCATTTGATTACAAAGTTGTATACATCTCGTCTTTAAATGCAGATGTCCTAGCACAAGTGTACATTCGAAGTGATCGATGCTAGTTGATCGAATTTTGATAAAACAACGTGCTTGACAATTTGACTTCGAAAGGCTAAAAGCAGACCAAGGCAAATTTACTTTTCACAAGTCTTACATAATAACGTACTATAAGGGTGAAGGAAACATTGCGAGGAAATCTGCATACCATAACGATTTATAATTTCTATGGTATGTAAAGTCCGTCAACCCGCACTTGGCCAGCGTGGTGGACTATATGGTCTAACCCTCTCAATCGTACTCTCGATTGTAGAGGAGGCTCGTGTCCTGCAATGGGGCGTATATGGGCTTATACAGTACAAGTCTTACACAATTAACACGCTAGATGGCACTAACTGTACAAATAGTTCCTATTATTTTTATATAAACTCGCAAAAGTTGTAACATTAAGTAATCTATTAGATTCACCATTCGTTTCTACATTTCTAGGATTATTTTCACCTATCGTACCACTGGTGCCACTATCTGCCTTTCATCTCAATATTTGCTATATCACCCAATATGGCCATGAGCTCGCAATTTTCGTATTATCTTTCCATTTAATAACTACATAACGCTTATAAATAGCCTATTTATTTTCTTCTTTTTTAAGCCTAGTTATATGCATCAGGCAAAATGTTGCAATCGTACTTCTGTGTTTATCATGACAAGCTAGTTAACTCATAATATCCAATGTGAAGGAATTTAAAACTTTAAAATATAAGAATATGCATTTTAGTCATGATTACGTTAATCTCTACATTTTAAACTTTTATAGCTAGCGTAAAACCTTTAAACTTTTAGATTAACTTTAATACACTGCTGACCACGTCCCTAACACGAGAGATTTCCCTTTAACTTTTAAGTGCCTGGTAATGGAATATGGACTACACACCGATTACATTAGCCCCGGGGAGTATTTCAGGGTTGTCTATCATACCGATCGTAAAAAATACGAAACTATTGGCATAGCGTGGGTGTAACCGTTCCAATTTGCCTTCGGGTATTCTGGCGTGGTTGCATGTATACATACGTATATATGGACGCGCGACCTATTCGTTATACTTTTTTAACCGAACCTAACTTTAAAACGACTAATTGCTGTGAGTCCAAGCGCTGTCGGACCAAAATGTATTTCGATATATTGAATTATATTTCTGTTTAAGAGTGTTTTGTGTGGTTATAGTTAGTACTTTTTAATTGCATACTATTTAGGTGTAATCAAATTATTGTGCTATGCTTATTCCATTTTATGTTTATGCAGAAATTAGAATGCAATTTAGATTGTATTGTATTTTACTAAAGTGTAAAGCTCTAACATTTTTGTCTTAGTACCAGCATGGTATAGTGACACTAAGCACTTTAACTTCCTTTACACCTGATGATAATATAAGCAGTGTTGCCCAAGCCAAATATCGGCTGCAGAAACAATTGAGACTTTATCTCATCAGTGGACATCATTCAACCTGGCTTCGTTTTCGGTCGCGGTCTTGATATACCCTGTATAAAGGTATTATTTTTGTTAATGTACTCTTGTTGCACGTCAAGCCCAATTTTTCAATCCAACAATTCCAGTTCATCCAAAGGTTGCCAGGAAGAAATCGCTCAATGCGATATGGTCACCGATTGTACTATTTTATTTTTTATTTGTATCACATTCCTTTGTAACTTGTTATGTAAAATAAAGAGTATAAATAAATAAATAAAAAAATAAATCATTATGGGCTATTGAAAACCGGATATTCAAAAGCCTAGTATGAAATATTTGCGTAGTGAACTTTAGACCCTATGTACTCATGTACTGCTGCATTCTGACCGGATTCGAGTACCATACAGTAAATATGTCATAAAATAAATTATGTCCTAAATTATGATAATTCCGCTAGCCTCCTTCCTGACTCGTTCATAAGTTTCAACTAATAACATCCATTAACTTAAAATGGAGTATTCTAAGTCTTGGCAATATTGTGTATAAATAAATTCCTGTAACTTTATGAATTTACTCGGGAAATTGCGTTTCCTTTGCTTTAAATGTTTTCAATTTTATAGTTGCGTTTCTTTGAGAGAGAAAAGCGAATGCTTAAGTTGGAATTTTATTAGACTATTAGCGTTTTCCCGCAAACTTCGTCAGTTTTTATTTTATTTATAACTTTTCCCTCACTCTGGGAAGAAAAACCACGAATGACGTCATCATTTATTTGTGAAATTAAGTAAATGCAATTCCAATATTCGAGATACTGATTATAAAATCCCGTTAAATACAAAGAAGAATTTCCATTTTACTATGAAACTTGCTATCGGTGCAAGGATATTTATCCCTCGATGAAACCTACTTTTATGAATCGAGAAAAATATATATTTTGAATAAAAATAAACATAAGTGCGACCCAGCCCCGAAATTCTTGGAAAAATGAACTTGAAATGCATTCTAGTAGCCTCATATGTAGTAATAGCTGACGTATCATAAAATGTGATGATAATTTCTTCATTTTATAAAATTCTGTCGCCCAGGATAAATAAACAAACAAATAAATAAATAAATACACCCAACAGTCGCATACATAGTCCTGACCCCACATTAAAATCAATTAAGTCTTGTGTCATGGGCATCAGAAGCTACGACAGACTTTTTAGTCTCACAAACACCCAGACCCGAGACAAATACTTGTGGGCCTCACAAACATTTGTCTCGGTGCGGGGATCGAACCCGCGGCCTCGCCTTTCACAGCCGGCGTCTAACCAATTGCGCCACGGAGATGAAAACAGAGGATAAAACAGAAAAACTTTTAAGGACAAACCATAATAAATGCTATAATGAATTTAAAGCAGTATCGGTACCCGGGTCTACGATATTTTTTACCGATACCATGAATGGGAATTCTCCTTTGATCCAGTTAAGTCGCTTATTAATATAAAATGTATATTATAATTACTGTTTTATCCTACTTTCTATGTAACAAATAACACATTATTCAAAAATTAACTCGAAGTCAACTATGCATGATTGCAAAGCGCTACCACCTACGCATTGCTATGAATGCATTAACATTTCAAAACTAGACGCGTATGTTTTTGGATAATTTTCAATGTGATGCTTATTTGAATAATTGCTTCGAGCTGGGTCATGCAGGTTTCCGAGCCGTGTCACACGCAGCGTTTTCAGGCACTTAATTCATATACAATGGGACAAATCAAGACAATAGGAGCGCTTCGTTTACACACGAATTTAGCATACCAATTCTTTAATCAAGCTCAAATCAGAGTAGTATTGTATGTAGCGTAAATGTTACTTAGGTAGGTTATTTGCATATAAAATATATTGTTTTCAAAACATATTAATTAATAAAAATGTTTGACCTTTTTTATATCGACACAATAAAGTAAGTATTATACCATTAAGTAGAGTGCGGTCCTGATGGAGTGCCCACAGCGACCTTTAGTCAAGCCAAAGAGAATATAGAAATTAAAAAATATTAAAACATCGAGTACAATATTTAAGATCTTTTCACTGGTATTTCCAACACAAATTACTGATACAATTTGTCTAGACATGTACTTACGTCCAATTATATTGAAAAGCTGTCGATGCCAACGAAGCAACAAGAAATTTAAATTATTACTTGATTCATCTAGAAAGACTACAAGTGTAATCTCGGTTGAAAGAAAAAATATTTCATGGAAAGCTAATTTACAGTAGGGATTCCTTTCTTTAATGTTTTTTGTAGAATAATTAGCTTACATGGAAATTTGCGTATTGATAAAAATATCTGAATATTCGTTTAGTTCATTTGAAGAATATATTAGATGGCTAGCATGCCCTCGACAGGAAAATGCATATGGAAACAACGTTAGTAAAACATTCATAAATAACAAACTAAAATTAAAATAAAACTATTTTTTACGCATTTTATTGCGATTTGGTTTAATTTTTACATTTTTTAACTTCCCGATGTTTCGATTACTTACCATGACCACGAAAGCTGTCAAGTAACCGAATCGAAAAATTAAACTAAATCCGCGATAAAATCCGTAAAAATTAGTTTTATTTCAACGTGTAACATTTGCGTAAATCTAAGAAACCATCATGCAAACTAAAATTAATATGTTTCATCTAATAATACGATAGACATCTTATGTCGAATATGTGTGCAGGACTTAAAGACAATTTTTGCAACTTGCGACTTACAATTATCGCTCTCCTGGGAGAAATATGTATGCAATTAGTATAGTGTCTATCACCTACTTAGAAGTTACAAAAATCTAAAAATCTAGACGTGTAAATAAACCCACATCTAGATTCCCAAAGGCTAGACAGAGCCCGCCACTAGTGACACACACAGTCCGTCGCGTCTCTATTTTCACCTCATGACGTGATAAATCAGTTTGTCGAATTATTCAGAAAGAATAATTCGACAAACTGATTCCCAGGCAACTTATTCTAGCCAATATTTATTTGTAGTACACGAACGATGCGAACTAATGGTGAATGAAATACATAAAACCCTTTATTTGAAGCTATATAAATAGAAGTCAGAAATACCACATTCAACGTCGTATTGCTCGTCCCACATTTAATTTAGATTTTCATTAGCCACATTCCAAATGTCACATAGTTTGGCCATCAAACATATTTTATATGAGTATGATATCCGTCAAGAGCAAAGTTATATAACCTTAAAAAGCTTTTACTGTGAGCAGTATTCAATCACTGTCCTTTATTGAATGCGGTGCACGCTGAAAACCACTCCAAAGGGTTGCAACCATTCATGATCCGAAATAAATCATTAGTATAAATTGAATACTATAAATGAATATTCATGGCCATAAGCTGAATGATTTAATAAAGGACGAATATAATGCTTTTTGTTTTGGTTAATGCAATATATGGCATAAATATCAGTTTTTTTTAATACCGATACGGCATGTTTTTTTATGGTAGGTTTATCATATGTGAGAAGTCGCCTGGGTAGATACCACCGCTATGTCTTTAATCTCCCGCCAAAGATCAGTGTATATGCGCTGTTGTGTTCCAGTTGAAAGATATTGTAGCTAGAGTAACTTCTTGTCATGATAAGAAATCATATCTTATGTCTCAGGATGGCGAGGGCAGTGTAATGCCAAGCATTGCGAATCTACTGTTTACTTGAAGATGGTGAACGCGGTTCTTAATACAAATAAATATTGGTATTGGTAAAAATAAACAGTTGACCATACGACGCTGTTACAGTTCTTGGGGGAGGCTTATATACACCAGAGATTTTCTGTATTTAAATTTCATGACGGTGGACACAATATTAAATATATTTGCAGTCTCTCCTTAGTACCTAACCAAGCAGCAATTATTATAAATTTAGTTTGACTAAAAGATCCTATAAAATCCGAGCTGTTGTAAAAGCTTCAGCGGAAATGACTGTCTGTAATGGTTCTGCAACAATTTCCTGTGCATACAGTTACGCCTTACGAAGTTGTTAGCAGCCAATTTGTTCAAACGAAATGCGAGAGCAAAACGTTCTGCTTGGAAAAAACGACAGGTAATTTTAATAATGACCTTTCTGCAGAAACCTTTGTTAAACAAATAATAAAAATCTTTACAGGGATTCGTTAAAGATAGTTTGAGATTTCTGTCTTTAACAAGACGGCTTTTCTGCTGCCAGTAAATACTTCTTTGTCTCTTTATGTCATTACAAGAGTCTTTGCGTTTAAAAGTATTATTAAATTGGATAAAAATTACTACAACAATATTTTGTGTACTGCTTGGGATTTACTATACCTTGGATGGATTTGTAATATAAGTACGAAATAATCACTAAAAAGCCACAATAAGTCAAAACATCACTAACGTGATATATTTAGAACAATATATTTAACAAACCAAAATAAAATAAAAATAACAAATATTACTCTAAAGCGATATAATAATCCTTTGTGGGTCCGAGGTTTTTATTATTTTTGAACCTGCTCGACACAAAGTGGATGAAATATTGTTCTACAGTGTAGGCTCGTTCAAGACCGTGCGTTATCTGGCAATTGTTATTTAAACATATAATATAAGTATATTAAACCCTCGTTAGTTTTTAAATTCCTCCGAAACGGTTTGACCGATTTTTATGATTTTTCATGTATATTTGAGAGGTCGTAAAGAATTTTTCATACCTGTGTGATTAGGGTGTCCCATTTGAGGTTAAATAGGTAATATTTCAAGGGTTGATTTGATTCAAGTAACATTTTAATACGAAACGAGTTTATTAAATTAACTTTTTAATTTAATAATTATAAATTAAGGGTATTTTAATTGTAACAGTCACTGAGCGGATGACTAATACCTCAGTCCGCCCCGTGACCACGAAAGCTGTAAAGTAATCGAAACGTCGGGAAGTTAAAAAATGTAAAAATTAAACCAAATCGCGATAAAATCCGTATAAAATAGTTTTATTTCAATGTGTAACATTCGCGTAAATCTAGGAAACCATTATTTTAATACGATTGCTCAAATGATTATTTCTCGCATCCTTTCGTTTTCATTGGAAGTTGTTTACGAGCCAATGCTCGCCATAATTGGCGCAAGTAACTAAGCTGGAGAAACTCCTGGATTGTGCTGCCTTAATGGCAAAGTGAAATTGAAATATAAGATACAACTGGAGAAACATATAAGCCCATAGTTACGCTATTTTCTTGTATATGGTATTACAAGAAAATAGCGTAACTATGGGCTTATATGTTTCTCCAGTTGTATCTGATATTTTCATAAAGAACTTTGATGACTCAGTCTTTAGTACAGCCCAGGTCATACCTAGATTTCACAAACGGTACGTAGGTGATACTTTAGAAATTTACCATCTGACCACGGAACTGCAATTTTAAATTACCCCAACTACCATTGAAAGTAAATTTACTGTGCAGATAGAATTATAATAAATGTCTTGCCGTTTTAAATGTTTTTCACTCACGTCTTTTTCCCAGAAGATAGGCGAAGGTGCTATTAGGACACCAACATTTGTCTTGTATGTTACTTCCTACGATGTAATAGAAGGCAAGTTTATCGCCATATTGAGCCCAAATTCCTGACTCCGAGTTGATAAGAAATAGAAAAACCCAACATAATTTTACCCGACCCAAGATTCGAACCCGAAACCTCAGCTAATAAACGTACTGTAGTACAACTACGCCACCTAAGCAGTTATATGTTTTAGTTATCCGCAATCCTGATCGTTCTGTGTGTATCGAAAAAAGATCCATACTGATAAATAGCCGAATAGTGAATTTCGCCATCATCCAAAACAGCTATCGTGGGTAAATCTTTGTTTCAGACAGCACAAGTAGGCTTTGACGAGAAACACCTGGCTGCTGAACAGCGAAATGACTAGCAACAACTACGAGACAAGTTTCAAAATTCGACGCCGCCACGCCGCTACAAAAACCAAAAATAAACAAAAGTAGCGATAAACCTGAAAAATAGTTTTATTTAAATCTAGAAACAGTAGTTTTATTTTGGTTATTGTTTTCGATATGTTATATTATTTAGGCAGTACGAAGTGCGCCGGGATAGATAGTAAATAAATAAATACAAATGAATACACCCAACAGTCGCATACATAGTCCTGACCCCACACTAAGATCAAGTCTTGTGTCATGGGTATCAGAAACTACGAGAGACTTTTCGGACTCACAAACACCCAGACCCGAAACAAATACCTATGGATCACACAAATAATTGTTTTGATGCGGGGATCGAACTCGCAGCCTCACGTTTCATAGGCGGCGTCTAACCAACTGCGCCACGGAGGCTGTCAATTAGTAAGTTTATAAAATTGAAAAAAAAAAACCTAGCTCATAATATTAAGGTAGCAGTTATAGGCATTCCCACCCAATTTATTCAACCACGTTTTTCCTCGATATATCTTACCAGAAGTTCTCATATTTTATAAAAATCAATCTAACTGCCAATTGAAAAAAATAATAAAATATATTAAGCTCATTGAGGAGTTTCAGTTCTGGGTGTAAAGTGCTCCAACATGAAGCAGGGCAGACAGTTATTCGGAATCGTTCGGTCGCAAACTACGACCCGGGGTATGAATGGCCCAGCCCGGTAATATGCAACTTAGCCCGTCGCAAAATTATTACCGAAATATCCGTCTTCGAAACTAATACCAAAATGCAAACCCGAAGTTTTGTAACACCTTCTTATTACTTTAGCTTTAGCCATTAGACTAAGATTTTCATTTAAATGCATTTAATAAGGTATTTAAGTATTTATTCACATTTAACACTAAATTAAATATAACTAAAAGTGATAACGATTTAAAATATATGATACATATATATTTTATAACTTGTTAGTAAATATATCGCGTTTTATTAAGATTATTTAAAATTTCATGTCTCATCTATTAGCTGCATGGTCGCAATAATCTTTATCAATACATAATGGCTATATTATGAAATTATAATTTATAATGATTACCCCACAATCATTGCTCTTATTTACCTATTTTCTAGAATAAACTTGCTTAAGATTTATGGGCAAACAAGTGGAGTGTTTTTTGCAACTATGTAGTGGTATATTAGTAATTTGTTTACCTTATATCAATTAGCAGAGGTCACAACCCACCTTATTGTAGGGAATAATCTTTCTTTACTTCCGTGGCAACTATCACGGGGTTATCTCGAGTCTAATGTTTGTTGCTCACATGTGACGAGATGTGATGAGTCTCAGTCGCGCGGAACGTGAGAAACTGCCGGCGAAAGACCGCAGGTTCATGCCCCGCAGTGAGACGGAGGTGTTTGCGTTGTCCTTTACAATTGTTGATGTCCACGACACAAAAAATGTATTTTAGAAGTAGTAGTTTGTAAACGGTAATGGGTTGAGACTACTAACTAGCCTTTGAATGTTGACAGTATGATTAGATACTGTCATTTTCTGCATTGCTATATTAAACGGAAACTATATTTCTATTACTCCCACATATCTATTACGAGTATATTTTAGTGTCATTAATAAATAATTTGATGTTGTGGCTCTACTCAATCACCTAGAAAAATATATAAAAGTTTATATCAATAGTGCATTTTTGCGAAGTGTATGAAACGTGACTCTGGTGTGGTGTGTGGTACCCGCCCCACTCCCACCGGCGAGCAGCGCATACTTACTATTCGATGGCTAATTAGTTAAGTGTGAACACGGTTCAAGACTGCCCTTTATCAGTCGCCGGCTAACTACGTACATAGAGTGCACGGTGTTACGGCCAGATAAAGGATAAATTTGCAGTTAGTTTATACGTTGCATCGTATTGCGGTGCGACTGTGCGAGCGAGGTGCGTCAGTGTGCGCGCGGTGCCACCGCTGGTGCACGCGAGCATGCCTGTTGCGCATTAGTCGTCTGCCCGCCGCCAACCTCGCACCATGACCGATTGGTCGCCGGTGCAACGCGGCTGGCCGAACAGCTACGACGCGTATCAGTACGAAATGTACCCCACGTATCAACCGGTGCCCGATGCCGTGCCCAACGATGCTCAAGCCCAGCAACCGGTTCAAGAGCAGCAGAACATGCCGGCTCCGCAAACCGGGCCGATGGAACAATTCCCGGCGGGACCCAGTCTGCCCCCGACGCCTGATATGATGATGCAGCAGTACCTGGTAGACTCGCAGAATATACCGATGCCTTCAAATATGCCGGAGGAACCTCCGATGGAATCGCAGTACCTGATGCCACAGAGTTATCCAATGGCTGAGTACTTACCAATGTATCCTGAAACTTACCCGGGCTCGGACCCGTCGGTGGCACAGAGTTTGACCATGACCCACAATGAAATGTATTCGTGGAATTTTAATCCCGCTGGATATGAAATTGACCCTGCTAGTGTGCCTTTGCCAGATGACATCCCGATGCCACAAGATGCCCCAATGATACAAGACGTCGGCATGCCGCAGTATATGGATCAGCCACGTGAATACTCGATGCCGTCCACGTCTTCTCTCAGTATGTTGCTGTCTTCTCCACCATCGATGCCATCTTCCTCGTCAGAGTCCCTGCTCTCATCTTCCCGGTCGTGAGTATCCATTGTTATTGAGATAATAGCGAGTTAACCGACTAAGCGAAGCGCGGCACTGCCGGTTTCCTTGGTTACGCGTTTGTTTACATCATATTTTCTTTCCACGTGACTTCAGTTTAACTTCAACAACACATTTTTTGATGCCATATCAATGCTACACAAATTTTCGTTACCGAAAGACTTACTTGTAAAATTGTTTTAGTGTTTAACCAGCGAGTTTGTAATGAGTTTTGTGAATTATTTGTTTTTTCCCTGTATTTGGTATTACATTTCTATCCATCCTTACATTGCCAACTTAATATTGTGTACATTATAGTTTTATATTTATTGAAATCATGTTATTATTAAATACTACGTTGAAAATGAAGATCTTCGTTTAATGTTTAAAAAAATCGTATTTTGGTTAAATAAAAAAAAAATCCTAATTCTCGTTCATACTTAAAAATTGGCTATTTGATTGTTTGAAGAAAAATATGTGTATAGTATCCCGAAAAATAATTTTACATACACCTTACGCGTCTGTAAAATCATTACTTCATAATATAAGTCATCGAAATATTCTTGATAATAAATGTATTCTTGATAAAAAGTTTTGGATACTTCAACAACACCAATATTAAATTAATATTAGGTACCGATCGAACGCTCTTTTTTAAGTTAATCCAAATTATGGAAATCGTTAGAAGATTTCCGGGATTATTTGTATATAAGAAAGTTTTAGGAGATCCACGTGGTGCAGTTAGTTAGACGCCGCGCCGACTATGAAACGAGAGGACTCGGTTTTGATTCCCGCACCGGGACAAATGTGTGTTTAAACCACAAGTATTTGTTTCAGGAGTCTGGGTGCTTGTGGGACCGCAAAGTCTCTCGTATTATTTTTTACCCACGACACAAGACTCTATCTTTGTGTGGGGTCATTACTATGTATGTGATTGTTAGATGCATTTGTATTTATTTATTTTATGAGGAGTAATAATCTAGTCATTAATATATGCACATACACTCATCCTTGTTGACAGGCGGCGATAGATTTTTCATACGCAGTTGTTTTGATATCATAAATAAACCAATGTTCGTTAAAAATCAGTTTAGTCGCTGTTATTTTCCTAATATCTTAATGAAATAAGTTTAAATTTGAACAAGAGCCTAGACACTAAGTTAATTCGTAGTCCTACTCTAAAGCTGACAAGTCTCCTTTATCACGTCATTCAATTAAAGCACTGAGGGGTTTCTATTAATTACTCAGATCCTTCATAATAAGACTTTAAGAATAATATTTAGGTATGAAAGTAACTTTTTTATTAATTTTGCCGTGTAATTACTGAAAAAAATATATGTTTTCCTTTATTTGACATGCTTGAATAGATATTACCAGTATCTAGTACATTATATTTTTCTATACGTTTAGATTGTGTATAGAAAGCTGCGCAATAAGTCTCAATATTAACGAATTTAAAAAGAGTATGTTTCTTGTCGTCCACGTTGTCTTAAATTTTTGTTGTTTAAAATATATTCATTTTTTAAATTAATATACATATTTAATTACACATAATTAAGTACTTGTTGTAACTTTCATATTTTCTTCTCTAATCTTAACATTTTCAAGACAATATTGAGTATATTCGCACCTTCGAATTCGCACGGATTGGACGAAACTGTCGGAATCAGTAATTTCTCCGCCGATTTGAATTTTAAGTGACAATTACGTTTCCACTTGACCAAAGACATAGAAAAAAACAAACAATTATTATACACATAAATGAAGAACAAATGCATCTGGAGGATCCTCAGACATGAAGGACCGACCAGTGTGAGAGAGAGAAGGAACAAATGCATTATTTTATTCACCATCAATTGTTTTTAGCCGTCAGAAATAGTGTTCTATTTATGAATCCTAACATACAAAACAGATTTAAAATTATTTTGCCTAGGCTTAGGTACCATTTCTGTTACATTCCACCTTCTGTATACCCTACACAATAACTACCTTCCAGCATTATAAACGAGTTTAGGAAAACAAATTAGTTTTATGCAAATTTTGGGCAAATATAAGTTATAATAAGCCTGCCGTATGAAGTAATAATTTAATTCACTATTTCATTTTTAGACCGCTAAAAATTTGTTTATAAGAAAAGTCCAATATTCATGAACACACTTAGCGAGTGCACGATCGAATGAACATGATTTATTGCTGCCGTGGCTGGAGCTTACATAAATGAAATACTTCGACACACCAGTTACAAATAAACGCAGACATTACCTATCTAGTCCACTATGAATGTCTGAGCGCCATAGCAGAAAAACCAACGCAATATTCCGGAAGCGCAACTTTTAACAATATGATTATTACGCCAGCCTACTATATAATATGATTATTACGCAGGGCTAGAGTAACGAAATGCACGCATCACTATGTTGCACGGAAAATTGAACTAACCGGCTCCGATACAACAAAGAGCTTTTTAAATGAAACGTAATATGTTGGAAGCACTCTCTTTCGTGCAATATTTTCAACAAGCTAAATGGACTTGTCGAGTATGTCAGAAATTTTTCACCGTGCTTTTATCTAATTATATAATGAAATATTTTTTATAGAACGACATGGTATCAGCGTCGGTTGTTTACTCCCTCCTTTAATAAATTGCGTGGTTTGATACCCGTAGCATCGGACTTCTTTTTTCTAATATTTCTTTCTTTTCGCGACGCTTGTAATCTTATTTTTCATATTTATTTTTCGAATAACTTTTCTGCTAACTGTCTCGGAGTCACCTAGGCTTCCTATTGAAACCAGCGTTGCGAAATCGCTTAGAATATACTGCAGCAAAAACCTGAATAGGAGATTGCCATCCGCCAATCTGCCCATTGCAGACGCATTTGTGAGAAAAGTCTTCGATATTAATATTATTACCTAGTTACATAATATATTTGATATTGACTTTATTTTAAATACGCTTCCATTAAAAGGATTAGATACTTTATTTTTTAAAACTACATAAATAATGTTGCCACATAACATATTGGTAGACATTTGAAACAAATGTGACGGCCTCTCCATTTATAATTTCCTAATTATTCATGAAATGCATAAAAAATATCAAACTTAAACAAAAGTGTTTTGTTTATGGATTTTATCGCGTAATTGGTTGAATTAAAAAAGTAGTTAACTTTTTAATTTTAATAAACAAAGTAATATTACTTCAATGAGTAAAACCCGGTACATAGAGCAGCATTCACGTAAATATAAGAAACTATTATGTATATGTATAAATTTGCATATGTATGAACCTTACTTTTGGCAAAATCAATTTAATTAAAATGACAGTTTCCGTGCCGTGAAATGATAGTCCGCGGGTTCGATCCCCGCACCGAGACCAATATTTGTGTTATCCACAGGTATTTGTTTCGGGACTGGATGTAGTAGTTCTCACGTAGTTTCTGGTACCCAAGAATCGACCTTAGTGTGGGGTCAAGACTAAGTATGTGACTATTGGGTGTATACATATGTATTTACTTATTTATTAAAATAATATTGGCATAGAAAATGTTTTGACAAACGGATAGACGGATAACTATATAATCCTATAAAGGTTGTTTTTTGTTAAATTACGGAACCTTATAACTTGCAGATAAACTGAAAATGATAACAATCTGCCTGAATGTGCGATGTAAAGCTTCTGAAATATGCTTAGGATGCAATCTATTTGAAGGCAGGAATAATGTAAAGCATGCACGTATGAAATGGCTGAGAGTTTGGATATCCGGCGTTCCTCTAACAAGTATTTTATTAAATTCGCTTTCCACACGCGCTGTATCGCAGTTTTTTTATTTTCCGGCACGTGAACTGCCGTTCAATGGATTTTTACATTGTTTACTTGGTTCGTCTGCTGTACACCGGGCAAGTTTATTTTTATAAAACTAACAAATAAATGCAATGCCGGTCAGCAAGGTTTTTTTCTGCCTTAATTCAAAATGTAATTGGTGAGCAGAGCGCGACAATTTTTTAATATAATTTTGAAGGCGATTATTCGATTGCGTCGGTTTAATTGGATTTTTAGATGTATTTATGCACTACATTTTTCTTTACTTTAAAAAAAGTTGCGGTATTTTTTCTTTACTGTAAAAAATATTCTAAAACTCTCTAACTCCACTAAAACTCTTTTTAAAAACTTTATTTAATATCTATTTTTAATATCTTAAATTTACTTTTATAGCTTGTTTATGATTTAAAAATCGATGAGCGTCTTCCAAGGACATCGGGTCATTCTATATTATTATTTTAATTATTTATTTACATTAGGTATGTATCTATAGGCAAAACTGATTTTTTTCTGAAGTTACCTGTCAGGTCTGCCTTTCCTGACGGAGCGCGCACTTATCGTTCTAATTGACAGGAAATATGGAGTCATAACTTCCTCTCGGTTTCGTATCGGTTGATGTAAATATGAGCGGGGAACAGGACAAAAGTGTCGATAAACTGTAAAGTGTGATTGATCTGTTTTCAGCACACGCTGCAGTAAAAAGAGAACTTGATTGAGTATTGTTCCATTAAACATACCGCGCCCAATAACTAAGACTGTATGCGCAAAAATATTGTTTCGATACATCGCTTTTAAAGTTTAAAACGGTACAAATTTTAGAAACATTTTTTAAAAATTGCAGCAGCAATTAAATTCTGCTTTAATATCGCTACATATTCCAAAAGTTAGGTGCATTTTATGTAAGGTTTTTATATAGTGTCAATGATAATTGAAACCTTTATTTAGTTTATTCCGAAAAGCTCTAGTATCACAGACATAAGAAAACGAACCCAAATATATATTTTTTCTGAATTAAGTATTTTATTGTTATACAATAATGTCGGGATTAAAAAGACCAAAAAAATAGGAAGTGCGCTTTCAGTTGCATAGCGATCGATAAAATGCATTTATTTCCACAAATGGTCAGTTGTGACATTCATTAAAACGTTTTTGTCATATTTCAGTAAATACGTGATATACAAGTACTTACTTATTTAAGTCTATCTTACTAGTTGCGAGAAACAAAAATCTATTGCGAATGCGCGAAATTATGTACCTCGACAAAATATTCCCGGTAGTAGAAATGTTATACTAAAATTACTAAAGGATTACAAATTATCTAACGTACAAAACTAAAAAAACTGCTTCTTTATAGATTTTCCTAATAATAACCAATTTGGACGGCAATTCATTCACCATTAGATGCATCAGAGTCATTTTTCCGACCAGTATAAAGTTTAGTTCTTCGTACTGTTCAATTCCAATCACTTCTACTTCTGTTCTGTGTCAACCCATGTACGTCCGGAAGGCACGGGCCTTCTCTACGAGAGTACGATTGAGAAGGTTTACACCATAATATAGTTTACCGCGCTGGCCTAACGCGGGTTGGCTCACTTTAAATACCATAGAAATTCTTATAAATCACTATGGTAGGATTCCTTACGAAGTTTTCCATCACTGTTGTAGGCCGTGGTGATTGATTTATCAATACACTAATGAGCCGGAAAAGTAAGAGGTGTGTCCTGGGATTATAGCCCGCTATCACCGTGAACATGTTGACAGCCGCGTCTGGTCACTTACCGACATGCATTTCACACTCTTACTTCACATTAATTAAAACACTAGAAATTAATTTGAAATTTCTTACATATTTCCAGTCAAGACGCCTTTGCACAAAAAGCCTTATTAATTTTTCCAACAATAAACCAACAAACGAAGTGCATAATAGAGGAAGAATTCCAGCGATGTAAGAACTCTTTTGAGCAATTTTTCAGAGAATTTCTAATGATATACTCAACAATGTGAAGGCAGCTGCGGCCTCAGACGTTTAAAGGAAGTTTGAATTCCTTATGGGATTCTATTGTAGAGCAATCGATACAATTTGTAGCTTATATAGTCTTTGCTGTCTTAGGTATATGCCACCACATAAAATATATATATACATAGCTTGACATAGGTCTCAATGTACAGCTCTACGTAATTAGCTTCAGGCACAGGAAGTCCACTTCCGAATATAAGCCTTCAGCAAGCATTTCCACAGCCGCCGGCCTGTTGGATCCGGCTTCTCGCAACCTTTATCAGATCTTACGGCAAGCGCAGCGTAGAACCGATAATAAATAGGATAGAGATATATTATTAGCTTTAACGAAAATGTGTTGAATAGTGCTTATTAGTAATTGAATATTAATTGTAACTTTATTTTTATTATTGGTTATGTTTATCAAATTAATGTAAATACTTTTAAAGAACGGGTTGATTTCGTTACATCATTGCAGTCACAGATTGTATTTGTACAAACTAGCATGTAGATTTTTTGTAATGTGACACACATTGATGATGGTTCTGTCATTTTCAATTTGGCGTTAAAGTTCATCTTCAGTGCGCCTAACTTTGTTTTCTTTAAGTTGGTTCTTTATCACAAAACATAATTAACTACCAGAAATCTCTAGTTAATATTATTAAGCTCTGTTCAGCATAACAACCATAATTAAAAATCATAAATCACAAGAAAATTATATCCTATAAATTGCATAATACGAGGATCCCGTGAATAGGAGGCTAAGGTAGGGAGTGGGTACCTAGGTGTCCGTTATGGGCTAATAAAAGCTGCAATTTAATAATGCCTCACTACCTTCCAAGAATGAGAAGTTTATTAGACTGCAGCAGAAATGTGAGCCTTACAAAAGGAACACGACCCTATGACAAATTTAATATAACCCCCGCGACAACAGGCAGCGCAGTTTGAAGCACGACACCAGTAGTTTTCTATAAAAATAAAGATCAGCTACTTAGCGAACACGGATAACGGGAATTTCTTTCTAGTCTGTGAGGAATTTTTAATTTCGAAATACTAAACTGCGCACTGTCTACAAAAGCACCCGAGACTTATTAAATACTTTACCAGTTTTTAATACTCGTAAGAATAGGATGAAACTATTTTTATTGATATTAGTACAATTACGCTCATTCCGTTTAATTACTAGCACGGGTTGGACCTCCAAAGTTTATTGCTGAGACGCTTTCGATTTATTAGTTTTGTCTATGAAGTATTAGATAAACATCCATTACGTCCGTAACAATTACCTAGGCAAATATCATGATTAAATTGAATCTAAGAACTATTTAATATACTTTGCCTAACTTACAATAATATTAAATTCTCATTTATTTAATATTAAATTACTTCAAAAGGTAGAAAGTCTGGAATCTCAAACGAATCTGTTTTGATTAGCGGTTGGAACGGCATTTAAATGCTAAATTGCAGTTAGTTTGCACTTCTGTCTAACTTGTTAATTACGCCAAGTGAACGTCGGTATAAATGCAAACGATTCTGCGGTCTCACAGCTCCCGAGCTATCTTATTCCTCTTAGACCCGTCGCGGGAGCTTCAGATGTGTAACAACAAATACTTAAAATAGATTTTCATGCATAATTAATTATTTGGCATATGCTAGCGTATTTTTTTGTTTTACGCGGGGCCCACGCTACTGGGAGGAAGGCGGAGCGGTGATGTCTGTTTCACCTGACTTACGACTCACATTGAGCCGCCCGGGAAAGACTTTACCATCCGGGCGACCTTTGAGCCGAGTCCCTACCAAACTTCTACACTTAAGAACGATTACCTGTAAGACAGTGGTACCGCCCTGGAGGAGCCTGCCCATTGATGCTGAGTCATGACTGACAAAAGTGTGGCTCTACCACTTCACTAAGTCACTTTCAGAAGTCCTGGAATTTTGGAATAAAATGTTCGGATATTTTTAATTCTATTCAATCTATCAACTTGAATACGTCCCCTGCAGGACACAGGTTTTCCAAATTAAGACACTTTTACGTCGTCAGCGAAGTTTTATCATATTTATTTTCTTACGCTTATTATTATCCTATTTGATCCTACTAGCCGTCCCATGTCACTCCACTGATTTTTTTTCGGCTAGTAATTTTCTTACGCATAAAAAAATTAACTTCGATAGTTATGTCGGGATTTTCCATGCAAGTTTATTTAATTTCAGCCGATTGTTTTATGATATAACATTTTAATTGGAAATAATTTATATTATAAAACAATACAACGATATATGCGATATTTTTTTCATGTGACTTGGCCGTCAGTTGTAATACAGTGTAGTTTCGGTTCGTACGGCTATATTTAAATCTTGGCATGGATTACTGAACAACATAAGCGTTATCGGAGGACGCCCTTCTACTTTTACTATCAAATCGGTAAGAGATGTTTCGCCGGAATTATTTTGATATTACACATCATCGTCTATATTAATTTTGTATTTATTCCGCTTCTCTGGTATTTTGTGAAGTTGCGCCGTATTTCACTATTCAAAGCTGAATTTCTGGGATCTTATTTTTTTTATTTTAAGTTATTATATACGCTTTTCAGTTAGTGTTGCATAATATTATCTAATTAGTGTATGTATTTCTAAATATATACCGGATATAGGGAATTATGTTTATGAAAATAAAACGCAATAGATTTTTCAGTTAACTGCTTATTTAATCTTATGCTGCACGTAATACTTAAATTACCATAAATAGATTTATCTTATATTAAAAAAAATTGTAGCGTACACTATTTCCTTAACTTCCTTCACTGATATAGAAATAATATAACGGAACATGAATAAAAAACAATTTCAGTTTATTTTTCAATATTTATTTAGGTTATTTTCTGGCAAAAGGCTCATATATTAAAAACTTTAGAAGAAGTATATAATAAATAAGATATTTTGAATTTGTCTTCGTTTCCTTTGCATTTGCGAATTCGACTTGCTATCGTATATAAGTTTTAAATTGATTACTAGTACATCGTTTTATGGGCTTAAGCAAGTTACGGTTCATTATATTATTTTTAATATTATCTGATACGACCTATTCTGTTTTATCCTCATATTAGATAATAGTACTTTTATTGCTTTAAATTAATTAAAAATCTAAAAAACAAACAAGCAATAGCTGCTGGGCAACAATACCTACCCATATTTATTTTATACACCCCTAGCTTCGCAACGTGTAACGTCAACTAAAGCCCACGCCGTACACTTGATTTTTTATCAAGAAAATACTACGGACATTATTAAACGATAAACAAACGAAAAATAAACTTCTGGCGATATTTAATACGTCTCTCGTACTTTTTAACCGGTTGCGCCTGTTAATAGCTTTTTGTCGATAATCATTTATTTACAGACGAAAATGATCAATAATAATAAATCAATAATACACATATTATATCATATTTTTGCAAGAATTTTCGGTTATAAAATTAGTCCCAAATTATAAGACACAAACCGATTATTTAGTACACATATTTTTATATTTTACATTTACTATTGCGAATACGCGAATTGTCAGCGAAATAGGACACTATAGTGTCGCTGGAGCGATTCTCATGCTTACTGTATGATTTAATTCGCAGAGTCCGTTATATACAGTCATATTGTTACATTTTTAACAGCATTTGCAGCAGATATACGACACGCAATGACCTTGCGCGTATCGCCGGATGGTAACACATATTTTACATACTAGGATATAATATGCACACTCGTATTGTATAGTCAAAGCGGAATAAATTGTCCGATATGAACATAAACCGTATTGCTGCACTATGAGCTAATTTGGACGTTCGCGAGGTCTATGCTACAACTTCAGAGCGGTCTAGTTGTTTTGTGATAGCTCTATTCACAATGGACGGGTTAGTAATAACTTTGCCTAAGCGGGTGTGTATAGAAAAGTGCACCTGGCCTGATGTTACGCGCCATTGTGTAAGATGATATTATCTTGTGTACGAAGAATGCAAATGGAAAGGCGTTGCAATTATTTGTTTTTAAATAATTGCTAATAAATTGTTTGCAAATAATATGTTCAGTTCTTTCCATAACATGCTGGGTGGCACGTGATAAATAATTTAATAGCAAAGATAACTTATTGCAAAATAATTATAACATTAAAATTAAATAAAAATAAAGAGGTACTTCCATTTATGTCACAATTTATGTGTACTAATTAGTATTAGATAAATCATAACATTATTTATTTAGAATACATTATGACAAATTGAGTATTAAAACGCATTACTTGGCTTTCACTCTTTTAGACAAAATTCAAGAAGTTTAAAAACAAGGGAATAAATAAACACACGTATCGTAAAATCGCATTCATCATTTTTGCCGCAGTTGTGTTAAAATAGTGAACTCGAGTATTCCTATTTGCATATTAATCTCGTGTTGGTTCGTGTATACTTGGCAATAAGGCAGTATAATCCTGTGAAATTGCGTTGCGCCATACTCCAATACAGTCACGCGAACAATCAAATGCAATGAGTATCAGTCGGTTTATTTGCTACATAAGAAACTTTTCCACCCACATTTATTATCGACGATGAACTCTCTAACACTATAGAATAGCACCATATTGCTCTCATACCGATACAAAGCGCTTAAACGCACTTAATTATGAACCAAAAATAGTAACCACTCAAAACATTCTTACGTTGTGAATTAAAGTTCGATATGTATTGCACGGAGCAAAACGGTAGTCTTTGTTGACATAAAATAAAGATTACGGGCTACGATCAATGCTAATAATACAGATTCAAAAGGTAACGAATGATTTGTGACACAATCTTGCCAATTATATCGGGCTTGCACTTCTGCGCGATAGAATTGTCTAGCGTAAACGAAAATTGAATGTGTTTAATCACTTTAATCACCTTACAACAATAATGCTCTCTTATTAGCAACATCTATGGACTGTGAACCTTTTGCGATTCTCAGATCGGATAATAATTTCTATTTTGTAAGTTATTCATTGTTCATTCAAGTGGCATTAGTTGTCTAGACATTCTCCCCGTGTTTATAAGATGCTTTTGAAATTAACATTCATTTGTTAAATAACATCGTAATGTTGTTTGACTTTTATTATTGAACGCCTATCTTTGCCTTATACATATATTATGTATCTATTGGCATCCAAAAACTACTTTATTACTTAAGGTGTGGTGAGGTTCTGGCTTCGATACCTAGGTTGAGCCATATGTCTAATTACACAATTGATCATATTTGCTAATATTACCACATTCACCATCATCAGTCACCTACGAGTAAATAGCTGATTGATGGATTCTGTGGGTGAACACAGACATCGTCCAAAAATTTCAAGGTCTGATAATAATAAGAGGGAGTTAGGAGTTTTAATCAGCATCGATAGAGGCGTTAGCCAACCTCTCCCAATCGCTTTACACCGAGAAAGCTCTAGCAGTCGTTGGATCCAGGAATAACTATCGATTTGTTAATTTGGGTATCTGTATCAGCCCCTATACGTCTTATGGCCGCCACACACGTATCAATATAACTGTGCAAGTGTGAGTTTGCTCCAGTATACTGGAACGTGTGTGGGCAAATAACTGCGCAAACTTCGTTAAATTTGCGATTCGAGGCTGGTGCAAATTCGTGCTTGGGAAAACGCACTTGAACGTATGTGGTGGCTATTAATGCAGGGCCTCTAAAATCGAGAGCACGATTTAAAGTGGTCTTTCACACTAATATAGTCCACCACGCTGGCCTACTGAGGGCTGACGGACTTTACATAACCTAGAAATTCTTACAAATCGCTATGGTATGCAGGTTTCCTTACAATGTTTTCCTTCAACGTTATAGTGCGTGGTGATTGACTATCAACACACACAAGACTCCGAAAAGTCGTAGGCGCACCCTGGGATTTGAACCCGCGGTCACTGTGAACTTTTTGGACGCCGCGTCTAATCCGTTACCAACAGGGTTTAATTTAGGTATCCTTTTTATTTTCGTAGTATAAAGTAAATAAATAAATAAATAAATACACCCAACAGTCACATACATAGTCCTGACCCCACACTAAGATCGAGTCTTGTGTCGTGGGTATGTCATCATGTATACTTCCTGACTTTTGTAATTAGTTAACATGTCAACTACAACAATATATGCGTCTTTCCGGCAGCCCAGCTTAGTGAAGTTTGTAAGATCGATATTTGTAAACTTTGAGGGATGTTTGCTTCACAAGACACAAGAAACTTAGTTCTAAGATGCTTCAATAGACTGATTAGTTGCGGAAAAGTCTTGTCTTATAGATCATTGCGAGATGGAACAGTCTATTTTTCTGATAAGACAAAACGACTCTGATGCGTCTGATGTTGAGTCCAGTTCAGTTCACCAAATTGTGGTTGTTATGGATATGTATGGTCAATAGACAATTTGTATGAAGTGACTTGTTGGAACTTTTGAGCGGCTTTCGTTCAGTGTGCTGCAACTCATATTAGATCTTCTCTCTTACGATTTCAAGCGAGCTACTGTTGAGTGTATTTTTCGATAAAATTAGCTTAATTTAAGTTTATTTAAACTTAAAATTTGCATTTATTATCCAAAGTTTAAACTTACTTAAATTCCCTCGCTGGCGTAGTTGTACTATGGTACGATTAGAACGCTAACTTCTCGGGTTCTAATTCCGGTTCGGGCAACGTGATATTGGATATTTTTATTCATAATCAGCAAGGAATAAGGTGCCCGATATGGTGATAGGCCCCATGTCACATCGGGGGACGAAACCCACAAGCCAAAATGTAGCTTTCCTGGTAGCAACTGAGCCTATCCCTTCTGGAAAAAAACCGTGAGTTTACGTACATATATAAACTCACGGCCCTTACGTATTTCCGTACATATGTTTGGGAGTAAAATAGATTTACATAGCTAGCAGCCGTGAAACTATCCGATATACTTTCACATTAATATCTTAGTGTAATAACTATTGCTGGAAAACACTGACGTTGTGCTAGGCAGGATGTTTGGCAAAAAAACTATCGTATTTCGCGAATAGGCAATCAATAGCATATTCTTGGAAATATCAAGTTGCACGCATTGTTTTGTGCGAACGGATGAAATATTCAAAACCATTGGGTCATGCAAGGTTTTATATTAATATTACAGATTATATAAACAAACTATTTATCTGTGCTATTTGTATAAGTACCTTTGAATAGTAGCAGGTAGCCAAGATGTAGTCACCACCATACAGACTCCAGCAATGGGTAATGTTTCTTAAAGTAACCCAAAGAATATATTTAAAAAATCGATTATCCACCTTGATCCTTATCAGAAGATTTGAGGACAGTTGTTTTCTTTCATAATCCGCTTAGTGGTTTAATGTTAAAAAGATAACGAATAGGCAATTACACAACTTTAGCATTACAGTATTAGTGAGTCCTATCATGACTAGAAGTTTCAAATGTATTAGATAGTGCCATATCAACAAACGGTGAGGGTAATGAATACAAGTGGTACTTATCAAAACAGTAAACATGGACTCGCTACTGACATCCTCGTGAGAACATGCGGAAACGCATTGTAGATAATACATATATACCTACTTGTATATGCTAATATGTTATCTATTTAATAAAACTCTGACAGCTCCGATATAAACTAAACTTGTTAACTGAGAGTTCGAATCGGCGACACAAATTTGTATTTTTTTATGTACTTACTAAATTGTCTTATAAGAATCAACATCTACGAAATGTGAAAACTGCGTTCGAATCCCAAGTAGGACAATTCAATAAGTATGTTCCTCTGTTTGAAAAATTTTATATGAGTTACTCTGGACTAAGGTACCGGTATAGTGACAGGTGCGCCTAGTATATGAAACAGAAAATTATCGTCTCTACCTACCCTTTTCTGGGCACAAACTTGAGTATATTTCAACCTCAATGTCATTCAAAGTCTCTTAACAAATGAAACGTGTATATGTAATGTAATCCATGGAGTTACTGAATATATTTTTTATGTAAAATATAATTTATTTTACTTAAACGTTACTATTACGTTTTCGAGTAAATTTCGCGTGTGGGATGTTAGCCGCTGTCTCTTTTTTTTCAAATTAGCTTTCTTTCATATCCTCCTACCTACGTCTATACATAATAAATTGGAAAATCAGTTACGGCGAGCAAGAATAACTTTGTATTGTACAACTGCGTCAGTCTTTTAAGAATTATGCTTAAGTTGAGTTATTTAGTAACGTGTAGGTTTCTATTACATCACCTAGAGAGGGGTTTGAAAACTGATGGAATATTATCTTGCGGAATTTGATGTTTTTGAAGGATGTAGTTCTGTAAAATTGTAAAATTACTCTTCAAGATTAGATTTCTTTCACACTGAAATCAATTATCACTCTGATCCCAGATTGGTGAAAATTAATTGAGTTTAGGATGGTTTTTGTATAAATAGGAACTGCTAATTATAAGGAGGTAACGAGGATATTGGCACTATGTGGTTAAGAATCAGTCGTAGGAATCCACGCACGCGTGCCGCGTTGCAGGTTCATTCCATTTAAGTCCGGTAACAATCAGAACGATATAATTGTATGCAACTCACATGAGTGGACACTATTTGAATAGGTTTTACCATCAGCCATAGTTTCACATTCCCCTCCTGTATATTTGTGACAGAGGCATAATTATAACATTCTGTGTATTCAAGCAAATGTCTTTGCAGGGACAATCCAAGGAAGATTCGCAATAAAGCTGAGAAAGACCGACGTGACACCCTCAATCGTTACATCGCTGATCTCGCTTCAATGGTTCCTCCGGTTGTCGCTGCCTCGCGAAAAATTGATAAGACTGGCGTCCTACGCCTCACTGCTAATTATTTAAGAGCGCACCAATACGGTAAGCATTTTTCAATTCTTAATTAATTTTTAAAACAGATACGAGACCATAGAAATGGGAATTGAATATCAAGAAAGAAGAATCGAATCTGCAAGCTGTCAAACACCAGAGAAATGTACAAGGGTTTTATTTTTCAATACAATTTCTGTTTTTTAGTATTTGGAATATAGATTGAAAATTATAATTTACTTTTCAGTTGGAAGAAATATGAGTTATAAATTTGAATTAAAAAGCATGATAATTACGTTGTCTGGTTCTCCTTTAGCGTTATATGAAACTGTTGCCGCACGTGTAGAACCATGTGCTGTTGTAACAAATAGTATTTTACACATTTATTTCTCTTACATTCTGCTTAAGTTCTTGTAAACTTTTATATGGTGCGGTTTGTTTTAATATTAGAGTTTATTTTCTAGCACTGCTAATGTTGCCATGTTACCACATTTCTTTTAATAGCATAAAATATAAATTTATTTGCTTATTAGAATGAATGTATTATTTTAAAACAATTTTTATTTGATAACTTTGACAAATGTTTTAAAAAAATGGTATACTTATAAGAAAATACACTGTACCGAGTTGGACCGATGGTCGTTTTTGTCTATAATTGGAGATGGATTAGAGATTGTGAGAACTTATTACAGTGTAGATTTTCTAAAGTCAAAGTAAACAACCAGCTTTGGCGTATATGGAGTCATAATAATGATTATAATGAACGACTTTCGAGCAAAAGGAAAATATCTATAATATCTCTATACATATTGAGATATATCTATAATATATATCGCACTAAGTATTTCGCAATTATCCCGTCCTTCCAGTTTTTAACGAATTTGGCCTGAACTTCTAGTTAAATTAATGTAATTGGATAAGTCTCGACGGTGTATAAATAAATCAGATATAACTATCGAAGTAAATTACATCTAAGTAGCTATATCAAGGTAAGCCATTCATAAGAGCTGTCTAAGGGCCTCACATTATACTTGGTAAATATTGGCAACATTGTACCTAATTATTTGAGTCTTTTGGAAACATTCTCTAATTAAGATTTAGTAGATGATACAATTTAAATGTCTATTAACAATTCTATTCTGTAGGTTATTTTTTCAAACGATTTATGGCTATAAATTATAATATTATACCGGTTGCAATTACGGTTATTGAATTAGCAACTGAATCTTGTTTCGAATAGTTTCAATTATACACGTTAGATATATTTAGAATAGCATAAGAAATTACCTTATAAGTTACATGTCTAAAGTTCACAATCTTATCACAATTAATAAGTTTCGATAAAACCACCTATATCCGAAAACATTCAAAATTATTACTTAAGTTTGGGACAATTTTTCTGTTACATTTTTCATATGTCCGATAGTTTCGGTAGTGTAGCTCGATAAAATCTTTGATGGAATCGTTGCACACTAGCAGATGGACGCATAATTAGTTCACCAGGTCCACCGAAATGGAAGTAAGTTGAGCACTAACTGTATTTTTTCCACTGAAATAACCCAGGAATTTTATTTTTGCGATCATCTAACGGAAGATTGTGATTTAGTTAGTCTAACCGAGTGAAAATTTGCTGCCATAGGTTTGCTCTATAAATATTCTTGAATGAGTTATCCTTTGGCTTTAATAATATTGAAATATGGATTGGCTTAGAATAAGTTTATGAAAGTAGCGCAAAAGTATGAATGAAGTGACAAATCCTGGATAACAACCACATTCAGTGGGAAATACTTAAGTCGATACTTTTGGTAGATATGATTAATTATATTGGGCAAAATAATTATTGTTTCGCAATTTTCGCGCGGCGAGTGACGTCGAATGCTTTGTACTAGTGCATAAGAAAATCGAATCGGGCTAATGTGTGGAATTATCGTGAGCTTATGCAATTTATGTTCAGATATTAAAATAACCAACAATTTTATTCGTTTACAGTATCTTAAATTATTTTCGTACATATCATATTTGCGATACTTTATTGTACGATTGATATGTGGACAATTATAATGAACAACCAGTCACAAAGCGATTTTGTGGTTGAGCATAAATCAACCTTCATGTCCAAAAATTTGTTGCAACTGAGCGGACCGCGCACGCAACACTCGCCACACGGTTCAAGTGCCTCGTACAAACGACAAGTGCCGGCAATATAATTTGCAAATTCTGTCCTTTGACTGCCCAATCTAATCTAATTGAAACGATTATCTACCTATTCAAATTCATGAGCCGTACAAAGTGTAATTAAGCTTAAGCCCTTTCATACAATAACAGCTACCAGTCGAGTGGTAGAGCTATAGATATGTATACGTATATTGAAAATTAATTGGATATAAACGAAATATGATATACAAAACTCAAAACATTTTTGTTGATAGATTTTCGAAAAAGAAATGATGCAGAATCAACACTTAGACTCTGAAACGACGCAGTTTGTATTGATCTAGTTTAACGATTTAATTTGCAAATATTTTCTAGTTTCACCACATTCCATATAATAATTGTTGCGTCGGTATGCAAGCTCCACCCATACCAATTACGTATCTTTGTGCGATGTATACCTGGCAAAAATGAAGAGTGCTTTATAAACAATAAGTTCTCGCAGTTTAAAGTGAATCATGAACATAGTTGGATTATCAGCCATGCAGGTGCGCACATTTTGTAGTGTTTTATTAATGTCTTGTCATTTTCCATATACAATAACATAACTTTGTTGTAATGAAGAGACAGTAGCCAGTTCGGTAAATGTGCTGAGTTATTTAGTACCTACCGTGGCTTTATTTGCATGTTCATATTTTATTTGAAACTTCATAAATCTGCGATATGTTTATCGTTATTTACAAGCCAGTTCTCTATATTCGTTTAATAGATTAGTATGTATACTACTCCAGCGTCGATATTGCAACCTAGAACGCGCACATTGGTGGCTAGACTCTAAAGATATTCTAGCAAGAAATATTTTGAATTAAGTGCAACATAATTGCGCGTTAGAAGTGTCAGTGATGTGATGACTCATCGAATTACAATATTATACGATACTTATGTCAACAAATATAAACTGATTGGTTTATGTAGGTGTGAAATTATTAATGTTTTTTATATGGTAGAGGGAATTGTTATTTGAATTGGAATGTTGAAATAAAACGTATAATAGGCCACAACGTAAGATCATTAGAACGTGTTATTGTTTGTGTTATGACAATTCGATAATGAGGTGGACAAACATGGGCCGTCGCTATGTGAATTGAGGCATACATTAGCATTGGCAACAGAAAAATATGATCTAAAATATTCATGCAATCTCGCCATTTTAGCGGCCAATAAACCGGTGCAAAGTGCACGGCTATTCCTAGCTGTGGCTCACATTTGTGTCACTTTCGGATTGTACCGGAACATGATTTCTTGACGGACACCTCGCGAAAATCTGTCGACAGTGTAGCACTTTGATTGCACGTTGCATAACGCGTAATGTGTTTATGATTTATACTTTTGTTTACATCCACGATGACTGATGGATTTATTGAAAATTAATAGAATGCGTCTCGTGTAAATTAACTGTTCCAAATTAATTTCCGTCGCTAATTACAATTCAGAATAAATGTTATTTAACGCATACAAATTCCAAATTAAATTTTAATTTAAATCGTCTTTACAACTGCAGAGAATAATTTGCATTCTTACCTTAAAATCTTTGCTATTTATGGTCCCAGAAAATAACATTTTTAGGGGCAACCTAGGTAGCTGATGCGTCAATGTTTTATCGAATAAACTGTCAATGTGGTTGTAGAACTGTTAACAAACGCAATCGTGTGAAATAACGTGTGGATTGCCGGCGCACGTGCGTCGCCATGCTTTCTTAGGACGCCACCACACCGCGCGAATTCAGTTATTTGCGTTTCAATGTCAGCCCAGACAACGCATAACGCGTTAGGTTTAGCCTATTTTATGCAGTTGCCTTATTAAAATATTACGTATGCATTTTTACACCGTTCAATTTAAATTCATAACAGTAAACATTATTATTGCCCTATAAGTCTCTGGTCGCGACGAGAATTGAAATTTATGTTTTCAACAACAATGACCGAGGTCTAGATGGATTAGTCACTCGTTTCGTAATATGCGATGTACATATCTCGCGAACACTAATCAACTTAAATTTGTGACACTCTTTATTGCTTTTGATATCGAAACAATAATTTGGGATAATAATAGATGTGAATTAATTAGTTGCATCATATCCAGTTTATAGTTTGCTACGTGGTTTGTTGCTTATCCTATATTAGCATTTCATATTTACCCAACACGCTTAAGCTTCATCTCATCTCACCTCATCTCTTCAGCCACAGGAAGTCCACTGCTGAACATAAGCCCCCCCCCCCCCTCCATGGATAGTTTTAGTAAATTAGTTTCAATATAATACATTCTCATAAGAAATGTTGTTTCCTAACAGAAACTCACAGCCATAATTGTGGTTTAAAATTATAGAGAAAATATTGGACATATAAAATAGTATTTACTAAATATCTTGTGGTAATAAGAATTAAGAAATTGATTTTATTAATTTAATAATTACAATAATCTTTAAAGACTAAATAAAGATAGCAGGATGTAGGCCGCTTGCATCAAATCGCTGTGGAACTCCTTTGAAAGAGCAAATATTCAGCCAGGAACTTCTTAACGGGGATCAAAAATAACCTTTATTCCTTTATAGTTTTTGGAGATTCGCTGAACCACACCACAACTGAACTCTTCAAATCCTCATCGATGCGCGCTGTCATGGGACTTTTCAACGGGTTCCTTCTGACCGTCACCTACAAGGGCATCATTGTCATCGTCTCCGAAAATGTCCAGCAGTACTTGGGATACTCGGAGGTAGGTGGTGTATTAAATAGAAACATATCATATTCGACAGCCTCCGTGGCGCAGTTGGTTAGACGCCGGCTGTAAAGCAAGAAGTCGCGGGTTTGAATCTTCACTGAGACAAATGTTTGTGTTTTCCACAGGTATTTGTTCCGGGACTTGATGTTTGTAAGACCCAAAATGTCTTTTGTAGTTTCTAAAATCGACAACATCTAATACTTGAAGTGTACGGTTAGAACTGTGTATGTGACTATCGGGTATTTGTAACTATGAATATATTCAATGAAATCTTGCGTGGAATTGCAGAAGTTGGTAGAATTTTATTAACATGAAGCAAATACATTTGTTGGTAAAGATCGTAGGTAAACGTGGAAATCTTACACAGTCTAGGGAAAAGGGGAATGCCCAAGTACCAAACATCGCTGGGCCTAAAGATAAAGACAAGAGACAATATAAAATTAGTGTTAAATTGTTGTTTAGAGTTGTTTAAGGGAAAAATATCGCTTTTAATTATGCTTAATTTGAAACTAATAGACAATTGTATTCTTAAGATATATGGACTAGAGATGCAAACTTTGCAACTGTTGCAAATAATGTTCTATGTCAACTTAATAGTAAAACCCGGGTAGGAAACTCTAACTTTTTTTACATAAAATCTGTATGTAGTTAAATTGTATGCCGAAATATTCATAATGACATCCCCGCACAACTGTATCACAGAAATCGATTCTCTGTAGGAGTACAGGCTACATAAGAAATTGAAACACCCCGGGTGGTTAATTAATCCTTTGCTTGTTAAATTAGGTAGCCGCAGAAACCGTTTGTGCATCGTGTATGCAATTAACCAAATATTGGCTGAAACTGATCTGAGAGGTTCCAGTTATGTTGGAACATGTAATTTCGTATTGTGCATTTTCGTCACATTCTGCATCATCGCTAATGTAACCATATTATGTTCGTACATATGTATAAACTGACGCCTTATTCCCAGAAGGGGTAGGCAGAGGTGCACCTACGTTTCACTTTGTTAGTTCCGTCTCAAGATGTGATCGGGGACGAGGTTAAATTTTTGATTCCATATGTTGAATATGTAGTTTTTACTTTCTTTGAACCGTCAATTTTTATAAATATTATTTTTAAAAATATAACTATATCTTTTTATATCTAATGGTGAGGGATGGCTACAAGAGATGGTCAGCTATCATAACCGTGGATACTCTATCTGATCTGCACTGCTCTTATCATAACACTTTAGGGAATACTAACATGGTCTACCGGGTAATCCGACTTATTAATTTTTTGTAAATTTTCTTAAAGATAAATTTCCGTTTTGTAAATAGCCAATAAAACCTAATTCGGTAAAAGACAGAACTTGTTTCATAGTCCATCATAAAAAATGAAGAAGTTTCTGCTTCAACGGCATGCATACAAAAATAATAGAATAGTGGTCGCGACTCTTCATATCATTACAGTGGGCACAGCAGCGCAGACGCTGTGATGCAAATGCTGTTTAATTGTTTCCGCTTTATTGACAAATTATGTTCCATTTAAAACCTTTGACGATGTATCGATATTATTTAATACGACTGTGATGCGTGATGCGTCTGTTTATAATGAGTGACAATCGCAACAAATGCATCATTACATCCAAAATTAATTTTCTACTAATTAATTTTAAACTTATTTGAATACAATTGAATGTCGTTTAATTATAATGCACGTTTGTGGATGTTTTATTGTCGCGTGGTCACTTTGATGTCAATACTCGCAAAGCTGTCGCCAATTAAAAGTGAAATTTAAAAATTACATGTTATTAAATGCTAGATGTAATTCCCTGCCAAGTTCTGCATTTCGCAATATTAGTAATTAGGAAATATATAAATACTTTCAGAATTGATATTATGAGCATTTGCGAATAAACACTTTCGCTTTTGATAGCAATAATAATGCTTTAGTCATTTATTACTCATGCAGCACAAACTTTTTTATCCATGAATCTTTGAAAAATATGTAGTTGGTAACATAGGCTTCCACTGACGAAGATGAAATCTCAATGACTACTTCGGCAAATTAAGGTAACTTAGCAGATTACATTATACTTGGGTCTTAGGACAACGAGGCCAAGGATCACGGTACCTACTCTTGGAAATACCTCGCGCCTAGAAAACTTATTTCTCCTACAAAGACCCTTGGAAGCTTTAAGTTGCACTTATTTTGAGATGGAGTGGTTCTGAACGCATTGCACGCTATTGTAATTCGGTCATCCAAAAAGGAAGACGATAAAATCGCATACATACGAAGAATTCAAACTCAAGTCCCCACCTACCCACATTTCGGCTGGTTTCAATTTTTAACAAAAAAAATTCACAGCAAGGCATAACAGGCGTTACTATTCTTCCATTATGTAAAGTCGAGCATTACATAATAAAAACTTTGTTCTACTTTGCACCGTGGTTGAAAACGTTATCGATACACGGTAGAAGTAGACGAGACTGATACACATTTTCTGCAAGAGCATCCACGAGACATGAAGTACTGCTCTCAGGGAATGTTCATTCGCATCTTCTGCAAAAGTGCTTTGACTTGGCCTCATCCCTCTTCTTGGATCCAAATTAGACTATAAACGTCAGCTTCTTAGTATTCTCATTCTGGCACTTTCGAGCGTCTTGCCACATTTAATAATGTTACCTACCTTAGGCGTGCAGCAATAGGTCACAACATTTTAAACTTCATATTATTACAGCACTGAGACGTGATATTATACATATATTTATTTTCTATGTGTTTAGCTTGAATTACTTGGCCATAACATCCTGAACATTACACACGAAGAAGACCGAGCAATGCTTTTAAAGCAGCTCAAGCCAAAGAGTAATATCTTTGGACCAAACGGTGAATTGCTGATACCTGACGAACCTGACGGGGTGATGAAGATAACTGAAGCCCTGGGACGAGAGAAAAGAAAATTTGTAGTCAGGTTTGTACATCACCCTATTATTTTGATTTCTCTAATCATTTAACTTAACACAGAAAAACATTAGGTGAATTGAAATAATTTTTTTATTAATAATTATTAAGGTTTATTGTAACAATTTTTTTATAAACTAATTTGAAGTTTTTTATATTGTTGATACGAGTCGAGATTAAATAGCATGTTTTTACCATAAACATTGAAGGTTGAAAAAGCTTGGACAGCGGTCCGAGCCAGATAAGTACATCAGCTGCCACATAGAAGGCTCATTCCGTAAGTCTGACAAAGCGTGCGCCGGGCCCAACCGCTGCTGCCAGGTGGTTCGCCGCGCCCGCGCTCGAAGCGAGAATTACTGCTCCAGTGGAAATGACGTGGTAGGTACTGGATTAGTTAAATCTCCTCTAAGGTTTAAAAACAATAAAATTATTTTTAATTTAAACCTTTTTGTGAAAGGTGTAGACGACTTGTTGAAAAAATAAATACGATAACATATTTTCTACGGAATCCGAGGCATTCTAATCACTGTTTTGGGTTCTGAAAGAACCACACGAGACTGTTTTGGCTCACATAAGTAGAATTATGTAGATAACAACTTTTAATACATATTTTCTGCCGAAGCAGGCATAATTTAATTTTAGGCCAGAAATCGAAAGGCAATGCTAGATATACCATCATTCGTTGAAGCTCATCGTCGGAAGCAAAATTCTATAAAGCCTTTTTGTCATAATGGTAACACCCAACGCACATCTGTTCCAGGTGTTCATCGGCGTCGTTCGGCCTAGAGCAGAAACATTCATGACTGAAATTGGCCTGGAGTCCTCCCGGATGGAGTACCGCACGCGCCACTCCATTGACGGTGAGATCATTCAGTGCGAGCAACGAATCGCCCTCGTCACCGGCTACATGATACACGAAGTGCAGGGAGTCAATGCTATGAACTTCATGCACAAAGATGACGTACACTGGGTCATCATCGTGCTGCGAGATAGTAAGTTCGGATGATATTAAGTGAAGCGAGCAAACATTACAGAGATTACAAAGGCTGTGTTAGCTTGCGAAACCGCAGGGCAGCTTATGGGATAATTTAGCAGAAGCTTCACCGTTTTACTAATAAAATATTTTTCGAATTTTGCTTAAAGAAAATTGTCTTCTAGTGCATGAAGTCGAAATTTGATTGATTAAAACCTGCCATGGTGTACTAATATTAGTAAGGCGGTTTATGTGCCAAAATTGGTTATCATTATTCATTGATATTTCCCGCACCGAGACAAATGTTTGTGTGAACTACAAGTATTTGTTTCGCGTCTGGGTGTTTGTGAGATCGAAAAGTCTCGCGTAGTTCCTGATACCCACGACAGAAGACTGGATCTTAGTTTGGGGTCAAGACTATGTATGTGACTGTTGGGTGTATTTATTTATTTATTTATTGTAACTTTTTCCTCACAAATAAAAATTTCTTAACTTATTATACACTAATTATAAATATTATTTAATAATTATCTATATATATTAATAAATATTTCTAATAATTAATAACAAATAACATTCTGCAGATCATAAAAATAGTTTAAGGAATATAACTTAACTTTATTATTTGCATGTAAGGGTAACCGGGTAAGTCTCGTTCATTGGAAGTATTTCAAAAATATGTTAGTTCAACACGCCATTCTTAGGTTAATAAGGGCCAAGAGTCAAGATCTTTTCAGTATTGGGATGTATATTGGGATGGGAAGACATGACAGATATCAAGCATACTCATTTCATACATCTTTGGATCATTATCACGATCGTTTTCTTTTGGCACTCCATTAAACACTGCTCTTATAAGCCTATATTTGGTTCCGAATTGTGTTGCCAAGAACCGAATTACCTATCATACATTAAATAGTTTGTCGGATATTGAGACTAGCATTAACGACGTGAATTTCAACACGTATCTTATTTAGTACTAATCATGTCGCTTCAACAAACACATTTGGGGTAACTGCAATGTTCATCTGGACGTCAAAAATATAGAACCTCTCTTAATATTATATCTGCACACATTTATTATCATCTGGAAAATATACGTATACAACTTGCACAATATTACATGCATTTGCCTTGAACAACCACGTTTCTACAAAATAACCAATTTTCATACAGCAAATATTAAAATTACGTACCATTACTTTTAGATCTGTAAATAATTTAACTTTATTCAGTGTATCTATTGTCCTCAGTACGTTCATAAAATTGTTTTAGAGCCAGTGTATCTACACTGGCATGCTACCACTATATATTTTGATATGAGATATCTATATCATATCAAAATACATAGTGGTTATTTGGAACTTTTATTCCAAGTAGCATCGAATTATAAGTGAGTACATACATTATGAAATGTATCAAAATATATAGCCTTCTTATGATGAAGAAAACATGGATAGAAATATTAGAATATATATGTAGGTTTCTAAAGGGTACGATATAGTATTGTATAACCCCTCTCAATCATTCTCTAGATTGTAGAGGAGGCTCGTGCCCTGCAGTGGAAATATATGAGTTAATACTGAGAAATTGGATTATGATAAAACTTTCAGTTATTCACGGTATCTGTGATGTGACATTGGTATCACTTTATGATGAAATTTCATGCGGTGAGCCGCGTATTAGAACACTGCAAGTTTTCACGTGCAATTCGCCATTGCGAATGTTTGACTGCTTGTATTAGCGACATCATTATTTTTATGAGTGGTTTTAAGCAGATTGTTTTCCACAGGGTAACCAAATGCTAAAGCTATTTATTATGTGTTATTTTGTGTGCAATGCGAATGAATGTTAATAATCGAAGAGGTGTTTATTTCAAATTTAGATACTTGTTCTAATATGAGAATTTTCATGCCACAAATTACGAGTGTAGGGATAATTATAGTCCGAATTGAATGTCGGAGCAAATAAATTATGAATATTGAATAGGCACTTGTATTTGTAGTTTCATAGTTGAGATAGCTATAATGGGTAACGCGTTATTTTCTTTATTTCAATTTTCAAAGATATTATTTCATAAACATGATTATTAATTGAAACCCCTAGATGCAATTCAATTCCTATAATCGAAATAGTTTTAAAAAAAGTTTCGGTGACGTATTTTATTGATAACTATAAACATATTAGTTTCTCAAATTGCCTATGAATAAAATATTTACATAATAATAAATTATTTAATTGTGACTAAATCCGAAGGTAATATTATACCTATACATCGAGGTATTAAATAAACCACACACGCTTGAAATAAAACTATTTTTTACGGACTACGCCGCCCCGTGACCACGAATGCTGTAAGGAAACAGAACGTCGCGAAGTTAAAAAATGTAAAAATTAAAGCAAGTCGTGATAAAATCCGTAAAAAATATTTTTATTTCAATGTGTAACATTCGCGTAAATCTAAGAAACCATCAGACACGCTTATCAAGCGAACCTATTCGTTGATGACAGTTGTTTACCGACTGTACATCTGGCCTATCTATTCTATAAATTGTTATTACTTTAGATAAACACTTTCTACTTTTCCACTACTCCGCGTAACGACAAGTACATTATCAGAGGACTAATACAATATTAATACTTGACATTGAAATGTTATATGTCCCTGAAACAATTATTTATATGAGTCTTTACTGAGCAATAAAAAATATACAGTATACAGACAGAATAACAATGAAAAAGTACAAACGGCTTTATTATCGATCTAAGCAATCTCTTGCTAATAACCATGGGATGGATTAAAGAGAAGGAGAATGAAAGGGCAGTTTAAAAATAAAGAATAAAATCTACATAATGGTAATTAAAACAGTTTTGAGATATTTGACAATAATTCACAACAACTTCACAATCATGATAAAAACAATATCAGAGATAATTATATGTATTGCATATGCAGCATTTACATTCCATTTCAATAAATTACGGAATTCACACCTTTATAATTATGATATTATGTATTGTGTTTTTCTTTGATATTTGATAAAAATATAATATTTGATATTTATCTCAATTTATTGTAATAATAAATAACATTGAGCATAAATAAAGAATTATTTAAATTGTCATTTTACAAATTAAATATATTTTTAAAATGTCCTTTCGATATCATCTAGTATTATGCTCTTAATTATTGTCACATTAAGTCACCATTTTCCGACAACTCATTCCACATTTTAAGTAGATTTGCATGATACAGGAAACCAAATCCGGACTGATGCTTTAATTTGGGACACTTGAATATGCTGGCGGCTAAAATCGCTAAAAACTTACGTTAAAATGGAAATATGGGTAGCAAATATAAAAAAAGAAAACTAAACTTCCACATTCTTAAGTACGAGTATTCGATTTGTGCCAAAATGCTGAATATTTTTATTTTTCAAATCGGACAAAACATTGTCAAACATGATACTGCGATAGTAAATAACAATATTATCGGTACTAATACGGTACCAAGATATAAATAATGTCACTTTTTCCAAATAAACATCTTATGTGTTTCAAACACGTAGTCAGAGAATACAAATCTTTCTTTGCAGTGTACGACAAACATCGTTTGTTCGGGGAGTCCTGCTATAGGCTCATGACTAAGAACGGAGATTTTATATATATGAGGACCCGCGGCCGTCTCGACGTGGACAAAGATTCGAGAGTCGTCACAAGCTTTGTATGTACCAACACAGTCGTTGATGAAATCGAGGGCAAGTACCTCATCAAAATGATGAAAAAAAAATTTAATATTAAAACCAAAAAGATCACTGAAGTACCTAAGATTGAAAATGGAGAGGCAAGTATCCTACGCTGATAATTTATTTTATATGAATACCATTAGCAGCATATTTAAATTATTGTTTTAATTTTATAAATATAACATTTCAGGAGGAAGACAAAAAAAATTTGCCTGTTGAGGACCCAAGGCAACTTGAAAAAATAATTCTTCACCTTGTAACAAATTTACCATCACAAAGCGAGGCTCCTGTTCGTGACAAAGCCGCAATTTGTGGCGAATCGTCGTCGCGAAGGCTGGCATTAATACCTCCAAAGAAAGAGAGAATTGTAAGTGCCATCGAAAAAATGTATAGCGTCATCAAAACTTTCCCTAAAGGACCCAGACAGGACGAGAGTCCACAGGATGCCATTAAAGAAATAGACGAAATATCATTTGATGAGCACTTAACTTCTGGCGATTCTCAGAGTGAACACGATATTACATCAATCACCAATGACAACTCGTTAAAAACAACCGAACTCAGCGATGAGTACTTGCAAAAACAGCTTGAGGATTCAGTCCAAGTGCCAACAACATCGCTGTGCTTGGATCCGTACTTTGCAGATTTTGATTTGATGACTCAACCAATCATACCCGAGCCTTACACCTTAATGAACGCTTTGCAAGTTAGAGATTTTGAAAACGGAAGACACCCACCTGTTGTAGGAGCCCCGGATCAGACAGCTGTTGAATTCAGATATCAAGTCCATGAAGCTCCTGAGGTGGTTCGAAATGGGGATTTGACTACGTCGAATGAAGCTGTTTTGAAGGTACCGTCTCCAGGTCCATCTAAGGGCAGTCTCAAACGCCCGATTGAATGCGTGGAACCTAACGTTATAAAGAAGAAACTCTCCAATAACGAAGTACATTCGGAAGAAAATAATACGGCTGATGATGATTTTTCTTGCCTCGAGGCGCTCTTCGATGAAGCTAGTATGTTTATTTCTTTATATCATTTTTAGTTGTTGATCAATCATAAAATGCTGTCGCTTAATTTAATAACAAACATATTTTTTGTAATTTTGAAATGAGCTACATTTTAAATACGGCTGCGTGCATGTTAACGATTTTTAAAATATCATATTTTATATTGTAAATGTTGTAAGTTTATTGTAACATAACACTACTCGTATAACACATTTCAGTGTTCGAGAAGCAAATCGAGTCAGCAATAAACTCATTGGAACAATCCAATGATCCAACATTCCCGGATCTTTTAGTAAGTGAAAAACAAAATCACTAAATAGTCTCGATAAATTTGTATAGTCCGCCTGATGGTAAGTGCAGTGCAAATAAAAGATTTACCTGCGAAGAATATATTCTTTAACTAAGGCTAGTTATACGGGCTGAAACGACACTATATTACGCAACCACAATTCACGGTGGTTACTCACGCCCCATTTACACGGAGTGAATTTCGCGCCTGATTTCAGGCGTAAATCCGGAACCGTATGACATTGCTGCATGCGATAATTATTGCTATATGATTATTATTGTATTCTGGTAAACGATTACACGATGAAGCTTTTTAATATCCTTACGATAGTCGTATATTCGAGGCGAGACATTCTACCTGTGTAAATAGAGATTTAGAGTAGAGAGTGCTTGTTAAGCCGACGATTTAATAAAATGATTGTTTTTAATAGTAGTAGTTTTTTCTTAAAATTGATTGCTGTCTTGGTGTTGGGGGAAGATTTACTCAATTAGAAACAACCCCTACCTCCCACCTATATTGATTCTGTATTATATTACTGTTAAAACTTGGCAAATGTAGTATATTAATATTATTAATCACAATTTCAGATCTCCAATGAAGTACAAGATATTTTAAAGGAGATTGAAGAGCAGCAGAACAATGATATGGGAAACGGGTAGGAGACGGCTATGTTTAAATAAACGGATGTGACTGATTCCTCGCGGAATATAATTCTATGCGAAACAAAAGAAACTGTAAGTCATTCGTATTTGCAATATTAATAATTTATCTTGCTAGTGTTTGTCACTAAGCGAATTTCGGGTTGCCATGCGAAATGATACGCAGTTCTCATACCCTTATGATAACCACATACCTTTCGAATTTCGTTTAAATTACGTCTACTTATTTAATACCAAGATCTCTGAATGATTTAGATTTTTATATTATTTTATTAGTTGTTAAGTTATATTATAGTGTCGCTCAGCCATAATTACAAGATATCAAAATTACGGGTTTCTGTAGTCAATAGGAATAGAATTTAGATTTTTATTGTTAATTATCGGCATTTGATCCACAATAATGTATTTTATATGGTGTCTCAAGCACAAACATTCCAAAGCAATTGCCCTTCAAAGCGTTGCCGAAATATTAATAATTTGTATAATACAAAAATAATAATAATATATGTATTTTCCGCATATTCATTGAGAGCACTCTGAGCAATTTCTACGAAAATCATTAGAGCTCTTTAATAATGACTCAGACAAAATATGTTGATGCTTGAGGCACGGCATGTATATTTTTTTAATATTTGGAAATATACCTCCATCGGGATATTGAAATTTAAAATTAACATTTGAATAAAGAATATTTCACGAAAAACTAAGTCACTTGGGGCCAAATTACACAAAATGTAGTTTTCTAATGCTTTCTAAATTCTAATACTACGAAAAATAAAAAGAACAGAATTACTGCTATGGCTCATGCCAATATGGTAACATTTCATATCCAAATTTTTGCTATTTCACTAAGTTCTTTAAAATCGAACTTGTTCTAATGAAGTGCTGTAAGTTTTATTTTTATCATTGTGATATGATTTAAGCAGGGATGTCCGAAGTCTATGCAAATTATATTCAGATATTTTGTGAGAAATTGTTAATTTTTTAAATAGTAAATACGATAATTTTAATGTTTACTCAAATGTAAACGAAAGGTAGTTTTTGTACCAAAGTAGCGTTTTAAAAACCTAGTCACTCAGACCCGTATTTCTATGTACTTTGTAAAAAATATTTTTTAAATAAATACCAAAACAAATGAATGTCTTTCATATATTTTTATCATTGTACAGTATGATTAAAACTTTTATTCGTGCATCGTAAGACTGAGAATTTTTATTTGTTGGGATTTATATTTTATTAATTGTTAAGAGTTTATTTATATACACATCCGCATTTTGTGCATGTTGATTTAAGATGTCCTTAATTTTTATCTTAGCGTTCGCAAAGCGAAAATCATCAATTAGCTATTCTGATCTTAGATTTTGATTATTAAGGAAACTCTCCTGGGACTGACTCTTATATTGAAATGGACCATCAGCGTGGTCTCTTAACAGCTCTTACAAGCGGGCATAGGTGGCGTTAAAGTCACATTAGGTTGGATTGAGACTGGCTGAAATTGGGTTACGCTGACGTCCTACCTCAAACAATCCCAGTAATTCTATACATGCATCTTAAAATACATTTAGTGTAAGTGCGGCGAACGGCCGGATATTTTAGGATATTATTAAACTGTATTGCAGTGGCTAAAACTTGGTATTAGCATTGCGATAACCAACTTTAGGCAAATACATTTCTGAGTTAACATCCCAGAAAATGAAAATGATATTGAAAATTGAAACAGACTCGGCAACGTCGCGTAACATACAGAAGTTATTGTGTAGATTGAAATTGATCACTGATGTGCCAAGTTATAAATAAATAATTAATAAATGTAGGTGAAGAAAATATTTTAATACTTAATGTCTGTATTCGCGTATTTGTTAGTTATAATGTACTGTGTAAATAAGATTCTCTATGACTATAATTATTAAGGATTTTCACTCGTTAAGATTTTTTTTATTATTTACTGTAAGTTGTTGAATTTTGTAAGTTTTAATCGAAGGTTGCAGGTATAGCTAGCTATAGTTATACCTGCTATAGCAGGGGTAGCTAGCTGTGTATCAAAGAAGAGCACAAAATTGTTATCCTAGATATTAGTGATTTTTTGGAAAAAATTAATACCGCCACAGCAAAACTTCAAAAAATTAAGTGCCAAACCTAACTGTTTTGTTTTTAAAGATGTTACACATCAAATAAGACAATACAAATAATGTAATTAGTTGAAACATTTCAAAAATATAACCAATGTATGTCGGCTTACAGAATTGGCTATTATAAGTTAACTAAATTGCAATGGCGCATTATTTCATTTGGTAATGTAAAAGTATGTGCCACACGAGACTCAAGTGATGTCGTGCATGCACCCGCAGAGTTTCTAATTGCGAAAGACAAAAATAAAATAAATTGTCATCGTTTGGCTGACGTCAACCTATTGACGTTTATAAATACTAAAGATAAAAGGAATGTATAAGGGCTGGCGCATACGATGCTACGATGCGCTGCAAAAGATTTAAGGTGTAATCATTATTTTGATATTTTATGTAAGTGCTCCAAGGGCCTTTAGATGATTTACTGACTGATTTGAGTATACAAATTGCGTATTTTATTACAATTTCTTATGGTCTTATGTACTCCAAAAAGTATAGTTATGAAACATGTAGTTTGTACATAGAAATTGTGTAATGTCTACTGCTTAAACATTAATTGTATGTTCGTATAATACGTTGTTACTGTCAAAGAATCTCATTGTGTGTAGGAATACAATATTATGTCAAATGTATGTACCTATGTCCGTTCTAATGTGCACGTGGGTAAATTGATAGATGCAATGCAGACACTGACGTTGAGTTTTGTAAATATATTAATATATCAGTATTTTTAAACACCGTCCTTATTTTCATTATTATTTTATTTCAAAAATTAAGATGAATAATTGTTGTTTTACTGTATCACATATTATATGGAAATGGAATTATGGATTTAGTTCATAAATTAGAGTGCAAATTGGAATACTTTTGTCAAAAATATTTTGTGAACGATTTATTATATTTATAGAAGAATTTTTAAATTTTTATCCATTTTAAAAAGTAGTATGTAGTTGTTCTTTATAAAATAAAAAATATATGATGTGTAAAATTTAAAACTGACTTGGGGGATTAGTCGATGTAAATTTATGTATAAAGAACGCAGCTGTATATAAGAGATAAATAATAGTGTATAATGCTTTTGATGTGTAAAAAATCATACCAATTAAGTGATTAGATTTTTGCAAACACATGAATGACTTACAGTTTTCCTTCGTATAATAAAAAAAAAAAGTTTTACATTTCCTACATTCCTTAAACAATGTAAAGGTAATACTCGGTGAAGCCTTCATAAAAGGTTTTAAATTCACCTTGCATAAGTATTACTTGTAGCTTAAGATTTTTAAAGTGATCAAGTTACTTGTATTTTTTTACAAGTTGTATAAAAAATAGCTCTACTTTAACTATCGCTTATCGGTGTAATAGTAGCGGATTTAGAAGAGCATACAAATGCTGGCGTTTCTACGCGATTTAAATGATTTTAAATTTTTCCCAAAAGCAAGAACTGCTTCTTTCGTTTCTTGACATGAAAATATTATTGATTATTTTTGAGTGCAGTTTTTTGCAAAACTGTTAATACTTTTGGCATTACAGGTATGTTTCGTTATCTTGTTTTAAATATATTGATATTATGTAAATCAATGTTGTTGTTAGTAGCTTGTTAATTAAATTGTAAGATTTATCTTGACTATATTAATTAAATTTCGGCATCTATCAGTTTATGTATATTGATATGTAATTAGGTGCGCTGATTAATGTGGCTCGTTCGAATGTGTAAATCAGCTTAGATTTTAGCATAGGTCATAATCATTTTGTGAATTTATGTTAGAAAATAAAATAAAGATACTTTTTGAATGTTTTTTAATTATAATACCCAAATTGATCAAGCTTATAGCGCATTATTAATATTTTTTGAGGCAAACTACATAAAGCCTTTAAATACTTTTTACATAAAGCCAGTGTAATTAACTAATCCCTAAGCCATCCTACATCGTATAGAAGGCCAGTATTTAGCAGTGAGACGAATAAAGACTGATATAAATCTTTTAGTAATTACAGATTAATAATCTAAACCTGTCCAGTCAGTATCACTCGTTTTAGTGACTACAAATATAGTGACACAGGTGCGAATTCGCACCTGAAACGTTAGATGTCTAAATAGTTGACCTTTCTTTAATTTATTACGTATTGTCCGCCAGATTATTTGTTTTTTTTGGCAGCTAATACAAAATAGCGACGTAAATTAGTCCTGCCGTCTAATAAATTATATCCCATACAAAGAAATGCGTTGTAATTAAATTGACATCTTGACAGGGTCAAACTAATTAAAAAGTTTATTTATTGTAGGAACCTAAATAAATATTTTACGCAAATGCGTAATTGTTCGTCTCCCAAATAGGTTTTTGACATAGTTCATTATTTATAAAATATAATGTTGAATGAACTATGAATATGTGTTGCATTCCTGCATCCATTAGTAGGGATGTATCCAATGTTTAATTTTGAGCAGTATTAAATTATCACTGAAAAATATCCATTATAATAAGAAATAACTGAAAATAGCATCAAAAATGTCATATGATAGATATTAAACTTTTAGTAGTTGAGTGGGGACACTTGCTTTCTCTTTCGCACTTACGCGTCTTTTGGAAGATGACGTCAAAGCACGTATTTGCATCCTTTTCTACTCCACATACTACCAAATTCGTAATATTATGTGTGACTGGTTTATTATTAAAAGGATTTAAAAATTATTTCTGTTTACGATTCTGCATAAAGAGACGTTTTGATATAAATAATAATAAAAATTCAGTCTACATCCCTATTGTATAATATTATATTAAATATTTTTTCATGATGTCAGGGCCAAAACAGGCAACGGCTAGTAATTTATAAAGCTTAGTCAACAACTTTCGTCAACTTTCACACTCCCTTCTTATATAATATTTATCACTGTTAAAATACGAGTAATATTACTTCTTGGAATGAGAAGAAAAACTATTAAACTTTATATGTAACAAAGGATATAACAAAAAAGTAGAAAACAAAGTAGAATGGAAATATAATGTCACATAGTGTAAATGATAAAAAATATTATTTAAAATCCAAAGTAACATGATCTTTATTATTTAATATTACAATAACGCGATGTCTATTAGAAAGGTTAAGATGGGACAAATTGGAAAAGACGGGTACTAATTAGCATAGATTCGTTTTGGAAGCGCTCCAACTTTTAAACTAATCCTCGTAATAGAGAGCATCTTTTATCACGCATTACATTGGCATCTTCCAATAGGTGACGTCATTAATTATGAGAAAGCAATGTGCGTTGAAAATATTTACCGATTACACGCTTTATTATTATCTTCTAAATATAATTTCGAGTTAAAATTATGATTTTTCACTAACTTAAAATTATTAATATTTTTATCTTTAATATATTAATACTAGATATTCTAGTTTGTAATTTATTATTACACATCGTTGTTTTGCCGGCTGTAGTACAATTGGCGCCCGAGGCGAGACCGCTCGAGTGCCCCGGGCAAAATTACTGTGTAGCCTGGGGGAAGACGCCTACGGCTAGGCTCACCTATTTGGCATTCAAAACAGGAAAAATATGCCTGCGGCATCCCTTCATTTCTGGCGGTTGCCCAACTGCGCCCTTTTTTAACTAACCTTAAAGATAGTGATTATCCCCTCCTATGCACAATTACAACTGGGAAATTTAAAATGCTTTGCAAGTCGAGCAGACAACGATCAACATTTTTTCATAGTATAACAGAGATGGAATAATTAATACATAGAACATATTTTTATATGAAAATTGCGAAGTTCTTTAACAGTTGAACTGGTGTACAGCTGTCAATAATTTTCGAATTGGTACATGTTTATTTTTAAAAGCTAACTGTACGCAAATAAAAGCAAATATAAATGCACTGTTGTGCTCCGGTTTGAAGGACATTGCAGTTAGAGTAACTTCTAGACATCATGAGACCTAACTAACATCTTATGTCTCAGAATGGCAAGCGAGATGATTAATGATTCATGGTGTTGTTTGGTTTTTATTACTGTCCATAAGCGGTGGCATCGCTTACCATCAAGCGAATGACATGCTCGTCTCACCATACATCGCAATAATAAAAAGATTACCCAACAGGCTGTCATAATTTTTTTGTAGTTTTTCCGTCAAGTCACATTCTGAAGCATATTAATCGTGTCTAATAAGCAAAAGGGAATGATTTACCACCAGTGGTTTGAGGTTTAATTATAACAATAAAAGGAAATCATGCATACCCGGGATATAACAAGATGGAATGATGCTTTTATGAAGCAAAAGATTGATCCAGGAAACTCAGTATAAAGCCCCTTTTACACAGGGAGAGTTTCTCGCAGCGCGAATCGTATGCGATTATCGCATGACATAACCACCATACATTATTGTGTTCTGACAAATGTTTACACATTGCAACTTTTTTATATCCTTACGATAATCGTATATTCGAGGCGATAAACTCTCCTCGTATAAATGGGGCTTTAACCAATACGCTATATGCTAATTAGGTCTATGAACAAATAATATTTCGAATAAGTGGGATTTTATCAATATAGGTATCAATTGTTCGTACGATCAAGAGTGTTCTTCTTTCAAGAGGTTTACAATAAGTGATGCTCGTAAGTTTTGAGTATCTACTTTATTGAATAATAATACAATGCGGCGTATTCACTAAATCTACTAGAAACATTTAAAGGTTTATCTTCTAGATACATCGGTTATATAATTTTATGGATTAAATACATAATTAACTACGGGTATACAATGGTATTGACACATTACCAATTTTAACATGTGAGAATAATAATAGTACATTTTATTTAAAGGAAGAAATATAGAAAATAAAAATTATGATTACTAGTCTAGTTCTAAAAGTATTGAAATTAATGTGAGTTAAACTCGCAATTTCGATTTTCTATATACAAGACTCAATGCATTTCAGACAAATTAGATAAAATGTTCTATTATCAATATTTAATGAATTCCATTATTTAATATGAGCCAATAATTTAAGAATTTAGATTTTGCATTTTTTTCATCAACTGCTTGACTTGATACTATTAAATTATAATAAGGAACTTAAATCTTAAAATTGACAAAATAAAAGGAAACCAACCAATAGAATCTTTGGAGTAGAAATTCAATAATTAGTTATTAAAATACATACAAATTGGGTAAGTCTTACAAATTTCTTATCTATAAAGATAATGCTTAATATGTTACGGTTGTAACATATCGATAATAAAAACAGATATAAAATACAATACTTGGTTAAAATAATAAATAATACTCTTTGATCGGTTACATTGTTCTAAAGTCCTTTTATCGCACTCATTTACATAGGGCAAATTGCACAAACTAACTTTGCCCGTAACTTTGACTTTGAAAACGTCAATCCCATGCATTAGCAACACAATTAGCAATGTCAAATACGTCAAAAATGTATGGCAATGACATTGTCAAAGTTAAATCTATCATCAAAATTAGTTTATGCAACGGAGCCTAAATCATGCTTGTATTTAGTTATATTAACTGCAAGCGGTAAAAAAAAAAATACAATAATTTTAGAAAATATAATTTTACTGATACGGTTTATATTAAATTTATTTTTTCAACATAGTACACACAATATCGACAAGGTCAGTTGTCATCAGATTTGTTATTTTATTTTATATCATAGCATTAACACGTTATAGTTTATTGGATGGAACATTTTATTTACATGGTCACACTAAATTCCGGTGTAAAGGTTAGACATAAAAGGGTATATCGTTGGAAAATATTTCCGCTTACCACGATTGGTGGTCACGTAAGAAGTACATATTAAGCTGTAAAAGTAACGATTTTCTAAGTATTTATTATATTAAAAACAGTTGCAGTTTATTTGACTGACTTCATATTATGTTATTATTTTTGGTATAACGTGATTTAAAAATATATAAACACATAGTGCAATGGTAGTTTACATTTATAAGAAAACTATTGTCTAATTTCGAAAGGAAAACTAAATTTTACCCGCAATTAATTAAAAGAAACTTGTTACTTTAACCGTAACATACATACTTTCTATAGCTCGCACCTATTATACGCCTTCCTAAAGCAAAACAAAATTGTATAATTTAAAAATATACTAACACATATCTGAAATACAACAACTTTTAACACTGAAAGCGTCGGAATGGTCGCCGTTCCAAACAAAACACACTGCGTAACAGATCTCATATAAACAAGTGGCACATAGTCAACAATAAGACATACATTTGAATATAAATTTTGCGTATTAAATGCGTATTAGCTGCTACGACCAGTGGAGCAATTACATGAAGCAAAACGAGCCGGAATTTTCTTGTTGTGGTCGCCACCCACTTATGTGCGACGCCGCTTGCGTGCTTCGGCTTGGCAGACCTAGAAAACGATAAAGATAACGTATTATTTTCCAAATCATAATTAGCATCAGGCAAAACACTGTACCAATACATATTTTATAAGCTTTGTCCGTACCCTAGAAGATGTAGACACTAGACAGAGCATTCACGGTACGACTGGCACATTTTGCTGACTTGACTTCTATTCCAACATATTTTTGATACATACAGATCTTTCCGTCATTCTGGGTAGGATGTGAAGCCGTTACCACTATAATCAACTCCTGTGAACCGGTATCGAGAGGCAAGCATAAATAATGTTACAACAAGTTTCTAAGGAGCACTAGGTTGTCCTAAACAAGCAACTATACTCAAGGTAAAGAGATTGCACAGGAGTGGCTATAACAAATATCCTTTACAAATATGTTTAATAGTTCTGTGTAATGATTTCATCATCAGTCCCGGCTATAACACGTCCATTGCTGAACATAAACTTCACCTAATAATCAACACAGAGTCCTCTTAGAAGCGACCTACATTCAGCAACTTCAATGTCAGTAAAAGTAATTCATATAGCATTAATACCTCGTTTCATGACCAACGTTGCTGCAGCCTGTCTCTCTCCTGGATCAGGAATTCAGTCTCCTTCTTCAGACAGTCAGTCTGGTTCGCCCATTCCTGCTCCTTATGGGTCTCACGGTAGCTCTTCATTTTCGACAGAGCAAATACCATGTCTGAAATGGTTGAGTTGAATGGCCTTAAGATGGTGAGCAAGAAATGTTTAAACAAAAAATACAAAAAATTACGCATTGCCACTTCGCATAGTATTGCACTTATCATTATGTATTGTTAATGTTTATGGAATAGGCCGTCACAAAATTCAAGTCTACATATACTGTTTTTTATTATATCATAAAGAGGTACTTATGACTGTCGTAAAGTCAACCACACGGTATAGTAAGTAAGCAACCGTCTTTGTGTGAGTATGATACAAGTATGTTCAGAATTCCACACATCGCCAGCGATTATTCCAACCTATGAGATTGCAGATCATGAATTATATAATTATAATACGAGTATACTCGGTCGTAAATATTTCACTACACAATTTCCTAGATTCATTATATTCAAAATAATACATTTGTAAAAAGAATGCACAAGTTATGTGACTATTTTATAATAATACGGGGTGAATAAATCTTATTTGACTGGGCTAAAGATAGCTTTAAACTCTAGAGGCGTGACTTATTTATTCGTAATGACGTGGACACGTGCCCACGTTGTCCGTTAATTAAAATTAGCTTATTATGTTTGTTTACAAAGGTTTTATGAAATGCAATTTCAGTTAGTACATTTGAAATTTAAAACCTATGTCCACTAAAGCGTAACATAATATGACCGTGTTATAAACGTTAACGGTAAAAACATAAATGCGTTGTATTAGTGGCGAACTACATATTTTAATTCACTACTGAATGGGTTTCATATAATTTTTCTTGTTCAATTTCTAAAAATAAAAAACTTAATACATTTTGTAACTGAAAATGCCGAAACCCGGGATCGAACCGGGGCCTCTAGACTTCGCAGTCTAACGCTCTACAAGCTATTTCGGTTGTGAGATTCACGATAAAATAAAGTATCCAATTCGTAATAGAGTTTATGTAGACATATTAAATTAATGGGAATTTATTGCATTTTTTTACAACCAGACGGGCGGACCCGGCTTCGGCCGAGTGTAGGCACAAAATTTTAAACCGTCCACACCGATAACGTCTTTTACAGTACTTTTTCGTGTATCTTTACTATAATATGTTAAGATTATATTGCAATTCGTAATAAGAGGCTATTGTGGTAATTTAATAAATCAATGTCTTTTTTGGTTCCAACTTTGATTTTGAAAGTGTATTTCGTTCCTTTCGTCACTGCTTTATAATTTGTATAAATCACTTCATAAGAAAAAAAAATCAAATTTTGCTAAAAATTAACGACAGGAGTTTTACGTTAGTTTGCCGTATGTTTCCACTAAGCGCTATTGACTAAGTTTACTCATCCGCGTAAATTTAGTCAATAGCGAAATATGTGAAAATTGCGTAAACAAAATACACAAAGCATTAAACCGTGTAGCAAAAGCCAGCACAATATTTATATTTCGCTTTGCATAGTGGACTAAGTAAAACAAACTTTTAATTAACGTCCGATCAATGTAAAGTATGCCTAGGCCAAATAAAATAAATTAATTCGCAGCAGTCTGCTCTGTCACATTTAATATTACTAATGAAATTAGGTACATCAGAATAGTAGCCGAATAGTACAAAAGATATTAACATAACACGGAAGCCACAATCAGGACCTAATTTGGACATACATTTGCATCGCTGAAATGGACGCGGGTGGATGGTAATCCAAATGGATTACTCCCGTTTCTCTTTGTATACGTGGAATGAACTAACTCGCAAACACAAATAATGTCTAATGCAGCGGTAGTTTCATAGCTAATACTTACGGTCCAATTCGAAGTAGTGAGCCTCGTGCAGAAGCAAATCCAGGAACGGGAAATCAGTTGGCAGAAGAAGTTTCTTGTTTCGGAGGAAGTTGAGAATGTGGCGGAACATTCCGCCGTCTCGATCGATAAAGTAGTGCTGCTTGAGAGTATCCAGCACTATGGGAATAGTCCCGTTGAACATCTTGCCGAGACGAGACTCGGGATACCTAAAAAATAAAATGGTCATCAAGAAAAACAATGTACGAAATATAGATACCTCATCGCGCGGTGCAATGAGATTCCTTAACGTCAAACATTCAAAGTCAAAGCTATTAGACGTCCCTTTCGATGCCCCGGGCATGGCTTCAACTACATTGCAACGCCAGATAGATTCCTTTAGAATTTTGGGTGTCCATCAGCAGTTGTGAAAACTTGAATCCAACCGGTTGAGCATTTTTGTACTCCATATTTTGATGTGTAATTATTAATTATAAAACTTAATGTTATATCAGCTCGGCTAATCACCGTCGTACGTCATAAAAGAACTCAAAACAATATTTTTTAGAATTTTTGTCTGTTCGTCTGTACCATTGTGCGCAATCAACTCAGAAACGGCCTAACAGATTTTGATCAAATTTGGTATGAAGGTAGCTGACACTCTTGATTAACAATAGGCTACTTTTTATCCTAAAAATTTAGAGTTCCAGTGGGATGAGGTAGAAATTCTGATATATTTGTTACTTTAAAGGAATTTAATTTTAAAGCAATTTAACAGTAAACATTATTTTTCTTTGGTTCATTTTAAAATGCTCGGTGCCTCGGTGACGTAGTTGTATTACGGTATGGTTACAAAGCTGAGGTCTCGGATTCGAGTCCCGGGTCGAGCAAAGTGATATTGGATTTTTCTATTCAATATCATGCCGGAGTCAGGAATTTGTGCTCGATATGGCGATAAGCTCGCCCCCTATCACATCGTGGGACGAAACATAAAAAGCGAAATGTGGGTGCCTCTGTCTTACCCTTCGGGGATAAAGGCGTGAGTTTATGTAATCAACGTAAGGAAATAATATGCAATAAATACATCGGCAAATATTTAATAACACCTTTTTCTTGTATCATTCACTGAATGTGAATAAAAATGTAAGGATCCCTTTTTTGCAATAGGGTTTTTAATATGCAGATATCTTTGAAGCATCTTTTATTGAAACAATTCTATTAAACAGCAAGCAGGCAATGATACATGGGAAACTTGAAAATCGAACACTAATCGCCGATACTAAAAGTTGATCTCACCATAAAAAAAGCACATTTTTTTCACACGTAAACAAACGGAACTCGTTCTGAAAGTGCAGGTGTAAAATCCTCGATATATTTGTTGTTGTGCCCTCGAGTCAGATGATTAAGAACGAGCGAGGGGGTAAGAATGGCCAGGCGGAGTATCCTATGCCCGGGGCGGCACCGCCGGCGCTCGCTCATCGCTCGAGAAGCAACACGGGCCCAGATAAAACAAGCTTATTTACAATCTTAAGTACCTATGTACCTCTACGTATTACATAATCATTACTTCAAAGGCCGTTCTTAAGGCTTGTGGTGACAACGTGTTTGTTATGGTTGGCTGAGAGAATTATGATTATGTTAGTTGCAAGTGGTGCATGAGAGGTAAAAAAATACGATAATTTAATTTCCACATGTCACACTTTCATAATTAGCCCCATAAATTTGTTTAAATTTAAGTACAAAGTCGCAGCACGTGGCAATAGTAGTGCATGGCGTTAAAATATTACGCAATACTAATGAATGCTTAGGAAAACCATGTAATCTTAGCTGTAATATAATTATAATCGGAAACTTACGTGGTAAGCGTCTCCAAAGACGATGTGTAAATGGTGCCGCCGACATCAATATGCACGGGTGCATTAAACTTGGTGGTGACGGCGACACGTGGGATGCCAGCAATTGGCTTCTTGTCCATGCCGCTCCCGTCGGGCTGGGGACTGCCGGGCTTCACTGGCAGCATTGTTAACTGAAAACAATAAAAAACTAATTACCCAACTCTTCAAAACTTCCAAGATGAATCCATAAAAATGTAACAACGCAAAAACTTTTATATAACTGATTGCGCAGTTTTGCCATATGAATTTCACATAAAGTAATTGGTAGTAATTTGAGTGTTGTCTCAAAATGTAAAAGTGCAGCGAAGACGTGAGGTTGCAGGCGCGTTCAGCGTGGGAGCATCCGCGAGGTGCGACCCACTGCCTCCGCTCCCACGGCATTCTTCGCTATCAATTTAAAACTACAATTTCGTGGAATGCCTTCGTGTTCACGTGGTGTAAGCTTTCATGCACACGAACAATATCTGAGACATAAACTTTTCCCAGTCCTTTTTATAAAGTAAAAACTCGCTGTGTTTTCTGACAAAGTATGTCCTGTGGTGTAAACTGACCGCGGGCGGTAAACTGGACAAGTCGGACTTCAATTATTTTTTATCTGTGAATGCATCTCCAACGCAGACGTCTGGTGGCGACCTATCTCGCTATTTCACACCTAACGCTCTATTTACGTGCTTGTCTTTGCTTTTGTGAAGTAAACGTCTGCTTTCCTCATCATTTCTAACGAAGCATCATGTTGTATATACAGCCGTTTATGAGGTTGCTTCCATCGTCAACATAAGTGGTTTTATGACAACATATTCCTACCGACTGTCCTACGCTCATGCGACGTTGTCGTAACATAATTTTTGTGCATATTGCGGTACGGGTTTGCTTGTAATATTAGGTAAGTTTCCTATACCTGCATATTTTAGTTTACCCATTGTCAAGAAATTCAGTGTCGTGTTTGTGTATTTAAATACTTGCATGTAATTCTTTATGCCCAACCTAAGACTCTAACTTAGTATAAATAAGTTTACGGCCCATATAAGCAAAACTAAATAAAAAACGAGCAAGTCAGAAATAGTCATAAACGCACGAATCTACATAAACAGTGCGATTATCATAAATAATAAGGTTGAAAACATAAATCATGAAGTAATTTACATTCATGAAGGAACCAGTTGCAATATAAGTAGCAGATATTCCGCTACTGTTTGTAAGAGCAGTAGTGAGCCGCTAGAGGGCGTAACGTCGCGAGAGTAAGCCAGTCTTACCTGTCTGGTTTCATTATAAATATGCCTGAGGTTGTTTGCCTGCTCGGCGACAGCCGAAATACCTACACCTAATCACTGGAAACAAGCCAGAGCAATAAACATAGCCAATCCGAGATTATCGACGCTTTAGTACGTCGCGTCGGCTAGCTGATAACAATTTGAATATAAACTGTTAATAATTTGCTATATAACCAAATTGGGGAGAAATACGCAGCGAAATAGCCTACTATAGCAGCTGTGATAATCTGTCCGTTTATCAAAATGATATTGCTATTCGGATATCACGTAGAAGTATTACTAATGAGGTAGGTTATATATTTTCTTGTGACGTATAGAAGTTGCGCAACGCGTGGGCGAAGTATGCAACCGCCCACGTTTTCTTGCGGGATGTTCGTTTTGAAGCTTTTACCTTCGAAGACTAATTTGTTGGGATCACTATTATCTGAGAACACAACAATTGATTTTACTCATTATCACATGAAATCATTATCATTAAGCTCGAAACTGCCACTACTAACTTTCAAATAATTCATTTTACAAATTGAGGAAGATTTGATTTTTTAAATTATGAAATATACATATTAAGTGCCTACGATTATTTCATTGTTTTCATGTGTATGATGCAAGTACTAGCTGAGCAATAACAATTATGTAAGTTTTGCGATTGGTAATGTTTTAATGTAGGTTGCCTAGGACAGGAATTTACGGCCTTTGCTCAGTATGGCGATAGGTATGACTCCTTTCATACTTTGAAACAAAAAACACAACTAAATGCAATTTGTTGGGACAAGTGGCATCTTTACCTACCTTTGGGAATAAAACACTGCGCTGTACTTTTACATTATGTGACTACATTGTATGTATATTTGTATGAGGAATGAAGAAATAACAAATGAAATACGACATCAAAGGATGAAAAGGGCAACTGAGAAATTACATTTTTACAATTTTATTACGCGGCTAGATGCAACATAAAGAGGAAACTGTCGTTTAGTCCGGTAAAGGTATTTCACAGTCTAGTAACAAAACATACTTAATATGCGTATTAAATGAATCCCTTGTTTATGCTGTGCAAGAAAAACACTTGTACTGTAAAGATTTATAAATTTACTATTGGTGTGCCAATCGAATACGTTCAATGACAATATTCGTACACGCGAAAACGAGTTATACGAGTACACCACCAACTAAACACTATTATAATAATGCCTTATGTTAAATAAATGAATAATAAATTATAAGACCCAAGAGTCACATACATAATCTTTACCCCACACTAAGATCGAGTCTTGTGTCGTGGGTATCAGAAACTACGACACTTTTTGGTCTCAGAAACACCAGAGACACAAATATGTGTGGATCACACAAATTTGTCTCAGTGCGGGCATCGTACCCGCGGCCTCACGTTCACAGCAGGCGTCTTACCACGCCACGGAGGCTGTCGATTATGTTAGGGCTAGCCTACTGCAATAGCAGATTCATGCTATTTTGATAGCACGTGATGATTGTATATGTATGTAAAATTTAATTATGGACACATAAATCTTGTATAATATTTGCAATCTTAATTAGTTCTGTTCTAGGAGTAAATTTTATTTCAATTGCTCCATTATATTACCGTTATTCCCTCATTATGGAATATGGAAATCAAAAGCGACATCGAAATTCGCACCTCCTCATAGCTGTTACAAAATTTCTAAATATAAATTCATCGAATAAAACAAACTGAAACAAAGCGCTACCGTACAACAGTCATGAAATTCTTATTTACGTCACTTCAAGCTTTATTCGAATATACAATATAATTCCGGGAAAGTTGTTGCCTTTATTTGTTCTCTACCTTAAAACAACCTCTATGTTTTCCGAATAAAATAAAAATAAAATATGAGGAGAGGGGGGCAATCGTTATTTTCGAAAACTGTTAGAGGGATGGGTGCGTGGGTGGCGAATTGTGTGCTGCTTTATGGAATTTTTGTAAAAATAATGCACTTCACGGGGCAACAGTGGGTTTTTTGTGTAAAACAATTTTACAAAAACAACGATTCCTACGTAGCTTACGACGATGTCCTATTTTAAAAACGTTTTATTACCTTGAACAAACAATCAACGAAATAACATGTGTACTTTTATTTCTATTCATGTTTGTTCTTTTTTTTCCAATATAAATAGAGCTAAATCTCCATATGAAATTTATTCACAAATATGTCTCCGTAAAACCATATTTATTTATGTAAGATAGATTGTTATAAATAACTCAACTTCACCAACCTACCCTCGCTCATAAACGAGTCCTGCGTATATTATGAAAAATATGGACATCAAGAAATGCCTCAAGCCCATACAAAAAGCACGGAAACGCTCAGGAACTCAGCGAGTCATTTTATACCCATTATGTCTAACGAGCTGCTACTGTTTCTTTATATCGTAAAACCACTAGTATTTATAGTTCTTAACTCGCTAACTACCATGTTACACGTCTGCCGAACAGCGGTCCAACCACTTACGAGATGCTTAACACTTATTTGTTAAGTGAGGTGGAACAAGACATTAAACCTCGGGATATAAATGAAAAAGTACCTTTGAGACAATGGCAAAAAAAAAAGATATTATTTTACTTAAAAAAATTGCTATGATAGTCTTTTGGATGGTAAGTGCTCACCGATGCTGGGCCATTGTTAGTAAGAGCCATCATGTTTGAGTTTTAAAATTCTGCTTCACAATAACTATAATTTGTAATATGCCGATGCTTATTTCAATAAGCTTATAACGTATTAAAGTTTCAATTGTCGTTGAATATATTTTTGTAGTGTCTACTACAAGAAACAAATTTTATATCACTTATAGCAAGAACAAAACCCAATTCTAAAGACAAAAAAATATATATTCTATAAATCCATCCAAGAATACATAGCTTATTTCCGATTTGATTGGTTCTGGTCAACCTTCGAACGCCAAAACTGTGCATTTAAAATAGTGTTAGACTTTGACAATATTAGTGTCGGAAGGGAAGGCGTGGAGGCGCCTCGGGCGGTCGTGCGCGCCCTGCGGCCACCGCACAATATTTCAACTTTAGTTTTTATAACTGACATTTAAAAATACAGTTTACATATTAACTAACTAACCTCCGGGCCATTGTTTTACGTGCATACTGTATGAAAACGCACTATTACCGTATTTTGATAATCGTTTGTTTAAGCCCGTTAATTGTGCGGTGGTGTATGATATAAAAGCGGTTTTTTTACCGAAGTTAATAGGTTTATAACTAACAATGAGTATGGTGAAGGTAAAAAAAATTAAAGCGTTGTTAAAGTGAAATAACAAAATGTAAAAAGACAAATCTACGGGAGCGAAGCGTGTTGGTTCATTTGTTTTCTCGTTAATAGTGTATTTTCCCGCTCTTAACACATAACCTAGCCCTCAGTATATTTCTCGATCGATGGAAACTACTAAATATATTTAAGCCGGCGAATTAAAAAGAGCTAATTTTGTATACAGGGTATATAAAGACTGCGACCAAAACGAAGCCAGGTGGTAGTATTAATGACTTCAGACACATTGCAACTAAAAATTTCGCAAAAATAATTGGAATTTTCTTTTATTTTTTTTCCTTGTTGTATTTGGATAATACATACATAGCTTTCCTAAAATAATACTATACACCTTTTTATTTTTAAAGATGCAATGGTACGTAAGGATTTAAATTACTATTTTCACAAAAACTAAGTATTTACCACCCAAACACGACGATATTTGAAAGGTTGCAAAAAAATCGTTGGCTTTTTTTGCGAAATTTTTAGTTGCATTGTGTCTATAATCACTAAAGCTTCCAACTGGATTCGTTTTCGCTTTGTCAAATATCAGGTTGCAGTGTTTTTAAAAACCTTACATTTAATTTAATTACGGCATGACAGTATGTACATGTTTGCCATATTGGTACTAAATGACCAGATAAAAACATTTAAATAAAGTAAAATTAAAGCCGCATTGAGCGGTTAATACTGAGAACGCGCGGTACAACTGCTTACTGTAATCATACCAGTTTAAATAAAGAGTCCGTGCGGTCAACGTAATATTAATTTTGCGTCGATGGAAAACGTTGGTGTATATTTACCAAAAAGCAAACATAAAATATTTTAAACATAAATTTTATGAAAGCTTGGAAATTTTCTCGAACCACTAGTAAATATCAGTAAGTCAACATTGAATTAATATAAACCATAAAAGCCGCTGCGGTTAATATGAACCACTGACCTTTTCACAGGAGATATTAATAACGTTCTTGAGTAAATATTATGTTAACTGCAATCCACAACATGCGTACATTACGTTGGTGTTTGCAGTTTGTGGATGGACGAGCTCAAAATTAATTGACGTACTCTCTTTGCATATAATATTGTACATAATTATCTATTTGTCTACACAACGTCACGCATATAACCCATTGAACAAAGAAGAAACTATGAAAATCAATTTTAAAAAATTCAAACCTATCACTTTCACTTTATCAGGATCGTCAATATTTTCGAACACTATCTTTGGTTGATGCAACTCATGTTTTGGCTGTTATCGATTTGTTTAGCATCAGATCAGCTCAGTCGACCTCTACCTACTCTTTCATCCGTACTAACCTAACGTACCCTTTTAATCATAATGCTCACGCCATCATAACATTCTGTTTACAAATTCCATCGCACCGTCCTATTAAAGCAACCACACAATAACAACATTATTAGCATCGAGCAATGTCAGATACTTTCAATTGTCCGTTGGGTCAAGGGCCAGATACAAAGACGGTATTATTGGACACGGCACGCATCGTGACGGGATTCATCACACTTTTAGCCTTACCAGTTATCACAATTGCTCGGATACTGAGTGTTGAAATCGGGAGGTATATTTTGTTTTCTTTTAAATATGTAACGTCATCATAAAAAATATGACTGAAAATTTATTGGTTTAAGAAATATTTAAATATAATACCTATCTTGGGTTGTCAAAGTCAGAGTTTAAGTAGCTACAACTGGTGCACAATGTTCTTGTGCGAAAAAAGCAGAAACTTTTTTCTCCGGTTTTTACTACGCCTTTAGAGTGTTAACAGTGGAAGGCCTAGGGAAAAAAGAATCTTATTAGGCCAGAAAACGAATTGAATCAAGCAGATCTTTAAAAGAGGAATTTTACTAACTTGAGACAGCTTATTCATGTTGGTTGATGCAAATTATCACTACCGCTAAAGAATGTTATTAAATTTCTCCATCTGATGAACGTATTTTTAAGAGTTACCTATAGATAAAGTTTTAGTTTAAAACGACTTGACTTCATTAACTTCACATGTCATTGGATTTTTTTTACAGTTTAGTGTGTCAGCTTTTGTCGTAGTGTTTTATTGTTATAGAGAGCCATGAATTTAAATACGCCATGTAACTTTCTAAAATTAATTAAGAATTCTAAATATGCAAGCTTGTTGAGTCCTCGAATATTGCTTGTGTTTAATTTACAATGGCTTATTGTGTAAGGAGGTTGTGTATGCAGCTTCGATGAAAGGAATAATAGAAGCTTGCATTCAATCTCTGCTTAAAGTGGAATTGGGAATTTAGTGAACAAGTAGCAAGCGGCAAGACACATGGTGCGGAAAACTGGTCGTAGGGGTCAAAACTCAAAAGCTAGCGTAGAATGGCACGTTTACCCACGAAGTGAACTGACGATCTAACAAAGACTTAGAAGTCGCGGGATGCAAGCCACGTGGTTTTTAAATGAAAAAGAGGGTAAACGGTAAAATTATAGGGGTAGACATACCTCTATCAACGGAGTTTTTGAGGCTGTAGGTAATGATCAAAAGTAGAAGATTGAAGTGTTTATAAAATATAATCTATAAACATGTGATAATAAAATTATGAATTAAAAGTTATCTTTATCACGATGGTAAAACTAAAGATTTTTAAGGTTATTTATTAGTGTATGAGTGTATTTAATTTTAATATTAGTTTTATACAAGTAGCCCGACCTGGCTTCGACCGTGTGCAGGCACTTTTTAAGTCCAGTTTTCATCCGACAATATTGTTTCTTGTACCAACTACATACATAAACTCACGCTTTTTCCCCAGAGTTTCGCGTACTGTTTTATATTTTAACTCAACGTAACTGCCGTCTTTCATACTGCTTTTCTCATCCCGTCCTATTAAATTCTGTCATGTTCCGTCTCATTCTATGCTATGACTCTAAGCATGCGATCCTGCCCTCTTATATCCTATTTCATCCGGCCTATATTTTGATCCTAAACCATCTCTTTGAGTTTGAAAGAGTGTTTGAGTTTGAGAGAGTTGAGAAATTCAAATTAAATATTTGAATTGCTTGCTCATCCCATGAGAACACTACATTTTCGAGATAGTAGCCTTAGATGTTAATCTAGAGTATCAACTACCTCCATACCAAATTTCATCAAAAGTAATGTATCAAAGTCTAATTACAACTTACTAGAAATAGATTCAGTAGGTACTGTATTCAAAATATCCGTAGCAATATACGCTTCTCAAGTCAAGCAATTCAGTAGGTATGTGAGAAGTTCTGAGAAACCCATAGGTATGTTGCTCCCAGCTCAATAACGCGTTGAAGTGTAAGTCCCTTCGTCTTAAGCTGAAAGTAGCTGAAGCTAACATCCTAGACGCTCCAATCATTTGAATATATCTAGTATCTACTACACATACGTTTACTTTAAATTAATTAGTCACACAGATTACGTCACAAAACCCGACCTTCATTATGTTTAAACCACAATTGAGCCGCCTGAAAAATATTGATAACTTTAAAAAAACATTAATTTTGGTAATGATACAAAATGCAGCTAAGCCGAATTATATATTTTACATTTATTAATTGGGTAGTTTTAAAATTATAGAATTGTTTTAATTAGTTGAAACGAAATATGACTCTCTTGGTTAACAATTAGTATTGCTTCCGTAAAAAATAGGTTTGGTTTTAGTAAATTTTTGTTTCTTATATATTTTTTTATTTCTTTAAACCCAAGAGTCATACACGTAGTCCTGACCCCACATCTTGTGTCGTGGGTATCAGGAACTCCGAGATTTTTTGGCCTCACGAAAAACAAAAAACAAATATTTACCTGTGGATCACATAAATATTTGTTCCGGTGCGGAGATTGAACCCGTAGCCCCACTTTTCACAGTCGGCATTTAACCAACTACGCCACGGAGGCTGTCAATAATACACTATAATTTTGCATCAAGGAAATTAAGAAGATATTTAATATTGTTCACGGTGTTCAACTATATACCACAATTAACTTTTAAAAGTCAGAAGTGCAAAGTGAAGTGTGGGTGTATGGTGGTATCGGATACATATTTCTTTTAGCCCCAAAGGCCATTATTTCCAAGTTTAGTTAATTATATCTGCAAGATTTCCATCTGGTATAAATATAAATACCTTAGGGGCGATACCCTCATTAATTTACTAATTGAAAATACTTTGGCCCATCAATGTACTACATTTTTTTTAACGATAATTAAATGTAGACTTATTCACTTCACAGAAATATTTATATACCTCATAAATACTACAAAATAACTGAAGATATGATTCAGATATTCTGTTATTAAATGATGTAATTTGCAACATACATATACCTTAAGGTTATTTTTCTTAATTGTCCCCGCACGTGGCTAAATACAGTCATGTATAACACACAAAATTAATAAGCAATCCCAATCCCTATCTAAGGATCGATCCGGAAAATAGACCAATCAGAACACATCAAATGTGAGCGTGTCGGCAATACCTTGAGCCCATTGGTTTATTTTCGCGATCGATCTTTAGATAGAAACGAAGATCGTTTATTAACATCGGCCATAAGAAGGTATCATCTGATCTATCCGTGGAGCGTTTACTAGAGTTTCTTGCACGTTCTTCTCTAGTGAAAACCGCTTTCCGAACCGGGTAGTAGATCGAAAAATGACTGAATCTAAATAATGTAGAACATTTTAATGGATTCAATAAATTATTTTCTTTTCTTTTATTAATAAGTGAAATGTAACTAAATATAATAGGAAATGTTATTATTGCCGTATATTTTTGAAGCAATTAGTTATTTATTTTTCCATATTATTAAGTAATATAGATCTACACATGAATTGCTTATTTCATATCAGTAAAATAATTGAGTTTCAGCAATAGTCATGGATAGAGGTAAGTAGTCTTCCGGCCGGTCTCTATATCCTATCAATCTTTAACAAGAGGTTAAAAGAGCTACCATTACTATGTTGATCCCATTCTGCAATGCTTTAATAACAAAAATACATTACCTTGCCTAGCTATCTATAAATAAATGTACAGTATTAATACATCTCTATCTTTTTTACTGAAACATAAAATGCATCGAAATATCTAATAAAATAATGAAACCTGATCAGCCATTAGTCTTGTTATCATTGTTCTTTTTAATACCGGCACGACCAACTGACCGCGACGTCACCTGGTACAGTGCGATCCGAGTAGAGAATCGATCGAAGATAAACTAAGACTACCACCGGCAGACACAACTAACCCATCATGTTTAAGATCAGTAAGAGAGTATTCCAAAAATGAATTTAGATTTAGTCAATTTTCATTGTATTTTAAGGGAATAGTAGAGCGTTGGCGCATCATTTTTCATTTATTCATTTGTTTGCCCTCTCTAGTTAGCAATTGTACAAAGGACTGAACGAGCCAGTGGCGTTGCCCGCGGTTGGGCCGTCCTTCTATTCCAATTGTAATTACCGCCTCCAGGCCAACCGAGCCAAGCGCGAACAGATTCCGGATAAAACTTTGTTAAAAGACAAAACGAATATTTAAAGATAAATGCAACGCCAAAGTGACACCGCGAGATGTGAAATATGGGCCCATTTTTATGCTGTAAATATATTTTAAACTTAAAAATCGCCGTGTCCTTTCCATATGACCTCTTACGGTTCTGCTCGGAAAAGCTACCATTTCTTTATGACTTTGCAGTCTCAAGCAGTTTGGAAAAAACTGTGAAGATGTTTTGAAGTTTAGATATTTATAAAACACATTCAATTAATATCCATTAGGCATGGCACGAATTGAAAATAATAACAAATAATCGTTGATATATAAAATCAATTTTCATGTCGAGATCGAATGCATGTGCGCCTAGAACTGATGTCAGGAATTGGTGTACCGATAAATTTGATATTTCCCTCTTAAAATTCACATGCCAAACCCATTGTTAGTCTGGTTCGATGCCTTATTGATACCTCGACATATTGACAGCTGCCAATTACGTAAATGTTTGAGTAGTAAAATATTTTTACGCATTTTCCTGGAGTAAATTCGAATATATTGTAGACCACATTGTAACAAAAGTGTTATCGAGAACTATTAGGTTTATATTTTTATACATAAAAGAATTTGGAGATTGTTAGTACGGAACACTTATTTAACTCGCGGGTCATTAAGTCCCAGATCTGACAAATATGGCAGCTTGGGCAGTAATGATTGTTTTCGTTGACTTGTAAAACTCATTTTGCTGTAACAGACTTTCTATGTGGTGTGAGGCCTATACTGCTTGATCGTTTCATACAATGAATCCAATAATACAATAGCGCAGTTGCTATTGATTTCTTTTGGAAGAATGTTGATAAGCAACATTAATCGTATTCCTAAGTTTCAGAGGGTGAAAGCTGGACAAAGCGTAAAATTCCCATTTCACGCTTCGGTCAGATTTCGTCCTCTCCTCTTCACACGGCTGTGACGTTATTTTCGACTCCGGTGTATAATTGCGAATTCAAAGTTCATCCAATGTAATGTTTTGATGAAAAAATAAAACGCGTAAACTGCCCCAAACACCACTCCGAATCATCAAGGCATTGTTGTCTTTGGTGCATTGGGAGTCGACGCGGCCGCCACATTAGAAAGATATTTTTAAGCACAGTTTTGGTGAGTGTGACTTTTGATATCTAGGATGTCTGCTAATTCTTGCAATTTAAATTTTAATCACACTAAAAACAATATTATTTTTGGTGTTTTCGAGCGTAACCAATTTGGCGACTCGGGCACTCCACCACATCGATGGTTAATTATTGTTAACTGCGTTTAAAATACGTTTACCACAGGAAAACAGTGTTTCAGATGAGTATTATGCCCGGTAATCATTTATAAACCAATAATTTGCTTGAATGTTGATATTTTTTACAAGCCCTAACTTTCAATTTAAAATGTATGTATGTAACTATGTATGTTCGGGTGGAATCTTGCAACGCAATTTTGAAGCAGATAAATTCTTCAACAGATTGAGTTGTAATTGTTTATACACGTTTAGTTTGGATGACAAGCCATGGTTAAACGTCATTTTAAATCCAACATGATGAAACACCGAATATGGTGGACTATTAATTGTTTTTAATCCACTCCTAAAATATGAGTATAAAATGAAAGGGCTTCCTGAGAATAGCTCGCAAAATAAAGTGACGTCAAACTGAATATTAATTATATTTATAAGAAAACAATAAAAACACATGTAAGTAATGCAATTCCTTTATGATATATTTTTGTACTAGCGTACCTTAAATATCATAACTTGTATTATTCCACACTTGGTTTCCTTTTATTATTTGCTCTTAACTACTCAAACTTTGATGACAAAATTTAGCTTACTCTGTAACATAGTTATTAGTGCACCGTACTGTCTCAAATTCAGTGTTTTGATAAGGTTACGTCTTGCTAAAGACATGTACCTATATATTCTACTTATACCCATAGTACGAGTATATGTGTATATTTGTTAGTTACGCGTTTACTTAATAGAAATTATTAGTATTATATTTAGTATCTGAAAGATTAAAATTAAAACACTAGTTTCATTTTGAATCTAAAAACGTAATTATCCGCGCACTAGATTAATTTCCACATCTCCCTAAGGCTTGCTTGTAGAAAATGCTTTTGCCGTCAACCCCGCCTTTTTACAACCCTTGTATGAAAAGTAAATAAATAAATGTGGGCAAGCTGGAACAAACGTTTAAGACGAAAAAAAAACAGAAGTAGTTAAGCTGGAGCTTTCACGTCTTTTGACGCAGTTTTATGAAGGAAAAATTTATTAAATATACGTTTGTATGAAAGATAAGAAGCAAGAAATTATAAAATTTGATTACAGAACCAAGATAAAGAAAAGGAACATCGATGAGCGGTTTTTTCATCTATGGACCCTTCATGCTCTAATAAAACACAATATAATCGTAAGTTTGTACAAAGTCTATCCCATCTCGTTTCTTCGTTAAAATTAAAATGCACCCAAATGATTGATATAATACAACACTTCACATTAACATTTAAATGCGTAAATATACTATAAAAAACGATTTGTGTGTATATGTAATTAATAAATTTAACAGGATTTGATTTTGCATAAAGCTGCCGCAGCTTTCTTGTAAAATAAACTATCATGTTCTAATACAAACGAAAGTAAATTGTTAGATAAAGCACTGAAATATGTCACTCACACGCTTTAAGGCGTCCAAATGATGTTGCAAACGTATGTGCGAACGTGTTTATTATATATTTGTTGTTGTTTATAATACGTCACCAGACATATTGTATCTTTCTATAACATGTTGAGAATTAAGGTGTGGGCATCTATATTTTAAGGATTTTTATAATTCCCTAATTAACCTTCCTTAGTGGCTAATATCTTATATCCCACCAACATATAAAGAAAAACTAATATATATACTCATCTCTTATATACCAAATGTTTGGTATATAAGGGAAAACCGTACAAAATATTTGGTTCCAATCCCCGTTTGATTGGCTGTGCGTCGAGTAGCCTATTACGAGTAGCTTACTGCGTTTAATCGATTACCCCCGATACCGATAGCTGTTAATTAAAACCTGGTTAACGTGCGGATTGAACGGTGATTGGAAATATCACGACAACCAAAATCAACGGCCCCATATTATTAGGTTATGAACGTACGTTGATATGACGTGGCACGGTATACGAATGTTGCCAGGTTAAACGCATTTTCTGCCTCTATAAGTTACAAATTATGAATTCCGATGATTATCAAAATTTCATTAATGAGGGCAGATAAGGGTTGAAATTTTTATATGAAAAATAATATGTCTGATCAGATTTACATTAAATTTGGTATTTAATTTTGTTGATGTAATTATTTTGGAAACACGTATGACGAAGTGCTTTCTTTAATCCTACTTCTAAACTAGAAAGGGCGAAGCTGGACCGAGCCGTCAGTATATCCATAAACCGAGTAATCAAATATGTTCTATTGAAGTCTTAATAATTAAAATATAATAGGTAAATTGTTGGAATTGCCAAAACTGATGGATAATTAATGATTGAAATTTATTACTGAACTCTAATGTGAATGTTACAAAGATAAAGTCTACTAGATTTTGCAAATCATTTTCTTGACTACAAATGTTTACACATTGAAGAAATTGTAACAATCCGAGCGAATAGAATTCCTCAGAATGTTCTCATGGGAACCCGATAGCTGTTTTGTTGAAAAATAACACCGTTAATAATAATAAGAAACACGATCTATGCATCAGCATTTACAGTCGAGACTATATTATATTTGTTTTGTTGAGTCTAACTCCTTAGCCTATATTTGCCTGAACATGTTTAGTATTAGCCCTTCTTTACTCGCCTTTATTTTTGGAATTTTATGAGAGTAATATCAAGTTCACATTGCTGATGTACACATTATCTTACTAAATCGACTGTCTTTTGTAAGATTATGACATTAAGTATATCAAAAAAATGCAGAAGGGAAAAAAATAGTACTCCTACTGTTGCCGCATTGTGACTTTTTGGAGCCCACAAGATTTATTGTCATAAAATGTGTGCACATCTACTTTTTGATTAGTTGATATTATTACTCAACTAACAATAATCATCTCACTTTGGATCCCTAACCACCGGTGGCTTGGGTCCTGAGCCTCGCCACCGAAGGGTTATATATATTTTTTATATTTTTATATGTATATATATTTTTTAATGTATGTATATAAAAATGTAAAAATGAAATGTAAAAAATAAAGATAATAATAATCATCCGTTTGTCAAAATTATTTTATTTACACTTTGATCTTTATTAATGATGACAAACAGAAAACGTAAAACATAATAAGTGTTAAGTAATATTAACCAGAATCCAAATATTTTCCGCAAACTGGGGTAAATAGTGCGTCGATTACGGGACATCCCTGGCATAATTTTGGAGTAATAACCAAATATTTAGGCTCTAATTATGTGTTTGATGGGATTCAGTAAATTACGGATGCACCAAATAACTAATGTTTACCCATCATCGAAATTAATATTATCATATTTACTTTGGCTATTGCATATAAACCGAATTTACGTAATAGGAATATTCCACATAAAATATACTTTTCGTAGTAAACAAAGCAATGAAAACAGTTGGCATGTAACTTATGCCACAATGCTTTATAATTAATTAACGTGAACAACGAGCAAAGTCCATTGAAATGATACTATTTTACGGAGTTTATCGCGAATTTGGTTTCATTTTTATATTTGACCTAACCTTTTCTAAAAAACCATTGAGCAAAATCCAATTATTTTTTCAATTCATTTTGTATGGAAACTTATGAATTGCTCTTTGCCTGTAAATCCTTCAGACAGGTAGGTTGCATGTGGAGATCTGAAATTTCAAATATAACTAGCCATTTTTTCTTTTTATTTAATGAGCTCGGTCACTATGTGACCATGTCGCTCAGTAACATAAACTTACAACAAAAGCCATTTTGTGTTGATCTTTCTGCGCATACAGATATGTATCATGGAGAGGCCTATCAATTTAGGAGACTGTACCTAACAGATATGGTATTGTAAGTGATGGAAAGTTTAGCTACTTTTGTCTTGTCAAAACAATATTTCTATTTTAAGTAAGTTATACAAATAAAAAATTATTTGAAATTGTTTTGATAAGAACACTCCATTAAAAGTGTCACTTGGTTTAACATAAAAAACACACCTATGGTTTCGAATGTCCTTAAAATGCTTGCTTATGAGTGATAGAATTAACTGCCGATTTCATAACATACAATTGAATATGAAAAAAAAAATCCTGCATAATTCAATATGATATACCTACGTATGCTGATAATGATTGTTAAATAATAAACAAGGCCCCTGCGAAAGGGTCAATTAACAAAAAAATAGCTAAATTCCCCTTATTAATTCAGCACCCCATAGTTCTATTTATTAGAGTCAACTCTATTTGATTGCTAATCCCTCTATTGCTCCTGATACTCGGTAATGGATTCATTTGGATCGTGCTAACCCGACTCAGTCATTCCCCTGTACCCGCGAAGAGATTGATTAAAGTATACAATTTGAGTTATAACCCCCCATGTCTGCAGTAATATCGTTTACAAATTGAGTTAGTGTATCGAGTTTTGAAAATATGGCTGACGTTCGGAAAAGCTATCTCCATCAATTTGACTTATACCCTCGTTGCAGGGTTTGATAATTTTCCAGATGCTTGGATAATTTCTAATATTTTTTCACATATACATTATTATCCATGCTAGTTTGATTGTCCATCCTGTGGAAAGGCCTCCATCCCTTTACTGGTAGTTGGGATTCTATCGAAAACTTATCGGCCCTATTTTAACTATAGTATTTTTTTATTTTCTAAATATTAATTCATTTTCATAACTCGATCACAGAGAGACAACTTTTTAACATAGGCCTCCCTCAAAGATTATCATAGTAATTTGGCACTGTCATTCTAACATAAGTAGGCGTGGCGAAATTAGAATCTACAAATAAAATTAAAACATATCTCTTACGTATTGTTTTTCATAAGTTTTAATTTACGTTCGTGATTTAATAGTCTATATGGCCTAATCCTTCTCAATTGTGATTTCCTATAAATGAGAAAACACGCGGAATGATTTTATTTGTGTGATATTGTTATTCTAATGTTATGTGTATTCCTTGTGGGAAATCCTTTAATTAATAAAAATAAAATAAAATAAAATAAAATAGTACTCTCGATTGTAGAGGATGCATGTGCAGTGCAGTCTTATTAAACAATCTTATTACTTTGCACAACAGCGCTTTCGGACGACAGAAGATCGTAGATGACATATGAACTGCATCGAAAAAGTTGCTGCAATATTCAAAGTATTTAATACAATACATTATACTTTAATAGATTCAATAATGTTTTTATACCTGCAAATGCATTTGATGACAACTTCCCATCGGTAGAATTATTAATAATTTATACATAAGCAGTAAACTTTGAAGCCACAAACATAATGTTGCAAAACTATAAATTTCTCAAGTTTGAATTATGAATCAAAATTTCGCGCAGTGCGAATTATGCAACATGAAAAAATACGTCATGTTTACCTAAGCCGAGCAAATTGGTGTGTGGACGTTCCGAAGTACAGTTATTTTTATTTGTTGATAATGTATTATAAGGACAGCGAGGTCACCCAAAAAAGCGCTATTTAGATATGGTAAAGGAAGAAATAAAAACCAATGCGCTTACTGTCGAGGATGCTGAAAACCGGGCGAAACTATGGAGCGTGAGTCGAAAAGCGGATCCTGGCACCGACCAGGATACTAGGTAGTAAGAATCAAAGATTAAAGACTAAATAGGTAAGTACAAAAGGAATCAATCAAGTTGTTAGTGAAATACGATAGACTTATTAACCGACTTCTTTTATATACAGAACCGAAGGAAATATCAACAGTCTATAACCGAACGAGTAAAATTCAAGTATGCACGGCTGAATATGAAATTATTACTGAGTCTATTGTGCGGAATGTATTTATTACAGGTAAATGTGCTGTATTTTAGTATTATCAACAAACACAATAGAAAGTGGCCCCGGGCATGGCTGGAGGGTACGAGCGCCCTTTCCATTTATCAATAGTTTATGTTGGTTCCTGGGGCTACGTTATGTCTTAGACACTTAACATAACGCCATAGAGTTTTCACATTGTCCATTTATTTTTATTTCAATACCGTCTTAAATAGGACGTCCTATATAGTTATATAACTAACACTGATTGCTACTTAGAAATACTTTGAACCGATGAGAATGCATGAAGAGGTTGATACCAATAGAGGAAGCGAAAGTGACGTTTGAAAATCGAGCGAAATCTGCTCTTTATGATTTTATAGTTTTTTAATTAGACTCTACATCCGAGTTTCTACCCTACAAAATGTAAGCGTGATGTTTATGTATATGTATTGCTTAGTCAGTGGAAAGTAGCATTTATTGGCGGACCCCATGCAGTGTCATCCAGTTCTTAATAATAAGTTCTAAGTGGTGATGCTCCTGTTAATGAGTAGGCGTGACTCTTACAATCACGCAAACTACCGGCTGTCGCGCCTTCACGCAAATAAAAAAGTGTGCTACTGTTTCTTTCTTAACGTAGGTATACTAAAGAGGTATTTTAAAATTCTTACATCAAGGATGATAGAGGAAAGGATATATTTTATTTATTTATTTTCAATTAACGCAATGTATTGACACATTTTATTAAATAATTGTCTAGATTACTAACAACAACTTAGCTGAATTATGAAATTGTGTGCCCACAGCAGAATAACCGCGACCCGTGACGCTGGTGACGTCATTATAGCGCGAAGGCTTTAAATAACTAGCCCACATTCAACGGAAGTCGGTAATAAGCGTCCGGACCTATTATTAATTGTATCTCTACCAGTATTACTTTTACTATGTAGGTAAACGTAGGTCGTTATGTGGACCAATAGCTTAAGGAGAGCGTTGGGTACCGGCTGCTTAAGACCGGGTTGGTTGGCGTTTACTACAGGAATTCTCCGTCAAAAAATAAATAAAATAAATAAATACACCCAACAGTCCCATACATAGTCCTGACCCCACACTAAGATCGAGTCTTGTGTCGTGGGTATCAGAAACTACGAGAGACTTTTCGGTCTCACAAACACCCAGACCCGAAACAAATACCAGTGGTTCACACAAATATTTGTCTCGGTGCGGGGATCGAACCCGCGGCCTCTCGTTTCACAGCCGGCGTCTAACCAACTGCGCCACGGAGGCTGTCATCAGTAGACGATGATACTCTAAGTATTCTTGTACTGGTAGGTTTTCATTACTTTAAGTACCTACATTCTACCGCAATGTCTATTTCTCCCGCCAAACAGTGTGTCTGCATTGTTGTTCTGGTTTGAAGGACATTGTAGCCAGAGCAACTAATGGATATATTGAGACATAACATCTTATGTGTCAAGATGACGAGCGCAGTGGATTGCCAAGCAATGTTTTATAATTCATGGTGTTGTTTGGTTTTCTAAAGTGCATAAACGGTCGTATAGCTACCATCAAATGGCATGCTCATCTCGTCATTCAAAGCACAAAAAAAATAATTTAAAAATCCGTGCTAGAACTATTTCTGTACTCACGACCTGACACGAGCAGAATATAAAATATTTTTTGACCAAACAGTATACAAATTGAATGTATATAAAAACATTAATCAGTTGTTATTTTTTATAAGAAATATATCGTTGAACCATTTATCACCTTTAACGAATCAAAATTAATATAATAAAAAAGAAAATTATTATTAAAGTACATTATTTTGTTCGAGATAATAATTAGACATATTAAGTATCATATAGACACACGTTAAACAAAACAAAGTATACGAAGACTAAACAAAAACAAAGGTAGTTAAGAGCAAAACTAATCGAAACGTAAAACATCCATTAGTAAATCCATTGTAACAAATTGTAACCAAAGATGTAAGTTTTCGAAGCAACACAATATATTTTACACAGGGGTGAAAATACAAATATAAAGTTTGAGTGCACCAGCCACATTATATTTAACTAATCACAATACTTGTATATGAAGTTTTGATCCACAATTTTAACAATATTCATTTCCAGAGAAAAAAATAAAAAACTTTCTTTACAAAATATTTTTCACCTTCGTCTGATGGTAAGCGATTCGACCACTCATGGAAAGTAACAAAATCAAATAACACTATGAATTACCGCGCTTGCCATCCTAAGACATAAAATGTTAAGTCTCAGTATGTCTAGTAGTTACTCTAGCTCCAATGTCCTTTAAACCGGATCACAACAGTGCATTTTCACTGCTGTTTGGAGGGAGAAATAGACATTGCGGTGGTACCTACCCAGGTGGCCTCTCACATATGGGAGAGTAGGTTTGATCATTTGTTAATAACTTTGTTAGTAAATGCAGGTTTATTTTTGTTATTTTTTTGGATATTCGTTGCGTGTTGCTAATTGAATGTTCAAGTGCTGATAGTGTAGCCGAATTCAAGAGCGTCGATTGCATCTGGGCAGTATATTAAATAAATAAAAAATATCTTTATAATATCTTCGTATATTTTATATATTTACTCATGCAATTCTTGGACACACTTTCAAGAATTACTTTAGCTTATGTGTTTGGAATAAATAACACTAATAGAGGTTGCGTCAAGAGACAAATTCGAAGGTTGTATTGCTAGACAAGCCACGCATAGTGGGTCCTCACTTTGGATCCCTAACATCGATAGCTGGGGTTGAGCCTTGTCATTAGAGAGTAAACTTACATTTATGTACGTTGCGTTTTTTTTTTCAACGAATAAAATAATAAGAAAATATAGAGATATAACAAGGTTTTGAATAGAATCAAAACAAAAAACCTTCGTACTCCAACGTTGGTTAGCTGAAATTATAACCATGATACAAAAACAATATAAATCAACAATTACATTAATATTGAACTTTCCACAAGGACGATGTCGTGGGCGACAGCGACGCTGGGAAAAAACCTCGAACAAAGGTTTTACAGCTATTTTTAACGAAACCACTTTTAAAATATCTTCGTGTATCCAATTCCATGGAGACCGTGTACATTTTCTAAATTAAAAAGTAGCCCGATTTCCAGACTACAAAGTGTTTCTGTAAAAACTCATGTTGATCTCATTGTTCAGTGGGTGAAAACAAATGGTATAATTATGACAAAATTACATACATACAGGTCGAATTGATAATCTTCTTTTTTGAAGATGATTAAAACGGACTAAACACAATTTCTGAATTTATGTTAAGGTACAGGTTAAAAGAGACATGACAAAATTAAACTAGAATAGGTACTATTAGCCAATAAAACTTTAAAATTATTCAAAAACCTGACGTGAAGTAGTTTTTTTGCTAAACATAGAATATCGAAACAAAAAATTGGTATTGGTATGATATGTTATACAAAAATATTCAGTTACTAAACCGTTCAATCTAATTTGATGTTTCGTGACGTGCAATTGTCCCAACGCGCTTTTTTGTAATTCTATGAGTTTAATTATAGTGGACAGTCGTTCACCACTCTGTACAATTATTATTAAATTATTCATCTGCATAAAGTCCCCTAGTTCGCTCATGATCGCCAATTATTGGAAGATTAAACTTTAACATTACAGTGGAAAGTAGCTACCTACTTTAAAGTTGGGCGAAAGTTAATTTATTTAAACGCTTTCCGAACTGCTACAGCAAGCTACTCTCGTCTGTTTTGTCAAGTGCAAGTACCTAGCGCAATGTATTTTGTGTAATAAACCAAAAACTTAATACTTTTACTTAATACTTTTCCGTAATATGATTTTATTTCGAAATATACCCATGAAACTCTCCGAGCATATTACGCATAAATGTATAATTTATGTAACATTTTGAAATTGGTTTCTGGTAATTCTTATTTTTATGCCCAACGTGTGAACAAAATAAGTATAATATTAACAAGTTCTGGGGAAAAAATGCCCAATTCCCGAAGACAATTTAAAATCTCGAACACTGGTCATGCTACAGTACGGTACGTCACGATTCGCCGATCGCCGTCGGCGGTACGTACATATAAAACGCACTGAGGTCATAAATCATTATTTTGCCACATTGGTTGCAAAGCTCACATGCAAATATGATTATTTTTATTATAAGAGGGGATATAATGTCGGGCGGTTGCGAGACGCGCGGCTCGAGCGGTGCGCGGCGCGAGCGGTGGTAGCGCCCGGGGCACCGCGGCGCGCCGCGCCTTCGCCGCCGGCTCTCAGCCTCCACCGACAATATTAAGGCACACCTAGCTCTGCTTTTGATACCTCGGGCAAAATCACCCGAGGCGTTCATCTGCAGAACAATCATTTCTAAAATTATTTCGAAACTGCCTTAAGCACTCGGCTGTGAGTCATCGCGAGTGTTCGGCTCACTATCGCCCCGGGCCGGAGACTTGGAGATAGGCAGATCCCCGACAAAATTTGTTGCCATGTCGTGATTAATCTCAGCTTATCCTTGATAAATATTACTTACGGTAATTCAAGTAGATCAATTATTCACCGGCTTATTGTCCCGTGTTGACATAACATGGAGGCCGCGCGGTGTATCAATAATTAAGGATTCGTAGTTATTCGGAGCTTGGTTGCAGTAGGTGATAATTATCTCTACAATAAATCGTGCAAGTTGATGTACCATAACTTGTGAAAGGCTCATTGTTTTTGTAGCCGGAGTTCACAATTTCTGGAACAAACCCTCTTCAACGGTGGGTTGAAAATATTCATTTGACAGTGTAGTGTGAGGTGGCTGCGGCGCAGTATTAAAAATAAGTACTGCTGTGACTAGAGATAAGTATTATATAATGTATCAACTATACCCGTTACGATTTTAGCCGCCAGCGAAATACGCCGGCGGCGTCGCAACTTATATTAAACTTATAATGGCTACGTTTTGTAGACTTGCATACATATGTATGTATTATTATACATAACATGTATTATTGCTTCAAAGGCGAGCTGGTATTACGCATGTATTTATGCTGTTGTTAGAAATTCCTTTAGACTCTACAATTCCAATCTATTCAGTAGTTTAATATAGAAATAAGCTGTATAAATGGTAGATAATTGCTTATTAGCTATTACAAACATTTATTAATGGGTGTTTCATATGAATCGAAATTGATAATAAATGCAACTGGCTTGTTCTGATTTATATTGCTAGAAAAGTATATTATTTCCAATAATAGAAGAATGTTCCGTACATTACTAAATTTTGTAATATTGAAGCTTGAAATTGGAATTGCAATGTTATAATACAATCGTGCAGAACATAATTCAAATTAATAACTTGCAGTATCTGCTACAAATATATGCCTATTAAACAAACATATTAAATTACTTTAGTTTGTTTTTCTGTGGGATAGTGGTACCACTATAGACGAGCCTGTCCATTCATGTTGAGTCATGACTTACTACTGCGTGGCTCTAACATACCAAAAAATAATAATTTCATCACATTTCTTTGTAATTAATTCGGCGATGGGCATTGGTTAGTTGACAACGCTTTCGATCTACAGATTACGGCCGATTACGGCTTACGACAGGCGTCCACGTATTTTGATCGTACGTATCGGACGGATCACTAGACGGATTATTTTTTTACAATGCGTCCACAGTATCAGCAATCCGATGGCCGACGCCACTTTTATTTGGATTTTTGTAGTGAGAGGTAGCATAGTGTTTAATCGAATGTTCGACATAATGGAGGAAAATAAAGAAGAATAATTTATTGTAATTGTGCGTATTCACTGATCAGCATTCCGTATGACAACAACGGTACGCATCGTAAAAGTTACCCCTCCATTGGCATTGCCGACGGGTAGATTCAACCGATCCGTACGATGCTGATCAGTGGATGCACTTGCATGACAGTTATGACTGATAACAGCGAGGCTCTACTATTATCATGTAATACAAAATAATGAGTATAACTATCAATCATACCATATTCATCATTCTCACGATACTCTTGTGTCGTGGGTATCACAAACAATATACTCGTATTTTGTTCCCACAAACCCCGGAACCGACACAAAAGTGGGTTATACAAAGATAATTTGTCTCGATGCGGGATTCGAGCCCGTCACCGCTTGTTTCACAGCCAGCGCGGTGTTCACATCTGAACCACTTAAAATTTTAGTCAGCCATTTTTATTTCCCCTATTTAATTATACATGGTTCCAGTTCACCCCACTTAACCATTTTGCTCAATGTTAACTAGTGACCATTACTACGGTTCGAGTTTATTTTATATTTAATCAACGTGTTATTACATTTTGCATAATATGTGGTTTCTGGTTATACCTCGCGGCTTCGTTCGCGTGATGTTGAATTGGTCCAGTGGAAATAATATTTTTCTATGTCACGTCGTCCATATTAAAATAATTGCTAAAATGACAGTTGGTGCCATTTTATTTCAGCCACAGAAACTAGTGCATTGAAAATTAACAAAAATGTTCTGTATTCATCCCATTTTTAAATGAATTTCTAAAGAAATAATAAAATATAAGAAAATATGTGGAAAATATTGCGTATACAATATATGCAATATTTTAATACTTCCAACAAACACGTGTTTAGTAATAGATATAATAATAATTAATCAGAAAAGTAATTGCAACCGGGGAAAGCGGTGTGGTGTGGCTAGAAAGATAATATAACAAATAGAATTTCCTTTTTAGTACGTATAAAATTTTCATTCAAGAATATGAAATTAATTGTATGAGTGAGATTATCCATGACCTATAAATGGGCGAAACAGGAGAGATTAAGCAAGTAGGTGGAAAGAGAGAAAGAAGTGGCCAGACTATTCAACTTGACATACCAACAGTATCGCTATTGCGTTTCATTTCGTCAGCGAATGTCCCCGTATTTGTTCCTATCCTCCATCCGTTTTTATAAGCAAGCAATGGATGCAATAATCTCGAACAGTGGGAGTTTACTAGAGCCTATAACTATCCTTAACTATCGCTTGCAATCAGGTAATCCTTAAGCCTATTTTTGGTTTATCAATTTGTAATTCACATGACCAGTACCAAAGTTTAGCAGAAAGAAAATAATAGAATCTATTGATTTCATTACGGTTTCTTAGATTTACGCGAATGTTACACATTGAAATAAGACTATTTTTTACGGATTCCATTGCGGGTTTGGTTTAATTTTTACATTTTTTTACTTACCGACGTTTCGATTACTTTACAGATTTCGATACTTTACAAATTGGGTTTTTGCGACCCGATCTACGCAGAACAAGCTCACGGTGCTATTGAATGGCGTAGCAGCTAATAATTTAAGTCTCTATGCCAGAGATTTTGGCTACAATACCCAACCAGAAAATAAATATTTATTTGGCCTACGAACAGATGGTTGGTCTGAAAATATGAGTACGTGATATTTATGTTCTAAAATGCATACACAGTCAAAATAATTTCCTGTATGACCCAGTGATTGATTTTGGTTTTCTCGAGTACATTATATTCAATTAATTGTGACGTCACATAAGTTGCTGAAAAGGGAATATCTGAAAGGGCACCAAAACGGCAGGAAAACGGTTTACAATTTACCAACAATTATCGTAATAATCTTGTATAATATATTATCGTAATATTCGTGTATAATATATTATATAGAAGAATATATAGAAGCAGCTGATTTAAAAATTTAAATCATTACTTAGTGTAGATTTTACGAAGATAATCTATACTAAGGATCAATTTAATTGACATTAAGCGTCTCTGAGTGTGACCGTTTAAAACTTATTAAATAATCGTAAATAACTAAAAGAAACTATGCGGCTATACATAGCAATTACTTTTTTCATCATTCATGATGAATGATGAAAAATTCCAAATAATAAATCACATGTTTAAAAAGATAAATGTATTCAACATAATTTTATGAGAATCGCCGCATGCGCCGGTATAGTACGGTGTTAGTACGATTGTCTCCGTCATTTATTGCCGTGCCTGACACGTTCACAGCACTGTCATGGCATGATAGATTGCAGTTATCGTTGATGATATTTTCAAAGGACAACTCAATATAAATCAATTAGTCACTAAGTTTATTATGACAACTGTGCTTGGCAACATATTATGTTTACATTATTTATGTTGGTAACCACTGATATCGTTACCGTATACAAAAATATTATGGCAGCTATCCCATGTCATAACTTTCAGGACGAAATAAAACAGGCGTAAGTAAACATCCTCAGTTATTGAACATGATTGACCTCAGTAACGTAATTATGTCATAATTATTGAAAATTCGGCATTTTCGGTCCCGTTAATAACCCACTTGCATGTTTTTCATCACATGCTTCATTTATTTAAGTTCATATTGTAAATGTATCGGTCTTCTGCATTTATCGTCTGCATATTTTCCCAAGTAATTGTAATTTTATCGTAGTATTTATGACGGTTATTATAGATGCTTTAAAGTCATTGTCAACTGTTAATGCCTTGTGCGGTGTATTCAGTATCTTTTATTATTTCATCGAATTGGGAAATGTTTAAGCGTTAAGTACGACCATGTATGGCATACTGTGAAATATGAATATGGCAGGGAGATATGCCATGTCACACGGTAGTTCCGAACAGGATTGTTACCGTGCGGAGTGATAGTGGAGCTGACCGCTTGTTAATTGGTATTTGTTTGTTTAATTATCCCCAAACGCACATACAAATTGGAATATAATACCATGTATTTTATGAACAAAAGCAATGTCTTTGCTTCCGATTTTGGAATCTAAAAACAACAACAGTCACCCAGATTGTTTTACACGATCGGCCTTATTCACAAACCGATTTAAAACCTATTTCAGTTAACGAATGTATTGTCTTCTTCTAGCAAATTGAATTTGAAAGCAGTTCGATAGAAACAAAACATTCGGTAACTAAAATAGGTTTTAAATCTGTCTATGAGTATGGAAAATATCTTTAGCTTCGAATTCAAATGCAAGACTATTACCATTAAATATTAGTAACCCTTTTATTTAATATCGGACGTCGGCTCACCCCCTCGTCGTCCGCGAAATGTGCACCCATTATCGTTAAATATAAAGAATAAAATATGTTTCTCGCTAGAGGCCACCCTCGCTGTCGCTGCGGACTTGCACCCACGACCCCAAGGCAAATACCCACTGCCCGCGGCACGCGCCGGCGCATACAAAGAATTTACAAATCCTGCTCTTCAGAAATGTTTTATATTATGTAAAACTTGTGAAGAAAATAATGTTGAGTAATTTGTAACTATGACTATATTGCAAATACATAGATTATTATATGAGTCCAATTGTTCGGAATATCCTGAATTTGGAGTCACATTATAAAACACAAAAAACTAATTATTTTAGCAAGATGTAGGAAATATAAGCTTTTGATAAGATTTTAAGATGCATGACGGCTTTTTAAATATTAGGTACCTTACCTATTTAACATTTAATTAATATGTATTTTGTCTGATTTGATTGATTTGATTCTAATTTCATTCATTTATATGTTATGTGAAATTATAATTCTTCACCAGTAAACAAATTCATAATGAATTGTGTACCTATCCCAAAAAAAACCTTATCCAGAACAGTCGACTCGAGAAGCCCGTGTATCACGAGGTACAGCTACCGTACTGCGCGGTGTCAATGGAACTGGCTAATCATTTTTAACCGACTTCAAAAAAAGGAGGAAGTTCTCAATTCCACTGTTTCTTTTTTATGATTATTATTTGTATGCCAAGTTTATCAGAGCATCTACAGGTAAATGTTCACCATAATTGTTTTTCTTTGAAACACCTATATCTTCACTAAATATACCTAATTAAAATGTCTATATTAATATTTTTTAAGTACCTATTATTATATGGTAGAGTCGGTTTCATAAACTACTGCATCGTTAAAGACTTAATCTTTTTAATTTTAACCTTGATTGGAATTTCTTTATTGCTACTTTTGTGAAACTTACGGTCAAAATTTATATTTCAATTATTATAGTCGACTTTTACAAGTTACTTTTATTTTTCATCTGCCCAAACAAGCTTATTTCACTTTTAAGTTACTGAAAAATTGTTTTATCATCGGTTGGTTTTTTAATATTATAAATAACCGTATAAAAAGAAAAATATTAATGATTACGCAATATTAGTGTATTGTAGCTATAAATTAGTCAAATTAAATTTTTATTTTTCACATTCAATGTATTGCAAAAATTCAATTGTAAAGCGCAAAGTTTCAAAGTAATTTATGTATTATAAAATTATCCTGTCTAAACTCAAAAACTTTTTACATCACTCATTACATCGCACTGTATTTTGTAAAATATTTAGTGCACACAAAATAGCGAAAGTTATAAAAGTAAATATGTTATGTATTTTATATTGTATTTTCTATATAACGTTTGTAAAAATTCCTACTAACTTAATTTTTTTTATGCAAAATAAATGTAATTCTATAAAATAATAAACGTGTTATTCACTTACCAGCTATTCCGACGAGCAGCTCAGCAAACTCGAGATAGAATTAGCGGCAAAACGCTTATGAATTCGGCACTACCGCACACCGTATCAGCGCGAAGAAACTGGTGAAGTTACGATGTTGAGAGAATAGAGAAAGGGAGTTGCCCTCTCGCTCTCTCAACCACACATCGCCGCCATGTTTCCCGCCCCGGCGGTGATACCAGCCTTTTCATTTTATACCCTATTAAATTTTTATTATATGTATAGATAATATATTTTTTTTCTTTTTATTGGGTGAATTAACGAAATTAATTCTAGTTATGTGACGATTGTTTATATGTTTTTATCAATTATCGAAAAAACACAGATGTAAAAAACTCTTAACTACAAATGGGCCTAATTGAACAGAATTGGGATTTTTATTTTGTACCTAAATTATTTCTGGGACACAAGTTTATGGTTAGTTTCTCGTATCTCAAAAAGTACAAAACATAATTTTATTTAGTCTTTTTTTTTATTACAGTGAATGAAGAGACGAGCATGGCATTCCACTGCTTTCGCCATCCTGAGATATAAAACGTTAACTCTTATTCTGCAATGTCCGTCAAGCTGGAACACAACAGTGAATTTACACTGCCGGCTGTTTAGCTCAGGCAGCCTCCCACATAGGAGAGACCTACCACCTGTAAAAGTCTGCTCTTTAATAATATACTCCTTCTTTTGTCGTACTGACAATGAACACCTAAGCCAGATGAATGCGTCGCAGATTGATATCGTAAATATGATATATAATAAGCTGTAGGCCAATTCACGTAATTAAATAAGTTCAGTTGCAGTGCAGTTGCAGTTAAGTTTCGATCAAAACAGCCCGTTTTGTATTCTCGTAATTTAGAATAACCGCTGTCAGATACGCTCGCGTCAAGTTCGCGTCACGCGATCGCTGTAGCGTATTCTACGGCTGCGCGTTTTATACATGCGTGATTCAGATCGCAACCTGATTGGTAAATTACCTATTCATTTTGACGTCTCCAATGACAGTTTAGTCCCACCAACGTGCAGCACATGCGCAGTTTATGCATATCTTACGCGCAGCTAAACAATTACAAGAATACCATTTTGACGTACGTACGATTAAGACGTAAACCTAATCGAAACTGCATCGAAACTTGATCGGCGCGTCAATAAATTACGTGAATTAGCCTACAGATCAAAGTAACGAATAAATTTCGAAAGACCTGAAGAAAAAGGGAATACTGTCAACGTCTTTTCAAATGACATTTAATATTTCGGTCATGGGATAATAATAATAATATATGGAACTCCCAACTTAGAAGACTTATCCTATACGAGAAAGTAGAGGACAGAAAAACAAGGGACCTATTTGCTCGACGGATATCGCAGGAATAAAGCATGAAAATATCTAATTGGCTAATACCTCCATAGATGACGAGCAAGGTAGTTGATACGCAATGCTCTAAAGTGGTTTAACTTAACCTCAGTATAGTGGAAACTTTAAGCTGGCAATAATTTGAGGTTCACAGGAAATGGAAATATATAATTTAGTGCCATCTTTCGTCATTGTTAAGAACAAAATGATGTGCAAAGGTTTTCAAATTATGTTCAGTTTGTACTCGGTAGATGGTATTTTCTCTAAAATTTTTTAGTCAATGGGAGTAATATATTTTGTCCATAAATCTGATAAAATAAAAGTGTCGGTACAACTTTTGGTCTTAATTTTTTCCGTCTAGACCCCTTTCGCAACTTCGTTCCAAAAATATACAATGAAAAAAAAACTGAGACTGACTGATTGATCAACCACTAGATGAATTTAGCTTAAAGGAGAATGGACAATGGACTTCAGCCTACTTGGAAAGGTCTTTTTAATGCTACAAATCACACGGCGACCAGCCTCAAAATTCTCTTGTCTATTAAAAAATAGCGCAACAATCAAAGTATTTATGTATAATATAGACTCCAGCTTATTGACCAACAACGACGAGGGTAATGTCATTCGAAAGCTCTTTTTATTTGCTGCAACTTCTTTGATGAGAAATAACTTATTTTTATGGTATTGAACTAAATGTATTATACAAATACTATTGGAAAAAAATACAAGCAGTACTGGCATTTTAAATTGCATAAGCGGGTGGGGAGTGTCGGGTTTTTAAGGAACAAGCTTGAAAATTGAAACATTATTTACAAAAGTGAGCTTTTTTTCCATTGTGATAATATTAGTGTAACATTGTTATCGGTGTAATTTTCACTTTACAAACAGACTGTTGTGTTTCTGGCCACTTTACGGTCACGGAAAAATATGCATAGATACGATGACTTTTCTCTTGTCAATTCTATTAAAAGATTTATACAAGAAATGTAGTTTACTTACAATAATTATTAGTATATGATACAGATACCTTCATTTTATGTATAAGTGTTCAAGTAGAAGATTATGAATAAAGATTTTGAATTAGTTTTTTTTTTACTTTATTTGATACTTAAATTGCCAAAAAATAATGTTCTTTAATAACGTATTAAATTCATGTGACTTCTCACGTGACTAAAATACTCTTTAACACTATCCTCAAGAAGGGCACCTTTCAATTCAACAGTGGGCTTGATACTGTATTAGAGCGAGCCTGTCGTCATATCGGGCACAAATTTCAATTTAATTCCAATTCCAATCCAATTCTCAATTGTAAAAAAAGATACTTAAAATAAAGCGAGACAGAGATACAATAACTAATAAGGTTGAAAATAATGTGTTGTAATTATATCTTTATCACAAATAAATAATGTGGAGACTCTTGGTTTTTTGTCAATTTGGACATTAAAATTTCAGAGGCGGGAGACGGGGGTGATATAGATTACCTGATAAGAACTATTTAAATTAACAGCTATACTTATACAAAGTCACAAGCATAAGCAACTTTCATTAAAAAAATACATAGGGTTCCGCGCAGACTATACTCATAAATAAAATTGAAATTTCACAGTTTGGTGGTGGATTTTTTTACGGGAGTGCCGACTTTTTAAGAGATAATTTTATTCTTAGGTACTTAACGTAGATTGATAATGACGAATTATAAGGTTAAAGGATTTTTATGTTGTAAGTGTCGATAAGGAGATAAATGTTTGTTAATAAAGTACGTAATAAGTGATATAATTTGTCCAACAGGGTAATCACAAATAAATAATTATGTGATTCGTGGTTGTACATTTTTCTTATTTTGAGAAAAATAGGGGGGTGAAATAAGGTATAGGGCAGTATATATCGAATTTTAAGTATAATAAAGTAAGTAAGTAAAGAATGTAAAATATATTGTAAATACAGTTAATCACGCAGACAAAGTAACGGGCAAAAGCTATTATTTCAATAATATTTAAATTTTCAAGCTTATTCCTTAAAAACGCTGGGTGTTAGGTGGAGGGTAGGGAATTATAGCTATAGTCGTTCTATTTATTTATTGTTTTCGTCGACTGGTGAAATAGTATTTTTTCTTTGCGGTCTATATTGCTTGATTATTTCATCCCATCGATGCAATAACGCAATCCCTTAGTCACTGTTGTATGGTCGATATATGGTCTTTCGGAAGAATGTCGATGAGAAATATTTAGCGTTCCTATTTCTAAGTTTCACACGGTGAAAGCTGGCCAAAGCGTAAAACTTCCTATCACGCTTTGCTCAGCTTCCGCTCAGTTCTCTTCACTCGGCTAAGGTTGTTTTCCACTCCGGTGTATAGTGATGAATCTAGGATTCATCCAGTGTTATGTTTTGATGCAAAAAATCCTTTTTATCCCGCGTAAAAAGCCCCAAACAGCACTCCGAATCATTAAGTCTTTATTGTGTTGTTACACTGTGAGCAAACGCAGCATCCACATTTGAATTATTTTTTTCATGCCCAAATTTTCATGCACGGTTACAAAATTGTAATTTTTGATCTCTTTAAGATGTCAGCCAATTTTTGCAATCTAAATTACTTATCAGACACAAAAAAAAAAAATTTTGATTATTTCTCGAACGTTACCAATAATTATCTCAAATTGCGACTTGGGCTGTCCATCACTTCTGTTGTTTATTGACCGCGTTTAAAATATGTTTATCATAGGCAAACAGTGGTACCGATCAGTATTGTTCCCGGTAATGCTAAATCATTACTTTGCTTGAATGGTGATTTTTTTATTCCATAACAAGGGAGTTACTCTTTGATCTGAAACGAAGTTGGAATATTTACTCCGAGAGAATGTGCTGGGCTGTTTCTACTGGACAGTTGTCACAATGGTGACTACATGGAACTAATATTATGCAACAAGGTTATTGTTGCTTAGTATTAGTTCCAATATCCTTAAAGAAACGGCCTTTATTGCCAGTGGGTGTATGTCAATTTTTTTATCACTGCGTAGAAATTAAAATCTGGTATAAATTAAATACTATTATTTATTCGAATATTAAAAACGTGTTGACAATGTGCTGGACGCAACGGGGTTCTAAATAAAAGAGTAGCACATGACATAGTCACTTATAAAAACAGCTAATGCACACAATGTATGCCACTCATGGAGTTTATACGAAAGTAGCTTAAAACCTTCATGAACCGCTACAATTTAGAAAAGTTTCAAAGGGTTTTTGCAACTATATTATATGTCGGCGCCGCCGAAGTAGCACTGACATCTGCTGTCGGATAGAGCGACAAGCGGTCACTCTGACGGAGCATCGTCCATTGGCGCTGCGGGCGCTGCACTTTAAAATGCGCGAGCGACCGAGGCACCACGAGAACGACGAATCGTCATATTCCGGCGCAATCATTGATTAGTTTTGATTTATTTTATGTTGGACTGTTAACTAGTGAATTATTATATCGTGATTTCCATGAATTTCAGTATTTCAATTACTTTCTGCCAATCCTGATGAACATAACCTCTTCACCCAAGATGGAAGAAAATGATGTTGGCCGTCGTGTGCTTACATATATTACACTAGCTTCTGCCCGCAAACTTCGTCTGCGTGATTAACTTTATTTGAAATTATCTTTATTTTGTATTTCTCATCCCGTCCTGTTATATCCCGCCCATGCCGTCTGATTCTCACTTAAGGCATGTAATCCAGTCCCATCCCTATGAGTATAAAAAGTAACAAATATATTGGAATTCCTTCTTCATCCCACGGGAACACTTAATTTTTCGGGATAAAAAGTAGCCTAAGTGTCATCGAAATCGTTTTTGAGTTCATTGCGCACAACCGTATAGACAAACAAACAAACTAACAGACAATAATTCTAAATATCATTGTTTTGCGTTCTATTACGTTAATACAGACTCCCCATATTAGTTTTTCTCATATATCTTCCATAATACTAAGAAACAAGTTTTTAAGTTGGACTTGTACCTATATTACTGTGAAAACCGCATCTCATTTCGTCTTGTTGTTTTTGCGTTATGCGCAAGTAAATAAAAAGAAACACCCTGTACGTAAATGAAATATATACCAGTTTTCAAGTTGTACTTGCACCAATATAACTGTGAAAATTGCATTTCGTTTCGTGCGGTAGGTTTTGAGTAATGTGTAAGCAAACGAAAAGAAACAACCTGTACGTAAATGCAACATATACCAGTTTTTAAGTTGAACCTGCACCAATATAACTGTGAAAATTGCATTTCGTTTCGTGCGGTAGTTTTGGCGTGATGCGCAAGCAAACATACAGACAGACAGACAGACAGACAAAATATGTAAAAAAAATTGTTTTGGCTTCTGTTGCTGTTATAAAGACCCCTCGCGTTAAAATTTCTTATATATCTTCCATGTACAGACATCGACCATTTACATTTTTATTATATGTATATAATAGATTTGAATTAGGTTATTTTCAAAAAAGATGTTCCCATATACAAATCGTTCTTCTTTTAAAAATAAGTTTGTCAATGGATTATAGATTTTTTCATGAGTTTTTAAAATCCACCACACTTTTCGACTTACTCTGTATTATTAGAAACCAGACGTAATGATCTCAATATGGAAATAATTTTATAGAACTCAAGAAGAAAGTCAAATTTCAAATAAAAACAATACAATAAAGCTCACCAAAGTTTTATTTTGGACGAAAAAAGATAAAATTTTAAATTTATGTATATTAATATTTATAATATATTTTTTAAATAATGTTAACAATGTTCACTATAACGAGAACTAAATAAAAAATTCACCGCCATCTATAGAAAATAGTTCAAACTGTTAAGTAAATCAGTTGACTGTAAGCTCAAGTTAGAAGTAGTACTCACCAATTACGATAGATGTCTTGTAGCAGCACGGAACCCTTAAATGTCAACCGGATAAACCCATTGTTGTTTTATAATAAAGTAATGTAACAAATTTAAAAAAAAATTGAGAGAATGTTTTTCTTTTTAAATTGGTCCGTATGTCATCGAAAGGTAGATACAACACATCTACCTTAAGTTGGTGTGTGGCGAAAATCGGAACTATAAATAAAAGCAAGAAATATAATATAAATAAAATATAATACGCTTTGCTTTACTTACGCTTACCTACGTAAACCGCCGATTGTTCCACTTATTTTATTACTTAGTTAACTTTTTTGCTGGTTTTTCTTCTTTGCATATTATTCTTGCTATTAACACTTAAAAACATAAACGAGTCACGAAGATAAATGTATAATGGGATGAAAGTAACAAGTTGTTAGTTTCGTCCCTACATTTCAAGTTTTATGATTTTGACAAACCTATGACCATATAAAATGATCTAAAAAAACCTTAGGTAGGTAGTTATCATAGGTTACACCGTTAAGGCAAGAGGAATACAAGTAGTTGTGTTATTTTACTACAAGATTAAACCGACTATAAAAAAAATAAACGCAGTTGATAAAAACGGCGATAATTTACTTCGGGGGTATTTTGCAGCATCGACTATCTACAACCAAAATCTTATGGCTGTTTTATGAGCACATCTTAGGTAATGAAGGAATTACTTATGTCCGTCATACAGCACACCAGGGTAGATTTTTTTTTCTAAAATTAAATTGTTACTTTATTTCCGCGTTACTTTCGCCGCTGGTCTACTTGTTTTTTACGGCGCTATGCAGATTTAACATCTTAGTTGAAGAAACTATCAACATTTTAACAATTTATTACCTAAAGATTGCCAGTGGGAGTAACAAAATGGCCCAATTGCGATTGAAAAAAATATTCAAATCCATGGTCAACAGTCAATGCCACTATTGATCTCGAAGAAGCAGCACTTTTTATACTTTTAATAAATGAAATAAAAAATTAAAGAAAACCGACATGATGAAAAATTTGAACACCGTTACCTTTGTCGAGAAATTAAGAAAATTTCGTGTAACAGTACACCAAGTGCTGTTTCTTCAAGAGCCATGGTTAACAATTAGAGTGACTATTCCAATTAAATACTATTCTTTTGAATTTCAATTTGCAACAATCCTACAATGTATGTCGGTATAAACCTGGGGGCCGATTTATGCCAGTCATGTTTTAGGATTTGTTTACGGGCCGAGCGCAGTAGAATGCTATAAACTTTTTCTGTTGCTCACGCCGGGCGCACAATCACAATGGTGTTGTGTGTAGAGGATCCCGTAATGAATAATCAGTATTACGTATGCAAGGCTTTAGGAAGTGCGGTAACCGTTCTAGACTCTCATAAATTTTATTGCGCCGTGTTAAAAATGGAGACCAAAAGGGTTATCTCACGAAATGTTGGATTACTCAGGGCCCGTCTATGAATGTTTTGATTGAATAAACCTCTAGATAGGCTATTGTGAATGCCCGGATTTTATGGTTTTGTGGAAAAGCAGATTGTTTATTACAACTTTTACCGCAGTAAAAGAACTTAATTCTAACCTTTTATACCCATTTCAACAAGTAGATAATAATTTTTTTCGTTTTACTTCGTATTTAAATGTGTGGAAACGAAATTGTGTATCTGCTAACATAAAAAATCTTATACGGTGTCACAAATCTAATCATACAAAATAAATTAATGCGAAAGTACCCTACACCGGCTAGTTTACATCTTGGTGTTCGCTTCCATATGACAGACGCCGAGACAGTGGCGTAGCAAGGGAGGGCGGCGGGGGCGGCCTGGTGACTAAAATAGAGGAAGAAAATAATAAAAAAATCGCTAGGACAGCTCTCTTTTTCACGAATTCCCCCACAATAACTAGCTCAGCGCTAAGTGTACTTGCTTTTCTCAAAATAACACTTCGCTATTGGTTTTGGCCTGATGATAACGGACCAGACATTTAACATACCCGCAGTTTACTACTTTTACCCTAAAATAATTTGTCAAACTGATAAAGTACACTTTCATTAGATATAAACTTACACACTCACCACATTATTTGCTCTAAAGTCTAAACTACAAGATGATCAAAAACCGGAACACAAGAAATGGTATTTTTGACGAAAATATTAGTACGTTATATACAAACTCTTTAGCTTTATATATAACTTTAGATTAACATTGATTTATCGATGATTTTTGGCGCGATTTTAACTGAGAAAAAACAAAAATATGTAATTTCATTTATTAACGCGATGTAAAAATGAAACTTGTGCATTGTTTTTGAGTTGCCACTTGCCACCATCTACTCCCGCACTGGGTGCCACCCAAGGTAGCTACGGCACTGCGGCGAGGCAACAACCGCGTCAAACGCAAAGGATGAATGGAACTTGACGTGTTAAGCAATGAATTATGTGAAGCCTGAGCGCGATAGATCTTTATCCTGTGAAATATTTTTGCAATCTGAAAATCTGTTTTGAGAATTGCAATGTGATTCGAATTCTATCATCTATTTATTGTGTCTGTACCAGTGATGTAATGGCTAACTGAATAAACTAGAGTTGTTATGTTCACTTACTGAGAAAGAAGATTGTTTTAAACATATAATGAGTTGGGGTTTTGATTCAACAACGATATGACAATCCTATCGCTATTAATATAAATTGTATAAATTTGCCTTTTCCTGTTCGCCGAGCTTTATTGCCTTAACAAACAGAATAGCTTCAAATTTCACTTGTACTCACATGACTGCTATTCGCTTATATAATAAATGTCAGTATTTCCCTTCATACCATGTCACTATTGGAGTAAAATCATACATTTTGTATAATTCATTAAAAAAAAATTGGTATAAAAAACACCAAGAAATTTTGATAAAAAAAAATTCCTAGCCCTCGAAATATTTTGGATTGGTATAGTAGTGTCTACGTGGTAATGTTTTTTATTATTTCAGAATTTATTGTATTTTCTGAACACCATGCAATAAAGTTTGGGTAGAAAGTTGTGAACTCTCATCTAAGTCGGCAAAGAAACTATTTGAGGTAAAGTTTTAAAGTTGAAATAAGTTGGAAGGAGCATATCCTCTTAAACAACAATGGTTCAAAGGAGATTTCGTCTACCAAAATTTCATGCTTGAATATGAAAACGTGTAAGCGAAATTCATTTGCTTTAAATGACAGACGTAATTTTTTATTATACTACTCGGATAATAAGTTGGAAATATCTGTGAACCTAGCTGGAATTCGGTTCACATTTCATTTTTTTATGTTCACCTATCTACTTTGTTAGTTTACATTAACAACGTTTCGAGATTGATGCGAATTCTTTTTTTATTCTTTTTTCTATTTTAATTCAATTTGTTTAACCTATATTTTGAATTTGCTGAACTTATGTTTCAATGACGTCAATTATTCAGGTTCACAGATATTTCCGACGAGTAATAAAAATATTTTCCTTGTTTCTGTCATACAATTTGGCAATGACACTTATGAATATCTAAGATTTGCCCCGAGCTCTATTGACTGGCAAAAAAAGTGTCGCTATGTCATTAGATCTCGAAATATTTGCAAACAAACATAAATATTATCATAAAATGGATTTTTTTTACAATCAAGCAAAATTTAGACTCCTGTTTCCTTAAGAATAGGCACAAGGCAAAATAGTTAGTACAAACAATGTAGCGATTATTTAAAAATGATTTGACGCGTGAACTAACAAGCCCGTTTTTCAATATCACCGCGCGCCACAGTTCGTCACGTCAAATACCGAAGCTTTCAAGTATTAACAAGGTGTGGGGCCGAAGTAAGTCTGGTCGTGACACCCGTCTTCACTGGAGGTACTAATGAGCCTCTTACCTCGTTACACGCTCACGAAAAAAAACTGCCTTTCATCTAGCTTCCGAGGACGTTTATTGACGAGCACCAAGTTTAAAATAAACATGGTGCAATGATAGAAATAACGCAATATTGTGCAGGAAACTATAAAAGACACGATGGAGTTCCTGCACTTATACTTTTAAAAAACCTAGCCAGGGATAAAAAATTAATGGTGGAAAAAAAACATTTATGTTTCATAAGAAAGTTCGAATATTTATTGAAAATTAGTATTTATTCATGTACTATTGTATTTTTTTATAAGGTTTTTAATTTCATCATTTTTTGATTGATTGATTTGATTTTAATTATATTCGGTCATTAGACCTGCCTTTTGGCCACAGGTTAAAACTACTAATAACCTACTACGAATATTAGATTTACTGTCTTCTCAAAGGGATAGTGTCTAAAGACAAACAATTAAGAAAATCACAAAATTCATTTCAAAATACAAATAGTAGTAAATTAAAATTCTATTGAAAATGTTAGCTTTATGACGTAAACGATGTGTTCACAACTAAACTAAACAATAATGCAACAATCATGTAGGCAGCTTAATTGAAGCCGTTTTTAATAGAGCGTACGAACATTAACCCGCTGGTAACAAACGGCATTCCAGAATTTTCAATTAAGTAAATATTCATTTATTAAATTACATACTTGGAATCTGCAAACGCGTTTAACAACATGCTCGCAAATTAGATTGCGATGCATTATGGGAGATATATTATTGTGGGTTGTAATACTCGCCATTGCATTATTTCGGCAGTAACAGACCTACTATGCATTCTCCTGTAAGTAACTGCTGAATTCTCTTTAAGTAAACATGCTCTGTTGTATAGGATTATTGAGGTAGGAATGACTAAGTAGGTACTTATCTTACTCTTACTATGTATCTTACAGAAAGCTCTTAGATATTTCAAAGCGAAGATGGGATTTGATCTTTACGAGTCTACGTGGATTTGTGAGTGTGAATGCACAAAACATGTTAAAAATGTGCTTCTATTGTTTATCAATATTCGGAAAATTCAGTCAAAATCCACATAAAATCTTCAGCGTTTTTACTCAACAAACATTTTTGAAGCACTCCTTGTTAATAAACAATATCAACGTAAAAAAAAAAACAAAAGGATTACTTAATGGCACAATTTTGTATAATAGCGTAGATTAGATCAATAAAAGAGAATTGCTTTTGGGTTAAAGCTTCGAGGAGAGGGCTCGTTATTGGCCACAATATCTGTAATATTGTTACCACTCGTGTTGACTCAGTGAAGGCTAATCGATGTGACGCCTTATTACATTTTATCAGAGAGAGGAGAAAGGAACCACTTCCGCTTAAAAACATTGTACATCTCATATACGTTACTACACTAACGGGAAACTAATCGGTATGTGATATTAAACTCATAGATGATGCTCACACACATGTATTCATCTTTTGTTTAGTTCAAATATTTTTATTTCCTCTTTGATCAATACTTGGTGTACTGCTTTACCTTAAAGGTGAGAAAAAATATTTGCTTCCAACTCCATCTATAAATTTTCATTGTGATTGAATTTATATTCACAAAAATATTAACTAAAACCATGGATGTGAATGAATACATAAAATATTCATCGCTATAAATTACGAAACTCTAAAATTAACCTTATATATGCCTTAAATAAATATTACAATATTCTAAAGGAATTAAAACCCTGAAATATATTTCAATTTCCATTCATTTTAACTTGAGTTCGTCGAGAAGCCAGTGGAAACAATAGGTAAGTCTTAATTACACAGATAACCTCGATACTCGATTTCACGAACTTCTTTCGATTCCTCTACGAAGAGGATGAAAAGTTTCGTTAGGTAGAAATAAAATCGGAATGTGACTTTCCACACAAGCTATTACAGCTCAAGGCAAGATTGCGTCTTGGAAAATAATACTCGATAAAAAGGTTAAGATATTTTGAATAATAAAATTACAATTACTCATTACTATTTACATAAAATAAGTTTATAATTTTCTATGGGACTAAAAAATTTAATTACACATTGAATGAAGCGGATTGCGACATATTATGTATATTAAGTCTCCTCTATTCGCTTCCAAGTAAGGTAATTTTTATAGACTGTCGTTTGCTTTTAGTAACGTTTATTGAATTTTGCAAAGGGTTAACTGCTCCTAATTGCTTAATTGAGGGAAAGGTCCATCTTCGAACCTTTTGCCTTTGTCTTACTTAACGAATTATATGGGGCGGTTACACGTGGTTTTATCAACACATAGTGAAGCTAAGTTTAAACACCTTTGGACTAACTTTATTTACACGTACGAACTTGTACAAGAGTTCAAAGAAGGATTTGTTGCGTATTTTTGTAACAGTTATCTGATATTTTATTGAAAGTGTCTTCGTAGACAGATAAATGTTTTATTTTTTATTCTAACACAATAATTTAAATTCGGCTACTATGAACAATATTGAATTGATTGAATTGATGCACATACTAGCATGCTTCAACATTGTACTAATATTTAATATATGATATGTGTTGCTCTGTTCTTAATAAATACCACAGGGAGGGGCGCGTTTTGCTACGAGAACCCTAATATGAAACTCTTGGAAGCTTTTGTGAGGCTTCATGTGTAATTGGTTTTGATGTTCTTCGCCCTGCTCTATAATATGGTTAATTTAATACTAGTAGCGGACTCGGTTCCGCCCGGGTACTTTGCGTCCTGTCCACATTAGCATCATATTATTTCCCGTACTGTTTATTTATAACAAAACTCAATGCCGTCCCCTATACTGCTTTTCTCTTCCCATCCCGTTATATCACGCCCTGTTCCGTCTCATTTTCACTCAAGGCATGTAATCCTGTCTTATCCTATCCCTTTCGAGTTTAGAAAAGTATCAAATATATTTGAATTTCTTGCCCATCCCACGGGAAAACTAAATGTTTCAGGATACAAAGTAGCCTTTGTGTTAATCCAGGGTGACAGCTACATCCATACCAAATTTAAGCGAAATTGATTTCTGAGTTTAGCGTGCACAAAGACACAGACAGACAGATAAACAGACAAAAATTCTAACAATTATTGTTTTGGGTTCTAATACGTTCAAATAGTCCTCCTTTTTAGGATTTCTCATTTTTCTTCCATGTACAGACATCAATCAGTTATTAATTTATTATATGTATGTATAGATGAAATAAAGTAATTCCCATATGAATTAATCGACGTTGAGTTTGTTATTAAACTTTAACTGCTCTATGCCGCTATTGCTGCTTTATCGTTTATTTTCCCGATTCAATTTTTTAGGAAAAATACTAGTTACATTTCACAGCCTAGTAGTTATTCATTCCTACCAACATTCTATAATAAAATTTAAAGTAACGCAATTCATACAAATTACAAGGAATTACATTAGCTTTTTGTATTCTGCATTTATCTCGCCGGTGGAAATTATCCAGTTTCCGTAGAAAATTGAAGGTAGAATGCTACATCGTGCCGACTCGTCACGTCGCCAGTGTCAAATAAAATAACAGATTATCGAACGGGGCCCGTGCGTCGAATAACAAACCGGTAATGGCTAAAGCGGTTTCGGTTAAGGAGGCACGTTGTTCAACTTAACTAACTTCGTAAAGTATGTTAATTCTGAAAAAATGTTTTCAGATTTTAACTTTTATCAAATATAAGTACCTATGAATATTTCATTTAAGAATAACACTGAATGTTTATTGGGAGCTCTGTGAAAATTGTTTTTGGTGATGCTAATGTCAAAGTAGTTTAGACTTGGCAAAGATCGAATAATCACCGAGCTGCAAGCGACTTGAAATAATCTTCTACATATATACACAAGCTCACGCCTTTTCCCAGAACACCCACATTTCGCCTTGTATGTTCCGTCCCACGATATGATAGGGGGCGAGCCTATCGCCATATCGGGCACTGATTCTTGACTCCGGGCTATTAATGAAAAGAAAAACCCAATATCACTCTGCCTAACCCGGAATTCGAACCCGAGATCTCAGCTTTGTAGTCGTACCGTAGTACAACTACGCCATCGAGGCAGTGAAATAATCTTCTGTTGTCTATGAAAGTAAAACAAAGCAATATTTAAATTGACTCATCGATATAAATCGATTCAATGGGATTAGCATAACTCTTTCGCCTGAGAACAAACAGTGTCGGTGTATTTATCCGTTTGCAGTAAAAGTCCGAGTTTAAATCTTGCTGGAAGTCGCGGATCGGTTGCTTTTTCTGATTATTAAAACGTCTTAAACATTCACTTAACTTCTCGCAAGACGCTGCAGTTTTACACTGCTCCGCAACTCAATTAAGCCCTTTAGAAATTTATATTGAACTGAACGACAGCACTTATCAATATTGAATTTATTCCCTCTATTGTCTGTGTTTCGTAAGGAAGAATTAAGACATTTTTTATTAATCTCAACCATATTATCATAAACTTGCGATTTGATATATTTATTCAATGTATATTATACGGTACGTATGTAAATTCATGTGAAGTAGTAGATAACTGCAATGAGATTCTACTCATTCCTCTCATGACGTGGATTTTATTGGATATCCATACATCATACATAGAAACATTCATTTTTATAAGAAAATTCCTAGTTTTTCTTTTGTCTATTAAAGTTTTATGCCCGTGGTCTTAATTAATTGTTGGCATTTAACCCCACCGTCATTACCTTCAGCTGTACACCTTCACCTTCATCACCGACAGCAAGACTGCTGTCTTAAGTCTGCCCCAAAAAATCAGTTAACTAAAATCGTGGCAAATGCACAAGGATAGTTATAAATGTCACATCAAATGTGAAGGTGTGGTACACAATTGTATTAGTTCAAATTAATAAGAGTCGTCCATATCCTTTTTTTCAAAGAGTGAAAAGAGCCTATGTATTTAGCGTATCCGCTGCTAGCATTACTAGCTTTTTTCTCACTTTTATATTGAAAATAGCTCGCTTTTCTACCATTAATGCGAGGGCAATGGCCACGATATCAATACTTTTAAATACGCATTTTGAGTTTATTTTTGCTTAGTCTATATCTATATCAGCCCATATACGTCCCACTGCAGGGCACGGGCCTACTCTACAATCGAGAGAATCGATTGAGAGTGGTTAGGCCATATAGTCCACCACGCTGGCCTAGTGCGGGTTGGCGGACTTACATACCGTAGAAATTCTTTAAAATCGCTACGGTATGCAGGTTTCCTCACGATGTTTTCCTTCACCGTTAAAGTGCGTGGTGATTGACTATCAATACACACATAACTCCGAAAAGTCAGAGGTGTGCCCTGGGATTTGAACCCGCGACCACCGTGAACATGTAGGCAGCCGCGTCTGGTCCGTTACCAACAGGCCACCACGCACTCATATTTGCTTAGTGAATATGATTATTTTAATTTCAAGGTTTTTCTCTTGTTTCCATAGCGTTGTGTATTTTGCTTAAAAGCTTTTTTCCGAGACTAACAAAACAAAGTTTTTTTATCTGAGTTCTCGGGGCTTAATATCATAGGTAAAGATGTGCGAATAATTTTATTCTTGTGGCTGAATAGATAGATAGATAAATATAATATAATGATTTCTAACTGAATTTGCTGCAAGTGTGAGACACTTTTGGTCATTTTTATCAAATAAAATTACATGGCAGCGAGTCTTATCAACAATAATAGGTGGCCTTTATAATTGGCGCCGTACCAATCTCTCTAAGAAAACCGATGCCAAATCTCCCTCCATTTATTAGATAACTAAGACCTCAATAATCCATCATATTATTTTCTCCTTCTTATACATACCGTAAAATCTTCTAACCAATAATAATCTTTCGGTCCCAACCTGCGTATCTCATGGCATCAATCACGACAGGGTCTATCTCACTGCGTACACCGTGTACCATACACCCGGATTTGTTAATTGAGACCCGAGTCGTATCATCGAGAAGCTATGTTCGACCCGGCCATCTTTATTAAAGTGGTGGCGCCCAGGGCGATCGCGCTGCATGTCACATAGCTTGGTAACATTTTAAAGTAATGGACAATATTGTTTCAATTTAAAAGTCATAATATACAAAATTGTCGCTAGATGGCGGTAGGATCGATAACATCTGCCGTCCCCAAACATAGCTACATTACGAAAATTACATAAAAAAACTTGTCTGTTCCAAAGGACCATTTTGAATATACAAATAACATTACCGGACTTGGAATCAATGCGTTAAAATACATAAAAATTATCGCTCGTGTTTGGAAATGAATCATTTTAAATACAATTTTAAGTTATTAAAATTTCAGAGTTTCGATATATTGTTAATGTCTCGACTTTGATACGATTATAACTTACTTAATTTTACCAACCTAAATATGATATTAGGAACAAAATGTAACCGTTATTATGCTTAAATGCGAAACAATGAGCGTTTTGGCGCCAATATTGATCCATTTTGTGGTACGACCGTACTGGATCCGAAAGGAATCCAATTAACTTAATGGGTACTGGATCCCAGCACATCATGCCACAACATAAAAACCAACACAGAGTGTATACTGCGTCTTGTTTTAGCCGTCTTGTCTCGTAAATTCTATAGCGCAAAACATTTATATAAATAGCAGTGTTCAAAGAAATGTATTTCTCATGTTCTTCATGTACTTATAATTAGCCTTAAAAAGTTTATTAATTTCAATATATTATAATATATAATCATACATTTTACCATTTAAATAAAGAAAGTGATATTTTTTTTTTTAAAAACATTAAAAAAGCACAAATTTTTGTGAATTCTCTTAAAACGGATGCTAATATTTATAAATTGACTAATGTCAAGTATTTACAGTACACCATGACTAAGATTTTACATGAAATCAGTTGACCGGTGTAGACCAATAAATCAGCCAAGGAGCATAACATCACCTTAATAAAACACTGAAACTAAACTTGTAATAATAATTAATTAGTTAAAAAATCGTTATTCAATGAAACTTACAGTGTAGTATTATTATGTTTAAAATGTAATACACAAAAATTATAATTGTTATTCCTGACATTATAATTAAAATATAGTTTTACTGTTCATATGCAAGTAATTTATTATCGCAGGACTGCTACCTTCTGTATGCACTTCTATTTTGTCCCGCATACACTGTTATGGGTCGCTTAAAAGCTTTCAGTAACAGCCGATTCCTTCGGATGATCAATGTGAAGTTAATACATGTAATGCTTTTTTCTACATCACTATTCTTATCAGCCCAAATATATTTTCCTACTATTTTTCAAGAGCCTCCCTTCATTTTTTAAGGGTTTTAGCCTCATGATACACTTGTCAACTGATAGAGAGATTCATATTATTTATTAACATAATTTTTTACTGCAAATTTACTGCTAAATTATGTCATTGGACTTCAAATTTTGACATCATATTTGAAAAGTCCTGGCTCCAATAACGAATTGTTTTCCGTCAAAATATCGGATGAGTTTAGAAACTGCATGAGAAAATATAAACATACATTCATTGTTAAGAGGACTATATTCATTTTGGTTTTATAATATTTGCATAAAATTTTGTCAAATGTTGGAACTATTGTACACATATATACAAGCAGTAAACTTCAACGAGGGTCTTATAACGTTATAACGTCTATCAACGAAGTAGTGGCAATAAATAGCCTGCTTGACTTATTTTCCAGCAATGTATGTGTCAATGACATTTGCAACATCATTTTACTCTAATAAACATACCTACTTTCCTCGAAAATGAAATTATGAGTACTTAATACGCTGCTTCATTAAGTCCATAATTCTTAACTAAACCCTAGATAAATAGATTAGATATTTATTTTGTTTTTAATCAGGCACGGCTTAGTTAAGACGTCAGTGTTCACTGTAATGTGTAAGTTAAGCAGTTGTAAGTTTATCCATTACTCAGAATGTAATCAAAGTATTTAAATTGCAAATACTTTCTATGGTATCGTTCAAAGTTTCATTCTAGTTTGGAATTTCAATAATAAATACCTAAATATTTACTTTGTGTGAATCATAGGCATGAGGGTGGAACTGATAAATAAATTCGACTTTAGCGTTCATACCAAAATAGCTCAGGGGTACAGCGCGGGTCTCGTTCGCCCGAGGTCCCTGGTTCGAATCCAGGTTTCGGAATTAAAAACAAGTTAACCCTTTTTTAACATTTATTATTTCTCTTTATTTATTTTACTATTTTTTTACATTTTTACATATATAATAAAAAATCAAAATACATATAAAAATATAAAAAAAAGAGATTAACCCAACGATGGCGAGGCTCGAGACCCAAGCCACCGGTGGTTAGGACCCCAAAGTGAGGAACCTCCTCACTATACGTGCCGTGTCAAGCAATACTGCCTTCTGAATCTGGCTCATGACCCAACGGCCCATTGAGAGCCTCTGGAGATGTTGGTCGAGGCTCTTTGGTATCAATCCATGTGCAGAAACAACAATCGGGACAATAATTGTTGAGTCGACATTCCACAATTCAGTAACCTCGTGTGCCAAATCTAAATATTTTGTCAATTTATCTTTTTCTGCTTTAACGAGGTTATCATCATGCGGAATGGTGACGTCAACAAGTATTGCCCGGCGCGCCAATCGATCTATTATCACAATATCAGGCTTATTGGCAACAATAGTCCTGTCTGTGATAACAGACCGATCCCAATACAGCGTAGCATGACCATTTTCAAGAACTGGTTGGGGAACATACTGGTAATATGGCACTTCAAAAGTCACAAGTCCATATCGAAGAGCAATTTGCTGATGTATGATCTTGGCTACTAGATTGTGTCTATGCAAATACTCGCCGTTAGCAAGATACGAACAACCGGAGATAACATGCCTGATGGACTCGCCAGGACGGTGGCATGCCCGACAGATGTCGACGGTACCGTCCTTCAGGATGTATTTCCTATAGTTGTTCTTCTTAATAACTTCGTCCATAATTGCAAAGACAAAACCCTCAGTTTCCCCAAAGAGGTTACCGAAACGTAGCCAAGACACAGACGCTAATCGGTCCACATCAGGCCCATGGAGGGCCCGATAGAACCGACCATGCAGCTCCTTGCCCTTCCATATTTCCTCGCGATCTTTAATACCCATCACCAGAGGTTTCCGCCAGTTCTCATTCGCCAAAGAGAGCGGGGTAAATCCTTTATCTACCATCACTACAACCCCATGCATATCCACGTCGCTGTGAAGGAAATAATCCCTGAGATTGCACACCTCGCGATTATGCAGGTCCTTAGCATTAAGCATACCTCGGCCTCCGCATCTCCGCGGGATGTACAATCGCATTACTGACGAACGTGGATGGTGCATACGATGTGCAGTCAGTAGAGTTCGGACTTTACGATCCAGGGCGTCCAATTCGGTCTGAGTCCATCTGAGTATGCCGAAGGAGTACATAAGTACAGGCATAACCCAACCGTTAAAGGCGCGAATCTTGTTTCCACCTGACAAAAAACTGTTAAGTACTTTTGTCAGGCGGCTAAAGAAACGTTCCTTTATCGATTGTTTTACGTCTGCACCCCTAATACCTAGAGCCTCAGGCATACCCAGATATTTGTAGGTTTCCGTCGGCGAAAGGGATCTGAGTCTTACAGTCTCTGAGACACGTATGTCATCAGAGACCGCAACCACGCCTCGCTTTACATGGATAACCGCACATTTATCTACACCAAACTCCATATTGATTGATTTGCTAAATCTTTCAGCTATTTTTAACAACTCAATCAATTCAGATTGTTTTGATGTAAATAACTTGAGATCATCCATGTAGAGCAAGTGAGAGATAGGCTCAGACCCTCTCCGCAGACGGTAGCCTAACCCCGAATCCAACAACAGAGTACTGAGGGGATTCAGGGCCATACAAAACCACAGTGGACTCAGACTGTCACCCTGGAATATACCCCGCTTGATTTTAATCGGCTCATCATTCACCGAAGGATTGGTAGCGCCTGGATATTTAAGAACAGTTGTCCATTGTCCCATACATGCCCCAAGAAAAGTGCTCAATTTTGTATCAACTTTATACAAATTAAGCACTCTCATGAGCCATGTATGGGGCACCGAATCATATGCCTTTTTATAGTCAATCCAGGCAGCTGATAAATTCCTTCGGTTCTGACGAGCCTGTTGGCAAATGGCCATGTCAATGAGAAGGAGTTCCTTAGTACCACGGGACCCGCTCTTGCAACCTGTTTGTCCGGAATAAAGAATTTGATTAGTTGTAATATGACATTGAATTTTTGATCTAATTATCGACGAAAGTACTTTATAAATTGTGGGTAGGCATGTAATGGGTCTATAATTTTTTGGTTCCGTGGTACTACCGGATTTAAAGAGTAGGTGAGTGACACCTGTTGTCATAAATGTTGGGAGTGATCCCCCTTCAAGCGCATCCTGGAATTGTGTTGCCAATCGAGCATGCGAACTTGGAAACCATTTTAACCAGAAGTTGTGCAGACCATCTGGTCCCGGAGACTTCCAATTTTGGGTTGGACGAATCGCGGTCAGAACGTCCTCTGGACTGATTAAAATGGCCTCCATAGCCGGTATCACCTTGCAAGCTCGATCTACAACACTGAACCAGGGGGCTTCAGTGTGAGAGACAGGCGACGACCAGATATTTGTCCAGTACTCACGCATTTCATGAGCACTAGGTAGCCGCCCATCTACCACACTTTGTGGAGAATTCTCCCAACATCTATAAACCCTCTTTTGATCACTTTGGAACATACGATTTTGTTGGAAACGATCCCATCGCCTCCTGTAGCGGCGGATGCGGTTTGCCCACGCATAGACTTTTTGTTTGTAGAAGTCTATGCGTTCCGTGACGCAAAGTCTATAATTGCGAGGACTGGTGTTAGTCCCCGAAAAAGCCTGCGCCACAAAACGCATAATCTTCGGTCTACTATTTCCTTCTTTGAAGGAAATTAGCTTGCCGATGAGAGTTCGGGCCCTGTTGATACGTTCCTCAATCCTACACTGCCAGGCAGGCACAGCCGCAACATCTCGAGTGGCTCTACGTTCATTTGGGAAATTAACATGAGCCACACGACATGCTGCGACGGCTGCGCAGTAAAGGATCGAGTGCGTATCAACAAGATCCCGACTGGACTCCAGGTATATAGGTAACATGGAGTCCAAAGCTCCCATCAGCGCCAAATTTCTTCTATGCGTTGGCAAACGCGGAAGACGCGGTCTACAAGACGCCGACAAAGGCATGAATTCCGAAATCGCACGCTCCAAAGCCCCTCTCAGACGCTGTTCATCTTGGGGACTTACGTTGTCGTCCAAATTGTCCGTCACCTCAATAACAGCAATAGGTATTGGTGTTGGGTCTGCTGCTTGATCTCCACTGACGGGCTGGACATTGTTGTCCTGGACAACTCTTAAGTCTGTGCGCAACCGCTCAAGTGCTTCATCATCCAACAACTTACGCCGCTGAATAAATCGCACTTGATCCGACAATCGTTGGGATGATACTTCAACTGTTGGTTCCAAAGCCTGAAACAGAGACAGCATTTTAGCACGATACGCAGTAAGGTGAGTTCCTCCCCTTGTTGCCCCAAAGTAGGCCCGCATGACATTTTCATTTATTTGATGAGTCCATCTCATGCGGCGCACTACTCCACCGGTAGCGGGGACCGTAGGCGGGACACTCGGTCCCACTGGTCCCAAGCCCACCACTGGAGGGGGTCGTCCTCTTCGCCGCGCAGGTCTTGGTGGCGGCGGGGACGACTGCAGCTCGTCGCGTTGGCTCGACGCGTCGATGTTCGGCGTCACTTCGAATACGTCCGAAGCTGACGCCCACGACGCGGAGCTCGACGAGCTGGGAGATGTTGGTCGTGCGTGTTTGCTTCTGGCTCGTTTTTTCATCTTGTGAACATCGTTATATTAAAATATATTGGATGACATTGTCACTTTTGTCAAAATGTTTTCTTTGCTATTACGAGTACAACTATTGCTTTTAGAAATAAGTTTAACGTTTTTGTGATATGGCATTATTTAATTTGTTTGTGGACTAATTTTGTTTGATGGAATTCAAGTATATTGTAATATAAATTAAGAAAAATCGACGAAAATTTGACGTTCACAACTGATGATCGTTAGTGTTGCCAGTTGTGTTTAACATTATTTTTATGTGGATTATTCTACGTATTAAAGAAAATATATATAAAAATTTCGTGTCATATTGTTTGAGTCCGATAAACTCCTAAACTACTGAGCATATTTAAATAAAATGCACACTGTATGCAGTTAGACCCCATTTAAAAGATAGGATAGTTTATACCTTAATTTATAATAGCATTTCTGTTATTGCAAATTATTAATTGTTTATTATAAAGACGTTCATGCCTGCTAGATCAACCAACGTAAAATGATCTGTATTTCCATTGTTTTTCATTGAAAACAATATAAATTACATACATAAACTCACGCCTTTATCCCCGAAGGGATAGGCAGAGGCGCCACCAGGACACCCACATTTCGCTTTGTATGTTCCGTCCCACGATGTGGTAGGGGGCGAGCCTATCCCCATATCGGGCACAAATTCCTGACTCCGGGCTTGTAATAAATAGAAAAATCCAATATCACTTTGCCCGACCCGGGACTCGAACCCGAGACCTCAGCTTTGTAACCGTACCATAATACAACTACGCCACCGCCACAATATAAATACAATAAATAATACGTCATACGACATACGAATTTCGCATAATTTTGTTAAACCTCAAATAAAAAGATGTCCACGTCTAGTAATATTGCCCTTGGTATGTAAGATGGTTGCAACAGTTTTATATAAGTTATTTGGTATACTCTATCGAAGCTTCTGGCGGGAGTATACCAAAATGCACCTAATTGTGTAGAATTTTTCGTTTTCATTGAAGTGATATGTACTTTGTAGATGCGTTGGGGGACAATTTTAAATTGAACATTAGTATGGTTTTCAGCAAACCAAATTTAAAAAAAGATTTTGGTGCGTTAATGCCGCGTCTAGACATTATAATTAAATGACTTGCAGATTTATATTTTTAGGTTTTATTCTATTAGCTATGTCATCATAAAGGACATTGATCTTTGAAGTGATACTTTTTAGATGCTATGGTCGACAAAAAATTATCGGGTGGTATATAACACGGGAAATAATTTAAAATGAAAATTCGGGGTGTTTTTTGTAAAGCGTGGTTATTGTTTACAAAGCTGTTGATTATAACGCGGATATCTTCTTCTCTACTATAAAAAAGATGTAAGTATATAAGGAATATATTTCTTATGAACTGTAAAACAGCGACGAATATCGGAAAGCAAGTAATGAGGGCGGTGTAGCACTTAGATTGAGTTCAAATTAATATACACAATCTTACACGGGAAATATTTTATTTATTATATTAAATATTAAACATGAGACAGAATTTATGACCTGACTAGGTATATAATTTATATAAAATTGGATTTAATAATTTAACACTCGTCTGGACAAATAAACGATTAATATTAAAATATGTTCATTATTAATTAATACAAGATTCTTTTAGTTGTGTACATAATGAATCCAGTGATAAGGATTTGTGTATTTTTATCCACGGAGAAGCGGGAGATATCGACTACTGGTGTCACTAACGGTAAGCCCAACTTATTTATAAGCCTAAGTTTTATCTATGGCCTATGGCCATGCCCGGCAGAAAAACGGATCCACACAACGTAAACGTAAATTTTCAAATCGTAAACTCACACTAATTGCATTTTCCGACTCGGGAATCCACGAAATATGGTCTAATCCAAAAGGTGCTCGAACCTAGGACAGTTACAATTAACGCATGCTACTGTCAGACCAATCAGGCTAGTAAGATAAATAAAAGGGAGATAAATACAAGGATCAATATTTTTCTATTAACACTACATATGAATGGATTAAACGTATCGATGATGTAATAATATTGTGAGTCCAGTTAGCCTTTGTATTACGAGTATTTCGTAAATTTATTACTGATTGAAGCCGGTTTTTGGACGAATGGCCTGCCATATATTCCGTCTTCTGTGAGAAGGGCCAATATATATGTTAGAGATTACACAAGTTTGATCCACGCAGGATGAATGCCATACGCATTGATGTTACTTATTTTATTGGAATTGCAACACAGTCCGACATGATTGAAGTCTTGTAAGTTATCGGTTGCCTATGGTAACGCTGAATGGTCTGTCAGTAGAGTCTGTGATCGGTTTAATAATATTTAATTGTTTCTATTGTAATCTTGCTCGGAACAGCGCCAAACGTGCGCACTGACTGATTAATAAGAATCATCATGTCGGACGGCAACGACGGCCATATAAATCGCAATCTGTATGATTCTCCGACAGCAGCGGTGGGATCGATCTCAAAATCATCCCTTGTTCCTACCGCATTGCCTGCTACCCAAACTGAAGAATATTTTCGGTCGGAACGTAAGACTCAGTAGTGCGGCCACGGACATCGAGTATTCTACCAATAAAGCAGCGCTGATAGATGGGCTAGATACTGACAGCTCTAACGATATCGAGATTTCTAGAATCACAGACGTCTAGGCAAAGAACTACGGATGTGGAGAATACGCCAGGAATTATACGCTTACAATGGTGAATATTTATTAAGATGCAAAATCAGCAAAAGCAAGCGTTGATTTTGGCATTTAAAACTCCATTGGAATTGAAAAGAAGATTGATAGATCAATTGATAGACGTTGAAAAAGATACGTTTTCATCAACATGCAATTGGTGGAAGTAATTATTTAAAGGTATCAACTTGTTATAGCGATTGGTAAAATATTAAGAGGATCCATGTGGTTGTTGCGGATAAATTGTCCAGGTACGACGTGAACATTTGAATAACCTTGTCCTACGAATTGTATCTAAAGGTTATGACACTTTTGGTAACATTTCTATCGTGGTCAAAACGTGAATAGTCCGAAATCTACTCCGCAGTCGTAGATCAATAGTCATGCCTGCGATAAGCTTGGACATAAGATTTGGCATGTATAGAAAATAGGCTAAGATATAATTAATTGCTCCTATGACGAGTTTTGGCTATCGCCAACAATCTTGCTTGCCAGTATGTTACAGGTATGGTTCATCAGTTCACATGGTGAGTCGCTGTCCTCACGGGTCCAGCGCCGCGGCATCGACATCTGTTGTAGAACGTGTTGACATATTATGTGTGGCCGAGCTGCTCCCCGAAACACTAAAACCCTTTATAATTGTTTTAAATTTGGTTTTACTTTGGCGCTGAGTATCTCTTTGCAAAAGAGTCTGCCGCAAGTTAAGAGGTAAGCGAATTGATATTGTTTGGCCAGGTGCTTTTCTTGATGTGAATTGTCACACGCGTTGATGGTGAGGGAAAATATAGAGAGGAAACCAGCATACATTGCTGTGATGTGTTAAACAAATCAACGTACGCTGCCTGAGCATAGTGGTCTGTGGTCTAGCTCTTTTCAATCGAACTCTCGATTATGGAGAAGTCCTATGCTAAACAGGGATAAAATACTTACTGTGTGATTGTTATATTTGGTAGAAATTAATGATTCAAGCATCGAAATTGTATTTCACTTTTGGCTGGTAAAGAATCGTCGCAAAAATAAAATATTGGGTTGCGATATTTTGAATTATAGTTTTCAAATAAGAATGTCTGCACATTAGTTGTATCTGACAAGGTTGGCGTCTGTAAACACAAGTCTTAACACATAGCACGTTTAATACTGTTACACAGATGAAACAATTTGTCCATAATTCATCAATTCTTATGGATCCAGCATTATAAATTGGCGTTCGGTAAATGCCTAATTGAATTAGCGAATAATTGCTACAAGACACGGCAGTAGACAGCTCATATCTTAACCAATGAACCAATGATATTTAAGCCACAGTATCTATACTAAGTTTCATGCAGATGCCAGTGCCAATGGCTATGGTGCTATTTTATTCTAACCTGTAAGAATGAAACTAAGGCCTATCACATACTTTAGCAAAACTACGATGTTAGCAGAATCGTGTTGTGACATAAACAAGCCACGTTGCAGCCAGGTCTGTAGTATGAGAGCTGGATCGAATGGTGTTTTGCGATTTTCTTATAGAAGGCCGGCGTGACGTGTAGAAATATTATTATTATTATTATGTGAGTGAGATGGTCGAAGGCCATTTTGCTAGTGGTAGGATTTTCATTCTGCCCGGATGGCTACGACAGTGAATAGTGGATAGATACCCATTATGGTTACTTACGTTAGCGCATCGAGACCATCCCGTGTTTATCCGTGTGTAATTGGACCGGCATAGTTGTGTGGATCGGCGAGAGTGAAACATATAGTGCCAGTTGATATTCCATTTGGTCTACACCGCGCTTGCCATCGTGCGGGTTATGGTCACTTTGCTGTTGTAAAGTGTGAAAGTAAGTACCAACGACTTTTAAGGGATTTCTTGAATGAATAAAGTAGCGGTTACAAATTACAATAATCGATACATATGAATGAACTTTCTGTTGTAGAACGCTGTCGACTATCTTAATTGCCCGGAGTGTGGCCAGCCCGGCGCCGCGGACCCTGCAGGGTACCTCCGCATTGCACCCTGTGTCGAGAGGCGCCGATGCCCAACGTGGCACCCCCGTAATCTCCGCTAAGGAGTTTTTATAACTCTGTCACTAACAGTCGTGCCGTTATAAATAATAAAACTGGAACTCTTGCCATGGTAAAAGCAGTTGGTCACTTCAGACAATACTTCCGTGGCCGGACATTTACGATTATGACTAACTCTTTTGAATTCATCATTTTATAAGGTAGAATGGGTGGATTAATATTGATTATTGCGTTTTGCACTTTCTTAGTGGCCAAGGTAACTTAAAGTCTTAAACTGTACTATAAATTTAAGCTCGTTGATTCGCATGCGTGAACACGCAACATGAACATGTTCAGCACTTAATGGCGAATATAGACAGTCCGCGCATCATTTACTTTGGGAGTCTAGTCTTTAACAAAAAGAGCATAGTGTTGGTTAGTATGCAAACATTATCTGGAATTGTATGCTACATAGACCTAGTGCAGCTAGGACGAAATTTCGTGCTTTGCGGCGTTCTGGAGTTCTGGAATCAAGTAAAACAGTCTCCAAACCTTTGATTTTAACATTAATACATCCGTAACGAGCACATCCGCGGCAGCCTTGGTGTCCGCGATGTGACAGATACACTCCAAGAGTGTCGCTTGAGATGGTAAGGTCATGTCCTGAGAAAGCCGCAGGAGTACGTCGGCAATGTGTGCCTGAGCCTCAACATTCCAGGACCTCGACCGAGGGGTAGACCGAAGAAGCGCTGGCTTGATGTCGTCAAGGAAGATATGAGAGTCAATGGCCTTACTATTGAGGATACCGAAGACCGGGCGAAATGGAGGAGACTAAACCGGAAGGCGGACCCTGGCACCGGCCGGGATAACGCCTAAGTAGAAGTAGAAGAAGAAGAATAATAGATGATATGTGTAGGCACATGCTGATTTCGTTGTACTGAATTTATAACTCCTGACATAAAAATAGATGACAAGCAGAATTAATTATCTGGTAGATCAGGCCTCTAGCAAACTTAGTAACACAAAGATATTGAAGAGGTAATTGCCATTCCCAGTCAGGGAATACTAAGGAATGATGCAATTAGGATATACGAGTTAATACCAGGAATAAGATAAGAATAGGATGGACGAGCAGGCGACGAAAGATAAAAATCGTTATGACTAATAAAGCCACTGTTGTGTAAAAATGCCAATCATTGTTTGAATTTTAGTGATAATTCTGTAGTAATTCTGTGCTGAAAAATAATAATCTTATATTGGAAGCTTGTGGTGTGTGTGTTGGTGATTGATAAAATGTTGTATTGAAACTCACAGCTGCTATGCTTTATTGAAAGATTGATTGAAAGTATTATCACTTTGTCCTTGTGATCTGTTGAAAGCCATGACGCTTTGCAGGTGGATTGAAAGCATGAGCGCTTTGTCCTTATGATCTGTTGAAAGCCATGACGCTTTGCAGGATGGATTGAAAGCATGAGCGCTTTGTCCTTGTGATCTGTTGAAAGCCATCACGCTTTGCAGGGTGGATTGAAAGCATGAGCGCTTTGTCCTTGTGATCTGTTGAAAGCCATCACGCTTTGCAGGGTGGATTGAAAGCATGTGCGCTTTGTCCTTGTGATCTGTTGAAAGCCATCACGCTTTGCAGGGTGGATTGAAAGCATGAGCGCTTTGTCCTTATAATCTGCTGAAAGCCATTACGCTTTGCAGGGTGGATTGAAAGCATGAGCGCTTTGTCCTTGTGATCTGTTGAAAGCCATCACGCTTTGCAGGGTGGATTGAAAGCATTACCGCTTTATCCTTGTGATTTGTTGAAAGCTACCACGCTTTGCAAGATAAATTGAAAGCATTAACGCTTTGTCCTTGTTGTCTGTTGAAAGCTACCACGCTTTGCAGTGAGATTGGGGTCTGATTTATTTTGACTGAAGGCGATGCTGAAAGCTACGACGCATTGCTAAACGTTAGAAGTCACGTGCTGAAAGCTGTTACGCTTTGCTTTGTGTGTGAGGTTGAAAGCTGTTTGTGTAAATACTATGCTTGTGTGCTATGCGCTGTTCCATCTAGCTTGGCTCTGATGTCAATAAGCAACGCGAGAGCGCGTTGAGGCGCAGAATGGCCGTGTTAGAGATTACTCAAGTTTGATCCACGCAGGATGAATGCCATACGCATTGATGTTACTTATTTTATTGGAATTGCAACACAGTCCGACATGATTGAAGTCTTGTAAGTTATCGGTTGCCTATGGTAACGCTGAATGGTCTGTCAGTAGAGTCTGTGATCGGTTTAATAATATTTAATTGTTTCTATTGTAATCTTGCTCGGAACAGCGCCAAACGTGCGCACTGACTGATTAATAAGAATCATCATGTCGGACGGCAACGACGGCCATATAAATCGCAATCTGTATGATTCTCCGACATATATATACCATATCATACATACATACATAAACTCACGCCTTTATCCCAGAAGGGGTAGGCAGAAGCGCCACCAGGACACCCACATTGCGCTTTGTATGTTCCGTCCCATGATGTGGTAGGGGGCGAGCCTATCGCCATTCCTGACTCCGGGCTGATAATTAATCGAAAAACCCAATACCACTTTGCTCGACCCGGGATTCGAACCCGAGACCTCAGCTTTATACTCATACCGTGGTACAACTACGCCACCGAGGCAAGCAAATATATTATATTATTTATAGTCGTAAACCAAAATGCTGTTTTACATAAATGTCTGATGTGTCAACTCAACTATACGGTCTAAGGTATTTGTTGGTTTTATTATTCGTAATATTATTTGTAACTTATTGTGGCATCGATCAATGCCAGTTAATTGGCTATTTTACGCATAATAATTTCAGTTGATAGTGTAATATGCGCAGAACGATTCAAATTCAATGACAAGCGCAGCTGAGGGCTCTCCCGGGGAAAAAACGGATACTAGATTTAGTAATCGTGAAAGCTCTTCCATTTAGAAATTGAACCGGTGTCACTCAAGCGAAGTAGTTCCACAGTGTACGAGTAACAAATTAACCTACGAGTTGTTGTGTATAGCACTACATCAGCTATGTATAAAGGAAAAATGGAATACGGAAGCCGCCACGCATTACTATGTCTTGACAACCCAATCTTGTTTTTCTTCTTGATGAATATTTATTACCGACCGTTTCTTATTGGTGCTTCCCATATTATCGTTAATCAAAGATATTACTACGTGCGACACCTCATTTCTTGTCCAATGGAGGTGTTATTGTCTTTAAGTAAATGTAATAAATAACTTTTCTTTTGGTTTCGCTTAATGTTCGTTACTATAATAACTCGACTAAATCCCAACCTGTTTCTTTTATTCACCTTTAAAATTTACGTAAAAAATACTGAAGCTTAAATTGATTCGACGTAAAAACCAGTTGGCTTATAAACGTATTTTAATTTTTCTTTTAATTATAATTCATTTTCCCCTTTTTAAAAGTTATGACTTTAATGAATTAGAATTTTGAAATCGATATATTTTTTTTAATTATTTTTTTTACATGTACATTGTTATTGACAATCATAATTGTTTCCTTGTCAATTACAATATATCGAATAACAATTTTATTATGGGCAAGAGAAACGCGAGCTTCTCTTAATTTAGAAAAAGAAAAAATATTCGTTTTTGTAACAATCAAGGAACATACATGTAATTAACTTATTTGTTGATAAACAAAAAAAAACGGCTTTCCCTACCTTATTTCGTTACTTTCATCTATATACAATATATACATCTTCAGCGGCGAAAGTGACCGTAATAAAACTCCCAATTTATCGAGGCCAGGTGGACATGTCCACAGCATATTCTTGTATTGGCTACTACAAGCCACGTCGCTGGTATGCGTCAGTTACACAAGTACCTGCATAAAAATATAATACAATTAATTACAAAATCCAAGAACAAAATCTTGTTCGTAGTGATCAGTGCTCTGATCATAGATAATAATGTTATCAAATTATCATGACACAATATGGCATTGTAATTTTTATCAAAGCTTGCTGCAGCGTCTTATTGTTCGGTTCCTGTTGCGTATCAATACTTTTTAAAGTAAACAATCCATTAAAAATTTATTTGTTTCTTATAGCATCTTCATAACAGAAACATCTTATTTCCCTTGTAAGCTTTTGTATATTTGAACTCAATCTACGTACTACACCGCCCTCATTACTTCCTTTGCGATATTCTTCGCTGTTTTACAGTTCATAAGAAATATATTACCTATATTATACTCACATCTTTTTTATAGTAGAAAAGAAGATATCCGTGTTATAAACAACAGCTTTGTAAACAATGACCACGCTTTACAAAAAAACACCCCGAATTTTCATTTAAAAATAATTTCCCGTGTTATATACCACCCGATATTTTTTTGTCTTCCATAGCATCTAAAAAGGATCACTTCAAAAATCAATGTCCTTTATGATGACATAGCTAATGATCCTATACAGATGACATAGCTAATAGAATAAAACTTAAAAATATCAATCTGCAAGTCATTTAATTAAAATTTCTAGACGTCGCATTAAAGCACCAAAATCTTCTTTTATTTGGTTTGCTGAAAACCATACTAATGTTCAATTTAAAATTGTCCGCCAGCGCATCTACAAAGTACATATCACTTCAATGATAACGAAAAATGATACATATTAATTAGAAACATTTTGGTATACTCCCGCAAGAAGCTTCGATAGAGTATACCAAATAACTTATATAAAACTGTTGCAAGCATCTTACATACCAAGGGCAATATTACTAGACGTGGACATCTTTTTATTTGAGGTTTAACAAAATTATGCGAAATTGGTATGTCGTATTATTTATTGAATTTATATTGTTTTCGGATTTTGTTCTTTTCCGGCACCCGTCAATGAAAAACAATGGAAATACAGATCATTTTACGATGCTTGATCTAGCAGGCATGAACGTCTTTATAATAAACAAATAATTTGCAATAACAGAAATGCTATTATAAATTAAGGTATAAACTATCCTATCTTTTAAATGGGGTCTAACTGCATACAGTGTGCAAAATTTTATTTAAATATGCTCAGTAGTTTAGGAGTTTATCGGACTCAAACAATATGACACGAAATTTTTATATATATTTTCTTTAATACGTAGAATAATCCACATAAAAATAATGTTAAAAAAGGGTTTACTTGCTTTTAATTCCGAAACCTGGATTCGAACCAGGGACCTCGGGCGAACGAGACCCGCGCTTTACCCCTGAGCTATTTCGGTATGAACACTATAGTCGAATTTATTTATCAGTTCCACCCTCATGCCTATGATTCACACAAAGTAAGTATTTAGGTATTTACCAAACTAGAATAAGACTTTGAACGATGTCATAGAAAGAGTGAATGTAATCAAAGTATTTGGAATTAAAATACTTTGATTACTTTCTGAGTAATTTTAATAAACTTACAACTGCTTAACTTACACATTACAGTGAACACTGACGTCATAACTAAGCCGCGCCTGATTAAAAACAAAATAAATATCTAAATAAATATGATATTGGATTTTTCTATTCATTATCAGCCCGGAGTCAGGAATTTGTGCCCGATATGGCGATAGGCTCGCCCCCTATCACATCATGGGACGGAACATGCAAGGCGAAATGTGGGTGTCCTAGTGGCGCCTCTGCCTACCCCTTCGGGGATAAACGCGTGAGTTTATGTATGTATGTATGTAATAAACATGAAACTAGTGTGACCTTATGTTATCTAGGGCTTAGTTAAACGAGGGACTTAATGAAGCAGCGTATTAAGTACAAATAATTTCATTTTCGAGGAAACTATGTATATTAGAGTAAAATGATGTTGCAAATGTCATTGACACATGCATTGCTGGAAAATAAGTCAAGCAGGCTATTGCCACGACTTCGTTGATAGACGTTATAAGACCCTCGTTGAAGTTAACTGCTTGTATATATAGGGTATATCAAGACTGCGACTGAAAAAGAAGCCAGCTGGTAGTATTAGTGACTCTGTATTTATCACCCAAATACGACGATAGTAAAAATTTCCAAAAAAATAGTTGATTTTTTATGCAAAATTTTTAGTTGACTTGTGTTTGTAACTACTAAAACTATCACTTGGCTTCGTTTTCGGTTGCAGTCTTGATATGTCCGGTACGTAAACTTATTTTATGTCAAGTTAGCAATAGGTACTTGAAGAAATGTCACTACTTGATAGAGTACATTGTTAGAGTAGATTGTAGCTTGTTTTGCAACACCTCCAATATAGGTATGAGAAATATTGAATTTTAATTGTATATTAAATAAGCCATATCTAAAGCAAAATTAAGATGTCAAAAATTGCGCCTCGTGTGTCAAAACCCACTTACGTATCAACAGTTTGTTAAATTTGTCATGGCATCGTACTCACATTAAAGGCAAAGGTAAGATACTGACAATACTGTAACATACCTTGCTTGCTTTGCTACTCCAGTGCTTAACAATCAAATGAAATTATGATGTAATAAACGGTGTAACTGTCGCTCCGAGAGCGTTTGGAATTTTTGTAAAAGAATTCAGAAGGTAAAATATAAAACAGTGTCATTTAACTGTAACATGGAATGTACATTTTAGGTAACAGTTATGTCCTCGGGTCCCCGCAAGTGCTGGACATGAGTGAACAAAATTGAATTATATCATAAAGGAATTTCTACGTCGAGAGAACTAGTTAGGGTTATCTTTTTAGTAGTATTTTTTCTTCACTTTATTTTCTCCACTACGGTAGTTAAGATATTCCTGTTTATATCTTCAACTTCTAAGGGTTGTTGTTTCTTGTATTCGTAGTATTTTGTTGTTTACCTTTTAACCGTTACGGGCCATAGTTATATTTGTTGCCAGGCGTAGTAAAAAGTGCGTGGTGGCCTGTTGGTAACGGACCAGACGCGGCTGCCTACATGATCACGGTGGTCGCGGGTTCAAATCCTAGGGCACACCTCTGACTTTTCGGAGTTATGTGTGTATTGATAGTCAATCACCACGCACTTTAACGGTGAAGGAAAACATCGTGAGGAAACCTGCATACCGTAGCGATTTTAAAGAATTTCTACGGTATGTAAGTCCGCCAACCCGCACTAGGCCAGCGTGGTGGACTATATGGCCTAACCACTCTCAATCGATTCTTTCGATTGTAGAGTAGGCAGTGGGACGTATATGGGCTGATATAGAGTAGTAAATGTGGTACGATAGCTGAAAATCTTACTATATCAGTAAATTTCATTTAAACATACAAACCATATACGGGGTATATCAAGCCTTCGACAGCAAACGAAGCGAGGTGGTAGCATTAGTGACTTCAGACAAATTTTTACTTGTATTGTACAAGTAAAAATTTCCCAAAAAAATACGACAATATTTTTTGTAATTTTTTACTTATCGTCGTATTTGGGTGATATATACTAGATATACCCGGTATAAAACGTAGGGATCCAAAATTAGTTACCAGGTCTGAATATATGACTTGAATTTATGGTTAATTTTTTTCACATTTTCTTGTTAATTAAGGTCTCATATTAAATAAATAAATAAATAATTAAAGAAGTGCTGTATAATTTCCCGGTACTTGGTACCTTTGTTGTAACTGCACCAAAGAGTTCTACGAAAGTCTTTGGGCCGAAAATGCACGGCAGCCCATATTTTCGTGGAAATGTGAATTCAAAAATACGACAAACTTATTCAAAAGGAATTGTACTCACGCTGATACATCACAATTATCAGAATTAATTATACTGAACACAATACGCGTGGTACCCCACGATGCGTACAAAAATGATTTATACATTCAATATTGTATAATTCCGCGACGAGGGACAGTAAACTTCGCTAGCGTGTTATGTAAATTTGAAAACATTACATTATGTAACTTGTTGCTTTTCCATCGAGAGCATGTCCGACAGCATATTCCCGCTCGTTCGCTGTTCGCCTTTGAAATTATAATTAGGCGAATGTTGATACCGAACGATACCATTCGAAACATGACACTTGCCTGCGAGCCTAAATACAGCGTGTTCTTTTCACAAATTGGTTTATGCTGGGATGTTTGAAATTTCAGTAATATGTAATTGAATAATAAACGCAATGTATGTACGAGGTATTTTTTATTTTAAAAGCGTGCAAACGAAACTTTTCCAAACTTATAAAGAAATCTAAATATTAATGAAATAGTTTTCATTAATCAACTTAAACTTCAAGTCTGTAATTGGCAAGAGGTGGCGTAGAATAGAGTCAGCCGGAGAAGTCTCCTTTCGGAGGCCAAGACCCACTTTGGGTCACTGTGCCAGCGGAGTTAGTTTTTAAATAGTTTTCGCAATGAGGGAAGAATGAAGAGACAGAAGACTGAAAAAGGGGTGTGACCCCGAAAGCGGATATATATAAAATCGACATTATCGTCATCATTAGACATAGTAAATCCACGTCTATATAACGTCCTGCAAATCTACGAAACTTAAACGCAAGAAATAAAAACTCCATGAGAAAAGGTCAACCAATTCGAAGAAACTTGTAACAGCTAGAAACGAAATGATTATGATAGGTTGTCACACATATATATTTTATTACAGATTCGCTGAAAGTAATGGAATGAATGCTGCAGGAACTTAAAGCCAGTACAAGACCGCGAGATGTTATTGCCTCTCTGGGCATGTCACACCTCGTACGGTGAATGTTCTAAAGAATTATTATTTCTGATCTCCGTTTTATAACCAACGGCTTACGATTCCGTCATTTCATGACAATATTGTGATACACATTAGTATTTTTATTCGTTCCATTGTTTTTCTTACAGCATAATTATACTCGTATATAAAAACATCGTCTAAAATCACCCAACTTCTCGTTCAATTACATCTAAATAGTAATAAAGCACATAAAATGTAAAATAAACAGCAGACAACGGACTGCCTCCGTGGCGCAATTGTACTACGGTACCATGATAATGCTATGTTTCAGGTTCGAATCCCGGGTCGGGCAAAGTGATATTTTATTTGATATTTTATATTCATTATCAGCCCAGAGTCAGGAATTAGTGCCCGATATGGCAATAGGGTCGTCTCCTATCACATCATGGGACGGAACCCGCAAAGCAAAACAAGGGTGTCCTGATAGCACCTCTGTCTACCCCTGCTAGAAAAAAAAGGGCGTGAGTTTATGTATGTATGTCAGTATATACACTGGAGTGATTCTGTAAGGGTTCCTCTGAAATAGAACAAAAACGAAATTATGATGGCCTAGATCGAATCTTGACTCAGATAATTCACTTAGGCTTTTTATTTCGAAAACGGAGCCTTGACTAGGTCGGATAATTTGCAGTAAATGACGTTCGTGGCCGCCCGGTCGTAAAATCGTGAGCCAAATATTTCTGCGACGTACATGGAAACTTTATTGCCCCGAGATACATAATAATCTTAGTTTACTTCAATTAAGAAAACTACGAGATCGTGAAATCCACTGGGATTTTTACTTATCAACTCAGCTTCATTACTCGTTTGGACAATAGGGCTTTTAATTTATTTTATGAATAACTGAGTTTGGAAGTATATATGAAACAAATATGTTCGGGAATGCAGTGATAATCACAGACTATTATAGTCAGATTACGGATGCAATATTTTATAGTAATTTTAAATCTCCTTCGCGGATCATTTTAAAAAATGGTATTATTTCAGCTTGAATCTCGTGTCTAGGTAATTTACATGAGGTCAGATGATATTCTGTAAGACGAATAACCAACATGGAAATTTATATAAAAAATTATTAAGTACAAAAAACCCACTGCCTAGGAGTACGATACGATTACAAAGCCGAAGTCTCGGGTTCGATTCCCGGGTCGGGCAAAGTGATATTGGGTTTTTCTGTTCAATATCAGCCCGGAGACAAAAAAATGTGCCTGATATAGCGATAGGCTCGCCCGCTATAACATCATGGGATGGAACTTACAAGGCGAAATGTGGGTGTCCTGGTGGCGCCTCTGCCTACCCCTTCTGGGATAAATGCGTGAGTTTATGTATGTATGTAAAAAAACCAGGAGTAGGAATAAATGTACTACAGTACTACAATTGCCTTACTTTCCAACTCCTCCTATTTGTTTTTTACATACATACATATTTGTTTTACATATTTGTTTTTTCTTTCTGATTAATTTCGATGCGGGCTAAAAACAAGCTGGTGTCCATAAGAGACTCGGGAGCTCGGTGCCAATTCTTTGCGTGCCACTGTTAATCCTAGCTGACAGGAGTTGCAGTGGTGCGTGTGTGGGTGAGACAGTTTTATTAAGTACTATTTTTATTTGTTACTCTATAGTTACATGTGTACATACATAGACTCACGCCTTTTTCCAAAAGGGGTTGGCGGGGGTAGGCATTTCATTAAGTAATTCACAGTACATATGACCCTCCAATTTTGAAATTAACTTACCGGATAAAACTATTTATGATTACCACTAAACCCTTTATCATTTTGTGTTATTTCTAAAAGCTAACACGTGCATACCTATGGAAGTTTTACTCTAAAATAAATTCCCTTAGCAGTCCTTTACTACCTATTAAAACAATAATTATTATCTATATCACCTCATATATTCAATATTATTACTGCCGCAGACACTAGTGAATTGAATTAAATACATAATTTTCGAGTCAGAACCGCAATCAAGATGAAAGCGCTTGTGTCAACGATGACCCTGATTTTCGACTTCGCGTAGGCACCCGGACACCATCGCCCCCGTCACATAATTATGTTAGGTTTCTGCTCCATGCAACTTCACTCTAAATTACATATTAATTTCCTATTTTATTATCCTACACTTCATTTTATTGAGTGAGTGCGTTGTAGCCTGTTGGAAACATACAGAATGCTATGACAGAATGCTAAGGCTACTTCGAATTCCAAGTGACACCTCTGGCACTGCAGAATTATGTTGTACATTGATAGTGAATTACCACACGCTTTAACGATTATTGAAAACATCGTGAAGATACCTGTATTCCATAGTGATCGGGACAAGATTTGGCATGGTAAAAGAAGTCTGACAACCCTCACTAGTCCAGCGTGGTTATCTTTTTTTTGCACAATGGCGAGGCGAGCATGCCATTCGCCTAATGGTAAGCGATACGACCGCTATTTACGATTATGAATGAATAACTATTTTTACAAAAATCACTAAATCTATTACGGTGACAAAATGGTATTTTATATTCAAAATAAGATTATTTTTTCAGATGAATTTGCTGTTTTTTTTCATAAAACAAAGGTTTTCTCGCATTTTGCTGAAAATCAATAAAGTTCAAATAATTTTTTTTACATACATCTATAATATGCATGATGAAACAAAAAATTATGAAAAATCTTTATTTACTACTCTAATGTTTATTATTCAACGTTAAGCTTTCATACGCAGTGAAGTTCAGAAAAGCACACAGAACGGAAAGTGGTTAAGGCAAGTTGTGTAGAAAGCTATTTAACTGCTTGAAAAGCTTGTTGTGATAAAACCCAACAAAACTCAGACGCGATAGTGTTGAGTCAACGGAACAAAGTTGAATCGGGTCACCGCGCTATGCATTTGTGATAACAATTAATTAAACGAATTTACAAATGTTTGACATGATTCTTTAGAATTTGAAAAGACACAGGTTCCAAGTTGGTCTGTACAAAGTTAACATCAAAGACTAGCTTATTATAAATTGCCCTGTTTAAGTGTATCGCGCTCAAAGTAAGAGACGGCGGTGCATCAACAGTAGTTAGTGGAAATTTCGCATTAATTACCTCGACGCGGCACACATTCCACACAACATCGCGCCAACGAAAGTGTATTATATTCTTTGTGTAAAAGTTTTTGGGAACATATGTGTTTCATAGCAGGTCACTGTTATATCTGTGGCTATGAAGTCGGCACGCGGCAATATTGTCGACATTTTTGTGTTCCTTCCTCAAATTTGCAAGTTGTTCATGTCAGGGTTATATTTGCGCTATTCAGATTTGTATGAGAACAATTAAATATGTGATGTACAGTTTCTTTGTCTAATCTCGTTGGATTTTCATTTATAATATTATTAATTCGTTAATGATTTTGAAATTCGTCCACAGCATAAGATAAATATTTTTCGTGTCTAGACTTTAGATAGGCAAGGGACACGCTGGACGCAGGAAAAAATCGTTGCTGCGAAACATCCGGGAGTGGACCAGTATCAGCACCGTTGAACAACTATTCCACCTGGCTAAGGACAGGGAGAAATACAAGAAGCTGACGGCCAACCTTCAGCACTGAAGAGGCACTCCAAGAAGAAGAAGAAGACTTTAGATTTTGGTTTTTAGTTTGGCCTAGCTATATTACAGAGGGTCTTGAAGTAGCAGTAGCATAGGGCGAACAATCAGACATGCTACGAAGGATGACGGCTACGCACGGATGGTGGTCCGCTCGTGCTCGGCTCTTCTTGCGTAGACTACGTCACTTCGACGTCATAATCATGGCCGCTAGGCGCATGAGCAATTTGCTTATACTAAAATACATTATTCACTTGACGTGAAGAAGTGCCCATCCAACAACATTCGCTAAAATTAGCATTGGATAAATCAAAGTGACATTTATATAAAGTAGCACTTCGAAATGTTTAGCAAATCTTGAAGAAAAACGTTAAGCTTTTACGGAGCTTTGAATTTTATTTTATGAAAACCTCAATTAAAATAAAGTTACTCATAATAAACAGTATTGTGTATTTGTCAGGTTTCTGCTGTAAAATAATCGCTGCTGTTATTTAATATGATTCTTCTTTGAAAAACCACGATTTTACAAAAATAAAAAGATGTAGTGCAACGTTCTCAGGAACTCTCTCTCTATCTCTCTTTCTCTTTTCAGTCAGTAGAAGACCACTGCTGAACATATTCCTCTAAGGAACTACTAGTTGGAAATCAAAAATCTTTTAGTCTTGGATAGTCTTTTTATAGACAAAGTCTTTTTATAAATAAAATGTTCTTTATATCCCGAGAAAATATATAGCGGGACTTTAACCCTGAAAAAAATTTCACGCAACCGAATCCTTGAGCAATACTATAATGTAATAAGGATCTGAGATTTTTGAGATAATTAGAACAAAAACTTGAGACCGAGCAACCATTACATAATATAGGCAAGCTCAATATAAGAATTACTAGTTATTAAACGACCTTATAAAAAGTTGCAGGAAGCTACTAGATGCTAACCGTTCCCAGCAAATCACTCTAAAGATGTTTGGAGGAAGCATGCGTTTTGCAGTATGTCTGAAGATTATATTTCTGTCGCTCGTTGGACAACCTTGGTAGCGCAGTGGCCTTGAAGCTATCTACGTCCCGGTACTTTAATATCCAAATCAGTTCGAGGAAAATATTTTCTCAGCGAAGAATAATATTAGAAGAATAATTATTTTCTAAACACAGTGAAGCCCGGCAAAAAATATTTTGATGTTTTTATGTGTCAACCTCAATTTTTTTACGCACAATGAATTTTCACACTATTAGTGATTTGAGGTTATTTTTCGAAGATATAAATAAAATAAATTATTTTCGTAATTGTCGTTTGTAGTTTTTCTACGGTGGATTGTTCTTTACGAAACTTGAATTGAAAAGCCTTTCAGGCACAATTTGAATACAGGAAAACTTCGCAATAGGTTTTATTTCTTGTGGGAAAATAAATGAATTTACGACTTCCCAGAATTCAATATTTTTTCCACTTAATTTTAAACTTTCGTTGTTCTTTAGAATGCGAAAGTTATTCACTTTGAGTGACTCTTGACCGTTGCTTCAATTGCGTGATTATTTCTCCATTACAAAGAGCATGGGAAATAAAATTTCTACACGTGACTTTAGTGCTTTAGAATGGAATCATATAAGATGAGTTATGAGGCAAAATCTCCCGGACGTCACTTATTAATTAGGCCGATAAAATTGTGTCAACTGTCGGGAGATTATCTTTTCGCGCTAATCGGTACTTTACTCACACAACGTTGCACTTAAAACGCAGAGTGCTAGTGCTGGCTATTTATTATGTTTATACATAACGTTAAATTGTTATGGTTCTACTAAAATATTATTTTATATAAAAATTTACTCCATGATTAAGGTATGATATTGATATCAACGGGAATATTCCTGTGTATACACATTGAGTTAGTTTTATACTTGCTTTATTAAAATTTGCATGAAAATTATATCTTTCGCGTTCATTAGCGCACATTACTTGCATTGTTAAATTCCTAACGGCTTCAAAGTATATTTTGCATCTATTTTACGTAGTTTTAACAAAACAAACCACTGCGCTAAAACATGATTCTACAATTAATTTAAAAGGTGATCTCATTATCCAAATAACCTAAAATAAAGAGCCCACAATGTGTTCCCGAACGGATAAATTCTGTTCGGATCGCACGTAATATGAGGAAAAAAATCTTTCATTTACTTTTTAGTACAATTACGTGCTGGACGATTTCCTTCTATTCTCACCGACCCTCGGCATAAATCGAGGTCTGGCGAGTGATACTCTTGTTCTAGTTGTTTTTCCTTTTGTTTCGACTACAACTGTTAAGTGCTAGTTCAACTTTTGCGGGTACGTTCAGCGCCGCAGTTAGGGCTCGGCCGATATGTGTAATATTAAAATATTTATACTAGTAGCTTAAATAAAGTTTTTCAAGAGAATATTATACAATTAAATTCAAAATGGTAATCTATTTAACTAATAACCAATAAAAAGAGTGAAATGAAATTAATCTTTTACAAATCTAATAATATACCTGAATATGCTTACTATTTTTAAGGCCAAATGGACGACGATAAACAATATAACATCACGCTACGAACTACGCGGGTAAAACCACGGGTCGACCAAAAACTAAGGCTGGCACCACCCACGAAAAATGCATATTTAGGTATTTTACACTTGTTAAAGATTAATTTTATTTCTTTCTTTTAATTTGTTATTAATTGAATAGATTTTAATTTTGAAGTCCGTCCAATCTTAAATTTCTTTTTATTTCAGCATTTTTTTATTTTTTGTTATAGCAATTAAAACCATTTTTTTTGTTATGCCAATTACACATTTTCAATAATTTAATACACTTTACTCTTGTATCTCAGGGGTTCCTATAGCGCGCACCGCAGCGCCCTGGAGCGCTAGAAAGTGTACTCAAAAACTACCGAACCGATTTTGGTGAAACTATTTTTTGCGATCCGACTTATACTTTATAAGATACGCGTGAATAAACTAACATACATACCAATATGACACATGGTCAGAAACTGATATAGACAAACACATCCAAAAATTGCAATTCTGACAATATTATATATATCTCGAATTGATATCTCCTGTTTTTAAAGTCCATTAAAAGGGAATAAAATCTTTTTTAAGTAAATTACCGTTGTATTTATTCATCTCAAAATATACTGCACATATAAACACACACCTACTTAAACACATACCTCGTACAATCTCTGTATCACCGAAAACCTAACCTATAATTTCGCCTTTTTTGTTTATAATTTAAAATAAATAAAAAAAAGTAAAGCAACATTATTTATAAGTAAGATTAAAATATTTTCTTTATTCTTATATAAAACTAGCTTCTGCCCGCTAACTTCGTCTGCGTGATTAACTTTGTTAAAAAAAAAATATACATGTATAGATTATTTGGTATTTCTCATCCCGTCCCGTCCCGTTATATCCCGCCCGTCCTATCTCATTCTCACTCAAGGTATGTAATCCACGCCCATCGCATCCCTTTGAGTATAAAAAGTAACAAATATATCGGATTTCCGTCCTCATCCCACGGGTACACTTAATTTATCTGGATAAAATGTAGCCTAAGTGTTAATCCAGTGTTAATATTGGGAATATTAGTTTTTCTCATTTATCTTCCATAACACAAAGAAACACCCTGTATGTAAATAAGACATTTACCAGTTTTTAAGTTGGACTTGTACCTATATAACCGTGAAACCGCATCTCATTTCGTCTTGTAGTTTTTGCGTTATGCGCAAGTAAATAAAAAGAAACATCCTGTCTATAAATAAAATATATACCAGTTTTTAAGTTGGACCTGCACCATTGTAATTGTGAAAATTGCATCTCATTTGGTGCGGTAGTTTATGTGTAATGTGCAAGCAAATAAAAAGAAACACTCTGTATGCAAATGCAACATATACCAGTTTTTAAGTTGAACCTGCAGCAATACAACTGTGAAAACCGCATCTCATTTGGTGCGGTAGTTTATGAGTAATGTGCAAGCAAACAAAAAGAAACACCCTGTATGCAAATGCAACATATACCAGTTTTTAAGTTGAACCTGCAGCAATACAACTGTGAAAACCGCATCTCATTTGGTGCAGTAGTTTTTGCGTGATGCGCAAGCAAACATACAGACAGACAGACAGACAGACAGACAGACAGACAAAAATTCTAAAAAAAATTGTTTTGGATTCTGTTGCTGTTATAAAGACCCCCCCCGCGTTGAAATTTCTTAAATATCTTCCATGTACAGACATCCACCATTTACATTTTTATTATATGTATAGAAGATCATGACCCTAATCACTACGCTGCCCACCTGTCTTCTTCAATACCGAATCTGCTTACCTCAAGGTAGATCTTGTTCGCTATTGTGTGTAGTATTACCACATCATTTTTGCAAGCCTCTTGCACCCTTTTGTTGCACACAATGCCTTTATACTCAGATTATAAAATGATATTACCGTTGTTAACAGAACGGCCATGAAATTATAAAATGTGCTCGTCTGACGCAGTGACCACGCCGACTTGACTGGCGCGATTGGTCGCGTTACCGCAACGGCTTTTGATAGTCAGTTTTGCACTAAAATGCAAATGAATTTATAGTGTTAGTAATGGAAACCGGGCCACGTGCTAGGATGCATTAGTTATTCATTGAAGCTGCCCACATCATCACTGCAAACCCGGCGAATGTTTAGAATCGGTATTGACTAACCGAGTCCGACCGGACAGTAATTAATTAGCAACATATTGTGTCGATATTAATTGATTAACAATTGAGTTAGCTGAAAATCGCGTTTGTAATTAAGTCTTTAATTAATGTTAAGGTTTAAAGCATATTGACGATTATATGTTTCATCGAGTTTAATATATTTAGAAGGTATTATTATTGTAGTTGAATGTTTTTGTAATGAAATGTATTACATACTAGTCAATCACTTAACTATGATTTAAATTAGAGTGAGTCTCGTTTTGGGTTTGCTACAGAGGAAATTTACTGGCAGTAGGTCTTTCATGTGTGAAAGGCCGCCTGGGTAGGTACCACCGCAATGTCTATTCCTCCCACCAAAAAGCAGTGTAAATGCACTGTTGTGTTCCGGTTTGAAGTACATTGTAGACAGAGTAACTACTGGTCATAATGAGATTTAACATATTATGTCTCAGGATGGCGAGTGCAGTGGAATGCCAAGCATTGCTTTGAAATTCATGGTGTTTAGTTTCCTACTTCGTACTTACGGTCGTATCGCTGTTCATCAGGATGAGCAATTAATTCAAATAAAAATATTTTAAATTCAAAAAATGGCACGGGACAGGAGAGGACACGATTGCATACCTTGAATAATAGTATAGGATGAGATGGGATAAGCGGGAAAAGTAGTATCGTGGATGGCAGTCGTCAGATTCAGAGTTTAAACGTAAAACAGTTAACACGCGTAATAATATGATTTGGAATGGACTCAAAAACTAAAAAGTATCTATATCCGAGCGAAGCCGGACTGGCCCATTAGTTTTGAATAATTAAGTACGCCTTTTTATAGGCGTTTCAAAAATTTGTATAGTCTGGCACAACTTTAGTGAACCCCGTAAATATACTCTGAAGCTCTTGCCTTTTATGTCTTCTGTTGTAACGAAACCATACCGCGATTCAGATTTGTAGTGGCGCCATCTCTTGGAGGAACTATAAGTTCATATACAGACGAATTATTTAAATCCCACGAATTATTAACTGAACTCTAAAGGCATATTTTGTGATATTTTGAAAAATGAACACAAAATGATACTTTTGTGAATTTCCTTGTTTTCTTTAGTTAAGTATAAAAATGGGAAAATGTGTTCCCTTCTGAGCTATTGTTGTTGGAAAAACTAATCAGATTAGCGACTTGGTAAGTTGCATCTGAAGCTCGTTGCAAGTTTCATATTAAACTCTTAAACACGACGTAATGCACTGCAAAAATCGCCCTGAATCATTGTCATACATTTTGTATGAGGAGCCTCAGTAAGCGGACGCATAGGCGAATCACTCGGCAGGATTTCTGCTCCAGATGCGGCGAGTGTGATGTCACATCCTCATTCACAACTCTCTCAAAAGAAAGTTTAAAATGACTTACTTTAATGCCCGCACGCTGGCATTTGGCACGGAAAATATTAATTAGGAATAAAACATAACAAACGTTATAGGAATGTAATGGAATGTTCCGATTGTATAATATCAAATGTGATTAGATTATTCAGATAAAAATATATATTTTTGCGTGTTTCGTTATTTTAATTTTGTATTGGAATCAGGTTTTCTGAAATGTCCTATTAGAGTCATTGGAATAAAATTGAAATTCTTGAGCATTTACAAAAATCCAAAAAATATGTAAGAGCAATAGATTGTGGAGTCAAATACTCCAATTTGCATGCTTAATACATGCTCGATACATGCTTAAAACTGGTTTAGAAAACTTTAATTATAAATTTTGCGCCCGAACCCGGCACTAAATTTAGTCTATCACTTTATTGGGTTTTAAGGAAGACTTAAAGTGTACGATTTATGTATTTTATTTGGCGCATATGCATTACATTTTGAACCTAATTGTGGGATTTCAACTCTCCGGCAACAACAAAGTTAGTTAGCAATATTGTACGTTAATAATTTTAGTTTGGTGCGCTTTGTCGTTATTTGTTGCAGTAAATAAAATACGATATTTAGAAGGCAATATTTTTTTTGTTGATATTAAATAAATCGTTATGAAGACACATATTTTTATTTTAAAATTAATGTAATTTTCAGGGGATTTTGATGTCTAAAACTTCTTGTACTAAAATTTTAATGGACGTATTATTTATATACAGGGTATATTAAGACTGCGACCGAAAACGAAGCCGGGTGGTAGTTTTAGTGGTTACAGACACAATGCAAATAAAAATTTCGCAAAATGAGCGACAGATTTTTTTTGCCATTTTTTGAAAATCGTTGTTTTTGGGTAGCAAATACCTAGTTATTGCGAAAATTGTAATTTAAACCCTATCGTACCATTGCGTCTTAAAAAATAAAAATGTGTCCATCATTATTTTAGGAAAACTATGTATTTATCACCCAAATACGACGATAAGTAAAAAATTACCAAAAAAAAGTTGACGATTTTTTTTGCGAAATTTTTCATTGCATTGTGTCTGAAGTCACTAATGGCTTCGTTTTCGGTCGCGGTCTTGATATACCCTGTATTTACTGACTTTCGATAACCGTAAACCGCATACATACTAAATTTGTAAATAGTTTATTGTTCAAAGTGAAAGTCTAAGTCACATTGGAGTAAATAATTAATTTACTAAACACCTATTAAGAGCAAAATATAATCAAGCATCGTTGAAAGCCAACATTGTATTTAACGCCATCTGTCGGCAAATATAACAGACACTTCTTAAGATTTTAGGATTCTGGTATTCCTATCTTCATTTGCCCGCCGTGTAGTATAAAATTTGTATGGTACAACAAGTAAAACTAGTATGGTCGCGTTTGGTGTCCTTAATCCTTACAAGATTTTCTTCGAGTAAAATAAAAGGCTCTCTTAGCCCTCATGGTTCTCTTACGCTACAATGGCCTTTTCGTAAATCATAAACCCATATAGCTTAACTACATAGGCGCTATACCGTAGGGAGACATATTATGGTCTTGTCGTAAGGCAATTTTTGCATATTTATTTATGTGTCTTTGAAAGCAAACCATTATTTTTGTCGCTTAATAGGTTGCTTGATGCGTACTACTGGTACGTGATAATATAAAAACAAATCTTTATAAATATAATTAAAATGCATACTGTGGTACCAAACCAATCAGACACGGAAGCCCTTAAGGTGCTACCTAGACCAAATGGCCTTGAGCTTTCGTGCCACACAAATAGCGGTGCTTGTAGGATAAATTACTGCTATATAGATACATACATAATAATGTACCTATATATATGTGTATGTACAAATTTTGTTAAATTTTCAGAAATATTTTTAAAATTTAAAATTAGTTTGACCAAAATTTTTGTCTCGTCATGCACCATATAGTTACCGTCGTGTGATTAAATAGCAACTGAATTGAATACTTAAATTCACTCCAACTACCTCGAAATTAAGGGCTGAGATACAGCCATAACTCGACACTATTATGCCGGCCTTGTCAAAGCCGGATATACACAGACTGAATACGAAACCCGACACACGTAACCCTATTTTGACGGTTTTTTTTACCACAATTGTCGTTATGGTGGAAGGTATTCGGTCAGCAACGATTCCTTCAGAAATATGATTTCTTTCATTATACTCGTAACGTAAAACTTAATAACAATTTTCCACATTTACATCTTATTATGTGTTTTATCAAGTTAGTTATCAGTGACGTTGTCAAGGCATTATAGCATCATAAAATATGTTCGTCGTGAAGCTATCTAGCGGACGAGACAAACATTAGAGCTGTGCAGTGTGAACCAGATACGTTGTTCTAGCCAATTACTCTCTAAGCACCGAAGGTAGACGGTGATAAATTCACGCCGTGACCTGCATCAACAAACCGAATAAACTCTACGATTTTTATATCTTCTTTTATCTTATTGTGCTGAAATTTTTAGATGCGACACGTAGGTAGTAAAAATATCAAGCTGTTAAAAGGTAAATTTAAAGGAGGTGGCTGAAGTTGTAACTGTCTCTTTCGCGGAAGACTTATTTGCATATCGCCTTGGGGAAAGTGCGAGTTACAAGCCCCGCCCGAATATAGCTTCCAAGATTTTTGTGTTTACTTAATATTTTATGATAAAATATTTGCTACTGTAATGGCTGTTAGAAATTTTCGCCGATTTTTTTTTCAATCGCACGCTTATTTACCAAGATAAGTACTTGCGCGATTTGGAGATCGTAATATGCAAATGATACAGTTATAAACTTGAATGTTCAGAGACAAAGCTCGACACAGTTAATAATTTCTTTGTTCATGTACTTTCAAATTAGTTCATAAAGACGAGACCTAGTTATAAAGAAAATTAAAATGGCAATTGGTAAACTTTTAGATTAACGTCTCTGATTTACACCGAGCAGTGTGTTGTATAGAAATCTCAGAAAGTTTTGAGACATCAAAAGGGAATTTTAACAAAAAACCATTCAGCAAAAAGGGTCGAACAAAAGGGAACGATAATTATTGAGTTTTACGACCAACTGATTTCTGAAAAGAGCGAATCAGTTTCATTTGGACTTTTAGAAAAGTTTAATTACTGGGAGTACATAATGTGGTCATTAGTCATTTGGCAGTGCGGTGTCTTCGGGTTCGCGAGTGCTTGACATTGTTCTACGGGGTAACGTTTCAGTTTGCAGTCTGTTTAATCAACGTTCGGATTTATCGCACGGTCGGTGCGAGTACGTGAGTGCCGTATCTTCGTTTTCACCTGGCTCCTGAGCTCTGTATAATCTGCTCGTTTGAATAAGATAATTTGGAATAAAGTAAATTGATGCATTTATTCGTCGAAAGAATATTGAGTAGTTTGTGACACTTTCCTAAACTAAACTTCAAGTTTTATGTGGCAAATGATTTAATGTAGGAATGTTATAAAGCATTGAATTTAAATGGATTAGCGTATTTCTGAAATCGGTCCCAGTGGTTCCTATTTAGCAATAATTGTAAGATTCAAACCTAAACTATTTCAGTGACGCGTTATTTCGTAAAGTAAAACTTTTTCAGACGTCTGAAAAGCGATATTATATTCTATTTGTAAAAATCAATTAGTATCTAGTAGTGTTAAAAACACCCTTTGTTGCAAAATGAACGATAAGTCGGTTGTTGAATAAGACGTTTTGGAAATTATTTTAATGTTTTGATATACACAATACATAAGATGTAGTCGATATAATTGACCTATCACTCAATGAAATAGAATATTAGTTTCATCAAAACCATAAAATAGTTGATGGTGCTAAAAATATTGTTAAACAGTATTTAGAGTGGAGCGTAGAGCACTCGCTTACATCAACACGGTGCTAAGATCGTCAAAATAAAATTAACTACGAGCTGTGAAGTTTATAGGTGCTGTAAAGTGACATCCTTAACGGCCATTACTGTCTCCATAGTACCGGTTTTTAAGACGAGAACGTACTTACAGCTCAAGCAACACACCACAGACTTTAATCTAAATATATGCTGCAAGTATATACGCTTCACGTCTCTTAAGGACGCTTGTTTTACTCCTTCTAACTATGTTTCATTTATTTTATTCGATTGTGATCCTAATATCAGGTTCTCAAACATAGTACAATATTAATCAGTTACGCGCAAACGGAGAATTTCATCGCTAAACCACTGTTGTGTCGCTATAATAAGTAAGAAAAATCTGACACGCTTAGATTGCATACATTAGAGGAACTTACTTCATCTATTTAAAAAAATGTCTGTGCAATACACTTACAATTCTTATTACCTCAAGGCTGTGGTTTCAATATATAGGGCTGAAACTGCCGCTTAAGCCGCTTTTCAATTACTTGCGCAATGGCTTTATTTTACCCCATTTTATGATGAAATAACAAATTATTATTTTTTCGCTAAATTGGCGATCTACTGAAAGTTCGACTCGGATGTTAACAGAATTTATTTTCTTCTCATATCTGAGCCAGCAATGGGAGGAAACCATTTCATGATGCTTTCGATTAACTTCATAAGGTGAAGTAAGTGATAGACCTCCATAATTTCGCTGACTCAGCTCAGTATTTCTTCTTTCAAACCAGTTGAACTAAATATTACCTGCTTGTTCGAGTTTGTTTGCAGATAGGTTTTAAACATCAAGCTTTGAGCTAACTGATTAATCATTTCTTTAGCCCTTGCGGCTAGGTGCAAAACCAAAGTTTTCAAGATTTTTTATATGAGATACCAGTTTTTTCACTTGCTTTCCAAAGAACCCTTTGTGTTAAGGGCAAGTAGTGGACAATGCGGTAGCACACAATGCCACTAAAATATTTATATAATTTTACTATCAAGACTTGCCTAAAATTGCACAACATTGCAGTTTCCGTGACTTACGAATTAATGTATCAATGATAATATTATAATCAAACCGTCTATTATTACAACTTTTATGTACAAAGCAAGTTAAGACAGCGTACTCCTTACTTTAACAATAGATGGCGCACCCCGTTGCTATATGGCAATGCCAGGAAATAATTTATCCGGTGTAAGTTTTTAAAATAGAAAGATTGGCATAAAATATCGATCGAAGGACTTCGTATCTAAGATTAAACTATTAAAACAATAAAGATTTGTTTCAATAATTATTTATTACCAATTTCTACCACATCTGAAGCTAACCTTTAAGATTGTCACACCGAATAGTTAGAAAAGGCTTGCACATATTATACACACACACACAGCTAAAATTAAACACACATCCGCATCGTGACGACAAGGTCCCGTTCAAAGGAGTAAGCCGGTGTCGGAAGGGTCCCAAATCATCTGCGCGAGGCACTCATCGTAATTGCACACTCACAACTTTGGTATTTTGAGTTTTACACTGACGACAATTTACGTTTAATAGCTCTAGATTTGTCTCAGCGTTATTTCCTTTAAATACTTTAATTTGTGGATGCTGAAATTATATTAAAAGATATTACAATGTAGGTCGAATTGTTGAGTATTATTGTAGGAATTTGCAATTACCCTTTCATCATCTTCAATTTTTATTTTCTAACAACACAGGAGTACTAGAAATATAGTCTACAATTTTTCTAGAATTTTTCAATAATGTTCTTGGGGCGATGATTTGTTCACTTACCCGCTCAGCTTACCCCACTGCTCCTAAAATATTCAAATTATGTATTTGGTAATACTGTGATTGATGAGTCCATTCTTTTTCAGCCAATCTTAATCCCATACTTAAATTGGGTCGGCGCAGTATGATACTTGACACCGGCTCGTAAAGGGATATGCCTTTTCATCCAGCACACTGACCTTACCTTGTTGGCAGATCGCTCAGATATGCAGGTTTAATACACACGTAGTTTCGAAATTAAGTGTAAATTTGGTTTGCGCATACTACATTTTTTTTTCACTCATATTGCCGCCTGGGCTATCACTGACTATACGAATAGGAGTAAACTATTATGCCAATGAGGCGACGGATTTTTATTGATTGTGTACGTGATACGGATTCAATTATTTGTTTTGAATGTTCTCGGTCGTGACGCGTGACAAAATTACACGTGTGACAAAATCGTATAACAGCAATTTTGGGTCATTCCTTGGAGACATGTCCACCCAGTGGCGGAATAAAGCCGCGACGTTACAAAATTCCTACTTTATGTAACTTACGTAGATTACAATGTTTTGTTATAACTTAGGTTGATTTTTCTTGTGTTTCAATAGGAATAATCAGCCTATATCAATCTTCAGCTTCCGCATTATATACCGTAAGTTATAAAAGCAACTTAGTTTATTGCAAATATATGTGTATATGATGGTAGACTAATAAACATAACAATATGCAGGTGAATTTTTCAAGTGGGCGTGAATGGTCAAATCCGAAATTATGAGGAATAGCGAAAAATACTGAAAGGAGTGAAAGAATTATTTAAATTATTATTCTTAAGTGAAATTATACAAAAAGTAATTGTGCAGTGTTAGTTATTTATTTTACCGCAAGGCACAACTCACAATGATACCACAAAAACCTTCGATCAAATATAATAATACTAGATGTCGGATGAGCACTTCAAAAACGGCCCGAAAGATAGAGCTCAGTGTGGCTCTATTTCAATTTAGTATGCTTCAATCATCACCAACGGCAACGCGTAAACATGCCGCAACGCAATGCGCGTTTCAAAATCGTCAAAATAAACATAAATGCATGTATATTGTAAGTCATAAAAATCTTATAGCAAATTATTAAAGTTTATTGTTACCTAAAGTTGTAAATATTAAAATACTTTTTTCTACATCTCATAGTTCGAAATACAAATGTTTAAAACTCGGCCACTTTTGGCATGTAATTTTGTTCCTGACCCTGTATCTAGTATATTATATTTGACCGAAGACAAAAACCTTCAGGTTTGTCTGGATGGGCCATTCTAAATAAATAATTTATAAATAATAATTTTAAAATAATATAATTTTATAATTTATAATTATTGTTTTAATATGATGATTTTCCATCGTCCAGATCGCATTACAATACCTGCTGGTGCTCGTATTGACTAGTATATTATTATTCAACGCGGATGCACTTCGTTACCCCGGCTTGCATCCACAAACTTCTTAGAAGTTAACCCGCTTTTTGTTTCAAACTTCCCGTATACCCCCGGGATTTAAAAACCGTAAACTTCAGCGGATTTTCGTGTTAAAATTAAAATAAATTGCACTGCCACTACCCGGAGATCAGAATAAATTTCTTGAAGCTCAAAAAGCTTCTTACGGAAGAAAACCCCATGGCCACCTCATAAAAATACTTCCACAAAGAGACGTCGGTTTCTGGAGTAATTACCGCACGCACGAAAGTAACTGAACCGCGCACGTTCTTTGTTACTTTGAACAAAAATAGCATACTAGCTCACGTAAGTAAATACTTCAAAACTTAAATTACGTGGTTGCTTGTCAATAGTTGGGGATTGTTGAATTAATTTCTGTGATTTTATTGATTGATTTTTTAAAAGCTCATAACTCAGTAATTAAGCATCATACGAAAAAAATACTGTGTGTATACTCATTCACGTCTCCTAGAAGTAGGACAGACCAGAGTATAAACAAAATTCACGACCTCACTTTTTTTGGTTGTCCGCTTGACGTGAAATGCCCCAACTATTATTGCACACATACATAATATGTTATTAATTCCTGTGAAGACAAATCTAAAAGCATCAATACAACGTATTTTAGCCATTCCGTTACCTATGGTTGCCCTCAAGTTGTAATAACTGATTTTATCTAACTCGTTGTCACAAAGCTTTTGTCGCATATTTAGTATTCAGGTGATAAATCAAACAGTCATAAATAAGATATTATACCGTAATCCTCACCATAGCATAATTAAGACGTCTGAATAAACTAGTAACAAATTGGTACATCTTGCCTACAAAACTCGCTGTATTGATTTGGTTAAAAAAAGAGTGAATAACTTCTTAAAAATATTTTTTGAAAAATTACTTATTTAGATACAAAGTACACAGCATTCGCTTACATGATGCACACGTAGGAGTCACTTTCATTGAGTGACTTGTTTTTGAGCGAATAGGTAATTTCTGAGAGCGAGCAGCTGCGCACCGATGTATCGACTAACAGGGGTCCTCTGCTTTACGGCGATTATATGAGAGCACATTCTTGAAGCCTGACAAAATGAAATTTACTTTATTTTGTTACACGGTCGTGTAAGCCACACAGTGTCTTCCAGTTCTTTAATACACGAGGGAAGAGACTAAATAATGAAATTAGTATGTTATTTATATTTAGTTTTCTTGGCGCGACCCCTGGTCCAATCGGGATACGCCGCTTGCTTGTCACCGACAGAATCGGTGCATGCACGATTGAACAAGGAGAGTCCACAGCCCGTACTGGCGATCTCGGAAAATGAATATAATATTCAATTCCTAGCCTGACATCTTCATCAATACCATTGGCACTCGCTGAGTGATCTTTTTCCCCACAGCAGCGCTGCCGCCAAAACATAAATGCGAAATATCAACACATACTATTCCATTCTGCTTACGAGTAATGCCAGACCCTTTGCTTAACCTGCATGGGACGTAGAGGTGAAGCAAACGGTACTGGCGACCCAACCAGGCAATTATCCAAAGTGCTCAGAGGCGCACTAACAGTTTTATGATACCCGGCTTGGTGACTCGCCTGCAGGAGGTCCAGCAGTGAAAGCGCATGACCTGCCAAATCTGGGACCCTGATGGTCTTATTCACCAATTGTATCAAGCCATGTGTCAGAGCGAATACATTGCCAGTCCTGCCAGCCAGATAAATTCTAGAAGAGCCCAACCACATCTTGTAATGTGCATTGAAAGCCCCCAAGACTACCATTTCTGCTAAAGGGAGGAGGCCTATATTCAGCTGTAGACTTCCTGTGGCTGAAGAGGGCGAATGAGAGAGAGAAGTTAGCACCTGGTGAATTGTGTTTTATGCTTTTACCACACAGCGAGCGGGACAGAACGGCAACGCTAGGCAGGCGTAACATTGACGGGTCGTTTGGAGTTATAATGTATCGGTAAGTATGAAGTTCTTAAGTGAAGTAATGCTACAGAATTGAATCTGTTAACATAACCTTAAAACAACTAGCTAGCTAAAACACCAATATTGTTATACATCAGTACAGCAGAAGAATTAGGATGAAATAAACGAAAGCCAACAGGGTATGTTGGATATTTGGAGATCCATGGGGGAGCCTATGTTTAGCAGTGGAATTCCTGTACCGGAACAAAAAGAGAGAGAGAGAGAGAGAGAGAGAGAGAAACGAAAACCGAATTGAAAGACATTTAAAACCGAGCGATGTAATTACTTTAGTTGGAATAATAATTAATAAAACAGTGACTGCTCATACACGTTCTTCTAATGTAAATAAGATAAAAGCAGAAATGTCTGATATAAATGCGTGTGTAGACACGTCGAGGCTGTGAGTGCACGGCGCTGAGTAAGCAAGTTCTCGCACAACGACTCTGATTTGCTTATAGCGCAAGACGTCTGTTAACTACGTATGACCCAATTTCATCGTTCTTTGTAACGTTACACACATTATGAGCTTGATGGGCTTCGCAAGATGTTAGGTACATTGATAGACCTTGCGCACCATAATTTTAATCAACATGTCTTATAATGAGATGAATGGGGACATAAGCTGCTTGAGTTGTATTGACGTTGGCGTTGTATTGAAGTGTTCGTGTATGTTAATTGCAACGTTTGATTAATATCTCTATGGACTTTAGAAATACCAGTACAGTATCAGCTAATGTGTTTCAAACATATGACATGTCTAGTTATTTACAATATTGCTCTATAGCATATAATCCTCGAAAATTCAAGAAACTTTTTAGTTCTACCCTCGTCACTTTTGATTCTACGTAATCATCTTACATAGAAATTGTAAATTAAAGCATCATTCATGTTTTTTAATAACTAAATTCTTGACGATATGAACATAAATATAATATATGTAGGTATACTTTCCCAGTAGTGGTATAAAACGGTTATTTATCACGAATATTATGTGAGAACAATTTATACTTAATATTATAAAGAGGAAAGATTTGATTGTTTGCTTTGAATAGGCTCTGAAACTACGGGCCAGATTTGAAAAAAAAAACCCATTACAATGCTACATTATGCCTGATAAAAAAGGCAATAGAATATTTTTAATAAAGTGTATCTGCACCTGGGTGGAGCCGGGCCGAGCTGCTCGTACTTTATTTACAAGCTATTGCATTTAGTAAAAATGGAATTTTAAAGTATAGACAACTTTTATCGCTAGTTTAATTTACACACTTACATTTCATAAGCGCTACACATTCTCGTCATATGTCCTCTTGGCTGGGAGTACACAAGGTGTAAATCCCACCGTAATGATCCACGCAAGTGTGTCACGTTCCGGGATCAGCTAGTGTACATCCGGCGTACCGGCATAATGAAAAATACCGGCAAGAACTGATCTCTCGCAAGCCTATATAGTCCGGACAACACTGCATGAAAACCGGTGTTATCGCTGAGGCGTTTTTAACACGCTTTTATCGGCTTTGCTTGTATGTATGTAATGTAACGGAATCTTTAAAATCGATTTTCGAGCACTTTAAAACCTCGGATTACTTTGAAATTTTGCATAACTGTCAAGGACCGATGACAATACGTAATTTAAAAAGTGTATGGCATTAACTCACAGATTACTTAGATCACTTGCATTATCTTAACCAGAACGTTCAGAAATGTATTAATGTTTGAAAAGAAAATTGGTGGGTAATTTGCGCACAGCTTCCCTAGTTTGATAAGATAGCCATAAATAAAAGGATTTTGTGACAAAAAGTTAAAAACGAAAATACACACTAGTAAAAAAGTCAAAATGAAAAAAAAATAAGGGTGTAAGATTGGAAAATAGAGTGAGATACATTCATTTTATTGGTACAAAGCGTTACAACAATTAGTTGCCCTCAAGCACCCTTAGCACCCTAGCACCAAAGCGTGTTGGTGGACCTAATAAATAAATAAACTAATTGGTTTAAACATGTCTATAGGCCTCTCAAAATGGAGAGAAAAGAGGGAAGAAAAATGCTGCGTGGGGGAAGTTTTGGGCCCCCGGCAATCGCACTGACCGAACAATACACGACAGCAAAGCCGCAGCTTTACGCCGGATTTCTATGAAATAGTAGTACCAGTGGTACTGTACCACGCAGGTTAAGTAGGCCTTTTCATTAGCCGAAGATAACATCGTGGCTTAAAAAACAAGCTACATTAAAAACAGTTTACAAAAACGAAATAGAAGAGGTATAGATTAAGATTTATCCACCGGATATTACTTTTATTGAAAACATTTTCTGTGTTTGATCGCGTGGTCCTATATAGGATGTGGCAGCACAACACCCGCTCGTGACAAATACTCCAAGATTGTACAAATATTTGACACGAGGCGAAGAGCAAATATGTATTGAAAAATCATATCCACGCAAACTATTGCCGTATCACGTAACTACATTATGCTGGACTCGAAATAATCTAAAATTATATCGTATTTTCACGACCCTTTATAAGAAGTGGCGTTAGGGAAATATACTGCTGAAACGGCATACGAACGGGACACACCTTTATATTTGTAGTTAATACACTTCGATACATATTCGCTTTTCTTAATAATCAATTTTAAAAACTAAATATCGTGACCAACTCTGAAATCGAAAAAGCATTCTACATTCATTTCAAAAGTAAACATCATCTACTAACCCGCATTAGACCAAAGCACAGAAACTAACTTAGTGAGACTTTGGGTTTATTTATTTTATTATGGGTACCTAAATTGAATTCGAAATGATGCCAGTACAGCGCAGTATGCGATGAACCAGATTTATTCCTAACATAAAGTAAGAGAGAATAAAAAGCACTTACAAATTGACGTCGCATGACCACTAACCAGTTGTTAGTGCAGAGCATACAATGCACATCTCGGTAATTCGATATCGAACCTTCTGTTAGGTGTCGAAAGTAAGAGCTTCGGGTGGGGTTCGACCGCCACCGCGTGTAAAAGCTTGTTAAATGCACGTTACATTTTAAGGGGAATACAGGGAGTCGTACTTCGTATTGGTTTAACGATTATGCTCAACTATGGACACATTAGCAATATTAGCTTCGATACGCTCCGACCGAATCGGGAATTTGAAATTACGTGGAACCGATTCTCAAAGCTGTAGCCGAATATGTCATAGCGTCCACTATACGGACATTTGCTTTTACTTCGTCGCAGCCTTTGTGCTACCACATGATAATAATTAAACTAGCCAATTAATCAATCTTTTAACATTTATGTCAAAATGATGAATTGCTCTCCCTTAAATGCATTGAAAGCTGACCATTAGACTGTGGTAGAGACTTTTACTATACCATATACTAAGCAGTCTGGGACCCTGATGTTAACTAATTTACTTCGTTTTAGTTAGTAATTTGATATAACCGCCTCCTTGCCACTGATGGCTTTTACGGCTTGACCGAATGAGTGTGCGAGCACTTTTGGCGCTACAGCCAAAATAAAATTTGAACCCAAGTAGCTCGTTATTATTTTTTATAATGTTTTGGTTTCATTCAGTTCTCTGCTATGCTATAAAAGCGGACGTGGCAAACACGATATGGAAATTAAGAATATTTTTTATTGTGGTGATTATTAATAGTACCTTTATTGATAAAACCACTTACGTAAAATTGGAATGTGTTTTAGTCCACGAACACCGAATATGATGGTTTACCAAAACAGCCGTATCTCCATATTAAAGATACAAGCAAAGGTTTCATACTTTCAGCAGCATCACTAATCAATATAAAAGAAAATCGCGGTGTGGCTTTAAATCTTATCTTCTATGCCATGAGTAAGGTCCACTATATTCTCAGTTTTTCACTTAAGTACTACTTCAAATAAGATCATATCTGAGCCAATGTTATCTCTTTTACTCCAGCGTATAAAGGCGACCGTAAAAACCCACTTTAAATTGCATTTACAAAACAGACGCAGAGATATAACTTCGTGAACAGCTTTCGCGTACTTTACAGCTCGCACGAAGTACGCCATGATTTTTAAAATAAACCACCAAGCGCCGTCTGCTCTTTTATATGTAGATACTAAAGACTTGCCACACTCAATGGTAAATAGCAGCTACCCGCCGAATGTATTCGAATTTTTTCACTCATCACTTTAAAACTGCACCTCCAATTCATATTCATAGTACAAATTTAAAGAAAAGCAGTTCAGATTCGGCGCACAACACTGACCTGTCGTAGCTGTGTTAAGACTCGCGCGAAGCGTGTTCCGTCACAAACATTCCTCTTAATTAACTTTAAATGGAAATACAGCGGCTTTTTAAATTATATATCACGAATAATCCAGATAGAGTTTGATAAAGTGCTTACGGCAACTTGTCGTTTTACATCGCTTTTCACGCTATTGACAATAATTGTCAGAATTTTGGGAATGAATTTTAGCGGTGTGACCAATTTGTGTTCCAAACTTTAAATTGGTTTTGTTTCGCGAATGGAAGTCATTCAAGCCACTACAGTTAATATTACTAAAGTATTATATTATGAGAGTTTTATTGAAAGGAATTTTACTTAACGTTGGATCAACGAATTACTTGATGTTATTAGATTTGTAACTAATTATTTACGTAGCTACAACTTTGATGTCATGAAAGTAGATGGTTCAGAAATAGATAATTTGTTTTCTGTTGAGTTTCAAATAAGCATTTTATTTTATAGGTTATTTCATATTTTATACATAAATTATTCCAATGCGACAACGAAATATGGTTATTATTCAAAACTTATAGAACCAGTATGTAACAGTTGTCTCACAGAACACAGAGGTTGTATAAAGGGTTTGCTGTCGTGTTTTATTTGATGAGAGAGGCTGTAAGATCCTCAATGCCCTTTCCGTTTTTAGTTTTTTTCTTCTTTGGCTATTCTTTATTACTACCCAAAATAGTTAACGACTAACTTGACACTTAAAGAAAACGTAAATTAGATTTATACCACATACGCCTGTTCACGTTATAGGTCTTTCTACCATATAAACGAGTATCAAAATTAAACATTTTAGTACTAAAAACCAATACTTTTATTTAACTTTTCTTTCATTCAAGTAGAAAATAAAGTTATTCGTTCACCAGTACAGACTATTTATACAATATATGTTTATAAAGTATATATGTGTACATGCAGTATTTATAAACGAAGCATACTAAAGCACGAATTATAAATTCCTTTAGAACGCGTCTTGATATTCTTGTTACCGAAGACGATTTATGAAATCGGTACGTCCCGAGCATAACACATTAAACGGAGGGGATGTATGCGCTGTTCTCTTACGATACTTAGGCGTGAATACTAATAAGATTCCCGGTTCTCCTGGCCACGAATCATTGCAACACCCAGCCATTTGTGCTAGGAATAGTCTGCGATACGTAATGGCTTATATTAGCTGATTGTATTTACCACGGAACACGAATATGCATATGAACGTTAAAGAAAGAAAATTGTTTGTTATTTGATTCAACGAGCGCTTTATACAAGATTGACTTACCACAGACCACTTATCGTCGTTTGGGAGGGCGACCACTATCGGCAAGCTTATATTTTACAACTATTTAATTTTTTATCGCGTTCTTTAAATTAGTATTTCGCTTTGATGTAGTTACTTTAGGTGGACGTGAAAAAAACATAAAAAATAAACATGCAACTTTATTTTATTGCGAAATGTGAGTGCCCTGGTGGCGCCTCTGCTTACCCCTTCTGGGATAGAGGCGTGAGTTTATGTATGTATGTATGTATTTATTTTGTTGCGAAATAAAATATAAAAATAGACGGAGGATTTACCAGGCTAATATTTCGATGGTCCATCGGAGGGTGGGACGGTAGAGTTCGGTGTATGTTTGTTTTTACAAGCGGACGGATGCGCTGCGTTTCATCGTGTTTTGATTCCAGTTCACGCATTTTATAACAAAATTACAAAGGGATTTTTTCTTTGTTTTCAAATTTGTTGCAACTCGATTTATCCTTGGTCCAGCGCATGTCAGCGCTTCACTGTTAGGTCAGTTTTAATTTCTTCTTCAAACACGGCCCATGCTGTTATTTTAGGCTAACGATATAATAGTGGACTATTTATAAATATAAGTTACACAGCACTATAATCTTGGAACAAGAATTTTTATCCTACATTAAGGAAAAGCCTCGAACCATGAGTATGAGAAAGTACAAGATACTTCTGTAGGCTAATTCACGTCATTAAATAAGTTCAGTTGCAATGCAGTTGCAGTTAAGTTTCGATCAAAACCGCCCTTTTTGTATTCTCGTAATTTAGACAACCGCTGTCAGATACGCTCGCGTCAAGTTCGCGTCACGCGATCGCTTTAGCGTATTCTACGGCTGCGCGTTTTATACATGCGTGATTCAGATCGCAACTTGATTGGTAATTCATTTGACGTCTCCAATGACAGTTTAGTCCGACCAACGTGCAGCACATGCGCAGTTTATGCATATCTTACGCGCAGCTAAATAATTACAAGAATACCATTTTGACGTACGTACCATTAAGACATAAACCTAATCGAAACTGCATCGTAACTTGATGACTCAATAAATTACGTGAATTAGCCTACTGGTCTCAAAACATCTAAATCCGATAAAAATATTTGTGGATCTCATGGACATCTGCCTCGGTCCCGGCATAAACCCGCGGTCTCTCTTTTGAAAGCTGGGATTTTAATCAAATACGCCTTGAAAACTATCAAATTTAACCTGAAGCGTACCAAATGTCATTGCGTTTGGTGAAAAGCAATGACATTTGGTAGAGTTGACTCATACTAGTAATGTACTATATTTGTTTACTAAAAACTAAATGTAATTATGAAATGGGTAGAAAAGAAACAAATACAGTACACGTTGATGTGAATCGGATATCCTTGACGTTTTCCCAAGTCGAACAATGCTCGGAGTTTTAGGTTGAATAAACATGAATGTTGGAGATCAGACGCACAAATCCGGTTGGAAATTTAATAAAAATCTAGAAAAGTATACCTTACTAGACACTAGACTTTCTCCGGTGCCCTTCTACGACAAATGTTTTTTTCTACCGTTATAATGTTCATGGTAAAGTCGCTTATAAATCAACAAACGTTGTCCTTTGTAGTGTTTTTATAACTAACTTATCTTAGAACACTCACACTTTTCATCGAAAAAGAGCTTCGATTTCACCACAGATCAAGAAAGCATAGTTTTATTCAGAAAAACTATAGTTTTCTACACCAAAATATTATTTGGGATAAATATAGATTCTCTTTGAAATTAATTAAAGCTACATCACGGACCTTGCCTTAGCAACTTGTAACTGATAATTACCTTCTAAGACTAGGTATAAAATCCACACGAATTATGAAATCTTTCTTAAATGAGAAGGTTTCTTCGAAAATATTATTACAACATTCTGACGAACCTTAACATCGAAACTGAACAACAAAGCCACGATTCCAGAGATTTTATAGTTACTATCGGAGTTTATTTTATTATTTAAATCTTTATTGTACACAATTAAGAGCAAAATACACAATACAGAAACAATCCAAAAAAAATGGCGATCTTAATGCTCTACAGCAATGTCTTACAAACAACCATGGGATGGATTAAAACGAAGGAGAGAGAGGGGGCAGTGTAAAAATTAAGAATTAAAGGTAAATAATAGTTATCAAACATAATATACATACATAACAGATAATCATTAACACATGTATACTTATATACAAATAAATATAAACATACATATTATATGTACTACAAATAGCCAAATGATTAACTTGAAGAAAATTATACTAAAGTCTACTTAAAGAGAAAGACCTAATAAATAATTAGCCTGTTAAATGATGACAGCGTTTGAGCCGAGTTTATCAGTTATGTATACAACATATTATATGAAAATAAACTTATAATATGGGAAGAAGAGCATATCTATTAAACTTTCACATTTTTATATAAATTCTTTACTCAATCTACTCTACTACTATTACAAAAGTAACCCTGTCTTCCAAGTTGAAATTTCCATTAAGTCGTCCATTTTCAATAAGTAAAATGCTCAGAATGAGTTAATTCTCTGTTGTCGTTCGTAAAATCCGCTGTGTGTACACAGCTTCCGACAAATCGAATTATTTTATGCGCTACAGTGTGCTCCGAACACTTCTAATCTCAGTTGCACAATTGTTTAAGCTTTGTTTGGGTCGATTTACTTGATCTGGTTCCGCTTCTTTGGGAACTATATTCTTACCCGCCTTATTCATAAGCAGATTCAAAACCTATTTAAGTCATCGAATGTTTTGTCTTCTTTTCTCAAACTGAATTCAAAAGTCATTCGAAAGAGACAAAACACTCGATAACTAAAAAGGTTTTAAAACTGTCTATGAATAAGGCCGTTATTCGGGACATTATCTTCAGACGTCTGCAACGTGGAAAGAAGATCTGACAAAGGTTACAAGAATAGCTTTTATACTAGCACAGCAAAGTACTGCGCTGCTCCTGTTGGTAAATGCAATGCCGTCCAGACAGAGCATGTGTACTAGTTACTTCATTAAAAAATATCTACTTGTTTTGACTTAATAATCAATGATAACATTGCCAATGCAAAAAGTCAACGTACGTATTTAATTTCATTTACACAATGTACTGATAAACTTTATCTATTTATTGTTGAATTTTCTGCCTCGGTGGCGTAGTTGTATTACGGTACGGTTACAAAGCTGAGGTCTCGGGTTCGAGTCCCGGGTCGGGCAAAGTGATATTGGATTTTTCTATTCATTATCAGCCCGGAGTCAGGAATTTGTGCCCGATATGGCGATAGGCTCGCCCCCTATCACATCATGGGACGGAACATACAAGGCGAAATGTGGGTGTCCTGGTGGCGCCTCTGCCTACTCCTTCGGGGATAAAGGCGTGATTTATGTTTAATTTTATAGAAAATTTGCGGCTGTTAAAAGTATTTATAAAAATATGATAATTTAGAAATGACGCCAAAGCCCGAGGCCCAGTTTATTAAAATCCTTTCTGCGAATCGCGACGTCGTGGTATTTCTACCCGCACCGAGACAAATGTTTGTGAAGTCCAAAAATATTTGTTTCTGGCTTGAATTTCGGATATCGAATAAATGCCCGTAGACTAAAAATAATTGTAGTGCGTGTTATAATTAAAATAGATAGATGCATACTGCAGAGTGCAGCCTTGCTTTTGACCAAACACAAAGGAGTCTTTCCAGTGCTGAAATCTATTTTAGCATTCAAGAAGCATTTCCACGTAAATGGTTTATTATTATTTATCACAATACAATGGAATCACATGGGGTTGTATTATGAGTTCCCCGGAATTTTAGTCCAAATCTCCCATTTTGTATGCAATAATTAAACAGTCTTTGTTCTCTGTAACTAACATAGACTTGAAAACATTTACCCATTCGTTCATTGTTGGCGAATTCTGAGTCCTTTCAATTAGATAAAATAGGATATAATTCACGAGCAAATTTTTAATTGGAAAATTCCTACCGTTTTAATGGGAAAATAATTATAATCGTACGCACCGATTGCGGGTGACCAAAGCAATTAAATAATAAAGTATTTAATTCGTTTAAAAATAGAATTAAATGTTCACTGACGCATAAGCTAATGAATAAATTATCTGCCAAACCAAAGTTTCCATTACTTTATTGTTCTCGATGAGTACACAGATAAAATGAGGTAATGTTAAATCAGAATGGGGTAGGAAACCGCTTACTGATTTGTTATCGGAATATCAGAGCATTTCTGTTATTTTAATACTGGAGCAGTAGAATGAATAATAAACAGATCAGTAAGTGCACTTAGTTCAGATAGTATCCACTTGCGGGATAGTCACTTTTCCTGGTCGACATACTGTTCTCGTCTGTTCTGTTCATGTCAGCTTAAAAGCAAGTCTGCTCAAAAGTGTATATTGGACCAGAAACTTGACTCACTTCTGTCGTCTTGTCGTGGTGCGATGATGACGATTTGTAAATACAGTTAAATACAAGTACAATTCACAAATTCGTCTTTTAATATTGTAGACGTTCGACATTTACTTTTTATAAACAATACTGCCTCGGTGGCGTAGTTGTACTACGGTACGATTACAAGGGTGAGGTCTCGGGTTCGAATCCCGAGTCGGGCAAAGTGATATTGGGTTTTTCTATTCATTATCAGTCCGGAGTCAGAAATTTGTGCCCGATATTGCGATACGCCGCCCCCTATCACATCATGGGACATACAAGGCGAAATGTTGGTGTCCTGGTGGCGCCTCTGTCTACCCCTTCTGGGATAGAGACGTGAGTTTATGTATACAATATTATTCACTTACATCAAATACACTCAGAATTATTTCGGAAACTACACACAACACAGCGGTATCGCGGACACGATCTGCGCCCAATCTCATGTTTCTCCACACCAATACACTCCTATACATTATCACCCATTAAGATAAACAGAGGTATACACATTTAGTTTCGTTAATAAACAATGTGTTCATTTTAGCATTCAATTTATGTGATCAATATGTGAGTGAGCTCAAACAAAGGGCGGACAACTGTTGGTCGATGGAACCGAAAAATTCTCGAGTGGAGCCCTTAAGCTAATTGGAGCAGCATCTTATGTCGATGTGGAATGATGACGTAACAAAAGCTGTAGGAAGACCCTGTGTGCAAACACTTCCTAGCTGGTCTTTAAAAAATATATTGTAGGCCTAAGTTTAGCAGTTGATTGCTAAAGGTTGGAATTAATGATAAAGAATCTATATCTGTATCAGCCACTATGCATGCCGCTGCGTGGCACAGGCCTCTACAATCGAGAGTACGATTGAGATAATAGATATTGAATTATTATTAACGCTAAAGCGAAATGAATCTGAAAGAGACGATCTTCGGTTTGGTTAGCTAAGAATGGAGGAAGATATCTCAGTCAGCATACTCAACAATGGACTTCTGTGTATCTAGAAAATACAAAGGAGGTGACAATTTTTAAATGTTCACAAACTAGGCTCTTTTTACATCTTTGGATACCAATTTAGAATGTAGCAACATAATGATTTATTACATTAATTATTATTAGTAACACATGAGGATGTGTTCATAATGAAATTAGAAACAGAAATCCGTACCAGCATGTATATCTAATGACTTAAAAAATATATATTTACAATGCATATTTCATAGTCATAAATTAATTAATAGTCAAATGAAGACATTTATCGTCTCCGGTATTTAAAGTAGACTAACATTGTCTTAGTAATTAGGAGAAATAATTTAAAACTATCATTTTTTCATGTATTCTTTTTACAAGTATGAACACTAAAACGCTTGTATGGAATTTCGTATATCAATCCGGCTTTTTTGTTTTAAATTAAATCTCTTAATAAAAAGAAACGGTTGATAATTTTCAAAAAGAAAAATAATTACATGTTTTCTTAAAACTTTGAGTGGACACCCGGGTGAAACCGGTTCAAGCCTCTAATAAACAATAATATTACTATTTGTACGTGTATATGATCCTTGCTAATGGCAAACATTAATGTAGTCTAATTGTCTATTATCGAAAGTCAAACACAGACCATCCTATAGGACATCCCATGATGTTATAAGATCGTTGACTTCAATTATGTCCCGTAATGGGAAATTCATATTAATTAATGGCTTCGGTGCTAAGTTATACCCTTCTACCAACTGCAGTTTTCTAATATCTGTCCCTACAGAGAAAAAGTACAGAATATTGCGGAATATGCATGTTATAAAATTGAGTTTCATGCTCTATGTGACATACACCGTTCAAACTTGATTAAGCTAGGACAAGAATTAAGGCACCGTATTTACTGTCTATACTGAAAGCACATCGTGAAACAACCTCCTAAGCGGCAGTTGATTGAAAAACGTTATAACACGTTTTCACTTATTTATATTCCTGATAACTGTTAGGAAATAAGTTAAAAACATATGATGCCAAATTGCAACATTATAAAATAGATCGTCTTACGGTTCGGCGGAATCTCTTAGATACAATATTTTTATACAAAATTGTCAGAAACCGTGTTGATTGCCCCCCATTGTTAAGTCTTATAAACCTCCATGTCCCACGCCGTGCCCCCAGACGCCACGTTGCCCCATTCCAACCACCCTCAGCTAGAACCAATTTAAAGCAGTTCTCAACAGTTTCCAGAATGTGTAGAAATTACAAATTACAGTATTAAGTAAATCAGTCGACATATTTAATGACTCTCTCTACAAATTTAAAAGAAATGTCTTGAGGCTCTTAAGGACTCAGTCTTAGCAACAATTAGGTTTCGTTTTAGTATAAGTGCGTTTTATTATTGTTCCTATTTTGTCTACTTAGGGTTTTATGTTTCTATATCTTTATTGTCTAGAATTATGGGTTGTTTTGTAGTTATTATTTTTATTATATATATTTTTTTTTAATTTAAATTTTCTCTCTTTGTATTACAAATTTTTAGGCTTGTTTGCTATGTTTAATTTTATTATTGATGTTTTAATTGTGTTTGGTTTTTTTTTGTATTTTAACAGTGTTGAAATATTCGTTGTGATGATAATATTGTTTGTTAATTTTAATTTGATCTCAATTCTTAATACTAGGTGTTGACTCATCTTGCCATGTATAATTGTATTATAATTATTTTGCCCGATTTAATTTTAATTTTATCTCAAGTTTTTTTCATACTAAGTGTTAACCCAGTTTGCTTTGTATAACTTTTTTATTATTAATATTCTTAATGTTTTCAGATATTTCTAACATTGGTTTACCTATATATATTTTTTTTTGTTGCATTTTGTGCACGTAAATACGAGTACATAGTAATTAATAATTACTATATAGGTACTCGTATTTATAATTACTAATTATGAATCATACATATTGTTTTATCACAAACAGTGCAAGTTGTGACCGCCTTCAAAGGGTGTTACTCTTAATTTATTTATTGTGTATTTTATTAGTCTAAGTTCTATTGTAACAACCACTGGCTGTCCTAAATAAATAAAATAAAAATAAAATAACATAAAATAAAACAGAGTTGAAAACATCTCAGCGGGAATAATAATGCTGTATGTACACCATATCAGAATTAATATTACAATCAGGTTCTATTGAATTTGCGGACGATAAACTGCGCTTTTGACAGCACTTCTAAACTTTATTTAATATAGAGAGAACTGCAATCAAATGTCACGATATCGCAGTTGACAAAGAACCGGCACCGGTAGTAATGACAAGGAAATGGCACAAAGGAATTAGATGGATGCTTGTAAAGGAGTCACGTGCGATTGCCAAAGGATAAAGGCTCAGGTCTGTACAAGCGCGTTATTGGCCACGACCAAACGACCACTTCTCTGATTAACATCTAATTTATTGCCATGTCCAGAGTCACAGTTACACATAATCAAGACAGATTGCCCCTTTGTGCGTACATCAACGCCTAAATCATACTGTGATTGCACGCCTCCCTCGCCGTGTTATAATTAGAAGTAATCATCAGGCCTGATGTAATTGAAATTTTATTTTTCTCATCGGATTTTTCGCTCGGTCGCTGAGGTAATTTGGTTGATAAAACATTCCACCCGACCTGGCTGATTTATTCGTTGCCCACGCCAGTTGTTCAACAATTTTATTTTACCTAAACATTCTTCGGCAATTATTTAATAAGCCGTTTCAAGATTTTTTTTTGCCCTATTAGTGAAATGTTTAATGTATCGTGAAATAAAAATTATGCTCCATTGTGTCTTAAGACAATATGTATTATATTGTATATCTTTATTAAAAACTTTGGTGAAATATTTGTGTTTTTGATCGATGGCTTCAATTCGCAAGCCTCTGCAGCTCAATACTATAACACAATATTTTAAATACCTTGATATTCTGATTTGTATAATTCTGATTTAACCTACTTATTTTTATCGGCCACGGAATTGCAACTCAAAAGCCAATATTTGGTATCCGGTTTGTTGTGTATAACGTACAGAAGTATTGGCTTTGCCAGTCCTCGTGGATTTATTTCTAATCGATTTGGAGGTGTTTCGCAATGTCTATGAACAGCGGGTAGATAAGATTTATAACATCACGTAAGCTACATACATAGTATGCAGGGTATATCAAGACTGCGACCGAAAACGAAGCCGGGTGGTAGTTTTAGTCGTTACAGACACAATGCAAAAAAATATTCGCAAAATAAGCGACAGATTTTTTTTTGCAATTTTTTGAAAATAATTGTTTTTGGGTAGTAAATACCTAGATAATGCGAAAATAGTAATGTATAGCGTCTTAAAAAATAAAAAGGTGTACATCATTATTTTAGGTAAACTATGTATTTATCACCGAAATACGACGATAAGTAAAAAAAAAAATGTGTGTGTGTATTAGTGTACACACGTAAGAAGTGAAACTTCTTTATGACATCATTTTTCGAAAAATGATCTACTATTTACAAATTTACAGAATTGGTAAAATAAAGCTAAATTAAATAAAGTTTAAGTTTAGGAGGGGGGAAATTTTTGAGGGAATTTGGGATTTCTATCGGGGCCAATTTGTAGCCCTCACCGAGACGGTTCCGAGGATACCAAGCTCGGTGGGTCCACGACCTTTATTGGCCGAGATAGGTTTAGGGGGGGTGAGGTAAAAATTTTAGGTGGGGGTAGGGGCGGGGGGGGGGGTAGGTTTCGTGGGGGGGCTATTGGGCACCTTAAAATATTTTTGGGTGGGGAAAGTTGTGGAGGGGGAATTCGGGAATTCTGTTGGGGCAGGATTGTAGGCCTCACCGAGCCGGTTCTAATGAACCTAGGGTCGATGGGTCTACGATGGATATTGGCGGAGATAGGAATAGGGGGGGGGTGAGGTAAAAATTTTAGGTGGGGGTAGGGGCGGGGGGGGTTAGGTATCGTGGGGAGGCTATTGGGCACTGTTTTGGATTTAGGGTGGGGGAAGGCCAGAGGGGGGGTAAGGATCAAATTATAAAAAAGTGGGTGGGACTTAAAATTTTGGGTGGGGCTTGGAAACGGTTGGGGGTGTGGCTTACTGAAGTGGGTACTAATTTACTAAATAAAAAAAGATGGTGCGTAACGGAAGAATGTGACGCGTAACGAAAAATTTTTTCCAACCCCGATAAAGAAGTTTCACTTCAAAAATACCAAAACAAGTTGACGATTTTTTTTTTGCGAAATTTTTCATTGCATTATGTCTGAAGTCACTAATACTACCACCTGGCTTCGTTTTCGGTCGCGGTCTTTATATACCCTGTATATACAATGAAAAGCTTGACGAATGGTAATGTAAATGGGAAGTACCTTCAACGTGGCAGCATAAGTACTTCTTCTTTACCGTTGCTACAAACTTGATACCTTTTTTTATTTGGTTCACACAACTTACTATTTCAAATAGTAAATATTACCTGGAGTTGTATACTATATGGATCATGTGGAAACAAAACTGAATTTACATGCGTTACATACTGCATAAATTATAATATTTAATTTTATTGCGAATGCCCTAACATACATTGATGATTGCTTGCGGTAATATTAATACTGAAGAGGCTCGCTCTAAGATTTCACTTGATTCTCGGCTATTGAATCGTATATTTAGCGTAAGGTGATGTATCTAGGCATGATATATCAAGAGTTCTTACCCTGAAATCCGCACATAATCATCTAGTTACGATTACATAGCAGTTCAAAAGAAAGGCCACAAAATCTGTATTATTTAAAGTAAAAATAAGTACTTAATTATAAAGCGTCAGTTCTGATTTATGGATTTCCTCAAAGTTATTAAATGTAGACCTGAATGTAGTAATTGATATTAATTGGATTATGAAGCAGCGCCATGGTCGCGGGTTTAATTATTTTTCAATTAAAACAGTCGGAACCGCTACGCCAAGCTCCGGCACTAAATTACATTTGATAAACCCAAATGAAAAATATTATCCTTACAACATTAAAGTAGGTCGTGGAGCGTGTCGGCGCGTCATAGGACACGCATTTGACATCGAATTTGGACCAAATATCAAATAACGCTTAGGCTTTATGTTCTCGTGACCGTGCCGTACTTTTCGAGATTACTGCAATCATTGTCAGAAGCACTGTCCTTTGTGCGTATCCCTATTCGAAAAAAAGTATATGTGTCTACTCAATATCGGTCTGTAAGGGTCATTTTGTGCTTTGGGTGTAGGTAAGTACAACGCAGTAAGTGGCAGCGCGGTCTCTAAGTTTAGCTGAAATGTGCTAAAATCTTTTTTCGTCATTTATAGAAAGGCAAGAAACGAACCGAGCCGACTGCTCAAGAGCGCTTTTTTCCCGGAGATGTCATAAATCAGAAGGCGGCAGATGGTGTTGACCTACACCATTATTGCCATGTTTCTAGCTAAGAATTATTATTGCTCTCAGTCCGCAGACGTCGTTGCCAAATAATAATTCTTTAGAATTCCGTTCTCGGATTGACGTCGCGTCGCTTTGAATTTTAGACAATGTCCGGAGAAATATTTTTAGTAAAAATATTCGTTAAATGAAAAACAAGCGCGTGACGAATGCCACCTTCAAAATTGTTTGAATTTATTCTGTGTTAACATAGCATCGACGTGGCAAAGTTGGTAAAAATGTTGGCCCATTTATTATTTGTGCTAATATTGAAACTCCATTTGAATAAGTCATATTTGATAGGCAAATGACATTAATAGACGCTGAATTTTAAACTTGTGAAGTTTAGATGGAAAGTACATTCACTCATGATAAGTCAAAAAGTTGGTACTGCAGTCGCGAATGTATATTAAGATTGATGAGCATGCAAGTTTATGAGAGTAAAAAGCAGGTCTTTGTTCGCTCATGAATTTCAGAAAGATAAACTATTTTAAAATTATTATTTAAATACGCTTAACTTCGCTTACATTTAATTTTCTTCTAAATTGAAAAAAATCTATAGGTGTTTGAGATAGCACAAAATTAGCGTTATATCTATAATGATATCAACACGAGTACATTCGGCTGCCGGCCATGAGTCTCCTTTATGATTGAAAAACCTTAGGCTTCCGTGCTGGAGTATTGCTGGTTTGTGGACTTACCATGATACCTTTGAAATTTTTAGCGACATTTCTTACGGTGCTGTTTTCTTTACAAAATTTTCTGTCAAGTTTAAAAGTGAAACTTAAAATACCAAATACAACATACATTAGAAGATGGAGATTGTTATTTGATGTATGGGCGCCTCATATCCCCAGCCTGGATGATCAACTCACGCCAAAAAAAATAGTCGACAGAGAATTGTGTGAATACGACAAAACTACTGCTGCCATAACTGTGTGTACTTTGGCTTTTCTGTTTTTACTTTTTACAAGGGAGTTTTGCACCACGTTCTTAATGAAAAGCTTAACAGAATGGTTTGAGGAAATCACTCATAGATGAAATCGCTGACTGTTCACTGTTGTGAAGGAGGTAACAGAAGGTAACATTTCAAACGTACTAATGACATGACTCCTTTGGGTAAACGAAGAAAAGTGCAGCGGTTATGAAGTTGGTGACTTACACGAGTGGTTGAAGTTTCGAAACTCGCGCGAAAATATTATATGACTTACAGACATTGGTCTGGGTTTTTCTATTCTCTAAGTTTGGCAAGCATGACACTGATCATAGATACGTTGTCGGCTCATTAAATCGTTATTGGAGCAAGGAGAATGTGAACAGGAAATGAGTATTGGGCATGCGACAATCTTAATATTGGGTTTTGGGTGTCCAAGCAAATTATTATGTTTGTCTTTCTAAAATTCTTGAGACATTGTTCATAATGTAGGAGAACCGCAGCAGGCCATGCATGAGCGCCGCGTTTTAACTAAAGCCTATGTCATGTATATATGATTGTGGGTAAGTCTGTATTAATGTGGCGATCGATGAGAAGTCTTAACTTTTGCATTCACATAATAGATTTTAAGACTACAAGGCCAGCAATGCATCTAAATTTCTTTAATATCGTGTGCATTTAAATGGCAGTCCCCTACCGGGACACCGTGATTATCCGGGGCTAATTTACCGTGCTTTACCGAAAATATCACATCAATAATAAAGTTATAAATACCATATGACTCGCACTGCAAAAAGTTTTCAGATCTGATGTAGAGTCAAGCTTCTCACTCTTCACGCCCAACTTTACAAGGCCTAACTTCACAAATTCTATACCTTAGTCAAATTATGTGGTTTGGCCGTTTGCCGAGCACAGCCTTCATCTACAAATGAGAGTTTAATGGAGTGGAGTGTGGCCAAAGTCCACCACGTGAGACTAGTTCGTGTTGGTGGTCTTCACGCAAAGAATATATAGTAGAGTTATAGAGAACTCTACTATATTGTACGGATTCCCACAATACGTTTTTCTTCACCGACAAAATGCGTGGTTTAAACTGCTTGGTTAAATTGACTTTCAATGAGTTCGCAGTTCTAGAATCATTGATATGAACTATATGAATATATTTGCATATAAAAAAACCAGCTTTGTAATGTTTAATAAGCGGTATTTTGAAGCTGAGCGGGGAGCGTCTAGTTTCCATCCACTTTACATTGCCAGCAACGTTTATCACAAAGTACTTATGGCTAAAACTATTTATAGTTGGGCTCCAAAATGCATAAAGTAGTCAGAACAATAAAACTGTGTCGTTGTGGGGCGTAAACGTTTTTAAACAATAGGAACTTGTTATAAAACCTGAAACTGAGGTTCGAGTTCCGAAATTTAGGAGCTCTCATGAACTGGCGATGTTTTATATTATGTATTATGTTTATTTTGTTTATGTTTACTAGTATAGCGGCCGCCACTCACACACGTAAGGATGTTACTGTGCAAGTCTGAGCTTACACCATTATAATAGAACAATGTATGGTCTAATAACTGCGCAAACTTCGTTGAAATTTTCGACTCGAGAGTGGTGCAAACTCGTTTGCGCAAACGTTTGCGTGGTTATATCGTTACGTTGACGGCCATTAGATATTTACATACATACATACATAAACTCACGCTTTTATCCCCGAAGGGGTAAGCAGAGGCGCCTCTAGGACACCCACATGTCGCCCTGCATGTCCCGTCCCACGATGTGATAGGGGGCGAGCCTATCGCCATATCGGGCACAAATTCCTGACTCCGGGCTGATAATGAATAGAAAAATCCAATATCACTTTACCCGGGACTCGAACCCGAGACCTCAGCTTTGTAACCGTACCGTAATACAACTACGCCACCGAGGCAGTCATTAGATTAGATTAGATATTTAAGGTATATTTTAGCAATAAATATTATTTTTTCTTTCAATTTATCAATTTTGCTTTTTTATTTGGTAGCCTCACAGGTTTCACGACATTAGGCACGGACTATTATAGTAACAAGAATCGTCAGGTTCGACTCGTGCACCGGGTATACCATTTTGTATACATTTTTAGTTTGGAAAAGGTGCACCTGGTTTGAGACACACTCACTCCCTGTGACATCTTGGGAGGGATACCGGTTCAACAAATGGGTTGTAGTCATAAAATCTAAGTTTACCACTCTATGAACACAATATGTAGGCTTAAATGAATGTTGCAATTAATATTGAGCCAAGATATCGTTAATTTCAAGAGGTGTTTTGCAAGATATCATGCCGAATTTTATGTTTTCCGAAAAACTTGAATATTTTATGTACATAAACTCACGCCTTTATCCCCGAAGGAGTAGGCAGAGGCGCCACCAGGACACCCACATTTTGCCTTGTATGTTCCGTCCCACGATGTGATAGGTGGCGAGCCTATCGCCTTATCGGGCATAACTTTCTGACTCCGGACTGATAATGAATAGAAAAATCCAATATCACTTTGCCCGACCCGGGACTCGAACCTGAGACCTCAGCTTTGTAACCCTACCGTAATACAACTACGCCACCGAGGCAGAATATTTTATGTATTCCGGTTAAATCAGATTTTGGTAGGCACATACTACTGCAGTACTGAAACTCTTGTGCAATCTGGAGTTAATTAAGAGGGCTAGAAGTGGCTATCTACAACGCTCGTCTGTACGTATCTGTATCAGCCCATACACATCCCACTGCATAGCTCGGGCCTCCTCTACAATTGAGAATACGATTACATGTCAGTAGTCACTAAGTTCGTAAGTAAGTCCTCCGTGGCGCAATTGGTTAGACGCCGTCTGTGAAACGAGAGGCCGCGGGTTCGATCCCCGCACCGAGATAAATGTTTGTGTGAACTACAAATATTTGTTTCGGGTCTGGGTGTTTGTGAGACCGAAAAGTCTCACGTAGTTCTTGATAACCACGACACAAGACTCGATCTTAGTGTGGGGTCAGGACTATGTATGTGACTGTTGGGTGTATTTATTTATTTGATTTATAATCTCCCACTCCTGAGTACATAACTTCTCTTCAATAAAGAGTTTGATTGGGAGAGCTTAGGCCGTAGTCTACCACGCTGACCTAGTGCAGGTTGGGTGCAAGTAGGTGCAGATTGTGCATATACCTATTATCATCGATCAATTTTGATCGATATACTTATATTATATTCGTGTTAAGAAATTCTGGAAAATTACACAGGTTGGCCATTAATTGAATGAATTCGGTTAACTATCGTATTGTTAAATTAGTTTTAACCATTTGCATAAATTCCATCTTAATCTTAATGTATTTGAGTAGGAAACAAACTTGTTGGTTTATATTCTCGTTTTATTTGTGTAGTAATTCAAACACTACAAATATAATATTAGAAGTGCCCCTTAGCTGAACTGTTGAATCTAAATTCACTACTATGTATATTGGGCCGACAATTATATATTTGAGGAGAAGAAAAACCAACAATTCTAACAAGTAGACAACAAGGAGAGCGAAATAAAACACGAATCACTTTATTGAATTTATTGTGTTATAATATAACAAACATTTAAGTTAGATAGTCTTTACATACGATAAATTACTGTCACACTAATTTAAATATGCAAGAGACATGCAACGTCAGAATGTTAGCGACATCTATATTATGAGAATACTTATACGGTAACACATACTGTAAGTAGACATCAGATTATAATAACGGTAACATTAAAATATGTCTTATCGCTAAACACTACATCAATGAAACGATTATGTAAATCAGTCGTTTGAAGAATAACATTAACTTAACATACAATATCTAAACTACGTATATTTACCTAGGAATAAAAATTACTGGGTCAATATTAGACACCGATAACGCAATAGAACGTCAAGTCAGCGAAGCAACCCAACACTCGAGTATTTTAGTTACAAAATGCATGTTAAAATATTATATGAAATAATTATCATTGAAACCGACCGCCTTTAGCTGAAAATTGTGAATCTTTTTCAATTTATTTTTAATTAATAGCATTTTACACCGAGACGGGAGTAGAGTTCAGCCTTTTTACAGACGGACGGATGTAGAAGCATATTTCATTTAATTTGTTGTACAATTAACAGCGCTGATTATTTCACAACGTTTAAGGTGGTCTGATTTTCAATGACATATCCATTATATGATGCGGCATACTTGCAATGCAATGTCCCAAAGTTATTACGCCGTGTACTGCTCTTCCATGTTAGTGGTTGTTAAGCGCAGTTTATTCTTTGTCCGGTTGGCATGCGTTACAACTGTTTGCGTACATTTAATAAAACACTTAAGTAACTTGCTCATGTAGCTTAAATACATATAAAAATGAAATCCTCATCAAAGAATTCCAGTGGAACGAAAACAACCAATTTACCTAAAGTTGATTTTAAATTATTCATTTTTAAGATTTTGATATGATTCGCTTACATATTGCCTTTGGCATTACTATCCTAATATTAGTACCGACGTTGATTCAATATAAAATAATGATTTTGAATAAATAGATATAATTTATAGGACGTATTTATTAGGAAATGAAGATAAATATAGGTACGAGTGATTTGGATACACGGCGACGCTACTGACGTGACACCAACCAAGCAAAACAAACATCAAACGACTTTTAATTTCCTTTTAAATTTCATTGACGACATTAATATTAATAAGTGCAAAGTCTCGAAACTTTGACTAACTGGATGCTTAACTTCTACGTGTTTATGTAGACACAAATTATCAATATCACACAGCGACTTAATAATATTGAGTATACCTTATAAAAGTTATTTAGAATAAGTATAGTACAAATCTAGATCAGTATCCAAGTTATAGAATAGATAGGAATTGGCGATTCTTTTTCGTCTGCGATACATAAAAAGTTGAAGTTTACAGAGGAACATAAATCGGACCTGTGTAGTTTGAGTAGAAAATGTTAATTCAGTTTTGGACTAACGGTCGATTGGTGAGGTGATTATGAGAAAATAATGCCGGACGTATTTTTTTATTTTTATGGGTAATTTGGCAAATAATATTACGTGTCGATGCGGAACTAGGTGGTGACGGAGGTACTTGTTCTGACCGTCTCTTTGTTAACGCGCCTCGTGCAAAAGATCGCAATGAAAGCGAAAACCGCAAGCGTTCAGTATTGTGTGTAATTAGGAATATTTAAAACTGTCTGAAACTGCATAATTTATTTCATTACTAGGCCAAAACACCGCTGCGCACCTAGTACAGTAACTCCGCCATAATTAACATTTACCTTCACCTAACTACCAGGTGCTATTATAATTACAGAATTTTAAATATGACACCTAATCGAAAATGTTTTTTTTTTTACTCCTAGACACGTAATTATAAGACCCTGATATTTATCTACTCGTAAAACACAAGTGGGAAAAGATGGCGAAACAAAACTCCTACACGTATGGTTGATTAGTCAGTTACATGTAAATGGTATAAGCAAGTCCAAATCGAAGATCAATCTTAATTACTACGGAATCGTTCGGCACTTTGTACCGATATGATTTAAGTTCTTACATCTATAGCGAATGCCTGATTAGAGTTGCGGTTATGAATCTGGCATCCACATTGGAAATATAAATTTTCTGCGCTACTAAATAGGAGCGAGAAAATGTGCCGAGTGTGAGGCGAAAGATTACATTGTACGAACGTAATGCCGGTCTATTGTACCGTTGAGTGTTAGTAAAGTGATATCATGCGAAACGGTTGATCGTGAATTATCGGTTAAGTCAAGCGTGTCGTCTGTCTCTCTGCTGCACGGCGCTGGCTCGTTTACAACTGGTAGAGGTCGACAGACGAGGACATCTGCTTGACGTGGGAGGGACGGCGGATGGTGCCTACCTCCCGGGCTGCGGATCAGACTTGTGTGAAGCTGGCGTGCAGCGCCGTCTCCTCCTGACCGATCTGGGTGGCCGGGGAATAGTACTGGTGGACAAAATATTCATTTAAAATCTAGAAATTATATCAATATACGTATCAAAAGATATAGTAGTAAATAAAAAACTATTTTTATGATTAATAGCATTGGTGAAAAAAAAAAAAAAAAAAACAGTATTACCCCAGTGAAAGCGCCTCCATTCCATCCGAGCCTGTCATGTTCGCGTTGTGGGGTGCGTTGTGGAGCGGGTTTCTGTTCGCGGCTAGAGTTGGAAGAGGCCAGGCGAGCTCTGGTTCGCAGCGCAGTGCGGAGTGGCACGTTGGCGCGAGCTGCTTCGGCGCGACCGTGCTGGCAGAACTCAATCATAGCCACGAACAATGCCAGGGCAAGACCACCAAGCAACACGTAGAACAAACCAGCAATTTGGCTCAGCGTCAACTCTGTACCCTGGGGCTCCTACAAACACAAACATTTTAAGTAACCGTAATTAATTAACACGCAATTAATTCGAATTTCGAAACTTACCTCGTTCGCGTCGCACGATGATTTACTGAACCATTTGCGCATAAGTTTTTGCATCTCACCCTCGTTTTTCAGTGCCTGAAGCGCTAAGTTGATTCCATCCCTAAAAAAACTCGTTTATATAATTTGCATTTATTCCAAATTAAATTTATTCAAAAATAATGAAAATGAAATCGCTTTGTGGCACAGCAAGCGTATTACAATATCGCAATGCGAATTCGCATCAGTTTGAATGCTAAATACCAAAAGACCCTCACCGCAGCTTTGATCCTTTTGGGACGGCTATAGCCAAGTCTTTCATTCCGGTGGTAGCTACAGTGACCATCATTTCGCAAGGTTTCTCAACCGGTTCATTGGCTCCAGAGCGATCCATGAGGAATCCAAGCCATCCATGTTCATCAGTGACATCATTGTTTGAGAAAGCAAGACTCTTTTGGCCGTCAGAAGTATCCTATTGAGTTCAAAATATGTTAGAAAACAGATGGTGCAAGCACACAATGACATTGTGAACGTCGCATACCTCCGGGCATGTGGTTATTTTGGTGAGTGACTGCGATGGCGGCTCCGTTATGCGCGACAACGTCAAGTATGAAGCGAGGTTGGCAGTGTACGAGGATATAACGATGAGAGTAAAGAACCACCACACAGAGCCCACAATGCGGCCCGATGTCGATCTGAAATATCGCTCACGTCCATAAAATATTGCTATTGATATTTTAAAAATTGTATTAATACATTAAATTGCCAACAAATGCTGAAAACGTGACGAGAATCGGTTTCGTGTGTTGATATCATGAGTGCACACAATTTGTTGCGGATTTCCAATAAAGAATATGGAATTTTCAATATACTAATATATTACGTCTGAGCTGTCTGTACAGCGCAACTCTCCCGCACTAAAGTATTATATAAGACCTAATATACTTTATACAATCAAATATTAAAATATTCACTGACCTCGGCGTAATGTCGCTACCCTGCTGCATAAAAGAACCCAGGGAGAACCACATGGAGTTCCAGAAACCAAATTCGTTGACAATCGTGGTCTGAAAAATTGCGGACGTTATTTATTAAAAAGTTAATTTGCTCTGCAAATATCCTTGAAGACATTTCATTAGGTAAGTATGAAAAATAAAACACATAAGGGAAAATGTTAACATCGCCATTTTAATTATACCTTTGTTGAAGCCGCATCGCTGTGTTCGGATTGTGCGTCGGCAAAGGCTACGGACCTCCATTCGTACGGCGAGAATCGTGATACCAAGAATAAAACTACGCTGACGGCGAAAAGGCTAAAGATGATGCACAGCTGGAAAATAAACATGGAATCCAGTGAATACCGAACGCGCCCGAAACGGTACATTCTTTACATTTAAATAAGACAAAGTCGTGTTTGTTCTTACCCATATTTCTTTGGAGAGCGGGTGCAGGAAACTGAATATAGTGGCGGCGTCTTTGAATATGCTCTTAGATTGTTTTAAGTCAAACGACAAGAACGGTTTACTGAAATCAACAACCTCTTCCCTCTCAAGAGTTACAGTGAGCGGGGCTATAACGAGGTCCGCTTCCTGAAAATTGAAAACACGGTGAAATTTTTAAAGTTTGCAAGAATTCTAAAGCCATATTACAACGTTATTTCTGACGGCAGATGCGTAATATCGTGAAGTGTGTTTAGCATCCGCCTGCATAAACTCGGGCCTTTGTGTTCTCTATAATATGACTTATAGGAATTTTAGGAATATCTCAGATACTCCTTTGAACGCTCATTTGGTAAGCTAGGAAAAGAAGCAACTAGCAAGTTGCTCCTTTTCAAGAGAGCGTTGTTTCAATATTGTAACTTGTGATGCTCTCATAGGTATTCAATGCAATGAATATTTTATGTTTCATATTTTATTTATTTAGTTAAGTAATATTCTTTAATTAGTTGTATACTACATGGCATGGGATTGCAAATGGAGTGCTACAATGAAGTAATCACACATTTGTTTTTTATTCCATCGACTGTAGTTTATTTCTTTGATTTCTTTGAGTTTCGGGTTTGGCCATCCACGCCCATTTGAAAAATTGTCTCTATACAGGGTATATCAAGACCGCGACCGAAAACGAAGCCAGGTGGTAGTATCAGTGACTTCAGACACAATGCAACTAAAAATTCCGCAAAATAAATCGTCATTTTTTTTTGGTAATTTTTATACTTATCGTCGTATTTGGGTGATAAATACATATTTTTTCCAAAATAATGATGTACACCTTTTTATTTTTAAAGACGCAATGATACGTAAGGGTTTAAATTACTATTTTCGCAAAAACTAAGGATTTACCACCTAAAAACTATAACTTTTAAAAAATTGTAAAAAATAATTTATCGCTTATTTTGCGAAATTTTTTGTTGCATTGTGTCTATAGCCACTTAAACTACCACCCGGCTTCGTTTTCGGTCGCGGTCTTGATATACCCGGTATAAACAATTAAACGCCTATGAACTTCTCCAATATACTATACTATAATAATGTATATAATATATAATCAACTACTGTATAATGAACTTGAGAAGTCCCTAGGCGACCGTACGTGTTAGCACAAAATTACTTGTCAAATGTTATAATTGATTATGTAGATTAACTGAAGCAGAACAAATTTATTTTAGATATTCGATAATGTGCAGTGAACCTTATTAATTGTGATTCGAAGAAAATGTAAAGGAAAAATAACTTTATTTTAAAAATGTTCTGTTAATTATCGAATGCGATAGGGATAATTAATATTTTGTTTAGATAAGTAGATACTGCATATGTATTTATAAAGGCAATCGTGACGAATTGATCTTAGAGCAGAAAATATATATATTCATTTAAATGAATACATTTTAGTTGATATTTATGTATAACATCATACCCGATTGAATTTACATTCGAAACAGGCTTTCAGTAAATGGCCACCGGTCAAATCTCAGAATATTATTAGCTTAGACCTATTTCGCACACCACGGCACAGCATAGGTTCCTTTATGCTGTATCTCTGAGTAAACTTGCTTCAATGAACGATTGAGGCTGTATAGTTGGTCGACCGCACCGATAAATGTTTGAATAGCCTACAGATATTTGTGTGGTTCCAATTGAAGTTTGAGTCTATAAACACACTCACGACGTTACTTGATTTCCTAAGGTTGTATTTGAATTTCTTGATTTATTAATACTGAAACGGTAATGTGCAAGGCAAACGAAAAGTGTCTGTAATGCATCAGATACAGATTTTAATTCTAATTAAATCATCAGTAATAATCTAATAACCAGCTCTCGTTGGTCGACGCAATTGTGTCGGCTTGGTCGAAATCGAATAGAATATCTAAATGAGCTAAATCCGAAACGCAACCCAATTGCGTATGTCACGGGTGTTCCTACACTTTATATACGAAAATCTAACACAAAAGACAAATGTTATGTTTGCCTCTTTTTTACAGAGTTATAATATTATGTATTCACAGTACTGTTTGACTTTCTTTGTGCAAAGGAAATTTTCTCGTATTGCATAGACTAGCCTATAATACTAACGACACGCTTCTCTACCATATTTGTTTAGTAAAACATTTCTGCGTATTGAATTGTACAAAGAAACGAACATGACCTTGTCTTTTCCCTTGTTTATATTAATTTTGACTTTCCAGAAACACCTACAGAGTTATTGAGGATGAGTCGATAGAAAAAAGGAAGGTAGGAAAAAGACTGTGGAAGAATATTGGTACTTTGACAAATCTGATACTTCCTTTTTAAACTTAAGCGCCAGGACCGTACTCGTGACTAGTATTCCTCGGCAATTTAGGCAATCTGGATAGATTCAAAGAACTCTGGTTGAGATTGTTTGACCCGAGACTCAAAATAGTTGGACCAAGGATCCTAGATCAGCTAAAAGGGCTTGGTGTTGTAAAGGAACATACGATCTTACAATCGAGAATTCCCAAAAACTTTGGCAAAATGGCCAAGGTTGATTAGAAAAATATGCATAGCGTCGGCCGGGATCAGGGATAGCGTTATGAAAAAATTCTTCACGTTGGTTTCCTCTGACCTTGAAACTACAAGCGGCAACAATATACATCTGCTTCATTCATAACCGCACCAAGAGAAATGTTTGTGCGGACCACAAATATTTCTTTCGGTTCTAGGTGTTTGTGATACCGAAAAGTCTCCGAGTTGTGATACCTGCGACACAAGACTTAGTTGATCTTAATGAGGGGTCAGGACTTTTTGTGGGACTGTTATGTGTATTTACTTATATAATGTATATGACTCGTATTGGTTTAAATTAATGGCCCATTATGAGCCTCAAAGTGTTTTTAAAATAATTCCATTATTCTGAATGCAAATATATTGGATCTTTTATTAAATGACTGTAAACGAATACACGAGTTGTGGTCAGGTGCTTGCGGCGAGATGTATTCGGTTTGGTACACGAGATGTTTCAATAATATATTATTACAGTTTAATTATATTCAATTCATTCATTTTCATTTGATTTGAGTGAAAGTAGGAATGGAAAAAGTGTTTAATTTTTAAGTCTTAAGAAAAAACACGTGAATATCAGTGCATGTACATAAGTATTTTTTATGATTTAATTCATTAGAGAAGTCAGGTTATGAATATTCTCACATCCCAACTCCTACATACATTATTGTGAAACCTGATCCAACATAATCTTGAGTCCTGAGTCGTGGGTATTCGAGCCAATTAAAATATTTTTAGCTTCACAATACCCAAATTAAAATAAAATAATCATTTCACGTGAAGCTTCTTGAACTCAAGGTTGAGCTTTAGGTTTTAAACGACTAGTCACGGAGGCAGTCTAATAAGTTCTTCTGGTGGTCTTGGTCATCCTTTAATTGATAAGGGTAGACCATAGGTTTTCACACGAACCTTACGCGAGAGGACTAGGGATGTCTTTATAATCCTTGAGGAGAATAATGATTCCTCTCGACGTTTCCACGACTTAGTCTGAGGTAATCGAGGAAGAAATCAGAGCCAATGCTCGAAGATGCTACAGACCAGGCAAAATGGTAATGCATGAACAGAGCTAGTTCCATTAAACGAACGTTTCTCATCACCAGCAATGCGACATCTTTACCACCGCCTATATTCAATAAACATAAATATGCTAGAAAAAAATATGTGTGCAAATAGAACGTGGAAAATTCGGTCTCATAATATTTTTTTCACAAACATTACGTATATAAGTTATAGATGCGTGCGATAAGGGAACGACAGTTCAGATTTATGCGTCGCAAGTTCCTATGAAAAGGGAAACCATTTATACGGGGGTTATATTACGGGAAACTCTTGATATTTACCAGAGCTCAACGGTTTTATCGCCACGTCGGAATCACTAAATTGTATGGAAATAAAACGTGCATGCACGGAAAATTGAAATACATGTATTAATCAAATGATTTTAAATATGGGTTGAGTGTTAAAAGATTGTGACAAATAATCGACATTTAAACTTTTTATCTTTACTCTTTTTTATTTTTTGTGGACATATATAACGCTTCCTACACATTACCCGGCGGCACAGCCGGCAGTTTTGTGTCGTTATTATATACCCAAATTCTTGACACCAGTTGGAACTTAATGTCAATTTTCTAACGTATCCAAAATGGAAAGTTCATTTACTTACTACGAAAAAATATATCTCCGCCAACTTCATGAGTTCCTGGTACTTAAAATTTAATCATGTCTCTTTTTCGATGTAATTGTGCGCGCGTATCGTAAATTTTACTTTCATAACTTTTCCAAGGTCTCAAAAGAAGTATAATTTCAAAAAAAAAATCTTAAACAATTTGCACGAACACTGTTAAAAACTATACCGATTCGAGAACTGCATATAAATATAGTACGTAGGTAAAACTATCGATGCTAGAACACCACACCGTTCCATCGCAACTAGCATTGCCTTTGATGCATTACGTTTGGCCTTTCGCTATTTGATAGAAACGCAGCGGTCTGCACTGCAAACAATCTTAATTATATAATATTTGCAACTTGTAATATCTGTTCTTGGTAGGTTGATGTATAACGATTTTTATTGATTATCGGATCCATGGGTGCTTATAGTCTAATCAATTATCTTTACCTAACTATACCAATACTTCGTTTGGTGTATTATTGTGGTTTTAATTAGTGTTTTACCCGCCTAGCTGATATGAAACATTTTACTAAGGGTAGATCACACATAATTATCCCATTTTTATATTAACATAGTTTTGAGAGACAAGGTACTTTTCGCAAACATACAATAAATATAATCAATTTTTCATTAATATTTTTATTATTGATATTATGAAGTTGACTTAGAAAGTTGATTCTGAGAATAATAACAAACAGACGCCATATGAAAATTGTTTTAAATAGAAATATGTCCAATCTAAAGTAACATAGCAAAAAATATTAAAAGAGCGAGCAAAAAATACTTAAGCTTCTTAGATAATTAGACTTCTAGAAAGTTTTTTTAATTATTTCAGTTAAAAGTATTAATGCCTCTTTCCAAGTTCAAAGTGATTTGGCCTCTTTAATATTCACTCCCCATTGGTCCGTTGCGATTATCTTAATTTATATAAAGTCAAAATAACAGCCACATTAAATAAAACGATATTAAAATGTTTTTTATAAAACACTTTTGCATTAATAAATCCAATATTTTTCACGTATAATATGTGAATTTACTCACATATGGCCATATGGTAATATTAACTAAAATACAAATCTGTTAATCAATTTCGTAATTTTGCATGAACTTACTCCACTGCTAAAACTATCTTAGTAACATTTACTTAATTGTATTTTATATACCGAACTTATTTCTATTTTCAAATTAGGCTCTGTTAATTAACATTACGATTTATGTGACCTTTTGTTACCTCTTTGAAGTTATTAATCCACCCTTAAAGTTGACCTTTGGTACGTTACCTTTCGCAGAAGTTCGCCGATCATTCCGTCCCAGCCGCCAACTACTTTGGGATTCTCGTTGCCGTATTTGCCATCCTTGACAAGGCGTAGCTCATCTGTCAACGAAAATAATAATTTTAGTACATTTTGTCTTTTGAACTGCCGAATTTATGATAGAGCCATAGATTTTTTTATTGTTTTAAATGAAAGAAAATATTTTTAATACGATAATGATTTATTCATATTTATTTATTGGACAACCAATAGTTGCTGCATTATTGGTGATGTTTGGCGCATATATTGATCATTAACCTGTTAAGGGTGTGAAACACCGCCCACTGTATCGTTCTGTTACTGGCATGAAATACTACCTACATAGGTAATTCCAAACTTAATTTCAGCTCTAGGTGTGATAGAGAGGAATTAGCACGGATTTCTATTTTGGGCTAGTCATGATGTTTTATACATGCAGTGCATTGGCCGACCCAAGACTCGAATAGAGGATCACAGCCTAAGGGCGCTACCAGATATTGTCGCATTTACCTTGAATTTTATCTTTTTTTTGAACGAATAGAATAGGTATATAGAACGATAATAATAATAATCAATGCCGATGAAGACATTTTGATTATATTATACGTTTTATATTAAAGAAGGCAATCTTTCAATGGAATATATTTTGTTTGCGCTTCTTATTTAAGAACGAGGAGTCGACTAATAGACATTTTTCTAAAAAAAATACGACAGCGAACTTTAAGGAAATACCAAAAACGACTACGATATTATTTTAGCTATATATTATACATTTCGTTTATATTGTATAGTCTATACATTTCGCTAAATCCTATTCCAACTCCAGCGAGACACGAAAAAAAAAACGTTTCAATATTCTAATGTAAGAAATCAGAAGTATTCCCGATGTTTTTTTCCATTATGTAAATATCTTATTCAAATATATATAGGAGATACGCTCCGAATATTACTGTAAGTACGATTAGATTACGACTAATATCTGTCGGCTTATTCTTGACACTCGATTTCATTTAGGTCCATTGAAAGACCATATTAAGTAAAATAGAGTAAAATCGTGCTCTTCTATAGCGTTCAAAATTACCAAAACGGCAATCTTTTGTTCCTAATCCTAACTAATAAAAACTAGTGTCAAAAGCAGCCTGTTACAATGGACATTAAAATCGGGAGGCTTGTACTTTGAAATTCCATTTTTAGACATTACAAAACAAGCACCACGAACAAAATTTGTTTAACAGAACGGCTCATCACCACTCTTTCTGTCTCTATCACTCCCACGCCCTAACACTATATACTGTCCCGCTCTAGTTATTCTCTAATTCCTGGTGCATGCGCAGTGCGCAAACATTTTGTTTGCGATGAACCTTCTGCTGTAATATTTTCAAGTAACAATAGCTAAGGTACTCACATTTGATTTCCAGCCGCTCCAATATCATTTTAGTGAGGTCCACGCAAAAGCCCCTGTACGGATCATTTGAGTATTCCATGCCATCTGGGTTGTTGCGTATAATGTATGGGGACTCCTCAATGGTAGACACTATGTACGTTTTGTTCCTGTTGTATGCGCCTTGGACGGCAAGCGAGGAGTGCTTTGGTCGTAACGGAATGAAACCCTTATTGTCATACCATGTTCCAATCTGTTGGAGAAGTAATATAAATAAGTAAAAGGTAATTAATGGAGTCTGTGAGATTTTAATAGATCTTTTAGTATAGTTCTGGAATGTGAACATAGAATTTCAAAATTTAAACACGTTCACATATATCCAAGAGAATCACTTTTTATATCACAAGAGACATCCGCATTTTGTCGAGCTTACTTCCATTCTAAGATGTGATAAAAGCCTATCACCAAATTCCAATCCCGGACAACTTATATTGATGCTCAAATTAATAATTTAGACAAAATGAACTGCCATGCAAACCCAGAACATCATGGTTCATAGACTTTGCACGCAGTTTACAAGTCGACTAAAATATCCTCAATGAATAATATCGATAAACGAACTAAATAATGTCTACGTGCCACATAAATTTTAAATGATTAACGTCAATGAATTTCAATTTGAAATAGAGATTGTTGTGCATATTAAAACAGTATATTGTTTAATAACATACGCGTAATCCCGCGAGATAAAGTACCGAACTGACTGCGGTAATCACATTAAGGTTGTATTAGCGCATAATCGAGATGTAGAATGCTGTTATTAATGCTATTAAGCACAAATACTCGTTAATTAGGACAGCCCGACTTTCGGTGAGGTCAATTACCATTATTATGTACATATTTGCATGTCTGCCGATGCTTGCTGTTTGTTAAAACCACCATCTGATGGCGAAATTTTGGATATTGACGAATCAGTCGATATAAATTAACTTGTTAATGAATTTTAACATGAAAACAATATTAAAATGATTAACAATTTGTATGAAGCCTGTTAAAATCATTGCATTTTAAATATGTTGATTTTATAATTACTGTTCACACAATTCATTGAGCTTGAACATAAAAACATTTAAGTTTTGTGGAAAAGTATAGCTTACATGGATTTCACAATTAGTTCTTAATATTTAGAGCTGAGTTTTCAATCTTGACGGCCTATATGTGGCTTATAAATTATAGCCCACTGATTAAAAAAATAAATAACATATTAATTTTATTATGCCACTGTCATTTTTAATGTGTGAATGTTATTTTTCCTATTTGATGGAAAAATCAGCTCTAGGTGTTTAAAAATATAATTATATTACCTTCTTCATGTCGCCGTCGACGGTCATTTCAATCACTTGCAGGGAGAAGTTCTTGCGGTGGCCCAACTCATTGAATCTGATGTTGCCAGACAATCCTTCTATGTCCGTCTGAAGCAAAACATCCACTTTTGTGTTTCACTTTAACAGCATGTGTGGTACTTGCGCTTATCATCGCTCAGCCTATCATATCTTACTTTAAATATAGCAAGCACTAATTATATATTTTCAATTTTTTTAACTGCATTAAGATTTTTATTTAATGATTCTCAAAAGTTAAATCACAATGCGGGCGAAACTAAACATTTAAATGTCTGGTCTAAAACGATGATGTCCAACGAAATAAAAAGAGAAATCGCAATAGCATTCCTTGTTTACAAACACGCTCCTTCACGTTTCTTTCAAAAGAGCAATATTGTTAGAAGAGGAAACATGTGAGCTGGAAGACCGTTCCACAGTTTAATGGTAAGGCAGAAATGCGAAATGCACCGAGACCTTTGTTCACCTCCCATGTAACACAACCTCCTCCTGCTATTGACTATAAACAATACAAAACTCACTAAATATTTATACATTTTCATGGCTAACGTGCACCATCACGAACGTCGATCGATAAAGGCTACGAATTGTAAGCAAAGTGCCAACCGTTGTTATTTCAATTGTAAAAAAACGCGCTCAATATTTTTCAGCGGCGAATCCTAGCAGTTAGCAAGTTTGGGGGTTAATTACCCGTCAACCAACGAAAGCTAATTAATCGGCCGAGCCCACCGTCCCTCCGCCGATAAAAGACGGACCCGTATTCAACACCTGTGTTCTTGTAATGCCGCCCAATTTAAATTTGGCGTCGACATTATTGCGCACCCGAGGTGGCACAATGGAACTCATATTCATTAGAGATATGTAAAAGTTAGGGGCATGGCGCGGTAACGTGGTCTGCTCGTCCCCGATGCTCTCGTACTAAAGCAACGCGTTCCTATCGTAATACTACCCGACACCTATATAAGCGTATTATTAAAAATATTAGAAAAACGAGTCTCAATTCGTCTTTAAATTTTAGTTCCATGTTAAGATTACAAACACGTCATTTCAGCTGAATATTAAAATTTTGTCGTCCATCTCAAACTACACTCATGTGAGTAAATTCCGATTCACAATTAAAGCAAATGTGACGTGAAAATTACCTAAGCCTCAATATGGGAGCACAAATAGACAACGCCGAAATCCATAAACGGAAAACATAATCCTTGAAGGCACGCGGGTTATTGGTTTTACAATTTAGCGCTCATAATAAATACGCCGTAAGGGTTGTTGTTAATTAATATCGTATGTATTACTCGCATAATTCATTTAGCGGCGTGCTTCACGCGGAAGCAGTACTTCGAGACGCACTCCATTAGCGCGCCAAATACGACACTACACACAACAGTAAATAACATCAAAATTTACCTTACGCCGCCTATATCATTATGACATTTCACGTTAACCGTGAGCCGTGACGTCACCTACTCGCGGCATCGAACGAGCATGAATAACGAAGCATTTCGCTCGCAGCCGTAATTGAATGTATGAATTGGCATCAATCATTCGCATGGGTAATAGGGAATATAAAATGACTCCAGAGAATAGAGGTTTGTTAGAAGTTAAAATTATAAGCGATATATCCACAGCTGCTTGGTACGTGACAGTATGTCTAGTGATACAATGAATGCGAGGCCAGACACCGACCTAGCGTATAATTATGACGTGGGCGAGAAACGCTAAAGTAGCGGAGTTACATAATATTGTGCTAGTGAATCTCTGCTCGGAGGTCATTAAGACAGGCTCTAGCTTTAAGTACCTTTTTAATTATCCTGGATATCTTGTCGCCGTGCTCGTGTGGTGTGATTTTGCCTTTAGGATTGCAGTCTATCATGCTTGAATTTGAAATTGCATTACGCCTTGATGTACTTCGGACAACTTCAGGCTTCTTCCTCGTTAATCGAATGATTGTGTCGATTAGTACTAGCCCCGCGTCGTACATCAGAGCCGCTTGAGCCTGTTGAAAAAAAAAGTATTATTCTGCAACGAAATAAATTACACGATACAAACAAAACGTATATAAAAAACTTTTCAAAATAAAATCAATATTAAAAGCTGCCTCTAAATTGCCGTTCAATTGATGTTTTTAAGTATACAAGTCGTTTTTTTAAATGGGATTTGTAAGTCGTCTCCGGAATGTATAATTAGAAATTAATAATGATTTGAGTACGTGCTTCACCGGAAAATTGTCTAGCTAAAATCTACTTGGTATTGCCGGCACGTAAATATGTAATGACGACCTGTGCGCCCGTCCTCTTCTATCGAGATGCACTGATGAATCTTAAAAGAAACTTCTCTATCTCATTTACATTTTCTGCTTTGCGCTGACTCACTTCGGTTCGTATATTTCGCTCTATAATGAACTCATCGAATGAAAACTTTAAATTTTATTTTTGAATTCAAATAACAAGCCTGTTTAAAACAGAGTGTATTCTGATTGCTCAAATAGAAAAGTTACGACCGAAGTTTTAATCCTAAGTTAAAAATATATTGGGAGATGAGAATAACGTGCCATCACAGAAGCTTGTTAAAGCAAATGATGTGGACATAATATTACCAGTATACCGGGTATGTCCATACTGCGACTGAAAACGAAGTCAAGTGGTAGTTCTAGTGATAACGTTATGTAAGCAATTAAAAAAAACATGACGCTTGTTTGAAGACACTAATACTACCAAGCGTCGTTTTCGGTCACAGTCTAGATATACCCTGTATTAATTATTCGATATTAAGCCACTTACATCATGGAATCAGCAAAGGCAAGGATAACGAAGTCTTAATATAATATTTATACTATCTGCCAATTATACCCTATTCATCTTGTTTACCTCACCGCTATAGGCAATATTATTCAGGCAACAATGATTGACTGATCGAGTAAAAGCATCGAATGTTTTTATTATGAAAAAGAACAAAACTTGATAAACCCTCAATTTACTTTATTAATTATTATTTTTAATTATATTTTAAATCATGTGCTGAAATATTACATGGCTTTACAAAATTAATTATGCTAAAACTACGAGAGAGAAAGAGAGAGAAAAAATGAAATTAAATATTCCTAAACTAAAAACTATGTGGCTATAACGAGAAGTAACATCAAGAGGCTTATAGAAAGGCAAGAATTTTGATAATTAAATCCTTTTTAGTGAGTATGTTGTAAAATACTAGCGTCTAATTATTTGAAGATGTATTTAAAATAGAACCGTATTAATTCAAATAAGAAATGGTAGAATGGAACAAAATATTATTATTGCGACGACTGGCGAGACCAGCATCCCATTCACTAAGACATAAGATGTTTAGTCTCATTATGTCCAGTTACTCTGGCTACAATGTCCTAACAGTCAAACGGGAACACAACAGTGCATTTACACTGCTGTTTGGCAGGAGAAATAGATATTGTGGTGGTATCTACCCAGACGGCCTCTCATATTTAGGAGACCTACCACCTGTTAATTTGGCATGTTACATTGGTTCAGATAGATTGACTTAGTTGTATTCCTAAATTTCGAATTACTTACAGAGCATATGTAAAATGAAAATAAAAAAAAAACAAGGACTAAAATGATCTAATCAATGGATACGATTATCACAGTCAGCACACCAAAAATGTTTTCACTGTTTTCAATTGTACGAAGCAAGTACACTTTTACTATTATTTATACATTATCTATTATTTTTTTTTATTTTTTTTATAGTTGTATTACGGTACGGTTACAAAGCTGAGGTCTCGGGTTCGAGTCCCGGGTCGGGCAGTGATATTGGATTTTTCTATTCATTATCAGCCCGGAGTCAGGAATTTGTGCCCGATATGGCGATAGGCTCGCCCCCTATCACATCATGGGACGAAACATACAAGGCGAAATGTGGGTGTCCTGGTGGGGCCTCTGCCTACCCCTTCGGGGATAAAGGCGTGAGTTTATGTATGTTATGTATTATTATTATTTTTTTATTTATTAAGAAGAAAAACTTACAGCTAACACAACATTTGTGAGTATTTAAAATAACTTACTGATGGCTAATGACAAGTTTTCACATATAGTAACTGAATACAGACAGGTGAACAACTTATATACTTATTATCTATTATCTATACATATAAAAAAACAACCGTAAATCGTGTATAGTATAGCAAAATTCAAAACGACTTACCGAAATGGTTTCTTTCTGCCAGCCTTCAAAAAAATCCCTTACGGCTCTTCGAGAAAAATCCACTACTCGAAATCCAGTTATGTTAATGGCGCCGAATTCTGTGACCTCTTTCTCCCAGCGATCGTCCATCACCTGGATCAACACATACATTTTCACCGTCTAAACTCTGTATAAATATTGTTACGCAAAATTATGGTCCGACCAAAAAAAGGAATTTGAGTAGCTGCCCTGCCAAATTACGCACGCTTACATTTTTTACACCAAATCGAATGAACTGATAAGATAATTGGGTAAACAATAGAATTATTACCATTTAATATTAAGTTGTAAAATGAAAATGGATTCTGCATTACTCTATCATTATTCAACAGTCTTAGTTAAAGTTACACGCTTATGTTGAATCAAATAATAATTTAAAGAAGCTGTAATCTTATCTCTCACTTAATACTATATTCAAAGGTTCACTTAGTAAGGTCGTACAACATTGAAACTAAGTAGTGCAGTTATGCACAGTGAACTTTAAGGTCTTTGAAATTCCAACAATTAACCTTCCTAACAAGGAGCCGAGGGATTACTTACCAGGCCGCTTAAGAAGTAATGGTAGTTTCTGCGGCCAAGTTGAACATCGCGTACGTGCAAAATTAGCGCGTCTTTGGCCAGCTGTGTTTTCGAGTCGAGTACTACGTATTTGGTGCTCCAGCGGTCGAGACGCTCTATCGCTCCAAGGAACGCGATCACATCAGATGCATTGGCGACTCGCTTTACATTAGAAATGCGGAACGTGGCGTTACCCGGCTGCAGGCTCTGGTACAACTGTTGCAGCCGAAGCAAACCTGAAATACGAACGAATCCAATCAATTGCTCCTAGAGTGTTATGTTTTACATCGATTTTTAAAGTATATTGAAGTACCGTCTGGTCTATATGGTCCGTGGGATCTTTGATTAAATTGTATACAATGAATATGAATAACAGGAATGTACAAGTTCAGTCATATATAATTTACATAGATTTTTTTTCATTTCCATGCGTATACATGGCTAATTTAATGTTTAATTTTATTGCCTGAAAAATGGTCTCTACCCAGTCGACACAATTATGCTTTTCTGCCTACCCAATCTTTATATTTGCTACCGGCAATCTGTATAATTCAGGTATTTCATAAAACACCTAGGCAATGTATGGAATATATTTTGAGGTTGGCTTATGTTCAACGATAGTAGTGACTGAAGTTTAGGATTATGAAATTTAATAATATATATTGATTCCACTTGACGATGCATGATAACAACCAAGTAAACTTCAAAATATAACTTACTTATCCTATTTTTTGCAGGATATACAGTAATTTATCATCATCCAGCTCTGACTACCCCCAAGTACTAAAGACTTCTCGTAAGCAAAGCGAAATGTGCTGGCATTGCAATAGCTTCTTCTACGTAATTATTATGCCTTAATCACCAACCTAAGATCTCATCTATTATGAACCAAGCAACAATACACTTTGTGCTCGAGACAAAGAATTACATTGGAAACTAAATTGCTGTGACAAGCTTTCATGTTTATTTACAGTAGGGTGAATTTGAATTAAAATCATATTCATTATTAATATATTAAATTGTTTCAATCCCAAAATAATACATCAAGCTTCTGTCTTCACAGAATAGTATATTCTGTCTTCACACACTTTAAAATAAGTATTTTCATCGTACATTATTTTATACGTCCCATTAAGTGGTTCAAGAATACTTATTTTTTCGTGTTCCAAAATGATTTAATTTATTATTTTCCGAACAGCTGCTTTCCTCACGTCTACCCGCTCAAAAATATGATAAGACCTTAGTCAACATGCTAACATAATTGGATTGGTTTTGAAATTTCTTGTGGAAAACTCTCGTCTCAATTAGTGAGATTACTGCGTTCAATCCCTGACTATATCGAATATAGGTCAATTTCTATCAATGTGAAAAGAAAAAAGTTTATATTAACAAGTACTGCTAAAATGCCTAGATCGATTACGAAAAAGAAAACAATTCATTTACATAGGCAGCCAGCATTAATTAAGTAAACAAGCATTGAAAGTATCTTCTAAAAACTAGAATGCGGATAGTCATTGAGAGCATATGGGGGCACGATAGAACCGCCAGTAGCGAGTGCAATGACTATATCCATTGGGGCAGGGCGTTACGAGAAGAGAGGCCATTCCGCCGCGCAGATGGCTCTGTTGTTAGCACATGCAGTTCTGAAACGCAGTTACGACGAAACCTAAATAAGTATTCATAATTTTTGACGGCATACATTTTGTGTGTAGTTTTCATTGCATTGTGGAGATATTTGTTTAATTTATGCGCTAGTATACACTTTGTACCTATTTAGGATAAGTTTATGAAGAGCTCCGATAAAAATGTAACTACTTATTTCTTTTTTAATGTTTTAAAAACTCTAAGCTTTTGAACTATGCTGTTTAATTAAAATAAAATATTATATTCAATAAACATTTTATATTGAAACCCATTTTCCAAAATAACGCCAGTAGGCTCTAAAAATACTGTTTACATGTGTACAACACATTGTAAATAACAAATATTTGAATTTGCTTTTTATCAGGCGGTAGCTAAAAGGTTCTATTTGTGTTTGTGCTGCGCTTCCTAGAATCAAAAGTTTCTAAATAGTTTTGAAAATCTAGACACATGTTGATTGTATTTTGGATTTTAAAAACCTGAAGAGCGACTTGTAGGTTTTATTTCGCTATTGTTTCACTATCAATATAGACGGAGTGATATACGTAAATTATAAATTATCCAATAATAAAAAAATGTTTCGCTGACTGTTTATTTACACTTTATTTTTAGCAGAAATAATTTTATTTGCGTGATTATTTACCAACGATTAAAATAACTTTACATTGTAATATAATTGAATAGGTTTGTCTTGTTACAATTCTAACAGGAACTCAAACATAATATTATATTAAGAAAGAAAGGATTTTTGTGGCAGTTTTCGCAGCTATGACTATTGATGTCAAGACTCAGGTGTAGTTTGTCGAATTGTTTCTTTAATTTTGAGATATATACAACTACATAAACTATGGAACTATATTATGCATAAGCGTTGATATTAAAGGTAATTGACGATTATATTATAATACATTGCGTTGTGCATAGATATTTTTTGGATGACTGATAATTCGAAAACAAAGGACGCGAATGTATCAATAAAAATCTTTGATAGTACCCGCTATGTGCGATTGACTAGCTTATTAATTAGTATTATTATGCATGTTTTTTCAATGAACCACAATTTATTCATATTTTACTTAATTCCAGGAATTTAAGTCTTACAAGGTTTTGGAGATATTAGTTGCAAATAAGCACATCGTTGGTAGATAGTTTCAACAAATTGAATATGGGGGTCAAGGCAACATGGCGCAGGCGTCGTTAGCCGAACAAAAATGAATATTGCGATGGAAATGTCAATGGAAGATGAAACACGCCATTCATCACTAACAGGATTCATTATGCAGCTCCCGATCTGGCACTTTTGTCATAATTTAAGTGTAATATCCGCAAAAAGATTGAAGCGGTGACGAAGACGCTCCGAGAAGAGGGTTGACGTGTGGGTAATGAAGGTGTTATCGCAGGATTTGTCGACCATGTCCCGCTCGCCCCGCGCTCCCCGCCGGCCTTGCTCATTGCAATTTCATATCGCGTTATATCCACCTCCCCTTTTCTATTTTTCAACACCTCGTAAACGCTATTTATTCCATTGTCGCGTCAATCTTGGTACGCAGATTGAATTGGAAACTTGCATGCGATCCGGTTACAAGTGACACTGAGCGGTAAAGTATTTATGACGAATATAGTACTGTAATAGAGTGCCACCTGTAATGCTCCACTGTTCTCAATGCAAGTATGAGAGCACGCTTTTGTAAAGTTCCGGTTGAGTTTCGTACCTCAAACATCTAAACTAAAATATCGCTTCAGATGGCACAGTCTATTCCAAGATAGATTAATTCAGAGAAACGTAAAGTCTTTAGATGTTTGGAGTTAGACCGGACCGGGATGTGCGCGTTTGTCGTCAAGTGCACTAACTTTTCAAACGTCTTTTTGCAACATCTGCCGAATCCGAATCGTAAAGTTTTTCTTTATCTCCGACAGTCCAGGTCGGTAACGACGCCAGCTTATCTACTTGCCAAGATCGAGTTTAAGTTTTAACACCGGCTAAAGGCTACACTATTTGATTTTTATAGACCGACGAGTAATGAGAGCGCATTTATCTTTTCAACGTCTACTCTAATATTACAAAGGGGAAGTTGGCATTTATTTCATTATAGTTCCGCAAGTAGTCGAGGGAACTGCTTTAAGTCGTTAATATGGCAATGCTAGAAATCTAAATTTATTCACATTGTAACTTACTGAACTCTCTGTAGCAGTACTCGAGGCTATAAGATACAATAATAATGCTCCCTTATTATAATGGTAATATGTATCTATGTACATATTTCAAAAGGAATATGAGCAAAATAAACGTATTACGAATATTCTTAGTAAAAGTAAAAAATTGGACCAAATGATGTTTAAGGTAATTTTCATTCGAAAACACACTAGGCGTCGGTTGGAAATCCGAGCCCTGAAACCTTAAGCAGCTCCCGACTTACGAATATATTACTCACTGCTATATTAATTACGTACACTATATCAACATTGTTTTATCTTCCCCAAATAAACATCTAACGCAGTAATAAACTGTTTGAACGCTCACCGAAAAATAGGTTAGCGCGAAAGCACGTGAAAATGACTACTGCGCTTACAAAATTAAACATTCTTACTGCTACGTGCCTCGATAAATTGTGTTCGAGGTAGGAAATAAAGAAAAAAGCGACAAATTGTTTCGGGTTGTTACCCTAATTTAAGAAAAAAACTTAGCAAGAAATCCGCTACTTTTTGTAAAGAAAATTATCTACGGCGAAGACTGCAAGGATGTCGGACCCAGACGGAATTCCGGCGTTGTCGCTCGTTGGACGTGATTCCTCTCCAGACATGATTACGTCTTTTCTTATATTGTGCGAGATGAATGGAGCATCTGACGCTGGCCAAGAAGTCAATTGCTCGCTGTTCGTGACTTAGGGTGAAAGGCAGTGACGTCGATCTCGCTCTGCGTAAACTTACTCACAAGTAATAATGTTTGATCCGGTGAATCTGTTTCGACAATTTTAGTTATTGCGGATATTTTATTTGGTTAGATCAAATTTTATTTATTTATTTCTTTATTATTTTATGACTTATTTTTCAAGTTATCGATAAAATAACCCACTAATATTATCAATTTAAAAATTTGGGGACGATGCTATGCTATACTTTCATACAAAAACAACTGTTCTGACTTTATTAAATTTTACAGTAATATAGCTTAAATATTAATCACAATAATTATGTCATAGAATATTATTAAAAAACATATTGAGTAAATTGGCCTTACGAAGATATTATAATATAACATCAGAGAGGTATAAAGAAGTGTATTGTATACTGTGAGATGTCAAATAAACCGTCAAATAACACGAAAACGTGACGGGATGGTTTCCGATATAACGTTTAAAAATAGTTCGTGAAAGTATAAAGGTCAAACGTTTACTTAAAGTCCATTTATGCCATATTTCGATTGGAAATTGTGACGTATTTGTCAACAGGTTCAAGGTATTAAATGCAATTAATATTAATTCAATAATTTGTTTCTCATTGCCGTTAATGAATACTTGGAATGATGATGAAATTATAATTTCAATAAATCGGAAACAATAATTTATATTGACAATATTTGGGACTAAATATTCATAAGCCTTGGCAAAGGTTGTAGTGAGTTGTTTCCAAATTGTTACCTAAAGGTCACTGTAATCCGTAATCTTTATACCTATAGGAATGTTAAAGTTTCTAGTCCACATAAGGAACCACTTATAGAATTACATAGCAGCGATGTTGAACAAAGTTTATTTTCTTAGTTATAGAATCATTGGGTATAATATTTGCACTGAGCACTAGAAAACAACCGTTTACAATAAAAATCTACCACAATATGTTGACTTTATTTGCAAAAGATTGATGTCAGGCAAACGGTCGAACGTAAATTTACAAACCAATTTACAAGGCGTTAATAAAGCAATACAAAAATATTTTTGACGTAAGAAATGGATAAATATACAGTATATTCATAACAGACCGCCTATGAATATTGATTTATACAGGGTATATCAAGACCGCGACCGAAAACGAAGCCAGGTGATAGTTCTAGCGGCTACAGACACTGCAACTAAATATTATGCAAAATAAGAGACGGATTTCTTTTTTAAATTTTTTAATAATCATTGTTTTTGAGGGGTAAATTCCTAGTTTTTGCAAAAATAGTAATTTAAACCCTTACGTACCATTGCGTGTTTAAAAATTAAGCGATGTACGTCATTATTTAAGAAAAACTATGTTTAATCACTCAAATACGACGATATGTAAAAAATAACAAAAAAAAAAATCGATTTTTTTTTGTAAAATTTCTACTTCATTATGTTTGATATCACTAATACTGCCTCCTGGCTTCGTTTTCGGTCGCGGTCTTGATATACCCTGTATATTATATACTTTAAGTCAATATAAATACCTAAGAGGTTAATAACACTTTCTGTTCATAACAGCAAACAGCATTTTTAAAAACCTTTTATGGCAGGAAATAAACTGCAGCGCGGAATTTATTCCCGTCAAGGGACCTACTGGGATAAGATATTCAATTTCCTTAAAGTAATGCTCAAGTTAATGTGCATAATATTTCTCTCATAATAAACCGAGTTAAACAAAAACCTTACATATTATTCTTTTGTAATAATACACGAAAAAACATCATCCACAAAAAAATGTTAAGATATTTTCTCAGTAATGTCACAACTTATTTTAATATGTTACGAAATAATTTTGGCGACCCAAAATAAAATTCGGTAATAACAAATATTTTTATCAATGAAATAGCTTAGGGAGAAACAGCGAATAGTTTTTTACAAACACAGGACTTGGGTATTGTCGTATTTTGTCGATTCGGTCCAATTATAAAGACCCGTATTATTTGGGGATATTTTGGAGTTTCACAAGTTTATGACGAGCTTAATGAATACTGGCTTAATTTCCCATTAGCCCCGATATCTATTGTTCGCGATTGAAAGGGATATAAATATTATATTTGGATTTACGTCATCATTATAAAAAGATACACATATTCGTGTTACTACAATGGAGTTGGAGTGACAGATTTCAATTCCAAAATAACGAGCGCCAACATTTCGTAGCAAAAATATGGCGACACGAAAAGTCATCGGTTTCGTTTCTACGACCGTGAACTATTTGATTATGACAGAACTGAGCATGCAAAAAATACCGCCAAACAACAATTCTTTAACGTGATGTATTAGAAGTTAAAACATGTAACGTAAGATTAGCCAGCTGAGGAACGAATATATTCCAATTACCTGTCTTGTTTGTGTGATATCATTTGGGTAAAAATGATGATCTGGAGAACTCCCGTGTGGGAAGCCAAGACTGACTTTAGCTCATTGAGCCACCACAGTTAATTAGCTAAGAAGGTTTTCCTCCCTTTGTACCAATAGAACTAGTTATAATTAACGGTGAATGCCTAAAATTATGCTAGAAAAACGCCGTCAAAACGTTAATATACTCCTCCTTATATCAAAGTGTACAGCTATCACGCATCGATATTGTCATAACAATTTAAATTCCGGCAATATTGACGTTTAAACACGTCATTTTATCCTTACACTTTTAATCCACGGGATATCGCGAGTGGCCTCGCCGGCAAACAATACACCTGAATGTGTTTCAAAGCAGCGATATTGGATTTAAATAGCGTTTTCGAGCGCAAAGTAAATTGCTTTACACGGCATTTTATCTTTACGGGACAATAAATATTTTGAACAGTAGTCGATCACATGAACTGTTCACCGAATATAATAGCAATAAAATTGAATGGAACATATTTATTATTAGAACCAAATCGTGCTTCAAAATGAGACCGCGTATCGATATACCTATATATCGAATACAAGGTTTGACAAAGGCTGTTTCGACGCAATGCAAAATTACACCGAAAGGAATATTTTGAAGTATGCATAGTGGTTTATCTGATAATTATTGTTGAGGTTAAACATTCTTATGCGAGCTAACACTGGAGAGAAACCGAAGTTATCAGGATAATAACCCTCCGAACATCGTTTATCTAAATCCTGTGTTTAACGATGAGACATTTTGTTAAAAAATAGGTATCTATGCACGAATTTATAACACTACTATCAATTTATGACACAATAAATAGTAATAAGTATGATTAGGTACCAAATATACAATTATTTTAGTTCAATAGCTTTCTGAGCTTTCATTTTACGCGCTATTTACGGGCAAATAAATCAAACTGTTACGAAATATTAAACACATGATTTGAAGTCTCAGACGTGAAGTGAAGTAAAATATAATAAAACCTTGCCTTACTACGCTTAAGCCAACAACGACTGTAATTATTGCGCCGGTTCGATCCAAAGGGCATAAGTCACACAATCATTGAAATACTATCAACAACACAATAATGAACTTAAAAAGAATCTATAACCTACATACAAGATAATTCTGTCATATAGCTGCCTGTGTTTAACATTGGTAGATATTATACACATATATCGAGTAATTTCAAAATCACATATATAGTTCATTCGAAAAAATATCCTTTTTTTTTTTCAAAATCTACCGTCCTTTTATTTCTCACCAGACCAAATACTTAGACAATACGCATGACCATAATTATAAGCTCATTCATAAACTACACACTCACGTGCGCGCGCGTCTGACTAAAAATTACCGGTGACCGAACTTGTAGTTCATATTGAGTAAATTAACATTGATTGGGACTTTTCATAATGGAAATAATTGACTTATAATGTGTAAATTTTAACATATTTCACCATGCGTTAATGAGTATTAATTTTATGAGTTCAATAAAAAAAGTGCGGTCAATTATAAATAGCCCTGTATAACAATTTCCGCAGCGCGTCGATAAAACATTTATTAAAGTCACGGGATGAAAAGGTATGCGGGATTTTTCAAACGGGCTTAAAATACAAATGTGAGCGTTGGGGAAGCTTTGGCACCTAGTACAGATTTTAAATTGTTCATTCGTTTTGGGATTTTCATAAAACCTCTTAATTGACTCACGATCTATATTTTGGCTTATTTAAACTGAGATTTGACTTTTAGTATACAGGGTATATGAAGACTGCGACCGAAAACGAAGCCGGGTGATAGTTTTAGTGGTTACAGATACAATGCAAAAAAAATGTCGCAAAATGAGCGACAGATTTTTTTTTGCAAATTTTTAATTCGTTGTTTTTGGTATTAAATACCTAGTTATTGCGAAAATAGTAATTTAAACCCTATCGTACCATTGCGTCTTAAAAAATTAAAAGGTATACATCATTATTTTAGGAAAACTATGTATTTATCACCCAAATACGACGATAAGTAAAAAATTACCAAAAAAAGTTGACGATTTTTTTTGCGAAATTTTTCATTGCATTGTGTCTGAAGTCACTAATACTACCACCTGGCTTCGTTTTCGGTCGCGGTCTTGATATACCCTGTATAATCTATACGTGTTATGAAACGATTATGAATAAAACATTATGAAATTAGTAACGTGTTTCTTTATAGCTAGTTTTTTTATAGACAGTAGCAAAACCAAACAACACTATGAATTACCACCCAAACATCTTATGTACTTAAAAATTACATAAATAAATCGTCGCTTTTTCCCGAAATTTTTACTTCCATTTTGTCTGTAGTCACTAAAACTACAACCTGGCTTCGGTTTCGGACGCAGTCTGGATCATCGCACACCTGCTTTAAAATTTATGATTATTGTATGTGTATTGTCCTAATGATTTTAATATTGTCAGCATGCTCTTTTGCCACTTAAATTGTTTTTATTTTCGTTTTAGAATAAAATGTATGCACATAATATCTCTCAATAACAAATCAACTTAATTTCATTTACGCTTTATTATTTTATTTATTTACGTATTTCGCTAATTAAATATTGCAACATAGGGCTGTAGTGATTAATAACTATGTTCATTAATTATAATTAAGGTTTCTTACTTGCATTAATTTTCTCGACTTTTACCTAACTGCGCTGACATCGGGTTTCCTTTAAAAGTATTCGCTGATACGTGTTCAGAAAACTTCGTAAATGTCAAAAAGTTTGGAATAGTGTGAAAATTCCACGGTATTTTAGGCATTTTACCTGTGTGAAATGACGACAATGGATCTAAAACTAACTTTAGTACAGTTCAGAAACTATTAACGAGGAAAGCAGCGTCAGTCACATTTGTCTTATATCACGTTATATGCGATATTTAATATAAACCGACGTTGTTTGGCTATGCGAGCAGTTGACAGTTCTGAGCAAGTTGTGTGAGAAATGTTGGACACTTTTAACTGGTAAGGAACTTCTCGTAGATGAGAAATGCTTTTGTAATACCTTCGGTTGATTTCATTTTTAGAGCATCTTTGATACTATGAACTTGATATTTTGAACTTTACTTATTTGCCAGGCGAGCTTCATTTTTAGGCATCCATAGGTACCATTTCTTTTTGTTATTCTTTTAACTTTAGCTGTTGTAAAATGGCATCACCCCGAAACAATACCAGCATTTAGAAATAGTGGTTCCTAATGAACTTGCTCAAACATGGACTCTCCTATCATATAAACCGAGATCAATTCAACCAACTGGCACTAATATCACCAAACCCAGCCGCTGAAAACACGCAAAACGTAATTGTATTTACCCGGAGAGGATACGGCGTTGCACTGAATATCCCGAACTTGTATTTTTACTTTCTTTGTCCGCAAGAAAGGGGACGGAGGTGAGACCGAATGGGATTATTCACTTTTCGCCCAGATCTATTTATGGAGCCGACGGTCACGGCGACGTGAATTACATCCTATATCGTGTATACCTTGAGGATATTTTGTGTTTACTTTGCGAAATTTACATCGAGGTTCGCAATATTAGGTGAGTAAGGGACAAAATCAAATAGACATTTTGTTATGTGAAATCAGCGGGTGACAGCGAAAATATTAGTAACCAGTGTAGACAGACAAGGTATAAAAATTTTACACAAAACTTTGGTGCCCTTAATTAAAAAAAATGGCTAGGTACCTACTTGATGTTATTACTCGTTCACAAGATAATAAAGGGCCCCATTTTGGGACTTATAGTTAGAAGACGTGGTGATACATAAAATATTATACCCATTCAAGACGTAAAGAAAAACTAAAAATTAAATCACTTAATCACGTTTTCATTTTAATTTTTTTTTTAAATTAAGTAAATCGTTTCTGTTTCCTTTGTCCAATTTGTAAAGAAGACTCAAAATTGCTTAGAGTGAACTCAGGCAAGCTCTTTGACCGCACTCGGTTAGAACTCGGATCCTTTCCGGCCTTTGAGGAAAATATAAAGCGTTGAACTCGTCCATATGGCCAATGACATGAAACGCTAAAAGTATCTGCACGCTGTATCTCGACTAACGCAACGATTTGGTAATTTTTTGAATTATTTTCAATAGCTGATATGCAATATTTTAAATGAAAATTGAGTTGGTTGTGTGTTTCATTTTCAATGCCATTATTTATTTCAATTTATATTTTATTCATTTCCGTTCCGTACAATTCGTTGTCAATACACTTAATTTTATAAACTCAACTTAATTCACTTTATTTGATAGCAATGCATCGTTGGTTAACATAAACAAAATTATATTATTTCCTTCTATCTTTTGATGTATTCTATAGCGAGCAACATCGATCTCTCGTTTTAGATCTTATTCATGCTGCCACTGATAAGGTATCTGGCTGGTGTTAAATGCGAGGGTCATAATGACATGACCCTTGCATTGAAAAAGACTTATGTGAGATGTGGCAATTTAATTTACAATAACATTCCTACTATTTGTTAATTAAGGCGTAAATATTGATAGCTATACCGCCGTTTGCTTTTATAAAAATACAGTAAATATACGAGGAAACATAACATTACCTAAATATAAAGTTAACACGAGAACTGATCTTTTGATCACATTAAATTGGAACTTGAGTACGGCAATATCCTTCGCCTTTTCCCCGAGTCGGTTATTAAGGTGCGAAGTGTCAAAGGGAAAGCTTCTTATCTGACGGCAGAGAGCACACGTCCAGATGGATCGTGTCCTACACGATCTAATATAATTTTATCTTACCAGGCACAGTTGCGACTGAAAAAAATCGGGGGTCATAATAATTAAATGAACTATTTGAAACTATATGAATTTATATAATACCGTTTAATATAGTGCTGTGCTATGTTTTGCTCACCTTTTAATTTGTCAATATGATTTGAAAGACTTGGAAGTGGGATTGATTTAAGACTTTCCTCTAAGACCGTACCTGCCAGAATAAAATTTAATGGTACTATAAAACCTGTTTACGTGTGTTACCAAGTTATTCAAATTAGTGTTATAATTCAGTTTGTAACACGCTTTTACAGTTTCACATTATAAGTGACGATATAAACTTTTACATAATTAAATAAGTTGTGTATATTAGCATGATTTTATTGCGGTTGTTTTATATTTATAAGAATTTTCGTTTTGTTTCAACCACTTTTGTCTATTTTTTCATTTACACTTATAATAATATTATTTAATTATTCCCTTGATTTTATGCTCCACGCTCACTAAAAATAAATAAGATAAACGTTTAAGCAGTTTCATGAAACAAATTTAATATGTATGCGGGGTAGCGCAGTAACCTCAACAAGAAGGATACATCCTTCACGCATCAGTGAGAAATTAAACCGCGCGAGTATAACTCAGACCGTTATAATGTAAAAGCAATAAAATTCATTAATGGTTTCAGCAAGGAATCTGGCGAACGCGCGGTTAGGGGCGGAAAATCCGTGGATTTTATACATTAAACTCTCTGAATAAATTGGAAGCCGAACGGACCATTCCTATCTGGAATCCACATTCAACCTGGTAGCCATTCTAAAATATCCGTGCATAAAATTTTATTCAACAGGATATTATTGCAAATTGATGGGCAAATGAGCAACTGAAATATAAAGTGCAAGCCAATTTCTATTAACGTTTTCAACACTAATTTAGAAAGCATTAACATAGCGCTAGGCTTAATTACTTTACTACAGCGTTGTGTTCGAAGCTTAAATCACGGAAAATATTTGAATATCCGCATACAACCTCCGTTCTATATAAATTGGCGCGGTCCTCATAAAATGTGATATAACTGCTAAATAAAATTATAATGAAATTGCGCGCGGCCGCAAGTAAACTAAGGCTCAAACTTTCTTTCACGTTCGGGCCGCAAACGCTCGTGCAATGTAATTACAAAGGCATTACTCGGCTGAGTCGAAACGCTAGCTTGTTTTATACGGAGGCTTTCTAAATCCTTCCTATTCTGTACCGACAATACGTTAGGATCACGTCTCTATTGTTGCCTGTATCGAGTTAGACGATTAGGGCGCTTGAATAACAGACCGCGAGGTACACGTAATCTATCGCTGTCATAAATTGACTCGCTAGTAGGCACCGCCGATAAAATATTACCAACACACCCAATTTTATATTACATTACGTTTACATTAAAATGATTAATTACAAAGTGTAGTCTGTAATAATTATTTTGCGTGCGCGAATTCTATATGGAACACGGCTAGTAACAATGTGAGTTGAAAAAAATTCTAGTGCTAAAATTTCCGTCTTGTGGAATACCGGGTAAGCAGTTTTTTTCCCGCAAAACAAGAATAGGTACGGCACGAGCCATTACTGAGCGAAGGGAGATTCAAAGAGCACACGATAAATAGGCAAGGAGGCATTGAGCTAGCAGGGAGATGGCGTTATTGCTTTCTGAGGGAGCATTGTTACCACGGCCTGTTTTGCATTCCTATATCACAAATGACTGAATGCGATTTAGTCTAATTGTAATATTTGACGACAAAGCGAGCAATTACTGCTCCGTCACGACCGTGTTGCTAACGAGAGGTAGCGCCGCGCCGCTTTTGATTCGGTGTTAAAATGGTACATATCCAAACTGAACTGTTCATTAGTGGACAGAGTTTTAAAAGTGCGAACGATTGATATTCAACAGGGGAGCTCGCTGTAATCGGCCTGGATAATGATGGCGTCAGTGATCGGTCATGATCTTGCAAATTTTTATCCAGTGAATGTTAAAATCAAAAGAAAAAATACATATATATCCGTTATTTAACTGAAGGATCGGTTTTGTGGATACTGATTTACTTAAAATTTGCGTTAAATTGTAAGATTACGTGAGAAAAATTGAGAGAGCAGAGTTTATTTTATGATCGAGCTGCTGCACAAGATCCATAAATGAATAAATGCGCGTATAAATAAGATACTTTAATTTACTTTACATTATCGCGTATTCAATCTATTTATCTGACACAAAAATAACAATGTTTCATAAAAAATATCCGACGGTTATTCGAAATATTTTACACGGAAACCCTCTGTTGACGTCTTTCACCTGCCAGCTTGGCTCAATGGCACTTCAGGAAAAACTGAAAAAGTTTTATAAACTACCTCTCGGCGGGAATGGGCGGGGTGGTATTTTAGATTACAACGGTTCGTAGAGAAGCCTTATGAGCTCGCAGCGGTGACACGCTTCATACATTTTTTTAGTACCGTACGCGCCTTTTAGTAAGTGATAACTAAAATTATCGTATGAGCATGAAATATTTTTGAACTTTTCATGGCATAATACAGACAGGAGAATGCGTTATTCTGATGGTGAGTGATCAATTTTGGATGTTAATACTCAATACACCAGACTTTCGTATGCATTTTGTATGAGTGCGTTTACAGATAGAAGGAAAAAAAGGAAAAAGTAGTGTTTTGTGAAACAGTGGTAAAGCACCCGTTTAGTCTAATCTAATTGACATAAATCGACGCAAGTTTGACTTTAATAAAACCATAGAGAGAGAGTTTGTATATTAATAAGTGCATAGTACATATTTCACCGTTCCAGTGCCTAATATGTGATACAGGATTAATTGATTTCTATCAGGTGTCCTAATATGGCTTAAAAAAGGCGAAGAAACCTTGTTGAAATGGTAAGCGTTATCGAAATATATCTGGTATCTCGTATATGAATGTATATATGTGAAAAACACAACTATCCTTAGCGCAGTTCTTTTTTTTTACGAAATCGCATGTAACTTTTTTCTTTAATAATCGTTATTTAAATAATAATATATAGTACTTCATACACAGTACAGCGCATATGCAATAACTTGGTGTGTGGAGAAATTAGGAACTACAAATAAAAGTATGTAATACCTGTACAACATATTGTTTGACATAATGATAGCCTCCGTGGCGCAGTTGGTTAGACGCCGGCCTGTGAAACGAGAGGCCGCGGGTTCGATCCCCGCACCGAAACAAATATTTGTGTGATCCACAGGTATTTGTTTCGGGTCTGGGTGTTTGTGAGACCGAAAAGTCTCTCGTAGTTTCTGATACCCACGACACAAGACTCGATCTTAGTGTGGGGTCAGGACTATGTATGTGACTGTTGGGTGTATTTATTTATTTATTTATTTATAATTATGATTTTGTGATATAAACAATGGGCATTTATTCTCGTGATTAGTCATAGTACGTCCCAGGTAAAATAAAAGGTGACAAGAAATTGAACTATACTTATTATGTTGCATAACAGCGCTTTCGGGCGACAGAATATAGATCATATTCAAGATTTTGTTTAACCTAGATAATCTGTAAGTGCAACGGCATTAACCGATTAGCGCAATTTGGGAGGAGCATGTGAGGGTGCATTAACGAGTGTAGTGTGTAACGTTTTTGTCATTGAATATTAATGTGTAATATTGGAATAATGCTAACAAACGATGTGCTATCCACAAAGTTCTCTCTCTTTCTCTCTCTCTCCTTCTTTCTTTAACTGTAAAAAATCCACTGGTGAACATTTGCCGCAAAGAAGGATTCCATAGCGACCTGTTTGAAGCCACCTGCGACATATCTGCAATCTTCTACGCACGCACTATCTTCTATTATAAAAAATATATTTACTCAGCTTCGACAAACGAATAATAATACATACATACATAAACTCACGCCTTTATCCCCGAAGGGGTAGGCAGAGGCGCCACTAGGACACCCACATTTCGCCTTGCATGTTCCGTCCCATGATGTGATAGGGGGCGAGCCTATCGCCATATCGGGCACAAATTCCTGACTCCGGGCTGATAATGAATAGAAAAATCCAATATCACTTTGCCCGACCCGGGATTCGATCCCGAGAACTCAGCTTTGTAACCGTACCGTAATACAACTACGCCACCGAGGCAGTCACGAATAATAATAAAAGCCAATATTCGCAATACCGAATGTACAAGTATTCAAATTAGTGTCTACATACCAATTTTAACGTGACAGGCAAGAGCTGATCGGTATTTTATCAGCTCGATCTGATTCCGTGTCAATTTCAAACACGATCCTTGGTATATTAATTTCTCTTTTATTTGATATGGGTTTGTATTTTTATGTTGTATTTTAATGCGTCGGCCCCGTCTGTGTCGTTTGCGGGTGTCTGGTGTAACTCTCGTAGGATGACATCTGCGCTCTTTGCGACATTTTATTGTCTTTATACCTTCCTGTCTAGGTGAGTAATAATTTTAACAGTAACTTCGAGGCTAGAAGTCTTGTTGCGCTATTGTGTAACTTGTAAAGAGGTTTTAAAACTTGAATGTCTTTTTTAAATAAAGTTTTGTGTTTTGAATAATAAAATGTCAGTACAATGAAGTGGCAATCATTTATTGTTGGCACAACAGCATAAAATTACATAGATTAAAATATTGTAAAGTGTTTTTCAGAAATGAAAAACATATCAAATTTATTAATTGAACTCAATCAATTAATTAAATTACTAATCGTGACAAAGGCCGAACTACGAAATCAAGCGGCATTTTTTTTATAGAAAAACAGCATCACTCCACGAATCGATTTCCACGTTTCTTCGATGAGAATTTTGTCACCTCGTGCGTAATATTCCGATGGTAAGAATGTCAACGTTTTTGGGTAGACGTACTTGTACGTACTTTCCACCACATTTTATATGTAAATGGGCTTTTCCGTTTGCAAAGTGCTCCTTTCTCGGAGGTGATCTTGTGACTCTGACATAAAATTCATTTTATGTCACATCGAATGCGTGACTACGTCTCGCGGAATCCTGTTTGTCTATCATACGTATAATTTGCGCTGAAGTATGTTACCATTCGTTACATTCGTAAATATCAAGTATGACTTCTAGTTTTGAAGGTTTGCAAGATCGGAGTGGTTGAAGCTTAAGGGAACCTACGTGCAGCAAAGAGTAGTGTCAAAATGAGTGTGTATGTGTTTGTATGACGACATGCAATTAATAGCTCTATCAGGATTATTGCGACTTTTGTAATAATAGCAATATTTTCAGTGATTTAATTATTCTATCTCCCTGCTTAGCGAAGTTAACATCTATTTTTATGAGAATGATTATGCCGTAGACATTAAGAGACCGGATCAGACCTAATAGTTATCGTTTTACAAGACGAAATATCTAGGAGGATTTAAAACCGTTGTGCGTGTTTAAAACGACTTCAAAAAATAGTAATTGTTATCATATTTTGTTCAGTATGAAAATCAGTTTTAAAACATGAAATTTGTAAGGGCGGAAAAGTTTTCGCGGAGTCCCATCGGGCGGGCCGACCTTGTGTCTGATGGTGTATGAAATTAGAAAATATGTACGTATTGTGAGGTGTATCGGATAATGTGGATATCTCCAAGTTATTACCCGCAGGAGATTTCGGGAAGATTTCGGATACTCTGCATATTGTATCTATATAATGAATATTATTATTCACTACGGTTATTAATGATGTATTTGGTTTAGGACTGTGTTTTTAATGTTAAGGTTTTGATTCGGTAGTGGCGGGATTTTGAATTATGTGGCGAGTTGTAGTATTTTTTTGCTACGTGTAGGAAATATTAAAATGTGTATTGGTATCTGCCTTAAGTAATAATTATGTGGAGATTATTCCACTTTGTATGGTGCTACAATAACAGCCTCAATAAAATAGTATAGAATGAGTTGCGCATACAGTGATTAATTGTTAATCAAATTCACGAGTCGCTGTCCATCGGAAAGGCGACTTTAATATACTTACCAGCATAAAAGTCGTTTCATATTATTGCTTAGTCAAATAAGAATTTTGCATGACCACCGCTAACAATTAGTAAATCAATTTATACAATTTAAATAATTTAATATAAAATAGGTAAATTAAAATCACATAAATCGAGAAAAACTGGTAGTGGAATATTTCGCTGGGGCGTCTATATTCGTTTTAAGTGTCGCAGACGTCATTCGCAACTATGTGAGTTGGACGAAAGTTTAATTACATTACATCCAGTGCACGTCCACTTGGGTACACTCGTGTAAAAAATACGAAGCAGTCATTATGGTACTGCACTCATTATTCGAAGAAGAAAGTCGAAGATATTTCATCCCCTTACAAAATTAACATTCCGGACACGGTTGCTTTAAAAATTCGCCTTCTTTCGCTTAGAAATAAAGGCGTAACATTTACCCGTTTTAATACTGCTCACAGTCGGGAATATTAATGTGAATACAAATATCCGAACAAATAAAATGCTGGATGGGGATAAGGCGTTTTATCTCATAATGGGATTGTGTATTTGATTGTCCGTTTAGCCTCGTAAATGACTAGGCTGGATTTAAAAAAAAACTGAACTAGACATAAGTTCCTAATAAAGTAAGAAGATTCGTGCGCTTCAGTAGGACTCATCTGACACGGTCAAAGATAGTTTAAGGTTATCGTATATGTTATTAAACAGTCAATTAAAGTAATTTATTCATACAATCCTAGATCTCAAAACAGTTTACCACACAAATATTTCGCAGTCTAGAATGAGCCAGTGTACATCCAATTTTTAGCAAGCTGGCACAATTGTGTCAACTGGCTTCGTATTAGCGTCTCTCGATAACAATTTTATTTCCAAACGACACTGCACTTATCATCAGGTGATACAAAAAAGTGTTTTTTCGAATAACATAAAATATTTTTAAAGTAGATATTAAGTGCTATTTATAATTCTTATTTCGTACTATAATATTAAATTAAATTACGTTTATTTGTAAAAACTCTCTCCTTCAGCCTCCATAAATTGAAATCGCGCACCTTATTACATTTTGGTGAACGAATGTTTCAATTTAGGCCAATATTTTGTTGACTACGTTGTATGGAAACACAAAATGCTGTGAATCGTTCTCCGCGTAAACAGAGGGCGCCTTTGGACCCCGAGAGTTGTATCTATTGTTGGTTGAGACATCGGCCGTTAAACGCGAAGCCGTTTGATTCCCCCACCGAGGAAAATGTTTGTGAGATCCACAAATATTTGTTTTTGGATGAATGTTGAAACCGAAAAGTCTCGAAGTTTCACCCATGGCACAAAATGTGTGTCTCAGCGTGTCAGAGATGTGTGTGTGATTAATTAATGAATTTTTTTTTCAGGCACAAGAAGTCCTTTGCTTATAGGCCTTCCCTAAGGACTCCTAAAGCAATCTGTTAGAAGAAGCCTGCGTCCAGCGACTTCCACTTTTAATGCGTTCTCTGTCCGTCTACGTTCTCCAACGTTCGACGTTCCGTAGGTGTATTTATTAGACCTAGAGCTACTTACCATCATGGGAGTCGTAGATGTAGATGACGTGTTTCCATCCATAGTATGTGATGGTATCGATCACGGCGCGGTGATAGTCTGGTCGCACACCCACAGCGTAGTCAGTGAGGCCAGAAGATGGTGGGATCACCTTCACAAAAAATGAAACATGAATATTGAATATACATACCTGAGGAAATTTATTTTTATAATTAGAAGTTATCTCCAATTGTAGAATAATAGCTTACGTATTTGTATTTATTTTCTTGGTGCAATAGGCCAATTGTATTTTTTATGTATGTGATTATTCGTTGTTTTTTTGTGCGTGCAATAAAGTGTTTATAAATAAATAGATTATCTAAGAAACTAACTATCTGCGCAATCAATATACTTATTAAAAGAAGGCACCGGGAGTCAGTTAATAATTGCGTCCTAGTACCTACAATAAAAATATTAATTAAAACCGTATGTTCATTTTATATTTAGTATTGTTAGGCACGATTCGAAAAAACCCAATGACTGGCATCGTTCGACTAGACTCTGTCAATTTCCTTTACGAAAGTTTTTATTCGGAAATTACACAGCGCCTCTGCCGTGGCGACATCAAGTGCTAAGTGAAGCACAATTATTTTTGTATTAAACCGATTGCTCGTCTGGGATCTCTTGGAAAGCGTCTGTTTAAATATATTTCATAATATTGCTATTGTATTGAAAATAGGGGAATTACTTATTCTAGGATACCTATATATTATATTTCTTTCCTCTAATTTTCCTCACATATTTTGCCATGGAAACTTATTTTACAATTTACACCTGTATTATAATAAAATATAATTTTATTAAAATTTGTTACATTTCAATGGTTTCCAAAACACATGCAATAGAATTTATAGGTATAGATAACTTTTGTTTGTTCTACAAAAAGTAAAAGCCTTCAAACACGAGGATATTCTCGTAAGAACCTTTTGTTCTCAACATTTCACTACTACGTTGCGTAAGTATTGCGTCAAAGGCTTTGGGAGAATAATATCACCAAAATATGTATATTTCCCTTCCTTACATATTTTACAAGAAAAGGTAAAAGTACGAATGTTGACAAACCTACGTGAAAAGAGTATTTATTTAGTGAATTATTAATAAGGTACACAATATGAACGCATTGCCATAAAAGTTTTTGCAGTGAAATATCTTATTCCACCTCGTGCCATTTGCTCGGCAAAATTGTGCAATATAAAAAATATTTATCTTGATCTGTTATTCGCCAACAAGTTATTGGGATTGCGGCAAAAGAAACATGTACTTTATGCGCTTTGCTAAGCCATGTGGTGTTTGGAACAGATATTTATATAAGCACCCCACGATCCTTACAATAAAATCAATTTAATTGACTTGATTTCCTAATGTCAAAATCATAATTACAATCTTATTCTTACTTTTAATTTGGGTCTTTTACTAGAGCGTGTTTTTATTTTTTTAACGTTTATTTATCTTCTATACTATCACAAACTATTTGAATTATTGTATTGTAATCAGTTCTTGATAAATGTGTAAAATTCAAATAAATCTTTTTGAAGTGTTTGAAAATTGACTTCATAGATTCCATTATATACATACATACAGGAGAACTAAAAAGCTAATAAAAGCGTTTTAACAACATTACTGTAATTCTCTTCAGCTATGGATTTTTTGTATACCCAGAAACTGCAATAAATAACCAAGTTATTTTACCCCCAACTAGAAAATATGTGTAACACACTTCATGCCCGTAGCTCGGATATCAATAATAGTTCTTCCGCCGAGAAATAGAGTAAAACAGTGGCATCCCCGAGGGCACTGAATGAAAAAATATTTGAAAATTCTGTAGGCCCGCTCTGTCAAGTTGTGGGGATCGTTTCAAAATCCAGTCTAAAAAACCATTCACCTAGGATTGGTGCAGGGTTGTAAATAAAAACGGTTCTGCACTGTTTATATTAGGTATTCGTCGCCCACACTGGATTTTAGACTCGAGTATACGGTCGTACGTTTTAATATGCGTCACGTGGCCATCGCCTGATAGTATACGGGTTGTCAATTTACACAGGACGCAATAAAAACTTTGTACTTTTAAGTGTAAATCAAAAAGGGCTTGGAGGCAGCTTTTTCAACTTAATGATTTAGAACGCAGTGGTTTTCAGCTAAACATATTATGTTGAATGATGTCTAGCATGTTTTTATGCATACCGATACCCGTGAAGTTCGTTAATGGAATAATAACTTATTGAAACTTAATTTTTTTTTCGTAGGGTCCGTAAGTGATTTAATATAAATTAAACTACTAGTTAAACACACCCATGACGTCATGCAATGGTGCAACATACTTAAAGTTATTGGTCCTATTAATGAGTAGCTTAAAGTGATTTATTGTGCAAAAACAAACTAAATGCGACTTATTGGCGACTTATGCAACATTTTTGAACGTCTTGACAGCGATGGTCCTTGATCCCTATACAACGAATTTAAGTTAATTAATTTTGACTACATAGAAAAGACAAATAATGTCTCTACTTTATTTCTATTGAATTCTCATGACAACGATCATTAGGACAATGATTAACTAATAAAATTAATAGCTTTGAACTAGCATATTGTCTAATTCAAAAACCATAAATTTTATACGAACATTGCTATCTAATAATTATTTTTAAGTCGCTCAACTGAAGCGAGAACTCCAGTCAAATCCGATTTAAAAAAAAAATATCGGACATACAAACATCGATACATACTTGTATGTACATACAGACCAGCATTATTATCTCTGTTTTTGAACTTTCAGCACTCCATCTAGACAATATAACAGATTTCTTATTGGCGATATGCTCGCCCCCTATCACATCATGGGACGGAACATGCAAGGCGAAATGTGAGTGTCCTAGTGGCGCCTCTGCCTACCCCTTCGGGGATAAAGGCGTGGGTTTATGTATGTATATACATACATACATAAACTCACGCCTTACCAAGAACATACGTTCTTGTACATATAACACGTCCAAACATTTTCTCGTCTTTTGTTTCAAAGTTTTAAATAAAACTGTGTTTTGAAGTGCGCGATGTTAATGGCACTATCTCCTCTTGCTTTTCAAGTCTAACGCATAAATATAAGATTTAAAGTAGAATGCTTTTATATTGAAAAATAAAAGTGGACGACTCATATTAAGAATTTTAATTTACAGCATTCTTACTATGCTGAGTGCGTGATAAACAGCTTAGATGAATTATAGTAAACGATTACTACATAAATACATAATATAATATACTTTTTCATTTATTACAGCCTTCTTGCCCCAGTTGGTTCACACCATCTGTGCAACAAAAGACTGTGGGATCGATCCTCGCAACAAAACAAATATTTGTGGCATCCACACTTATTCTTATATTTGCATCGTATCTGCGCATTTGTGAGACTGAAAAGTTTCTCTTGGATTCCAAGACACAAGATTTGTAATGAGGTCAGGCCTATGTACGTAAGTGTGTGTTTATTTACCTTCTCTGGGAACCAAGGAGTGACGAACGGCATCTGGAACGTGTTCGAGTAGGAGTGCAGCGTGTCAAAGGACTCCGGAGTCACTGCGCCTATCATGGCTACCACACCGCGAGCAAACTGGTTGCAGACTGTAACAAATACACTTACTCAATTACTGTCATTCATTATTATCAATAACACTGACATTCAATTGATTATCATACATTTTATTAGTTGTATATTTAACGGCACCTAGACCTATAATAACATTGTGCCATAACGATGAATGTCGCTAGAACACGAACGATTAATCATTGCGCAATCTTTAATATTAAACCTATAGGTAAATAATATTGCACAATTCGTAATATTTCACAATATAATTATTCGTCACCTAATGCATTATCTGGACTGTACTTTTAAGCCCATAAGAGACCACGGGGCTCCTCTGTAATTGATAGTCCGATTATGACGGCTCAGATCATATATTTTAACCAATAAGCGTTACATTTACGTTAAAAATAAAAAAATCAATTGTATGTTGAAGTATAAATGAAAAATAAAACCATAAGCTACAAGAACATTGCTGAGTATAGGCTTGCGCCAAGGTTTTCCACAGCGACTAGGAAACGGCCGACATCCAACGACTTCCTGTAGGCTTCATTAGATGGTCCTTCCACTGAAGGCAGACATCTTGGCTCTGTGCTTAGTGGAAAATATCTATACTTATATCTATGTACGATATAATAGACATTCCTACATCGCAAATTTGACCTAACAAGCATCATGATGATTATAAATCACTAATTTATAGCCCAAAAGTTTACAAAATCCCCATGAAAGTATAAAATAACCATATAAAAGACGATTCAGACTCAACTAACGCAGGTACTCGTATGAACGGTTGATTGTTCGAAAGTCCATCGCACTGTAATCAACACGTTTAAACAATATAATTTAATTAGTTTTAATTTTGTGTTTATTGAGCCCGTGACCTGTGAAATTTAAAACATTATTAACGTAATTTTCCGAACGTTGTCAATTAGTTTCCAATGTTTTTGTATTCACGTTATTTTAGTAGGCGTTTACGCTTAACGCAAATTACTGGTAATAAGAGTATTAATAACTAAAATATAACAAATATAAAGATTGCTAAGCATGAAGTAAATAAAGATGGAGTTTTAGTTATGTGAACAATAGCTTAATTGGGAACAGCTAAAGCATTGGTCGCGGGCTCGAAGCTAGAACACTCTAACTTCTCGAAGTAAATTGTGTATTAACAGTAAATAACCGTTTACTTATATTTAAAAGGACAATTATAGTAAAACTGCACAAATGTATAAAGCCCGCTATAATTTTTAAGCATTGTACCGCATTTAAGGTCAAATTGTGTGTTCTGTCGAAATTCTGTTCGAAATTTCGAACAGGCCTACATAATTATAACGATCGACGAGAGGTAACTACAACAATTGCCTGATTTACCGTTAAATGTACTAAAGTCATCGTTATACTAATTAAAAAGTTACAGAGACTGTATGAAAAATTGATTCAGCAGTACTCATTAATCAGTGCGTTAAGGAACTTGGTAATCTTCTTACAGGTGCGAATATTAAGTTCGCTAGTTACCACCTCACCAAAGTCATTAAATTATGGAACAGTTTTCCAACTTACGTACTGTTCGATACTTTGTTCTTTAGAAGGCACTACGTGACAGTTATTCAGGGTGTTTGTCCATTCATGTTGTATTTACCGGCATAAAAATATTATTCAAAATTACATACATTCATAAACTCACGCCTTTTTACCGGAAGGGGTAGGTTCCCCTAGTAGCAACCAGAGCACCCACGTTTCGCCTTGTATTTTATTTCAAATTAATTTGATAAAAAAGAAAAAAGTATTTGAATAAGGTTTTCATCATAAAAGTGTCTATTTTAAAGTACTTACTAAATATTTTTTATAATTACGTTAACACAGGAAAGAAAGTGTAGATTATAAATAGAAATCAATTTGAGACATAAAACTTTATATTTTTGGAGGTATAAATAATTCATTTCAATTCTTTAATCTTGAAAGAAGGTACGCTTTTTGAAAGGTCTATAAAGGTATTCATCTAACCGTCATGTTTTGCCGATTATGTTCTATTGAGACTTAGGTCTTTTGTACGCTGTTTGCTTGAAGATGAGTAAAGAACTTGTAAAATTGACAGAAATTCAGGTACGGATTATATCCAAATTACGGATATTAGGCACGAAATATGAGCTCGTTATATAAATATTTTATTTCGCAATATTAAACCGTAATGTTCTGTAAGCTATTACGGAAACGTGTTTATACTTTTTTTGCATTATACAATTATATTAACAATAAAATCAGAAGAATTATTTCTGAAAGACATTTTTATCAGTACTGTGGATTACCTTTATAGAAAGAAGCCAGCGGACTGCCTATCCTGTGAATTCCAGGTACGAGGTTATGAATATGGAAAGTTATATAATGACTAGCAGTCGGGCCCAGCTTCGCCCTCGTGCTTATACTTTTCGAGTCCAGTCTACATTAGATACATAATATTATTTCGCGTAGTGTTTTATATTTAAACTCAACGTGATTATCAACCATTATAATTATCGTTTTTTCCGTTCCGTCTCTTTACATCCTGTCCTTTTTGAATCCCATAATCAAGGCATACAATTATGTCCATTTATATCCCATTTCATCCACCCTATTATAATCTGTCACATCCCACTTAAAAGAAAGAAAGAGTAGAAAAATATATATTTATTTGAATTCCCTGCTGATCCCACGGGAAAACTACATGTTCCGGTTTAAAAAGGAGCCTATATTATGTTGACTCAGGATATCATGTACTTTTGTGAGAAAATTAATCTACACGTAAATACTCAATATCTTCGGTAGCTTTCAGCCGATCTTAATAATTTCTTATACATCGGAAATTAATATATTGACAGGTTGATCCCACGAATAAATCATGAAAATTTGATGATCATCTTCGGACCGAGAGAACATAGGTTCTCAAATTCAAACAGGAATCTAATTATCATTTTTTATTAGGTTCAAATCTTAATATAAAAGCTCACCAAAACGAGAAACTGAAGAAGAGGGAGGATAAAACAGGGTGCGAGAGAAATATACACATATATTTAACACCAATAACTTCCAAACTTTTAAACCGTAGTATATGTATGAAAATATGTTTATAGTTGTTATCACTTTACTTTGTTTGACGCGAAGTGATTGAATTGTGATTGAGTTGTAACTTGTAGTTTATTGATTCATATTTCCACCGAACTGTGTACTAAGTAAACACAACAAGTTATACAGCCAATTATTAGTAAATATCGTTTCAGATATGCAAATGTTAGGTTTAACTCACCCAAAGCGTTAGTTACACTTGTATTCGACCCGGCGAAATAATATTAACGGTCTTGTCTACAGTCAAAGGACTATTGTATCATACGATAAGATCAAACATTACGGTTTTATCAGTAATCCATATCTTAAAACGATGGCTAATGATTATCTCAGTATTGGTAATCAATTAATACGTAAACCACAGAAAATGTTTAGGTTTCTTCTCGTAGGTTTGAAATTTTGAAACTAAGCCTCCCCTAGGTCTAATCACTTTGTTATGATTCAGACTGAAGGAATGTATGTGGATAAAGAGAGAGAGAATGGAAAAGGGAAGATTTTTTTATTGCGATGAATGGCGAGTTGAGTATTCCATTTCCCTGATGGTATGCGATACGATCGCTCATGGACAGTATAGCTCAACCAAAAAATGCCATGAAAGGCACTCCACTGCGCTCGCCATCATAAAAAGTTACATAGAAAGTTGTCTCATTATGTCAAGTTATAGGATAGGATTAGGATGTTTGCTGAAGTTAAATTTAATGGTTTCTTTTATGTCTTAAAATCGAACAACTCAGATAATGGTTGTAAATATAACACAGGGATGCTGCAATGTTTCGAAATTTAACCATGCAGAAAATGCGTTAGAAATACACAGATCCCTTAAGACTAAAACGATAAAATAATTTTATTTCTCTGAGTATAATAAGCTAATTAACAGAATGAACTGAACCGCATCAATCTGAAATAAAATATGCTGAGTGCCGGTAAACCTCGCAAGCGAAATTAAATAACTTTAAGTACCAAATTAATTAAGTAGCAGATATTGTTGTTCACACACATAAAAGCACATTTTTGTTGTTTTATGAGTCCATTATGTTTTTGGGCTACAATTCGTATAGAAATATTAATTAGAAGTTTCCAAATAGTACCTGTAGCGGGTTACATTGTAAGTAAACACTTGCTCGTGCATACACTATTTATGTGTTGATTATATTATGGTGCAGTGCAGATAGAGCAACTTAACTTGAATTGTCATCATTTTACTAGGTTTTTTATAGTAGTTGCCAGTTACAGCAACAAAAATGCCCAGTTTTCAGTTACCGTGATTGTCAATAATCTTTCAAATTCATGGTCAACAGTCAGTGTAACTTTTATTACGTCACGATCAGAGTGAAATCACCCGAAATGAAACTAGCAACTTGACATAACTACGTGTAGTACAAATTTGACAGTTGCTAGTTGCATCAATACAAAACTGATTCTGTTTTTGATTGCAAAAACTTCGAAACTCATCAAAACTCACAACTAAAGTTGCCATATTGTCTGCGCAGTTCTTTTTGGTTATATGTAAACAGTTAGATGCATGTTGCCTGTTGCCGCAATACGGAAATCGAAGTTGCGCCTAATTAATTAGGAATTAAAATATTGCAAAGCAGTTAAGTAATAGGAAATACTCCCTACAGCGACATCTTTCAATCATAGAAACTGGTATAAAAATACTAAATTTAAATACTTAAACACAAAGCATATTTCTCACAAGATAATATAATCAATTTAAATATTGTACTACTATTTGCATATAACAATTCGTATTTAAAGTGTATGACATAACTGTACCCTCAAAACATCTAAAATTAATTTATCGCCACCCATAAATGTATCAGATATTATTGTTTAGGATTACTATACACGAACAAGACAGCATACTAATGCGGTGGTAAATCAGAATATATTATTACTTGGCGCAGAATGTTGTGGTTATTCGAAGGTTTATAAAACGTTATTAACAAAACAATTGATTTATGTGTGCTTACACTTCATGAATAAACATATATTGCGGGTAAGGCAGATTTCAATAAGAATGTGATAATTTGGTTATTCTTTTTGATATCCGTGAGGCTGTAATAACAAATTGAGAAATTTCAAATTAAAATAGGAATGCACAATTCTTCCGTCGTCGTAAAAATTATTGTAATTGTACAATAATTATTTACATATTATTATTAACGTTAGCCGATGTACACATAATTTACAAACGAATGTTAGTCCCGCAGCTGGACACTTTAGTTTACTTGGCGGAATTTATTCGCTAAATTCAGGTCCATTAGCAGCTCCCGTCAGCCATCATCAACATTGACACGCATTGGTTTAATACCGAATATTGAATACGGACGGTTTATTGTTTACACTAACCCGTCTGAATCCTTAGCCTGCAAACTGAGTTCCGTGCTTAGCTGGCTATTCGATCTCACTTTAATATAAATAGACGGCGAAGTGGTGCAAGTAATGTGTATCGACATTGATTGTTACAGTGAGAGGGGGCTTTAACACCATTGTGTCCGTCTTGGAGTTCCACAAACTGAATAATGGAATATACCTTTTAGGCAGCTTAGGTCCTCTAGTTGGAAAATCGGAATCGCATTAAGCGGCTGTAGAATAATAATATCAGGCCTTTGCTAGTGTTCTCCACTTCCAGGAAAGTGACGGGATTGATGAATTTCAATGTAAGGAAATTAATCTGACTTTAGCTCCTACGTCACGCTGGGAACCAGGTTTGTGGGATAGATTTAAAGCATAATATCTTAAGATAAAGTTAAGATTTTACATTTACATTTTGATCTTTAGGTACCGACTCCGAAGGTGGATAAGTGAGTGTTAGTACTGCTAAACACTAAACTGAATTTTACTAAGTTTTACCTTTGAGAATATATTTTATTTAAGAAAGTGATAGATATACAAAGTTCTTTACGCATTACTCGAAAACCACTGAATACTGTATAGATGTCAATCAAAACTTTCCTAAAAAGTCTTTCAAAGTATGATATCTTGACATACAGAATCCCAGATTTTTCTACTTTTTCGATAATTCTCGTGGCTCACAAAGGACAAATCTATTATCTATGAATGATCTAAAAATGTATAAAAGATACAGCTAAGACTGCCCTATCTATCTATTCAGCCACAGGAAGTCCACGGCTGAAAATAGGCCTCCCCAAAGGATCTAAGACGTAAGTTTTAAGACCTAAGTCTAAAACCGTACGTGACCACTTTAATATTTCACTGTATCTTGAATATCATCTGCAAATGCCAATGTTTGTTAAGTTACAATGACTCGTGAGGTGGTACGTGGTTCCGTACAATCCACATAGCCGACATTAAATCACGAACCATTGCACATGTTATTTCACGGAGCAAGTTAATTGTTACGGGTGGGGAAAAAGCCAAGCTATTGTTGTGAAAAAATATTGCGATGAAATATATGTAGCTGTTTCGTAGGCACATGAAACATATTGGAGCTGTTATAAAATCGTAAAAAATGTACTTCAGATTTTTGATGTTGATGTTTAAATATAATATTTTGAAACTTCCGTTTAATAATGATAACTGAAAATATAATTTATAATTTCCTAGGTACGTTTGTTCCTTTTTTTTAAGTGTTGAGGTTTTTAATTTGTTTTATATTTTTTCTCGCACCACGCTTGTTATTGATACTGCGTATTAAAAGGCTGTATTGGCGTATCCCATCGCCGCATGTTGTGTGACATTGATGCTTGGATTCCGCACTAGTCTTTGAGGCCGGCTCGTTATGTTTGTGACGTCATCTGCAAAACGTTTGTTTGACGCCACCACAAAGCTATGGTTTGAGGATTTTTGAAATTGTACTTCTTTTGGCGTCTTTGGAAAAAATATGAGAGTTATTTTTTTACGATGCGCGCGCACACCACAACCTGTAAAGCAAAAAATGTATTGAAGAGTTGATCCTGCGAATAAATAATAAAGATCTGATGATCATATTCTAATGATAAGCTAGCTCGATATTTTAAAAAGGATTCGATGTGTTTTACACTGTGATTTTTTAATTTCTTACTACCTACTCTTTGAGGCCTGTGTTATATATATTATCACCTGTGACAAGTTTGAAGCACTCACAAAGGCTTGGCGGAATAACTATTAATTGTAACAACAAAATTAATTTTACGTCTCAGTTATATTGTTAGGTATGCAAAATAACAAATAACAACAGACGCAAATGCGTTGCACCGCTTCTGTGGTCCGTTTGAGGTGCAGGTGTTGTGGTCTCTCTATCGTCTTCGAGATGCTTATGTAGCCACGAGAACACAACAAGTTGTCAACTACAATAAAGACAATTTGCCGAGTGCATTCTGACCAAATTATTCGAGTAGTATGTTACACCAAAGAGTACATACTGTGCTTGTATAAATTTATCTTTATACTCACAATAACGCCATGTATAAATAATTGGGGCACGGTATCAGCGTACGCTGGATGAACGCAATATTAAACCCGCTGAATTCATATCCTAAATATAATCTGAACCAAATGGATTGTCAACGTACTAATTAGCTGGTGCAATAGGATGTTTTCTAATTTAATGAAAGGGTTAACGTCCGGATGCGAAATCTGGCAGCTTAGCATAAATTGCCAGGCGTTGTGATATTCAACATTAACTATTCAATTGTGGCTTTTCGTATTTTCCGCCGCAAATATTGAATAAAGGGGCGATATCATTTTTCCCGCCACGCGCGCATTAGTGTTCACTGTACTTCCAAATATTGTTGTGGGTATTCGTGTTGAAATATGGATGTGGTAATAAAAAAAGCAAATATGGACCGTTCTGCCCGCGGGGACGGCAAATGCCGATCACGTCTGGGCACCATCACGCCGCCAGTCATACATTCACAGATACCAAAACCGTCTCCACCCGCCAGTAACATAGCTATAACTGAGGCGCGAATATTTCTCTTTCGCAGGCTCTTTATCTCTTTATCTTTGAAGAAGTTAATGCGCCCGGTGTTACTTTAAACTTCGCGGGCTCGCAACTAAAGATGATATTTGGGGTCAAATGGATCGCACGTGTATGAAACTTGTTCTGATGCGGATTTTATTAGTATTGGATGTTGGAAGAATGCGTAGCTATGTTTTAAGTGAATTGATACGAATTTTGTACACACAAAAACATCATGTCTTTTTCTCAAAAAACAGGGACAGGTAGACGGAGGTGAAACCAGGACCCCCACGTTTCGCCTTATGTCTCCCGTTCTACGATGTCATAGTGGGTGAGCTTTTCGGGCATAAAGTCTTGACTCCGGGCTGATAATGGATATAAAAATCCAATATCATTTTTCCCGACCCGGTATTCGAACCAAGTCATATTGTCCACAGCTCGAGTACTATAATTTTTGTATTTTTTTGTTGCTATCCATGGTTTGTCTTCTTTATAAACAAAGTAAAATTGATAACATGAGATATTCACGATATAAAATGAGGTATAACGATGTTGAAAACTATGTATAGTCATTGAAACAAGATGCACGATAGCCATTAACAAATCTAATCAATTCTTCACGTAGTAAATGTTTAGATTTATAGTTATATATTTACTGACATAGCAAATAGTAATGCCGATGAAAACGTATGATAGAAAAATGGCTGATACGCGGGCACGAACACGCGCACTTTGATACATTTCCATAATTGCTTAGAAATATTACGAATTAATTATCGATACTAACAGTCGAATTGCGAAAAAAACAAGAAGGATTCATACCGCACAACTCGCCATGCGCGCGAAACGAGCTGACTTTTACTTATATTTACATACATACCTAAAATCACGCCTTTATCCCCGAAGGGGTAGGCAGAGGCAACACCTGGACACCCACATTTCGCCTTGTATGTTCCGTCCCATGATGTGATAGGGGGCGAGCCTATCGCCATATACTTATATTTAACATATTCTAAATGCGCGATTAATTTGCGGAAACTTTTCTCATTACAACCCGAAATACATATAGATACGGGAACTCGGTAAATGTTGACTCCGCGAGGACGTGTTACGAAAAATATCGGTTTCGTATGTTATTGTTATTTGTAATGTGAACTTTATACCCACGTTTTGCTCTAAAAAGTGTGTCCCTCGTTGCCGGGAACTACTTAATAGTTGGGGCACGGGGATTCCATATATAAAATTGTCACATGCATTCTTTAAAATCAAGCGGTAAACCGAGCGGTTTCCTTAGTTTGTAAAAAATGAATGTAATCTTGCACCTGTGTTGGGATTTTATCGATTTTAGATTCCACAATGGCGAAAGTGCAACATCGGATTACCGCCGAGGTGAACGGTCCTCATAGATTGGCAACTCACCTACGATGGCTGCAAGCACGTAGTGCCTTTATGGTGCTATGTATGTAACAACTTACGCGAGCAATCTTTGTACAGCACGCGAATAACGTGCGCTACACTAATACTAAGTATTGTGTTCGGATTTTCATCTCATCTCCTAAATACGATCGTGGGCGGTTCGAAGTAAGCTTTGGTAAATTACGTTTACATATGAAGTTCACTCTTTATTTTTTTTTTAACCTTATCTTATGTTGCAAGGAATGGCGAGAATAACGAGGCATTTCTTCACCCTTATAGTGATTGGTGACTAACTGTCAATACACACATGAGCCCGAAAAGTGAGAGTTTTGTCCTGAGCTATGAACTCGCGGCCACCGTGAACATTTTGACAAACGCGTCGGTTTAGTTATGAACAGGCTAATACGCGCTTCATTGCTCCGCTCCTATTGGTCATGGCGTGATGTTATTAAACACCAAAAGAAAATTCGAGCCAGTAGAAGCTGAGATTAGCTCGTTCAAACAAATAAACTCTTCAGCTTTATTTAATAGTATAGGTTTATGAAAAGTATCTGTATAAAAACTTCATACTGCCTTTACAGCTGATGACGTTAATAAAACAACAAGATCTATACATATAATAAATTTGTAACCCATCGATGTCTGTATATGGAAGATAAATGAAAAGAAACTAACACGGGGCGTCTGTATTAACGTAATAGAAACCAAAACAATGAATTTAGATTTTTTGTCTATTCTTACTTTTCTTAAATTTAATAACAATAATATGGGTATACAATAAATATGGGTAACAACGTGACACGAAATTTTTATTTAATAAGGTAGTTCTTTCTTTGCTTGTCCACACGTGCCACTTGCGATTGCTGTAATTGTTTCTTTTTGAATGAAAACATCGTATGGAAGCTGCGTATCATGGAGAATTTCAAGAATTTATGTGTAGCTAGGCCAGCGTGGTGGACTACGGCCTAAACCGTCTCAATCGATCTCTCATTAGTTAAGAGTGCCGTTGCCCTGCAGCGGGACATGTATGTCATAGCATTATTCTTAAAATTTTCATGCATTAAAATAAACAGTTATTATAACGCAATATAGCTGGGTATACGTAAACTTGTCGAAAGTCAATTCCATATTATTTAAATTGCAATATAAAATATTTATATTGTACAATATTCGCTCCGTTCGCAATCGGGGGCTATCCCGCGGGAAGTAACAACACAATTTAGGATAAAAAGTATTAGTTGGATGGAGCTAGTAAGTTTAATGGAAACAGTTTGATCGTTCTATCGCGTTCGAGCAAAAAGTAGCGTTGAGTTTAAATTTTATATACCTGGATATATTTTTATTCATACATCGGGCTGCTTAAAATATTATTTTATATGGCTTAATAGATATTCATTAAGTTGTTGGAAATTCCATATCTTTAATGTGCTGTAGTTTGCCTAAAATGACGAAAAACTTAATTCGTCTGATAGTTATCTCTGGCCATAAACAAAAACACGCCATTCAGAAGTTATTTCATTATATTATCACGCGTTAAATCTCTCAATGCATTAAGTTTCGATTGAAAGAGCCTCTTTGTTTAGTCTTTATAAATGGGCCAGCGAGCTTGCTAAATTGCTTGGTATAATTTTATTGCAACTAGGAGCATGCCTCGCAGAAATTCCTAAATGAACAAAATATCATGCTATTAACTATGGCATCTATGCAAAGTTTATTGCACCTTTGATCGTAATTACGTAAAGCTAATAGTTGATGTTTGATTCCAGCTGTCGATCCGATGACGTAGAACCTAAGTAGGTGTCCGTGTATCTGCGTTCTGTGTTCACACACATGCCATAATCTCTACTTAGTCGAGAGCTTGTTTGCAAGCCTCGAGTACCCGTATTCCTTCACAAGCTCTATTGAGTCGACCGTCCTACTTCGTCAGGGCTGTCGCGAGTTTTCGACATCCCGCGACTCAAGACTTAAGCCTCAATATAACCTACAACCCAATTCACAGTGAACACAAAACTAATCACGAATATTCATTCATAATTTGTTGCTGGAGCTTAATTAATATTAATAGCCCGTTGAAGGTATTTTAGTGTAAATTAATTTTACTTCGGGCTTAGACCAAAGAAAGTGCAACGTCTAAGCAATTTAAATTAATTGCTTTTGTGTGTAGAGATCGTTTATGTGCAGTAAGCATTGATGCTTTGCTTGCTCAATTTATGTATGGGTATGTTTGGAATGTAAAAGAGATTTCTATCAATTTCTTGTTTCTTTTTTATTGCACTAGTCTGGCAAACGTGCAAACGGCAAGATATTACTTACCATCAGGTGGGATCAAACAGGTCGCTTGATGGTAAGTAATCACTGCCGCCTACAAACATCAAATTGAGAAGAGAGCGGGGAGGAAATCGATGGAAAGAGAAAAGAGGCAAAAGGGCATCCGATAAACTCACGGAAACACAACAGCAAAGTTCTCGCTTCACGTCGATAGTGTGTCGATAGTCTGAGATAGTGGTACCGCCCAGGACGAGCCTGCCTATTCATACTGCCATGACTGTCCACAGCGTGGCTGTACCACTTCTTGTAAGCTTATTGGAGAAAGTTTACCCCTCATATTATTTACTATACCACAAACTCAATAACGTAATATCTGAACTTTATACATCGTCCTTAATTATTTTGAAAAGCAATATTATTTTTTTACATAAAATTGGCCATTATTTTCTGCAGGTTAATCCAATTCCTATTAAAAGTTTGACGATAAACATATTTTACCCCTGCTTTATGGGAAGAATTTGCGATGAGACTAAATTATTAATGGCAATTTTTTATCAAATTTATAACTATGCTAGTAGTTTTTTTATGATAATCAAGCTTGAACGATATTTTGATAATATTTATTCTAGCATAATATTTTTGTCTTACTACGAGTACGTTTTATTGTATATGTGTTGTAAATGTAGTTATACCGTGTGCTGGTAATAAGATATTCGTACTCTCCGGAAATTGATCACCATTATGTACGGTGATGTAGGTAACTAAGCCTGTCACAGCGACCCCGGCATGTGTCTTGTATTACATACATAAACATCACGCTCTTTCCCTGAACGGAAGGTAGACAAGGTTACAACCAGGATACAACATTTCGCCTTATGTGTTCTGTCCCAGGATGTGATAGGATGATTCTGGGCTGATAATGTATAGAAAAACCCAATATCACTTTGCCCGGTCCGAGATTCTAGCACGAGACCTTGGCTTGGAAATCATACTGTAGTACAACTACGCCACCGATGCAGTCACTGCAACAAGGCATTTTGGGTTTAGCCTGTGCATATTTGGTTTAGACCATGTTGTCATTAATAATGCAAAGGTGGATATTATAGCAACGATCACCGAAAGATAACCTCTCCTAACCAGTTGATAATGAAATTAGGTACATAAGGTGAATTAAAAAAATAACAATAATGTATAGACACAAATAGCTACGACTTGATATGATAGTCTACGTGATGCAGTAGGCGAAATGTTGTCTTTGAAACCGGAGGTCGTGTGTTGGATACCTACTTCGAAATAGCTGCCTGGGAGATCAAGAAGTACCTATTTTGGTACGAATAATGTGGGATTAAAAATATCGACGTTACTTCTATATATTGCTGTAGTTGGGACTGTTGAATGTGCTATATATAAAATAAATATATTGAGCAAATTTTACAGAACACGTTATGTTACAATAGCTTATTTTATTCACAGCATAGGCTTCTGCAAACAATTGAATGTGCGCTCTGTTAAATTAAGCAACTTATAATTTGTATTCAAAACAATAAACAATTGAAACAACATGCATTTTGTGTAACATCATTTAAATAATTACAGTAAAATATAATTTGCCCAATAATTGGGTATTTGACTATCATCTAATTTTTGTATTATTTTGCAGACAAACACAAGTGCCATTAAAACAAAACATTTATGTGAAAACAGTGATAAAGTAGCTTGTAACATGACGCAAATATTAGTATTCTAAATGAAAGAGTGGGGACGTAGTGGGGACATCTTACCGTCTCTTTCACACCCGCACACTATAATGCACTATAATGCACAGTGACGTCGCTAATTTTGTTTTGCATCCCTTTTCTATTACCCTCACTACAAGATCTCAAACGTTTCTTACTTTTTAAATTCTGAATGGATTTACAAAATTCATTGTTTGCTAGATTTTGGATATGGATACTTTTTGATGAATACAATAAAAAAAATGAGTCAAGTACCCTATTATTGAGTGATTAATAATATTTCATTCCTCTCCGCGAAACATAAAATTGTGCCTTCCCTATCCCAATTCAATCTCGATAGCAGTTCAGAATAGCCACTAATCACTGGGCTATTACCGTTTTCATCTCTCTTACAGTCTCTACGGTCGTATATAGGCCGTCACACACTTCGAAATCATTATAGGCGGAATTGAGGTAAAGAGCTATAATAAAATTGTCCCCGAGGCCAGAACATTCGTCCCCGCTTCCGTATAGAGGAAACAAATCGTAAACGGCTATGTAGGCTACAGTTTCTGAGGCAAGGGACTTGATTTAGGACGAATGGCGTCTGATTATTCCTTTTTCCTTTAATACCAAGTTCTGGAATCGTGTTCATATTAGATTAGAAAATTCAATTTTCATAGAATACTTCTATAAGGTGATTCATGCTATATTTTTATGCTTTTTGAAATAGATTGGGATTGTGATGGGATCAGGTGTCAATCTTAAAAGAAGGTTAGTCTTGCAATTTTTTCACATTATAATTTTATCAATACTGAAATTATTAAACCCGCAAAATTCAAATAGACTACAATAGGCAAGCGATGTACAATAAAAAAGCGAAGCTCTTGTCATGATAGTTTAATTAAAAAAAAATGCTGGCTGTAACTAGAATACATAAAACATTATATAGCTATATATTATAACCTAAATGAGTGCACGGCGCCCAATGTAATACGATTTAGTAATTTTACTTAAGCTTTGTTGATATTCTTATGTAAGTGACTTATTTTTGTCTTTATGAGAATAAATTTCTTGAACCCAAACTCAAAATAAAATAAAATACTTAAAAAATCTAATAGCATCTTTTTACCTTTCTTCCATACACAATATAAACATAGACTATAGTTACACTATTAGTTCAGTAATTTATTCATGGAACCAAAATCGTCAAGCCAGCGTAAATAATTGTCATTCATATTTAATACCCTTCGCTTTAAAGCAAACAATACTAATTGAAGTAAATAGTGTTCAAGATTTAAATTAAATAACTTAGATATCAAAGTTTTTAATATTTTAACTACTTTTATCGACTATATAATATACCTATACATATAAAATCATCGCCCATACCTAAGTGTTTTTCCTTTGATATCATTATGGTTTATGAATTAATTCACCATAATGTCCAGGAAGTTATGGTTATTTTAGCAAATTCGGTCCAGAGGTCATTTACATTCTACTGGCATGTGGCGAAATTTGGAACTTCAAATAAAATTTAAAAAATATGTATTTAACGCACTGTTTGATATGAGTAGGTTTTATTATTACTCTTAGTAAATATAGGTAGTAATATCAGCCTATATAAGTCCCACTGCAAGGGCACGGGCCTATTCCACAACCGAGGGTACGATTGAGAGTGGTTAGGCCATATAGTCCACGACGCTGGCCTAGTACGGGTTGGCGGACTTTAAATACCATAGAAATTATTACTAATCGCTATGGTATGCAGGTTTCTTCACGATGTTTTCCTTCACTGTTATAGTGCGTGGTGATTGACTATCAATACACAAATGACTCCGAAATGTCAGAGGTGTGCTCTGGGATTTGAACCCGCGACCACCGTGAACATTATTAGGCAGCCGCGTCTGGGCCGTTACCAACAGGCCACCACGCACTTCCATGTTTTCATAATAACAATAAAAATATAAATGTTTGCTGTTACAAGTATAAACTCGTAATCTAATTTAGTAATAACATGACCAATATAATACAATGAGAAGAGAGAAAAACTGTTCTTAATATTTTGACAAAATAAAAACAACGCATTCGGACGCCAAAAGACCGTATACGATATACCGATCCATTTCTATAGATTAGTAATGGGTCTAGTGTTAACACTAGCAGTTACATTTGAAACATTAGAATTCGATGTGAATAAATATTGCTGTTCTGACAATTTTTAAGTTGCTTAATAAACGAAATGAAATTATGTCGAGATTTTAGTAATGCATGCACAGTTATAGAATTTACGGCTGCCTAATAATGTTCACGGTGGTCATTTGTGTATTGATAGTCAATCACCACGCACTATAACAATCAAGTATTTAGCTGCAGGATCACATGATCACATAACACATTATTCGTTGTTTGGTAAAGAATACAAGAGATATGAAATCATCAAGCGTGTTTTATTACTGAACCTAATGTGAACAAGCGCTACCCGCTATAATGATTCATTAGGAAATAATTTGCATTGTGTGTTGTGGTCGCTCTTGGAACCTCTTACCCAACATGGGGACAAGCCATGCAGAAATTCCAATTTTTGTTCGCATGTGTTCACTATTAGTGACCGCAGTACGATGCAATTAGTTCTTTTTGACGAAGAAAATCAATTTGATTTCATAATGATGAGGTGATAAGCACTAAGGTTGTATCATATCAGCTCATATACGTCCCACTACAGGGTACGGGCCTCCTCTACAATCGAGAGTACGATTGAGAGGGGTTAGGCCGTATAGCCCACCACGCTGGCCATAGAAATTATTTAAAACCACTATGGTATTAAGGTTTCCTCCCAATGTTTTTGCTTCACCGTTATAGTGCATGATGACTGACTATCAATACATAGCTACGAAAAGTCAAAGGTGCAAAAAAAAGGATATACGAGTAGATCTACTTCAAAATCTTTCTTTATTTATCTAACTCTGGTAGGCTTTGAGTCGATCAATATAAATTAACTAGTGATAGCAAATTATAGGCATTTTTCAAATTGAAAAACAAGCGATGAGTGGATTGCCAGGCATGGTAATCAAACCTCATAATTTACAGCCGATGCACTTTACCACCATTCGATGGGCGATTCCTCAGTAAGTAAATTAATTAATTTAATTTTACGGTTTACGTCGATACCTAAAATTGACAGACATCTCTAATATTTAATATTACGATAATAATTACGTATTAAAACAGAAAATAGTTACATATAAATATATAAAGATAAATATGTATTACAAGTCCACAAGAAAATGAGACAAAATATAGCAAAAATTTACTGTTCTAAAGCCAAATTTCAACGCAACCCCTCTCAAACGTTACACATAATCCATACAATATATATTCGCCGGCGACTTGGGAAAATATGTGCAATATTGGCAGCACCGTTAATATTTAAGATCTAGTCAATTTTGTTTTGAGATGCGAAACTCATTGTGTATCGTTGAAAATATGGTGTCCGCCTTCTGAATATTGCGCGCTTAACCCGTCTGTTTAGGTTTTATATCCGGGCGTGCCTTAAATTTTCTTGGCGACCCAAATAGACGAGCAGATACCATAGCCACGATCCTCTTTCTCAATAGCTATGCATGCAATGCAATTAGGTGAATATCTATATATAGTTTCTATAATAATTTGTTTTCATGCGTGGTTTGGAAGGGAAGTGTTTGAGCTTTAAGACAAAGATCGCATTTTTTTTTATGATATTATTTTATGTTCATTTGTATTCATCATAACTAATTTGAGGTATCATTTATAAGAAGATAAATTAGCAAATACTTTATAGATTTATCAGTTTCTGCCTCAAACGTTTACTGGTTATATTTTTTAGATTCAAAAGTAAAAAAGAGTACAAAATAAAACAGATCATAACAAACAAAGGCTTAAAAGTAAAAAAAAACAATTTTGATCACAATATATTTGAAGTGGAACGTTGGTATCGATGTTTTTATTTTTGGTCTCGCCACTGGCTATCTTGTTTTTGCAATCGTTGTTTTTATTTTTTTTATTGAATTTCGTAAAATACTTTGTAAATGACTAATAAAGTCGATGATTTTACGTATACAGTATATTATCCGTAAAAAGTGAGAACACACTTCATGACAGTGTTACAATAAAGAAATGTTTTAGAATTTTACAGCACGAATATAGGTACCTAAAAAATTCTAACTTTACACATAAATATAAGTATTTTATAGAATATAATTCTACCGTGTTGGTTGAATCTTGTAAATCCATAAACATAGATGATAAATTGAAAAAAAAACCTGTTTCTAATATTTATATATCATTCTGCCATTGTGATGTCGATAAGAAGGCTTACTTAATGCGTAACAAGCGGACCTAAATCAACATGCATTTGACCATAATTAATGAATATTGAGAAACATAAACAATATTATTGTGTTTTAGTCAAAAAATATTACCGTTTTAGTCATTGGTGGTAACGTAAAAAATATTCGTTTCACAAAAAATCTTTTCACAAAAAAGCACGTGTTAATATTTTAATCTAAAATCCATCGTTTATGTAGGTATTCGAGGAGAAGGTAACAACATATTTTTTCCACACGCAAAATGGTAATTAACGAGTTCCTAACTTAGGCTTGGATTGTCCTTATTACGAGCACAAAGGACAAAGAATGCTACATTACTTTGTAAGGGATCGTTCATAGTTTTATCCTTTAATTATTCCGCGCTTATCTCCTACTTTTTTGTTTGAAATGTAAGAACAAATTGTGGAAAGCGGATAACTTTGTCCGGTAATTGTTTAACATTAAGGCAAACAGATTTTTTTAAATGTTAACTTTTTCACCAAACTACCTTGATATCAATGATGTTTTTGAATATAGTTTCGTAGGCTTAAAAACAATAATAAATATATGAGACCACATAATATGTACATACTCGTACTTTTCTTTTTCTTCTCCCTTCTCTCTTTTCAGCCATAGGAAGTCCACTGCTGAACATAGGCTTCCCCCATGGATTTCCACATTGACCTGTTGGAAGTGGCCTGCATCCAGCGACTACATTTCTTTCAGTTAAATAAAAAAATGGAAACACATTAAACTCTTTTATTGTCGCGTTTGAATAAATTAATGCACCGATCATTCAAGAAATTTAATTCAAATAAAATAATATATTGTTACTCGTAAAACAAAATCAACATCCCATACTAGAGGTAAAATTGAATACGTACCTACATTAACATTGTACATTGCCAGCTTGTATATTGTAAAATCAAGAAATCGATCAATATAATTATACAAAATTAACGTTGTTTTCGTTTATGTTGTAATACATTACTTGTGTTAATTTCTGTCACGTTCTATTATACTCCATTTATTAAACATACGACATATTTGTAAACGTATAGAAACCGAACACAGTAGGAATTGTATATCATATACCAGTAACATACGTTCATTAAAGCACAGTGATGCGTACCAGCCTAAATTATAAGCGACTTTCATTGTTTCATGTTATATGTTTCATTTCAAAAGACCTTTTGTGCATTGTGTAAGACTGTCAATTGGAGAGACTTTTGCTGTCAGCAAAAAGCACTGTCCCGACCAAAGTGACACGAATGTCCCCCACTATTGCTAAACACGCTACTCAAGTGACACGTTTTATTTCATAACTGGTATTGCGAAGTAATATTGCAGAGAAATATCACAATCTAAGAGTAAAATACGGAAAATGCTGAGATATAAAATTCACTTTAGGTTTTCATGGATATAGATTGAAATTATAGTAATGGTTGATGTTTTATTAACTTGGAATAAGGCTAATTTTACTGGTAGTATGGAGGGTAAATATTTATGACTGTTTAATTTATGTTAAATATCAAAATTTAAGTAAATAATTGGGGTCCTTTTTACTGTAAACAAAATTGTATCAAAAAGTTTTCTCCAAATGATTGCGATTCTTGGTATCCACGAGTAGTAAGGTGTTTTTTAAACATTAGGTACTGCAATTATTTGACAAGATAACCTTCCTTAAATCATAATAATGAAAAATAATACTCGACTTATCGATTATTACCATTGGGCTAAGAATTACGTCCCTAAGCGAAATGAATTATACACAGTAATAAATGCATCACGAAAAATATGATCACTTGGGTTTATCGTTTAGTTTACAAACATTTATTTAGTAGATAAATAAGATTGGATTGTTGGTTTTATTTAGCTAAAACTATTTGTATATTTACTATCAGACAAAAATAAATGGAAATGCACTGTCAATACACTTTTAAAATTGTTTATATAAGTGAAAAAGTTAAAAGAAAAGTATGTAATCCGTCATTGTATACGATTCCTGGGAATTAAATGCATTTCTTAAATAGCAATCAGATTATATTTGATGTTAAAAGGACGGACGCTAACGAATACAGAGATAAAGACAAATCGATGGTTAGGTTAGGTTAGGATTGAAATAAATTATACAATAACAAAAGTTAATAAAATTACAAATATATAAACAGGCCATCCACGCCCACTTGAAAAATTCACCTATGATAATCTAAATACAGAGTCAGAATTGGAAATAGAAATGTTGCACGTTGATTTTTGTTAAGAGTTTACGTAAAGGTTACAATGGCATAGTTTTAGAGATATAACGTCTACATTATCTTAAACACGCAGACGAAGTTGGGGGCAAATGCTAGTATAAATATAAATCACTATTTTTGTTGTATTAGATTAAGGTCATATGCTTTATTTAAAAGATGAATACGAAAACATATCGCATTATTGACACAGTATCAGGCGATGTATGATGTGTCAATATTGTAACTAACATAATATGGTGGTTTGGCCTCCGGACAATTTGATTTGCCACACAAATTAATATCTATTAGGCTGATACTCAAACAATCCAATACATTTCGAAACTTGCAAAAACGCTACAGTCTATGAAAAGGAATTGGTTAAAAGTAAGAAAAAATCCAAAAATCCGAATGGACTAGAGTGAATCTTACTGTATCAGAACCACTGCAGAGCACGAGCCTCCTTGTCAATCAATAGTTCGATTAAGAGGGGTTAGGCCATATAGACTAAAACTTAAAACTCGTCAATATACATCAAGATATAACACATGAACAAAATGTATATGAAAAGACTTTTGTAAAATCTCGCACGGTCGAAGAAGTTGTATTTAGCAAATAAGTCTTCCCCTGCATATTTATTATGGTACGGACGCTCCGCAGCTCGCCAGAGCCTGATGTATTGAGAGCGATAAGAGCGGGCACGCAAAGTTGGTTGGGTAATTGGATTGCTTGCTACACTTAGTGGTGAAGACATTCCGCGTTTATTTGCTCTTGTCTACCATGATAAAGCAAAGGAGATCAGTGGATTTGGTTCAAATACGAACGAAATACAAGATGACAGAAAAAACAAAAGGTTAACAAGGTTAAAACAAGGTTTTTTTAGGTTTTTTCTCATTTTATTTTCATACCGGAGCACATATGTTTAAATACTTCTCATAGTCAGGTGTGCAAAAATTATGGGAAATCATTGTTGCGCACCCTAAGCCAAAAACATAGGCGTAACGCCGACCGTGAAAGCCAGAAAGGCATGTTAATATAATAATATGACGTTTTTACTGACTGGATACATCCCCAATAATTGTGTGTTTTCTTCCATAATGATGTAAGGTTGTTTCAGATTTAAAAAAATATACCTACTAAAACGACAAAGTGACTACATACAATAAACCTGATGAATGAAAATAATAATCGTTTGCACAGCACCTTAACCATCTATTAATAGATCTAAAACTTTTAAGCGTACAAATGTGTTTTTACCCGTTTTGATAGACTTACGTACTTTTTACGTGGATATTTCTGCCACCAAAATAGCATTCAATATTGTAAGTTTATCACAAAAGCATATACCTAATAATGTACCACATTTTATCAAACTGAAAATATTAGCCAATTAAAATATTACATATTCAGATAGTAAAATATGGTGTAATAAAACTTTAAGAGGATAAATCTTAATTATCCCTTGTCCTAGCTCAAGACAACTATAATAATATTTCAAGGATACTAAATGCTTATTACCTGATTCCATGTCTCATTTGTGGCCGCCATGCTTCCACTACTAGGCCTAATTTTCATTGGAAATTATTGATCTCCTTTCAAAACTGTCATTGATCTATACGAGAGAGAGTTAGTATGTCGTGCGATCATACTAAAACTATTGATAAGAGGTTTTTATTTATCTTAGTAATTATTTTCAATCCCGTGACTGATCTGCGGAAGGTAACTTACGACATGCAAGATTGTTCCGAAACTATTTTTGGAAATGATTATAGTGTAGTTGTTAATGCTTAATTCCAGCTATTCTTATGTGTAAAGAATACGCAAAAACTATTAAATTGTTCTTAGCTACTCAAGAACATTTATACCTTACACAAAAAATAACAATACTAATCCAAAACCCTAGCAAAAGTAGGTACAAAATAACATAAGGGAATAATACAACTTTAGTACGATTACACATGTCGCGTATACCTAAGGGAGAAAGGAAAAACCGACGACTTGTTTATTGTCCCTTATGCTGCGCTCTTAAAACTAATAGCCAAAGTTAGACTGGGCGCTAAGTTCCCTAAGCGAACACTTGTGTACCGTAAGCTTAACGAGCGAGTCACTCAAGGTTTTAGGCGGCTCTGATTTATTTACCACTAGTAACATCTGTTCCTTGACACGAGTGTCTTAATGATATTTTGAAGTTGTCAAATTATCGCGTACTTACTGCGCGGAGGTTGGGATTGTGCTCGTCGGTAAGTTTGCCAAATTAATGTTTCTTCATAACTTCGTGCATAGTTGTAAATACAGAGTAAAGACGCCCCTCAACATTGTACACTGCTCAGATGGTGTTATTTATAACGGTTTAATATTCATTGTGTGGAACACGATATAATTGTACATAAAGTACCCCTTTTTAAAGCCACTTGTTAGGTTTTTTACGCATGCATATTTTGGTAATTGACTTCGCAAAAGACAATTCAAACAATGTTATTGGATACTGCACAGAAAATATGCAGCCAGAGGCATGCGTAATCAAAACTTCCGTCATAATAAAAGAGTGAATACTAGTGAACGGTAAAAACTTTTATGGATGCCACATCATCTGTCAAACGCATTTAAATAACGATGCGTTCGAATTCACCCACCAATATTAAAATATTCACTGTGTTAGACCTTAACATATTAGTTCACCCCAAATGGGGCGCTGGGTTCATATGGGTTAATATAGTTAAAATTATTATGGACGCCGCCTTATTTGTCATTTCAGTCCCATTATCTAAGTAAATTCGAATTGACTGAATTCATGAATAGATAAAATTGTCAATCTGATTTTGTTTCAGTGTTAAGCAATATTAGGATGGCTGAACGCACTGAGTGAAGAGGTGTAATAAATTTATGAATATGTTATGGAGGTCGGCGGTGCATGCGATAAGGATTTAATTCCATGAGTAGAACGGTGCTACAGTCGTATGTGAAACGAGGGTACGAGACGAGTGACCACAACGAAACACGCAGTACAAAGATTAAATTGAATCTGGCATTTCGCCAAACCCGCCGGATCCAGAATTACAAAATATTATGCTGATTTTGTAGTCCGAGTAAATATTCTTTGTGCTGCTTATTAATTCAACTAAATAAATTTTTGCTCACTTCTCAGCTGTGAATCTGTATCTAGTAATAATTACTTATTGTAAACTGCCCTAAATTAGGGTTACTATGACGTCATTTGTCTGTTAACCGCATTGGGCGAGCGTAGAAGACAGCGACCCAAAATCCCCGCACTCAAATTGAACGGTCGACTATCCCATTCAAAGGACGAGCGTACCTATCAACCGATGAAATAACGTCTTAATTATTTCTTACATAAGTACGTATTTGTCTGTGAGTATTTAAGCAAGTGATAGTTCACATATGGGTTTATGAGCACAAGCCACTAGTGTTATATGTTGTTATATAACAAGTGTTGTCTATAAAAGACAACACTTGTTGACTAATATTAAGGGTTTATTGTCAAGTTTTATAAGGTTAGGGTCGTGAATGTTCATGAATTCAGAAATTTAAAACCTGCTTTTTATGCAATAGTTATGGTAAAATTTATTTTGGTAAGATATCATATTAGTAGAAGAAGTATTGTTATTTATATAAAGAAAGGTAGAAAGGTCTTTATAATAGAATGGAAATCCTATAGCTGATATTAAGTGTAATAGTTGTACACGTTGGACTTTCTTTAGATTTTATATTAATAAGTACAATTTATTTATAATAACTAAGTGATAATTCACCTGGTATTGATTAAATGGAATAAAATAATTAGAAGGCCAACACGGAGCGCCCAAATCATAATAAAATGAAGCATATTATAGTTCACAGTGAATAGTGTCAATGCGAACAATATCGGTTAATTCGCGTTTTAAAGGCATTTTGGAACACTTCATTTAACAAGATGTGTGAATGAATATTAATAATAATTTAATTGGTGGAGAATTTAGACTGAATGCAGTTCATTTTATTAACTGTTAATGTTGGTTCTTTAAGACAAGCGGGCTGTGACTTGTGTTAGTACTTATTGATTTAAGTAGTACAATTTGGCACTCTTTTCGGAGTCTTGTGTGTATTAATAGTCAATCACCACTCATTATAACGGTGAAGGAAAACATCGTGACGAAACCTGCATACCACAGCGATTTCAAATAATTATATTATTATGGTGTCAAAAGTCCGCCAACCCGCATTAGGCCAGCGTGGTGAACTATATGGCCCAAGTCCTCCCATGCCTACTTTCAATTGTAGATGAGGCCAATGCACTGCAGTCGAACGTATATGGGCCGATACAGAACAGTACAGTGATTTTTGTAAGTCAATTAATATTTTTTTTATTATATTAATTTTTCCATACATTTTAAACAATGTAACGTAATATCTCTAGAATATTTTGATGGTGGATTGTTTTTCTTCAACTTATCCTTATTCCATACCTACGCAGGAGTTTCGTTGTCAAATATACGAATCATGATGTGGGGTCATAATATATGGCTGCTGCGAATATATTATATATATTCATATTAATTTTAATACTTCATGCCCCATGTAATAAGCACGTCAATGGCTATGCACACAGTCATCAGTGGATATTCGCAAAATTTTGAAGAAGGCACTACGTAGGACGAGACGGTGACATAATTTTTCTCCGCTAGTTCTTTGTTTTCCGATGATTTTTTCGTCCCTTTTCAAAAATTGCGCTGATGCCGTATTCTTTTTACCGAAAGAGCTCTGAGATATTATTTGTGTAATGAAAATGAATCTTTGTTACAGCTGTCAGTATAGCTTAATGGTTTTCGGCTATATGTTCCATTGTGCGATATTGGCTTTGTCCATTTTAAGTGCGGGATTGGTACTTTCACTATTAGCTTCTTAGTGCCGCGCATAAAGTTTTTGATGTATATTGCTATTACCTTCTCCTAAATTGGTAACTTTCCTCTTAAATTAACTCCCTGACTATGAATTGCCCTAGAATAGTCAGAAAATAATATATGCTATGATTGCATCACGAACTTACTTTTATGATGTTTAATTAGGTAACGAGATAAAAGGCATAAGTTCTTACGTATAACGTTCAATTTAGTTATGTCATAAATTACACTGAGCATGTCATAATATAAGTCATTTAATTTTTTTTTAATTCAATTAATGGCGAGACGAGCATGCCGTTCGCCTGATAGTAAGGAATACGACCGCTTATGGACAGTAGCAACACCAATGTATTGGCGAAAATTACAACTACAAAAAATATCTATTCAACGCATTGTTTGAGATATGTTTTTATAATATGAACAACAAGCATTTAAACTCGTAATATAATAATATGTCCAATGTAATAAAATGCGAAAAGAGAAAAACAATTCTTACTTTTTTTTTCATCAACGAATTTGGAAGCCAGAAGATCGTAGACGATCAATACAAACATTCGACAATTATGAAATCGTACATAGTCGTTTTGTAACAAGGAAAGTATTGCGGCAAGAACGATAACTATATAACGAAAAATATCCAAAGGCAGGCGAGATCGGGAATAGCGATCATCTGTGGTAAAATTGCCCTATTTTTCAATAACATCAAAAGGATGGAAAGCGAAGCACATAAAATAGCCTTTGTAGGAACACAGTTTAGATGGTTTAACTTTTTATAGCGGTGAAAATTCAACGGAAATCTGCGAACAAATAGTAGTCCCTGGAGAACGGAAAGTGCTATAAAAATTCGCGTCGTCGTCATTAGTCTCAGACGTGTTTTGATCAGGGCCCTACTATGAAGTGCTGGAGCCATCACTGCCGTCAGAGCGTCGGACAGAGACACCGCTATGTGATGACTACACCTCTCTCACTGCGCTGGGTCAATAATCCCAATGACAGTTTGCAGTAAGACACCAAAATACTCGTCTTTTATTCTGTCACAATTTGAAATCAGGCCCTGTGAATAAACTTTGCCTTAGCGAGTACTCAATTTTAAATCCCGCGGGATATGAGGATTTCTTTTTACATGTCGAAATGCCTAGGTACTAACGATGAGTACTGAATGCCGCGAGAAACGCGACGGAGGCTCACTCTTGCATTTTAATTTTTGTCGTTTGAATTTCAAAGTCAATTTTTAGATGATGCAATCTACTTTTTTCATTGTAAATGACGAGCTAGTTTAATAGACATTATAATATACAAGTATATCATTGATATCTTCAATGGTCCCTAATAGGTTTTCTTTAAAACATTTAATTTGTTATTTCACGAGAGGCTTATACTTTTCTTTTTTTAAATAATTTTGTACAATTTATTACAATATGTTATTATTATGAAGCTTGATCATATCTTCACGATGCTTAGTCTCGATAGAAATTCTTGCTTCTGTACTAAAATATACATAGCTCTATATTATCGTCGTCAACGATTTTTCGGCATGCTAATGCGTTGTCGTCAAAAAAATAAGATATAGTTTTTCTCTCTTCTTACTTTATATTGGATATGTTAATACTATAAGTTTACGAGTATAAATATTTGTTGTTTATATATGAAAACATATCACAAGCAATGAGTTACATAGATATTTTTAAATTTTATTTGTAGTTCCAAATTTAGCCACGCGCCTATATAATTATTTTACAGTGACTGCTTCATCAAGAGGTTTGTTAATCTTGCCAATAATTGATAGATTAGATGGATTTTACTTGTAAAAAAAGTGCCTTATATTTTTAGAATGATTTATAAAAAGAGTGAATGAAGCTTATTTCTCTTTCTCAGAAAGACATTTACAAAGCAAACCGACTTGTGCATACAAGCGCCTGAACATATATGTGTATAGAAAAATAAAACAAAAAACATTCCTTTATGAATACAGGTTTGGCAATCGATTTCTGAGCAAACGTTTGTGTATAGGCATTTGTGACCGGGTATCGCAGTTATTCATACCGACCATGACAAAAGACAGTTCTATTGCAAGGTGTGATTGTGTGTATAGGTCGTCTATACGGTCTTCTGTCGCCGAAAACACTGTTATAATAAACATAGATAGTCTAAAATAATAAACATGGATTTTCTGATTGCGAGTATAATTCGACATCATATACCATTCAAATCACCTACACACGTGTAGTTTTATGAAAATAATATTTTTTTATCTCCACTGATAAAATAAAAGAATACATACCAACAATTTACCTCAAATCTGAAAACTAAAATTTTAAGATAAAAGTGATTTTTATTGAGAATGTTCACTTACTATACATGTGTTACCAATAAACATGTGTTATAAATATGACTAAAAACATCTCAGATCTCAAATCCAATTAAAATCTTTTTTTTTCTAAGCGCGCCCAAAGTGGTAGAACTTCAAAAGACGGAATTATGAAAGACCCACAAATAGGTTTCCTTTTTCAATCGGTAGATATTATTATAAACCCAAACTCTCGACACAGGCCACTTTAAACATAAGTGGATGACAAAATTATGGTATGATGAAAGACCCAAAATACCGGGTACTGAAAATATCTCCGTCAACTTTATGTGTTCCTAGTACTCAAAAGGTGAAAACCCATTTAATTTTATCTGTTATATTATATCTTTTAATTTTGAACACAACTTTGAATGATGATGAATTTGAATGACCATCGCGGTAAACATTTGTGATATAAGTGACTTAAAAGAAGTATAACTTCTTACGTGCATACGTAAGCACAGACGTTCTTTTATTTCCTTTGGTTATTTTTTGTTACATCTTTTAAGGACTTTGACTTTAGGGTATTATCTGTATATTTATGCTATTGATATTATAATTATTCAAAGGAGAAAATAATGCATCATGAAAATAATGCAATTTTTATTACTAGCACTTAGCTTAGCACTGAAATAAATTTTCCGAAAATTTTCTCTATAAGTATATTCAATGTCTCAATTGCCAGTGATGAAACTCATAGCTTTTTTTAAATGAATTATACACCTTTTTATCGGTGTTTCAAAAATTAGGTTATAACTTTTAATTACAACCTTTAGACTGCTTTGTTATGTTCACGGAGAGTCGGGCCTCCTATTTATGTCTCCGTCTGTAACGAAACCATACCGCGATCTAGATTTGTAGTGGCGTCATCTGACGGGGAAAATTGTTAACACAACATGCAGTGAGCATTTTTATTGTGTTTAAATGTAATATTGCATTAATTTTGGAATTGAATAGTAGAAGGTATTTGAAAAACAATCCATTTGTTTTTCTGTAATGATAATACTTACTAAATATTATGATAACTGATAATCAAATCGAAAAACAAACATAGACTTCAAGATGTTTCAAAAAGCGTGTACATTATTACGATTATTGAAGGTGAAAACCCGTTTAATTCAAAATCTATAAATTTTCAAATGTAGCCAATATGGATAGTTCATCACTACTTATTATGAATAAACTATACCACCATCAACTTAATGCAGTCCTGGTACTTGGAGTGTGAAAAAGTGTCTTATTTTAAAATAATGGAATTGCTAATATCGTCTATAGAAAATTACCTGTTTAGAACAAAAATGTCACTGCCAACTTCATGCGCTTAAATGAGTGGAATTAATGTATACCTATATTATGTGTAATATACATGTGTGTATGTAATTTTAAATGATATATGGTAGTAAATGATAGACCATCGTCAACATTCAGGATATATGTGACTTACATCTTAAAAAGAAGTATAACTTGTTTAGTGCGAACATAAGTACACACACACACACACACGTTCTTTTATTTCCTTTGGTTATTTTTGTCACATCCTTTTAAGGACTTCGACTTATAGTATAATGTGTATCTTTATGCTAGTGACATTATAATTATATTATAAGAGAAAATAAGGAACTACGTTCCAATAATGTATCAGATTTTATATTTATTGTTAGCACTTATCTTAGCACTGAAATGAATTTTCCGAAAAAAAATTCTATAAGAATACTCAATGTCTCAATTGCCAGTGATGAAACTCATAGCTTTTTTTAAATGAATTATACACCTTTTTATCGGTGTTTCAAAAATTGGTTATAACCTTTAATTACAACCTTTAGACTGCTTTGTTATGTTCACGGAGAGTCGGGCCTCCTATTTATGTCTCCGTCTGTAACGAAACCATACCGCGATCTAGATTTGTAGTGGCGTCATCTAACGGGGAAATTTTTAAACACAACATGCGGTGAACATTGTTGTCTTATTTTAACGTTATATTTCATTACTGTTGTAATTAATTAGGATAAGGTATATAAAAAAATAATCCTATTTGATTTCTGTAATAATTTACTCATAGGTACATAATAGACATTGTGACAACTGACAACCCGCAAAAGAAACATGGGACGCTTAAGACACTAATTTTGCAGGGATTTCTACTTTTGTTTATTTTAAACCTAGGTAGGTTAAATAAAATAGAGTATTTAAAAAGCCATTAAGCTTTTCAAAAACCAAACGACATTCTGATTTACGAAATTCAGACTGATAAATAATAATTTCGCACATATTTTGTAATCCCTTAATATTGCGGTATACTACACATAAAAAGTGAACGAAAACGGTGAAGGAAAACATCGTGAGGAAACCTGCATACCGTAGCGATTTTAAAGAATTTCTACGGTATGTAAGTCCGCCAACCCGCACTAGGCCAGCGTGGTGGACTATATGGCCTAACCACTCTCAATCGATTCTCTCGATTGTAGAGTAGGCCCGTGCCCTGCAGTGGGATGTATATGGGCTGATATAGATAGATAGACACATAAAAAAGCAACAGCATTTGCTTTGACGTGTATTAAGCCAACACCAAAGGTTAACATGGTTTATAGATTGATTAATTCACTGCTTTTAAACGAAAATTATATTTTTGAAGAGTTTAAAAACCCGATTTGTATAAAGGTAAGCCGAGTGAATCAAAGTGCATAAGTTAGCAGACTTGGGCCTATAAGACGTGTGACCACAGATTTCTTCCACTTCAAAAGGAAGTCTATAAGGAAGGAAGAAATCTTGGTGGTTATCAGATAATACAATGGTTGGTGAGTTCAAGATGTTTTGAAATACAATTAAATATTGATGGTAAAATGTATTCTGGTCGTACTTGGTTGGTGGTATTACAATGCAATCTAAGTGGGATATAAATAGGTTATTGCCACTAAAAGCCACAATTATGCTGGCCTTATCGACAGCGTATAACACAAACTGAACGCGAAATGAAACGTAATAACGTAGTTCACTTTTCCCAATTTAACACCTAGGTTTATCATAACTTTATTGCTTTATTAATATCAACTATTCGTAATTGATTTCAAATTATAATCGTTTGCAAATGAAACTAATCCACAAATATCGTTTCAAAGCTTTGTAGCGTTATTCTATGGTTTTGAACAAATGGCAATTGTATAGTTGAAATTTATATTACACAGGCCGCCGGGCCCGGCTTCGCCCCGGTGCAGAAACTTTTCGAGTCCAGTCCACATCAACAATATATTATTTTGCGCACTATCTGTTACATATTTAAACTGAATGTGATCGCTCTCGACTTTTGCTTTTCGTGCCTTTCCCGGCCCGTTATATTCCGTTCCGTCTCACCTCACTGTCCTAGGATGAAAAGTATGCCATCTTGTCCTCTCCTGTTCCGTGCCATATATTCGAATTGGTAAGTGTACCAAATATGAATATTTGAAATGAATTCCTAACTAATCCCACGGTAACACTACATGTTTTTCGGATGAAAAGTAGCTTATGTCCGTATCCTTGGTCTAATACACCTCTATGTTGAATTTCATTAAAATCGGTTAAGTAAAAACGGAACATATGTACATACATACATATACACTTTCGCATTTATAATATTTGTAGGGAAAGCTGATGTTTTGAAGCAATGAATTTTTTTCAATGAAAAACCTTCTGGCGAATGTCGGCCTCCCATAAGAATTTCCTTAGTTACCTGTTAGAAAGGGCCCTCATCCAATGACTTCCTGCAAAATTTATTAGAACATCTACCCCTGTAGGTGGACGTTTGTCACTACCTTTGTACTAATAAGGCCGAGAGCCGAAAACTTTTTAGCCACATCGGCTATCAGTTCTTCACGCCCTACCACCACCAAATTAGAAAATGATCGTGAATCAAAAATATCTTACTAATATTATTGCTGTATTGTTGGCAATAAAGAGCTTGGCATGGAATGCCGTGCGGCATTTACCATAGAGATTAGAAAACCTCCAGGCGAAAAATAGGAAAAGAGAGAAAATTACACCAATTATGTAATTTCTACATTTTTCAAATTGATATCCATATCAAACATCAAAGACTATCTCCCCTTATTCCCACTACAAGGTACAAAGCTCGCCCTTTCCTATACTCTCCCCTTCTCGCCGCATACACGACTCCCTCGTAAACAATGTTCTAATGCAAAATGTACTGTGAAGTACTGTTTTACTTATTACGAAGTTTTTTGTTCCTTTATTGCCCAACACTAGTATCCCTTGCGTTTGAGGATGCATACATACCAAACAATTGGTAATATGAAATGCTCAATAGTTTAAACTTATATCATTCATAAAAGGTGGTACCATGGCACCCAAGTTTCGCCTTATATGTTCCTATGAACGGATGAGCTTATAGTCATACTGGGCACAAATTCCTTATTTCGTTCGATTGATAATATTATTAACTTGTGCTTTGATTCTTTGTACATACTCATATAAACAATTTGGAACCGATCGCTGTCTGTATATAGAAGATAAATGAGAAAAACTAATACGGAGAGTCTGATTATCGTAACGGAACCCAAAACAATGAATTTGAATTTTTTTGTCTGTGTGTCTGTGCGGTTGTGCGCGATGAACTCAGAAACTGCTTAACGGTTTTCGATGAAATTTGGTATGGAGGTAGCTGACGCCCTCGATTAACACTGAGGCATACTTTTTCTCCCGAAAATTTAGTGTTTCTGTGGGATTACTTTTTATATTCAAAGGGATGGGATGGGATTGATTTACATGCCTTGATTGAGTATAAGACAGGACGGGCGGGATATGAGGAGACAGGACGGTATGGGACGGAAGGGCAATTGAAGTTAATTTTAAATAAAGCTAATCACGCAGACGAAGTTGCGGGCAGAAGCTAGTTATAAATAAATTACGGAAGCATTATCAACTTTATTTCTTAAAAAAAAATATTAATTTTTTTATTTTTAAGAATTTATTTAAAAAGTCTGCTTTATAGAAGAATATACCCCGACATTTCATATTATGGATGAAACGTGACATTGCTCTGAAATACGATGCTGTATGCATTTGACCCTGGTCCCTTTGTCGCCAATTAAATTGTGCTCCCCTATGGCCCATTCAATCAACACGTTGCCACTACTCATATCAATCTTTACCGGGTCATAACCCCATACAAAACGACAATATTCAAACAATAGAGCTTCATTTTTAATACATTCTTATAAATATACCACAGAAGTAATGTTTATCGTCTCAACCCTGATTATTTAAATACGCATCTGCCGTATGCATTCAAAAAGTTGAGAGACTTCTTGGTTTCACAATACCCACAAAGGAAACAAATATTTGAGGGTCAACAAGCTTTAAAGCGATATCCCGTTTTGCAGTCGGGTTCTTATACAACTGGGCAAGGGAGTCTGTCATTCATAATAATACATTCTCTGGAGTCAAACCTGTATTCCCTGTTTCGGCAGTCCAGTCGCCTCACAACTATACTATAATTAATTAGTCTACTAATTGGTTGTTTATACACCAATTTTAAAAATAGTACAATGTAGACAAAATAAATAAGTAACGAAAAATAAAAAAATATCCTCCATTGTTACTTGGCATTTTTATGGCCTACGCAGACAGGTGAGTATGCGGATCATCTGATGGTAAGCGGTTACTGCCGCTCATGGACTTATTTATTTATTTAAAATCTTTATTGTACACCAGAAACACAACAGAAAAGAAGACAATAAACAGAAAAAAAAGTACAATAAGCAGTCTTATCGCTCAAGGCAATTTCTGGACTTACGCAGTGCCAGGAGTCTAGCTCGACCAGGTCGAAGACTACCGTATGGCAATGTCATTGTGTGCGTTTTATGCAGCATCTTAAAGAGTCTTATTAATTAAACACTTATTAAGTCAAGTCTAGATTGTAATTGTGGTAATGCCACACAGTTGTCAGTCATGACCCAGCATGAAAGGGTGGACTTGTCCAGGGTGGTACCACTGTCTCATAGAAAATCGAGGTGAAGCGACAGCTTTGCTGTCGCATTTCGTTCGGTGAGTGAGATTGCTGAATGCCAAATACCTATTTCCTCTTCCTATCCTTTTTCCTTCGCGCCTCCCTCCCGATTTAATGGGCTGGCAGTATATTATCTATGATCCAAGAGTTGTGGAAGTTCATCGGTGGCAGTGATCACAGACCACCAGATAACCTGTTTGCTCGTTTGTCTGACATATTCACAAAAAAAAGATTTACCCGTGGGATGAAGAAAGACTCCCGATACATTTATTACTTATTTATACTCAAAGCGATGGGATGGAACTGGATTACATGCCTTGAGTGAGAATGAAACAGGAGGGGCGGGATATAGCGGGACTGGCCAAGATGGGAAAATCCAAATAAAGTTAATCACGCAGACGAAGTTTGCAGGCAGCAGCTTGTAGTAAATAAAATAAATCATGAATACTTATGTCTAGGAACTGACCTACGATACAAGCGGTCTGTAATAAGAATTATAAATAACGGAGCGACAGAAACTCATAGAGACAATTTTATTGCCGTTGAAAAGAAATAGGTGTAGGAACTGGTTGTTGTTTTGCGTCGCACGACTCCAAAGTGTTTTGATCAGCCTACCGTGACGTGGCGAAATAAAAAAGGAGGTTCGTCTTGCATTCAAATGAGAGCGGCGTGTCAAGAGGACACCACAAAGTACAAACTTAATTTTCTTCACTGGAAACCCAGTGAAGGCGTTGAAACTTAAAACTTCGTATCGCGCCGGTCGCTATTTAGCTACTTCCTTCCGATATTCTTGTTACACTGTTTGCTTTTATTTACAACTTCACATTATTGAAGTCCGCTGATTTAAATTCAGTTAGTGATGATAATACTCATTATTGCTTTGTTTTACTAGTAAGTCATGAAAGTTCGTAACGCAACGCCTACTATAGCAAGTGTAAAGTCGCACAAGAAAATTCTTTCAGCAAAGCAAAATTTTTGTACTAAAACTGTCGAGTAATTCATTTTACAAGGCCGCGTAATATTTTTTAATTAGTGTTTAAGTAATTTGCGACGGCGACGAATAACTTTGGGGCTATTATGACGACAGTAATGGATGGGTGTGTTGAGGCGGAGAGTTTAGGCCCGACGGCGCGACCCTTGCCGGTGATAAGTAAATTGCGAGCTGAGCCTGTCTCCAATAACCCGTCAGACCCTGAGGGCCCATATTGATAACGATCTAAGTATGCCGCCGCCGTCCGCCTATTGTTCTATTCAATCCAATATTGTTAACACTATTGGTGCAAATATGATGTCCCCGTTCGGACGTTTAATATTACGTATGAAAGGATAAATTTGTTCACGAACGAACCTAATTTGGAAATATCTGCAGATTACAACCTATTTGAACACTAGCGCTTCCATATTACGTATATAGTTTAAATTTTAATATACATTACTGCATGTTTCCTTTGTTCGTTGGAATATCTGTAAATGCGATAAGTAATGTTGATTAGCTAATTTCCTGTCGATTTAATATTCCTATTGGGCGCTGGATGATAAACGTTAATGCATTTCAATTAACACTGCTTTAAATATCCATAATATGATAATCTTTGTGTAATATCTGCAAATATTTTAGAATATGATGGGAATACTTGGAGCCGCCTGTAAAATCGAAAGGTCTAAAGCTAGGGCTTTAGACCTTTCTTTCACTAGGGTGAACGACGGTAGTATCAGGTATAGTGTGAGTATGCACGGCATGATAATCTGATTATAATATAATTTTTTTGTCTTTGCACTTCACGGTGTTGTTTGGTTTTGCTACTGTCCATGAGCGGTCGTATCGCTTACGATCAGGCGAATGGCATGCTTTTTTGCCAATCATTGCAATTAAAAAAGGAAAAATGATACGAATATCCTACCGCTAGCACTTTCAAGCAATCTGTAAGTAAAATATGAGCATCAATACTTACTCAGCCGGGACAGTTTAAAGGCATCAGCAGTGTTGATGATATCGACATAGAGCTGGAAGTCGAGGCGGGTACGGTTGGGCATAGTGTGCTGGCCCATTGAATTCATGAAGGCATGTTGAATCTCTTCAGTGTTCTGGGCGAACACCACGCCTAGAAAGAAACAAAAGTGTCAGATACAGGTTTAGTAAATTTGAATATAAGTTGTATAATACGCAAAGAAATAAGTAATGGTAAGTTTAATGGTGGTCTTATCGCTCACTGTCTTTACTATGTGATTAAGAGTTTAAATTATTGATATTAATATATATTAGTAAATAGTTTTGTAGATAGTACACTATTTAAATTACCTAAAATTAACTAATAAGATAATGATATAAGAGACCACAATGTTCGCCTCACTGCAGAGCTCTGGTATCTTCCACAATCGAGAGTTTGATTGAGTGAAGTCTCATAGACCATCTCGCTGGCCGAATACAGGTTACACATACCAAAAAGTCAGAATAAAAAGCATTGATGCTATAACTGTGATCTAACTACCATGATATTCAGATTTGAAAGTTACGATATATAAAAAATGCATCGCCGCCTTATACCATCAAAAGTTGGTTTTCTAAATTATTTCAACGCGTAGAAAAAAATAAAAAAATACTAATACCAAGCAAAAGTGATAAATAATCCAGCTCAATTTACAATAAAAATATTAATTAATTTTATAAAATTATACACATTATGGCGTTAAAATCGTCCGGGTTATAGAATGTTAATGATCAAATAAAACCTTTGGCCGTCCATTGGTTTATGAATATAACTAGAGAGTGCGCCGGGCATTGGCAATTTATTGTTTTGCAAGCATACGGGCATAGTATTCCGGCATGGAATTTATAGCTGTAGTCTGGCTGGAGAAAAATATGGATTTATTGTCCGTGCTTTGCAACAAATCGTTATTGCTTTTAGGGATATGGCGTTCCATAGCGATAAAAAAAAAAAATACGTCGTAAAGTCATTATCAATGTTGACCGGGATTTTAAAGGCTTGGACATATATCTTTTTAATTGCCCTGCGACGTTGAGGTGCGGATTGTGGTATATGTTATATTACAAATATTGTCTTCGTATTGAATTAAGTTATAACTTTAGAGAAATAATTGTTGTATCGCTATACGCAGAAATTGAATTGAATCTAGATATGCAGTGACCGTTCGTGGAGCCAAATGCACCTGTGGTTATGAAAACATGTATTTTTTGTACTCGTATAACCTCATATTATGTACATAAATTCACGCCTATATACTAAGGAGGTAGTCAGAGGTGCGCCTAGTTTCACCCAAAGACAATCAACGTGATGAATATAAATCTATGCCAGGACATTGTGATAACTCAGGACAATACCAGTCCCTAACAATTCGTATAAAAATTCTTTGAATCCTATAGCACTAAAAACTATTATAATATGTAGGTACCTACTTAGTACTTTGTATTTATCATAAATGTTCGTCAAGCTGTAACAAAGCTCCATACACTATGTCAAACAAAATCACACCCTATCAATCAAATATGATTCTCTTCTAACACATAAATGTATTTAAAAAAATATTGATTAGTACAAGCGTATTTGTGCGTAGGTAATGTATCGGCCTAATAAACCCACGAAGGCGTAATTTTTCCACAACAAATCAACCGATGGACATATTCTATTATTGTAGACATATTTCCACACAAAATTGATTCTCGGTGTACGTTAATATCACTTTATTGCTATCTAAATTGTCATGTTATGGATTTGATGTGTCGGACGTGTGGTATTATCTTAATAGGCGAACGCTATTGAAGCTAGTTGGCCCAATATCTATTGCGTATAATGTTTAACCGCTACAAGGGAATTTCTATATTTCGAAATAAGAATCGATTTTATTAAATAAAAATAAAATAACACATTTATTTGTTAATTGCTCCCGAAGTATATGGATTTTGCTGTTTTATGGTCGGACTTTTGAATTAAGAACATAATTTTAGAATACATTTCAAAATTATTTCACAAAACACATCCACTTTGTGGATTTTTTTTCTTTTTTAAAGAATGATATAATTGAAATGGTTGGGTGGATTACAGCTATGACCGTTATAAACGCTGAATTTAGCCAAAAATTCGCTAGATTTTTGCGGATCCCAATGCAAATCCCACGGGATGCTTTTTGGATAGGGCTAATTTATTCTAAGACCTTTCGCCTTTAAAAGAAGCAAAAAATACCAAAATTAAGACTCGGCAATTTTGCAGCCGGCTACATGGTTATGTATTTAGGAGTACTTATAAAATTTAACACTGGGCTTACCCTCCGTTTTCGTACTTTTAAATAAATCACGATTTGAATTTTTATCACGCTTTGATAATCACTGAATAGATTTATCACCTTGGTTAAAAGAAGCATAAAATCAATATTGTTATTCTAACGGTATACGCAGCGTCAGACACCCACCCACAATATGGTTGGATGATATAATGATGCAGGAAGTTCCTGGATACGAGATCTTTCCAACAGGGCACCGTGGAAACCTTGGAGATGGCCTATGATTAACAGCGAGTCTGTGGATGACGATCATGATCGTGTCACTATTCAATATAAAGTTTCGTTTTATGTAGGCATAAACTTTACTTAACACTTACTTATACAATAAAGTGGCAAGCATATAATACAGTACACTGAGCAGACAAAGTCGCAGTCATCCGCTTGTTAAAAGCTATAGGCAAACAAACAAAATACCCCGGAAAAAATATTCGTCGCGGCGATAATATTTTGTTCTTCTTTAATTAAAATGTCTTGAGCTTAATTCATTTTCAGCTTAACACAAGCGGAAACAATTAACATCTAAAGAAATGAGATTATTAAAATGAGACTAGTGTAATAAGGTGGAAATTGCTCAACAGAATTAGCTTGCAGATACTTGTTTAAACTTTTGCGCTTGAAAATCTTTGAGTGTGGAAAGGCGACGCGACGCTACGCGACGGCTTAGTTTTATTATGGCGCGAATGCTACGCGGCCGACGTCAACTTTCCTTATTCTTACGTCATCGCCAACAGATGCTTATAATGTTTGTACATAACCCTTAAATTTGTGTTGATATCGTAATCTGAAAAAATATAAAGTTGGTCAGCTGCCCCGGCATTATTTCTCGCACCTTATGGTCCGAAGTGATTTGTATACGCCAAGTGAAGGTAAAAATTGTGGAGTAGTTTTATGAACGCAGACGGGTACGAAACCGGCGACCTCTGGATATTGCCACTCACTTCTATTTAGGCTCTATTTGAAAAGGGTTTTTCTAATGTAATCTGGGGATATGCCTCACTTGGCCGTTGTTAAATGTATAATGTAACTTGTCTTGTACAAAAAGTCTTATTTATAGAATAATAAATGAATGCGCAAACAAAATATTTTTTACTGTTGCTATACAAAGCCTGCTGGCGTGTCAAATACAAAAAAACCATTGTACGCTTACGAAAAAACTTGCATACTCTAAATATATGTTGAAATTTAACTGTTTAGTGTTAGTATAACTACGAATGCTTTGGGACCGCGTGTAAAAAAATATTTTCAAACAAAAAATGCATGCCATTCCAAACATGAATTACTGTATAATAAAAATGCTTTCACATTTGAAAACATTCAAGTTATTTGCTACTGAAATAATTCGTCGAGCCGGCAATAAGCTGAATAGAGAATAGAAAAACTTTAGATTAATAAGTCAATAAAGAACGGAAGATTTTGTCAAGATAAACGGATCGCTAAACACATTCGGTACTTGTGCGCGCTATTTTGAAACTTTTCGGGCAGTTACGCACATAAACCCATGATCTACAACTATTCAGCTAGTTTTTAATGTGTATTGCGATCTCTTATGATAATGTTCTTTTTTATGTTCCCTCTGGACGTTACTCATTGTTGAACCTCATATTCTATTTTTATAGGTTATGTTTGTTTCTTATGGAATGTTTTGGGAACACTGACAAAAGAGTAAGCACGGCCCCTGATAGGAGACATTAATATTAACAGACAATATTTAGAGATGGCGAGCGGTCCGCCCTCTATCACATCATGGGACGAAACATACAAGGCGAAATGTGGGTGTTCTGGTAGTACCTCTGTCTACCCCTTCTGGGAAAAAGGCGTGAGTATATGTATGTATGTAATTTTAGATAGAACTTCATTGCTTAGAGGAGAGAATACATGTGGCGTACATATGTCGACTTTAATCGAAACTAAAATGTTCATTGTATCACGAAAACGGTTTGTAAACAAAAAAAATATAAAATTACATCAAGTGATTTAGCTATTGGATTTTCTTACTAGATCTTATTATGAGATAGATAAATTTCTACTTATTCCATCTATTCTTCTTAAATTCACAAAGTTAAAACAAAAGTACGGTTTATTGCTTTACGATATTCTAAGAACATAGCGTCATTCAATAGTATTCAAGGGTCATTGACTTGAAAATAAATCATGAAGATTTAGAACAATCGTAATTAATACGATAATATTAGCTGATGTTCGTTAATTAGAATCATTAGTAAGTTATCGTAATGTATCGGCCTTACTATGGTACGAGTATATCGATATTTAATGATAGGAACACAATTTGTAATTAATTCGCATGGGTGATATTTTGCCCTTTAATTAATAATGAACACGTTTACATTGGAATTAGACGTCACATCATTTATACCATCAGTGAGTTATTTCATTAATTAATGTAGGCAAAGATTAAGGCGGAGATGGCCAGAAACAATATCAACACAATTATTCGGCTTACGGTCCCGCCGGCCAACACACTTAGAAAATTACCACTTCAAGGCTATGTTTGTTCTATATTATTTCTGTATTGTGTAGGTTTGTTTTTCACGTGTGTTACTTCAGCATAATTGTCAATTTTATTTTGACACCATCTGCCATGACAATATATCTTAAGTATGGCGTTAACTGTTGTGGTTGCGGAGTATCCACCCATCGTATCATTGGAATCTAAGCCGAGTAACTGACATTTAAACGAGCGGCTAGATACAATAATAACTCTTAAGAGGCCAGAGGTATTGCATTAAATTCTTTTATTCTTCATGCTCATAAGTGCTCATAACTTAATCTCACAAAGCTGAAACGCGATCGACACAGAAAAAGTTGCAGCCACCTCAAGAACTTGCCACTCAACATGACGATATGATTGAAGCGGTGGGTCGCAGTGGATATGTCGGATGACGTGGAATTAATCTGTGTCGTGTAAATAAATGTGGGGCGTATGTCAGCGAGGCGTCGGCGGCGCGGCGGCGGGCCCCGAAGCACCCCCTTCGAGCAGATTGGACTATACTTACTTATGTATGCCGCGTAACGCTTGCCAAATTATTCTTTACCCGTAAAACAGGAACGAAGCCTTCATCTCGTGTTATAGATGCCGGTAAATCCACCATGAAAATTGAAATTTATGCGACGTGACGTACGTTGGCGGACGTATTGCGAATGTTGTAATTAGGACGATACATCGGCGCGGGTGTCTCGCTCTTATTGTTATTAATGGAGCGTTTTAATTTCTACGTGTGTTATTCGCCGTGTACCTGGGTCTTTGCGTGGGAGGATGTCTTCATATGCGGCCATGATAATATAAGAGTATATTACTCAATATTTACACGGTTCGTTACCATCTTCAATCAGCGGAAGCCTCTAAAAGGTAACTATCACTCCACTGTAAGCTATTGAAAGTGACTCATCAAACACAATTCGCCGACCTTTACTAGGTCGACTGTTGACATGAGCAAATAATTGAAATGCACAGTGCCGGGAAAAAGGCGCAATCAGTCAAAGCACATTGCCTAGTGTGGATAAACAACACATGGTATAATTGACTCCAATGGCATGACCGAAGCTGCTTCAAACAAACTGTGGACGGCCGCTTCAACTGCGCTATTAATTTGCGCAATAATTAATTTAATCAGCCGTTGTCAATGCAGCGGGCGTTTATTTTGCGCATTAAGGGGATTATTTTCCGATATCGACTCGTAATGTTATCGCACGTTGTCCTGCTCGGACTATTCGATTTTAAAATGAAAACACAAATGTGTGAGTAGTATAAAGTCGGTGGTGAATAAAGTATTAAATGTGTAATGTATGTGTATTATGTGATCGGATTGCGTGTTCCTAAAGGTTCTGTTTTTTACATCGAGAAAGCGTTTAGCGGCTGTGAATCCGTGCCTGCATTCCTAACAGCAAGGAAACGTTTTCTGCTACGAGTATGTAATTACTAATTATCATCGACCTTGGGATCTCCTTTCTTATGAAAATATTTTAAAAGAGACTCACTTGCATGTTACTACCTTCAGCGACCATGTTTATGTAATATAGGGGAACACGAAAAAAATAAGTTCGAATTCCCAGTGGAACCCATCATTTTGTGTGAATTTGGTATGTTAAAGGTCCATACTTCATAGAAGTTGCAATGTATTCGAATTTGTACCCATTATGGCAAAAATGACACCTCTATCGCGTCTAAAAACAGAATAAAATCGGCAATCTGAGGATGGCACTATTTTATTGTCTCCTACTCATCCGAGAATGTCGCTGTGACGGCACGGCTCTCCTCTATAATAGAGAGTACGATGACATGATTTCTATTATAACATTCATAATTTCAGTCTAAAAAAATATATATTTATGTATAAGTAGCTCCAATAATATATTATCGTAAATTCCGCTTCGAAAGACATCGTGTTAAATTCCCGTCATCTCCATATTACGGCGCCTTTATATCGCTGTTTTATTCGACACATTTCATATCCACCATATGAGAAATAGGAGAGTGTACACTGTTCCTAGAAATACACGGTGCGTACAGTTTTTACGTCCTTATAGTGATTTCACATAAAATTGTGTCGATTCCGACAGATGTTGCGCTAGTGTAGACCGTACTTAACATATAGGTATAAAAGTTTGCCCGTTAAATCGACAAACCATTCCGAAACATATTACTGTTGGGTGAGGCACTATTGGTTCGGACACGTGTCGCCACTTTAACTTAGCTAACACAGTTGCTGGCTGTGATTTGTTGGAGTATTTGCGTAAATTTGATTTTCTATTTTTTTTATTTACTGTAGGGCACCTAATGGGAAGTGGAAACGCAATTCAAATAGAGTGTCTGCCGGAATGAATATATCTCGCCAGTCGACATAATTATATCAAAAACAGAGACTTAACACCAAACGCGACATAATCGGGTGTCTATGAAGAGTTTTCCACCAAATTTATTTCACATATAGTACTTACTTTTCAAGTAAATATTAATATAGTTAGCTCATTTTACATCCTAGTACTTGCTTCCATTAAAAGTAAGTACTAATATATCTTTATTACATTATATCTTATTACTTATTCTTATCTAAAACTACAGAAATTTTGTCAGTTTCTTCAACTAAACCTGCTTTAGAGTTGCTTTATCGAGACAGAAAATAATAGTATGATTGCGTAGGAGTGACAAAGATGGAAACATAATTAATAGTGGTACAGCACCACTCTTCATTTTACTAACATTTTTAAGCGGTATCCTCTGATATAGTATCTCAAACGTGTCATATATTATTGTCTCCTAACTTAGCCTGTACACACAACATGTAAGGGGCCCATTGCCACACGGAACAAAAGGAAATGCGTGTGAAACAGAAACCAATAAGAATTTGTAACTATTAGTTGTATTATTGTTTGATATTATCTTTGATTCCGTGTTAACATACATCAAACTAATTTATTATTCACACTACATAGCCGCTGCATGTAGGACCGTTAGTAAGGAATGATGGATGTTCATAGATTAGTTGTTGTCAGTGTAATACCAGACTGTTTAACTCAGTGTTCTGGAAGACGCTTAACTGGTTTTAAAATTGGTGTTGGCGTCTGAGCAGGCACTCAACGGACAAGATCCCTCACACACATGAGAAAGATAACAATTTTGTAGTCAGAAATTATGTTAATGATCTACGGTACGGTGTAAGGTAGGGTGGAGCTGAAAGGTCCAATTTTACTATTTTGAATTATACTGTGAATATCAAGCATAATATTTTATACCTTTCTTGATAAATTCAAATAATATAAATATGTCATATAACAATTTTTCTCGACCGTGTCGGCCGTCCCTTTTTGTCACAGTAAACAGTAAGTAGTAATATAATTAATTCTGTTTAGAAGTAATACCCTCACACGTACACGACAGTAAAATCGCAAGTATGCCTAGGTACAATAAATTATGAACAGTTGAAAACAGTTTATACCATGTTCATTTTAACGCAGCTATGAATATTTTATAATTTTCCTGTTTCACTTATTCACTCGCTGCTGAGATAATCTTTTTAAAGCTTGGATTAACTGCAAAGTGACATAGATGTTGGCGTTTAAATCTTCACCAAGGGCTTAACCATTCATATTGAATATTTAATAAAATTATCTGCGAGAAACGTTACGTAAAAGTGTTCTCACGGTAAATGTAAACGTTGTCCATACTAATTTCATTAATTAATTTCATTTACCCTACATTCTAGCGGAGTCTCGTGCCATAATACGATTTCTACGGGCGCGAGTGTTACCGCAATTGTAAGTACGAGAGTTCCTGTAATAGAAAAGTTAGATCTGGAAAAAATATTTCTCCTCCATTACGTGCCATGATGTCGAGTGCATTCGACGCTGTGATAATAAGGTTGTTTTATAATTATCCGTCATCTAAATAAAACAGGATTTAATGTCAATATAAATAGTGCAATTTGGGTCGTTTAAACAGGAAATACGTTTGTGACAGCACCGAGGCGAGTTGGGTCTACGCTGACTAAATGAAGTTTCTGAAATTAATTAATTTGAACATTATTAAACGGACTTAATATTTTAGAAAACTCCTAACAGAGTTAATAGAGCTCTCGTACGAGAAGACGTTTATATAATATTTATTATAACCAACAAGTAATAAAACATTGTACCATCATGTTAAGCCGTATTTTAATTTAAAACATGTGAAGTAAACAACCAGCTTGGTCCTCTTATATTATAAAGGATGTGATCACAGGGGTACAATATCTAAACTGGTTTATAATATTCTTCTTCGGCCTTATAGTCCCTAAGCCTATTAACTGATGCACTTTGATTCACCCCGCTAACATTGGTGTAAACCGGTTTTTTACAATCTCAAGAATAGTATCGTCCTTTAAAAGCAATGAACTTATCAATTTGTTAATGTTTTTATTTTCTGTCGAATATTTGGTACCAATATTTTTAAAGTATTCGTAAGTTTTCCAATGTGTATCATTATGCACAGTCCTTATTCTTAATCATGTTATACAATGAGTACAAAATATTAAAACAGTTTAAATGGTTTCCTTAAAAACCAGTAAATATGTTTTATAATTTCCTCTTAGTAAAATTAACAAATAAATAATTACCATAAAAAACACAAATAAACATATTTATGAAACGCCTATTTAGGTATTTCAAAATTTGTTTTGTAAATGTTACTTGTTACTACTAGAAAATAAATATTTTTTTGAAACTTGACCATTTAATATACACATACATTGTTAAATATAGTCATGTTCCAGCGCTGTACTGCATGTAATCGAAGCACTAAAGCCTGAAAAACGTATTTAGTAGATTCGCGCATATATTATGTCCTCAGAGAAAATCAGTTAGGTTTAGCTATCCAGTCACTTCCTGTGCTGAATCATTGTCAGCATCCTCTGAAGCCGCTCGACAAATTAAATACATCTAAAACTCAACGATTAGACAACAACAAATCAAATTCAAAATCGAAAGACACTTTCGCCAAAACACACATCATTACTGGCAAGCAAACATTTCGTGTTAATAATTGGAAAAGATACATTCGTCGTGTTACGAATGCTGCGCCATCCATGCGCTGCGGTCGCGTCCGTATGCGACGCGTAAACTCAACTTGGCTCCAGCTTGTTTAACTATTATACAGTAAAATATACGCCTGTGCAGGCTTCATGCCGCGATTCGCTCCAGTGTCTCACAGAAAATTGTGCAATGACAGCACGTACTTGCACATGTTGACGTTAGTGTGATTGGATTTCCGTTGGACGTTAATTTTTGTTAAAAGCATACCGCCTTTTAATTGATTGGCGTTAATAGAAAAACATTGTATTTTACTAGACGAATTAATTTAATTAAAAAATAAGTTTACGCTCCATTGTTAGGAGGCGCAAGTATTCGGCACCGTATCGAGTATCCATCGTATCCATAGGAGGCGACATAAAGGAGTCGTCGAAATTGCTTGGCATACGGAGGGGACAGTCCGCCCACAACGATATCCTCATGAGAACCTCGTCATGGAAGGCCGCAATATCCCATATGGGCATCTAGAAAAAGTAGTTAAAGGTCTATGCCGACTGACCAGAAGGATTAATCGTAGTTGGGTAACATTATTACTGTACGAAGTGGAAGGCTGATGACACTAAAATACTCGTTCCAGCCTGCTACAAGGAACAAAAAAGAGAAATTAAGGGTCGATCTCCAAAGGCATTTTTTTTCGTGTCGGGCTGAATAAGCCCCTTTTAAAATCGAAAAACGTTTTCAAGATATTTTTTTATATACAGTTCGGTGCCTAATCTACGTGATACAACGCTAATATTATAAATAAGTTTATTATAAATATTTAAAAAAAAATCTTAAACCCTAAAATCCTGATCGCTCTGGGTTGACCGAACTCCCGATTGAATGAAAAAAAGATTCTTCAACTTTTTAATAAGAAGGTTCATATGAAACAACTTATTTAGATTACTTATCAGATAGTTAATCTTCATCGTAATAAAATATTTTTAGTTATATGAACAATACTTTTGCCACAATTTGAATTTAAAATCGTGACCGGGCATTTTATCTCATCGCTCTGCGCTGAGGTAAAACATCGCGTTCATCCCTGGTTACGCGTTATAGACACTCTATTCCACTTCCGCGGGGTAACACCAGTAGTGGTCTAACCGCCGAGGAGGATACTTGTGTGCCACGTTCCCGCCCTCCAACATTACGAAGGTAAGTTTATGATTGCTCTGGATTTGGTTCTTGAATTTTATGATTGCTATGGCATGTTATTTAAATTAAATAATAAGCTTGTGAATGTGTTTTTTTTATGAATTAAGTGATCGTTATGATGTTTTTTATGAGAAGTAATCACAACTTTCTACTGCTTTTAAATTTGGCTATATTTATGATTTTGTGACTTTTTCTGATCGCTATGGCTGTGATTGCTCTGTCCAAAAAGACCAGAGCGATGATATTTTGCATTAATTGTACGTTATAAATCTATTTTTCAGCAAATACTAAAAACGTTTTGGCTATCAGGCGACTAAGCTGTGATTTAGACAACTGCTCACAAGAGGCTGTACAATGTCCGCACGGCAAACACTTAGGCTTTTACCTACTTAATAGCGATTCGAACCAAAGCACCTCAAAGACAAACATGTCACGGGCACCAAGGAAGACAAGCCGACCTTCGCTGGTTAAGCGTTCAAAAAATTACAATCAAGAGAAGCAAATTCAGCTCCCACAAATGCTAAATAATAGACAGACTATAACTGCAAATCAAAGTCAACAATCATTACACAACTCGGACCTGCCGCACAGTTTTTGGGATGAAGTTTCATCTAGTTGACTATGAAAATTTAATTACTCCTAGTATTTCCGAGGTAGTTTTATCTTCGTTGCAAAACGATAACACCTTGACAAAGCAGCAGAATATTTACCCGACTCCAACTCTGATGACTTTTCAATTTTCTGAGCTTCCAATAAACCTTATATTCTTAGTTTGTTGATCAACTAAGCCTTATAGAAATTGTATTTTTTTTTACTTGGTGTTAAAATTTGTATCATTATAATTTGCAAACAATATTTCAATCTGATCTGATCATATTCAGAATTGCATTGTACCTACTTTGTGTTGTTCTATTTAATTATTTACTTTCCACTAAATATATAGTTAAGGAAAATGTGATTATTACAAATCTCTTAGATAATCTTGAAAAGACTGTTTTTTTTTTATAAAATATTTATTTTTAAGAATTTTATTTTGTTTTTTTATAAACCTTAGTTTTCTTTAATTACTTTTTAAAAACTAATATTTAATACTTTAAATTAAATTTTAATGAGTCTAAGTCATTTTATAACTATAAAAGACTGTAGGTATTAAAGGTTGATTTCAAAAGGTTTTTAATTTTGTCTCATTAACCTAGAAGTGATTTAATTAAGTCCAAATAAATGAAACTAAGCCAAAAGTTGATATTTTAATTTTAAGTTAATTTGTTATTTTAGCAATAATATGTTATATAAAATATTTCGTTTTTTTATTTGTAAGACAGAATATTAAATAAAACGGCTAAATAAATAATATTTTATCAATATATTTATATTTTGTTTCACTGATTTCACCATTTATGATTGCTCTGGCACCAATTATGATTGCTCTGGTCGCGAATTTTTTGAACTTAAATATTTCAATAACTATATGTGTAAATTGAAGGCCAATAGTAAAAATGTGCTATTTGAATATCATTCTTTTTAATGAGATACATAATTACCATTAAATATCAATAACTGAAAAGCACCAGAGCGATCACACGAATACGCCCGATTTGGAGATTGACCCTTAACTGCTTTACTCTCTAGTCCTAAAAAAACATAAGAATTTACATAATATTTTTCTGAATTCTGAAGAAACAGATTGAAATAATTGAAACTTAGGTCTTGGTCTCCTAACAGAATAAATCTGAGTGACCTTTGCCAGGTTTTGCTTTTACCTCATAAACTTTGTTATGTCAATAATAATATATGACAAAACAGTTAAGGTTTGCCTTCTATAATCCACGAGTAAAACATCTTCAAAATAAACATATTCACAATACAAACTAGTTTATTAAAACTAGTTCAATCCCGTTAGCAATGGCTGGCGGTAATTATTTTCCAATTTAAATTTGCAAATTGTCAGTCAGCTTTCCTTATTATTTTCCAATTGGAAAATCCATTACCAAAGTAATAAATAATAAACTGACAGATCAAAAGCCAAGAATTTACTCAGCGGCCATGACCTCTTAGCCTTCAGGAAAGGAGTATTCGTTCTGGATAAAGTTGCGACGTGTAAAGGTACGTTATAATGGCGGTTATCGATTTCTTCAAGACATCCGTACTATTAACATTTTAGCGCAGTACAAATAACGTATTGTAACATTTTGCAACTAAGTAACGCATTAATATGTTTGCATTGTATTCGATGCAATAAAACTAATCTCTTGCTTCGGTGTCATTAAGCTGTAGTAATCCCGATGGATTTACTCTCCGTTCTTCGTGTTGTATTGTCTTAAAATGTATATGTATTTACTTTTAAATGCTTAGCACCTTCTATTGTAATGTTATAATTTATTATATCTGCAGTGCTCAAACAATATAATTTATTGTAATCAATATCAATATTATTGGTATAAATTAATATTCAAATATGTGAAACTAAAAATCTATGTTTACTGGGTAACGAGATCTTATAAAATAGTAATTGAAAGAGTATTTGTTCAATAAAAAAGAAGAATCCGTTACTTCAAGGATGAAACATCAAGATGAAAATCACAAAACAACGTAGTCAGAGATGAATTCTCGTAACTGCTGAATCTCTTAGAAATGTAAATAGTTATATTGAAACAAACATGTATTTCTATCTATTATGGAGCTCGATTGGCAATCAAATATAGAACAATAACTGTTCTGTCCACTATGAAAATTGCGACATTACTGATATGATGTCTACTGATAGGTGTTAAAAATAATATTCTATATAGCGCTAAGCTAACCGATGATATTATATTTTACGGAAATTACAATAGGGAAAAGCTAATTAATGTAGCAATTGTATATGTAACAAAGATTGAAAAGACCATCACATTTGGGAAAGCAGAAGTCAAAAGATTGAAGAAGCCGATATAATATGGATGGGCTTCGTTCCAGATAATGTCAAGCGTACGTCTCATAATAGAATATACATATAATTGAACTTAAATAACAAATAATACTTCGAGTGAAACAACACGGGCTCAATCCGTATCAAGCAAGATGAGAAACGAATTTATAGTGCTATGCAATGCTGTTAGCTAGTATATATCTCATAAGCAATGTGCAGTCCGGTTAGATATCACCGCTTTGTCTCTTCCTACTACCAAATGCTATGTGTAATCACTGTTGCTCGCCAGTTTAAAGGACATTGTAAACAATGATTACTGGGCATTAAGAGATCTAACATCTAATGTTTCGAAGTGATGAGGTGCAGCGCAGTTCTATGATGCGCTTAATAATTATAAGTTCTGAACAGTGTTGCTCACGTTTATGAACGGGCATGAAGCTCCCATCAAGCGAGCAATCTGCTCGTCTCGCCAGTCTCGCTAATAAAAATAATAACACTGCAGACAAAAGTAAAACTTAAATTGAAGTATTCAGAATTGAGCTAATTAAGGTAGAACTTCTTAATTGGTTGCAACTTGCAAAGCAATATAGGAGTATTTTGTTTGCCTGGACTAAATTGAGCAACTTAATAACCAATTTAAACAAGCAGGACAGATTTATTAACTATTACAAACACGTTCCGTTCTCAAATATCATAGATAAGTAACAATCGAAACTAACCTTCATTACTGAATGTAGAGCGGTTAGGTGGGGTAGTACGCAGCGCCGATACCGAGGGAAGCACGTGCCTCCGCTGTGTACAATGCGCTTAATATTCTGTGGTAATATGTCACAGTTAGCAAGTATTCTCAATAACCCAGGGCGTTCTAAGTAATCGAAATTAAGCCCCGCTCACAAGTTTGGACACCGTAGTAAACTTGCCACAAGTTCCTCCTTTATGATTAATATCACTCTCAAATTACTCTGCTAATATTAATTGCTCATGACAAACTCCTATTTGAGAATTGGCCTCGCCCGATAATGAAGTGTGTGGTTCTGCATTACCGCTGAGAAATGTTATAACATTCACTAAGAAGGTATTTCATTGTTATGAACGGATCGCTATTATTAAACTATATATTATATTTATTGTGTTTAGATTTATTTAGAGTAAAATTATTAGCAGCTTTTATTAAAAAAACGCCAAGCGAAAATTGCACCGATGCCAAAAGCAGTATCGCATAAAAAACGCACAGATAGTTTATTCAAAAAGTTAAAAGAACCTATATTTTTGTATAAACTAGAGGTCCTTATAGATATATGTAGATAGAGGTCCTTTTGTTATACTTAACTTAAACATGTACTATTGCGTTTGACTGTTTCCAATCAAGCAGCAAGAGTGATTGTGTAGCGAACCATTTTCATCAATTAATTTGGAATTAATAATCAGTAGCCCTGTATACGAGGTTGCAATGGAAGCATTGCTTGTCGATCACCAAAGCATATTGGTATGCAAGATTCAGCGCAGTTAAGGCTGTTAGTGTAAAGACGTCTTATATGCATGCTAATGGTCTACAAACGAATAGGGTAAACATAACTCATGCTAAGCCACGATCAATAACAGCTACAGGAATTAAGGAGCCATAAAGGTGGATTTGGACGTAATTTGACCAAATATTTGATTACTTTATTTAGGTTTTGATGTAATGATAGTTGTGGTAAAGTTATCAATTTCGAATTTCGAATTTGTGAGTGATTTTGTAGGTTTCGGAAATGTAGTTTGCCCGATATTGGGTTTGAGATCGGATAGCGACAAGCTCGTCATGAAATTACCATTGGTGAAATCGGATTGCGTCTGTTGCACCTCTCACAACCTCTTTTACGTTGGAGCAAAAAATATACAAAATAAAGAAAACACATTTTAACATTTTTAAAAGACGTGTGTGCATTAATGTTATTAAATTTTAAAGTATGCAAATATATATTTTATTACAGTACACGTAATTGAAATGAGATTATTTTTTGTATGAAACCGAATATTATTTATATTTAAAGCGTGGTGATTGTAAGTTTAAAGAGACTTTTGATTACAGTTCACAAATAAATATTTAAATAAATTACAGGACATGCTATGCGAAACAAAATATTATATTCTGAATGACTTATATCTGCAAATAAACAATAATATGTATATAAATACAGTTATAGATAAACACAGCATCGATTAAAACGTCTTAAATAATAATACATATTCTTTTATCAAAACTTGAAAGGTAATGTTTCTCTGTGAGCAATCCTTAAGAGGGCGTCCGTGACTTCGGTTGCCTACAAGCGGCCTGCGTAAAAGACACATGATTTAGTTAGGCTTGCAGAAAGTCACTGAATGCAGCCAGCTTCCAACAGGTCGATATTATGTCGATTCTTGGAGGCGGCCTATGTCCACCAATATATTTCCTGTGGCTGAAGACAAACAGCAACCTTACAAGGTATATAGATGAATGCTGTCGTGAAAATATACAATTTTGGGAGAGGGATAATTCAGGCTTACATTTTTATGCAACTTATCTTGACTCAGCGCACTCCGTGAAAGTTCTATGAGAACGATATTTTTTTCTATGAGTTGGTAAATATCATCATTATTTAACATATTTTTACAGTAAATATATTTATTTATATAGGTATTATATGTGTATATTAAGTTGTCTTTCTAGAACCTAACTCCATCAATAATGATAATTCATTAAGTTTCAGTTGTTCCATCGTCATATAAACAAACTCTTAGGAATATGAAATATGTTTTAGTCTTACATAGAACATTTGAATGCAACGTATTTTTGTTATATTCTGTAATTAAACGTGCTATTGGAATCACCCGTAAAAATATGCAAATGGCAATAAATCCTTAAAACAAATATATCTTAGTCCCTTTATATATTATGAAGTAGGTATATTATTTTTTATGGCTATGCTCTGTCTCTTCATCTATGAATTTACTTACCGTTTTTTTTTATTTATAGCCTCTAGGATATAAATAAAAAAATCGGTGTATATTTTCTTTTGCGAACGTATAACATATTTCTACAAAGGTAACTGACTGCCTTTACCATTGGCTTTCTCTCTAATTTAAAATTGACAGAAAATTAGCTATACGTGAAACGTTTTTTACATGACAGGTAATGTTTATTAATGACTAACCTTTCCATTAACATTACCGCGTTTATTGATGTTTTATTTACGTGTATTTTTCATTCAAATCTCCATCATCAATATCATCAACTAGTTTTATAATTAACTAAAACTGTATTTTTTGTTTAAGTTAATTCTTAATATAACGACATCTGGCGGAATGCAACTTAACCGCCCTGTTACAATATCAGAAACTCCGTCCGTAAGATGATATTAAATGCAGTTGTGCTACAAGACGTTATGAATATCACGGGCTTACGTTTCCATTCAATATGCCACAGCCAATATCGCTAATATTGATACCAATATCACAAGCAATAGTTAATTAAGGCAGCATTTAATTAAATGCGTGCTGGATTTATACCACATAACATTTCTGATAAATTTTAGACAATTAATATCAGTGATTATAATATAGTGCTGAATAACCTTGTGGCATTGGGTATAGTGTTATTTGTTCATAGTACACCAGCGAGGTATTAGTTAAAAGTTAAAAAATAAATACGGGCGTTCCAAATTTAGTAGATACTATGTGATTAAAGAAATAATGTACAATTTGGTTGGGGCATAATGCCTGATTATACCTTTAATTAGTAGTTACACAACATGTATATGAATAGACCGTAATAACAAGACAATAAAAAATGCGAGACATTATGAAACTCATGATAGTAAAGGGGACAAAAACATTTAAGGCCATAGTCACAGACAGTTTCAAAACCTATTTCAAAGCTATCGAATCTTCTGTCTTTGTCTTACAAACTGAATTCAAAGTTCGTTCGAAAGGGATAAAACATTCGATAGCTAAAATAGGTTTTAAAACTGTCTATTTATTTTTAGATATAGCAGTAATTTTTTTCTACCAGATGACAGGCCCTTGTTATTGGTAATTCAGTGGGAATTGTGTTAAAATTATATAATCTTATAGATTATTAACTGGTGACATCAGAGTATGGTGTTAATTATATTGTGATGTAACTGTCGCGTGCATTCCAAATGATATTACGGCTCTCATATTGTTTAATTAGTGTTCTGTGGCTGCTGAAATGATTAAAGGTCATTTGTCCAAATAATATTGTAATACACTATTAATTTGGATCAATTAACCCAGAAGATCCATTGTGAATTCGGCCCGCTATTAAATTTATTTATTGTGTCTACTAAATAGGGTTCGTTAATGGTATTTGCAGAGGTTACAAATCTGACCATTGTAATGGGCAGAAATATCCGGTTAACGGATTGACGGACGAACGGTGGAACCTGTTATTTTATATAGGCGTATATCTATATATTTTTTACGATTTGATAAATGGATTTCTAGCTATCGTGTGTAAAAGTAAAAGTTTGCCTAAAGGAACTGTCATATTTTTTTAAATAATTAGGTTTATTGGTTTGTTAAGTTGGTTATTCTTTACAAAATAATAAAAAAGGAGAAATTTGTGAAAATTATCACGCAATTTCATCAGAAGATATCTACCTTAATACATCGCAACGCTCTATGTTTGTCAATACATCATCTAAAATATAAAATCCTACCTTATAGAAAATATAATTCATTGACATAAAAGCACCGAAAGGAGAGTACAATAAATACGCGAACAATTGTGATCTGAGTCAACTTTTGAACTCGCCAACAGTAATGACCACTTTGGGCGGTCCGTAATAACGTACCTATAGTTGCTATAATGCCAGCGACCATTACCCGAAGGGTGCGGTTACATTCCATTTAACTTTAGGCCTCAGTCCGCCTGGGCGCTAACCCCGCGAGATACACGCACATCTTCTCACGACGAGGGTGCTTATGAATTTAATTAATCCTCCACACGATGATTTAAACACAAGTGTAATTTGTGCCTTTATTGCATTTGGAGTGATTGCGCGAAACGCTAGTCAAATTATTAAACATATTCTATGTGCTCCTTTAATTTTATTATATACTTAGAATGCTTTCTTTGGTTGTAATTAATTTGTGTTACCTTGCTCTTGTGTTTATTTTTTTCCCTATACTGGTGTCTTTGATGTCAGATTTGTCTTAATAATTTGCGCAGTACATGTTATAAATATTGCTTTTTAATAAAAAAATATATATTATCGGTCTGATTCATAAACATTTTTAAAACTTATTTTAGTTATCGAAGGTTTCGTCCCTCTCGAAAGACTTTTAAATTCATATTGAGTGAAGAAGACAAAACATTCGATAAATAAACAAGTTTCAAACTGTCTGAATAAGGCCGTGTATCTGTAATGCCTTAATTTAATAGCATGAGTCAATTGAAACGGATTTTATTATAATTTAATTGCCAAGTTTGTGTTACTACGAGTAGTACTTATTTCTATTTATTGACAGGGCGAAAGCTAATAAATTTTATCGTGTTGCATACTAAGTGAGACTGAAAGGAAAGATGGTAAAGGTTATGTCAGTGCCACTGGCATTCTAGCTAATTCTACGTAGCCATGCCGGTTAAAACTCCTTGGTGACCACCGTGTCAGATTTATCAGGGGCTGTATTAGATGTCATAGAGGAAGGCGCTCCAAATGTCTTTTTTGTAACTATCCGCGTACTAGAATTAATCCTTCAATTTGGGCTTATCCGCACAACTGTTTCAGGTGTGTCAGACGCACTTTTTGCGAATTTTTATATTGTTATACCTTTTTCCGTACAGACTTTGACCATGCGTAATATGTACTATTTCAACAAATAAAATACAATAAATCCAAAAATACACAACTCTACACATCTGTGAGAGACGCGCTGAACAGAAATTGGTGGAGGCAGATCATGCGCTCCAGATGCAACCTTGATGCTAACCACGATCCTAAGACGTGAGGGACCGACCAGAGAAAGAGAATATGTACTATAAGAATAAGAAATGAACGCATTGCCGTGGAAATATGAACTGTTTCAGCTCTCAAAACATCAATACAAACTCGTTGGACTAAGCAGTAGGTTTCCGAACCGCCAAACTTTTTGTTTCCATCCACTGAAAGTTATCTTGGCCGGCATTTTGAAATTTTTCACATGTGTCATATGCTAACGATATTCGTTCGGACTTTGACATATTCATCGACGCTCTGCAAGTATGGGCGGAAAATATTTTTAAACTTTTAGGCAAGTACGCTGTATTTCACGCTTCATAAAAATAAATCTACGAGATTTAGCTCGAAAAATTTTAGTTTTCAATATTATTCAGATTGAAAAAAATGGGTTTCAGTTGATCGGGAATAGTATTTGTATCCAGTATGAAGGTGAGTAGACGAGCATATCTTCGTACATATTTTAGTCGCAAAATAACATCATTTTGGGACTAAAATAAGTCTAGCGAATTTTGTTGACCCTGGTAGCAGTATTGATTGTTGCTTCAGGGATATATTCGTTTATGTATATTTACTATAGATAGATGCATTTGGTGTGGAATGAAATGAATTGAGAAATTGAAATTACAAATAACTATTACGAAAAATAGCGTGATTTTGCGCTGAAACCACTACCAATGCATCTACACATTTTCAGCATCGTAAATGCTTGTTAAAAAGTCGCTGCGCGTAGCATGAATACACTTTGAAAATGTTTTCCGGTGTAGTCCATTTGTAGAGCCCCAATACCGCAGTGGCGGGTCGCCCTGTAAATCTTCATGTAGTCCATCGTGTCTGAGAGACGTATTGCGTGTTGCCGGCGTGTCACCCGATGATATGGCCAAGCGGACACTGACAGACGACTATCGACCTAATGTTATTGCATAATTATCCGTATATCTAACTATTTTGAGCAACATAAAGGCCATTTTCGCACGAAGTGTATGTCACGTAAATCTGTGTAAATTTGATATTTTCATCAAAATATAGAGTGGGTAAGGTTATTTTTTAGTTTGACATTTTCAAATAACATTGCGAGTTTGACATTTTTTTTAAGTAAGGATTTAGGATGCAAATCCTAGCGTTCAACCCACAATTTTTGTATTTAAAATTATTAAATACTCGTCGGTATTTACAAAAATATTTATAAAATAAATCACCCAACAGCAATATACATTATTCCTGATATCGAACTAAGTTACATGTTTCGTGTCGGATGTATCAGAAACTTTGAGAGAATTTCGGTCACACGAACACCCCTACCCGAAACAAATGACAACCAGACCAAGATCCAAGACAAATACCGTTGGTTCGCTCAAGCTCATGTTGTAGTGTGGAATCGAACCCGCAGCCTCTCGGTTCACTGCCGGTGTCTAACCATCTGCGCTGTGAAGGTTGTATTTTTTAAACACATATAAATACAAGTTCATAAATATGTCCAACAAAACCTGGCACCTGTTTGACCGTAAGGGTAAGATGAGTGTCAATACAAATAAAAATTTTACAAAAAAATTACGGCTGTGAGATAATTAGTGCCAAGTTTTAGTCTTATGAATCATTCGAATAAATTAGAAATACTGCGGGTGACTAAAATTACAAAGACAATACTCTAGTCTTTATAACAATGACTCGATGTCCCTTGGTAGTCCGGTATTCGCTATCTTTCCACCTCTTTTTTCTTTCATTCTCAAAGGCATCTTCGAATCTATAAGTGTTATGGCTATAAATGAGCTTTAATGATCGCTTTGTACAGCATAATCGATCGCTTATTTACCGCTTTTTTACTTCATAAAGAACAGTGCTGTGAAGTTGAAAGTCATGTTCACTAGTTGCGTCCTCAAACGAAAATTATCACCTTTAAATTGAAAAATGATTTGCACCTTTAACGGAATTAAATTAGGCGACCGCAGTTCATTTTGTAATAAAATATTTTCATGCACTTCTAAAATGACGCTTCACCCAGAAAATGTACAGAAATTTATATTTCCTTTGGCATTTTAATCTGATAATATCCCGGAGTTGCTTCAAATTGTTTGCGAAGCGCCGTTCATTTCGTCGTTTACTTTTGACAGTTCCATAATCGGAAATTAAGCCCAGTGCATCCGAGTAAATCTGTTTACACCTATTAAGTTAACTTTGATTGAAAGGCAAAAATATATTTTGTACGTTATTTTACTTAAACGTGCGGTAAACCCGTTTTTACTCGGCAGTAGAGTATTTTACCACCTCACACTTTTTTGTGTCGAGAGGAATGCTTTTAAGCTCCCCTTTCGGAACCTCGAGGGAGGACTGAAAAGAGTATACGGGCGTCACTGGCCTTGCCAGTCCATCACGATTGATTGGGGCCGAGCAGAGTCCCTGAATAATCCTATACCACCATACTAGCGGCCCGGCTTACATTCGTATGACCGCCAATGCAGAACCGTCGCTCGTCCTTGTGATTGTTAATACCTCAATCTACCTTATTTTACTTCAAAGACCAGTCTACTCTACCTATACCAGAGCTCTGCCTAGACCTAATAGGAGATTTTTATAACTAAGCATGTAGTAAGATATGATTGTATTATATACTCCTTTCTTTATTATAGTTTATCCTTTGTACTCACATGAAATAGGCGCCTCGTTTCATACATATTTCAGTGTGAGTTAGCTTATGATTTTACGATACGCCACCTGGTTAACATCAAATTTGATATTATATTTTTTATTTAAATTATCTCATAAAAAGTATGGTCTTATTTAAAAAATAATTTAACGAGAAATTGGTTGAAAAATAAATCACACACGCTCACCACTATTACAACAATGACCGACAATATTACCCTAACACCTAATAATTAAACAAACATTATAATCAACTTTTAATGTAAACATGCCACGTACTTAATGTTTTATCCTAGTTTAACCTCGTATAACTGGATTACATTACTGTAAAAGATAAAAACATCAAAAATCTTTACAAGTCTCTTCTTGAGATGACTTTATGGTATTAAAATAAATCTTCTCTCTTAATAGTGTTTGCAAAGGCTAAAGAATTTTATTTATTTACTTTATATTTTATAACTCCAGCAACATGCAAATCAAATAATACTTGCAATAGAATATATTCCAACATTTATATAACGGCACGCAACGAGACCGAATCCTATTTGAAGACGACAATGGCGAGCGAATCACATTTGAACTGAAGTCGTAATTTATTTCGCTTTGTTATTTTTCATCGCGTGTCTCAGCCGCGCTATTTGTATAGTCATTTTTTGTCGGACGAGAGCGCCACATTTCATCCGGCTTCACGCTATGTGCCCGCCCACCCCGCTATTCAACAGCATGCTTATCTGAAACATTACTCGTTAATTCGTGGCCCGCATCGCGATGCGTCAGCCCGTCGGCGTGTTAAGCTAGAATTTGTCAATCTGTAACGCGAGTTTTATCCATTGGCAATTTGTTCGGCCACAACGCATGCTTAATCGGCCAAGCCTTGACAAATGCCCGGAATTGCCAACACAATACAATAATATTAAGTGGGTATCGTGTTACACTAATAATATTACGGCGGGTGACTTGGCAGATAGCCGTATTTTATGTGAAGATTTGCTATCGGCGGTCCGAAAATATCTCTCGCGTTTGCTTTCCTTTTGGGAATCCTCCTTTATTTGTGTTCCGGAATAGAGTGAACAGAAATGTGTTTGAAGTATGGGTTTTTCAATTATGTAGCTGTGGCATAGTTTTATGAGTTATTGATTTTACAATTCATACGAATATTATATTCATAAATAATTATTGCTTCGTATAATTACTAAGCTTTTTGCCTAAAATGTCATCAGTAAAATTTTAAATGTATCTGAACTTCGCCACTATGTACTTGGGCTGTGGGTTCTGATACCAGGTAAGACTCATGACTCCAGTACTTAGAATTAAAAAAAAATTACCTATACATATTGAAACCATGGAAAACAAAGAAAGAAACAAATAACTGCCCAGGAATGATTCGAGTTTCACAGTATGTTATTATGAGTTTGAGAGGTAAGCAGGATAGGTGTATAAAGTAATAATTGAATGACGAATACTCGGACGAAGCTGGAACAAGCCGCGATCAACTGCTATCACACAATATCTGCACTGACATATTGAATTCCATTGTAGCGAGCTTGTTAATACAACTTCGTGAACAGTGCCGTTCATATTTGATATAGAGGTTGCAGTGAATATCGGTGGCGACGTATTCGTGAATCAAAGCGATGGGCGCGCACCGTATCATAGAATCATTATGTTATTCATCATCTCTTTTTTGATTGCAATGATAGGTGAGACGAGCATGCCATTCGCCTGATGGTAACCGATATGCCCGCGCATGGACAGTAGCAAAACCAAACAACACCATGAATTACAAAGCAACGCTTGGCATTCCACAACGCTTGCCATCCTGAGACATAAGATGTTAAGTGTCATTATGTCAAGTACTTAATCTGGCTACATCCTTCATACTGGAACACGACAGTGCATTTACACTGCTGTTTGGCGAAAAAAATAGACATTGCCGTGGTACCCACCCTGGCGGCCTTTAACATACTCGTATAAGAGGCCTACCACCAGTAAATATATATAGTATAATCATTTTATTTATCATAATATCGTTTAAATTAAATATTGATAGTTTTTGTATGCATCGATTTGATTGTTATAAAGTGATAAACACGTACAACTGAGAGATTTTTGTTTGGATTTAGAATAAATGTGAAGTACCAACAAGCAAAAAAGGTTGTTAACAGGCAAGCGGACGAAAAAATATAAACCAAATCATTCGCCAATAAGGTGGAACACATGTATCACCGGACTCATGTAATTGTATGGCATAAGATATCATTTTCGTAATTAGCGACAATGTTCCCAGTATTGAACATGCCTACGTCAAAGTTATTCATTAAGGTGGTCATAAAGCATTAATGTCTAATTAAGTTTAAGCTAATTACTTTTATATTTGATTGCTCATAACATGCCTTCATGAAAAGCCAAACCATAATAACATTAATTAATAAAGCCGATTTAAATAATGTTAAGATAGTAAGATAATTTATTATTTACAGAAAATTAATAACGAAAACGAAAAATGTACAATAGCTACCACGAAAATAACAACTTTCAGTTCAATTAACATTTTAACCTCTGGTACATTATTACTAATTTAATTAAAATGATATTGCCTGTAAATTTGTAGCCATTAATTTATAGATTGAAAAGGTCAAACAAATCTCTCCCAATTTTAATAACGGACTACAGACCAAAGGGTCTTTGTGAGTGTCTTTGGAAATATGAAACATGGGGCAAAGGTAATAAATTAACCGCTGCCTGTTTGTGGGGACTCAAGACATTTAAGGAAGCCGTTGCCTAACAGTGCGACATACCAGGGTACTATGATATCATAAAAAGATATACGACAATCTCCATGAAGTTTTGAGCCCCGTCCAGAGATAAATATTTGTGTGGCCAACACTTATTTCTTTCGGATCTGGGTGTGAGATCAATAAAGTGACCACGGTTTGTAGTAACCACGGTACAAAACTTGGTATTTTAGCGTGCGCCAGGACTATGCATGTGACTGCTGAGTGCATTTATGTATAATAGTGTCAGCTCAGTGTCAGTTATTGTGAAAGTAAATTCATTTGCGACGATTCGAATACGACGGGTAATTTATGACGATGCTTATCCACATGACGGTAACTTCGAAAACATGCCCGAATATACCAATCTGGCACAAGAGGTTGCGGACCTGTGGGTTATTGAATCAATAATCACTGTCCTGATGATCGTTTATACAAATGAGATAGTGGCAAAGAAACGTGAGTAATTTGTACAGAGGTTTTCAATTGGCCGTTGGTTCAAGAGCGTGATCTAGAAGGCAATACTGTTAGCATGGTGAGATGATCCCTACTTTGAATCTCTAAGTATCACTGACTTGAACCCTTAATATCCCTCGAAGTGTGAATCTTTTTTATAGCTCTTTTCATTTCACTTTGTTAAAGTATTATATTAATTGCAAAATGTGAAAAACAAAAACATTTTAAAACATTGTAAATGAAAAAAGTAACAAAATAATTCACAACCACTACATTTATAGAAACGAAAAAGCTGAATTAAATCTAGAAAAAGTGGCGGTCGTGCCAAATTAATATTTCGTTCAAAAAGTTAATATCAACAATGTGTGTGCTGCGTCATAGTAATTATATATGAAACGTTTAATGCGAACTTAATGAGTGTATTTAACATAAACGATGGTCCATTGTGGAGCAGATAAACCACAGTAGGAAAGGAAGTGAGATTCTCTTCCGTGCTGTAAATTTATTGGGTGTAATTTGCGACACTGCTGTAAAGTGTAGCCCACTGCAATTCTACTCTCGATTTGACTTCAAATACACAATTCAGAAGAAAGGATTTGGAACCCGAGTGGGTTCTTATTTTCGTTTTTATCTGAACTACATTTTGATGTGGGTGGCTCTCGGATTTTTTATTTATACGAATAAGGATTACCTCTTTAGGTTTCCGCCGTGATATTATTTCTTTACGCTTATACTCATGGAAATAATTTTGTTTTATCGAATTGACACTGCGCGCGAATAAATTTATTGAAAGAATTTATAACATTTTGATAAATTCGCAATTTAAAGAATTAGTGATTATTATTTGGTTTATACGTCAGTTCTCTTCTGCATTTAAAGTTTAGAACCAAAATATTTTTTTATGAATACAATACCTAGTTAAATTTAAACATACATAGTTTTAGTAAAGATAAATTTGATTGTTTGTTAATAAAGAGTGAGTGGCGCGAAATCTTTGAAGAGCGTAATGCAGCTTTAGAAACGTAAGTCGCAAATAAATGAAATCTTCTGTTTATAAAACGTTTTCATAACAATAGACTCTTATAATAAATTTGTATTTTTATACAGAATTTTAATTTAATGCCTCTTTTCAGTACAAAACTACGTAGATCTTTTTTATGAATGTTTTGTAAGTGAAGGATGCTGAATTTTCAAAGAGAAAACTGTTAAGAAAATCTTCACTGTCTTCTTTATAATAATATAATATTTTCCGTGTTTCTTATTTACGTAGAATCAGTAGGTAAAATACTATTTAAAATATAATAATAAGGAACAGTTGTTATTATTTATCGATTTAAAGAAAGATATTTAATACCTATATTGCTAAATAACGATTGTAATCGCGTCACCACGGCGCGGCCTTATTTTGTCACTGTTTCGTTATTTACCATGCACCGCGTCTTAAGATTTTTAACTTAACTTTTTCAAAATATGATTTATTCACTAGTGAAATAAGCTATTTAAAAAACACCAAATTTATGTGAACCGGAAGCTTTGCGCCATATGTACCTATATCTTAGGTATTTGATTTTGGAAAAATTGTTGGAGAATTTTTTGAGTGGGGTGAAGCAAATGAATATCTGCACCCGGATGAAGCTGGGCTGGAACGCTAGTATAAAGTAAATGGTAATATTATGCTTATACAGGGTATCTCAAGACCGCGACCGAAAACGAAGCCAGGTGGTAGTTTTAGTGGTTACAGACGCGATGCAAATAAATATTTCACCAAAACAGCGACAGATATTTTTTTAGATGTTTTTAAAAATCATCTTGTTTGGGAGGTAAAAACCTAGTTTTATCTTACCAGTAGAAAAAGTATATATGCATATAAGTAAAAACAAGAGCAAAAATATTAGTCGATTAAGAAGCTATGTTCCCGAGCTGTTCGTGTATTACGTCTACCTCGTAAAAAATAAGTACTTAATGTCTTAGCTCGTAACCTTAATAGTCCAGTCATCGCCAATTTACTAAGGAGCTTCTGAAATTGTGTTATGACGTGGCCTATTTCCGTCCAATCGGTAGCCATTATATGAAATATTCCTTCGACGTTTTTTGGCTGTTGTTTACAAACAGAAGAGAGAATTATGTATATCGTTGCAATATTTTCTCAAGGAATGTTTTCGCTGGAGCAATTTCTAATTCGTTTTTTTTTTGTTCAATTAATACTTTTGACGCAATATATCTTAGTCAGAATTTTAAAAGGTTTGAATGTAAGTTATTGATAATAGCAATAAATAATATAGCCATTTGTCTTTATGTAGTCAAAATATCTCATTATGATTATATAAAGACAAAGTATTTTATAATACTTATACTACATAAATTAGAATATTTTAACATCAACTATTCTAAAAAATTAAGGATTTGACAGCCTGTAGCACAACTCCAAGTCAATGTGGTGATACTTGGGGTAGGTTTATGTTCAGCTGTGGCCTTCCTGCGGCTAAAGAGAGAAAGAGTGAGGGAAAAAAAGAAAGAGAGCGTAACGGTAAACGAAAGAACATTTTAAAACTTACATTGTAAGTTCAACCTCTGAAGCTTGATTCCATTTTGAATAACTAAATGGTATTAATGAAAATAGTTTTCCTAGTAATCCTTCTGATTCAAAACTAATATATTAAAAGTCAAATTCTGTCAAACATGTTTGTGCCCTTAAATTTTATTACTAAAACAAGTACAACTTATATTTGAAAACGAAATTGTTTCATATTGTTTGCGAGACGAGTTTTAATTACTTGACAAAGTAAATTAAAAATAAAATTGAGATCAAAGACTTGGTTCAGGCTTTGTATTAATTTAGGGAAATTATGAGAAATGTCAATTATTTCATTGTTGCGTATCTAATTCACATTATTTTCTTTAAAGGTAAGTGGATTTTCTCATAAAAATATAATTAACCGCATATTTTTTATTTGTGCTAATGTAATTCCATAATACATTGTCTTTAAAGAATATTGCAGGAGTTGAATATTATAGACATCCGGATAGGACGAAAAGATTTACTGTGTATTTGATAACACTTTCTTCTACTTTGATAAATCAATATGTATCAGGTAACGTATAATGATTCGGCTTTCCAGCACATGTTTCAAATCACAGATACAAATGCCTTAACCGAAACATTTTTAATAAATATTATAATTATAAAATGTTGGTGGCATAGACGTATTAAAACCGCGAATCGAATTGAAGGAATCTGTATAATTGACCCTAAATTTATATAACACAAAATAGGGCTAGGGGAATCAAAATGATTGATACCAACAATTCTGCTTTGTACGCCACACCACAAGTCTACACTTTGAACTTTGTAGAGCATAAATAACGGGGCTTGGAAACAAGGCCCAAGCCTCCTTTGAGATGCCCTGAGGCTAGCTGCTCTCCTATTTTTCATGCAACTACAGGGAACCCAAAAGGAAATGTTATGATTTGTGAATAATTACTTCCTTTTTACGTAAATTTGGGGTACCAATTTAGATCAATTTAAATAAAGAAAGCTTGCGGGAAATATGCATACTTATATCATTTCATCATTTACTTAAAGGAGTTATTAACACAGAAGATTTGGACGGTTTGGCTACTGAATGAAGAGGGGTGAAGATAAGTGGAGTTAATGGTAATGGTAATCGCTAGGGACACCAATTTAAATAAATGTATGTGAAGAATAAAGATTATATAAATAGCAAAGTTTACTTCAAGTAGTTGCTAAGAGATGTATACTGGGATAGTGTGGCTAGCAAAAAAAGAAAGGTGAAGATAATAAGTGGAGTTAAAGATAATGGTATCCGCTTGGGATACCAATTTATCTTAATCTATGTGAAGAAAGACACTTATTTGAACGCATACACATACGTAAAGTAGTTACTAAGATAGAAACGTATTCTGTCGTGGTTAGGATTGTGAGAGACTCTTTTTAACAGCTCTTTAGATGCCAAGGGTCACCTTAGTGAAATTAAAATATTGAAATCACTTTTTATTTCATTTCTAAATCAGAAGCATTCTCAGCTTTCTACTAGATTATGAACTTGAAAAATATGATTGTAGAAGTAAAATCACTGTATTCAATTTTCGACCTATAGTATTTGATGCAAATTTATTACGTTCACCCATACTACGCGAATATATTATACCAGAAATATACGTCTAGATTCTAGAATTTTATAATATAATATTGACAAAGACTTTTGGCGTGTAGAGAGAGCAAAGTCTATTGATTGTCGATAACTAGAATGCATAAAATCTTTGATATTTATCTACCCATTATGAAAATAGGCTCTATGTAATAAAAACGGAAGCGGAGGATGGAAGCAAAAATATTATTTACACAGTAACTTCTATTGAAGTGTTAAATATCACATATCACAATAAAAATGTAGTATATTTACAGAATAAGCAGTGTTTGAACTAGATAAAGATTTTTGCAAATGGAGGTCGACAATGTAATATAACTGGGGAGACGACGTCAGTAACTTCCAAAATTAGTGCACCCTCATATGGCCTACTTCCACTAAAATGCTTTCACTGAGTTAAAAAGCAAGATAGTAAGTGTCCCGTACTTGACTACATTAAAAGCTAACCCATCACGTGTCTGAACACTGCTCTTAAGGATTTTAAATGTTAATTTACTTTGAGAATGTAAGTAAATTTATTTAAAAGGACTGTTTTTTTATGAAACATTTTTTTTTTCAGTTTTCTAGCATTTTATTAATAAGTTAAGTATTCAGCCTGACTTTGCTCGGATGCAATTTCTACAACACGCTAATTATCAGCAGGTTTCTAATTTAAATAAGAATCATATTTCCCATATTATATATTTTATTTTTCTGCTCGTCAGGATCTATAATATTATCTATCTCAGTGTGAAATACAAAAAAAAAATCTGCCTAATAAATAGTTCTGAAGTTCGGAGTACTCATAGAAGAAACAAACCTCAATTTTATTATATTAGTAGAGTTGAAGTAGAAGTTTATTTGCAGATTGAACAATGAGTGAGGTTACAGATTCGAGCTGCATCTCTTTGCCTTTTAAAATTGACGTCTACTCATCAATTATTTATCGGTTACTTCGACTGCGAAGGTAAGGTACTTCGAAAACGGATTGAGTGGCCGAAAAGGCTTGGATATACGTACTGCATCATTAACCAATTCCTAAATAAAAATGGTGTACAAGAAAACCACGCCAATAATTACATTACTTTTAACGATATATTTAAAAGATAAAGCTATAAATAACGAGTAATTGACCTGGGAGCCTGTAGCCGATACTCGGCCGTAAAATTATCCCCACTGCCAAAACCTTAAGCAATTTCTTAAGGCGCACTCGTAAAGCTGTTGTAAAACAATTGGGAGAACTGTACACGAGGAATAAAGAAATAAAATGTTTAATATTGTTCTGTGTGCGAGTGAACTCGAGACTGAACTATAAACGTTGATTTTTATGCAAGAAATAAAATGATGGATCTATATTTCCCAGCATTATGAGGGATTGTTGACTAAGTTATCATATTTTTATACTGAAACAGTAAAGTAAGTAATTTTTAGTGCGGTGACGTCGGAGTAAGGAAATGATTATTATTATTTACAAAAGTTTAGAGAAACCAATATCTTCAGTACGACTAAGATAATCCTTAGAAGTGTTTTAAATTCGTTTGAAGCATATAATGATCTGAGTATTATAATAGCAAATGTAGTACCCACATACCTATATCTTAAAATGGACTAATAGAGACACCAAGAATGAAACATCAAAGTTATTCGATGTACAGAACAACACCGCAGTTCAAGAGAAATGAATGTCATTACTAAAAAGGATGTTTAGTTCATTCTTGAAATTTCATTTGTTTCTTAGCGAATCGGTCTCAGTTGCTCACAAACATTCGTACTGAAATTAACTCGATATGGCACGTAAAACGACTTTCTCGCTCTTGATGTCTTTGCTGCTCCACGAAATCGTATTGGTGAGTGGTCCTTTTATTTAGTTATCTGATAAAATAATGAGCACCAATATGTAGTTGAAAATATGAATAGGAATTAATAATTGCTTAGCGAAGTCATGGAATTTTATTGCTCCGACAAAGGAATAAAAGCATGCTCGTGCTCGTATAAAAAGATGCCTCAGGGTTACTTAATTAAATATCAAAGATTTGATTTATTAGAGTTCAAAAGTTTTGTAGGAATCCTCACGATATTTCTAAATGTAAGGGACAGTTTTCAACAGAAAAAGCCCATTATTGTAATGATGTCCCCAAGTTAAACATTTTCAAAATGAATATCAATTTTCGTGTTGGCAAAATAAAGAGCATCAATTAATTGCCTCGTTTTTAAATAAATGAATCGATTAAATGAGCGATTTCATCTTGTGATCAATTTAATAATTAATTAAGAGTCATACCAAAACGATAATTATAATGTGAATTCATTATAATCATTGTTGTCGTCGTCGATTTCACAAATTTTTGTAAAAAACAGCAATTTAATATTTGCTGTAACCAGTTCGGTTAGAACGTTTAATGGATTTATTTTCTACGTTAAACATTTTCAAATCGATTATTATTAGTAGCTTATTTATGTTCAACCAATAACGGTGCGGAACAACGGTAATCAATTCTACGTGAGCGTATTTGGAAATAAAATATTGTTGGAATCATATTATTATATCTAGTTATTCACACATCTGGCAGCCGTGTTTGCTAACAACTACCGTGAACTGTGTTGCAAGGAACTATTCATACTAACAATATGATGTAGCTTGTTTTCGAGTTATTTTTTTTATTGTCGTAAGTTACTTAACGTACCCGTTGATGAGTTCGGTGTAGTACAGAATTATTACCACGCATTTCAAACTGAAATATAACAGAAATCAGTCTCGAAAAACGACGCTCTATCCTAAATCACCGAGTCGAGTTTCACATCTACGATTAATACCCCGATGTATATATCCATCCTAACCAGGAAAACTCTAATGCCTTTTATCATTTTTAAACTCCATTGACCCAATCAAAACATCCAAGCGTAGTCTCCAGGGCCGAGTCTTTAGGGCGCTTCTGAGCCGTAACCAAATATTATTCTAGCTAGAGCACTAACCGCGCTCGCTAATACGCCCGTCGAAGCTATAAAAGCCACTAGAAGCTAACAGCATACGTCCATTCGTAAAACAGCGTTAGAAGTAACTTCTTGACACTAGTTTTAATATGGAATAAGTGGTACGTTCGCTAAGAGGCTCTTTCTGACATTGCCAGTGCCTATTAATTGTGTAAATAAAGTACAGGAAACTTGTTACTTGTGGTACAACATTTCTGTTCATACTATTTAATTTTCTGTTTACATAATACTCTTTGTCCGAGATTTGTCTATCCTTCTGTTTCTTTCTATCTTTCCTCTTCAATTCATTTTGTCACCCGCTTTGCTACAGAGAGATGTGGACAATAATTTATTTCCATCTATTCATCTTACTGGGTTTATTTTGTTGTGGGACAAAACTACATTCACTTTCCTGGAAATTTGTAGAACTTAAACGCACAGTTTTATTAAAATACACGCCACTTTCGATGATGGCGCATAATATGTGTTGCAATGGATGGTCTGTTAAAAGGTCGGCTGATACCACTGCCACACATCTATGCTGTCATGTTTCATTCGGTTACTGTAATTGCCGAAGCGTCAGTTATCCTTGCTCATTGTCCTCTTTTATTTTTCAATTTCCAATGCCATCATATCCTAGGTATTAACTAGTATTGAGTAAGTCAGTTCGCCATTCTAATAAAAAAATACTTAATTTCAGATAAACTCCACAACCTACGACAAGAAAACCTTAGATGGAATGGTTCTCAAGACATTATGGACTAAAGTATACACGGGATATGATCCTAAAGTTAAGGAACAGGCCATCGCTACGTTAAGAAAAAACGGCGATTATGATAAATTAATCAATCAACTATTGAAAGTGAGAAAGGAAAAGGTACAGCGTATACTTAATTTGTTAGCCGAAATTATCATTGCTTATGTGAGTTAGGATTGATCCAATAAAATATTCATACAATTTTTGGTGTATTATTTCTGCATGGTGATAGGCTCGTGCCTTATCTTTAGACAGATATAAGTTCAAAGCCCTGATGTTGACGCTAGTAGCATCACAGCTTCTATTCGGTAGGTATCAAAGTATTTAGTGACGCTTTAAATATTTTGCGATTCTAATAACTATATGTATTAACAACTAGACACCAATGCTTTTTACGAAATACATAAAGGAAATCATTGCAAAAATAAACGTGTAACCGTGTGAGTAAGTAAATAATATTTATTTTCGATCATTTTGTTTTTTTTTTTTTTTATTTATAAAATTCCCAGTAATTCAACAACAATTATTATTACCAAACGTGCAATTTTTTGTCCATTTTTCATTTAAATATTATTTGAAAGCCTGTGAAACTTGGTCAGCAGCATGCAATTTTTATATACAGGTATGTATCACCTGTCATAGTCTACGGATAATGCATCGGTCAATAGACCAATTTACTCCACTTTGTTTGTCCCGGTAATAATTATATATCAGTCACAAGAAGTAAATTTAAATTAAGGGTACTATTGTAATGAATTATTCTGAAACCTTTCTGAGTACTACTTACATAAATGATTAAAAAGGACAACGAAAAATAAAGACTGATTTTCGACATATCCACAAACAAACAAATGAACACAGCTCGAACAGAAAACACCATTTCTTCGAGATTAAAAGCGAAATTAACGATGTGGAGGTATACAGTCACATTGCCAGTTAAAAACGGTCATTAGAAAGAAAAAAAATCCCGACACTCGAAAAATAACTTCAACGTGCGGGTGGTATGCAGTGAGGCCGAAAAACGAAAACAGCTAACGAGGTGGGGCTCTCTCGTCATTCGTCATTGTTAAGCCACTCTAAACAACTATTTGTCCACTGACCTCGAGTCTAAAGGATCATTAATAGGAATTCCCAATTATTTTATGCATCAAGTTGCCTTGTAAAAAATAGGTAAGTAACAATTCTCTGTCTTACTCAGTGAGATTTCGTGAGTGAGGGATTCGTTAAGTTTTACTGAGATTACTGGTGCTCTTAGTTTTTTATTGCGCCGGCTAGTCAATGTTATGTAACATGTCTTATTTTAAGGTTACTTTTTATAAACTGATGATTAATGAACGCATTTCAATGAATAATTGTTTAGTTGTCGCCATTTTACTTAGGTTGATTTAAAATATACAAAAGCTAACACGGGAAACGAGATATTTCTGGTATGAAGATTATACAAGAAATCTCTGTACCTGATCGAAGGTATTATATAACAAAAGAAATATGTTTCTCTAAATAAATCTCAAATAGGTAACAAATATGATTCCACATTTTTTCCCTTTGAAAGCTCTAGATCCCTACAAGGTGAAATCAGTAAATATCTTGGAAGCGTCACACAAATCTGATGTAATGGCCGCCGACTAATATTATCTCTGGATTCAGCCTGGAGTGGCCAATAACTCTTGAGACTAGAATTCATATATTATGACAGTGTCATGATTCCTTAAACTAAGTGTCCTAGCGAATTGAGTGTCGGTAATAATGTATGCCTTAACATAATGACACTCCAATTGAGGCATATTGTTGTATTAATGTACATTTAAATGAGAAAATACAAACCCTGAATCATGTTTCATCAAATTAAAAAGCACTATTGTTAGTCTCCTAATGATTCAAGCCCCTTTTTAAAATTTTATTAAACTCTTGTCATGCTTTCTAAGATAGAGCAATATTGAAATAAAACTATTTTATACGGATTTTATCGCGATTTGGTTAAATTTATACATTTTTTAACTTCCCGACGTTTAGACGACGACCACGAAAGCTGTAAAGTAATCGAAACGTCGGGAAGTTAAAAAATGTAAAAATTAAACCAAATCGCGATAAAATCCGTATAAAATAGTTTTATTTCAATGTGTAACATTCGCGTAAATCTAAGAAACCATAGAGCAAGATGTTTTTTTTGCGCAACGAACAATCACGCACTTTTAATACCTTTGAAAACGAAAAGAATGGAAAACCTTTTAGTGACCATTGTCTGGACTAGACAGTGTGTCATAGATATTTTCTTTCTATGCACTGTCTGCATCTGCATTCAAGATAATACAAACAATAGTTAAGAGGATATGGAATTATTTTCTGGGGCAACTCAACGGACAAGGAAATAGTATTTAAAGCCCAAAAGAGATGCATTAGGACCATGTTTATGTTAAAATCAACAGATACATGCAAACCCTTTTTATAAACCATAAAATATTAAACGTACCCTGTATTTATATTTTAGAAGTTATTATGTTTACAAAAAATAATCAGACGCAACAGACGCGATAACTCTATGCTAAGCTTGTGTAGCTCAAAAACGGCGCTAATGCATAAAAGTATTTTCTGCATGGCACCTATGATATTTAATAAGTTACCTAAAAGTTGGAGGGAGCAGGATACTCATACTTTAAAAAGAAACCTTAAATTCCTTTTAGAAAAACGAGCATATTACTGTATCGAAGATTTTTAAATGATAAATTTTAGCAAACTATTGTAATTAATATTGAAATAAGTATAATTTTGAATTTGTTAATAGGTTAAGTATAATAAGTAGGTAAAAACGATGATAACGTTATGATATATTATTTGTTAATTAAGTTTTAAATAAGATTATTTATATATATTCATCGTAAGTAATTTAGATAAGTTTTAAATATTTGTACGCCATTAAGGCCAAACGGGACAAATCCGCTTTTTCATATTTGAACACCTTGCATGCTCTGTATGTATACTCATGTTTGACAAATAAAGATTTTGAATTTGAATTTGAATTTGAATTTTAGGATTAGACGTGAAATGTAATCCTGATTGACTTATAGATAACACTAATCCTGAGTAAAATATGTAAAAATATAAAAATTATCCCGTTGCAATATAAATCATATTTGGTGATGACCTCTAACTTTTCGGAGTCAGGTGTGTATTGATAGTCAATCATCACGCACTGTAACAGTGAAAGAAAACATGCATACCATAGCGATTTGTAATACCTAATTTCTATGGTATATAAAGTCCGCCATCCCGCATTAGGTCAGCGTGGTGGACTATATGGCCTAATCCCTCTCAATCATACTCTCGATTGTAGAGGAGGCTCGTGGCTGTAAGTGGGACAAATACAGGCTGATACAGTCCTGTACAGGTGATCATAAATTAATAATATTTGATGAAGGGACTTCTGATACGACGCCTTTTAAGTGACTCCCAAAAAAGTCACCATGTCGCCGAAACTTTGTTTCATTGCAAATACTAAACGAAATTTAATGAACTCGCATACCCTCTATCGATATTCAGAATATCCGTAAACCCGTGAAGCGATAACGTTTGTGCTCTAAAAACGTCTGGCTTGATGATAACTCCGACACCTCCATAGCACTGCACTTGGCAACCAGCGACGAGAGGTCTCAAGTGGCGGACATAGCGTTCAGCAACGAATAAATGTGCATGCGTTTCCCGTCCATGCTAATAGTCACTGAACACTGCAACTTGGCGTAATATATGCGATACGCTTTTGTTTATCTCATACCATATTTCCCTCGGGAGGGTGGACAAAGACTCACCAATATATATCAGGGACGATTTGGGACACGATATTTTTAAGACACGTCGTCTCTTGCCGAAAAGTAGTCGAGGTGCTTTGGCTCCAATTGCATCTCGTAACAATAGAGGAGTGGGGTATATTGCAGTGTGAATTATATGTAATGTGAAATTTATTCTTGCAAGCTTTGCAAAGACACAATTTTTTATAGATATTTATTAACGTTAATGAAGAGGACTTGATGATAATGTACTCGGTTTAGTTATAATATAATTAGCAGTTAAATTTATTATCAAGCCTTCCAAAAATATATTTAACTATAGTAGTTAGTACCTAAATACAATCGTAAATTAATATATTTATAATAATAATTAACTCTTTATTATACGACCACAAAATCATATTAAAAAATAAACAAAACAAAAAGGATAAAATAGACAAAAAAATCGTAAATTAATATATTGTTAAGTACGTAGTTACAAACCAGAAACTATATAACTGTACAATATTTCTTCATATAGCTTCATATTATAGCTACTACTGGTTTATTCTATATCCACGAAATATTGTAATAGTTCGCATAATTTCGTATTCAGATGAGAATGTGGCTTCAAGTCATGGCGGTGGAGGAGCATTTAGTGAATGTTACGAGTATAACAACCACAGCTACTAAAACGCATTCAAAATTAGTTGCAAGAAGCTTATTTAGCTTCCCTTTAGTGTCGTATTTTACTTACTTTTGTAAAATGAAAATAGAGGTAACATAAGTGTACTTTTAAAATCGTGCTTCTCTTTGTTGGTTTTGTCAAAGAAAATAAATATATATCATGTACCTATTTAAACAGCGTTTTGAAATAATGCTTTGTTCGGTATCCTAGCCAGGAATTTGGGTGTTATTCAATTATGTAATGTTAACTCTTACACTTTGACCACATAGAAAAAGCCGTGAACAGCTAGTCAAAAATACGATGGCAGTTTAATTTCGATATTATAATGGAAGTTTTCTTTGAGTTTCTTAAACCAATTCACAGTAATAAAACTAACAGTTTCTTACATTTACGCGAATGTTACACACATTGAAATAAAACATTTTTTACGGTTTTATCAGGAATTTGGCGACGTCGGTACGTTACATACAGCTTACATACAATCCTTACTATTTCGAGAGGGTAATTAATTAATAAAGATTTTATTAATCAATTGGTTTTCCCAATCTGTGTTCCCAATAAAAACATTATTTTGTTAGTAGTGCAATATTGGTTAAAAACAAGCACCAATCGTTAGTACGTACGGATGCTTACCATAATAATATCGTCCCGAATTTGCCTTTGTGAGATATAACTAGCGTACTAAGCATTAAATAAAATCATTTTACTCTTGCAGATAGTTCTCTATTCAATATTTCCTTTGTTGGTGCGCTCAGTACTCGTTATTTATAAAAATGAGTAGCATGCAAATACAAGCGATAGGAGCGCCTGCGTTCATGTCTACTTTTACATTGTATCCTTAACGCGGCATGTTCTTTTTATTATGCATGCTCAAAATCATATTATTACGTTAAGCAATCACTTTTTTTTATCGCGATGAATGGCGATATCATCATGCCATTCACTTGATGGTAAATGATACGACCACTCAGGGCTCACGAAACAACACCATGAATTACAAGGCAATGCTTGGCATTCCACTGCGCTCGCCACCTTGAGACATAAGATGTTAAGTCTCGTTATGTATAGTAGTTACTCTGGCTACAATGTTCTTCAAACCGAAATACAACAGTACATTTACAATGCTGTTTGGCGGGAGAATTAGACATTGGTGGTACGGTGGTAACTACCCAGGCGGCCGCTTATATATTATGAGAGATCTACCACCAGTAAGTTTTCCTGTTACCACCAGTAATTTACTTGCATTGCGAGATTATATTTATCAACGCGCTTTTTTTAATAATTTGTACTTTCATGTCCGTAATTTTTCACAAGCGTCGTATTTATTTTTGTTATGTAGCATTCCATAACAGTGATAAATATAAATAAAATCGGCATCCGGACTTGTAAACTAAATTCAAAGTTCACGGAATAGTCTCAAACCAAGTACCATATTAATTCTACTAACACTTTAGCGGACTGAAGTGTCGATATTGGCCCGATTCTGGCATCAACAACTTCTCATGTGAATATTTCGTACAATACAACATCACAATAAATAGGATATGTGCAAACGAAATTACACAGCGGAAGGTGACTATGACCCGGGAAATAGTCTTAAATCTTATTATCCCATACAAGTGTCCTTAATTTCCCAAACATCCCAACGAACCGGGGGACGAATGGCTTATAACTATTTGAAACAGTTATGTTTACTAAAGTCGATGTTACAAGTTTAATGTATTTGCAAGGCAAAATGAGCGTCAAAGAAGAAAAACTAGAACCTCAAAATGTTGGAAGAATTAATTCCACAATTTGAACAATTTGCGCGATGAGCTTGTTTGTTTTGGCTGTGAGAATTTATTTAAATGAGCAAATAGACAATTCAATATAATTTTACTACGGTGAGATGTCAAACCCGTTTCTTGTTTGTTACTTGTGATTTGTGAATGATGTCGTATTATTATTATTTTTAAACAGCAGCATGTAATGGCTATGGTTGGGATTATATAGGAACCTTTTTCACTCGTCGCATCATCCACCCAAGTGGCACCACTGCTGACCGTGTGTCTTTTCAACAATTAATATGTGTTAAACTATGCCTTTTGTATCATAATTATCTCTCATTTGAATTCTTTCTTCTGCTATGATAGGCTTACTATGATTAAGATATATAAAATACATTCAATACTTGATAGGTAATTACTTATTGTTGAAAAATACGCCTGGTTCAGTATATAAGGTATAAGAAAATAATTGCCTTGAAATCTAGTCAGACAGAAATAATTTCCGGCGACAAGGCTTGCCATTGTACAATCATTTAAATGTATGTTATTCTTGTAATTTCCATCAATGCGTGCAATAAAAAGCTTAAAAAACCCGAATCTTGAATTCGATTGGACCCTCCTAAAACAAGTATGTAATACTACATTTCATTAACACGTGGATTTATGTATAGTATCAATATGCGGGAATACATGGTATACATGGTGCGAAGAACTGGTCGCCGATATAGCTGAAAAGCTTCCGAGTAGAACCCACTTTCTGAAAACCATAATGTCCATCTGAACTAAGAATGTGTCAGGCGTTATGATAAAGAGCGCAGAAGCACGCTGTTAGCAGACTTATCTCAATTAGTTGCTCTGAAAATATTTTGTGGTGACTATTGCTTAGCAGCAATGATGGTTATGGTCCAAATACAAGAATGAAATATTCCGTAACTTACAATTCAAAATACGAAAATATATTAAAGGCATAAAAAAATATTGACATACGCGCATTTCTGTTTTTGAATAACAAATTATTGGAATACATCGGCGGTGTTTCCTCTAGAGACAACCGCTGGCCAGATGCCTCGCAGCAATCCCAAGTAGATTGCTATAAACATGAAACATTTTTAGATTTTGTTCAAACTTTTAATGTATTATGTTTGTAATTGTACGCGGTGACCCACCTGAGCCCGATGCCAATTCAAGTCGTCTTGGTTTTGTAGTATGTCTGTTGCGCCTTGAGTTTGGAAAATGTATATTTAATATTCTATTTTATGAGATTTCTTGTTAGACTTAAAGCATACCCCAGCATGCAGTTGGTCTTTTTATATATATTTATAAAAACATTCCTGAGCACTTAACAAATATAATATTGGGTAGAATATAAAAAGAGAGAGGAGAACTTAAAAATATACACTTTACACCCTGCAAAGTGTGCATGTATTAGAAAGTATTTAAAACGACACAACATACATATTTAAACTCACGCCTTTTTCCCAGAAGAGGTAGGCAGAAGTGTCACCGGACACCCACATTTCACCTTGAATGTTCCGTCCCACAGTGTGGGGGCTCGCCACATCGAGCATTAATTCCTGACTCCGGGCCGACAATGAATAGAAAAATTCAATATCACATTGCCCGACCCGGGATTTGAACCCGAGACCTCAGCTTTAGTAGTTGTACTACGGTCCGCCGTAGTTCAACTACACCACCGAGGCAGTCGAAGCGACATTATTCGACATGAAACTAAACATGGCACACAAAACGCATTGAAACAGATTTATACAGTTGTTGAAATACCGTAGTTTTTGTCCGAAGTCAAATACAAAGCTGGCTTAAAAAACCAGTACCTATACAGTACAATAGTTTAAACTCATGAATGTATGAAGCGCCGCAGTTTGCTGTGCTCCATGCATGCTAAGCGCAGGAGTTTTTACTCAACGCCATATACGAGCAATTGTTTTGTATATAGGTCACTGGGAATGTTATTTACATGAATAATATAATAATCATCATGAGCCATAGGATTTATACTGTTTAATATGCAGTTTAGGTATTGGCCTATCCAATGATACAGGGAGACTTGTTGTAAACAAAGTGCAACGAGTTATGACTTCATCATTATGTTATGTTAAAGAGTGCTTCTAAAGATTAACAATACGGTGTCCACCTACGTCCTACGATCTTCAGCCACCGATAACGTTGTTGTCCAATTATTGGGCATATAAATACTTTAAGATTATAATATTATGAAAACAAATCTCAAACAGTGCGTTAAATTTATTTTATAAAATTACATTTTTGTTCCAAATATCGCCACACCCCAATAGATTTAAAATGATCTGTAAATAACCGAACATCACATTATAACATGTCGGAAATATCTGTGAACCTAGCTGGAATGCGGTTCACATTTCATTTTTTTGTGTTCCCCTATCTACTATATTATTTTACATTAAAAACGTTTTGACATGGATGCGAATTCTATTTTTTATTCGTTTTTCTATGTTAATACAATTTGTTTAACCCATATTTTGAATTTGGTGAATTTATGTTCCAATGTTGGGGTAGACGTGTTCTCGAGTGGAGACCGCGCCTCAGCAAACGTAGAGTATGACGCCCTCCAGCCAGGTGGAGCGACGATATTCGTGGGGTGGCTGGTAGCGGTTGGCGACGATGGGCTGAAGATCAAGCCCAGTGGCGTGCTATGGGAGAGGCCTATGTCCAGCAGTGGACGCAGAAGGGCTGATGATGATGATGAATGTTCCAATGACATTAATTATTCAGGTCCACAGATATTTCCGACGTGTAATACTTAAAAATTTTAACATTGTATTGGTGTACAGAAAAATAAAATGTTATTTAAAAATAGAATACAGAATTTAAAAATAAAATTAATTAAAACTTTAACGGCCGGTTCTCGCCAAGGAGGTCGGCGAACGCAACAAGTTCTTAAGTGACACGTACTTCTAATGTAAAATGGTAATTGCGCGGAAAATGTCAAAGTAGTGCCATAAACAACTGCAGTTCGGCAATAGCGGGACGCTGATAGCAGCAATTATGAAAACAATGTTAAAGTTCTTAAGCACCTACGTCGAAGCTGCAATATTACTATTGTGGTCTAGTTACAGATACAATTTATGCGAGTTGAAGTCACATACGATTTTCTTACTTTAATATAGTAACTTAGTTTTTATCGCCAAGATGCTTATAGTAAGGTTATGTGGTATTCAACAACTTATCTTCTGTACAGACTGTGTGTACTGTTAAATTATTATGTTTTCTGCATTATTTTGTAGTAAATTACTATAATGTTTACTTTACTTTAACATAAAACAAAATAATTATGGCCGTACAAAACAATATTAATTGACAATTAATGGCACAATTTTATTTCCCACTAGGAGGAAAAATACTTACAATTACCTAATCCTCTAAAATTAAAATAATTTATTATCTTAACCATTCTCGATTTCAAACCGTTGTAATATTAAAAAAAAAGAAATCTAGAGCTAAAGTTCCAGAGTAGGTTTCCTCACTTTCAGATAATAATCCCCGTGGCAATAAAGCGCATTGTCGCCAAACAACTGAAAGAGTTAGCTTGCATTCTTTTGATCTTAGATGGAATGTTCTATTTGCTTGGGTCGGTGTTTGCGTAGCGGTCAAGAAGTGTTTATTCTGTAGTGTCAGTATTTGGAACGGAGGCTGTTTGCTTCTTAAATATAACGAGTTCGACGCTTATCGAGGGATTTCTCGGCGCTATTACGGTCAGTTGTCGGCTGCGGAAAGGGAATTGGTGAGTTTGTATGGGATTTAGCCTCGACAGGTGTGTTCTTTCCACATGAGGTGCATTTTAGATATTTTACACCTAAAATAATCAACAGATATGATAAGTTAGCCGAATTGATACCTTTGAGCAATTAAAATATATTTAACAAGATATATAGGTAAATCCACCAATTATGCATTTTTTTTTTCATTTTATTTAATTACTTTTACAGTCGTGTATATTAATACATTCTATAGATTCACAACTAACCTATTACTGTTTTATCACATTAAAATTTTAAATAATTAAGTAAACGATTTTCGATTACAAACTAGATAAACAATTAAGCCGTTTAAATACATTATGAAATCAAATTAATTACAATCCAGTACATTATTGGTACTTGGTTGTTTTTCTGTCCTTTTTAATTACTGCCTTCGGTTTTCTTCTGCTGTTCATTCCAGTCCGATTCAAAGGTTGCCTGGAAGAGATCGCCGTTAGCGATAAGACTGCGATTTGGACAACATTTTTTTTGTGGAATATATTTTTGTAATTTGTTTGAGTTTAAGATACTACTGGATTTATATGCGTTTGAACATAAAATATAGATTTGTGAACAATGATGTATGTTGAGATGTATGACTTTGCACATTAAAAGCATAAATTCACATTTCAACTAGTAGGTACGTGTTGAGTCAAAGTGAAATAACCCTAGATATATCAATATTCACGTTAAATGTACATAATACAATGTTTTAATCGTAACCTCTCTCAATCATACTCTCGAGTAGACGAGGCCCATGCCCTGGAGTGGGACATATGTAGGCTGATACATAATGTAATTATTGTAATGGTCTACAATCTACATTAATTGTGCACTTAAAATTAACAGCAAATAATTTGGTACTGATTTACATATTTCAAATAACTTGTTGCATAACGTAATATCTACTTTAATTCACTGTGTAAATGACTTTAAATGAAATTAAGCCTAGTTAAGTATTTAAAAAGTAACATTCTAAAATCAACATTTAAATTCCTACAAAGTTATAAAGTGATTGCCCCAAAAAACACAACTATTAAAACCAGCGCTCCCGACCTTCTGTTTGTTTTGTAAAATCACAAAACCAATTTGAAGTTATGATAACGTTTTATATTTACCAAATTACCACAACTATACAATGAGGCCGCAACATAAATTCACATTGGACGCTTTTGGTCGTTAAGTGAAAAATAAACGAGAAAGTTTAATTAAAGAAACGCTTTGGCTCCAAAATGAATTTTCTCACGCCTTTTCTTGCTCAATTTGGCTGAAAGACTGTGGGGCCCATAAAAGAGCAATAAAAACATCGATTTTGCATAAGATTCTCACAGATGCGGTCTTCGGTCCGCGAGAAGAGGTACATATAACGAATATGGAGCAGTGTAGGTGTAGTAGTTTCAACTTTGTATACAGTAAATTTTATTGCTTGAAGTGAAAATATTTGATTTCAGTTTATGTGCGGCTTCGTTAAGTGCCGACAAAATGGCAAACAGCCGGCCGTGTCATTCGTCGGCATTTCACTATGCATTCACGGAAAGTTTAGTAACAACAAGTGTTGTTTTGGAATTTTCGTAGAGTTTATGCACTTTCATTTTGTTATTTTCTGTACTTAGCCAACACTCATTGATATAAAGCGAACGTTTTGGTGATATTTAGTCTTTCTAGCATTTGCAGCATTTAATTGATCATAATTAAAAAAGCGCTGTTCAAGGATATGCACAGGACTATAATATATTTTTTGGTTTACGACGAAATATTCTATGTTCGAAGTATGTAAACTGAAATGATTTAATTATTTATAAAATGGCAATGTTAAATCGCTAATTATAAAGTTGGAAAAAATGAAAACAAGTAACGTTTGTAATGAAGTAAATAAATTGTTTTGTACATACTTATGTATGCATACCAATTAAAAGTTCCTTGCGTTGATCGTCTTTATTATCAATAATTATTTGGAGTTATTTTAAATATTACTGTTTATGTCACGAAAAACGAAATTAAAATTACGTTAAAAATATCAAATTACAATAAAAGCCACAAAGCTACTCATATTTCAATGAAATTAAACGCAATAATTAAGGAGATGTGGTTTAGATAAGTATTCAGGCTAATTTCCGACTTCAACAAAAGTTGGAGACAGGAAAATGAATGAGACTGGAATAAACAAGTACAAAAAGATGCTTGCAGCGATAACTAGCAGATGTTGATATAAACTCTGGACAGATAGCAAGGGACAAATTAATAAAAAATGTACATGTACTAAAACGAGCCTGTAAATATAGAATAAATAATTAATAGTTACAGTCTTGTTGCAATGAAATAAATCTGAACAAAAAACAGTAAAACTGTGAAATTAGAATTAGAAATGATAGGCCTTGAAGAGTCGACAAAATATGTCACGAATAAATATGAACTTTCCAAAAAGGAAATAAGTGAACAAGTCTTAGTATTATTTGAGAGCCTCTGTGGCGTAGATGGTTAGACGCCGACTGTGACGTCAGGCCGCGGATTCAATCCCCGCATCGAAACAATTATTTGTGTGATCCACAGGTATTTGTTTCGGGTCTGGGTGTTTGTGAGACCGAAAAATCTCGAAGTTCCTGACACCCACGACACAACATAATTAACAGATAGGCGGCATTATAATATACGTACAGTAAAATTTAATTCCTTAACGAACAATGACACTTACAATTACTGTGATCGTTGTGTTAAATTATACTGAATATCCAAAAAAAATGCTTCACGGTAAACAATTTGGTTTCACGCGGGGTCGTTCCACCAGTGACGCTGGTGTGGAACCTACACATACATAATCCATCCCAATCACAATTTGTTCCCTGTGCAAGGACATATTTGAGCAGGATTATCTATTTATTATATGATTTTATTAAATGTATAGATTATATGTATAGATCATACTTATCTATTTATTTTATGATCATACTTACACACAGAAAATAACAATCAAAAATTTCTCGTTTACTTCCCAGTTTTTAAAAGCATATTACTTAAACCTTTGTGCATTCCGTGCAATCCCGCTCGGACGCATTCGGCTCGTCAAACATCGGCGGCATTCGGAGCTATTCGATTTCGCTTGGCTCGGCAGTGCCGATTCCTACCTGAAGCCGGAAGGCTGCTCCTATTCATATAGTTTATAATCGTATTACACATCGATGTAATACATTTTATTTGATCTATCGAGTGTTTTAGGCTTTTTAACAACTATAAATACTAGATTAGGTACCTCTACCTACTGCAATTCCTGTTTTCATCCTTTAAAATCGATTTAAAGATCGTCGTCTAATTCAAGTATTGTGTGTTTTTATTAATGCGGCAGTGATAACCTAATACTAAAATACCTGTTCGTCTGATGTTGCTGCAACATACTTTTCCTCTATTGTACTGGCCATCCTGTCATAGTATCATGTTATTGCCTACGGGAAACTATTCAATAAAAAAAATGCATTTCATATGCATTTTATTTTAATAAGGGTATGCGCAGATGATAAAAAGTGGACCACGACAAAATTTAATTTTTTACTAAATCAATGCAACGAAGACTTTTATGACTTTTACTTTCCATGGACATGCAAAAAGACTATCGACGACAAGGTACGGGCTTCCGTAAATAATTCTGACCGAAAGAATTGTAAAAGGAAAATTCTAACTTCACATCAGCTTTTTATTAGTTACTATCCTATTCAAGGCCCTTTTATACAACAAACTGGCTCCAACGTTGCTCATTTTACAAAATCAGTTTGAATTACCGTTTAATATTTGATCGTCACTAAATATTTAACAACATCAATAGAGCTATTAAGTGATTATAATTAATAGGAACTCCAATTCCAATAGCTAATTTATATCAAATAATGAATTAATTATTTAAAGAGCATTTGTCGGTGGTTAATTAACGTTGAAATTTTAAATAGAGATGTAAATTAGAATTTGTCATACTATGTTGGCGTGATAGGGAATTCTACGGTAAAATGAGATGATAGGTCGCGTATTAAAGATTGTACAGAGATATAATATTACGTACGTAGTTTCGTCTGTGTGTATAAATATTACATCTATACATATAATTAATTCATTCATTCATTCATCTATAATTCTATACATATAATTTCTACGGTATGTAAGTCCGCCAACCCGCACTAGGCCAGCGTGGTGGACTATATGGCCTAACCACTCTCAATCGATTCTCTCGATTGTAGAGTAGGCCCGTGCCCTGCAGTGGGACGTATATGGGCTGATATAGATATAGATATAGATATAATTAATTTGCAACCGATCCATATCGTTATAGAAGATTAATGAGAAAAACTAAATTGGACCCAAAACAATGACTTAGCATTTTTGCCAATTTCGCCTAAACTTGGTAGCTGACACCCTAGATTGACACATAGGCTAATTTTAATCCCGAAAAATGTAGTTTTCCCGTGGGATTAGCTAGGAATTGAAATGTCATTGTTAGTTTCTTAGACTCGAAACGGATAGAATGGGACAGAATGAGACTGGAGAGAGCGGGATATTATGGAATGGGATGGGATGGGATGGGACGAAAAAAGCAGTACAGAGGACGGCATTCAGTTTGAATACAAATAAAACGATACGGAAAATAATAATATTATGTTCTTAATGTGGACTGGACCCAGAAGTATCTGCACCCGGGCGGCGCCGGGCCGGCCCTTAGTTATTATACAGGGTATATCAAGACCGCGACCTAAAACGAAGCTGGGTGGTAGTTTTAGTGGTTACAGACACAATGCAACTAAAAATTTTGCAAAAACAGTGACGGATTTTTTTTACAATATTTTAAAAATCATCGTGTTTGGGGGGAAAATACCTAGTTTTGGCAAAAAAAGTAATTTAAACCCTTACGTACCATTGCGTGTTTAAAAATTAAGCGGTGTAAGTCATAATTTTTGAAAAACTATGTATTTATCACTCAAATACGACGATAAGTAAAAAATAACAAAAAAAAATTGTCGATTTTTTTTGAGAAATTTTTACTTGCATTGCATTTGATATCACTAATACTACCACCTGGCTTCGTTTTCGGTCGCGGCCTTGATATACCCTGTATAAATTAAAAGTTAATATAATAGCATTAATTTAATAAGTGTCATAAGCAAATACCCACATAGCTAAGAAAAGTCATACATTTCAAATTTTTAATAGAAACCTTTCTAGCGATGCACTAAAAGCTACCGAACATTAGTTAAGATCGATAGTGCGGTTGACGCCTCGGCTTGGAAGTAATGGACCGTGATCGTGTTTAAAACTACATGCTCAAATATCTACACGTATATGCTGCATTAAACCGTCATTAGCTAAACCGCAGACAAAATTGAGTTCCACATAAAGCGACACTGCATAAAAGCCGCAAATAAGATAAGGGTATTAAAACTACAAATACTACTCGTAGTAATTCGACCATTATCGAGTAAACATCGTGTCTATCTGACCTTTGTTCTCAACCCTTGTCACGTGACCAGCGTGACTCGCCAAAACTCCAAACAAAATTGTCTGAAACCTTGTTCACTAATTTAACTCGCAGAACTAGTTTAATTTCATCCGACGCATTTCAATTTCCATCATCGGCTTGTTATTTTATATTTTTCCAACTAAGACCTTCCGACTGCGTCCCATCGGAAAAAAATATTTTAGATCGTTTATATTTCCCATACCCTCTCAAAACGCGTCGTTGAGAACATTCTCATCTCATATTGAAAGAAAACACTCGAAATGGAATAGAGCTCGGGGGGGTTGAGTTTAAGTGTCTTTAACTTTTGCAAGGGTCGAAAACAGCCAGCCCGGTCGAATAGACCGCACTCACATAAATCTCGCGGCAGACAGTAACACTGTGTAACCGGCATGTCTTCGCCGCTACCTACGTAGGTATCTCTCCAAACGATTATACGTGTAACAGAATTTCGCTGACAGGATAATCTCGACGCATTCTTCTATTTTTCGTTATTTTTTATTTTATTTTGTGTTATTCGATTTTACTTCGCGCTTATTAGACGCTGCACGTATTTTTTTCATGGCCTAGTATCAGGTTGACTTGCCAGTTTTTTTTTTCTTCAAACAAATTTCACCACTCCTTTCCAACTCTGCTATCCAATAATATACTAAAATCTGAATGTAGACTGTATTTTCATATTTTCTTTTATCTTGGTATCGTCAAGTTTTGTTAGATAATTTCAATACTTGGTAAACTAATAAGTGCTCCTGACGAAAATCCAAACCATTTGATGAATAGCAAGTCGGACTTTGAGGATAAACAACGAGCATGCAACGGAAGGTCAGGAGTTATTAAGACTCAAGCCATCTTACTAACTAAATGAAAGGCAATCGGTTTTTCTCGAAATAGTGTTACTGTTACTGTCAACCTGGGTAGAAGTGACGTAGGCATGGGTGGCGTTAGCCAAATGTATTATGGCTTTAATGCCGTATTCAGCATTGTGTTGTGTTGCATTAAGTTCAAACTCGCCTTACGGAACAAATTTAGATCAGATTAAAAGGAATACTGAGAAATTCTTACACATCAGCGCCGTAGCTCTGGATGCGGCATTAAGCTGAGCTGGATCCTTTTTGGCTTAGGAATATATTTCATTTTACTTGTTTTTTTTAATCCTCTTATTTTGTTTAGTAGATACTTATTGTTTAGTACATCTTATTGTAATTTTTTGGTATATTTTAATTTTTTTAAACTTGTTAGTTTTCATTTCTCTAAACCAAATAAGGGTTTTTATTACGCCATCTAACTAACCACAGCGTGGCTCTACCCCTATAAAAATTACCCGGACTAACAAAGTTAAAGAAATTCACTTGGGTACATACTTAATTTTTATGATTAAAGTACATAATTAAATACCACAGAGACCGTAAGCTTTATCTTAAAACAAATTGTCATTTTGCCGTATAAAGAATAATGCCAGGATACATTTTTAAATAAATAACAGCTGAAAACGTAACCGCTGGTATTTCGGAGCGCTCAAACTTGTTTAACTTAAAGCATTATTTTGTGTTAACTGTCCGTACTCGCAGCAATAACTTTATATATATAGTACATTATATCTTCATAAATGCAGCCGACATTCAGGGATACAGAGAGAACATAATGCACAATTATTGCCGCTTTAAGCAGGCTTGCTTAGGCTTACAAAGAGAGCGCAGTAATAATTGTAACATCTCGGGATATTTTTACTATTTTATGGCGCTTGGAAAACGAGGTTTGTACCGGTCTGTCTCGGCACAAAGACTGCTTTATTTAATTTGTATTGTGTATAGGCATTTATTTTATACCCCAAGGCGGATTTCTTATATCTTGAAGATATCCAGAAAAGGTTTCATTAAATATGATATCGTTTTATACGACAAAAATAATTGAATTGACGTATTTCCTTTTCGTTTAATAATTATTTTGGGCGTATTTCGGCAGTCTCCAGGCTTTTATTATCCGTTCGCGTAAGTAGTCGGCTTGTTCGATATTTAAAACGTGACAATCATGGTAAAATTTAACTCCAAGCTGCTTCTTATGAATGGAGACATGTAATAATAATATTACCACGTACCTTTCCCTGGAACTACCTTGCGCGTAGGTTGACGAAAAACATTTAAAATGAGGGTAGGCTAGAAATTTTGCCGAAATAGGCATAGCTATTGACGTGAACGACCTTAGGAATGGAGAAGGCGTTAAGAAAAATGCTTGGTCCCTCGGCGGCCGTTGGCTGTGACTGGGTAAAAGGAACCTGGCAATATTCTCTTTACTACACTTTTATAGAGCTCTTTATTCTTCAAACTGGTTGATTGGCGAAGTTATTCAGGAGAGACTCGAAACATAATATATGCTTTTCTAAGTATCCTCCAAAATTAGATAAAATATCGTCCTAATCTTTATTTAATGGGACTTTATATAATTCAGGCTGGAAATAAAAAAGCATTTTGCTACTTTTTGTCTGAATAATTCGATTTAATAGCAAGAAGGACTCGGTAATCCATTCAAGATACTCTTGTAAATTTCGTTACATTAGCATCACATAGATTCGGTGCTCAGAGTCTGTCATCGGCATGTAAAAATCTATAACAATTCATACAAATTATACAGGGTATATCAAGACCGTGACCGAAAACGAAGCCAGGTGGTAGTATTAGTGACTTTAGACACAAAGCAATGAAAAATTTCGTAAAAAAAATCGTCAACTTTTTTTGGTAATTTTTTACTTATCGTCGTATTTGGGAGATAAATACATAGTTTTCCTAAAATAATTATGTACACCTTTTTATTTTTTAAGACACAATGGTACGTTAGGGTTTAAATTACTATTTTCGCAATAACTAGGTATTTACTACCCAAAAACAATGATTTTCAAAAAATTGCAAAAAAAAAATCTGTCGCTTATTTTGCGAAATTTTTATTTGCATTGTGTCTGTAACCACTAAAACTACCACCCGGCTTAGTTTTCGGTCGCAGTCTTGATATACCCTGTATTTTTACTGTGATACGTACAGCTTTATACGTTCATGGTATGATACGTTGTGCTGAGTCAAAGCCCTTATTTTGTACCGCAAGGAATTCTTTATTTTTCAAATAACTACCACTCTTGCCAAAACAGTATAGTATGGTAAATAAGTGCAGCCCAGCACTGGTACATATTATACTAATAACAAACTGTTATTATTATATGTACTTATTCTATATTTATAATGTGAAAGCGGGTTATATTAAATGTTAAATACTTAATTTTAGACTTTAACGAGATGACGTCGACAGCATATAATCAACTTTAAAAAAATGAAGTATGGCGAAGAGATGTCGTAATAAATTTCATTAGTCGCAATTGTTATGCTGAAATGTAAAGCTACAGGTAATAGTAGCGTTGGCTGGTTCCAAAAATGGATTCACAAGAGCGAATTAATGTCAGGTTTTTGCATGATTTTCTCTTTACGGATTATATATGTCGGAGGAAGTGAACAGATACAGAGTTGATTACTGGTTGTACTATGCGAGATCATTTAATTATTTTAATATTTTTCTACGATTAAGTTCATTTTTAAATTGTAATTAATTTGCAGCGATATAGACGGAAATGTGTTAATTATTAATATACCGGAAGTGAGAATGTTAGTTTCTTACAAAAGTCTTATAAAACCTTAATATTATTTTATTTGGTTTAGTACATTTTTATATTGTACAACATCCCAGTAATTTATTTAAATTCATTGTATTATTTAACGTCCAATCAGAGCAGAGGATGGCCTCGAGCGGGGTCGAGGCGCCATCTTATTTTTCACCACATTTTATGGTAGTTGTGGTGTATAGAGTATTGAGTAGTAATACAAAGGAGGATCGATCGAGGTGGATCATTCTAGCACATTCTAGGCTAGGCTTCTGGTGAAGTAAGGCTGGTGTCGCGAACCCGCTGCTCTGTCATTACTGTCATTACCTATTTAATAATTTAAATCTAATTTGTTTGTGTCTATTGTAAAATAAAATCGTGTGAGACAGTGAATAGGTACTTTGTTTTGTGCTCGCATATAACCCACATGGCGCCCACTAGACCCGTGACCACTAATGATGTCGAGGATAATGGTGTTTCTCCGACATATATATAAAATAAGCTTAAGTATATACGGCTATATATAGACACACACAGGTGCCTAATACGTTAGCGTTAGCTTGATAAAATGTTAGAATTCAATTTATTATCAGAATAATTGCTGCTAATTCAAAATGGCAGCAACCGCAACCTACTTTATTCCGCACTTAAAATATTAATTTACTAGTCGCTTAAAACATATAAATTTTCTATTAAGAGACCCTTAAATACTTTAATGATATTATAAATATAGAGCCGTGGTTGTTGGCATTACGCGGCACCAACGTAAAGTTTGCTGACTGTTGTTACACACAAAAAGCATTAAAACTTGCACTGTGAAGAAGTAGGTTAGTTTTGCGCAATTGAGATCGCGACTTCCGCGCAACGTACTTATATGAACTGGCGCACAATTTTACTCATGTGGATTTCAAAATGAAACTGTTAAAATGTTTAAAACGGGAATTTTAAAATATTAAAAACGAAAGTTCAGCAGTGACCTAATAACCGTAATCTATAGAATATAGCTCGCCAACGAAGGTTTGTATTTGCAACTCATTATGCCACTTGCCGAAATATTATTTCAGGACGTGGATGTAGGTCGTTGTGAAAATCCTTGGAGGCCTACATTCAGGAGTGGAGTTTTTGTGGGTTAGTGTGATGATTATCAAAATTTTCGAGCGTTGAAACCACCCCTGAGTCCCCACAGACTAAGTTTGACATGCCAAATTCCTATTCGCAAAGACAGTGCTTTGATAGCTCTTTGTATATCACAGCTCAGATATCTCACCATAGCATGTCGGGTTATTGATCGAACACTATTAAGTCCTATCCCAGGGCACACCTCTGACTATTCGGAGTCATGTGTGTATTGATAGTCAATCACCACGCACTATAACGGTGAAGGAAAACATCGTGAGGAAACCTGTATACCATAGCAATATTTGTAATAATTTCTTAGTATATAACGTCCGCCAACCCGCACTAGGCAAGCGTGTTGGATTATATGGCCTAACCCCTCTCAGTCATACTCTCGATTGTAGAGAAGGCTCGTGCCCTGCAGTGGGACGTATATGGGCTCATACAAACAAACAACAATTAAATGTTAGTAGGATTTGGTTTCAGTTAATGTTAGCATCTCAACTCAACTCAACGTGTTTATGTGTGCGATTTTTAGTTGGCGGTAGAATAATCGCATCGGCCTGGATAGCGACCCTTCATACGATGAAAAACACATCACAGTGATATAATAAGTGTGCTGCGATTCGTTACTTTTCTGAGAATACATATAGCATATTAATGAGTAAACAAAAGTTTATACAATACAAGACTCATATAGCCAGATATGTCCTTACAGTATTCCAAAAAAATCTTATTAAAATGTATGCTTCAATGAAACACAATAGATCATCGATACATACAATTCATAATAAATAAGAGAATTCATGTGTTGAATCACTGGAAAAAAATACCTTAGTCCTAGGCACAAGATTTGTAGAGCCACTAGAGCTAAAAAGCGCGTAAGCATATTTAATCAAAATGTCTATCTATAAATTAATTATTCTTTGAAACACATTTTTTTCGGCTGCAATAAATAATATTCCCCTATAAAACGTTTCTTTTTTAATATGACCAATAACAAATAATGAGCTCTAAAACGAAGTGAGCAATATTCAGATATACACGCAAAATAAAATATTATCCAACTCACAGACAACTTCAATAGTTGCTGTTGCACGGCTGGTCTTTGAAGAGCCCTCCCATGCACGGATAGTCTCAAGTGTTTTGCTTTCTACCGATTATACTTAAGATTTAAAAGACGTCAGTGTTATATTTGAGACGCTCTCAATGTTCACTTGAAGTATCTTATTAGTTCTCAACTAGCAAATATAGAGAGGGAATAAAAATAATTGAACTTACATTTTTAATCTATTAATTAGCGTCTTCTTAGAAATTGTATTGTTTAGATTCCTTTATTAAGAGTGAAGTGAACAAGGATTCGTTTTTAACTTCGTTTAGTTTTGTATTAATTTATTAGAAGCTCAAAGAGAAGGCAGTCTCTCTTAGAAACTAGCCGACCTTAAGTGTGCTATGTAAAATCGTTGGGTGCCACTGTTGATTTTATTTTTATTTTATAATTTTTATACTTTTAAGGAAAGCTTACAGATAAATAACAAAGAATAGAATATCAACCATAAATTAAGAAAATCGCTTATTACAAGCTTCCACAAGACGCGTTCACTAAAACAAAAAATAAAGATATAAAAATAATTAAAAGAAAAAATGAAAAATTCCAAGAGAGAAATATAATACAAGTATACAATCCAAAGGCAATGGAATAGGAAGGTACATTGAGTGTCAATGGTGAGTATGGTCACTGTTAAGATTTTAATTATGCGATAACCTAGTATATTGATTTGGTTGCGTATTGTTAGTAAACAGTAAGATGATATTTTATTGTAATACTGCAAACAGACCATTTACGAGTGTGTTAAAGTAAACAATATTAACACAGCCTCCGTGGCGCAGTTGGTTAGATGCCGCCTGTGAAACGAGAGGCCGCGGGTTCGATCCCGCACCGAAACAAATATTTGTGTGATCCACAGGTATTTGTTTCGGGTCTGGGTGTTTGTGAGACTGAAAAGTCTCTCGTAGCTTCTGATACCCACGACACAAGACTCGATCTTAGTGTGGGGTTAGGACTATGTATGTGACTGTTGGGTGTATTTATTTATTTATTTAAAAGATAATTATTTTTCTCTAAGGGAATTGATAGTTATCTAAATTAATAGAACTAAAGTAGACATCCTTTGAGTACATTTGTTCAATGAGCACAAACTACCCAGTCTAATCAATTTATTGTTTTTACGGGTATTGTGTATAAACATTCACTCTAATTGAGCATTTTAACAATGTTAAATTAGAGTGAATGTTTCACGTTAGCTCATTACACGCAACATAAACTCAATAATTGATGTTTTTTTATGTTACAAATATTTACAAAAACAAATTCTAATGAAGATATTATATTATTTCGATGCAAAACAATTAAATTAATTAATACACCCAATAGTCACATAAAAGTCCTGAACACATTAAGATCGAGTTTTGAGCCGTGGGTATTAGATACTACGAGAGAATTCGATTTAACTAATACCTGAGGATCACACAAATATTGTCTCGGTGCGGGTTTTCTGGTCAATTAAAATTTAAAACATTACTTTATTTAGGCATTGAAATTACTATCTCAATCACTTAAAGATCCGTTCACAAGTGTAGTGAAAAGACTACAAATGACAAATAATATTAAGTTGGTGCTCGCTATCTTTCTCTACAGAATTACTAAAACTTTTTGTAGAACACGTCCATAGGACATGCTATACGCTTCTTTGATAGCATTCGTACAACTAACAAAGATGTCTAAAAGTTTAAAATATTATTAAAACTAAACTAACATAATATGAAAGTATGTTGTAAAAATAATACCGATAGCTCAAAATATGTTACAATTTAAAAGTAAAATATACTCTATATTAAAAGAATTTATTATCATAATTTTCACGTAGACAAATATGATTTTCACTTAATCATATTATATTTTAATTTAAATAATATGTTAAATAAGAAATTTAAATAATTGCAAATAAATTCTTTAATAATTTATTTACGATTCTGACGATTCCAAAATACCATTAGATGAACCTTCAAATAATAAATTGACAAACAGCTCGAAATTTATCCCCTCCCGTGTTTTATTTCAAGCATCCGTTTACTTAAGATATAGGGCGCACCAAAGAAACTGGGACAAGAAAAGAGTCATAAGTTTTTATTGCTTATGTTCCTGTATTATTTTAACTCGCTTTGCATCTTATGAACGTATAAAGTACTCTCTATTCTATTTGAAAATGTTAATATTGGTGGATAAAGTTTGAAACTTAGTTTTTTTATATTAGTATTAGTTTTTATTTTTGTTTTACAAAGCTGAGGTCTTGGGTCAAATCCTGGATCGGGCAATAAGCTATTGGATTTTTCTATTCATTATCAGCCCTTAGTCAGTAATTTGTGCTCGGTATGGCGATAGGCTCGTCCCCTAGCACCTCTGCCTGCCCCTTTCGGGAATAAGGCGTGAGTTTATGTATGTATGTATATTTATAGTTATATTTTATTAATGTGATTATATTGCACCTGATGATTAAGGCAATGCGGTTTATCTAGATGGATGTCTCTAGCCGGTCGACGTAAGTATCCTGCCCTTATAACCAGACAGGGTAAACTCGAAGCGCGACGCACTTGTATCGTTCAGTGTGACAGGTTCTTAACAGCAAAAAAGGTACAGTGGTCGCTCTCGGGACGGTTTCGAATATTTCTACCATCAGCAAAACTATTTCTTCACTTCTGGGAATATAAAACTGCGCGCGCATGAATAAATGTTTACAAGGTCATGTAAAATCCATGGGAACTGACATTGTGCATATAAAACAATGTCAAAACATTTTTTATGTTATTGTGACAGTATTTGCCAGTTAGATTTTCCATTTGTCTAACTATGTGGTTAGTGAATTTTTTGGGTGAGTGACACGGAAAAGCAAATTGGATATAAAAGTAAGCTGGCAATTTGAAACGGTTTCTCGAAACCACGTAGATCCCGAGGGAAAAATTGTAAATCGGAAAGTAACATTGCAAAATATCATTTTTGATCGTGCAAAATCAACAGTGTGCGGTAGTTGATCTTCTCGAACGAAAGCGAAAAACACGTAAGCAATTACCGCGAAATAAAATTACTGTAATATATCATTATAAGCTTGGATCTATGTTGTTAGTATACATACAAATAGTGCTAAAAACGCTATTTATAGTACTACTTTAAAAAAAAAAAGGTTCACTAGTTGACTAAAAAGTTCTCGTGTTAAACCATAATAAAAATCCAAAAATGTGCTTTGAGAATGAATAACAAAAGCAAGACTTTCAAAACAGTTCCTTTTATAAAAGCTAATTGTTTTATTAACTCAGTCTCACTCACAATGCGGTATCGCTTTCCTTTATGTATTGTTTTCATTACACCCTGTTTAAGAGCGCTCTCACACACCAAAACTCATCTCAGACCAAATTCCCACAGTATAGTGTGTGTCGAGATAACTTCTGTTGCGTTTCCGCGTCATTTGTTCCACTTTTATGTTATTTCTGGCACAATAAGCATCTCGTGTGTTGTATTCTTATTATTTTATGTATCTCTAACGACAATTATACTGCCTATCTAGCACAGGCTGTTGCCTAATCCCGGGCTTTAATAAGTTCTCTAACTAGTACAGTAGTACGCGTAAATAGTACTAGTTTACCCAATATAATATATGAAATATTTTTTTTCTATAACAGACTTTAACAACCAAAAATTTGTTACAATGAAACATAGAATTTATAATTCTAGTTTTTAAACTTATTTGGCAAAATATATTAATTCTGTTATTAGGTAGTGAATGTTGGTGAAATGGTGGATACGAAGCCACTCTTTTAGAGCGTCTCTATGATACAACCCCTTCCAAAGGGGTTATTCTGGCTGTATTCTTTCGCCCCCTAACCACAAGGTAGGCTAGTATTCTTAATCTATCTTTCTAGGGCGCCTCACTATAACCTTTTTAATGATAATGAGATTTTTAAAATAATGCATTATTTGAGAATGGGTTTTTATTTTTATGATATTATTACTTATCCGAGTAAATAAGTTAAACAATACAAGTACTTAATTCTGAGCATCATATTTTGAGTTCCATTAATATTTTAGAAGATTAATCAGTTTTAAAATATCTCAGCAGCTAAATAATGTTTAAAAATCGTCTGCGCATTTTTAATGTAAGGAATGAATAAGACGACACAGGAGGGGATGTAACGGGACGGGATGGGAAAAGCATATACAGCATGGAAGTAACATTGAGTTTAAATATATAACAGTAAGTACGCAAAATAATATGTTTCTGGTGTGGACTGGAGTAAAAAAGTATTTGCACTGGGGCGGAGCCGGGCCGGGCCGCTAGTGTTTTATAATAATAATTGTAGCAATTTCCTCCAGCTATTCAGAAAAGCAGCTTCCAAAGTGGTTATAAATTGCTTTCTTACGTCCATTGCATTATAATGTAAGTTATGTTCAATTATTTCTCGTAGGTATGCTTTAAAATCGGAACACCTTCGTCACCATCATCATCATTATTACCATCAGCCCTTCTGCGTCCACTGCTAGACATAGGCCTCTCTTATAGCACGCCTCCGGGCACGATATTGTACAGGTGTAATTCTTATCTGATTTTGTTTCAACGTGAAAGTTATTTATTATAAATAGATTAATAATTCAAATGAAAGTCTGTAGTTAATACGGCTACAATGTAGGTAAACCCGCAAAGGTATGTGTTGCATTTTTTTTTCTAGCAGCAAAATGCGCTCTTGTCACGTATGGAAATAATAATAAAGAATGATTTGTTAACAGTTTATAGCAACTTGTGTTTCGCACTGAATTAATTCGATATCGATTTCGGTGACTTATAATACGGGCGAAAAAAGTGACGTATTTATAGCCAACCGCTGCCTATCGTCGAAAACAACGAGAAATTATTTCTCTCATCGAATGGACAATTTTATGAAAATTTGTCGAGTAAATATTTTATAGCGAAAAATGTTTGTGCAGTTAAGAGTAAGTGCAATGTCCATTTTGACGTGCCTTTATTCTACGGGCACATACTTTTGCGATTAGGCATTGCCTAGGCTACTTCTTTTTCAAAAATCATATAATCAAACGGACTATCTTCTGAAAATATCGTATAGAACTTTTGGTGTCACAATTAGTATAGTGATTGGTCAAAATCATTACCAGAATTGTCAGCTGCTACAGTCCCAAACAAAATATATTCGTCCCAAATAAAATAATCGAATTGGTATTTTTTTTAATAATTATAAAGAAATATTAATTTTAACATAATATTTTTAACATCATTGTTATTATTGAGAACAACACTTCGCTTAAATATACAATATACGAATGGCAGTAATATCAATTACTACATTACACTGTGAATACAAATTAACATCACCGTTATATCAATACAAAATAAAAAAAACCTATTTGAGTCCCTCACATAATCGGGAAGATAGTGAACACATCAAAGCGTGTATGTGTCTGAAACCATGGTCAGATTTGATTTCAGATGGAGGTAAACATTTGCAAGTGCAGTTGATTGTTGTCGGGGCGTGTTTGTTTCGGATTGCGTGTACATGCCACCTACACAGCAATTGAGAATACCAGTATGTACAAGTGCGCTATAAGATGTTTGTTTGTGCATAATGAAGATGGTGACAACGGCCTTGGTGCACGCGTCAGTCTTGTTCTACAAGCGTGGTTGTCACTTTGCATCCCAACATTTCCTTATACAGTAGTTAGTACTGAGGCACAAACTGATACGAAAAACTGCTCAGTTTATATAAGCATAAACATATAGATTCATAGGCATCACCCATAAAAGTAAATCTTGAGATTTTCAATAAAACTGGTTAAACCAAATTAAAGTCGGAATTCTATACATTCGTACATTTTAGCAGCATTACGCTGCTCTTGTGTTGCCTATTGCCGAGACAAACCATTTTTTTTATTACATAAGTTCGGCATATTTTTTTTTGTTCCTGTGTTTTGTTCTGTAGGGGAATTGTCTATATCGCTGTTAAGTGTTGTGTTTTAGTATGTGGGATGATTTAACTGACAAAGGAGAGACGCCTCGCTATTTGATACGGTGGATCTCCCTTTGTCAGTTTTATATGTAGGTGTAGGGGAATTTTCCGGAGGAGCAGGACTACGACATAGCAATGCCTTCGTCCGCCTCTCATCGGCCCCCTGGGAAGTGTAGAAGAATTGAGGTGTGTGTAAATGTTGTGAGTTGAGTGTGTGGTCGCGAGAGTTAGGTCCTTCCTATTATATAGAAACGGACAAATAACTAAATTAAAGTAAATGTTGCTTATTTGCTACATAATGACGCCATTAGGGTTAGGTTACATTGATTCAATTAATTTATACATAGGTGCTGACCATTGAGGCGCCAAGACTACAATAAACCCTTATTAACAGAGAAATGAATTGTATAAGTTATATAAAGCTACACTAGATTCGGTTACAATAATTAATCAAACAGTCTAAAGTAAGTAACAAGTTCGGCATATTAGCAAAGCAAAGCAAGCAGGTCACCTAAGGTAAGTAATCACTGCCGCCTATTAACATCCACAACGTCTGATCATAGATGTATTCCCGGCGGAGCAGCGAAAAAAAAAATTGGGAAGAGGATATGGGTTTTGGGCATCCGGCAATCTCACACACCGAACGAAACGGGACATCAAAGCTCTCGCTTCACGTCGATCTCCTGTGAGACAGTCGTACCGCCCCGGACGAGTAATAACGTAAGTCATAGCACATATACAAAAGTAAATTGTAATATGTTAGTTAGGATGAAGGTAATACCCTAAAGATGTTCGTGCGTCTGGTATGCACATGTTTCTAATTTTTACTCAACCTTTACTGTTTTTTTTATATTGCGATGAATGGCGACACGAACATGCCATTTGCCTGATAGTAAGCGATAGGATTGCTCACGGACAGTAGCAAAAAAAGCTATGCTTGGCATAGCACTGCGCTCCCACTGAGACCTAAGATGCTAACTCTCATTATGTCCAGGAGTTACTCTGGCCACAATGTCCTTTACACTGGAACACTAAAGAGCATTTACACTGCTGTTTGGCGGGAGACATATTATACATTGCGGTGATGGTACCTACCCGGACAGTCTCTCACAAAAGAGAGACCTACAACCAGTAAAAATACGCACTGTCAATATATTATGTACTCATAATTTACTCGGGCTTTTAAATTAGCATAATATGTGTATTATACAAATTTATTATATGTATAGAATATGCATTAATAAATTGTACCAATCCTACATGAATTGAACGTGAACAATATGTGAATAGTATTTGGCCATTTATTAATTATACTACACACTGTTTTATGTGAAATGGCAAAACAGTTGCAGCATTGTTGAATTCAATAGGACTGGCCCGCTTTGTTCTATACGTTAGCAATGGATTAATCGTGTTTTGTTTGCTAATTATTTCTGATGACACAATTTAATATTGTTGATGTTTTAATCAGGCAACGCGATATTTGTGGCACCATTATAATTAGTTTCTTATTATATAAATTGCCTGAATAATATGGCTCTGAGCTGGAAATAACAGCGAGAGGGCTGTTATCCTGCACTGGCTCAACAATATTTAAGGAATAATACATTATATTTGGAAAGTCACCCTGACCTTTGTAAAATAAGACCATTTGTGTTTTTGAAGTTTAACACCTTAAGAATGATTTTGAATGATTATAATATTGTGTACGAAAATGAAATTAAATCGCATGATCTCAAATACTATGACACCTACACCGACTTGTATCTCACACTGGTGCCGCAATTTGATAAAACACATTTATGATTGCGCGCATCGATTTTGAGGTAGACATAAGACATACTAAGACCGGGCTTCGATACTCCTTTAGAGTACTTGAAGCTGACGTAAACACAATATATGCAATGGCTCTCTGTCGACTGGCTCACTCGACGCATCACTCGATATTTAGCCCGGTTGATTGGTATGTGCCAATGACTATACACCCAATAACGCAGCTTTGTATTGTGGCAAAATACCCGCACCCACTTCATTTAATCAGGCCTCGGGGCTCTGAGTAGAGGCGACGAGTGGATTTAGCTTTGTGGTATGCTTTGAAGACTTTTTTGTTTAAGCCGCTAAGTGTAAAAATTGTCGAGGATTTTTTCGGCGCCGATACGTTTCCTTATGTCTCTTTTGTATCGTCTCTTTGAGGTTAATATCTCCCTCAAAGTCTTTATAAGTGTTGTTGGTTATCCACTCTCCGTTTCAAATCCTCTCTTAGACAGGAGATGCACTATTAAAGACCGTGAGTGTGCGACAGTAGTTTTGTTTCTTTGCATGTGAAGCGACAACCGTTTCGCATAATATCGGTAAGCTGGCGAATAAAATAAAAAGATTCTTGCAAAGCGCGGCAGGAGACAAGAGGGAATGCAATGTAAAAAAGACAATACTTTGTTCTTATTTAAATATTTCAAACTGATTTTTCTGCTTTGTGAAATGCGTTAAATAAATTGAATGAACAAAAACTGAACGTATTCATTCGTTTCCCTTAAATGTACGGCTGTTCGGTGTTCACACGCGTACAAATACCTACTGGATACATTAATTACAAAACCTCATCGGCCGTGTAGTTAAGAGTGATTTGTTGTCCTCAGGGAAGAATAGATAATGCTGTTACGCGCCTCACGCTTGCTCCCTTTTTGTACGTAATTCTTGTAACTTCTATTCTACAGTAGTGCGATGTAATTATTTTTGTAGAACCAGCTAGAAACACTATTTCGAAATATATAAGACGAAATATTCACTATTAAATTTTTTCAAACGGTTTTTATATAGCTTGTCTGTTAAAGAATACAAACTATAAATTGAAGCTGGTCGTTTATTAAAAATGTTTTATTCATATATAGAATATTGTATTGACAGTTTTGGTGTTTATTTTTTTTTTGTATCTTGTTCTTGTTTGAGGTCTTTGACGTAATAAAGTATTGAAGTGCGTATGATGTGATTTTATATTTTCTCTTACAATACCACTGTGCTGTTCTCCGCTACATTGTCTAGATTGTTTGTTTGTTTCTTTGGGTTAAATTTACTTAATTGAAGTTTGACCCTCTTCCTGTTGACATATTGATCTGATATTTTTACAATTTAAATTCTATGATATTTATTAACCCATCTTAAAGTTTTGAAATATATTTTTCCATTTCTAAACATCATCGCACAATTCCAAAATTGGCATGTGTTGGTCAATATTACCCTCTCCGTAACACCCATACTTTCTTCTCTTCAATCAAAGTAGTGACATGGATCGTTTTGGAATTGATTAAACGGTGCATTGTGTGCCCAAATGCACTTATGTACGTGAGCATGCAACTTAAAACCGTTGTCTATATCTGAAAATTTGGGTTTCGGAGGAACAACGGAATCAATGAAACCGACAAGGGTTCGTGAATTTCTTCCTGCATAATAAATGCAGATTTGGTACAGTTTTCAGTTATTTAACCGCTCTTTGATTGCGTAGATTAAATAATGGTCTTATTGTCTATTAAGTGGCGTGTATAAGTAAAGTTTCAGGTTTTTCGTTTTTTGTATAAGAAATCTCATATGAGATTGCTCAGGAATTAGTAACAGACTGATCTTAACATATTATCTTGGTACTGAAATACGCTCAGCGAAAATAGGTAACTTTACTTCGCATATTACTTACCCTTAAGGATACAAGATAAAAGGTGTATACATATGTATAACATAGAAACAAGCCCACAGCTACTCTTTCGACCATCGTTTCCACTAACGCGCTAGTTAACACCACATTCAGCTGAGTTGAACACTGAGAGCGTGTTCACAACTACTCCAATACAAATCTGTTACAGTCTAGTTTATTATATTGCTTAGGTCTTCGCCCCTGGATCAAGATAAAGTGTATCCTTTGTTACACCCGAGTCAATAATCCAGAGATATCTAGAGAGGGTTCTTCGCGCTTCATACACATACAAAATAGAGAATTTTAGAAAAGGTTTATCAGAAATGCGGATCTTCTAATGTTTATCTCTTTCAATAAAGAGTTTGTATTTGTGTTGTAAGATGAAAAATTTGCTTCTTTTTGACTGCGTTGTGTCAATATTTGTTAATAAGCAATGCATAAGTAGAATAGTATACTCTAATATTATTATTATAATCCGGCCGCTCAGAGAATGCGTTCCTGAAAGGTTGTCATCGAACGGACGACGTAACTTTGAAGTGTCGTTGCAAATGCAACGACAGCAAATGTAAATACATTATCGAACAATTTTATTTATTTACCCTACTTACGAAATAAAACATCATAAAAAATTAAATAATATGTAAATTTAGGTTAAATTTTATCACTTTGGACTAAATTTGACGGCTAATAAAAATACGTATGCGGGCCATAATACAAACGAGGACTGTTTATCAACCGGGAAGCTTCATGGACGCACTAACCGTTGATGACTATTTATCACGTCAGCCTACGTTTGTACACGCTCTGCGTACCAACCACAAATTTCCACCGACGAATAAATTAAAACCACTTTCGGTCGTAAACGGCTAAATGATTTAGCGAAAGGCCCGTCTCGGAACCACTGTCTTGAATCTCTTGAATGTTATTAAATTGGACACATTTATAATAGATTTCATTTTAAATGTGTGTTTTTGAAGGTATATTTAAAATTTTAGTTGTACTACTAGTATTATGCAATATTTTCTTAGATGTCGTGCAAGAACTAGCGGCAAGACAAAAGTGTCTGGCGAAATAATGTTTAAAGAAAAGCTATCTTCATATTTTTACCGGCGTTGCCTTTTACATAAACGTTTTAAAAAGCTTGGACGCCGTCGAGTCCACGAGCAAAAAATATACCTTTGAATACACTTCTTTCACACCTTGTTGAAGAAACAAATAATTAATGTTGCTATCTAAAGCACACTGATTACTCATTACTGCATCGAAATTACTAGCGCATGGTGTTGATGTATTTTATTGGAATCGAATCCGATACATGAGCCGGTGAAGAGCTTTAGAGAGGTTTCATGAAACTTGCCCAGTATTAGCGGTCGGTGCATCCATATAAACCGTTAGTTATCGATATCGATATCCAAATTTACTACGCTTACAGTTCATCAACTACGAGTAGTTAATTGATTGTAAAATGAACAGTTTATTTTAATTGCTTTCTGTATTGTTTGATGTTTAACAGGTCTATTTTTGCTACTTGATCCTTGACTTGCGATAAGGCGGATTTTTATGACTGGACCATCAGTCAGGTTTTATTAATAATGTATCGCTTTTTTTATTCTAGCGCGGCATTGTGACTGCACTGCATCTAATGATAAGCGCAAATGTCATCCAGGCAGAGTAAATGGCGTCATCAAATTTTATTTATCTATACATATAATAAAAATGTAATAAGGAATAAAATAGCAGCTAATACATTATTAATACTGCTAGTGACGATCACAATTGTCCTATTAGGAGAGATAATTATAGGGAACAAAGATAGACAGTGTGTACACCATAATTACATACTTGATATTAATGATTAATGAGACCGGCATCATGAATTCGCTCTTATGGAAAATCAGTTAGTAAGCTGAGTGTAAAGTGAGGAGCCCGCTTTATCGTCTGTGCAGTTAACTAAGTTTAGTGTTAGGTCAGATAGTTACGACGGACGTTTTTTTTTTCATCATTTTTGGTCATAAACGTGGACGCGGGCCACTAATTCTCGTGTCTTTCCCGTCTCTCTTTATTCTTTTTTCAAAGCACTGTCAAAAAAGTATTCGTGGTTTTAAAATCCTTTAGTTTGTGTATTTATGTATGATACGTCACGTTGCCATGTGATCATCATCAGTTTTAGAACTTGGCCATGATACTTAAATAGCTAAAAAAAACCATTTACGATGGTCCAAAACCATTTAGAAATAAATTATAAAATCCGAATCCGTCCTATCTTAAAAGCGCACAATTTATCGATGCTTTAAAATGTGTACCTGTAAGAGTAACTTGAAGCACTTTAGTATATTCTCACGTAGTTTCTCAGATGCATATTGGAATATGAAACTAGGTTCTCAAGCGCTCCACTGAATAGATGGACGACCGGCCTACGACAGAAAGGGGAGCAGGAAAGCTAACATCCGAAAGCTGCTGCTGTGGAAACTTCCAAACGATTCAACATCTAACACCAAAACGGAGATGAATTCATGAAGGCTATATTTAGAATTGTATATTCATGTAGATGAAAATTTGGTATAAATAGATGATTCAATTAAAGTCTGAGTAATAGTAACTGTATATTTTATTTGATATTTTCTCAACAGGTGCAATGAAATATAAATAAAGAATTTCGCTTGACTCTGTCTGTCACTACATATGAGACTACAAATATACAGGCGTAATCTTATTTATAGAGAAAAATAAAGGACAACCCTTATAAATGGTAAAACGAGAAAATGCAATTAACAAATACTTTTTTTGCTAAGTCAACACAAAGCAAAGTCTGAGCGTAACCTGACCCACTGGAAAACTATAAAAAATAACTTCACAGAGGGCAGTGTCCGCGGAAAGTTTTATTATTAGTTACTTTGCCCGTGTTCTGTTTTACGTCCGTTTTCATCAAGAAGCGAGTTTGGACTTTCAATACTCCGCTGGATTACTTTATCGGACATGACTTTTTCTTGAAAACAACAAATTGTTTTCAATGCCGTTAAGTCTAAATAAAATGTGGCTCACCAACCGTAACTGACAACTCGGATATTTTCATTTTTCCAACAGGTATCTGATATTGTAGGAAATTTCATTTCAAGTTTTCGGTTTTATTGTTGTTTCGCGTGGACCTAAGCTTTGAGTTTCACATCCGGAGTGTAAAGTTCCTTTCATAAATGCGTCCTATTTTTATACTACCTAGTTCCACTTCTTGAATCTGATATTTTTCATTATTGTCCTCGTATCTATATTATAATAGGATATATCCCATTCATCTTCGGATTAAGGTAATCAGGTCTTAGTCGTGTTCAAGATCTTGATAATATCGTGAAGCATTTTTTGTTGGATGTCCCATATCACGTATTAGCCTTAATCTATTTCTTGAGGTTTCTTATCCATAATTTTTTTATTAAATTTAAAAAGACAGTATAACCTATATAGGTTGATTTAAGGTGTGCAAAAGTTTCTATGGTAAATAATATTCCTAGACAAAAAAAAAATAACTTGCTGTACCATAGCCAATGGCAATTAGGCAGCTATCAAAATCATATTTATAATATTAAGTATTTGAATACGACACAAGCTGGTGTAATATTTGTGTTAAAATCTGGCTCAAGTAATGTTTGAATTTTGATTCACATTTATTTATTGTTCGTGCGCAAAAATATTGTTAGCTTTGTCATTTAGTCGATAATAACTTATACATTGAATAATAATTATATTTAATAATTTTATGAACTTCTTTTATTTGTGTGATTTATACTATATTTATAATTATTATGTTTTTTTTTCATACCTCATGCTACTCTATATTTCCTTCTCTTAAGGTGGACACTGACCGGTGTAACGCGCTGAATTGTAAGATGAAGAGAGCTAAAATGTTACGCCTTGTGCGAAATTAGGTGGTGATAATAATTGTGTTATTATTACCAGCTACACCACTACACAAGCATTGGTTAGTGCTCGATTCCAAGTACTGACTGCATAAAGGCTCGCTTTGTTCTAACTTTTTTGTTCCATTACACCGCGTTACATCTATCAGTACCAAACCTAAAAGATTGCCTTAAGCAATAAGACCGTCATTTATACTTATTCCTTGCATTCCAAATTATGGCTAATACTAGTGTACAATTAAAGATCAAATTATAAAAACAAACTCAATATTTACTTACCAACTTTCCATTGCTCGGGTTTTTCTGAAAAAAAAAAGCAAATGTTAGGACATTTCTTTATATAAATAAATAATATTAAAAGCACCCAACAATCCCATACATCGTGTTGATCCCACAATAAGATCGAGTCTTGTGTCGTGGGAATCAGAAACTACAAGAGCCTTTTCATTCTCACAAACACCCAGACCCGAAAAAAATACCTGTGGTTCACACAAGTATTTGTTTCGGTGCGGGGATCGAACCCGCTGCCTCTCGTTTCACAGCCGGCGTCTAACTTCGCCACGGCACGCCACTGCTTCATTATTATACTTCTTGATAATTATATTAGTTAGCATGTAATATCCGCAATATTAATAGTAAACTATTATTTTTACACTTAAAAAAATAAACAGGTTCTCTGTACATTCAATTTTAAATAAGCAAATACATTTTGAGCGCTTATTACATCGATCTGCCCCTGGGCCAGCATGGCAAACTAAGGCAAACCTTTCAAAGTCGTTAAAATGACTCACAATCAGAAGCCGTATTAATGTAGATGGACTGCAATTATATTAAAAGCAAAAATAAACTTAATATATTATCAGATATTAAGAAATCGGTATTTAAATACCTTGCAATACATTCTAGGTATATCTGTTGATATCAAAATGGATCTGCAGGAATCCTCTCAGATGAAATAAGAAGCTTTAAAAGGGAGAACACAGGATACCATAGTACTCAACACCTCTTCAATGCGGTTTGGTGGATAGAATTTATTAAACTATCCTAGTACAAGTATATACTGTTTACTATATTAATATACTTTTAAACTAATGTCCTTTGCACTTTAATTAAATTTATATTACAATAAAAATACCTATACAAAAAAGTTATATTTGACTATAAAATCGATAATAGCGTCCACCATCCGAAGTTTGTTTTAATAATTGCTATAGGTATATCAAATATTGTAATTTTGCTACGGGTTATTATTTTATGATTTTTTAAATTACACTGAATGGGGCACAATGAAAAATAAATAACTGAATTGAAAAAAAACAAAGAGTAAATTAATCAAATGCCTGCGGGTCTCTTATTTTAACATCAAGAGTGACAAGACGCACAGATCACTCGCTGATGGTAAGTTTCACAGCTGCCTATAAACAAAAGCTACACCACTGGAACTTGTTATGCACTACATAGCACTGCTTTGCGCTTATCACTCAGAGCTATTGATTATAGGTCTTATTCATAGACTGAATTAAAACCTATTTTAGTTATCGAATGTTTTGTCCCTTTTGAACCACTTTTAATTTCAGTGAAGATGACAAAACATTCGATAACAAAAATAGGTTTTAAAACTGTCTATGAATAAGGCCGTATGTGTCTTTTACCCAGTAATCATTGACTACAATGTCATTAAAATACAGGATATTTACATATTTCTTGTTTGTTGCACATGTAGATGTAGGAATGGTAGCTGTGCAGACACACCTTTGCGTACGACGTACTTCTGACCATTTATATCAGAGCATCTTTAAATAAAAGTTATATTTCGTAGAGCTGGAAGGTAATTTCCTTTCTATTTCTAGAAGTGCAGTCCCACATTACCCTTACTGCCGCTCTCTGGCCTAACCTCTCTCAACCGTACTCTCGATTGTAGAGGAGGCCGTGCCCTGCAGAAGGACGTATATGGGCTGATACAGTACAATACAACACCCCCCCTCATTGGCCTCACAATGGTAGGTGACCGACTTTATTGAATGGCACAACATCAGAAGACCCATTATTGCGTAGCAGCCTTCAACCACAAGAATATAGGTAAAAGATGACTACAGTATAATATAGTTATTAGTAGTTAGTTATTTAAGTCATGTATTCTGACTTGACTACTCTCTGCTGTATGGCAACATCCATAAACGAAGGCTTAACATCCTCATCAAGTAGAGACTGAAATATTTGCCAAAACAATCTATTTGAGTTCAATCCGTTAGCTAAAGTAAATCCGACAGCCAGCAGGATAGTCAGCGTTCAGTTATAGTAAAAAGAGATGGTGGTCACGCCATCGACACAATTCTGTCGGTCTGCGCCACGAGATATGCACAGGCTTAACCTACTATACCTATTGTATTCTATTGTCTTCTGTGTGGACATTACCATTCTACCAGCCTCAACGTCCTTTAAATGAATCCTGTGAGATAATATCATTCACTGCATCAGCCTATATACGTCCCACTTCAGGGCACGGGCCTCATCTACAATCAAAAGTACGATTGAGAGGGGTTAGGCCATACAGTCTACCACGCTGGCCTAGTGCGGGTTGGCGGACTTTCCATACCGTAGAAATTCTTTTAAAATCGAGATGGTTGTTAGTTCCAATGTAAAGTCAATATCAATTCGTTTTATGTAAATGGAAAGTTACACTTTGCTATGTATCATTCAGAATAGTTATTACAGAAAAAAATCGGCAAAGCTGCACTATTTCTCGGCAACTTCAATAGCAAATCTAACTTGGAGGAGCAACAGGTTGTATGGGACCGGACTGCAACCAGCGGAGGATTTTTCACTATTTTGGTTTTTATTCTATGTAATAGAAGTAGAATATTCGTACTCGCTATAGAAGTAGCCTCCGTAAATCCCTGAAAAATCATAATGACTTATACAAATATTTCACGTATCGGGTTCTGCTTGAACGAGTATGTATTCTTTGAGCAGGCCGACATCATTTGTCATGTGGTGTACTCACCACTTCGCTTCCACTGTACCTAATCCTATACCTAATCGTATTTTGCCAGTGGAAGCTTTATTTTGATTGCACTGAATTCAATTTGTAAAGTGCTATGTAGTCAATTTGTCAAATCAATTTTATAATGCCGGGACAGGATCTAAAATGAAACTATATGAGTGCTTTCCCATTTATTATGATATAAAAATCAATGTTAATTTTTTAACAATCATAAAATAGCATGTTTGAGAATTTAATAAAAAAGGGAAATTACAATTGATTCTGCCACATGATTGTAAGTTGTATTGTTTCATTGTATCGCCTAAAATATGTTACGTACTACGTCCGGACTGCACGAACATACGAGTACAAAATCATAGTTTTGACGTACTCAATAATGTGCATGAATTTTTCGGTAGCTTCTGGACTTATTTTGTGTAGCATTAATAACGTACTTATTTCTTTTGTGAATGATAAGTATTGTCAAGTTTAATTCAAACAATATGTGGAAATCTTAAGACAGTTTCATTAAACATTTTTGTGCACAGCTTTAATGGAGTGGTGGACGTGAAGGCTGTAAAAGTAGTTTTATTTGAATGTTTAATATTCGCATAAATCTAAGAAACCATTAATGATAAATAATTAGACTTTTTACGTATAAGAGAAACAGTAAACCTCATAACGCTATCTTAATCCGGATAAAGCATTTATAAATTACACTGGCTTTGATAGATCATTATGATGAAAACATTAACCATAAAAAATACATTTTTCCTTTTGCAGACACACCAGCCGACCTGGTAGTTTATTTCAAGCGTTGTTAATTAAAACTTGCGCCGTGGAAAATCTCAGAAGCATTGCTAATTATGAGCCGCTTATGACGTAAAAAGAATGGCGCAATCCCAGTTGCCGTAATCTATACACGTATTATATACAGGGTATTTCAAGACTGCGACCGAAAACGAAGCCAGGTGGTAGTTTTAGTGGTTACAAACACGATGCATATAAAATTTCGCCAAAACAGTGACAGATATTTTATTATAATTTTGTAAAAATCATCATATTTGGGTGGTAAATACGTAGTTTTTGTAAATATACTAATTTAGACCCTTACGTACCTTTACGTGTTTAAAAATAAAGAGGTGTACATCATTATTTTAGGAAAACTATGTATGTATTGATTACCCAAATACGACTAAAAGTAAAAAAAAAATCAAAAAAAAGTTGTGGTTTTTTGTGCGAAATTTTTACTTGCATTGTGTCTGAAGTCACTAATACTACCACCTGGCTTCGTTTGCGGTCGCAGTCTTGATATACCCTGTATATAAATATAATAAATACGAAACTGATCGATGTACATGGAAAGTATATTATGAGAAAAACTTTTATGGGTGGACTATGTTAACGTAATAGAATCCAAAACAATGATTGTCGGATTTTTTGTCTGTTTATGTTATTGTCTTTTTGCCTATACAATATCTATAAATCGTCATGATGGTTGAAAACTTTTATTATGTGACTGTTACTTTGTTTTTCATAAAAAAAATAAGTCTAATTTTATCGCGTCTACAATGTAAACCTATAAGATATATTTTATAATTAATACGCTTTCACATTATTATGCTATTATTTATATTTAATTAGAAAACTGGATATCACTATTTTTGACAGGGTGTTTTTTTTTATATACCAAGTGTCATGCACACACACTTACTGTAGGGAAACAAGGTTGACACACACATAGAGCGACGTGCCAAGATGAGTTAAAGTATCTACGCGAAATAATAAGTTAGAACGACGAGCCGGCCTAGTACAATATATCATTGATACATTACCGATGAAAAACTTTAAATGGATGCTCTTGTTAGGTACATTTACATATTTAATGTCGGGAATAGATAGACGTCCCACTTTGGTTTGATTTTGAAAAATATAAATTTAGTAGTGGTATGTAAAGATTTTTTAAGGTTTAAATGAAATGTATTGTTTGCTATTAAATTCTTTTTGAATGTTAGACACTGATGTAGATACAGTAAATAATACATATTAAATTTTAAAAATAAACGGCATAGAAATCTTTAACGAAGGAGACGTTGGTCCGTTAGGTTAGGCGTTCCATTAGGATACCTAGTCCATCACACCGGCCTATAATTATGGCTTGTCTGACTTCACATACCATATAAATATCTATAAGACGCCCCATGACGTTATTCTTTAGTGTCGTTTGTTCTGATGATAAGTATGATAATGATTGTATAATACCTAGTCTTTGTAGAGAAGCAATGAAACGGGAAATTGCTGGTATGTACGTCTATCCCACCGAGACTTTAGTATGTTTTGTCGAAAATTACTTAGACTCGAGCTACTGCAAAACCGAAATTGTACAGAATTTCCTGATATTTGCAACATAAGCTCATTATGGTATGAGCGAAAACTTTAAGTGGTTTTCAGAAATATTCTATTATTTGATTAAATAAGGTTTAATTTAACAGTATAAAGTGAAGTACTTTGAATATTGCTTCTAAAGTTATGAAGCGGAAAATTAATTTCACACTATTATGTTTATTGTTAGTTTCAAATAATATTTATTATACAAATTACAAAAAAGACAACATGGTATATTGGTTATAGTAGAACTTATTAAAGTGATTATTTTTATTTCTACCCATATTCAAATATACCTGGGGTATCTCAAGACCGCGACCGAAAACGAAGCCAGGTAGTATTAACTATTATTAGTGCCTTCAAACACAATGCAAGTAAAAATTTCGCAAAAAAAAAAATTACATCTTTTTTTACTGATCATCGTATTCGGGTGATAAATACATAATTTTATTAAAATAATAATGAACACCTGTTTATTTTTAAAGACGCAATGGTACGCAAAGGTGTAAATTACTATTTTCGCAAATACTATGTATTTACCACCCAAACATGTTTAAAAAATTACAAAATAAAACTGTCACTATATTTGCGAAATGTTTCATTGTATTGTGTCTGCTACCACTAAAATTACCGCCTGGCTTTTTTTTCGGCCGCAGTCTTGATATACCCGGTAGAAGACAATCTCTTTTACAAGTGGTGAAGCCGCGCTGTTAATCACGACTCAACATGAATGGGCGGGCTCGTCCGGGCGGTACCACTGTCTCATAGAAGATAGACGTGAAGTGACAGCTTTGCTGTCGCGTTTCAGTCGGTAAGTAAGATTGCCGGATGCCCAATACCCTAAAAGAGGAAACTCTTTCATTCCTTTTCCTTCCCGCTTCCCTCGTGGTCTGATGGGCGGGCAACATATCTATGATTCAAGCGTTATGGGTGTTCGTGAGCGGCAGTAATTGTTTACCAATGGGGAACTGTTTGCACGTTTGCTCGACCTAATGAATAAAATGAATTTGATTAATAACCGTAATTTCGTAAGATTTCATCCAAATAGAGAATATTTGGATACGAGCATTTTCAATATTTATTTCCCCGAGCGAACACCTTAATTAATAATGATCAAGTACTTTATATTGCCATTGAAATTTAACAGTTGATATCGTAAATATTAACGATGTGTTTTAACGACCACTGATCATGACGGCAGAAAGCCTGTCATAATGACCCGTCTTGGCTATAGGCTTGGATTTGAGCATACGCGGCGTAATTTTGGAGACTGGCTGCAAAAACCATTGGCTGATGAATGCTATATCCAGTTGCATTAATACAACCCGCATTAACGTCCGCCAACCCGCACTAGGCCAGCGTGGTAGACTACCCTAACCCCTCTCAATCGTACTTTCCACTGTAGAGGAGGCTCGTGCTCCGCAGTGGGACGTATATGGGCTGTTACAGATTCATACCATGTCTAATTTGATTACTCTATTTTGCCTGTATTTACGTTGCATTCTCGCCATCATGTGGATTTGATCACCTTATTTTGCCAGTAAAAACCAATGGGAAACTACGAGTACATAGATACAAAAAGTACAAGGTAAGCGGACACAGATAGTAGCTTCCGGCGATTTCACTAATGGAACGAAATGCGATCGCAAAGGTGTTACCCCACCAAGGTTCCTTTGCAACACTGGCAAAATCTACACATTTAACTATCTAAAATTTTTGAATCTAGACTGGCCATATAGACTAAACGATGTTCATATTTTATGGTAAAAATATTTTTTTGCAATATAATGCAGATGAATACAGATCCGTCGTCATTCATAAAAAAATATGAAATTGTAATTATAGTCAAACCTACTATAACCGATTACAATGGTAGAAACAACATCAACTATCAACCATGCAGTAATGAGTCTGAAATCAAATCATAAAAGTCTGGTCCCTTTTTTGCTCAAACTGTCGGTCGTGACACGCACGACAACTCGTTCACGCAAAGTCAACAGATTATTCCTAGTATTGAATAAAGTTGAGCATACCATCACAACTCACGCCTCAATGCCTACATCGGAATTTAAACGTCGAGTGAATTCGGAATACAATGGGACGGCGCACAATACCTCAAGTTTAGCTAACAACATTGTGCATGTAGCTTCGCGGTTGAAAAGACGCGTCCACGTTTGCACTGACATGTAATCATTTGAGGTATGTTTTCATCATTAATTATTTTTCCCTACATTTAGGTACGATTGTTTTTATTTGAAAAGTAAATACAGTTTATATACACACATACATGCGTATAACATACCTAAAAAATACGAGCATATTTATAGCATAAAATAAACTGAACAATTTCCTATGCAATTATAATATGGCACTCTGTATCTATCCATAGGTATTGCAAGGATTGCAATCTTGGTATTAAATTAACAGTTTGAAACAGATTCTACTAGGGGTAGTAATATGAACCGATCCAAAACGATCGTCTATGGCGAAGTTTAGATTTCCGCGAGTGTTGTACACAATAGAGCTAGCGCAAGGATCAACTCCTGTGCATGAATCAGTTCGGTAACCCACACATTAACGTTAGCACATCAATGGAAATGGGATGGTCATGCTTTTGATGTATAATGTCCTAGCGGCCTGGCTCGGTTTTGCCTCAGTATAATTGGAAATCTGGACAGTGAAATGAAAGTCAAGAGTTTAAAGTCCACTCCGATACGTTTTTTTCGGGTGTGGATATTTTTATACATAAAATATTATAGGAATTTCTAATACCCATGAAGTAACTTTTGGTGCATTCAGTTATATCTGATCAAGATTCAACAAATATCATCGACTAGTTTTAACAGTTTAAAGAGTTATTGGTACTGCCTCGGTGGCGTAGTTGTACTTCTTTACGAATACAAAGCTGAGGTCTCGGATTCGAACCCGTGAGGAATTTGTGACCGATATGGTGATAGGCTCCCTATCACATCCTGGGATGGAACATACAAGGCGAAATGTGGGTGTTCTAGTAGCACCACTGCCTACCGCTTCTGAAAAAAAGGCGTGAGGTTCTGTATGTAAAAACCCACAAATTAGCAATTGTATAAACATAACACTATTGAGGACGCCGAAGACCGGACGAAATGGAGTAGACTCAGCCGAAACGCGGACCCTGGCACTGCCCGGGATGACGCCGAATCAGAATGAATGTATTTAACACGTATTTGTTCAACTGAATTATTTTAAAAGATAATTAAAATTTTTACTAGTGAAATAATTCAAATATATCGGATATTTTTTTTTTTTTTCTTTACATAAAAGTCTTAACTTAGGTAAGTGTCTAAACGCGATATCTTTATAAAACTATTTTCACCATACATTTTATTCACATTTACATTTTAAACGTATTAGCCATAGCATCGACAATGGCAATTTTGTTTTAACCTTTGATAAAAACTCTGCCCTTCTTTTTCCTCATAAATATTTAGAATGGAAGTAGCCTTTGTTTTACTTCAGGTCATGGACCTTTGGTCTTTTTAGCTAGCATTTTAATATCCTATATGTGGCAAGTAAAACTTTTATCTTAGACTCTGTCACACATATTTTTATCTTTTCTCATTGAATATGTTTAATATTTTTGTTACGATGAGTAAATATACCAATAATAGACCTTTGATTATTTATTAAATTAAAAACTAATTCAATACTGAATTAGTCTGTAGATCTTTTTAAATATTTTTGGTTCTTCTGAGCAAAAACTAAAAAAGAAAAGGATCTACAGTATAATAACTAAATAAACATAAAAATACTACTTAATAACTTTAAAAAGTACACCAGTTTTGCTATAATAGTTTGGCATATAACAACACGAAGCGACGAGGCAGCGCCGGGCTGGTTTTCCAATCGTCTCTCATCCATATTAATCCTGAACGTGATAGAGCTGTTAGACGAGGTATAACATTGAAAGATTCCAAAAGTCAACAAGGGCTTCACTTCGAGGTCATTTTTATATCGTTTAAAAATAATTCACCCCTCCTATACACCGAAAAACTGAAGAGTCACGAAAACAGCTGAAAGAACGGCGCTTGTTCCTCGCAAAGAAATTTATAAATTATTTCCCTTTTTATATTCGATGCGGATTTAAATAAAAAAGGTTCGATGTATTAAATATTATTTTGTTCTTCTAGATGTTATTAAAATGTACTTGGATTTACGAGCTTAGAAAGACAATTTAGTTCATTTCTGTGTAATACATTTGTGTTGATTACTTCGAAGGTTGTTTAACTATTATTTTCGCTGTTAGCTTATCAAAACAATAACATCCATATGGATTTGGGATATATTTATCCCATAAAATAATAGAAATATATATTTTATGTTTTTTTATTCACTTGTCACTATTCCCTTAGGGGCTTTATTTATTTATTGTTCCTTACTCTCAACATGCATTCCGAAGAGGATTTCTGTTCAAAATTTCAGTTTTCTAAGTTCAAAGGCTGGGGCTGGGAAATTAATATTTATACTACAGCAAAACTATTGAAATCGAACCTAAGTTTTTTCCAAAACAATAGTAAACTATTTTTGTAGATATCATTTTATTTAAAAACATCATACTTGAAAATGGAATAAAAATATTTACGCGGCAACACCGCGACAATCGGCCTCACAACTCGCAGAAGCCGTCGGAAACAGTAATTAATAATTTAAATTAGTCTCATAATGGCCTGTTACTTTTAAAGATAGAAAATTTGTGAAGAAATAGTCTAGCCGTGTCTGTACCGCGAATGGCGAAGTAGACGCTCGTAAATAATAACTTCATGCATAAACAATGAAACCATCTCCCTCCAACTGGGCTTCTTCGCTTCCAACGACGACATCCATTCATAATTTTCATGAAACACATCAAGGGTAAAAGTGAATTTTATTCTCACAGTCGCTTCACGCTTCCGTACATTTTCGTTTGTGAACGATGTGTGAACATCAGTGTTTATTATTTAGTTCATAATTCTGAATTTGGAAGTTTAAATCACTAATACTATACCTATAGCTATAGCTACATTCATCTGTAGCTTTCCAGTCACTTGTGTATTTCTAGGTTTGTTCAATGTATACACGAAGAGAAACATTGTGAGAAAAGTAGCATATATCTCAGGATGCTGTAAAAGTTACGGGAAGTCCTTCAACTTGTAACAAATAAATGTGGATTAAGATTCTATTTCTGAAACACTTACTTAAAATAAATATTGCATTGGTTCTAAGCTTCTAGAATAATTACCCGTAAATTAAAACAATAAGTTTATAATATTTTTTTCTGCCGAATATTGATGTGTGATTTGTGTTACAAAATATACATTATAATGTATCGAATTTGCTTTAAATTACATAAAATAAATATGCAACTGAATAAGGAAAAATGATATGAGTAATGACAAAACTATTTTCAAAACGAAACATCTTCAAAATGTGTTAAATATAAACGTGGCAAAAGGACCGCCAGATCGCGTAGCCACTAATTATCGCTTTTTGGTACTCACAAAGAAAGAAAATTAAACGCTAAAATAGAGTAAAGCTTTCATATTCCCGTAGGTCATAATGACCGTTAAATGAAATACATAATAATAATTAATGTTAAAATGCATGTTAAAATTTATAACACAAACTTAAACATACATAAGAAAAAAAAAATTCGAATTGATAACCTCCTCTGAAGTCGGTTAAAAATGCATTCTCATTACAAATATTAACTATAGTTAGCACGAACCTTATGTGCTATTGTGAAGAAGTTTTGAAAGTCAGTGGTGTTGTATTGTCTGGGTACAAATAATATTATTATATCTAAACTATACTTATTTAGGCCATACATTTTATCAAGAACTTGTAATTAATGAAACACTCTTCGATAATTATTTTAAAAAAATACCTATGATTTTAAAGGTAATTAAATGAACCATACAATTCTATTTACAATATTGAAAAGGACCTCCCCTATTCTGAATACGTGCCCTTTATCAATGCGGCCAATCATCTTTTTATGTCTGTCGCTGCTTTAACCAGAAATGCTCGGAGGGATTTCAAATTCTGATGAAGTTTAGCGCAGACTTTCTCGTCAAAATTTTTCCATATCTGTAATTCAGTGGGTTCAAATCTGGGCGGGCAGAGGATCAATTTTCATGCCCGATGAAGTCAATTCAAAGAGCGGTCACCCAGTTAGACTTGCCTTATGATCTGGAGCAGAGGCACATGGAATATCCAACGTTCTTTTTTTGAAAAAAAGTTCCACTATGTTCATTAGGACTGTATTTTGGTACACCACGGCACTGGTTTTGACACCGATTTCACAGATAATCACCCTCTGGCAATGAAACTCCAAGCCAAACTATGAATAAGGAAAAATAATGCCCTCTTCGATAGTGAATAATCAATCGAAGAATGCCCTTGCTGGACCCTTAAAATTCGTGCGGTCACTTCTTCACTGCTGAGTGTATACCTTACCTTATCATTTTGTTTATGATAACTTTCTTCAATTATATTATTTTTCCTTCCGAGAACAAAACTTCTCGGCTTTTTTTCTGCGTGCCGCCGTAACAAAGCGCGGAATCTTTCAAGCCTAATTAATTTCATACCCATGTCCAAATTGTCCGGTCATTTTACGATAATCTCGTAGTCTATAGTGTGTCTGCCTCTCAATCTGTCTTCATTTAACACTCTCTAGAACGCGGTTCTACTTAGCACCATTGGCCTTAAACATCTGAACATTAAACATCTATGATTTTTTGCTTTTTGACCTTTTTATTTATTGCTCCGATTGGTCTCAAAATTGATATCTGATATCCTATGTTCCGATAATTCCGACGGCAGGAAAGTTCCGGTGATTATAGGTATACAAAAGTTTGCAAGAATAATAACATTTAGGTATCTGGTATGGAGTGGAGTCAATAAATATCTGCACCCAGGCGAAGCTGGGGCGGGCCGCTAGTTAAAAATAAAATATAGGAAAGTGTACGTGACATTTCCATAAAATGACACCTCACTCGACCTAGTTGTTCAACTTTTAAATTTCGGCACTCGGACCCCTCATTGGGTATAAATTAAAATGTGACTAAAATTATTTAACTTTGTACACATGCGACCGCGAAATATTTTATAAGTACTAAATTGGACGGATTACCTTTTAGCTTTAAGCTGAAAAGTATTTTACAGCCCATACCCACTCGAGTTTAATACCAAATTATACGGAGCAGAAAAAATTGTCTTCACCACAAAATGGTAAGCGTAAGGAACTTTTACCCACCGACAAATATGGAACCAGATCCTGGACACATCAGAACAAACCGGCATACCTGTGTCGACTAACGAGAGGCACTGTACTTGGACCGTATATAAATTGTGGAACTGCGACCATTTTATCGTGTCAGTTTCAAAAAGTTAAGCTTGGGAATCTTCAGTATCAGTTAATATGTACAATGACGATGCACCACAACACTTTATATTTTACGCATGTATATGTATATGGACTGATATACATACATATTCATATACATGCGCCATATAGTCCACCACGCTGGCCTAGTGCGGGTAATGGGTATTACACATATTTGCGAAATATTTCACCACTTTCAAATCAACTTTCCAAAACCAAGCTAATCTAGGGCGAAAAAAACGGTGCCCATAAACAATACATAACGCATCCCACATATTACGGTATTGCTCAGTTATTTAATATATTCTGTCGAGAAATATAGAAGCAATGAGGGCGGACTTTTAAACTTTATATTATCTCAACACAGTTCTGTCAACAATCCGGTCCGAATATAGCTTGAATTATGAAACGCCACAAAAATAAAACAAACTTTTCTTTCACTTCTAAATTAAAAACAGGAAATCTATTTCGCAACATCTCAACTTTGACGTGTGCTCTAATTTTAGGCGGATGTTAATTAATTATGTTTTGTGATGAAAATATTTAAGTAGAGTTCAAGTTTGCCACTCAGTCAATGAAATAGATCTAGCTACTTTACTAACAAGAGTATCATTACTAGGAACAAAAACAATCTTTATCTATTGAACCGAAATAATATAGATAATACATGTATCTTCAGAAGAAACATTATCATTTTTGTACTTCACGTGACTAATAGTGTTAATGTATTGTAATACACGCTCTAATGAACTGCGGGACGGCATAACAAATTCCCTTTATGACATATTGAATGAAGACGTCTGATACATACGTGTCCATTAATATGTGTGAAGTACGAATAACAAATAGCGGTAACGGTCTGATTGAGATCTAATTTATCGGCTCACATTCTGAGAAGAGCCACCAAGTAAATCACAATAATGGCATACGGCCCGACTGTCGCAACTGGCCAGATTACGAGTATTGTGCGCTTTGTTCACGTACCCTGCATTAAATTTAACTAAATTGACGTGACGAGGGATGCTAATTGCTTTTGCGTTCTTATACCGATGTGATTTTAACACTGCATGCGCCTCACGGTTTTACCCGCGTAGTTCGTAGCGCGATTTTAAATAGCTTAAAGATTTCCAGCTGTCGATCACCTCAAAAAAATAGTTGGTATATTTACTTATTTAAGAATTTTAAAAGGTTAATTTTATTTCACTCTCTTTAATTAAAATTTTTAAGTCAGTGTGATATTTTAAACTTGGATTTTTAGAAATTTATTGATTTCTCTTTTTAAATTTGATGTAATTAAAATCAATGTTAATTCTCATTCTTAAAATTATCGGATTATAAAACCGCGTCATGAAAATTAAAAAGAAATCAAATCTTGGCGCTCGCATTTGTAGATCTTTTTAATACCGTTTTATTAAATTATTAAATATATAACATTATAAACCTAACATCATGGTATCGGTAGACACTATATCGCACTTTAATATTATGAATATTGCATAATCGCAGCTAAATTAGTTTAGAATAATCATAGATTTTATTTAGTTCAACATAGCCGGTACAGCAAAGTTGTGCTAGCCACTTAGTTATAAACGCTGCTCTCCTATATCCAGACTATCCGAGGAAATTATCCAACAGCGCAGATTGAAATACAACCTCTTTCTAATAGCGCTAAATTACACGTCCACTAAAGCGCGTGTTATATGGGGCTGAATATTAAATAATAAAACGTATACCGTTCAAAAGCGACTGAAAAACAGAAATTTTAATTACGTTAAAAGAATAGCGCCCACAATTTAATCATAAAGCAAGGAGCGCTTGAAATGCACAACAAAGCTCCTCAGAAGCGTTCGCAGCGTGTGTGGAGATAAATGCAATTAGTATTATTTACACATAATAATTTTAGAGCGGTAATTTGACTCGTCACGGTGGTTTGTATCACCTGAAAGTTTTTTTGGGATTATTATTAAGGACACTATAAATCCTCTTTCAATAGTGGTGAGAAAAATCGGAAAATTCAAATATACCTTATTAGTCTCATCAAAGAAAAAAACATATTATTTGCTGCTTATAGTTATTTTAAAATTTGTGTTTACGTACAATGTCCGCGAAGTATTTCGGCAGTACTAATTCTGATTATAATTTGGTGCTTTTGAAGGAAAATAACATCTTTCTACGATTTACATGTTTCCACTATATTCTTTCCAATAATTGACCGCCTAACTAACACGTCAATTGCCAAATAACCAAAGACATTTAAGATAAAATTCACTTTTTTCTAAATCCGGTCGACTCTCCACACTCCTTAGGATTTCGGGTCATTTAGGTTCAATCTCGATTTAAATATTTTCGGCTTCTCGCATTCGAAAATCCCTTGAGGGCTCTTCTACATGTAGGACCTACGTTAATATTAAGCGCGGTAGGTTCGCACGGCCATTGAAATGTCATATCTTTGATCTCGGTTATGTCGTGCCACTTAAATCCTTCTGCTCAGCTGCTAGTCTCCAGCTATTTTATTATTTCACCACTAGGTATCGCACATTGGTGCCGAGTTTAATTTTATTATGTCTGGGTACAAATGAGCTCATTTATTTGCTTACTTTTTGAATAAATGTGGTTATTTTTTGTTTAAGTAGAGGGATTACGCACATGTGTCTACAGAAAACATTTTATATATAGGTTAACATGATAGGTGCTGTACTGGACGTACAGCTCATATAAGTCCCAATGCACGAGCCTCCTCTATATTCAAGAGTACGGTTGAGAGGGGTTAGGTCATGTAGTTTACTACGCTGGCCTAGATCGGTTTGACAGAATTGACATACCTTAAAAGTTCTTACAAATCGCTATGGCATGCAGGTTTCCTCATCACGTTTTCCTTCGTCGTTATAGTGCATGGTGATTGACTATCAATACACACACGACTACGAAAAGTCAAAGGTGCGCCCTGGGATTTAAACCCGCGACCTTGAACATGTTGGCAGCCGCGTCTGGTCCGTTTACCAACAAGCCACCAGACACTTAAACATTATAGGTGCGGAAAATAAATATTAGTTTCGGGTTATAAAACCAAAAGTGCCTCTTATTTTATGCTCACAACAACACAAGCTTCGGACATTGAAGTAAGGAATCGTAACTTAAGACTCCGAATGACATTAAATTTATTTAATTATTTAACATTAAAATTACTGCATAAACAAATCACACTACACAAATCTTACAGTTCAGGACTATTAATAATTTTATTTATGTAATTGAGTCGCTGCCATGTGCAACCGACAGGAGTTAAATTATCGTGCTGCGTAACGAATGACGTCTCATATGTTTCAGGGATCTTGAAATGCTGGACGGCGTCTCTGGAAACTGATGGCCTGACAAATGTCGCGAGATGCAGGTGGCGTGGGCTCTCAGATTGAGCATATGGCAATGGTTATAGATGCATGAAAATGATTTACAATATGTACGTAACTATCAAGTTTTACATTGTCAATACAAAGTATTACAAACACGCTGCTTGCTGTCCCTATAAATGCATCCAATCAAACTACGCAACATATTTCTATGCAGTTTATTTTTCAATAAATTGAGTGAGTCAAGAAGAAGGTTTGTATGTATACAGGGTGAATTTTTGGTTGGCGAAATATGAAACTATCGAGGAAAAAAAATAAAGGAGTTAAGAACATTGTACAAAATCAGACAAAAATATAATTTTGTTACCGTAAGTATGTCATTGCTTTCCAGAATTTGATCCTTATTAGGAGAAACATATTTGAACGGTGTGAAATTCACCATGTGTTTTTTTTTCTAAATCACCGTGTTCGATTCGTCACTATGTATAATATATGGATTTTTAAAAAATCCATGTACCTATACAGTTTTAGTGTTCTCATAACTCCTTTGAGCATTTTTTGCTATTCTTCATAGTTTCGGATTTCAGCATCCACATCCATTTGAAAAATTCACGTAGTCGTTTATTTTTATTGCATAATTTTCTGGTGAGGTGTTGAGTAGAATAATAAACACACGTGAAGCTGGTCCGGGCCGATAGTAGGTTATAGAAATGTATTTAATACGAGGGGCCAGCCGGTTTCGCCCGGGTTCAGATACCTCATGAGTCCAGTCAACAGCAGCAATATATGATTTCCCGTATTGTTTTATTTATATTCAAACTGAATGCCGTCCTTTGTACTGCTTTTCCCGTCCCGTCCCGTTATATCCTGCCCTGTCCCGTCTCATTCTCAGTCAAGGCAGGTAATCTAGGCCCATCCCATTTCGAGTTTAAAAAGTAATAAATATGTTTGAATTTCTTGCTCATCCTACGGGAACACTAAATTTTTCGGGATAACCTCGGTCGGTGTAGCGTTAAGCGTAAACTAAGTAAATATGTAAATATTTTTTTTGTCTGATCAGTTTGATGAGGAGAGCGGTGTGATGACTGCTACCTAGGAGCTTCCGAATTATTTTTTACTTTTTCGTACATTATTTACGTCATTATTATCTTTTTTTCTCAATGAAACCGTTTAACATAAAAACAGTTTTGACTAATTTTATTCGAAGTTTAATTTATTTTGTTTTCAATATTAAAATTGTACAATCCATGTGGAGATATTATGTATCTGTTGGCTGATGTCGTTGTAATTTTTATGCATTATTTTAGGAGTGTGCAAGACTCTTTAGTAAGTTATTACTCCTTATTTTATGTTGTAACCAGCTGTTGCTTGCTCTTATAACTTTCGACTTTTTTAGTATAAAACTTTTATTTTACTCCTTTCTATAGCGCTCCTACGCAAAATATAATGCCATCCAATTTGCGAATATAGACTGTCTCGATGGCCCAGTTGTACTATGGTACGATTATAACGCTCAGGTCTTGGGTTCGAATCCCGGATTGGGAAAAGTATTATTGGATTTTTCTATTTATTAATAATAAATAGAAAAATCCAATAATCCGGGTTAATACCCGGAGTCAGAAAACTGTGCCTGAAATAGCGATAGGCTAGCCCTTTATGTAATCGTGGGACGGAAAACACAAAATGTGGCTGTCCTGGTAGCACCTCTGCCTACCTCTTTTGGGAAAAGCCGTCAGTTTATGTAGTTATGTACGTAATTTGCAAATAAAATATCTTACAGAGCTTCTAACATATCTGGGATAAAGATATATCTAGGTATACAGTATTATAATAGTGGCTCTATCAAACTTTGTCATCAATTTGTGGTAGGTCTCTTAGGCGTATGAAACAGACCGCTTAAGTAGGTTTCATCGCTATGTCTATTTCTGTTGCTAAGATGCAGCACTGTTGTGTTCCGATTTGTAGTAAGTTTATTGTACTTGGTTAAAATACTGTTCATTAGAACACATAATACATCTTATATCGGGATGCTGAGTATCGAGCACCATAGTCAATGCATTGCTTAACATGTAACAACATGTTCGGAGTGTTTTGTTTCTATTTATGGTCTGGCGTGACACTTTCCATGAATAGATCGATTCGTCTTATCTTCGGGCTAAAAAACAGTTGAAACGTTCTCTATCGAATTATTAAACAGCCAGACAGATTTGATATTGTTAAAATCAAAAATCGCTCTGCGATGTATGAATATTTGTCACCTATATACAATGGTGGGAAACTAGATAATGTTGCTTGCTAATTACCGTCAAATCTTTATTTTATCAGCGATGGCTAAAATTCTTGAACTCATTATTGATAAAAAATAATAAGAAATTTGCTGCCAGTAATCGAGTCCAATCAGCATGGTTTTTTGCCACGCAGATCTACTTCTTCTTCTTCTTCGTTCGAGTCAATGGCTCAAAATGACTAGACCGTTAAACCTTTACGCAGATCTACTAGTACCAACTTAGTTAGGTACGTTTCTGATAATGCGGATACTATGAATAAGGGCGGTAAAGTGCCTTCAGTTTACACAGATTTCACAAAGGCATTCGACTTGGTTAATCATTACAGTTTCCTAACAAAATTGGCGAATGCGGGTATCCATTAAACCTGGCTTCGTTGGTGTGAATAATTCAAACGAAATCGCTCACAACTGGTTCATATTCGCGGATTTTAATCTCGGACATTCAATTCCTTTTGGAGTTCCACAATGATCCCATCTTGGACCCTTATTGTTTTTAATGTAAAGAGACGATATTAAGCATGTTATAATGTCCAAAAAATATATACGCTGACGTCTTAAACGACATAACTACGAGTAAATTGAGATTGATCTTACTTAGAGTAACAACAAATGATCACAATTTAAAATCATATTAGCGGCGCTTGTCTTTTTTTTAAATAGACTCGCTGCAGACGCGCCGTAAAGTTGCCGATAAACCTAATGTTTTTGTATAATTTGGTACATGGTTTTGTTGAAAATCGTATTGATTTCACTGTCTCGCGCCCTGAGTGTCTTTTAAATAATCGTGAAACCTTCTAGGTGTCGTTTTTTTGAAACTTATCTCGGTCAACATTCTTCTATCTGCCGCATGACTAGGCCGCATGTATGACTAGTAAGCTTTTAGTCAGTACTGTGAACCAAATTAAAACAAAAACTCATTACTATGATTGTTTTTTTTTTTCCTAAGTGGCAATATTCTCACTGTCAGTTTCCTCGACAAAAATACTTTAAGAGTAAGACATCAAATGCACGCGCCACTTTAATTCGTACCTTTCTTTAAGTACTCCACTTTGGGGTTTAACACACAAGGCACAATAAAAATAAAAGATCACGGCTGTACACTCAAGTGATGAAGGAAACCCTCCATGTATAATTCACTACATCATTTAGGAAGGCGTTATGCAAGAAGTGTTATGGGTTAGTCAATTATTCTTTGAAGAGTTTGTTAAGCTGTTGAGGTTTCACTAGAAACAGCAAGTTTAGTTTATGATCTACCGTAATATTAGTTTTGGTGTCAATGACATTTAGCGGGATTGTCTTTTTTTTAACGATTCATCATCAATTTCACTAAAGGTGCCAGCAATAGCCAAACAAAAAATGTACCCATATTTTAGGTATTTCAAGATAGATTGCTCTAATTGACAGAACATGCAAACTGCAACGTTGTACATTTTCTAGGAATAATATTTTCAAGACAACGATTGCAAATATCGAATAATCCTGTTCCAAGTTTCCTATAATTCCTTTCAGCGGAGCGTGAAGAAGCTGTAAAACAGACCGGTATAATTGTGTCGAGTGGCACGGGATGACAATTTGTTGCCAATCAGCAAACTCTCTGAACAGTATTGTATTTAGAAATTAAAAATAGGTTTTTTGTAAATTAGCCAGACTCATCAAAGTCTGCCTTGCAACTGATGTCAAGCGCAATACCGTCCGTCAATTTTAGTATAACTCTAGTAAATCAATAGGCAATTGAATATTAGGTATTCTTATTGTATTTTATTTATAGCGCCCTTCGACGATAGTTAAACCTCCAATCCATTTAGGATTGATAATGTGTTCTTGATTCTCATATTATTCAGTTGGTCATGTCCTCATGTTTATTTATTTCGTTATTCCATTGCCGTGTTCATATGTTACTTCAATCAACTATATTTTAATGTTTGAATCAGTATAGTAGATATGCTTAAGTAATATCCAGTTCCTACATCGCCCACTGCAGGACATTGGCTTCGTTTACAATCCAGGGTTCAATTGAGATGGCTTAGGCCATAGACCACCGTTATAGCCTTGTGCGGTGTGGCCGACATCGCATACCATATTATAATTATTATTGAAGGTTTCTCTGTGATGTAGGTTTCCTCACAATGTTTTCCTTTCACCGTTAAGGGAATAGATGGTGGGTGTCCATCCGTACCATAGTCATATCAGGTAAAAGTAAAAAGCGACTGCCTCGGTGGCGTAGTTGTACTACGATACGATTACGAAGCTGAGGTCTCGGGTTCAAATCCCAGGTCCATATCCATTATCAGCTTGAAGTCAGAAACGTGTCTCCGATATGGCGATAGGCTCGCCTCCTATCATATAGGACGGAACACAAAAGACGAAATGTCGGTGTCCTGGTGGCACCTCTGCCTACCCCTTCTGGGAAGAAGGCGTGAGTTTATGTATGTATGTAAAAGTAAAAAGCGACGTCACATATTATTATGCATGTCGCAGATAGATTCAATTTGTCATTTTACGATCGGCTGCCAGCCTTATGGCAACTCTAGCGGAAAATTTACCAATCCCAGATAATTTCAGTGCAAGAATAGACAGCTAGATCAAAGATGACCTTTGAACCTCTTCAGACATATTGCCGTACTTGACACTGCCACAAGAATTTAGATGGTCTTTAAGTACCGAAAAGGTACGTGTGACCAGCGTTGTATTCAAGAATCAATAGTATTTCTCAACAACAGGCTTATTCAAAGTTAATTATAATCAAGTCGTTCCTAACGTGATCACTCGCGACTATTACGCTCTCCCTGTCCTTAAAGCAGCTTCTACAAGCGAAGATCAACAATGGCACGCATTTTATTAATACTGAACACTGACGCGACGATTCTCTTTGAATGTCTTAGTTGTCTTCCACCCACAAGGAAGTTGGTAAAAGGTAAATAAGTTGCATATACATCAAAGTCCAAGCGAAGAGGGAAATAAAATAGTGAATCAGTAAAGTTAAAATCTTGAATAAAAAAATAACAGCTCCATAAAAATGTTTTCGTGCACCAAAAATAAAAACAAAGGCATCGTCATAAGTGAAATAATTCTACAACATGGCTCAAAATCATATTGTTATGCCATTCCACACAACTATGGTGTAAGGACAGTTGGAAGGAAACACAAACGACCATGCGAAAGTTTGATCTGCCCACCTACTTAGCTAGTTCATTGTAAACAAACACACACATACATTCAAGAGATTTACGCAAGTCCGTCGACTAACTTAACACTTTCGAAACAATTACGTTGAGTACCCTGATATAACATCAAGTTTAATACATTATTTTAGGAGCTTCCAGCGTAGTTGGGACACCTAATTCACCAACTATGTGCTAGGTATAGTTCCAACAACGGATTAAGTAAAGACTGGATTCTTTTTGCTTGTACAAGTTTATGCTCCTAATCCGTCCAGATTATTATCTTCCTCCGTTAAATTGACTTCCTAAGCCAGGTGGTAGTTTTAGTGGTTACAGATACAAAAACAGACAAAATAAAAAACACATTCCATCTTTTGTGGACTTTTCAACGTGAAAATGTAAAGGAATTTGTTTTCTACATTTCCCAGATATGGTACAAATATTTACGTATCGCACAGCCGCCGACGCCCAACCATTTGTTTGTGAGTGTGAAAGAAACTCCGGTATTTCACAGCATCGGCACTCAATTTTTTATTGTGTTTTTATGGGTGGCTATGATAACTTTTATAAAAAAAAAAACAAAATTAAAAAATATTGTAAATAACAAATACCTATACATAACATTTATAAACATACTTCATTTCTCATCTTTACTTTTGTTACTTTGAAGCATAAGACATTACTTCTAATAATGTCCAAAAGCCCCCGGCTACATAATTTATGATTAAGGAATTATTCGCTATTCATCTTATTTTTCGTCATACACGTAATAGGTTTTGTTGCTAGCATTATGTTTTGCTATTAGCAAGTGAAGCATTTTTTTACTCTCCTGGTCATAAATACTGTGCTGCAGAAATAAAGTACATAATAGTTGGAAAAGTGAATCCTTTATCAATTAAAATATTTAAAAGGAACAGTGAAGGGAATTTCGAGAATCCCACTTAATTACCTTTGTACGTTTTTTCCATAAAGAAAGTTGTGGCACAACGGACTAGGGGCTCGCTTACGAAGCGCATTTTTGTAGCCAATGTTCCCCGATGCGTTGCTGGCCGCCTTTGCTATACGTTCGGCTTAAACTGTTAAAAGTTACTAGCAGTTTGTTACAATAAACTGTAGTGTTCATTTTCCAGCCACGCAACAAAATGTATGATTTTTCTTTTGCAAAAGCATCTGTCTTTTTAATTTATTACCGTAATACAAGTTTTAAAATAAAAATTGTTCATAATATTCCTTGATCGACGAGCAGGATATTATTTTGATTCAATTAAATCGCGTATGGCGTGACGAGCAGGCCATTCGCCTGATGGTAAGCGATATGACCGCTCATAGACAGTAGCAAAACCAAACCATACCATGAATTACAAAACAATACTTGACATTCCACTATCGTCGCCATCCTGAGACATAATATGTTAAGTCTCATTATGTCCAGTAATTACTCTGGCTATAATGTCCTTCAAACCGGAACACAACAGTGCATTTACACTGCTGTTTAGCGGGAGAAATAGATATTGCGGTGGTACCTACGCAGACGGCCTCTCACATATGAAAGACCTACCAACAGATTTAATTCAATTATGTTGGCAATTTACGGCCATTACATAAATACTGCGGTGAAAATTCAAAAAACATTTTAAACAGACGCAGATGAAACGAAATCTGCTGTAAAATTTCGAAATAATTACTTAATATTGTTAGTCAATTAAATAGCGCACAAATATTAACGTTCCCTGCCCTACATATGTTGCGTGTACATGAATAATGAGCTCTACACTGGAGTGGATTTTAAACATTATAATGACTCGATTGTTTTATGTAATTATTCTTTTATCGCAGTGCGTTGTCATTGGAGCTATTATTTTCGAATGGCTCTGAGTGGATAAACACTGCTATTCTAGTTAAAACGTGTTGTAATTGTTGTTCAGGTAATATCTATTATATGTGTGTATTTTTTTTTATTGCATTGAACAGCGAGACGACCTTGCCATTAACCTGATGGTAAGCGATACGTCTGCTCATGGACAGTAGAAAACCAAACAAGACCATGAATTACAAAGCATTACTTGGCGTTCCACTGCGGTCACCATCCTGAGACATAAGATGTTAAGTCTCAATATGTCCAGTTGTTAATCTGACCATAATGGCCTTCAAACCAAAACACAACAGTGCATTTACATTGCTGTTTCGCGGGAGAAATAGACATTGCGGTGGCATCTACCCAGACTGCCCCTCACTTATGAGAGATATACCACCAGTATAAATAAATAAATAACTACATCAAATGCACCTACGTCTCATAGTTGGATAAGAGTCTATCAAGAAATCGAGAAATTGATAAAACTCTAATGCATATCTCATTTTAATATTTTAGAATCCTTCTTTGTGGATTGAGAGATTGCTTTAAAAACCCTGTTTTCGAAATCACACATTTCCAAATTAGAATTAAATTATTTTCTAAAATTGCCGATTATATTCCTTGTATAATAGTTTTAACAGTAATATGTATACCAAATTAATACAGATACTACATCATACAGTTGAACGTGTAAAGTTCAGAAATTTAGAAAAAGACGAATTCTGTGTGCTATCTGTCGCTTCCACGCTTCGGAGCGCGGTGCGCAAGTGACACATTTTATTTCACTCGTATATATCAACTTCTTGATGTCACGTTGAGATGAAAAAGTCCACAGTTTTGAGGTGAAATATTAGAAATATATACACTAGAGACTTAAATATTGCGAGTATAAGTTTGCCGTATTTTAATACTATGATGTTTTAAGGGCGAGTAGTGTTACTTTTATAGTGCTTTGTCTAAGCTAACGCTTTGAAACAGTAATCACAACGTTACTATATGCTAGTTGTAGAATAAATATTTCATTGTATAGTTTAAGCATACATGTGGGTTGAGGTGTGAGGCCTTGGGTTTAATTCACAAAAGTTGCAGTAAGTTAGTCACTTAAAGCATATATAACAGATTCAAAACGTTCATGCAATTTGTCTGAAGCTGGCCACGGCTAAACTCCATCTATGGCTGGAGAAAGAAACTCGACAAACTAAAGGGGGCATTAGTGGCATCTCTGCCTATTCATTCGAGAATAGAGCTAATAACTATTAGGTATATAATATATGTACCTATGTGCTATAGAATGATTTAGGTTATTATTTTACGACCGTTTTTTCAAACGTCTTTTGTTACAGGGATCAAATACCTCTGGAATAATGATACGTCAATTAGGCCGTGTTAAACTGACTTTAATTGTTGAATTTCACTCAACAAGCAAACTATAATATTAAAGCGGGTGCTAGCCTACTTCGAAGTTCAATTTGCGCCATCATTATTGGCCGGCAAAATTCGCGAAAAAATAAGACTGATCACCATATGTAATCTGACAGTTAAACAAGATAATCCGCGGTATAATAGTACTTATTTAAAAAATCTATTGTGGATTTCAAAATAGTATTAACAAGTATGCAATACAGCAAAGTTGGCTGTGAACCGAGCTGACAAGACAATGGTTGAAGATTTGAACTAAAGCTGAAAACCAGTGAACCTCACAAGAGCCCGTGTCCAGCGGTGGGACATCATATATATTATAATCTGATATTAATAAAATATAATATATTACAATTATCAAAGCAATGGATCATATTTTTCGTACCGCAAGAGGTGGGTATCGGCAGACAGGATTATCCTAACGCCCTGTGACCTTTATCAAGTCGTCCACTTAACTAATATTGGACCCACCTACTCTTCGTCTCCCGGGACGCAATCGCCATTAGCATTCGAGTATTGATATATAAAAACTCGAATTACATTTACATTTTCTTTAGCCGATAATTTAATTACACCGGGCTGTGTAACGTTTATGAAAGAAAAAGGAGGTTTTCAATGTTTCCTCTTTTAATGTTTGCTTTGACGATTGCATTTTTAAACCAATTTTAAAAATGCGAAAGTTTCCAGTTTAATATGTATATTCATTTGAGCATGTTCCGGTATCTCCGATGTTCGTGTATTGACTTTAAAAATTCTTTATTTGTATGAACTTTTATTTAGATTGGATTATTTCCCGTAATGTAAGTATGTAAGGTAAAATTTAACGTACTTAATTTGCTATTGGCATATATTTTTGATGTAATCAAAATATTAAAAGCATTAATTTGTAAAACACAAAAATGTAGCTCCCTTATCCCACACTCACTAGGGTCTGGGCATGACACGTTCTTTCACAATTGGTGTATGATTGAATTTATAATCCTTGGCCTCAACTCTCAGTAGAATGGGCCTTTAAGTACATTAGAGGTAAGCGTCTTAATGCGGGTTTTTAGACTTCAAATATCTTTAAAATTCTTAAGGATGATTCTCAAGTCAAGTAGGTTTTATTACGATCACCTAAGCTGCTACAGCAAACTATTACTAACCAGAATTTACCAGACAATTTTAAAGTGAGTGATGTCTTCTGGTTTCGAACTCCGGTTTATCATTTCAATTCCCAATCAAATAGGATTCTTAATCATTGAAAAAGTTCCTCAAAACGTGCAAAATACATCCAATGATACAGCACGACATCATTAATATAAATTTAAAATGTCATACTTATTTCAATATAATTCAATAGTTTTAAAGTGTTATGTGTCGGAGTACTGAGATGCAATTACGCCGCAATAAACACCGCATGGTCTTCAGCTAGTGGCCCGTGGGAAGTCAATTCGAAGGTAATTGCGTTAAGATCAACCACTTTCCAGCTAAATGGTCCCGAACACGATAGGCGTCGGTATATCACCGGGCCACGTAATAATTTAATGTCTCCACGAGGATATAATACACAGATTACATTATTTATTGTTAATATTAAGCTTTAGTAAATTTAAGACGTTTCGACGCCATTAATGTTTCACTTAATATATCTATACGTTTACTCTATTTCAAGTAAAATAAAAGACAATTTTGGTTGAAAGGCATCCATTTTGCTTACGCTAATAAAAATCATAAAGATAAGTTAAAATCGGGTTTTAAGAAAATACATTTATTAGAAAAAAATTAAGAAAATAATAAGTTTTTTTTTTAATTTATTATAGAGATACACTAACTGTATTTCAGTGAGAAATAAATTATACACTTATGTTTTAGCGACAAGTGTTGAATCTTCTGCAGCTAATGCTATGGTTATGAAAGGGGTAGTCAATTAATTACCAATACAAAACAAATTTTAATATGAAAAACTAAAGTAGGAAGTTAAAACTTAATTAATTAAGAGTCAATGAAATGTAGTAAAACACATAAGAATCTTTCCTTCATCCTCTCAGAAAATATTTCGGAACAATACTCTCACAGCCCACACTATGTTACTTATGTAAAACTCATTCAAACCAAAAGCAAGGTACACGAAGATATATACACATACATATTATATACTAAAACTTCTCCCCAGGATTGACTATTTAATATTGTTTCACGGTAATAATTTCGGCAGTCTAACCCCTATCACAAAACTCGTTAGAAAATATTACGATAGCAAGGTAAATGTACACGCAACTAAATAAAGAGCGAGGTTTCACGCACACAAAAGTATCTTGATATTTTATCGGCAATATAAGATCTGCCATTTCTTTGAAATATGCCACGGTTCGGTCTACCGCGGCGTTGCATTAAAATCTAATGTTATTTTTAGAAGAAATTCTTTAGCCTCTCGTGGAGGTTTTTTTTACTTTCTTCCCCCTAGCTACTAGTGATGTATTGACGGTAATTGCCACCAATTCACCCGATCTTCATCGTCTTAGATTCTATAAGTATGGGCTCTCATTCTACCTGACGAGATCCATTCAACGCTTTATTGGCCGACTACGTAAAGTCATACAAGGAGTATTAATTAACTTTAATATAACGAGTATTAACTAATTACGTTCCAAAATATATATTAATTGGGTAATTATCGCTAGCTAATGACTAAATAAAACATAAGGAAGAAACCTGAATATTCTGTACAACAATTTTAAAGACATGCGGAGGACTAACTTAACATGCTAGGCTAAAAGACTTATCACTGATTGAGTTTATTACAGAGTAAACTAAATTATATAAAAATACAGATAAAGACTGCTTCGGTTGCGTAGTTGTACTACGGTACGACTACAAAGCTGAGGTCTCGAGTTCGAATCCCGGGTCGGGCAAAGTGATATTGGATTTTTCTATTCATTATCAGCCCGGAGTTAAATATTTGTGCCCTATAAGGCGATAGGATCGCCCCCTATAACACCATGGGACGGAACATACAAGGCGAAATGTGGGAGTCCTGGAAGCACCTCTGCCTACCTATTCTGTGAAAAAGGCGTGAGTTAATTTAGATTTTATGTATGTATGTACAAATAAAGTAAGGCTGACGAGGAATAAATTAATATTATTATTGACAGCCTCCGTGGCGCAGTTGGTTAGACACCGCCTGTGAAACGAGAGGCCGCGGGTTCGATCCCCGCACCGAAACAAATATTTGTGTGATCCACAGGTATTTGTTTCGGGTCTGGGTGTTTGTGAGACCGAAAAGTCTCTTGTAGTTTCTGATACCCACGACACAAGACTCGATCTTAGTGTGGGGTCAGGATTATGTATGTGACTGTTGGGTGTATTTATTTATTTATTTATTTATTATTGATACAACTAGACGCAATTCGAAATCATTAAATTCCACTTTGAATTTTATCGTAAATAAAATACCAAAGTTTATTTAATAAATATCGAACCATTTAATAACCTACTCTAATTATATTAATTATTGTTGAAATTGTAGCTGGCGTTGTGGTTTCAGGTATCGGAATAATATTATGATGATTCGGTTGGGTATCAGGTATGATTAAATCCCAGCCATAAAGCGGTTAAAGATAATAGCTGTTAACAAGGACTTTGAATTTATATTACGATAATGAAGCTGAATATTTTTTTCATTGTTATTAAATTTAATTCAATAATAACGGCAGTATTCTCCAAATACTTACAAACTTTTAAAACAAATGCCTTTTTATTATTTAAAATTAGAATTGAAGGAAGGAGCTGCTTACATTTTGCCCTTATAATAATAATTATTCTGTTTTGGAGGTCTTTGTTGAGCAGTAGTCTTCCTGAGGCTGAAGATTATCAATAATTTAAGATTGGTATGTTGGTTACGGCTTTGTAAACAAAACCAGGATATATGAGACAGGCTAACATAACCATTAAAATTAGAATTGAATATAATATAAAATGAATAAAATAATTATCCGTCACTTTTAATAACACGTGGTCGTTTTTTTGATCTCGAAACACCAAGAATCGAAACAAAGACACGTGGGTCATGCAATATTTGTACGCGTGCGGAAAATGAATCTGCTGACACGTCCTATACGAAAATATTTAGAATTAAATGAATATATCACAAGAAATAACTATTCACACATAATTAAAAACATTCAAGTTTATTTCTCATACTCGATTTTTTTTTGTTTGATTGTGTCTGAATCACTGAAACACAATCCACCTGGCATCATTTTCTTTCATTGAAAAAACTGGCTCTTAAAATTATTACGTAATTTTAATTTTAGAATGATACTAAAATACGTTGTTACAACATAAGTGGATATTATTACATTAATTTATGATATTGCAGCTAGTACGGTAATTGCTGAACCCATGAATGGAAGGAATTACTGGTGCCGATCTTAATAGGATCTAGAGGGATTTACACCAACCACCAGGTGGCTGAAACTTTGCTGTGAATACATCGTATTGACCATCACAATACACGTACAAGCACGTACCTTGCATTAGTAATATTTCACTTAATATGTAATTATTTAACGTATAAATTTCCGTTTAATGTCGTCGGTACCAGAATCAGAATTTCGCTCGGTATATTGCCAAACACCGTTTATTAGTGAATGTTCAATATTAGAAACATACCTTGGTTTGTAGAATCTCCCTCTGTCTTTTTTTCAGACACGAAAAGTCCACTGTTGAATATACACCTCCCCAAGAATTTACACGTTGGCAACCTGCTGACTATAAGGAAAGCTTATTCTCAAATTGACTGACTGAAGACTACAATGACGGCAAATTAAATTCTGCACTTAAGATTTACGCCCACGTGGTGAAGGCCAAAATGCCTCTCATTCCATCTAGCTGTCTAACTACGGAACATATATTAGCTGTTTGCTCTTGACTATACATTGATAAATTATATTATATCTAAAACAAAAAAATCTATCTCACTTCTTCTAGCTTTTTCGCTACCAATGATTGAGTGAAGCTATATTTTTAGTTTATGAATATAGACTTGGCGTATCGCGACCTCCTGCCTTTCAGATGAGAAATTCACTGTGATAAATCCCACAGGAACCGTTCATTTTTCCGGGATAAAAAGCCACAGTTGCTCCCGGGCCAATAAACATCTCCAGGCAAAAAAATATGTCGATCCGGTCCTCCGTGAAACACAAACCAACCGAAAAACTTTAACATGTATTTTATAGGATATTAAAATATGTAATTACGGCTAAATATGAGTTGCGTTTTGGCTGGAAAATCTCATATAACCGAGGATTATGTGAGACGCATTTAAAATTTAATTGCGTTTAATGGCGTTTCAATGCAGGTAAATGCAATTAAGTATTTATAAATTAATAATAACGAATCATACTGTATACATACATAAACTCACGCCTGTATCCCCGAAGGGGTAGGCAGAGGCGCTACCAGGACACCCACATTTCGCCTTGTATGTTCCGTCCCACGATTCCTGACTCCGGGCTGATAATGAATAGAAAAATCTAATATCACTTGGCCCGACCCGAACGAATAATAACGATAATAACGAATCAATGCGATAAATATCCACATACATTAGAGTTCCTGGACACACGAGTAATTTTCCGTGGGAAACAGTTGCGACTGGCCCATAAAACGCATGAGGGCAAAAACTGATTAGGTTCTTTGGAACTACAGCTAAATAAAACCTGACAGCGGTGCGGAAGTCCAGCGGGAGCTAATTTACAGAGACCTTCGGAGTCCATTGTTTTTTTCGGTTTCGCAAATAGACCTTAAAGGAAATTCTTAATAGGACTTTTCTGCGTGACTGGCGGAGTGCTTATGTACTAGATTCCCGAGACACAAAGGCTCAGTGTGTTAGCTAATTAAAGAATTTGATGTCACATCGATGTGGGGAGCTTTTATGGCGGATGAGGTTGATTGTGCTCGTAAAAGTAAACGAATGTTTGCAATAATAAAATTAACGGAATAAAGAAATAAAATAAGTTTCTAAGATATTAAGTAAACACGCAAAGGAAAACTGAAATAGATTGTGTTCAGCAAAAAGGTCTAAAGTAAGTTTAAATCGTCTTGATCATATAGGTAAGGGTTGCAATGTGCAGTGGCACAATTTTTTGCCATAGGAAAAATAAGGGATTGTGAGTATCTATAATTTTGTTTATATTATGTGTTATTTACAACTGGTTTAAGGACAGACCAATTTCGATCAGTGTGCACTAAATAGGCCAAAATAAAAAAAGAAACGAATGTTATCTAGTCGTGAGCTGCTTCGAATGTTAATGACAAAAATTGGAACTTTTAAAAACAAATGGAGAAATAAATTCATATTTTCTAACAACAGTCAAACGTTTCACATCGATAGAGTTTTGGTATGTTCAAAACTAGTTTCGGAGGCGTACGAGCCCGCAATTTCAATTTTACTTTCGTTTTCTGTTACAATAATTTGCTATTTTTATCCACGCCAAATGTTACATTTTATAGCACTTTGTGTTCATTTTTAACTGACAAATTATTTTTGTTTTATTTAACATAAATACATACAATTAGAAATAATAAAAGACCGGCACTGTTTTTAAATATTCAATGTTGCGTTTAAAATCCTCCAGTGGTAATTTCAAAGCGAATGGACGCAGCCCTGGTATCCGCTACCGATCGGAACTGCCAAGGACGGCAAAAACGAATTGACCGGAAGCTTGCCGAAGTTACCCGAACTCTCCATTGCGCCCGCGAGCGATTTTAAGACAGGTAAGTTTTCGTTCTGAAATATACCTAGTTTAAATGAATCTATACATTAATTTCGACTGCATTTGATCGGGCGGCTGGGCTTTAATTCCCAAGTTGAAACATGATACTAAAGAAATTTATACCGAAATGCATCGTCGTTGGTTGATCGGCAATATTGCTAAATGCTTAACTTACGACGCCCCAAGTTTTGGCATTTTTGGTGTGATTATGTAAGTTAAGTTATTGGCGTTCGGAGTTTATTTGACACTTTCGATATTGGGTAATTGTTGGTAAACATTTATTTGTGAACATTTTCTTCTCGTAAAAGACAATAGAAGATGTGCTGACTGGCAAAATTAACTAGTAGGAAGGCTATATAACAGCAAGATTATTAATATTAAATAAAATATGTACTTATTATATTATAGATGTATGTATTTTTAATTTTAACTCTTTTTCTTTTTCCTTTAATTTAACATGCTTAAAAAGATTAATTATTTGATAGTAGATTCACAGTATCTTCAACTACTCAAATACAGACATAATACCCACGCGTGTAAAGGAATACGCCAAATAAAACCGCATGTTAAACTATAAAACAAAACTAAACAAACCGATCATACCCCTTAAAATTTACATAAAAAGTGTATTACAAAACGATTAAGAACCGTACATTTTGTTGCACAACGCAATTACGTAACACAGAGTAACAAACCACGTCGCGTCGCGGTATAGTTGCAGTAAAATAAAATTCTGCCGGGATTATCGGCGTTAACAAATAAACATTTATGTTGGCAGTTAACGCTCCGCGCAGCGCAGTTTTCGCCACGGCACTGTATCTATACGCGACCCGCTGCTTTCTTTCATGCACCTTGAGTAAAGGATAAAATAAGCCTAGTAGTTAGTTCATGTAGCAATAAAATTTATAAAATATTTATACTTTCAATAAATAAGACAATTTTCTGCAATGACACCAGTTGGTAAATAAGAGATAAAAAGGGAGGTACAAAAGGATAGTAATTATCACTAAGAATTGAGCACTCATATAGAAAATTTGAAAATTCATTGCCCAGAGGAGGAAAAATTAGAAATCAGGAAATTTTAAAGTTTGTAGTTTATTTGGAATTCATGGTTATTTGTACTTGGAAACATAATTAATAAACAATATATTTTTATTTAATACTACCTTTCTTCACAAAGACATCAATGACATTTCGAATAACCGCAAGTAATATCCACGTCTTATCAGAACTAGAGAGCAAAATCAACTCTAGATCTGTGATAAATTTTAATATAAATCTGTGCCCAAATAATAAAGTAACTTGGCCAATGGTCCGTGGTATTGATATAAGAGGTCTTCGTCCAAGGAGGTTTAAAACTAATACATTTGAAATTTCGGCGGAGATAGTAGTTCTGCGAGTATTATGAGCAATGCCGTCTGATTAATAGCAATTGCAATTTAAGATATGAACGTTCTGATGTTAAATTACGTCCCGTTTAATTTTTCTTATCTTGATAGATATTTTTGAATTCAATGTGAAAATACAGACAGTAATGGAGCGAGTACCAAGTCGAAAAGTGGTTTCAATTACAAAAAAAGTAATGGCCTTTGAGGACTTTGTTATATTATAATAATAAGTACATAACACATTAGAGTTAGCAATGTAACATGCACTGAAGTAATTAATTATCTTGTTCATATTGCTCGTAAAGTAACTGTGCTAAAAGGACAAGATTTTCATTTAAAAATAATATTTAAAAGTAATGTGTGATATTATAGCCCAAGAGCCCGTGGCCGCCAGACCTTCGTCACTTTATAAAAGCTGAAAATTTGTCTGTGCATGCCTCTAACATAGGCATTACACGATCAGTATTTATGAGGTTTAAATCATAGGGGCTTTGAAAGTTGTAAGTTTCAATGTGTCTTACAAGTAGAAAGAACCATTACAAGTGTTTGGCTGCCAAAGAAATACCTTTTGCTTGCCCAAGAAGCATTTATAAAACTCCAATTTTTTACTATAACCCTGGCAAAATCACATATTATTAAAGTTTGACGATATCGTAATATTTAACATTATGTAAATTTTTACCAGCGTCAAAGTATAAAAGCTGAATTTTATTAAAGTTTCTCAAACAACTATTAAAAGGTGTTTCCTTGGCATCCAGACATTTTTGACTGTTCTTTCTACTTGGCAGACATATTGAAGCTTATAACTTTCAAAGCCCTTACGGTCCAAACTTCATAATTACTGATCGCATGATGCCTATATTAGAGGTATACGCAGACAAACTTTCAGCTTCTATAACATTACGAAGGTCTCGCGACTACGGGCTCTTGCGCAACCTATTATAGGCAGAGGACTAAAAAGTTATACATACATACATATTCGTCACGCCTGTATCCCATAGGGGTAGGCAGAGACTATGGATCGCCACTTTGCTCGATCCTGACATATTACTTTCGCTTCATCAACTGTCATCAATCAATCATCAATCAATATACAAGGCGAGTGTGGATGGGAGAGTCGGTAGGGGTCGACTTCACCGCACTTACACCATCCAAATCGGTGATACCCTCAACAAGGGTCAGGTCAAAAATACCCTGAACCGACGAGAATGCATGAAGAGATTGATAAGTTATATTCTATAGTATAAATAATGTTTATAGCATATACTTCGATGTTTTATTATAAAAATATAAAACATAATATATCCGTTATCTAAACGAAAACACGACAGTAATTTTTGAATTCTTTTGTAGGGTGACCGGTAAAACTGGATCTGTACGGGCAATTAAAAAAACACAGTAAAATGATTTGTAAAACCTCGTCGTTTATCTTTTAGATTAGAGAACCTACGTTAATCAATTTTAAGGTTAAATAAATAGAATTTATTTTTGGTTTTCATTAAAAAAGTATGCGATAATATACGAGTATACGAAGATTTTACTGCGGTACGATTACAGAACTGAGATCTCGGGTTCGAATCCCGGGTATGGCTTAGTGTAGTGTATTTTTTCTATTAATTATATAGAAATTAATCGTTTCTGTGGGATGGGGAAAGAATTCCGATATATTTGCTTCTTTTTATACTCAAAGGGATAGGATGGGACTGGATTACATACATGCCTTGAGTGCGAATGAAGCGGGACGGACGGGATGGAAAATTCCAAATTAAGTTAATATGAAATAAAGTTTATCACGCAGACGCAGTTTGCGGGTAGAAGCTAGTTTAAATTATATTCTCAACATTTTACAATTTTAATCTATACGTATATTAAGAGCTACTTTGTTTTTTGTTGAACGCGGTAATCTCAGGAACTATAAGTGACTTATAAAAAACATATTTTGGTGTTAGTTGACCATTTATCGATGACGGCTATAAGATTATGTAACATTACGCTATGACCAACAGGAGCGGAGCAATAGTGAAAAATAATGCAAACATGGGGAAATTTTATTCCTTTTTAGAGCTTCCGTTGCGTGCGTAAACGGTTCAGGTTATCCAATGTATGACGGAATTGTTCCTCTTAAAAAAAAATTTTTTTTTTTAATTCCGTGATAGTACTTATCTTTATTAATTGACTTAATGTAACCTTTTTAATGTTTAGCAGTTTTGTTCTAAATTAATGCACTATATTTTGCGAATGGGCTTTTATCCATATTATGTCATTAATCTATACATATAATAAAAATGTAATCCTTATCTAAACGAATATGTTATTCACCAGAAATATTTAATTTCATAAAAAATTAATGTTCGAGTCTTGTGTCGTGGGTATTTGAAACTACGAGAGACTTTTCAATCTCACAAACACCTAGAGCCGAAACAAATACACATCTGTGGTTCACACGAATATTTGTGTCTGGCTGCCTCTCGTTTCACAACCGGCGTCTAACCAACTGCGCCACGGGGGCTGTAATGATCAAGTATCGCGTGCGCATTTTTATAATGAGACGGGACAACACGGGATGGGGAAAGCAATACACAGGACGGCAGTCACGTTGAGTTTAATAATAATAAGCGATAATAAAATAAAATAAATAATACGTTTCTGATGTCAACTGAAGTCAAAAAGTGTCATCACTCGGACCGAGACAGGCCGGGTCATTTAGAATAAAATAGCAATATCAATAATTAATTAAGGCGTTTAATTATATTTTAATTCTCGCTGCCCACAATAACTCTAACAAGACTACCGTAGGGAAAACTCATCGCGGCCCAGAGCGCCTGTGTCAGAACATAAGATAAATTTTACTAGTATTAATCTAAAACTGTTGCCGAGAATTACCCAGCGTTTCGATGCAGTAGTCGTATTCATTTTCGGTACTTTATAGCGAAAAGTACGGGCTAAGTTTGCTAATGAAAAGGCGGCACTAATTCAATTATTGCTTCTGAAGGTTTGTAAGTGCTTTTAGAAAGACGTTTGCACAATTTGAGTGTTTTTGTATTGCTATAACATCGTGTTATTGGATAGAAATGGTTTTAGTAAACTGGAAACTTTAGAATGCGATTCGACTATATACTTTATTAATCGTATCCAAAAGCATCTAGACGATTCAGCTAGAAATTTAATCGAGAAAACATGAAACACAAAACGTTAAAATAAAATTGATTATAATTTTATTTTGTCCCATAGAATCAATATAATAAACCTTAACAATTTTCTGTACACTTCGCTGTCGCTTAGGAATATGTGATTAGGACAGCAAAAAAAAAAATTAATGACTTAGAAGCAGACTAACGGAATTTCGACTAAAAACAGAAACGTAAATAAAATAAAAAAGGTCAAACGCCGGAATTAACGACCCGCCGAAGGGTTCCAGCTTTTGAATTAATTATCTTTATCAACGAGATAATATTTTTCTGTTTTTACGCTCCATCAGAAATATTGTGAAATTTCAAATACCAAAGAAATAATTCATAAATGCCAGCCTATTAAATTTCTATCTTACAATAATATACGTATTTATGTGCGGTTTTTGCATCCATAAGTATTATTTTGTACTTTTCGATATAAAAATATGTTTAAAAACAAAGCCAAGTCGAACTACTAAAAAGGTTCTAAGCATTTAATTATTTTTTTTAAACTTTAACCCACTAGATTTTTTCTGATGGATTTATGCAATGAGCAAATACATCTTAGAAAAACACTAAGTTTCAATTCCTATAAACCATACGTTTAAGTATATCCATGTGGGCGCACAACCTAATACACTTTATTCTGCTCTGTCCTAGACTCTATAGAAACTAAACAACACCGAACAAACAATAAAACGCAGACATAAAACGTAGTTATACCATTTTTCAAATGAACATCAGAAAGCAATATCATAACGAGAGGCTGGGTAGGGTGCTCAAACTTGTGCAAATAGAATCCACTTCCTTGGAACACCGAAGGAACTCCGACTTTTTCCGAGTCATTAATCTTTCCCCACTCATATATCGTGCGCACGTGTCGCTGTACTTACAAATCTTATACGGTCAGCAACACAGCTGATTATGACCATATTTTGTCAAAAGCATTATACGCCATGGTGATAGTTGACTTACGGCTTGACTTTTTTAAATGTATCACTGTCTTGATTTCGACCGTGATTAGGGGTAAGTATTTTATCGAAATAGATACTTTAAAAATTAAGAGACTCTTTGTCATATTAGATATTTATAGTATGTTAAAAATATAATTATTTTTTAACGTACCGTTTTAATTTATAATTAATTAAAATGTCTCATTATATTGAAAAGCATATTTAAACACCTATATTAGTGTAACATTGGAACACGTAAATGTTGACCACATAGAGTGTAAAAAAATGAGGCCACGAAACAAGCCAATATTATTTACTGCAAAATCTAATTTGAAGTTTTTAAACTTAATTAACATCTTTATATTAACAACAAATCACCGTTGTAATAAACCGGCCTAACCGCACAGCACGTCTATTAAAGCGACTAATCTGGTGGACGCGGTGTGGGCAGGGATATCGACTCGCAATCAAGCGTTATGTCCCCCATTGAGATTCGATGACACATTGGAATGCGGCTCGGTTCATCTCAACTCCATTTCTTTGTTCAAGTACGATCCGTGGATCTTTGTAGATAAGCACCGGCCATACGACGGGGCATTGGTCTGCCTTTTGTCACGGAGAAATCCTATTTTGGCTGCGAGATACTCTGAAAAATTACGTCGTAGCCGGACATTTTTCACATTATAGGATATTGCGTTGTATGCCACTGTTTAGGGACATTTGTAAGTCAGTATGAGATCGAATTGTCTTGTCGCGACTTGTGTCTCGGGAATGCACTATGGATTTTCAGCTCCAACATAAAAATGTAAAATAAAGCTTAATAATTCAAGATCATATTGATTTCTAATAGTCCCGAACATGCCGGGGCAACAAAACTATATTAGTTTTGTTGCCCTAGTTACTCTTGGTCAACGGCAATCCTTAGAAACAATTAATGTATCTTTATTTTGCTATATTTTACTTTCCACATTAACAAATAATCATATTCTTATTCTTATTTGAATATATTTTTATAAATATATAATTTTACGTACATAGACGACTACGAAGATTTTAATACTTGTATGACAACAAACAACACAAAAATCCCGGCATCGCGAGTTAAACAATACATTCATTATCATTATCACCACGAATCACCAACAGTCGTCATGACTGTAGACTTATAGACTGTAAGCCGTGATAGGCTTTTAGACTACAAGTTTCCCCTTCACCAATCGTTTTGTCTAAAAACAGCTTTGTGACTACACGTTGTCCGTCGAACGCAGACGATTGGCTATTCTAAATTCCATGTACGGCCGCCGTTTCCTGTTGCACTCCATCTCTATATTTCCAACTATTCATTAAACTTCGAGCGGTCAACGCAGACGCGTCTGTTATTGCGTGTCATACGTTATTCTGGACATATTTTTATTTGCAAACAAATTAATACGCGCCATCAATAAACAATAAACCGAAATTTTGTTGTATACATTCCCGAGCGTACTGCCCCGTTATATAACAATAAATTCGCATTTTCAATCGGCCAATTTTCTACAGTTTAGCCTACAGCTATCAATATGTATTGTTTTAATAGCTTTTGAATAAGTTACGTAACACGGAATTAATGGTAATGTCGAAATATTTGTTTAGTTCGGCAAACATTACTGGCACATATTGTCTAATACTAATAAAATGTTTTAATCAAACTGATTAATATTTACTTGATAATATTATCAATATTGTTTGATATCAATTCAATCATTATTCATTGAAAACGTAGCGTTTCTTGTGTTCTGATATAATATTAATTATCCTCGTTTCGACATTAATTTGTTTCCTTTTGCATACGAATTAAAATTGCACCACATGTTTTAACAGACACGAAATGCGCCACAAAACGCCGTTTGGATTTTATTATTATTTAAGTCACAAGTTATTAACTTTTCATAGTTTTAAGTCATAGGTTTCAAGTTAGAGTTAAAATAGTCTCATAAAAGTTTGCGTAATCAAAGAGTTCGCGATGTGAAAGTCTATCCCGTTAAAATAAAGTGGCAACGTATTGGTACGTATTAGCTAATAATAATTAATGTTACGAGTTTTTCGATTTGAAAAATGTCAGACGAGTTGTTGAAGACTACTTTTTGTATGGCATGGTGCGTGAAATAAATTAAATTTCGGCAAGATATCAACTATACACAATTTCACAATTCATTTGAAATTTTCAATTCAAAATCTCACTGACAATGGAGCACCCCAACTGTCAATCGAATCCAAATCAAATCCTCTAATCGTTATACTAGAGCGTTCCAAATGCATTCAAAGAGAATAAGTTGGAATAGAAATTGAAGTCATGCCATCAAGATTTCCCGGCCCATAATATTATTTTGCCGTCAGTACAATATCAAGTACATAATCGAGCACGTTATTCACACATAAACAAAGAAATCCTAAAAAGATTTTTAAAGTGGCATGTTGAAAGCGGTCTGCATCCAGAGACCTCCCCCGACCTCTGTCAAGTCATCTGTCCTCCGCGTTGACAGTACAACCCCTTTTGTCGAATTACTAACAGCCATGCCCTGCTTTCGCCGGGTACAATATTTTTTTCCATTTCATTATACAATTATGTATATCAAGTTTTATTTGAATAACACAAGTATGGCGCGTGCACACTATCGCCGATGATGGCCACGTCCGTCATCATCCATTGCTGGGCCATTGTGAATACGAGCCACAAGACGCATCAGGTTTATTTTAAAATTATGACAATTTAGGTTATTTTTATTTAAATCAATAGGTCCGGCAAACGAGAACAGATCACCTGATGGTAAATGATTACTGCCGCCCATGGATGTGCACAACAGTTGGTTCATAGATGTGTTGCCGGAACATCAAATTGGGAAGGGATAGGGAACGAAAAAGATGGAAATGAGAAAGAAGGGATGAAGAAAGGGGTATTATGCATCCGGCAAACGAGCATCATCATCCGGCAATCTAACTAACAAAACGCAACAAAGCTGTCACTTCACGTCAATCCCCTCTGAGAAAGCGATACCGCCTCGGACGGGCCTTCCCATTCATTCTGAGTCTCACCACTTTTATGTATATATTTGTTTTATTTTATACTACGAACTATCCAGTCACAATATTTTGTCAATAATCTTTCAAACATTCATCCTCTAATTTGCTGTTTAAGTATTGTAAGGCAATCTCTATAACAAAATCTGCTGACTAGAGTGTACAAGTTCGATCGAGCGTTGATGAGTCCATTATCAGAATTTTGATGTCTAAGAAACGTACAAACTTAATATAAGTATTATGTTTGGACGTTTTCATCGTTTCTAAAATGTTAAAACATTTAAACTTTTTAGAAACCATGAAAAGTGATTTCTTCTGGTATATTCCTTCTAAAACAGGATAATAACGTTGAATTCTTTTGATAAAGTTCATTCGTTTTGTTCTAAGGTTGCGGAAATTCACACTAGCACCTTCAATCCGCCGCACATCCAGCGGAATATGCCGTGTTGCGTGCATATGACTTGTGGTTAGACGACAGATGCATTACGTCCAGCGTGTCAAAGGTTCATTCCAAACATTATAATGAGCAAAGTCGAGAAAAGAAAATAATATTGTCCCTAATTTTTTGTAGCTTTTAAACAAAAGTAAATAAAACGGGAAGGTAAATAAAACCGTTTTAAAATTATTTATTTGTCTACTTTTAACGAGGAAACACAAATAAAAAACTTACTAGGCAAATTATTACAGAATTTAGAAAATGTGTGAAATGTATGTAACATTTTTTACTAACTTAGTGTACTGATTACCTTACTAATAATCTATGAAGCTGTGTACTTGAAATAATTACGATTATTATTTTATACAGCATTCTTTTTCATTAACTAGTAAAGCCACCACTATGGTGAAACACGTCATAACAGTTTAATTAAACCAGCCAGTGGTTAATAACCACGCCTAATTACTGACCTAACCGAGGTAATTTTAGATGCATTGGCCAGGTCTGAACGTAGCTATTATTGCAACACCCTGCTTAGACCTTATGACTAGCAGATTGGCTCAATTATGATATAGGCAAAATAATTTTGTCAAATTAGTTCCATTTATATCACAGTTGGCATTAATAAGGCTTGTGAGGATCATCAACAAGATTCCGTTTTGTTTACTTATCGAGATTTTTACTATAGAAGCATAACGCTCAAAAAGTTCATCACCAAATAAAATTATTTCTAATGCAGATTTCAAAGCCATGTTAAATGGTAATGAAACTGCGAAATATCTACCAAGTTCGTGTCTCAAGATATTAAATAAATGATTCTAATAATAAATAATTTCAAAATTGCTGTTAGTGCAATTCAGTAAACAGTAAAGTTCCAGAGCCGTCAAACCTAAACCAATGCTATAGTGCGTTTAAGTGTAGGTATGAAAATGAGCACTAAACGCCTGGAATTAACTATCGTACATATTATTTTAAATAATTTGCCATGAATTAAAAATCATTGCTTGGCATTCCACTCCGCTCGCCATCCTGAGATATAAAATATTACGTCTCATGATTTCCAGTAGTTATTCTGGCTACCATGTCCTTCATACCGGAACATAAGAGTGCATTTACAATGCTATTTGGCGGGAGAAATAGACATTGCGTTGGTACCTACCCAGGCGGCCTCTCACATGTTATGAGAGACCAGTAAATGTTCGGGACTATTGGAAACAATAGTTTACAACAGAACCTTTTTAACTCAAATTGCACAATACAGTACCTAAAAATCCTCGCTTTATTAAATTTGACCACTCACACATGTTTTTTAACATTAAACATGCTGATATTTAAAGTTAAATGATTGCTGAATCATTTCTTAAAATAACATAACGTGTGTACAAAATAATGTACAAATAAATGTAAAACTTTAATCTAAGTTGGTGAATTGCTACCGCCACAACACAAAGGGACAAAAATTGGATATTGAAAAATTCCACCTATAAAAGATTCAGCTTTTAAGGTCTACCTTCCTAAGTGTACATTAGGCCACTAATTCTCACTTAATTTCATTTTTGGTAAAATGACGTGGGTCTGGTTTCTTGGTCAATTACTTTAATGCAGTAGAAGAAAATTAAATTTGTCAATTTAGATTGCGTTCAATTCAATCAAGTGAAAGGCAGGGGACCTATCTTTAGAAAAATTTATTGAGCTGTCCGCTCGAATATGCATTAAATTCGCCAACAATTTTATCTATTATTGAATCTTGAAAAACCTCTTATTCTCTTCTATCGTCGGTATCAACATACTATTGAAGATCCTTCGGTAATTACAATCCTTTTTTTATTCACTATATTGCTTGGATTTTCAAAGTTTGAAAACAAAACAAAAAAAAAGATTTTCAAACTCTGCTGTCTTCAATTTGTAACGACGTCACTTAACTGTGTATTCAGAACAAAAAATGATAGTAGAGATTTAGTACGTTACTTTTATCAACGCTAATAGGTACCTATTTCCTTAAGAAATCTGAAAGATGAGTTTTGACTTGATTTTGGCGGACTAAGCCGAAAAATTTCATATGCGTTTTACACAAAGGATAACAATGAAGCAAAATGGGTTGCTCTAATCGCAAGACACGGGCCGGTATAAATTCCACTATCATGTGCTTGTACCCGTTCTGCTCTAATACACAATTCCCACACCTAGTTTCAAATTATTGGAGAATGGACTGTAACCTAAGTAGATACGTTGATTGTATGAACTTGCAGATTATGGCCGAAAGCCATTCATGCAACTTCCATGGCTTAACCAGCCCTATAATTTTATTGCAACGGGGTCGAATGCCGTTACATTTCTGAGTATAGGTGTCCCGATTTTTGTCAATATAGATATTATTGCTGACAAGCTCATGGTATGAAAAACAGTATGAAAGATTCTTTATTAAAACAATGTACCGGAAGAACTGGTAAATAATAAATATCAGGCTATTTGGAAGTAACTACTTTGTTTGTGATTGACATCTGATATTAACTATTTTGAATTTTTAAATTAATTTATTTAAAAAAATAAATCTCGGTGTAACATGCATTTGAAATCAGGATTATAGAAAATGCAGTAAAAATCTAGAGCGCTGCTACACCTTAGGGATCTAAGAAACCGCATTAGAACCCCTAGAGCAAGCTTCAATTTACTGACGCACTACTTTCTAATAGTGTCATAAGATCCAACCACTAAGTCGAAATCTATATAATGGACAATAAATTATAGCATATGAAGAACTATGATATGATACCAGCAGAACAATAGACCATTATACTGAGCTCAATAGGGAAAAAAAATGTACATGGATTTGATCTCTTACCGTCAATATTGATACCATAGAGGTATGTGCGTAGTAAGAATTATTTCCGCTCGTTACCCGGCATGAGAAAATTCTAGAATCGATTTTTAAGATATTTGGCACGGAAATGGACTTCGATTCAGGTCAACACATAAAATGCATTTTATCTAGAAATCGCGGAATATTGTACAAGTGAGCTCTGCGTGTCATCGATTGGAAGAGCTTCGCGTCATGCTAATAACTTTATCTTTATTTACTCACAAATACATATTAAAGTACTCGCATTATAAAATAGAGATGCGTGAATAGAATGAAATATAAAAAAGATCATATGAAAATTACCGTTGTTTTTAACGATAATGTTTTCTTTTACCTAATTTAGCCTCACAAATAAAATCCCCAGCAAATTTCGCCAGTTTGCCCTGTGGTCCGCGGGGGTGGGGGGGGGGGGGGGGCAAGAATTTCGCCATGGTCTCCCGTGGACCGTCGTAAGAGGCGACCTAAAGAGGTCTTCGGAGTCACTAGGCACAGCTATACTACGGTACAATTACAAAAGCTGAGGTCTCGGGTTTGAATCCAGGGTCGGGTAAAATTATATTGACATTTCTATTCATTATCAGCCCGGAGTCAAGAATTTGTTCCCGATATGGCGATAGGCTCACCCCCTATCACATCGTGGGACAGACCATACAAGGCGAAATGTGGGTGCCCTGGATGAGCCTTTGCCTACCACTTCTGCGATAAAGGCGAGACTTTATGTGAATTAATTAACAATAAAAATAGATTTTATTTTTGTCCTGATTGTAAGCCCGATCAAAAAGACTCTAGGCAGTCTTACAAATCTTGGAAAATGTAAATTTACAACCTCCATTACACAGTTAATTTTGCTATAGCTACGGATATATACTAAAAGGTTTACAACCATACAATGTGACTAAGATTTATAAAAAAAAACTATCCTGTTATTTACAAGTAAACTTAAATTTACTTCGCTACTTTCATTCCCAAATACGAGAGGGTGACAATCTCCGGTCAAAATATAATATAAAATTAGTTTGTCGGTGCGAAAACATCTGTACGTGTATGTCTTGATTTGCTGAAAATTGGATTTATGTTCAATATGACAGAGTGCGTGGTTGCTTAGTAAACAGGCCAGATGTGGCCGCCAACATGTTTACCGTGGTTGCGGGTTCAAATCCCAGGGCACACCTCTGACTTTGCGGAGTCTTGTGTGTATTGATAGTCAAACATGATGCATTATAACGATGAAGGCAAACATTGTGAGGAAACCTACCATGGCGATTTGCAGGAAATTTCTATGGTATGTAAAGTCGACCAACCGTACTAGCCCAGCGTGGTGGACTGTATGGCCTAAACTCTCATAATATTGACAGCCTCCGTGGTGCAGTTCGTTAGACGCCGGCTCTGAAACGACAGGCCGCGGGTTCGATCCCAGCACCAACAGAAATGTTTGTGCTTCCCACAAATATTTCTTTCGGGTCTAGGTGTTTGTGAGACCGAAAAGTCTCTTGTAGTTCTGATATCTGCGATGCGAGACTTAATTGATCTTAATGTGGGGTCAGGACTATGTATGTGACTGTTGGGTGTATTTATTTATTTATTATTTTATATTTTTATCAAAAATATTAGAACCAAATACCACCATGCCGGCTGCTCGTCGGTTAGTCACAAACAGGCCACATTAAACTACTAAATGCTAACAATTTAGCATTTCCCATTATATTCCAGTGTACTTGCATACTGCAGTGTTTGCATTCGGATTCGTCCAATCGGGGCACTTAAGTCTAAGAGTGTCCGATAATTAATCACCATCAGACCATGAATCCATTAGTAATAGTTGAAGCTATTAGGTTTAATCTGTGTGAACCTTCAAGTTGAACAAGAGCTCCTAACTCCAATCAACACACAAGAAACTAAGCAGTTTGGCGGCACATATACCTCCTTTTGAATAATAAATGTTTGTTACCGAATTCAATTTAGTTTATTAGCGTTTTTGCTTGTGATGTTTTTGTATATTTGTGTAGTAAAGGTATAACTGTTTATTGCTATCTTGTTTATCGAAATTATAATGTTATGATATTTCCTAGATGGCATAATTTCAACATATTGTGTCGCTTGGTAACCAAGGTCAGGTCTCTTTCTTTATTTGGTCCACCTTTTTTACGAGCCAAGTCTATTATAAGAATTAATTCAAAATTTTAAATTTTAAAATACTAATCTTGTAATAAGTAAATAAACTTTGTGTTCTTTGTGAGAAAACCTGCATAACGTAGTATTTTATTTGTATTTTAAAGAATTTCTACTGTATGTACAACCCGCCTACTCGCACTTGGCCACTGAGGCGGGCTATATGGCCTAACCCCTCTCAACTGTACTCTCGATTGTAAAGAAGGCCCACGCTCTGCAGTGAGACGTATATGGGTTGATACAGCAGAGCTGTCTTCTTTTAAAACATTAACGTCACGTTATTTTTCATTAATTATCAGATTGATTGTGGCAAAAACAGAAATGTAATTTATTTCACGACTAAGGTTGTTCTATTACGAACATTTTTATAAGAAAATTGCTTTCAATTTCATGTGTTTGCGTTGTCTGAATGTAGAAGAGCTCGTAGATATAAGATCGAAAGCGGGGCATAAAATTTATTATGTGAGCATGTGTTCCAAGACGGATTCGATAGATTAGAGTTACGGCCAGACTATTACAATTTTAAAATCAATCATAAAGCTTCCGACATGGATTTCACGCTTCCAAATCTAAAAATAGGTATTGTAATAATATCTGAGCTGATATTATACAAGGGACATTTGCTTTACGATTAATAAAGATTAACCGTTATTGCATGACATGCTTAATTTGTTAGACTAAATCTTTATTGAAGTATTTAGATACGCAGGTTTTCATAAGATTATGTCACCATACGCAATTAACTATGAACACGAAATATGTAGATTCGAAAAGTTATAGGTATGTCTCCTGGGAGCGAATCCAACATATCTTACTTAGCAGGTCGGTTGCTGTTTAACACACTGTCATCGAATTTCCACGATTGCATTTGTACTTGCGTAATTTCTATCTATATTTAACACTTTCATTCCCAGATTATGAAATGTTTTTTAATCGCTAGCTAAAATTTATTTAGTCCTGACCCAACACTAAGATCAATTAAGTCATATGTCGTGGATATCAGAAACTACGAGACAGTTTTCGGTCTCACAAACACCCAGACCCGAAACAAATACTTGTGGGCCTGATAAACATTTGTCTCATAACTCATTCGTGTCATTAATAAGTCGACACAACTAAAACTATTGTTAATACAACTCATTATTTTCAATATTTTGTCTTTCCAATATTTTGTTCATGCAGTGTTTTGTTAATCGTATATTTCTTGTATGGTGATTAAAATTCAGTCCTAATTATGATACAAGCAGCATCAACACGTAAGATGAGTGACCTGTAGGCCAATTCACGTAATTAAATAAGTTCAGTTGCAGTGCAGTTGCAGTTAAGTTTCGATCAAAACAGCCCTTTTTGTATTCTCGTAATTTAAACAACCGCTGTCAGATACGCTCGCGTCAAGTTCGCGTCACGCGAGCGCTTTAGCGTATTCTACTGCTGCGCGTTTTATACATGCGTGATTCAGATCGCAACTTGATTGGTATTTACCTATTCATTTGACGTCTCCAATTACAGTTTAGTCCAACCAACGTGCAGCACATGCGCAGTTTATGCATATCTTACGCGCAGCTAAACAATTACAAGAATACCATTTTGACGTACGTAGGTACTATGAAGACGTAAACCTAATCGAAACTGCATCGGAACTTGATCGGCGCGTCAATAAATTACGTGAATTAGCCTACTGGGCTCGTGTGTGAGAGAGAAGTTGCATGATCATCCTACGTATTATTTTTCGACAGTTACCTTATAATACATACATTAATTATAATATGTTAGTTAGTAGTTAACTAAATCCATAACTTGATTCATTTTTTTCGCGCATAGTTAATAACCTGGCTTAGAATGTAAAGTATTTTTTTAATCCGTTAATTGGTTTCTTTGGAATATATTATATATTTGATTAAATGTGTACTGCCTTGGCGGCGTAGTTGTACCACGGTGTGACTACAAAGCTGAGATTTCGGGTTCGAATCCCCAGTCGGACAAAGTGATATTGGATTTTTCTATTCATTATCAGCCCGGAGTCAGGAATTTGTGCCCGATATGGCGATAGGCTTGCCCCTTATCACATCATGGGACGGAACATAGAAGGCGAAATGTAGGTGTCCTGGTAGCACCTCTGCCTACTCATTCTGGGAAAAAGGCGTGAGAATATGTATGTATGTATTTATTGATTAAATTTTGAAATGAAATTGTGGTAATAATACGGACGTTTAAAATTACGAAGGTGGTGCAGCGAACAGAAGCTTGTTAAAATATAAACTATTTATTTATTTAAAATAAAACCAATTCCTCTTATAACACAATAAGCGCTGCCGTGTTCGATACCATTTAAAAGGACGCAATGTGCATTACATAAATCGACAATACGTAAAGGAAAATTGTCTACCAAACAAAAGGCCGTGAGTTCAATCTCCACATGTTTGTTTCCTGAACAGCTTTATGTTATGTTTCGGGTCTGGGTGTTGATTCTGTTGATAATAAATATTTGCGTTTAAATGTGTTTCTGTTTTCATTGCGAGTGAAAGAAACAAAGCTGAAACGTGAGTGACCTGGTAGCTCTCTACCCCTTCTGGGAAACAGGCGTGTATTGTGGTTTTTTTTTACTATCCGATAAATTAACTGCACTGCATATTGTGATGGTGTAGATCAGTGTAGATTAAGTATTTATGGCTAAGTATCTAATGTTTTGTTTGACAAATACCGACCAGTATAAAAAGGTTGAACTCAAAATGCGACAGACTTTGCGATGCATGACGAGTTTTCCACCATTGTGTACTGTCGCTATCAGGGTGAATATAAACTTACCAACAACGAGTTAAAAAGAAGATTCTTTTTTAAACATATGTATTACTTCCTATTGTAACTTGCGGCACAGCGCACGTCTAACTTTCTTTTCTTAAACCTTTCAGGATCCTAGGCGAAACTTATGTATCATTTTATGAAACAAAGCAGAGTTTCAATAAGCGATATATATTTAACTAAGGTGAATTCATCGTATATAAAAAGGAATATGCATATTACATAATATTCTTTATCTGGTGCACCTTAGAAAGGGCTAATTAAATTTATTGTTGTTTGTAAAAAAATTGTGAAAAGATAAACTGCCACGTTGTACTGACCCGTATTGCTAAGAAATTTTTTTGACACTTCTTTAATGTACATGAAGCTTAGATTAATAAATAAGAAGCATTTCTATATATATTATGTGTACAAACAGTAAATGTCGTGTAACTGATGATTTAGAATTTCAGGATTGTAAATGTATTTATGAAGTAATAATAGTCAATAATCTAGGACCTACATTTCAGTAAAACATTAAGGTTCAAAAATTTGATAGTTCCGTGAAAACAACCGGTACAAAACCGTATAATAGATACATTGAAGCTATATTAATATATCTTTCTTTTTTGTTTAATTAATAAACAATATTGCCTGATCATATAGATGGTTCATAGTTTTGAAAAAAAGAATCATTATGTGATCACTGATGTAATACATACTTAAGCTCATAGCCATATCTGAGTGGGCGTATGCCGAGTTCATTTTAGCACCCACAAATCACCGAGTTTATTGTTACACCTAATATTATAGAACGCAAGCATGTCGCCATTTTCATATGCCACTTCAGTAACTAGTGTAAGTCAAATAAGATTTTAAAAAACTTGCGCCAAGTTGCCCAACCTGGGATCGGACCCAAGACTTCACGTTTTGCTACCACTATGCGCTGCAAGCCAATGAGATAACTTGAGTAATTAAAATGGCTTTAATTATTTTTTGCGCTTCATTTACCTCAAGTCAATATTCAATATTTTGCCCCTCTGCTTTAGAACGAAGAAGAAAGTAATGTGTTTCCAACTTGTCCATTTTGTTTTGTTTCTGATTAATTTTGTTGCGGGAGAGAGCTAAGTTAAGAAACTCGCCAAGTTAAATGTAGCAAACTATGATGTTTATTTAGTTTTTCATTACTCTGACTCCAAAACAAATACTGGTAGAATTATTTTTTTTTTGTCTCGGCACAGGTATTCGAATGGAGTGTTAACAAGCCACAGAAGCAATATAAATTACTGTTTTATTACTGATAAGCTATCTAGTACCTATGATCAAAATAATAAAAAAGTATAAATTGTACATCTAAAAATAAGATGTAAAGGATTTGCGACGTATCGAAAGCGTTGATTCAAGTCAGGTAGAGTTGCAAAGATTTTATTAGAATTGTATCTAGTTTATTGTAAGACTTTTTAATGATCTAGTAACTGTCAGAGATGTAACTTTCTAGGACTGACGTCATAACTACTTTAATGCAAGGAGAAATTTGGGCTTATAACCGGAAGGAGTCGCTACTTTATGAACTCATTTGCTCATTCATATCCGATGGTTTTTACAATGCATTCTACAACCTAACTAACGAGCAGATCAATAGTTTGAGTTATTGCGAAATTATTTGAGGTACATAATAAAGTATAAATGGTTTGTTAAATTTACGCGAATGTTACATATTGAAATAAAACTAATTTTTACGTGAGTCTGCCTCGTGACCACGAAAGCTGTAAAGCATTCGAAACGTCGGAAAGTTAAAAAAATGTAAAAATTAAACAAAACCGCTATAAAGTCCGTAAAAAATTCAATAATGTACGTCTTGCCGACAAATTTATTTATTGTTGTACTTCATGGCCTTAATATTCAATTGAGCTACTAATTAAATTATTAAGCTCTCAATCTATATTTGGCATTAAAATCCGTTACCTAGAACTCGTTATAATTGGATCTTGTCCATAAATACTCGTCATGAAGTGTTGCCCTAAATAATAATGTAATTGGTGCTCTAATATTAAAATAATCAAGGCACGTACTTAAACTGTTTAACGATATGAAATTACATCCGTTTTACCGAAATATATTATGGTGTAATAAGAAACACCTCCCCATTAGCTTAATAATAAAGTGGCTGTTATCAAAAGGAATCTTTGTCCCGACTACTATTTCCTAGATTGCGTGTGTTACAACTCCTTTACTGGCCACTAACAATATTTCACAGTAATTAGGATTAAAACATTATTCTTACTTAATTTTTCAGGCTTCGGTACCTTACAAAAAATTTGAGAATGGTCCAAATATGAAGACATAAAAATTAAATTTATTATTTTAGTTTTGCAACTTTTAAGCGCGTAATTTTTTCAAATATTATTTAAGTTGTTATAATAAAAAGAAAATGAATGACGCTATTGTATCAGAGAACCTGGAGCGCGTTTCGTTTTTTATATGCTGAAACCACGAGATACTTGAGAAAATAATGTCACTAAAAATGTACCAAGAACAATAGACGAGACGGAATCAAAATTGTGGCATGTTTGCGCCGGGGTGGCCTCCAAAATTGACGACATTTTCGTGACAGTAAACAAAAACTTTCTGCTGCGATTTACCAGGTTCACAAATACAAAATTAACATTTCCACATAAACATGTCACCGACACTCGATGATTTATCGGGGTGGTAAGAAATTGTTTTCTTTTTCACTTTATTCATCCTTTCATGTTTTCAAAATTATATGAAAAAAAAACCTAACAAGACAAATTAAGTTAATTTTACGGCTTAAAATAATATTCAGGTTAAGTTTAAAATATAATTTAATCTTGTATAAATTTTAGTGGAATTTTAAATAATGGAGATTAAAATAATTCGGCGGAACACATGAAAACTTTCAAAAACAATTTTGTATTAAAAAATAAAACAATAAAACACGGTTTAAATAAATTGCAGTAATAGAAGGGCTTGGTATTACCACTTTTTTTCTCTCCTTTCGGTTGGGCAGTGGGAGCAGACGAAGTTGTGGTCAATTCCAATAATGTCAATGTACTCAACACAAATAACATAGTACGTATCACCATTCTAAACGCAGCCATTTTTTATATTTTTAAATCGTCTCTGAGTAAAGCAAATCACATTTTGTTTCAAACGTTCGAATAGCGCGCGCGATCACAGCGAGAGCCTCGAAGGACCAAAAGTTGTATCGCGGAGCTGCACTAGCGGCCGGCGACGCAGGCGAGAGTCGGCTAACGACTGGCTGCCGACGCCACTCGCCCTACCCCACACCCCTCCCTCCCTCAACATCCTCTTTTCTACACGATACGCACGACTTGTTTTATTACTTTTATTTTTCTTTAATAATCTTGCTTAATGGTCTATTCCGTTGTTCAATGAAACTTCTTAAATTTCCTCCTTAAATGTCACAATAGCGCGCAATAAGTTCTGTCAGACCGAACGACACTTGCGGACTCGAATATGACGTCGTCAGTGTTTACGGCGTTTGCCTTAATGAAACAGCATTTATTTGAGCTAAATTATTCATTAATTTTAAGCGAGGTTCGTTTTTGTAATTCCAGGATATCTTCTTGCTGCTATTGAATTTAGAGATTATTATTTAAGGAAACATCTAATGTTGTTAAATAAAATTGAGTAATAAATATGTAATGTGAAAGAGAATATTAAGGAAACGAGAGCAAGGGGGGAGCTCGTGTAATGATATGCGGTTTTCATAACCAATGAACGTTTATTTTTATCACGCGAGGGTATAGATTGCTTTCGAACTTAGGCAAACTCTTTAGTGCAAAACTTTTTTTTTATTATTGATCTGGATTGGCACATACATTATTATTATTAAATTAGATAAATATTCGATAAATCCGTTATAATAGAAGTTAAAATTAGTGTTAAAACAAAATATGCTAAAATGTGCAAAAACAAGGAAAACTAGAGAACATTAAAAAGTTTAAATATTTCAATGATAAATGATTTATCCTGTAGATAGTTGGTATCGCTTATCGTATTTGCCTTCAAACAGCGGCAATATTTGCTACGGCAAATCGAAAGCACGCCGCCTCTAAGTGCTACGCGACGCTACGGTTCTACGGCGGCGTTACGTTGCTACAACGCCTCTGTTGTTACACTGTCTCTTTGTGTATTTCCTTTTAATGAAAGCACAATTATTTACTTACGTTACGTTGATTTCTTGAAATATATTTTTAATTGAGTTTATATGAGTTAAACATTTGATTTTAAGGTAAAGTTACGGTTTATGTCTACGCCGGAGTATGATGCGGATGTAGCGGTTATAAATATTTTTTGAATGGAGTCTCTTCTATAATGTATTAATTGTGGGTATATATATTTTATTGGGTCTATGCATAAGTTATAATGCATCCGTTAAGGAAATGAATCTTATAAGTCCCCTATCTAGAGGAGAACAGCCAAAGCCCTATGACTTGATAATAAACATAATTTAGCTCGAATATATTTCATTATTTATAGCGTAATAATAGAACAAGACGACCTATAAACGTAGCGGCTAGAATGTTGACTCTGCGGCGTTGGTTGCGGATTAAATATGTGTTCGGGTGTATACTCCATAATATTCAAATGTTTTACAAATATTTTATGTAGGTCTAACATATACAATGTTTTAAAAGTTTTTTAGAGTCTATACAACACACCATAGCAATACACGACAGTACTATAAACAAAGCCTAAAAATATGTTCTTTGTATGAGTTACAACGGAAGCCGCCCACTAGACCGTTTCCAAACCATCCGGTGATTTGGCGTCGAGGATAGGGAGTTATATCGAAAAAGCAATATAATAGTAAATATTTATTACCCCAGCGCCATAATTACTTGAAACAAATAAAATAAATGTACACGTCGGAATAGCAATGAAACATGCGTCGCGTCGCCTTAAACGGTGCATCCACTCACCAGAAATTATCACGCTTTTCCGGCGCACGATGCTTGCCAAATATCTGCTCATAAATTATTGTCGTTTGACGCATTACAGCAAAATCTATTACAACGCTTTATTTAGCTATTTTATGTATGTTGTGCTGTTTTATTTACAGCCGTATAACTTGGTTGTATTATTTATTAAATTTAGTTTCGTAATTTTTGGAATATTCGAACTAGGGTATTGTCGTCAACCATAATAATCTTTACTTTTAACACTCGGAAAGTGTTGTTCATAACGCATTATGTTTTTTTTTTTATTTTATTAGCCCATATACATACCACTGCAGGACACAGGCCTACTCTACAATTGAGAGTACGATTGAGAGTGGTCAGGTCATATAGTCCACTACGCTGGCCTTAATTATTAGGTCAGAGGAATCTAATTGATGTGAGTTTCTGTTTGCAAAAACCTCAGGTTATTTTCCAGGGTCGGGGTTTGTGTTCTGCTTTGCGAAGGACTCGAGTTCAATTTGAGTGACTTCAATGACAGGACTTAATATCCTTTGGTGTGAACTTCGACGTTTACGCGTCTTTTGATAATTTAATGGGAAATCAGCGCCGCAGCTCTACTATATTCTAAGACGAAGCTGTATCAAAGAGCTTTTATTGGTACTATTAAACATTTCCTGCAATTACCGGTATAATGGATCAATAGTATTAAGGTTTTGAACATCTGATTTAGATCATCTCTGGACCATATGAGTTATACTAGGAATTGAAACGTTAAATCCGCCTTGTACATAACGGTGTCTATTTGAAACTTACATAATAACAAATAAAGAAACGCTACTATTAGTTTTTGTGTTAAATAATAAAACGTAATCTCAGCTACGCCTTCCAAACAGATTATGAAAGAAAATACTTAACTTTTTTTAATAGTCTCTCGGGAATGCTTCAGGCAGTAAAAAATGAAAATATAAAAATTGTTATAAATATTTTTACCATACGAAACTCTATAAATAGACAAATCTTTCTTCAGCTGCAATTATATTCCTTTATACAAAATAAAATGAATAAAAAGAACTTTTTTATTATATGTACTTTATTTACATCCTTTAACAAAAATAAAACTTAGCATAAAACGCATTCGTTTAAAGTTTCCTCTTTAAACTTGGTGATTTTACGTTCGATTCCTTGGTTAAATTTTCGCTTGTGTTTTTGAGTTGAAAAACGTGATTTGCTCTGGATTGGTTTTGTGTCCGATAGAGCGGAAGGCTTCGCTCCGATCACATCGAGGATGCCGAATATATCGCTGATGAAACGTTGCAATCGTTTCTCCTAGACTTTTGCTTTGTATTATCCTTGTGGGATGTGTAAGGTGCGGTTATTATTACTTGTGTTTCACATTCATATTTATTTTGTTATTGCATCAAATCAACTAATACCGAAATTACCGAGCGATAAACAAAAATTTAAAATATACGCTCAACTAATATTGAAATCACCAAGCAATTAATAAAAATTTAAGTTCTAACAGTGATAATAATTTAAAAAATACGTTAAATAATAATACTTCGCATATAGGCCTAACCCCTCATGAAACACAAAGTCTAGACTATCGGGAACTAAGAAAGACTTCTCACAACATGTATGCATCAAACCCACGATTTTACGATAGACAGTGACCTGGTTGTGCTGGACCCCTGGCATGAAGGTCCATTAACGGCGGTGACCGTTTTCCATCAGACGGGCCGCATGCTCGTCTGCCTGTAAAGGCAATAAAAAAACTCTCGTTCCACAGCCGGTGTTATTTACCAACTGCACGACGAAAACTGACAAAGTTGTATTTTCTGGTAAGCATGATTAACCGTTAAACCAGGGAACGTATGTTACAATCAAATATTTATATGTAAATCCTTGCAATAGGTCGAGTAAATCATATCACCATCTTGTCACATCAATCCCACTGCTTCACATAATCCCCTTGACATCGTGTTTGTATATCATACAACACGAAATAATGTACGTATGTACATTCTCTATGACATGTCCCTTAATACAGACTTTATTATTCGTATATCAGCACTAGACGCCATGACATATATTAACTTTAATTGGCAATGAATTTAAATCTCGCACATGACAGCTGACGCAGTCTCAATGGTGTGACATTAATTCCCTCATTTCGCGTTGGTTTCGTCAGCATATCAATAATTATGAAGTTATTGAACGCTCATAGTATATTGTATAGGAATATGAAATATATGCGGTGTTATGGACATCTATAAGTAACTTGAATACGTCTAAAAATACAAGACTGATATATGCTTAGTAAACTGTTATTTCTGCTGCAAATGTTTTTTTCTTTTATTATAATATTCCTTAATCAATGTCATTTTAAATTACCTGAACAGGGCAAGGTCGACGTAGGTAAAACATTTTTAGAACTACTCCAACTTTTTAGGTAAAAATATGTTTATTTTTTTCAATTTTCAATTTCGTTGACAAATATTTATAATTGTCAATTTCATAAGTTGTTAAATTGCTGGAAATAAAATAAAAGTAATTTATAATTATTGATCTAAATTATATTTTATACCTATAACATAAAATATAATTTAGATTTAGTTTTATTTTATTCTAATAACCGGATCGGAAAGCGGTTTTGCGGATGGGCAAGTAACTCAAGTAAACAGTTTACATTACAAAGATTAATTACAAAGTCACAAGTTTTTTTCTTAATTTCGATTAGTAGCAAGACGAGCATTCCATTCGCCTGATGGTAAGCGATACGACCGCTCATGGACAGTAGCAAAACCAAACAACACCATGAATGAATGCAATGCTTAGCATTCCACTGCGCTCGCCATCTTGAGACATAAGGTGTTAAGTCTCATTATATCCTATAGTTACTTTGGCTACGATGTCCTACAAACCGGAACACAATGACAGTGCATCTACACTACTATTACAGGTAAATTTTAGTCATTTATTATGCCAAAGAGCATACCAATAAAACTAATAACACGATCCCCGTGTGTTTATTCATGAGCCTCTTGATTTCAGCGTACGGTAAACAAACTAAGTTGTTAAACTTTTAAATTGAAATTATGATCACAGAGCGAAAGTTTTGGGTCCAATGTCCACCCGAACCCGGCAATACGGCCAAAGTAGCTGTGACCAATCCCTGTTTCTAAACTCGGTAATTTTTGTGTTACTTGAACTTAAAACTTTTTATAGCGCTATCTGCATATTTATTGATAAGCCGGGTTGGTGTATGTGATGTTAATGTAAAAAACCAAAGGTATTTATTATAGAAAGTAGTAAAATTACTGGGTTTAAGACACTAATATTTAATGTCGCAGGGTGTCGAGCGCAGTGCAGCGCTATGCATTGTTTAAGAATAATAAGTTCTGAGTAGCGTTGCTGCTGTTTATGGGAAGGAGTTAAGTGTGTCATCAAATGAACGATCAGCTTATCTAGTCTTTTAAAAAAAGGAATTAAAAGACACATCGGTCAAGTCTATCAATACTCATATATACAATATATCACTGGTGGTAGGTCTCTCATATGTGAGAGATCGCTTGGATAGGTACCACCGCAATGTCTATTTCTCTCGTCAAACAGCAGTGTCTATGCGCTATTGTGTTTCGGTTTAAAGGACATTGTAGTCAAAGTAACTAATAGACATATTGAGACTTAACATCTTATGTCTCAGGATGGGGGCGCATTGGAATGCCAAGCATTGCCTTGTAATTCATGGTGTTGTTTGGTTTTGCTACTGTCCATGAGCGATCGTATCGAATCCATCAGGCGAATAGCATGCTCGTCTCGCTATTCATTGCAATAAAAAAAAATACTATTAATAGCTAGCGTGACTCGCCGAAATAGAGTCAATCGCACTACGATGACCTTTAAATGGTTTTCAAATTATTCAATACAAACTACTAGCTTCACATCTCAGATTGAAACATCACGAGCCAGCAAGCATTACACGAGGCTTGTATAAAACACTGGTTATACATAGATAGATTTATATCAACATGTATACATACAGAACTCGTCAACAAATTAGAAAGGTCCATAAGATTTTACTCTTTACTACGACGTCGACGAATAATTAATAAATGCATATTAATATTATACAAATAGTATGTCATCCTAGGGTGCAGACCACCTTCAACATCGGAAAGGGTTTATTGATCCATTGGTAATTTAAGAAAAATATTTATTGTTGCCATAAAATCTTCGGGACTTCTATAAATAAACTTGAGCATCGAACTCATAAAAGATAAACGTAAGTTGAAAACCAATTTGGTGATGTTGTTGGGCTGATGATTTTGTTTGGTAAACTTTCGAGTAATAATTTCAGGAACGGGATAACAAAAGAAATTCTAAGAATAATTGACATAAGAAAAAGTTTTTTTTAAGAATTCATGTCTGTTGATGAAGCGGACGAGGTATGTATGAACCGTAGCACTTAGCGCTCAATACTCTCTGCCTACCCCAATGGAACATAGGCGTGAGATTATGTATGTATGTACTTTTTTTAATTCTTGCAAAAAAAAAGTGTCAAAAATCCATCTGATGCTGCAGAACAATCCTATTAAAGGTTCCAAAATTACAGATGGTCATTTCTCTTCTGTCAAGATAATTATGTATGGCGGTCTAACCAATCTGAACCCACACTGACTGAGTCTGAAATACAAATCACTTTAAATTTATTAGCTACGTCAATTTAATTTATTGAGTCTTCTCTCGTCTCGTCTCGTCTACACGTATATTGTAACTGATCGAGGTCTGTACATGGAAGATAATTGAGAAATTCCATAAAACAATGATTATTAGATTTTTTGCCTGTTTGTCTGTCCGGTTTTGCACGCTAATCTCAGGCTTGATAAATGGCTTAAGAACGTTATTATTGATAATGATACGGCTCGATAATTATTTGTAATTATCATGCTTTAATGCCATTGTGCACGCAGCCCCGTGGATACCATCATAATATAATTTTTAAAAACGTGTTAAGATATAAATAACCCTTTATAAGTGCTAAAATAAATAATAGCTGGTTTTCATAATAAAGCAATTAATAGTCAAACGTGGGCGTGACTTAACGTTAATTTTTATCATAATTGGTCTATCTTTAGAATCAGTCTTTATATAGATTGCTTATAAAATCGGCTATCAGCCCAGTACGTTCTAATCTAGTCAGCCGCTCACTTATATGAATGATTGCACACCAATACCGAAAACACCTGGATGCTCCCTAGATTGAATGGGTTTTGAACACAATTACACAGAATCTTAGCTATGGACATGGGGCTTACTCTATGATCCGCAACGACGTTCGAATGTTCGAACGTTCCATGTCCACCTATGAGTTATAAGTTTTCTGCTTCAGAAAATCAATACTTTTCTCTATGACAATGATCATACAGTCCGAACTTAGCCTATGGTTACGTCGCACGATAGAGGATTCGAACATTTTGTGAAGGATCTAGACACATTCGTATCGGTTTAGTTATGACGTTCGATCATTCGAACTACGTTTCGGATCATAGAGCAATACCCCAGGCCTCAGGAGATTCGGAAATACCTATCGGCCGTGTTCGCCCAAATTTCCCATCCGCATAACTATCCGATCCGCTAATAATGTACACACTCGCTGTAGAATTTAATCTCACGTACGAGAAGGATCCATTTGAAAACTCCATTTAGTTCTGATGCGAGACTAAATTAAATTAAATTGATTTTATAAGATAAGTCTGTAGGCTTAATTAACATTTTATATAAGATACTTTGTAACTAATGTAAAATGATTTTATCTGGCTTTGAATTGAGGTCTTCAAATTATGTGGAAGGGATGAGCCCTTTCACATAATTTAAAGACCTAAATAAATAATTTGTTTTTGACCCAAGATTATATCGTTTCATGTTATTCATATTTAGGTTATACCCAGATACTAGAAAGTTGTTAAATATTTAACATCGCTATAAATATTTAAAACCCTCTTTTCATATTACAACTGCAACTTGTAGGACATTACAGAAGTCAGTTTAAAACTAACACTTACTGATAAACGTGTTAGTCCGTATACATGTGATTATAATAAAACAATTTGTCGCATTCATTATATTCTGGTAATGTAAAAAACATATGAACCATCTCGTTTGTCCATGCAAATTCGATGAATAAACGTAAATAAATAATAACATTCATCCTTTTACAATGTTTAAGTTTTCAGTATAAAATGTTCACCCATCCGCTGGTTGAAAATTTGCATAATATAATCTAATACCATTTTATCGAAAAGCAAAAAGCAATTTCGAATTGCGGTCTCGGTTCAAATGTAGCAGCTGGTCATCTTTCAAATTTGATTTCAATTAAGGAAATAAAAGTCAAAAGTTTTATTAAAACGGAATATCGCTCCGTGTTCCTCCTCACTTACATCGTTTAATATTTAATACGGCTCCTAAATCTACAAATAAATTAGAATTTCCATTTTCTCAACAGAATCAACGAGTCGAATAATACGAACAAATTGAGGTATGCAGTCGTAAGTCAAAAGGGATAGTTTTCGTATCCCTCAAGGGATATTATTCTTATCCTAATATCAAATTACGGACGTACCGCATTCTCTCGCAAAAGTCATGTGTTTTATCTATGTTGATAACTCATTACCGATAAACCTGTGATAATATGGTTATTGTCAACGCTGACCTGGCAGTTTGCGTTAATTGATCGCCTTAAATGGTATATGTATTATGTCTAGATTATGCGTAAGAAAGTGATGTAACCTACAGTACTATATAATTCGTTCCATTGTATCATCTATAATAAGTACTTAACAGGGATATAAATTACAATAAACGAACGGGACATTATTTTCTAGATAGCTTTAAGATCTGGATCTTATCAGATAAAATCCGTATATTATCAACGTTAGAAACTACTTTTTTATTGAATATAATACAATACATTACAAGGAAATAAAAGGTTAAAGAATAGACCGTGTGGTAAAAATACTGTAATAAAATGCGCATTGTGTGGTCAGTCATTACATCGGCATATTTAGTCCATAATATATTTCTCTACTATAAAACTGTAATTATTCATGAAAGGCCGCAATCGCTTAGCATCGGGTAACAAGATTGTAAGTTTTACGGTCTATAAAAACCTACCAAGTTAGGGTCAGAGTCGCTGCAAGGCGTGGGCGGAGTGGGCAACCGCCCACAGTCTTATAAACAAAAGAGCATTGCGCCTAAAAGTTTTGAAAAGTTTTCTTTAACTTCTGAATAATATTTAGCTAGGATCGTTATCAAAATCTTGACTTTAGATTTTATATTAACATATTGTAATAATCAGTGGATGTAATGGAGTCGGGAATTTGTGCCCGATATGACGATAAGCTCGCCCCCTATCACATCGTGGGACGGAACATACAACCTAAAATGTGTTTAATTATTACCAGGTTGCACCTCTGCCTACCTCTTCTGGGAAAAAGGCGTGTGTTTATGCATGTATGTACTTCCAAAATATTTTTGACTACGGCGATGATTACACTGGACAAGTGCCTTTCTAAATAAGCTTTTGAAGCTCAGTTCTCTGATGCGCTCTTGTGTTATTCGTATTTTCATGGATTGGTTTGATAGTCTTCAATTCAATGAAACACGACTCCAGTCACGTAACCATGTATTATTAATCTGACAGTTCAGTGTTAACACATAAACATACGAGTAGTATTATAAATCTACTATAATGTCGCGATTATAATATCTTCTTGTACCTTCTGTACCTAAGTTTGTTAACAAAGGTACAAGCACATTTTGGACACGTCAAACCCCGCTGACGCCAATTATTTAAAAAATCAATATACCAAATTAACAGAATGTTATTAAATTTCGCAAGTATTGTGTAACATGATTATTTTTGTTTATTTGAAAAAAAGATGATCCGACAACTGAACACGGATTTACGCCGGCACTCCGTGCGTACGTTGTGAATTACCAATGATTATTTTTGCTGTAGGGGGAAAATAATTAAATTAACGCGCGCTGCAGCCATTTTCTCATTGTGAGGGCCGCTGTGCCGACCGCGTCGCGTCGCGCCGCTTCAGTACGACCCCGGCTTCATATGGGGAACGTTCACTTGCGCTCCACTCAATCGTATATTAACTACGAAAATTGTAAACAATATTTGTAATCTGTGATATGGTATAATTTTAATTACTTAAATTTTAATAAAATCATTTTCTCAGTTAAATACAGAAAAAATACTAATAGATTTTATAAAGAATTTAACATAAACTCAAGTTCTATTTATGGAAGATCTTAATATGTACTCCGATAGGGTTTGAGCTTAACTCGCAAAATTTGACTAAAACCTTTAAGTGCAATAAGTAAAAAAACGCTAGAGACTGCATTTTAGTAAGCTTTAAAATAATTTCCTGGGCTAGAAGGATGCTCGTCGTTCTGAGAAGAAAAGATACACTGTATAAAAAAGTACATAATTATAATATAGACACAATAAAATAAGCAGTACAAAAATCGAATTTCTTCTGTTCCATTCCGCCATTTGAAATAAAATGTAATAATCCAGTCATCTAGGCATATCACCACGCAATCTGACGGAATAAGCTAAACTTTTGTTACAATCATAATTATCTCAATGTGAGATAATTATGATTGTAACAAATGTGATTTTCTCAATCGCACAAAGGAAATCTCTCATTTTAGGCTAAATTTGGTCCATCGGTTTGCCTTACCGGGTATCATGAAAATAAATATTTGATTTTTTGTTGATATATTTCGAAATTCATTCAATATTGATTATATTAATAAGTCCCTTATTGTGATAATAGATTCATGTGCAACTCAAGTAAAATTAAAACACCTGGTAAAGTAAAAATAAGTTCTTTCTTTTTTGGACTACTTGTAAAGTGGAATATTCAAAACATCCCGCGGGCCTTAAAGATCAGTGTGCGGATGCTGTAATCCCACATTCACCGCCCAATGACGTTAATTTAACAAGGTCGTTTCGTTGCTGGGCTGATTCTAGGCCCTGTGATGTATTGCGCGGCCCACCGAGCAAGGCACTAAGGATAATGTTTACATACATTTCCACGAATTACTACAAGCAACCTGTTTCTTCGGACAACCTTCGACCAACGCTCAACCACAAACAGGCTGTGTGTATATTTTTGATTGCAATCAGGTTGGTTTAGAATTCGACGAAACGAAAAAGCGGCACGAAAAAGGTAACCTGAAAAAGTTCAGATAGAACAAAGTGTAAGATACTTATTTTAAATATGTAATATATGACATGATATTTTGCAATAATATAAAATATTAAAATTACTTTTATACTAGGTAACAATATCATAAAATTATTAAACCTTACAATTATTCTAATACTCTAAATATATTTTCTATACTACAAAAATCTAAGTTAGTAGTCAGAATTGAAAATTGTGGCTGCCATTTTGATATTTTTAGCTAATGAACCGATTGGTCTCAAAATCAATATTACATATAGTTTTTTTGACAACACATAGTAACAACAATGTAGGCGTCTTATGGTGCGTATAGTGTAATTCAAACAAAGGATGCTCCTGCGAGTAATTATTAAAATTATTAAATTTTTAATAAATATACCAATATACATTGACTCAACACTAAGATCGAGTCTTGTGTCGTGGGTATCAAAACACTAAGGGTCAATAAGGGTCTCAGAAACATCTAGACCCGACTCGACAAATACATATCTCAGGATCACATTTCGCGGATCGCGCCCTCTCTTTTCACAGCCGGCATCTAAATAAGTGCGCTACGTAAACAATCAATTAATTTGCTATATTTTTTGCATATTTGTGCAAGTATCCCTGCTAAATCTTAATCAAAATCCCGAAAAATAATCAGCAAAGATATTAATAATAGACAAATCATGACAGCGACACGAAACTGAAGACTCGCCACGTGCTATAAGCGATTTTTTTTTACTATTTAATTTATTTCTCGAGTGCTCGAAACATTGAGATAATATTTTCTCGCCTTGGTCAAGGACACCGAGAATTCCAAGAATTTTCTGAGTATTCCCGAGGCGAGAATTCCCGGGCAGAAACCCTAGTTATAATTAAAGCTAGACAGCTTTTTCTTCTAGGTTTAATTATAACCAACGTTATCCAATATTCCAAGATCAAAATATATATTAACGATTTCGTAGTAATGTAATATGGTTTGATTCTAAAAACTTATATTATCTGGAAATTTTAAATTGTCTAAATACAGAAATAGACATATGAATCGATCCATTCTGAATAGTCTATATTTTTGTTATTTTTTTATATACAGAAAGGCAAAGTGACGATAATAAAGTGATATACATGTTGTAAATATTTCTTAAATAATTAATGATTATGCTTAATTTTATTTATTATATTATCTAACGCCAGCTTCAAAATATAACTTTTTCGTGATTTGTCTATTAAACATGAAATAACTATTGTGATATTATTAATAAAGATATAAAATAAATACGTCGGAAAAACAGAGCAACGTTGTTAATTGGATGAAATAGGTAATTACGAGGATCGTGTTTAGTAGGCCGACATGAAAACCTTCAAGATAACATTACATAATTTAAAAACATTACAGCTTATAAGTTTACGAAGTTGTTGGTTGTTAACAACTACAGGAAAATGTTGATTTTCATAAAAATATTTTTAAAAGAGCACTGACCTTTAAAAGCAATATGTTGTCGCCAAATCTCAGCGGGATATAAAATGATATATTCAAACATAAAACAGGTCATTGATCCGTCGACTCGATGGTCTGTTGCTAGTGAATGTAAGCTATGAAGTACTAGGTTCGATGCCTAGACCTGGTACTCCACAATGTGAGAAATAAAACGTACTTTCGCCACCGCGAACTTACAATAGCCCAAATGCCAGAGGATGGCTATTGTAGCACTTGAGTTTGTGTACCAGTTTGGGCACGTTTTAGTTATTAGCTTATCTTTTAGCTAACCTATTCTAGCCTTATAAATTATACTTTTGACTGTATCTGTGATTCCGACATTCCCTTTCGATTCTCCTATAAAGACCGAAAGGGAGACATGGTTCTGCACTCGATAAATAAGGAAAGGAAGTTTTAAAACGAGGGGTCAATTGATTTCTGCATCTAGGCGAGTATTTTTAGGAACAACAAATATTTTAATTATAATTATCAAAGATTGTATGTTTTACATATATACCTATCGTCACATCTGTATGTCATTGGGATAGGCAAATACTATGTATCGCCACATTGCTCGATCCGCACGTAATGTATTACTTTCGTTTCGTCCATTTTCATCAATCTTTTCATGCATTCACGTTGGTTTTTCTGACCATATATTTTTTACCGATCGATCTATTTATTATTTATTGTAAATTAAATAAAATTGATCTATTAATATTTGTATAACAATAACGATATAAATTACAGTGGAAAGTAAAAATTATTAATAGAAAGAAATGGATATCCTTACAATATCTTTAGAATGCCTCGAATCTTTTGACTGCCTCGGTGGCGTAGTTGTACTATGGTACGATTACAAAGCTGAGGTCTCCGGTTGGAATCCCGGGTCGGGCAGAGTGATATTGGATTTCTCTATTAATTATCAGCCCGGAGTCTGGAATTTGTGCCCGATATGGCGAGAGGCTCCCCCCTCAAACATCGTGGGACGGAACATACAAAGCGAAATATGGCTTTACTGTTGGCGCCACTGCCAATCCCTTCTGGGATAAAAACGTGAGTTTATTTATGTATGTACGTATGTATGTATGTATGTATGTATGTATGTATGTATGTATGTATGTATGTATGTATGTATGTATGTATGTATGTATGTATGTATGTATGTATGTATGTATGTTTGTATGTATGTATCTTTAGAATCAGACGCGCTTTTCACGATTATCGGGAAAGTATAGAAGCTACTAAAATCATTAGCGGCATGCCAAGGAACGAAAATAATACACTTTTATTCGTTGTTATTCTGACACCATTTGCGTTTAGCTTTTACACTGTCCGTTTTAAAAATGCCATTAAAATATAGCCGGCTATTGGCGATTCAAACCTTCACACTTTCCAGGAAAGAGTAATAAAAATGAGAAAATATTTTTACATCGTCGCCACAATTTTAATTTTGGTTACTATCTGTAAAAAGACGTTTATATTTATGTACAAATTTCATAGGCGCTATTGATTATTATGTATTATGAACAATATTTTCTTGGAGATTTCTAAATCATATCGGCTTAGAAATATTGCCTAGGAACGGTGACTAAAGAGACTTCATACACCCAACATTCGCACATATCATCCTGGACCCACGTGTTATGCGAAATCTTGTGTAGTGGAATATCAAAAACATCGAGAAAAAACTGCCACAGCAATACTGTGGGGCAATGTATTCATCAAACAGTTTATGTTAATATTAGTAATAAATAAGTTAAAAAATCTGTTTAGTGTCAAGTGATTGGTGGTAAAAATGTATAGGTTACAAAACTTTTGCCTTGGGGCAAGGATCGAACGCACAGCCTCTTACAGAGCCGATACTGGGCCAACTGCGATACTTGGGCAATTATTATTTAATAAACTTACCAATTCAAACCCTACTAATAACATTAAGCATTGGTCTCAATATTAGACGTAGTAAGACACAGAAGGTATAAACATATTAGCTACTAAGCAATTAAGCCTCCTCCAGGACTAAGTTTCATTTCACTCCAAAAAAATACAAAAATAATATTTTCCCGTAACAAACATTATGCGCAAAAACCAAAGTAGCCCTTGCAACATAAGTAGCTAAGAAGATAAATATCTTGTTTATTTGTCACGATGTGTTGTGGTTCTCGCCTAATGAAATTTATTGATTGTCGCAACAAACATTTTTCGGGAATGTATCTCCCTAATGAATCGTAGTAAGCTGCTTTCTGTCGCCAAATTCTCCGATCCCAACAGCTGTTTGTGCTGATTTTGTCAAGCAAAATAGAAAAATGCCCAACATTCGCAATGACAAATAATTGTAATGATTATATCAATATTTTTTCACTGGCGTCGAATGTGATAATCGACTAAGTGTCAATCCTTTAGTTTCAAAAATCTCATCTTTAATTCGCTTGGCCCTAAATTTGTGCCCAGCACCGTGATAGTTTCGTCCTCCATTACATCTTGAGACGTGTATAAGTCCAGCAAAATGGTAATATCAACGATGTCATGGGGGGACAGCGTTAGTCCTAGTTTAGTGGAGATGTTAGACACCAATTGTGGAAGATTTTCACCTTGATGTTCTGTAATTCCCGATATTTCTACGTCCTTAAGCATATAAGCAATAACACCTGAACTTCCAGGCATAGACGTGAGCTTATAATGTGTAATGTATTTGAAAACACTAAAAAAAATGCGATATAGTGGAATAACTATGCTCAGTGGTATACACTTACTGAAAATTACTACCGTGAGTCTTACAACATGAATAAAATATGTGTATGTATAAATTTACATCTAAGAAACTGTTATTTAAATCCAGATAAGGTAGCCAATAAGCAAATATACTCTCCTGCGGAACCATTTGGACTTATAGGATTCGCAAAAGATTTATCGCTCGACAATTTTATTTGCTTTTAATTCATTGTCAGGATTTCAGTGAAATGGAACGTTTTACCGTGCGGGCGGCGTCTCGATACGTTTTGAAATTAGAATAATATTTTTATTCCTTTCTATTAATCTAGCGAGGGAGTAGTCCCGCCCTCGCTAGAGCTAAGTTGTTGGGGCAATTTTTAGAAATAAAATGTTCATCTATACCGCCTAATAAACCTTGTTGTTTTTTCGCGAGAGGATAGCCGTTAAGCTCTCTTTTCGGTATCCCGAAGGAGAAAGATTAGGTATGCCGGTGTCACAGACCTTCCAGCCCGGCACGCTGCAGAAGTAGCATCTGGGCCAGTTCCCTGACAGTATTCCGACTAAAACCCTTCGGCGGCCGTCGTGTGCATTACGCGCGGCCCTGACCATCACAGAGCGAGAAACCCACTGATGCCAACCCTGCGACAGCTCGGCGCAGAAACATTAATGCATGCTTCTAACTGGGGAAAAATCTTGCCCCGACTTGCAACTTGATAATTCGATGCCCGTTTAAAGTTTTAGGGCATCTACGGCAGGCACGTAGCCACCCACTCTGTTATTGCAGCCAGTGAGGGCGCACTGCCACCGCAGTGGGACCAAAGATTTCCGATGACCTGCTTAGATGACTATTTCGAATTCTTACATCCCCTAACCACAGATCGGATTTAATATTACTCACTGTATTAGTATTGATTACCTGACCGTAAACTTTACCATTTGCCTGCAAGCATATCTATATTATGTCAACACTGACGTCGTAACTAATTAACAAATCCACAAATAATCAAAAGATATATCAATATTATAGTAACGCTGTCGACTTAAATCTCGTGACGGATTTTAACACACATATCGAATCCATCAAACCATTGCGAAATATAATTTGTTTGTGACAGGAACCCCAAAATGATGAATTGGGCCGCCAAAAACAAATATATCAAGGAAATGGCGCGAAACTACACCATATGTGGACGGACAAAATAAAATTAAAAACATATGCTAACAAACAGAGCAATAAAACGTTTGCTAAAGCGTGCCACAGACAGCTCTCAAAAATACGCGCCACGCGGCGTCGAGTGTAAACACTTCATGTGAAAAGGCAATTAATACTCGGGCGCGCATTCTGTCGTCAAAGTGTTCCAATCCTTTATAGTCAGCCGTAGAATACAGGGCCCAAAATCAGGGTGTTTAAATGTTATAATTAAGTGGCGAGGCAACGCGGCCACCAGGCTTGTTCAGACAACGCGTGATAGTGAATAAGTAATGAAAGTTCTTATCCAAACTGCGCCGCTACTTGGGTTTTAAGAAAACAAACTGTCTCACTTTGTATTTTGTATGCGATACTGCATCCTGACCTGCATTTCTGATTTAATTATTATCAAGATGTTATGATACGCGACGTAACAAAGGTATACGCCGAGACGAGCCAAGCGAAGTGCAAGGGTACTATCCTATCTCTCGAAGCACTTTCACATAATTTGATTAAGGTAAATATTTTGTGAAGTAAAGCCTTGTAGAGTTAGGGCGTGAAGAATAAGAAGCTTGGTTCTGCATGAGATCTGATATTTTTTGATAGTGCGAGTGACATGGACTCGTCTTAACAACATTTTACGTGAAATATTTTTGATGGTTTTATATTACCATGATTATATAATATGGATGTAAACGATAAAAGTAAATCGCGAAAAAACTCGAATTTTTAACAACCGTACACGCTACAAAATAATCCCTTCCCCGAACTTGTTTCGCACACGGGAGAAACTCCACCGGCTAAAAGTTGATTTATTATCTCTCAAGTTTGTAAACATAATCTAAAAGACTCGTCCGATCGACGACTTCTCCGGAGAATTCTATAAACTCATCATTTATTAATCCAATACGTCATGTACATGGAATTCGGAAAAAAATGAGAGCGTTCAACGTACGTAAAAAATCTTCGAGAACGTGGCGCAAATATTGGACGATTTTATGTGCTGTTGCGAGTAAATATTAGAATAGTATTACGATTAATACCTCCTCATAAACCCAATGTATAGTGTATCCACGCAACATAAATTTAATGACAAAAATATTAATATCTAATAAGTAAGGGATTTATTTATTCTGTACTTGTATTTTACCTCATCTTTAGTTTTTTTTTTTTCATATTTGGTTATAATTAAGTATTAAAATATTATTATAGTGTATAAAATAAATTAAACAATGCTGAAGATTAATTGGGATAATGCCACTATGTTGGATGTATTCTTGTTTTTCAAAAACAGGTGGAGACTTTATAATCCAATCTAAATTACTCATGGATATTTGGATTATCTAGGCATTGTGCTCATCGCCTAGTGTATCTAATTTATAGTAGGTATATTTAACTTAAGTAGAACCCTGCTACAGTTATAATAATCCTCGACGGCATTTCGTGCGTAGTAAATACGGTAGTTTTTACTATTACATTTTATTTGACAGCCATTTTGACAGCCTCCGTGGCGCAGTTGGTTAGACACCGCCTGTGAAACGAGAGGCCGCGGGTTCGATCCCCGCACCGAGACAAATGTTTGTGAGAACCACAAGTATTTGTTACGGGTCTGGGTGTTTGTGAGACCGAAAAGTCTCTCGTAGTTCCTGATACCCACGACACAAGACTCGATCTTAGTGTGGGGTCAGGACTATGTATGTGACTGTTGGGTGAATTTATTATTCATTATTATTATTATTATTTCATTGGATCTAGTACTGTAACATAATATGTACTAGAGCTATGACAATGTCCTACTTTACTTCATATATTAACTACGCTGCGGAATATTGCTATAGGAAACACATTTCATGAAACTTAAAAATACACATATTACTACCCGTAACGCATATTATTGTGCAAGAAAGAAACGTCTATAAAACATCAAATAATACCAATTTCTTAATTACACTGTTCTAACTTCGATATATCACTATTTTATTTGCATTAAATATAAATTATAAGTTCAGTACTTTCTAAGCTCACTCATGCCGTTAATTAAATATCGACTTACGTGCACACTCCAGTTCATGTCATCTTTTATTAAAATTCCATAAACACGGCGGGATTTTTCCTTGCAATTTACTAATTAATAGACAAGTACCTGCGCTGCTAGTAAGCAAAAACTTTAATTAATTCTGAGGTCCTGGATCCTTTTACTACAAGCATCACTACAAGTCGGCGTCTAAGGCTTAATTTCTTTGCAGTAACTCAGCACCGACTTTAGACAACGGTAGGGAGCTGTTGTTTATGAGCTAAAGTATTGTTTTTTCTATTAAATAACGTGGAATGGAACTGACCTTCTAAAGTGCATCTAATGCTTAATAAAAATATATAATTTTTGTAAATTTTTAAAGCTTTGTGGCAATCCTCTTTATTAAGCATTTTGTTTCTAATCTGTCTCGGCAATGTGCCTACATTGCTTCTGGTGGTACGTGCAATGAATTATACTGAGCCGATAGAGTATCAAATGGATTTAGAAAATTATGTTTTGCCATTTGTCTCAATTATGTCGGTCTGTTTAATGAGTTAATCATACTGTAATCGGATTATAGGAAGGACCACTAGAATCGAAAAGAAGCAAAATTGGTGATATAAGAATTCTGTGCAATAACTGTCTTAGTTCACAAAAGATTTTATTTGGAGATGAAACAGTGCATCTGTATAAACAAATCAAGTCTCAACTCAAAGTAATGCATAGTAAAACCCTTCTGTTGTGCGCCCCGACAGCCACCTACATCAATATCACCTAGATAAAATTCTACCTCACCACTACTTCAGTATGAATTTTCTTCTTTCTAGAAAAGTTATCGGTGTCATCCCTTGAGACTACATATCGCAAGCACATCCCCACTTCCCACTCCTATACCCCCTTACGACGTAATAACGACTGACTTTATAACCGACTGGGCTTAAATCTCACAACACCTTCCCATTCGCCGGGAGCACCGACTCAAGAATGAAATCTAAGCTCGCGATTACAATTGGTCCCACCGGAGTCTGTAACTTATCCAAAAATCCAAGGTGATTTAATGTGCTACGAGTCACGGATTTAAAACGATCGCGAGGAGGTTTCCAGTACGAATTTCTTTATCGCGATTTCACCCGTAATATCTCTGACCAATGTTCTATATCTGATGGGAAATAAGTTAATCGGACTGAAGGCTCGGGTGTTGATAATCCGGTGCTATTCGACGCTCAGTTCTATTATACTCGTATATTTACTAATCTTAAACTTTGGTGACCGTTATTTGAGATTATAATTGTAACTTTCATTTAAAATAAACCATAAATACCTATAATTAAAGTTTATTCAAACATCAAATTAAGGTATATGAAAAATATTGCTTAGTTTTAATACTCAACGTTTCTGCAAAATGTGGCTTTATTCATCTTTAAAATATTTCAATTGGTAATTGGTAAATATATTTTAAAATAATTAGAACCCTTGAGTAACTTTGACTTTGACTACGAAATTATTTGGATTAAAATTCTGTTTGAATTTCATTATGTATTTATCTGCGTTATTTGTGGAGAATTTTACATTTCGAAATTATAATTTTCACTCTTTTAATACGTAATATAATGCTAATTTCAAAACGATTGCCTCGATGGCGTAGTTGTACTGCGGTACGAATACAAAGCTGGGGTCTCGGGTTCGAAATTGGATTTTTCTATTAATTATTATCAGCCTGGAATCTGGAATTAGTGCCCGATATGGCGATAGACTCGCCCCCTATCACATCATGGGACGGAATATACAAGACTAAATGTGGGTGTCCTGGTGGCCACCTCTGCCTACCCCTTCTGGGAAAAAGGTGTGAGTTTATGTATGTGTGTATGTATTTTAAAACGAATGTAGCTCGCTGTCTTTTAAATATACATTTTAATCCATCGATCTATGAGTCAATATGTAACCTCATTCAGTCGCCTGTCCCGTAATCCAACTATATTAGTTCCTTTCAACAGGTAAACTGTAAGTTTCAGACGAGTCTTTGTCTGTCGGAAATGAAATATATGAATCGCGACGAAATTCTTTATTACACATTTCAACTTTAATATTAAACATTTTATTATGTAAACTTTCTCAATCTCATTTTAGTTTCGAAGCTATGCTATGCGGTGGTTCGGGAGCGAGCGTAGTCCTCGACGTACTTCAGTGTTAACTTTTTTCGACCTGTACAATTTTAACTGCTGGGGAACGTGGCAAGGCTCTAAAGTTACCAACTGGTCTCTTTACGACGGCTCTCGTCGTAACAGAATGATTGCGCGCTGAGGTTTCCACAGTAAAATACAATAAGTTAAAAAGGAATTGTCGTCACAAGATTGTATTACAATCGTTGAATACTCGAAGGTGTTATTTATACTGCGGCTAGATGAATAAAGCGCGAGTCGCTGCAGAAACAATTTTCTTCTTAGCGTGCTTGCGTTCCGGATGAGGCTAGTCTACAGTTGCATCGACGTTATAATTTTAAAGCAAAAGTTGAGTAGACAGTTTCTCAGCTGGCATCATGCCAGTGTGTAATACAAAATGTTAAGAATTTTAATAACCCTGTTTAACATTAGCTCGGTTTCAAATTGCGATGGGCCTGTCGCGGCCACGACCGAGTCGTCACCATATGCATTACCTGTCCCTTTACATGAATGAAAATATTCATGTGGAAAGGCGGCCCTCTTTAGCATATTATATGGGCCTTAAACAAACAAGCCGTGCGACGCGCTGTATATTCCGCGAACGGTAAACAAATTCAGTCATAAGATTCATTTTGGCGTGTTTTAATTAATGTTTCATGTTGCGTGATTTCATACGATGTTAATCCCCATATTAATATGCGGAGAACAGAAATTGCCGCACCGTTTTTTGGTTTTTATATTTAGCTTTCGACCGTGGCTACACTTGTGAGATTAGGTTTGTCCTGTTAGTCAAATTATAGCTCATGTGTTATTCAGAAGTATAAGCTTATAATATCTACTTTATTTTTTAAACTAAATATTTCTTATTTTGGTATGAATATAGTAACACACACCCATATTCTCAGCATAGAAAGACACGAATATACTAACTCGTATTGTATGCTATAGACTTTGAGAAATAAAATTGTCTAAATTGCTACCATTAATGCTAGCAAATAAAGTGATCCGATACATAATGTATTAGAAAACAAAAGATACTTAGGCAAAGTGCAAACGTGTAGCGTTGTTACACTGCTTTCAAATAGAATTACTTATGTTTTGTGTAAATAAGCAATGTAGTTAGTAAGAGACTCCGCTCGCATTACTTTATTACAGTATTTTATATAAAGCCTTTATCTTTCAGAAGTTAGATGATTTATAATGGTTTCTTAGATTTACGCGAATGTTACACATTGAAATAAAACTATTTTATACGGATTTTATCGCGATTTGGTTTAATTTTTACATTTTTTAACTTCCCGACGTTTCGATTACTTTACAGCTTTCGTGGTCACGGGGCGGACTGAGGTATTAGTCATCCGCTCAGTGACTGTTACAATTAAACTACCCTTAATTTATAATTATTAAATTAAAAAGTTAATTTAAAAAGTTAGCTAGTATTTGCGATCCGATCTACGCAGAAGGAGCTCACTGTGTCTTGAGGTCTGGCAGCTGGTCTTTTGGGTTCCGATTTAATTAAATGTAGAATTGGATCCCATGATGGTGCAAGCTTCAAGCCATCTTCTCTATTGAAATTTGGATGTTTTTTAATTTCAATAGCCTCGCGAAACATCCTGGGCAGGAAACGGTGTTCTTTGGCAAGGATTTGGGGCTGGTCAAAGCGAAGGTAATGCTTGGAGCCTTCCTCTATGTGTTCAGCAACTGCAGACTTCGTTGAGCGTCGGTGTTTGACGTCAGCTATGTGTTCTTTTACGCGGGTCCCTATGCTTCGTTTGGTTTGGCCGATGTAAGAGAGGCCACAGTCGCAATCTATTTTATATACTCCCGGTTCTTGCAAAGGTATATGACACTTGACAGGTGGTAAGAATTGACTAATCTTCTTAGGCGGCTTGTAGTATGTTTTAATAGAAGCACGCTTCAGGATGTAGCCAATCTTGTCCGTGACTCCTTTTATGTATGGCAATATAACCGGGACCCGTTCAACTGTGGCTGGTTTCACTCGGTTTCTGTGACGGCGGCGTGGAATTTGGAGCTTGTTGTCTCGCAGTACTTGCTTGACGTGTTGCAGCTCAGTTGCCAGGTGTTTCTCGTCACAGATTCCTTGTGCTCTCTGAAACAAAGATTTACCCACGGTAGCTAACTGTTTTGGATGGTGGTGAGAATCACCGTTCAGATATTTATCTGTATGGGTCTTTTTCCTATACACAGTATGACCTAAGGATTGATCAGGATTACGGATTACTAAAACATCTAAGAAAGCAAGAGATTTGTTTTGTTCCAACTCCATAGTAAATTGAATTTTATTGTTAATGGAGTTGAGGTGATTTAAAAATGCAGTTACTTGGTCAGTTGGTAAAATTGTGAAAGTATCATCTACGTACCGCTTGTAAAATCTTGGCGAGACCGGGGCTGTACTAAGGGCTGTCTCCTCAAAGTCCTCCATGAAAATATCGGCGACTACTGGAGATACAGGTGAGCCCATAGCAACACCATCCATTTGTACATAGTATTGATTGTTCCACAACATGTAGCCAGATGTGAGGCAATGTTTGAGTAATTCTGCATATTCTAGTGGCATGTCATTCTCTGTTAACTTCTTAGTGACAATTTTGATGCAGTCTTGTACTGGTAAGCTTGTAAAAAGTGACTGGACATCAAAACTAACCATTGTTTCATTGTCAGCTAATTGTAGGTGTTTAATATCCCTGACAAATTGGTATGAATCCTTCACAGATGCTCTAGTGTTTCCTCTGAGTGGTGAAAGCACTTGTGCTACGTGCTGAGCCAATCTGTAGGTTGGTGTGTCGATCTGGCTCACAATGGGACGTAGTGGAGCATTTTCCTTGTGTATTTTTGGTAATCCATACAATTTAGGAGGTTTTGCACACGATGGGATGAGTGACTTAGCGTTCAGATCTAACTTCTCGGAGTACTTGATTATTAAAGAGCTAGTGGCCTTTAAAATCCTGGTGGTCGGGTCTGATTTGACCATTTTGTATGTAGTGTCATCCGATAAGAGTTGTTCTATTTTGTTGTTGTAATCTGAAGTGTCCATCACTACTGTCGCATTCCCTTTATCTGCACGGAGAACAGTTAAATCCTTCATAGATCGCAGGTTCTTTAAAGCGATAAATAGATGTTTTGGAAGATTTGGTTTCGGCACTTTGTTTCGTCGTAATAAAGATGATATATCTTGACGTATAGCCTCCGAATCTTCCTTTTTCAAATTGTTAATGAAGAGACTGTTCTCAACGTTACAAATAATATCTTCATACGGTATCCTACGTGGAGTTACGGCAAAATTTAGATTTTAGTTTTAAATCACCTCAACTCCATTAACAATAAAATTCAATTTACTATGGAGTTGGAACAAAACAAATCTCTTGCTTTCTTAGATGTTTTAGTAATCCGTAATCCTGATCAATCCTTAGGTCATACTGTGTATAGGAAAAAGACCCATACAGATAAATATCTGAACGGTGATTCTCACCACCATCCAAAACAGTTAGCTACCGTGGGTAAATCTTTGTTTCAGAGAGCACAAGGAATCTGTGACGAGAAACACCTGGCAACTGAGCTGCAACACGTCAAGCAAGTACTGCGAGACAACAAGCTCCAAATTCCACGCCGCCGTCACAGAAACCGAGTGAAACCAGCCACAGTTGAACGGGTCCCGGTTATATTGCCATACATAAAAGGAGTCACGGACAAGATTGGCTACATCCTGAAGCGTGCTTCTATTAAAACATACTACAAGCCGCCTAAGAAGATTAGTCAATTCTTACCACCTGTCAAGTGTCATATACCTTTGCAAGAACCGGGAGTATATAAAATAGATTGCGACTGTGGCCTCTCTTACATCGGCCAAACCAAACGAAGCATAGGGACCCGCGTAAAAGAACACATAGCTGACGTCAAACACCGACGCTCAACGAAGTCTGCAGTTGCTGAACACATAGAGGAAGGCTCCAAGCATTACCTTCGCTTTGACCAGCCCCAAATCCTTGCCAAAGAACACCGTTTCCTGCCCAGGATGTTTCGCGAGGCTATTGAAATTAAAAAACATCCAAATTTCAATAGAGAAGATGGCTTGAAGCTTGCACCATCATGGGATCCAATTCTACATTTAATTAAATCGGAACCCAAAAGACCAGCTGCCAGACCTCAAGACACAGTGAGCTCCTTCTGCGTAGATCGGATCGCAAATACTAGCTAACTTTTTAAATTAACTTTTTAATTTAATAATTATAAATTAAGGGTAGTTTAATTGTAACAGTCACTGAGCGGATGACTAATACCTCAGTCCGCCCCGTGACCACGAAAGCTGTAAAGTAATCGAAACGTCGGGAAGTTAAAAAATGTAAAAATTAAACCAAATCGCGATAAAATCCGTATAAAATAGTTTTATTTCAATTAGATGATTTACTTTTAATATATCCAATTACTTTATACATATTTGTTCACATTAGATCGCTATTATCATTTTATTTATTTTTATCTAGAAGTAAAAGCTTTTATTGCTTTGAAGCAAAAACGCTTACAAATCGGATTAGTAGACAAAGCAATATATAAAAAAAAAAACTACAAAGCGATATCGAAATATTAATAATGTAGATATCTATCTAAGGCTATGAGAAAATAGAAAATAGAAAGTAAGTTGTGCCGAGACATATTTTATAATGGGGATTTAACTAAATCATTTTAACAAGTTGTTATCGGTATAAAAAAAAGACGCAGAACTCCTGTTTGTTTTATAACCCTACCTTATGTACGTTACGCCTCTCTGTATGTTTAATTAGTAAGTAAATGTATTTAATTTCTATGGTAATAGTTGAAGTCCGCAATAGGCCAGCGAATTCCTCCTTACGTCGTATTCCTCAGTATTGAAGGTGATATTCCTTACGCATCACTATCCTTCGTAAGAGCTTCCTCAATCTTGTTCTGTCTCCGGCGGTGTGAAGAGCGTTGTCAACTAACTCAAGAGCGATGAGCATCTTTTCAACATATGGCCTAACCCCTCTTAATTACTTATCGATTGCAGAGGAGGCCCGTGCTCTGCAGTGGGACGTATGTGGGCTGATACAGTACAGACACAAGTATACATTAGGATAACGATGGACAACGTAACGTTAACATAAAATGTATTGACACATAAATCATTTTTTACTGCTAAAGACCTGTTGGCGGATTGTCAAGCAGATTATCAATAATAACCCTATTAACTCTCGCGGGTTGCTTATGAACGGCGACTGAACCGACTGTAGTTTCCTGCCTGCCCACTGGCCTTTCGTGAGCAAAAAGGAGAACAAACAAAGCCTTTTCCTCAATTAAGCAATTTGTGTGGACATAAATTCAGTGAGTGTATGGCGCTCACCGGTTGCCGGGATGTTTCAGTTCTATTAGTGAAACAACTTGTTTATTTTGCAGTGAATATACACAGGTGGGGGCTTTATTTATGTTCGCTGGAAAATAATTTCGAGGGCTTTGGAAATTATTTTCTGTTAGTGAGAACGATGTATTATATATATTCGCTGATATAATAAAGAAACCTTAGTTTTTTGTCAGATTCTCATATAATATTCACTTACTATGTCAGGTAATGTAAAAGACAAATGGTAATGGACATTTAAACTAAAAATTATCCATTTTACAATATGATATTTCTTAGTAACATTACGGAATTATTTATATCGGTCGCGTAAAAACATGTACAAGGCTAACGTGAGTCAGGGCAGTTTTTCTCGGGTGCAATATCGTTAATGAAACTGTCTTTAATTAGGTGAGCTCCGAGTCCAATTCTATTCTATAAATGCCTCAAATAGGGCAACGAGGTTGAGGTCATTCCGCTGCGAACCACCGCCATATTTTAAGTCGACTTTCATGAAAAGATTCAGCGACATTTACGTAATATTTAATTAAAAACAGTCACGTTTTCAGGAGGTTGCTAGGATTATTGTATTATAAGACGGTCGCGGTACCACGACTGCCAACTGCAATACAACATGGCGAATTTAACCTTACATAAACGAATTTAAAATGTACACAAGCTTTGTATGGCATTATACAGCGTTTCACATAACTTCCTGCAGAAATAGCGGTGAAATGAAACTTCATGTTGTTTCTAATCAGTTTAGCTTCAAGACATTTACAAATCTATATATTCTGTATGAGTAGGCCGTGATCCATTTATCACGTCCACGTATCACACGAGCGCTCATACTTGATGGAGTGCGAAGATATACAATATCCCATAACTCGATTCGTCGACTCTCCCTCTCGCGCTCATCTATTCACTTCAATATTTTATTCAAACACAAACTCGGGAAACTATTAAAGTCGGAAGATTGTCGCTAAAATCAATCTTAAACTATAACTTTTCCTCGCGCCGCACAAATAGTCGGAGTCTGAATATTTAGTGAAGTTCTTCACCTAAAGCTAGTAAGTTCATCGTTTCGAATTATTTGGGTGTCTTAGCCCGCGAGGGCGGTTTCTCCTCTGCAATTAAGTGTTTCGGCTTTCATTGCGAGAAACTTCAAATCACTTCTTTGAATGGGTTTCGAATTTGTATGTCAGCTGAAACGCCTCTGGCTCGTTTTGTTATCACTGATACTTTGGACGCGAGCACAATAGACTTTTCGATAACTACTCGTGAACTTATATTTATTTATACCAAAAGTTAAACCTCTCATGAAAAGGCTTATCCGATTACTTAAACCCGGCTTATTTTTCATCATAGAAAGCACTGGTTAACCTTCTTTTTCTTACCTTATTTATTTTAAGCTCTGAAGATAATAATTTATTATAATATCACATTTATTCATTTTGTACTTTGTTACGTCGCTAATCTCAGTCGTAATTGAGAGGGGGTTCCGCCTTGACATTAACCACTAAGTTTGTCCTAAATATTATAAACAGATGTTGTGTGTACTTTTCTTGGCAAATATATACTGGTCAGATGGAATAAGTCGATTGCAGAATTAGCCTGCCCTTGAGTACTCGACAGCAAACTGTTGGAAGAGGCATCCGTGTATCTATTTTCTGGTACATTTATCAGATGTTTTTCTTTCTGTGATTCTATGGACGTTCAAAGTTACCTTCGCCGGTAAAATGATGCACTACATATTAAACAACCAACATACTTAATACATATAACTGTGTTTGTTACTGCCTCTTCAATTTATTAACTAGCTGGGTTTAGTGGACGTGTCCACTACGTTTTTTTGTGGACGCTATGTGTCAATTAATAGTTCTTAAAGAATAATAAAAATTGTACTCTAGGTAATTAAATCTATTTTATCCATGAAAAAATCCTGCTTCTAAATTTCGTTCGGCTATTTTTAATCCCATTGATGGAATTTTACGGAAAAGTAATTACGTAGTCCAGCAACGAATGATTAGTGAAAGGGGACAACATTCTATAGATTTGCGGTAAGAACTTTTCAGCTAATCAATGCCTGAGCGGGTTTCAGAAAACGAACAAATTTTCAATGGCCCGATGGGTAGGAACCGAATTATTTATTACATTGCTCTCATTAATAATGTTTAAAAATAGCCTCGCACCATATTGTTTGTAATAATTTAATGAAAAAATGTTGCTATATTTCTTAGATATAGAAAATAAAATCTCTTATATTAAATATTATTTCATAGCTACTATTTCATCGCAATTTCAAAAAAATGTTAAATCAAGCGTATAATAAAGAAGAGTCCTGTTTTAATCATTTAAAATCAATCATACATTAAAAGGGATCAGGATATTCAAAGACATGTTACTTACATGTACGTCGTGTTAAACTTGATCAATAAATCACTGCAAATTTCTTCTTTGAGGAATTCATATATAAAAAAAATATCGGCAACCAGGCGAAGCCGGGCCCTAGTCTATTCATACAATCATCATCATCATCCTCAATCACAGAAAATCCACTGCTCTCACTGGCCTCCCAAGGATTTCCACACCGATCTATTCTAAACTGTCAGTTATGAAATATCACAACAAAACAACATTAAATAAAATATTAATTGCACTTATAGCAGTGAAAAGTTAAACGAACGTACGAATGTGAATAATTCTACACCAACTTTACATTTAAGACCGAGTGTGCATTAGAGAATTGTTCGCGAATGTGGTAAAGGATGGGTATAAAAAGTATGCAACAACTAAACCAGATGACTGTTCTAAATTATTTTAAAACTGGCGTTTTCGTAGCCTTATGTATGAATACTGTTTTCTTGTTCGAATAAAGTTTACTATTGTTATAATATTAAAATTATATAGAGTCACGATATTTTTAGAGTGAGAAGATATTAGCTTGCACCTGGACAGCGACCAAAGCGGCTGAAGACCTATCATAGTGATATAAGTATGCGTGTCCTGTTGAGACGAGATTATTCCATGTTTGGACCGGCCCAAATGGGAAACGATGGACAGGACGGACAGTAGCACAAAACCGAATTGTATGGCTATCTTTGGAGGAGGCCTTTACCCGCACAGGGATTCATGGAGATATGTGGCGGGTTGGAAGGCCAGAGACACTGACATACCCTTTTCGGCCTCCCCCGGGGTACCAAAAGGGGAGCTTAATAGCTTTTCCTCTTGGACACAAAAAAGGGATTCATGCAGATAAAAATAAATACTGGTAGTATTAATAATATTATGTTTATTTACTATAAAAAATATTAATTTAAATAAGCTGAAGTCACTACTTTTAAAAACTAACGAAACAACTGTAATTGTGATCTACATACTCGTATATGAATTAAAAGGCTATTTTATTTTATTACTCCTACAATGCAATTTAACAAGAGTAGCCACCGGCGGAGGAAGTCCGTTACTAGCCAGTCGCAACAATTATGCCGGCACAGTTAGTGTAACATTCGAGGTACTATACAGTTGCGTGGGTCACTATAACAAAGAGGCTTTCTCCTAAAAATATTGCAGTTTAAATGACTGTAAAATCATTTAGATTCAAGTTATTGTTTTCAATTTTTGGACATCACTACAAATATTTTTTCCATGTAACTGCAATAAAAGTCACGTAAATAAATTTGACTAAACATAATTTTTAACGCCAGTAATAACAAATTTGTAAGCTGTTTAATACTGACAATCGTAACATACACAATTTGTAAAACTATTAAAATATGTACTGGACTCTTTTTTTGTATATATCCCCATATGGCCTAAGCCCGTTCAAGCAACCTTTTGGTTGTAGGAGAGTCGCGGGCTAAGAAATGGAGTATTATCGTCTGCATCAGCTACAATTATGTATTATCTTTTACGGCATGAATATAATATTGTAAGATTGAAAGATGCGTTTAATATTTTAAGAGGTTTGCAGAGGTGCTTTATGAATATGGAATGATCGTTGAAAGACGGCTTACTAAAAGTATTTATCCAGTGGATGTCGATGAAAGGACTGAAAGGAGCATCTGTGGACAACGTGTATCGAGCAATTAAATAATATACGCAGTCTAAAATCGTCTGAGTAAGAATGTATTCACGAGAAGAAAGAACAAAATAAACACGTTTCAGGTAATTGCATTTCTTCTTCGCAGCTAAAACACAATCAAAATATAAAGTAAGTATTAATAAGTATTTAATAAAGAATATGTTATATTTGTGTTTTTTCTGTAATTTTATGTACTAGGTATTTTAATAAGTATATAAAATATTGTGTCACGTTGTTTAATAGCTGAACTAAACTTCTGAACCGATATTCATGAAATTTTGCACTCTGTGTACAATTTGATCCAACTTGAACAATTAAATTATTTGCAGTTTTATAATTTTAAATTTCTTTATACCTATGTCATCTGTAATTAAACGATAGACCATGACAGCTGATGGTGCACATCCTACAAAATTACCCACTGTCTGCCCCAGAAAACTAGCTGCTTTCTCGGACATTCGCTCTCTTCCACTAGCACGCAATTATAACAAAGAGAAACACAGTCCACTCTTTGTCTAGTAAATTCACTCAACAAGAAACAATTTAATTTCGCTGAGTGAAAATATTCAAACATAAAAATCAACATGGACGCGATTATTCTTGCCTACACTGTACTACAACATTTAGCAAGTCGTCTTTCTCGCGCTCGTAAAATATAAAAGCAATAAACGTCAAGTACAAACAGCCAAGTTTCACAACATAAAAGTTTGTGAGCGGTCCTGAAGATGGCCTCGGAGACCAAGTGGCTATTCAGCATTATTCTATAATATTGTTTAGCAATGAGCATAATATCATTGGATTTCTTTGTGAAATAGATTTTTTATGACGTGGCTCGTGACGCTGCGTTCCTTGCTTTGTTTAGTTTCGAAACTGCTTTGGTGAGTGTACTTTTATATGCATTAAATTGAGCTGCTGTTTGCTTTAATTTTAATATGATTCGCAATGTCGAAGGAACACCACAATGTTACTTATGTACTAGTAGCAAATAATGTTTTAATTTTAATGCGTAAAAGATAAAAGTGATTAAAACATTTCATTGGTCATTAAAAATACTTTCTAGTTACCAAATAACAAGAATGTATTCTTAAGTGACAAATATTATTCTGTAATTAATTTCTAACATCGACGCCTTGGTATTGGCCAGTCATGAGTCAGAACATGTCTTACCACAACAGGCCCTTAAATGTAACATTATATAATTTTGAACATCGTTAGCAACTTAACAACTACAAACACACACGGAAAAAATTTTTAGACAATAAATAAATAATAAATATTTACCTTTATTGTAATGGAACCCACAACCTCTGAAAACTAACTTTATAGCCACTAGGCTAGTCGGTTCTCAGAATTAAACTCTGACTTAAAGCCGAATCAACTTGTTAGCTTGAAAATGCAGCGGTTTTAAAGAGCAGTCTGTTTAAAGAGAGTGCGGTTTTGATTACACAGCTGAGCAAGTGTTCTCAACTAATAGTTCTAGTAACTACGTTAAATATTATAGCTGAGTTACACAGTAAATACACAGTTTAAACTGACCACTGCCTGTCGAAAACAAAACATAATATGGTAATACACTAAACTGCAATAAAAACGATGTGATTTTTTTTTTTTGTATAATACCCGGATCATTTTAAAAATACTTAATAAAATTATTGTTTTTTTCACGAGCATGCGGCTTGTCTGATGGAAAGCAGTCACCGTCGCTCATGGATTATCGCAGTACCAGGGGCCCATAACAACAATGTCCCTGCCTACCGTAAGGAGAGTACTCCTACGTCTCGCTTAAAGGCCAGGTCATAGCGCTCACGGAACACCGAATCAGGAAATTCATTCCAGAGCTTCCACGTGCGTGCTAAAAAAGAATGCTGGAAATGTACCGTCCGGGAAGGGAAATGTAGTTTCCAGGTGGTAGGAATTAACCCTAATGCGGTGACAGGTGGTGCGATGAGAGGGTTTTTAACAATTCCTCGTGGAACAGTCGATAGAACACACAGAGATACCGAAAGTCTCTCCGCAGTCCTAACGGTCTACTTTCTCCGTGGATTGGGATTATCGACGATTCAAAAAACTCGGTGCTGTAAGGATTCAAGTGGGTCAACCTGGTATTTTAGGGTCTTGCCCAGAGGTGGGAGCAGTATTCACGTGGTCCAGTATCTGCGCTTTATGGAGCCATAACCGATGACCAGACGAGAAGTAGCGCTTGGCTCTGTTGAGGAGCCCCAACATGTAACTCCTATTTTGAAATGACGTTGTAAAAGCTAAAGAATAAATAACTATGTTTGGACATGGTAATTTACCGGTAATTATATGATGTAAGCTAAAGTATCAAAGCTAAAGTATCAGCTGTCGAGAATTTAATTGTACAATTTCTCACATATATAAACCACCTCACTCTCATAGTCATAATATACGTAGTATGTCCATGTTATAATACCTCTCATAATACCCCTCAGCCGTCCAACTGAGAGCTATCACGAGTAGCTATTAGAGTCTCTTAACATTCCTTAGACATTACAGAATTTCTAAATCTAATTTCATCGAACTTCGTACATTATTTGAAATCTTATATTAATTCTATCTCGTGTATCCTTTTTTTTTTTTGAGATACGCAATCCTTTGTTCCGATACCTCGGAGAAGGTCAAAAGGGCGTGTCGGGGTCCCCTGATGTTGATGCCAGGCCTAAGTCCCTGCTAAGATCTAGAATTTTTGTGAAGATACCGACTAAATCTTTCGATGGCCCTCATACGCATTACGGGTGACAGATGATGACGGGCGAGTAGATCCCGTGTATACTGCTGCACTAGCGCTTTCTTCACGTGGTCAACAGATACTGTTGTCTCTTCTATTATTCCCCCACCTCTTACCTATGTGTATATACCTGCAGTCACTTGCGGCCCAAGGGCAAGCGTGTCATACTTCTCTTTTTCAAAATATAACTTTAAGCCAGTAAAATCAAAGAAAACTCTGCAAGATAAATAATTATTTTTTAAATAATTAAAATAAGATCGATTATAAATACTTTTTTAACTGTTTTTATACATTGTTTAAACCACATTTCAAAAGTTTATAAATATTAATTGTTTATATAATATCTTAAGCCACTCCATTATACAGAAAATTACAAACTTTAAAGTATATTAGTAAGAGCATTAATTTACGTTGGTGATTGCTTTATATTAACGACCGGCAAATATGACAGCGTTCGCATCGTATTAGAATAAATATTGTTTGATCCATAAATTAATTTCCATAAAGTATGGAGTTCGGTGAATTACCTGCAAGAGACATTGCGTTCTAATTATAGCTAGCAGCATTAATTTTCAAATTACTAACTGTATAGAGAAGCTTTTTTTACAAAAATTTAATACAAGAAAATGTATCAATGATGTACCACTAGATGTATCTCCGGATGCCAAATACCCATTCTGTCTTCCCATCCTTTTTTCTTCCCGTTTCTCTCCCGGCATGATGGGTCCACAACATATTTATCTATAGGTCCAAGGGTTGTGGACGTTCATGGGCGGCAGTGATTAGTTACCATCGGGTGAACTGTATGACGGACCTTATGAATAAAAAAGAGATAAAAAAGAGAGAAAGAGAAAAAACTTGATTCAAAAGTACCCTAATATTATTCACTAGCGAGCCCAAACTCGCCCGGGTGCAGATACTTTTTGAGTACATTCCACATCAACAACATTAATATTTCAGGTACTAGCTGTTTTAAATTTAAACTCAATGTGACCGATTCTTTTTTTTTTTTTTTTTCTCTCTCGCGGGGAAAATCCCTTTACGGACCATCCCACCCCCGAAGGGGCGAGGGTGTGTCGGACTCACCGGCGCCTTCCGAGCCCAGCGAGATGCTGTGCCGCCCGTGGATGTGGACGGGCGACCGCTGGGTCGGGTCCCTACCATAAACCTACGCGCCGAAATACCGACTAAAAACCCCGCGTCGGCCACCATCGGTGCAATGTGACCGATTCTGTGATATCCTGTTCTATCCCATCTCATTCTGTACCATAACGAAATTCATGCAATCTTGTCCTCTCGTATCCCGTGCCATCCATTTAGTTTGAAACAGTTGCAAATATTATGTATAAAAAGTAGCCTGTTCAGGGTCACAGCTACCCCTATATCAAATTTCATCAAAATCGGTCCAGACATTTTTGCGTGAAAGATTAACAAATATCCATACATCCGTATACACAAACTTTCGCGTTTATATTACCTATATAAGTAAGGAAGGAAGGATTGAGAAGAATGTTCCACCACGCTTCTAAATTCCGACGCGTCAAAATGTAAATCGTTAGATTTTGGTTCAGAACTATTGCCGCTTGTTCAGCGACTCAACCTAGATAAAGGTCTTTGAAATGATCCAGATATCCTAGTCCTCTACATCTTGGTTCTAGCTGACTTGAAGTACAGGTTTTGGTGCATATAAAAATAAATAGTGTAAAACTGAGTATGACTCTTTTAAGGACAAATTCGAGTTTTAAATACATCTCAAAATCTATTCACATTTTCTATCGTCTATATTGTATATCAGCTCAGAGCAATGGTTTGTTTTCCAGACGATTTCACGCCTACGGCTGGTCGTGATAAAAAGCAATATGATTTTAAATAATGTTGGGATGATCCGATGTAATTGTATGACAAACAAAATTTAATATTGTTAAACAAGCAAGATTTTTAAGAACTTATTGCTTCATCTTGAGTTTTATCCCAAAAAACGAAGTTATTTTAAATTAATTACGTCCATCGGTGTGATTAAATTAAACGCAATACCAATGAAAATATTATAAAACAATATTTAACTTTAAAATAGTCCCTCAAAATAACTTAAAACCGCCATAAATAAAATCTCCAATTTTGGCCCCATGGAGTCCATTGGTTAGTGTGTTACCATGAAAAAAGAAAATAATTAGAAAAATACCCATACTAGATAAATAACCCACTTCAAAATTGTAATTAAGATCAGAAAATAGAAAGTAATCTTGCGTAATTATAAAATGCGTTAATAAACTTACTATGTTTTGAAGCAGATGCCAGCTGAAAAATTGTAAGCTATGGACCATCACGCTACCAACTATGTGGATAAAACCGGGAGGAGGGGAGGCGGCAGCTGGTCCCAAATATTAAGACTGCTAGATATTTTCCTTCGCATTCACACAAGAACGAAATACAAATAGCGAAAACACAAGCGAAAAAAAGAGAGGCAAAATAAATTTTCTGTCCCTTTACACCGAGCGCCAATTGTGTCAATTGTCATCTGTCAATAACACAACCAAACTGTCATTCACTTTGATTCCGTCTTTTTATGTTGTCAATACTCATAATATACATTGTTCTTGCTCTTCTCGAACGTATGCATTGTTATAAATTCCAATACGACGAGACGGTCTTACTTTTGGATCCTTTAATTTACTGCTGATGTTGACCCTATCGGTATTTTATAATTTGTAGAACGACCCTCTAATAATAAGACCACTCGAATGGAAATGAGTTGATACGATGCATCAACTGCGGCGTCAATGTGGCTTATCACAGAATGTGTAGTTTAGAGAAACTTATGATCTTGATATGCTTACAATAATTGTGTTAAATTATTATATATTTTTTTGGTAATGTATACTGTTTTCCTAAAATAATGATGTACACCTTTTTTTTACTTTTAAAGCCACAATGGTACGTAAGGGTTTATATTATTTTCGTAAAAACTAGTTATTTACCATCCAAAAAATGATGATTTTTTAAAAAAATGCAAAAGAAATAATCTGTCGCTTGTTCTGCAAAATTTTATTTGCATTGTGTCTGTAACCACTAGAACTACAACCTGGCTTCATTTTTGGTTGCAGTATACTTGGTATAAACTATTTTTATTTTTTAATTTCCCAAAGGTATTATTTCCCTTAAACTTTTGATAACACTTGTATATTTCTTTATTTAAAATATCTCAAACGCAGCTCTTGTGAAAATGAATCACCTGTCCAAAGTAAGCCAATTTAAAGTATTCTAAGGACACAATTCCCTGCCAAATCTGAGAATACCCTTCACTTTCATTTTTAAATATAGTCGTTTGTATTAATGTATCTTTGAAATATAAACTAAGTATATACTTGATCTCTTGATCTCGATATCGCATACCATATTAATAACGATAAATGTAAAAAATACATAGCTATTACTTTTGAAGCAATTTCTTTAAAGTTTATCCTTTTTGTTAGCACACAATGTATTATCTTCATGCTTGTTATTTGTTAAGGTATACTCTTTACAACGATATTATATTATCGAGTCTTCTGTACTTGCGTTCATAAATTTAATTATCGTTCATGTTAATGATGAAAGAGAGTGTTATGAGAAACTTCCAAACCTAAGAGTTCAGCATTAGAACTTAATGTTAAATAAATTAAAAAATAATTCTCCGGCATATTTTGTGTCTAATTATTTAGATTTTGTATCCCCGGATAGATTTTAATGAGGTTGCAAGTACCGTAGTCTCTTTTATATTACACTTTGCTATTTTATTCATTATCCACGTCCTTTCATCTATCCTCCGTGTGTTTCATTAGACGTCGTATAAAACAAGGATTAGTATATAACGTGTGAAATCCACTAAATAGCGGTACAGACACTCGCAATTCCCGACTAACACAACATGCTAGTGACTCGAATATATTAACTCGAAAGTTATATCTTGTATCAAATAAATTAAACATCCGAAGAAACCTGTTCTTGGAAGTTCACCGCAATAATTCCGTAGGTACGTGAAGTTTATCTGCCGCTTTAGACCAATGTGGTAGACTACAAAGACGATTCCACTCAGTCGGAAAAAATTAAGACAAATCATTCTGGAAATGGCTAAATACTCTTGCTGCATTCACCCATTATGCAAGTATGGGATAAGGGCGGGATACGAAAGACAAATGTATAAAAAAAGCATTTTATTTAAAAAACTTTCTCAATGACATAATATATTGTAATAGTTTCTTAGATTTACGCGAATGTTACACATTGAAATAAAACTAATATTTACGGTATTTATCGTGATTTAGTTTAATTTATACATTTTTTAACTTTCCGAAGTTTCGATTGCTTTACAGCTTTCGTGGTATTTTAACATATATTAGCCAAGAACTGAGTAATATACGCCAGATTGTCAATATAGCGGTAATATCACTATAAATTGCTTACTAGTCAAACATTTCGAAGTACTCGTTTATCTGATTAGAAACAGTCAGCTAGACGGAAAATAAAGATTTCTGTTTCCAATCCTGCTATCAAACTATTCGACTCGCGACTATTGAGAAGTCGCTTGTACGTATACACGTATTTAGACAAATTACGGCTTTGCTCCAAATATACCAAACGAGGTTTCTATCTCGGGATATCTTTAAATTGAAATTCGACGTACAAATAAATCCATCTAGGATTGAAATAAATAAACAAAAGAGAATTGAAGGGTTGAATGAGAAAGTAGCTTAATGGACAATGCAGTAACTAGGTTTCGAAGAGCTCTTGAATTCAATGACTTAACGTTCCGCTATTGGCTTGTATCCTATTAATGGTCTCGGACACCCCTTTACATTGTAGGGAGAGAACCGTAGCTCAATATTATGGGTTATTGGGCGGTTAAATTTATGGTAGTGCTTATTTCTCATGTTTGCGTTTACTGGAGTATTTTTTTTAATTAAGACGTTATAAATATCGAATATTATGTTGTCTATTTTAACATAAAACGAACACGAACCTTAATACAAATAGTAATTTACATTAAACTATCCTTAAGATTTACTAATCCGGAAAATTAATTTATTTACTAATTTATTTACTAATTTCCACAGGTCACTGTGGAAATCATTGGGAGAGGCCTATGTTCAGCAGTGGACGTCCTTTGGCTGATGGATGGACGATGGATGATCCTTAAGATTATTAAGTATATCCTTACTTATTTAAAATGACAAATTAGATCTTACATTATTTTCCATTAAAAGCCTTTTGTTTTCAGTGAAACTGAGAGAACTATGTCTGTAATATAAATATATTCAGTAAAAACTATCCAAACGTTATACCGCTGAATATTATTTAATAATTTACTCTCCGAACTGCAACTCAACACAGTATGTGGTTTCAATTGATTGTGTCTCCACTAACCTGTATTATACTGGCAATTTGGAATGCCAAAGTATTTTCTAAATGACATAGGAGACTGTCCCGCCCTCACACCCGCCACTGCAACTCCTGTAAGCCAGGATCAACAGTGGCACGCATTTTAATGACACTGAACATTGAAGCCCAGCGCGTCTCCGGGAATGTCTAACTTGTCTTTAACCCGCAACGAAATCAATCAAAAAAGTTAAATTAATAGGAGGAGTTGGAAATAAATTATTGTCCACTTCCCTCCCTAATAAAGCGGGTGACAAAAACAATGAACTAAAGAGGTAAATAACCTCGCATAAAGACGTTTACAGCCAGATAAGCCAGCTGTAAAGCACCACGGATTAGTCATTATAATATTTAAATGGGACCTATAATGTAAGCTGTTATACTTGATTCCAATAATAGGTATGGCAAAATCGCCGGAAAGCACGGAAATTCTTCCTAGTCTCCACAAGGTCCGTGTAGTATACAACTCCAGATGTTATTTGCATACTATCTAGCATGGTTTTACGCTCATTCTAAATGACATACTGTTTATTAATTTAAATATAGGAAATTGATCAGAAAAGCCACTGTGGTGATGATATATCAGTTGTCTAGGCGTCAACACTAAGCCGTTGAGGTGGACGGGCTATCTAAGACCCCGTGTTATTAATAGATTATAAAGGTTTATACAAAACTGCACTCCAAATTGACCCTTAGCACACTTTAATACAGTTGCTATGTTAATACTATTCAAAGAACCGTTATAAAATATTACGAAGAAATAAACTTCTACATATCTGCACTCTTTAATACTTTAACTTCCGCACACTCATCAATCTCTTCATGCATCGAAGCAGACTGTGAACACTCTTATTTTACTACGCAAGTTACTCTTTTAAAACGATCCTCATACGTTCACTCTGAAAGGTTTGCTAACTGTATTTTAGATGCAATTCTACTAAATGGTTGTAGAAATGGGAATGGATTGTCATAATGTCGTAGAGCCATACTGTAACCTAGGATTTTTCGAGGTATGAGTCGACTCGACCGGAGTGCTGTCATTTTCTCTTTGAAAATCGACCTGCACTGACGGCATTGTTGTTGTGCTAAGTCACAGATTGACGGCAAAAAAGACTCACTACAATAACTTACTACAATACAATATAATCGGATGCTCGTTTTCCAGAATTATGAAAAAAACGCTTTCGATATTTAGACCATTTTTTTAAAATTACACAATTATTATGAATTGAAGACTTATCTCGAGGCAATTCTATTAGAACCTTTTCTGTACAAGTTATTTGTAATCGTATTTTTATACCTTTCTTATTTCTTGAAATCAGGTAAGAAGTATAACTATTAACCTCATTCTTGATAAATACAAAGGTCCTATCGCTGGTCCTATGTCTAGAAAATATTTTTTAAGTTCGGCCCTATTTCTATATTAAATTTACGAACGGAAATCATAAATTGACCCAAGTTTATTATTATGCCGTTGTATAAAAAATAAATGCATGGTGGCCTGGTGGTTACGGATTGGATGCTGCTGCTGAGACAGTGATCGCGGGATTGATTCCCAGGACAAACGTATGACTTTTTGGAGTCATTTGAGCGAGGAAAAACATCGTGGAGAAACGTCATAAAGATCTATAATGCTTTGTGAAGGCGGCCAACTATGATCTATGACTGTGGCCTACTCCATATTAATCGAACTCTCGGTTGAAGAAGAGTTTCGCGCTCAGCAGTGGGGGGTAATACAGTACAGTTAAATTCGTTGATATTGAAGTATATATTTTTTTCGTCATTATCATCATTACACAACAGGCCTTTGCTAAACCTAAGCTACCTACTTCCACCCCATCGAACACAATCCTTACTTCCCCTCATCCACCCGCGCGGCCGGGTAAGTTTTTTACAACGTCCTAATTGGAAATTTTAGTATAATCGAGCTACGCAACCCTGCAATCGTGCAAAGTACAACGTAGGAAAACATGATTATTAAAGTTATCCTACCTCTATATATAGTAAAAGAAACATTTGCAATCGAATATATAAGAATAATATCAATATTATCGAATTAGATAACTGAAGTTCACCCAATCATATTATTGAGACATGTATCGGGTACTGAAATCTATATGAACCCTTAGCCTCCACACGTAACACGAATTTACATTTTACGTACTTCAAACTAGATTCGAGAGCCGTATTCAGAATTGGCCAACCCTAATTTTCGATTGGATAGATTTTAGAGGTTATGTACACTTTGTGCGCATGTGCTAAGAATACTCGCCACGGTTTCACCATAGTGCAGGTTTTTTTGTGCACGGACGGGGCTACGAACAATTTTTGGCAGAGTATTACAGTTTTTAACATCATAGTGCTGGTAAGAAATAACAAATAAAAACGATAACAGAACGAGTAGCTTATTTAAATTTTTATTGGACAATATTTTAAGTGTTTTCATGATCTCGTCCGATCTAAAAGTTTAAATAAATGAAAGGGTTTATAAAATAACAACGGCGTCTGACTGTTGCCACCATTTAACGCTGGTAGTTAATAAATTTGTTTACGTAAATTATTTTAAAAACATAATATACACGTAATAGCCTAAACAGTATTCATCAACTAAAATAGATTCCTAGGATTGACATCACACATTCCAAAACATTTGTAACACACACAGTAATATCAACACGCTGACCTAACAAAAGTTTGTATTAAGAACACTGATAAACCCATGTGTTTAAAAAAGTATGTCAATAGTAAACCAGCTATTTTGCACTAATTAATTAACTTTTTTTAGAGCGTGCCCACTTCACTAGCCGTACGCAGGGTAAAATGTTTGCACGGTGACTTACTTCCGTGTAATGCGCTTTCGGGTCAGCCCGTGTATATCCAATTACTTTACAATGATACTATTTCCTCGCTTGTACTTGACTTCCGGTCCAAGCATTTGTGCGCTAAAATTGCATGTCATAAATATAATGACTGGATTAAATATACATCTTGAATCAGTTTTAAAAAAGACAGCTTTTTGTAAAAGTTATTGGTGTGTTTATAAATACAATTAATAGTTTCCAATAATATACTGCTGACCCCGTATATAGAGATTAATTAAGTCTTTTGTATCAGAATTTCAGATATTTTTCTTCTCACAACTACTAAATGTGAAACTTATGTTTGTTGAGCTCACTGACTTTTCTCTTCGTTTCGGACTCAATCCTGCTACCTTCAATTCTCAGGTGTGTTAAAACGTGTTAACCAAACCAAGTTAACCAAGCAACCAACTATATATTAATTTCCTACGTATTATTGAATTTACTAATCCTCAACCATATTAATTTTCACTGACGTATTACGCTCTATTATTATATGGCGTTACTATCAACAACATCAAATTATTAATAATTCCAGCGAAAGACAAACTTTCAAAGAGAATTTGTTTCCCATTGACTTTCAACTGAAGAAGTGATCAAAATCAAACTTGCTAAAATTTGCAATGGAAATAGCACTTGATTTCCCTTTCGAGTTTTCAAGGTTTAACGAGACTCGGGTCGTCAACAGCTTAAGGATATTAAACTTCCTACTCGCAGCCTCGCCATTGTGTATCTGGAGATTTTTGTGTTTGAGGGAAACTACACTTTGCTGGCTTTTAATCTGCTTACTGGTTCACACGTGAAAATTATACTGAAAACGTATTACCAGTTCTTATTCCAATTTATACATACAGACTGTATCGACAGATGATATTCGTAAGCCATGAGAGAAGCTAATTTCTTGTCTCCTGAATTTCTGTATTTTGTAATGAGTGGAGTCTCTAGTAATATTTGTTTATTTAAAGATTATTACTAACAACTAAATAACTAATACACACTAACAAAGTGACAAGCTAGTTGCACTAACTTCAGGCTTCAACAAGCACAGAATACCAACTGCCGAGTTATACTAGAATTATATTTAAAAGAAGTCTAGATACATAAAAGTAAGTTCCAACAGGGCACATTCACTTTTTTATTTGACACCATTCTCCGCTTCTTGCCGGTTATAGAACGCCTTTTTGCATTGGACGCCGCGCCGTGTCGCTGACAATAATAATATTATTGAATGTATTAAGGGTCTTAGGATCTAAAGGTCAACATGGCGACAAAGAAAGGAGAATGTTTTATTACATATTTTATACGATAGAATATCACTTGGGATTAGTGTTTCATTTGTAAATTATCTAAAAAATACCATTTAAAAAAACTACTATGATATACATGTTTATAAGGTTTGTCCCCGCTACACCCTCTATTTAACCGGGCATAGCACTGCGGAAAGTTCCTCTGAAGATGTCACCAAATGACTCACGAACATAGCGGTGTTGGTTTACAAAACAACCCATTGTTCTTTTTGTATAAAAGCAATACATGTAAGTGAACTGAACTGAAACCTTTCCTCTGACGAACATTCAGTTCGTCTGGTTATGAAATAATATTTTTGTTAATTTAATTCAATAAAGTATTCCTATATCTAACTTCCCGATTTTACATTTAACTACATTACCCAATCACAAATCTGCGTAGGTATATAAATGGAAACAGTAACTGACAGACTGATCCATCAACACATAGGTGAAACCACTCAAACGTATTAGGCCGAAATTTGGCGCACATTCAATGCTCTATTTTGACGCGGAGAGATGGAATTAAACAGAGTAGGTTGGATAAGATGTAACCGGACAGGACAGGATTGTATGTATTAACAAAATAGGTAATGCACAAAATACGGGATGTAACAGGATGAACCTAACGGGATGGGAAAGAAAGGAAAAAGGACGGTACGGGGGATACTTAACATTTAAATATAAAGCTCATATAATCATAAACGTTAGTATGCCAAAAATATGTTTATGCAGTTCAGTTAAATCAAAAAGATGCATCTCGAACCCGAGCGAAGCCAAGTCGGCTCTCTAGTACAATAAAAAACAACACCGAAATCATTATATTTTTGCAGATATATGTTTAAACATTGACCCAAATGAGATATAACACAATAAAGGACAACCAACATCAGCCGGACGAGTACCAATATCATGGCATAAAATTGCATTTATCAAAAGATTTATCATGATAGTAAGTTTCTTTAAAACTATGTTCTTGTAGAACAAAGATTTATATGATAGGAACTAGGAAGTATCAAGAATAAAAGCAAAAGAAGTTTGTACCATGTGTTTACAACGGAACGGCTGAGTTATAATGGACAAATGTATAACAAAAGCATATTGCTTCAGTGCTTGGTACATACTGGTGTTAGTCGATAAAGTATCATATTGATGGTAAATCTCATCGGGTATCCACAACGATTTCTTGTAAGTTCGACGACAAGTTCGACGCTTTGAGTCATCACTATTTTTGGCAACAAGAGCTTTTTGATTGTAGTAGTAACGTTATCCCACAGAATTTCTATTGTTGCGATTCTTTCGATATGAGATGCTTTGAAACAAAAAAGCTGATGGCGGATTCATATCTTATCCTCCCGTGAATGATACCGATATTATTACAATCCAGCCTGCTTGAGTCCAGGCTGAACCAAAAACGCCACATTTTGGCTTGGCTCACTATGGCTTGTTTTGTATAAATGAGTATCATGATCGGTAATCTATCTCTCTCTCTCTCTCTCTCTCTGTGTGTGTGTGTGTTTGTGTGTGTCTTCTGTGACTTTCTGCAACCTTAACCATGTCGTTATTCGGGCTGACACAAGCTTTCTACCGTAAAATGGTCCTACTTTGCTCCTCTATGGGTAATTCTGCTCCAATTCTGTTAAAGATTTTGTCGCTTAATGTGTGTAACCAAAATTTATGAATATATCTTTGTTTCTGTTTTTGTTTTCAGTCAATCCATAATGGCAAAAAGGCAAATCGTATCAATAGTGGAGCATAATTAGAATTAAAAAAGTGTTAATTACCTCCAAATATTTTCACAGTTGAGATCAGTTGACAATTGTCTCTAGGAGCAAAGATACCACGTCAATGGGTATCTTTGGTTCCTGATTCAGTGTTTATTTTAAATAATAAATTACTTAGTTATGTTGATTTACCAATTAATAATGTGGTAGATAAAATATTGTTCTTTATATAAATATTTTTGAGTATATTTCATAACCAATAGTGTACGAGTACAAAATATCATAATTTCAATTGCAATTTTTTGAGCAATTTAAGACCACTTTACGGTACCTCTAGCCACTGTGCCTGAAAAGGGCTACATCTAAGCTTTATTATATATAAACCGTTTAAGGTAACTCCTAAGTCGTTTCCAATAAAAGTCACCTCAAAGAGATGTTCTATTAAAGTGCCATCTTCAACTTGAATTATGAAATAGCCGGTAAAATATTAAAAGCCAAAGTGAGAGGTAATCTGAACGCTTATACGGTCAAAGCTACAGTTGTAAAGGTAAACTAATGATGGTACAAACTTAATATTTAGTTAGAAACTTGGAGCTATTTTGCAAACAAGACATATGAGCAGAGATGTTGCAAGTTTATTTGTTGGTTACGCTTTGATTTTACATGTGATATTTGTCGAGGCAGCAAATATAGTTATGAATACATTTTTGAATAAACGAAGGATATAGTGTGAAGTTTCAGGCCTGTATTGCATTTGTGTTGATACATCAATCACGGTCAGGAGATGAAATGCTTGCTATTTAGACAATCCACTCAACATGTAAGAAAGTAAGAAGAATGTAAGTGGCCACTTATGGAACCTATATTACTCTATAAAGAGACTATCTGTCATTGTGATTGTACGCTCGATTGTTGGGATCTGAAAAATGACTGGCGGTCTCGTTTGGTACTTTTTGCAAAATTCTTTCCAGCAATTAACTGCAACGCGTACTTGTTTTTTATTAGTAACACTTTATGTTCCGATAATTTTATTATTGCAAACCTTATGTTAGCTGTACAATGTACCTGCGTACTAAAATTAATGTTACAATACCATCACAGAACAAAGGCGACAGATATTTATTTATGCGTCGTTCATCACAACAGCGATTAAAGTTATAATCCATTTATTTCACAATTTTACGTCGTATAAATGGAAAACAGGGTATAATGTAAAATAATATTTTGACAATTCCAATTTTTATTAAATTAAATTCTTGGTCGTCGTTCCTGAATATATACTTTTTTATTCATGCCGTTCTCCTGATGGTAACTGATATGAATAATTAAATACTCATGATCACTAGCAAAATCAAACATTATCATGTATGCAACAAAGCAATGCTTGGCATTCCACTGCGCTCGTTATCCTGAGACATAAGATGTTAAGCCTCATTATGTCCCTACGTTACACTGGCTACAATGTCCTTCAAACCGGAATACAAATATATAAACTCACGCCTTTTCTCCAGAAGACGTAGGTAGACATGCTACCAGGACACCCACTTTTCGTTTTGTATGTTCCGTCCCATGATGCGATAGGGGGCGAGCCTATCGCCATATTGGGCACAATTTTCGGACTCCGGGCTGATAACGAATAGAAAAATCAAATACCACTTTGCGCGACTTAATTTTAAATAAAATTAAGACAATATGAAGTAAATCTTCCATTTATAATAACACTAGTGAAATTATAATATCATGGCTTTGACAGTACTTGTATACCTGTAACATATTCTCGTACATTTTTTGAATTTTGTTCTATTTCGTCTAATATCAATGAAAGGCGGATCATTTTACGTTGGATGGTCGATCAAACTTGAGCGTCTTTATATTAAACAAATCATATTTTGCACTATAAATTGAGATATAAAATATCCTGTCTGTTAAGTTGAATCAAACTGCACACTGTGTGCAAAATAATATTGAAATCGGTTCAGTAGTTTAGTATTTTTTTTATTTTAAAAGATAAGTAAAATAATCCAATTATAAATAAAAAAAATGTAAAAACCGAGGATATATTGCACAGGTTACCGAAACCTGGATTCGAACCAGGGACCTCGGGCCTGGGTTACCCGCGCTCTACCCCTGAGCTATTTCGGTATGAATGCTGTAGTCGAATTTATTTATCATTTCCACCCTCATGCCTATGTGGTTCACACAAAAAATGAAAGTATTTGAGATTCCAAGCTTATAGTAATTAATAAGACTTCCAACGATATCTTAGAGACAGTGAAGGTAATCGAAGTATTTGCAATTTATTTATATACTATATAGGTATAAAAAAAAATATTTACGTCACATTTAAAGGCAGTATGAAGGTTTTATTCATTTCTGTACATACTTTTCTTAAATGAATAACAACAATATTGGTATACAATAAATATATTAAGATAGTTGTTATTTCTTTGCTTCTCCACATGCGCTACTTGCCTGTAATTGTTTAGTTTTGTTATATAGTTTTTAGCTTTGTTAGTAAATATAAAGTATAATATTTTATTATTATTTCATTTTATTAATGTAACTAGCGGCCTAGCCCGGCTTCGGTCAGGTGCAGAGATTTCTGGAATCATCTTCATACCAGAAACGTCTTATTTCCCGTGTTAGTTTTTATATATTTTAACTCAACCCAAATACCATACCGCCCTCTTTGCTTTCTCTCCCATCTTCTCCGCCGTTTTACTGTTATTAAAACCAAGAAAATAATAAAATCTGTTGTAACAATCGCAATAAAATCGAAGAAAAGGCTAAGTTTCCAGTAAGCTTTCCAGTTTCCTGAAATAGTAAAATTAAAATTTAATTGTCTTCCTTTGATTTACGATGCTATGTTATATGGAGAAAAATATATTTTATAATTATTTTAATATTAATTTTAGGTATAATTTTACCAATATTTTTATTGCAAACGGTATAATTTTCACAATGTCTGTACACGATGAAAGTAACAGTGAAGAGTTCTTTTCGGCGTGTAGTGATGACAGCTTCGCTAGTATTCCCTCAATAGCCGATACTCTCTCATCTCAGTTCTCTGACGTCCCAAGGAATTTCAATGTAGTCCATATAAACTCTCAGAGTATTCCCGCTCATTACACTGATATGCTGGCTAGTTTTGACTGTACCCATATTCATGCTATCCTTGTTTCTGAATCTTGGTCAAAACCTTGTCTCTCTTCTTCTTCTTCTTTCTCACTTCCAGGGTTCCACCTCATCAGAAATGATCGCACAGCACGTGGTGGAGGGGGTGTCGCCATCTTTCTTCGGACACATTTACGTTACAAAAGAGTTAGTGTATCACCGCAACCTCCACCGTCAAATGCTGGTGAACATATTTTCTTGGAGGTGGAATTCTCCCATAAGAAAATATTACTCGGTGTTTATTATTGCCCATCGCTTCGTATTGACTTTTTCTCTTCTATTGAAATTATTCTTGAAAACTTAGTCCCATCGTACAGTCAAACCATAATCATGGGTGACTTTAATACCTGTCTCCTCAAGAACGATCGTCGTTCTTCTTCCTTTCTGAATTCTATCCAGTCCTGTAATCTTTCCGTTCTTCCTCTCAGTGCCACTCACCATCCTCCTCACTGTACACCTTCACTTCTCGACCTCATCCTTGTCTCCTCCCTAAATCATGTTGCTAAACATGGACAATGTCCTGCTGACGGCTTTGTCTTTTCATGATCTTTTATTCCTATCCTATCGTGTCCATCCGCCAAAAGCCTCTCCCAAAATCCTTTTGCTACGGAATTTTCAGGGTATGAACCTTGTTGATCTTCGCAAGGATGCGGACAATATTGACTGGAGTTCAATTTATCATGCTGACTGTGTTGAAGAAAAAGTCCAAATATTTTCAAATAAATTAATTGGTCTCTACGACACGCATGCACCAATTCGACCAATAAAGGTAAAACATCTGCCAGCACCCTGGCTTACTGCCGAAATTAAGGATTTGCTCAGGAAAAAAGCATCGGCCAAGTCCAGATTCAACCACCGTCCTAGCGAGCTGAATTGGCTTAAGTACATCGCCATTCGGAATCACTGCAGTAAGGTCTGTAGGAACGCTCAACGCCGACATATTCACAGCTCAGTTGAAAATGGAGATTCGGCGAAAGTCTGGAAATTTCTTCAGACTCTGGGAGTGGGTAAATCTCGTAAAAATTCTATTCCTGTATCTGTTGATATAAATTCCTTGTATCAACACTTTTCGTCTCCATCGTATTATAATACCATGGTCAAAGATAACACTATCAAACATCTTTCTACCCGCCAAACTCCTGATTGTCCTGCTTTTGTCTTCAAACAATTTGCTAGTTGTGATGTTAGGAAGACCATTACGCTTATTTCGTCTAAGGCGGTTGGAAGTGATCATGTCAGCCGTAATATGATTGTTCCTATCCTAGACGAAATCCTTCCTATAATTTCCCACATCCTCAACCATTCCGTTTCCACAGGAATATTTCCTACCGCTTGGAAAGAAGCGCACATTATTCCTATCCCTAAAAAACCTAATGCCTCTGCACTTTCCGAATTTCCACCAATATCCATTCTTCCATTCCTATCCAAAGTTCTTGAACGTTTGATCCATACCCAACTGAATAATTTCCTTTCTAAAAATAATCTCCTTAACCCTTTCCAATCAGGATTTCGTTCTGGGCATAGTACAACCACCACTCTGACGCATATTACGGATGGCATGAGATCTGGTATGGAAGAGGGCAAGCTGACAGTCTTAGCGTTGCTGGACTTCAGCAATGCCTTCAATACCGTCGATTTTGACGTACTACTTAGCGTGATGTGTTCTCTTAACATATCTCCAACAGCACTTGACTGGTTTCGAAGTTACCTGTATGGGCGCCGGCAACGCATCTGCATCGAGGAGAATTTTTCCTCTTGGTGCTCAGTGTCTGCTGGCGTACCACAGGGCGGCGTGCTTTCTCTCCTACTTTTTGCTATTTTCATTAACTCTATCACTAATCACCTTCATTCTTCCTACCACCTCTACGCTGATGATCTCCAAATTTACTCTCAGGCTCCACTGGACAGGATGGTTGATGCAATCTCAACAATTAATGATGATATCCAACACATTTGCGATTGGAGCAAACGGCATGGCTTGACGGTGAATCCAAACAAAACTCAGGCCATTGTTGTTGGCAGTCCCAGATCGATCTCAAAACTTGACTGGGCCCAACTGCCGAGTGTTACTTGTGATGGTGTTACCATCCCCTACAGTGACACTGTGAGAAATTTGGGTCTGAATATAGACAAAGGCCTCACCTGGGGTCCGCAAATTCGGGATGTAAGTCGAAAGTTGTTTACTTCGGCTAGATCCTTGCGAAGGTTACACAATTTTCTACCCGTTACCACGAAGATATCACTTGCGCAAACACTCCTCCTCCCCATCCTTGATTATGCAGATGTCAGCTATCTAGATCTCACCGAGAAGCAACTAAATAAACTTGAGCGTCTCCAGAATTTCTGCATAAGATTCATATTTGGTCTACGTAAATATGATTATGTTTCCGAGTTTCGTACTAAGCTCAAGTGGTTGCCTATACGACTTCGCCGGAATACTCACATTCTTTCTCTTCTTTACAATATTTTATTTAATCCTCTCACCCCTTCTTATCTTAAAGAACGATTTGTTTTTCTTCATGACTCACATACGAGGTACTTGAGGTCGTCCGAGAACTTAAAGTTGAGAATGCCCGCCCACACCACAACATTTATGGACAAATCTTTCGGTGTCGTAGCTGTTCGTTTGTGGAATGCACTTCCCGTTGTGGTGAGGCAGGCTCAAACTCTGCCATCTTTTAAGAAGTTGGTAAAAGAGCACTACTTTTCTTCTTAAACAGATATACTGATCAATATTATTTCCTTAATTTAAATATATTGGTAATATACTTACATATGTATGTTTATTTATATATAAATGTATTTATGTATGTTTATATACATTATTTATGTAGTTTTTGTATATTTATGTATAAATAGTATTATTTATTTGAGCTTTTGTCTTTATTATACACTGCCCTTTCTCTCTCCTTCTCATAAATCCATCCAATGGTTGTCTGGTAGAGATTGCCTTAGTGCGATAAGACCGCCATTTGTACTTTTTTATTTTGTTGTCTCTATACCTATTGTTATATTTATTGTGTACAATAAAGAACAAAAATAAATAAATAAATAAATAAATAAAAATAATCCTTATGATCGAACCTTTTGATTGGTATCGTTAAATGACGTTTTTTTTTTACCACTACATGGTAGATTCGATTCCCGTGTCAGACATGCGATTATTCAAAAATCTTTGAATGCTGAATCTACAATGTTAAAGATACTCCCCCTGCATCAGTTTTTAATTCAGATTACTAAGGGTCATATAGGTTAGGACTATATCTTCGACACATATTTTCATTAAGGTGTTGAGTTTGTCAAGTAAGGCCTTGTGGAGTCAGGGCGTGAAGAGTAAGAAGCTTGGCTCTACATGAGTTCTTATAACTTTCTGACAGCATGAGTCATATTATGGTCTCGTCTTGGCAACATTATACATGATAGTGTTTTTGGTGGGATTAGTTTTTCCAAAAGGCAAATCCTATTACGAAGCTTGAAATTTCCGATTTAGACGTTACCTTTTGGAATAACTTGAACCTTTGCACGCGAATGAATGGCCTTGAAGGATTAATATTATTTTGTTTACTGTAAAATTGATTTACGTGTTTTCTTTCTCGTATTTCCTTTCTGTTATTTTCATTTTCGTTTTGTTTATTGCGATTAGACAACATTTAAATTTGATATAACTGTATTCATTTAGCCATTTTACATAATACTCGTATTTTGTATCACAATTGATTATATGAATGAATTGCTATAAAATAGTGTATGGAAAATCAAAACTGTATCATCATTTGGTTAAATAATAGGCTTTGAAGGAACCGAAGGGGTTTTTTACAACGTTTTTAACGCTGTTTGGGTCTAGGTGTGAATTGGTGTAAACTATTAAGAGGGAAAAAATAAACTTATTGTATTAATTCGAAAAAAATTATAATCTAATATTGGTTTTAATTTTCTATACTTCAAAATTTGAAGTCAGAATTTAAATAGTGGTCGCCATTTTGGACATAGTTTATAGTCATAATTGAACATTTTAGCCGCCATTTTGATTTTTTTTATTTATGGTCCCGATTGGTCTCAAAATTGGTTATATCTGATATCCTATGTTCCGATAATTATCAAAAGACGGCAGGACAGTTCCGTCGATTTTATGTATACAAGAGTTTGCAAGAATAAGGACATGTATCTGGTTTGGAGTTGAGTAAAAAATATCTGTACCCAGGTGAAGCTTGGACGGGCCGCCAATTTTTGTATATGCACATATTAATTAAATTCCTTGGTCAACAGCTCCACAAAAATGCATTACAATTACTTTCCAATAGAATATGATGATATTATGATTTATGAAGTGATAGAAAAAGTTTTCTAATGCTATATGGTTAAAAACAAGCCGTTGGGTGGAGCCTGAAGTAGTGGTAATGTCGTGAATTGTGGCTAATGCGTAAGGGAGAAGATCAGGGACCCCAGGGGGTCGCGGGGGTGGTGAGAGCGACCCTCTGTAGGAGGCCACCGACGCGCGCACTCTACAAATATACTCTAATGTATAAATCAAAATAAATAAATAAAAAACAATAACAAAAAGCTTTAAAATATTTAATGATAATTACAGTTGAGATTTTTTTACAAAGCAATTGATATGTTTAACGCATTTTTCTATAATATAAAAATAGTAAAACGCCAGCCGCAGCGACATATTGCATAAAAATGTTAAAGGGTATTAATCACAGCTTTAACTATGTGGATATTACGATAAGTGAACAAGTGAGAGGCGCGAAGCGGGGGTGGGTACACCCCGCATCCCATGCCACGCTCATTCGGCATCAGTCGCCCCTAAGTCTCAGGTTTGCACGCAGCATCCCGACATTTTATCGCTTACTTTTCACACTAAATAATCCTTGAAACAGTCCAAAGATAATGTTAAAAATCGTGCGAGTACATTAGTAGACAGGGCGTTATATTATTTTCGACAATGGCGTTCAGAAAACGCCACGTTTCCGTGTTTGCCGGGTTGTTGTTGTTACATCTTGGCCTCCTGTCAGCGCAGCCTTTCCCAGTCGAGAAGATCGCCGTCGGTAAGTTTACTAACGTGTAATGTAATAGTGTGTACTGTCCTGTTTTATATTTTACTGCATGAAATTCAATTATAATGTACATGTGTGTGTATTGTTGTGGTATCTTAACTGAAACTGTAGCTCTTGCGAAAAACTATTCAAGAGTGCAGTTCCAACTATTCTCAGAGTTTGAAATTAGGTGTTTTTTTTTTAATATTCCTTGGTTATCCGTGTTATGGTTTTATCTCGCTTCAGCGCACCGCGTTATACGCGCTCGGTACGAAGCAGATCGATTTTCTCTTTTCAGCATAGTGTGTCTGTCTCTTTCACGCACCGTAGGACGTGACATTAACTGAGGTCAAACTGTTTCAGGCGCGTTTCCAACTGTTTTTAATACATTTTTCGGCACAAAAACAATTTGAAAGGAACAACGAGCAACGTCTTTATTTTAAAAAGAACCGGCAATTGCAAATTTATTTCATGTTTTTCTATTGAAATGTTTTTCGAAAAGAATAGTAAGCTGGTAGGTGAAACAATAAAATAAAATATTTAAAGATCAATTATTATATCAAATGCAACTAATTTATATACACATTTTATGCGCAAATTGTTTAACCATAAAAGCGGCAGAATTACCTCGCTTAAAATATAAATAACATCTGTATTTTGTCATAATTATTAGTAAAGCTTTAAAAACTCCCTACATAATATAAATTGCTAAAAAAATATTAATAATTATGCGAAACAATCATTGCCATAATAAACTTGAATATAGCATTCAAAATAAAACAAATTATGACACAAGCAATAAATGGCTGAATGAAAAACTTTTATTGAAAATATTTAACTGATTAAAATAAAAGTAATAAAATAGCAATTCTAATTTAATTGGTGCAAAGCCTTAATTTGGCTATGCATAGGCCTTCTTTATTAATAAGAAGGAATATGCCTTAGATTTCCAAACTACGCAATAGATTTGCCCATACTCCTAGATTTCGGAGAGTAACGTCAAAATTATTGTCTACTTACGAAGTTTTTATTCACCATCAAGCCTACCGACAATCAACTGTGAATACGCTTATAACCTTGTAAAGTTAGATATTAAGCATTCCGTAGGATTTGCTTCACATCCTATATCGGGGCCTATTCCACAAACGGGATATTACTCATCTTTCCAATTACAAGTAGTAATTAGAGGATATTGGTATCGTCTCGGATACCAAACAACCATATAGAATAGTGGAAAACCCGGCATAATGACTCACGCTGGTGTCGTTTACTGGGAATTATTCAGTGTACATATTTTCAAATAGACTGAGGTAATTAATATAATAAAAATACACCCAACAGTCGCATTCATAGTCCCGACCCCATGTTAAGTTTAATTAAGTCTTGTGTCGCAGGTATCAGGAACAACGAGAGACTTTTCGATCTCACAAATACCCAGACCCAAGACAAATATTTGTGGGCCCAACAAACAAATTTTATCTCTGTGCGGGGATCGAACCCGCGGCCTCTCGCTTTACAGCCGGCGCCTAACCAACTGCGCCAGGGAGACTGTCGAGCAGTTGTATGAACCGGCAAGAAATGATCACCAATAGTATTAAAATATCTACACTGCACTTCGCTTACCATAGCATTGTAGTCATAAAATATAACACAACAGTAACTCAAACACACGATAGAATTCGAAGCTTAAAATTACTTTCAAAACTATTTTATACTGTTTTAAACGTATGCACAACATACGAGCAGAAATTAGCTAACAATAACTTATCGCGTGTAATGAAATTAGTAGTTCGCCGTGTAAACAGCTTACCTGTAATCAATACCCGTATTATTCCGACAATCGCCTTTGAAAACCGATAACGTAGTTTAAATTTAGCGAGGGAATCTATTAACGACGGTTGTTTAAGATTGTGTTACATCGGTTGCTTGTTTTAAAAAATAATTAATAACCCCAACCGTCACTAAGATTGACCCCACACTCACATCGAGTCTTGTGTCGTGGGTATCAGAAGCTACGTGAAACTTTTAGGTCTCACAAACACCCAGACCCAAAACAAATATCTGTGGATCACACAAGCATTTGTCTCGGTGTAGGGATCGAACCCGCGGCCTCTCGTTTCACAATGCGTCTAATCAACTGCGCTACGGAGGCTTTCAAATAATAATCAGTCAGTTTTTTGTCACATAGTCAACAAATTTTATGTACTGGTATAAGTCACGTATAATAAATAATAGACGTCAAGCTGGAATCAAATGATAAGGCAGGTATTAGACAGGTAGTGGCTAACCTCATGAAACAAAAAGATAATCTGTCCCGTATTTTTAACATTGTTGTGATTCAAAAAAGTAAATAAAATTATTAAGAATGCCAAATTTCGAGTTAATCCGACGATTTGAAAGGGGTCAAAATCATGTTCAAAGATTCCGTTACATACATACATCTGAAGCTAATATAAAGCGTATAATGACATTTAGTCAAAATTCCAAAGTGGTTTATATTTTTAACGCATAAAATGCATAAATTTATTTTTTGAATGGCAATAATGTTAAAAATAGACATAGAGTTCTGAGGTTAGTTACTACCTGTCCTATAACCCGACTTCGGCTTGATTTTGAGTAATAGGACACCATGTAATGTAACCTTTAGTAGCCCATATACGTCCCATTGTTGAACATGAACCTCCACTAGAAAGGCTTTCAGTTGTACTGTTGACTATAGCATAAGCCTTTTGGTTGTTGCCTTCGTTGACCACACAGCACGCTGTATTAGTACGGATTAGCGGTCTTCACATACCATAGAAATTATCGTACATTTCCATGGTACGAATGTTTCCTAGTGATGTTTTTAACCACAACATGCGCAATAATTGTGTGTGAATACACATGCCCTGAAATTTATGAGTCGTGGTATAAGTTAATACGGTAAATATTTAAAAGATTTGAATATAATTCATTATTTTCACGCGCACCACCATCTTACTACAATTTCGGAACTTTAGTATACATAAAATGACATGCTCTTTGAGATATTTACTTATTGTATACAAACTAGACATCATTATACGTTTACAGAAACATGTTAACGTGAAATAATCGTTGCAATTAAAAATATATAATATATCTTTAACAAGCTACAAACAGAGTCCTTTGTACGACTGTAACTTATTATAGGATTCCAGGAATAATTTGCACCAGACGCGCTGGTACATAGTTTGCAGAAACGTAAAATAAAAAACAACGTCTACACAGTTTTACAATTTGATGCCATTTCATTCGTCTATTAAAGCTGAGAGTACTTTTATTTATATCTTTGTCTTAAAAAATATTACACAAACATAAGAAAAGTACAAATAATCTTAAATTAAAATAAAACCTTGTGAGAACACAGCCTACATTAAACGGGCAAGGATTAAATATAAACATATATATATGTTATATATGTTTATGTTATATATATGTTATATGTGTAATTTTTATATAATATTATGTCATGACGAAAAAAAACTGTTATTTAAATTGTAAGGAAAAAGATAAAACAATTAATGATATCAACTATTAAAAAAATATCAATTTCTATAAAGCGTTCCAACTTTCATGCCGTAACTATGAAAACCTGATAAAAAAACTCCTACATTTTTTTGAAATTGTCAGTTTCAATCAACCAATAATCCTTTAGCTGATACCATTAACATTTCTTAATTTCTATTAAAGTATCAAAGATTTAACACCCATTTCATACTAATGGAGCTAAGTAGGGTATTTTCTGTATATGCCCGACATTATGACATGAAACTATAGTTGTCTAAGCAGATAAACAAGATACATATTTTATCACTAACTTCTGCCCGCAAACTACATCTGCGTGATTAACTTTTTGAAATAACTTTTTTATCATCCCGCCCCGTCCCGTCCCGTTATATCCCATTTGTCCCGACTCATTCTCACTCAAGCCATGTAATCCAGTCCCATCCCAACCCGTTGAGTATAAAAAGTAACAAATATATCGGAAATCCTTCCTCATACCACAGGCACACTAAATTTTTCGGGACGAAAAGTAGCCTAAGTCTTAATCCAGGGTGTCAGCTATCGATTTTTATCGAAATCCGTTAAGCCGTTTTTGAGTTTATCGCACACAACTGCACAGACAAACAGCCAAAAAATTTACAAATAATCATTTTAGGTTCTATTACGTTAATACAGACCCCTATATTAGTTTTCTCATTTATCCTCCATGTACAGACATCGATCCGTTACAAATTTGTTATATGTATAGATAATGAACCGTAATTCGCCATTATATACGAATGTGTGTTAACAGATGGTGATATCTTAATTAATGGAATAAAATAATACTTCACGGACAAGAAAAGATAGCTTGGAATCCCAAATATTTCTTATGAAGCATCTGAAAAACAAATTTTTATGAAAGCATATCTTAACCATACCAAAAACCTCATAATCATATTAAATAGTCTTCTTTCAAGTCTTAGCAGTAAGTTGATGAATAATCCCAAGGATGCAAATTAATTACGAAAATAGTGATTTTCATACAATTAATGAAATTTTGACGAAAACAATATGCTTTCCTATCGCATTAGTGTTTGCGTTAGAGCCTTAGGTATACCGATGAATGTTCTTTGATGCATATTTTCTTTATTTCCATATACTATTGATCTAAATTAAGATCTGGCGTGTTTTTGGATGCGTTTATAGATACTTTCAAATGCATAAATACGCTAGGCAGGAATAACAATCCATAGAACTTATATTGTATTTCATTTCCGCAAGTATCTTAACGTTTGGGAGAGAGTACATTCAGTAGTGGACTTCCCGTAGATGAAGAAGAATAAAAACATACGGAATATAATATATTTTTAATCCATAACAGACCCGCAACCTTTGCTTTTAGCTCGTTCTTTCACAAAGTATTACATAATATTTTGTTGAAATTAAGTACTTTGATCTTAGATAGTATTATTCAAACTTTTGATTAAACCTTTCGTTTTTAGCTTTGTTTATTCATTTAACCAAATTTCACTACCTTCAAATATGTTTTTTTCTAATCACATTCGTACTTTATGAATGATGTAAGTTGTTAAATGCTTGTTATAATACTATGGATTCTAAGTACTTAGTTTTTAGTTTCGGTTAGTTTAGCTTTCAGATTTTACTCCAGCGGAAACTGAGCAAACTAAATCGCACGAAATCTAAATTACAGTTATCTATTAACAATTCGATCTACAGCTATTTCATTATAAAATATTAATGTCAAAATATTGTAATACAATTTATAGTTTTTTTTCACAGAATATCATAAACCTTAAAGGATTTCATATTCATCTTAACTCGTATATAAAAAGCTATAAAAAGTATAATATCAAAGTTACAAACTTATTTCTTGGAGATCCGCGTCTTTATTACTAATATTTCTTAACATTTCCATAATATAATAATAGATCATGTATAGATGTAAATAACATAATCTTTGAAATAAATCTTCAGTCTTCATGGAACTATCGAAAAGAATACAATCTCGTACTCCCCGGGTGGATTTAACCATACGCATCACACACGCTTCGCAAATGAGCATTTCTGAGTAAAAGCTTCACGACTGCACAGGCTAACATGCAGAGCCGCTTTAGATGTTTTTGTATTGTTTCCTACTTTTTTCCATCACGGGCCTGGTTTGAAATGCTCCACACAATTCTGTGTAGCAAAAAGTTGTTGATTGTCAGTTTCTCCATTGTAGTCGGTTGTAATGTTATTACTTCCACAATTTTTAGCGAATATGACGTATCTTTAGAAAGGACTTCAAAAACAATCTGTGAACAAACCGTTTAATTCATCTCAAATTCGTGTTTTCAACAGTATTTGAATCAAAAATAATAATAGATTTTGCATAACAATTCAAATCCTTAAACAGTACACAAAAACAGTTATAAGAAATTGTTTCCTATGAAATAACTGCAGTAATTTCTATAAAGGGAAATTTTCATTTTTAGTGTAATTATAAGTATCCAACCTCATTATCGTACATATACGTCAAGCCGGTATCCCATAGGGGTAGGCAAAACCTATGGATGGCCACTTTGCTCGATCCTGACATATTTCTTTCGCCACATCCACTTTCATCAATCTCTTCATGCATTCTCGTCGGTTCAGGGTACTTTTAACCAGACCCTTGTTAAGAGATTTGGATGATGTAGGTTCGGTGAGGTCGACCCCTACCGACACTTACATTCACACTCACCTTGTATATTTGCTTAGTTAGTCTTCTTTCATCCATACATTATATGATAACATTCCTTTGTCAATTCTCTTTCATTCTACAAGTTGTCATTACCACGCTATTCCGCACTATGTCACGCAAACTCAATACCGTAATTTATTGTTTATTTACGATTACGTTAAATATGTAGTACTTATTATATTTTTCTAAGGTCGTGCTTGGTTTCGCCTGGGTGCATATAGTTTTTGAGTCCATTCCACATTTAATGTGACTGCCTTCCTCCATATTGTTTTTAACGTCCCGTCCCGTTATATCCCCCGTCTTGCCCCGTCTTACTCTGTCCCATGACTCAAGGCATATAATCCTGTCTTCTCTTGTCCCATTCCACCCCTTTGAGTTTGAAAGAGTTACAAATACATATATTTGAATCGCTTGCTCATCCCACATTGTCACAACATTTTTCGGTATATACATTTAGAATGTCAACTACCTCCACACCATAGGCGCATCCCAGCCTACTGGCCAATAACGACGAGCGATATGTCATTGGAATGGTATTTTCAGATGCTACAACTTCTTCTATGACAACAAAACCCAAATCGCTGTATTTTAAAAAATATAGCTACTTAAAGACAGCCCGAAAATCACACGAAAGTGCCTCGGCATAGTGAGCAATAACAACAAGCGATACGTCGTTGGAAAGGTCTTTTAAAATGCTACAACTTCTTCTACGGCGACACTTCTCAAATCGGTGAGTGAAAAAAAATATCGCTGCGTAAAGGTAGCGCAAGGATGAAAACATGTATATGGACTCATAGCCTATTGTCCAATAACGACAAGCGATATGTCATTCGAAAGCTCTCTTTGTTTTCTACAACTTCTTCTTTGGCAAGAAATCCCGATTAGCTGTATTAAAAAAGATATTTCGACATAAAGATATCGCGAGGGCCATATGTATGGACTCCAGCCTATTGGCCAATAACGACGAGCGATATGTCATTGGAAAGCTCTTTTCAGATGCTACAACTTCTTCTATGACAACAAATCGCTGTATTAAAAAAATATACATAAATAAATAACTACTTCATATCTTTATATATTTAAATAATAGTCTATTTATTTATCAAAAGTACATAAACATGGTACTTATACAAACAAGGAATAAAAATATTATTTACATTATTAGCTTATACGACTATCTCGGCACTAAACGAAGCTTGTCGCAAAAATAAGTCAAGCCTAAAACATACATACATAAACTCACGCCTTTTTCCCAGGAGGGATAGGCAGAGGTGCTACCAGGACACCGACGTTTCGCCTTTTGTTGTGTTACGATGTGATAGGGGGCGAGGCTAACACCATATCGGGCACAAATTCCTGACTCCATACTGGTAATGAATAGAAAAATCCATTTACTTATTATTTTAAAATAAACTAAATAATGTCGCGCAACACTCCTTAGACAACTTCTGACCGATAGCTGGATTGAATTTTTATGGTATTTTATCATATCACAAAACTAAAACAGAACTCATTTCACATACAATAGCAGTATGTTGAAAATTCTTGTCTTGCGTAAATAATTAACAATTACATTTTAAAACGGTGGACGTTATTACAGATGCAGGAAATGCATATTTTTGGATTGTGATACAGCGCAATTTGCTGAATCTTGCAAGATATCGAACGATAAAAACAGTGAGAGATTTATTGGATCGCTCGTCGTTATTAGACAATAGGCTATGAGACATACATATGGCCCTCGCGAATACAGCTTATCGGGATTTCTTGCCAAAGAAGAAGATGTTGTAAAAAACGAAGAGAGTTTTCGAATGACATATCGCTCGTCGTTATTGGCCAATAGGCTGGAGTCCATACATATGGCCCTCGCGATATCTTTATGTCGAAATATCTTTTTTAATACAGCTAATCGGGATTTCTTGCCAAAGAACAAGTTGTAGAAAACAAACAGAGCTTTCGAATGACATATCGCTCGTCATTATTGGACAATAGGCTATGAGTCCATATACATGTTTTCATCCTTGCGCTACCTTTACGCAGCGATATTTTTTTCACACACCGATTTGAGAAGTGTCGCCGTAGAAGAAGTTGTAGCATTTTAAAAGACCTTTCCAACGACGTATCGCTTGTTGTTATTGCTCACTATGCCGAGGCGCTTTCGTGTGATTTTCGGGCTGTCTTTAAGTAGCTATATTTTTTTAAATACAGCGATTTGGGTTTTGTTGTCATAAAAGAAGTTGTAGCATCTGAAAATACCATTCCAATGACATATCGCTCGTCGTTATTGGCCAGTAGGCTGGAGTTCATACAAGTATGCCCCTTCTCCTTTATGCGAAATTAATTCAGCCGTTTATGAGATTATCTCAGAGGCATAGACAAACAAACAAAAAAATCTAACAACCATTATTTTGGGTTTTATTACGTTAATACAGTTCCCCCACAATAGTTTTTTCTCATATACATATCTTCCAAATACATACTCGATCAGTGACAATATTATATTATGTATAGAAGATGGAATAGATGATATCCAGGTGTTCCATTTCAAATGCTATAATACGGTTAATATTGTCAATTTTCTCATACCAATGTGCATATTATTTTTTGCCGATTCGAAACCCTGAAACAACGGACTTCGTAAGATGCAATATCAATACTTGATTATTTCACAATGTCAGTAACACAAGGCTTGGTAGGCACATTTATACACACATAACTATACTTTACACTGTTATTATATAATACTAAGGACCCACCCGGCTTCAGCCCAGTGTCATTAATAACGCTCAATTGCGCCCGTATAGAACGAAAGTATGTATACCTGGTTTAGTCCGCTAAGGAGTGTTTTCCGACATAAACTTCACCACTATATAGCAAACTCGTTGCACGGCGTGGGATGAAGGTTCTCTGTCAGAAATCTTTGTGAGCATGTACACCTTATTTTTTTTTTATATTCATAGCAATTAAATGAATGCTATAGAAACGCTTGGGTGACGAAAATCTTTCATAAAAAAACAAAAAGAATATAGTTGGGGAATAAGATTTAAAATTTGTTTATCTTCTATATTATTTTATGTTCGTTCTATGCACTTGCATAAATAATTAAGACGATATAACTAATAAGGAAACGGATAATAACAACCTTTACATATTTATATACGTTACGCTTAATGGTTTTTTAGATTTACGCGAATGTTACACATTGAAATAAAACTATTTTAAACGGATTTTATCGCGATTTGGTTTAATTTTTACATTTTTTAACTTCCCGACGATTCGATTACTTTACAGCTTTCGTGGTCACGGGGCGGACTGAGGTATTAGTCATCCGCTCAGTGACTGTTACAATTTAACTACCCTTAATTTACAATTATTAAATTAAAAAGTTAATTTAAAATAGCTAACTAGCCTTCTGCGTAGATCGGATCGCAAATACTAGTTTGTTTTACTGGTGGTGGGTCTCTCATGAGTGAGAGGCCGCCTGGTTAGGTACCAATGTCTATTTCGCTCGCCAAACAGCAGTGTAAATGCACTGTTGTGTTCTGGTTTTAAGGTAATTGTAGCCAGAGTAACTACTGGACATAATATGAGACTTAACATCTTATGTCTCAGGATGGCGAGCGCTGTGGAATGCCAAGCACGAGCGGGCGTATCTCTTACTATCAGGCAAAAAAAACGTGTATATACTTTATGTACGCACATAAGAAGTTATACTTCAATTTAAGATAAAATTCACTTATTTTTACAATGGCCTGCAATTCGCTGTCATTTACAATTTCATCATAAATGAGATTTGCACAAATGTGAATTTGATGAATGACACAAATTATATATTATTATTATTTTTTATCTCCACTGATATAAAACACGTGTCGTAAATTTATAAATATTTGAGAAACTACTTTGAATATAAATAGTTACGAGTAGGTCTCACGGAAATTTGACATATAGTTAACAGCTAACTTCATTATGTCATATCGGTGTGCGCGCGCATCTCATCACCATGACCAGTCCCATAAATTTCCAAACGTCCCAAAAGAAGAATAACTAAAAAAACGCTGAATTGAGACAAACATATATTTGACCAACCTGCTCTATTTAATGTCATAAATAAGTCTAAGAAAAGTCTAAGTCCTATTTAAAACACGGGCTATGCGACTCCATAATTCCACTAACCATACTAAAAGGAGCATAATTTGACGATCTGCTCAATATTTCTTTTGTTTTATAAAACGAATTCGCAAAAGTGCTGACTATATAATATAGAAATTTATAATTGCCAACAATCAGCCGACAGCTGTCAGTAATACTGCTGATCTTAGAAATGTATAAAGGATTGGATGAGGGTCGATATAATGGTTTTCTGAAGAAGAAACGCGATAGTTCGGTTGTTACTTGACGGACGTCGATTGTCTACGTAGATTACACCTTTCCATAAAATCAGAGACATGTAAGCTAAGACCACCCTCAGCTTCGCTCCACAATTACAATAAATATTTAGAATGCAGCCTATTTAGCAACCATTCCGTACACGCAATCACCACTGCAACTTCATTCCGTCAGGATCAACACTGGCAATCAAGAATCGATAATATGAAGCTCAGCAAGTCTCTTAAGTTCTATAATGGAATCTATTTGATTAATTTTATCAGCAGTTAGAGGATTCCTTTTTATAAAGACGTCAAAGCGTCTCTATTAAAATGAAGAGTAAAAAGCGTAGATTTCTTATGTTTATTACGAACAATCTGAAAAGCGGCAGTCGATTCGCAAGCGATTTTTCAAATCGTCCCACTAAATCGATACCAGTTTACGTTGTTACGTATCAGACTTTCTGTTTTTCAATGGAGTGCTTTAAAACCGGGATGCAATATTCGGGTAGGGACTTGCCGTAATTACCTCACTGGAATAGTTCGTTTCATGCTCCCGTACACTGGGATACACCTGCGCTAGTCAGTGCGCCGGCTGTGAACAAAGGATTGTAAACTGCATTTTACTCTGAACATAAGTGGAAAAAACATATTCTACAGCTGATTCAAAGCATGCCTCTAGTTTGATTGCTACGGTTCAACGTCCTTTATATTAATTGCGTCTCAGTTTACATGTTTTCACTCAATTTAAATTAGACTTTGAAACCTAATATTTTAATGTCAGGTTATCGTATTATGTTAAATCTCTCACCTTAATTTACTGCAAGGAACAGTTAAAAGTACATACATCGCTGGTTAAGATTTCCGTTAGTATCCAGCGGGGTATCTTACATTAATTTTCATTCAATACACTTGTGGATTGGTGCATATGATCGATCCTTTCACAGACGATACGGCATTGTGATGGCTTTCAGCAAGCGAGCGATATTCAGCATTCTATTCATTTCATTCTATGCAATACTATTTTCTAGTTTTTTAATTCTTTCTTGCCTCTCTTTTATACCCATATACAATTTCAAAGTTAGAATTAACAAAACTCACTTCTTTTTACATACATACAAAATAATTCAGCACAGAGCTGCAAGAAAACAATGTAATTAGCAACCGAGCTTTATGAAATATCAAATATTTTTTGAAAAAAATATTCACAGACCAGTGCAATCAGAGAAAATGTATCGAACTATAACAAATCTGTTAACGTTTGTGTAAAAACATTGAAATGTGAGTTGAGAAGTATTTGAAGCAAACGTGGAATCGACGTGGGTATTGTGGTTTAAAAAACGACTATGCCGGAATCAGATGCTGATATCATTAACTGTTTCGCTACACAAAAAGAAAACGGGAACATTTGCGTGGAGAGATATAAATCAATTGAACACGAACATGGGTTCGAATTTTTGTATTGGAATATTATTGACAATGTATTTCGTCTGCACTGCGTCTTTTGTTACCACCTATATGTACCCATAGTATGTGCTAGTTAAAATGTTCAGGTATCCCTAATTAATATGACATTGACAAGATTTATTCACAACTGCTCTCGACTGACTGCCTCGGTGGCGTAATGGTACTACGGTATGTTTGCAGCGCTGAGGTCTCGGGCTCGAAACCCGAGTCGGCAAATTATGTTGGATGTTCCTATTCTTATCATATTTTAATTTGCATCTTGAAGCTAAAAGTACCTACCTACCTACTGCATTAGTTGGTACGTCTCTCTTACAAAGAATTATGTACGAGATTCAGGAGGCCATCGTGGAAGGTACTGCCGCTTTCTCTATTTCTGCCGCTAAGCAGTGTTTGATCACTAATGTGTTTCATTTTAAAATACGCAGAAATCCGCGATGGTAATTCAGCCGCTTCCAACAGGTCGATGTGGAGTTCCATGTTCAGTAGTGGACTTCCTGTGGCTATGAAGAGAGATAAATATAGAAGCCATGTGAAATTACTTGGGAATAATTATCACCTAATGTATCGGAGTGACAAGCGCAGCACAGTGCTTAATAATAATAGGATCTTGTGTTACTCATGTTAATGGACAGGCATGAAGTTTATTATCGAAAGAGCGACCTCCGCTTCTTGCTCTTTGCTCTTTAGATATTTTAATTATATATAAAAGCATAAAAGTTATTGCAATGTAACCGAACATCTTAAATGATATTAAAGATAAATTAACAGAATCCATTATAGTAGATCTATTCATGGTAACATATTTCATTCTCAGACTGTAAAACACACTATTTCAACATTTTAATATAATAAACACATTCGCTTCCTAATACGAGTAAAATAAAATACTGCATTTCTAGTTTCAAAATTAAAGTTGAGCAGCAAATTGTTGTGAGTAGTGAATTACTAATTTAGCTTGTAAAATATCCCCGTGCTTATTTGATTGTATTTTTGTTTTGAATAGAACATTATGTATGTTGCTCTCATATTGAGTTCGGCCGAAAACAACAACGCGAAAAGTTTGTAACAATATTTGGATAAAGTTTGTAACATTACCAGCTACCGAAGTTAGGTATCTCTCGGTGCTACTTCCAGATACCTTTTATATTCTACACGGCATTACGGATAACTTTTGCCTCGGTCAAGTCCTTGCCGTGTTACATAAAAGGGAATAAAATTTGAGAAATATTTTTCAATAAATATTTGACAGTTATTTTACTATCAGCCTTGTCTTTTTTATATAAATCGCGAAAGGTATTTAGCAAGTCAATATATCTTTATACTAATTATAGAATTATATCGCAGACGTTGATTAAAATATGGTTTCTCGCGCTTGTGCCGAGAACTAAGATACTTCGAAAAACACAGATGCTGCGATTACACATACATATTATTATGATGATTCAATAAAATAGTACACATATAATGCTAGTAATAATGCATAACATCTGATGGTTAACGAAATGCCGTCCAGACAGTACATCGAATGGCATCAGACAGAGATCTTATGCGAATCAACCCATTTACTGGTGGTAGGTCTCTCATATGTGAGAGGCCACCTGGGTGGGTACCACCGCAATGTCTATTTCTCCCGCCAAACAGCAGTGTTAATGCGCTGTTGTGTTCCAGTTTCAAGGACATTGTAGCCAGAGTAACTACTGGACATATTGAGACTTAACATCTTATGTCTCAGGATGGCGAGCGCAGTGGAATTCCAAGCATTTCCTTGTAATTCATGGTGCTGTTTGGTTTTGCTACTGACCATGAGCGGTCATATCGCTTACCATCACGCGAATGGCATGCTCGTCTCGCCATTCATTGCAATAAAAAAAAAAAAATTATACCAGCCCGCTAAGACAATGTTAGATAAAACTATCAACACCAATAATCATAAAAATAACCATTACCGAAAAAGAAACAAAAGCGAGCTCAATACATTTAATGCAATCCGATATTTGCGCTAGTTCGACAGTAAAACAGACGAAGCATTCGATTTCTCACAGACCGTTACACACGTGACACGACTAATTACTATCAAGTGCTTGTACGTGACCATTTCTCGGGATGAGAATTTTAACATATTTATGTGGTATAAATTGTAATTATGTGAAGAATTCGCGGGTTAAGCTGCTGGCTCGGTTCCAGTGCGCACCGCGCCGCGCTAACCACATAGAAGTTTAAAAATTATCTCCTGCCTAATAAAGCTGCTTTAGAAAATATAATAGACCGCTTTCCGGAAAAACTCGGGGGAGTCACGTCATTACATGGAATATAATGTTGGCTGTACATAAGTGCAGTCTTTGCCAAAAATTGTTCACAATTCAGAGGGATTTACACTTATAATTTTTTTTTTAATTAGCTGATTTGTTTAACTGTATTTCGATTTCAACTTCGGTGGTTTTCTGCTAGTCTTTCACAAGATTGAGAAAGGTATACCTTAAGTCATCTATAGTTATGCCGACATATTCCTTTTGATTTTTCTTTAGATTATCTCTCTTTAAAATGGTGCGATGCTATGTGTTACGGACTGTTGACACATACTATACACATACACATACCACACATAGAGAACCTACCATCGATGACCTAAAGAGTTTCCCGCAGTACCAATTTTCCTAATTATTCCATTTTGGATTCAAATAACTTCGGTGCAGTTTTATGACAAACATTATGTTATTACGTTCCAACTGAGCTACGAGTTCACTTCACCAAATCCGTCACAATCAGAGTTTAGTATAAATAAGATATAAAAACAAATGAACAGTCATAATAGCAAATAAAAATTGTGGTGTGTAATGTATAGTCAAAAGTCAACATGCCTGCGGCCGCTTACAACAAAATTCTACATTTTACCAAACCGAAAGAAAAGTTATAAAGCTAAAAAGCCTCTAAAAATCAAACAAAACTACATTCCATGTTAATTAAAACCTTGTTTAGTATAACATATAAAACGAAGAAGCAAAATCTCCACTTGTGAGCCAAGATAAAATGCAGAAATTCATTTTAAAACATTAATCCCAGTGGGAAACGTTAATGAAAATAAATTTGAGAGACATACGAAGTTATCAGACTTCCATTTATATTATCTCCTTGAGAACTGAAATTCTTTTACAATTGGCTAAGCGCTCCGCATAGATAGATCAGATTCTTTTAATAAGAGATATGAAAAAGTACATCTCTTGCAGTTGTTAATCCACATTTCTCAGCTAGTGTGTTTCGAAGGCAGTTAAAATTGGCAGAACTCGTGATAAAGTTGAAATTTCTAATAATAGAGAGCTTCGAACTGCGTACTGAATTTCGAAGTTAAAGCAAAAGATTTTGGTCGAAAAATTCGAAATGAGTAATGTTGAGATTGCCAAACACGAACATCCTAAAAAGTAAAACTGCGGGCGAGTTTTGTGTCCATTAGCAGATCTCTTTTCTGACTTACATAACGCAGTCCGACAGAATATGCCTACTTTTTAAATTCACGCTCTTTTCTTCTAGCTATGAGAGAAATAAGACCAGCGCACATCAAATTATGAGGCGGTTTCACGTTGTCCCTTTTTAGGATTACGTATTTAGAATAAATGAACCACTAATTTTCCACATTTTACACTGATCAAAGAGCAACGTCCACGGTTTCCGTTTGTTCTCAAATTATCTTGCCAGAGAAATACTGATGTAGGGAAATGAACCTTTATCCAGAGATAAAAACCAAATTGTGCATATAACAATAAAAAAAATATCTTTTATAGCAGACCCGTTGTAAAACATTCGAGTGTGCAAACTACAAATTATTTGGGAAATGTTAAAAAACATAAATAAACTAACAAACATAGCAAATAAAAACTATTTTTCATAAACAGTAATTTTAATGTGTTCATATTTATCTATTTTTTATTGCATCGGTGCAAGAAACGACGAAATGGCTCATTTGGTGGTAAGGGGTTACTGTCGTCCATGAACATATTATACAAAACGTGGATCCTAGGTGAGCGACAGCCATCCAAATGGCAGGGAAAAGAGAAACAACAAAGAATTTTATTTAAATGTGGACTTCCGTGTTCCTTAAAGATCCACACCACAAGTGCTGTGTTCTTTTTACAAAACTAGTTTTTGTCAATTATTGATTCATAGGCCTTCTTATGAGCAAATAAAAAATTGTCAGTACCTCGCTTTTTTGCTTTGTGAAGGAACCCAAAGACTGACGCAAATTAATTTTACTAGAATCTTACTTTAGTTACTTAGTACTTAATTTATTTACGTCTGTATACAATTTGTAAGTTACGTTAATATTACAAGAATTTTGGTACGGAATCTCTGGAAGAAAGTTCAACTCACACTTGGCCGGCTCTTTGAGTTGATCTCAACGAAATTCATGTTTATTTGAATTTCCATGAATGGACGGTGCTTTGAGTTCGTTAGACTAAATAAAATTAAAACCGCATAAATATAAAACATGCTATGTTAAATATAACTTTGTAATATCTACGGAACTAATTCTTCCAAGTATTGAATTTCATTTGTTTTTATTAAAGCTGATTGTTGTTATTAGATACACTGTTGAATTGACAATTAAGTCAGTTCACCTCAAAGACAAATTATTTTACGTGTAATATAAAGACCTGTTGAAGTGTAATATAAAAAGAGTTTAAATAATATTTTTATCTTAGTGTGAGGTCAGGACTACATATAGGTATGTATGTGACTGTTGCGTGTATTTATTTATTTATTTTATTTGGATCATAAACGTGGCGTACATTGATAAATATCGCTTGCATCAATTCCGTTACGTTTGTAGGTGACCACGGAATGCAACACAATAAAACAAAAAAGTAAATAATAATAATTAATTCTAGTCCTGTATTTGTTCTCGCCTATCATTCTCGTAAGCGTTCTAGTACCATAATCTTCCATACAGGAAATTTATCACTTAAACCATACCAACAAAATATGCCATAAAACAAACCTGAAACCATCATAACACCAAACAGTGCGAAGAATTTACACGTCGAATATAAAATAAATATAAAAAAATCACCAACGAAATCAAGTTTCAAAAATATGTACGGCGGCGTGGAATTTGCCGTGCGTATGACGCAAAATAGTTTCCACCAGTTTCCGGATGTGTAACTACAAGCTGCCTCTATCGATATACGTTTCATTGGCCAGTCATGGTAGCTCGCCATCCTATGTAAAATGGATGGGAGTATCAAATGTACGTTGCATTTACTGATCATTTCAGTACTACAGGTGCGCTGGCTTGGCTATGTATGAATATTGAGCGTAATTTCTGGTATGGTTAATCACGCGTGTGGCCGGAAGATAAAATGAATGAAAAAACATGTTTACTTTATTATTATATAACTTTAGGGTGTACCGTGATCATGAATGCATTTAATTACAATAAAATATTATAACAAATTATTTCATTTTGTTGTCTATTGGTAATAAAGTGGTATTCGCATCACATTTTTATGGAATTTAAGATCACTATTAACAACAAGTGCGTGGTGGCCTGTTGGTAACGGACCAGACGCGGCTGCCTACATGTTCGCGGTGGTCGCGGGTTCAAATCCCAGGGCACACCTCTGACTTTTCAGATTTATGTGTGTATTGATAGTCAATCACCACGCACTTTAACGGTGAAGAAAAACATCGTGAGGAAACCTGCATACCGCAGCGATTTTAAAGAATTTCTACGGTATGTCAGTCCGCCAACCCGCACTAGGCCAGCGTGCTATATGGCCTAACCACTCTCAATCGATTCTCTCGATTGTAGAGTAGGCCCGTGCCCTGCAGTGGGACGTATATGGGCTGTTATAGATTAACAATTTTGAACACTATTAACTGCCTTTGTGGTGTAATTGTACTACAGTACAGTTACAACGCTAAAATTTCGGGTTCGATAGTTCGGTATCGGGCAAAGTCATATTGGATTTTTCTATTCATTATCAGCCCAGAGTCAGGAAATTGTGTCCGATATAGCGATAGGCTCGCCCCCTATCATATCATGGGACGGAACATTCAAGGCGAAATGTGGGTGTCCTGGTGGCGCGTCTGCCTACCCTTTCTGGTAAGAGTTTCGTGAGTTTATGTATGTATGTAATTTCGGGTTCGAATCTCGCGCGTAATATCGGCAAAATGATATTGCATTGTTCTATTCACTATCAGCCCAGAGCCAAGAGTTTGTGCCTGATATGGCAATAAGCTCGCCCCGGTCACATTGTGGGACTGAACACACAAGGCGAAACGCGGTTGTCATGGTTGTTACCAGGAGAATCTCTACCTACCTCTTTCAGGAAAAAGGCTTTAGTTTATGTATTAACAATTTTCTTCGGAATAATGTGATAAACCAGAATCAAGTCAAGAAGTGGAATGAACATTTTAAATGCAATCGTTTATAAACAACAATAATTTAAAGCAACTCTTTAAAAAACAATAGTTGCAATTTTCACATCACACGGCAGATTTAACCGGCGCAGCGGCAACCGCATTCAATTCAAATATTATTCATAAGTTCGTGGTTGCTATGAAAATATAACTTTCACTATAACATTGCAACCTGGTATTATCTCTCCATAAAATCTCTGCCACTACAACGCCGCCCACCCGAAGCTTAAAGTACTTTTTAACTCTGAAAAAGTTTCTTTTAATCTTCTTTTAATGAAGTTACTGTCTCCCGGCAGGTAAGACACTCCAGCACAAACAAATTCTACCTCGCAAATACAGAATAAAAAAGATATAACGAAAAATTATTGCAGTTGTTTAAAATAAGCTCTTTGAAATAAAAACTGTGCAATGTGAGCCGAATCTGGGAGCAATTTATTTTTATAAGCCGATTTGGCGTTGGAAATTGCTTAGATGATGAGACGATTGGCTGTCAGGAGACTTCGAATTGTTTTATTGATATTAAATACACTCAGCTTGGACAGATGTCACGAACTTGGCCGATAAATAAAAGTACATTTATTTGTTCTTTTTTCTTTCGTAAGAATGCTGCGCCTTTTTGGATTGAATTCAAACATTCTTTTTGACGGCGTATTTTTATCATTCATTTGTTAATTCTTAAATAAGCTCTTTCTCGGTTCGACGTATTTTTATTCTTGTACCCCGCTGGAAGTTTAGGATTATGATTTTATTTGGCGTCAAGCCTTTGGGGTATAATCAAATTCCAAATAAATTATATGTTTCTAATCAACACATTCAAACAAAGCGGATTTCTGACTTATGTTATTAACCAGATATTATTGTTATGTGTACGAAAACTTGATACAATAATATATCTTTAATGAAACAATTAAACGAAATCAGTTAATTAACTCTTAAATAATAAGCCCACGGTCCCGCTGAAATCATTTAAAATCACACCGCTCCAGCAAAAACTACAAGAGGCCGGGTTGAACGACTGTTTTCTGACGGAGATCAATAAAGTTTTTATCATAGCTAATTGTCTCGACAAGGAACAATTACGTACTTACATGTTTTGGCGACGAACGAGCGGCAAAGTCCCTTAAAATCTTTGAATCGCCTCGGCGTAATATAGAAAGAAATGACGTTGCAAATGGAAGAAATATAGTTAGAAATGGAGCCTCGGAATGGCTCTTAGAACATAATGTCCGACCGGCGGGAGTGTAAAAAGACATAGTGATAGTGTGCGACCACGTAAAGCAAGGCGAAGTTGCAGGCTTAAAAGTATTAAAGGAGCCAGCGAGCCGTGGCTCTAGTGATTCAGATAAACGTTTTGGTCAGCACTCATATATCAAGCCGATGACGCTTTCGGAGCACGAAAGCCCGCTTTTTCACTACGCGAACGGTAGAGATGTCTATTGGAGAATATCAATTGTTTTTAAAGAAGCCACTATTGGTTTGATTTAAGCTCTTAACAATATCACGAAAAATTCGTAACAGAAAATTTAAACCTGGGCACGGCAAACAAACTACAATTGTAAGCACAAAAAATAAAGATATAAGTAATTCAATGATTCAGCCATAGTCGAAACAAGAAAGAAGAAAAACATTGGCGCAGTGACAGGTGTTATTAAAACTTTATACGAGTGTAACTTTTGCCCGGTCATCCGTGTTTATAGTTTTCGAATCAAATAAAATAATTTACCGTACAATACTCTACAACAACACAAACATATCACAGCTTTACATTATTTGATATTCAAGATACAAAGTTTTTGTCAATTTCATATACCTACCTACTTTAAGGTGCGGCGCGCGGCATGTATTTTTTCAAGTTACATTATCCTTCGATTATAATATTGTCTGTCAACCGATTTTATACCAGGGCTATAGCGTTTTGTTTTCTTAAAACAGTTCGTTCAGCCCTTAAATATCTAGCAATTGATGTTTATTAACTTTACGATGTACATTTACATATTGAGCGGACAGTCTCATAGGATTCTGAACAACTCCGAATTAGATGGTTAAAACTACCTATACTTTATGTAATGTAAATATTGTGTGATTCAATTAATTCGGTCGGCGTCTACGTTAAATGTAATAACAAAATTTTGCGTCGCAGACACCTTATTTAAATTTAAGCTTTGAGGACTATTTTAGTTGCAAAATAGTAGAATTTATTTACCGTAACTATAATTGTGTTTTTATTTCTATTGCTACTTTTGATAGTTTAATTTAAAGGGAATAGACCCGTTTTTATGGGACTTAATTTAGACAGGTGTTTTCATTTCAAATGAGTTGCATTTTATATATTTTACACCTAAAAATAATCAACCGATATCATAAGTTAGCCAAATTTATACCTTTGGGGACTTAAAATATGAAATAATATAACACTATTTTTCTTAGTATCCGCCTCATCCACGCCGCAGTTGATGTATCGTATCGATTAATTCCATTCGAGAGTACTACGTAATGTACAAAAATATCCATGCCTATGCCATGTTATGGGCGTATGATAATTGATTGCCTAAATATACTACAAAAAATTGACTAAACTCGATTTATTATTCAAATATAGACGTAAATGTTTATTCAGATATTAATACAGGGTATATCCAGACTACGATCGAAAACAAAGCCAGGTGGTAGAATTCGTGACTTCAGACACAATGCAACGATAAATATCGCAAAAATAAACGCCTTTTTTTTGTATTTTGTACTTGTATTTATCAGGAATAGGAAATGGTATTGGGCAACCGGCAATCTCACTCATTGAAAGAAACGGGACAGCAAAGTTGTCACTTCACGTCGATCTTCTGTGAGACAGTGTTCATGTTAAGACATGACAACAGCGTGGCTCTACCACATCAAAAACCATGATTGAATCCTTTGCCCGTTGGTTTTTCAATGAACAAATATAATATTGTTTTTAGTTCCAATAGTTGGGTCATACTAACAACTCTCTGTTTTCAGGTGCAATATTCGACCAAAACACTGAAGAGATCCAGAATGTGTTCAAGTACGCGTTGACTATACACAATCAGAACATCAGCAGCCGAAGATTGGAGCTGCAAGCCTATGTAGATGTCATTAATACGGCGGATGCATTCAAGCTTTCACGACTCAGTGAGTATTTATTGGAAACAATATTATGTTCCGCTCCGTTGACGTAGGTACGGTAATGTGTTTGCACCTATGACATGTAAACGATCGTCCTCCGGCCGTTTTAATCCAATCTTTGTTTATGCTTTTGGAGATACACCTAACTTTAAGAATCAGTTTAGTATAGCAAACTTAATGGCTCTCCAAAACACATGCATCGAATAAGTTACGTAACAAGATTAAAGAATATTTTTATAATTTATTTAAAGACACAATTCTTGATTAGTACAATATGTATTTTTTTTGGAATATGCGCTCCTTCATCACGGGTAGAATGCATTTCATTTAAATAGAAAAAATATATTTGAAAAACCACCAAAACTCTATAGCAAGACCTTGTAATTAATGTACACAACAAGGTCTAAAATGGATCCGAGCCGTGATAGGTATTTCGATCGTCAACTAAGAAGCAGAATGCAGGCATAGTGTCTATAATGCCCCGAGAGCCATCTTCCTAGCAATTACTCTGCCTGTGAGGCTTCCTTAAACAATAGACTAAGTATTACTAAGGAAGCTCCTATGCCATCAGTATATTAGTATGTACAAGAATTTAATGGAAATAATTAAAGACACCGTCATTTTCAGAATCAAAATATGTAACCTTGTACAGTTAATTTAGGTTAATATATTATAGAACATAGGTATTAGGTAATATTTTATTTTTTTCAGATCTTTCAATCCCTTCCTGTGTGTCTATGTTTAATGAATTGAAGTTTACATCAAGAATTCATGAAACTTTCAGCATCCTACATGAACTCCTGTTTATTTTCCCAGCCATAAATTTCATACACCGAGGTGGCCTTTGCAGGGTAATATTTCCCGGCTTAGTACTATCATATTTTCCCTTTTTTTATACCGGCGAGACAAAATGACTCCAATGCACTCATAGTAACTGCAGTGCAATGCAAATTAAGTATTCGATAATAGTTTGGGCAAAATTAAGTTAAATTGTGTCTTGCATATCTGAGAGGCCGCCTGGGTAGGTACCACCACAATATCAATTTCTCCAGCAAACAGCAGTGTAAATGCACTGTTGTGTACCGGTTTGAAGGACATTGTAGCCAAAGTAACTACTTGACATAATGAGACTATAACATCTTTTGAGTCAGGTTTGCAAGCGCAGTGGAATGCTAAGCATTGCTTAAAACCTGTGAAGCAATAAAACTTTACATAAGTATTAAATGAACTCTCGAACAAGTTAATTTATACTTCAACGTAACGTTTCAAACGAATGCAAAGTTTGATGGCCATACAAACTAAATAACCAACTGAAGCCTTAGGAATAACTAGTGTAATAAATATCGGTTTGAAAAGTTTAGATCCTTATGATTTTATGATAGTTATATAGTTATAATTGTTTAATTTGTGTGGAGTTCGAGCATTAAAAAGGAGTAACCGGAGGATGACTTTAACTTAATACAAAAGCATTTTATATTGAATACATTATGCGAAAGTGCTTGCCACATTAGTGCTTATATTTTTTTACAATCATTTATGTATATCCTCATTATTCTGAGTTATCGTTACGAAATATCATTATCTTTGGCGAGATAACCTTTCCCTACTGCATCGTGTCGCGATACAGTCATGCATGTTCCAAAAAGATTTCGCTCACAATTTGCAGCCGAGGTCGAATCCGACCTCGACCATTTCGCGAAACCCGATTCTGTGGAAATCATGTTTTTTCCAGAGCGCTACAATTTGTACCTACGTAATTTTCCCCGTAGTGAATCCATATTTTTAGCCGCTCAAAATATCACATTTTAAAATATCACAAGGAAAAAGCTTATGTTTGAAACAATGCTGGATTTGATTACGGATCATAAAACTTTTGGTAATATATTTCTGAATGCTACTACTATTAAATTTAATGAAATGTACATCATTATATGGTCATTCGGTAACGAAATTAATGAAAAAACAGACATTTTTAAATATGGCAATAACAAATAATTCGACCAAATTTGTTATTTAAATTTAATAAACCAAAAAAAAACAAGGCGAAATGAGACCGCTGAAGGCTAAAAGCATTCGTGCTTTAAACAAATATCTTCTTGGATAAATATATTAAAGTAAACGTGAGGGGAATACGGTTCTTCTCTTATTCAAATAGTGGTTGTCTTTGAAATGAAATTAAGGTTACAAGACTGTGCCATCGTTTCAAGAGTGAGGTGAATGTTCAAGACAAGTGTCATCAGCACTCCACGTGATCAGAATATTGGAGCCGCAGCGCAGCCCTGATCGATAAAAGGAAGCAAGGCTTCCCATACCATATTTTGTAACAAACATCCTTAGTCTGTAACCGAAACTTGAAGCATACACGATATTATGTATGCAAGATAACTTTTTCGCGCTCCGTGGAGCCGACGTTCAACTAAAGATAAATTTTGCCTCAAGTTTTTGTTTTGTTTCGATGTGTTATTTGCAGCGACACTTTTAAATTGTGCAGTCTTTCGCCCTTACTGTTTGTTTCCATTAAAAAATAACGATATTTTGTGTACTAAGTAGTTAAATATTACCTACAATTTAAATAAAAATCTTTTTACTCTTCTTAGTTTATTCGTTTATTAATGCTCCACTCGATTGCATCGATACTACGATGTAAAAAAATTAAGCTCTGACCATTATTTTGTTTAATCAAACTAATCAGATAATAGCATACTACGAGTATTAACACTTAATTTCTTTGGAATGTTACGGTTAGTATCGAAACCTTGTTATTTATGTATTGTTGAACACTACAGTGGTAAAAAAAATACTCTATTTAATTTTATCGCAGTGGTATTTAACGGAAAAATAAAATCAAGTGTTAGAGGCGCCTATCCTTACATTTAAGTCATACTTGACATATTTCAATCTATCTAAGACATTTTGCTATAGTAAGATATAGCCGGCGGCCTTATGGCTGGCATGGACTATCAATCGTAGCAATTCGTATCTGTGCCGGTTCTTAGGTTATGATCTTCTGCTCCGACAAAGGTAAGAGGATTTGCGATCTTGCATACGCTTTGTGAAGCTCGTAATCGAGGTATTCTTGTATTAAGCTCTTTTGTTATTGTACGTGACTGAGCCGTAAAGATTATAATGCAGAATGTTATTTTCTTGCCTGAATACGTTTAATAAATAAATACTTGAATATAATACATTTATATCGAAATAAAAAAATAATCAAGTGTATTATTCGTTTCATTAAATAATTCAACTGTTGTAACTTATTCACGGTAAATTCCGTCGGTCACAGTTATTTAGAGCCAATTAATTCCATTAAAATTTTCACAGTCGAAGGTATCGAGTAAAGTAGGAAAGTTATTCAGCGCTCTGAAATTTAATATAAGTGAAATACAAGGGAAGTTCACAGAAAATTTCGACGTCAGATAAAAGAGTCCACAGATAGGAGTTGTACAAACGTGACATCAGTACACTAGGATAACGTCTTTGTCTCAGACAAACCACAAATGTTATCGCCACGTCCGCTCGGCGCCGATGTTTGACGAAAACAATGGTAATAGATAAAAAAAATATTAATGTCGCCTTGTAAATAAAAACAATGCGAAAATACTAACGCGGAAATTAAAAAGTGGGAACAAAAGCAAATTGCCCGTGAAGCGGGATGAGCACTGGCCAGACACTCGCGCCTATTCGCTCTAATGACGAGTGCTTCCCGCCCTCTGCGGCCTCAACGTCTGTTTAAAATCTTTTCTTATTATTCGAGGCGAATCAACGGCCCCGGCTGAGATTTATTTTTACACAACTCCTAAAAAATTATCTAGTTCCAGCGACGAATTCAAATACTTTCACTTTTAATGTCATATTTGCAGCTCGTTTTAAACGAAGTACGTGATCAAGTTCCCAGTTTATTTGGGCTTTCAATAAATACAGGCACTACACGTAAAGGTTGTGTTAGCGATTTTACACCCACTCTTATAAGGCAAGGTGTGTAGCTACCTACTTTCGGGTTAAGTGCCTCTAACATAAACTGAAGCTCGTAATCCCATAAAGAAGCCAAAGGCACTTCAAATTTTGTGACGAACTGTAAACTTGTATTGCTTTTACGTCGTATTTTACGTTAAAAAGGTGATTTTCCTCTTTTCCTGTCAGCGTTTTACACTTATTTCCTTCTGATATATTTATGCTCACAAATCGCTTTAACCAGAATAGTGAACGCAGTGAGAAAGATACAAAAATTGTAAAAAAATGAAATTGTTGGCACGCTCTGCTTGCTGTCGTGAGGAATATAAAAGTTTACAATGCTTATAAAAAGTCATATGTTTAATGTAGCCGGATGCAGAACCACGAAACTTGTTGTTCATCTTTGCTCTTTTACGAGGCATCAAAAAATAGACAATGGATGCGATGCAACATTACGAGGCATGATATAACTAGGACATTCATACCGTATACGAACATTTTGCCGTTTAGCTTAAACCTACAGCTGAAAGATAACACTAAGCAAAAGTTATAAAAAGAAGCAAGCTGAAAAGAAATAATAGTTTCACGACTAAACGACAAAGTAATAACAAAAAGGCTATGGCACAAGGCAGCTCTGAACAAAGAACAGATGATATGAAGTGAAATCCTGGGAGTGTAAAACTTAAAATAATAATATGTATATTGACAGCACTAAGTTAAGTGACTATAAAATTACGAATTTCTTTACTTTGACTAGTAATTCATCGGCCTTACCTAGTTTTATACTTTAATTCTCAAGCAATAGAATTCTTTTCTACTAGAATACAGCATTTTATTTAAATTTGTATAGTCCGGTATCCACTAGACCGATCCGTCACTGGACGGTGATATTCTACAGTCATTAAAAATAATTTTTGGCCGATGCGTCCATAACACTGTATTAGTAAGCAGCGTTCATTACTCGATACATTGCTCAGTATAGTTTTGTATCGTAATATACAGTGCTATAAAGGGGCGTTATTAATCGGCGTTAGAGGTGTTAATCGCTAAATTAATTGATTGACCAAATTATGTCTATGACGGCAATCAATAAGGGCGGGCTGATTAATATTGTGTTGCGAGATCTGTATTAGTAGCGTAATATCTATTTCTGATTAAACTTGGTGACTTACGCGCTTAAGCGATTGCATACAAACCTTACAAAATTTTACATATTTTAATTTTAGTTTTACATTCTTATCAAGCTTTTTTACTTATGTCCCACTGCTGAGCAAAGGAGTACTTCACGATTAAAGACGTTAAGCGTTGCTTTGGCTGCCCAGCAGCTTAGGAGTCCCCCAGAATAGACTCTTAGATCATATTGTGTGAACAAAATATTTCTTGGTAACTGTCAGTTGGAGCGTTGTGCTATACCCAGGTTCTCGAAAATCTTATTAGTCTCCTGCTCTAAAAGGTACATATTCATATAAATGGATACTGGTATTATCTTGGAAACCCCCTTCAAAATCTATTACCTAGCACTATGGTACAATAGACTTCGGGAGGCTGATGATAATTAATTGCGATATAATACAATCCTAATAACAAGTATAATTTTATTATTCTATATACTTAGTTATACGTTTATTAATTACTTACATATATTAAATTATCTGCGACGACGGTCTTACTGGTTAAAATTTTGAATAAAATATGTAAGCCTGTAGTTCGACAAATGAATTTCAAGAATGTATGAAATCTATCAACTTGCACTTAATGTGAGTGAATAAGTTACAGGAAGTTTTTCGATGAAAATTTACTAGCTAATGTTTATTACAAATATATAAAACTATGAACTAAATTAAAGATTACAGCAAACAAAAACAATAACCAAACGCGAAAGGAAGTAGATTAAAGAGATTAAGAAAGTTGGGATACGGCCTATCGTGTCATCGGCATTAAATTAGTTTTGTAGCGATGAAACAAAGGTGCGTCAAAGTTTTAATAAACTTAATAAATGCTTAATTAAATTTCTAAAGTAAAACAGGTGACGTGAGGATTGCCCCGAATTGTATTTTACGCAAAATTTTCCTTTAGTCTTATTTCCAAGTCAGCCATTACGAGTCGAGGCGGGCGATTTTGCCAAATTAAATTATATTTCTATTAACGGCTGTGTATTCTTCTCATTATCCTGGCTTCTTCCTACGTTACTGAACCGTCGATGCGTTAGTCTATCGCAGTAGACAGGAGACTACAATCTATAAGAGTTTCTAATACCCGAGTAAATAGACATCTTGCTGTCAAGGTAGGACAATGTTTGTGACTATTAATTTAGATTGGGATGAATATTAATGAACCAGTCCCAAGTAAATCGTTGTAACAATCTGAAAAACTCAAACAATGTGCACATCCTGAGGCCGGAAGCCAGGATCTACATTTACAGCCTATACTTGGTTCCAGACCAAATTTTTTTATAATGCTAAGAACTAGTAAATTGGCGATTGGTTTAAACGACGAAACGTGACCAACGCGTCACATTGATGCGACCGTTCGTGTTATAATTATGGCGTTCTGTACCCACAGTAGAAAGTACTTTCAAAAAATCACTGACACCGTTAACGGATTTAGAATAAATTAATTAAATTTCTGCCGACAAAGGACGAAAATGAAACATAATGCTGCTCTATTAAGAAATTGTAAGTGAATTAGTGTTCGGTGCCTCTGAAATTAAACTAAAATGTCATATGAGCAACGATAAAATGAAGTATGCTTTGTAATTCACATTTTTATTGTTAGAATTATCTATAATAGTGATTTGCCACCTCAGTAGAATAGAGAACAAGTCCATTCATGACAGCCTCCGTGGCGCAGTTGGTTAGACGCCGACTGGTAAACGAGAGGCCGCGGGTTCGATCCCCGCACCAAGAGAAATGTTTGTGCGGCCCACAAATATTTATTTCTGGTCTGGATGTTTGTGAGACCGAAAAGTCTCTTGTAGTTCTGATACCTGCGACACAAGACTTAATTGATCTTAATGTGGGGTCAGGACTACTATTTATGTGACTGTTGGGAGTATTTATTTATTTATTTATTCATGTAACCAACGATGACTATAATTTTACTATTTTATACTACCACGACAAATTGCCTTGTAGGTAATTGCATTCCAGTATAACATTAGCTTCTTCGTCTTCTTTTATTTGGGGTTCTCCTAGCCGGTGCCAGGGTCCGCCTTCCTGCTCAGTCTCTTCCACTTCGCCTGGTCTTCGGCATCCGCCATAGTAAGGCCATCGACTCTCATATCTCCCTTGACGACATCTAGCCGGCGCTTCTACCTAGGTAGCCCTTCTACCTCTTCCAAGATTAGCATAAGCATTCCAGATTAAATATTCATAGGCAATTGGTTATTTAGCCAGTTGACATAAGCATGCTAACCCGTTTAAAACCGGATAAACACAGATTGAACCCGAAACACAACACATTCCTTAGGTCATTATGACACATACTTATTATATTATTAGTGCCATTATGTTTTTTTTTATCGCGTTGAATATGAGACGAACATGCCATTCGCCATGCTAAGCAATACGACCGCTCATGGACAGTACCATGAATCGACGCAATTCTTGGTATTCCACTGCGCTCGCCATCCTGAGACATAAGATGTGAAGTCTCATTATGTTCAGTAGTTACTCCGACTACAATGTCCTTGAAATCGGAACACAACAGTGTACTTTACAATGCTATATGGCGGGAGAAATAGACACTGCGGTGGTATCTACCCAGGCGGCCTCTCTATTATGTTAAAAAATATATGTATAGATCCATCTAGTATAAAATCTTCTAGAGATTAAATTTGATGTAATTGGTACCTGACCTTCAGTAATCAAAGTTACCTACCAATTAACTTCAAAGGTGAATGTAAACGGATCCTATTTCGATACTCCAAAAGGTTTGGGTCTAGTATCGTTTGAGACGAGGAGAGGGGTAAAAATGATTTAAATTGGTAGAGATTGGGTCCCTGATTATAACTTTATCATTCTTATTACATGGTATTTATTGTTTTCGAGATATCAATAAAAATAGAGTCTAATATCCAACCAGATAAAAAATAGAAAACGGAATGTATAAATTAAGAGCAATTGACCACCAAATCGCTAGTATTATGTCAAGTATAACTATTACCGGAACTACAAACAAAATTTAAAAAAAAATTTTGATGTTACTTTACAATAATTCGATTTTCTCAAGGATGGAGAACTACCATCCATGATGGGAGTGGTACCAGGGGACTTGAGGCACTCCCCTTTTCAGCCGAACCCCCTCCTAACGCCCTTCTGCTAAACGATACTAAATTTTTGCCCTCTAAAGTTCCAGACTTCGACTTGAAAGTTACAGACTGTTGAATTGTGCTCGAGATTAAGTGCCGCAATAAACTACGCTGTGTAGGTATAAAATATATTAACTAAATGATTCTTTAGCAAAGAAATATTATAACGTAAGCCCACTTCTCAAGTGTGATTTTATCGTAGAGGTTGGATTCTCCCTTATAATTTCAAGTAGGCAACAAAATAAGAAAGCCAAATTATTATTTACTAGTATAATCTTTAAAACATCGCTACGACTAAAGTATCAAGGCCATATATAGATTCCATGAAATAAAATTCCGTATACCAACGAGTACTAAATATAAGCGTTAACAATAGTTCCATATTGTTTCTTAGAGATAACGTAATGAGTAAATTGATATTGATTGTAAGTAATAAACACGAAATTGGATAAAGAAACCTCAACGCTAGTTCATTATTATTAATAGAGTAGGCAGGGGCGCAGGTTGACACACCTTTCATTGTAATTGCAGCCTAACGCAATTACCTTAAAAGCTTGTCAGAGGAGCTAAATTTAATGAACTTGAAAATAAAGTCGATTGTCTTATTTAATCCTCCTTCGCTTTTTGTACTTTTGCCACCGTCGCGTTGACAAGTAAATTAAAACTACTTTCCTTTATTACGTTAATATAACACGTCGGAAATATCTGTGGACCTGAATAATTAATGTCATTGGAACATAAGTTCAGCAAATTCAAAATTTAAGTTAAACAAATTGAATTAAAATAGAAAAACGAATAATAAATAGAATTCGCATCCATGTCAAAACGTTTTTAATGTAAAATAACATAGTAGATAGGGGAACACAAAAAAATGAAATGTGAACCGCATGACAGCTAGGTTCACAGATATTTCCGACAAGCTATAATTGTGGATTGTGTCGTTTTGTTTAAATTATTTGTTGTGGCCGCTTGCTCAGCCGTATAATGTTAACGGATGTCTTTAAAACTTAAAGTTTTTCGATTTATACTGATTTGGCGCGTTTGGAAAAATATATGAGAATATTTAACGATGAGCGAGCACACTGACAACCAAAAAAGTGACTTGATCAAGTTAGCTGTAAACCGTCTGTCGAATTTTCGTTAAGCCTCATGAATATATTCAAAGCAGTTTCTTTAATATTCGTATAATATTATATTATATTTATCTATAGCATATTCAATATAGAAATATCAAGTCACGCGATATTGAACTTATGTGATTTATTGTCTATTCAATATTGTATGTATCTATGATAAAACTTCAATTGTTTCTCAACCGCTATCCGAGTTTTGTTGTTATGAAAATAGATGATTGAAGGACTCTTCGTTCTGATAATCTTAATTCGTAGTCAGAAAACTGTAGTCGCTATTTTTAACTTTTTATTAAAGTTATACCTAATTCTTTCGGCGCATTTGCAAAAAAAATATGAGAGTATTTTATTACAATGCGCGCGCTCACCGACAGCCAAAAATCGACATGATGAACAGTTAACAGTTCACTTCCGGTGAAATTTCCTCAGCGATTCATAACTTCATCGTTTTTTTATCAGCGGAGATAAAAAAATAAATATTTATCCATATTATGTTTACATGTATATGCAATATGTATGTAAATACACATATGTGTGTATGTGAATTTATATTACACACCTATGGTGAATGACTTGACAAATTCGTAATAAAAGTGACTTTTAATCTTAAAAATAAGTATAACTGCTTACGTGTGTGCATAAGTATACAAACACGTTTTTTGTATCAAAAAGCACTAATTTATATGGATGTAGCATAACGGGTGTGCTCTTTCTTGGGTGTTTGCTATTCATATTAATAGAAATATTCATGAAAAACAAGCTTTACTTACTAACTTGCCGCAGCTTTGCTTGCAGTGAAGCTTATCGGCTATTCTTAAAAGATAATGCATATTTAATGGACGTGAAGTAGCACAACTTTGACTTGATAATTTTAAGACTTGGTCCAGTCATAATCAAAGTTAAATAGACATAACAATGTAAATATATTGTACGAAAAAAAATTGAGACAAAGAAAAACAGCGGAATGCTGCGGATAAAATAAAACTCTTTGTCAAAATTGTCGTTGTTTCCTATCTATGAACTTCAAATTATCCATACATGGACGAGAGACAAAAATCGTCTTTAAAGAGAAAAGCCAAGTGATAAAGTAAATAAACTATAATTTATTAAAGTATATAATTTTAACACGTAGGTATTAACATACATCGATGCTAAACGGGTTCCTAATATTAATTGAAATCAACTAGACATACCCCGTACGAGAGTTTAAAATTAGCAATATCTCTAAATACCAAAAAACAAGACATAGAAACATTAGATTAAATAGACAAGATATATCGATCAATGGTAACAAGTTAACAACTGCTGTGAGCGCCGGTGAATAACCGAACATCATATGCGACGTATTCCCACACCGCAAGGCTCCATTTTACACAATAAATGCAGCCCGTTTGCATCGCTATTTTGCATAACGTCGTAACAGCGGCGATTGCCAGGAAACGCCCGTCTGTATCCGGTTATCGTTTTTGACCTCCCGTGTACGTTTAGACTATGATATTGACGGTGTAGTGTTCAATATTTTGTCGGTTTAGAGTGACTTTAAAATGTATTTGTGTATGTATTACTTACAGCTATTTGAGATATAACGGTGAAGGAAAATATCGTGGGGAATCCTGCATATCATAGCGATTTATAAAGAATTTCTATGGTATTTCTATGTAAGCAGTATGTTACGGTTCACAATCTTTCGACAGTTCACAATCTCGCGAGATAGATTGTAATGTAACGGTATTTACAATTTTACGGTGACATATACAATTATCTACATTTTAAAGTACAGCAAATGGGTAGGTTGGATCAGAATTCATCGGGTAGGTTGGTAAAAGCCCACGGGGGATTCGTTTGTAACGCTAGCTACGTAAATTTATCAAATTTACCGAAGGGTTTTATCATCTCTTCTTTTCCGCCCTTTTATAATCACGCTAAAGCACTCAAATATTTAAATGGCCCACGGCTGCAAAATTCGCTGAATTGCTTTACCATTAGATCGGCAGAATTGGAAGATTAACTTTTTAATTTGTTTGTAAATAAACATTGAATAAGAAGGTTAATATACATCACAAAAAAATGTCTACAAACAAAGGAACAAGTAAGCGAAGTGTAGGACGCCTGCCCACAAGGATAGACGACCTGGTCTGGTTGCAGGTTGTCGCTGAATGCAGGTCGCTTCCAACAAGTCGATGGGATCTTTGTGGGAGGCCTATGTTCAGTAGTGGACTTCCTATGGCTAAAGTGTTAAAGAAAACAAAAACTAAGATAATCTGCCTAGAAATTCAATAGGTCTTACAATTAAAGATGGCAAAGACTGGGCAAAGTGTTGGAACCCAAATAGGAAGGCAAACCCTGGCATTAGTCAGGATAACGCCAGGAAGAACGAATGTACGGCTAGAAATTCAAACTGTGGATTCATCGTAATATCCCGTGCATGTCAAAATAGAAGGCAACAGTATTGAAATGAGAATATTATTTTGTCTGTCTACCTTACTCTGTAAATAAAACGTGACATCTAAATTGTTGCTATACATTATGTTTCAATAGATAGTGGTGAAGAATGATCAAGTCAGCCCATTCATGCTGTAGCCATAATTACAACCTGGCCGTACCTAAGGATTAATAATTTTCATGTAATTGCTTATAACGATTTAGCCGCATACAATATTGCTTAATAACATTAAGTGGAATTATATTCGTAATTAAAACTGATTATAATCTGTTGATTAACGTATTTATTTGATGAATGAACGGATCTCTCATTATCTTCCCTGTTGATTATGTGCTATTTCCAACTCGTACTTTGGTTTTATATTATCAGTGACTGTATAATAGCTGGGGGAGGCATATGTTCAGCAGTAGACTTCCGATGGCTGAAGAGAAAGGGAGAGAGAAAGAGTAGGTAGGCAATTAAGATTTAAATAGAAATACCGAACATGCCAGCTGAACCGTATAATATCTTGAAAACATTGCCACTAATCATCATCATGAAACTTTTATTGTCTACTGCTGGACATAGGCCTCCTCCAAATAGCGCCATTTCCCCCTGTCTAATATTCCATTTCCACTAATATTGCACCTATAAAGATCCTCTTCAACATCATTCTCAACCACAACAAGTCGACTGCTGAAGATAAGTATCCTTCTAAAATTTCCACCGCGACTAATTGGAAACAGCCTGAAAGTCTTCATACATAGATTATACAAAACATCCGTTCTATTTGTAATGATTCTTGACCTTATTCTAAAATAAATAAATATAAAAATGAATATTACTTGCCCTGCAGTATGCAATCAATTCGCGCGCGGCGTGTTTGCGATGCTTGGCGCGGTGACTCCGGAATCCTTCGACACGCTGCATTCATACACCAACACGTTCCAGATGCCTTTCGTCACGCCCTGGTTCCCGGAGAAGGTGAGTCCATATTTAACTACGTATTCAAAGCACACATTCTGGTTTTTCATATCTATTTGGATAGCGGTCACCATAAACTCTTAGGACATTTGCCTGCTGTTAGCTTACAAAAAATCCTTTGGATAATTTACAATTGTAGACAACGTATTGAAATAAAACTAATTTTACGAATTTTATGGCGAATTTCGAAGCAAAAAAGATGGAAAGCTATTATTTTGAGTTTCTATAACGTACCGATAAGTGCAGAGCCTACTTTACTACGGTAGGAGTAATGTTTGGGAACATTTTCATAAGACTAAACTTGCTTTTAGTATAAATAACTTTTGTAGAAAACTGTTAATGCTAAATATAATTTAAGTATGATGAATTCTGCGGGGAATGCCATGAGAACCCATGTATGTTGTGATCATATATGTCATACCAAATTGTTTTTAATGAAATAGTGCATTAAATTTCAATTAGTTCGGATTGAATTTTAATCACAGCATCCTAATGATTTTAAAACATTATTGGTGATTTTCGTTTATTTTATTGGTGCCGCGTATACTGGAATTAAATTATGTAAGACTATGTTTTGGACGTTGTCCGGGCGGCGCGGCGGATAAAACAATAGTAAAATGCTGATTCGGCTTGCTGCAAATTATTTATAGGTATCTATAAAAGGGGCCTTCATTTTACTATTATTTTAAATTATTTATGTGCAGCTTCCCAATAATAATAACTTTACATAGTATACCTACCACATTTTGATATTTTTATTGTTACATTCATTTTATTTTTTTAAATTCTACTTTGTTATGCTTCCTACACTCAGATAGAGTATTTAATCTGAGTTTCTACATGTACATGTACATAATAATATGATTATGTTAGTTTAAAATAGCAAAATGTTACCACGTGGCATGTAGATCCTTGTGATCTGTAACTCAGGCCCTGTCTATATCAGACACCAGTCTCATATGCAATATGTATTTTAAATGTGTTTGTACCCTTTTCTGTAAGAGGCAAAAATAAAATATAGTTAATATTAAATTATTTACAAAACAATATCTACCTTTCGCAAGTGCATAGGAAACATAAATAGCATCACATATGCTTAAGTAGAGTAACCTTAATTAGTTCGTACTACCCATAGTAATTAAAATGATTTCATAATATTAAAGTAATATAAACAAAGATTAAAAGCTGCAATTTCCACAGGTAGATCTATTTCAATAGGATATTCAGTAGCCGTGGCAAATGCCGGGGGGCGGGCGTAAATTATATTTTTTATAGGCAACGGAAATTATGAATGTTCAAATTGAATTTAGTTGAGTGCTTGACTTTTTCTCGTCGCGTTCTGCAAACTGTTCAAGGTGATAAGGCCGTTAACGTCTGCATTTTATTTCATGCTATTTTATTTCACGGACAAAAGTCTTTATATTTTTCCGAATAAAATTTTTGATCTACAGTTAATTCATACATTAATAAATAAGAAGAATTGTATTAAAATACTATGTATTTTTTTCTACACTGAAAGGCATCTCTCTATATGTTAAGGTGGCTTCTATCAATGAGTACATATTTATCGATTGCAGTCATATTACAAATACCGTTTGAAATATTTTACGGATGACTTCACAATTCTAAGCAGCGTCCGCGTCTTCCTAGGGAGGAAAAATTAGAACATGGCATTTCATCTTGCAAATAATACATTTTATATTAAACTATTACTGATGCTGGAGAATAAATCGTTGGTTTATTTATAAGATTGAAGTGAAGGCAAGATGGAGTTACTAAAAACTTGTATATTGCAGTAAGTAAGCTGTAGGAAGATGGAGGCGGATAAAATGTAGTTATTCAATAAAGAGCAACATCCGGTTGAAATGTAGAGGCACACTGCATTACTTGCATCAGTGTCTGCCTCTTGTTCAACATCTAATGGAAGCCATTTATTCTTCGGCCAAACTGGAATTTACGTTCTTAAACTCGAGGCAATCCTTTAATGACGACAAATATATGTTATATTCATTTGTTTATGCGCGGATTTTAATGTAGTAATTTCGTATGTAATCGAGAACATTGATAAGCGACTAAGATATAGAAAAACAAATGACTTTCAATACACTCGAACGTTTCATTAAAAAAGCTTAAAGCAGTTTGTTTTTATATTCTTTGCGATTTTTGTAGAAAAAGTAGCGATTTTGCGAATGAAAACGAAAAGAATGGATGGCGGTTCATTATATTATAAAAATCATTATTTTCTTCTTGGAAACACTATCAATCTACAGATTATTATGATTGATATCTGGTTTTAGATTTCGTTGTGAAAAGTTATTTTTACTCTACGTTCTAACCTAATTGACTCGACAGTAATAGGACCAGTCTCTCACAGAATACTTACTTCAAGCCATAGTTTTATGGCTGATGGGTATGGGTAGATAACTCGGTTAATACACAGTAAGCAGGCAACTGATAACACTTCATAAAAACGGAATATTTTTTGTAGGCCACATACGAATAACCGAATAAGCGATTCCTTAAAATCTGAGTCACACGACTGCGGACCTATTCGACCAAGGTATACAAACCCTTATGTTCACATGTCTCCTCATTTATCAACTGACAGTATCTCACCTAGAATCAACACTAGTTAGAGTTAAGAGCTAAAGCGATCACCCTTCACGCAACCACTCACCACCATTCATAAGGGCAGAATCCGAAACGCGGCATACGTGTTAATCATGACGGGATTTCCTTATTCGTGCACTACTAGGATTGTCGCTTTACCAATGTCGAATGTCTAAGGCGTTTGCATAACGTCGAATGTTCTAACTCCTCCGTACACCATATGAAAATGCGTCATGCGACACAAATCCAATCCAATTAGAACGGGTGGGAAACCATAACCGATGTTGAAAAAGTATGTGTTAATCTAAATTTGTTCTCACAAAGCCGACTGCATTACATTTCTCGTAATTTATACGAAGGAGCCGCTGGATGTGCGACCTTCCATAATTTAACTGTTAGGCGCAACGAGTACATGTACTTTTGCTTTTAGGTTCCTGTTTCCCTGAGCGTAGGTAGAGGTAATGCTAGTGGCACCCACATTTTGCTGACCTGGTTTAGGTACAAATTAAATTAAAATAATATATGTATGGAATGGTCAAAAATCTCGACAAAGATTTATCACGGCTCGTAAAATGTTATTGATGTGAGTAAAAATATGTATGGCGGTTATATCTAGATCCATCATTAGTAGTTGGACTTCAATGTTTATAATACACATATATAAATTGGAGTTATAATTATAAAGAATATGAACTTAAATTATATGCAGTTTTATCGCCGCTTAATTGCGTTGAAATGTACCACCGACTCACAATGCGGTGTATCAATTCACGTCCGACCAAATGATAATCAACGCGCTTTTTTAGGCAACCTAAGACACTTTATTTCTTAAAAGAATTACAAATTCAGGTAAACGAGAAAGTACATTTAACAATTATATTTTACTTTTTATTTATATATTATTATATAATATGCTATTTAATTATAATGTTTCATGTACCTTTATTGACAGCTGGATCAAATTCGGCTGTCAATATTTCATGACACCTAGGAATCATAATTGCTAGGTGTATTTATACTTTCCCTTAAACACGGTTTTTATTCTCTAAAATTACAATTGTATGATTGAATGTTTCATCGGAAATTGAAATATACCTGGCAGTATCAGTGGCCTCGACGTATCTTTGATGCACTTTCTTCTCCCACTACGTTGTTACCAAGACATAATAAATATCTAAACGATGCACTATCTTGTTTACCATTGATGTACCACAAAACAAAGTATAAGAAGTAGGTAGTCTCTTCCTTAGTTTATTAGCAAAATGTTTGCTGGTTTTGTAGACGTAGAAATTGTATTTCTTCTATACATGTATAATATTTGTAATCGATCGATGTCTGTACATGGAAGATAAACGAGAAAAACTAATATAAGGTGTCTGTGTTCAGGTAATTGAACCCAAAACAATGATTTTTAGAAATTTTGTCTGTTTATCTGCGCGGTTGTGCGTGATGAACTCAGAAACGGATTAACGGATTTTGATGAAATTTGATATGTAAGTAAGTAGATTATCACCCTGGATTAACACTGAGGCTACTTTTATCCCGAAAAATTAAGCGTTCACGTGGGATGATGAAGGAAAAGTAACAGATAGTATGTAAGGGATACTCAAAGGGATGAAATGGGACTGGATTACATGCCTTGAGAATGAGATGGGACGGGTGGGATATAAACGGACGGGATGGGATGAGCAATTCCAAATAAAGTTAACATTAAATACAAAAAAACATTAAAGTTAATCACGCAGACGAAGTTTGTGGGCAGAAGCAGTCATACATAAAAAGCTTGTTGAAAGTTATGAGTAATTATCGTAAAACGTTAAATTTCCCCATTTGTATTTAAAGTAATATTTGGCGTCGGCCTTTTTAAAAATCCCTGCCACCTGAAAACAGCAAGTCGACATGTTGGAAAGACACTTAATTAAATTACTTTTTGGCAGCACTTTAGGCGTAAGAACAAATACATTATAGAAAAGAAAAATGTGATAGCAGCAATTTTAGTACATCTTTAATTGTTTTATTATATATATTTTTATCGTCTTCACGTCGTGCGTTATCCGTCTTCTGTCGTTTTCCATGCAGCTTTCTCTTATTCATCGTTCCGTACTAAAAATCTTAATAGTTCATTAACTAACTCTTTTTATCTTAAGCAATTTCATTCGTCATGGTGTGAAGGAGTCACACCCGAGCGAAGCTGGGTCGGTGCGCTAGTAAAATATAAATCATTTTAATTGCAAGACATTTGAAATATATGATTAATAAACTGTAAGCACAATATGTTGGCCAAAACGTCCATTCTGATTGTTTCCGTTTCTGCGAATTTTAAACCTGAAATGTTTAAATTGTAATATTGTGGATCAATTTTATAGTTTTTAGTTAACTGTTAACACTTTAGGAATAAATTGAACAGAATTTATAATTTTATTGCACACATCATTTCATTTACACTACAATAGAAATTGAAGTTTTGTTTACATTTAAATTCCCGATGAACGGATCATGAACTTGGAATTGTCCACATTGTATTTTCATCATAACAGAATTGTGGTACTCTATAAAATTATAGTCGTAATACGTGTTACAAAAATACAATAATTGTATGAATGAAAATAAAATAATTTTAAAGGTTTAGTAGTAAATGTTTATTGCAAATATAGTAAGAGATGGTGGAATCATGACGTTAATACGACATGAGCGGTATAATATGTCTAAAGGTTATGCCAATTAAAATACTTTATTCTTGTTCTTCAAGTGTCTTTTCAGTTTGGAAGTTTGGCCATCAGTTTCTTGTGGGCCTATTTGTCATTGAATATATTTTTCTTATTGTAGGCCTACTTATTTTTCATTGAATGTCAATGTCATTGAATATACGGCGAATAATACTGTCTGCGGTAATATCAGTCCATTCTTTAAGACTGTGAAGTAGAAAGTCTCGTCATCAAAATTTAATTTATATTGATGTTTAGATTAACCACTCTATAAAATTACCGTTATAATATATGTACGAAATAGATTTTCATTAAAAAAATATATTTGTTTTAAGTAATGCGATAATCCTCGATTTAACATACATACTTAAACTCACGACTTTTTCCTAGAAGGGGTAGACAGAGGTGCTACCAATACACCCTCGTTTCGCCTTGTGTGGTCCGTAACTCGATGTGATAGGGGACGAGCCATTCGCCATATCGGGCACAAATTTCTGACTCCAGCCTGATAATGAATAGGAAAATTTAATATCACCTTACCCGACCCGGGATTCGAATCTGAGACAGTTATTTGACAGGTCAGTCAGGTCTTGATTTTACATCTAATAAAAGAACATTCAACAAGTTACTAGTAACAAAAAATACACATTTTCTAGGTTTAATAATCGCTTTTCACCAAACAAACGTTCCGACGTTTCACTGGTTTGAACCAAGCTCCCGGAGTTAAAAAATAAAAAATATGACGAAAAAATATAACAAATATTTTACCGAAGAGTATCTGATAAACAAAATTGATATCGATTGCATTTGCAGATTTCAATCATTTTATAGCATCGCTTATATTATTTTGTTATCAATTGCATTCTGTCAAATACCAATGTACCAAAAAAAAAATACGGTACACGTTATACGGTAAATCTTTTCACGCTGGCGAAATCGCGAGCAATACTAGTATATAATTACGGGATGATGCCGGTTAGGATAAACGTAAATGTCTAAATAACAAGGGAAAATGTTTTTGTTAAACAAATACCTGATATTTGTTTCGGGTCTGGGTGTTTGTGAGACCGAAAAGTCTCTACTGATAATTTCTGATACTCACGACACAAGACTGTATCTTAGTATGGGGTTATATTACAGAAAATTTATAATGCCAGTCTAAAAAAGGACTCATCAATGACATGGCTTGTTAACAATAATTGACATACGAGTTATGTTATTTTTTGTATGAAAATTACCCTATAGCCTTACTTTATAAATGGACTATCATAAATAAAAATATTTTTTAAATTCGAACCTGTAGTTCCTGCGATGAGCGCGTTCAAACAAACAACCTCTTTAGGTATATTAGTACATAATGAAATTGTTTTCGTCTCAGGTGATCCCTCCCTCGTCAGGCCTGATCGACCATGCAGTGAGCATGCGGCCTGATTACCACAAAGCTATCGTGGACACCATCCTATACTACGGCTGGAAGGAGATCATATACATGTACGATTCTCATGACGGTAAGCGCTTTATATTTTTTTGGCATGATTATTTTTGAAAATTGTAGTTGGAAATAAATCCTAATATTAAAACAAGAGTACATTGAAATTAAGTTCATTTTATTATCTCTGGACAGAAGAAAAAAACAAAACATCCATTTTCGGAAATACAACAATAGTTCCAAAATATATTTGAAATGGAATAATAGTGGACAATATAATGGAATAATTTTGACATTAACATTATAAATTACCGAGTGTTTTAAACGCTTCTGTTTTAAAACACGCCACTTTACAATGCGGTATCTTATTTCCGCAACTTTGCTACACTTCACAGTTTCGATCACATTCTCAGTCATAATAAACAATAATTGATATTAATGTCAAATCGATTATTTTAAATATTTCAATTCAATTTTAACATCGAATATGCTAGTAGTATCAAGCCATTTAGTTGAAATATTACTTATTTTTAAATCATTTTGAATCGACATCAAATGATGTTATACTTTCTTATTGATAAAATAAGTGTATCAAAGAAGAAAATCCTCATAGGTTCTGTCAAAGGTCTTTAAAGATCTAAATCTCAAAACGAATCAAGCACTTAAGAAGATTTAAACCCATACTTAAAACGATTTGTAGCATAAACTCTTTGATACAAATTTTATATACATTTTAATATGTACTTAGACTAATATTGGGCGATCCAATAATCCACAACACGTCGATATGAGACCACATTTAAAAAGCAATATAGGATATGTCATATTTTATGTTTTATGTGCAAATACATCGGGAAATATTAACGATTCAATTTATCACGCCGGCTTTGTTTTATTTTCATTCGACGGAAATAATAATATATCTATCAACAGCAATGGCGACAAATACATTTTAAACTGATTCTTGTCAATTTATTGTTTTGTATTATTAATTAATGGATTGTTGGCTTAGTTTGTACTGCCAACAAGCTTAGTAATATGGATTACAATCCAAGATGGGGATCTGCAATATGAAATAATTGTCGAGTCAGATTCAACGAACATCCTAAACCAATTATTTAACTGTTACGTGCATATTGACTATTATATACGAGTATACGAATACTCAAAATCGATATTTAGGGACCCTTTGCTCCGATATTCTAAATTGATAGTCAAAATGGAAAATTGAGGCCGCTATTTTGAAGTTACTATTTATCGATTTTGGTTGATCTCAAAATCGATATCTTAAGGACCCTTTGCTGGGATAATCAAAATCCAGAGTCAGAATCGGAAATAGTGGCCGCCATTTGAACCTTTTATTTATCGACTCTTTGCTACGATAACCTAAGTTCAGAATCATAATTGGAAATAATAGCAGTAGAGGTAAAAAAGTATAATAGTTTAATAGTATCTCTTTAAGAATAAGATATTACATACTGATAATACAAAATGGCTCCCAACAACCTGTCGCATAATTTCCACTCATAAAACTTTTATAATTAACCCGTTTATATACAAAAAACCTTCATCCAAAATCTATCAATACAAAGTCAAGAGACGGCTTTAATTAATAAAACGGCAACAACGCCCTCAAACAATATTGAAGTGTGACTGCACGATACTAAATCGGTACAAACTAATAATGTGAGGAATAGTTTCGACATACTTCGACAAGTTCACACGTTGACATTTATATTTGACTTTGAACTGGTGTTGGAATTTATCACTTGGAGATCGCAATTAAAGTGTTCTCGAGCCAAGTCTAGACCGTGGTCACATGAATGTAGCGGCTCAATTTGTGGCCAGATGTTATTTCTTCATCGAGGGCGGATTCACGAGTTCATTGAGTGCGAGATTCTATTATTAGCCTGAGAACGGTTTCCACCAAGTTAAAGTTATTTTCCGATAATTCCACAGTCTACGCAGGGAGATTAGGTATTTACGGAACGGATTAAAAAAATAATTTTGCTAAGAAATTATTATTTTGCTAAGAATTAACCTCTTTTCCTTAGTTTACCGCTTTCTTCCGAAAATCCGATCCTTATTAGTAACAATATCGAATGGTGTAAAAATGTGTTTCTTTTTTTCAAAACGATCGAGTTAGTATTATTAGTAATATTGATTTTTCAAAAACAAAGTTAACAGTTTTAGTTTTAAGATAAATCGGGCTCGTGACTCCTTTGACGGTTTTTCGCTATTCGGAGTTTCGGATTTGACCATCTACGCCCACTTAAAAAAACACTCTGTATGTGTATAAAAAAGATTCAACCTCATTTATTCATAAATACACGTCAGCACTAATGCACATGATTAATTCCCACTCCTTGTTATAGCCGTACTTCCTAAAAAGTAATTACGTTCAGGGATTCACACAAACGTTGCAAATTACGCCTAAGCATGGTGTAACCCGCCTTGAGATTACAGGTAACCGAGAGCGCAGCGATATCCTTGTTGTTTTTTCGGATTAACTTTTTAATATCAGTGAATATTAAGATAAAGGACAGCAACGGGGTGAGCCGCGAGCTCCCGCCAAGTTGGGGATTAGTATTCTCTTTATCGTTTTGCTTTACAACAGAAAATGGCGGTTTTATAAATCGTAAATTGTACAGCTCGCCAGGGATTACAACAGAGCTGACTCCTCCGATAATAAAATGTCGACACGGTAGAGATTGCGGTGGAAACGGTCGGTGCCGCTAATAGTCACTGCACTCGTTTAATGAATGCCTATCACAGATGAAATACCGGCAAGCTTTCTTTTTAATTACGCCGAATAGACCTTCGATAGAAATACGTCAACGATTTACCGGTGCGGCGGTCACATGTTCGACATTTGTTACTGACATACGCTTCCATCATATTTATTATTGTATGAATTCAGCGGATAATTTTGTATATTTTTGATCAAGACTAGATCTCGATGATTAGCATTTAGTTTAGTCATTTATGACCCGCATTATGCCTGACATTCAGTTTTCCAAGAAATGATGCAATTGTATGCAAGATGCGTTATGGATACAAATTTAAGAAACATGTATTGTCCATCACGACAATCAAACAAGGATATCTCAGATCAGAGACTTTTCAAATTGCAAATCAGTAATATGGGGCATATCTATTATTACATTTAAATTAATGAATTCAGTTTCTCAATATCAAAAATGACAAAAACAACAATTGAAATTAAAAAAAATCTAATACATGCGCGTAGAAAGTATGATGTAAGTAAAACCTTACCGTATCTCATTTAATCAATCAGTTTTAGCAAAATCTTCTCCCCGATACAAAAACGCTAAAACGATTTCCTTAACCGGGAAAACAATTCTGCCAATTTATTATATTTGTGAGTTTTTAGGTGATTTTTTTCCGCCTGAGCTTATGGCCGATTTTTTGTCGGCGCTGCAATTAATTCCCATACAGGCCGAGTTACACTCTGTGTCTACTGCATGCCGCAGGCTTCTTTTTCCACGAAATTTTAATTGGTCGTTGTTCGCTTCGACGACATAATATTGAACACACAAAATACGTGATAGGAAAAATCTGGCATGTTCTATGAATATTTGCTATTAACTTTCAACACGACTGAAACTTGACGACAGGATTACTTTGAATTGTAATAGCGATTTGCCGACTAATGGATAAATCACCCCGTGGAAAATATGATACTGCAAAACGAAACTATTTAATTCGTTAGACTATAATTGCTTTTCTTAGAATATTTCAGCGTATTAGACATTACCCTATAAATATTAATTGAAATATAAGCGTAGAGTTCGTAGTACCGAAGCTTTAGCCGAATTTGATCCTCATTATTGGCCACTTTTGGATAAACTGATCTTTTAGCAAAAAACTCTGTTGACCTCTTTGAATCTATTATCTGCTTATTTTGTCTGCACATATCCCACACTAATATCGCGCTTTCCTATCACTTCTCAACTATGTCGCAGAATAATAAGGATTATAATTATACGACCGCTCCACCTATTTTTTTCAAGCCCGCCAGCCTAACACTGTTTGTAAGTTTCCCATATTATCTTTGAAATTCTTGCAAGAAACTACAAGCAGCATTCTTGCAAAAAGCTCACAAGCAGGATTTTCGAGATGATTTCATCCTAATCAAAGTAAACGATAATGAATATACCGAAACACGCTTAGTGGCTTCACAATGGAAAAAAAGCTGTTAGACTGGCAATTGCATTTCATATTACCTTTACAGAATCCATAAACTACTCAGTATCTCCATACTGGGTTCTTTCTAAGCGGCTCATAAATATTATTCATAAACCACGACTCCCACCTTAGCACGAGCGCAGTGGAGTTATGAAACTGTCCTGGTTTTACAAGTAGCTGGCTTACAACTAAACACGATCGCTCCGTAATATATTACAGTGCAATCAATTTTCGGTTAGGTATCTTGAAAAATTCTCTGGAAAAATATCCATTTTTATGGATGGGGAGAGCGCGATTTATGATTATTAACCTTACCGCTGGGGGCAGGACATGAGAGCTACTGTTTTACAAGTTTGGCAGCGCAAATCTTCGCGAGTAGACAATGGATTTGACTGGTTCTGCCTTCATGAATCTAGATTGAATGGGTATTTTTTTAAGTATTAAAACTACTATAGGTTTTAGTGATTTTAATACATATTGGTGTGATTTAATACTAAACTGTTTGGTTCATTCTTTACCATTGAAAATTAATTGTTAGATCTAAGTAGTAGGGGTAGTGCGGTTTTCTAAACATATACATATAACATTTCTTTGATACACATCCTTTCCTCTTAAAACTTTATTTCAATGCAACTTTAACCAATAGTTGATAGATATACACGTAACGTCAAAAGCGTATTCCGAAAATTCGAACATACGACTACTGCCTCGGCAATCTGGGCGGCTCCAGCCAAGCGTTCGCTAGAATTACTAGAAAAATCCCTAATACAAAAATACATCAAGCTACAGTGCAATTTGTTTCTCTATTTATCCTTTCCCCGTTCCGAACTACATACAAAAACAAGTACGTCATCAAAAAATCCACACCGTGACCATTTCAAACTCGAATTCACATTCGAACGCTTACGCAGAACATTCGAAAATAAATATTCGTCACGGCATTTTACGTTCTCGTTTCGTACACATGGTGAATTTCATTCGATTATCGTATCGCGTTACCGAACCGACCGTAAACTTTTACGTCCTACCGGGATTGCTAGAACACCTCCGCACTAAAAGTGCACCTAATGATATTAAACTCCCTCTTATTGCAACGTTTTACTTTTCTCGTTAGGGGTAAATCGGAATTAAAAAGAAACTGTCTCTTAGTGTTCTGTTTAGACAAATTGGAATTTCAGATTGAGAAACAAATAGTTCGGTGGGCAGGTGGTACAACCGTCTTAATCTAAATTCGTACATTTTTAGACAGGCCTTAGCCTAATTGAATCCATTATTCTGGTTAAATGTATTTCAGTTCATTTTGTACTTTTTATTTCTTATTCTTATGAAGTGTAGATGAAACATGATTTTCTTTACAGAATTAATAATATGACTGATCACTTTACCAAATACTTGTCAGAAGTCAAACTTTTCGTGAAATTCCTGTGGTAGCCAGGGTTTTTCATTACCAATTTATGGACTGGATGAAACTTGACGTTGCATATTATGTTAATATGAATTTAAAAACCTTTCAATCAATCAGATATACATAAATCATAGCTTTTGTCTCTGCAAAATTAGTTCAAGTATTTATGTTCAAAATTACCATTCTGTAGAGAACAATTGGGAATTGATTGGAGCGGTGCTAGCTGTCAAGCTATATAGCCATTTGTGTCAACAAATGGCTATATATTGTACTACCCCAGAACTAGATCAGCGCTGTATGACCCGTTCCACTATCGTCCTCGATTTATGAACTGGGCTGGGACGATTCGGTACTGTCTTTTAAAAATATAAGACATGTATACCCCTACTTCAACCGAAAACTTAGCCAAGTGGTAGTTTTAGTAACGTCAAATAGTATTCAACTGAATATTAATAGAACTTATGTAAGGCGAAATTAACAATATTTTTTGAACACATAACTTTTGAATGTTGAAATAAATATATTCAAAGATTATGATCCTTGGCTTGCCTAAAATTAATTAGGGCGACACTGTGTGATATCAAATAATAATCAATGTTTATAAATAAGTTAAAAACAGAGATTTAAATTTACCGAATAAATTATGTACAAAATGTGAATCTTAACGATTCCAAGATTGCCTTTTCGAATTACAGATTAAATTAATAATGAATTCGGCTTTCTTAAAGACTACTTAAAGTTTTTGCGGATTATGGCTTTAGTAACAAAATTATAGTAGGTAATAAGTTAAGCACAACTTAAAAACTGTAAGGCCACAATTTAAATTAAAAAGCTAATTAATTACAATAAACCATCATACGTATAGTCCCAATCACATGAATATACTTGTAGTATCTAAGTACGTCACGAGTCCAGGAAATCGAGGGCTCTTTTGGCCTTACCACACCCAGACAAGAAACAATATGGATGACAAGACCACAAATAATTTTTCTTAGTACGAGCATCGAACCTGTAGGTTCTTGTTTTGCAGCCGGCGCTGCGTTCTAACCAACTTCTACAAATTATATAATTAGTCTGTAATTTAATAATAAAATACCCAAACGAAAAAAACTTTAGCTGAAGAAATTCATCCAGAAAATATATTATAAACATTTAAGTCCAATTCATATATTAATTTGTTGCGGAAACGAATTAAAAAATAGAGCGTAATTCCTGTCATTAAGTCGGTCTAGAATTTCCACAGATTGCGAGTACTTAACGTTACTATCGGGAATAAATCGTGTGGTACTTGCCGGGTACGATTTCCTTACATCGCATTAAACCACATTGTACGGCATGTAGTTGCTTTTAAATGCACTGTTCAAACATTGCGCTTACTGTATGTTAAGACTACATAATTTACTATACGTTATGATCACTTTTTTAACAGTATTTGTAATAATAATAAAGCGTTTGTTGTCATTTTTGCAACATGCTCATTTTTTATTGAATCGAAATAAAAATAACCCTTTATACTTTGTAGGGTTTTTCAATAAGCACAGGTAGATTTTAGCGGCCTGTGGCGGCCAATATTTACCTGCATACTATTTAAAACAACAAAAATATTTATAAAATTGCTATATTAATCCATGATAATTTAAACTTTTGTATTTACTTAAATTAAAAATTTTCATTTTTTTGTTTACATTTTTTTTTTGGTATGCCATATTAAATAACAATAACAAATATTGCTAAATACAGCAATATCATGTTATAAACCCGTTACGTATAATGTTTTGAAACCGATACCGAACTTTTTCAAATCACCCCCCGGACCACTGAAGGGGAGGGGGTGGCAACCCACGATTTTTTTCCCTTGTCGCATGATTTTTGTACGGCGTTGTGGAATAATGGATTAGAAGAGGTATTGAAATTGTATGGAACCGATGCCGTACAAAATCAAATGACCAGATTTACCGAGAAATTGCCGGAAGATCAAAAAATTTTCCGACTTTGTGGCGCACTATTTTTGTACGGCACTACATGTTTTATTTTTATTTTTCATGGATCTATCGATGGTAAGAATGCCGTACAAAAATATATGACCAAACTGTGCTCCCTCTACCTGTGCTTTTGAATTGTCATCTGCACTTAGTTGGACAGCTTACAAGTGACGGCATAGTGCTGAATGTTATTATTTGCCCCTGTATCTTTCTAAACAGATCTCCTGTAGATTCAAATAACCCATCAATGGACCTTTCAAATAAGAAAGAATATTGTAAATACCTCGCATACAATTTGTTTTTATTTTCCTTTAAACATCTACCCGCCCTTATTGAAAATCCTTATACATAATAATAAATCAATTCTACAAAAATAGGTTATTACCTTTAATACCCACTTTGTTTTATTTAACAAACAATACACAATACAAAATAAAATACTATTGAAGCGTTGCAATCTTTAGGCTTTTCCAATTGTATACGATCGTATCCAAAACACATCACAGTGAGAAGGAAGAATGATTTATATATACTTATTTGTAAATTATTACAATGGCGACAAAAACAAGTCGTTTACTTTAAAAACTACCTATACATAAAACAATATAAATACACACATGAATGAATATATTGTGATTTGCCGCTACCAGTCGATGGAAAACACGTAAAACATGAAAGGGATGTAATAAAAAGGCTGTTTTCGTTCTGAAAATTCTTCAGACACTATGAAATCATTTTTACCGCACAGCAGCGGCTTTGGAATACCTTTCATGTTCACATATTTATTTAGAGGAGGCTATCGACAGGCTAAGCTTGCTACAGTAATGTCTCTATGTGCATTCTTCGTAAAACAAATATGTTACATAGTTATTAATCTGTATATTTTCAAACATCATCACATTAAAAGTTGAGAGTCATTGGTTCGAACCCATAGTCACTGCTAAATAACACCCACATTAATGTTAAAATATATCCAGAATATATATTTATATTTCATGGGAATCCCCACCCTCACCCCTACCTGAAGTAAAGGGGCCTCCGAGGTCGTTGAGTGCATTTCAAGTGGTACGCCCTGATCGAAATTGACCTCGAAAGTAGCGAAAGTAGGCATCGTCTGTCCCGGGCGCTCACAAGCTAATGGACGTCCGAACAAAGCCACAGGGGCCCTATTTGCGCGGTGAGGGCGCAGACGCCGCGCGCCTTGGTGGACGCCCGGCGTCCCCGCAACACCTTTTCCAACACTTAGGGAAATGGAGTCATAATTAGCTTTGGTCTGAAGTGAGCCCATCATCAACTCATTTGGTACCAATATCGTGTACCCGTTGTCTATAAGGATAGTCAGGGTGGCAACGGATCGTAAAAATATAAGACAAATTATTCTGCGTGTATTTCAATATGTAAAGAAAAACACAAAATGAAGTAAATATAAAACTTATCTGACATAAGGCGTTTAAGCAATGTCGTGAAGATCAATCAAAATAAGAATAGCTTTAGATACTGGCGGAAATGTGAAGAATTTTCTTTGCCAACATTCGCAAGATAGAAAATCTTTTAACTTTTGGGTATAAACGTTGTTTGTTTTGCGTGACATTTTTCTGTGTCTACGTACATGCTTCTGTTTGTCATATTCTTATTCACTGTTTTTTGAGCTTGACTTAGTGTTTATCGTTCACATATTTTCACTTCGTAATTGATAGTTTTAAATATATTTCATCTCAATCAACTTTAACTGTATTGAATTATGTCAATATCACTAATAGGGAAAAGTTAAAGTCCTACACCTTGTTTATAATATATTTCATGGCTGGGACATCATATACCTATTCCTTCCTCAATTAACAACTTTTTTTTTTTTCAAGTATTTTTTATACCGTATATATCCAGACAACGACCGAAAACGGAACCTGGTGGTAGTTTTAGTAATTACAGATACAATAATCTAAAAAAATCGCAAAAAAGCGACAGTTTCTTTTGTGCATTTTTTAATATCATTGTGTTTGAGTGGTAAATACCTAGTTCTTGCTAAAATTATAATTTAACTCTTGCGTACCATTGTAATTCTCTGTAAAAATAAAAAGTATATATTATTTTATTAGGTATATATTATCATAAATTTAGAAAATATACAGTCTTTACCAAATATGACGATAAATAAAATTGTCGCTCTTTTGCGAACTTTTAAGTTGCATTGTGTCTGAAGTCCACATTATCCATGTACACGGCTTCGTTTCGCTCGCAGTCACAATATACCCTGTATATATATTTTTTATTTTCAAAGCCCCGTCAATATTATATCTTCAATAGTTGTATTTTAGAATTGATAGAGCCACATTAACGTTACCTTGGATTACTGAAAGTGTTGACCGTGGTGACACTATTGTCTCACAGACAATTGATCTTAAGCGCCACTTTGGGTGTTGTATTTCACTCATTGATTAAGATTTCAGAAAGCTTAGTACTCTTGAATTCCTTATGTACTTATCCTTCATTTTCCTTTCTTATAAAAAATACCTGGTAACCCGCCATCCAAGTATTTAAAATGATCGTGAGCGGTTTAAATCCTTCATTAACAGGAAAGCTAATCGCTAGCTTAACGCATCTATACAACAAAAAATCTGCCAGTCACCGTTCCGATACGTCACGTTCAAAACTAATAACGCCAATTAAACTTTTCATTCGAAAAAGTGTGCTGGCTGTATTTCGTAGAATAATATTCAATTATAAATCCCGTTCGGAGCTGTCAATAATGGACAACAGAGAAAAAACTATTTCACGCATTGACTTGTACTGAAAATACAGAAAAGATCGGGAAATCCGTTGTTTAAAAACACACAATGGCTTTTCAGGTGTATTTTTGAATGCGTATTTTACTTTGCGTTTCACATTCCCATTTTCGTAAATATCCTTTCACGGCAAAGTGATTACAATGCACCCAACAGTAAGTACCAAAATAATCTGTAAAATTATGCTGCCCTGGAGAGAGATAAATATACTGCAGCATAATCCCTAATATTTAAAAAGCCCCGTGCATTATTTTGAAATACATACACACAATGCACGTACACAAACCGTTTGCGAGAGTATAGTAATAGAGTCTGGTGCATCGCTGCGGTTGAACACCGCTATTTAGACGGAGAACCACATTTGGAAGCAAAATTCACGGGATCTTTCAAGCTTTTGGGTTAGACAACGCTACAAGTATTTGGCGCTTGCCGAATGCTTAACGATTTGTCTCTTATTTTTGAGAATATTGAGCTATTATGCTGTTTATACTTCTGTACTTTGTATAGTTTTTTATATTGCATTGTTCTTTATCTTCGGCTAGAAGGCATTGGAAAGCACCATCGTGGTTGTAAGGAAAATGTAGCTTATTAGTGTTAGTGCCTTAGAAATCACCTGATCATGAATCAAATAAACCACCATCTCTTTACTTTATCAACATCCTACATAAAAAAGCCAATTGTATGGCGTACACATTGTCAAAGTTATTTGATGCAACTGTACACAAATAAGACCTTTTAATACACTACACAACATTTAAAAAACTTCTTTTCCAGTCAAAAAGTAAAGCAACTGTTCAACCGCTTAAGCGTCAATTCAAACACAATATTTTTAAAGACAGAGTATTTTCACTTTTAAGCTTAATATTTACTTTACTTATCCCTTATTTCGTTATACCTCTGTCCCTTGTCCCGACGGTGGCTCGGCGGCTCGGCCAGCTTAATCTCCCCATTTTATTTGACATTTGCCAGTATTACGCGAAAGTGTGTGACGTCACTTAATGGGAAGCCGTATATCAGCTAAACTCGGCTGGTTAATTCAGGAAGTAGTGCCGCTACAGTAGATTTTATATTGGTGCGTATTTTCTTGTTTATTAGTATTTGCACCTTAATAAGCTGTCGTCGTAACTAGGATAGGTGATAATTAGTATAGTCACGACTCATGGGAAAGGCTGTATGTCTTTGTATATCTGACAACACATGATCTGGCATATTTAGAACAGAAGGCGTTAAATAGCCACGACTTATCGTAATCTAAATTGTGATTAAGATGCTTTATCCATACGGCGCTTTGTTGTAATTTCGTTGTGTCAGTGAAATAGTAAATATTTTTATACCGACACGGCTTTTTCCAATAGTCGCCTCAATTGTTTACTGCGTTAAATTATTATCTTAAAACCACTTCTGAGCACAAACAATGCACATTAAAAGATAAACGTCGACCAGAAGCCAAATCATTTGTAGTATTAACTTCGCCACTATAATTTAAATTAACAGGCTGGCATTATTGTATCAGTTTCACTGAAGTCCGATTTTCACACTATATAGTATATAAAAGTATATCTTTTGTTTTTATTTTATATGTGTTCAATTTATAAGATACGGGCATGTACGCGTCACACATCAGTGGCAAATATATGGCACAGTATGCATTCCAAAAGCACTTTAGAGCATCGAAGGCTTGCAACCTATGCGCCTTATGGAAAACCAATTTACAAACTGCGCCCCGCTCATACGGGCAGATATTCCACAACTTTACCGAAGGCAGTGGAAACGATAACTACCAAACATATTTGCGGTAAATTAGTCATAGAGGACACGCGTAAGATATTAATTTCCATTTTAGATTTTAATGGGACAAAAAGTCACAATTTCTTATTGATCAAACCCATAAAAATCGGTATAATAAAATATCTTGATCGGTATAATAAAATAATTGACAGCCTCCGTGGCGCAGTTGGTTAGACGCCGCCTGTGAAACGAGAGGCCGCAGGTTCGATCCCCGCAACGAGCCAAATGTTTGTGAGAACCACAAGTATTTGTTTCTGGTCTGGGTGCTTGTGAGACCGAAAAGTTTCTCGTAGTTCCTGATACCCACGACACAAGACTCGATCTTAGTGTGGGGTCAGGACTATGTATGTGACTGTTGGGTGTATTTATTTATTTATTTATTTATTATCTGACTTCCATACAAAAAATAAACATCTACAAAATCTATATAATGAACTACACTTCTGCAAGGAAATCACATTAGACTGTCTTACCTTTTTTTTTTTTGTTGTCGCGGGGAAACCGGGTTACCGCTACCGCCCCACCTCGGGGAAAGTTGGGCGATTATGTTGGGTTCACCAGTCGACGGCATACCAACCAAAACCCCGCGTTGCCCTCTTCAGCACAATTGAAACGGCCCCGGGAACCCGAAGCAAGAGCGCCCCAGCTTCTACCGGAACCGTTCCTGCACACTGCCGCTTAATTTGCAGCTCGAACACAATGACGCCCTAGGCGTCCACAGCAGCAAGCAGCTGCTTCCACTTCTGCTGCCGAACATCTCAGGGGTCGCATTTTGTCATATGGGCACTCCAGTCCCCAACTGCGCGCCCGCAGACTGTCTTACCTGAGAGAAAATAATGTAAAGGCAGGCGCCCATATTATTGGGCCACTTGTGTTAATTTTGCGAATTCAAACGAAAAACTTTGCCAGCTCAATCGGCAAAAGAACACAATGTTACATCTTGACCGATTCACTAAATATATTCACTAGTAAAAACAATGTATTTGGAAGCAAATACTATGCCAATGCAAAAAGAGTTTCCACAGGCACGAGATTTCTCACCCGACGATACAAATTAGCTGGCCTGGTCGAAAACTAATTATCACTGGCTGACTACGAAACGCAGCACTCTTTCGAAGCTATGTTCATTCCATAATATATTTGATATTCAAACAAGTGACTTTATACCAAGGAAGGCAGCAATTAAAGTTAATAATTCATGCATGTGATTACACGGTAAGTACACGACCCCATCATTTCGAGGAGCGTAAAAATATTGTGTGGAACCGCACACTCCTCGGTAGTAATATCAAAATGTGAATTTATTGCTAATAACATATAAATTGATATTTACGCAGTGTCATAAATTGCGCGCGGAAGATCCTTCTGAGTGTTTCGAAGGTTTTGCCTCGAACGTTGAAAATAAATAAGGGACGCGATGTAGGTGTTAATTGCTTCTGATTCTACGTTTCACTGGAAACTAGGAATAAGTGAACAAGTTATTCAGTCGTATTTGTCGCAAAAGTCAGCGCTGTTTCCATTTAAGCTTCATCGGACCGATTTTGCTATTGTGCACGTTAGATATTAATTACGGTTGTAGATCAAATTGAAAACAAATCTATGTCACAAGTTGATATGAATCTGGAAGTTCTTTACGCCAATTTTGAAGATATAACGTGATCATTTAGAATTCGTATTAAAGACTACAAAATGTACTCCTAAAAGAAACGCCAGGGAGCCAGCCGTTTGTAAAATTATAAGGAAATTACTCTCCAACGTGGGTTAAAAGTCACGTTCCTCCAGCCGCATCTACTCGTACGTGTGGGCAGACAGAAGAAGACTAACACTTATACTAGTACTAGTTCAGATACAGATAAATCTTTCTGTAACGTAAACACACCTATAAATTATCCAACAAAATCGACACCAATTACCGCCTTATTCTTAAAATCATAATTTCCGAGAGCTGTGTTGTAAATAAATCGTTAAGGATATCGTCGACTCATCAAAGTTCAAAATGTATAATCAAATTACGCAACGATTATCGATTGAGAAGTCGCCAGTGTCGACACTGTCACAGTGATTCAGTGGGATTTGTAATTAATTTTCCGAATCATGGGGTTTGATAGAAATTTATTTGCTTTCAGTTGTTAAGGTTTCAAGAGTTTTCGCTCGGGGCTCCCAAGGCTCCCTCAAATTGAAGGGTTTTTGAAGAACTTATATCAATTTTAATTTGTAACAATAATGAATATTAATAGCGTTTCATGGACGAATAATTTAGTTACTACACTTAAGAGCAATAATCGAATTGAGTTTTGTAACATAAAAAATATACCTTTAAATAATCCATATATAGTTCATATCGATTTGTCTGTGTCTATATCTCTATCAGCCCAAATTCGCCCCACTGCAGGGCACGGGCTTCCTCTACAATCAACAGTTCGATTGATAAGGGTTAGGCTATATAGTCAATTGTGTAATTATATGTTTAGTAACGACTGGGGCCGAAAAGCAAGGGCTGTAGATAGCGGATTGCAACTCAATAACTATACCTGCAACTAAATGTAATTTCTTATTAGTTTATTACTAATTAATATAATTGCTTTATCGTCTATCGATACGTTTCCAAGTACTTGAACGTTATCTCTGCCAACACACATTATACCATTGTGTTGGAATGTTCTGGAATGTTTTGGAAGGGCGTAAAAACTAAAAAGCCAATGCTTCACAAGAGATGGACAAGGCAAACTTCATTTAGCCGACATCTGCCGTTTTAAGTCTATGTTTAGCTATTATTTACTTTAGCAATAATGTAAGTAAATAATATGCTACGGAAACCGCAGGGAGCATCGCCATTAAAAATGCAAATACACAGCAATGTATGCTTCAACGAAGGATGTTAATTTTATTGCTTGAAAACAATAAAAATGTAACGAATATACACCCGAGGGACTCATAGAAAGTCTATAATGCATAGAAAATAAGCAAAAGCAACATTTCCCTGCACTTGGATGCGGTGGTGTAATAAAAGACTTAAAGGCTTAGGGCCTATTTCATTTCTGTAACATCATAGATACATACATAAACTCACGCCTTTATCCCAGAAGGGGTAGGCAGCGGCGCCACCAGGACACCCAATTTTCGCCTTTTATTGTAACATACATGTAACATCATAATTGGATTAAATTATGCGACAAAGTCATAGAAAAGAAATAAGTAATAAAGTATAGAAGGTAGCAGTTTGTAGGATATACCAAGTTGGTAATCGAGGGTGAAAACCTGGTGTAATATATAGATATGTATATATACATGTACGTATAGTCAAAACTCATAAACATTTTGCAAGATAATTGAATTTCACACAACCACATCAGCCACAAATTTATTATGTGTTACATCGTTAAATACCATTCAAAATCAATTTGTCTATAGCGTACATATTTACTGTATGTATAAGGGATTAGTATGTTCAAAGAGGGGAGGAAATAAAATGGCCGGCCGAAGCCTTCGCTCTGCGAATCCTCTGATCCCGGCAGAAAGCTTTGTTCCAGTTACACTACCAAAAGGTCGAATTCCGAACATTACGGTTCTTGACATGAATACAGCTATTGACATATTTTAACTTATTTGCATTCGTTGTTGCATTTTAGAGTTTAAGTTGTAATAATCGTGCATCAGTTGTGAACCCTTTGGCAGACCAGGCAAACTTTTCTTATATTGTTTCTAATGAATTGACGTCATTGACGAATGTAATAAAAATCTCTAAAATCTGCTGTTAAATATATTGGTCGATTTGTTGTTATTAAACAAAATGTTTTTTATTTAAGAACATAGTCTTCTTCTGAGGTTTTCTAGATTTTAGTCCATAACACCGATTTAAAGCAGGTCGTGGAGCGTACATACATACATAAACTCACGCCTTTATCCCAGAAGGTGTAGGCAGAGTCGCCACCATGACACCCACATTTCGCCTTGTATGATCCGTCCCATGATGTGATAGAGGGCGAGCCTATCGCCATATCGGACACAAATTTCTGACTTCGGCTTGATATTGAATAGAAAAACTCAATATCACTTTGCCCAACCTGGGATTCGAACCCGAGACTTCAGCTTTGTAGTAGTACCGTTGTAGAAATACGCCACCGAGGCAGTTGTGGAACGTGATAATATATCATATTTGCAATTTCTGGTCAGACTGGTCTAAGTATTTCTTCAAATTACTCTGACTCGGTAATTTGACCTGCTACCACCTAGCCATTCCGCCGTTTGAATCATAACACCTAAATTAATAAAACATTTCACAACAGCATTTCCTTAAAAGCGTAAAACCCAACACGATCAGGAATAAAAAGTTTTTCATTACGTGGCAACTTTGACATTTTATTCAAATGAGTTTCGACTACACTAATGAGGTAATTTAGCAGAATTTACTTGGGGATTATCGCGGTCTGGCAACTCTTCTCAACTTGGCACTTTCACAACAACATTGAGACTAAATCCAACTGCGAAGCTTAGAAGCCTTATTGTTACAGCTGTGCTATTTATACACAAACAATTTACACTTTTTTATTCTGTTGGCTTCAATCGGTTTTCCAACTCGGGCGGATATGACAAGCACGTACGGTTGAAAAAAATATTTGCTGACCAGTTGGAGGGCACCCAGACATCGACAGAGGCAACGCTTCGCTGTGTTGATTGGATAGATAACGCCTGGATATGTTGTGGGGATAGAAGAGACTATCAGCGCCACGTAGTCAATGCAAATCATGTTTTAACCGACTTAAAAAACATGAGGTTCTCCAGGTTTGGCACGTTTTATTATTATTTTTAGATGCAGTGTGTTGTGCTGAGACTACTTGAGAAAGACCGGATAATGAATATTCTCTCTCTATTCTCACTCTTATTTACCGATATAAGCCGACTATTTTGGCAATACGTAATTATTTTGGGTCCTATTAATAAACGGATTCCTATCAAACTGGTTATAAATGTGTTCATACACAAATTGATCGTGTACATGTAAAGATTTAGTTTGTAGAAGATAAAAATGCTTGAATCCCATTACTACCTATATAGTCCGACTAAATCAAATATTTACGCATTTTGCTAATCATGTCAAAACCAAATGTTCTTTATTCAAATAAGTTCGTTATGCTAATCATGTCAAATCAAAATATACTATATTCAAATAGTATTTTACAAGATCTTTTGAATCGTTAATTAACTACCCTACCACCACTTCGGATCGTGTTGTAGCTGTGAAGAAGAAACGGCGCAAGAAACTCCCTCTGCAACACGAACTGTCTTCTTTTTTCCTTGCAAAATTACCACATTTTGCTGCAATGAGCGTCAAAATAATTAATATGCGAATGTTTCCGCTTTGTGGGCCATGGCTGTTTTTATTTCAAAGTAATTAAAATCCCGAGTTTATTAATACGTGTTAGTAATGCGTCACCATGTAGTTAATTGAACTTATAACATTGAACTAAAAATTGTTGGTGTGAGTTTTCATCCGTTTTATTGTATTGGTGGAAAAATTTAGGAATTTTGGAATAAGTAGAATGTTGCCATAATCTACCACATTCAAAAATCATAAAGTACTTATTGAAATTGTCATGCTAATATTCTAATGGCACTATGTATGGGAACAGAATAACCCTGGCTTCGTATCGAACGTCGCGAAAACAATTTTATATAAGATATTTTACGGTTTGCAAAACTCGTGACGATCTTGGGCCAAGAATTTATGCTTCATACGGCGATAGGCTAACTTTTGCTTACCCCTTCGAGAATATTGTGACTTTAGCATTAATATCGTCACAAATAAAATAAAATATTCCTTGCATAATAATATTATTTACGATAATGTATACCAACTAATACCCCAGAAACTTGCTATGTAAGTAGGCATTCATTATAACTCTCGCTTCAGCATATTTTAAATGTAAATAATGTAATATACTCAATATTTTTATTTAAATATGTAAATAGCAGGTCACAGCGTATTCCCCAAAGAATCGTGTGTAAACTAACACCATTTATCTTGTTTATTTCTACTGATGACCTTCACACAACAACTTTGAGGTTAAAGATAAACAAGCTTTATGCTGGTCCTTTGAAATAATTTGTATAACTAATAACTACTTGCGAATTAAAGGACGTATGGATACTGAATATCTTTATTTTTATTGATCTGTGTTCATGAGCTCGAATCCTAGTATCGTTGACTGGACTCTGAAGGTATATTTTGCTGTCAACTGATACCTTGTGATTGGTTTTAAATTAAATTTGGGCTTTAATACAGACAGCTCTATCATACAAAAACATCACCCCATTATGCCATCCTAGATATACTCCAGTTGTACTTACACTGCTGGTATAAGTTAAGATATTTTAAATAATACAAATAAAATATACACAAGTTGTTCTTGTCGGCCAAGGGAATGTTTTACGTATTGTCATTGATAAGATACGCTCTAATTGTTCTATACTGCTACTAGAATTTCGAAATTTACATTGTACTAACTTATAACTCCGTATTATCCCATGTATTAAGAAAACAAAGTGGAAAAATGGCGCAGACGCTAACTCGAACAAAAACGCACGTCACAGTAGACCGCTGATGAGTCTGAACAAATATTTTCATAGTTTCACCCTACAATAAGGCTCCGGAACATTTTTCATCTATTTGTCTGTTCTCCACATTTGTCCCAACGTGGCCAATGAAAGCGCTTTGAACAAGTCTCCCCTCTTTTTACCGTCTATAAAGCGCACCTGACCAGTCACGCCAAAATACTGTCTGAAGTCATACCCTTTGAATTCTGAAACAAAAACTTCGTTTTCTAGTTTCTACATATTATGTATATCTCATACTTTACGGCGCTTTCTGTGCGTACGGTGGTGAGCGTACAGTATTGTGCTGTTGTGTTTTTCATTTTTAAATGGAACTCAATCGTAAATAATACACAATGAAAGATTACGTACATGAGATACACGTTGTATTCTGCTTATTTATCTAGTTAAAGTACAAGGGCTATGAAGTTTCTACGGCTATTCTTAAGTTACGGAGATTGGTCTGGCTGTAATTTTGGTGAAGAAAATTAGTTTCTCTATGTTAAATAATTACCAAATCTAACAGGTTAACCGTATTGTAATAATTAAAAATAGCATAACCGTGACCCTTGCTATGAGATATGGGTAGGTAAAAGTAATAAAATATATGGAATGCATTTTGTCTTAAACCTTTATTTTGGAATACGACGGGAACGCGCTTGGGACAGTCATCGCAAGACTATTGAGGATTCTTATAAAAGAGTATTAATCAGAAATTACATGCAGTCCACGTTGCTAGTGGAAAGTTGCAAATCAGCCGCCCGAAATACCGTTTGGATTTCCAATCAACAAGTGACCTGTACCGTCCCACTGACCCTAATTTGGAAAAGTTATTTTCTGGTGAATTAAGAAGACGGAAGACATAGAGATGTTTTGCACTGAAGTAAAACACATTAAAATTAAGACATCAGCAATTAATGTGACACCGTTATTGAAAACAAAATTTACATCAGACGAAACAATTTATATTGAAACTCGACGATATATTGGATTTTGATTAATCATATTTTAAGAAATTATAATTACACAAAGCTTCGAATTTGATAATTTAATTGATACAAGTGACCCGGGGCACATCGTGTGTATAGTAAAGTGCTGATCATTTTGGACCACACTGTTTGTATGTTGCTAGTTGATATAGATAAAGTCGCCATCGAGGGTGATGGCACATAATGGACTAGGTTGATATTTAATTGGAACGTCTCCAAGTTGCCACGATGACTTTTAAGCGGGCTTTCTGTCACAAATGGGGAAAGTGCGCCTTCCACAGAGCAACTCCTTTACCTTTTGATGTCTTTATTAAATGAATCATGAATTTTACGTGATGAAATTATATCTGAATTTGAATTATACGCTACGTCATCGATTCTTGGTATTCCGTTAATTAAAATATTTATATCTTAGGTATCTGAGATTCTGTGAATTAATCGTAAAGTTTTACCCTATTACCGATACGTCAAAGTGAATATCGCTATTAAAAACTTTTTGTGACAAGGTGTTTTTCTCTAAATACGAATTCTATGGTATTATAGTATTTACGTCAGGTAAAATAAAGAAATAAGTATTGTCGAATTTTTGTACGTTATTTATTTCTGCTACCAAACACTATAATTATAATTTATAATTAATGAGATATTATAATGTTGAAAATAATATATTTTAAGCATTAAGTGTTATTTTTGATTGGATGGCATATGGATAAAAACATTGCCTATTGTGTCCGAAGTAACCACGTGAAGGATTGAATTTCGTTGAGAATCTTTAGGGAGTTTCGTAGCTATTGCATACTTAAATTAGTACATATTACAACTCTACAATACAAACATTTTACCTACTTAGCTTCGAATACTGTTCGGCATACATTACATTATTATAACTATTTCATTGCCATTACTTAGTATATGAATAATTAATATTTAAGTTTCCAATTTTAACTGGGATTTGTCTTGTGATTTTTGTATACTTTCTGGTAAACATTCAATCGAATCAGCAATAGGTTGAGTTAAGTGGCATAGCCTGGGAAAGATCTACCTATGCTCTTAGTGGGGCCAAACATGGTGTGATTATGATAAACTAAACTAAGAATGGATAGGTCACAAATATTTTCGCCAAAGCTAAATAAATATTATCGGCATCAGTTCTGGCCAAATGCAATAATCGAATAACATTTTTCGCCGAGCCTAAACACGACACGGCTCCACTCAGCGTGAAATTGAATTGACATCAATCAAAGCGGCATAGATTTAGTATGGCCGTACGCATTGTTAGTATAACACCCTTACACGTCAATTAAAATATAGTGTTGCCTGTTGCAAGGTACTGATATTGTCTGAGGTATGAATATAACATCAGCCCATACACACTGCTCAATGAGATTCCTGATAGGTATGCACGTTTCGTCACGGATTTTTTCTTAACCCTTGAACTGCCTGGGTTAACTAACGATACTAATATGATTTTGATAAATATGAAATGTGCACAGTGGTTCAAACGCGCGACCACTTTCCCTGCAGTGTGCGTCCAAAACGTAATCAATTATCCATAGGATACCATGCACAGAGGTACATTAAAAATAAAATAATGCACATCGAGTCATTCTTACTACTTACAAACCGCTATTCTACTCAACTTTTCAATCCCCTATGTTTCTACTACTCCACCATAATTTATGAATGAGACTGTAAACCGAGACTTTGTTTTTTCGTTAACTTATAAGTAGTAAGTGTCTTTTGAAAGGCAAGTAGCATTGGCCCGCATTTTACTCCCAGTATTCTTTCAAACTTCACTGACGTTTCTTTCTATGCAGAAAAAACCAACGTGATCCTAAATTAGAAGTGCACGGAGGATATACGAGTGGATATTAAATCTGAACAAGTCAGTGATTCAAGGAAAACATTATCTAAATACTTACGTTATTTTTGGTATTCACGTTCCTCTCAAAGAGTATTTGATTATCAAGAGTGATGAAACAACAAGCGAAGAACGATGTCTTAAAATAAACATGAGGGGATTGAGACCATGATCAGCTATATTTCTAGTTTCGAAAATGTGATAACGATAGCAGTGGAATAATCTAACTTAAATAATATTGAAGAGCAAATTCAGATAGTATATAGAAAAACATAGTCACATTTAAGCATGACCATGATTTGATAGATCAAATGGTTTGTAGTTAAAGTATACAATTATTTTTTGTCACCATTTTTCTAACACAAGACCGCGTAGACACGGTTTTGTATAAAAATAGACTCGGCCATGTACAAAAATTTCCACCACTGAAAATATCCAGTATTGATTGCGGACGTTGACCCTGATGGCAATCGAATGACGGTGTCCTGTGGTTCGAGCCTAGAACATGATCAGGATGTGTCTTATTGGTGTTCCGCTCGAGGCGATTGACGTTATTATTTGACGCAAATATCTACATAAGGTTTACATCTACATTCAGTATGAATTTAAACAAGCTTTTTCAGGCAAATTTTTTTAAAGCCATAATATTGAGTTTACAACGGACTAGTTTCTGTGAAAAACATTTAATCTACCGTTATTTATCGACCGCAAATTAAAGGGTAATAAAATAAATTGTTCATAATGCCTCAAATATATATAAAGTAAGGTAGCTCATCACTTCTCAATATTCAATAAATTGGATTCCATCTCGACAAGTGTGCGCGAGGCTGCCTCATTACCACATTTTGCAATATCCCTTTTATATTATTATCACCATAAAATAATTGCACGTGTCTTACAAATTTATTGGAAATTGGAATTACGGGGTTCTAGAATAACAAAGCTAATTAAATTAAATTTTAATATATTAATATTAAATTTCAACAAATTATTTACAATTTTCAACCACATGGTAATCAAAATAATTATTTTGTATAATCTAATTACAATGTTATTGCCTCGTTGGCGTAGTTGTACTATGGTACGATTACAAAGCTGAGGTCTCGGATTGGAATCCCGGGTCGGGCAAAGTGAAATAGCATTTTTGTATTTTTATATTTCATATATCAGTCCGAAGTCAACAATTTTTGCCCGATATAGCGATAAGCTCGCCCCCTATCACATCGTGGGACGGAACATACAACGGTGTCCTAGTAGCACCTCTGCCTACCCCTTCTGGGAACAAGGCGTGAGTTAATGTGTGTCACATACATATGATATTAGAACATGCAAGAATCGTATCGCGTTTAAGATGTTTATGGTTCCAGAGCTGTTTATCAAGCAAATGGCAGAATCGTCAATTTAAATTTTCACTTCTTTGGCCTATTTTTTTTTTTGGTTTCAGTAGGATTATTTTTCAATAAATCGAACAATAAAATGATTCGAAGATGGTTAGAAAACTCATATTTCGGCCTATAAGAAGTTTCAATAATCTGCATTTTAAATATAGCCGAAAGCCATTTTATTATTTTTATTTAAAAAAATCCGTCCATTTGAGCTGCCTCGCTTAATGGTATACTTTTCAGTTAAAGTCACGCATTCGATGTTTTTGCGTAATAAAATAAAATCCGCTAGTGATGGATGGAAATAAATACTGGCCGCAAAAATAATTTTACAGATACTTTTAGTCATGTTGGCGCGCCGCTCTATGTGTGGGCTAAGCTTGTTTCTATACAATAGATGCGTTTGCGTGACCTAATATGGTACAATCAAGTACTTTCCATTAGTAAAAACGCCTGTCAAAAATGTACATTGCAAGTTTTGTAACTAAAAATAAAATAACAGCTTAATAAGATAAAAAATAATGGTTTTTTATATTTACGCGAATGTTACACATTGAAATAAAACTATTTATTACGGATTTTATCGCGATTTGGTTTAATTTTTACATTTTTTAACTTCCTGACGTTTCGATTACTTTACAGCTTTCGTGGTGACCAAAAAAAAAATTAAAAAATTGAACAAAATCGCGATAAAATCCGCAATAAATGGTTTTATTTCAAGATAAAGCATACTTATTATAAGATATAAGTTTTGGAGTAAATACACAGCCTATGATAGGTTCACATTTTAACCCTCCGTGTACCAGGTGGGGTATCTCACACCCCAGCTGAATTAGCGTAAATAATACGTAAACCACAAAAACGTCGTAGCTCATTATTTTAGTACCTGCAAATGTTCCCGTTTTTATCGTTGGCTGTACCTGCTTAAGAGAGCTTAGGGAAGACGTCTTGTTTTGACGACAACTGTCGCAGCACTAACTCTAAAATCAAAACTTCATATTTACACATAGAGCCGCGAGATAATATGAGTTAAAACATATATAGGTAGGTACAACATTTTAAGTAAATCCCATTTGTGACGCTACTCTGAAAAAACAAATAAAACAAAAAATATATTTTGTTATGGACTTATTTCTTTATTAAAGCTATGTACATGTTGATAGAGTTATAAAGGGGAACATTGTATTTCATAAAAGGAACTACATGCTTTTGTCGCAGACGACATCGATAAAAAATTGAGTGAAGCCAATTTATTCATTGGTCATATTATAATTGCAAAACAGGGCTTCCTATTAGGCGCACAAGTCAAAGGAAGTCCTTCTTTGCTTGTATTAAACCATGTTTAATATTTATCATAATGCATCCGTAATGGTTTAAAGGAAGCCGTACCATTTTGTACAATATAAAGTGTTTTTAAAAAATTGAAAATATTAACATAAATACGTATTTTCGCCTGCAACGAGATTCTCAGCATTCTGTATTAATATAGATAAAAATGACAAAAAATTGTATTTATCTATACATATAATAATACATTTATAATCGATCGATGTCTTTACATGGGTAAAATATGAGAAAAACTAATATGGGAGGTATTTATTAACATAATAGAACTAAAAACAATGATTTTTAGAAATTTTGTCTATTTGTCTGTGCGGTTGTGCGCGATGAACTCAGAAACGGCTTAATGGATATCGATGAAACTTGGTATGGAGGCAGCTGACAGCCTAGATTAAAACTTAGGCTACTTTTTATCCAGAAAAATTTGGTATTTCCGTGGGATGAGGTAGCAATTGCGTTATATTTGTTACTTTTGCATACTCAAATGAATAGAATGGGACTGGATTACATGCCTTGAGTGATAATGAGAGGGGACGAGCGGGATATAAAGTTGATTTCAAATAAAGTTAATGACGCAGACGAAGTTTGCGGGCAGAAGCTAGTCAAATAATACATTTGTACGAGAAAAAAAAAACAATTTGATGCGATTATGTTTTGGAACAATACAACAGAGTAACACGACCCAAACAGCAACGAAATTTTGTTCCCTGCTATTGTCAAGATAAAATGTTTCTCGTAAAATCAATTTCAGTAAGACACCAGACCACGTATTTGTAATCCAATTTGTAACCTATAAGCAACGATATTGGAATATAGGGTACAGGAAAAGGGCAGAACAAAAACTCACGTGAAATCGAATGGCTATGTATACAAACCAAGTATTGAGATGTAGAGACCAATCAGCAGCGAAAATGGGTTTTATTGCAAAATAATGTCATACCACTTTAATATACTTTGTATAGAAACATGTAAATAATTAACCTCAAACTTTTCACTTCAACAATTCCGTGAGAACAACAAGGTGCATGAGAAACCTATAATTATGCATTTTTTTTTATTTCCTGCGTTTTGTTTTTTACCAAAATACTTAAAGTAACCTCAAGATCAAAAACTCAGAGTAACTATCAACATTAACAATAAACGGTAACCTGTTTGGGACATTTAAGGATACCGAAAAGTTTACATCCCTCTTTAAAGGTGTATAAAAAACTACAAACCCGTAATGTAGTAACAATGTAATAACAAAAAAAAAATTTTTCTTCATTTTCAAAACCATTGTAAACAAAGCTCTAAATCTTAAAATCTTGGGTTAAAAATTTTGATGTAATGTTTTTTCATTAAAAATCCATGTTTTAATAGTCCAGTATTCACCCATTACCTTCTGCACAATACACCTTGCGGCCTCTGTTCCCCATACAATGTTGTGTGTCCTCCACAAAGTTGAATGCAAGCCATTAGCATATTAGTTGAGAGGATTTCCAATTAGAACGATCAATCTGGTTAATGTAATTATGGCTCAATCCCGTCAGTGCTTTCAGTTTTAACGAATAACTCGGCTGTTCACTCTATATTTAAAATTTCAAGCATTATTTTACGACATGCATTAATTCATAGACAATGAAAAAAATGATAAATTTTCTATTATTACCAATTAATTTGGAAGCAGAAAAAGATATAGATGAATAACAGTCACATATATAGTCCTGAACCCACACTAAGATCGAGTCTTGTGTCGTGGGTATCAGAAACTACGAGAGACTTTTCGGTCTCACGCACACCCAGACCCGAAACAAATATTTGTGGTTCACACAAACATTTGTCTCGGTGCGGGGATCGAACCCGCGACCTCTCGTTTCACAGGCGGCGTCCAACCAACTGCGCCATGGAGGCTATCAAAATGACCACTGATTTTAAGACTATTGCGTCAATAAAGATATAATAAGATGCACAGCACAGCCATAAATGACAGCCTCGGTGGCGCATTTCGTTAGACGCCGCCTGTGAAACGAGAGGCCGTGGGTTCGATCCCCGCAACGAGCCAAATGTTTGTGAGAACCACAAGTATTTGTTTCTGGTCTGGGTGCTTGTGAGAACAAAAAGTCTCTAGTAGTTCCTGATACCCACAATACAAGACTCGATCTTATTGTGGGGTCAGAACTATGTATGTTACTGTTGGGTGTATTTATTATTAATTGATTATCATAAATTATAATACTCGTATTATATTCATATCAAAACTATGAATCAAGTGATATTTAATTTTACTATTCATTATCAGCCCGGAGTCAGGAATTTGTCCAATATGGAGATAGGCTCGCCCCCTGTCACATCATTGGACGGAACATACAAGGTGAAATTTGGGTGTCAAAGTGAAAAAATGCGTGAATTTATGTATGTATGTAAAATATAATAAAAATACACAGTACACCTATAGATTATAATTCATATCAAAACTACGAATACGTATTCGTCACCTTCCAAAAACGTAACATCACGCAAATACCGAGAGTAGGGAGAGCGTGCCATTTAGAACATCATCTCATATGATATTCGACAAGTTTATAATAGATTTGGGGACACGGGACGCAGCTGATGTAACAGGCCATTAGTCCGCGACAGTGGAAAACCTCAAGGGTCACGAGTTCACGCGACATATGGTGAGAATAGTCCGGGTGCGGCACAAACTTTCCCCGCATTCCATCCCGCACATTTATCTCCCAACAGCAAAACTGTTTTGGTTATCCTTTTCCTAATGCGTAACCACGTGTACGGTTGTATTATGGATTTCGCTCTCATCGTGATCGCTTTAGGAAACTTTTGCATTAATACAATTTCTTATGGTGTGCCCAATTACTGACAGTCGTGTCGTAACACAAATCGTTACATTTTTCTGGATTTACCGTCAATTCGTCGAAGATCAAATGGAATATTTAAAAGGAAATCATATAATATTGGCGCAACTAACAATAAATGAAAAAATATATAAATAAATACATAATAAATGCATCCAACAGTCACAAACATAGTTACATTTATAGTTCTGACCCCACCCTAAGATCGAGTCTTGTGTCGTGGGTATCAGAAACTACGAGAGACTTTTCGTTGTCACAAACACCCAGACCCGAGACTAATATTTGTGGATCACACAAACATTTGTTTCGGCGCGGGGATCGAACCCGCGGCCTCTCGTTTCACAGCCGGTGTTTAACCAACTGCGCCACGGAGGCTGATAATAACATTTATTTATATCTAAAACGTATATGATGATATAAGTATACTCGTAAATGTTGCACCAACAAAGAATTTATGTTCTTCATTCAGACCTAATTTCTCGAAAGCTTGCCTGTTAGGTATTAAAGTATTTAAGTCACATCTTTTAGAAAATGTATAAGAAATATTTTGCGCCGACAGGTCTGTGAGAGTGGTTAGTAACAGAACACATGCAATGACAATGCAATTTACTTTAAACACACCCCCATGGCCGAGAGAAGTGGTACAGGGCTAGGAAGCTGTACCAAATCCAATACAGTATAATACAATAGTATGATATAGTGATTTCATTTGATGGGATAGAATAAAAGGTAAAGGCACGGGATGAGACAGAATGGATAATGAAGAGAACGAACGGGACGGATCGGGAAGTGACTTGACAGACGGGACGGGACGGGATTGAGGAGGACAGGTCATAGTTAGAAAAAAAGTTACAGTAGGATAGCTAAGTTGAGTTTAGGTTTCAAGAGGTTTAGGTATACAAGAGTTTGTATGAAAAATAACATCTATCTGATCTGGAATGTAATCAAAAGATATCTGCACCCAGGCGAAGCTGGGACGGGCCGCTAGTGTATGTTTAAAAAAAAACAAAGTATGACTGAATGTTACTCACACTAAATAAGAAGTTAACCACAATATAAGATTATAAACGCACAATAACTAACAAAATTAAACTATTAGATGGTGAATTCCTTCAATTTTAATATTATTCAATCAACAAATTCAATTCCGTAGTGTAACATATCTATATACATCTTGCAAATAATTTACTAGACAGCATATTTATCTATTCATCATACACCAACCAATAATAAAACATCATAAAAACCAAACCCAGTAATAGGTTGATAAGAAGAGAAAAGTAGCGAAAAAATAAAACTGATATTTTAAAAAGGTATTTCATCCCAACTTTAAAACAATCGTTCCAGTTAAAATACAGACGTATAGCAAAATATATCATTCATAACAGGACGCAGACGTTTAAATCCGTAAAAAATATTCACACTATTTTTAACAATGTTACTGAGCGATGGGCACCGATTGCCCGTTTCCTGTAATAAATTCAATAATATCGTAGGACGCAGTCCATTTACGTACGAAAACTGACATTTTTAACAGTATTGAAAAAAATTCGCTTCGAACATTGTAAGCCATATTTGTGTGGTAGTAAGGCAAATATAAAGAACAAAAAATATTAAGCTCTTGAAAGCCTTTAAAACTTTGAATTTATATGTATATTTTTAATTAAATCCTCTTAAAATAAGATTTTTAACAGGCTTTAATTAGCTTCACCTGTATGTATATTACATACATACATAAACTCACGCCTTTATCCCCGAAGGGGGTAGGCAGAAGCGCCGCCAGGACACCCACATTTCGCCTTGTATGTTCCGTCCCATGATGTGATAGGGGGCGGGCCCATCGCCATATCGGGCACAAATTCCCGACTCCGGCTGATAATGAATACCAAAATCCAATATCACTTTGCCCGACCCGGGACTCGAACCCGAGACCTCAGCTTTGAAACCGTACCGTAATACAACTACGCCACCGAGGCAGTCAGGCAGCAGTCGCAGGCAGGCAGTGTATGTATATTGTATGTACATATTTTTGTAACAAAGCGTGGGGTACTTACAACAATCACTTATTCTCAAACACTTTAGCTTTGACCCTTAAAATGAATGTATTTCACTCCATTTACTAATCTTGAACGCATTATCAGTTATTTTTACTTGTTTAGTTGTTTTTTTTTTTACTAAAGCGTGATTTTTAGTTTTTAAAACTATTATTTATCATATATCATTAAATCGGATTGAAATCATCAACTTTTTATGCTACTACTTACCTTGTTTCGTGTAAACATCAGTGCTATGATGCGATCTTTAGGCTTTCTGGTAGCCGGGTAGATATTGAAAAAGGCTCGAGCGTTTCTTCGCTGGATCGAAATTCTCAGCTAATTCTGTGTGATTGTAGGAAATTTCCTATTTTTTCCAACTGTCATACCATAGTCAGAGATAATGCCAAGTGCTCCCCTACGAACAAGTTAACCTGCATAGATTTGGAGTGGTAGGTGTCACTGGAGATATAATCCCGCTCGTCGCAAAAAAATGAAAGAGTTCAGCTATCCGAACTTTGATTGGATTTATATCCTTTATAATGCCCACATACAGTGCAGCTAACAAAACATAGAAGTGGCAAAGCTATTAACAGTATTGATTCAGTTTTTTTGAAATCTACGTATGGATAGTATAGTCATTCAAGGCAAAAGTAAACAAAAACAATCTACACAGCTGTTAATAAATCCCGTGCATCGAAAATCAAACGATTATATTTTTGGCAAGCAAACCGTTTTAATTAAATAAACTTTGATTGCGTGCTGTCGAAACGCACAGAGAAAGACCAGCTCCAGATACCTCTGTAACATAGAGATCAATCAAAACTGCGATTACAATCACGTTGGAATAGTAGTGAAATTTTTATTCGTATCTGCGGGCAATAACTAAAGGGTAAACGCCGCTGCAACGGAAGCATTCTTGGCATAAGCATCAAGTACCTACACTATTTACGAAGCATTGAAATACAACTCAATCTCGGTAGGATTGAAACCAGTGTCCATTAAACGACTAGACGTTATTGTGCAAAACAGCTGCGCTTATTATCATCGGCTATCTTTGCTCTCCACTTTTTCTTTATGACCTGTTTATAATTTAACAATTACTGTCGACCATATTTGCCACTAGCAAATAGTTAGAATATTAATTGTGAGGAATTGCACTTTAATAAAAAAATACTTTAAAATATCTAATTAAAAAACTTATTGTGGATTAATCATGACAAGTGTTTATAAATTGTACGTTGTTTTCTATCTGCCCCTTTTCTACATTTATACGGGATCGCCGCTTCATGTTTCATTAATATTGACAAGTATTTCGATTTGTAATTTTAAATCATAACAGTGATCATCATCATAAGCATAACATTACCAAAACTGTATGTTTAATATAACTTTACCAAGTCTATGGAATGGACTTAATCACCTACTCTACTTATGGTCTAAATTGAAATGAACAGCGTGGTGGTGGCAAGAGATTATTATTCAAAACCACATATTATGTACAAAGTCAGCAATTCGTACTACAAAAATGTATGTGTATACCCATAGAATATTTATTACGGGACAGATTATTATGGGGTTGATTATATAATTTTCTCATTTTTATCGTTGAAACGTCACGACTTCTAATTTAACATCCTTACAGCGTTTTGTTCGTAGCGACCGTGTCATTATTGGCTATGATATAAACCCTAATCTTGTATTCTCCATAATAACTTAATATCAGACATGTTTAAGTAAATATTCTAGAATGTCAACGTATTGGTACGAATGTAAACAATTCGGATTTGAGGAGTTGTCGCGTGCCAAATATTGACTAATAGTTATAAGTGCTCTTGAGCAATTCAGAAACTGAGCACTATCACAGTGTTTATAATTAATTGATGTGGCATCGGTGGCGCATTTGTATTAAGGTGTGATTTGCAAAGCTGAGGTCTCGGGTTTGAATCACGAGTCGGTATTGGGTTTTCTATTCATTATCAGACCTGAGTCGGGAATTTGTGCCCGATATGGCCATAGGCTCGCCCCCTATCGCATCGTGGGACGAACAGACAAGGCGAAACAGGGGTGTCCTGGTAGCACATCTGCCTACCCATTTTGGGAAAAAGGCGTGCGTTTATGTATGTATGTAAATAATATTGGTTAAAGCTATGTATTTTTAATACGCTTTTATTAGCTTCATACGTTTGTATGTTAGTATGTAACGGAATCTTTGAACATGATTTTGACCCCCTTCAAAACGTCGCATTAACTCGAAATTTGGCATTCTTATTCAATATTTTAAACAGTTTGACCCGTTATCCTTACTAGGATAATCAGGATTAGCGATTTTTGTTTTCCTGAGACCCGGAGTGTCTGCGTCAAGACCAATTAAGGAATATTATTATTTTGATAATATCCTGAAAAGCACACCACGCTGTTTTTACAAAAAAAAAATTTAAAATAAAAATTATTGAAAAATATTTTCAATTTTTTAGTTGGATTTTTTATAAAAGCGTATTTTTTTAGTTTTTAAAACTACAATTTATATATCATGTAATCTATCTCGTTGATATTATTTTTTTTACACGAACCAACGTTACAGATCTGATGTCATTAATTTATTTCTTACAGTTTTTTTTTGTGGTACCTTTAAATCGATTTCATTTCACTAAACCTATTAGATCAGCTTGGTGTTAGTCTCTCGTATAGGAAGCTTATAAAATAAGAATAAAAAATCGTAGTTGGTATGCAAAGAATAACAGTATGCGATCAAAATTGGATATTAAAATCCGTTTCGCTTAACTTCTCCGCCTAGAAAACTTTTCAGGTAGCAATATATTTAAGAGGTAAGTAATGCGTTTTTCCTCGCACCTCGCGCCATCATTCAGTATCACTCAGAGTTAACCACAAAAAACTTTGCAAAATATATCCATGTATTTATACGGAATATACTTATATTAATATATTTTTATTACTCGCAAACTTATTCGCTATTAAATGGTGCAGATTAGGCAGGCTTGCGTATATCAATAAAACCTTTGTGACAAAGAATTGTGATCGAGGACTCGTCTAGTATTATCAATTTAATTTTTGTTATATTATAAGTTCTTCTGAAGCATCGTAAACCTTCAACACACGCAGGGCAAAGGATCTTATATTTTTTCCCCTTAAAGGCACGCTTTGTTCCTTTTTTGTTTCGCTTGTTCTATATGAGGCCATTAATTCGATAAAATTCGCGTGGATTCGAATTGGTTTAGGGAAACCCGGAATGTACACCACACATACAAATGTCCGCAGCATTATCAATTCTTACATAACTCGTAGCTTTCCCGCTCTTCGTAAAAATATTAAGAAGATTTATTGCTTTGCTTGTATCGACGTTTTGAATTCTCGCCATGGATAATACTCGAATTGGTTTTATTTTAAATCTCGGTTATTGGGTCGCCAAATCCAGCGGGTGCAAAAGCAAATAGATTTAAAAAAAATGCTATGTCAATGTGTTAAAAAACATGTTTCAATGTCAGGATTACTGAGGCTCCAGCAACTGTACCAGACCATGCAGCCGGGCCGCACTGCGTTCCGAATCTCACTCGTGAAGCGAATTAATAACGCGTCAGACGCCATGGAATTCTTGTTAGCTTTGGAACAATATGACCGCTGGGGAAACAAACGTATAGTACTTGATTGCAACGCCAAAAACGCCAAAAGCATATTGGTGGAGCATGTCCGAAAAGTGCAATTGGGGCGGCGGACCTATCACTACATGCTCAGTGGCCTAGTGAGTATCGCTTGTTGTTTTTATTGATTTATATTTTAGCTAGATATTTATAATTGCATTGAGTTAATAAATAGCTACAAGGTAAACCTGATCACCTTATTGACACTATGGCACAACAAATGCATGGTAATAACATTTTATTACTTTCTATTCCCTTATTTCCTCACAAGAATATATGGATATTCTTATAACAGACAGCCTCCATGTTGCAGTTGGTTGGGACCCGGTTGTCATACGAGAGGCCGGGGGTTCGATCCCCGCACCGAAACGAATATTTGTGTGATTCACAGGTATTTGCTTCGGGTGTTTGTAAGGCCGAAAAGTATCTCGTAGTTTCAGATACCCACGACACAAAACTAGGTCTTAGTGGGTTCAGGACTATGTATATGATTGCTCTGTGTATTTATTTATTTAGATTTTATTTCGAAGAATGTAAATGTCAAACTCGATAAGTACCCACTAAAACAAGCACCGTTAGAATAAACACATGACCGCACATTACAGCAGCCTACTAATTCCACCTTTAAAGGATAGGAGGCAATTATTAGGATTTCCAATTAAACCGTGGGCTGTTCCCGTTAACAGGTTATGGACGAGCACTGGGAGAAGGAAGTAACAGAGTATGGGGCAGTGAATATAACCGGGTTCCGCATCGTGGACCACACTCGGAAGATTGTGCGCGATTTCATGGACGGTTTGCGTCGAATGGACGCGCGGTTCAAGGATACCATATCGGTAAGTGGTATAGTTTTATCGGCTAACGGTAGCCCTATTTGTGTAAAAATAGATCACGATTATCCTATTCTGTTAGGCAGGTATTGTGTTAAAGCCTTTGTGCGATATAATTGGAATGAACACGCTGGATCTGCTAAAATCAGCTTAAGCAAACAAACATTCAAAATATGATTACCTATTAGATAAGTATATAATAAGTGATTTTTTTTAAATAACTTGAAAAAATTAGATGTCTCCGAAAAAATTAGGATTAAAATTCATACTACATACTGCCTCGGTGGCGTAGATGTATTACGGTACGGTTACAAAGCTGAGGTCTCGGGTTCGAATCCCGGGTCGGGCAAAGTGATATTGGATTTTTCTATTCATTGTCAGCCCGGAGTCAGAAATTTGTGTCCGATATGGTGATAGGCTCGCCCCCTATCACATCATGGGACGGAACATGCAAGGCGAAATGTGGGTGTGCTAGTGGCGCCTCTGCCTACCCCGTCGGGGATAAAGGCGTGAGTTTATGTATGTATGTATGTAAAAATCATATAAATATTGTGTGTTATGCTGTTAAAATATAAATGTACGGACATGCCTAACAAAATTCCGCTGTGAAAATTAGCATTACAGCTAGATATAATATTTTTAATTATAAAGGAGTCTCGTATAAATCTTATTTGTGATCGCCAACTAACATAACTAATGCTAGACACGTAGGTACGTATAAAAATCAAGAACACGAATGTACTATGTATTTTTTTGAAGTAATGTAATTAATCTGCCCTACGTAACAACCTGTAAATGATTCCAATTACTTTTCATATCCCGCGGGGGCGTTAGAAACATCAGTGGCAACACAACATTATATGATTTACGATATCTCCGCGCCGAACATAAACTCCCATATAAGACGACGCGACGGTATCCTCCGTTTACGAAGAAATATTCGGCGAGGAGTAATAACGCGTTTATGTAGATTTCACTAACTCACGTATAACCTAATGAAACCATGAGTGAAGTACCGCTGCATAAATTATAATTCACATCATCACCCCTTTCTGAGTACTCACTTAGTCCCTTTTTACGTTAGAACACACATGCCCAAGAGGATTGTTTCGAAGCGAAGTTAACTGTTCACTGTCTGAACGAACGTCGAAACTCGACGATAAGTGATGTAGAATTATCTGAATAATTTCACGGTATCGACACAATGTAAGCGGAATTGATGTAACTACGGTTTATTTTAGAACTTAAATTAGGAGTTAATGTGAATTATAAGATCGATATATTTTATTTATTATATTTTTTATGCATCAATTACAAATAGAACTAAATCAAGTATAAAAAGAAAAAAACGTGTTTTCAAATTCCTAATAGAAAATCATGCATTCTAATAAAAAAGTAAGAAATTAATTACTATTTAACTTTTCATCAAAGGATAAGCGTCTATTTCCAAGGCGATCATAATTAGCTCCATAAAGCGTTGCCAATAGATACCTGATCATACTAAAATGCAGTTCACATAAATACCTGAACTAAAACTTAAGCTTCGGAAAGCATGATACCGGGGTGAAGTATGTGCGACTTACTACTGAAAAGTTTTAAATTGTTGAATCTAGTCCCGGGAAGCGTCTGCCACCAGATGCCGCTAGTAACTGGTTCCTTAGTTTGAAAATCTTGACTATTCAGTGATCATCAACAAACTCGCTGCTACAAAATACTTCAATACTCAATTTACTGTTGTAATGTCTTTAGCTCTGTTTATAGTTTATGCATTCAGGTATGTATTAAGGACATTATGCCCTTTATTCATTTTTAACTTTCTTATGGGCCGTAACTTTATAGATATTTAAATATTTTAAATATTACAACAGTTCAATGTGAAGATCCTTGAGTGAGGCCTATGTTCAGACTGAAAAGACGAAGAGAGAGAGAGAGAAATATTTTTTCATTTCATCTGATTATACCGATAACATTTAATATTTTCCATTGAGTCCACATTTAACAGAAAGTTATGATAACTGACTGTTAATTTCGGGAATTCTAAGGATTTACTTAAATTAAAATATGAAAACTGCTCATTTAGAATGTAAATACCTATCTAAGCTCACGCCGATATCTCAGCTGGTAAAGTGCAACTAGTTTATTAAAGAACCAAGAAGTGACAAGAAATGATCTAATCGCAGACCCAGCTAAAAACATCAATAATGTTTTTATATCATATATCCTGTTACAAAATAAAGTTGCATGAATAATCCATAAGAAAATTTAAAATGTTAACGGCTAATAAAGCGAAATGAAAAACTCCATTAACACAGTCATTAAAAGGCCTGAAACATTAACCGCTACTTACAAACTAAAATTACTTTAATAGCACTTTATAAATACATAACTTTACAAGTAACACGGCGTTGTAAACCAAAATTTTGCAATTTTAATACACATAAAGTACGAGACCCATGCAGTTACATCATCCTAAAACAACGGCTCGATTGAGTTGTCACTCTACCTCGTTAAAAACCGACATGAAGTAAAGATTGTTACGTTATGCTCGGTGGGTGCGACTGCAGACCCGAAGCTAGTGGCAGCATATGCTTCCCAAACTATATTATATATGGATATATGTAGATGTCACCATATTGATACAGGAGCAGTACACTCAGGAGCAGTGGATGGTAAAAAATCTGCCATAGTGACACGTGGGTTTCGCGTTTTTTGTTAGTCTAAGCCCACTTGTAATTGCCATACAATCATATTGCAAATTAACCGCCTCTCGCCGATGGGGATTTGGTTTGCATTGCACTTACCGTCTGATGCCGATGTACCAGTCAGAAGTCAGCAGTGCTTTAGACATCAGCGTTATTCATTCATAGACTTCATAGACAGATTTAAAACCTAGTTTAGTTATCGAATGTTTTGTCCCTTCCAAACGACTTTAGTATTCAATTCGAGCGAAAAATACAACATTCGATAAATAAAATAGGTTTTAAATCTGTCTATGAATAAGGCCGATAGTGTATTGCCAATAGAGCCACTTTGTCCAGGCAATAAAAAATACATTCTTTCCAACAGGCCGAAACTGCTCTCATGTACGACGGCGTCCAAGTTCTAATGGACGCATTAGGAAGACTATGGAGGAAGAAACCAGATGCTTTCAGGAACGCCCTGCGTCGAGCAGCCGGGCAAGCCAACTCAACGAAAGTTATTGACTGCAATCCAGGCAAAAGCTGGGTAGTGCCTTTCGAACATGGCGACAAAATTTCAAGACTAATAAAAAAGGTAAATAAATATACCCAAATCCCAATCTAACCGAGTACCTACATGACCCAATTGTCACGTAGGTTCACAGTCTTGAAACTTCAGAAAGGTACCAAGTCTCGTCGTGGGTATCAGAAACTATGAAAATTACATTGGCCCGAACACAGATTTAGTAACAAAATATAATTATGGCCCACACTAATATTAGTCTCGGTTGACAGCAAACTGATTGACAGCAAAAAATTGCGTCACGGAGACTGTCAAATTATTGAAAAGATTCTATTATAATTCTACTGATCAATACGGGTATTAAAATAATTTGTTGATTACGAGTCTGCATAGGTATTCCCCGAGTTCTTATTGTATTTAAAACAATAGAATTTAACAAATGATGAATATTGTATGACAGCTATTAATAAACACCAGTCCACTAACTAGGTATTACTCGTAGTTACATGAAATAAAATGAATTGGAATACGTTTGAAATTAAATTACATTGATTTTGTGTATAGGGAAATTAATAGCACTTATGACAAATGAATACAAAACCATATGTTCATTGTTGTATGTCAACAATGCGCCAAATTATTTGTGTTTCAATTTAAGTGCAGTATTTATAAAATAATTTTTACTAACCGAATTGTGAGGCACTGAAATTGTTGGAAGATTGAAATAATTTCACTTAACTCCTTATGTGAATAATATTTATGTAATATGTTCTTTTTAGACGGATATTGAAGGACTCACAGGAAATATTTCCTTCAATGAGGAAGGTCACCGGTACAATTTTACATTGCATGTAGTCGAAATGACAGTACAGAGTGCTATGTTTAAGGTAAGATTTCTACGTTGGATAAATTATTTAATAAAAATAATACTAATAAAAATTTGTCGACACCCTTAATGATCATTTTCTATATAAAAAGCAATAGACACTAAAACAGTGGGTCAAACATTCATTTAAAGGAGTAATAAAGTCGTTTGCACTAGGCAGGATCCATTTTATGTGGGTTATTTCATCCAGCGCGAACTTTGCACATTAGTTAGCAGGTACTTTCGTCGAAGGTTAATTTTAACTTTATTTCACCCTACTTTTGCTCCACAATTCACTAATGATTTCTCGTCGTTCATAAATCAATGCGTTGAAACTTTTGGGACCATTCTTCCAGTCGCCACTTGGAGTAAGTTTTAAAATTTGCCGTAGCCCTCTGTGTTTTCGTATTATTTTATTACTTTCAATTATGTCTTTTGTGGTTGTTTATTAATGAAAATTTATTATTTAATAAGTATTTGCGTATGACGACATAAACATTCCCCCGAGTCTAACAAAACTAAAAGGAGAGTTACGAGTGAAGCAGACTGAATAAGTTTGTACATCTGTTCCCTCATATCCTCTAAACTACTCTTCATATTTTGATAAATGTCGCTTCCGTGGGAGCATTGTGATGTTCCGCGAGTTATAGGTTATATGACGTCACATAAAACAACCTGGCTTTGCAGTGAAGGATCTTTCATGAAAATAGCCGAAAAGTTACGACATTATAATATATAACTTATGATTTAAAGGCACATATATATTTATCAGATCATATTTGTAAGTAATATACTTAATAAAAACTTGTCTTTAGTATTTACAATTGGAAATAAAACTGACATGCTGTGGAAATCCTTTAAAGGCATATCCGCAGTAGAACTCTTTTGACAAAAGATAAGGATGACGAAAGTGCTAAAAATATCTAGTAAATAAAACTTTAACTTATTCATGACTTTATTTATGCTAGATTGCGACTTGGACAGATGCCTACGGATTCCAATTGACTTCGTCGAAACATGTTCAGCTTAAGTCTCCAGCCACCTACGACGCCAATAAGACCTATATTGTGACTACTATTCTTCAAGAACCGTTTATGATGCAGAAGCTGGCAGAATATGGACATAGGGAAGAACAATTCTATGGCTTCTGCAAAGACCTTACCGACTTGATTGCTAAAAAACTTGGCATTAAATGTTTGTACCTTATTTTATAACTCGCGCTTTTATTATTATTATTTTCTATTCACAAGATATAAACCGTAATAAATAACAAAAATAATTACAGTTCTTGATTCATTTGTTTGCAAATTAAGTCAAAAATGTTTTTAGTTATTGAATCGATGAAATTAATTAATTTATTTATTTATTGATATCTTTACCGTTTATTTCGTACTTTTTATTTACAAATGTGTTTATTCCTCTGTGTATATCAAAATAGAATGCTTCTGAAAAATTTATTTGTTTTAGATGAACTTAAGATCGCAAAGGAGAGAAAGTATGGACCCGAATCAGTCTCTGGAGATTTGTCGGGCATTATAGACGAAATAGTTAGAAAGGTAAGAACTTTTCATCATTGTTTTTGTGTAGTTTTCTTAAATATAGCTTACGATTTACAACGGATACACGTAATTTTGTATAATCAAGTGAATGCCGAAACTGTGACATGTCAACAGTCATTCCTTTTGGCCTGAGGTTCCCAATTATTATACCTATAAGAGAGGTAAATCACAACTTAGCATTATTTTACTTTTTATGTACCTGTATATCGGAGTTACAATATTTGGTCCGTCATCTTTGTCCCACATACTGTAGTCAATTATCAATGGCGATGGGTAACCGTGCCATATTTGTGCAATCATTTCAATTATTCTTTATCATCGTTGCGACAGTCCCCGGACGTCCTTTGCTCCTAAAAATTCAAGACCCGATAGTGTGATCCGAATTTTCACTACGAGTAATTGAAAATCCTATTCTGTCCAAACACACCAAACCAACTTGTACCAAAGAGCAGTTGTTGACCATGCAAGTTGGGCGGTTCAACGTTTAATTTCGTTAATCATGAACTGTACTTTAAGTGTATAATATATTATTTGACGAACTAATTAAACTTGTTATAATAAATGTGCATAAATTTAAATTTTTACGTGTATATTTCTCCTAATATTTCTAGCGCGTTTTTGTTCTTGATACCCAGATATTCCAGCGCCTTGAAAAGTGGTTCAAGTAAACAATTTTACAGTGCAGGCAGTGGTGCAAATGAACGTGTCAACAGCGACCACTTACAAAGCAGCGTTATGTCTGTTTGTCTTTGGCTTATAAATTACAATTGCTGCTCCCGTATTGACGCTTGCATGCGACAAGTACTCTTTCTCTCTCTCCCTCTTTCTCCAGCCACAGGTCACCTCTAACTACTTTCCTCGAGCGTTTCCATAGATACCTGTTAGAAGCGACTAGCATTCAAATTGCAATTTTGGCTAGGTTGTTTGTGTATCTTATGTGTAATCCAGCAGTTCGTTTCCTGCATACACCGCTCGAAGATAGCAATAAGTCCAGATACATCCCAATGCACAGCACGGCCATCCTCCACGGACCACGGTTCAGAGGAGTTAGGTCATAGTCTTTTCCACGTTCGCCGACATCACATACCGTAAAAAATATCATCATATCCAAAAATATCTAAAGGATATCGCACCCCATGGGTGCGCGTAAATTATTGCGATACGTGTGATATTTATAAATTTATTACACCCTCGAACGGCCTTCAAAAGATTATATAAAGTATACACGAACATACATTTCATTCCATGTCGCTAATAAAACTGTAATTATAAGATGCTGTCAGCGTAATGGAAACATATTTTATTTTTGTATTCTCAAATAAATTGATTTCCGCTAATCAATTATTTGTCTCGGTGTTTTAGGATATATATTTATACGTAGAATATATAAATAGGCGTGATGTCGATGATTGAAAATATGTTATCTAATATGGAACGATCCCGAAAATTCCCCAGCAAAATTCAAGAAAATAATTAGATATCTCTATATTAGTTTACAGCAAAATCAATCCTTTTGCAAATAATTAAAAATTACGTTGAGTGAAAACTTCATGCGCATACATAAAAGTACTTAAACAATATATTAGGTGTTACACCCGTGGTCGTATATACCAACTGTTCATCAGACTTCCGAAACACATACATTCATAATTTTCGCAAAATATCAAAAAGACCTACATTCATAGCTGATGAAAGTTGCACGACGATTAGCATATATACAAGCTCGCAACACCCTGCCGCCCGCTGACACACCCCCTTCCCCTCTTTGCCACAGGAACAAGATCCATCACCCTCAGCCTTAAATTATAAAAAGAAAAATGTAGTTAAAATTCTACGCGTTGAAAAAATAGTTATATCAAAATAAATTAATGTTCATACCCAAGTCATTTGTCGGTTGATTTAACATTCGTTATCGTCAAAGTCACTCAATGCAACCCTTAAAGAGATTGATGTAAATACCCAGACTAGAATATCAAAGCCGTTGAACTAATTTCGCCAAACGGATTTTCATATTATAATAACGGGCCAGAGAGCCAACGGGTTTCAGTCGAGCACATTTAATAGAGCGTCACTGAGCGACAGGGATTATGACAGACGATGCGAATTACGGGACAGTCAACCAATTCAAATATTTGTACGACGTTTTATCTAGCAATGAATAAAATAATGTACTTTCCCGCCGCTTCAAATTTGCTTTTATATTTGTGTTTATACGCTCGTACTCACAAAGCATTATATCGAAGCCCTCTCGATATCCTTTACCTGTCGAATTTAGGTCGCGAACAGCTAAAGTGCTTGACGAAGAAGGATAAAAACTTGCGTATATAAATACAGTTATCAAGTTACGGGGAATTTGATAAAGTTGGAAAATTCGGGGCTAACGACTTAAGTGAATTATATGATCATCTATAACCAACCGATTCCTCGCACGTTAGTCATGTTCATCTATGAATACCAACATAATAAGACTTGCTATAATCAGAGTATAAATTATTAACGAAAATATGTCATCGTGAACGCTTTACTTGGCGTTTATTTCTTGATACAGCTTGTTTTACAGTCAGCCAATGTTCAACACAAAATCATATTAACCAAGTAAACCTAACAAAAGACGCGCTTGATGTCCGCCTAATAGAAATGTTATGACACATATACCGAGTTAATATAATAACTTAGTGCCAGACGCAAACTTTACGACTCACACGTCGAAAAATATTATGACCAATGTTTCGCCGGCAAACGAGATACACAATAAAAAGTAGGGACGCTCAAAGTAATACAAGATTAAATTTCGAATCTCAGAATGGAAGCACGTACGGAAAAAGTAAATCTCTATTCCATTATCTACTGCACTAGAAACACTGGTTTGCTTAAAGGGATTTATTCACCGAGATAAAATAATACTGTTTATTGCGACTTCGATGTTTTCCAGAGAGACGTGCTATGTCAGCGAATATTGTGCACTTTTTACTCCAACCCAATCTCGGAGGAGTATGAATACACTTAGTGAACAGCAACTCATGGAGTCGAGACGCCCCATCATCCCACCGGAGAGTAGTAAAATTTTATTCATTTTTTCTCTCGCGGCCCGAGACTAAATGGACGTTAGCCGTTGAAAAAATGTTGCGCGCCCGGTGTTGCACATTTATCCAAATCCACGAATTCGGTGCGGCGAATCTCGTAACTTTTTACCTTCCACAATGAATAACGATCCAGATATAACGAGTAGAGTAGCGACTGGTCTAAACTTACGGACCGGAGCCGGGGCGCAGCGCAGTGTCGTCCGACTCCCCGCCGCCCCGCCGCTCGACACCCGCGGCCCGCCGGCAGGGACCGCACTTCGCTACAACAGATACTATCTAACTTTATTTATTCGCTTATAACCTCCTGTAATACTTGTTTGTTAATAACAAACTTGGACACTTTTGCATTCACCAACTCGTCGCTATAACTGTTGACTTTTAAAACATTACATTTTCGCCACGCAACATTGAGACTATTATGTGCAACGAACATTTAAATCAATTTTTTTACGCTAAAATGAATACTCTAATGCTATTTATTTATACGTTCAACGCCAAACTATAAAAGTTGTACAACATTTTCCTGATATTCGAAAGCGTAATTAATTAACCTAAAATGTTATTGTGTTTCAAAGTCTTTATATTTCTGTATTTAAAGTGTACTCGTTACAAAGTTGTTACTTTGGGCGTAGATTCTCGAAATTGATATAATTAGGTATTCAAATGTTTTATTAGCAATGAGTATCACCTCATATATCATTATTCTTTAAAATGGTTTCTTAATGATCCTCGTATCCGTTCAGATAGGGACAATCGTGCAGAGATCACAAAAACTCACGCTAGCGGTCCATGTACGTCTTGTGTTTCTAGTTCAGCTAGAGAATATCCGATGAATGCGCCGGCCAAGGAGGCCCATAGAAACTGTTGGTATGCGTAGTATAGGCGCCTATGACTAACGGTCAGAGGAGCCTGCCTAACTACATAGTCACCTCGCTTGTTAGTGGTCACGGCGGCTGCCACCGGAGTTCGAGGAGGAGACATAACCGTCACGCTTGTTTTCCATAGGGGTAGGCAGATACTATGTACTAGATCGCCACTTTGCTCGACCCTGACATACTACTCTCGCTTCATCCACTTTCATCAATCTCTTCATACATTCTCGTCGCTTCAGAGTCTTTTGAGGGTTCTTAAGTTCATTTTTTTTGTAGCCTTTACATACTACCGACGACCCTGTTGAAGTTTCTCTTTAGCAAGCCACTCCCTAGTTGTAACTCATGAAAATGCACATAAAGAGATCAGGTCAACAAGATATAATGCCAACACCGCTCATACAATGTGGTTTACTAATTTCCGTATTTTACACGAATCTCATTGCTATCCACCACTATACAAAGACGACCTGGAGCTTATGGCTGAGCGAGGTGCAAAATTGTCGTCTGGATAAGAAGTCATATTTGCCAGTTATTCGCTTAAAGAATGCAGTTCAGTCAGACATCTGATGACGTTACCTGTACTGAATGATGGATTCCTCGTTCTCCATTGTTTGGGTGCTTTGTCGAGTTTCTCTTCCAAAACCGCTAGACGCTCAATGACAGTATTGAATTTACTATCATTAAGGTGCCCCGCAGACACTTTAATGAGCCAGAATTTTATAAGTGCTCAATTAAGCCCCAAATAAGTTATGAAATGTTCAACTTGATACTTCTCGCCGGCACGAATCTCTATACAGAATATAATACGAAAGGTGAAACGAGCAAGTAGCGCCCTTATAGACCCTTGTTTATTGAGTTTCAAGCGTATTATTTTAGTTGTTAAGGTTTTGCGCAACCCCATTTCTCGCGTTGCCCCCGTTAATTTTCAGAAGCAATTCTACCGAGAATCTAATATGAAGTTTACTTTCTTTGGTATAGTTATTTGTTGTGATAATATTTACTCATGTGTGCCTAAGTGTCTTCATGTATTGCACGTGTTCGTGATAACAAAACTTCCTTTCACGTAACTTCGACACATTTGATACCTATTCAGTTAGTAATCTCCCAAGGCCCGTAATTAGAATGCAAAAGTTTATAAAGGTTTATAACTAATATCATGTAATACTGACTGCTATAGTTTGGGGGCGTAAGAATTCCGCCACGGTATCCCTTGCGATCTAAAGGAATCATTGGGGTTGCATCATTAGCCTCGACTCTATCGTGGACGTCCATAATATCTTAAACGGCGTCCAAAAACAGTCGTAAGTGGGAGGCATCCGTGCTCCCTATAATAGAAGGACCAGCAAGGGTTCTGCGCCAAGCGGATATCCGGATGTTGTTGGGGACTCGGCTTGGTTACATTATCCGTAGAGTGCTCAACTGGAATGTCAGTGCCACTGACATACTCCTCTTGGCTCCCCAGGGTATCAAAAGGAGAGGCTTAATAGCTTTACCTCTAGCACAAAAAATCGTGTGAATGGAAAGATATAGAATCAAATTAGTGGCATAATATTATTCACTTTCTTATTAAATTAGATCATCTCAATCAATAACTAATAATAACTTATCTTTTTCATTGGTTTAAGGACTACAAATTGTTTCTGCTTATATTAATGCCACATTTTGTGATTCCGTCAAATTCAAAGTCATCTTTTCTATCGTTTATTTTAATAGCGCCGTTTATATTTAACAGCAAAAAATAAAAGCACTTTGTACCCGATATTGTGGCTTTGATAGCATCAAGCCTTACTTAATACTTTAAGTTCTGAGTATCCAATAATGGCTTTAAACTTGTAGTACCTGCCCGTTTCCCTTTTTGATGGCTCGTATATTTGATATATCGCTGTTGTATACGTCGATTGAGTGTAATCGTTCAATGTAGTCGAGTGGATATCGGAAATGTGGAATATTACCCGATACATTTTCGATTCTAGGAAGCCGACATTGCGGTGGCGCCTATACCGGTGACTGCAGAAAGGCAAGGTGTCGTGGATTTTACCGAACCATTTCTATCCGTGGATATACCTGTTCACCAAAAAAGAACGCCGAAACAACTCGCTGACACTTTCAGTTTTCTTAAACCACTTTCTAAGGAGATATGGGTGAGTTCTTATCCTCTTTATTTTAACAAATCTTTATTTTTGAAAATTACTAGGATGTAATAATACATTAACATAACATTCAAACTTAACAACACATTTAAATAAATATCAAAATTGATTTTCATATATTATTATGTTTACGGACGGCAATTATAGATATTTCTATCAAGGTGATGTTTTAAGAAAATCATTTTACTAATTTGTTCATATTAAAACCGACACAATGAATAATAGCCATTAACATAATTCTGATGTAATATTGTCGAAACTGCCAAGAAAATGATTAGGTAAATAGGTAATAATAATATTAATTATGCGAGCTACTTGATATAAGATTTTTTATGTAGTTCATAGAACTTTAAAGTTAAGTTATCTACGTCTATTTTCATAGATGAAACAATGTTTAATCTGTAAACATAAGATAGTGTAGCCCCCACGCAAAAGACTAAGAGACAACAACTACTAAAGAAACTGCGGAACAAAAGTTGGAATCTCCATTTCACAAGTGACTTTACATGCCGCCTCAAGCGTATCCAAACATTTTGTCGATAAAACCACGTTCATTTCGTGTATGAGAATGTATATGACAGTTCTGAAGCACGGATGCACTGCTATGTAGCGGAAACGATAGAACATTTTGCATGTTCCAAAAGATAAGACGATCCATTGCCAATTATGCTTTAATAATGCTTTTGTACAACTTATGAACTTAAACATTGAATTGTCTTTGGTTTTCGTGAAAATTGTACTTTGTTGCAGAAATAACGTTATAATCATTTTAGTAAACTTTTAATTATATTGGTTGATTTTTCTAATAACATTGTGACTTGAAAGCATTTGTTTTAACAGCACGGCAAAATAATTAAATAAACTAATTAAACAAGTAATAAAGTATGTAATTTCATACATAACATGTACTTTGTGTTGGCACTGAGCCTCAAAGGCTCAAAAGACGATACGTGATTACCTGAACACTTAGTAGATTAATTCACACTTCGAGCTAATCTGATCAAGTGCAAGTTCCACAAAATAGTGAAATGCTACTATATGGTGGTTTGCCCCGAATGTTGATATTATTTGTCCGAAATCATAACACAAGCCATCTCACATGCCAGCTTTCCTAAAATAAGCGGTCGCAAAAATACCAATTCCAAAAATGAATGGTTTTGCTAGAGTATCATCACCTTAGATGAGTCTTCATGAGTAGTTCTTAATCCTCATATTAAAATGTTCTAGTGTCACGGTACCCTTACTCAACAGGAATATTAGACAAGTACATTATTAGGTTTTAAGCACATTATTTAAAATGACTGACTACCTAATAGACTTACTACTTAAGATTATTAGGTAGTAAATAGGTTTAAATCGTACTTTCTCTTGTAGCTGTGCGTTATCTTCAGTTTCTTTGCTGTGAGTATCGTTCTGTTCCTCGTGTCAAGATTTTCACCGCACGAATGGCGATCAATCTCCATATCCGATACTCATATTGATCACCCTGTTAGCAGCACCAACGAGGTAAGACTTTTAGACACGAGGTAAGAAAATACCGCCTTCATTGATATACCAGGCATAATATCACGACTGCGACCGGAAACGAAGCCAGGTAGTTTTAGTGGTTACAAACACGATGCAAATAAAAATTTCGCCAAAACAATGACAGAATTTCTTTTAGATTTTTTTAAAATCATCTTGTTTGGGTGGTAGATACCTAGTTTGTGCTAAATTACTCATTTAAACCATTGCGTACCATTACGTGTTTAATAAAGAGGTGAACATCATTATTTAAGGAAAACCATGTATATATCACCCAAATACGACGATACGTAAAAAATAAAAATAAAAAGTTGTCGATTTCTTTTAAGAAATTTTTACTTGCATTGTGTCTAAAGTCACTAATATTACACCTGGCTTCGTTTTCGGTCGCAGTCTTGATATACCCTGTATACTATAGAGGGGATACTGCGAAGAAATCACCTTTCTTCATTGTAGTATTACACCGGGTGTATCCAGACTGTGGCTGAAAACGAAGATAGGATAGTTTTTGTGACTACTTCGGTTTCTTCTTTTTACTTCGTTACTTCTTCTTCATTTTTTTTTTTTTTAACTTTCATAGTGTTAGTTGGATAAATACATCGAGTTTGGTTAAATCATAATTTAAGCCCTTACGTACCATTGCGTTTTTTGAAATAAAGGGTGTACACTGTATACTGTACAATATTATTTTAGCGAAATATCTATATTTTTATCCACCCAAACACGATGATATCGAAATAGTTGCATTGGATTCGTTTGGGGTCGCAGTCTGTATACCCGGTACTATCTAGAGCGGAGACCGCAAAGTAAATGTAAAGGGTCCCCCTTTATTTCTCTCATTCATGCGCAGTTACACTATCTTGCCTTGCGCGCCACTGACTCACCGCGAACCAGGTAAGCGCGCACTGATTTTCTTCAAGGTATCCGCTCTAGTTTTATACATGCCTTCATCTTTATTCGTGCAGTAGAATTATACATTTGCATTATTATTATTTTATTGGGAATACAAATAAAGTTTGTTAGGTTACGAATAAAAATATCTTATGATAAGGTTAGTAAGTTGTACAGTCCACTACGTTTGCACGTATTACTTAAAGTACATAATGTAAATCGTAAATGTACAGTGCAGTCTACTGTAAAATAATTTTAGTAAAGTAAATAATACATTATTTTCAATTTCGAAGATATGCAATACCTAATTAAGCGTTTAAAATCAATGGCAGGGCATTTACGTGCAAACGTGTTTTAGAGTAATTAACAGCAACATTCCCGTATTTCCATAAACACTCTACGCATAAATTATTGGTTAATTAAACTGATGATAGTTTAACAGTAATGACTTTCCCTTTCAGATCATTCTGCATAATGAATTCAGTATTTGGAACTCGTTTTGGTTCTCTCTCGGCTCGTTCATGCAGCAAGGCAGCGATGTAGTACCAAGGTAAGATTTTTTATTAAAACTTTTGTTAGTTTTATATAATTATTTTAAATAATTTAAATAGTTTTGTATTTATTATTGCAGCTTTAGATTAACGTTAATTTGTATCAAGCATAAGGTGTCATACTTCGATCAAATATATACTAGATACAGGGTCAGGAACAAAATCACATGCCAAAAGTGGCCGAGATTGCATATATTTAAACATTTGTATTTCGAACTATGAGATGTAGAAAAAAGTATTTTTATATGTACAACTTTAGGCAACAATAAACTTTAATAATTTGCTATAAGATTTATTATGAATATACATGCATTTATGATTATTTTGACAATTTTGAAAGGCATGTTTACTCGTTGCCGTTGGTGATGATTGAAGCATACTAAATTGAAATAGAGCCACACTTGACTTTGTGGCTTTATTTTTTGGGCCGTTTTTGAAGTGCTCATCCGACATCTAGTATATATTTGATCGAAGGTGTCATACGTTATTTTTATAAATTTTTCATTGCTGTGCAAAAGTAAAAAATAGTACAACTAATGTATTGTGGTTAAAACATGTAAGGGGCTTTATATTTTCCAAGAATAAAAACATCGCCGAACCGCAAAACAAATGAACTATTAAGTCGACGTTATAATAGAAGCTTACCGCAAATTTAAAAAACGGGAAAATTATTTAAATATGAAGGAACAACAGTTATCTTCAGTTTTATTTTCCGACAGCCTCCGTGACGCAGTTGGTTAGACGACGACTGTGAAACGACACGCCACGGGTTCGATCCCCGCCCCGAAACAAAAGTTTGTATGGTGCGCTAACATTTGAGTTGGGTGTTTGTGAGACCGAAAGTCTCTCGTAGTTCCTGATGTACAGGGCACAAGACTTAATTGGTCTTAATGTGTGGCCAGGACTATGTATGTATGATATAAAATGTAGAGCAGGCCTTCACAGGAAGTATAATAAAAATTAAGGTCATACATAATGAATATAAAGAAGTGAAAAATGTATGCTCCAATAAATATGTACATTGTACACCTCTGGTGATATGCTCATCAATTTCTTACCGTACCAATGAATTCTTTGATGTCGCATACGTATCACATGATTACAGCGAAAAGAACATCGTGTAGTATTCAAAACATACTAAAGATATTTGGTATTCTAATTCACCACGATAACATTTCTTCCACGAGTTGAAAAACAAACAATAAATCACAACAACAAACCATTTTTTTAACTTCAAATTGTATCCTACCATTTTTAAGCCGAACAAAGTAATTATTTTTCTGTTCTTTTTAGTTGTGTGTCTGCAATATACACATAATGTTAGCTGTGAGTGGCTCAGTATTTGATTTCTCGTTTAAAAAAAATCGCGACGGTGATAAAAATGTCTACAAATGTATCTAGAATGCCTATGCGCTATCCAAGAAAAATAACATCAGGGAACACGCGTGCCACTTGCCTGCATTCGTGCCTTTCAAGTAATATGGTCTATATGTAAGCGACTATGGAATTCTAGATTAAATTCCATGTCTCGAGTTAAATCGCACTGGCTTGAGATACAAGCCTACTTTATTGTATACGAGGATGTCGGGTGGAAAAGAAAGTACGATAATCACCTTGTTACGTCTACCCATGTGAGATACAGCGCGTAATAAAATTACTTATCTGTATTCGGCCCTTTTGTGAGAGTCGATTATAAAATGTAGGTATCGGAAAAAATGTTTCTGTGCGAATATTACGTCATAATTTTGATAAACGTCGGTGTATTCTTTCATGTTGCGCAATTACTTGTTTTTTTTTTGTTGTTTTTTTCGCAATATTTTCGAGGGTCATTACTGCTTTTGTTGTTTTTTATTATTTAATCGCTATGTGGTTGAGTTTTATATAACTGCAATGAAACAAAACAAGTTGCATCTTCTAGGATGCTAAAAGAATCTAAGCTCAACAAATTCAATTAAACATAATACTTTTAGTTATGGTGTTTGATGAATGTCACAGCGGGGGTACAATGGAAAATGTATTAATTTATGCCTACACACCCGAAAGTTGAAACGGGCGCAATGAAACTAAAATATAAAATGTTTCGTCGAGTAAGTTTTTTAGAAAAACACTACTTTTAGATTTGATACGTGTATCTACTATTAAAAATGCATTTTTTAAAATTAAATACTATAAGGTTTTTCCACGCTCAATATAATAGAAACAACGTAAGATTATATTTACAGAACTACGTTTTGCTTTGCTTTTTGTCGTGTGCATCCACCGACCCGCGCCGCGCCGCGTGAACACCAGCCAAAGATAGTCTAACCGAGTTTATTTTCATTATGAAACAATTTTTACAAAAATTTATTTGCAAACATTAATATAATTTATAAATAAATACACCCAACTGTCAGATACATAGTCCTAACCCCACACTAAGATCGAGTCTTGTTTCGTGGTTATCAGGAACTACGAGAGACTTTTCGGTCTCACAAACACCCAGACCTGAAACAATTACCTGTGGTTCACACAAACATTTGTCTCGCTGCGGGAATCGAACCCGTGGCCTCTCGTTTCACAGCCGGCATCTAAACAAGTGCGCCATGAAAGCTGTCTTATATTTTTAATGTCAACATCACAGTAAAAAGTTTAGACCATAAACGGGAAGGGCGTGCGCAAAGAGAGCTATGACCCTTGCCTAGCTGTCCAAAGGTTTAGCTGAATAAAATATTCAGACTATTTTCTTTAAGCGCAAAGTAATATAATCGCAGTTAAAATCCGTGACCACTAATAGAACATTTATTAATTTTGAAACGAAAGTTAAGAAAATAGAAACAAAGAATCAGACAATATCCATATCCCATCTTTATATGTAGGTATATAACCCTGATTATGGTCAAAGATGTTAAATAATTGAAACTACACATTTATGTCTCAGACGGTCGGTTTACAAACTAAATACTAGGTGACATGTTATTACAGAAAAGGCTTTTTTTGTTATAAAATATTTTTGTCAAAAACTATTCCATATTTTTGAAGACTAAAAATAATCACCTACATCATGTCCCTGTTCAGGTCGTTATCTGGGAGGATAGTGGGCACGGTGTGGTGGTTCTTCGCACTGATCCTAGTGTGCTCGTACACCGCCAACCTGGCCGCGTATCTGATAGTGGAACGCATCGCGGAGCCGGCTCAGTCCCTCAACTACGTCCACACGACGCCTCAAACCGATGTAAGAACAAATGCTCTTTTACAAGCAGGTAACACTTTTGATAGTTCCACGGAGATCGCAGCCGCGAATTGGCTATGTTTAAATTTCGTTTTCGTCTGGATTACCACAAAGGTGGAAGTCCCGTCATGCTGATAAAAGGAAATTTTCGTTTTTCTGGTTATGCCTGGAATAATTGTGATAACTCGTGGTGATACTTATATAATTTAATATAATAAATTGCACTGTAGTCACTTTCCTGCCAGTTTAAAAACGTAACAGGACCGTCACGCTTGCGCTGCATAATCTTAAAATTATTCAGTTTTTATAGAATATTTATTGCCCAGCAATCGGACTCACTAAAAAAGGTACTGTAATTATTTTCATTCTGTTAAAGTAAGCATAAAAATGTATTTCTAATGCCATCGTGTGTGTGTGTGTGTGTGTGTGTGTGTGTGTGTGTGTGTGTCCATACTGCGACCGATAATGAAGCCAGGTCGTAGTTTTAGTGACTACTGACACAATGCAAATAATCTTTTAGCAAAAAAGGCTTGTATTTTGGGTGGTAAATATGTATAGTTCTTGCTAAAATAATAGCTTAAATCCCTGCGTATTATTGCGTCTTTAAAAATAAAAGGGTGTGCATTATTATTTTAGAAAAAACTATTTATTCACCGCCCGAACACGGTAGAAAATAATTCCAAAAAATTGGCGTTTTTTCTTCGAAAATTTTAGTTGCCTTGTGTCTGAAGTTAATAAAACTACCACCTGGCTTCGTTTTCGGTCGCAGTCTAGATATACCCGATATATTATGTTATCAATTTCATCTAAACTGAACATTACGAAAAATTATTATATTTTTAATTTGCACCAAATTTATATATGTACCTATGGCAAAGCGAAGTCAAGAAAATATACCTACCTTGAAATTATTATTTTTAATAACACCAATACAATTGTAGATGGCTCAATACCCGCGCAGAGATTTGACAAAGGAAAAGACTTCGGGCAATGATAAATCCACATTCACATACATAATGGATCCTGAAGGCCATCCAGCGTGCGACTCAATATCCCGCGTCTGCCGGTACAAGCACCTCAACTACGCCGCTGCGACCACGAAAGGATCTCCACTTAGGCAAGTAATCTATACTTACATTGATTATTTATGACCAGAATTCAAACCTTCTCTGTACAAACACATCAGTGAAAAGCCTTATTAAAGTTTTTACCTCTAGATATCCTCAAAAGTTGACGTTAAGCTATTCGTTGATCTTAACTGCATAAACTAAATATTATCATAACACGAACAGATAGCCCCACGAAGCAGAATAAAACGTATCGTGTAAACAAAAATCGTTTGTCGACAATATTGATGCAAAATTCTAAACACAAGCCTCAAACAGAAAACATTTTGATTCTCCAAACATTTCATACCGAGATATTAGAGCAAAGCTAAAAAAACAGTCAATCCCGGCTTGAACGGAATTCCGAGCTCTGTTGGATACAGGAATAATGGAAATGAAAAAGCAAAAGCATTTTCGTCGCCACCATAAAGTGACAAACTGTTAATTTTCAATCAAACCGCATCGTCACGTCCATAGGCAAGTCTAAAAGAGAAAGGCGAGATAAAACACACGTCGGGACTGACTGGCGAAACACAATAGTATTCCCGCAGTTTCGACACTACTGTGTAAAAATTCATCTACATAAACTGATATAACTTTTCGAAGTTATGTGTGAACAGTTAATCACCACACACTATAACGGTGAAGGATAACATCGTGAGGAGAACTGCATACCATAGCGATTTGTAAGAATGTTAAATGTGAATTTCTATGCTATGTAAAGTCTACCAATACGCACTAGGCCAGCGTGGTGGACTATATGGCCTAACCCCTCTCAATCCTCCTCTCGATTCTATAGGAGGCTCGTGCCCTGCAGTGGGACGTATGTATATGAGCTGATACCGTTTTCATTTCTAGTAAGCTCAGTGAGGAAACACTAAATTGATTGAATTGTGGTTAAATCTACTCGTGAGGACTTTTTAACAGTTGATTTAAAAATAGAAGATTTTTTGTTGCGAGTATGGCTTATTTGAATAATTCAATTGTTAAAAAAAAACTAAAATCAGGGTTTTAGATATATGAGTTCCTATGGGTTTTGTATGGATACAAAACTTATCATACCTACATATCTTCAAGTGGCTATACTCGGGATGTCAGGACATATTTAGTGCCCGATACCGAAAGCGTACGACAAATCAAATTGTTGCACATCGAATTTTCTTAGGATAAATGTCAAGCTAAATATGAATAATTACAGCCACAGACGCACACGTACTGATTTAAGTACCTACAATAAGTTTATTTGCTATTTTACTACCCTTTTTGCCAATTTCGTCGTTATATTTCAATTTGAGAACTCCATGCATATTTCAGCAAAAAATTATTTCATTACAATTGTTTATTTTCTCAACGCCTACTGGAAACTGCTACATAATATTATTTGTGACCGAATTAAACTTCCCCGTAATGAATTCAAGTTTCATTTTCAGTGGTTTAAAACGAAACCTTATGATTGAAATACAAATATTTCGAGTTACAAACAGGAAAACCTTAACCTCGGCAGCGTCATTGTGTGAATGATACAATATACGAAGCCATGAGAATGACTCCGTTTTATTAATATCGCTATAGTTTCCGTTCTGTAAAGGTTCCCGAGAAATTGAAACATAATATCCGTTGAATAAATTAAAAAGAGCAAAATCAATGAGCAAACTGCCATCCACCTGCCATAGAACCGCTTCTAGAACATGTTATAATATTAGTAGTGGTTACCGTTAATTTATTTGAAAACTTTACCACTAAAATTCACATAGAAGTTTCGGCAATGACCTACCCTGTGGGTCCACTGAAAAAAATTGTCTAAAATATAATTAACATTAAAATACACGAATATATGCACGAATTTACCATACTTTTCGAAAAGACCTGTTTTACATAAAATCCGGCCGGTACAAAAATAGCTTTGCAAAATGAGACTTTTTTCCAATGTTATGAGCCTGTGCTACAATTCCCAGCGCGTTTTCGACGCCAAAAATCCACGAACAATATCCTCGCGATAACTACCAGTGGATGAGTGCAAAATACGAGCACAAGGAAAAAATGTAAACGGGCCGATATCAAAACGAAAAACCTAAATGGGCAGTGAACATCCATTTCTAAAGACAGGATGACAGTGAAAATAGAACAGGATGTAATACGTATATCGAGCACAAACTCTGGCGTACATTTGTAGCTCGCAGACAAGCGCTGCTGGTATCTGGCTGAAATCTCGGGTGTACGCGCGGTGCGCGCCGCGGTAATTCCCAGCTGAATACTGAAAAGTCGTAAATTTACATGGGACGTCGTCAGTAGGGAAGGCGGTGCTCTACGTTTCAAATTTATACTACCCATTTTTATGGTGCACGATTTGCGGACGTGATTTTTGACAAGTTGAAATTTACATTTTATGTCATCGTGGTTTACGATTGCGGTATAATACGCGGTATAACGGCGAAGGGTTTTTTTTATAATATACTTTAAACAAACAAACGCTCCACATTGTTCTCGGCCGTGACCAGACTAATGTCACCAATGTTACATGTGTCTTAAACTTTTTGGAGATTTTTTTATGTTCGAATCCTACGTCGAATATTTTCTTGTGTCTTATATAAATGGAAATACGTGTTTCAAAGCACGCACGCAAAATACGGAAGAAAGCCAACATAAAAATATAGTAGTATGACTTATTCGCTCCATGAATACGAGACAGGTCGGTAATCCTTCCAAATGCCGAATTTACATGGCTCTATAACTCGATCGATTTCCCACCTTCGAGGAGTCCCAGCCTGCGGGTGAAACGTACATTGGTTACACTAAAAAAATAACAGGCATTGATTCCATTTTGTGGTCAATTGATGTTCAATAAAATAAACTAGCTGCTTGTGGTCGCATAATGCATAATTCTCTAATTTTGTAATATGTAGTCGGAGAGAAGTAAACTTTCAAATCGAATCCTATAATTACCAATGTAATAAAAATTGCAATGCTCGAGTCTTAGCCACAATCAATTTATGGACGCATGTTACTGTTTTAAATTCTAAAGTTTCATTATTTAGATTGTTATGTAACATCACAACGCCGAGTGTAAGTGCAAGGGTACTACCTAAATTTTCTCGAAGCGCTTTGCCGTTTTTTTTTGAAACCTCGTAATTTGAGTTTGGATTATATTAGATGAACAAAACTCTCGGGATATGTTGTCAATAGCGGACTTATTAAAAATATAAAGTTTTAATAGCATAGCTCTTATACTTTAGATTTCATTGATATCTAAAAAAAACATGATTTCGTTAATGAATCACTGATGATTATCGAAATCCTCAACGTATCTCCTAATGTCCTAGAAAGCTGAAATTTTGAATGTCTGTAGATATCAAACAAAATAACAACAAAACACAAACAAAAAATATTCTAAAACTTGATACTCTTATTTCCCAACCCCTAAACTAGGGGATAAAAGTTTGTATATGAGGCTTCCGTAAATGTTGATACTAAAGGTATGAAAATTGATATAGGGGTCCTTGTTATTATTTATAAACAAATGTTTACAAGTTTATTACTTAATTAACAACAAATAACACAACTCTTTATGCCCCTGACTCCACTGGACCTTACTTCACAAAGTTACCTTATTCAAAATATGTGGTTTGGCAGTTTCTAACTATTGTATTTTCGTTACTACAAAAAGTATTGTTTAACAGAAAAGTGATGAATGAACAGTGATAAATTTTTCACTATACGCCTTTGTGAATATGGCGAAACGGCCAAGCCACATATTTTGACTAAGGTACAGAATTCTCGTATGGGTTGAAAGTTAAAACTTCCGGGTGGATGGTATAATCTAGTAGGTACAATATACGGACTCTTTTGCATCACATTCTGGTAATTCGAGGCATGACACAGTTTCTTCACAGAGAAGAGAGACTTGACTTAGATCAATCTTAACGTCAACCTGTTCCTTGTAGTTAAACTGAACTCAGCTTAGTTTACTTCATACGAATGAAATTGAAATTAAATTGAATTTTATTAGTAATCTGTGTGTTTAATTGTGCCTTTGTTGGTCTTTGACCTATTCATTAAATTATTCGTTTGAATCATATACTTATGATTATTATTTGAAAAACACCAAGGGCAAATTATAAAAAAATATATAACATTTATTACAAACTCCTTAAAATTATTATAAACTCCTTCAATAAAGATTAATTATTAATTAGCGCCAAAACAATATTGCTACTCGTATTTAAGTGCTACTTGAGTCAAGTGTTTTCACTGAAAAATACCTTTGTCGGCTGTCTTTTTCAGAGAAGCGATCAATCTGGCAATAATACAACTAAAAAAGGATGGTGTTATATCTAAACTGTGGTCGAAATGGATTATGACAGCGAAAAAATCCGAATGCGACGTGGCTAAAGATGAGGTGAATATTACTTAAATAATATTTATTATTCATTTACCAATATATCCTGCAACAATTTCTTTAGCGAACTCTTAGAAGCGGCTTCATCCAGCTATATTCTGAAATCTTTAATTCGTCAGTCCTCCATGTATTGTATCAAATTAATCCAAATAACTGACGAATGAAAATTAACATTATCATATCTAACAACTAAATTGATATATGTCATGACATTAATAATACATTTATAAACATTCCAGGAAACGACAATAACAGAGATGACGCTAAGCCAAGTTGCTGGCATATTTTATGTGTTGCTGGCGGGTCTGGCGCTAGCCCTAGGCGTGGCATTGATAGAATTCTGCCAAAATGGTCGTGCAGAGGCTGCCAGAGCGAATGTGCCACTTCGAGCGGCGTTGCGAGCTCGGGCGCGCCTTGCAACTGCCACAACAAATCGGGACCGCAAGACGCTGCCACAACGCACCCCGCAACGCGACCATGATAGACTTGGGTGGAACGGAGCTGCTTTTGCTGGGGTTGGTTTTATTTTAATTAATTGATTTGCTGCAACAGCTGAAGATAATTGTTTGTTCTATAGCAGATTAAAAGATGCGCCTTTTTATAACGTATAGCCACAGTATAGCTGGCGTGTGTTTAATTAGACTGTATACTATTTTTAGCTGTACCTAATTATCCAGATGGTAAGGGCTATGTAGTCCGACGTGAAAAAAAATTTAAAAAAGAAGCTCTTACTATTATTTTAAATTTTATATAATTTGAGAAAATAATTTACAGATTCAGTTTATTGTCTGTTTTGATTGTGATTAATCTTCGTTTCGTTCGTGGAATGTTTTACCTCCACGCATATTTTTTTTATTTGTGTGAAAGATCATTAACAAATATATTTTCATTATGATGTTCGAATATTACCTATTTTATTTAATTTTAATCATTTACATTTATTTTGTATAGAACAATGACTTCCTCCTAGGGAGAGAAATGTTGGGAAATATTCATCGCAAGATTTATTAGACTGTCCACATCAACGTAAGTCGGAGTATGTTTAAGAACTACCCTCCTTCCTGATAATGTAAAACCTTAAAACTTGTGTGACCCCAAAATTGCTTGTTCTGTTCTGTATAAATTCATATACGTCCCACTGCAGGGCACTGAGCTCCTCTACAATCGAGTGTACTATTGGGAAATAGCTTAATTTCCCTAAGTAAATAAATCTAAATGATACCATTTAATTCGACTTCTCATTGCCAGAATAACATATTACTTTAAATTAATTCATGTGTTATTACCAATTCATACAATATCTGCAGGTCTTCTTCTTGGGCCCAAATACGGAAAGAACTTTGTTTCATATATTATTATATACCTACTCCGATTCAATCCTACAGGACATCAGACAACCCAATTGTAAATTATATCAATACGACCAGAATCAGTCTTATAGGAAACAATAAGATATCAGCATTAATAATTATTATTAGAAACGTGCAAATTATTAACATTACTGAACCTGTTCATTTGTTACACAACTCTCATTCTGTTACAGGAATTTCTGTAGACAATTGATTGAATTATGATGAAATGTCGAACTTACGACAAATAGATCAGAGAGCGCATTGTTTAGGCAAACCGTTCCTTTAATAATACTACCAGGTTTGAATCATCACAGTACACTGTTTGGAGCATCTATTCGATTAATAATTATTGGGCTTCAACCGGATTTTGTAACGGATTGTTTTGTGACAAATTTACAACATTAAAAACATCCTCATTTTAACTGAAGTTGAATAGTTCCACTTTGTTCCTATTGTTGTACGGGTTCATTAAAAGGATTTGTTATACACATGTTGTCATTAATTAAGGCGGTGAAAGGGAAAAACGGCGGGTTGACCTTTGCACAGAGATAAATGTATGTGAGATTTAAAAATATTTGTTATCACTCTGGGTGCGGCGAGGCCCATAAGACTCCTTATTTTATCTGTATTTTTCTATCACGCACGACACAGTACAGTATCTTAGCGTGGAGTCGAGAATATGAGAGCATTTTTTTAATCATCGGTTAAATACATTATAACCTTTCATTATGCATGTGCCAACTGCTAAATACGATTTTATTTGAGTAATAACCTAACCTCAGTCGGCCAATTCTCCATCCGTATGACCTTGTGTTTCTCCCTCTAGCTATAAAAGTGGAAATTTGTTTGTAATACTGTATTTACGTGTTTCAGTACTTCTCGGCGGGTACTCAGATCACCCAGGAGGACGGGGTACACGCCAGCTTCACGCACGTCTGATCCTCGGAGAAGACCGGCCACACCATCCGCCGGTCTTCCATCACCAAGGCACCGAACAACTCGGTGGACTTGTACCAACTTTAAAACATTCACAAGGTGATTTCAGGTTGCGCAGTTGATATGTTTATGTTTATATGATATTTATGGTCATTTTATTTATTTATTAAACTGATACAATAAAATTTTACAAGCGAAATAGAAACAAATGTCGCAGGCTTAGCTGACGCCGTAACGTAGCATAAATTGATCGTGTTAGGAACGTATCAAGTAAAAAAACGTTTGATCTCCGATTGGGCACTACAAGACAATTCTTCGCGGGCCAGTGACGTCATAATAAGTATCTATAGTAAGAGTAAATAATACAAAGAATATTTTTTACCAGATTCGGTAGTTACAGAAAATTTTATAAATGACTAAAAGCATTTTCTGTCATTTATAAAATTTCAATTTTTTTGTATTGCCATCAGAATTGTGTTTTAGAATTCCGTTAACTTTATGCTAAGCGTTATAAATTGTTAAAACGGAATGTAAGATGTACGTGTACGTTGTCGACTCCTGATGGATGTAAAAGCATTGTACACGCGGCAACTGTGAGATCTTGCAGTGTTTCCTATATTGTACATCTTTATGCCCGATGTGGCAGTACGTCCGCTTCGGGATTGTCAAAACAGATGGATTAATTTGTTTTCCTGCCTGCGGAGTGGGTAATAAAGCTCGATGTGTCATATCAGACAAGGCGTGGCAAAATAGAAAAATATCTAGGCTTGTATTCGTAAGAACTACAACTGTAAGAGGTACGGTCAAGGCTTGAGGTTCAACACAGAGTATATCATTAAGTCTGAAATCACCTACAAAGGATTCGAAAGCAGAGACTCAACTGCGCACAATATTACGTTAAGTTTTTATATAACAAGACCACTTGTTTAAAGTATGTGGCATCACTGCGTGCCATTTTTTAAGTCAACACACACGACTTATTTCCTTAATAATAATTTAATTTAAATTGATGTTACAAGTATATTGTACAAACCTAATTATATTTTTTATTTAAGGATCATTTACACATTTTTCATTTGAAATATCTGTAGAAATTTTAAAGAGCGATTGTTAAAATGGTATGATTGTTTGTATCTTATTTCGTATACTAATCGCAATATGTATGTATATGAAACAAGAGTTTTCCAGCAATATTAAACTATCGCGTCACGCAATTTGTATACAAAGATGTTGTTAGCGTAATGTTTACGGATATTATCGCAGATTTGGTTTATTTTTTAACTTCCCGACGGTTCCATTGCTTTACAACTTTCGTGGTCACAGGGCTGTCTGAGGTATAAGTCATCCGCTTAGGAACTGTTACAATGTAACTACCCTTAATTGACAATTTTTAAACTGAAATTAAAAAATGTAAATATTAAACCAAATCCACGATAAAATCCATAAAAAATAGTCTTATTTCAATATGTTGGTAAAGATAAAAATCTATCGCGCCATCGTCCCAAAGTAATAATCACAGTATTAGTTTTATAGCAATCATATTTATAGGAAAGGCAAACGCCATTATAAAATAATCAACCACTGCCAGCCTTATTCTATAATCTGTAGTTATTATAAACAATTTAATAAACATATCGCCTCCTTACTTATGGCAAGAAAATGAACGCATCACAAACCACCATACTTAGATTATATACACGTCATATAATCTAAGCCACCATAGTTTGCAAGAGTAGCAAAACCTGCTAAAGTGTTTTCGGGGTCTCTGAGGACTCAAACAACTTTTATGTTTCGAGGAAAAAACAATTAAAAAAAAATCCCGCTCCAGAGTTATGTAAGTTCTGATTTTAGAAGAAATAACTAATAAAACACACACCACGCAAACAGCAAAATTTCCGGATAAATACGACCTGTGTACCTTAAAAAAAAGCGTATTTCCACCTTAAAGGCCGGCAAGGCATCTCCATGCCATATGGTGTTGATGTTACAGATGTTCATTAGCGGCGATGATCACTTACCATCAGGTGAACAGTATACTCGTATCCTATATTATAGAAAATAAATGTGGTTACGTAGAACAATCAGCCTTATAAAATCCATTCACCAAGAAGTAATGGTTGTATCTGGTTGCTTAATACGGGCCTAGAGTTGACACACAAGTTCTTTTATAATATAATTATCTCATCATCTTTAATCACAATAGGTCCATTACTGATACTATCGATGTCTGTATATTGAAGATAGATGATAAAAACTAACATGGGGAGTCTATATTAACGTAATAGAACCCAAAACAATGATTTTTATAATTTTGTCTCTTTGTCGGTTTGTCTGTGCGCGATGAACTCAGAAACGGCTTAACGGATTTCGATGAAATTTAGTATGAAAGTAGAGACACTCTGGATTAACACACAGGCTACTTTTTATCCCAAAAAAAATAGTATACCCGTGGGTTGAGGAAGGAATTCCGATATAATTGTTATTTTTTATACTCAAAGGGATGGGATGGGACTGGATTACATGCCTTGCGTGAGAATGAGACGGGACTGGCGGTATATAATTACTAATAAACCTCTAAAAGTCCACATCTCACAGGGTTTTAAGCTTCTCCTAGTGTTATTTAATGGTGCCGGCTTCTTAAATGGTGAACCTACATAGGTTTCCCCAAAGCATGTTACACAATGCGTGGGAATCCTACATACTAACATTGCATAATTCTATAATAAAGAGATGATTGAACTCTGTAATGTTTTTATTCAGGACGATTAAGTTAAGCATCTCTTGCAAACTATGCGATTTGACGTGCGATATTAACAAAACGGTATAAAATATGAAAATAAAGTAAGTAATATTTAATCAGCACAAATATATTAATCTTTCATTATAATATTTATAAATGACCGTTAGCATAATATCTAGAATACAATACTAAAAGTAAGATATTTTCACGTAGATGTTCTTAGACTTTTGATGTAGTGTTAAACTTTGTAAGGTTTTTCTCTTCGTGAATCTGTACGGTATAACCAATTTTAAAACAGTTAACATTTTTGTATTACACATAATATACCTTTTAATATCTAACTATTTACGTAGTGGAGCGGCTCAACTTATTACACGTTCCGTAAACTTAATTATTGAATAAATAGAAAGAAAGCATATACAACTATTACATATATTAATCTTTAAATATTTTAGCTGTTTTATTAGTCACATATATTGTTAAAAGTATACATATATTTCAATTTAAAGTCTAGTATTTATCTGAATAGGTTTAGTGTACGTACCTGGACGTTGCATATGGAACGGTCCTGTTGGGAAACCGCTATCTAAACAAATATTATTCAAAAATAATTATTTACCAATTCCTGCATCCCAACACCGCTTTTAATTATAATAATATTAATACGATATCGCAGTAAAAGTAAATTATATTCAAATTAATAAGAACATTATAAAATATTTCAATAAGTAGGTACGTTTTTTTTAAAAGACCACTTTAGTTTTGGTATGGGGGTTATTCAAAGATTGTACAGTACATTTTGAATAAATACTATAATTACAAAAATATAGCTTGTTGAGGCTTGGATGATTTTCAAAAATATAAATAGTTTGATATATCCGCCCGATCGAGATTTCCTAGGGCCAAATTGAAATAAGGATAGGCCAAGTAATACGCCATTTGAGTTGCCAAATTCTAATAGGTACATTTCGGCAAATTCAATAGTCAACATGGTAAAAGTTTAAGTTATAGTCAGAGGAATTTGATGAATCTTATATTTATTTAACAAAACCTTTAACATTTATGTTTTTACCTAAGTGTGCAACAAGAGCAAGTAGAAGAAAAGTGGATATCATACACTAATCTGTGTTTATTATAAGTCCATCATTAACTTTCCTGGGTCAACATAACATGAATACCAACCTTAGGCTTATAATAATTAATTATATATTGAATATCGATAAGAACATATTTAAGTATACATATTATATGATAAGTAACGGTTATAACTCACACTTTCCTATGGTCTTATTTGCGGCCGAGCTGTGGCTTCCCCAAATATTTTATTCAATATTTTCTCCTTACCTTTCCTTTACACTACCCTCTTCTATTTCCTTCTTAGGATTATAAAAAGAGGTTTTAAAACAAGGATTTAGCAATAATATAAACTGAATACAGCAATAAAATGCAATAATGGTAGTTATTTAAAAGTTGTCTTATTATATCTTTAAGAATAAGAGGATTTGCGGATATAGTGCTGGCTAATTTGGGTGTTTGAATTCTATTAAACTATATTCCAGCTGATTCTTTCAAAATTATATTTTGTCTATTGATGCGGGCACAACAAAATTATAAGACACTTAATGGTGTGTAGTTTGTTTAAATCCCCGTTAAAGGTGTATGCCAGTGTGACCGACCCTCAGTCCAGCAAATCTCTAGATATTTAAATTAATAAATATAACGGTCGGGTTGTATTACGGATATAAAACAAAACTTACATGTGATGAAGCAAATATTGGTACAGAATCGCAAGTGTTTGCCCCAAAATTAGCCAGCACAATACTCATAATTTACAACGCTTTGAAAAACTGCCAAGCAATAAAAAGTACCTAATATAACATGGAATTGCACGAGTTCCTTTACCAGTGTAGACATTTATTTTGTTATACTATAAATATACTGCATATTATATTTACCAATACATAAATTATATTCATACGAAAGAGATATGTACTCGTTTAACCATTACGTCTAATGTGTTGTATTAGTATTAATCGCTTCATACTTACCTTAGCTATGTCTTTATTAATCTGTTATAATCATTAATAAATACCGTGTGGATTATGCTTTGTTTTATTTATAAATACCAAACCCAAACCTGATTATTTATTTTTTTCTGTTTATCTGTTTGTCTGTGGGGTCGTGCGAGAAGAACTCAGAAACGGCATAGTGGCTTTCGACGAAATTTGGTATGGAGGTAGCTGACACCCTGGATTAACACTTTGGCTACTTTTTATCCCGAAATATTTAGTGTTCCCGTGGGATGAGGAAGGAATTCCGATATATTTGTTACTTTTTTATACTAAAAGGGATAAGATGGGACTGGATTACACGCCTTGAGTGGGAATGAGACGGGACGGGATAGGATATTCCAAATAAAGTTAATTGCAAATATAGTTAGTCACTCAGACGAAGTTTGCGGGCAGAAGCTAGTATTCAATAAAACTATTTGATTGCGGTTAAAATAATTTTATTTCACATTGAAAGTATTAAATACATAATTCATATTAAAAGTTATTACTACTAAGACTGAATCGCATACTTTTTGCATTAATACTGACTTATATCTTTGATTATTAACATAATATCCTCAAATGTTATCATAACAGACTTTCGCTATACGTGCGATATTCGTTATTATGAGTAGATTATTAAGATGCCAAGTAATAAAAATAAAATAATAAAAACATAATTTTCATCAAAATTTGAGATCGACATATATCTTATAATTTTTGTAAATGATGGCATTTTGCATTCCATGACGCACCGTTCATACTTAGAGTAATATGTTCCTTAATATCTTGACGATTACGCAAGATATATGAAATAGGTTTCAACCTTGATAGCTAAAATACTAATTGGTCCTAATTTTTATAAATTAGGACCATATATAACGTCAAAATTTGATTTTCTCGACGCAATGTCGTCATAAAATAGACACACTTAATTACTAGAATAAATTCGTAAGTGGCGTAAGGACGGCCATAGCTTCACGGTGTAATGGGGCTTCCATTCCCATGAATTCACGTCCTTTGCGCCGGAAAAATTTTCGCCACCTGTATAAGAAACAATTAATTCAATATTGTCAATTATAGAAATGTTAAGTAACAAAAAAATACGCACTCATTTATTTTAGTTACCTTATCCACATCGCCTATCTAAACATGACATTTGTGGACGAAATCTCAAGGGGCATATTAAATAGGGTATTTCGTGAAGACGCCGAGACTATCTGAACGGCCTATGATTGGTACTGAAGTACTTTACCCATAGTCAAGGATTTAAGTGACGGAGGGCGGCACCTGCCAGCCCCAGGCCTGGTCCTCGCCCGAGTCCAGGTCGGCGTCTCCGTCTCTCTCGTGGCGCGCGTACCCCAGTCTTTGCAACTCGTGGCACACGTCCACACGCTTCGACTCCTCCTTTATTATCAGCTGCACGAGTAGCACGTTCGTCTGTTGGCAGTTCCAAATTGAATGTGTAACGGTCTACTAAACCATAATCACGTGATAAATAAATATTTTAAGTGAAAGTGTACTTTCACACTTATAGGATTGGGTGGTAACTCTGTCGGCTTTACTGTCGTATCTCTTTCAGTAAATGCTGTAGCCAGATAATCAATACCTGCGCGCTCTTGCCGTCTGAGGAGTCCGGCAACGCCTCTATGATCCTAGAATATCCTAGAATAATATTATGCTTATATATATACGAGTATTTGTACCTCCACCTCGATGCCAACGACCCTTGCGTTGAGGCGCTTGTTGCGGACAAGCTTGGCCATGTGCGAGCAGGCGGCCTCGGGCCACATGTTGCCGTACGCGGGCGCCAGGTCCGCCAGGCGCGCCTGCATCGCCTGCCGCGGCAGATCCCCCCAGCGGAGGCACAGCGGCTTCAGTTCGCGGCTGGGCGACTGCACCGTGCCGCCATAGTCAACCAGCAGCACCTCCGCGTTGAGGTCGAGCCCACTCACGCGCAGCACGCGCGCGCGGTGCCACTTGCCTCGGTACTGGATCGCGCAGTATTGGCCCATGCGTGTAGCGGGCAGCGACAGCACTCGCGACTCCCCTTCACCGTGCTCGTAATACTGTCTGTGACACAATATTATCCAGTCAGCCTCTTAGTGTATCTGCTGGTTGTGCGGGTATTACATGCGTAACTTACTTCATTTGCTCCTGCATTGTCTCCAGGGCAGCAGAGTATTGTTCACCATCACGAACGAGCCAGAATTGCGTAGGCGAATAAATTTCGCCTATTACCACCTCAAGACTGATGGCGTACTCAATATTGGCGAACGGCCCCGGCTGCTCGCTCTTCATGTCCAATTGAACGCAATCCTCCGGAAACACGTCCGGGTCCTGCGCATAAAATTCCATTTGAAAAGTTTTTTAGCAACTCATAACAACCTTCTTCGCGTAGTTATTTGGAAGCCGCGCCCGTTGTAACACAAGAGGACGTGGCTTCGGTCCCCGTACTGAGACAAATGTTTGTGCGATTCACAGACCGTTTCGTGAGTGTTTGTAGGACCAAAAAGTTTCTCGTAATTTCTAATCTATCTACGAGTAGCTATATATCTTAGTTTGGAGTGGGTACTATACATTTGATTGAATATGATAAAGGCGAAAAATAAATATCTTACATATTCAACAAAGGGGAGAGCGTCGTCAGAGTCGACGGCAGAGGCAGCAGCTTGAAGGTGAGGCTGGGCAGATCGCGTGGGCATCGGCTTGGACGAGTCGAAGACTAGCCATTCTGAGTGCTCGTCAGGCCGCCGCAGAGACACCGTATCAAACATTACTAACATCAACTCCTCAATGTTCTTGGAGTAGAAGAACTCGAAATGGGAGCTCAATGTTCTGTCGTGGCGATCTCTGCAAAAATACGAGTATTAAATAGTAGTATTTGGGGATAGGCTATCTGGCTTCCGTACCATTGGGCTGGCTCTACCGAAGTGCTGTCAACATCTTACAGTAAACTAATAAGAACTTACGTAGTTTATTCGATTAGACATCAGGGTCACAGTCTTTTAGAAATTATTTTATGGATTGCTTGAAATAACCGAGTAAGATTTAATTAAGATTACTTTTTATAAATAACATCGAATTAAATTAAAGCCAATCTTCATATTTTATGTGAGTCCTTTTATATATTTTTATTATTATCCATTTGTATGTGGAAAATATAGACGGGTTTCTAACTAACGGAATGCAACAGGTCTGTGTCAGTTTATTTCGAATAAATATACGTAATACAGATAGCAGCATTACTCATATTCGCGCATAAGGTCGCTGAACCACATGCCATCCGGGTGGCCACTCAATATGTTGAGTATATCCTGCTCCAGGTCTTCGAACTGCAGTATTTTCGTTATAATGTCTGTAAAAGAAAATTATACAACTTTAATAAATCCTTACTACATTCTTGAGTTGTAGGATTTGCTACAGGGGTCAAGTATGCCACGGATACTTGCGTCGCGATCACATTTTACAAACCAGTCAGATTTTCCAACATAACTTATCTACCGAAAAACAGAGCCACGGCTCACACACTTCAAGAAATTCAGGCACAACATTTTTAACCAATAGCGGCTTTCCCTTCTCGCTCCATATTTAACATTTTAAAAACACCACCAAACTACCAGTTTCCCTCTCTTTACAGTTGTAATAAAATTTAAAATATATTTGCGTACACTGACAAATTACTATACCTATTAATAGAAATTTCGATATTTTATCGAGAAAAGAATCGCGTAGAGAACTTTTATGTAGTATATAATATTAATTTTGAATAAATTTTGGAACGGAACTCTTTTTCGAGCTGACTAAAGATGATTAAGGACGGAATAAAACGCTTCTTGAACAAATAGGCGACACTCCCTCTTCAGAAAAAAATTATCGTTATCAATTTTTCTAATGATTTTACAGTAGATGAACATTAGCAGTAGCGGACATAGCAGCCGAGCAAGTGCATAGTCGCTTTATTCGACAATAATTAATAAATACTGCTGTATTGAGACTCACTAACCAACTAAGCTATTGCGTTTAATATTCCCTGTGACGTATCAAAGTAGGCATAAAAAATGTTTGCACGTTCCTCAATAAATTTCATGGTTTATAACCTTCTTACTTGCACCATTGTCGTTCTTATGTGTAACTTTCTTCAAATATGTTATTTGATTTTACTAGAACGTTCCTGATGTATTATGTAATTTTATTTCATAATGATAAACACCTTCTGGTTCAGACGTGGCCGGAGTATTCGAGCTCATAGAAGCCGCTTGTGGCTCTTCTCGGCTAGTGCTCTGTCGTTCGTCTGATTTCTTCTTATCAGAGCCGGAATGTGAGTTAGGTTGTGGAGCCTGTGCGGCCGCTTCGGGCACGCTTCGCCGATTCGATCTGTTGTTATAATATAATTTCATTTTAGATCTATATTATATCTACTTATGAAGACTGAGACCTGCATCAGCGCGCACAAAGAACCAGGACAAGCACCATGCTACAAAAAGCACACGAAAAACAAACTCTTCAACCAGGCAAGCTGTTAGTTCAAGTACAACTAACAGCTTTGCTTTTACGTTTCGTTCGACGAGTGAGATTTTCGAAGAATCCATAACTGGTGATTGGATTACAGATATTTGTATCCGCCCGCGGCCCAGGTAGCGACAGCCGTACGCAATAGTGGAAAAGATGCTAGTGAGCCAATCAAGTCTCGTGCATTTCAGGTTCGGCCTGTGTATATCGCGACTAACCGTATACTTTGATCAATAGATTACTACATCTTTACCCGTCTGTAAACTGAAAATACCAGTTCGACTAAGCCTCTTACATCGACTTAAGCCCCTCGCAAAACTATTCACGCTTACTCATACCAGAATATCAATTAATTGGGCAATTAAGGTTGGCTTAAGACCCTGATGGTCGCTATTCGGGCGGATGCAAATCTCATATCATCAGAACTTTTGAACCATTTCACACAATATTCCTTCGGAAGACACACTTCTAATAGAATGCCACATCTATACACACTGAACATGCAATAACTATCCCTGCAGGGTGAAAAATAGTATAACATAATGGAAAATATACATAAATATCAGTGGCGAAGGGTGACATTTTTTAAAAGGGAAGCCGAAGCTCAAGTCACAAAATATGTTTATTTTCTTTATCCTGTTACTAGCTTCTGCCCGCAAACTTCGTCTGCGTGGTTAATTTTATTTGAAATCTACCATCCCGTCCCGTCCCATCCCGTTATATCCCGCCCGCCCCGTCTCATTCTCACTAATGGAATGTAATCCGGTCCCATCCCATCTTTTTGAGTACTTATGAAAAAGTAGCAAATATATCGGAATTCCTTCTTCATCCCACGGAAACACTAAACTTTTCGGGATAAAAAGTAGCCTATGTTACTTCTTATACCTCCAAGAATATGTCTACAAAGTTTCATGATGATCGGTTGAGTGGTTTTGCGTTAAAGCGTAACAAACAAACTTACATTCACATTTATAATATTAGTAGGGTTAAGGGATTACGAAATGACTACAATGCGACTGATAGTAAGCGTAGTGCAGTCCGAATAGAGATCAAATTTACTGTGTGATGTTTCACAGAATGAACGCAAAACGCGACACATTTATGCACGTGTGTCCTTATATTCGGACCTTTGCAAATATCCTCCCACCAGCAAATTATTGCTCCGAGAATCTTACTCACCAAACCAAATTATTGGGTTTCATTTGGTAAGTGATATTGTGGCATCTGCCTATTGCGGCCGTCAATTAAATTTTAATATTTTCGTTACCTATGTACTTATACAATATTTACAATGTCCATGAAATAAAAACTAAACCATGCTTACATAATGAGAAAAATAAAAAAGTATATTTCTAAACCGCACGTGAATATAAGATTAATATAAAAGAAATAAAAACCTAGACTCAATGTTAACAAGTACGGTAGCCCCGCATTAATCAGTTGTAACAATAGTAAGACAATGTATTAATCAGGCGAGGGTCGAGCACGTCCTAAAATCTAAACACTAACTTTATTTGTAAAATCGACAATCTAAACATATTAGTACGCTCCTAACGATTAGTAATTTCCATTAAAACCATAATATTAATATTACACAGTTTGTAATTAAAAACATTTAAAACTAATTGCATGAACCATGAATATATTGTAAAAATGTAAATACAACACTTATAAATACATTAGACTCCGCATTTCGCTATTATAATAAGTAATATCTATACGTAAGTACACACGAAATGCCGGAGAAGCTCCGGCTTATTTCTTGCTTTTTTAACGTAAATTGAACCTTAAATCATTATAAATTTAAGGTACAATTTTGCGTGGTTTGTTGCATACTATACAATGCGTAAGGGGCGGCGCGGCGGCGCACAGTGGGTCGAAACGGCTATTTTTGTGACATAGGATTTTTTTTCGGATTTTCCAATTTTTTTTGACGCCAACGTTTTGATATTATCATTCCTTACACTATTCATTCTTTGTATTTTTTTGCTTAACCCTATAATTTCGGCAAAAAAAAATATTTTAGGTTTTTAATGTATGGAACGCACTATAAAAACCTAAATTTCTACGAAGTCCTGCTAGATCCTGCGTTGAAACCTTATTATTCTGAATCTTGGTCTGTTCTACTATACTTCTATACTTCGAAAGTCTGCATCGAACTGCAACTTTTTCAGTTATGCAGTTCGAAAGAAATGATAAAATTCAATATTTCCCAAAAGATTTTTTACAATTATCTTCAGTAAATTTGACACAAATAAGATAAATTAATCTAATAAATTAACAAATACCAAGGAAAACTTGTATATGTGCCGTGCCAGATTAAAAAAAAACAAATGATGGAAATAACCCCAATTAAAAAATAATAATAAAAAAGGCTAGTATAAAGCCTATACCTATATACTACTCACTATCACTACTGTTTTGTAGATCTTCTAAAATACTCTCTACATTAATAAATTCTAAGTCTTCTGGTTTTGATGGCAAATGCAGAAGCTCTTTAGCTTTTGTTGAGAGAACCATAACATGTTTTTTTGTCATGCGTGATCTAAGACTTGTGATCTTTGGATCAGATGACAAAAGGAGATTATGTAAGATGTCCTCATTCGAAGATATCCTACTAATTTTTCGGGAATGATTTTCCCTATATTTTCGGAAGTCTTTGTTCCGTGCTTCTGCGGCTTCTTCCGACAGCTTCCCAATGGGTATAGCCCCAAAATGTTTAATTATGTCAGCCCCATGAACTAATAATTTATGTACACTGGAAGGCATATAATACCACGGATATAAATCAACATATAGTTTTGCGGTTTCGGTAGAAAATAAAGCGAATTTAGTAATATCAACACGCTCTCCAGACGCAATGGTTTGTAGAATGATATAAAAATTCTCTATCAACTGCTCATTAATGCCAGTGATACGTGCTGTCATGGCTGTATTTTTAAAAAATCTTCGAGCCGTATTACCATCATTAGTGGTGCCTGCTCCTTGCTTCACTATATCAATTAGCAAGCCACATTCTTCTTTAAATTCTTGTTGAATTGCAGACTTTCTGGTCTTCATTTTCTCTTTATCGTCACCCCTGCAGTTCCATTTCTTAATCTCCAAACGGTAAGCTATGTGGAGTAGGCACTCCATGCATCTTATCCACGCATGCAATGATGACAATCCATACTGGTACATTTCTTCATTCTTAGATCGCAGTTTGTGGGATTCCAAATTATTCATTTCTGTTGGTTTCGCTTTGCAAATGTCACAAACTGCTGTTGAAGTCTCAGAAAAGTATGAAGTTATTTTGCCGTCAATCATTGTCATCATTAATTCGTGGGCAATTTTCACTTTCCTAAATATAGATGGCTGGAGTGCCTCGATTTCTCCTGATATACCAGCTTTTATAGCTGCTACAGTAATTTGTGTTTCTTTTGTGAACGTAAACATAATGGGACGACAGTAAAATGTGGATGAACTTCGATCGTTTTCCCATAAAACCGTTCCATCATCATGTTGTAGTCTTATTGGAACAAGACTTGCCATAAATATACTGGAATCGTCCACGCCTACTTCAGAGATCTGCTTATAATTGCTTTGCCCCGAGGATCCATCAAAGCCCCATTTGCTGATAAGCTTCAGGTCAGTTGCAGAATCTAAATCGAACTCAATTGTATCCAAAAGCCTTGAGGCTTTCAAGTTGAGCAGAGCTTGCAATTTAACTGATGCCGTGCAATCACTAAATGTCATATCCTCCTTTCTTGGGTAACATTTCAATTTTGCTTCTTTTAATTTATAATAAGAAGGATACAATTGAAAGCCTTTTTCGCTTGCTGATTCTCTTAGGTTTATATATTGTGCCTTCGACAAATTTAGGGAAACAAGTAGCGCCAACGCTTTATCAGCAGTGTATGGAACATATTTTTTTGCATTTAAGCAATTATTCACTTTTGTTATATCTTCTGGATTTTTAAGTAAATGGTTTATTATATTAGCGATGGCTTCTTGTCCATTACATTTCAGTGTATTTGATGTAGCTGCAATTAATTCTTCCTGAGACAAATTATTTTGAATTTGGTCTACTCGTCTTCGTTTTTGTCTGTTGGACAAATCATCGAATGATTTTCTGGGACAAATCAAAGCTGTAGAAGCTTTCGATGTGGATGGAGACAGATTCTCAAGACTTAAGTCCTCTTCATGTCTTTCGTGTTCTTCATGTACTTCATGTTCTTCGTGTCTTTCGTTTAATTTTAGTCCTTTAGGCCAAATTATTTCACTTTCTAGCCAATCACCATTTTTTTTAATAAAGTTAGAAAATATACGATTGCATTTTTGCCATCTAGCAGTTATAGAAGAACAGAATTTTACACAAAACTTTTGAAGCACTACACTATTTTCTTCAGTCACGTTTATTTTCTGTTGCAGAAAATCAGAAAGTTTTTTGCTATCTGATAGAGATCCAAGCTGGTCTCTTAAAACAACAAACAAATCGAGATTAGTAACTAGACCCTCCATGATACCGAAACAAGGATTCAAAATAAAATGGTATGGATCGTAGCACGGATAAATGTACATTAAGAACGAATTCAAAATATAAGTCATTTTATACCCTGGGCAATAAACAAATTTTATTGCCCTAGATGCTCTCATTAATGATAGAACTAAGTAAAAGGACAAAACATGTTTACAATCGATATCACGAGAATGTTTGTTTTGTTTTAGTTAATTAAAGACAATAAACAAACAGTAGTTGTAAAACAATTAACTAAATGCACCTGTAATCTCCAGATGTCATCAGTGTTAATGACTGAAAGTAATCCTTTGCCATCTGGTGGTCCATTTGCATTTATGATTTATTACTGTGTTTACGTTAATTGTGTAACCACATGTTTTGGGTACAACAACCAATTATGCCAATAAATATTTACTTATTTACTTCTATTGTGTTATTCTATTAGATTTTTATATAATAGTTTGTATATCCACAATGTTTTTGTCTTACTATCTTGTGGTTAAATTGACTTAAAATGTCAATTACAAAATTAGAAATAGTACTATTTTTACCATTTTTCCGATCCCTATAACTGGAAAAGTTGCAAGTCAATGCAGACATTCGAAATGTACAAGTAAAGTAGAACTGGCCAGGATTCAGAAAAATAAGGTTTTAACGCAGGATCTAGCAGGACTTCGTAGAAATTTAGGTTTTTATAGTGCGTTCCATACATTAAAAACCTAAAATATTTTTTTTTGCCGAAATTATAGGGTTAAGCAAAAAAATACAAAGAATGAATAGTGTAAGGAATGATAATATCAAAACGTTGGCGTCAAAAAAAATTGGAAAATCCGAAAAAAAATCCTATGTCACAAAAATAGCCGTTTCGACCCACCGTGCGGCGGCGCGGTGGCGGCGGGGCGGCGGCGGGCGGCGGCGCACGGGCCGCGCTAGTGTTATTGAATAAGCCGAACAATTTTACAGGAATTCGCCAGAGGTCGCAGCGCGTCGCAATGTAAAAAGGGCTTACCGTGCCGCTTCCTAGTAATATTTACGTATCTGGCCGACAGATGTCTTTGAATGTAAAAAATAATAATTGAGTTTTGATATTAAATAAATAAGTTTGAATATATTGCTTGTTTATAGTGTAATGATAAATTACAAAAGGGAACCCGGCGGGAATTGGCTTCCATGGAGCCTTCGCCACTAATAAATATCGTTATGTTTCAAACTGAACATTTATAACAAAACCATTGCATTCCTTTGGAAGCTTCGTTACGTCAGTGGAATACCTCAAATAAATATGCAACTGCCATTGGTGGGAATTCTCTACATTCATAAGTATTATCTGCTTTCGTATAAAATATTAGTCAATAAATCCAGATGAGATGTCAACCTTTTTTTTAATTATTTAATAGGTATAACCTTCACTATAAATCTTTTTCCTTAAGTTCTGCCGGCCGTTTTCTTATAGGTTCAAAATGATTTCAATACAAATGCGAGTGGCATATTCGAAGTTCTTAAGAATATCATCGCAGTTTTGAAATTTTCCAAAATTGTCAATACATGAACTAAAATCAAGCCCGCTTAATTGTCCCATCTGATAAGTATCAGCAATATCCATTTTTAATGGTAGAGATTTTGCTACACCTACTTATCTCATGCACCCTTCTTAAGTTTTGGTTTTTAAATAAATCTACATAGGTATTTAAAATTATATTATTTTGATTCTATTAAAAAATATCTTGTTCCCCTTAGGTTTCAATTCGTGTTTTGCACTTTTCTTCTCGATCGATTCGATCCGTGCTAAGATCTGTGGCGTTGTTTTACTTTTGATATAATCGCTCTAAACAAGTATTTATGTAACATCGAAAGACTCTTCAAAATATTAATGCTTAAGTAATTTAGCTCTGATTTATTATAAAATCAATGTAGATTAATATTATTTAGAGTACAATTGGACTCCTTACAAAAAATTGTAAAAACTTCAATAATATTTTGTCAGGAAATGTTGTCTGTCGGTCAGTTATTAGAACTTTATCAAGCAGGAGATATTCACACACAAAAACAAGAAACAGAAAACCATAAGTTTATCATTTAAATAAGTTCGTATGCACTGAAGCGAATAAATTCGCACTGACTAATGCTTGTAAAAGCCAATTAAATATTGGCTTATTTTCCTTTTCATTAGATTCTATTAATTTACCTTAAATTTGCGTGTGGCGATATTAGGAACTATGTATAAATAAAAATATATGTTTAACGCATTGTCTGAGATATGCTATCGTATTAAAAATAACAAGTGCTCATACTCGTAATCTAATAGTATTAACCTGTTCAACGTAATAAAATGTGAAGAGAGTAAAAGTATTCTTATTACTTTGCACAATGGCGCTTGCGGCGACAGAAGATCGTAGAGGATCTCGAATATTATGAAGTTGTTTCTAATAAAGGTCAAGTTGAGGATACCAAAATGACGCGTGCTAAACAACCAATAACCGAATAGTTGGCGCATGCTGATTGGCTAAAGTATATAAATTACGGTGTATTACATTCTTCATTTGTGTAAGTAAACGATTGAACTTATTTAAATGGTAAGTACTACAATACATACAAATAGGTTCATTAACAATATCACACTTTTACTTTTTAACCATTTTTTTTTTACATTTAAACTACATGTAGCACAAGAAATACACCGAGATACTCATAAGCCTGTTCAATATAGTATTCGCGTATTATTTGAGATATCCATACTTACTTTGGAACCTCTGGTTGTGTTTCGGGGATGGCTGTTATTGTTGGATTTTTTGGAGCACCTGCAAACTAAAATAAGGACACAAATAAGTTGTAACAAATGTAGTAATAAAACGTTATTTTATTTTCTCACTGACCAACTTTAAAATCAAAGTCAGGACGCAAACATTTAATGTAAATAGGTAATGCATATCGACTGTTTTCAACGTCGGTGTATTTTATTCGTAATTCACTGCCCAGTGCCCAGTGTTAATACACATTGTGGGTAATGTTATGGTACAGCAATGAGTACCTATTTATCACATGATTGTATCTTATAAAGCTTATATTATTCGCAATCACTGTTATGAACACCAATAGAATAGAAGTATGTTCTTAGTAAATTTCATGAGGAATGATATACTCGTACTTGTAAGTGTACAATAAAGGAATTATATAAAAGATAACATGTTTATTTCAGTCTTTACTTAATGTTGCATGTTTATTTACCCCACAGATATATTAAACATATTTTCTTACCAAAAAGCTGTCTCCAAATTTGGTGCGTAAAAACGACGTGGCGTTACGAAATCCATATCTCTGATAGGGTAGAGGATGTCCTGTTAATCTCTTAAAATCCCTTATAAGAGAAACCACGTTCACTTCGACGGGACTCGACACCACCAAGCATTGAAGCGTTGTTTTGAGTTCCTTCAATTCCTCCTCCATCTTGTCCAGAACTCAACCTTAACGCTGCATAGTAAAACAAATAACATATTTTAAGCAGATGTTGATTTTATTCACATGTTCAATGCCGAGAAAAAATCACACTCGGCGACAGCTAAACCTGTATTTATATCATTGAACAAAAAGTCAGGTCATGTCTTTGTTATGTTTTATTGATTGCACATACATATGTATACATAGAAAGAGCAATAGAATTATATTATGTTTTTCTTATGAAAATATAATTAGTGTATCAAACTAAGATTCATAAACAAAGGAATTGCCCTTTATGATTGTATGATTGATCCCGGTCTTAAAATGTATCGCAAATGAACATTGGTTAATTACATTTTCAGCCTAAAAAACAACAGACAAAACGAATAGATTTTACTTAGTGTGAAATACATTAATTCCACTGAAATGATACAAAATCCACGGACAGTACTGAGAATTCTATAATAACTAATTTATTTACCCATTTTGAGGCTGTAATTTAATGGTCATTTAACATATTTCGAGATTTTCCAAATAATCATCAAGCTTCAATTGGTGCGTGCCACTAAGCGTTCTCACGACTACGATCAAGAACGCGGTTTTTCCAAGCGTTACAATCGTAAACTCAAGTGGACTGGATTATAGATTTTTAAAGTGTTTTGAGCGTTGATGTAAATAATACGATTGGCGAGTTGGAAAAAATAAAGTAAAACCTTTAAAGAGGTTAAGTTATACTTCCGTAAGTCTTAACAATAAACATTAATGATTAATTTATTTTACGTCATTATTGTATGGAATTTGGTGTGTGTAACATAGGTAATAAAATGTATATTTTTTTATTACCAAAATAAAATTGACATATACAATAAATATCTGAATTACAGCTCGTTTCTTGCATCAGCACCGTAACTAGCGTTTTATACACCCGGAGCGGGCTTCTGCCTATAGCTGCTAATTTTGTTCTAGTCTACTGTCTCTAATTTTGTTGTCTTATTTCTACGCTCCTCCTTAGGTCTCCACCCTGTTTATTCCTAGGCTCCACTCGTATTGGCCTCTGTCTAGCATGGGTGGAGCGTGAAATAAATTATCGCCGTTGTTACACCAATATCTGCTTTGTGCTTAAAGTTAAACTTTGAGATATGGAGTAAAAACATTGTCATATAGTATACAATTTTATATTAACATACGCAGCATTTTTTTCTAACGATTATAATTCGCCGTATAATTATTAGAATCACATAGTGGTTTTAATTTAAACCAAAAATAACACTTTGGGTGGCAAACTAGTCATATCAACATGTTGAAAACTCAAATGTGCTTCTAGCAAATGTGCTTCTTGCAGATAGGTATTGGTTTGACAAAGACCTTATTTTTACTTTAATATCATCATAATCATCAACATCATCAGCCCGTTGCAGTCCTCTGCTGGACCTAGGCCTCTCCCAGGGTACGCAACAGGGCCCGGTCGGCGGCTTTAAGCATCCAGTCATCACCCATCTTTATTTAAATATAATGTACTTTTATATTTCTTTATAATGTCAGTAAAATAAAAATATTTTTTACAAAAATATCCTGGAGCAGACATTGCGAACAAAATCTATGCGGACACGCAAGTAAGCACGAACGCACGCAGGAACTCAGAGGAGCTGAAGATAGTGTGACCCCGTAGAATTGACAGAGACGGCAAGCATTCGATACGGCGCCGATCTTCTTATTTCAAATATTTAATTGGCGGTGTCTCTTTACTACAGGGTTTCTTTAAGCGGGGTCCGCGAAACCCCATTCGACGGTAGGGGTTCGCGACAAGATTTACTTACGGTCACGTATGGTGGCGCAGAAATTGACTTGATGAAGAGATTTAATTAGTGAAGGAATCCGCTGTCATTAGAAAACTTTAACATGGGTTTGTAGAGCTAAAAGTTTGAGAAACCCTACATATCTCAATGGGCACGAGAGAGTAACTACCACTCACCCTGATGGTAAGTAAAGTGTAGTTCAGAAAAAGTATGATGACATGATGTAAGCAATCATCTCTCACCAAGTCGTGCTGATTGCAGTCAGCTGTATGCAGGCGACCATGAAATGTAAAACCCTATGTGGGATACTATGACGGGTTCTTAAATGCTGTCACCGAGCGATAATATCTAAGCAATGAAAAACATCTTTATTTCACCAATTAACTATAATGTCATCGGTTCTATACCTCCTGTACAAATTTTAATACATATACATATGAAAAACCCTATATACATCATATTATATGAAGGTACTCAAATAAATACTAGGGAAATATTTATGTTAATCAATAAAATCCAAAATTGATTGTTAATATGAGTATTTTATTATTATTAACTAGTCTCCACATTTGGTTTTTACATAATTTCTTCTATTTCTTTTTCAGGTGCAGCCTGCTCCAAGCAAAGAAGTGCTTATTTGACCTGTGTATGCAAAGCATTGGCTTTAATATTGTTTCACCTTATCTTGTATAATGGTATTTTTTTATACTTGAGGCTGTACCAAAGTCACCTTCATGTTTCTAAACTAAAGACCCATAGCAACGTAACATGCTTTATAAATATCTAGCACAAAAGAGAGAGTGCATGCATTTCTATGAAATCTTACTGGTTGGAGACCGAACAGCAATAACAATAGCTTTCCTTAGTAATTCATGCAAGCAATAATTTTTGCCTAACAAATTCATAAAATTATGTGTGTATCCCACACTACAGTATACAGAAGCTCTTATTTTAAGGAAAATTTGATAAATGAATGAAACAAATAAAATATGTCAAGCAACTATGTCATCCAGAATAAAATAAACTTACCTGACAAAGGATTATCTTTGGTATCTCATGTATACAGTTTTTGGTAATTCTAAAGCCCACACTTGATAGTGATGGTAGTCGAACATTTTGTAATGAAATGTTTGTTATTCATTAGCTGTAAATGTAGAATCTTACAAGCTCTTAATTTTTCCTTTGTTTATATTTACGGAGCAAAGTGACAATGCTACTAATGGTGAGTGCAGTAAAATCCAAATAATGAACACACTGCTATAAGTTTGTTATCTTTAGTTACTTTTTGAGGGGCTGTATATGAGACATTAAGTAATTATGTAAGGACAGACTCGGTTAAAAAAATTATTGAACAAATTATCCAACCACAGTATTTATTTATTTTATGATATGAGATTTATTGTTGCAATGTTATTGATTGTTTGTTATTTTATTTCTAGTAATGTAAGTCTTATTTCAGTGTATAATTTCTTTTTTTAATTGTTAATATTCACTTTTTTTATTTTAGTCTGTTGTCTCTAGCTACAGGTTTTATTTTTAGTTAATGTTAAATACGATAATAATTACAATATTTTGTGTTTGTTATAGTTAAGATAAAAACCGTATTTGCTTGTACCTAGTATTGTAACTTTTGAGATAATAATTACAATTCATATTAAATTTTGGCATACGCTCTGAGTATACGTTTCAAATGTTTAGTAAACAAATTAATGACTACCTAATCATTTAAACCATGTAATATTTTAAATGCTTACCTGAGAATATAGTAACCGTGGAATCAAACACGACAATCTGGCCGCACAAAACGAAACGGGTACACTGAGAAAGAAGTTATCAATATATTATTATAAATACACATAGTACCTACGGCCGGCTGCCGCTGTATTTCAATTTTCAGTTAATGGGACTAAAAAATTACACCGAGTTTTAGACGAAGTGTGTTTATCGAATGTTTTTTGTTTTGACATGAACTGTCAAATTAATTCCGTTCAGAAACAGTCGCATAACTGTGACTTATCTGGCCACCAAAATGAGGGTAGTTTTATTGTTAAAATAACTAGTAGTACACATACACAATATGGGTAGGTCCAAAATAAAACAAAAACTGAATTTCCCGAAAACGATTAAAGAGAAAGGTGCGCTTGTGGCGGGGTATTGTGCGTTGCTTCATGAAATTTTACTCTCTATTATGCACTCATAGATATAGAATTAGATATACATAATATTATAAACTGATGTCCGTGAAACTGATGCACTTCACGGGGTAAAAGCGATTTTTTTTTGTGTAAAACAATTTTACTAAAACAATGATTCCTACGTGACTGTGCCAATCCTATACAAAATTGAATACGGATTATGTGTGTGAGCGACCAATTGTATATTTAATCAAAGCTTTGGTCAGGAAGCTCGAGCAAACGGGATTGTCGTCGGATATTTAACAAATAAGGCGGCTACGTTAAACACTCAGGAGGTCGAAATTTCCGTAAAGGACGATTCAGAATCATCTACGCCTAAGTGTTTTTAGTCCTTGCAAAACCAGGAACTTCTCTGCAGCAAATTTTACATCTCCTGCATGATGTTTCAACGAAAATTTAATAAATTTTAATTAACGTTTATTACAATTATTAAACAATCAACGAATTAATATTTGTAGTTCTATTTCTATTCATGTTTTAAAAGTGCAAAATAAGATGCCCCACCCTGTTTAATACATATGTAATATCCTAGAAAGTTTTTACAAAGGTGGTTTTGCATGTCGTCGTAAATCGTACCTTCGTCAGTGCAATTTTGCTCAGGCGTTTAAGAATAACTCCGAAATGAATATACTTAGAGAAGTCCTGAATACAAATTGGTGGCTTTGGCAGTTTTGCGTTATGGTGATAACTACGCACTTAACGGGATGAATCTACTATGCAATTCTTTCCAATAAAGAACAGCATCAAAATTCGTTACTTTGATAAAAATATTTTTCTTCAATACACATAGCACAAAACAATTTCACACAGCATTAAATTCACAATCGGAAAGCATTTCATGTGACAAAACATCAATTCGCAACTGAAGGGAACACAATATGGAGTCGGCGGTGGGTTAGTAGAATTTAAATGCAATTCAATGTAATTCGCATATAAAACAAAATGTGTATCGATCAGACAGAAAACATTACAGGGATTATAAATAAAATAGTTAATGCTTACGAAATTAGGTAATTCCTGAAGCCCGCTTAATGGAGAAACAGGTAATCGCTCGTCACCATCCAGCTCTCGACGATCAATAATCGTCCGGCGCGGCGTCCCCTTCGTACTTCAGGCCATAGACAACCATGCACAGACTACGTAGGTGACCTAAAACAGATTGGCCACACGGCACACACCCATAAATCAACCAAGGGTGGATAACATGTAGGTAGGTACTACTAACTTGCCCAGAGCACTGACAAGTGACCCCGCTGCTTTCCTCACGTGTTTTGTGAGGCGGGCTCCATTCCCACCTCGCGTCTGTAATAATATTATCCAGACATGCAAACAAGGGTAGAAAACAAGTCATAACACTTCGAAATAAGTTAAAATATAATGACTCGCCTTCTTGGTCGTATTGCCATCACGAATGTATTATGTAGTATTTACTCTCGTGTCCTGAAGGACGGGCGAACGCGAATAAAGAAACAGGTCACATTATAATATTCATATTACTCAGTTTAGAATAATATATACAGGCAGATCTTCATAAAGTAGTCTTTGAAGTTTTTCTCATTGTCTGTAGTTTCGATTCGTTTTGTAAGAGCATCTTGGATGAAAATCGAAATGGATAGAGACGGAGAACCGAATCTTATTTAAATATTTCACTGATTTTGTGGAGAATCGGTAATTCCTAGAATCTTTTATTGATTTATATTATGAATAGTTTGAGGGATTATGCATTATGGGGCCCTCTGAGTGTAAATATGACTCGCACAGGGCGAATATATTTTTTTGTATAGTGGACACTAGCTCTAAGATTCGGAAGAAAACAGCATTTTTTACATAGGTACTCACGCTCTAGATGACTTCTATCGTTTACCTGTCAATGTCATTTGATACATTTTAATTACATCTTCTAGGGAGATTATCTAACTCTAGATGAATTAAAAATAACAAACATATTTATGATTAAAAGCATCCTTTTATTAAATTATTTTGGCAATATCATGTCGTTCTAACTGTGAATCTGCATTTTTATTCAGGCGTTCATTTTTATCTTAGCAATAAATGTGTCTAAAATAAATCCTGACATTAACGCTTCTAAAAAGGACAAAATGGGTAATTTTGTTAAATGTTGCGTTCGATGGTGTGCAATCAAAGAGGAATCGACATCCAGGAACCGATTACTAACAATGATTTTTTTTCTAAAATTTGGCATTCAGGCACTCATTTTTATATGGTATCTAAATTACACACGCCTTAATCATTAGGAAGTGAGGATCAGCTTTTATTGATTTTGTTTCAACCTGGGTGTCCTGAAAGCACCTCTACTATCTTCTGGGAAAAAGAGGTGATGTTTACGTTATAAGTAAACATACCAATTAACATACCAATTACTTTAATTCATGTTTCGTCAAGACGGAAGAATCAGTATATCTATAGGTACTTATAAGGGGTAATATTTTGTATATATCCGAAATTGTTCACTGTTGCGTTGGAAGATGCTTACAGGGTCTTGAATTGTAAAGTATTAGGCATCAACATCAATGGCGAGTATATTACCCACCTTTGGTTTGCGACGACAATTGGCCATAGTGCGAGTTTTTATACCGACTCGATCGCGTTAAAATAAACTTCGTTTTGTACGTAACATAAACAAATCTCGCACTCACAAATAAGTTTCACAATATTAATACGAGATGGCGCTGATCAAATGCCATACAAAACGAAGTTTACTGTTACGCGATCGAGTCGGTATAAAAACTCGCACTACTGCCACAGAAGACTGCTATGTCTTAGCAAAATTGCTGGAGGACATGCGTCTCTTGCTTGAAGATATCAGTAGAGTTTTCCAAAAGGTGGGCCCTAAAATAAGCAATAACAAGACAATACATGAAGATAATGTCCATGACGTGCCCACCTCAATTACGGTTGGAAACTCCACTCTCGAAGTTGTTGACGAATTTGTCTATTGGGGGATAACTAGGGATAAGACAGCGTTCGGGAAACTATTAGGTAACGGTCTTCTCGTCAAAAATTCCTCAGTACCTAAAGACGAAAGTCTTTTCGTTGTTGTGTGTTACCAGTGATATACGGTACCGAAACGTGGTCTCTCACTATGGACCTCACAAAACGGCTCAAACTCGATGCGCTGCTCAAGACGGCTATGCAGATCGAATCAAGAAAGTTCCGTTGGAGAACATTTTTTATTACAAGTGTATCTCTCTACTGCTGAAGTTCACTGCTGAACATAGGCTTTCCGCAAGGATCTGCACGTCGAGTTGTTGGAAGCGGTCCGCATGCAGTGACTTCTTGCAACCTTAACCGGATCGTCCGTCCACCTTGTAGGCGGGCATCCGTCATTTCGGTATCACATGGTGTCTGTTTAGTAGGTATAAATATTATTTGTAGTTTAATATGCGATCATGCCGATCCGCTGTCCATCTTGTTGGTTAACTTTTTATTGTAGTGACGAACGACGGCATGCCTCAAAAGTTCTAGGGGACGATAAGGAATCCCTATTTAGGTACTATATCTGACTCTTTATGTTCAAAATCAAACCAGGTGTTCTTAAAACGTGATTAATCTGTGTCACCAGTTTTAATTACGTAGAAGATACATAATTGTATAAACACATAGACACGTACGTCGTAAACAAGTATTTTAAAATTCAGCTCATAATGCAATTCAGTGCAGGTGACATTGTGTTGGACTGTTAATTATTTTAATGACATATTACGCCGTACAAACGTTCTTCAAGGACTTATTTACGACGTTAATGAGTCGTTTGATTATACAACTTTGACAAAATTCTTATCATGCGCTTCGTCATAGAACTCGTAACAGCATAGAACTCACATTAAATCTTTACTGCAACTAAACGTGAACTAGATTTAATTGTTGTCATTGCGAGGTATTGTTGGAGTAATGGTACGGACGTATCTCTGATAAAACGTTTAAATCCATACATAGATACAAATAAAATTGGAGTGCCTGACGTAATTATAAGATAACTTCTCTACCTTGGCCTCAAAGTGTAATTACATGGTATCTATTTATGTTTTTATAAATGTTAGTCTGTCCGGGAAAATGTTCGGATTTACAGCTGAGGCCTATGTCCAGCAGTGGAATTCCTGTAGCTGAAGAGAGAGAGAGAGAGTACACTATTATTTTTACAACGCTCAAATTGATTCTGATAAATTTTATTAAATAGCCAACGAGTAATGTAAATCTCATGTTTTCATAATAACCAAGTGTTTATTATATGTGGTAAAGCCTTGGTGTTGTCAGCATGTAAAGGCTCGTCCGATGTCGTACCACTGTACCTCAAAATAGACGTGAAGCGACAGCTTTGGAAAAATGCTAGATAGTATAAAAATACTTATAAATAATAACCAAAAGAACAAAGGCACTACAAAGCAAAAAAATAATAATATACATCAAGTATTTGCTACACTCTAAAAACTTTCAGAGGGGCCTGTGTTCAGCATTAGACTTCTAATATATATTGATGATTTTCCGATCGTCCAGTATGTCATGCCGGATTGAACGCAATATTTTCGGGCAAGTCCGCGTCGCGCAAAAAATATTTACCTAATAGTTTTAGAATAGAACCAAACCCTTCTAATCTCATGGGATTAATCTACGCAATATGAATTATGACATGCCTTAAAACATTACAATAATTACGAAAGACGCGAGTAGAATTTTCATAGCGACAGAATAAAAGGTCAAAACTAGCGAAATACTTTACACTGTTATCGGTATCGTATTTTTACTTCAATTAAGTTGATTAAGTACTATAATATTTCATTATCTTATCAGTATCGAGTTGTTTTGAAGTTATTATGGTTCTGAAATATTTTTGTGTTACAAATTTGAGTATCGCGCATTATACATTATATTACTCATACTCTCATAACCTAGAGTTAATTGGATGACTGCTACGAATATTTCCATACTCGCTTTATACGAGTACTAGCACTGTGAACTTATAATTCAAATATTGCATTGTTTGACTAACGACTCGTATTTTACACGCTTTATATTATATATTAGCAGATAATATGTAATCGGTAAGTATAATATGTTACCGGAAATGTATGAAAACTAATAATTGTACACAGTTGCTAGGATATATATACAATTCCAAGAATGTTGTGGAAATATAAAAAATAATGATTTGAAGATTCTGTTATACATTTCCTGAAAAACGTGTAAATTTCCTAGGAATTGTATGGAATTTCAGATTATACTATGAAATACACAGAAAGCAATCTGAGAATCAAACAAAATACTCGAATGCAACGTAACGATCGTTAGATTATTAACTTATTATAAATTAATAGATAATTTTACTTTAAAAAAAAAGTACCTATATTTTTAAATTTTATCCGCATTTGTTCTTGTATAATTTTTATCTGTATTTGTTAGGGGAATGCCTCACTTATCCGCTGTACTCATTGCCATGCCGAATGTATTATGTAATATATGCTATTCCGATCGCTATTAAGGAAATGTGTAGATTTCCTAGGAAAAGTAGATTTCAGACCATAAACCTACTAATTTTAAGAATTGCCCACAATTCCTAGGAATTGTATACAATGCAGATTTTTCGTTCCCGTTAACATATACACAATATTTACTCACACATGGGGTGACAATAAGAATGCAGATACATCTTTAAAGGACTTTTAGTTTCAATACTACGAGAACATACGTCATTCTTTAATTATTAATGGATAGAAAGATCAGTTCTTGTATATGTAACTGAAATGCAGGAACTATTTCTTGGTAAAAATCCTTATTGAGTGAGATTTAGCGTTCCAGATTTTTCTTAATTTTAAATAAAATATATTTAATATGAATGAAACTAATTGTGTTGTGTTATGTGTAGTACGACATGCATACTAATCGCGTTAAATGACATCATAACTGTACAACTAGACAACGTTTGACCAGCTGCAACATTAGGTATTATTGTATTATAAATTCCAATGTGAATTCCCCATTTTTTGTTAGACGTTTTTAAGTATCGCTCATTACAATAGCAAATAAGATGTAATTTGGTCGACAGTTTTACCGAATTTATTCAAGTAGGAGTTTTAGTAATATGTACAAATAGATGAAGTGATTTACCTACTGCTTTTTACTACTCTTAATCAATGTGACACAATATGTATAGAGTTTATTTTTTATATCACTGGCATATTATATTCAACTAATTTGATTTCTCCAAAAACTATCTTATGCCACCCATAATGAGATAACTCAACCTGGAAATCTGCTCTGCTAGGGGACCAGGTAGAGGAAAATATCAAGTCGTATGGAGTTTGCATAAACAGATTGAAGATATTCAGATTCTGAACTCTTCCAAAGTATTGGAGACGTATGGAGAATTAATGAAGAAGAGTGTTCTATAGGAATTAAATAAATACCTATTATACCAGCAATTAAATGCTAGATATAATAACTGTGAATCGAAACAAGTGTTGTTTAAAGAAGTAGTAAGTTCGAGACTAATGGTTTTGCGGGAAGCGGCCGCTGTTCACAATGTGTTAATTAAACGTAACCTTGTCGAAGGCCACTTAGAATATTCAACCAAGTGTGCGATTATGCATCGTATAATTTGATAGCAATTGCGTTATGTAAGAATCTTATAGATATGTACCTATCTTGATTATTTACCAGTTTTTATGGTACGATGTGGCCAGAAGTTGGGTGGAAAACGAGGGAACCTGAATTTAATCCCTAGTTGCGAATGGTTTAAATGACAAAACATCAGTGTTGAAAGATCCAAGTGATTTGATTGATTTGATTGAGATTGTGTCCAAGGACACACAAATCAGATTTTTAATTACAATGGGTTAGAAAATCAGCACGCACTATAACAGTGAAGGAAAATATCGTGATGAAACCTGCATACAATAGCGACTTGTAATAATTAGTATGGGATGTAAGGTCTCTCAACCCGCAGGCCAGCTTGAACGACTATATGGCATAACCTCTCTCAATCGTACTCTCTTTTGTACAGGTGGCCCGTGCCTAACAGTGGGACGTATATGAGCTGATACATATACATACAGTGTGCAGTTGAATTACGGTCGAATTTCGACCCCCGGGCGAACCCTAGTATTATAACATGAAATAGTTATGTACGTAGTTTACCGGCTTATCGATTTTCCGCTTATGATCGTAAAGCATGCATGTGATAAAAGTATTAATCAACCATTATATTATAACACACACCCACAGCCCGCATTGGTCACCTTATCAACTAAACACGAGGTGATTAACAATATCAAGGTATGCAGATACAAATGTGAAAACAATTAAATGATTATCCACAAAAAAATCATCGCCAATTTATATAATTTAAATTCAAATCGTCATTAGACAATAGACTTTGCTCATAATACTATTTCGAAATTGTAATTTCATATGCTAATTCATTATGTCAGGTAACTTAGTTGAATACTTTCTTGCGACGCGACGCCTCTATAAACGTCGATAGCACACTAGGACACGATAAATGGTCAAGTATTGTTTTCTCCTCATAGCCTTTGTAGCTGCATCACATTTTTTGCGAAAAGAAAGTTATACTCCTCTTCCAAGACTTGGTAATGACCCAAAATTGATATGCCGATAGCGCTTGTCTTTCAGCCTGCATAACCTAATAATCCAGCAGCATTATTTCTAGGCCAATTATCTGACCGTTTCCGGACTAACAACGCGGGCGCAAAAGATCTCCACGGCACCTGTTATCTAGCGTCCAAACTCACGCGAAAAACAATGTATCAAAATATCCTTTAAAATCCATAGCTATCAGGGGCACAGCTATCTATTTATGTCGTATTACTTTCCGTATATCCTAAACTAGCTTCTGCCCGCTAACTTCGTCTGCGTGATTAACTTTGGTTAAAAAAATATACATGTATAGATTATTTGGTATTTCTCATCCCGTCCCGTCCCGTCCCGTTATATCCCGCCCGTCCTATCTCATTCTCACTCAAGGTATGTAATCCACGCCCATCGCATCCCTTTGAGTATAAAAAGTATCAAATATATCGGATTTCCGTCCTCATCCCACGGGATCACTTAATTTATCTGGATAAAACGTAGCCTAAGTGTTAATCCAGTGTTAATATGGGGAATATTAGGTTTTTTCATTTATCTTCCATAATACAAAGAAACACCCTGTATGTAAATAAGACATTTACCAGTTTTTAAGTTGGACTTGTACCTATATAACTGTGAAACCGCATCTCATTTCGTCTTGTAGTTTTTGCGTTCTGCGCAAGTAAATAAAAAGAAACACCCTGTATGTAAATAAGACATTTACCAGTTTTTTAGTTGGACTTGTACCTATATAACTGTGAAATCGCATCTCATTTCGTCTTGTAGTTTTTGGGTTATGCGCAAGTAAATAAAAAGAAACACCCTGTCTATAAATGAAATATATACCAGTTTTTAAGTTGGACCTGCACCATTGTTATTGTGAAAACTTCATCTCATTTCGTATGGTAGTTTTTGAGTAATGTGCAAGCAAACAAAAAGAAACATCCTGTATGTAAATGCAACATATACCAGTTTTTAAGTTGAACCTGCAGCAATACAACTGTGAAAACCGCATCTCATTTGGTGCGGTAGTTTATGAGTAATGTGCAAGCAAACAAAAAGAAACACCCTGTATGCAAATGCAATATATACCAGTTTTTAAGTTGAACCTGCAGCAATACAACTGTGAAAACCGCATCTCATTTGGTGCAGTAGTTTTTGCGTGATGCGCAAGCAAACAGACAGACAGACAGACAGACAGACAGACAGACAGACAGACAGACAGACAGACAGACAGACAGACAGACAGACAAAAATTCTAAAAAAAATTGTTTTGGATTCTGTTGCTGTTATAAAGACCCCCCGCGTTGAAATTTCTTAAATATCTTCCATGTACAGACATCGACCATTTACATTTTTATTATATGTATAGATATAGAAGATGTAATAAATATGAAACCGATCGATGACTGTAAATGAGTTAAATTATATGGTTAACTTGTATGGTATTAACATAAGAGAAACCAAATAAACAATTATATTTTTTTTGCCTGTTTATATGTTTGCCTGTTTTATCTGTGCAGTTGTCCGCGATGATCTCAATAACGGCATAACCGACTTCGATTAAATTTGGTATGGAGGTCGCTGACATCTTGAATTAACAAATAACATAAGGGCAACTTTTTATCCTGAAAACTGTAGTGTTCCCGGGGGATGAGCAGGAAATTCAAATGTATTTGTTACTTTTTAAACTCGAAGGGATGGGATGGGACAGTAGACTCGAGAGATGTAATACTGACCGTATTATATCTCTCGAGTCATGGGGCATTTTGAGACGTGATAAGACGGGATATAACGGGACGGGACGGCAAAGGTGTTATTAGGCACTCCGTCCATGCGTGTTACGCTTACCATGCTGCGCTCTATAGCTCTTTCGCAAACCTTTGAAGTTCGGTCAAAGAGCAGGTTTTAGCATTGTAGGTAAGGATTGGTAAGATACACATGTTGACGAGTCCAAACTTAAGGGAAATAGGAAACTTCTTTAAGGACCAGTAGCCTTCCAGGCCTTGACTATGCGATGCTGGATCTCTCGGTCCTGCCTGTTTTCGAAGTAAATTATCCTGCGTAAATATATAGACTAGTCGCCATATTCAATCTCGACTCCATCCTACTAGCTACCCAAGTTTAATTTTCCCTCTTGAAGTATCCCTTCTTGAAGATATATTTCAAAGGAGTATTTCATAATATTATAAAATATGTCGTAGCTTATACTCAATTCAGAAAACACTAAGAATTTTCGGGAGAGCAATAAAGATATTCCAAATTTAATCGATGATAATTAGGTCAAAGGTTTGCTTGTTAAGCGTCATTATTTAAATATCTCAAATTGTATACGTTTCGATACTAATAACATTGAGATAATTATTGTTAAACATTTTGGTAATGAACAATTAAGTGACAAAAAAATTGACACGAAATGTTATCGAATCATGTTTTTTATCATTAAATATAGTATTTAGTTAATAAATAGTATAATTACTTCAAAAATTATTTTATTAAATATTGATGTACATTCAAAATTGTAACAACCGGCCCCATTATTGCAGAATCTGTGCCACGAATTGTACTGTACAGTCTTTACAATTTTTTTGCTCTTGAAGATGAATCGATACATTTTCCTACCTCCCAATAAGTATCCCGTTATTTGTCTCATTTTCACGGATTCTCTAAGATTCTCCGCCTTTTAATACGAATGCACCCATTACCAGCAGTATGAAATTCTTTATTATACTACTAGGTTTTTTGTTTTGTTTTATTGCATAGGTCCGGCAAACGAGCAAATAGATCACTTGATGGTAAGTGGTCACTGCTGCCCATGAACATCCACAACACTGGATCATGGATGTGTTGTAGCCCATAAATTAGGAGTACAGTGGGAAGGAAAAAGGATGGGAAGACGCCCCTTTATTGGGCATCCACCAGTCTTGTCGAGATGATTTGATGTGATACAGTTGTACCCCCCCCTCCCCCCTCCCCGTACTAGCCTGTCCATTCATGCTGAGTGGGTGCTGAGTACCTACTAACAACAGCGTGGCTCTGCAACAAAATTCCAATTTTGAAGTAGTATTCATCTCAGAAGAGATTTACTTTCGTTTATTTCAAAAATAAATCGTCTGATCTGACATTACTGTTACAACTGCTTCGTTTATAAAAGTAACTCATGTGCGGATCAAGGTAATGGGGACATACACAGAGGGCTTGGCAAACTCGCCATACCGGTTCATATCGCGAGATTGTGTAACAATGTATTCGGTTAAAAATTGCATATCAACATTAAAAATAACGTTTTTTCTTTGTGTTCATGCTACAATCCGTTAATCCAATCAGGTCGCATCTTAAATATAATGATTACAATAATTATGTTTTAAATATTGCGTGCTACACCTTAGATTTTAACGCGTTGTAAAAACATTAAGGTCAGACTTTATATTAATTGATTGCAGTTATTTTTTATTTAATGAACGGATTAAGACAATACCGCTGTCCAAAGCCTTGTCAAAGTTACAAAAAGATATTCGAATCATTTGAAGTATTTTTCTAGATGATATTAGTCACGTGGTTCGGTTTTGATGTAGAAAATCAAAGTTTCGAAAGACTTTCGGGTGACCATAAAGACCATAGCGAACCTAAACAGGTGCTTCGGCATACCAGGATTACCGAATCTAATATGCATTCTATAAAAAACCTGGACAGGGCAATCAAATTTCATGAAATGTTACAAAAACAAGGAACTTGTTATTAAATATTCAACTGTTCAAACACCAAATATCACGAGTATTTAAGTATAAGTACCATAAAACCTTCCGTCACCATCCGAAAAAATCAGTTATAAACAATTCATTTTACTTGAACATCTACATTACATACATTATTTTACAATACAATAATTTAATCATGTTAGTACCAATTTTAGATCATCACAAAAACATGACAACAATTCTTATTGACGGTACTGTACCTACTTCCTATACAGAAAATAATTTTCATTTAAAAAACCGTATATTTAATTTACTTTTTTAGGTTCTATTACGTTCATACAGTCTCCTCATTAAAGTTTTTATCAAATATCTTCCATTTACTTTATGATATTACTGGAGGCCGCCCCGGCTCCGTCCAGATGCAGACACTTTTTGAGTCCAGTCCACCTCAGATACATAATATTATTTCGCGTACTAACTTTTTGATATTTATTATTTAAACTCAACATGACTGCCGTCCTTTACACTGGTTTTCTTTTCCCATCCCGTTACATCCCCTCTCAATCTGTTTCATGACTCAAGGCAGGCAATCCTATCCTCTTATATCCATTTTTTTTTCCAGAACTGGATTTCTGGGATAAAAAGTAGACTATGCGTTTATCTAGGGTATCAGCTACCTTCATACAAAATTTTAATAAAATTAGGCAACCTTTTGAGCCGTAAGATTCCTTGATCATCCCACGGAAACACCATATTTTATCGAGATAAATAGTAGCTTATGTGTTAATGCAGGATGTCAGCTAAGTCCGTACCAAATTTCTACAAAATTAGTCCAGCCGTGTGAGCGTGAAGAAGTAACGAACACACTAACTTTCGCCTTTATAATATTAGTAGGATGTAGGTATGGATGACTTGCGGCAATCGTGTATATTTGTTTATCGGTTACTCATTGTTTGTACATTCCATGTTAACACAATATTATGATGATATTTTTTATAAATAAAATGTAACTCGTATTTTATGTTAATCTCTATGGAATCTAGAATTTTTCTTTTTTTTACTGAGTTACTTACATGCTTTAGGTCGGCTCAATGTCATTTCATGAATTTTGGAGATTATTAAATATGATTATGATTTTACTGCTGACTGCTTAGTTCAATCCAACTTCATCAGGCCCTCCTTATAATCCATGCAAGCAATGTATTTTTCCATTAAAAATACATATAAACTGCATTCATAGTATGGATGTCCGGATCTCAAGGTTAACTGACGCTGTCTCGAGGCCAAGGGACCATTCCAGAAGGTATATAAGCTTTATGAGTAAATATTATGCATGAATGTCGACGTTGCATTGGTGCGACACACAATCCATAGTCCACTGATAATAAATATTATGTAGTGAGCACCGAACATGGCGAGAGGTAATCAGCGAGGGTTTGGTACGTCTAATTCATCAATATACAATGTACAATGGATTGATTAATTATTGCAACTCATAGCTCAGTTGATCAAATGTAAGTCTGTCATACCATATAGCTGGTGAGACTTAAGTTCCAATTAAAAGTAAATATTGGCTGAGCTTAATGACCAATATAATATGCAATTATAATTTTGTGTCATGATGCACTTGTTAAGCTAACATGTATAAAATATATTTAATACAATTTTTTTTTCTTTTTTTATCGATTCTCCCTTCAAAGAGTTAATGGTCATTAAACAGCTGAATACGTCTTTATACGTATGGTCTGGAAACAAAGTTTAAAATTGTAATATCTTTAAAAAGCCTTTACGTATTTCAATGTTCCTCTGACAGTCATTAACAGAGACAAAATCTCCAGAAGCATTGCACCACAGAATACTAAGTGATTGCCCCCATCGTTATACAACGGATGTTAATAAAAATAATTGACCTCCAAACATAAGTTGGAAATATCATGTATAATAAGACAAACACTGGTACGAACATCACGTGATATTTTCGTCAATGGTAAACCAAAGTCAAAGTTGGCAAATTTATCAAACCACAACTACTATGTTGTTCGTAACAAATCGATAAGAAAACCATTTAAAAATAACCCCTAGTATCGTTCTACTTATGTATGTAGTATAAATATTATCTTTAAATTGTGCCAAATATTTTATAAATGAAACTATAACTGCAAAATTGTATAAAAAACAAAGGAGTATATCTTGCACAATATTTTCGATAATTTCGCCTAGTTTCTACCAGTTAACAATAAGCTATAATGACTTGACAAAAAAGATACCCAGACAAAGCAGACGACATGACGCGACATCCAAAATTAGCTTGTTAAAATCATCCATAGTTAAACCACTGTTTCACCGACATGTTACAGATTGGCTCGACCTTTCCATTCGGTCTGGGATGTTATAGGTTTCCCAACAAATTAAATATAATTTATTTATCAATATTCTTATATTTCCTCTTCCCAAATATTTTTCGCCAGGTTTGATGCGTTTGTAAATGAGCATGAGGTCAATTGACGACAAACCTAGCACAAACCACTGAGTTTTGAAGTTATGTGTCTCTTTCTTATGAGACACAGTAATTCCATTGCATAAAGTACGCCTAACCAAAGGTTTCCCATTGGACCCCATTGAAAGCGGCCTGTGATGTGTATATTTTAAGTGTTTTATTAGTTAATTTAACAGTGAACGGAAACATCGTGGGAAAAGCTGCTTTCGTACAACTACACACTAATTAGGTAGCATTTTCAAAACGATGGACGCTGAAATATAAAACCCTGTTACCAAAAGGGTTGATGTCTGGCGGACAACCACTCATAATATTACAAGCGAAATCATTGAATCTATTGAAAGGACATATCGCATGGAACCACATGTATTTGTGGCCAAAGCCAAGGATGTATCTATAGTTGAAAGAGTTTTTAAAAATTAAACTTGACTGCCTCGGTGGCGTAGTAAATCTGAGGTCTCGGGTTCGAATCCCGAGTCGGGCAAAGTAATATTGGGTTTTTCTATTCATTAAAAGCCCGGAGCCAGGAATTTGTGCCCGATATGGCGATAGGCTCGCCTCCTATCACATCATGGGACGGAACATATTATAAGGCGAAATGTGGGTATCCTGGTGGCGCCTCTGCCCACCCCTTCTGGGATAAAGGCGTGAGTTTATGTATGTATGTAAAAAAATAAACAAAAAATCATATATTACCTTCTTACATCAACAGTATACAAATAAAATTATGTTGAAAGTACTTGGCTCAGCTCCTGCTGACTTTCCAGGCTGGAGAACCCTAGTGCTGGTACGAGGACCGTCGCGGCAGTGCGACCTGTCCTCGAGCAGTGGCTGGACAGGCGCCACGGTGCGCCGACATACCGGCTGACGCAGGTGCTCACCGGGCACGGCTGCTTCGGTGCTTACCTGTGTCGCATAGCCGGAGCCGAGGAGTCCGCCGTGTGCCACCATTGTGGCAACTGCCGTGAGGACACGGCCCAGCACACGCTGGAAGAGTGCCCAGCCTGGGACGAGGAGCGCAGCGCTCTCGTCGCGGTCGTGGGAAGCGACCTTTCGCTGCCGGCCGTTGTCGCCGCCATGGTCGGCAGCCGGAGTTCGTGGCGAGCCATGCTCTCCTTCTGCGAACGTGTCATGTCGCAGAAGGAGAGCGCCGAGCGGGATCGGGAGCAGACCGATCCCGCTCGTCGCCACAGGAGACGTAGGAGGCGCCGGGACGCCAACTAACCCGGCGCCGCAGAGGCCACGCGGGGCCGCCGTCCCTACCTTGGCGGCCCCCGAGACGTGACGCAACACGCGTCTGTTGCCGCGTCGCTAAGCGACGGTGCACAAAGAGGCGGTCCTGGCGCGTCTGTTAAACGGTATCCCGGGGCCGTCTCTCAAGTGCACCGATGGTGGCCGACGCGGGGTTTTTAGTCGGTATTTCGGCGCGTAGGTTTATGGTAGGGACCCGACCCAGCGGCCGCCCGTCCACATCCACGGGCGGCACAACATCTCGCTGGGCTCGGAAGGCGCCGGTGAGTCCGACACACCCTCGCCTCTTCGGGGGTTCGATGGTCCGTAAAGGGATTTTCCCCGCGGAAAAAAAAAAAAAAAAAAAAAAGCTCCTGCTGACTGAGAAAATATGTCCCAGTCACAGCAGTATAGGTAATATCACTGCTCGGTACATAGGTACCGAGCTGTATTTTTCTAGTTTTCAGCCTCTCCTAACTTCCTAAGATGTTGAGCGGTATTCCCACAGCCGCGATACAACGTAACGTTTATTTAATATAGAGAGAAAAATAATTGTTTTACCATCGGTAATAATACCTAATTTATTATAAATTTAATTAACATATGATCATATAAAGACGGTTTTAAAGTTCGAGTACACCTGCTCGTACCGCTGCTCTGCTTCCTCTCTCGAAGTCGCCTTCCGATTCGTACGATTTCCGTACTCACATTTGGTATGATTTACGTCCACCCAAGCTCATTAAAATTTGATGATAGCTTAGGGACTTGGTATTGTAATTAGATCTGTGAGACAGACAATAACACCGAGCCTGCACTGCTCTCCCCCTGTTATGGGGAGTAAAAGTGATTGGCGTAGAAATTTTGTTTTAAAAGTTGAATGTACTAATAATACTCGCGAAATTTATGCGCAAATTTTAATAAAACCTGTTTAGCGGTTCGGCGTGTTTGCTTACACATTACGTAAGAAAAGTGTACTTAGAGTATTTCGATAGATAAGACACAATATCACTTAAGACCGCCTGAAATTTGAGATAAGCCAGTGCTTCTGTTAATGCTACATATTAGTGGCGGTACTTCCATACAAGCCCAAAAGCCCGGCTTGCCCTACATAATACGTATATACTCCATACTGAACACAAACTATTACATTCAATACAACAGTCATTTATTAGAAAACATCTAGCATTAAAAAATTTTGAATTTACCGCGCCGCGATTCAATGAGACGCCAGCGCCGAAGCGCCGCGCCGCGTAATATTCATTCATTAAAACTATATTGAACTTGAAAAGACGGAGCACACAGCACATATATCTATCCTTTTCTCTCTCGTGTGCTTTTACGGGGCTTCTAGCAACGCGTGAACTGTATGGGGAAATGATATTACTCGATCGCTACGAATGAATAGCTATAGATATGTTATATAGCAGTTTACTCTCCACGAAATGCCCGGCTTCGGCCTTGGTGATGTAATAACATCGTGCGTAGCATGGTCGTCACGTGATTATTTGTTAAATCAATTATGTCTATTGTTATTAAATTAAGTTGGTTCCTTTTAGAAATTATTTCTAATATTTTTTATAGAACAAATAATGAACTTTAATATTTCTTTTAATAAATTGTATCTTTTGTATTGTTTATTTCACGTTTACTGGCAATACAGTACATATTTCTACTAACTTCATTTGTATTATGATTTATGAGTTGTGAATGTTTTTGTTTAAGGTTAATGTTTAGTTTTTTTATGTTATTTAAACTTTTTGATACTACATATTATGAGTTGTATTGTTTTCTGTGATGGTGCGAAACCTATGCCGGGTTTGTACATTTAGTAAGTCGACTCGTGGTAAATGACAATAGACATTTCTTCAGTTCAGTTTAATAAACTACGTACTTTTATTACTACATGCTCCCTTTAAAGCTATTAAACAATCGTGATTCATATGTTTTTAAACGACACGTCTTGTATGTTAGATTGTTTGGATTATAATGCTTTAAATTTTCATTAAATTAGGTGGTTCTTTCAAAAGGTAATCTATTATTTTAAATTCAGAAAAACATTTAAACATGAATGCGTTAATAATAATTTCTGTCTGCAATTTCGGATAACCTCGAAGTCGAACACGGCACCACAGAATAGTGATGGCAATAGAAATGCATTGAAAAGGATGCATGTTCACAAGTAATCTATATTAATTGTTTTAATCTTAATATTGATTGATTGTGTGGTAGGTTTGCCGACGTAGGTATTATAAATTAATTTTCTTCGTTCTTAGTAATGTTGTGTTTCTAAAACAATATTAATTAAACGTAAAAAAATATTCGGCTTGCCCTACTCCAAAACCCTAGGCACGCCACTGCTACATATAGGTATATTATTTTATTAACACTAAAGAAAAATAAGGACAAATGCAAGTATTTTTGATAAATAATAAAAATCCGCTTTGTGATTGATTACGGTCATTAATTTGAGGTGCTCAGGCTCGTTCTTACACCCAAAAATGTTTGTATTATAATGTTTAGGTTGGTATTTTTGGGCATCGCTTGACGTCAGTACAATAAACATAGGAAGCAATTTTATAACCACTCAACGTTGGTATCTGCATTTTGGGGGACAGATCTAGTGCGTATTCTGCAGGAACAAAGTCACAGGTAAACGCTAGATAAAAGTTACAACAAAATTAGATAATCATATTATCTAAGTAATCTAATTTCGAAGTATTAGAGCCGCGCTCTTGTCAGCCATGACTCAGTATGAATGGGCAAGCTCGTCCGGGTCGGTACCACTGTCTCAGAGGAAATCGACTTGTCGTATTTCATTCTATGAGTAAGATAGTTGGATGCTGTATGGCCCTTTCTTGTTTCCATCCTTTTTCCTTTCCGCTCTTCTCCCAATTTGATGGGCCGGCAACACATCCATGATCCAGCGTTGAAGATGGTTATGGGCGGCAGTGATCAATTACCCTCAGGTGTCCTGTTTGCTCGTCTGCCGGACCTTCACAAGAAAAAATATCTACCTTGTAGACGTTATGTACTGCTTATGTAAAATGGGATAACTATGAATTATCGTGAAGAAATTGTAAAAAATACTTTAAATTAGATTAAAATTCCATGATAAGTTAAAATTTTTTTTAGGAGACTGTCCCGCCCTCACACCCGCCACTGCAACTCCTGTAAGCCAGGATCAACAGTGGCACGCATTTTAATGACACTAAGCATTGAAGCTCAGCGCGTCTCCGGGAATGTCTAACTTGTCTTTAACCCGCAACGAAATCAATCAAAAAAGTTAAATTAATAGGAGTTGGAAATAAATTATTGTTCACTTCCCTCCCTAATAAAGCGGGTGACAAAACAATGAACTAAAGAGGTAAATAACCTCGCATAAAGTCATTTACAGCCAGAGAAGCCAGCTGTAAAGCACCACGGATTAGTCATTATTACATTTAAATGGGACCTATAATGTAAGCTGTTATACTTGATTCCAATAATAGGTATGGCAAAATCGCCGGAAAGCACGGAAATTCTTCCTAGTTACATTTATTAGATATTTGTCAACAAAATAAATTCTTTATTTTATTTTTGAAATAGTAAGTTCATGGTAAGATAAACAGAAGGGTTCTAAATCCACGTCGAGTGAGTCCGAATTCTCACTGTGGGCTCAGGACTGGAATTCGTTCCAGATTGGGGAACGGGCCGCCTCTACCACATCCTAGGACGAAAATAGTCTCGGTGAACTATGCGTATCCTTAGTGGTATCTCCGCCTATTTCATTGGAGAGCTTATTATATGGAAGCATGTATGTATAACGTTGAATGCTATGTATTAAACATGAAATGTGCAATAACGTATCAATAAGGTCAATCGTTTGCTACCAAATGCAGGTGCTTGTGAATTGACCGCAATACCACATGCGGCCTTAAATATATTTATTTATCAATCGTATTACCACGAAAATATGTAATTTTAGCGCCATTTAGTTAAATGTCTGCATCTGTATATACGTCCCATTGCAGGACATGGGCTTCCTCTAGAATCGAGAGTACGATTGGCAGGGGTTAGCCCATATTCAATCATGCTGGATGCCTGTCCGGGTTAGTGGACTTTCAATGCCATAAAAATTCTCAAAAAACTGCTATGGTATGCAGGTTTCCTCACAACGTTTTCCTACACTGTTATTGTGTGTGATGATTGATCTGACCTTCCAACCCGGCACATTGCGGATTGTGGTCGGGCTGGGACCCTAACAAAACCTACGCCAGCATACTGACTAAAAACCCCTTGGTGACCTAGATAGTACCTACATCTGTATCAGCTCAAATAGTCCCACTGCAGGGCACGGGTCTCCTCTACGATCAAGAGTAGTATATACTCTTAATAATTACAATCATTAATACCTAATAATTACAACTATCTCAGAACTATTTATAAGCCCACAATCTAGACAACTGTCGCAGAACTCTGCGAGTAGGTACCATTATGGATATGTTCTTAACAAAAACAGATTGTAATTTTCTTCACATAATCATACACATGGTGGACGGATGGCCTGGTTAAAGTTGCGGGAAGTCGCTGGATGCCGGCCGCTTCCAACAGGTCTATATGAAGATCAGCATCATGTTATGCCTATGTTTAGCAGTGGACTTCCTGTGGGTGAAGAGAGAGAGAGAGGGAGAGAGAATCATACACATAACATTTAATGAATATCTATAAGTACATTTTGACGATGATAGATCAAAACCATCACGCAAGTGTTGCGAAACACTTTTAAACATTTACACACGAAGCGTATAGTAACATCAGTTATCTTTATTATCACGATGATCAGGCAAACCGTTGCCCATTAAGGTAAACATGATCTCAAATGGAAATAAATGTGCTAAGTGAGACATCACATTTTTTTATAAAACAGGAAATAGATGTGATTCCAAATAATATTATTCACGCAATTCACATTTAAGATACAAAATATTGATATTGATCACTACTATTTTTTTGCTAAAGATATGCCATAATATTTATCAGATAACCGATAGTTAGCGATTAATAAATAAGATATGTGAAGTACGCATAGATTTAGGAACATGTAACATGAAATAGGCAATTAAAAATATTTTGAAGCATAGATACATAAAATACCTTCATAGCTAAATATCTAATCAAATAAGCAATATGTACCTACACCTGCTTCATCATCCCTGCACCATCTCAAAGTAGACTGGAGTCTGGAAAATACCTATGGCATTAAGTACGCCAATATAATATAATATTTATATGTGAAGTTAAATAAAATACCTACCAATTATAATTTTCAATGTTGTTACTAAATAATTGGCATCGAAAGATAATGGACAGGAAAACATATTATTTTGTAAAGTATTGTGAAGTTTGATGATAAATAATGCAATTAATGAAGATGTCATTACTTGAGGCATAAGGGTATCTGTGTTATCGGACAACAAAAATGTTTTTGTAACCAATCTTTACATAATTCGACTAGATATTTTGTAAAATATATTAGTTATCTATAAATATATATTGCAAACGGCATTTTTATTAACATCTTTTAGGTCGAGCGTCGCCTAAAATAATAAAAAATGTGTGTGTGTATTAGTGTACACACGTAAGAAGTGAAACTTCTTTATGACATCATTTTTCGAAAAATGATCTACTATTTACAAATTTACAGAATTGGTAAAATAAAGCTAAATTAAATAAAGTTAGGTTTCGTGGGGAGGCTATTGGGCACCTTAAAATATTTTTGGGTGGGGAAAGTTGTGGAGGGGGAATTCAGGAATTCTGTTGGGGTAGGATTGTAGCCCTCACCGAGCCGGTTCCAATGAACCCAAGGTCGGTGGGTCTACGATGGATAATGCCGGAGATATGAGTAGGGGGGTGAGGTAATTTTTTAGGGTGGGGGTAAGCGGGGGGGGAGGTTTCGTGGGGAGGCTATTGGGTACTATTTTGGATTTAGGGTGGGGGAAGGCCAGAGGGGGGGTAAGGACCAAATTACAAAAAAGTGGGTGGGACTTAAAATTTTGGGTGGGGCTTGGAAACGGTTGGGGGTGTGGCTTACTGAAGTGGGTACTAATTTACTAAATAAAAAAAGATGGCGCGTAACGGAAGAATGTGACGCGTAACGAAAAATTTTTTCCAACCCCGATAAAGAAGTTTCACTTCAATAACATGCAATCTTTTTTAAAATTACTATTTTGATTATTATAGAGACAGATTTCTAGTAGGTACCTTCGAGGATAACCCTTTATTTCACATTTCAAATAAAAAAAGATATAACACTAACAAAATAATAAATGTTATTTAAATAGTGTATACTGGTATGGAGTCATGGATTTTAGATAATAAAGAGTTTCTTAATATGTCTCGAAAGGTGTCACATACAAGTTAGAAGCAGTTCAAAATTTAAATTAATGCCGAATTATTGAATAAAAAATCCATTAACTAATAGTTGAAGTTGCCAGACTTAATTAAAACATGATAATTCATATGATGCACTGACTGTTCACAAGAATTTTATTTGTAATTAATTTAGTTACAATATTTATTTGTTACAAACTAGTATAAACTTGCCTAGAATATCATAAATGGAAGATAAGATATAACAGCTTATAAAACAAACATAGGATACATGTTGGATACGTTTCCATATTTATTATCTTCTTCTTTAAATTTTAATTTCAGCCGCATTTCTCCTTATATGTATCATACTTCCCAAATCATATTAGAGACAGTATGAGGTGTCTGGGAACCTTGTACAAAATAGGTTCTATCACTCATCCGACTTTTACCCACATACATATATTATTTAACAAAACACATTAACTATAACGTTAGTAAATTTTTATAATGGTTCCATGTGTCGCGTCGTAAACGTAGATTATCGATACAACAGATAATCAAATGAATGATACTTAATTATTGATAACGATATTAATAGAAGATCGATTGATAATTTGTATAAAATATCTGTAACCTGCCAGACAAATGATCGCCGGAATACGCCTTGGCTACAATTTATCGTAAATTTTATTCAATCATCAGGCTACGTAATAAAGGTCAACTTATATTCGGCTTGTAAGTTCGCCATTAGACCGACCACTTTCTCTTTTGTCGTAATTGATAAACTAGTTAGCGTAGTTAGCGTTAGTATAGTTACGTTTATCAGTAGTAAGATTTACTGAATGCTGTATGACATTCGAACAGAGATTAGTATAGAAGGATGGATTTACCTAAAGGCTAAACAGCTTTAATATTAAAAGGTGATGGTATTTACATGTATTTTTATGCTTATTAAAATCACATAAATCAATCATAATACTATACGAATTATTTAAATTTTACAAAAATATAACTATGTATATGAACAGTCTACACAATAGTAAAATGAAAATACTTCATTAAATGTATAAAATGTCATACATTATTTAGATTCAGTTACTTTTTTCACTACCACTCGGTTCACTAGGTTGTTTTCGTCAGAGAAAAACGGGCATGAAACTCTAGCGTTGCTCTTTTCAAAACAAGTTTACATACATACATACATACATACATACATACATAAACTCACGCCTATGTCCCATTGGGGTAGGCAGAGACTATTGAGCGCCAAGTGATACGGTCCATACATACCTCTTTCGCTTCTTCCACTATCATTAATCTTTGCATACACGCTCGTCGGTTTCGAGGACTTCGTATTTTTCCTTTCTTTAATAAATCTTGTATGTGATTTTTATAGGTCCTCCTGGGACGTCCTCGACCGATTCCACCATCCATCTTCGCATCATAAATCTCTTTCGTCAGTCTCCTTACATCCATCCTTTCAATATGGTCAAACCACCGAAGCATTTCTTTCTCAATCTTAGTCACTACATCCTCTTTCAATCCACATTTCTCCCTTATCACACTATTTTTCACTCTATCAACCAATTTGACCCCACACATACTCCTCAACGCTCTCATCTCTACGGCATTAATCCTGCTTTCGTGCTTCTTCTGCCACACCCAAGATTCACATCCATACATAAGTATTGGCACCAAGACTCCTTGGTGTATTGCTAATCGAGCACGGTGTGAAATATTTTTATTAGCCGTAATCGAGTACAAGGCACCATTTACACTATTTCCCATTTTTACTCTTCTTTCAATATCCTTTTCACACTTTCCATCTCTTGTAAACAAACTGCCCAGATACACAAATTCATCTACTTGCTCTACTTCCTCACTCTCTATTGTAACCTTGCATTCTGTTCTCGATACATTCCTCTCCAAAACCATAACTTTCGTCTTTTTTACATTTACTTTCATGCCACTCCTTTTAAATGCATCGTTCATTATAGTCACCATTCGTTCTAAATCACACGCCGATGATGCAAGAAGCACCTGAACAAGTTTACAATACAGTGATTATTCATTGTACAGGAGTTGCAGCTCATTTGAATTTAGAGCAAATCATAAATTATCTACAATAATTAATAAATTTTAATTGTTTAAGTAATTTTGGCCGGCTGAATTAAGTGGAATCGCCCAGAACGCGAATCGGCAAACACTCTAGTAAGGCTAGTTACTTAAGATTATAGAGAATCTTAACAACTATTATTTGGTTAAACTTTTAAGAAAGTACCTTCAGGTTCAAACCGGCAGAATCGTATTTTTATATGAGCATAGCAATATAATGGTACGTTGTACGAGTAAATCGTATGATTTCCCATTAATGATCAAGTAGGTACATACAAGTAAATTTAAACAACAAATAAAATTTAAAAGAATGCTCTTTAGTACCTACCATGATTGTTTTATTTTACCTACAACGTAAGGCACGGCATGTACCTAAATAACGTTAGGTAAACTACTAATTCCTGTTAATGAAACATAATATTACAGTTTAGTCAAAATTATGACATGCGACTATTCAACAAGCGGCGCGGCATCTCTAATAAAATATTTGTGAATTACCGAGTATTTTATCAACAATATCTCAACCGATAACCATCTTTTAAATTTACGGTCAATCATTTCCATTAGGTACGTTTTATACACATAGAGTTATTAAAAGATTAAGGGATGATATTGCCTGCTATCTGATTTGAAAAATATCAATGATTCAGCTATCGAATAAAAATAAATTCGAGTACATAACTCTTAACAAATACACATCTTAGGGAAAGAATAGTGAATACTAAATACCTGGTTGGAATATAAAAGGGTCGTTTTTGTAGTTGTGTTACTATGTATGGTAATACGTTACGTATACGTTACTGGTATGCGCAGAAACACATTTTTGACAGTCTCTGTTCTACAGATGGTTAGACGCCGGATGTGAAACAAGAGAGCGCGGTTTCGTTCACCACACCGAGACAAATGTTTATGTGATCGACAGGTACTAGTGTCGGGTGTAGGTGTTTGTGCGTCTGAAAAATTTCTAGGAGCTCCTTATACCCACGACGCAAGACTCGATCTTAGTGTGGGGCCAGGACCTACCATCAGGTGAACCGTATGCATCCCTTAATGTCCCGTCCTATCCCGTCTCATTATGTCCCATGACTTAAGACCCCTCCGGTCCAATTTCATCCGCCTTATACGCCATTACATTACATCATTTTGAGTTTGAAAGAGTAGCAAATAATTAATTTCAACACTACATTTTTAGGGATAATAATTATTAGCCTATATTTTGTAAATGCATGTCAGTTACATTCATACCAAATTTCATCAAAATTAATCCAGTCGTCTTAGCGTGACGAACTAACAAACATTCATCAACCATCGTATCAAATAGCGAGATTTCTCCCTGTTGTCAGTTAAAACACCCCACACACCTAAACACAACACCCCACAGAGACACAGTAAATACCCCCACATAATAAAACACAGACAAAAAAAACAAACATTCATCTTAAAATATTCATAGGACACAATTTTATGATATAAGTACCTATAAAGTTTTTTGTAACTTTAGTCATTTTTATAACTTTTTAACTCCTATTTAAATCCCTTTAGTGTTAAATTTAAGAAAACAAAGTACCCATACAAATAATTTTATTTTGAAAGGCAAGTAACTAAAATGCCAAAATATGTGACATCTGCAACTTCAACGGATTTGACTTTCATACAAACTTTCATCCTTAAGTTCAACCAGATCATCCTTTTTTTTAAATTAAAGGTAGCCTACTTTCCCAAAGTCTAGTCAATCTATGAACTAAGTTCATCAAAATTGGTTCAGTGGTCAAGTGTGACTTACACACCTCTTGGCTCTTACAAGGTTAATTGTTTTTCAAATAGTAATAATATTATGAGTATAAAATACACGCAGCAATGATAATTTTCTCCATAAATAAAATAAAATTATGATGCAACAGTAAAAATGTTATAATCAAAAACCGATTACGTCAGTTAACAGTGTTAATCGATTTAAAACTAGAACCGGAACTAAATCCATTGTCATCTCTAGTTACAACGAAACTTACGAGGCATTTTTGACATAAACATAATATGTTTTTCTCAATTCTCAATTCTAATGTATTCGCTCGACGCTCACTAGATTTGTGTTAAATAATGTAAAGTCATTCTTTTGTTTTATACACATAACTAATTTCTTGTATAATTAGCGTTTTGGCTTAGTGTTTTAAAGTACAAAAGTCAATATTTGTGAAATTAAATTGGCGTTAATGTGTAAAGATAGTAAGGATAAAATACAAAGTGTGCGGCGCCGCGCCGTCGGTCACCGGTTGCACTTGTTTGGCATGATAGTTGTTTATCGCTGGAAACTCTATAAAAGAGGGTCTCCGGACAGCTCGAGTAGTATTTGTGTGTTCGGTACGCGCCCAGTGTGTCGCTCCGATTTTGTGCGCCTGCAAATTAAAGATTAAACTGATAACATGGCTAGAGAGCCCGCCTCCGACCAACTCATCAACTACAAAAAGGCATTAAAGGTTAGTCTATAATTTACTACTCGAAATAGAACAAACTTTTTATGTTAATTAACGTTGTGAAACTACTGAGTGCTATTAGGGGCTTTGGTGTTAAAATGTGAATGACATGCATTAAGTCTGCGTGTGCATTTTGATGTGTCGTAAATTGTTTACCAAGAATTGTGTCGTTTGTCAAAGTGTTCTTAAATGCGTTCTAGTGGAAAATACGGAATTTATTCATTTATTATTATTGATAATATTTGGTACTGATAACCGACGATGTTGCGCTATTTCCCTAATATATGTACTTTGTAGTTGAAGGTTGATCTTTGTACCTGTTTTACAAACGTGTGACGATTTAGAAAAAAATACAAGTCTATCAAAATTCACTATGTTTAAGAGTGTTATATGTTAATATAATTTCCCACAGAACAGTTGTTAATACATTTTAATAAGAATATTTAAAATAACTTATCAAATGTTTGCTCTGCGAATTGTGGCTCTCTACTATGCTTACATAGTCCTTTATAATTCTTAATATTTTAACATGTTGATAATGTTTTATTACAATTTTTTTATTATTAAAATTTCAGGACTCTCCTGGATACATCACTACAAAATCTGGTGCACCAGTTGGAGTGAAAACTGCTATCCAGACTGTTGGAAAAAATGGACCTGTTCTTCTTCAAGATGTCAACTTCCTTGATGAGATATCAGCATTCGACAGAGAGCGCATTCCGGAGCGTGTTGTCCATGCCAAGGGTGCTGGAGCTTTTGGTTACTTTGAAGTGACACATGACATCACTAAGTATTCAGCGGCTAAAGTCTTTGAATCCATTGGCAAGAGGACACCAATTGCTGTGAGATTCTCCACTGTGGGTGGTGAAAGTGGATCTGCAGACACAGTTCGTGATCCTCGTGGATTTGCTGTCAAGTTCTACACCGATGATGGCAACTGGGATCTTGTTGGTAACAACACCCCTATTTTCTTCATAAGGGATCCAACTTTATTCCCAAGCTTTATCCACACACAGAAAAGGAACCCTGCTACCCACTTAAAGGACCCTGACATGTTTTGGGACTTCATTACTCTCAGGCCTGAGACTGTTCATCAGACAATCTACTTATTTGGAGACCGTGGAATTCCTGATGGATACAGACACATGAATGGATATGGATCACACACTTTCAAACTTATCAATGCACAAGGTGTTGGCCACTGGGTAAAATTCCATTATAAGACAAACCAAGGCATTAAGAACTTGCCAGCAGACAAAGCAGGTGAAATTTCTGGTACAGATCCGGACTATTCTATTCGTGACTTGTACAATGCTATTGGTAAAGGAGAATTCCCCTCCTGGACTTTGTACATCCAGGTGATGACAATGGCACAAGCTGAAAGCTGCCAATTCAATCCATTTGACATGACCAAAATCTGGCCTCATGCTGATTATCCCTTGATACCTGTGGGTAAATTAGTTTTAGACAGAAATCCCAAAAATTACTTTGCTGAAGTGGAGCAGATTGCATTCAGTCCTGCTAACTTGGTACCTGGAATTGAGCCTTCCCCTGACAAGATTTTGCAGGGTCGTCTCTTCGCATACAATGACACCCATCGCCACCGTCTTGGAGCAAACTATCTACAGATCCCTGTAAATTGCCCTTACCGTGTCAAAGTAGCTAACTATCAACGTGATGGGCCTCAAGCTATGGACAACCAAGAGAATTGCCCCAACTATTTCCCCAACTCATTCTCTGGACCACAAGAATGCCCACGCGCACAACGCTTACAACCAAGATACAATGTTAGTGGTGATGTGGACAGATATGACAGTGGTCAGACTGAAGATAACTTCTCTCAGGCAACATTACTATACAAGAATGTGTTTGATGATGCTGGTAAGCAGCGCTGTGTGGAAAATATTGTGGGAAATCTTAAAGATGCTGCTGCATTCATTCAAGAAAGGGCTATTAAAATCTTCACTCAGGTACACCCAGACCTTGGCAGCAAGGTAGCAGCTGGTTTGGCCCCATACAAGAAATACCATGCTAATTTGTAAATGTATAACTTTGTAATCTGGTGTTAATATATGTGCAATTAGTGACAACTAACTTTAAGAGACAACTCACCTCCATCATGGTAGTTATCTGGGAATGCTAGGGCCAACTATTTTACATACCTATTTGTTTTATATTTATGGTATATAATATGGAATATGGTAAATACATATTATATCATGTCTTTATGAGCTTTATTTATTGCTATTTTATTAATTGACATATTATACAGTCATGGGTTTGTATGACTGGTATGTATGCTTCTTTTTGGGATAATATACATTTTACATTGGAAATGTGTTTATTTTTTATATTCTTGATAATATTACTGTGTGGCTTTGCGAATTTGCGGTATGCAATAACAATTTGAAATGATTATGTTATCATTTTTATTATGTAAACATTAATCCTTATAATCTTATCTGTAGCACTAGGTTAAAAATACATGCTTCCACAATATTTGTTTGCTTATGCGAGATTTTATATGTGTGTTAGTATGATGTAACTTTAACATAACTTATTGAAATAACTTTATTAAATCTAATTATCTTAAATAAATCTGTTAGCAGAGAACCATCAACCAGTTCACAAAATATAAGAAAAAATAGTCCAAAAAGCCTCATTGCAACTAAGTTAAACATTACATTTAGAAACACATTAAAACTGCATAATGTAATAGTAGAGTACTCACATAACTATAGACATTTTAAACTTGAATGAGCAATATAGGTTGTGACTTATGGTAGGTCAATCAAGTTCATGCAATGGCATTGGAATGCAAATATGTTAATGACTACAAAAAAGAATGTTGTGTATAAGCTATACAACTAAATAAAACACAAAGAATAGAAGATTAGCATTCAACAAAATTAAATAATCTTTTTTAAATGTAAAATGTTGGACAGAAAAAGCACAAAAGAAGCACAGAAACTCATCTTGCTCACTTGTTACTTAAACCCGTTTATATAAAATATTTGTATGTAAGTCAACAATTATTTTTGAAACAATATTCTAGATTGGTTTTGTGTAACAACTAACATTTATGAATGTTGTTTTAAGTTTCTAAATTATCCAAAGCAGCTTATTAATAAAATCTGCTTAGATGAACATAAGACCACAGTATCTTCTTGTACTGTGGTAGTGTTTTAACACACATAAAGGAAAATCAGGACCTTTACATGTTTAAAATTTGACTTACACATATTACACAAGATGCTTTTTTCAAGTGGGCATCGTTGGCCTAATCCGAAACTACGAGGAATAGTGAATGACGCTGAATGGAGTCACGACCCCGGTTTTCATAAAAACTAAAACTACATTCTTAAAATTTTGATAAAGGACATGCTGAGGAATCGATCCCGATGATTTTGAAAAAAAGAACACAACGTTATATTATCACACCATTCGATAATGTTGCTAATAGGGATTAAATTCTGAAAAGTAATTACTTAACATGGCAAACTGAAGGAAACAGGTCATTTTTACCAAATTTTTTTTTTCTTCTATTACCTTCACATCCAGTCTCCATTCGTTAGGAGTTCTTCCTTCTTCGATTTTTTTAAATTATTATCTTTTTATTATTTTTAAGTTCTTTAAATTTTACTTTGTTTGCTAAAACAATAAACATAGTTCACACTATCTTGATTTTAGTGTAATTTCACACACAATACAATTATCTTGGTTACTTAGTACTATTATTAGGTAGGTATGAATACCTACTAGGCTGTTATATGGTATATATTGAATAACTTTTAGGTAGGTAAGTAGGTAAGTACTAAGTTCTTAATATCTTAATAGTAACTATTATGTATTCGTGATCATTATTAATCCTGGACCTATGTCACTAAGCAATTATGAGCCTCAACCTTCATTCCTCAACATAGCTGGATTGAGGCCTCTGCGCCAAAAATAGACTTGATGTCAAGGATGATATGAGGGAATATACTACTTACCACCGAGAATACTAAAGCGAAAGAAAGACGAAGATTAAGTTAGAAGGTGGTTTCTGACACTGGCTGGAATGAAGATAAATAGGTATAGGAAGGGGATGTTGTTAAGCAATAACATGGTCTAATTCCTATTGTTGGTTAATTTAATAAAATACGGTACTTAGGTGTACTTTATAACGACATGTTTATATAAATACCTACCGACTGTATGAAGTACAGACAAGTACGGATTTTTTCATTGCCGAGAATGGCGAGACGAGCATGCCATTTGACAGATGATAAGCGATACAACCGCTCATTGACAGTAGAAAAACTTATTTTATTTCTTTATTGGGAGGTTTATTAGATTATGTATGACTTAATTAAGAGCTCAAATAGAACAGACATAATTCCTCTTTCAAATTGCATTTTACTATGGAATAAAAAAGTTCCTGTGAAAACGCCATGTACAAGCAGGGGTTTATTGCAAATTAAATTGATTAGGTACTTCTCGTCTAATACATACATAAGTGGTTACGTCGCTATTAAAACCTAGGCCTAGGATATATTTTATAAGAATTTTTGCAAATAACACTTTTTTTATTACAATGAATGGCGGAACGAACATGCTATTCGCCTGATGGTAAGCGTTACAATCGTTCATGGACAAAAATGAATACCTACCAAACAACACCATGAATTACAAAGGATTGCTTGGCTTGGAAAGTTTATTTGGTGTATAGAAAAACTAAATATTCTAACACCCCAACTACATCAAATAAACTAAAATATCAAAACAAATAGTATCGAGTCTATAATACCTAATTTGCTAGGAGTGCCGGTCACAGGATAGGTAAATGGATTGAAACACCACCTTCGCGTAAAACTATATTATCGGAAACTAATAATAGGTACTAAGACTATTTACTATTACATCGATAATCGCGGAGAGCACACGGGTCACGCCCGCGCACGCATCTATCCCGGACAACACCCGCCTCGGCACTGACGATGGGCGGCGGGGTGTGGGCGCGGGCGCAACCCGTAGCCTCGGTACGGTGCGGGAGCCCGTGGCGCGGACGGGTGCGGTGCAGGAGCCGCGGGAGCGGCAATATGACGCGCTATATCCTCCCCCTCCAGGTCACTAACTCGTCCCGGATGTGACCTGGCTGGCCTACCCCTACGTGCCTTTTGTATTACTGATCTTGTTCCCTGATAAGGAGTGAGGGCGCTAGCATGGTATTTGCCGATTGTCTGACCGCAACTATCTTTTAAGATATACGACGACGGACTCGCTACCTCTGACACCACGTACGGACCATTACGCCGAGGTGCGAACTTCGCGGTGAAGCCCTTTCCTGATTTACTCGAAACATGTGAATCCACAAGCACTCGATCTCCCACGTGGATAGCAGGAGCCGGACGACGACGCCTGTCTGCCGTTGCTTTGCGGATATCCTGTTGCACCTCCATCCGCTCGTGTACGTCATGCAGCCCGTTAACAAACTTCCTTAAATAAGGCGTGATTTGAGGCACAAAATTTTGCTCTGACACTATAGTTCGTAAATCTGTATTAACTGCTAACGGGGAACGCATTTCCCGAGCGAAGGTCAAATATGCAGCTGAAAGACCAGTTCCCTGGTTGTACGCGCTATTAAGCGAAAAACGTACCATCGGCAAGACAGCCGGCCATCGTCGATGTTCTGGACCAACAAGAATCGCAAGACGCGCCTTCAATTCGCGGTTTTTGCGCTCAGCTGGGTTCGCCTCGGGGTGATAGACTGGAATCAAAGACTGATGCACTCCGAGCACAAATAATGCCTTCTGCAACACAGCTGAGACAAATTGTGACCCGTTGTCCGATATTACTCGACGAGGTATTCCGTATCGTAAGAAAACTTCTTCCAAAAGAGCTTTCGCACACGATTCGGCGGTCGCGTCACACAACGCGAAAAGCTCTACCCATCGACTGGCTACATCTTCTACCAAGAAAATCCATTTTTCTCCATGCTCTCCCTCAGGTAGCGGTCCAAAGAGATCTATTGCCAAGACTTCGAATCTCTGCTGGGGCACTGGAGTCTGGAGTAGTCCAGCGGGTTTTAAGTTGGTTGCCTTATACTTTTGGCATTGTTCGCAAGATTTCAAATACTGAGCTACATAAGCTCGCATATTCCTAAAATAATATCGCTGCTTGATTTGCCGTAAGGTACGGTCCAAACCCCAGTGTCCAGCAGTAGGCGAATCATGGAGCTCTCTCATCAGCTCCGCCTTGATGGACTCCGGTACCACCAAAAGAGGTTCTTCAGCTTCTCCTTCCGGATCGCAACGATATAAGATACCTTGTGAAAGGTAATAGCCACGATCTGTCCAACGCACAGCCGCTTCAGAGTTGTCTGGCTGAGCCTCGAAGTCAGATATAATTTTACTAATGTCCGGATCCTTTAATTGTTCGGCTCGAAAATCTTCAGGTTTCCAGCGTGGCAGATCAACAACAATTACAGGACAAATACTACATGGACTCGTCTGTACTGAATCTACGTCGTGGTTCACTGGGCGGCTTAAGGTATCCGCTACCACGTTAATCTTTCCGGGTGTATACACAATATCCAAATTATACGACTGAATTTTCATCGCCCATCGCGCTAGCCTACCGCTAGGCGTTTTAATGGATAACAACCATTTTAATGGCTGATGATCTGTTCCCACACGAATCTGCGCTCCTTCGACATACCCTCGAAACTTCTCTAGAGCCCAGACTACCGCGAGCGCTTCACGCTCCGTCGTGTGATAGTTTCGCTCAGCTGACGTCAATAATCTACTCGCATACTCAATTGGTCTCTCTTCTTTTGCCTCTGATCCTTGCATCAAAACAGCACCCAAAGCGTATGCGCTTGCGTCGGTACGCAGCACAAAAGGCTCCTCAAAATTGGGTTGTCTAAGGATAGGAGCAGACGAAAGCTTCTGTTTTAGCATTTCAAAGGACTGGGTTTGCTCTGTCTCCCAGGTCCACTTACGATTCTTCTTGGTAAGCTCCGTTAAAGGTCGGGCTACGTCCGAAAAGTCGGGAATAAATTTCCGAAACCAGGCACACGTCTGGAGAAAAGTCCGGAGTTCCGTCAGTGATGATGGCGACTTCATGTCCATCACTGCTCGAACCTTCTCAGGATCTGGTCCAATTCCTGATGGCGAAATCACGTGACCCAAATATGTCAAACGGCTTCTTCCAAAAACACATTTTTCACGATTGGCCCTGAGGCCAAACAACCTCAGGCGGTCGAACACCTGCTTCAAATGTTGTATGTGGGTTTCTAAATCGTCCGAAATAATCAATATGTCATCCAAATAACATATAACCGTTATATCTCTGAGGCCAGAACGAAAACGATCAATAAGTCTTTGGAACGTCGACAGAGAATTCCGAAGCCCGAAAGGCATCCGTCGGAAACGAAACGTCCCAAAAGGAGACACAAAAGCGGTCTTGTCTCTGTCCTCAGGTGCAACCTCAATTTGCCAATAGCCAGACTTCAAGTCGATACTAGACATCACGCTGTCCTTCTTGGTCGACAGCAACAGCTCGTCTATAACAGGCAACGGGTATTTGTCAGCACGTGTAATCCGATTGAGACTCCTATAGTCTACACAAAACCGTACGGTCCCGTTCTTTTTCGGCACCAACACGACTGGTGACGTCCACTCTGAGTCTGCTTCTTCTATTATTCCTTCTTCTAACATCTTATCTATCTCTTTCCTCATTATTTCCTTTTTCGCGGGAGTAACACGATATGGCGGGACGGATATTGGCGGATGATCGCCGGTATCAATCCTATGGATCGCAAAGGTGGTAGCAGCTCCCCCTGGTTCAAAGATATCCTTATTATCTTCTAGGAGTGTCGAAAGCTCTATGCGCTGATGACCCTTCAAAAGCGTTCCATCATCTTCACGTAAAAGGTCTACGGTGGAACAGACGAGGCGAGTCCCATCATCCTCGTACTCCAGTACAAAAGTGCCAGATTTATCGCGCAACGACCACCGATCCCTAACAAAATCCAATACCATGCCAGCGTCCCTTATAAAATTAATGCCTAACAATGATTCCGTTGCACCGGGTATCACTACGAATTGCGTCGGCACCACTACTCCCTGTACCTTGACATTGACTAGCGCAGTTTCGACAAAGTTGCTGCTAGTATCACCGTTAGCAAATTTTAGATTACAAAACACTTTTATAAATTTATGATTATGCTTCTTTAAATACGCTCTTAAACTAACACTCGCGACCGATTGTTTTGCACCAGTGTCTAATAAAAGTTTCCCGGTGTCTCCATAAATGTCTACGCACATGACGGGCCTACTTCGCGGCGGATACGCACTGGACACCGCGGACACACTCTGGATAGCCGGCGAGACGGACGAGCGTCGTCCTCTGCAAGTCGCGCAGTTAGCGCGAATCACGCCCGGTGCACCACAGCCGAAACACACGATCGGCGCCGACGACTGCGGCGGCGGCGCGCCCTCGCCTGCCGTCTGCTGATCACGAAGCCGAGAACAATCAGCCTTTACGTGGCCGTATTTCTTGCAATAGCCACAAACTGGACGTGACCTTGAATTCCTGGTATAAGTATTAGGAACAGACTGATGAGCGGCGGATGGCGATGGTACATCAACTGGCGTTGTATAAGACTTGCGTTGCTTAATACGGCATTCATCAAATAAGTCTTCCAAGCGTCGCGCTTGACATAATAACTCAGCAAAACAACTGAAAGCGCTTCGTGCAATCTTTTCTCTAATTCTATGGTGCAGTAATCCATACACCATGTCCAGCTGAATATCTTCCTTCAAACTATAAGGTAGCTGAGCAATCAGAGCCCTCGCTCTGCACACGAAAATATCCGTGGATTCATCCTCCTGTTCTTTCGAGAACAACTCTTTATATATTTTATGTGGTGGGAGTCGCGGCCCATATGTCTGTTTTAATAAAAGTAATGCTTCTGACCAGCTCGTAACAGAAGCCTTTACGCCCTGCCACCACGTTGCAGCTAATCCTGTGAGAAGTATGGGTAACCCTCGCAAGGCGATACCATCTTCAATACTGACGCACTCCTTATAAATTTCTAACGCGTCAATAAACGCTACTACCTCGCTGTCCTTGGCGCCGTCGAACCGCGCCGTACATTTGGCGAAATGTCCTTGGAACAATATAGGCGGAGGCGATGCACACGACGCTGTAGGACTCTGCGCGCGCAACAATTGCGCAAGCTGCAGGAGCTGCTCGTCGGTGATGACAACCGGAGTCGCCGCCATCGGCGCCGGTTGAAGCGGCGTCGCCTCACACGTGGTCGATGTGGTGGATGCGGTCGGCGTGACACTGTCACTCGCCAACCCCGAACTTGGTCGCGATTCACTGTCCCCCTTGTCTTTAAGTCCATGTCGCGTAGTGGGAGCCATCATAATATGTAATAACGCAATACATATAACACACAATCGTAACAAAATAATATACTTAACGTCCCTTTAGGCGAACGGCGACACGTATTTACGTGTTTATATACTCGCGGCTCGAACTCTCGAACACTCACGTTCACGTTCACGGCGTGGAGCAGTCCGCGTACCGTGATACGTCGTATAACGTTACACACGTACACCGTATACAACTACACTTTAGTCTTAACACTGAATGTTCAATGTCCAACAAAATAGGTAACTCGATTGTCTATAATAATAATTATAACAGCAAGTTCGAAGCCCCACGTTGGGCGCCACTTATCGAGTCTATAATACCTAATTTGCTAGGAGTGCCGGTCACAGGATAGGTAAATGGATTGAAACACCACCTTCGCGTAAAACTATATTATCGGAAACTAATAATAGGTACTAAGACTATTTACTATTACATCGATAATCGCGGAGAGCACACGGGTCACGCCCGCGCACGCATCTATCCCGGACAACAGCCGCCTCGGCACTGACGATGGGCGGCGGGGTGTGGGCGCGGGCGCAACCCGTAGCCTCGGTACGGTGCGGGAGCCCGTGGCGCGGACGGGTGCGGTGCAGGAGCCGCGGGAGCGGCAATATGACGCGCTATATCAGTCGTATTTAGTATATTTGACTAATCCCCAAACCTTCAATACATTTGTAATGTTTAAAAGGACTTAAAGCTTTAGTCAGAACATCAGGTGGCATATCAGTTATTGGCAAATATTTCAAATCAATAATTTTATTATTAATTACATCTTTCACAAAATGATACCGAATATCAATATGTTTGCTCCTTTTTTGACAAACATAATTTCTGTGCGCTCTGGCTATCATTATAAACTACAACATTACATAAATTACCAGTCAGTTCACTTAGCATTTTTTTTTAAATATATGGCTTCTTTACTAGCTTCTGCGATAGACATATATACTGCTTCCATACTAGACAATGCTACGGTTCTCTGTTTTCTACTTTCCCAAGAAACAGGTGACCCTGACATAGTAAAACAATAACCAGTATATGATCTGCGATTTATAATATTACTCGCCCAGTCGGCGTCAACAAAACCAACAAGCTCAGCTTTACCTTTTACATATTTTAAACAATAATTCTTTGTTTTCTTTAAATCGGAACCGACGCATCATTTCTTCAAATGCCTGCAGCTCATCCTTCATCGCCTCAATCCACTTGTCTCGATCTGGACTCTCCAGAACCTCTCGGACAGTAACTGGATCACTGTAAAGCTCTGAATTCGCAGTTCTACATAGGTTAGTATACCCATACCGTTCCGTTGGCTTCCTCACTCTTTTTGGTATTACACGAATCGCTGGTGGTTCTGGTGATGCCTCTTCTTCAGATTATTGGTCCAGTGAAGGTTCACATACCTAAAGAGAAAAGACTAAAATGGGATAGTAAATCTAAAAAGCATATACTAGTTGGTTTTTCCGAGAATGTAAAGGGATACAGAGTTTATGATCTAACAGGTTATGGGCCCAGCAGCTTAGGGACGTTGGTCAAGAATGCGTTCAAAGACATTTTAAGCATGCACGCTTTTTGTTAAAATAATTCAATTTATCTTTCTTTATCCTATTATCCAGGTTTATCTGGGTTTACTGGGCCCATAACCAGTTAGATCGGGAATATTTTTAGCGATGCAAATAAAACGACGTTACTTAGTGAGTACTCATGACAGACTGACTTTATTCTTTTCTAACAAAACAACCACAAACAATATACTATAAAGCTTACCATAAAAAGTTTATTTGGTGTATAGAAAAACTAAATATTCTAACAAGCAGCATGCAGCATTTTGCAAACACTGTTAAGTTCCGACCTGAAGAACGTTGTTTTGGTAGCTTGTTAACAATGGCCATAAAGAGTCGTAAAATATAATGTGAAGGGTTTAAACGCACAGTGTATAATAAGTTCTGGTTGTTGTTGCTCCTGTTTATGGGTATGCCTGACTCTTTTTATCAGGCAAACAACCTGCTCGTCTTATTTGCAGATAAAAATATATAAGAATGTTTGTACCTTAGAGTTTGTACTTTGTAGCATACAGTTTGTAGCGAACTTGCATTGCAATATTTTTTTTCACATCTTGTCATTTTCTTAAATGAAAGGTCAGATGTAATGACAATGAAAGCATGTCGTTAATATTTTTCGAGCTGTTTTAATTTTTAATATAATGTTTCCCGTATTTAGATAATATTTGTGTAATTTATATGCCTAAATTTTAATTGGGAATTCGTTTTGCTTTTTTGGTGATGATTTATTTTGAAGTGATTCCTACTAATATTTATTAAAGCAACTGTTGTAGTTTGTGCTTGGATGATATTGCTACAGGTTTCCTGCTGTTCGTGGTTTGGAGAGTAAAGAAAACAACGCACCAGGTATATTCGATCTTATTTGAGTATATACCATAGGTAGATATTATAATATTCATTTCTGTTACAGTTGTAAATGTTGTCTTAAGAAAATTAGTTCATTCATTCATTCATTTTTTTCATATGGTTACAATGCATTGTAATATGAATATCAATAAATGGTAGGTATGGTCGGTAATATGAGGCAGCCTATGTCATTTTATACGGTTTCAAAATATAGACATATGTGAATAAAAGTATAATTGAACGTATGTTAAATAACGTATGATGATGACTTTAATAGTTTAAATAATTTAATAAACTCAGGTTTGTTGTCACCCGATCCTACGGCAGTACCTATGTGTCTAGTTGAGGAATTCCTATTTACATTTTGCAGAATGATTTGCTTGCGCTGTCAACGATCTTTACGTAATAGTGAAGGCGTCAAATGCGCCGGCTGTGAATCTAAGTACCACGTTGCCTGCGCTAGTGACACGGCCAAGGAAATGCGTGACGGCGGCGACCGAGGCTACCAGTGGCGATGCGCCGTGTGTCTCCGGTCAGCCTCCAAGCAACACACAGACACTCATGACTCGAAAGATAATTTGCACCTGTTGAGTATACTCAATGCTTTAAACGAAAAATTTGAAGTGGTCAACAAGATACAATTGCCAAAATTGTACAACGATTTGGCGCACATCAAAACTGTCGTAGAACATCTCACTGGGCAAGCAGAAGATATTCTACATAAAATCGAGCAGTTGGAGAATAAAGTGAATTCGAACGAAAAGTGGCCTGTGGTGGCCAGTAATACGTACCGACGGCGGAACATTTACCTTGCTCCTAGACCCAACCGATCGCTGGACAGCAACGAACACGGCAAGCAGATGCAGAGCGCGGAGAAAACTGCTCGCTTCCGGACGCGAAGACGATCATATTTGCTACACAAGATGCTTCGGTTATTAAACAATAGAACCATGGCCTATCGGAGAAATTGAATTTGCAAAACATCAATTGAATAAATACCAAACAAATAATGCTCTTTTATTTACCAATCCATAAATTACAATAAAATAGGCAAAAATGTGGTATCGGATAATACATTATCCTCTAATCTTTGCTGCTGGAAGTATTGACTACAATATGTAATGTTAAAATGAACCAAAAGAGAATTATTTATACTTACTACTGGAATTACAAAGAATCTATGTTAAGACTTAAGTAATAAGTATGTTTCTTGCAAGTAAACCAGGGGTTAAAGTTGTAGTATAAATGTTATATGCAAATGTATCTATATGATGTTCTTTGTAACTCTTAACTTTATATTTGTATCTTTAACGTTTAGGTTTAGAATAAGAATAATTTGAAACAAAAAAGACACTCTTAAAAACACTCGTGCACACGTGAGTGTGCTTAAACTGACTAAAATTTACAAGTTTTCGATCCCTCCGATTGTGTGTCTAATATCAAATTAATACGGGTTATAAACCTCTCATCGACTCTATTTGCTCATTGAGGCGCAGAAATAAAACTGTAATAATATCTGTTTCTTCCAGATTTTCTAGTTTTATTAGTAGTCTTTTATCCTACTAATAATAAAAAGGTGAACGTTTGTGTGTTTGCTACTTATTCACGCTAAAACTGCTGGACCAAGTTTAAATAAATTTGGTATGGAGGTATGTGGAACCCTGAATTACCACATATTCTACTTTACATCCCCTATTCCCTTGGGATACGCAGGAATTCAAATAGATAACCCTAACGCATATTAGGTATATTTGCTCATAAAGTGGCTGCACCCGGGTGAAGCCGTGTCAGGACGCCAGTTTGTTTATAAAGTAGAGATGATATGATGATGGTATACCAAATGCATAAGTGTGTAATCGTCGAGATGAAAACGAGTCCAATGATACTGCATAATATAATTCATCACAATTCGTCACTTTATCGCTTTGGAAAGTTGTTATTTGCTGCTCAATTTCTTACTAGTGAGTTTCTAGCGCAGCAAAAGATCGTCTTTGATACCACTGAGGTAATGAAAAAGCAGATTATTAAGCATATAAGTTGATAGTTCGCAATAAGAATATAAAATCAACAAATACAAACACCTCAAACGTCTTCTCGACTTTTTGGGCGTTAGGATTATTAGCTTGATCGTATCGTAATTAGCTAGACATCGTACCTACGGTAATATTTTCTCTCCTAGTCTTCGTTTATGATTTACATAGCTTAACACTTATCTCACACCTCGCGATATTAATCGCGTCGCTTCTTTGATTACTTTTATTTAGGGTTGATTTTAAGATGCTACCTAGTCTAGTGTCTACTTTATGTAATCCAAACAGACAGAATGAAAAGTTAAAGCGCCGGCAAGCGCTCCCGAAAGGGATCATGTCAGGTAGGCAGTTGGTTGCGATTTATTTAAAGTATTTAGCTTCGATAAAATATGCAAAATCATTCTGTAAGATGGCTAAAATTTAATTTTGCCTTGACCCCACGTAGTAGAAGGATGTGTTCTACATGTGGTAAAGCTCAGCTTACTCCAAGAAACATGCTAATGATCACAAATGTCGGAGGTTGGAGAAAAAGGCTTTTCGTATAAAGTATGTATAAACTAGTAGGTATTGGTAAAACCTCTTAAAGACTGTAGTATTTGTATTTGGCTGGTTTTGATGACATTATAAAGGTCACATTATAAAAAAAAGGTAATTATTCAAATGTCGTTTTTGTGTGCTGACGCACGAATGCGTTGTTGCCAAAATATTAAGAATAGTGTTTCTCTCCTCACGTTTTATCAGATTGGACATGTTAATACTATAAGATTATATATAATTATAAATACTTGTTGCTTAATGCTTAGAGTAAGTATTTATAATATAGGGGGAGCCACATAAATATAACCCGTCCGAAATATCTGTGGACCTCAATAATTGACGTCAGTGGAACATAAGTTCAGCAAATTCAAAATATAGGTTAAACAAATTGAATTAAAATAGAAAAAAGAATAAAAAATAGAATTCGCATCCATCTTAAAACGTTTTTAATGTAAAATAACATAGTAGAATGGGGGAACACAAAAAAATAAAATGTGTACCCCATTCCAGATAGGTTCACAGATATTTCCGACAGGTTATACCTAGATATATTTCTGTGGAGGGAGCGTTGGTACTTCAAAAACGTAGATAAAAATGGTGGTGCCGGACCACGTTTTCAGCTCTCCTATTGGCTAACATTTGGCAATTTGTCCAACCTACACGAACTATTTAAAAAAAGTAAAATCTATACATATAATAAATTTCTATCCGATGGATGTCTGTACATGGAGGATAAATGAGAAAAACCAATATGGGGCGTAATAGAACCCAAAACAATTATTTTTATTTTTTCTGTTTGTCGGTTTGCCTGGCTGTCTGTTTGTCTGTGCGGTTGTGCGCGATGAACTCAAAAACGGTTTAATGGATTTCAATGAAATTTAGGCTACTTTTTATCCCAAAAAATGTAGTGTTCCCGTGGTATGAAAGTTCATATAAAATTTAATATAAAGTTAATCACGCAGATGAAGTTTAGGCAGAAGCTAGTTATAAATATGAATATTCTTAGGCTTGTTGTTTATTTAATTTATTACGTTGTTATTTAAAGTTAGAACACGTTGCCGTGTTATGAAATGTCGCCTAACTTTTGAAAAACAGTCAACATTTATTCTTCGCAGAATCAAAATCATCGAAATATCTACATTTAAGATATATTTTGCCTAAAAAGAATAAATGGATGCTCAGAAATTGTACCTATGTTTCTTATCCTTAATCAATTGCAAATCCGGTTTGCCGCTTGCGTTTTCCACTAGACCCGTTAATTGGCAGCCTCTTACCTATTTCTTAACAAAAACGTTTCTTGCCATTATTTAATAATGCCACTACCTCGGTACAAGACAAACGTTTAAGAACATAACATGTGAAACAAGTTTAAGGTCTCGTCAAACACCGGGCGGGACGAGACGCAACCCGACGTGAAGCTGACGGATTGGAGGCGCATCTTGAGGAGTTGATATGTTATAATTGATGTGGAACACGTGACGGCTCGGTGTTAAATGTTGCAAACTAACCGAGACATCATACAAGTGTATCCTTACTAATATTATAACTGCGAAAGTTGGTATGAATGGTTGTTTGTTACTCTTTGACGCAATAACTGTTGGACTGATTTTGATGAAATTTGGATAAGGGTCTAATTGTACTTATCCGTAAGAGCCGCGCTGGACAGAAGCCAGTGGAGGCAGATCATCCGCTCCAGATGCAACCCTGATACCGACCACGTTCTCAGTCATGAGGGACCGACCAGAGAGAGAGGTATAGGGGTAGCTGACAACCTGGATTAACACATACGCTACTTTTTATTCTGAAAATATGTAGTTTTTCCGTGGGATGCGTAAGCTTTTCAAATATACATTTTATGTATTTGCTACTCTTTCATACTCGAATGGATGGCACGGGTCAGGATAGAACAGGATTGCAAGCTTTTCGTCGTGACACAGAATGAGACGGGATAGAACAGGATATAACGGGGTGGGGAAAAAATCACATTGAGTTTAAATATGAAATAGTTAGTAGGTAGTAGGTACGCGATATCATAATAATATGTATGTTGTGGATGTGGATTGGACTCAAAAACTATCTGCACCACGGCGAAGCTGGGCCGGGCCGCTAATAATCTATAAGTCACCGTAAAATTGTAATACCGTTACATTACAATCTATCTCGCGAGATTGTGAACTGTCGAAAGATTGTGAACCATAACATACTGCTTACAATTTAACGCATTATTTTTCAGTAGATTGTAATCTATCGAAGTGAAACTGTTAAATCACAATCTTAAAATTGTAAAATCTAGGTGTATTATGAGTGAAATACCGCATTGAGTTACCGCAAAGAAACAATCGTTAGGTTAGGTTAGGTTAGTTTATATCCATTTTAAATAAAATTAAGTCAATATGAACTCAAGTAATGAAAATGAAGTCAATTGACAATCTTCCGTTTATTTGTAATATCTCTAGTGAAATTATAATATCACGGCTTTGACAATATACCGGTAACATATACATTACACCTAAAAAGGGCCCGTCGCGTCGTCGTTCCACCCTACTCGCTGTGTGGCGAAACCAATTAGGTCAGCGCCCACTGAGCACCCGTACTAGAGCAGCATCGGCATCAGCTACCGTTTCCTTCTCAATTTTGACCGTCTCCACTTGTATTCCATGAAATTTGCACACTCTCCAAAATATGTAAGCAACTTGTACCCAAATGTGACGTCATACTTGCATGCATAGCTTGCCTAATGGAATCGGGCCTTAAGAACATACTTTTACGGCCTTATTCATAGATGGATTTTAAACCCATTTTAGTTATCGAATGTTTTGTCCCTTTCCAAAGACTTTAGAATTAAGTTTGAGGGAAGGAGATAAAACACAATCAATGGCGTTGTTTGGTTTTGCTACTGTCTATGTGCGGTCGTATCCTTTAACATCAGGCGAATGGCATGCCAGTTTCACCCTTCATCGCAATAAAAAAATCAACGATGATAATTCTAATCCTTCCAAGACGGTTCTACCTTAGTATGTATTTATCGCATGTCTAATAACCACATGCACAGTCCCTAGTATCTACAGATTCCTAATTCATCCCAACGGACTCCGGACCGTACAGACAATGTAAAGAGTCTTCAGTTATCACGTGTAACAGATCATATCCTTATCTATATTCCTCGTCCAAGACATGTGTGTGTCCCATTCATTCGGCAAATATGCTTCTTATTAAATATGTGCCCTATATGTTTTGGTAGGCGCCAATTGTCTATCACAAAATGTACACTTATATTACTCGTATTATATTTATGTTTCCAACTACGCCTTCGAAAATATTGTCGTGATGGGTCTTTGCACCCAATATGTACATTGTATGTATTTAAATGCAACGAGCCGTTGCAGCAATAACCAACGAGAGGTTAATGGACATCGTGCGTCGACGTAAATTATACAAATTGTGGATAGATGAAATTGATGTAAAAACGTACAATTAGTATAGGACACTCGCAAGTACATGAATAATATTCTGACAGCCTCCGTGGCGCAGTTGGTTAGACGCCGGCTGTAAAACGAGAAGGCGCAGGTTCGATCCCCAAACCGAGGCAAATGTTTGTAAGGCGCACAAGTAATTGTCTAGGGTCTGGGTGTTTGTGCAATCGAAAAGTGTCTCGTAGTTTCTGATATCCGTATCCACGATACAAGATCTTATTGATCTTAATGTGGTGTCAGGACTAAATTTATGACTGTTGGGTGTACCTATTTATTTATTTATTTATTCTCTACAAACACATTTTAATGCTAAATACGTATTGAAATAGCTGTATTGTTCAATATTTATTGGACCGAATTTTAAAACGAAATTTGTTGAGACACCTCTGAAAAGTTAATAAAGTATACAGGACAATCATAAGGAGAAGCAGGCAACAAATTTAAGTAGAGGAAAAATTGTTCTGCGATGATAGTATGTTAGTGTTACGGTATTTCCTATAAACATGAAGTAGGAAAAGCCGCGGAGGTAATGCAATAGCGCGATGGTGAGACTTACGTGACGCTTAAGGCTGAGGAGACTAAACTACGACTAAACTTACCTGTGGAACTACCTGTGGAAATAAATCTACGACTAAAATTTACTTGTACTATCATCATCATCCATCAGCCAAAGGAAGTCTATTGCTGAACATAGGCCTCCCCCCTTGGATTTCTACAGTGACCTGTTGACAGTACCTACTATCGCTGGCAAAAAAATATGCACAATAATGTACTTAGGTAGGTACTTTTAAAATATTTTATGACAAAAAAAATGTTAATTATACTATTCAGGAATTATAAAACTTAGATCCACAAAAACCTGAAACCTCGTTTTTACCAAAGGGTCACTTTAAACGTCAGCTATTTTATTGGCCGTGCAAAAATTTCTGTGATGGTGACTAAACCATCGTATACGCCGCCTTAATTCTATAAATTCCGACGGCTAGGTGTACAATAAAAAGCAGAGAGTCGACCAATCATTATCATTCCGTTTTTTGCTTCGGAAGCGACAGTCATCTGCATGCGACCATGCTGAACTATTTTATGCCAGTAACCAGTTCTAGGAATAGGACGAAGTATATGAAATTAGCCATTTTGTTAGTATCCTTATATTTGTGTGATGTGACCTGTGATGAGGGCCCCTACGTTAGAACCCCCCTGGGTGACGTCAGAGGATTCTACATGGAAACAAGGGATGGCAGGCAAATAGCAGCTTACACTGCCATTCCCTACGCAGTACCACCCGTGGGAGACTTGAGGTTTAAGGTAATTATAAATTCCTCAATATAAATATCAATATCAATTGCAAATATTATTTTCGCCATAAATTATTTTTCAAATATTTCTATATTAATTACCGAGTAATAATGTTCATACAGGAGATGTTGTTAATTTTATTATTAATTATTCCTAATCAAAATATTGTAGTTTTACTGAAATTAATCGGTACGTGTCTACTATATAAAATGTAAGTGTTTTCTAACATAAACACCTTTTATTTCAACTCATCTCAAGAAAATATTTTTTGCAAACACGTATAAATAACTTTTTAATCAATTTGCAGTAAAAAATAATATTATACAAAATACAAAATCTTTACATTAAACTAAACATATGCATGATAAATTCAAAGTGCGCCATGAGTTAAGAGTCAGTTTAACAATCGAAATAGCCTCAGAAAGCGAGTTCAGATCGAAATTCTATCCCAACAACAAGAATCCTGTAGCACGTCAAATATTTAATCCTCAAATATTATATCTACCTATTGAAAGAAGTGCGAACCTAGTCAATGCGTTTTAAGATAATTTATTTTAAACCGACTTCGAAAGAGAAGGTTTTTGTACGATTGTTCATGTTTATTCTTTCTGTGTTTGTTGATCGATATCATTATTAATATGGGAGCTCTTTTGATTATTATTTTTAGTACTAAAAGGAACGCGTATTATTTAAAACTATTTGCATTTATGATATTTTGGCTTTCTGCGATAAATGTTATCAGCTCCATTACGTGAGTTGATAATTTTTGTATGAATTACAGATATTTGTTGCAAGTACCTGTACGCGCATCTGTAATATAAGTTTTAGTAGTCTTCTCCTTTTTAAATGAGTTCAAACAACCACGAAATATTTATCTTCAGCCGAAGGAATTCCTAACTAGTTACCTTATGCCTCATCCAAGGATTACGCACCGATATATTCATTATTTTATACCCACTTTTATATGAGCGATATTTTGTAGACTGCAGAACCATCGTAGTAGTAATCGGGGCCATCAGTGGGGCGTAGTATGGTCTACTATTACAAAAATTAACTACATTTATATAATAGAATTCATTTAGGACGTAAAACTGGATGCTTTTTTCTAATAAGATGATGCGGCGAATACAACGCACTGGTTTAAAGGTTAAAACAGTGTATTACCTTACGTACGTGTTAACAATTATTGGTACAATTCAATATAATAACCGGTTTTTGTTATTGATAAACCTCCATTGATATTTTTATAGTAATTGCGTAATTTTCGCAAAGCACAGCTTCGTCATACCACACGTGCCTTATGTTATTTTCCTTCCTCATCGAATTAACTATGGATTTATCTTGAACTTGACCGTCTCAGGGCTGAACCGAAAGCTTATTTGCATTATAATATTATAATATATTAGTATAACATATATTCTTTTGATTCGATGTGTGATGCGTATAATTTTATTATGTGCGAAATCAGTTCATTTAATCCTCCTCGATGGTTGCTTTTGTGCGAATGCGTTTTAAGCCCTCATTAATATAAGACAGCCTTTATACGTCCCACAGCGCTGAGCATGGGCCATTTCTACGAATCAGTGGGGTTTAGATCTTGGGAGGTAGATGAGGGTGACAACTCTTCACGAGTAGTTGCTACGAATCCCATTGACATTTTTGAGGAGTTCTCCCAGGTATGCAGGCTTCTTCACGAAGTTTTTCTTTGCCGTTAAAATGAAAATTATGTATTACTATTATAATCAACGAAGTTAGTGGTGTGTACGGTGTGCCTTGAGCTCAAACCTGTGCCTTGACCTCTGATTTGTCGGTCCGTTGCCATCTAGGTTATCGAACACTGTTCTTATTGGTTACCTGTATTTAAGGCATACGTAGATCTAAATTACGAGCTAGTGATTAATTCATATTATTTTGATACAGGCAATTGTTATTGTAAATAATCTGTATTTATGTAAATCGATTCGATAGTCTTTAATTGCACGGTATTGTAAAACAGAGTGAACAAAATATAAAGTAATCAAGTAGGGACTAACAATTTGTTATGGAAAGATATCGTAGTTTCTCAAATCCGAATCTGATATATTACGTCTTGTATATGGTAATTTTAGTAAATACAATACAACCAACTCTTACACATGGGCAAATATACACTAAATAATAGATCTCTCAGGATAACGCGAAATTCGAATAACAAACTATGATAAATTCTGGTTTCTTGTCAAGGCGAAACGTGGGTATCCTGGTAACACCTCAGCGTAGTGCCTACACCTTCTGGGAAAAAGGCGTGAGTTTATGTATATAGGAAAATTTGTTGTCTTAAAATAAAGGTCCAAAAAGTAGTGTGTAGTCCAAAAGATAGATGAGATGCTTGTAAATAAACATTAACTTATCGCGTCTAAATCGCAATCATGGCCTCTCCTTTCACAGTCACCTTTCGAAGGCTGCGAAGCAAAATAAGAATTGGATCGATTTGCAATAACTAACTAGGTAGTGGCAATTTTAGGCACAAATACAGGATTATTGCAGTATAGAGTTTTACTTTAAATTTCTTTACACTTCTTCTTCTAAAATAATAAAAGTCATTTTACAAACACTTCGAGAGTGCCACACTAACGGCAGCATTCAGAGACGTTTAATGTCAATTAAATCGATACTTAGTATAGATTCTCTTTGTAAATTCTACACTTAGTAATGATGAGTACGTCAGTAAGAATTTGAATAGACTCCTCAGTACCACTATACTGTAGGATCTCAGTAAGTAGTGACTACTAAGTACTTAGGATTCACTGTTTTGATCTAATACCAAAAATATGAAAATTTGCTTGATACGTTCTTCAGATATCTAATTTATTGGAAAGAGATAATAACTAGTTGAAAATCAAATTATATCGGAAATCTTGGAGGATTCGACTGCCAATCGCATTGAAACCTTTAACTACTGCTGAAATGCATTGCGATCGTATTAAATTTCCATATTTAAATACCTACTTGATAATGATTAATATGGAAATAATTTTCAGTATTTTATTGAAATGGCAGATGGTATGTAAATCATCATTATATGCAGTGCATTTGTTACTTTGTTGCATTACGTACTTCAAATAATAATACGCTACTTTGTTTATATGTCGTAATTATTGATTGTAATTACAGAATCACGTTTCTTTGCTCATAACCAGATCTAGTTTAATTGTTACAACTAAGTAGGAATATTTCTTTCGTAGTTTGAATTGGTTGGATTTTTTTGGTGCAAATTAATTTGTTTGGATCTGTTTAAATTAATTTAGAAATATTTGTTATTTAATGCAATTATTTTGTTACCTACAAAACCAGAATTTTTTTTCTTCACAAATATAGTAGATTATTACAGCGCCTTCAGTATTCGACCACCGCCTCCTCTACCATACCACTAATTTTTCTGGAAAACAAACTATTATGGGTGGACATACCTGTTTAAATTTAGTTATATGAACTAAAATACATTAAACGTAGTTTGTATAAATAAAACCAAGTCAATTCTTAGGTTAAACAGGTGTTTGGTACAAAAAAAAATCAGATGCTCTCCTGCAATATTGCTAATTTTGTCTTATGCGGTGTAAAAACTTCGACGACGATGTCTCGCCACTCCATACCTCAATATCGACTGCACTGGACTTAGTACATACTTACCATCAGATGCATCATGTAATTAATTTGCTGCGACCACTTCGCAATATCGATGGAATGCGTTTGTATCAAATAAAACATCAGAATCTTAATAGGCTAATGTGATGTGGAAGGTTAATTTTCGAGCACGTTGCCCTAATTAGTATTAAATATCAGAATGCATTAGGGGCAAAAGATGGTTGAATGATCAATCAAACAACGGATGTAAAATTGTAACATTTTTATTTCCAGGCACCAGTGTCAGCGAAATCATGGAATGGAACATTAAACGCCACCAAAGAGAGTCCGAAATGTGTTCAAAGAAATCCTTACACTCGACAGAAAGAAATCGTCGGCCAAGAAGATTGTCTGTACCTCAACATTTACACTCCTGTATTAGATTATGTATGTATTAGTGGCGGTACTTCCATACAAGCCCAAAAGCCCGGCTTGCCCTACTTAATACGTATATACTAAATTCTGAACGAAACCATTACATTCAATACAAAACAGTAATTACGAAACATCTACCATTTTTGAATTTACCGCGTTCCGTCGCGGCATGGCGCTCTTCAATGAAGCGCGAGCCGAAGCGCCGCCCGCGCTGCGCAACGCATTTAATAAATTCATTCAATAATTTTAACTCTCACGTTGAACGTAGCTCCACGCATTTTTTAAAAGACGGTACGCGCAAAACATATATCTGCCTTCTTCTCTCTCGTGTGCTTTTACGAGGCTTTTGGCAACGCATGCTATCTCTTTCACACTGACGGGTGAAATGCTACACTCTGGCACTACGAATGTATAGCTACAGATATCTATATATAGCAATAAAGTACTAAACCAAAAGCCCAGCTTTTGACCACAGAATTGTTTTGACTGAACATCGTACATTTGAAGGTCGTCATGTTTAACATTATTTGTTAACTAAATTATATTTATTGTTAATAAATTACGTTGGTTCTTTTTTAAAATTATTTAATCATTTTTGAACACAAATAATGAAGTTTTTATATTTATTTCATAAATTATAATTGCACGTTGTAATGTTTATTTTTTCGTTTACTAGCAATACTGTACGAATTACTACTAACTTCATAAGTATTTTGACATTGTGCAATTATTGTAAATAGTTCGGTTGAAGGTTATTTATTCGTTTTTTTAATGTTATTTAAACTTTTTGATACGAAAATGATTTGTATTGTTTCCTGTGATGGTTTTAGTGTGATGGTGAAAGTGTTCATTGCCGTTATAAAGGTAATTTAATTCAATTATATTGAAACTGGCGCGAAAACTACGCCGAGTTTGTGCATTTCTTAAATTCGTGGTAAATCACAAGAGGCATTTTATCGGTTCAGTTTACTTAACTACGTAATTCGATTTCTAAATGCTCCCATTCATATAGGTTATTATATTAAACAGACGTGTTACATATGCTTTTCAAGGGACACTTGTGTATTAGAATGTTTGTATTAATTCTTATGATTTCAATGAGCTTGTGGTCCTTTCAAAAGGCATGCTATTACTTGTAATTAAAATTACTTGTAAAAACTTAACCTTAATGTATTTATAACAATTTCTGTCGGCAATTTTGGTTAACTGCGCAGTCAAAAACGGGAGCATAGTAGCTATCGTTGTGCTCGTGTAATGCCGGGTATTAAAAGTGCTCAGTAGTTAGTGCATTAAAAAGTTACGGTTGCATGACCGCAGGCTATCTATATTTGTATTACCTAATCCTAATATTGTACAGATTGTGTGGTAGGTCGGCCGCCGCGACGTAAATTCGATTTCGTCGTTCTTAGTATTTTTTGTCCTTCTAAATAATTATGTATTAAAACTAAAATAATATTGGGCTTGCCCTACTCCAAAACCCTAGGCACGCCACTGGTATGTATATTGTAGTATAATTTGTTCTGTAACTTGTGTATGATTCAGGTGACATGAAGTATTGTGTTACAGGATCAATCTGAAGAGAAACTCCCAGTCATGGTATTCATTCACGGTGGCGGTTGGATGTGCGGAGACGGCTCCACTAATATGTATGGGCCGCAATATCTTCTCGACAGAGATGTACTCCTAGTTGTAATTAATTATAGATTAGGTACGTAAATAGTCCTAATTATACATAAAGCTATTTTATTCAATTATATTATGACATTGAATTATATTTAAGGTCCGCTTGGATTTTTGTCGACCCAAGACGAACATTGTCCAGGCAATAACGGTTTGAAAGATCAACAGGAGGCATTGCGCTTTATCCAGAATACTATCGAGAGTTTTGGAGGAGATAAAGATTCTGTTACCATATTCGGTGAGAGTGCTGGTGGAGCGAGTGCTCATTACCACATGTTATCCAAAACAAGTGCAGGTAATATTGAGTTGTTCATATTAGGTACCTTCTTACAAAAATGAGTCGAACAAATGTTGCATTTATTCATTTTTCCTTGTTTGTTTCCTTGTCCGTAGCTTTATGTTCTAAGTTATTGTTTTCTGGAAAGTTTACTTTTGCTATTGGTTTGATGGCTTACAAATAATATGATTCTGAGACGCTCATCAATGCAGTAGAACAAACCGAGATGAAAGGCATTCTTGTAGGGATACCAATACGATATGGTAATGAGTATTCTCAAGAAGAGTAAACATTAGGCCCAATCTGACATAAAATCATAAAGTTTTTAATAATTTACATGCATCAATTATAATGCGTCACCAACATGCCTTAAAACATTTCCAAGAATACAACCAGATTTAATTTGACGTTAATCTTTATTTATTTATATAATTATTCTCATTCCAGGCCTATTTCACAAAGCAATATCTGAATCGGGGACGGCGTTTGTGCCGTGGGCTGAGGCCGCCCCTGGTGAAGCTCTGAGGAACGCTTTCCGCCTGGCCAAGTTCCTCGACTGTCCGCAGGCACCTTCTGAAGTCATGTTAGCTTGCCTTCGAACTAAAGATAGTTACGAAATTATCGGTACAGAGTATAGATTTTATGTACGTAACAATAAATTTCATATATAATTCTGTCCTTCCCGAATTCTTATGTCATACATACATACATACATAAACTCACGCCTTTATCCCCGAAGGGGTAGGCAGAGGCGTCACCAGGACACCCACATTTCGCCTTTTATGTTTCGTCCCATGATGTGATAGGGGGCGAGCCTATCGCCATATCGGGCACAAATTTCTGACTCCGGGCTGATAATGAATAGAAAAATCCAATATCTATGTCGACTATAACTTATGAGATTAATTTCAGGAATGGGACTATGAGCCCATGACTCCATTCAAGGCGGTTGTGGAGCCTGATCTCCCGGGAGCCTTCTTGACACAATACACGCGCCAAGTGCGTGATGTCCCTGCGGTTCCTTGGATGACCGGTTTGAACAAGGACGAAGGATGCTTGAAATCTGTTTGTGAGTACTTGGAATTACTCGTATATTACATTAAATTACACTATTACGTCCAAGTAACGTACAATTATTCTAATTATTTCACAGGGATAACGGCGAATAAGACGAGGTCTGAGGAGTTCGTGTATGGGTTTGACGCAATCGCACCAGTCACGTTTTACTATGAAAATTCACCAGTCGCTGATTTTATGACACAAAAAATTCGCGACTATTATATGCCGACTAACGACATGGAAATTATACAAAGGGGCATCTTAGAGGTACAAACATACAAAACAATATCATATTAATTATAGAACTTTTCCATACCTTCAAGACTACTACGATGAATATAATATAATTATTGAATTACCTTTTACAGACTTATTCTGACTCTTATTTCAACTATCCGGCTGTAGAGGCGGTGGAATTTACTTTAAACTATACCAATAATCCGGTATATTTGTATCAACTCGACTACAGAGCGTCAAACAGCTTCTCGCAAATATTTGGTGACCCTTATGGCGATTATGGTAAGTTTATTTTAAGTTTAAAAATAATATTGACCTACTGGCCATTGAATATGCTAATAAATATCTAGAGAACAGGTTAGTAGAGTTCTGTGACATATATTAAACATTGTTTTTTTATACACTTTGTCACCACTAAATATGCAATGCCTTATATAAAATAGTTATTATTTAATTTATGATCTAATCTTGTACATTATTCAGACATCTTTTTGAATTAATGTGTTTTGAAGTTTAGAGGCAATAAGTTATTTACATAAAATTAGTTGAAACTTGATTGTACAATTATTATCCAAATGCGTCATGGCTTAAATATAGTGAGGTAGGATTTCAGCTTGGGCCAGAACTAAATTACGTAGAACAGCAGCTCTCGACAGATTTACGTTATGGGTAGATACATAATGTACAATAGTCAAACAATAATGAACCTTATTGCAGGTGTTTGCCACGCCGATGAACTGATGCATCTGTTTCCTATTTATTTCCTGAGTGAACCATTCTCTGAAGAGGACGTCAAAATGAGCAAGCTGATTGTTACATTATGGACCAATTTCGCAACGTCAGGGTAAGTTAAAATAAAACTAATTCTAATGACTAATATACAGGGTATATCAAGAGTGCGACCGAAAACGAAACCAGGTGGTAGTATTAGTGACTTCAGACACACTGCAACGAAAAATTTCGAATAATGTCGTAATTTTTATTTTTTGTAATTGTTTTACTTATCGGCGTTTTTGGGTGATAAATAGATATTTTTTCCAAAATAATGATGTACACCTTTTTATTTTTAAAGACGCAATGGTACGTCAGGGTTTAAATTACTATTTTCACAAAAACTAAGGATTTACCACCTAAAATCAATGATTTTCAAAAATTGCAAAAAATAATCTGTCGCTTTTTTCGCGAAAATTTTAGTTACATTGTGTCTATAACCACTAAAACTATCACCCGGCTTCGTTTTCGGTCGCGGTCTTAATATACCCGGTATAATTTTATTGGTGTATAATCATGGCAGGCAATAACTAATTGCACAACGCTATACATTTTTATTGTCTATTTCAGCATTAAACAGGCTTTTTGTTTTAAACGGTCTAATTTGAAAATGCCATCGTTTGAGCGTGGTTACATAAATCATTATTTTATATTAATAAAGATTTTAATGAATACAACGTAAATAATAATTTGGCATCAGTTATTATGTTACATTATTATTAGTACCCATAATAATAGGAAAATTTAAGAATGACTCAAGTTTTCATAATCTTTAAAATAATATTCACCTTCAACAAAACCGGACTTGGAATAATAATATATTTTTTATGTAGAAATCCCACTGAACCCGAATGGGTACCCTTCAAATGGGAGCCAGTCACGAGTGGACAGAAAATGGAATACTTAGAAATCGGACAGACACCACGCATGACGGAGAATCTGGCAGCAAGGTCAAGATTTTGGGCCTCTCTGCCTTTGTGGCATAATGTACGCAGGAGGCGGTTCATCGACGAATTATAATATTGCCATGAATATGCTAATATAGTGTTTATTGTCTTCTCCAAAGTTTATTATCACTATTGAGCTTAACCAGTTTTTAGTATGTGATCTTCTAAGTAATAAGAAAAATGTATAAACAAAGCTAAAAATAATAGCCTACCTACTGTTATAATTAATTATATTGTTAAAATGATTAGAAATTATGAAATTGTAAAGAGAATACTTTGAAACTAATAAGTACCTACTATACTACGAATGTGCAATAAATATAGAAATAATTATGCATGACCATGTACAATAAATAAAGTTAACACTATTTATGTAATAAGCGAGACAATTATTGGTATTCTTGTCTCTCACATTAGCGACGATGACGATACATCGTCAACAACGAGTCTTATCATTAATCCCACCATCAGATTGTTTAAAAACATGGTATATAATAAATCAAACATGTTAATTAATTCTCAAGGATATATTCTCTAATACCTAAAGACAAGTCGAGCAGGTCGTTCACCTGAAGGTAACCGCCAGGCCTACCTATTAACAAGAGCAACACAATTCAAAACTCATTCTAATTATTTATACTCTTTATAGCACTGCGCTGCGCTCGTCTTCTCAAGACGTAAAACCAAAAACATTTAAATGGCTTTTTATCATTGGCTACCATGTCCTTTAAAACGGGACACAACAGTCTTTACCCACTGCTGTTAAGTGCCAGAAATAGAGAAGGCGATGGCAGTTATTCAGCCGGCCAGTGAGGAATTTTATGTACCCTTATTCAATATATTGATATAATATTACAATACTAGGTTACAGTTTATTAAGTATTTCCACCAGGAGTCAAAGTCTTCATAGACACTGGGAGTCCTCATCAAGAGTTCATCGTTTGCCAAGGCGCAGAAGTGACAATAGTCATCCGTAGTGGGATTCTCATGCCTGTGGTGAAACGAGTAGTATTTTTTCCATCTGAAAAACTTATGGTATAGTGATGGGTTCTGAATTGCCTCGTACATCGTCTCAGCCAATTTCTCAGGCCCCAACACAAGAGCGTCTAAAAAGGAACCCGGAGGCAAAAACCTAAAACAAAATATTTTGTGATTTACCGTACTGTGATCGTGGTAATAATTTGTACAAATCAACAATATACCTTGAGTAATTAGCTCCGCCTAACACAACGGGAACAGTATTGTATTTAAGTGCATATAAAACCTTTTCCGTAACGTAATCCTCGCTGAATGCATTTTCAAACGCAAAATAGAAATAATAATTCTTCTGTAGCAGATTTAAACATCTGTGCATTATGTTTTTTGGACATTGTAACTTCCCGCAATCACCATAAATATCTAAGGTCAAATTGTATTTACTGAGCTGGGTCGTAATATTTCTAACATAGTCTTCTCTCCGACTCTGAGTATAACAATTGGATGCAAACCACGCAGCTGTTTGTTTTTTAGTTTTAAGTTTTGATTTTAAACGATCATCTATAGGCTCCATGTTTTCGAAACTAATCCACGGTACATTAATTGCGGGACCGACGACATGTTTGCTGGCGTTCTTTATTACAAAATAACCCCAGACAGCATCAGAATCAAGTTTGTACGTCCACGTCCAGTTAAAATGCCCATTAAATATACCAGAGCACATGCGATAGTTTGCAGCAGCTTCTATATTTGCGAATACATATTTTTGGCGTGGCGAACGATTTTGCGGCATGTCGTCCGTACTTAAATGGTCTCGTAGTTGTGGTCCATTGAAAACAATTATATCAAATTTCGTGTAATCACCAAGCATGTACCTCTCGCCAGTCACGTAGCAGTTTGTGAACTTGCAATTCTTAGCTTCGAACACGGAGGATCCTTCTCCAAAATAAACGAATGGACTTTTGGTACGGTCTGTCCACAATAAAATATTTTTCACCTTTTTGGCAATTTTAACATTTGTCTCATTTATGATAATGTTTTTAGTGGTTTTAGATGGAAATGTAAATTTATTATAGGCAAAATGTTTTAAATTATAGTAGTCAACAAAATATAACACTATGACGAACGATGTCGCAATAGTTGTGTAATATTTCAACTTAACCACAGTATTTTGTCGTAGAACGGCTCTTTTGAAACTGTTTAATAGCTTTATGCGAAACATGACAGTCACTGGCAAAAGTTAACGATCGATTGAAATGTGAGATCAAGTGAGAGTTGCATGCATTCTTGTTTGTTGTTAAACAAATTCTGCAACGACAATAGAAACGACATTCCTTTGTCGTTTGCACAAAAGTACAATGCCCGTTATAAGAAATACGAAATTGGCTGTGCTTATTTATTGAATCCACAGCAATACACTCACAGAACCAACCGCTACCAATCTAATTGAATTATGTTCATCAGGCTACTGTGGCTTGGGAATCTGTACACGGGAAATGCAGTGAGATGTATTAAATAATAATAACAACAACTCCATGCCTCGGTGGCGCAGTTGTACTACGATATGATTTAAAAGCTGAAGTCTCGGGTTCGAATCCCGGGTCGAACAAAGTGATATTGGATTTTTCTCTAGCAGGTTCTCTAAACTATGAAATATTTTCTTTTTGACAATTGATTATGTACTATCAAACTAATTTTACATGAGAAGCTTCAATTTGATGTGACGCCCCACTTGTTCTCTTACCAAAATTCTCCATTGTAGAAGGTAAGCAAGGACCAGGGTAGCAGAAATAAAATAAGTCGATTTGAGGACTGTCAAAATTGTATTACTAACTGGGTTTTTATGTAGAGATCCCTCCTTTGCTTCCCAAAAAAGTCCTCTTCTTTCAACATGTATAGACTACTATTGGGGTCAACTCTGTGCATGTGACTGTTGGGTGTGTTTAAAAAAAAATATAGAACCTATTCTTCAAAAATGATGACTAACCAGCTGATTTTTTACTGTTGTATATTTAATATTTAGATAATGTCACAGCCACATTGTCAGCAAATTGCGAGGTCCGTTAATCCAGTTCTATGCTCAAAAAATATTAATACCATAATACTACTTTTCTTATTACTAACTTTAGTGTGTTCTTTATCCGAATGAAATAATGACCTTGAAGAAAACAGGTAAATACCTATCGGTCACTAGTCCGACGAGGATTATTATTTTCGTTTTGGTATTTCTAACATAACAAATGAAAAACATATTTTTCGGCATTGAAAATAAAACACAACACTTAAGTAATATTAAACAAGTTTATTTGAAATAGGATGCAGTGCAAAACACATGTTTGTGAGACACGTCACAATGCTAGAATGTTATCAAAAGGGTTGGTGTGAAGGGAGTATGTGTCGGGTCTAGCCCCACACTCGGACGCTCTGGTCCCACGAGCAGCTTGCCATGGCGATCCCGTTCGGTGCCACGGATATAGACGTCACCCTGTTCTCGTGCCCCCCTAGTGTCCCTGAAATTATAAGCAGAGCATCTTTCATAGCTATTAATAAATACAGCCAGATACAAAATCCTGACCGCGCACTAGAATACAAGTCGTGTATCACGGGTAACAGGAACTCCGATAAAGTTTTTGCTCGCACAAATACTCAGACCCGAAACAAATACTTTGTGGAGCGCACAAGCATTTGTCTTGGTGCGGGGTTCCCGTGGCCTCTCGTGTCACAGCCGGCGTCTACCAACTGCGCCACGGAGGCTGTCACAAATATGTTCCTTGCACTAATGTGACTCACATTCCATAATTACTTAAGAAAACCTTTCTTCATATTTTTAAAACATATTTCTTGAGACGCGTAAAGGTCGTATTATGTGCACAAGAAAAAAAAGTAAAACGGAAAATATTTCATGAACAATTTCAAATATTGAATTAGTAAATCTTTTGGCTCTATCGCAGTATAAAAGGTTGATACAACAAGACGTGGCGTGATAAACTGACATTTGTACACGAAATTTCAACCGATATCTTTCATGAAATAATGTTGTATTTTTTCCATGACTTACGTTATCAATATAATATAATTATTTATACACATAGTATGTACTCATAGTACGTAGGAGCCCACCCACGAGAATCTTCTAAGGAATAACTGATTTAATCCTTGACCCCATCCGCATCCAAACGATAACGGGTATTATTACTACAACTACAATATATAAAATTATCTATATTTTTCTATTATCAGCATTTTAGACAATTTGATACCCAATAACTATAACTGGTAGTACAATGTCAGTATGCTAAAATAATACCAAATACTTGATGAATTAAAAATAGAATAAAGTAATATATTTTGTATTATTCACGTCTAAAATTATTATATTATTATGACAAAAAGACTGTTGAGTAATTATTATAAAACAATATAGAGAATACTTATCATGTGTTCGTTAAAGACAGCACTATATTCTCACAACAATGTTGTTATGAGTAACAACAATTTCGGTGCGTGTTTAATATAAATATTACCAGTGTGAGAAACTTTGAGTGTGTCCCAAGAATGGACGCTGTTGTCGTCAGAACCCGCCAGCAGATATCTCCCGCTCAGAGACAACCCTGTCACAACGAAACATACTTATTAACCGCCATAAATAAATAATACATACATAGTCCCGGCTACATCACACTAAGATACAAGTTATATGTTGTAGGTGTTAGAAACTATGAAAGACTTTTCGGCTTAAGAAACACCATGACCCGAAACAAATTGTAGTGCGCACAAACACCTCAGTGCGGGTTTGAAACCACTGTATAAAACTACAGTGCTCTTAAAGCATGAGTCACAGCTCGGGCATCACTCAGTAAATCACTAGCTGTTATTTCCCTCATATTTTTAGCTAGCCACTCTAACGTCCCGACATCTATAGAGGTTTATCAATGTCAATGTAGTGACAGCCTTAATGTAAGTATAAATAGGGTATATTTTAAACAACAAACAAACCTCTAGAGAGGACGGGACGTTAGAGTGGCTAGAAAGCTTCCTGCGGCGATTGTCCCGGTTTTCGACATGTTTCTGAGAGCAGTGAAACTATGGCTGACATGTCTACTGCCACATCTTTATCATCGTGTTTATTATAAAGTGATATTTCGAATCGCGGACTTTTAAATCAAAATGGAAAAATAAGAGAAGCAGCATCTTATCAAGTAGTACAAAACTAATAAATAAAATTCTTTTTTACAAATGTATCTGTTAACGGAAATGTGTGTAATCCGTCATTGTATACAATTCCTAGGAAATGTATGTAATTCCTAAAATCGCCCGGAAATGTGTAAAATAAATTACATTAGACACATTTCCTAGGAAATCTATACATTTCCTAAATAGTAATCGGAAATGTAAGATATTTAAGATATCAATTAACCTAAACTAACCTAACCTAACCTACCTACCTACCTACCATTGGAGAACAATGGAGAATGTCACATAAATCTTGACAGGGAGCCCGAAATGAGCTTCTTGGACACCGGAAGGGTTATTTTTAATTAGTAACATAGGTAATATGAAGATACGAGTATTATAGAATTTAACGCTATGATTGTTACCTGTGATAAAAAATATTACTCTCATTTGAACAACGTGTTTTATAATGGTTTCTTAGATTTAAGCAAATGTTACACATTGAAATAAAACTATTTTATACGGATTTTATCGCAATTTGGTTTAATTTTTACATTCTTTAACTTCCCGACGTTTCGATTACCTTACAGCTTTCGTGGTCACGGGGCGGACTAAACCAAATCGCGATAAAATCCGTATAAAGTAGTTTTATTTTAACGTGTTTTATAACAGAAACCATTATTCTTATACATTTCCTAATACGATATTGGAATTTTATACAATGCCTAGGAAATGTATACATTTCCTAGGATATGTATGTATAAAATAATTATTGAAAGAATATTTTATACATTTCCTAAATAGCTTCGGAATTGTATACATTTCCTAGGAAATGTATACAATTCCTAGACTTCATACATTTCCGGTAACATATCTATGTTTGTCTCATTATCTATATACAGGGTATATCAAGATTGCGACCGAAAACGAAGCCAGGTGGTTGTGTTAGTGGTTACTGGCACAATGCAAATAAAAATTTCGCGATAAAAGCGATAGTTTATTTTTTGCAAGTTTTTCAAATATCCTCTAGTTTGGATGGTAAATACCTAGTTTTTGCTAAAATTATAAGTAAATGCTTTCGTGCCATTGTGTCTTTAAAAATAAAAAGGTGCACATTACTATTTTAAGGAACTATGTATATACCACCCAAACACGGCGATAAGTAAAAAAATACAAAAAAAAATTTACCCCTTTTTTGCCAAAATTTTAGTTGCATTGTGTCTGAAGTCAGTAATACTACCACCTGGCTTCGTTTTCGGTCGCAGTCTTGATATACCCTGTATATGAAATCTGTATTTTCATAAGTATGTCGAGTAATTCATAAAGACAATCAGGGGGTTACTCTTTTCTCCGACACGTAGTTCGAATGTTCGAACGTTCGAAGCCCACGTCAAAATAAAAGTTTTCCAGTTCTAAAAATCAATACTATTCTTTATGAAACTCATCATTCACTCCAAATTTAGTCTATAATTACGACGTACGATAGAGGATTCGAATATTTTGTAGTATATTTAGGCACATTTGTACAGTTTTACGTACGACGTTCGAGCATTCGTCGTCGTGTCGGAGTAAGCCCTCAGCAATACGGCCTTAATTTTAACTGAAATGATTAAAAGTCAATTCCACGATAAAGACAAAAGCTTACATTTAAAACTTTAAGCTCAGTTAGTCTCTCAGTGGCCCAGTTTTACAGTTGAGGCGAACAAACACTGAAAGCTGAGTTAATACTGGAAGAGCGATAGGAGATAATTCTTTAATTTATTTCTTAATCTGACCTATTTATCTTCGACTTTTATTCACAGTGTTGATTGTTTTTCCTTTATTTTATAGTGGCTAATTATTTTAATCACATTATGGACACAAAACATTATTTACGTCAGTTAAATGAATTCGTTGCAAAAACAATACCTTATGTACATAAATCTTTCGAAAAAAATTGTCTAATATTTTCTATTCATCTAACTCTACTGTACAATCAGAAACATTGAGTACCTAGGTCTGAAGGTCGGCATAACTTTATTAAATGGAGAGAGATGCTATAGGACGTTGGCATACCTAAGAAGAAATGCTATAAAACAACAAAAATCAATTATTAGTTAAAGAGAGGACGATGTAGTGAAGTACGGAGACTGACCGCAACTGGTGAATCCGCTGGCGCCGGGCGGCGTGTAGTGTCCGATCTGCTGGTCACTGCGGATGTCGAAGAGGCGCGCCGTCTTGTCCTCGGAGGCCGTGGCGAATGCCTGCCCGCTGTTGTGGAACTGCAACCAAACAGTATTTACTATCAACAGTAATGTGGGGCAGGGCGTGTACAAGCGGCCATCTAGACCCTAGAATGGGTGCCACGACTATTTTTTGTTTCATTTTGCGTTGGTTTCGATGTTAGATAGGTGGCAAATAATTCACTCCTGTACGCGCGCCCTCCCATTATCATTTTATGGCGTTGGATGTATTATAACCGTTACCGTATCTGGAATATATACCTGCATACATACATGCCGGTACTGTCCAGTTTCAGATGTATAGTATTTGCGTAAGAGCTATGCGAGTAAGTTTAGTATTTTTTTTATTGGTAGAGACATTTAATTCCGCTTACCTCACTAATGCGTAATGCGTTGTCATCATTTACTAACAGGAGAGTAAATTTTAAAGTGTGTATTGTAATATATTCTCATTGAATAATACGTGACGAGTCTAATTGAAGACCGGTTGAAATTCCAAGTTTTCTTTCTTCAGAAGAGGTCGCCTTAGAAGAATTATCAACCTTAACTTCATTTAAATAAGTCAAAATTTACGCCGCACTTTCTCAAAGGATATTTACCTTTTTGTAAGGTCATTCAAACGAAGGCCAACCAGGCACTCAGCTAATCAGATGAGTTTTATTGGGAATAGTGTTAGATCGGTACAGCATTTATATATTTTTTACCGTATCGCGTAAAGGTGTATCCATATGGCAATTGGCAAATGTGTTAAGGTAATAATATGATCTACTTACGACAAGTAAAGATACCTACAACAACGATCTTTGTTTATTAATGTGTTCATTTTCTATTACGTACTATTTATTTTCTATTTATTAATTGGTTCATTTTATTCACATCGAAAGTATTTCGATACTACTTCTGGTTGCCTCTTCTGAGAATACGGAAACGGTTCTAATTCTTAAACATCGATTCCCAATTATAAAGTAACCCATGATATTTGAAAGCGCCGTTTATTTTATTTTTGTTGGGTTTTTGTACGGGTACTCACGCAGACGCTGTTAACATCAGCTTCGTGGCCGAAGAAGGTTTGTTTCGCCTTGTCCTCCCTGACGTCCCACAGCTTGCATGTCTTGTCCACCGAACCAGTTACATACGACTTCATGTCTGAAATCGTAATTAATGTTAAAGATTGTAGGATTTTTTTCAGTTCTATTCTTCCTACCTTGGGGATACATTAATATAAACGCATAAATAATATTATCATTATCTCAAGCTACAGAATCCCCTTTTTTTAGTTATGTCATGTTAACAATATTATTTTAATTCGTTTAGTAGATACTTATTTAGTTGTTTTGTTTTGTGATATTTTTTATTTCAACTTGTAATTGTAATTTTCTTTAAATCAAACAAAAGCTTTTATTATTTCTGAAAATAGGTACATACTCGATGCAAATTAAAATTTCACCAAAACAGCGACAGATATTTTTTTAGATTTTTTTAAAAATCATCTTTTTTGGGTGGTAAATACCTAGTTATTCCGAAAATAATAATTTAAACGCTTACGTAACATTGAGTATTTAGAAATAAAGAGGTCTACGTCATTATTTTAGGAAAGCTATGTATTTATCACCCAAATACGACGATAAATAAAAAATTACAAAAAAAAGTTGCCGATTTTTTTTGAGAAATTTTTATTTGCATTGTGTCTTAAGTCACTAATACTATCACTTGGCTTCGTTTTCGGTCGCGGTCTTGATATACCCTGTAGTATACAACAGGGTATTCCTACCTTTTTTATTCTACATTAAAACATGTATAGTAGTCGTTCACGTTCCGTAACATAACTATAATACAAAATATGCATTATCAGGTTGAAAAGGCTTCAATGCCATTTCATAACGCAGTGTCAAACATTTCTGAGGCTTCGTCGTATTCAATATTGTATGCATTTTGTATCTCATGTTACAGGTAAGGTTTGCTTAGTCTCAATATTAATATGATAGTATTAAGTATGTACTTTGACAGCCACCGTGGCGCAGTTGGATAGACGTCGACTGAGAAACTAGAGGCCGCGGGTTCGATCCCCGCATCGAGACAAATGCTTGTAAGACAGAAAAGTCTCTCGTAGCTTCTGATACCCACGACACCACACTTAATTGATCTTAATGTTGGGTCATGACTATTTATGTGACCGTTGGGTGTATTTATTTACCGTACTGTACTGTATCAGGCCATATACTTTCCACACTGGAGCACAAGCCTCCTATATTATCGAGAGTACGATTAAAAGGGGTTAGGCCATATAGTCCACCACGCTGGCCTAGTGCCGGTTGTACATACCTATATTTATACATAGAAATTCTTTAAAATTGGTATGCAGGTTTCCTCACGATGTTTCTCTTCACCGTTATAGTGCGTGATGATTTACTATCAATACACACATGTCTACGGAAACTCAGAGGTGTGCCCTCAGCCCTGGGGTTTGGATCCGCGAGCACCGTGTTGGCAGTCCGTCCAGCATGCATAAAGTATTTGATAAACTACTATTCGATGCAACACAGCATTCATAGATAACTCTTGTAACACATTTTTCCCAAACTCAGATAATGCTAATAACAAGGAAATAATGGGCGATGGCGGATGTACAGGATGTCCCAGAATTAGACGATAAACCAGCGTAAACTAGCGTGAGATAGACCAAAGACGGCATAACAACAAAAAAATATAGTCCTATTCCCATTATTTTTCAAGAAACAACCATTCTAGTAACCATTCAAAAAATTTACTTTGTCCAACACTTTGTTTTGTGACTAATGATTTATATTTTTTGTTATTTTCGCAATGTTAAATAGATATGCTTGAGAACTATATACTATTTTTAAATCAAAAAAAGTCTAGTTTGCAAAAAATATTATTAAATTCATGAAAGAAGATTTTTTATATTATATATTGATCAACTTTGACACGTGGTACTGAAAAAAAGTACTAATATGTGCCCATGGCAAGTTTTATAAAAAAGGTGCATTCTATCAGATTTCTAAAATGCTACGACACTTGGTTTTTTTTTAAAGATTTTCTAAGTTTATTGCTGCGAATGACCAAATTTTTAAATAAGTTTTCATAGTTAATTTAACATTTTTCTACATTATAATGTAGAGTATTTAATATTTAATGAAAGGTCTAGTTTTGGGACATCCTGTATAGGTAAGCAAAAAATAAGTTTATACCAGTTATTCGAGAAGTATTTGTTGCTATCGCTAACACGGATTTCTTAACCCATAAATTAAAAAAGGATAATATCTGAGCCTCTCGCTGTAACTAATTTTAACCGAACAAGTTTGACGCTTCCGAACTTGATTATTTTTTATCATAAAAATAATAAGTTTTTCATGCTTATAGACCTTTACAGATTTATTTATATCATCATATTTTATAACAAACATATGAATTTCTAATGCCATTTATATTTCCGATTCCTGATTTTAATGTGGATTTCATAGGATCACTGATGAATATAATAATCATAATAAGTTATTATAACAAAGAGTTACAGTGTTGGGATTAATTGACAGGATTCATCTTTTACTATAGACTAGTGATGTAACGAATGTTCGCATTCGCATTCGCGAATCGCGAATATTCGCATATTTTTTGGCATTCGCATTCGCATTCGTATTCGCAAGAAACGAAGCGAATGTTAAGCGAATGTTTTTGACAAATAAAAAGGAAATTTATACAAATTATGATGGTTCTGGAAAAATAATACAACTATTATACATAATTAGCGTATTTTTTAATTATTTATAATATTGATAATAGTGCGTGATATTTATAATATAGATAAGACTGCCTCGGTGGCGTAGTTGTATTACGGTACGGTTACAAAGCTGAGGTCTCGGGTTCGAGTCCCGGGTCGGGCAAAGTGATATTGGATTTTTCTATTCATTATCAGCCCGGAGTCAGGAATTTGTGCCCGATATGTCGATAGGCTCGCCCCCTATCACATCGTGGGACGGAACATACAAGGCGAAATGTGAATGTCCTGGTGGCGCCTCTGCCTACCCCTTCGGGGATAAAGGCGTGAGTTTATGTATGTATGTATGTATAAAAGTGCGTGGTGGCCTGTTGGTAACGGACCAGACGCGGCTGCCTACATGTTCACGGTGGTCGAGGGTTCAAATCCCAGGGCACACCTCTGACTTTTCGGAGTTATGTGTACATTGATAGTCAATCACCATGCACTTTAACGGTGAAGGAAAACATCGTGAGGAAACCTGCATACAGTAGCGATTTTAAAGAATTTCTACGGTATGTAAGTCCGCCAACCCGCACTAGGCCAGCGTGGTGGACTGTATGGCCTAACCACTCTCAATCGATTCTCTCGATTGTAGAGTAGGCCCGTGCCCTGCAGTGGGACGTATATGGGCTGATATAGATATAGAATATTGATAATATCTACGTCTCGTAAGTCTTTTGACTGTACTTATTAAGTTATAGCTTCTATTTTTTTTAACAAAACCAAATGCTATTTACAGTTATAAAAAATAATCAACCAAAATTAAACATTTAATATCCAAAATGTTATATTTTTAAAACCTTCATTTTCAATTATTTTTCAATGCAATTAATAAACATACTCAAGAAAACAAAATAATAAATACCTACTTGTAAATAAAATTACAATTTCTTCCTTACAATAATTAAGAAAACAATATTTATCAACCTGTCAAAGCACGGGCCGGCTCGACATGCTCGACTATGTTCGTTTTAAACATGGCTGGCCCGAAATGTTGCGCGCCAAATTTGAAAAACAACATTCGCATTCGCATTCGTATTCGCGAATGTTAGATATGAATATTCGCATCCGCATTCGCATTCGCGAATGTGAGAAAACTAACATTCGTTACATCACTACTATAGACCCAGGTTCATAGTAAGAGATGAATGACCCCCCAGGGTCATATTCTCGTTTCTTACTAATTTTTGGACGACTAATATAATGAATTAGCAGTTATTTAATTATATTTATGAACCTACCCGGCGACAGTGAAATACTGACGACGTCTCCGGCGTGAGCGTCGAACTCCATGTCTCGCTTACCAACTTCTAGGTCCCAAATGCATCTGTAATGTTATAATATATGTAATTGCTACATTAACAACAGTTCATATACTTCCCATAGGCCATGGGCCTCTTATGTGATTGAGAGGCGAACGGCCTCAGTTCACCATGCTGACACAGCGCGGTATCAATTATTCTGTATACCTTTGTAAGTCTTGTGGATCATACCTAAGTTAAAATACTTGTAAAATCCAGGCTTTGAGCGACGAGAAGCTGTGATTTTTGTTACTACATTTTTTAATAATCTTTTGATATTTTTTTTTACATATCCATCTCGTAGTTGCCTAGAAAAAAATATATAGTGTGGCAAGGCCGCCACTTATTAATTATTATTATTTAATTTCTTTATTGTTTCTCGCTATACTGAAATATACAAAATTTAATTAATTTTGTTATTTCAGAACTATCACAGCAGTAGAAAAATTGCTATAAATGATTACATTTTCATGTCTCCGGAGCCGGTGAGGATGTGGGTGTCATCGAGGAAGCGGCAGCTGCTGAGGAAGCCCTCGTAGCCGGCCAGCTCGCGCACCATCTTCGCCGCGCCCGTCGAGTCGCGGTTGTTCACGTCGTACACCGTGCACATGTTGTCCATGCCGCCGCATGCTTTACAACGCAATGCAACACGTGTATATTTAACGATAATGACAATTCCAAAGAGTAGGCAAAATCAATGATTGAGAAGGAAAGTGGACCTTGGCACCGACTGTGATGGCGATAGGTAGAAAAACATTTAAATACTTAAATACTTCAAGTATTTAACAATTCAAGTTTAATACTTCAACAATGGCAATTTTAATACTTCCACATACCACATCAAGTCTGTTCATTAAAAATTATGGGTCTTTCGTGAACAATATTCTTGACTGTGACGTAATACCTATACAGAATGTTACAATGCTGCTGTATGTTCACATATGCTTCATGTATTGTACACGTCATGCGACATGTGGCTGTAAACTTGTAACAATGCAGTTGTGCGAAACACTCAGTCATTTCGTACTCTACATTGAGCGAGTCGAGCGTCTCGATTTGACCGCACCGTGATGAATAGGCAGCAAAACCAACCAATGCATGTTGGATGTGCCGAATACACTCCAATCTACTAAAGGTCATAAGCATGAAATCAATCGAACGGTTAATTATTTTCGCGGTTCTTCCTCATAATAATCATTAATCCTAAAAACATGATATTCGAGACTGTCCATTATCCTCCGACTCCGGGCATATTTATGAGTAACTATACTTACCAACGAAGTTTCCGGACGGAGCGAAAGCGACGCTCATCACCCAAGCTGAGCGAAGTGGAATAATTTGGACCTTATTCCCGCTCCAAGTGTCCCAGATGATTAGCTTCCCATCGAGCGAGCCCGTGACGCAGTGCCTGGTAAAGACATCTCAATGTAAAGACTTTAATATTCTATTTTGTGAAATAACTTGTTCACGGTCTGTCCTAATAGACATCTGTGATAACAATTGTTTGATAAATGTAATATAGAATTTGTGTTGGAAAATTACGTAGATGCTTTGTAAAGATATTTTAGTACATGTTTAGCATCCGAGGGCGTTTGACATTTCGCACGCATTTGATACTTCCACATCAGAGAGACGTAGACAAAGTTAGTGTACAAGAAAACAACTTGGAGGTGTGATGTAAACAGGTGTGTGACGTACATTGATGCCAATAAATAATATTATAAGATGTCTTATATTTACTCAAATTTCTGAAACATATCTCGTAACAATCTCCTTGCAACTAGTTAATACTCGTGCCACAGAAATAAATAATTCATAAAGTAATTACGATTGACTTATAATTTCTTGTTATTAAGAATTACAAAGTAATATGTGCAACCGATGTGGTAAGCCAATTATGATTTTTTCAGAAATGCCTGAAAGGGTTTATTTGAGCGACTTAGTAAATATTTATAGCTAAAGAGACATAACTGCTATTTACCTATAGTTATATCATGCAAAAGAAGATTGCAAGATATATATAATATTTAAATATGCAGAAACCATAATAGTCGTCGTTCGACATGTAGAATAATATGTGTATATTTCGCCACGCTAGATTGTTATAGTTGTTTCAAAACGCAAGCCATAATTTGTTTTAAAATATCGGTAGGTACTTTTGGTTTTCATCAATTGACTTCTGTAACCTTGCCAATTACAACAAAAAATGATGTTTTTTCAAAACGCCTTACAAAGGCAATACGATTGCACAATATTATGATCTTTCGCATAATCGTGTTCAATGTGTTGAGCACGTAGTAAAGTAAAAAATGAAATCTACATATGAAACAACAAACAATGACTCACCGAGAATCTCCGCTGTAGTGGACGGAGTTCACTTTGTTGAGGTGCCCCTTCAAAGTTTTCTTGGTAACAAATCTTATCTTCGGCACATCTCCGAGATCAGAGCATTTGTCGGTTAGCTTTGCATCCGCAATCTTCTCTTGATCTGCCTGCAAGTTAATAATATGTGGTTATACATTTGTTAGGATGCTTACAATGTTTCACAATTACTTAAGTTGCCATTACATCAAATCAAGGTACTATAAGTGTAATGGCCGCCGCATACGTAATTGTGCAAGTTTGAGTTTGCACTAGTATACTGGTAAGTGTGTGGGCTAATAACTGCGCAAACGCACTTGAACGTATGTGGCGGCCATAAGAAATTGCTCTAAAGGGTATTTTTAAAGGCTAATTTTGTATTGTAAACATTTAGTACAGAGTTTACAAGTAAAAACCTACCTTTACTTTAGCAATGAGATCAGTTAATTCCTTTTTGAGAGCGGTTTGTTCTGGGTCCTCTTTGGGCATCTTCTCGGCCTATCTATAGATAGAATAAATATAATCAGACAACGGGTTGCACCGGCCACGTCGTCTTCAGCTATGAGCCCTGCCTAGGAACCATTAGCTACCTTTAATCTTATTACTCAAATTGGATTTTAATTTACTGTTTCACTGAAGCTTTACATGTGCGGAGATACTTGTATAGCGGTTTCTACTGTCCCCATTAACGAGGCTAGTGCATTATTCGAAATATAGCCCTATTATATTATAATTTAATCAGCTAATATAATTGACGACTCTCTTTTACAGATTTGATTAATCATAACCAATAACTCAGTTGCAGCATACAGAAAAGAAAATACATATACATTTTTTACTTTCTTTCTATTTTTATTATTAATGTTTCTGAAAAAGTTGGTGTCCGTCATGCTGAAAACATTTCCTACTTCTCCGCAGCACTGTATGCCCAAATGGCAATAATATTCGTCGTATCCCGATGTATTTGTATTGCTACAGAGTTAGCGCGACAATTCAAAGGAATTAAGTATTGTATTCGAAAGAAGTAAAATATTATTAGCTGGATTTTTTATAACTACTTATTGGATATGTGCGTCATCGCGACTGCCAAAATATTCACGGTGGTCGCGGGTTCAAATCCCTGGGCACAACTCTGAATTTTCTGAGTAATGTGTGTATTGATAGTCAATAAGGTAGGGTAAGGTAGGTAAGGCACTATAACGGTGAAGCAAAACAAAATGACGAAACCTGCATACCGTAGCGACTTATAACAACTTATACGGTATGTAAAGACCGCCAACCCGCACTAGGCCAGCCTGGACTATATGACCTAACCCCTATTACTCGTACTCTCGATTGTAGAGGAGCCTCGTGCCCTGTAGAGGGACGTATATAGGCTGATAAAGGTACTTATCAGTGAATTGAAAAACAATTGACCGTCGCGTTCTCATTCTAAATGTTGCTGCTAAGAAGCTAAATTGTTATATAATAAATAATAAATAAATAAATACACCCAACAGTCACATACATAGTCCTGACCCCACATAAAGATCAATTAAGTGTTGTGTCGCAGATATCAGAACTACGAGAGACTTTTCGGTCTCACAAACACCCAGACCCGAAAGAAATATTTGTGGGCTGCACAAACATTTCTATTGGTGCGGGGATCGAACCCGCGGCCTCTCGTTTCACAGCCGGCGTCTAACCAACTGTGCTACGGAGGCTGTCCAATATATGGAATTATATTTTCATAAAAGTATTGCTATAATTACGTAATTTGTATCGTATTGTACCAGCCCACTGCCCACATACGTTCCGCTGCAGGGCACAGGTTTCCTCCACAATCGAGACTATATTAAGAGGAGTTAGACCGTATAGGCCAATTTATATTTATTAAAATTTAAAATAATGTTTTGGTTAAAAGTCGTCGAAAAAGCCTCAATCCACCCCGTGACCACGAAAGCTGTAAAGCAATCGAAACGTAGGGATATTAAAAAATGTAAAATTTAAACCGAATCGCGATAAAATCCGTAAAATTATATTTCAATGTGTAACATTCGCGTACATCTAAGAAACCATTATACATTGTCAAGTCTTAAACGTTTAACTTGAAAACCACACGGCATGTCTACAATAAAATATTTATCTGTCTGTGCTACATATACAGTAATAATAAACAATAATCCTTTAATTATTGCAAAACTATAACAAAAATCATCGTGGTTTCTTAGATTTACATGTATGTTACACATTGAAATAAAACAATTTTTTTAACAGCAAAAGCTGCTGTAATCGAAACGTCGGCAAGTTAAAAAATGTAAAAATTAAACCAAATCACGATAAAATTGATAAAAAATTTTTTTTTCTAAAAATCATAGGTGAGTATTAATAAATAATAATACCAAATGAGAAAAAAATACTCTCACATAGTCCTGTCCCCATATACATAATTATTATAATGTATATGTATATAGATAAACTTTTGTTTTTTTACTGATACCTACTACCTGCGAGATACATCTTGATTTCAGAAACACCCAGACACGAAAGAAAAACTTTAGGGCCACACAAACATAATATGTCTTGGGGCGTGCATCGAACGCGGCCACTCGTTCCACAGGGGATGTTTTAACCTACTGCGCCTCACAAGCTGTGATAGTACATTTGAAACATCCGAACGAATTGTATAGGCATCAAAATACATAGTATTATGATTTGCAATGAATTTGTTGTTACTTATTGGTACAGCATCACTTTTTAAGACGATTAACAGTGGCGGTTTGAGATTTAATTTTGGTAACTTTTCTTCCATCTTCAAAGATATTTTCGAGTCACGAAAATTTTTGATCAAAACTATATACTCGTTGTATAATTCCAAAAGATATTAATAAATACCTTTACCAAATACTTAGTTGTTTAATGTACATTACAATGTTTCATCCATAATAATTACCAAGGGTATTTGTTCATTGCCATATTTTTCTTATCAGTCCAAATAGAAAATAAATGTTTTATGCAATTACCCATCTGTTAAAAGAAATACAGATCAACTGAAGTGTGACGAATGCCCCAAGATCGACTTTCACTTGACGCTTTGATTCTTTTTGGACATAACGTCTGCAAACAGTATCGAGAGCGAGGGAAATCTTATAGCAATCAGTCACGATTAGGGGAATAATGCCTCAACTTTATACTTCAGTAAATATTTTGGTCGTAGACCGGCCGGTGGAACGTATTTCGTTATGCCACTTCGCCAGATTTAGCTTCGAATGCACGGATAGCGAAAATATTGGCACCGTAAAATCTATTTCCTGCGCACTCTGGGCTACGGTATAAACAACGCTATAATATCCGCTTATTGCTATTAGGCGAACAAGGAGAATTCAATTAAATGCTCCTCTTCATTTAAAACACGTATTTAATAATAATAAATAATAATAATAAATACACATTGCCCCCCAAAATCCTACCTTACGTCCGAGTCGAACATCTGACCACGTGGGGGGCGGGCAACGTGTACAATTTAAACTTACACGGCCAACGAGGCAAAGGTAACCCATGAACATGGAGACGCGTCAAAGAAAATTACGTATAGGGCCGCTGCCCGAGGGCGATCGTCGGGGCACGTCTGTAGCTGGCCACGGGCGTGACAGCATGCTAGCCAGTGGCTCCCGGCTGGACGGCTGGGCGGGAGTCGGGGACGCGGGGGGTAGGGGAATGTCCTCAAGGATTACAGCCGAAAACGTAGAGCAAGTTGATAGTAGAAATAGCTGTAGTACTGTAAATGATCCAGCCGAAAGTGTTTCGCAGGTGGCACAAGCCAACCAACCTGCGACCACTAAAGCTGGCAAACCAAGAGTGCGCATGAAGTGGACTGATGAAATTAACGAATTTATCATGCACACCTATTATTATGTTACTAAATTAGAAACTGATAAAACTATGTACTGCAAAAAATTACACGATCAATTTATTTCAAAATATCCCCACATAAATGTATCCGCCCAAAGAATAGCTGACCAAAGGAGAGTTATTATCCGTAACAAACTATTATCCGACGAAATGCTTAACAATATAAAAAAGGAAGTTTCAGAAATATTAAACGAAGAAATCCGTGACAATGATGTTGCGCCAATAATAAACAATAATCCTTCGCAGGCTCTTATACACTGTACTAATAGCATCCAACATACAACGATCCCTCCGTTGTCAAACCAATCTCCCATAGCTGATTATCTGAATCTAGATTTAATTCATGCATCAACACAAACAGATACCCTTCCTAGCATAGTTACGTTAACCCAAGAAATAGAACAAACCTCCAATATAACAAATACAGATATCAATATACAGGAACTTGCAGATCAATTAGAAACAGCGCTTACGCAATATGAAGGTACAGATCCTACATCCCGACCAAAATTACCGCGTTTAAAAGAAAATAAAAACTTATACGCTCTAGTTAACATATTCAATAAACATATATTGAGTAGATTTTACACAATTAATTCTGACATAAACAGAATTCATACTTTAATATATTGCAGTGCACTTGTAATCTCTGAAAATATAGGGTACAAAGTCAGAAATAATAATCATTATCCATTACACGTCCGTAAATTTAAATCCGATAAACCTCCTTGGCAAGTAAGAATAGAAAATGATATAAAAATATTAAGAGCCGATATTGGTAGGCTGACTCAATATGTTAAAAACAATAGGTCAAAAAAAATAGTAAAAGCAGTCGAAAAAATTTTTAATAGATCAAAAATTCATTCTACCCATGAAAATAACAATTCTAGACCTATGGAATATTTAGACACATTAAAACAAAAACTAGCATTAAAATCGCAGAGACTTAAAAGATATTTAAAGGCTTTACATAGAAAAGAGGATAACAAATTATTTGTGAATAATGAAAAAGAATTCTACAGAAAGATTAGAAGCAATAGTAAACTTATTTCTGATGGTATACCTCAAACAGATTAAAACAAAAACTACTGGGCTAATATATGGAAAAATCAAGGCAATCATAACGAAGAAGTTGAATGGATTCACAAAGAAGAAAATAAATGGAAAAACATAGAACAGATGGAATTTTTAGAGCTTACAAAAGATGATATAGAAATAGCTACAAAAAAAATGAAAAACTGGAAAGCAGCAGGAGTTGACAGTGTGCATAATTTCTGGTATAAGAAGTTTAGGGTCCTTCATGAAATATTAGCAAAATCAATTACAGATCTTATTATAGGCCAAGAAGTACTACCAAATTTCATCACAAAAGGCATAACATATTTAATACCTAAGAGCAATGAAACGTCTAATCCCTCACAGTATAGGCCTATAACATGTCTACCAACTATATATAAACTCATTACAGCTTGTATATCAAATGCAATAACTAAACACATAGAAAATAACAATATTTTGTATGAAGAGCAAAAGGGATGTAGGAAACGGCATAAAGGATGTAAGGAACAACTGATAATAGACATGACGGTGCTCAAGCATGCCAATGCCAAAAAGAAGAATCTACACATCACTTATATAGATTATAGGAAAGCATTCGACAGTGTCCCACACTCCTGGCTAGTACATGTTCTAAAAATCTATAAAATTAACCCTCACATAATTGATTTTCTGAAAGATGCCATGACCAAATGGAGAACCTCGCTTTTCCTGTCCAACAGCTATGCATCCATTACCACAGATGATATTCCCATTGAAAATGGCATTTTTCAGGGAGATGCTTTGAGTCCGTTATGGTTTTGTTTAGCCCTCAACCCTCTATCGAATCTACTCAATAGTACAGATAATGGATATAAGTTAACAGCCGATACATCCATTACTCACTTAATGTACATGGACGACATTAAGCTTTTCGCCAAATCCAAAAAAGATTTAAAACATTTATTACATTTAACGACTCAATTTAGCAAACATATCAATATGACTTTTGGCCTAGACAAACGTAAAATACTTAATATAATAAAAGGAAAAATAGAAAATCCCAACATTTTAGATACAGATGAAAACCATATATTTGAAATAATGGACCCAACAGACACGTATAAATACCTTGGCATTCATCAGTCGAATAAGATAAATCATTTAGAAATTAAAAAAAACTTAAATAATGAATATAATCGTAGATTAAATAAAATTTGTAAAACTCAGTTACACTCAAAAAATCTCTTTAAGGCTATAAATACTTTTGCTATACCGGTTTTGACATATTCTTTCGGAGTCATTAAATGGACAATTACAGATATAAAGCGATTACAAATAAAAACTCGGACTACACTTACGAAACATAACTATTTACATCCCAAATCAGCAACAGAACGAATGACAGTAAAAAGAGAAAAAGGAGGAAGAGGCCTAATAGATTTAAAATTACTATGGGAAAAGCAGTTACAAAGTTTAAGAGAATTCTTTTATATGAAATCGAATAGTAGTGATATTCACAAAGCAATAGTAGAGTTAGATAGTAAGTATACACCATTAAATTTAAATGAAAGAGACCTACAATTTAAATTAGCAACTCTCCAAGAAACCGAGAAAATAGACAATTGGCGTAAAAAAGAACTTCATGGTCGGCATATTCATGATTTAGAACAACCCCATGTTGATGAAGAAGCCTCAAATAAATGGCTTAAGCTCGGCTCTCTGTTTCCTGAAACAGAGGGCTTCATGATTGCAATACAAGACCAAATTATAAACACAAAAAACTATAGGAAATTCATAATAAAAGATTCGAATATACAAAATGATAAATGCAGAAAATGCCACCGACAGTCTGAAACCATCCAACACATTACAAGTGCATGTCCTTCTCTTACACAAACCGACTACACCCATAGGCACAATCAGGTTGTAAATATAATACATCAAAAACTGTCCATAAAATATAAGTTAAGTGAAAACACACCCAAACCCTATTACCAATACGTCCCTAAACCGGTGCTGGAAAATGCAACTCACAAAATATACTTTGATAGAGCAATACTAACTGATAAAACAATACACCATAATAGACCGGATATCACATTAATAGATAAAATAAATAAACTTGTATATTTAATTGACATAGCCATCCCGAACACTCATAACATACAAAAAACAATAACTGATAAGATCCATAAATACACTGAGTTAAAAGAAGAAATTACAAGAATTTGGAAGATGAACAAAGTATATATTGTACCACTAGTTATTTCCAGCACAGGTATAGTACCAAAGTATCTGCACCATAGTATAAAGCTAATAGATCTGCCTAAGAACATATATATAACCATGCAAAAAGCCGCCATTTTAAACACTTGCCGAATCGTGCGTAAATTTTTGCAGGAGGAATCTACGGAGGAACCTATGGAATTAAATTTCGCAAATGAAACCCACTTGGCTTAGGCTCGTGGTTTTCAAATAACACCGATATTGTTGAAATTTCGTGACACATAGATGATCTAAATAATAAATACACATTTCGGTCTCACAAACACCCAGACCCGAAACAAATACTTGTGGTTCACACAACCATTTGTCTCGGTGCGGGGATCGAACCCGCGGCCTCTCGTTTCACAGCCGGCGTCTAACCAACTGCGCCACGGAGGCTGTCAAAAAATGTTGATTATTAATATGAAATATGTTTGTTGATAAATAAATAAATAAATAAATATACCCAACAGTCACATACATAATAAATAAATAAATACACCCAACAGTCACATATATAGTCCTGACCCCACATTAAGATCAATTAAGTCTTGTGTCATGGGTATCACAAACTACGAGAGACTTCTCGGTCGCAGAAACACCCAGACCCGAGACAAATATCTGTGGGCCTCACAAACATTTGTCTTTTTTATGAAGGTAAATTTCATGGTTTTCCTTGTATTTAAGAGGCTATTGTATATGCAGAAAAATAATCCTTATGATCGAGTATTTTGATTGGTATCGTAAAATAATGGATGGTTTATTTTTACCACAAGGCGGGTTAAATTCCCGCTTCAGACATGCGATTATTGAAAAGTCTTCGAATGCAGTTTAAATCGTTTTCAAAACAAAATGATGTCCTCTTTCAGTAAAATTGTGTATCTAGAATATTTAAGATACTTCGCCTCCCTGTACGTCGCATCGCCTTGGGACGCTCTGTATATAGTTTATAATATTTTTCTTGTTGTAACTTGTTATTATTTGCAAAATATTAGTCAGTGCCTTATTTGGAAGCGGCCTCCATCCACCAGCGATTCCTGCGACCTTAACCGGTTCGTCCATCCTTTCGTCCAAGTCTATATGGCGTTCAATGGGGGAGGCCTATGTTTAGCAGTGGACTTCCTGTGGCTCAAGAGAGAGAGACAGAGAGAGGGACTTATTGTACGATTTTTAGAGAATCCAAAATTTGATCTTAGCCGATGCATACCTAATACCTATATGGCGTTCTGAAGTGTTTTCAATCCCAGTTTACTTTTATATAATATATAGACCATGTTTATATTAGGAAAACAAACTTAACCCTCAGAGCTGGGTATCTACAACCCACTCAATAATGTTACGTGATGTCGTTGAACATTTCACAATGACGGTTAGCGAAGTCGCCCATTGCGCCGGCCACTTTCGTTTCATGGTAAATGTATTTCTGAAAGTAATAAAGATAAAAAAATGCTCTCACTTTTTCCGTTATAATCAATTTGTTTGTGTCTATCGTGGCCGAGGTTGCAGTCGACGGTTAGAAGCTTTAGCGAAAACATGGTTCGGCGACACCGGTGCTTTCCTTTGAAATGCTGCTGTTGGGTCATTGCAATAGTCATTGCTCTCCGTTCTGGCCCATCCACTTCTCAAGAATTCTGCACAAAAGACACAGCAGATGCAGGTTGCAAAGATAACCATTTCTTTAGAACAGGTATTTATAATTTTGCTTTGTTGCACTCAAATTCAATTTTTTTTTTCAAATCCTATGGAGCACTGTGGTTCTTTAACAACTGATAGCAACAGCGAGATTTTAATATGTGTCACAAATATAGCATATAATGTTGTTGTTTTTAATATGTATAGCTTAATTAATGATTAATGAATGCTTAATTAATGTTGTTGTTTTTAATATGTATAGCTTAATTAATGAAGATGAAACTAGCAGAAAATGACGATAGTATTTAGGTACTGTTATTCCGTCAAATTAATATGAATAGTGAATAAAAACTACAAAGCCTCGACGAATAGCATTGATTGTGACAAAGAAAGAATGGATATATATTTTAAACCAAGATGTTGTCTCTTACCTACTAGACTCCTCGCCAGATAAGTCTGCGCGCGACGGGGGTCACTGTTAATATTGCAAGCTATAAGAAAATTTGAAACTACACAAATAGGGGTATCGTGGTACCTATAGCAATTGGAGTAACTCGTTTATCACGCAGTCGGCAGCCTGTGATATAATTTTAATGCTTGTTTATTATTTAATTTTGTCTTATTGTAGGATTTATAAAATATGTTAACATTATAAGGTATTTACCCAGTTATAATAAATTTCACTGCCTCGGTGGCGTAGTTGTATTACGGTACGGTTACAAAGCTGAGGTCTCGGGTTCGAGTCCCGGGTCGGGCAAAGTGATATTGGATTTTTCTATTCATTATCAGCCCGGAGTTAGGAACTTGTGCCCGATATGGCGATAGGCTCGCCCCCTATCACATCATGGGACGAAACATACAAGGCGAAATGTGGGTGTCCTGGTGGCGCCTCTGCCTACCCCTTCGGGGACAAAGGCGTGAGTTTATGTATGTATGTATGTATGTATGTATAATACATTTCAATCTCATTAAATTATTACATACGTGGAAAGTACGTAGAATTTTGTACAAAAATGTCAATTTAACATACAGGGTATTTCAAGATTGCGACCGAAAACGAAACCAGGTGGCAGTATTTGTGACTTCAAAAACAATGCAAGTAAACAATTTTATATAGTTGCTTTGTATCTGTAATCAAAACTACCAACTGGCTGCGTTTTCGGTTGCAGTCTTGATATACCCGGTAGTTATTTTCCCAACAATAGTGAATTGAAGATTGAAAAATTAATAGTAAATCTACGGCTAAATCCTTTAGATAAAAACTACCTACGTTCCACCTGCAAACTTCAAACGCGTTTTTTAATATTTTTTTTAAACTTGTAAGGTTGAGAAAATATGTTATGCAAATTAACTATATTATATCGCAATACGCAATAATGTCTATTAACGGACGCATGAAATATTGCTTTATTGAACGAAAATTGTAACAACGTTATTATAAATCAGTTCTGTTCTTTGAATTTGCCGCTCTTTTGAAACTGTTACGTTCCGATTTTCCGTGCAAAACGCTACTGCGAGGTTTTCATGTTTTTTTTTATCAAAAATATTAAATTGAGCGCCCAAATGGATATTTAATTTTCACTTGGAATATGTAATAAAATACCTTGAGACATAGTTATTCTTATAAGTAGGTACCTATCTAATAAAATATTTAGTGGAATTAATCAAATATTACTAATTATATAAACAAGGCAACGTTTGTGTGCTTTTGTTTTTTGTCGTCAAAGCTCAAAACACACGGAAGCTCTGTTATGACTTATGACTAGGATGAACGAGAACAGGAGAAGCACAAAGGAGAAGTAGGCGGAGGTGTAGAGGGAGGGGTATACAGTATACACTGTGTCTCGTGTGACTGTAGCCGGCAGTGAAACACACATTCATGAATAAAGTGTGCGAGTGCTTTGTGCAGCCAGTAGCCTCCTTTAATATTTCGACTTACACACCACTGTAATTATTGCGATTGCGGGACTCTGTGTGACACGATTTGATACGATACTTACATGAAATATAAAACCACTCGCCCGTCGGGAGTGATCTCATATATTGAATCGGCAGTGCCAGCGCCGGGTGACGGCAGGAAAACATAGTTTTATCGTGCATTCATAACAAGTGAGCTTATCGGTTCGGAAGCAGGAATATCGTATGTAGAGCAACTGTGGTGTTACATGATTCTTTCTTTAGCCGGGTGTTTTATGAGTCCCAGTTAATGCAGTGCACGACGGAAGTCCGTTGAACTCGGGTCTCTTGCTGATAGTTCTGGCACGATGTCGCGTTTAGTTTATTTTATAACTTCTTTAATATTCCTGACTGATGTGGTTCGAGGAAAAGGTACGAATATTCTGAATTTGGTTCACTTACACAAAATATAAGCTTGCGTTTATTTTATTATTAAGTGCTGAAGCTGCGCTCCTTTTTTATCGATCACACATGTTACAGCGATGTCATAAAAAATCTAAATGAGACTATGATCTAATTGCATTTTACTAATAATAGCAACCAAGTTAGGTATTAAGTATTGCATTGCTGCTATATATTGAAGTGCTGACCTTGTGTTAATGTGTTAGTTAATAAGGTGAATATTTTTTTATGCAGTGAAAACAATACATTTCTTTATTTCACAGATGAAGTAACTGTTTTAACAGTTGCAACTGATGAAAATCATGGGTTAGAAAGATTCCTGAGGTCAGCCCGGGTGTACAATGTTGATGTGGAAGTTTTGGGTAAAGGTGAAAAATGGACAGGAGGTGACATGAACCACCCTGGAGGAGGCCAGAAAATAAATCTACTAAAGAATAAGTTGAATGAATTAGCTAAGTCTAATCCAGAAAATAAGATAGTATTATTTACTGACAGGTAATTTCATATTAACAATTCACTAATTATTCAAAGCATTGTTCAATGTTTTCTAATTTGTAATATTCATTGTTAAATTACATCATGTGTAAAAATATGCCTGGATCATGAAAATTTATCTCATTTCCTATTTTGTTTTAGCTATGATGTCATGTATTTAGGAGATATTGAGGAGATTGTGAAGAAATTTAAATCATTCCCTGACACAAGAGTGTTGTTCTCCGCTGAACAGTTCTGTTGGCCCGACAGCAAACTAGCTTCACAATATCCCAGCACAGAAGTAGTTAATCCATATTTAAACTCTGGTGGATTTATAGGTAATATAGTGAATGTTCCATATGGCCAAACTTATAATGAGTTATTTTATAATTTTAATATACAAATAGTAGTATAAAAAATTAACATTTATTTAACAATCAATTTGTTTAACAGGATATTTGACAGAGTTAGTTGAGATATTAAACTACAAACCAGTTAATGATAAGGATGATGACCAATTGTATTATACAAAGATTTACTTGGACAAGAATTTAAGAGACACTCTCAAGATCTCATTGGATCACAACTCAATAATTTTCCAAAATCTGCATGGAGCGCTCTGTAAGTATTGGTATAGTTATGTATAGATGTGATATGTGTCTATAGGAACTTTCTTTCCAATCCCTTTAAACCATGACTATATGGCATCCACTGTATATGTACATGGTAACAAAATTATTCAATTTTATTTACATTCATCTGAACACAAATAGGTACTTATTTCCTGTATGTAGTAAAAGCACTAACTACCAATATTGATTGTATTTCACATTGATTATATTTATTTGACTATTTTTATTGTGTCTTTTAGCTGATGTACAACTTAAAGCAAATAATACTGATGATTGGCCATACATTGAAAATGAAGCTACTAAGGAAAGACCACTTATTGTACATGGCAATGGCTTATCTAAAATCACATTAAATCACTATGGGAACTATCTTGCCAAGTCTTGGTCTCCTAAAGAAGGCTGCGCTTTGTGTAAGGAAAAGAAAATTGAGCTAAAGGTATGGTATATGTTGATTTACTTCAATATAAACTAAATACTAAAAAATCTTTATTTACATTATATTCAATGTGTTAGATTTAAAAACAATGAATCTCCCGAAACAAATATTGGTTCTGAGCTGATTACACTGATAGAATTATGACAACCATAATTGAGATGAAAGTGCTAGTGTTGTTATTAAATATTAATTAATATGTGAACTAACTAAAATTAAAATAATAATGCTGATACATTCAATTTTATTCTATGTACTTTAACATATTTTATCACTATAATATTGTTTATCTGTCATGAAACCAATGGATTGATCAAGAAAATCTAATGTGCCTGATTTATGAATACTCATTTTTTTGTAATCACCAGGAGGATGCGCTGCCCAGTGTTATGATGGCAGTGTTCATAGAGCAAGCTACACCATTCTTAGAAGAATTTTTGGAACAAATACATGACACTGATTATCCGAAAGAAAAGATCCATCTGTTCTTGAGAAACAATGTTGAATACCACGAGGCAGAAGTGGATGCTTTCTTCCAAAAGCATTCAAAAGAATATGCATCAGCAAAACGCATCAAGCCCAGTGATTTCATGTCTGAGCCGGAAGCAAGGAACATTGCTAAGTAAGTAGCAACTTTAAATTTGTTTTTATATAATTTAATTATCTCTGCTATGTCCCTTATCAATTTTTATTCAAAACAAATTATGTGGAATGTCAGTTCACTGTATGTCTTTATGATTAAAAATACCATTGAATAGTAGGTATTGTTTACAGATATAAAATAATGTAATGATATCTCACAGAACTGTACCCGTTCACATTATAGATATATAATAATTATGTCGGTGATAATTGATAATGAATTTGATTATTTTGTACAAACAATATTTAATTTACTTAAAAAGGATAAACCACGTATTCTTCTTTTTAATGGTTTTGGGATTGAGGGTGCGTTTTAGCGTTTGGCATAATAGTATTCAGCAGCCCTAGTGTCTCACAGCTTCGCAAGAGAACCCTTTATTCTATGTTCTCGTATAGTAAATATGACGACTGTTATTTTAAATGTACGTAATATAGAAGTCGATCTAAAATGTAGTTCTACATCTTATTGTTGCATGATTTGTATACCATATAGTATATAGGTTTATCCCGTGTACTATATTGCCTATTAAATACGTATTATTCGTTATTTAGTCATAGCTTGTGGCCTATTTTTGAGGACCATGGCGCATTTGGTTAGAGCCGACTATGAAATGAGAGTTCGCAGGTCATAGCCGGCTCTGACAATATATTGTTGTATATTGTTGTGTTTGCTGACAATATTTATGTTTTTTGGCTATGGGTTGGTACTGTGAGACCAAAATTTCTAGTAGTTTCTGATACCCTTGAGACATTACTGTTGGGTGAGGATCACGGGCGTATTTATGTATTATTTACTGACATAGCCTAAACTGTTTGTAGGGAGCGTTGCGTCAACAGCATGTGCGATTACATCTTCGCCGTTGACAGTGTTTCGCGATTGGACAAAAATACTCTTAGATACTTACTGTCTTCGGGGTATGACGTCATAGCGCCAATGTTGGTGCGTCCTGGACAAGCATGGTCCAATTTCTGGGGCGCCCTCAACTCGGCAGGATTCTACGCTAGATCTTCGGACTACATGGATATCGTGTACGAGTTGATCAAGTAAGTGGTATTTGCTCTGCTAAATTGTTAAGGCCGATTTGTGTGTTATTCAAATCTAGAGCATTTTTTGGTGTTATTATTATTTTAACATAATATAATCAATAAAAAAACAAACTATTGCACAAAATGTATTATTATTAAAAACATGAGCAACGTATGGCTATATTACAACATATTTAAAATAAAATAAGCCGCCGACATATATAAATCACGTATGAGTTGTAGATGGAATGTTCTGGATAAAATATTTGCACTGTGTGATGTTTGTGACGGCGGTTATGTGTGAATCATGATGTTTAATCGAAGGCGATGGAGAAGTCTGTTTTGAAAGAGCGTCGGTCTATGGAGTACATGTTATCGGCCGTACACTCGTACACGCCGGCGTCCATCTGCGTGGCGGGGTCAATCTCGATCTTTGACTTGACGCGGTCTTCGCCAATCGGCCATTCGTGTATCTGGGGACACGTAATATATTACAGTGTACTTTATCTACTAAAGCTTTTAAATAACATTCATGCTCATGTATTTTTATACGTTTCGTCAGAACAGTTCATAGCGACAGAAAACTAGCACACGATATGCATTGATTGCTGTTTATTATTTCAATTGGTTCGTAAATGATATGTTAAGGCCCGACGCTTACAGATTGAAATCATTGGGACGAATACGATACATTCGCTATTAGACAATTTCTTCAATCTTGCTAGCAATCATTTTATGTTGTTGCAAAATATAAATACTAAAATATTTGATATTATAGTATCGCAAGTAATACGCGGGACTTAATGTATTATTTCTGGAAGCTTGGACTATTGTTCATTAATGTTACATATTATATCGCCAAGAAAATTGTGTTAATTCTACTCACGTGCAAGTAGTGGTGTGCGAATATTTCCACTCCGTCCTTAAACCACGTGATATGTGGCCGCGGACTTCCTTTCGCAATGCAGAGAAATGCTATTTTATGTCCTAGTACGTACTCAAGGTCGAAGTGCGATGCGAGTAGAATCTTCGCGCCCTGAAAAATAGGTAGTTTGTTATACAACATTAGGAAATGGTAATTCTATGCATAATAACAATTGAAAGTTTCATAAAACAGTAAAAATGATTCGCTAAAGCTACATTTATACTTACATCATTGTTGTTATAGTACTGATCTGATTCTGGGTCCCTGTATTTCCCGGTGATAGGCAAGCCGATTTGTACCTGTCAATAATATAAATAATTTGCATAACATCACACATCATCGATATTCGTTGCATAAAAACGCAGTTTGCACATATGCATAATATTATGTTAACAATATGCGACCCGATACTCCGCTGTGTTTAGTGTTTACCTTGGATTTAGTTCTGCTCCTGGTTCTGCCGCGCCTGGCGTCCGCCGTGCGGATGATGAAACAGTACAGCACGAGTAGGGCGATGAGCACCGTAGCCTTCAAGCGCAACATTTGTGCCGGTTCACTCGCAGCGCATCAAAATGTCCCAGTGTTCCGTGCCGCCGGTGTATGATCCTGTACAGGGTTAGAGTGCAACTGGTGGTGTCGCTGATTCCTGCCGCGCCAATCTTTCAATTGACTAATGGCGGAGGTGCTAGCAGGAGGGCCCTTGTCTCCCCTATCTCATGTAGAGCACTCGTCATTTCCTGTCTCATTTCGTTCCACGATGTTTGTATTGTGTATTTTTAGCGACAGTCGCCCATGGGTCAATATAACGGAAAAGACCATACATTTTCGAGGCCAAACATAAAATTACACAAAATTTTGCGAAAAAATGTGTTAAATGTATGTACAACACATAAAGTGAGTTGCATGCCTGTAAATTAATTATCCAAGGAAAGGAAGTAAAATAACGCTTGTACAGTTGTAGGTATCATACATTTATCTAAATGTCCCAATTGTATCGCTAAAAAAAAGAAACGAAAAAAGGTTATCGAGTTGGGGTTAAGTAAACATTATAGACGCGTATACTACTATAATATAAACTATGGTCTTTAAAACCGATTCTATGAAAGATAGGGAATCATACATATTTGTTCTTGAATCTTCTGAATCATAAACAGACTGGTTGCTTGAACCTAGTTTCTGTCTATTGAGTATTGGTTAGTAAATTACTAATTTGGGGACAGGCTTTTTAAATACATTCATAAGTATATATTAGTACTAGTCCACAATCAGAATTTCTGCATACAGTGATATAAAGGGATAAGGTACAGGATAGGGGGTTAGACAGAGGTGTCACTAGTGCCACACACGACGTGCCTAACTCATTTCTGTCCCAAAATGCGATAAAGGCCGAGTCTATCGTCATACCAGACGGAAATTCCAGTTTCGTGCAACTCATACAAGATAATTTATCAAACCATAAGTAACCCCACATGAAGTGGTGAAACAGAGAATCGCATCCGAGAGCTTAGGATACAAATAAAATTTATTATAAAAATATAGCTGCTTAAACTCATACCATATACTGTCGTTTGTATCGGCATACAGCAGAATAATGAAATAATATATTGTTCCTATAAACATTTATTTTTTATACGTATTTAGGGTTATACCATGTGACGTTGCTGATGGTAATTTTGCTATACTTATTTTATTTCCAGTGGAATATGGAACGTTCCGTTCATCACCAATTGTTACTTGATAAGAACATCGGTATTGAAGACTCCTCTCACTAAAACTGTGACGTATTCGAAGGAAGGACTAGACGCCGACATGGCATTTTGTGCCAGCCTGAGAGATCACGTAAGTATAGCTGACGTTATAATTCATGAGAACAATAACATGTACGTGTAAAATTAATTACGTGTGCGCAATAATTACAAAATTTCCTAAAATGTCGACTCCCTAAGTTCTTTAAATTGGTATATTATGTTTATTTGTATGCTCGTATGTTTCAAATTCGGAAAATAATACTTGCAATAAAATATTTTTATTCCCTTGTAGCGAAGTGAAAGGTCGTTTTGGTGCCGAATAATAATAACTCAGACATTTTCAGCTTTTTTTTTTTTGTAATATTTTTTGAATTTTCCGAATAGATATCTTTCAATTTACTTGGAGTGTTAGAAAGTGTTATATAAATGATTGTTTTTAAATAACCTTTAAAAGAACACTTGTTTGTAAAAAAATCATACGCGAAATTTATACATTTACCAACGCTCCACCATTAAAAGTTGATTTCAGTAACAAGTATGTATTGTTGCAGGGTATTCATATGCATGTAAGCAATGAGCATTACTTCGGCCACCTCGTAAACCCGGAGTCTTATGACGTCACGCGGACGCATCCAGACTTGTACCAAGTGCTGGACAATAAGATTGAGTGGGACAACCGGTATCTTCACGAAGACTACCTCAGTATGTTCGAGGAGGGACGCAAGCAATTGATGGTCAGTTTTCTCTTAAACTAGATATTACAACGCAACCAAAATGATTGTAACAAAAACCTATTGCTATTGATGTTTCTGTTTCTTTCACTCCTATGCAATCACACTATGTTCTTTCCCACTCCACCAGTTTCTTGCGCGCCTGTAACTTACTTGCAGACAACATTTGTTCGCTAAGTCTGTTCCAGAATAATACAATAATCGCCCTAATGTGACGTCAAACTGGCGCACGGCTGTTAACTCCCATAGTTAGACCGATGCAACGTAAAAGCGAGAGTTAATAATTCACAATCGTACCAATTACGCTCAATATTATACGTTTCATTGTTCCTCAAATTTATACTGTTGATGGAAATACAGTATCTTAACTAAATGTTTTTAAATTATTTAGACAAATACACATCGAATTTCAAAATTTATATAGAAACTGCATGATGAGTTAATGGAATCTTATAAAAATCTAGTTAAAACCATCCAATTGGTTATTGGTCGTTACAATTAATTCAATGATTTCCCAATCATTGCATGGGAAAAATATGAACTTTACATTGGTGGACCGTGTTATACTTCTCAAAATATCATTGAAGCGGTATTCTTCATTGATACATGTTTTGTAAATACTGACGTGTGTTATTATTTCAGCCGTGTCCTGACGTGTATTGGTTCCCGTTGATGTCTCCGAGGTTCTGCAAGGAGTTTATCGACATCATGGAAGCTTTTGGAAAATGGAGCGATGGTACAAATCAGGTATGTGTTCTTACAACTGCCAATGTAGAGTTACCTGTACAAATAGGTATGATTTCACTAAGAACTATTGTAAGAATACATAAATAAACCATAATGTATGTAAATTTATTTGTAATTATATTTGTGCGTATGCACTATGTAAATACATATTATATGTCTTTATTATGTAAGTATATAAGTGTTTTCGTTCTTTTCCGTTCGTTATACTGTAAACACCTGCTTTGTATACATCTCTGCATCACCCAAAGGTGAACTGGTAGAGAATGCCTTAGGCTTAGGCATTACGTTCGCATTTATAAAACACGTTAAAAATTAAAGTGAAATAAATAAATACTTAAACTCTGTATACACAACATAATTATAAGGTATGTCCTCATGTGTATGTTATTCGTGCAGGACAAGCGGTTAGAGAGCGGGTACGAGGCGGTGCCGACGCGCGACATCCACATGAGCCAGGTGGGCCTGGAGCGCCAGTGGCTGCACATCCTCAAGGAATATGTGCGACCGCTGCAGGAGATGGTCTTCACCGGATACTTCCACAACGTGAGCCTTCTCAACAATCATTTCTTATTCGTTCGCTTTCACATATAGAGTATTGTGGTAGGAGTTCGTAAGGGCAAGAACTTAAACTCCTAAAAACGAGAAGTCGGAGTTTACGTTCTTACCTCTTCTATCCTTGCATTACGATGTTACCTCAACACACCCTATCTAATTATTTTGGGTAAAACGACAGTAATGCAGTAGGTACCCTTATTTTTTGCATTGATCAATTTATATTATTAGTTGTCTTTGCGATCATTATAATTGCTAAAGCCTCTGTTGTCTATCACACAAAGAATCAACGTAATTTAAACTAAAGTTCTCCTTGAATGCAGGTGTCCATGCAAAACTAAGTAACGGATACCTGTTTTTAGATGTTTTGTTGCATAAAATGCACTGACCATTGCATTATAATCTGCAAAGACCGACATATTCACTCGTAGACTGAGTCACCGAACCATTGATCTATACACTTATGAGGCTGGGGCGATTTACAGTATGTCACTAAATAACACGCCTGGACGCCACGACCGGACACGCGATGCTCAAAAATATGTGCATGCCTAAGTTAAATTGTTGATGCTTAAAGCTGATTAAACATTCTTTTTTTAACCCCGGACGGAAAAGTAAAGTGCAAATTGGTAAGGCATCGGTAGTTCCTAAACGGCTGAACCGATTCGGATGTAGTTGTGGTATACTAACAAGATACTTACGTGTACAGCCGCCGGTGTCGCTAATGAACTTCGTGGTGCGCTACCGGCCTGACGAGCAGCCGTCCCTGCGCCCGCACCACGACTCCTCCACCTACACCATCAACCTGGCACTCAACACGCCGCGTAAGTCTTCTCATATATATACTTACTTTGCACCTGAGTTTTCTCATGTAGGGATTCGGATCAGGGCAGTGTTGTGAGTGTGCATATGGGGCGAATTAACCGAAAGAGGTGGGGTCTTCCTATTGCCGGTTTTATATGTAGGTGTAGAGGTACTTCTGTATATTAGGATTCAAGTCTGTTTGAAATGGGAAAATACAAACATACATGTGTACAGCAGCCTCCACTGTCCCACTACAGGGCTCTACAAAGCTTCCTTCCATTCGTCCCGGTTTAGGGCGGTTACTCTATAATTCGAAACGAAGTTCGTATGTTCGAACGTCGTATGTAAAACAGTACGAATGTGCCTAGGTACATCACAAAATGTTTGAATCCTCTATTGTACGTCGTAGCAATAGAGTAACACCGAAGTTCATAAGTGTCAGAGAATGGTATTGATTTTTATAAATGGAAAAATGTATAACTTACTTCAGACGTCGATTGTTCAAATATTTGAACTTCGTTTCGGATCATATACTAACCCCTCGAAGAGTTCGACCCTGCCAGTCCCTCTCCCTCCTGATAAACTGATATTTGAATGGGAAAATAATAAGATTTTATGTAATGCAATCATTTTATTTGCAAGGTTACAAATTGCATTCATCTAATTAATGATGTGCGAAGTGATATGTGTAACTTTTTTGGAATAAGGGGTTCGTACAAAACATTTTTGGAATAAGGAATGCGTACAAAACATCTTTAAAATTCTACGCTATAATCGAGAGTTGATTGACGGAGCTTAGGCCACAGTCCACCATGTAGACCTATTGCGGCTTTGCGCAGTTCAAAACCTCTAGAAGTTCTATGACATGTTTCCGGATGCTTTATTTGTTAATACCGGCGCGAATGAAGTTGAAATACGAGGTGTTTGACGATCAGTGGGATATAATTTGGGCTTGATTTGACCGTTAAAGTGATGTTGGTTTATTGTAGACTTGGACTACGAGGGCGGCGGGTGCCGGTTCATCCGCTACAACTGCTCGGTGCGCGACACCAAGCTGGGTTGGCTGCTCATGCACCCCGGCAGACTGACGCACTATCACGAGGGGTTGCTCGTCACGCAGGGCACCCGCTACATCATGGTCTCCTTCGTGGACCCCTGAACAACTCGCCTCATCACTCCTACAATAACCATTAGACTTCTCATAAAAAAATGTAATGCATTTGTGACAGCGTATTGAGCATGTACAATCAGTTTACATTTTTCAGTACATCGCCTACAAAAATACTGAAAAAATAAATTGTTGATTGTGTATGCTTGTGTCGATTTTTTACCTTTATTAATATAGTCAATGATGTATTTGACATGCTTTTAGCAATACTAGAAGATGTTCTTCGATTAATCCTTATCAATGTCTACTAATGTGGGATATAAACCAAAGATTTTCTTCATGAACGTATAACATGACGATATTATTTTAATAAATTTGATTCTTTGTATGAAGTGTTTTAATAAATCCCCAATGAAGGATATTTGAATCAACACAAACATTAAACAATTAACTAGTTGACATGGAAGACGTGTCTATTCCTTCCATAGTTTCCCTTGTGAATTGCGATCTGAAGTCATTGAATTTTTTCGCTGGGTATTTGTAATGTCTGCCGAATGCTGCTTCCGAATATTTCTTAAATCTTCGGTATTCCTTCTCTTCTTTATCCCATTCACTATTTTTCACATAAGGAAATAAATGTCTCAACCACCGCGGGACGAATTGATCCATGTAGTAGAAGCGCCTCAACCACGTCTTGTGTGTTTTACAGTAGTTGCCCCCGTTGCCAGTCATCCAAACAGGGATCCTAAACAATTGTATTGTATTACACATTTACTTTTAATATCGCGTAGTGCAATTATTACTTAATACACAATATTTAAGCTATTTTCATTTAAGAATGTTTACTAGTGAGTGGGCGGATGTACCAGTAGCTCCATCCACATTTCATTGCACAAATTTAGCGTTTTGTCATATTATCAAGCTTAAATGCCCACACTTGACCGACGTGACTTCTCCTGAATGATGAATGCGTTGACAAACAAATTTAAAATACACAGCTACCAAGCCCCAGACACTGGCGTGGACAAACAATAAATACCAGTATTCATTATTTATCGGTGAGGGAACGGATTGATCCTATGACACAGGAAGCCATGTACTAAAATCAGTCGTCTTTATGTTAGCAAAACAGAATAAAGCATTTTGTCAAAGTAAGCGTACTCACAAGCTGAGATATCGTAATCCCCACCGGTAGGCGGTAGTGTAATAGTATGCGGAGAGCGGGTTGAGGTAGAGGAATGGATACATGCTGCCGAGCCCCGCAACGAACGCTATCACGGTCACTCCCATGTTGTAGCCGTCGATAAGCACTACAAAGCCATCCATTATGTTCTGCCTCGTCGGCAAATAGAGGTTGAAGGTGTGATCTGTGGAAAAAATTAATATATCGAATAAATTAATCTCTTTTACAAATGCTCTACTTATGCCACGATATACATAACGCTAAACTAGCTTTTGCACCAATATATCATTAGTAAGGTACTTATGAATTTCGATTATAGCACCGGGTTTTGTATCGGCATTCTATTAGTATTCTAGTCGTTGAATCAAGCTGATGGAGTTCACACACCTTAGGAATGTCTTACGCAGTAGGTATACTTAGATGTGACGGTTATCTCATAAAATATTTAAGTATTCTTCAACATTTAAGTGAGCCTAGCTATTAAGAATTGACACATACAAACCTTCGAAAATCAGAGGTGTCTGCCTTTAGGTACCTACATACCTAAAGGGTGATACCTACCTCTAATACCTATAGTTAGGTATTAAAAACATATGGGCCGGCTAACGGAAATTAGTAGGTAAAAAGCTTACCGGTTTACGTCTAAATATTTATGGATATAATTACTAAGTAGAAAGAATGTAATTAACGGAGAGAATGTCACATACCGGCATATAATGTCGCAGGCAAAAATACAGCCTTAAAGAAAATATAAATAATAGTTAATTCCATACAGATATTTACCGGTGGCTTTTATATTTAAATCGATGCCCAGTCGAGGTTTCCAAAAGAATGTTCCCGGCATTGATCCCTGTAATATAATGCATTTTTATTTTTAAAACAATTGAAAACAGCATTATTTTTTTCTTTATTGTAATACCCGAATGCAGTTTTTGAAACATAAGCAGCCAAAAGGAATTGGAATGAGATAAAGAGTAGGTACAACAATAAGACCCTGTGAGATAAGATATCTAGTTAGGATTTGACTCACATTTTTTTTATTGTAATGAATGGCGAGACGAGCATACCGTTCGCCTGATGGTAAGCGATACGACCGCTCATGGACAGTAGCAAAACCAAACAACACCATGAATTACAAGGCAATGCTTGGAATTCCACTGCGCTCGTCATCCTGAGATATAGGATGTTAAGTCTCAATATGTCCAGTAGTTACTCTGGCTACAATGTCCTTCAAACCGGAACACAACTTCACATACATACATACATTTTAACATATTCAATACAGGTAAATTAACTTACCTCTGCCATTGGTATCATAAAGAGCAACACAAAGCGCAACATGTTGCCATACATCTTTACAAAATATAGTGTGATGCTTGAGGCCTAATATTCCACGACCACTCGCCGACGGTATCGCGTTGTGCAATGCCGGCGGACGGCGACTCTTTGTTATGATCACAATACATTCCACACAAACTGGAGGAAGTCTACGTCAAGATATTTTCTCGGGAACCTGTATTGTTTCATTGTTATCACACCAAAGATATGTTTAGAAGATAATCGGGCACAATAGTGCTCCTGCCAAAACAGCACCTTTCGTTTTCTGAAGGCTTACGACTCATTTATGAAACGCTTTAACTTATTTATTTATTTATTTATTTATTTATATATTCTTATTGCACAAGGCAATCTCTTCCAGGCAACCTTAGGATGGACATAGAAGAAAGGAAGAAAGAAAGGGCAATCTAGGGTGTATAGTGACATAAATATAAACAGATAAATAATAATATATAAAATGGATAAAGAAACAATAAAATAAAACACAAATATAAACTCATACAACAAACATACATATTACATAGATATATACATATTATATTAAAAGCACAGCAATATGCAAGTTCAGTGACAGAGATAGTGCTCCTTGACTTGTAATTTGAATGACGATAGTGTTCAACTTCTATTCGCATCATAGTAGAGCCTACATTTTCGTATTATGAAATGAAATGAAAATATTTATTGAACCCATGAAATGTCATACATTATTTAGATTCAGTCACTTTTTTCCACTACCACACGGTTCACAAGGCTGTTTTCGCCAGAGAAGAACGGGCAAGAAACTCTAGCGTTGCTCTTTTTAAAACAAGTTTACAATACAATAATTATACAGAGGTTGCAGCACAGTTAAATTCAGAGCAGTTCATAGATAATTTAGAAGAATAATGATGAATAGTGTTATTGGTCAAGTGATTTTGTACGGTTGAGTTAGGTAAGTAAAGTCACCCAGAACGCGGAATCAGTGCACTGCTTCACCAAAGCAATGAATAGTAGTAATAGTTTTAAAGCAATTAAAAGTTATCATTATAAGCAAGTCGAGCAGACCAGTCCACACAAGCAGCACTCGTTCACGAGTATGACGCATGTGCCAGCCACATTCATACAAATGTTAATCAAAATGTCAAAGATACTTCTTCAAGTCCTATATACTGAAGAAGTAAAAGTAGTTACCGACTAGGACTTGCTTAAAGAAAAACTAACTTAATGAGAAAACAAGTGTGTAACTTAACCCATCAAGCCCTTCAGAAGGGGAGACATTTTAACTGCCGAAACGGCCAATTCATACTTTGTAGCTAATGAACAGCTGGGTTAGTACAATTAAGTCTTACAGATTTTAATTCAGTTCGTATTATTCTATCATATTATTGATACTTTTTTGACAGCGAAAGCGTTATCGTCTTGTGAGGTTTGAACCTTCTTAATTTAAAATATTTATTTATTATTCTCTTCGAATAATTATTCTCATTAAAACAAAATGACAATACGGGTTTCTATACGGTTCTCGGTAAATAGTCCAGTAAATTATTAAACGAGGTTCATTCGCTCATTTAAAATGTTCCTTGAGAAGAGCCCAGCAATTAGGAAAACGGTTAAATACGATGTCACGAGTACCTCGTTGTCTTGAGTAAAAACATTGTTATTGTGAGACCTTGGTGATCTTTATTACGTATTAGTACAAAAAACCTTCAGATTTACCAGTACCTGTAATGTGAGACATACAAGTACATGCTCTACTGAACTAATATGCGCATCCTGGGGGGGACGCGGACCCCAGGTTGGGAACCTCGGAGTTACATGTATGCAGATGCATTTATTTGTGTCAAAACCAACACAGTGATTCAGATTAAACAGAGCTGCGGCATTTCAAGTCAAAGTACAATTAAATCAATAAATACATAATGAACAAACTATTAATTACATGAATTTACGACCAAGGTATTAGGTATGGGAAGTACCAAGTAGATAGAACAGCAGCCGAATGGCCTATACCACGCGGTCCATGCCGCCCAGGGCCGAACACGATGGAGGAACATCAAAAACAACATCAGCAGTGAGGGAACGATGAGAATGTAACTTGTAAGTACATATTACTGTTTCAGAAAAAAATGGCTTTGAAGAACTCACCACTTTGCTGTCGTGTTACGATAAGTTGGTGGGCCATGGCATCGCGTCTTCTTATCTGACGAAAGTTCGACAACGCATTTCCAATTTCATGGCGGGCGACGGTCGTCAATTTCGGTAGGTGACCCACATGCATGAAACAAAAACATATTAAAAACCGCATAATAGTCTTACAAGCCAGTGAATTTAGAGTAAATCGTGACCTCGGCTATTGACGTTACTTGGCTGAAGTGGTTCAATTTTACACCCTATTTAATGAAATAAAAACGAATTCACTCAGTGCGTGTAAGAGAAAATTTAAGCATTGAACTAAAATGTTTTCAGAGGGCAGTAGTAATGAATATATGCTTTAAGGGCCGTAATATGTGTAAGTGATATTTGATACTTAACAATTTTTTTTATTTATTCATTCACCTTAAATGTAGTGTCATGACAGCTTTTAAAACTAAGACGGCATTATATTATACAACTCTATACAAAACTACTCATAATACACATAGGATAAACTAACACTATAAAACAAAACGTAACAGGTATATCTAACAAAAAAAATCGACAGAAATTTAACAATGTTTAAAATCGTCTTTCAATAAATCTTCAAATATTATAATTTCAACATATCTCAATTTCATGATCGACTCCCTTAGGATACTTATTTGATATTCTTTGACAGCATCATTATTTTTTTTTTTCTAATGTAGCTAGTTAATACTCTAAACGAATATTATCAATTTTACGCTTTTTTCGCATCGGTCTTGCATTATAGGTATTCAATCGATCATAAGCCTTAACTAATGATAAACTAATTTTGTTTATTCACAAAACTAAAAAGACTACTATCAATTCTCTGCATTATAAATTGCTGCTCCCGCAAAATTCCATTGTCTGGCTCTCCGCTACATTGGTTGTGGCCCCAGAACCTGTTTCGGTGAAAAAGTAGATCTAAATTTGAGGCTTCATTTGGAAAATAAGAAATGTGCCATGATGAACTCAATAATGAAATTGGAGCTGGTAGGAAATGGCAACAACGATAATTGTTTTTCTTAATTCAAGTGTTTTTAGTAGGTGACGTGGTTACTGGACAAATCCAAAGACCTAAAGAGCCAACCATGGTAAGGTAATGCAAACCACTTATCGATGAGAGCGAGTAAGCTGCGACACGTAAAAGAGTACAAACATTCACGAGATGTTTGGTTAAAATTACTCTGTACATGTACGACATTGAAATAATAAATGTGAAAACTGAAACTTTAAGTCTAACACACTATTTCACACGCAAAGACTACGATGAATAAGGGTTTAAAACAACGGCATTGCAACTTCAAAGTTAAATATTCTGATACTCTGTGGATCGAATGAGCTACATAACACTAATTGAAAAATCAAAATCTATAAAAACCATGCGGTACCTACAGACACTTGTGGGTAACAATCTTTATAGTAATTAGTTAGTTAAGAAAAAAAAAATTAACTACTTAATTATGTCCCCACCATTTCAGCATTAATCAAAAATTACTAAGATTTTTATAAAGCAGTAATACGCTTCATGTCGTAACAAAGGTAAAATTTAAACTGTGATTATTAACGTATCGAATAAAAATAAACTGGTAGTCGTTAATGGTTATTCTTTGAAATTTGGTTCATGACGAACAGTTTATTTTAATAGGATATCATCCGAAAAAGCGCCTACTGCGTAATTATGGCTGCATACTTAATTTAAACTATGCCAAAGCCTAGGGCATATAAAATTGTTGCGACTGGAGTAATACTCCAGAACAATCGTAGGATTATTAATTGTTCATTCTAAGGGCATAATTGATAACCTACACAAACTACCCTGGACATTAATAGGAAACGATAAAAATATAAAACCGACACCGAATAAAACATTCAATTAAAAAAATCAACTGTTTAGCATAATCGTTTGTATTTATGTGATTAATATTAATTATTTGCTATGTGTAACTATACACTACATATTGCAATGAAATATATTTTATTAAGTACCTATATTAAATACCTTTTCTCGAAGTTATAGGACTGGGGCCACTTCGCCACAATATAATCGGACTCCTTCTGCGCAATACAAAGAAAAGTGTTCGGCGGAAATCGAGCGTGCACGAAGTGTATGAAAAGAAGAAAAATCAGGAGGCGAATAAAAAATATATTATTGCGGAAATTACAAAAGGCAGAAATTACAGTTAATAAAAGCGAATAATATATAAGTATACTGTCGATCACACGTAGATCAAAGATTCCGGACGGCTAAAGGATCGCGGAAACACATGACAATCTGAATAAATTAACATATCGGACAGCTAAACCAAAAAAATATTACATATCAATCATTAGTTGTCAAAGCAGCACCGATGTAGAAAGATCCTGGATATAAATTAAGACACGGTGCTGACAATAGGACATTCTTAGCCTCTTCAAGAGTGACGATCAGATGTCCGGAAACTCGGTGAAATTAACTAGTTTCAAGCTTTCTGAATTATTTGGCTTGACCAGTAAACGGAAATCATTTCTTGCCCTTTGGTATGTGAACAAATTTTCATTTTTATTATTTCATTAGCTACGAGGAAAATAGATGTCGAATAATTTTTGCAATTTCTAAGTTTCAACAACGATCGCAATCTATTTAAAATGATGCTTGAACTTATTGAAAAATAATTTCAACATTGGAAAACATTATGAGACGAGCTCTGATGCAAAGCCCAAAAAATAAGAAATTGGAGAAATTCAAATATAACGCGGAAAATATTATCTGCATAGACCATCTGGTAGATGACTGCATTGATAAATAATATATGTATATATTAACATAACGATTTCAAAGAGAGGTGCAAGACCTTTAATGAAATCAAACTTTAAACAAAAGAATATTTTAGCTTAAGATCCACATGGAAACCCTAAGATTCTGCAAGGCGAGTATGAACTTCTTCCAGAGTAATGCAGCTTATGAATGAATAAAAGGTTTCAAAAGACTTTCACATAAAGGACGGAAGTAACATTATGATATTGCATCAAGAACACGAAAACAAGACTTCTGCAATAAAAATCCAATCACAAAAGTAAGACTAGAAAAGTTTGGATAATAAGTGAATTCTGCCCAATTATTATTTGTAGGTATCCTTGAAACATACATCACAAAAATATATAAGAATTTGCTAATTCTTGATGCCATTTCATGTTCTTCATTCTGATGAATTTTGCAGTTATCAGTCACCTCGTGGTTCATAAAATTAATAATTAGAGGTTCTGTTGGGACCATAAAATCTTAACAAAGGGCTAGATACTAACCTACATAGAAAATACGTTAGGTACACAACAAATGACTGACAACCTGTTAAGATTTTTTTTATAAAGTAATATAAATATTTAATTGCATACCAATTTTGCAGCATTATAAGACACTATTCTGCAGGAATTATAAAAATAAATAGTGAAACTACTCGTAGGCGGAATAATAAATGAAGAATTCGCATATAATGAAGAAGGTTTGAATCAGTTGTAGCAGTGTTAAAAACGTGTATTAACAGATTCTTCTAAAATTCTGCAGAGCGAGTATGAACTTCATCCTGTGCTGCATTTGTATTTTACTGCTGATAAATTCCCCAAAATTTGTATAAAAATAAAATATTAGTCGTAGGAAGGAAGCAATTTATTTGAAAAGCGTATAAAACAAAGGAGTCGCAATTAAAACGAAAATCTCGTTAGCAGAAATGTTATTAATCCGCGGCATCATTAACACCATAGACAAAAGGAGTAACCTTGTGCACTATAAAAACATACAGAGTGGGTATGACGTCCGAATGTTTTATTATATACCTCGAAAATACCTACAGACAAATTAAAACATTAAAAGCAAAAAATATATTTTAAATCATTTAAAGTCAATCAGATGAAAAATAAAACTCCATGACGGCATTCATGGCGAAGTTAACTGATGCGCGTTGGCTTCTAATATTTCTTTTAAGAAGCTGAAGTTGCTATTTTGACAATATGTCTATACCAATAAAAATGTAGCATAACCCGTCTGCCCTCTAAAATTGGCGTAAATCAATGAGTATTTTCCCCATAATAAAAGAGTTGTTGTGCGCGTTGCCTGTGCGAGCGTGAAGCCTCCGAACGAATGAGCACTTGAGTGCCTGTCACTCGTTTCGATGACCTTACTCCATGTTTTCAGCGTCGAGCTCGTACAAGTTAGAGCGCTCACTCTCTTTACAAACAGAGGTATTAAAAATGCTTGAGCCTTTAACGAGTTCCTGCGAGACTCGGTATGCTTTATTCTAAACAAAAATATCAATGGAACTATTCGCAGAAGGAATAAACGAACAATACGCATAAATATAATGAACTAAGTTTGAATCAGCTGTAGTAGTATTTAAAACGAATATTACCATATTCTTCTAAAATTCTGCAGAGCGAGTATGAACTCCATCCTGATTCTGCTGTAGCATTTGCTTATTACTGTTGATAACCTCCCAGAAATGTAATTGATTCGTGCAATCATAAACAACAATAGACAAAAGGAGTAACTCTGTGCACTATAACAACATACAGAGTGGGAAAGACCAACATCCAAATGTTTTATTCGAAAACATTATAAGCCCACGAAATTATTTCATACAAATTAAAACCAATAAAAGCAAAAAATATATATATTTTATATCATTTAAAGTCAATCAAAAGGAAAATAAAACTCAATGATGGCATTAATGGCGATGTTGGCTGATGCGCGTTACATGTAGAGATCAGCAATGTATTTCCTGTGGTTAAAGAGATAGATGGATTGACAGAGCCTTTAATATGTAGTTTTCTAAAATAAAAACCAAATAAAATGTTGAAAAAGCTTATTATTCGGAAACGATCAATATCATCCGAGGATTATTGGTTTCGATAACCAAAATAGAAAGTAAAGAAATAAGCTATAAAAGAAATTAATAATAATATTTAGTACTTAACTATTTAATGCGAATTGAATGGTATTAAAACAATTGTAAATTACCATGAAAACAGTCTGTTTCTTTATGGGTTATGGCAATATAATTAATAATAAAAATATAGTTTATAGTATCATAAATATAAAAAAGTCAAAGATATGGTTTTGATTCTGCTTGCGAAATGAAAATACACCGAAGTGAGACCAGAAATAATATGGAGCAAACTAAATTTAAAAATCACATCTATTGAATAACTAATAAACAATAGGCCAAGAAAGTATAAAAGAAACGAAATTACTCGGAATTGTCATTAGCGTGGGCGTCCCATTAAAAGACGAGCTAGGTGGAACTTTATTGATAAACACCAATATAGAAGATGTATTACAATTAAAAATATCACATTATCAAGGAAGTCGTGACAGATTGCCTTAGAATACAGTAATATTATGAAATAGACTCAAAACGAAAATTATGTCTGTGTTTGACCTGTAACATTTCTTAAAATTTGAAGTTGACCACAAGAGTAACACCAATTTCCCTGGAGCTTATACTGGTGAGTATTTTTAGAAGGTGCCAACTCAGTCGGACGAGCGATTTGCAATCACACAGAGGACTAACAGAATAGGTAATGAACAAACAAACAACCACATATTTACAGAGGCAATTTCTAATCTAGATTAAGGTTATTAAAAAAGTCTAGATCCTTCTTTTGTACTACGCATTTAGATTTTCAAATATTATCATTATTATTTCGTCAACTCCTCACCACTTCTATTAAGGTGCAACTTGTTCTTAAGTACATACATAATATCTGTTCGGTAGCATGTTCAAAATATGTTTTATCAGTACCATACATACATAAACTCACGCCTTCATTCCCCAAGGGTCAGGCAGAGGCACCACCAGGACACCCACATTTCGCCTTGTGTGTTCCGTCCCGATGTGATAGGGGGCGAGCCTATCGCCATATCGGGCACAAATTCCTGACTCCGGAATGATAATGAATAGAAAAATCCAATATCGCTTTGCCCGACTCGGGACTCGAACCCGAGACCTCAGCTTTGTAACCATACCGTAATACACAAGATGAAGAAATTGAGAAGGTCGTTACCCGACAATTAGATAGGTAGGTCGAAATAAACCCCTGATAATTTTCAGAGAAGTCTACAAATTAATTTTTGTCTGTTTTCCATAAAAATATATGGAATGGAACCAAGCGTTCGCATTGGTTTCCCATAGTCAGAAATTATCCTATGGCTAAAGTAAAATCAATAAAATCTTATAAAAAACATTATTCTAAACACTAAATACTACTTGTTAAGTATTTTTGTGTTAGATGTGTAAATATTTTATGTTACTAATGTGTGAATCGTACTTTGTAAAGCATATGCTATCAGAGGAAACTTATAATTAGTCTTTAATTACCAAGGATTTCTAAATTTATTTACATTTCAGCTGTTAGTTTTCCTAAAAGTGTAAAATAAAATAATAATAATAAATAATAAAATAAATAATTGTTTCGAAAATAAGAAGATAATGATATAAAAATTAACGTCATTCCTTGATGGTAAACCTTACTTAAATATCTGCGGCCCATTACATTATATCTTATACTATTTTCTTGCTTTCAATGCTGTTTGTCATCTTTTCAATGTCTCCTTAGAGAATAATATTATTTTCTCTACGTCTCTTTTTTTTTCAGTTAGATCAAATCTATATGTCCCTTGTGATGAATTTACATGTGTATTCATGGTTAATTATGCTCATAAGTTAGCAATACCATGGTAAGGAGCAGACCGGACAGCCAAGATAGCCGCAGCGGATTTGAGGCCAAAGCACACGCTTGCTCACTTGCTCAGAGAAAAGAGGAAGAGCACAATCTCAGTCGGCAATCACAGACTCCCAGACAGCCGATGCTTTCCACGAGGCAGCGATATTACTTCGATCTACCCAACCTATTCCGACAGTATTCCAAATTACTACAGGATGGGCTTCCATCGCGTTTCTGAGTGTATTTGCGTTAAAAAAAGTTGAAATCGTGACATTCACGGGCTCTTAGACTAATCGAGGACTTTAGGCCGTTTTAAAAACTAAAAATTACTTAGAATATTGTTTCCATGTGTCCAATCGCCGTCGCCCTTGACACCTGAAACTGATTTGTAACCGATTTCAAAATAGGAGGAGGTTCTCAATTCGTGGAAACCTTTTTTTACGTATGTCCACCGATTACTCGAAGAGAAAATAAATATACATGTAAATATATGTATTTAATATCTGCAACAGCTTTGAACCGATTTTATTGTTTTTCTTGCGGGCCCACCTCTTCGTCATTTAAATGCCGATCAATGCTAAAAAGACACAAATAACTAAATGTTTTAATGAAAAATAAAAACCGACTAAAAACCCTGTCTCTCTCTTTCTTAATCCGCATGAAATACACCTGCTGAACATAAATCTCCACCCATGGAACGTCACATAGACTATATAAACCACGATAAAGTAATAAATAATATCTACATATTTCATTGTACTTACGCGTAACATATTGAAGGGGAGCCGCCAAGTACCAGCTTTTAATATGTTACGAATATATTTTGATTTGTTGGCTAGTAAAGCCAATAAGCAAATTAATCAACGTGTACAAGTGCCATGAGATAGCTATTATTTATTACTGTGTAGTGGTTTGTTTTTTCGCAACATAGATTACAAAACAGTAGATTTAAAATATTAAAATATATTTTACATGCTAACAAGGCGTTCGTAAAAGTTTAAAAGCAGCAAGCCGAGAAACAAATCGCTATGGTTTTGTCTACTATACAGAGAAGATGTACCTATAGATATAATCAATAGTTCTTGCAAGTGATTTATAAATTTTGAAGATTTAGATGAAGTTGGTAAGAATGTATTCTAACTAGGCGTAAACTACTAATAGTTAAGTTTACTTTCTTATTTTGTTACCAATAGCCTTACAATCCCAATATAAATCTTATAATCCATACGAATAGGTTTTACTATAGGTTTCTCCTGAGAAAGGGGCTTCCATTATCACTCGAATTCCCAACTGGATTGCCGTATCTAAATTTACGACGGCTTATATTGATATTAATTACATTTTCTTTGAGACCTTAACGTAAGAATTGCGTATAAAAATATTATGTTATATAACAATGTTAAAATTAATAAATTGTTATAGTGTCAAATCAAACGTTAGGAAGTTTTGACATGCACAAAGTGATAATACTTAATATATTATTTATGATTGAGGGAGACAAAAGCGCTGCGGTGGCATAGAGTTGAACTACAAAAGGACGCCGTAATAGTCGCATCGATCTGCCCCGCCCGACTTCAACTTGGGCACACTTCACTCTGTAGGTTTCATGCTTTGCTCACTTCACGACTGCCACAATATGTATGAAACATAGTATCTATACGTTCTTATTGTTTTCACCCCCATTAACAAAACTTGGTACCGTTTGGCGGCATAGAGGCCACAGTGGAAGAACGAAGATACAAAATATGTCACAAACGGTGAGACGATAGACAATTGTTATTTTCACACTTGGATAACAAAAGCTTTGTGTCATAATAATACGTGGATTGTAAGCCACAAACGCGCGTCAACATATTACGAGATTAGTGAAATATAGCGTCTGCATCGTTCGTAGTGGACGTTTGTTGTTGTGTACGACGGACCGCGACCAATTAAAACACACATTTCTGTTAGTGTAATAGTGACATAGGTTATAAAAAGTAGTGGTTATTATTCAGTGCGGTGAAGTGCTGTAGATGCAGTAGTGACTGTAGTGGCAGTTTTTACTCAGAGCTAACGAAGTACGAGTGCCTTACATTCTACGAGTACATATTCGACGATATAACTTTGCCAGACGGTAACGGTCAGCACCACGTTCCGCCACAGCAAATTACGTTATTCGAATCATTTTCCTACGAAGAGTTCGCCATTGAACATACGAGGCCAGTCTGTAAAAGCGGCGTCATTGAGTCGAATCGAAGCCTCGCCGAGACTGGCTTCAGGAGCGGAGTGTGGCCGCGGCGGGGGAGGCGTGGCCGGCGGCGGCGGCGGTGGCGCCCGCCCTGGCTACGGATATGAAGCGCTCTCGGCGGCTAGCGACGGGAGCGAGGGCGAGCCGGAAGACGCACCAGAGTACGCAGCCTTCGAGATGGAGCTGTCCGGCGGAGGCGAGTCCGCTGAGGGGCCGTCGTCCCGGGGCTCCACCAAGGTCAACTTTCCTCCGGAGGTGGAACTGGAGCGGCGAGCAACCGCTACTGCGGGCCTTTCGGCCGCCTACCACCGCGGCCGTGGCAGATCCATGAGCGCTTGGAGCGACATCAGCCGCTCTAGCATCCGTTTTGAAGAAAGGTCAGTAACGAGCATGCATATTACGTACTCAATTAAGTCGCCTTACTCAATTCGGATTATATTTTAGTGAACATTAAAGTGCCTACGGAGTTATTAGAGCCTCATGCGACATAGGAAATGACGTAAAGGTTGTGCGTACAGATTTGTGTGCCAGATACAGGTATTTTAGTTCATGCCGTTAAAGAGAAATCATTGAGGAGGATACATTCAAAACAAGGGTTTCTACCTCGACTCACCAATTTTCATGATTAAATGAAATAAACCAACGCCATTCGCATGTGATATGCTTGACGCAATCCGTCGTGTTCCGCCACATCTCGGCATGCGCATTCCGCTCCGCGTTTCCCTGCAAACTCGTATCTAAAAGGTCCTTTGTAAATATTAAGCGACTGTAGACCCTAAATTCCTTTCATTGTAATACGAATTCGGTTAAATGTATTGCCCATAAAGAATAGTGCTCTACTTCTCCGTGATTTATACTTGAACAATAATTAAGTTACTAAAACAAGAGCTTAAATACTTTATACTAACTTAATATAGCAATTAATTGTAGGTATACGCCTTAAGCCTTGATAAGCATGATAAAAATAACTAATGACAAAATAAATATCAATTCAATTGAGACTGCATAAAACACAAAAACTTATAGGCACTGCTTTAGTACATATTGCAATCACTGTCACAGTATCTTAACATTAAAAATATAAAAATAAATCTAATGCAATGTTACGATTGAAAAGAGAAAAGGAATAAAGACATAAGCTGAGAGTGGAGATGCTGCAGTAGTCTTGCAGCCTCATCAGAAACGCCATATACTGGCTGTATAACCTTTCTCAAAGACGTTTTGATCCAGCATGCCGGGCCACTCACAACAAAGCCCTCTAGCCGCATGTCGATGATCAACATAAATCTGTAATTTCCACAAATTATTTAAATAAAGTGGTCTTCCTAAAATCATAGATAAAAAAATCGTATTCATCGACACGTAACCCTTAAGCAATATGGAGTTAAGAGCATTACAATGCGAGCAAATTGAAAAATTCCCCTACGACAACAATAAATTAATATTAAAATAAATATTTATGCAGCGCTTAAAGGTATTCAAGCTTATAGCGAACTGGGTCGGAAATATCAGACAAATATCGATAACGAATGCACTTCCAAGCTCGACATTGCAAACGCTATGAATTCAGTTTTATGCTTCAAGGAATTGCTCCCCTTAACAAGCCATTTTGTATAATGATAAACATTTTTGTTGCTTTGAAATTGAAATTGATTTGACCAATGAGCCGCCACGTAAGGTTACTTAAATATAGGTACAAATGTTACAATTAAAGTAACAAAAAACACAAGGGTTTAAAAAAATTATGAATGTTCTAAGAACACGTCCAATTAAGTTCAAACGTATTATAACTTTTTTAAGGGTAATTGTATTTGGCGATTAACTGTATTTAACTGAAATAAAAAATTCCGTAAAGCAGTACTATTAATTAACATGTAGCAGAACGTTTAAGGTGTTATTTGTGGCCGAGCGTTACTACTTTTGAAACAACACTGCTAATGACGTGGAATCGTCCATCAAATCTGGATTATTTATTAAAGTTTAGTGACAAATCTTTATTATCATTTTCAGCCAAAGGAGGACACTAAATTTCTGCAAACTCTTATGGCATACCTCCAGTGACATCTGTGGCCTTTTAAGGTTGTTATACACATAAAGCTTGGTCACAAATCAAATTCTAACATCATTTGGATCAACGTCACTATCTACGAGGACGTGATTTCTGGTACTGGTTTTGCAACTAACAGTGATGTATGCATTCGTTAAAATCTAGATAATAATTTAGATATCTTTTATACGGGCCACAGACGTTTGCATACCTTAATTATGTTGTTCTAAAATTAAATATAATTGAACCAATGCAATCCTCGTTTTATTTCTGAGACAAAGAACAGTTCCTTGACTCCTAACTGCAATGACATGGCTATTTTTCTTACATATTCAGGGTTTTATTTGTTTGTTGATACGGCAAGTAACGAAATATTTGAAGGCTACTAAGTATATAACGGACGAAACGATGTATGGTGGATTTAAAAATGCAATAGGTAACTGTTGACAGAATATGGATCATTTTTAATATAGCAGAGATACGAGATACAGTATCAAATTTCGGATGAAAGTGCACTAAAGTAAGTAAACATGGGCCTGTTTTGGAATCTATACGGTGTCATTCACACCGATTACCTTGAAAAGGTAATATCAGATAACATGATTCACAATTCTTAATAAATTCGACATTTATTTGATGCAAAAACGACTGCATTTCGCACAGAAAAGTGTTTTGTAGCAGAAGACATGAAGTCAATAATAAGACTGTAAACTTCCAAACCTGAAGAAATGGCTGGGTGGTAAGAGAGAGATTTGGGTAAAATAAAAACGTCGTCTTATGTAGGATAATGCAGGATTCTAATGGTGAAAGAATTTTTGAAACCGTTCCAGTAGTCTCAGAGCCTATTGAATGCAATCAAAAATAAAATCTTTCCTCTTTATTATATGAGTTTAGAAGAGTGGCCTAAACCCTTGAGGGCCTTAAAAAGGTGCATTAAAATTAAAAATTCAAAATTATGAAGTGGTTTCATTACACCATGTCAATGGTAGAGTAGGCGTAAAGTCTGAAAACAACGGTTTTATTTATTCTGTAAGTGGTACCAAAACGAACCTTTTGCTCTAAAATGAAGTACTGTCTTAAGACATCTTCTTCAGGGCCTCAATTTAACATCCGCGAGCTCTAAAAAATATCAGGGTACTCTTACGAGAAAAACTCTACTAGTAAATTTGGAAGTCTCCTACTTGAAATGGTCAACGGAAATTACTTGACAATTGACGAAACGATATATAAACCTGGAAAAAATATGTGAGTGTGCTATGTTTATTCCAAAAATGACCAAAGTGCCGCATTCCGTAATGATTGAAATACATTCACCTCGACTGACATGATTGTTAACAAAGATGAAGTCAAATATGGGCGCCGTATTTCTAAAATAATTGAAACCATCAATCAGGTCTCCTATATCAAAGGCAAAACGAGTGCGTTGGCAGTGTGTTATTTTTGTTACGAAGTCTGATCCCCTAAACTGTGAAAGTAATAATTTAAACTGGGTACATTGCAAAGGAAAACTGTGCAATTTCAAATGATCTTCTGGGTCAATATATAAAATAAGTTTCTCTTGAAAGGTTCCTTTGCAATGAAGTTAAACTCGTGTCAAGTGCAGACAATGTAATTTGCGGAAATAGAGTTGAGAAAATTCTGTTCTCTCACAGGTAAAATTATACTCGTACGTAGCTTACTCACGCACAAACTTGCCCAGTAGCTTGGCAAAACCAGTACCAACGAATAGATTAGTAGCGAATATTGTCTATGAAAAAGTTTTGTAGATATTATTTTCTCTATAGGTATAAATATCAATTATTTCAATCTAAAATTAAAACGTTTCAACTTCTTTTTCGAAATAAAATTTGATACCAGCGAAACCGCAAAATGAAATTATAATAATACCATTTAAAAAAATCTATTATGTTAAATCATATAGGTTTATGCTCATAAAATTAAAATGTAGATGATGGAGAGAATTAATACGACCGTTATTCTCGAAAAGATTAATATTAAATTAAATTGATTATTGTGTAACAGGACTACTACACATATATACATTTAATTCAGTCCACATTCTACTTCGCGGCCGATTCTTTGGTTTTCAATATTTTCTTTGGTTCGATAGTTTGATGCAATAATATCCAATCAAGTTTCTAATGTTACCTATGCTGCTAGTCAATGTTGTTGGCACCCTGTGGATTGCAATTAAAATTCCATTATAATTAACAGTTTCCCTAAATTAATTCGATCGCGTATTAACAATGCAATTACCTGTCATTGGCACATAATAGGAATTAGGAACATCATGTGCGCATGTTATTGTATCAGGTGCGGTCGCGTCTAAAAATATTGGAGATGGGGTTTATAATATATTTGCACGAAATTATATACTCTTCTAATTTTTCTGTGGGGTTCTTTAGAACTCACAATCAAAATATTGTGCCGATTAGTGTCATCGTGGTGTTAGCTACACTAGGACAGCTTTTATTTAAAATTTATTTGCTAAATTACACTGGTCAACTGTGGCTTTGTTGCCACGGGTCTAAGAGTAGTTTACCTACAAGTCACGAAATGATGAATGGATTTGGAAGTTTGGCTCTGGTTGTTTTAAATTTAATTTCATTGTATCAATAGTTCTAAATATTTTATGAACAGATATGACTAGAAGGGTTATTTTGATAATTTCCCGAGAAACACACCACGCTTTTTTTTTACAATAAAATCATTTTTTCTTACACTATTGTTAATTCAAATTTATTAAAATATATATTTTATTTTTTAGTTGGATTTTCTATTAAAGCGTATTTTTTTAGTTCGAAATACGTCACCCGTCAATGAAGGACAGATCATTTACGTTGTTTGTTCCCACAACTTTGAACTTCTTTTAAATCAACCAAAAATATATTGATTACCTTCACTGTAAACACAAAAACAAAATCCAGTCATTTCATGAACATATTCGAAAACTGCGAAGTTGATAGCATATAAATGCGCAGGAATATCCAGGGCAACAACAAAAAAAAATTGAGTTGTGTTATTGGTACTTCTATGGTACGGTTTTGAGCGGGGGGATGATGACCCCTACGACCTCTATCGGACCGCCGCTCATACAAACAAGTTACAGACATTTTTAGGGCAACCTATTTAGTGATCACGCGCCGTAACTAATTAAATCACGGACTGATCATGTGCTCCGAATGGTAATACTACAGACAATGAATTGTTCGGACTTCAAACCAAATTAAAACGTCAATGCTGCATAGAATATGTATATGCTGCTCATTCTATGATTTATTATGTTTTATAATGTAAAAATGAATAATTTAATCACTGTGAAATTAAAGTCATTGATGATGTCGACTTAACTGGTAAAAGATTACAATGACGATGAACAACAAGTGACAATAAAAAGGGAGCAACTAATGGTGGTAGGTCTCGCATACATTCATATGTGAGAGGCCGCCTGAGTAGGTACCACCGCAATGTCTATTTCTCGCATCAAACAACAACAGTGTAAATAAATGCACTGTTATGTTCCAATTTAAAGGACATTGTAGACAGAGTAACTATTGAACATAATAAGACTTAAAATGTTATGTCTCAGGATGGCGAGCGCAGTGGAATGCCAAGTATTGCTTTGTAATTTATGGCGTTGTTCGGTTTTGCTACTGTCCATGAGCGGTCGTATCGCTTAACATCAGCCAAATGGCATGTTCATCTCGCCGTTCGTCGCTATAAAAAATAACATCAACACCTAAATGTTTAAAACTCAATTACGTCACTAAGCTTACGCCAAAATATATTTATTATTCGCCGAGCTTGTTTCGACCCGAAAATAGACAGGGTGAGGGTATAACATTGCTAACAAAAACTTTGGATTTCTTTTCGAAAATTCAAACCGAAACTTACACAAAGTGAGTTGCATGACCAATGTCCGAGCTCAGGAACTTTACATGCATATATTGTGCAACTAAACAAATGTGACGGACAGGACGTACAAGTATTGATATTATAACAAAGTGTAACCGAATTCAACGGTGCAATATCAAAAAAATACTAAGCAATTAACCTTTTAAGTTCTTTCAGTTACCTTGGTATCGTATGTAAAGATCTTTGGGAAAAAAGCGCAAAATATTCAAAGAAAAAACGATTTTTTGCTGGTGCCAGGACATTAATTGTATCCTCCGGCATTGGGACCATACGCCATAGCATATAATGACAGAAAACTGTTCAAAATAACGTAAATACGAGTACATAAGGGTGTCGCATCTCGGGTTCAGCCCGTCCACATGTGGTATCGAGCTGTCGAGCATAATTGTATCCGCTCGCAACCATAACATGCGTCACAGATATTATCTGAATACATTATCTGGATCTTACTACGCTACCCATTAGGTACATTGGAACCACTTTGACACGTCAGTTAAAAAAATAAGTAAACAGGACTTGTTAATGCATTTAAAATGTATAACAAATATATATCGAAAGAAAATCTTTCGAGCCTTAAATTTTGCACGTAGCTATTTTCGCAAATAACCTTTTGGCCACGCAGATTGGGTTGTCATTATTAATGAAGAGAAACCTCATCAATTTGTGGCGGTTTTGAAACTACTAAATTATTTTTAGGCTGGCACAGTTAAGTCTGCCTACTGAACTAAAATTGCAGATTTGTGTACGTAAAATTAGTCATACACGCACACAAATTACAAGTTAATAGTGTTTAGTCGAACTGTTTTGTACCATACACAAAAACTAACATGTGGAGCTACGCTTGAGTCCAATTGTAACATGTACCACAATTAATAAATACATTTTCGTGACTGAGCAACTTCACTACAGACTCCAGACAAAGGACTAGCACGCTACGTTACACACAACGCGATTAAAAAACAATACAGTATTATTGTACAACTGTCTCGACCATTGTATAATTAAATTGGAAAAGGATAAAAGTCAAGCTTTTATCGCTATACTAACTACCACAATAACTGATCATCATACTGTTTTTCTACATATTCGCAAGCAAGAATTTAAGACAATCAAACCTAAAAGAATTGAAATGATTGATTTTGAAAAGGCATTAACACAGTTACACTCTAAAAGCATCTTTCAATTAATGGGATGTAATGATCCACATTTCATAATTGACCAACTTATATCTAAAATATCTAATTCATTAATGGAAAGCAAGATAATAAAACATGTTTCTAAAAGTCGTAGGAATATAAAGCCATGGATTACTACTGGCATTTTGCGCTGCATAAATAACCGAAATAAGATGCAACTTAAACTTCGTAATGACCCACATAACGAAATATTAAAGATCACGTTTAAGAGATACCGAAATTTTTGTAATCGGTTAACTAAGAAATTAAAAAGAAGATATGAGAGAGAAAAGCTTTCCCAATCAGTTAAGAACCCTAAAATTCTCTGGAAAACCATTAAGTCTATAACTAATTACAATGCAACAAAAACTCAAAATACTGAACTCTTAAACTATAAATCATCACATGTAGAGTCTGTTAATCATGTAAATGACTTTTTCGCTAACGTGGGTAAAAAATTAGCTGAAAGCATCAACTCAAGTCAATCCATCCCCTCAATTAGTAGTAGTAATGATACACAACCATTGTACACAAACCTTTCATCATTCGTCCTTCTAGACACAGATCCGTGTGAAGTTTACCGTGTGCTAATGAACCTAAAAACAGAAAGCGCTCCTGGATTTGACAATATCCCAACTAAGTTCCTCAAATTGGCTAATACTATTCTCGTTCCAATAATTACGCAGCTTGCAAATCTATGTTTTAATAAAGGAGTATTCCCTACCCATCTTAAGCAATCTTTGGTTACACCTGTTTACAAGAGTGGCAAGAAAAATGATGTGGACAACTATAGGCCTATATCGGTATTGCCAGCTATATCCAAAATTATTGAAAAATTAATAAATACTAGAATTATTAATTATCTTAATAAATTTAAAATTCTGTCGGACTCACAATATGGCTTTAGGCAATGTAGGTCTACAGAAGATGCAGTATTGGCTGTATCAACCCTATTAATCAAAGAGATGGATAAGGGAAATAAATGTCTTGCAGTGTTTTTAGACCTTAAGAAGGCATTCGATACCGTCTCCCTACCTACTCTTGTATGCAAACTTGAGCGTATTGGGATTAGGGATGTACCTTTAAAACTATTGACTGACTATTTGTATGGACGCACGCAAAAAGTTAAAATTGAGAGCTATGTTAGTCAAAGTTCACCAGTAACATTTGGTGTGCCTCAGGGCAGTGTACTGGGCCCCACACTGTTCCTGGTGTATATTAATGACTTGCTGAATCTTAACATAGAGGGAGGAAATGTGTTTTCTTATGCTGACGACACTGTTATTGTGTTTAGTGATACCACTTGGAACTCAGTTTTTAATAAAGCTGAATTGGGTATGCGTAAAGTATGCACGTGGCTTAAATCTAATGTCCTAACACTCAATGCATCCAAAACTAAATACATTTGCTTTTCAAAATATAATATTCCCAATACCCAATTAAATCGATTCACACTAAAACTACACAATTGCAACATATTGGACAGGACACACTGTAACTGCATTCAAATAGAGCAAGTACCTTTTATTAAATATTTGGGTGTATTATTAGATCAACGGCTCTCATGGCACATGCATGTTGAGTATGTCAATAATAGAATAAGGAAACTTATATCAATCTTTAAGACATTGAGACATGTAGCCTCAAAAGTATTGTTAAACCAAATATATGTTTCTCTGGCACAATCAATTATGACTTACTGTATACCAGTTTGGGGCAGTGCTACCAAAACAAAATTCCTAGAAGTGGAAAGGGGTCAAAGATGTCTTCTGAAAGTAATGTATTTCAAAGAATTTAGATTCCCCACAATTGAATTATATAAATGCTGTAATTTACTATCAATGAGGAAATTATATATTCTTATAACCATATTAAGACTCCATAAATCCCTATTTTTTGACCCATCACTACTATACCGTAGAAGAAACTATACTGTTATACCACAAGCACGCTGTAAAACAGTATTTGCCTCACGCCAATATTATGTACTTGCAGCCCGTTTGTATAATGAAGTAAATAAACAAATTAACATTTATCCCCTTCAATTCTATAAATGTAAAAAGACTCTGACGGAGTGGTTACAATCAATCAACTACGAACAAACTGAAGCACTTATTTCCAAATACTATTAAATATTTTTTATGTTACATATTGAATAACACATACAGATACACACACACACACGCACACAAACATGCACACATACACACACACACACGCACAAACACACTTTATTGTTGTTGTTAATAGCTATACTTACAGACTTAGTTACTAACCTAGTGTTGTTTATTTTGTACATCACAATTATTGTTTTTATAATATAATTTGCTGTGAGAGAGCGGGATTTTCTGCCACAAGCATATCTAATGCTTACTAGAAGATCCCAACCTTACCTTGTATTTTGTATTTTGTGAAACGAAATAAACATTTTTTCATTTTTTCATTTTTCATTATATTTCGTACATTCGTGGAATTTCAATACCAGCTTTTTGGATTTAGGAAAAAATAGTAATTTTAATACTATTTTCATTTTAATTGACGAAGTAAACCAGCTAAAATTTAGTAGCTATACAAGCCAAGCACCGTGTCATCAACAGGCAATCTAAAATAATTGTAAAGTAGGACACGTTCAAGGTGCCGCCCAGTGGTACATACTGAAAAATTGTAAGGAAGAAAAATAGTAAGTGAGTGTGCGGCGATTTCGAGTTTTGAATCGTATTGGAGAAAAGCAAATCGACTGGAATGGTGATGAAACCATAATCTCGTATTATGATTTTCTTAGTGGTGGGTTTAATTGTTCAGTTAAAGGAAAGCAGTACCTACAGAAAAACAACGAATGTTATACTACTTCATTATTATATTAATTTCGTGACGACACAAAGGAGAAGCGCAGAGCCAAACTGTCTAAGTGTCCTGTTGCTTCACGAAAACGCCCCCGGTCACAACACCGATGTTTGGAACGGTGTCTTATCGAACTAGAACATCGTCTTTACAGTCCCGTCATTACCCTATTCAATTGTAGTTTATCTCGAAATTTTAGACGGGACTTACGGGGAGCAGCTTATGAACCGAATGCAATTATTTTTGAGACAAGAAGTTTATTAAGGTATTCTTCGGTGAGATCAAGAAGGCTGACATCAGCTGACATCAATTTGTTTGGATACAGACCTAAATTTTTTACTCAAGAGCTGTAAGGTGTGATGATACCATCGCAGTAGATAGACGATATCTGATCCCAATCTAGTTTTGAAATCACCTTTAGACTGCCAACAACAATGGCCTGAGTTTTCTATGGATTAACCTTTAACACATTACCATTGCTCCAATTATAAATCTAATTTGGAGGTCACTATTAAATGCCACGATTGCATCAGTTATCCAGGGGTGCCCGTGTGTAGATCTGGAGATCATCAGCGTAAAGTTCGTAAGAGGAGTGAAGATTATTAGTTATCGAGTTAATAGAAAGAAATAGCGAAAAGTAGAGATAAAACGCCGCCCTGAGGGACACTAGAATTTACAGGGCCCCAGTAGGAAACTTCGGAACCAGTCAACTGCCATTGGATATATGTTAAGAGATGTCCATTTAAAGATGTTAGATGTGCATTATTAGTGGTGAATACATAAAAATATAATATTAGTTTTATTTCAATGTCTTTATTATTTCATACTTACGCCAATTAATTATGGGACCGCCTGTGTATATTATGCTCATTAACAAGAGAACCTTAATTGCGTTTTACATTAATAACAACACATAAACAGATTTCGACTTCTAAAAAAGCGCTAGTTATTAATTTACCAAGAAAAAAATTCAGCGAATCACTTTTTTAATACTAATGCTAAACGGGAGAATGTTGGTCTCAAAACACTCAGGCTGATTATACATATAACATATGTGGGTCACACAAAGGTTTATCTCGGTGATAAGTTCAAACCAGAGGTCTATCTTTTTAGAGCAGGCTCCTAACCAACTGCGCTCGGAGGCTGATGAAGTTTCCGAGGAAGTAAATGTCGTACGTCGAACTCCATACGACTCCAAAGTTACAACAAGCAGTATTATGCATACCAGACACAACCCGTAAATTGATATTGATTATGAGTAAAACAAGACACATCGAGGTTGTCTTTCAATACACCTGATTCCAGGTTATCCCAAAACCTTCTCCACTAAGTTCTTGGTATCTATGCAAATATGATTGATATACTTTACGGTTTGTTCGCCGATCTCTGGCGAGGTGCAGTCTACACGATGTTCAATAAAAATGGCAATAGAAAAAACTGCATTACTACTTTTTGTTATCAATAAGGGTGGAGGGCAACGGACCCATATCGCCTCACGGTGGTACGCCCATGGTTCAGTGCGACCTATGTTGCCCAAGACTTTAATGAATAATGCTACAAACTTTTAAAGCGTGTATTTTTGAGATATTGCTTATACGTCCATAATATGTTTGATGCTTTTTCAAATAAGGAATAACAGTTATTTGGGATACACGAATAATAAATAGGTAAGCGAAAACAATGTTTAGGGGTTAAATTGTAATATGAAGTCGGCGAGAGCCAATGTCTACCTTCAAAGAATGATACATGTATATAAATTGAATACCGATAAAAAATAATAAATCAAGGCGTTTTTTAACTAGTTATTAGGAATAATACACAAAAATATGTTTATCATCTGAAGCTTTTAATTTATGTTAATATGTTTATCCTTTCTGTTGCATTTAATTTGATGTTGAAGAAGATATCTCCAAACAATTAACAAAAACTCGTGCGCGACTTTATAATTAGGGCGGCGCGGAGGTCCGCGTATTTAGATTGTAAGGCTCTACGGATACGGCGTGGGAAGGGCTCAGGTATGTGGAGTGTACTGAAGTGGAAAGAAGTAGCGCAAGGTGCTAAAACAATTTGTTTCCGGTCCAAACTGGATCAGGCCGATATAATTAAATATGTGTAAACAATTTTATACAATTTATACGTGTTTTAGTTATACTTGTATCGAAAATGTAGTCATCGTAACACTTTTTATTACTTTACGCTGTCGACACCGCCGACATAGAAAGTCTATTATACATCGGGCTCAGAATGAATCAGGATTGAATCCGAGCAGAGGATCAACCTTTGAAATTCACCGTTCTCAATTCAGGTAGCATAAACTAACTGGATCGTAGTCCCGTTGAAAGTACCTATAATAGACAAGCCATGAAAATACGTATGCATATTGCTTCCATGGTGAATACACCGATTCAAAAGGGATTTTTTAAATTCAATTCCAAAGCGAATGAAGAGAGTAATAAATAGTTTTTCATGAAGCAGATGATGATGATTATTATGATCTCTTCAGAATCTTTCATTGGCGAAAACCAAGAAATTTATTTACTTACATAATTTACAATAAGTACAAAGCCCTATTTTTTCAGGAATATCAGAGGAAAAAATTTGGCTATACATAAAAAAAAAAACACTATGATAAAAAAGGTAAAGCATCAGATATGTATGTCTAGTAGAGATGGACACACTTATTGCCTCAAATGTTTTTCATTAATATATTTCGTATTTTGCATCGTTCAAATGAAAAAATCTTTAGTTTTAAACTCCTATTCTTAAGCGGTGGAAACAGATTCATGTTATGGGTACCCGTTTGGGGAATTAAAGCAACAACAAAATAATATTTACCATAAAATAGTTGAAGTTTACTTTCGGGATAATAAGTTACGTTAAATTCAGAGCATTTAATTCAGTATTTAATAATTATTACTATTAAATACTTAAAAAAATATGATTTACAAAAGCTTTACAGCATCATTAGTCTTTTACGTATTGAGAAAATATTTTTTGTACAGTATCATAGAAACAATTCTCTATATCGATAGTACTATCGTATCAGTCGCAGAGCAAAAATTTAATCAAGTCAATGTATAGATTAAGTTTTGAAACCATCATAACAGCTATGATCGATACAAAGGGCGCACAGAATTATCTGCAAATGGAGCGTCAAGGACCCTTACACATTCCGATTCATAACGTTCAGTAAGTTACCCAATAGGTATGAACTTGATTAGTCTGCCTCAAAGGAGAGCCTAAAACGCGTTAATATACACACGGGACATCCGAATAATATTGAAACACGACGAAGTCTAATTAGTACAGTTTTCATTTTTGTGTTATAAAAGCCACATTTCGCGATTTGCGCATCTTTGAACTAATTAAGCACTAATTAAAATCGGAATTGCTGGCACAGTAGTAGTATGTGTGTGGAAGTTGAGAGAAGCGCTATGGATACAGGAACAGTAGGCACATGGGGCGTGGAGGGCGGCGGCGGCGGGGCGAGCGCGGCGCGGCGGCGGGGATGAGGACGGCCGGCTCGCGGAGGGCAGTATCTCGTGGGCGAAGCGAACTCAAATCACATTTAGTCTTACAGACGGTGTGAAACACACGCCTTACGGCACGGCTGCGTGTTGGCACCGGTCGGCCACGCGTGCTCGCGTCCTTACCGCCGCATGTAAACACCGTGCACTTATAGTTCGCGTACTGCAAGTGAATTAGTGTTTGTCATTTATCTTAATCACCTTCATTATAAACTATTTTCCAAATGGTAAAGTCAAATAAAACATTACTTCTGAAATAAAACTACTTACTAGCGCTTGTTACCGCTATGACTAATAAACCCTGCTTGATTATTTTTAATACTTAATATCTTTGTTGATGCCGAGTTAGCTGTTATGGAATTAGGGGACGATATATGTTTCATGTATGGACGAAGCCGGTTTGTATCCTTATTTACATAATATGCATACATGGAAAAAGGAACATAGGTTTAATTCTTATTTGTAGATTATTGCACGCATCAAAAAGTTCAATAAGCATTTTCACGTCATTTAGGAAACCCCTCATGATTGCGTGCTTTTGTAATATTAGTACAAAAGTTTTAAAAATACCAACCTTTTTGAAAGATACGTAAATACATATGATTATGAGCATGTTTCTCATGATACTCATAGTAATGATATCTAGCATGAGATTGTCTTGAGGCATTCGAGACAAGACAATAGTTCGTCGGCAGCAAAAATAGACTGTTGTAGAGCGACAAACCACTCGAGACGCTCCTACTCACTTACCTCCACCTCATGGCGTCGCAGTAGCGCTGACACAAAGCCCTTCACTACTCTACTCCCATTACTCTAATAGCGCACAACTTTATCTCCAAGTTCGTCCAATTTTTTCTGTCGCCCTCCTAATTTCTAACTTGCTTTCATTAGTTTTTGGATAGTATATTAATTACAAACCACGTGAAATTCCGAACACAATAACACGTAAAAACAGTATCAAAAAATACTAGATTATAACTATATAACAATATCAAATAGTATTTATCATAACATATTATAGTGAAAATGTTGTTTAATTATTCAAGTTACTATACACAATTTTTAACGAACAATAAATAATTTGGTTACCCAATACAATGACACAAACGCATAACATTTCCAAATAAGAAAACAAATGCAATAGAGAACTGTAATTTCAACAGAATTATCTTTAGAAAATAAACTTAGACTCAGTAAAATTTTTATGAAGTCTTTTCCAACTAGCTAATTGTAACAGCGCCTTTCCCGGAGAAAAAAGTAAAATACACTTCTCACAGATGTATGGAAATCCTCATAATTCAATAACTTTCCACAGTAAGAATATGACTAGTAAACAATGAAGCAATATACGCTGCATGCGTATTTTATAAGCTCGTGTACGGTATTGTTGTGAGCCTGTCAGAGCCGACAGTTTTGTTATCGTCCAACTGACAATTTGTGTTCGGTCAGCTGTCCAAATTAATTGTCTGTTAAAAAGTTCAACTTCGCAACCGAAGGTAACCAACAATATGACAGCTGTTAGTAACTTGTATACTAGTATTTTTAATATAAAGACCTATTTGATGCACAAATACGACATTCGCTAGAGATTGAAAATAAGTACATGCCTCAACCTCTGACAATAACAATTCAAATGTGCTCTTCTTAATTTGATATTAATAAGTCACATAGAACATGTTAAGTAGTTTCTTCATCAAATATCTTTTATTTAGCTATTTAAAGAATATAAATACTTCTGACAATTTAATTAGCGAACGCGTCTAATCGAAAAAAGTGTTTTAGTAGGTACACCTTTAGAAAAGCCGAGGAAAAGAAAATGAACAGTAGCGAATGTAATTAAATAAATCGCTTCTTTTCGTTTGATAAAGAAAATGACACTTACTCGATAAGAGAGATTGAAGTTTATAATTGAAATAATGAATAAATTATGTATGTATTACATGTAATCGTTATTAAATTCTTTGAAACATTTGTTAAGCCCATTGTTTTTTGTTACTAACACTCAGCATGTCCTCAAGTGCAAGTAATCATTTGATTCCGAAATTAGCTTATGAAGAGTCAAGACATCGCCAAGTGAAGCAATGTTTAAGCTTGTTACCTGCGGCTCGTGAGGCCGACGTATCTTAATACACATACCCAATCTATCGATTTCCTTTGAGTTTGAGCTCACATAAGGCTTGTATTGTATCGTGTTTGCGTAGTTACCCCTTAAAAGCTTTATCAACGCAACCACAGTGTCGCCACCTTGTTTGTTTTCATACAAAACAAATAATATAATCCACAACACACGTAGTTTTTTTACGGTGCAAGTATTAAAGTGAAGAGTCTCCCATTCGGCACCCAGAGTTACGCCCAATGATTCAATACCAATCCACTTTGTAAATGTCGTTTGGGAGGCACAACAACTCCGTGTTTTTTCCAGTTCCATTGCTTTTTACATTACGAGATTCGTTGTAGTTTATATACCAAGTTTGAAACTAGTCCAAACAATATTTTAGTACCAGTATTTCCTGTGAAATAATATCAAAGTAGGAAGAGCGACCGATGCGTAAATCATCAAGAGGACAAGGTCATAGAGTGATAAAGTCTCGGATACAATCCAATAAAGCGAAATAAAAGGTTTTCCGGGGATCTAACTTTGCCGTTTTATTCTTAAGAGCAGTAAAGTCTATTTGGCAATAGCTACAGATGTAATGACCATTAAGAGTAGATTAGTAAAATATAGGTAACTTATATAGGTTGAATAATTAAGCTGTTTGATATTGTTATGTGGTGGTATTATCGGCCCGGCTTGTTTTATTTCTCCAATTTTCTCTGCCTAGACCAAGACCGCCGCGAGCCTTAACTTTCAATAATGTGTTCCTGCAGACATTTCGCTTTTGTACTCTATATTATAATTTCTATTAGTAACATGTACCCATAGAGTTTGACACCGCGTTACACTATCATAATAGCTCGTACCGGTATGAATGGTATCCGCGATGACGGCTTGTCGGCTATCTTCGCCTATAATTTGTGACGTGACATTAGGTTGAGCAGAAGTCAATTTTTCCAATTACAAGTTTTGGTGTGACAAATGTCAGCAATCAAAATGTGATATAAGGGCTATGGGGGTAAAAAGGCTTTGTCGACTCCAATGCACCACAATGTGCAATCGTAACTCATAATCCAGTTTAGATATTTCTTCATTTTCAAATAAGTAATAGTTGCGTTTCGGCCTACATAAAATATTTTTTTCATTCTTGTTTTAAATCTAAGTATATAATAGTTTAAATATATAATTAAAATAAACTATTTTATTTTATTTTCATAGTAAAAATTCCAGCCGTATTAGATTTCTCGCAATTGGGTATTTTCTCAAAACATAAAAATATTTAAAAAAAAAAATTACGGCGAGACTCGTGGAAACGTGTTATACTTCATCCGCTGATCGCGTAACGCTGAGACTGGCCGAAACATGTCAAATTGACAAATGTCAGTTTTGAAGTTTAACCTTGTGCAGACATGTGTCTTAGCGCGAGTACACCTCTGCGTTTCAACTGTTTTACGCCCATTGCGTATTAGCGATTATATGCTCGATTCATCTTAAACGCCAGTATCCTGACAAATTTTGGTTGTAAATATGTTAATCATGTATGAAATAAACAGAGTTTCTTATTGAATTAGTCATGCCTTTATTTAATAATTGCAAAATACGCCAACCTTCAGTTACTTTCGTGTATATTCTGGATGAAGCAAGGACGACTCTAGTATGTTATAGCGCGGAACGTGTAATTTACCGCACGTGCAAAACGAGTCTCGCGGGCACGCTCGTCTGGAGAAATGCAATAATTGTGTCGCAGGATGCCGAACGCATTGTGGTCATTATCGGCGATAGTGTGGACGAGACAAAAGATATAAAAATGGAATGAAAATAATTTATTGAATCCATAAAATGACCAACATCATTTAGATCCAGTCATTAATTTTGTTTTACCACCCAGAATGAAAAGCGGTTTTCACTAGAGAAGAAACAGCAGTTTACAATACAATGATTATTACAATGTTACAAGTTGGTTTGATTCAGAGCATTTCATAAGTAATTTGCTATAATTTATAAGGCATAATTTGTGTTGACTGAAAATATAACATTATTTACATATTGTGAAATAAATATTGTGGACTGCTAGGGTAATATTCCATTTTTCATAACGTTTCATCATTGCACCATCATAAATCGAGCTCTAGGAACTATGGGACGCGTATTCAATTATTATATTTTTGGTCGGGTTTCAGGTTAATCCGCCACAGAAGTCATTTTTTTAGATCCGAAATTGTATTATAGATCATATAAGATCTTCTGTCGCCGAAAGCGCTGATATGCAAAGTAATAAAAATGTTTTGCTCTCTAAAGCTTTTATACCAATGTAAATGTTATTACTTATTACTAATAGATTACCAGTCTAAAAGCTCGTTTTTTATATTAAGAAAGAATATATAAAACAATGCGTTAAACAGATACTTTTTAAAGTGAAACTTCCTTAGAATCGTTATGAAATTTTAGTGAATCGACAAAGCGGCACAAACCCGGTGCGACGGCCTGAAAAAAGTTCATATATATCAATGTATAAAATACTTAACGTAATATTTTTGACCAGTTAGTATCTCATTCGATATCTGGGGAAAAGTTTCTTCCGATAGTCTTAATTAATAGTCAGAATTGCACATTATGCCCGCCATTTTGACCTTTTTGTTATTGGTCTGATTAGTCTCAAATTCGACATCTGAGGGACCCTTTGTCCCGATAATCTAAATTCAAAATTGGAAATAGTGAGCGCCATTTTGAACTTTTTAATTATTTGTCCGATTGGTAGTCAATGTATAAAAATGAATTGGTGATTGAATTGTACACAATTAGTAGGAAATGTAAGTATACAATTTCGAGCATGTTTAGGAAATGGATAAAATAATCGTTTGAAGATTTTGTAATACAATTTTTTCCTGGGAAATGTAACACGCAGGTCTTTAAGTCCCGAGACTATTAACATATTTTTTTTGCAAAATTATGTTTTATTATTCATGATTGTCATGTTACATAGCTACATTTCTTTGCTTGAATGGTGATATATTATTACACAAGAGTGTATAAGCGAAGCAAAAATCTCGTTTTTGTCCATAGTGCAAAACGAACGAAAATATGGCCTCACCTAATCTTCAATATCTAGACAATGGCTGCGCCGAATTTCATGATTTTTGTTATGAAAATCTTTTGAATGTTGGTGCTATTGAAAAATAAAAACTGCCCGACGGTAGCGTTGGGACATCTAGGTTAGTCTCGGGACTTAATGACCCGCGTGATAAAAAATAAATGCTTCTGTAAATAAAGTAAATGAAATGCATCAGTAAACTGAGAATCAAAATACCCGACCGTAACGAAACAATTGTTAGGTTTGGTTAGTTTATTTCCCTTTTTAAAGAAAAACTATTTTTTTAAATTTTATCCACCTTTGTTGTTGTATATAATTTATCTCGATCCTAACCTAAACTAACCCAACATCCCTTTGTCTAGACCTCTGCATTAGGTAGCGTTCGTACATATTGTCATCCATTGTGTGATACGCTATTAAGGAAATGTACACATTTCTTCGGAATTTTATACAATGACGGATTAAAAACTTTTCTGTTAACATTTATACCGTTAATGGAAGCGTAAATTGGTTGGTTGTCTTTTTTAAATTATCAAGTGCAGTCCTAAATTTCTGCTTTTTTTATTCTAATACACTTTTTTTACCGTCCCGTGGGGTCGGCAATAAAGGTATTTTTAAAAGCCCAAATACAAAACAAACAAGAGAAACCATTAATTTTCCCTTATCCCAGCAAATAAAATTCTGTAATTCGACACAATTTTGATGTCGGTACGTATCCGATTACGTCATTAATACATGTTATCTAATAACCACCAATTTTGAGACTTGATAGGCAATCATGGTTTATAACTACACAGATGATTATAGAACATTGTCAACTGAATAATTAAAATGAATCGCAGTTATTATTTAGCTTTAAAATAGATACGTTGTACGTAGGGATTATTACCTCAAATTGCCGGTGTCGTATGGTAGGTAAATAGCGCCACACTTGTTAACTCATTACAATAGATGTAACTTGAATTGTACTTGAACTTGAATTGTAACTAGTTTTTCTTTTTAATTATTTTATTATTATTTTTTATTCTTTTTTTTTTATTTATTATTATTAGTTTATTTTTATTAATATTTTACTATATTATTATTTTTATCTTAACCGTTTTTGATGTCTTCATCTGATTGCAGCAATGACAGCGTAGACTATTTCTCAGTATGTAGTGAAGATAGCTTTGAAAGTATTCCTTCACTTGCTGAGACTCTGTCGTCTCATTTCTCTGATGTCTCCAGGAATTTTAATGTCGTTCATTTCAATGCTCAGAGTATTCCGGCCCATTTCTCTGATATACTGGCTAGTTTTGACTGTACACATATACATGCTATTCTCGTCTCTGAATCGTGGTTGAAACCCTGTCTGTCTTCCTCGATGTATTCTCTCCCTGGGTTCCATCTCATCCGGAATGATCGCACGTCGTCTGGTGGGGGTGGTGTCGCCATTTACCTCCGAACTCACATTCCATTCTCTGTTGTAAGTGTGTCGGCACAGCCTACACCACCGGACGCTGGCGAACATCTTTTTGTAGAGGTGGAACTCTCACATCAAAAAATCCTCCTCGGTGTTTACTACTGTCCTTCACTTCGCATTAATTTCTTTTCCTCTTTAGAGATTGTTCTTGAAAACTTAATCCCCTCGTACAGTCAAACCATAATCATGGGTGATTTTAATACCTGCCTCCTTAAAAATGACTCCCGGACTTCCTCTTTCCAATCCATCGCTCAATCTAGCAACCTTGTCATTCTTCCTCTTTCCGCCACTCACCACTTTCCTAACTGTAATCCTTCTCTTCTCGATCTAATCCTTGTCTCGTCCTTGGACCTTGTTGCAAAACATGGTCAATGTCCTGCTGATGCCTTTTCCTATCATGACCTTATTTTTCTGTCCTATCGTGTCCGTCCTCCCAAAGCCTCTCCTAAAATAATCCTGCGACGAAATTTTCGAGCCGTGAATCTTGCTGATCTTCGTAGGGATGCTGACAGCATTGACTGGAGTTCTCTCATTGAGAATGACTCTATTGACATCAAGGTCAATATTCTCATTGAGGAACTCACAAAACTCTTTGACGTGCATGCACCTGTCCAGAGAATTAAAGTCAAGCATCGACCATCACCTTGGCTTACTGCTGACATTAAAGAACTACTCTCAAAGAAAGCTACAGCTAAGTCAAGATACAAATGTCGACCCAGTGATCTTAACTGGCGTAAATATGTGGAAATCCGGAATCACTGCAGCAAGGTGTGTAGAAACGCTCAACGCCGATATATCCACGAATCTGTTGAAAATGCTGACCAAGCTCAGGTTTGGAAGTTTCTAAAATCACTGGGAGTTGGAAAATCGCGTCAAGATACCGTCTCTAAGAATATTGACTTAAACTCCTTAAACCAACATTTCTGCTCTCCATCCAATTTAGATGGAAACACCAAATACAAAACTTTATCATTTCTTTCTTCCTGTCAAGCTCCCAATTGTCCTCCTCTAGTTTTCAAACAAGTTGCTGCCTGTGATGTAAGGAAAAACATTATGCTGAGTTCATCTTATGCGGTTGGTAGTGACTGTGTCGGACGTAGTATGATTATCCCTATCCTTGATGAAATCCTCCCAATTATCTGCCATATTTTAAACCATTCCCTTTCCAGCGGCACCTTTCCTCAGGTGTGGAAAGAAGCCCACATTATCCCTATTCCTAAAAAAAGTAACCCTTCTACCTTTTCCGAGTTCCGTCCTATCTCCATTCTACCTTTCCTCTCCAAAGTTTTCGAGCGATTGATCCATTCCCAACTCTCAGATTTCCTCTACAATAACAAGCTCCTTAACCCTCTCCAATCCGGTTTTCGTCCTGGACACAGTACTACTACAACGCTTATTCATATTACGGATGACATCAGATCGGCCATGGACTGTGGCATGCTGACAGTATTAGCTCTGCTTGACTTCAGCAATGCTTTCAACACGGTCGATCTTGATGTGTTGCTCAGTGTATTGTCTTCTCTTAACATATCTCCAGGTGCTGTTGATTGGTTTCGTAGTTACCTGTTCGGACGCCGGCAGAGGATATGTGTTGAGGATAATTTATCTTCTTGGTGCACTATTTCTGCTGGCGTTCCACAGGGTGGCGTGCTATCTCCTCTACTCTTCTCTATTTTTATAAACTCAATCACAAATACTCTTCGTTCATTCTACCACCTCTATGCAGATGATCTCCAAATATATTCCCAAGCACCTCCTGATGAGCTGAAAGATGCTGTCTTAGCTATTAACGACGACATATTTCGCATTTCTAATTGGAGTAAGGAGTATGGACTTACCGTTAACCCGAGTAAAACGCAGGTCATTGTTGTCGGCAGCCCCAGGTTGATGTCTAGACTGAACTGGTCGCTCATACCGCCGGTTTCTTGTAATGGGATATCTATTCCTTATAACGACACTGTGAGAAATCTAGGCATCATTGTTGACAAATCTCTTTCCTGGGGTCCCCAGCTTCGAGAGTTGAGTAGGAAACTATTCGCCTCGGCTGGGTCCTTGCGGAGGTTACGCAATTTTCTGCCTATCGCCACGAGAAAATCGCTTGCTCAATCCCTCCTGCTCCCCATTCTTGATTATGCGGATGTCAGTTATCTTGATCTCACTGAGGAGCAACTTAATAAACTTGAGCGTCTTCAAAACTTTTGTATTAGATTTATATTTGGACTGCGCAAATATGATCACGTTTCCGAATTCCGCAAAAAGCTCAAGTGGTTACCCATCAGGTTTCGCCGGAATACACATATTCTATCTCTTCTTTATTCTATTCTTTATAATCCTCTCTCTCCCCTGTATCTCAGAAACCGATTCGAGTTTCTTCATGTTACGCATTCTAGATCCCTGAGGTCATCAGAGAACTTAACACTAAAAATTCCAGTGCATTCCACTTCATTTTTTGATAAGTCTTTTTCTGTACAAGCTGCTAGGCTATGGAATTCATTACCGGTCTCAGTGAGGCGAGCTAAGTCCCTGCCCATATTTAAAAGATTAATCAAACAGCATTATCTTTCACAAACAAACTGAAGTCATCGCATGTAATATATGTATTATTATTCTCTTTATTTTCTACTTTTCATTTTTTACATTTTTATATAACAAGATTTTATGTATTATTATTATTATTATTTTATTTAATATGTTTGGTTATTTTATGTTTTAATATTTATGCATTCATCTTATATTATTCTTATAAGTACATATTTTTATATTATTTTAAGTATATATATTTGTATGTATATATGAGTAGCTGATGTGTACATATATTTTTATATATGTGTATATATGTATTTATACATGTATATATTTTAGTATTTCATTTTTCGTACACCTCATGGTACCCCAAAACTATTGTTCCCTCTTATCCATCCTATGGTTGGTTGTCTGTAAGAGATCGCCTTGAGCGATAAGACCGCCTTTTGTACGTTTTTTGTTTTATCTTTTCTTTACTTGTAATTATGTATATCACTGGTGTACAATAAAGTTTTTTTAAATTAAATTAAATTAAATAGAATTATGCAGTGGCATCGGATCGATGAAATTGTGGAATCAAAGTAACGTTGTTTGTCAGATGTTTTATTCTCTAAATTTAATGTTGATAAGAAAGCTTCAGTTATAATAAAATAAAATACAAATCACAAACAGCGGGCATGTCGTCGTTAGAACGCAGCTTTCTACTTCTATGCAATGTTCGATCAAGCGCTTTGACTTTCAAATAGCATGAAAATGTAGTCATCTATTAATATAATGGGCATGAATCAAGATCACGCATAGCTCACTAAAGAACACATATTCAGTGCTTGTACAAAGTGATTTCTATGGAAGTCATAGATATAATTATTTTTCTTAATTAAAAACATTATTGCTACAAATAGAGTTTTATATATGTACATAGTTACCATGATACGTAAAAATATTCAATATGTAGAATAAATTAAAGCTAGTAGAAATCAGTTGTTTACATTGCATTCTAACGTAGGATATGTTATGCTTTCTGCTCCGTCAGTTTAGAACGATCTAATTAGCTGCTGTTTCAAAGTATAATGGAACTGTGTTTTTGTAAGATTTTTTTTAAATTAGTGATGATAGGTGTGGCATTATCAAGGCTTACCACAGAACACGTTTGTGAGATTAATGTCAACCAATGCATTATCGTAATTGATTATATTCACTCCATTATGTAATTTCTATCTGTCGCTCCAATAAATTAATATTGATTATTATCGTATTAGTCAAGTAAGCCCATCTTCCGTTGTATTGAAATAATTTTGATTACTATATACTCGTATTTAGAAAATCCATGTGAGGTCATTATGACAATAGAAACAAATAAAACAATATGACAATATACACAATACTGTTATGTCTTGTTGTTTCAATATATAAATATACATAATACAGGTATGGTTTGTTGGTAAATTAATATCACATAGGAATTTCCACAAAGCATTTTTAATTAAGTTATAGCTTCCGCTTTCTGAAGCTATTTACAACATCGTAAGTTTAACGTCACTTTGTCCGCTCAACTTAAAGCTGTTGCTGAAGCTTAGCGCTTCAGATAAAAAAGATGCTCTCTTTGTGAAACTAATCTGCAAGAAAATTTAAATTGTTTGTGGGAAATGTATTAGAAGGAAGAAATAATTACTATCGCGCATGACGAGATAATAAAAATTGTTGCTCTGGAAAAAATTTAATCCCTGCATTTGAATAATAACAATTTATATAAACATTTCCTATCGTGCCCCATATTACATGATGAAGCCTATGCCCAGCAAAACAAACCTTGTATGAAATAATTGATAAGTTAATCAATTATTTAACTTGACCTGAAAGCATCCGTTGAGGAAGAGATCCATAAGAAAAACTAATACGGTGGGTCTGTATCGTCTCATTTTAACGTTTTAAAATTTAATTCACTTCTGGCTACGAAAATAGGATATTAATGATAGGTACCTACTATATTGAACGTGACGGTTTTCTTTCCGTGATAACTTTGGTGCACCGAATGAAGTATTAATGCGTTCTTGTTAATGATTTATTCAGTTGCTTGTTCGTCAATGGAAGCATCAAACTTATCGATTTGAGCGATATCATTTAATAAGTTAAGCCAGTAGGTATGTCGGCTTGGGTTTTAAGTTAAGCGTCTAACTCTGTTAGTTTTATCAACTTGTCGGGTTGACGACCGGTGACACCGGTATCCTCCTTTCGGCTTCTCATAGGTAGGTATTCGCTCTACCGAAGAACAATCTTACAGCTTTCCTCGCGCTAAGAAGATAAATTTCTGGATAATATAACATTATTTTTTGCCTGATTATAAAATGGTTAAATGTTAAGATAACATTTCGAAGAATTCTTGAAGTTTCATTTCAACTACTTTTAATATAATAGAGTAATAGTTATCTGTATGTATATAAAAGAGGAAACTGATTGACTGACTGACGTATCAACGCACAGCCGAAAACTAGGAACATGAAATTTACATAGGGATTCCTATCATGACGTAGAGTAGCACTAAGGAAATTTTAAAACTTCAAAGGCACCCCCCCCCCCCCCCCTTAGAGGTAAAGGGTAAAGTACTGTTGTATGAAAATCGGAACCGTTGAAGCTGAAAAAATCAAACTTGACACTTCAGTGACTCATCTAGACACAAGAATAACTGCAAACACTCTTTTCTTAAAATTAACCCTAAAGAAGTGAAAATAAGGGTTAAAGTGTTGTATGACTAGCGTGATTCACTGACCATCAAATCAACGCACAGCCGAAACTACTGGAGCTAGGAACGCGAGTTTTTACACAAGGACCATAACTGGTATTGTGGTTATCAGAAAATAATAATCAGAAAAAAAAAAAAAAATAATAAAAAAAAAATACTCAGGTCTTAACGCTGTCAAACCAATTTCTTTTTATATGAAAAAATATTCATGTCGTTTAAAAAGGATGTGTAGAAACACATTACATTCTGGGATATCAATTACAAATATGTAGCTGTATCAGCTTATACAAATATGTATGCATGTTTTAATTGTTAGTTCACATTCTATAAATTTGATAACTAGTAATTAAATTTGATATGGGAACATAATAAATTATATCAGTGACCAATAATAATTATTAGTCAAATAAATTTCATCAGTGGCAAATCAGTTGACAACAATCTTCGTAAATTTTACTCAGTGCCACCAAAAGAAACCGATCACCTACGAGTGGAAAATTGTGTAGCAGAAGTGACACTTAGGCGTGAACACACGTCGAAAATAAAATTATTAGAACCTTAACTTACTACTGTTGAAAGGACTAAGTTCGTAAACTCGAAAGGCGGTCGCAAACTCTCTGGAACGACATAAGTATCACCTTTAATAGACATGTTCCGGTATGTACTGAAGTACAAAATGTATTTTTCGATCGGCTTCCAACTCCGCAAGGATTGAGTACCGCACGTTTACATTAATAATGTTTAAAATATCTATGTGAAAGAGAACAACTAGGTAACTAACTGACAACCTCGGGAAATGAGTCGATACTCTGCAGATAAATTCCAAGTCAGCAGCAGTACAAACCAAGATGGATCTGACCCATTAAGAAGACCTGACCTGCTAGCACAATGCCTTCTCCAGGAATATAGCATAACATTCCTGAAAAGGTTCAATGAATAAAGATAGGATCTTTTAACAAAATTAACTCATTCCCACTAGTACCTACATTGGTCTCCCGGCCAGTAACTCGTTAAACCTACACCACATACTGACTTTCTAAGCCACACTCAGAAAACAAAATGTAACTCAATTTAACTTTCAAAACTAAAAAGAAAAATATGAATAATAATGCCACTTATAAAAATTGGAGATAACTCAGAAATCACAATAATTCCTCACTCCGGCAGGGGGGCAGACCTATCTAATCTAGGAAAGTTCCTGGATGCGCCCTAGAACCATTTTCAGACTTCATTAAGAATCTATACATATTGAAACGGAAGCTCACCAAAGTTCTCAACAATTATGAACAGTATAACGGCTTGCGCTTCGAGGATAAACTTGTAAAACAAACATTTCTGTAACAACAATCATGCAAGCTTCCAGGGCGGGAATACTAATGGGTGAGGACAGCGTAATCTTAGAAGGACAAGGGACAAATACCCTACTTGGCAATGCCACACCACATAATAGATCAGACGCGGCTGCAACAAAAAGCTTTTCTAAGGTTATATAACAAACCATCAAAAACGTTATGAAAAAAATATTTGAGATGATATATCAGACATTTATACCCTTTATGTATAACGCCATGGATGGAGTAAATTGAGAACAGACAATAATGATGACCAATGTACATTGCGATTGAACAGTGAGATCTAATTATCTAGCGTCGTATTTCAAGTGGCGTACTCCAGGTGAACATAGGCACGTATAAGGCAAATGTACATATTTCGTATACAAGCACCTACAGAAAGAGCTCGTAAGCGAGAATACTTGAGAAATAATGCAATGACAAGAACAACAGCAACAACCGCCTAGTTCGCGGCTTTAGTTACGGCACGCGAGGAAATCTCTCTAATGTAGGTAGGCTTGACCCCTTTCCCAGACCGCAGAATAATAAATGTGGGCATCTACACGCGATAAAAATAAAAAAGGTTGCAAATGTTGCGCGACTTGACGCTAATGAGAAATCGGCCGGAGTACCGCCGTCTAAATTGTTAGGGCTAGGCTAGCAGCGACCGTAGATTTGTTGTGATAAACGCATTTCAGCACAAACAGAGCCCAATCTGAATAGCTATTTTAAAGGAATGTAAGATTTACTAACAAACTAAACTACGTAAAAGTTTTACAACAACAAGATATGTAAACCGTTTTTTAGCCCCTCAATGTTGTAACAAATAGTGCCACGGGCATATGAACTCACATAAAACAATTTAATTACGTAGTTTCTTATACATACTGCGAGACCTGTAGAAGGCAGTATAATGTCGCATTTTGTAAATTCTTTACAGGTGCTTCTGGAGACAAATAGATCTTGGCTTCTTTTACTTCGCTTTATATGTATATTGGCTTAGGACTGGCGTCATGTGGTTTTTATGTACACGTTACAGAAAGATTTGGCGTGTTATTTCACGATTATCCGCCTACCTTCAACCCTTTTGGAATATAACTGGGAAACTAGATGTTTTAAATATAAAAACCAGTATGAGAATTATTCAATTACGGAATAGGAATTAGTTCTCTTAGGTTTGCATAGTAGCGTTGTACAAAATGAGGCATTTTATTCATTATGGGTAACAAAACATCTCATATGTATTTATTATATCAAAAACAATATTTAAACAGTTACAACCCACCAAACTAAATGAATAAACAAATGCGAGTAAACTGTATTCAATCTGACGAGTTATGAAACAAAATAGGTAGATGAATATTATAGGCCTGAACCTAGTGATAAACAGTGGAAATGGGCCGCATCTTGTTTTAGAGGAAGCGATGATAAGTTAAATGTATTTTTGGTCACTTGTCTTGACGAATCGTTTGTATCTCATGCTATCCAGAGACTCATGTTGATTTCCACCATTAGCTCGAACGTCTACTAAGCCGGGAACATTGTCTATACTATCAGCAATGCCCTTTGCCCCATCGTCTGAACGTTTATGAATTCAGGAACTGTTCAGGCGTGACTTGAATTGTAACACAAGCACTGTGATCCCAAAGAGATTTGGGCTGGAAAAAGCATGAAAAATTTTGGATATCAATCCAAACTTCCAAAGCCTCAACTTGAACTTTTAAAATATTTTTTCGGCAGATGCAAGGGTTATTGAAGAAGTATGTTTGGTTTTACGATAAAAAAATAATAGGAATAAAGTAGTAGACAATTTAATTGGCTTTATATGCTCTTATATTTTTTTCTATAGGGTTGCTAGTTTACAGATAGCTACAGATAGAGATACAGCGCGAAAACCTTCTGCACCCCTTTTTCTAAAATGGCGGCCGGGAGACAAGGGTGGCGACCCCACAAACTTGAAATAAATCTTATACTGACTCCCCCCCCACACACACACGTACACACAAAAAAATTAAACTGCGTACTCTGAAAATCGCAACCCTAAATGTAACTTTTCAACAGAATATATGTCGTTTTCATTTATCAGCACTTATTTATAACAAATCAAAAAACCGCTCCAGTTTTCACTCCAGCTATTCAATATTTTGAGATTACGTTTTCATTTGGTGAATAATTTATAACTTGTAAAGAGGACAGACCGATAACATTTCCCAATTAAATTAGGTATTATTCAAAACATTGGCAAATTGCTATAATTACAGAAAGTTATGGGAAAACACCGACCACTACAACCGACTAGTTTTAATGCCGAATAAGTTCCAGATACAATGAAACTCTGGAACAGGGAAAGTTTATGTTGACTTTTTACTTTTCGTTTGAAACAATTAGGTCAATCATAGTCCCTATTTGCCAAGCTAATCAACTATATTAAACAGATTCTTTAATTGGAAAGTCATTCACATTTCATATAAAATTTTACATTAGTGTACAACATGTAACTTGTTGTCCTATGACAGTTTATATACGATGGTCTGAATGTAAAACAAAGGTTTGTGACGAGACTACGAGTACAACTGACGGCCTGCGCTGCAAAACGGATCAAAATCATAAAATATTTATTACGAGTAGCCGTTCCCGAATGGAATGTAGGTCACAAAACTCATGAAAATGGAATAATGATGGCACATTTGATGTTTTTACATTTGAGTACCGTGCTACATCAAGATTTGAATGCGTGTTAAAACGCAACAATATACGAGTAATTATTAACATACCTTGAAAACGACAATTAACAGTCTCTCTATATCTCTCTTTTCGTAGCTATATAATATAATTAATCATATAAGTGCACGAGTGAACTTTACCATGGAATGACAGTGACATATGCAGAATTGATGGTTACACATGATATAAATGACATTATCGCGATATAAATACTAGACATCAGAAATTGTGTGCACGTAAACGTGAAGTATAATGTCGATGTTCTTCTTCCGTTTCCACAATTTGCGACGTGCTGAGGAGAAGAAGCGCTTGAAGGATCAGAGAAAGCTGAAACCTAGACGAAACATGAATTCAGACACGTTCAGTGCCCCCTCTCGTCTGCTCGAACGACCGCTCAGCGAGCCCATCGACAGCCTGGATGAAATCGCCCTCCAGATACCCAGGTTCATTGCATTTACTTACTCATTACGCTTTCATTCCTATTGTTTGCTTACATTATTTGTACTAATTTCTGTCATTTCCATATCCCCTAAAATACTTGTACATTACAACTGTTGCTTTCTGAGGATTGTTTATGAAGGTTTATGAATGCGTTTCTTATTAATTGCTGTAGCTATGAATGTTTCGTAATAAAACAAAATATACCGCTATTAATACTTTTACAAAAGTATGTACCTTGTTGTATGCAACGACAATCAAAGTAGATGAAAAATACTTATACAGGGTGTTCCAGAACTACCAGTAACGGAAGATAGACAGAAATATGACGCCACAGCAACAAAAAATATTATAGCCCTTTCCCCGGTAGTTTTCAAGAAACAGCCATTCTAGTAAACATTCAAAAATATCTACTTAGACCAATATTTTGTAGCATTGTGACGGGTGACTTCCATAATTTATTATTTTAATTGACGTTCTATAATGTAAATTAGATAAGCTTAAGAACTGCTGCATGCCAAATTAAATAAAAAAGGCTATTTTCCAAGAAATGTGATCAAATTCCTCAAAGAAGAATTTTTCAATTATTTATTGATCAACTTTGACATGTCTTACTAAAAAGATGTGTACTATAGGTAAGATTCCTCAAAGCTACTACTCTGTTTGGCCATATCGCTACATTCTCATAGGCATACAAAACAAATTATTACGGTTCTTTACTATTCTGTTATAAAATAGTTCTTGTAGTAACGGAAATAAAATAGTTCTTATAGTGGCAAAACGGCCAAGTCACATATTTTGACTAAAGCTTAGAGTTTGTGGAGTTAGGGCTTGAAGTGTAAGAAGTTTGGCTCTACATGAGATCAGTAGGCCAATTCACGTAATTAAATAAGTTCAGTTGCAGTGCAGTTGCAGTTAAGTTTCGATCAAAACAGCCCTTTTTGTATTCTCGTAATTTAGACAACCGCTGTCAGATAACTTTTTGACAATGCGAGTCATATGGTCTTATCTTGGCAACATTTTACATGAATATGTTTTTAGTGGAATATACATTATTTACACACATTACAAAAAATAATTAAATCAATCCGCACTTTTCAAATATTGCAAAAATTCAATTTTAGTAAGGGTCATATTGAAAAGTATTATAGAGGCTGTTTCGAATTCTATGTTAATAGATTTCAGAATAATTTATTAGCAATAAAGTTAAGCAGTCCGGGCAATGCGCCTGTGGCTGCGGGCAACATATCAGTACCGAATGAATCGGTCGGCCATTTATCTACAAAGGATGCAATACCACGTACCTACATCACATAAATTATGTGTAACGACCTGAATGAACCATGTACGTAGGTGCTTTTAAAACAAAATTTGTTTGTTCGACACACACGGGACAAAGTTGTTTAGAACATTATAAGCATTTCAGATTTGGTACATTCGGAATTTTGTTATGTTTACTTTGAAATGTTTGTATTTGAAACTTTAGACGAAAATATCCAAGCGTTATTATTGTAAAAAAAACTCAAACTAAATTGGACGGTATTTCCGTGAAATCTGAGAACGAAATTTAAATATTTTAAAGCTTTAGGTTCTGAAATGACATTTCAATTCAAGGAATTGAAAAATGGAATTACAATATGAGATGCCTTTGTAAGTCGAAAACAATTGCTTTCAGATGTGTTTAACGGGTAGGGAAAAGTAAAAAGACATGTAGAGCAAAAGAGACTCACAGATTATAATTTTGAATTTCTTTCAGTGTAGTCATGTTGCTCATACAAGTTGTTAATATCTTAGTCGCAAAATGAAGATATCTATATTACGTAGTCTTGCGTGTAATTAGCGCTATTCGAATTAAAAATACATATGTTTATATGATAAAAATATCATTTTTTTAGTTTGTAAGGATGACATTTTAAGGACCTTTATTCGTTTAAATATTTTATAGCTGTAGGTATTTGATAGTAAGCCATATAAAAACCAAACTACACCATGAATTACAAAGCAATGCTTGTGTGGAGCAATAATGAAGCAAATCTAAATTAAAAGCAATTATAATCCGGCCGCTCAGAGAATGCGTTCCTGACACATGTCAGTTGATCATGAGTAGTGATGGGAAAGAATTATCATTTTGCTAAACTTTTGAATTATTCCCAGTAAAAGTAGCAAGTTAGAATAATTGGATACTTGACTATTTTCTATAGTGTTTTAAAATCTAGGTATAATCATTCTTTAAATCTTCCAACCGTTAATATATTTTTAAAGAGATCTTTATAACGAATAAACACGTTTTTCTTTATTACTAAAAATATTGTCACCAAAACGGTTGGTCACGTGACTTTTTAAAATTTACGTCACACTTTACAATTGGTGAATGATCTTATTATTAAATCAATTATAAGTAAATAATATAAGTTAATATTAAATGTTCTTATTTGAAATATTTTAATAAAAACGTAAACTTCAATGCCATATTTTAAACAAAATTCACAAATGTGAAAGATATTATATTGCTGCCAGGTGAAATAAAGAGTTAGATCCGTTTAATTATTACGTTATACATTATTAAAAACACAAATGTATTATTTTATATTATAACGGAAAATAACGTTATAATAATCTGCTATTTTTTGGCCACATCACTCCAGAAATGAACAGTTGACATAACCTTGTAACGGCGTGGTATGAACTTATAAATATAATATTTTTATTTTTATTAACCGTCAAATTTAGTCCAAAGTGATAAAATTTAACCTAAATTTACATATTATATAATTTTTTATGATGTTTTATTTCGTAAGTAGGGTAAATAAATAAAATTATTCGATAATGTATTTACATTTGCTGTCGTTGCGTTTGCAACGACACTTCAAAGTTACGTCGTCCGTTCGATTACAACCTTTCAGGAACGCATTCTCTGAGCGGCCGGATTATAAGAACTTATTATTTCTTGAAGTTAATCAAATATGAATAGTGTTCAGCTGGCTAACAATAATTATTTCCTACTTTTTGATGGATTCCATCAAGGCGGTACGTTTTCTCAGTGAAAAATAAATGAACTCATTAATCTTCTCAATAGGTACTATGTACCATCAACTTAGAAGGCTATTACTACGCACGACATCAACGTGGTGTCGTCTCCATATACTAATTTCATAATGCAAATGACGCTTCAGATGAATCATACAAACATCAAACTCATGACGTAATAAAGTGCCAAGAGAAGAGCGTGAGAAACGTCCTGCATATGACCAAATAAAAACTAAAAACCCATCAGCAACTCTGATGTCGTCAGTGAAAAAATTGAAGTTAGCCAATTTGGCCAGTAGTGGCAATAGCTAGCAATAAATTATAATACAAATTTAATTTAAAATGATTTACTATTCGAGAGTTTAAAATTTTCGTGTATAAGAAAGTTTGAACAGTTACAGTATTTTGAAAATTTCAAAATCTGATCCTAATACAGTCCCAGAGGGAAAAGACAAATTTGTAGGGCAGACGAAACTGTCGTTAACGAGTGGAATGCTAATTCGGCAATCTTTGTCGTAGTGAGCATACGGACCAATAGATTCATGGGAAGCAGTCCGATCAACATCACCCAGGGGGATATTTTAGCTCTAAGTCCAGACACACGAAGCAGTATTATTGTACCCAACATACATTTTGACGTGGTTTTTTTACACTCGGCTTCTAACTGTCTGCGGCTCTAGTCTCGGACGTCTCCTGTGGGATTATTTAACCCTCTTTAAATAGAGGACCTGACTATTATGTAATTATCATATGAGATTAGTAAAGTTGAACAAAAAAAAAAATAACTTGCATATTGCGTCAAATATGAAATATTTACTATGCATTCTATATTTTTAAAGCTTTATCGGTAATAATCGTAGCAGTTTAGTAGATATAATGGACTGAAGTCAAAATATGACACACAGCGCTTTTATCGATAGCGAAAGGAAGATATCAACCGGGATCAGCTGATCGTCCGAGGCACAGAGAATATTGCTTTAAAATATCGCAACTAAGCTATGTTAGAAAAAAATACCTGTATTCAAACACGAAATTACTTGTAATTCATTTTAAATGAATTATAAAAATACTTTGCGAATTACATGGTTTGTAATTTGTAGCGTAACTTTTTATTAAGTAAAACATGTATGTACAAAACCGAGGCACGCCATTCCTTTAAGCGTTAAGAATATTTTTGAATACATTTTGCTTCAAACTTATTCATACCTCACGACTTTACCGAGTTCTTTTGGAAGTCAGAATTTTTAGATATGAATAATATTTCACACGCATTATTTATAATATAAAATACTAATATTCATGTTTTCAACTCAATGGTAGTATTTAATACCTTATTGTCTACAATAATATGATTTATTGCCAAACTCAAAAAAATCATGTCGCGCGTATTGACCTAGGACACTATGTAGATAAATTTAATATGCAGGTAAACTCCTAGTTTTCAACATGAATGAGGGCAGAGTTATCTTGACAACTACGCTTAGTTCTGTTAGCTTGTAAACTGGTCTTATAAAGTTCAAACTTCCCATCATTAGCAACTTAGTAAATCTATATCTCAGAGTTAATGCTTCAAAAGTTAATAATAAGTCGCAAGACAAACTTATTTCTATGTCATATTTTTTTTTTTTTTATTATTATTATTTGTGGGCTTTGAGCCCACTCTGCTCCCCTTGACTAGTTAGTCAAAGTCTTTTATTTATTTTAATTTTAATTACATGCTAAAGATTTCTTGGTGTCACTGTTTGTTTCTGAGTGATCATCAATTTTAAGGATATCTAATACTAGGATAAGAATGTTTTTTTTTTTTTTTACAGCTTATTTTCTATGCACATTTTTACTATTATCTTCTATTACATCTTACTTATTATTATCTACTGCCATCTTATTCTAGTTATACATTTTATCTTCTGCTTTATATTTACTACATGTACATAATCTTATATTATGTATTTCAGTAAATTTTTTCTACTTATTACTATTATTTACAATTTTAATAATTTTTCTATGTCATATATTAACATACTTTGCATTCGAGCTTTCTGTTGGGTATTTTTATTAGCCCATAATATTCCCGGATCTCACCTTTTATATGTTAGTAGTATCACCTCTTAGTATTTTAAATTGCCTTCGTACGGTTTGGTAGCCCTCTTTTTTGAATAGCGTTATATTTTTTTAACGCGTCTACACGGCTTGAAACGCCGATCAACGCTGGTCACTGTAAAGCAACACCAACCTGGACTTAATTTACTCCCAGAGACATGGAAGGTTTCCCAGTAATTCTGTTTTCTCCCAATTGATCCATACCTCTTCAGCATTGGTCATCAAAATCTTCCAACTGAACAAAAAATCCCTACTACTAGGGTTTTTTTCATAAAGAACGAGTAAATCCAAACATCTATTAACAATAATGTAAAACGAAGAATATAAATATCTAACCAGGTAGAAAAACTAAAATAAAACGATGAATCGTACCACTCATCTGCACTGATAAAAAATAATGGAAACATCTTATAAAGTAAAACTCTTTCATATTAATTCGTAAAATTTGCCCGATCCTCTCAACTTTTGCATTACAATGTAAATTGAAAGAACAAAGAACGTCATTTTCTTTCCACAAACGTCTATTGTTTTATAAAATCGTATTCTCCTTTCCGCAAGTAAAACAAACTCATCAATTCCTGAAATTTAAATTTCCACTGTAATAAGTAGTTTTGTTTAATGTTACTGAAATACTTCTTGAAGAAGTTAAAATAAAATAAAAGTCAAGATAGAGACACAGTTATTGAACAAAACACATTACAGCAATAAGTCCTTTGAACGTATTAACGGCGGGAGATTATAAAAAACTCACACCATAGGCGAAAGTCTTAAAGTTTGATTATTCAATTATCCAACATATTAGCTATAAACGCAGGGTCTGGGCGGGCGGTAATGTTACACGTTCACTTGAGATGGAAAAATGTCACTATGGGGAGGTCCCTTAAAAGTGAAGGGCGTCTTTGTATCGATCCATATGGTACAAACGGGGGCTTACAGTGAGAAACAAGGACTACAATCATGGTTAGCTGCCCTAGGTCTTATTATACTCCAGGCAACATGGTCATATACTCAAGGCATACATTAAAAAAAATACTTGAAATCAGTAATTAATCAGAAATAATATATTTGCATAAAACGTAGGTACAATCATAAGGTGTTAAAGTGAAATGACAATGGAAATGTATTACAGTTCCTGTAAATTTGCCATATAGCCAACATAAAAATATTTTTGTTGTACTTAAAAATCATTTATATCAGAAGCGTCTTAAACTAATATTGTTATATAAACACAAAATAGAATTTAGTATGAAGTTAACAAGAAATAAAGTACTAGATTAGATGTAATATTTAGAAGTATTAGATGTTGAGATGATATTTCAACTTCACAAAATACTTAAACTACAGATTAAAACAACCTTTTCCAGGCGGAGAGACTCAAGCTTTCTTATTAATTCCACGATAGCACTTTGCATAATTAGCACCTTTCCACTCTGTAAATGGAAACAGCTTTTAGTGACATCAATTTAATTGCTTTAATGCATCGGTTATAACGCATTGATATTGGTATCACCGCAAAAATATCTTCCCCAGTAACAAATATATTATCACGTCATATTAATGTACAATTAATTGCGGGAAATAGAGTATTATAACCCAACAGTTTTCGCGCTTGTTTGGTTTTGATTCATTTAAAACGATTTCATTGAAGTCCCACTGGAACCTTATACTAAATAGCATTTAATACCCTGAACCATTTTGCTTTTGATCTTAAATCGTTTGAGCGCAGCAATATATACAAAGGAGCAATCGATGTGGGTCTGGTTCCTTGGAGGTAACAAACAGCAACTTGAAAAGGAAAAGCCAGTGCGCTATTTTCGTAAATATACTCTGAGCAGCGAGTCACCATGTTTCATGCATAACGTGTGTTATATTGGTGGGTATTGTACACAACGTACTTGTCGCGAACTCATTTCATTGTTTGGAAATTAATTTGACTATAGGAAACTAGCCAAGCATTATGTAATGACGAGAAACGCAACACAAAAGAGCATTTTATACAAAACAATACCGTGTACCAATTTCCTTCACAACAACATAAAGCTGAATTTGATTACCGAGATTTGTAGTCATTATTATTTTATTCAGTAAGTTGGAGAAGAAATGGAAAGAAATAAGAGCGAGTTGGTTGATGTCAAACACAAACAATACTCTAAATAAGTATCATGTGCGCATTTGCATTTTTAGCTAAACAAATCCATAATTGTATGTTTATTGTGCAAATACTCGTACTTAATAATATTTACTTACCGTTATGTATGTTGACAAAGTATTCAGCCTTTTTATCTCTCTAGCCTGGGTTTCGGCTTTTTATACACTATTTTACTCCCTCTTAAATATGCCATCGACCATATTCATCGGGCGTTAAAGTGTTAATTAAAGTTTTAAGTGCCGATCGAAAGCCATCGCGACGGTTCATGACATTATTATTTATATACATTTAGTTTAAATTCCCACTATCATTGGCTGATTTCTATGAATGATTATATTTTATATCATGATTTCTATGAATAATATAGAATATAATAAGATCGAGTTTCGTTTATATCTTGCTTTAAAATACGGATCCCAATATAACCAAAAATATAGATTTGATAACATACAGTCGGAAGGCATGTTCATTTATTTCACTTACCTACCTAGAGTTTACCAAATTGAGATTGAAAGTAGTGAGAAATTAAAACAGGGATAATCAAAATAATTGGAATTATTACTATCAATAAAACATTGGAATTCAATTAAAAATGTTTGAATATAGTAATAGCGACGAAAAATAAGATGTATTAAATTATATTCTTAGGGCCCGAAACAATAAAAATTCGATTGTTTGCCTAGACATGACGAATATATCTATCTACCCAAATAATAAATAAATTATTGGAAATGAATTACATCCAATGTTCCGTTTTGAAATCACAAACGTGGTACGTACCTAATAGAAAATATTATTTTCCTCTATTTGTTTCATAGCGCTGTTAGGAGATTTCAGGTCAATGGGTCAAATAAATATGTTTTCCTATTAGAATTACTATACGCTTTTGCACAGTATCGAGTGAGAATAATGCTTCGACATTTGAATACGAATTTTCATTAACTAATGAATAAAATAAATGGTGAAAGTCATTAACAACGTATGTAATGGATGTATGATGAATGTAGGATTCGTTTTTACGAGTTGTATTAAATCGGACCGCATTGTTCATGTTCAGAACACACTTCAGTGATCGCTTATTGACTGAATGGTGATTTTATTATTTTGAGCGTTCTCTTTACCTACTGTAACGTAGCATGTCATCACCGTACTATGAACGTATCCGAAAAAAATGTATTTTCGGATATTTTTATAGAACGTTACGGTCGATCGCGAAACGGTCTAGTAGCAACGTACCTACATACGTAATTATATTATGCATCCATAGAACTTCCAAGCATTTGAAAGGAAAACAAAGAGAAAAAAACGTGTAACAAATTATTTTTTATAAATATTTTGCGCAGAGTAGATACTCAAGACACTTTGTAAGCAGCCATCCCAAACTCAAAAGCCAAACACCCCTCAAGAGACGAAAAACGATCTATATGGCACACGACGTAGCTGTGGGACCATTACAGTTTGACCCGACGATGGCGCTTACTCAAACGACGCATAGCTTCTTAAATGCATATAGCATTACTAATCCTTGAGGAGTAGCATCCTAACAATGTATTCTTTTCGATGGGTCTGGGATCTTGGACTCTAAGTTGAAGTAACTAGACTGAAATACGTTGGATAGAAGTCATTTATACCGAATAATTTAGGCGGAGGCGGAATAACTCCCCTCTTGCTTTTTCCTTTCCTTTCCCATTTAGAAAGACATGGAACGTCCCTACCATACAAGCGCTGTAGATATTCATGGGCGGCTATAATTAATCACATACCACCACTTGAGTATGCAATTAAAAAAAGAATAAAAGGATGAGTTATGCGGGTATTCAAACAAATTTAGGACAGATGTGACTCTGGACCCGAAGAAGACTTTTAATAATTCCAAACTGCATTCGAAAATCCTATCAAAACTCAAGTAAAAATGCCACGGAAATTGAGTCATCCACTTGGGATCTACGATACCACGGACGAGCTTTAAAACATTACACCTCTGTCGCATAGAAGGTTCAAATAGTTTGCATATAACCACGGCTATCATGCTGAATATGGAGCAAAGTGATCACTGTCAATAAAGTTACACTGCAACACCGCACCGTTAATACCGATATAGTACCCGCCAGACAAGGATAATTGAAAATCCATCAGCGGACGTTGATTAATGAATGGCATATTGTGATGACATTAGAGCTTTCGCAGACACACTAACATCGGATACAGTGTAACCGGCCGAGTTGCAGAGCACTCTTTAGTTCCCCAGTTTGCATGCTTTATACGTTCGTCTAGATTTGTTTGTCTAGTACTCTACATGATACTTCATTCCGCTCGGAGAAATGTGTTCGTTCTTTAAACACATTATTACACACATTTATGGAATTCACAAGTAGAACCTATAATTTATATTAGATTTGCCTACATACCTAAATGTTTAAAACACATTAGTATAGTATGGGAATATATACATGGGAATATCAAATTTGAAGATTTAAAATATTTTTCAATTAAAATATTGTTACAGATAATAAATCAAAGAATTATTAGCGGCCCGCATTGACTTCGCTAATTTACTCAATATCTTTCCTAATTTTATACTAGAGGATTCCAATTATGGCACTATCAATTTCATCGCTCTCAGGCAACTTCGATTTTATACATACATAAACTGTATAAATAAAATAATGTACTACGCGATAAAATAATCTTCAAAATTGATCCATAAACACAGAATTAATACTGAAACATGCATAAATTATATTCACAAACGAATTAAAAAGCCTTATCTTCATTTTTTGAAGATGGGTCATTTCCTATTAGGTTTTTTTAGATCTTATGTCACTATCAGTATATAATTATCGCCGTAGTGCGTACGATGGCAGCACAACATATTTCAACCAATACAGAAGAGATCAATGAATTAGAAATTAGTTTCAGATTAGTTTTGCATTCTAAAGCAACCAATATATCTGTGATTTGTGTTTGTGATGAAATGGCACGATAGAAGTAGGGCGTAGTTTATATTTCTTCCCATACAGAATGAGGTGTATATAATATATATTTTTTATTTTTGTTTCTATTCTCCTTAAGGTTAGGAATTAAGAATATTATGTTGACATTTATTTCTTTAATTCCACTAACTCATGTAGTGCCTTAAACTTATGCATTAAATGTTAATTATTCAGTTCGTTCAGGGTTTTCTTAGAGAAAACGTCGGTCATTAACTCTCGAGATTAAGTATTAATTTTTTTTCTTGTAAATTCCTATTAAAATATTTAAGACTAGCTTCTGCCCGCTAACTTCGTCTGCGTGATTAACTTTGTTTAAAAAAATATACATGTATAGATTATTTGGTATTTCTCATCCCGTCCCGTCCCGTCCCGTTATATCCCGCCCGTCCTATCTCATTCTCACTCAAGGTATGTAATCCACGCTCATCGCATCCCTTTGAGTATAAAACGTAACAAATATATCGGATTTCGAGCGAACAAAAAGAAACACCCTGTATGCAAATGCAACATATACCAGTTTTTAAGTTGAACCTGCAGCAATACAACTGTGAAAACCGCATCTCATTTGGTGCAGTAGTTTTTGCGTGATGCGCAAGCAAACATACAGACAGACAGACAGACAGACAAAAATTCAAAAAAAAATTGTTTTGGATTCTGTTGCTGTTATAAAGACCCCCCGCGTTGAAATTTCTTAAATATCTTCCATGTACAGACATCGACCATTTACATTTTTATTATATGTATAGATAGAAGATAGTCGTTCCATAGCGATACAATGATTCGCAAGTTTCTGCAAGCTTTTGGTGCCTTTCACACCGAACTATTAATCTTAAAAACGCTTCATTTGCAGAAGTATCCTAATTATTTAAAACAACAATCTTTCCGCGAAGCATCTTTTTAAAATTTTGTGAATAGTTAAAGGTCAGACGAGGATAGATCTGACTAATATGGGGGTGGGGAAGTAATTCCAATCATATATCGTTCAATTTATTCATTGTTTTCATTAACTTGTAAAACAGTATTCCATGTCATGTAAAACAGTATGTCCATCGTTGCACGAACTCAAAAATAGCCTGCCTTGCTCTTCAATATCTAGACAAAGGCTGCACCAAATTTTATTACTTTTTCTCGTGAATGTTGGTACTATTGAAAAATAAAAACAGCCTGACAGTAGTGTTGGTACATCAGGATTACTCCGGGACTTAATGGCCTATGTGTTATATGCCAAGATTCAATTATGTATATAACCATAATGGTTTCTTAGATTTACGCGAATGTTACACATTGAAATAAAACTATTTATTACGGATTTTATCGCGATTTGGTTTAATTTTTACATCCAGTCCGCCCCGTGACTACGAAAGCTGTAAAGTAATCGAAACGTCGGGAAGTTAAAAAATATAAAAGTATATACCTACCCATAAAAAACACAGTGTGCTGAAACTGGCGAGCGTGCTGGCTTTTACAAATCACCCCATAAAAATATCAGACGTTTGGAGGTGTAGGACTACCATAAGAAAATCGAGCAAATATAAGATCATCGTGACGAATTCGTCTTAAAAATAAAATCGAGGTGTGGCTGCATTTTTATGTGCATATCACTGAGGAGGTTTAAAAACCGCCTTGCGCACTACTTCTAAGTTTTCGGGTTTTGAAGGCCTTGGTTACTGTTAACCACACTATCGGTATCTATAAAAGTGTCTACCCCAGACAATCTATTTACGATCAAGAACAGGACCTTTATGAGAGATTTAATCGTGTTTCGAAACCCACGCTGTGTTGCAATCAAGGGTGGATCCAGAGGGGAAGTCATGAGGGTCATGACCCCCCTGGGCTGCCTTAAGATTGACATGACTATAAATGGGAGAATATATTTTTGCTAGATTGCCAATCATAATGTGGCCTCTAGTTTTAAAATTAAAAAATATTAAATTGACTTTGGTTAAAAAATTCGTTCACATGTTATTAAAACAAACTATATTCTTCTGCACTGTAATATATGTACAGTTGCCGTTGTACACTCGGCCGCAACCTATTCACAGCCAGGTGTAAATAGGTAACTCTCTGTTTCAGTTTTACATTCATGGCGTAAATTCATCATTCATATCTTAAATAAAAGCTATTTTTTTCCCTATAAATGAAACGTATGATTAAACTGAAAGCAAATTAACGCGAATCATCAGTTGTCACGTTGCTCGTTGCTACGCAACGCCTTAACATGACTTGATGAAAAAACTAAATTATGAAGAATAATGCCTTATTGTTGCACTGGAGTGCAAGCTGATGGCACATGTAAAAATGTGTCTAATGGAGGTGTATCATATTATCGGTTATAGCAAGTTCTTATTTATTTTGGCTAAGTTTCCTTTGCAATCCACACATGATAAATGAAACTTTAGAAAAGTGACCTTACGAGAAAATGAGATAAATATAGAGTACCTATCAAAAGTATTTAGATAATGATAAGGTTTTAGGTTTATTTTTATATATTTTTGTAAATACTTTTTGTCCAATGACGGGTCGAAATCACTTGTTTATACTTACTAAATAGATGACATAATATTTTTAGTGAGGGTAGATACATAATTGCGGATTGTCAGTAGAACTCTCTGACTACAGTAAATTGATTGATGACTTATATAAATGATTGATATTGATGACACAACTTTTAGAAAAACCTCCTTTCTTTCTCTGTCCTAGTACTTTTTGTGTTCTGGAAATATTCCGCATTTATTAATGAAATAGGTTTATTGATATTTTCGTGTCACTTTTTCGAATCATAGAATTTTTAAATCACAACGGTGGTAAAGAAATTTCATTTCACAAATTCGTTAACATCATTATTCACAAATCACATGTGTAACAAACATTATTTTATTTTTCTTTCATTATTGTAATCAAATTAGAGTATGCCCAGTGTTCTGACTAGAACTAGACTATATGACCACCCCTGAATTGAGAGCTGGGTCCGCCCTTGGTTGCAGTAATTGTATTGATGTGTGCATGATGTGTCCACGAGATAAGAGTGTCTTTATATTGTGTTATATATTATGTATGTTTTAACGTTCAATCAGCTTGTGAACTAAATTAAAAAAAAAAGGTTAATTTAGAAATCATTAGTTTAGGTGAAATAGTGGTTAAATTAATCAAATGAAAAATGACTAGGGCGCCTCTACTTCGTCCACAACAAAATGGTTATTGTGCTAACAGTTCAAAAAACGGTAAGCTAAGCCCTTTAGAATGCGCATATTTCAACATGTGGAGAAATAACAGCTGCTGTGTGGCGGGCGATTTAAGCGAGAACGTTTCCGTAGCCCCACACGCTTTATTCTATTTTTAATTGAAGGCAACGAATATTTACAATATTTAGGAATTATTAACACCAAAATATTTATTCGGTTGTTTAATTTTACATGTACTTACAAAAATTAAAGGATTAAGATTTATACATATGGCTTACAAAACAAAATAAAAGTCAAAACCTGTACCGAATAGACGATCTTAAACAAAATGAAAATAACTTTATTTATGCAACAAATCAACTGGTATTGCTGCGGAAAATTATTTGAACGTAGATATCTAGTAGATATGTTTATGTATTACAATATTAGAATATTTTTGAAATGCAAAAATACTGGAGATTAATGTTTCACGAAAGCGTTTTATCTTTAAGAGTCGTAGCTTTTCAAATATTTGAATTATTCCTGCCCTCGGCAAGCTTTACTGAAATCGGGATAGTTTTTGAACGTAGCCTTCTCTGCGAAAAGTACATTTATATTTTCACTGCGTTCTAGTCATTGTTGACAAATGGGTATGATAATAATAGAAAATATTATAATGTTTATTAGACGTTATGTTTTAATAGAAGTGCAATTGTGGGGAGCGATCGTGGGGCAGGCGCGTCTGCGAGTCGTCAGTTGTCGACGGGTGGAACGCAGCAGAGCGTCGCGTCGCGTCGCCTCGGCAGTCGGTATCCATAGTCAGTCGAGAGCCGTGCCTCCGAGTGACGCCCGTCTCACTGCTCTCTCGCGAATTTATTTCATATTCAACTCCTCGGCTAGTATCGGACACTACTTAACTTGTACACTCGAAATTTCGTGTTATCACTACCGCACGCGCTAATTTAGTTTTATCGGGATTAAAACTTCTATAGTGACCTCTTTTGTACGAAAACACCTGTTCGGTTATCCTGCTCAACCAAGTTTATACTTGAATAATTCGCTAAAAGTGTTATTTAATTACCAGACGAAGGACCCGCGAACTTGTGTCGTTTGTGTTTATTGTTGTTCTTTCTTCACCTCCCGCTCCGATTGGTATTGTACTTAGAAACTATAATCTACACACATACATACACAAATATCCTGGAAAATCTAACGATTATTCAACAGAAATCAGCTAGTGAAAAATAACATATTTAAAAAAAAAATAACATATTTAAAAAAAAAAACATATTTTATGCTTTCCTAAACGAGAAGCCGATAGCGTAATTCGCGATTTTATTGTTATACCCGTGGAATAATACAAAATTTTACATTACGTTATATATTGCACACATGTACATTGGAGGCTTTTAACTAAATTAATATCTAATTGAGTATGGACAAATTAGGCGAATGAACAAACATGCGATAATATAATATATATATGGACACATAAAATATAGTGTGGGCCAAAAGCGTATTAACCACTAAAGTTCAAACTAGGGCCTGTGCAAATTTACTCGCAGCATGGGTTTATACATCTGACGTCCGTAACTCTAGCTCCGTCGGTTCACGATACTTATCGGAAATCACATTCGGAGCTTTTACTTAAAATCAAAAAAGTTTTACTTCAGCTCCGTTCTTGTAAGCAAACACGAGTTCTTCGAACATAACATGAGTAATATGCAATATAATCGTATCGAAATTTGAGGTATTAGAGAAATAATATGGTCCTGTAGCATTCCTGATTACTAGCCGATTCAAATAATTACAAAATTGTTGAATAAACTTAACTTTAATAAGAAAGGGTACTTACACGTTCAAGTTTTCATTGAAAATTCTAACGCTATTAGTAATAATAGAATACGAATTTATAGGTCTTAGAATGACCAATAAAATGTTATTAAAAATTAATCTATTACACTAATGTCAAATGATGCATTAATATATTATGTAAAATCCAACAGAATAGCGGGATATCCGCAAGCCCGAAAGGTACATTAACTAGCTCATTACATAATTCAGCAAAGCACTTCCGGTCGGCAGCGGCGGAACGCGGTGCGGCTTTGTCTTTTAACATCAACAACTGCGTGATAGCAATGTAACGGACTTCAACTCTACATCAAAACATGGCTGCCGTCAGTAGATACAGTTCTTACAATTGCCTAACTGGCTGGGACAGTTACGACAAGATACCCAGGTAATTTACATCCTATGAACCTGTGTATATCTTAAATATTTTTAGTTTAAATGCGAAACTGCCAACTTTCCTATTGAAATGATTTCATATATTAAAGAAGACTTTTGTTTTGTACCAATTTCTTATTCAACTTAGTAGTATAAACAAAGGCACGCTTGCAAAATAAAATTTTTCAATGAATGCACTCTTCAACAACGCACCCACTAAAATGTTTGTAGGTATTAACTGTGACGATACACATTCTGTAAGATCGTGGTGTTGGCTGTAGCCGCACTGGAAGGCACGGCGCATGCAATAATACGTATTCAAATTATGAATGCAAATGAACAACAATTAGTTGGCCATGACGACCCTGTACTCGTCATGAAGTGTGTTCCCTAGGGGCGGATTTACGTACCTAACAACTAGATATATGCCAATGTGGAGGGCACGCAAGCGCCTTTAAAGCCACTTTAATGTCGTCACTTATCCAGTACAATACTATAAAACAAATGTTTTAACTTTTATAACTTCAGTTTTATTGCATGCCATACTTACTTTATAAGCGAAGAACATTAAGGATATATGCGCATCCTAGAAATTACTTAATTATTGTTTGAAATCTCTTTGGTTTTGTGTATTTCACGATGAGCGCTAATATTATAGACAATAACAAAGGGCAATATGAAAATAATGACGTAATCGGTTTTCTTTAAAATCTCAATTTCACATTCCAGTATTGTGTATTACATAAAATAATAGGAATTATGTCAATTACTTCTACATTCCCGATTTCACTTACGTGATGTCAGTATAATAGCAATCTAAAAAATAATTTTCGTAATATTAAGTTGTTACGCATGGCTGAAATTTTGACATTATCCCGGCTACGAATAGAATATATGTATATATTCATTTAACCGAGTCACAATTTCCTCCTTCCTACAACATTAGGTCTTTTAAGCGGGGCTTGAAAAAGCAATTATGGTGGTTGGCATAATTATGGTAACCGTCGAGAGGTACGTCACCCGTTGGGCGAGATGTTTTACTGCTTTCTTGTGTGAATGGCACAATGACTAGAATAAAAAACATCATATATTTATGCAATAATGTTTCCTGAATATAATATACCGGGACGGTTACATTTATAAATTACAATTATCGGCAGCCTTGCGTGTAACATACGCGTGAACACAGTAGGTGAACACATAGATAATTCGATCTGTTTGTACTGAACACATACTTTATACATTACCCCCGAATTCGAATAATCTAGTTCTTGATCGCAAAGTCAATGAATAAAGTGAACCTCGACTTATCGGCACCACATTGATCATTAGATATTATCATACATCTGAACTCCTTTAATAAATCATACGTATTACTTATTTACTCAACAAAAATTCTTTTACGAATCGAACTCCAAATACAAGAGAAGATGACCCCACTTTATTCCAAACATTTTCCATTACCCCTAAGTAAATGCAAAGTTAGGGCCAACTTTAAGAAAATACTAGTGTATCTTGTGAAAGCTTTCGAATTTGGTTATGGTTTGGATATAATTTATTTTAATTCGAAATTATAAATAGTAATAAAGTTATTCGTACCAATTACATTTCATAAAACACTCTTAATACGGCTATAATAAGATAAATACATGATCGTAAAAGGGCTTAAACATTTCAAAGTTCACTCTCTCGCTCGTGGCATAAAATATATATTACAAATTTTCAATCAACGTAATATCAAGATTAGGAACAAAGAGCAATCGATAGAAACGTAAACGAAATTCATATTCCAGTGTGAAAATTGGTGAATAGCGACTGTGTGTCGGATATCCTACAGCGCGCTCACTGACAATCGGAATTGTGAACAAACTGAACAGCTACATACACTTTTCTGCACAACCTTTGCAAACACAATCGCTCTACGATTCTCACCGGCAAGTAAGGATCGTAGACGCTTACAAAAGATAGAGCAACCATTGTCAGGGGCGGTTGAGCCACGACACTGTTCTTTGTTGCCCACGTGTATTGGTTAACGCGTAATGCTTTGCATTTATTTTCAAATATGAAATGCCACATTAAATATTTACCACAGCTCTAACAAATACTGGTTTACAAACCGCAAACCTTTCATCGTAGGTCCCTTGTTGTACATAATATTTATTAAACATTAATATTAAGAGTAAACGTAATTAATAATTGACGCTAGTATGTAATACATACATTTTACGTATGTATGTTTATCGGGTTACTATGTAATATGTGGCGGTTCACAAATATATTCAAAAGTAGAGAGCAAATTGGTTAGTGACCTAAAAATACAGAAATCGGCATATAGTCGTTGCAGTTTGCGGAATGCAGTCAGGTCAACCACGCCAGCTCCTATAGAACAAACACTTAATTACTGAACCACTTAATATTGTTAAATGTGTTTAAACAGTGTTGATTTTGCAGGAAAATGCTTAACATTATTTATTTTTTTAAATCGCATTTTAAATTCATCTTTGCTTGGAATTGTTTTAATGATAAATAAACTAAATACATGATTATTATAATGTACACCTCAAGCTATAGACTGTATTGGTATGGATATTTGGAAGTATGGGGAAAAAATCTGGTACAGATATTATTAAATTGTTTTATATACATCTATAAATAGATGGTATTATTGTATCAGTTTATTAATAATGATTGGACGGCAACAATTCTGGTTTATTATTAAGAGGTAAACAACACTTGAGTATTCAAACTTTCAAACAAATAAAATTGAAACACACGGAAACAGAAATGCAGGGATAAAAATAACAAAAGACTTCCATTAATTTAGCATCACTTTGATTGTAGATTCAAGGGACGAATGTGAATGTCTTGAAAATACAATTTGTCTCGGAATAGTCCAACTATTTCAAGAGTGAGGAAAACGCAAACAAAGCGTGGGGGAATGATGAGGGAAGTATAGTACAAAACATACATAGTCCTTAAATTTGTTTTCGTATTGCCTTGCACGGTAAAACAACACTTGTTTCTGTGATCGCTTAATTCATATTAAACGCAATAAATCGTTATTCGCATTTGCAGATTTCATGTCCAACATTTTTTTTTTTTAAACTATGATCGCCAACCATGCGATAGTTGCAAATTCCGTTAGCCTAGAGTTATCAGGAAGCTTGAATATCAATTGGGATTATTTATAGCAACAATAGACCGAATATTGCGATCTGATTAACAATTAGAATACTGCCAAATTGAGATTGGGGAATTGAATGAAAACTATTTGTTTCAGACTAATTGAGACATATTAGAATGTGACAAGGAGATTTACGGGATATTAGACAATATTTCTTTGAAGTCCACAGTCACAGTGATTTGCAACCATTTCTAAATTGTTTTAATATAAACACTGCAATCATCTAGCACAGATTTATCAAGAGAAGCTAAGTTTAGTCATATTACAATTACACGCCAAATAGGGTATTCGACTCAATTTTTTATTGTATTTACCAAAAGGTAAATACATATCATTAAAAATGAAAGAAGTTAGTAACTTTTTAAATCATCATAGTGAGTAAAAAAAGGAATGCAAAACAAAACTAGTGACGTCGCTAGTTTTAATATACATTACAATATGCACGTGTGAAAGACACGGTGATATGTCCTATCCAAATACCCTATTACTATATTACCTGCGTCCAGCAGTAGACGGTGATAGGCTGCGTATACATACAATTACTATTACATCAAATCTATGTACAACGCTTGACGTCACATTACTTGACAATACAAGTTTTGGCAGTCCGACAGTTTTGGCAGTGCCAGTATCAGGCATCGACTACAGCAAAAATCTACAACGTATAAATGATCGTATCGGTTTACGTTTAAGTATATCTATATAAGAATCGATATGTTAGCGGACGTCACTCTGGTTATATTTTACCCAGCTTTATGCATCCAGGAAATGCAATTTAAATTTAATAACCACTCAATTATTCTTATTTTGCAGCGTTCAAATACCCGACCTTTCCAGGAACCATTTCAACGATACGTAATTAGTATTAAATATGCAATAAACTGTGCATCGGTCCACATGTACTATAAAAACGAAATGGATATGAAAGTCTCCGTAAAAGTTTTAGGGGATATTCAGTCGAAAATATTTTTTATATTCGAATATTTTTTCGCCGAAATCTAAAAACAATACGCTGCAGAATAGGTTTGACTGAAGCGGTATGAGGGAAGTCATACAAAGGGGTGTATGAATTATTGAATATACAAGCGGTGCGGGGCTTTAATATCTCGCTTGTGTACTCGATGATTAACTACAAATCCTCAGCTACTAGTATACCGTCTTAAATGCGTTATACTAACATAAAACAACGGCACAATATCGATTTAAGAGAGTGCAATAATGTACAAAGGCAACACACATTTTGGGCGATATTGATTTGCAAAGTGAAGTGATACATTTGGCATGACATTCAACAAACGATCGATATAGTCTGTATGAATCACAACTAAAAATAATTGTATATAATAGGTTAAAATTGTTTTTATGTGTAGAATAGTTTTTGCCAACGCCTTTTAAACTCATAGTTAGGTGCTATAAATTATTGGTACATGAATGATAATTATTTTGATTGAATATTAAATAAAACGATTATTTAATAACGATTAAACTAATCTGTCCACATTACTTAGGAATAATTCTTTACAGATGATGTTTAGCGATGCCATTTTTGGAACAGTTTACCTAATAGGGATTATGCATGAGACCAAGTTATGAAGTCTGTGTATGTAAATCAACTCGATTCGAGTATAAAACTCATATTAACTCAGGTGAAATCATTTTCACAGCGGTATAAAATACTTGTAGATTATACATAATCTCTTCTGCCTTTCACTACTTTTTATTCAAGTTTGCATCTCGCGGCGTATAAAAATATACATAAATAAACTTTTCCATTATTTACCACAGTAGTAAATTAAGTTTTTATCTTATATTTTATATTATTCAGTCACGATCTAAACACATTGATGTTGACATCGCGAACGCTTACGTCACAGAAAGTTTGCGCCAATATGGCGTTTAAATGCTTCGAAACTAATAACAGTATTTTAAAAGAGTAATATTTTTTTCCGTTAATGTAATAACAGAAAACAGAACTGATAACAAAACTAAAAAAATACAGGAATATTCCATATAAATTATTTTAGATTCAGTCATTCATTCAACATTTTATGCAGATTTCTCGTTGCGCACCGACCGCGGATGTCCCGACGTAAAGGAAATTTATGTCTGAACATCAAATGAATACCACCAGCTTTATTGCACTACACCTAATTATGTGGAATAAAAACCTTGCACGAATTGCAATGCGCTTCACAAATTAAATAGCAAATGGAATTGTGTTGTACGAATAATTATAAAAACATTTAATTACAGTTCACCTAAGCTAAAATTTGAAATATATGTATGCACTACTTAAAAGACAATCAAATTATTAGAATAATGTACAATTATTATTATTTTTGGAGTCGGTGTCAGCCAAGTTTTATGAGTTAGTAACTACATAAACGTCAGATATTATATTTTATTGAATTAAGGTTAATAAACAATAAATCAAAACTAACCGCGCCTCTACGCGGCCCACATAATAGTATAAGAGGATATTCGTATAAAATAGATTTCATAAAGTTGTTGTCATTTAATATTGTCAGGTATCTTTGGCTGACACCGACTCCAAAAATAATAATAATTGTACATTATTCTAATAATTTGATTGTCTTTTATAAGTAGTGCATACATATATTTCAAATTTTAGCTTAGGTGAACGGTAATTAAATGTTTTTATAATTATTTGTTACTCATAGGTATGTGTTGAGTTACAATAAAGTTTAACTGGATACATAATATATGTGTATAAATACAATCTTGCGTGAAAAACACGCAATTATTTTTTTACTTTTTAGTGCATTTTAGTTTGTCATAAGTCAGATTTTTTTTCTTTTTTTAGAATTTTATTTTTAATAGGATTTTTTGTCAGTTTTTTGAAGTCGGTTATTTTTTTTTGTTAAAATTTTGGTTTATTTTTTCATTTTTAGTGACTTAAATGTTCGATAGTAAAATTTTACGTACACAGCTTCTGGTAGCTTAAATAAATTAATCTTATGTTCTCATAAGAGACAATAGACCGTAATTTTTTGTACATCATGGTACTTTTTTTCTCAATCGGCAGCAAGAAAATACTGTGTAGCGTTTTGCCAAAAATTTGACGAGCAGCAACCCCGGTTAGCGACTGGACTTCCACAAATTTAGGCTTCGTTAGGTATATCTATTGTTGGTGCGTAACAACGTTTGATATGCTCCGCGATTAATTTTAGCAGAAATGATTTACCATTACCTGCACCACCCGTGACAAAGTAACAGCTGACTTTCTCGTCCTTGCAAATTGAGTTTGATTGCCGTTAAGACTTTCTGAAACACATTCTTTTGTTGGATATTTAATCCTCGAATGCTTCTTAGGAACAATTCATCCGACATGACGGCTCGTTCTTCCATGTTTTCACAAAAGTTATCATCGTCATGTACAATTTGTTCACCAACACATAACAATCGGCAATGGATTTCATTACGGAATGGTATATGGCATACTATTAAACTGTAATAATATGATTCTTTGTCACTATTACAATTTACAACAGATCTTCATGATTTATTGGTATAGTCGCCGAAGATATTGACTATTTACATGTTTGTTCTTTTTATCAACCGCCCCCCTCGCCCCTACCCCTACTTTCATTCACCACTGTAACTTTACTTTTATACTGAATCCAATGCAAAAAGAACCATTGGAATCGTACTCAATTTTGAGGAGTTCTACTCTCCAGGACCGAATATATTCATCAGATTTTCATGATTTATTGGTGAGATCAAAGTGTTAATACGTTTATTCTGATGCAAAAGAAATCACCAAAATCAGTTAAAAGCTGCCGAAGATATTGACTATTTACATGTTTCTTAATTTTCTCACCCCCCCCTCGCCCCTACCCCTACTTTCTTCCACCACTGTAATTTTGCTTTTATACTTAATTCAATGAAAGAAGAACCATTGGAATCCTACTTTATTTTAAGGAGTTCCCCTCTCCAGGTCCGAAGATATTCATCAGATCGTCACCATATTTTTATGGGACCAAATGACAAGCACCAGCTTTCAATTAAAGAAAGAATTATCGAAATCGGTTTACCCAGTACAGAGAAATGAGGTAACAAACATAAAAAAAAAAAAAGCAACATACAGTCGAATTGAGAACCTCCTCCTTTTTTTGAAGTCGGTTAAAAATATAAAGCATTTTATTCTTCGTTCTAGTAATTTCAATGAGAAATACTGAGCCCCGAACTTCTAATTTCAGTCAATCGCTTCAATAAATAATATAAGTATTATGTTTGTTTCAGAGTGCGAGTGGAGTATTATGTAAATGAGAACACATTTAAAGAAAGACTGCAACTATATTTTATAAAAAATCAACGATCGAGTAAGTATATACATTTTTATTATTGACATTAGTGATGTAACGAATGTTCGCATTCGCATTCGCGAATCGCGAATATTCGCATATTTTTTGGCATTCGCATTCGCATTCGTATTCGCAAGAAACGAAGCGAATGTTAAGCGAATGTTTTTGACAAATAAAAAGGAAATTTATACAAATTTTGATGGTTCTGGAAAAATAATACAACTATTATAATTAGCGTACTTTTTAATTATTTATAATATTGATAATATCTACGTCTCGTAAGTCTTTTGACTGTACTTATTAAGTAATAGCTTCTATTTTTTTTAACAAAACCAAATGCTATTTACAGTTATAAAAAATAATCAACCAAAATTAAACATTTAATATCCAAAATGTTATATTTTTAAAACCTTCATTTTCAATTATTTTTCAATGCAATTAATAAACATACTCAAGAAAACAAAATACTAAATATGTACCTACTTGTAAATAAAATTACAATTTCTTCCTTACAATTAAGAAAACAATATTTATTAATAACTACTAAAGGAGAAGGCGCATCCCAGCCTACTGGCCAATAACGACGAGCGATATGTCATTGGAAAGGTCTTTTCAGATGCTACAACTTCTTCTATCACAACCAAACCCAAATCACTGTATTTAAAAAAAATAACTACTTAAAGACAGCCCGAAAATCACACAAAAGCGCCTCGGCATAGTTAGCAATAACCACAAGCGATACGTCGTTGGAAAGGTCTTTTAAAATGCTACAACTTCTTCTAGGGCGACAAGTCTCAAATCAGTGAGTGAAAAAAAAATATCGCTGCGTAAAGGTAGCGCAAGGATGAAAACATGTACATGGACTCATAGCCTATTGTCCAATAACGACGAGCGATATGTCATTCGAAAGCTCTCTTCGTTTTCTACAACTTCTTCTTTGGCAAGAAATCCCGAATAGCTGTATTAAAAAATATATTTCGACATAAAGATATCGCGAGGGCCATATGTAAGTCTCATAGCCTATTGTCCAATAATGACGAGCGATCCAATAAATCTCTCACTATGTTTATCGTTCGACATCTTGCAAGATTCAGCAAATTGCGCTGTATCACAATCCAAAAACATGTATTTCCTGCATCTGTAATAACGTCCACCGTTTTAAAATGTAATTGTTAATTATTTACGCAAGACAAGAATTTTCAACTTACTACTAATGTACGTGAAATGGGTTCTGTTTCAGTTTTGTGATATGATGAAATACCATAAATTCAATCCAGGTATTGGAAAAAGTTGTCTAAGGAGTATTGCGCGCCCATTATATAGTTTATTTTTAAATAATAAGTAAAACTGTTTTTTACCGGAATTTTTGTGGTTATTGCTCACTATGCCGAGGCGCTTTTGTGTGATTTTCGGGCTGTCTTTAAGTAGCTATATTTTTTTAAATACAGTGATTTGGGTTTGGTTGTGATAGAAGAAGTTGTAGCATCTGAAAAGACCTTTCCAATGACATATCGTTCGTCTATAGTTGGTCAATAGGCTGGAGTCCATACATGTTTGCCCCTTCTCCTTTGTTCATTCAACCTGTCAAAGCACGGGCCGGCTCGACATGCTCGACTATGTTCGTTTACATGGCTGGCCCGAAATGTTGCGCGCCAAATTTGAAAAACAACATTCGCATTCGCATTCGTATTCGCGAATGTTGGATCTGAATATTCGCATCCGCATTCGCATTCGCGAATGTGAGAAAACTAACATTCGTTACATCACTAATTGACATTAGACATTTGCAATTTATTAGCTCTGCAGAAAGAGTTACACATGAAATATCAAATGTAAGTTTGAAAATACACATAAAATCAGAAGACAATTTGATTTCACTTCAATTTTTTATTTTGAATAGTAAGTTGGATTCGCAAATCACATTGTGTAGTTCGTTTGTGTAGAATAAAATCCAGCATACTTATTTCCGTCCAGTCAAGCTTACAAAGAAAACCGATTATCAAGAGCTATATCTATACATACTTTGCGCTTGAAAACGTTCCTTCCACGGTAATACCACAGTAATACGCTCAGTATTTTCCTCCTCGTTTTCAATATTTTGTGAAGAGTTGTATCCATACTTTAATAATTAATTATTCCAAATGTCTAATGTCACTTTGCTAATAATATAAGTATGTCGCAATCTCTAAGTACGACTCTCGAATTACATCGCCGATAAAATAACAAAAAAATCAAAATAAATAGTAGTTTAAATGCTAAAGTGATCCCCTACTGAGAAATTGCTCCTAAGATTTTGTGTTTAAATTATTTATTATTAACAAAAATTAAATCTGTTTGTTACAATCTTCATACATACATACATAAACTCACGCCTTCATCCCAGAAGGGCGAAGATGAGGTGGCCACCAGGACACCCACATTTCGCCTAGTATGTCCCGTCCCATGATGTGATAGGGGGCGAACCTATCGCCATATCGGGCACAAATTCCTCACTCCGGGCTGATAATGAATAGAAAACCCCAATATCACTTTGCCCGACCCGGGATTCGAACCCAAGACCTCGGCTTTGTAGTCGTACCGTAGTACAACTACGCGAACAAGGCAGTATTTTCATAAATAATGAAAATTAATAGACACCTATGTGGCTTACTTCTTTGGAATTAAGTTAATTGGAAAAATGATGAAAATAAATATTTAAACCCGATATGTGCATTAATAACCAGCAGACCGAAATAAAATAAACTTTGGAAAAAGTTATATATAGTTGAACCCGTAGCTGTTGCCTCAAGCAATCACTGCAATATATTAGTCCAAATAGCTGTTTAATAACACATTTGAATAAATTAGTTACATTATCAATTAAGCAATAAGGATATACCACATTAGCTGAAACTACTTTAATTTCCGTTCTAGACTCTGCTTTAATACTGATGGCTCCTACAATACAGTGATTTACCATAGAAAATAAGGCACAAACATTATTTACAGAAGCCTTTCAATGCAGTGGATTGAGTTATCATTCAGATTCTCACTGAGTTGAATCCTTCATAAATAAATAATATATTTGCTCGACTTTATTGTCTCTACCCTCTCTATTTGAACGATGGCTGTTTAAATATTTTTTCTTAGAAAACATTTAGCCAAATCCATTTTTATTGTTCTAAATATCATCCCACTGAAATAATGTAGTACATTCGAATGCCTATTGTATTCAGGATTCGTTAAAGTATTTTTAAATGTTAATTACTAATTACCTTCGTTATTTAACAATGCGTCATTTGCATTAAAATATTAATAGGACCAGTTAAGTCATGCTTTCATTATAAGGGGTGATATTACCTAGAGATTAAACAATTAATGTGTATAAAAAAAACAATGACATACTTTTATAACATGCAAGCATTGCAATGAAAGTACATATAATATAAAAATATATTGTTGTTTTAGGGAGTTAAAAATGTTGTGTCATTAACCAATTCGGTGTCGTTAAAAAACACTTCTCACTCTGTTCCTGTGTGCAATAACATTTAATAAAGTGTTACTTTAAGGTAGAATTTCTTTAAGACTTTCTACACCTCCACGAGCCCACAAAGAGTACTATTATTTAAAACCCCTACTCATCATTATTTACAAACGTCATGGGAACTTTATTTCCAAACAAGTTAGTAATACAATTATTATATATGTATACCTGAGTTGCCATTTCGTCCGAGTTGGGTGTAAATTTATTTATTTAATATCTAATTAGTACATGCATAGTATAATATATAATATATTGGCGATAGGTTCGTCCCCTATCACATCGTGGGACGGAAATAACAAGGCGAAATGTGGGTGTCCAATGTGGCGCCTCTGCCTACCCCTTCTGGGATAAAGGCGTGAGTTTATGTATGTATATTATAATATATTCTTGATTAACATTACATAACATAATAAAAATGGAGTGAAACTAAAAATATTTCTGAATAGAATTTATATTTCTGTGAAAATTATCGGTGCAACGTAACTGGGATTATGACGTTGTTCAGTGTGAAAAGGATAACATGCTACATAATACATACGTTCACTTAATGGATTGTTTATGTGTTATACCACATTACATAAACACCTTGATGAAAATTTAATGCACGTTTGACGTCTACAATCTGAGCCACGTATAGTAAAACCATTAAGTATTATAAATTTAAAAGTATTATACATTTAAAAAATCTTAAAACACGCTTATAAACCGAACTAAAAACTAAAATTATTTGGTAATGAGTTTAAGATCTGAAAATGGAGTGAAATACATTCAATTTATGCGTAAAGAGATAGGTAATTTGTATTAGCACCCCACGCTTTGTAACAACAAAAGGAATTTATTTCATTCAATTTTAACTTAAACTTATTATCAATTATTTTAACTTTTTTAGTTCGGTCATTTACTAAGACTTCTGGTCATTTATTATTTTTGAAACTATTATTTTTATTTTTCTAAAGAAACGCATATTTATAGCTATTTTTTCGAGGGAAGGCAGGTGCGCTTAATTAACCCCCTTTTCTTCATAAACAATAAGTTCTCTGAAGGTTCTAGTTAAGATAATGTCACAAACTTTTTAAATTTATTGTATTGTTATCTGTCCTTGACAAGTATGCGGAATTTTAAATCAAATCAACGATTTAAAGTGCTCGAAAATCGACTTTCAATATTTCGTTACATACATACATACATACATACGAGTACAGGCGAAGCTAATAAAAGCGTGTGAAAAAGGGGACCAGAACAATGCTTTTCATGAAAAACCACAGACGTAAATTAACAGCACAAAAATATAATTTATGTATCAAATTAAGTGACATACAATAGGGTAATCGATTTAGTTTTCCATTCAACTATCAAACGTCGCGTCGTTGAAAGGATATTATACTGTATTTGATGTTTATATAATTGTTCAATTGTTTCAGGTTTACGCATTAGAATAGCGAACTTATTTTTCAAACTTTTGACTTGCGTTTTGTATATATGCCGCGTTTGTGCTGATGGAGAACCCATTTCTGCATCCTGGTAAGTGTCACAAAGTGCTTAAGATATACATATTATTGAAGGTGACAGCTAAAACTGTGTTGATTTTGTACTTTTAAAGGTGTTTTTTTTTTATTAGCGCATTATTATATTTAAACACTAATGCTCTAAACGAAGATTGAAATAGGTTTAAACCTATTCTGTTGTGGATAAAGCAATTGCAATATCTTGACTCGATCACTTTTAATCCAATAGGTGCGTTTTGTTTTACCCCATATGATAGTGAAGTTTACTATACTATTCTTAAGAAAGTAATATTATAATTTATATAATGGAAAATGGGAATTGTAATGAAAATTTATATTATATTAGACGGTATGTGGTATACGGTGTTTACGTGACGGTCTAGACAGCTATAACGAAAATTATTCTAAATATAGAGATATGGAAAGCCTTTGTCCTGCAGTGGGATCTTTTACGCAAGTCTAATAATAATAATTAATGGAAAATGTACAGGATTTTCAGATGACTAAGAGTCGCCGACATAGACCATCGGATTAGGAGGGTGAAAGTTGATGAAGCACTGCGTGCAGGTCTAACGGCTGTTCTGGAAATAAGACTTTAGGTTGGAGATTATTGTGATTATTTCCTAAGACAAAGCCATAAAGAGCTCTTAAAGGGTTACTTAAGAACAAATACTTCCAATAGGCCAGAAAAATATGTCACAGTTAGTTTAGCAAAATAATAGCCGTTACTAACAAGACTTATGTTTCGTTTTTCGTTGACGTAAAATAAAAACTTTATACGCACTTTAAATGGTCATTAGAGACAACTACCGAACGGGTATCATTATGTTTGAACAAAGCGGACAGTAGAATATTGTAAAAAACGTCGTGCAGTGCTGCACGATAAGTAGGGCACATTATTTTTTTATAGTTCAGGGCGATTTGGAGAATTGCGAAGGCAATCAAAAGGAATTATATGGCGTCGACTCTAAAATAAAACTCGTTTATCCATTAGATAGCCTACTTAGCAATTTGCATGTCAAACGTTAGAAATGAGTGGCCGTCAACAAAGCATTTATAGCAATCGAGTTTATATTCTATGCACACTACAAAGAAATGATGAGGAAATTAGTTAATTACGGTTACTAGATTGAAAACACGGAATGACAACATGGGCAAGTCTACCTAAGTATAACACTACTGTTGTATATTTTGTCAAAAGGAAATATGAGACGGGCAATAAGGACAGCTATCTACACCATCGTAGCTACAGGAAAAAGCTCTTTTGACACTTTTTAGTAGGTTCCATACATATTTCTTAAAAGTAGTGGCACGTGATTAACATGGATATAATTATGAATTTCAAACAATATTTAAGTTTTAAGAACGCGAATTATCGCAAATTGATAATACTTAATTCTTTGCAATACAAATTACATGTTACCGAGTTGCGATTACAATATCAAGAAAAAGAACAGTAGACAAGGAAGTTAAAGCTCTAGCTAACTTCTCATAAGTCTTGTGCCACCCTAGAGGATTGACGGGACTAATGGCCGCTATCTTTGTAAATATATGCAAACAGCAGCTTTATACACTGTTCAAAGCATACAAAATCGTCTTTTCAGTACCAATTTGAGGTAGCTCCTAGTTCTGAGTAGCATTAGTATAGCGCCATGTGTACGCTATGAAATACGACATACATATATGCCATACCTACAGCCATTGAATTTCAAAGATTCTTGGAATTATATAGCGTCAAACTAACTCGATAAATGTTTGCAACGAGACGATGCTCTGCTTCATAAGGACCGTTGAATGCAAGACTGAAACTAGCTTACAGAATTCAGCGAAATGGAATATACAGTCCTTGGGTGCTATGTTAAAAGTTATATACGCAGAACATTATAGAAAACTGTACGTAAATTGGAGATTTAACACAAAGAACAATTTTTTGACAGGAAAAATAAACCAAGTTGACTTTAAGAAACAACAAATCGATTGTAAGAATTAATATGGATATATCACAACGATAAAAAGTTATCGAATTGAAAATAGCAGTCTATTTTTAGGAAAACTACGTGTTGCCAAATACAATTAATTAATAGTTATTGCTTTTCTAATTGGTTACACACACACGTATAGTTAGAAGAATAATTTATATTAACTGAAAATAAAGAATTTTGGCCACTTTGGTGATAGACAATAGCGCGTATAAACTTATTAAGGAAACAAACAGGCCGTGCCGGCCACTACAGGCGCGGCCCGGCGTATCGTCCCCGGGGGAATGTCGTAAATAACTGATATGCTCTGGAAGCTCATCGACATCGTACACCTAACTCCAAGCTCGCAAAACCATCTCCGAATATTTAAAAACAACTATACATACTCGTATTATACATTTCATCTATCGAAATCCTTCCATGTATCCACTCATTCTTTAGAGCTGATGTGTTATAGTTTTCTTGTGAAAACAACGCTAGAATAAAGACCGACCAATTTTACAATTTCTGTCTGAGCTATAACCTTCATTATAATAAACTTAACAGTTCCATTCGAAAATTCAAGCATTTCTTATAGCAATACTTTAGGAATCCAAGTAATAAATATATTACACTTTTTGACGCAGCGTGTTAAACAAGAGCGGAAAAGTACATAAGATATTTTTAATTGTATCAAATTCAACATCATTTTAGCTAGTTTTCAATATTAATTAGACCGCGCTACTCAAATACATCCCAAGTAGCTACATTTAATCATAAAATATTGCGTTAAATATAATAAAATACTGTTTTCATTTTGTGGATAAGAATTAATATTAAAAATGTTTCTAGTTACGGCTGCAAACCAGGGAATAAGACTGAATTCGAATATTCGGCTAACTTGACAGAAGAGGAATTTCAAGAGCACCCGATAATCAATTGGGACGGAATAATATGGGTCAACAGACCGTTATATCTGTGGATTGTGCAAGTGATACTGGCTATGATATCCTTTACGGAAGCTATACTTCTAGCCTACCTAGGCTACAAGGTAGTTTAATATCTACATTTTATTGTACATATTTAAATAATCCACGAATAATGTAGAATTTTAATAAAGGGAGAAACTTTATTTTTTCAGGGAAATATATGGCAGCAAGTCTTGTCTTTTCACTTTATTCTAGAAATGGTGAATACGATCCCATTTGCCTTAACCGTAAGTGTTCTTTTGGCTATTTTCTAACATGTAGACTGAAATGAAGTGAAATTCGTTTATCGATCATGTAGGCAATTAAATAGCTCTTATGACAATAAGTCAATACACATAGTACTTAGCCTCTTATTTACAACACAATGGTTATTATATTTTTTATATTAAATTTAATTATTTTTCGGTAGCCATAAACATACTATAATATTTATTTATATTTAATGATTTTTTGTTTTTCAAGGAAGTAGTTTGTATTTTATTGTATTTACATATTATGGCAGACTAAATCTAGTTTAATCATTACTCGACATGCATATTTAAATTCATTTAAGTAAAGCTTTTAAATATTTTTCAAATAAGGCCTCTATACAAGTTTAGTAAAAAAAATCTGGAATTTTATTAATATATACCTTTTATGAACATCAATCAATCATTAATTGGATATGGTTCTCTAAAATGTACAGTACATACATTGTTTGACCCTTAGGTTAATTAAAATTTTCTCCATAATTTCCTTTTTGATTATACCGGGAATATCCAACGACCGAAAACGAAGCTAGGTGGTAGTTTTAATAAATTTAGACATAATGAAAGTAAAAATTTTGCAAAAGGAAACAAGCGAGGATTTTATTTGTTATTCTTATACATCCGTCGATTGGGGTGGTAAATACATATTTTTTTCCTAAATATTTTTGTTTATAATTACAGTTACCATTTCCACCACTACGAAATTTATTTATACCAGTATTCTTGAACTGTTGGTTGGCGAAGAGATCCCTGGAGAATATGTTTGTAAGTAAACCAATGAAAATATTTGATAGCCTCTTGGCTGCTCCGTTCACCTGTGCGAATATTTTACAATACATACATATTTGTGGTGTTGAATTAAGCTGAACATTTATTTTCAGAACGACTTACATCGAGCTATGCAGAAATCCCAGTCAGCACTGTCCCAACAATTAATGATATTGTGTGTTACACTACTCTGCCTCGTTTTCACCAGGTTAACATATTATTTTCCATAATAAGCAATTTAAAATGGTTCATTGGTTAAAATATTAGATTTGGCATGGATGTTTCATGTATGCAAATTTTTGAGCATGTTAAAAAATCTTGCTCTTTCATTTAATTTCCTTCGTTCACTCACAACACTTCACCTTCCATGCCGTTTTCATTCATCATTAACCTTCATACGGTCTTCGGGTCATTTTTGACCCATTTCAGGACTGAAACAAAGTTTTCTTTTTAAGTATTTTGTTTTGACATTTGATATTGCGTGACATTTTTCAAAGTTCTTAGCTTAATATAAATATATGAATAATTTATAAAAATATATAAAATATTTCAATATATTTATTTTTTTACTCTAATGGCCTTCGGGTCACATTTGACCATTAAGTATAGAACGATTGTAGTTTGTTTACTTTTGGTATCGTGTTACCCACTATTTATTGTATAATGCTTACATAAGCTTTGGAATAAGTGGGTTGATATATTACCGAAACTTTATAATCCTTCCCAAAATGTAACTGTAGATGAACAGTTAGTAGCATTCAGAGGAAGGTGCCCATTTCAGCAATACATGCCATCAAAACCGGCAAAGTATGGCATAAAGTTTTGGGTTCTATGTGATTCTGCAACTTGAAGTTAGTAATCGCACAGATAAGAAGCCAGTAATAATATTAGACTATAACAAATATAAAGGTGGTGTAGATACATTGGATAAATCTGTATCTTGTTATACTTGTAGAAGAAAGACTAAACGATGGCCTCAAGTGGTGTTCAGTAATATGGTTGATATATCGGCTTATAATGCTTTTGTTTTATTCACATCTGCTAATGATGCCTGGAAAGAAGGCAACCTTGCTAAGCGTCGTAACTTTTTAGAAAATCTAGGTATGCAGCTTGTTACTCCCTTTGTGAAAAAACGACAAACTACCTCGAGCATGTTTTTCACTTGAAATTGCAAAGAGTATACGAGATTCCTCTCAAAACGATCCACAATCGTCAACCTCATCCCAGTCTGAAAGGAATACAGAGAAAAAAACAACCAAGAGACGCCGATGACATTTGTGTCAAAAAACGGATAATAAAACAGGATTGGTTTGCCTCACATGCAAAAAAATTATATGTAAACAGCATTCTAAAACGATTACTTTGTGTTCTCAATGTAATAACTGATTTTGATTATTATGTTATTTTGCTATTATAGAGTAATGTAGTACCTACTACGCACCTAATAAGTAAAAATGGTATATGTTCGAAACTTAATTAATTCTAATAAAATTTATATTAACTAGCTGTTGTTTTCATTGTCAATAAATAAATGTATTAAAATATAAACCTAAACAATATTTGTAATGCAATTATTTGACATAAATGTAGGCAATATATGTTACGGGTCAAATTAGACCCGAGGCCCGTTGACGTTGGTCATTTTGAAGACCGTATGAAGGTTAATAGTGCAAAAATCCTCTTTTTCATTTTCAAACGACTATGTTATAAGTTTCTCTATTTATTTTTTAAATATTATACCACATTTTACTTACCATAATTGTAATTATTTATTTTAAAAAATATCTATATCGAGATTGCTATTTGAAGACGTTTAGTTCATTCCACGTAAAAATACTTCTATTCGCCTACGATTTTCTATCGCCAAAAGCGTTATTGTCAAAATATTAATAGTTTTTCTCTCTCCACATTTTATTACATTGGACATTTTAATTCTATTACATAACGAAAATAAATGCTTGTGGTTTATATTAACAAAACATATCTCAAACAATGTGTTTATTACATTTTTTAATTTTATTTGTGGCTCCAAATTTCGCCTACGCCAAAAGATGATACGACTTTTAATTATCGTAATACAAATTTTATTTAAATTTACAAATTTGGAAAATATCGTAATACGCATTTCTAACAACTACAATTGTATTTCATTAAAAGTATGATACGAATCTTTATCCAATTTTGTAGAAATCATATTTATATAGATATTTTAAAACTATGTGGAACTCAATATTCTTAGTGCATTGTTTTCAGATTATAATTAAATAATCGTTATAAATAATCACAATAAAAATCTATTACGGTAACTAAGAAGCCATCAAATTAAATATATTGCTAGCAATTTGGGTAAAATAAATATGAACTAAATCAAGATATAGAAACGAATACATTGAACGCATTATATTTGCAGTGTCTGCGGTATACAACACTTCCAGCGAGCCGGACACAGACACCTCAATCTTTTCCAAGCCACTTATTTCGTTGTGGTGACATTTTCAACAGTAGGCTACGGAGATTTCGTTCCAGATATATGGCCATCGCAACTTTTCATGGTGATAATGATAGGAGTTGCGCTAGTCGTGTTACCTACGCAGGTATTTACGTCATAGCACGTAATATTTAATTACATTAAGTTATTAAAGCTCCACTCATGGACATTTACTATAGCGTAACCAAATCAATTTTATTTCTAAGAAATCTATCAACGTAATTTGGTCGGGCATTATACTTTTAATGGTTTGCCCGTCAAAGAGCACTTTGCTTATGTATAATTAATTTTATATGGAAACACTCACATGCAGAATTTATTTATACAGTTTGAGCAGCTGGCGTTCACGTGGATGGAGAGACAGAAACTCGGTGGTTCTTACTCTTCCCACCGAGCGCAATCCGAAAAACATGTAGTGGTTTGTTCAACAACTCTCCACGCAGATACGATAATGGACTTTTTAAACGAATTTTACGCCCACCCCTTGCTGCAGGACTATTACGTGGTGCTTCTGTCGCCAATGGAGTTAGATACCACCATGAGGATGATTTTACAGGTACGGAAATCCTTATTAAACTGTTATTACAGTTAACAGATTATTAATTATGAATATAGTCATATGTTTTAACCTATTGTAATTTATTTTATTCCAAAGGTACCGATTTGGGCCCAAAGGGTTATTTATATCCAAGGATCCTGTTTAAAAGATACAGATCTAATCAGAGCTCGAATGAACGAAGCAGAGGCTTGCTTCATATTGGCCGCTAGAAACTACGCTGACAAAACCGCTGCAGATGAACATACCATTTTAAGGTAAGTTGAGCCAAGCTACGTAGTTACACAAGGCAAAAAAGTATTTTATGTACATAATGATTTCCTACAGCCCAACATTGAGTAGAGTTCACATATTATAATTGAATTATGCACAAAATAAGCCCTAGCACCTAAATATATCTCATTAACAAAAATAACCAAGCAACAGTGAATAATCTCATTGGTCTAATAGTAGCGTGAATTTGCTTTGAGCTACTGAATCTTGTAGCGTAAGATTCAACATTTAAAGAACTGGTCGTGGTCCATATATACATACTATCTAGACAAGTTAGACGGGAGGCAGTCGGTTAATTCTAAATTTATGAACAACATGAGTATTAAATATACTAAGCTCCACCAATGTAGGTCTCCGAAATATGGTAATAACATATTAGTAAACATATACAAAGTTCTTTGTTAAACAGTAATGTATGACAGCCTTCTTGTACTGTGTCGCATTATCGCGGCCGGTGCGACTTCCCTAAGCTTGCTTTGTCCATTTAATTCAACATCATTGGACTATTGGCTCTAATGCTTTTCTTGACGATATGAAACCATCTCTTCTTTGGTTTACTAAGAGCCTCTGGCCACGCTATATTATGTCACACATTATCTATATACTCGATTAAGTACTCTTAAGACGTGCTTAAATAGAAGACGCATAAAAATAAAAAATAAATCTAAATATCATAGTATTGGTCCCGTTGTATTAAAATCGTATCACGCTTGATCTTTATATTACATAGTTTACAACTATACGTACCAGCTCAACTTAGTGTAATAATCTTTTTTTTTTCAATCTAGATCATGGGCAGTGAAAGACTTTGCACCAGCTGTGCCACAATATGTACAAATATTCCGACCTGAAAATAAATTACACGTGAAGTTTGCGGAATTCGTGGTGTGTGAAGATGAATTCAAATATGCATTACTAGCCAACAATTGCACCTGCCCCGGCGCCTCAACGCTGGTCACACTACTGTTGCATACCAGTCGTGGACAGTGAGTTCATAATCATGCCTTCAATTCATAATACCTATGATACTATTTTAAACATCACTAAGCTTTTAAATTATTTTAGAGAGGGTCAACAGTCACCTGAAGAGTGGCATCGACTTTATGGAAAGTGCTCAGGGAATGAAATATATCACATAGTTCTAGGTGACAGTCGGTTCTTTGGGGAGTACGAAGGAAAAAGCTTCACGTATGCTAGCTTTCATTCGCACAGGAAGTAAGAATCTTTAATATTTTATACAACGTATAAGACGCTTTCATAAAATTATTCAATAATGCATTTTATTTTTCCTAAAAGGTACGGAGTAGCGTTGGTTGGTGTACGGCCAGCCGAACTGCCCGAATTTTACGAGGATACAATCCTCTTGAATCCGGGTCCTCGACATATCATGAAAAACAGTGATACTTGCTATTATATGAGTATAACCAAAGAAGAAAACTCGGCTTTTGTCGTTTCTGATAAACAGACTGAGCACAAGCCAACTATACCTAAAGACCAAACTGCTTGTAGTCTTTTGTCAAATGAGAAGAAAACAGGTGACGCGGAGGAGGGGCAACCGAAAAAAACAGACGGTAGTAACGTCGCTCAATACGAACTTCCACAAGTGGTTCTCCAAGCTCCCGCGAGTTCCACACCAAATGCATCGCCATTACGCATCAACCAAGCTAATACAGTTTCATCCGCTAATTTTACTGTTGCCTGCTGTGAGTGCCACAGTTGGATTTACACCCAAAGTAGACCGAATACATTTCTTTATTGATACTTGTATCAAATATATGAATTCGGGCTACTTTTTAATTAATTATTCATTAATATGCTCATTGTTTTATGAATATTTTCCATGTTTTAAGAATTTTAGAAATAAATCATAGGACAAAGAGCAAGCTACTCATTATCGAAATATTTTCAAAGTAGGTACTGATATGATCACAATGAAGACAAGGAATATGAAACTGATATATTGATATACGCCTAATACGTTATATAATGTTTCAGGAGCTTTCCTTGTTTTCAAAATTTGATATTTACTTGAAACGCGAACGTCCATAACTCCGTTTAAGGCTTACGTGTGCTTTTTATTGATTTAATATTATTGAAATGGTATCTTAAATTATTTATCAAGTTTATTTAGGAGAGAATAATATTAGATTAGTATTTTATGCATGTTTATATTATACTCATGGCATTGGTAGTAGTACGTTTTTGTAGTCCGCGACACGTAAATAAATTAACACGATATTGGGCTTTTTGAGTGAGTGCAAGGGCGTCGATACAATTCTATCTATTGAAACCTAATCAATTTTTTCATTATAAATATGATGATCTAAGAATAAGTGTGTTTTCTATAATAGTCTAAAATTCTCCGCGAGACTTAATTCATTTTAGAAAAGTTGGAATTTTGAGGACTAGTAATTATATTCAACAAAGACCCAATTATAAAGGCACTTACCCCTAATTAAGACTTATTTCCTGGGAAGAGACTCATTTCTTCTAGAACCTTCTTTGTGTTTAGGATATGCTTGGCTTTTAGGATTAAGCTGTCTGCTTTTAAAGAAATTTGAAGTACTAGATAATTAAATGAATGCTCCTTAATATTCCATAACTATCAAGGACAATACGATTAATAAAAAATCTTAGTATAAAATGAAGATAATATAATATAATTAGTTATCATAGGTATTCTGAAGTTTATTATTACTCCCTCTTTACAATCTGAGAAGGTTCACGTGTGGTAATCACGACCGTTATATAAAAAGCGTTCTGTTTTCGCCTGGCTGGGATTAATTTTTTTGATCCTACTTATTTTATTACACAATTCTCGTCCTGAACTGTAATTTACTTTTTATTCCGCATAGGTATATAAGGTAAATCTCCCTCTAATGTAATATTTTTAATCTCGTCACCCTTGCATATTTCATATTCTGATTCGTTCACGTAGAAAATATATGGCGTATTGAAATAAATTCGCGTAAATCTAAGAAACCATATGGCGTTTCACGGACTATTTCATATCGTTGATACAAGATATTGTTTTGACACTTTTAAATAAATCGCCTGGCGCATTGTTACACCGATAGTTTTGCGTAATTGTTAATATAAAACTCTAATCTAATCTAATTACAGCCGTCTTTAAAATATTTTTGAGTAACAATGTGCCAAGTATATTTTCATAAGGTGGTTACGGTTGTTATTTTGAAATGTATTCATGAATGTCCTAGATTGTTTGTGCTGATTAACAGAAATTCTTATATTAATATTGCTGCCACATTAGATATTGGAGCTGGTATTACCATCAATAATTTTGTAACTATTTATATCTAAGTCATTTTAAATTTTACAAATTTTGTATGTAAGTTTTTTTTTTTTTTTATTTATTTATCATGGTTACAAAAAAGAAGTATAATAAATTCAGTAGGTATTTTAGCATTTATAAACCACAAAGGTTTGTCATAATGCTAACTATCTACAACAAGTCGACGCAAGGCATTTGTACAAGTGCCTGTCAGGTTAACAATCCGATTACGTAGGTGACAAGAGCTGGGTAAGTGAGCACAAGTGGAAGACACATTAAGTACCAGTTGGTGTTATTTGATGGTGAATAAAGTACAGTTTTAATTTAGATTTAATGTTTTTTTCTGTAATATTTTCTTTTAATGTAGAGGGTAGCTCGTTTATAAGCCGAGGAATTAAATACCGCGCAGTCCTTTCACCGTACGAGTTGTTTGCTTTTGTAGTACATAATCGTTCTCGAGCCACGGCACGAGTGTATATAGGATGAGTAATTTTATTTTGAATATTGTTATTAAAAAAATGTTCCTTGACAAAATTAAGCTTAAGTTGTAGGTGTACCGGTAGGATGTTGCAATGTTTAAACAACTCAATTTCATTATCCTTGTACTTAAATTTAATAGCTGGGGAGACAATATTTTTTAGTATTTTCAATTGCAGTCTGTATATGCTGTCCAGATATGTTTTATAAGTTCGTCCATAACTACTAAGTCCGTATTGAACGTATGATCCTGCTAGTGAGTTAAACAGCATTAGCTTCACCTTAAACGGAATGCGGTCTTTTATGATATAAATATGTGCGAGAAATTGTCTTAATTTGTTACACACGTAATCAACGTGATGGCACCAATTAAATCTGTTATCTATCGTAAGACCAAGATATTTGTAAGAGGAAACTAGTTCAATATAAGGACAGTTACAGGTATTAGAGCCGGTGGTATGTAGGCACTTGTGATCGTGGGCTATGATATTTTCATCAAAATATTTTTTTATATGTGGTGATCTTATATGCAGCAGTTTGGTTTTAGTAACATTTAGTACAAGACCATTGTCATGGCACCATTTTGATATACTATCAAAGTCAAATTGCAGTTTCTCACGAGCTACCTTAATGTCTCGCTCGCCTATTAGCAGGCATGTATCATCAGCAAATTGATAGCAGGTGCAATAAGTAATATAATTTGCCATGTCATTAACATACGACAAAAAATGAAGTGGCCCAAGAACTGATCCCTGCGCTGTACCCTGTGTCGATATCATAGTGTTACTGTAAGAATCGTCTATTTTGACCTTAGATGTTCGATTTTCAAGATAATTTGTACACCAGCTTAATAGAGGGCCACGTATACCACAATTTTCGAGTTTTTTTATCAATTTCAGATGATCCAGGGTATCAAATGCCCTGGAGAAGTCGATAAAAAGGGCAAGGACAGTATTTTTATTATTAAGATGTTCATTGACCTCATCAGTAAATTTTGAAAGAAGATTAGTTGTACCCTTTCCTTGCTGAAAGCCAAACTGGTTTCGGAAAACAATATCGTTTTTCCGATAGAAATTATGAATTTGTTCACAGATATACTTTTCAACAATTTTATCTATAGAAGAAAGCAATGTTATAGGACGGTAGTTTGCATAGTCATCTCGCTTTCCTTTCTTAAATATAGGTCGGATAGAACCACCTTTCAAAGCAATTGGATACGAACTCTGTTTTACACTGGAGTTAATTAGATTCGCTATGGCCACAGATATATCCTCTCCCACAGTTTTGATGTCCAATACCCTAATTCCATCCGGTCCCGGAGCCTTGTTTGATTTAAGATTTTTTATGATTTTATGAATTTTACTCCTGGTAGCTTTTTGGAAAAAAATACTACGGTCTATGGGCTTGGACTGTTCTTTTATTAATTTGATGGCACATTTGGGAGCTAGGTCATTTACAGCTTTTTGGAATGAAGTTGCAAAATTATTAGCAATAGATTTTGTTGTTAGCCCTTGGGCATCGAAAGCCTTGACTATTGCTTTATCAATGGATAATGTAGTTCGGTCAATCATCTGGTTAAGTATATGGTATATTTTTTTAGTGCTCTTAAAATTTTCATTTATGTATTTAATGTAATATGAATTTCTACGATATTCCAATATTCTATGAACTTTATTACGCGTTTTGTTATAGTCAAGTCTTAAAAGGGGGTCACTTGGGGTCTTTTTCCATTGTCGAAATAATTTATCACGTTTGTCACATAGCTTAATAATATTCCGGTCCATCCAAGGGACCCGAAAGTGAAATCGTTTTTTATAAATATCACAGTTCAACATCGATGCTGTTTTAGCATCATTAAATGAGGTACTAATGAAGTTAAATATTTCATTTGCGTTATTCATATCATTAGTCTGACACCATTTCACTTTTCGCAGTTCCTTATAAAATAAATTATAATCGGTGATTAATTTTGACTCCACCTGTACTCGACTTTGCGGAGTGTTGCTTACGCATGCTATTAGAATCGCACGGTGATCGGCCAGTACAAGATCGATCGCTGCTGAGTATGGATCTACTGTGTGAAAACGAGCAAAAATGTGATCTATACAAGATTTTGACATAGTATTTAGCTTTTGTTCTATTCTAGTGTAATCAGTGATTCCACACATCAATCCGCACTCAGACAGTGTTTCTAAATATGTGTCTCTGTATGATGATGTAACTTTTAGGTCTATGTTTGTGTCGCCTATGAGAAGTATACTGTGTTTTGTTTCAACTTGTGACAAACACTGACGCAGCTCTTTTACAAATAATGTTTTATTGGTTCTTGGGGGCCTATATACAGCACACACAACTACCTGATGACAAGTACCAAATTTTAGTGTTCCTAATAGGCTTTCAAAAGTGAAACTTTTGTAGGAAAACGGAGTAAATTTTAAATATCTTTTTGTATATATAATGATTCCACCACCTTTTTTATTTTCACGCAATTGTATGTGCATGTTATAGGTAGGAATATTGAACAGTTGTGCAATGTTTTTCGATATACCTACTTCCGTTAAAACAATTATATCTAATTGAAGAGAACAGTTATGAATAGTTTGTAACAATTTTGTATGGTTTTTAATTAATGATCTTATATTTATATGTAAACAAGAGAGCACTATTTTGTTATGAACGGGCAAGTGATGCACAAAATCATTGATAGATACACAATCCAAAATTTCTTTTATATGTGGCGTATCCATATTTTATATAATTAAGAATATATTTGGAAGCAAGTATGTCACTTGCTTCCAGTCGCGGGTCCGTGCTCGAGAATATCGGATATAAATTCTGCGGTGTGACGTAGCAAACCCTATTAAAGATTATTAACATCAACGGAACGTAAAATATTTTAGAAGATCCAATTAAAATGTCAAAAACACGGTTGTTTATAATATAGTATACATCAGATTACCACTTTAGTTCGTGACAGTGCATTTTTGCGAAATTCTTTTAAGTGCACCTATATATTACCGAGTTTTTAATCACGTTTTCCACTATCCACACTTATGGATTAATATGGAATATGCTACGAGCAATTTTAAACAAATATTTCAATTTTCCTACAATAACTTTTTAGTTTGAGACGTAATTATAAAACACTTAACATTTCAAATATGAAGAGAACTTCATAAAATGAAATTTTAGTTATAAGTTATTAAATTCGAGACCCAAGATAACTTATTACAAACATATTTATAGGCAATGAGCATTTATGACCGAATATAGCATAGGCAAAAAAGCTTTGAAATATATCAGAAAAAAAGCTTAGCCAAATATAAAATTTAATTTACAAAGTAGACTTAAGCAAATAATTAGTGTTTTTGCAAACTATTATTTTATTTACACAGCTAAATTCGGGGAAGGTACATCGACTTCGGACTCAAGAACGTGCTTGAAAGATTCACCGGGCACAGACAGTGCTACCGACAGCCATCTGTTGTTGCCGAAACCCGAAAACAGTAATTTTCTTAGTCCAGATGCCTTAAACTACCGTCGAGGTAACTAAATTTATTAACTGCTGGAATAGATGAGGATGTGTTCTGACATTTTCCATTGTTATAAATAACAGTCTAACAACTTTTCAGTCATGAACACATCATCTGTAACCGCTGTATGTTATTAGAAAAATATGGAGGAAATAAGTGAAGCTTTTAAAATTCAGGTAGTCGGAGACCTTCAATCCTTCCGGTGCCCGACATGGTGACAAGCAGCCTTAACATTGCTTCAGATAATCAGGATGAAGAAGCTGAGGCAGATGAAAGTGAAGACGAATTAGAAGACGACGTACCGTGGAGATCTCCATCTGAGAAAATTGCGTAAGCACATCAAACAACAACTCCACTACTAATTGCATCCAACATGCACGCGTATTATGTCATTCACACTAAATTGGTTTTAATAAAAAAGGTAAGTGTAGGTAAATGAAAAATCAACAGAAAGGATCTAGTTTGTTACCTACACTTCAAATTATCGAGGTAAAATAAAATATTTTATTAAAACTTTTTTAACTTTCGCTGTTATTTTTCTGTAAATTCCACATTATTTTTATTTGGTTACCTATTGTCGAAATTTCGTTTACAGACTTCTGCTACTCAATATTTATGTGTAGCAGAATGCTCTGCGGACGACGACAGCGCATTTTTTCTCATTGTTTTAGCGTGTGTATTCAGTCCTGTAGATAGCAGATCCGGATCACGCAATCTGCATGAATACCGCACATGTACGTCATTGTTTCATGTAAGTGGCCTCATTATTTATTTGTGCATAGCCTTTTCTTAATATAAATTTATTTTATAGCAGAAGGCGTTATAAATTTGATTCGTAAATCATTCGTATTATTATAATTGATATAAAGCATTCAATTTTGCAAAATTCAAAAACATATTTATCTAAATATACACTGTTTCAAGATGAATCAGAAACAAATTAGAGCAATTATGCTTTTTACGATAAAAGAGATTTTATATAGTGTATTTCTACTTCCATTCGACTCAATAGTACGCTTTTAATTTTACCCTTGAGTCAGTAAATCATAAGACCATTTCTACTTCATTATTTGTCCCGATAGTAAAACGAATCAAAACTACGTCTGTGCATGAGTTTCATTACATGACATGATGATTGAAGAAATTTCAGCTTATTTATTTAGTAGAACAATACGTAACACTTTTCATCTTATGTGTACTTGTAAGCCGTGAAACTTGGACGACACAGCTTTTCTACAACTGATAGTTTATATTTTTTTATGCAAGTCTGTGCATTTTGTATCTGTAAAAACCCTGAACATAAATCCCAATCGCACGGCCCGTCCCCTGCCTCCAGTGACGACGTCACCACCAGCAGCTTCTCGTCGCTGGCAGGGAGTGACGTCGCACACAGCGCCTGGCGAAATGATTTTACCAGGTGAGCTTAATAACGCTGAACAACGTCAAATTCATCGTAATTTCAGTCATTTCGAATTACAAAAAATGGTTTCTCAAGTTTATTATTATTCATTATATAATCGAAAAAAAATCTTCAAATTTATTTTCAGTTTAATAACATATTTCTTGAAGCGTTGACAAAGGCGTACGTACGGTTTGACAAATATGTCGCTATAAGGCAGATAAGGAAATTGTTAACATAGAATCGACATACTTGTGTAAAGCAGAACTTGTAAAAAATACTTTAATTAACATAAGAATTTGATTAATCTTAAACAATAATTGTACATTCATATCATTGGCATTTTGGCATTACCCATAATTTCATTGTGCAAACTAGAGCATTACAATCTAGCTGCGAATGCCAAATATTTTCTACTATTTCAATACGTTTCGGGTATTTCTCAGGAGACTCGTTGGCAAATCGATTTCGACAATAAATCTAATCTGAACAATACGTATCACTTTATATTATATTTTGTTATAAGAAAAAAATCGATCGAAAGACCTATCCTGGCTAAGAACACTATTTATTAGAATCTATTGTCTATGGCTCAGTCTTTTTCCTAAGCACACGCTCTCAAATGTATTCAAGCATGAAAAATCGTAATTGATGTTGAATGTTAGCATATAAAATATAGCACAAATATAGAAATAAACACATTTAATTACACTTATTTATTTCATGTTTTTATTAATATTTCTAATTAATGGTGATGCAAGTATATTTCCAATTTCTTTTTATTGTAAATTAATATCTCTTTAGTATCAAAAGCTTCGCTTTGGCATTTTATTTGAATTTAAAATGTATTGAAGTGTTTAAAAATAGTTCGTTTATTAATAAAGACGAGATTTTTTCAGTATTGTAAAGGGCTTTCCACCCGTATCGCCGTTCATTGGAGTCAGTCCAACATTATGCTATTTACTAAAGGAGAAGAAACCACTTTGCTGCCTGCAACTGGCTCAGGTCTGCGAACATTGCGCCTATAGAAACGCAAAGGAGTATCAATGGCAAAATAAAACTATAATTCTCGCTGCCGACTACGCCTCTAATGGAATTTACAATTTCATCATACCCTTGAGAGCCCATTTTAGATCTAAAACGTCTCTCAATCCTATTATATTACTGCTGGAGCGTCGACCGGATATTGCATTTTTAGATGCCATTTCGTATTTCCCACTAGTCTACTGGATGTTGGGAACAATTGACTGGTAAGTTTGTGAGTTTTCTACGGACATTATTTTTATATCAATATTAATATTTGTAACAGGCATCAATGAACTGTATTGTGTCTTTCACAGCTTAGATGATCTACTGCGAGCTGGAATAACTTTAGCTGAAAATGTAGTTGTGGTAAATAAAGAACTATCAAATTCTGCTGAAGAAGACAGTCTTGCAGATTGCAATACTATAGTCGCTGTGCAGACTATGTTCAAGTAATTTATTTTAATTATACATTTTAATTGAAAAGGTTCATTATAATATGTAAGCAATTCATAACATCGTTAACGCAATCGCGAAAGTCTAATTATAATTTTGGCGAATTTGACTATTTAGAAATAATATTTCCATGTGATCTAAATTTAAGTACTAATACGTAAAAATTGTCACAAGTCAAAAACGCTTCTTTTCAGATTTTTTCCATCGATCAAGTCCATAACCGAGTTATCGCAGTCCTCTAATATGCGTTTTATGCAATTCCGAGCGCACGACAAATATGCACTACATCTTTCAAAAATGGAAAAGGTAATATTAATAAGGTAGTTTCATACGTTTGATTTTCAATATTATTTCAATATTATTAAAACCAAATTTTGTGTTTAAACATCAAAATAAGCTATAAATGGGCCGAAAATAAGAAAATAAATATGATATCTACACTGCAATGATTGCATGGTGGAAAAATCTTACTTATCAAACCCTGGTACCGTGGAAAAATTCTTTTTTGTTTGACACGTTCATAGAACGGGTTATGTTATTAAAAAATGTAGAGTAGCTTTAGTTTTGAAAACGCTAAACATTGCAGCAATTGTAATAATGTTCTGTACCTCAAAAGTGTCAATATTTCGCAGCGTGAAAAAGAACGTGGATCACATATATCGTACATGTTCCGATTGCCGTTTGCTGCCGGCTCCGTGTTCTCGGCTTCTATGTTGGACACGTTGCTTTACCAAGCATTTGTCAAAGACTACGTCATTACGTTTGTGCGCTTGTTACTAGGAGTGGATCAAGCTCCAGGCTCAGGATTTTTAACGTCGGTAAGCTTTAATTTATTTCGCGCTTTGGCGTTACTATATCCTACTCATTGAGATTTTATACTGGAGAAGACACCGTGAATAAAATGTGTTTACAAAAACGAGCGGTACACGTACCGCTATTTCTGCTTTTGTCTTTGTCACTCTTACTCAGTCAAACTATCTTCCATCTCTCTCAACAAGTGTTCCCGTGGTTTTGGTGGAAATACGAAGTGCGCACAGATTTTGTTCGCGATATCCGCTCCAGTACAATATTTCGACGGTCTTACTATTTTACAATGTAATAAAGCTAAAAGATGTTGTGTTGAGATCAAGTAATAAAACTCATCTGATATATTCGAATAAGAGCTACTAGCTAAACCTAAAGAACATGTAATACTGTTAAAAATATGTTATAAATTGTTTATAAACTGGAGATGACATTTATTACTGATACATTTTACGGTACCGAAACCTAATCGATTAGAATAATTTTGCCAGCGAATATTTTGTGTAATTGTCCACATCATCAATCAACTTATTTTATTTTGCCATAAAGAGCAGTGCGAATGATAGTGTTGTGTAAAGCGTTCATTTCATACGCGTATTTGTGGCCAACTTTATATGTTAACGAAAAATTGGAATTGACAGATGAAAATAACTAAAGAAGACATGTGGATCCGTACTTACGGTCGTCTATACCAAAAATTATGTTCGACCACGTGCGAAATTCCCATCGGAATTTACCGCACTCAGGACACGACCCTGGCCGATGCATCTCACCACGTGAGTATGTCGCCAAGGAACCCGTCAAAATGGTTTTGGTCACGCCTCGCGAGAATGCGACCATCGCGTGCCTCGGTGAGTCGGTCAACTCTACACACAACATTTATCTCCTTAAATACAGTCCTTTAATGCTATCTACGAATGAATGCTACTAAGCTATTGCACGTCATTGAATATTTATTTTTAATTAAACATTTCTTGTTTATCGTTTCCTTTCTGTAGGCCGTATATTTGGACTGTATTTCGGGTACTTAAAACTTTTTTGGACTTATCTCGCGTTGACGCCACATTGTCTTTTGTCTATTACCTATATGTATCTTACATCTTGAGCCTAACACTTGTGGCGTGTCTGTAATTAGTTAATAGCATATTTTATGACTCTATATCTCACGCGAAACTTTGTTTTATCTTATAATATTCACGTGCTTTAATTTCATGGTCTATCACAATATGCTAAAGCCAGACAGAGTTAGGTATACTTGCTTATGCGCAAACACTTGATTTTATTAAACAAATAAAACTAAATACATATTCGTTTTACAAACGTGAAGTAAAATATTCGATGTACCGGTACTTGACTCGATGATCGCAGTCCCGCCTCTATGTTAAACTTGTAGTGTGTGTTTTGCATGCCTTTTATATGAACTAGTATTACAAAATAACGGCAGTTTAAAAACATAATAGTACCTAGACAACATTTCCAACGTTGCATCAATGCTAAAATAGAATAATAGCTGACCAAGAACTCAAATATAGGTCAATCCAGAACACAAAATTGCATGAATATCGCTAGTCCAATTGACATACATATTAATGTTAAGCGTTGAAAGAAACCTGCATCTCAATAAGGTCTGAGCTGCAACAGCAGCTAATCAAACGTGAGCACCTAATTTCGCAATCGCTTTCGCTTTGTGCATGCATATATACGGTAGTGTTTTTAGAAAACTTCATATTAATCTTCTTCTGACTAACATCTTATTATTTCCATCTTCCTTATGTATAATCGTTGTATTGGAACGTGTTGTATTGGAATAGTAATGTTATACCGTCACGTTGAAAAATCTGCTCATAATCTGATAAATTGTCAATATGACCTAAATAATACCTAAATATCTCAAACACCTTCAAGGTGTATACCATTAAAAAATGTATTGGCACATTGGGCCGCATTGTTCTTTGATACTATTAGGGGAAATATTGGAAAAACCTGTAACAAAATAGTTGCAGCAGGAGGAAGGCGAAGGCGGCGAATTCCCGGCGTGCGGGCGCCGGGAGGCCACCAGCTGCCTCGGTGGCTGCTACGGGGAACGCACGCCGGCGGTAAGGTCACCACCAGAGACCTTTTACATGGACTATATTTCAGATTGTAACCGAAATATGACCACGTTATAAAGCTTCCTAAATAATGTCTGTTGCTCTTGTATTTACGTGAATATTATTTTGTGCTATAGCACTACATACATTTGGCTTAGTTACTTCCGTCATGATATAGAGTCATGCACAAATAGCAATGTACATAGATAACTCTATGGTCTTAAACTAAACGAGATTATTAACTTTCTGATTACAATTTTCGGAAATAAATATGTTGACGATCCAAATTCATTTAAGTATAAGTAATAAATAGGATTCTAGGTAACATGTCCTTGTTAATTATCATGAATGCTATGCCAATGAATAGAGTGGGTTTTGTAAGAGCGCTATCAATGATCAGTGAGCAGAACGCTACGTATAAGGGAACTAGAAAGGTGTAAAGGGCGTAAGAGTTTTCTTTAATATTAGAATTTAGGACGAACTTTTGTACCTTGGCACGACACAACGAAGTGAACAGAAAGCAGTGTAGTGAAATAAGATTCGCCTCATTCCACACTACTTTATTTTATCTAATATCGTAAAGTCAAAGGCTCCAAATTTTAAAGATTAGTAAATTTGCATGTTTTCTTTCTAATTTCTGGTGTGTCACCATGCCGCAATCACTGAGGTCAAGCGTGTTTGTATTAAAAATAAACATCTACTCTGATCTAAAAGTTAAGTCAAAGTCATATCAAAGTTATCAATTTTGTGATAAAAATATCGTTGTATATTGAAATAGTTTTAAATTATCAACATCTGCATTTGACACATAATCGAGCGCGCTTGCAGTTAGCACTAATTTCAGTTTAACTTGTTTAAAACGTAATCATTTCGTTTTCATAAACTAAACTCAGTTTTAAACAATTTAAACAATTTACGCTTTGAAGATCCGTTTTATACACCAAGTATTAGACGGGTCTTCCAAGATAATTGAGGCGACAGGATTACGAGACACACCGCAAGTTGGTTGTGAAACTGACTGATTTTTTGGTCGTTACCATAGAACACCTAGCCATTGCGAACTGCAAGTTTTGTACATACACGCTCTACACACTGTTGAGTCGGTAAAGTAGTCACCACAAATCGCAAACGGTTTTCCGTTTAATAGCCCGTGCTGTGCACAGCTATTTAGCGTGACTGTCTTTAAAAGTCTTCATACATTATCGTATCGAAGTACGCGCAACATGATCAGAATTTATTGTAATGCTATGTTTAAAACAATATGTAAGGCTTTCATGTTTACATCATTGTGTCGTCCAAATTGCTTTAATTAAAGATTGTTGCAACTACGAACCAGCTACCTATGTATCTTACAAAAATGAATAAAGACGGTAAAATATTTCACCTTTCTTCTCTTTCTATATTATTAAACCAAACCTAAATTAGTACGCGGTATACATCCATACAGATTCAGCAAGCATTCCTTGCATATTGTAAGCTCTAGATAGTTATAGTTTTAGCCGTAGATTTAAAAGTTGCCCGTCGTACACTCTGGCACTTTCATGCTGCAAAACTGAATTCTCATAGTTGTAGATATGACAGAATCTGAAGGAAAAATATGTTTTCTATCATTCGCGTTATAATCACTCATGCGCCCTTAAAATAATCTCCAAGCGAACCATGCATGTAGTTATTGTTTACGTATAGACAGCAACAATAAGCCACCCATACAAAACATAATTAAACTTCAGTCTGCCATGTTTCATAAAGTTTCATATTTATAAACATATTTTACAGGTTATTGTTGTTGCCTACTGCAGAATATCGTTATAGATTTTTCCATGTTAATTATTTGACCATCGATTCACAGTATTCCACAAGCCTCGCTGACGAAGCGCGAGATAATCATGCACAACAAATTGAGAGAGCTGAAATTGCTAATTTAGTTCGTTCACGGATGGAATCACTGAATCTTACTGGCGTTGACTATGATGACGTAAGCGAAAAGCGCAACAGCTTGTCCTATGTAATTATAAACCCCAGCTGCGACCTCAATTTGCAAGAGGGCGACATAATGTAAGTGTTGCAATAATAAAATAATAGAGTCGCGTTTGAGAATATTGATAACTTCAGTAAATATTTTCATTTCAGATATCTCGTCCGTCCGTCACCGTTCTCGGCGCAAAAGACGTTCGAAAGACACAACAGCCGACGTAAATCAAATATTAGTTTCTGTTCTCAAGCGCTGATACAAGCTCAAGGTGTGGCCAGTAGGAGGGGATCAGGTATCGGACCGAGCTTTTCACAACCACGTGCACCTCTCTCTACAACTAAAGCCAACTCGCTATCTTTACCCGATAGTCCAACCATCATTACAGACTTCAGAGGCCGATCAAATTCGCTTCGTGTCGTCGACGACATTCTGTTGCGACGTTCAAATTCTTTGCGTCAAGGTCTCAGCGGTGTTGGTTCGCGGCGACGAAAGAGCAGTCTCGAAGAAATAGGCATATCACATTTCAATTCTTTGCTCCAGCACCAACAACAACAGCAACAGCAAGATGCCATAAAGATAGCTCTGAATGGCAGCATCGGTTTGGAAGTTACGCCGCCGGAAGAACTGTCGGACCGCATGCCTGGCTCCAGCATGCCGCTGAGCGGGTACCAAGACGTCGCCGCTGCTCTGCCATCTACCTCGATGGCGCCGCCGACCCCGGACCCGCAACATTTGCAAGGAACAATCGTATGATACCATCTTATGTGGGGACGACGACTCAGTTCCGTTATTAGAAACAAGTGGACCTAGATTTCTAGATTGGACACCTTGTTCCCTCTTTTAAATATTCAATGTGTATGTCCACTGTACGGCGGAACTTGTTACTATCTTGTAGCGTCTCTACTTCTCACGTAGTAGTATACGTGAAAAATTTTATGAACTTTAAACTGTATTACCTAATTATGGTGTGTAAAACCGTACGGAAAAAAAGAGCTGTGTAATGTAAGCGGGATCAATTAGTTCATAGTTAAGGGGGGTATTAAAAAGTCGGCACTATTGTCTATGTACATAGCTCAATCTTAATTACACATCCATATAAACATGTATATATCAGTAGATAAATTAATACTAACATTTACACATACGTATAAACAGATGCAATGTATATACATATATTAGAAAATAATTCAAATATATACTTTAGTCAATATATTAAATTACCAATATTGTAGTAAGTACTATCTTAAAACAGATTTCTTTAGATTTTATTGACCAAATAAACATATGTATGTATAATGATTTTAACATTAGATTAGATTCCATATATAAAACACATAGAGAATACATACTCTATTGTTAGACACGTTGATAATATATAAATTTTAATTCACATAGTATCAAAGCCTCTAAATTAAATAATATAGTCAAGGAAAAATGCATTTCATTTCATGAATACCCGATTTAGTATATTAAGTAATATCCATATCCAGAAAGTATGCACCTTAATCAAAAGAAAATGATTACCTCTAATCTGTATAATATATTGTCAGCCTTTAAAAAATGCTCAGTGAATTGTTTTTATATATAGAAAAATCTATAAGAAAGCTAATAAATATCTACTCGCCAATAATACAGTTAAAGTTTAGTTAAAATAGAGAAATTCCGAATTATTACATGTAGCAAAGTTGGTACATATAATACAGTTTAATCTCTAATTGCAATATTCATCTATGCAAAATGTTCATTACACGCGCAACTCAAATAAAACCAATCAGAAATTCGAAAAAGATAAAAGAGCCATAAAAATTGGCAGAACGATAAGAACTCGTCAAATCCCACTGCCAGATAGTTACTTAATCACGAGTGATTCGAAACGCAATGCATTTGTGTTTGAAATTGTTAGTCCTGATATCGAAGTTAATTAAAATGGTGAATATTTTTCAATTCTAAGATATTAAATGAATAGTAAAATTTATTATGGATGATGCGCGGAAATCTACTGCAGTTTTCCTTATAGTGAAAGGTAAATAGTTTTTTTATACATAACCCCAATTCACTAAAATGGAAGAGTTTAGAAATTCAAGAAAATTCATTAAAATTGTAGAAGTTTGCGTATGATCCAAATGTTTCTAGCAATGATGGGTAGCTAGACCAGGAACTTTTCTGGCAACAAGAAATACGAAATGCAATTACTAAACCCAAGATTATGACAACTAAATGTTCAGACATACTTTTCTGGACGACTAGAAAAAATACTACCTAGGAAGCCAGCGCTTTGTGATATCGTCGAACCTAACCAAACCAATAGCTTCCTCAATTATCATTTCAGTCCCACCTTTAAACTGTAACTGTTTCACTGTGGCCCACATGTTCCGTTTCCTATAATCTCCGGTTCTTCCGCCGGAACGTGAAGAAGTAACTAAGATGGCTGTCATAATTGTGACAAATGCCGGGATATATTCTTTTCTCTTGGACCACTGAATGATATTCTACCATACGTAGGGATATGTGGTACACAAAAACTAATCTTACTTCTTTTATTGTATTGTATTGTAAAAAGTCAATAGTATGCAATATAATATTATAGTTGTATGTAATGCATTTTAGGGCACAATTGCAAAAGTAAAACATTGCTACTAATTAAACCAAACTAACCTTCCTCAGCATTCGATGCAGGAAATTTTATAGACATACTGCCATCATTATCTTTAGCCTTAGAAATCCACAGTAGTACATTAGCGTCCCTGAAGAATTTTCTCAATGCCATTTAAAAAAATATGGACATAGACCAGCCGCTTAACATGTTGAAATGACAGTGGGCAAAGCACACAAGGGAAAAGATATTACGGGATAGCAATCGCAGCAATTGACGTGCACCCCCAAAGTACACAGACGACGGATGCAGGCCGCACTTCAAATAGACGTGATACAAATCTATACATACAGGGTATATCAAGACCGCGACCGAAAACGAAGCCAGGTGATAGTATTAGTGACTTCAGACACAATGAAAGTAAAAATTTCTCAAAAAAAATCGGCCACTTTTTTTTGTAATTTTTTACTTATCATCGTATTTGGGTGATAAATACATAGCATTCCTAAAATAATGATGTAGACCCCTTTATTTCTAAATACTCAATGGTACGTAAGCGTTTAAATTATTATTTTCGCAATAACTAGGTATTTACCACCCAAAAAAGGTGATTTTTAAAAAATTCAAAAAAAAATCTGTCGCTGTTTTGGTGAATTTTTTATTTGCATCGAGTCTGTAACCACTAAAACTACCACTTGGCTTCGTTTTCGGTCGCGGTCTTGAGATACCCTGTATAATAAATTTGTAACTGATCGATGCCTATACATGGAAGATAAATGAGTAAATCTAATATGGGGGGGCAGTATTAACGTAATAGAACCCAAAACAATCATTTTTAGAGTTTTTATCCGTTTGTCGGTATGTCCGTGCGGTTGTGCGCGATGAACTCAGAAACGGCTTAATGGATTTCTATAAATTTTGGTATGGAGGTAGCCGACTGTCTGGATTACCACTTTTTAGCCAGAAAAATGAAGTGTTCCCGTGGGATAAGGAAGCAATTTCGTTATATTTGTTACTTGTTTGTTCTCAAATGGGATTATATTTGGGATGGGACTGGATTACATGCCTTGAGTGAGAGATATCATAATGAGACGGGACGAACGGGATATAATGGGGCGGAACGGGACTGGATAGGAAAAACCAAATAAAGCTGATTTCAAATAAAGTTGATCACGCAGACGGAGTTTGCGGACAAAAGCTAGTAATATAATATTTCATTGTTTACTAGACTAGAGCATAATACCAATTTATTAAATAAAACCCTCTCAATTGAAATCCTGATTTAAGAGGAGCCGTGTTCAATAGTGGGCAATTATGGGCTAAGAGAACACGTTACTGAAACTCTTAAAGAACTTATAATAATTAAGTCATTATAGGATGAATAATTTAATTTAACAATCGAAAAAATATATTACTTTAATTAAGTTGTGCACGTGCAAGTGCAAAAACGTTTAAATACTGTATATTTGTTGTTTCAGGAGACTGCAAATTTGTATAGCTATGTATCATTAAAAATTATGGGTAAAAAGTAAATACGTTAATGTAACATTCCGTTTAAAGAACCTAAAACTTATTTACTGCATAAATATACATATTTTATAATACTTATGTATTACTAATGTCTAATAGGCTAAAACTCTACTATATTCTGTGCTATGTTATAGGAAACAGCGGTGAATTGCTCCTCGCAGGTAACATGACCATCCATAAAATAATATACCTAATGATATGTTTAGTGCAGTTAGCTTACTACAATATGTCCAGATCGCAATAGACTATTATTATATGTCCTTATAAAAATAACATTGGCTGTGGTCCTTTTTATCGCAGTTAGTAATTTGTTGCCGATATGACTATAGAATCATACAAGGCAAAACCCACGTTTACCTCTTGGTAGCACCTCTGTAAACCTTTTGGGGAAAAAAGGCGGAAATTTATATATGTATGTAATTTATTTTCAGTGTAAAGGGAACGATTGCCAAGCAAATGTAAGAAAATTCTCTATTCTTCTATTTTTTTCCAGTAATGTTACCGATGAAAGTTGTAATGGGTAACAAAACCTCGGAATAACCATATATACTTTATTAAGCACGTAAAGCAGAGCTCGCAGAGCCCTAGAAAAACTTACAAAACCATGTAAAATTGCGAAACTGTATGGCTTGAAGTTTCATAGTAAAATTAACACATCCTCTGCGCCTTTTGTCGCATACAATAAGATTTATTCAAATGATATCGACACCTATATAAACAAGTAATAATATTATCCCACCAAAAACATTTTCATGTAAAATGATGCCAAGACGCAACTATATGACTCGCACTGTCAAAACGTTTTTAGATCTGATGTAGAGCTAAGCTTCTTAATCTTCACGCATTAACTCTACAAGGCACAACTGCACAAACTCTACACCTTATTCAAAATATGTGGCTTGACCATTTCGCTACATTCACGTAGGCATAATATAAAACATTTATCACTGTTCCTTTCTTTCTCCTATACAATAACTCTTGTATTAAAGAAATGACAACGACTATTACAAGAATCACTACATCAATTTCGACACTAGAGCCCCAAAATTTGCGGAAGTCTCATACACAAACTTCTATCCCCTAGTTTAAGGGGTTGGGAGGATTAAAGTTCCCCGTTTGAGATATTTTTTTGTTGTTGTGTGTGTACTACTAGCATACATACCAAAATTCAGCATTCTATGATATTAGGAAGCACCCTATGAATTTTGATGAACATCAGTGAGTCAGTGACGAACTCAGGGTTTTTAGATATCAATCAAAATCTAAAATATAAGAGCTATAATACAATCGAAACTTTTTAATAAGTCCACTGTTGACAACACATCCCGAGAACTTTGTTTATCTAGTATAATCCAAACCCAAGTTATGAGGGTTCAAAAAAACGACTAAACGCTCCGAGAAAAGTAGGTTGTGCCCTTGCGCTTTGCTTGGCTTATCTTACCGGATATTACTATACACTGCAAAACCTGCGTGGCATGAACCCACCGATAAACAAAAAAATACAGATTTTAAAGAAACACAACCCAACCCAACAACAAGACAAAAACTATTACCATGATGATTACTGAGTATCAGGATGAAACGGTGACTATACTGGACAACATGACATATCTAATGACACACGTTTTACATGTTAAAGCTTAGCACTGCTCTTTTAACCGCGCACATCCCATATCTTAACACTTATTAATAAGAAAATTCCACAATCCTAGCTACAATGCTTTTAATTAACGTCACAACGCCAATACGGCAGAAATGGTTAATATTCATGTTTATATTCGTTAATTTTGTAAACTAATACTAACATTCACGCTAATACTTGGTAGCTTATGTAGAGACCATAAAACAAATTATAATATTTCAATGTTTTCATCAGTGTTCAGGACCAAGGTCTTTTGCTTCAGTAAGTATTTCAATCTGTATAATAGTAGAATAGTTACAAAAACTTTTTACATACATAAATACCTATTGATGACTTCAATTATAATATGATTTTGCAACTATATTAAATACCCAAGTGAATATTTACGTAGCGGCCCTAAGCAATATCAATACCAATATATTCTAAGCCAATGTTACAATTTATATAAAGAATAGCAGCTGACCTGGAAACTTCTATAAATTGGTTAAGTTTTAGGTTATTAATGAAGTACGGCTGTAAATCTATTTTGTTTTGTTAGAACAAAGAATAAACAAAGAATAAATAATAAGAACGTAATATAAGAACAAAGAACCTACTTTTTTATAATTTATATTATACAGGGCACCCCACAGCGATGCCACATGGAGGAAAAGTACCTTTAATACAGTAGATAGACAATTTTACTGAAAGAAGACATTATTTTGATTTTGATAATAGTTCAAACTGCGTTCAAATTAATATTTTAATTTTCAGGCTACTGGTTTCAATGCAACAGCAATGGTGCGATATTTACTCAATAATATAGAAGAATATTAAAAGTTCTATCAGAATTTTTTAACTCACTTTTTCGGATTACCTTCACAGACTTACGGTGATTTATCAACTGTTGAGGTAAATTTTGTTTCATCATATTTTATTTATAGCAGTAACAAATACCCTTGGGCGTTATAAATAATGTATGGCATTATGATGTAAATTTCAAATTACCTAAAGTATTTCTGATATTTCACTCCCGTTCTTTTTTGTATTGGGAAAGCCCACACGGTGTGCTTTTTTGGCTTAATTATCTAAACTTAAAAGTATTAACGTCTGGATATTCAACATTGTGTACCATTATCAAGTCAATATTCGAAATTGATTATGAGTTCTTTCGTATAACTAATAAAGCGCTAACAAATCAAAAATTTAAGGAACTGATCCGAATACGTCTTATCAATGGAGAGCAGACCATCGATGGCTTAAAAAATATATCTCGAGATTATGGTCTACAAAATGAGCCAATTCTTCGACATGAAAGCAACGTGAATGACAATCAACGAAAGCGAATTCAACTGGAACGACCCGTGATAGAACAGCAAAGTTGAAATTAATATTCCGACTATATCAAGTCAATTCAAGGCTATGGAAAAGAAAGAAAATGAATCGGTGGATTCCAAAAATAATAGAAAATTGTTGTTTACAAGAAAAACCGACTCTGTCTTTTGCGGAAAATAGTTACCTGAATGGTAAAGTAATTGTATCCGAAAATTAAAAAGGTATTGTATTGTAGCTGGTGAAAGATGAATTTCCAAAATATTACCCGAAGCCGAGTAATAACCAGTGCTGGTCCATCAACAAGTACCATTAGTTGGTGTTTTTTTTGGTGATTTAGCGCTGACGTCATCACATTTAATGGGTAATTGATAAAGGACCTCTACTTCAATCAGGAAAAATGCGAGTCGTCTGCACATTAAGAAGCCAAGATAAAATAAACCAATCCTTTAATCACAAAACAAAACTTTGACATTTATTGAATGAATAAATACGTGATCAAGATTGCAATAAAACTGAATTGCATAATAAATATCTACATCGGTGAATACAAAAACGCAAAATGCAAATACGTAATTGACTAATAGATAGATGAACTAATAGAAAAAAACGAGAGTTGCACCAAAAACAGTGAATTTTTCTAAATATTACTATTGTGAGAAGAAACCCATTGATAAATTTACAATCCACACAAATAAGTGGATCGGACAAAAAAGCGTCGCTGCTGTAAAATCTCTGACGTGGAAACAGAAAAATCTCTAAAATATAGTAAAAATACCTTTCACACCGTGAAAATTCTTTGAGAAATCATTGTCGTGCTATACAAATTCATTAGCAATTTTAATTAAGTAGAAGTGTAAAAAGTTTGCCAAGTTTATTATCTGTTTCTTAGTACTACCGTTTACTGAATCACAATATATTACAACATTTATTATTTATTGAATATTTTCGCCTGATACCTTCATAATACGGTACATCGTAGTAAAAAGAGAGGCTAATTGTTAAAACGATTTTCAGTGCTTTGGACCGTTTTGCAAGGCTATAGTGAGTACTAAATTATTTCTTATACACGTTTTAAATCGAAATATTATAAAATTTGTTACCTTCGACATTTATACATGGGTATAATGGAATATTTAATAATACAATATCAAAGAAATTATTTCGCTCCATAATATCAACACACTTTCTTTCCATGAATGGTTGCTGATACTACGAGCTGAGATCCAATAATAAATACAGAATTTATTAAGGGCACCAGACCAATTATTCTAAAGATTTACCTAGATCGCAAATCAAGGTTTCAATTAAACCAGCTACTCGATCTAGGCCGTAGCTTAGAAAAGAACTATACTTAGAACGGCACCGATGCATGACCAGGCTGTTTCCAACAACCTATGACTTTTGAAAGTGTTATTTTCACAACGTACACTTGTAAATGAGTTTCTGATTTAATAGCACAAGTTGTAAAAGTTCCCACAGTTCCTTTAACTTTTGAAGGTCACATTGTTTTATTTGCTATTAAGTATTGATTTTCCATTTAGTGTGATGGTGTCATGGACGTGTGCATGTCAAAAGTAAGATTTTCTATTTTCTTAATAGTTTTATTATAATTTCATAATCAGACGATTACGTACTTAGTATTGGACCTGAAATCCAGAAGAAAGTGGAAGCGAGATCAAATTCAAATTACACACATTTAACTTTTTATTTTTATATATGTATTTATATGCAATTATCGTTCAATTTAAAGATAAAAGAAAACGTAATGAAAATAATTTTATCGGTTTGTGTAATATCGAAACGCCCTAAATCGATTAGTGAACTGAGTACTATGAACCGAAACCTCTTGGAATCACAAAGAAGGTCTGTACGCAGCAGTGAGCCGTAAATAGGCTATAATTACTATTTAGTTTTTATTACATCGTGTCGATTGGGTACTGCCTTAATACCATGTCTCAGACAAAAGCCATTCTCATATTCAAAACTATAGGTCTCCAACTATCTTGAGAGCCGGGGCATGAAGTGAGGGGAGGTGTGCAGTGACAGCTATCATGCAAAGACCAAGAGAGATAGAGAATTTACGATTAACATGTAATACAACGCTTGGTATTGCATGATTAAAACTATTACCCAACTTTAGGGGAGATCTCGAAGTAATATAAAAAAAAAAGCGTTTATTGTTTACTAGGTAAATTTGGTGGCGGTTCCGCCCAAGTACTTGAAACTGATAGCTCGGTAAAAGTGTCTTCCTAAATATGAGATTTTCGTCGAAGATACTTCAACACCTCCCTATTAATATTTAATGATATTGTATTGTATATTTAGTAAAAAAAAAAAAACAAGGCAATAATAATACTCGATACTTTATTGTCCAATAAATATAAGATATATTTTTAAATTGAATATTCCTAGTTAATCCTGATTATAAAATTATGTTTTATTACATTTTTTGTGGAGGCAGAGGTAGAGGTTAGTAGAGAGAGCTACTTTTATTATATTTTTGATAGCCAGTGTAGAGCTCTTTTTACTTTAAGAGCATTCTCATATATTACGAACAGATGTAATTATTCATTTCGTGCAGTGTCTCCTTATTTTATAAGCTGTAAAAATATATAATATAATAATCATGTCTTTTTTATTGTATTGTTTATACAAAAAACTATTTAAATCATATTTATGGAAAATTACCTGTTTACTGTTGGCAACATTAATACCTAATACGTAAATATTTGATATTTTATTGTAGGATTTTTATATATTGCATTTATCACAAATACCACGGGTTGGAATTGGGCCGATACAAACAAAAATACCAATTGAATTCTTTCTCTAAGTACAATGAATCAAAATACTCGTAAATTCGAATGGAAAGGAAGTTCTGTATTATTTTGCAGGCTGATGCTTTTATAATCATTTAATACCTAATATCGTTGCTTCTATAAATACATATTGACATTATACACTTCACTTGATATTATTATACCTTTAAATACTTAAAACATGCGAAAATATATTAATTCATTTACGACGATGTGTCAAACGTCATGTTTGTTTACAATGTGTTTGCAATGACATCGCACTGACACCACACGAACACGAAGGATGGACATAGCGGTATTTATAACATAAAGAGATGCTCTCTGTCTCTTTTCTATTGCGTTGATTTATATATCTGCTTGTGGAAACAAAACATTCACCGGGCTATTGACAGTTCCCCAGTACGGCGCACACCTGGAATGTAAGGCCCTCTAGATAGTTGGAGGGCTATAGCTTCTGCCCGCTAACTTCGTCTGCGTGATTAACTTTGTTTAAAAAAATATACATGTATAGATTATTTGGTATTTTCATCCCGTCCCGTTATATCCCGCCCGTCCTATCTCATTCTTACTCAAGGTATGTAATCCACGCCCATCGCGTATAAAAAGTAACAAATATATCGGATTTCCGTCCTCATCCCACGGGAACACTTAATTTATCTGGATAAAATGTAGCCTATGTGTTAATCCAGTGTTAATATGGGGAATATTAGTGTTTCTCATTTATCTTCCATAATACAAAGAAACACCCTGTATGTAAATAAGACATTTACCAGTTTTTAAGTTGGACTTGTACCTATATAACTGTGAAACCGCATCTCATTTCGTCTTGTAGTTTTTGCGTTATGCGCAAGATAATAAAAAGAAACCCCCTGTCTATAAATAAAATATATACCAGTTTTGAAATTGGACTTGCACCAATATTACTGTGAAAACTACATCTCATTTCGTATGGTAGTTTTTGAGTAATGTGCAAGCAAACAAAAAGAAACATCCTGTATGTAAATGAAATATATATCAGTTTTTAAGTTGGACCTGCACCAATGTAATTGTGAAAACTGCATCTCATTTGGTGCGGTAGTTTATGAGTAATGTGCAAGCAAACAAAAAGAAACACACTGTATGTCAACGCAACGTCTACCAGTTTTTAAGTTGAACTTGCAGCAATATAACTGTGAAAACCGCATCTCATTTGGTGCGGTAGTTTATGAGTAATGTGCAAGCAAACAAAAACAAACACCCTGTATGCAAATGCAACATATGCCAGTTTTTAAGTTGAACCTGCAGCAATACAACTGTGAAAACCGCATCTCTTTTGGTGCAGTAGTTTTTGCGTGATGCGCAAGCAAACATACAGACAGACAGACAGACAGACAGACAAAAATTCTAAAAAAAATTGTTTTGGATTCTGTTGCTGTTATAAAGACCGCCCGCGTTGAAATTTCTTAAATATCTTCCATGTACAGACATCGACCATTTACATTTTTATTATATGTATAGATGTATAGATTATGAACAAATATATAGTATTCTTAAAGTAATCTTAGATAATTAATATTAATGCCTCTTTCCAAAACGTTTACTTAAATTCGATCTACACACATTTCTACCGAATTTCATATTGAGAAGCGAACAAATAGAGCACTGACAAAAGGTACAAACGCTAAAAAAACGAAGAGAGTTCGTGGAAGCAGAACCCGTGTCAACTGTTGAAACTGAGTCGCGCGCCGGATCAATTGATAGAACTTTATTTGATTAAAATGTTAGATGCATTGCACGGACACAGACATATCTGTAGATATTTTTTTTTTATTTTAAGATTAATCACCTATACATACTATTACTTCATTCGTGTTCAATACAAAGACTTTCTAGTCTTATATTTCTATATTTAGGGACAGATTTTTTGCGTGTGTAAGAATCGCTGCATAGATTGGAAAAATAGTGGTCGAGTAGAAGAAATGATGCATTTTACTTTCTTAAACCTATCGTTTAAGAAAGTAAGTATCTATACAAAAATGCCTTTGTCCCCAACGGGCTAGACAGAGCTGCCACAAGGCGACCCATCGTTTGTTGAATTTGCACTAATTCAGCCTAGGGCAATCCATCAATACATTTATTCGAACCACACATAAAGTGGATCCCACGGTTCACAATCAAAATCATCAATCGTGACATCCGACATGGAATTATTTCGGAAGTCGAGACTGTTGGAAGTCAACGCTAAGAGCATATTATGCTAGATAGATTCGATAACAATCCATACACACTGCCATTAAACCAATAGCGCAACAAAATAGTACTAACGTGAATAATACTAGATTAGATGCAAAATATCCTGCTGAAAATGTCTTTCACTTCTAATAATATAAATAACCCGAACAAAGTGAAGCTAAGTGAACTACAAGATTACAAACTAACTCAAGGCTCTTTATAAGTACAGATACTAAAACTATGTAGATATTGAACTATCAGCAAACCAACTAATATCTCCAAAGCAACTTAATCTCGCGGAAACTTTCTTTTATTCATTAAATGAGGTCCAACAATGGTTTCTGGTTAGCAGCAGCCCCGCAGAAAATTTGATCTGCAAGTGACAATCTGACCAACTGAATCATTACCGTGCATAAATAAACTAGGCCCAAAAGTATTTGTTTCGGGTCTGGGTGTTAGTGAGACCGAAAGGTCTCTCGTAGCTTCCGCTACCCACGACACAAGACTTAATTGATTTTAATGTTACGTCAGGACTATGTACATATGTGACTGTTGGGTGTATTATGATTAACTTTGAAAGGATTTTTGTCCTTAATAGTATTTAAATTGTCTAATACTCCTCGCTATTGTCTAAATATCTTAACATCCATTGCTTACGTTTAGCATTATATAAATATTAGCATTCGATATACGAGTAGTAAATAAGTAAAGCTTGAAGATGAAAAGTAGCAGTTCCACAATATTTTTTTTTAAGTCGTTATATAAAAATAAACTGAAAGATATAATTTGCAGGCGACTGGACGTGGTGCTGAATCATTGGTAAGAATACGTATGATATTAACATAATTGTGAATACTTATACGAGGGCACATCAAAAGTATCCGACCTAACTGACTACATGTGCTTAGTTTGAACAACAAATTACGGTGATCGATAATACCGTCTTTCATTAACTTAAGTTATACCTTTGAAATTGCTACGTTGAATACATTTTTTAAAAAGATATCCAAAGTGACCGAGGACAAATGGACGGAGGGTAGAGAGGCCTTTGCCCTGCAGTGGGACCGTGTAGGCTGATATGTGTGTATGTATCCAAAGTGAAAGCTCTCAGTGAATTTATTAACTTGGGATTATCGGCTATCGTTATGTGATACTATATGCTCATCCTTACTAATCCTTAGTCCTTACTAATCCTCAGCCGGCGTGTGTATATTTGGGAAACATACGGAACTATGAAACATTTAAGCACAATACAATTCCTGGTACAGGATTCAGTGAAATTTCTACAATAAAATTGTATACTCCAAATATGCCTAATGCCTATAGGATTGAGATTTGAAAAAACGAATATAGTCAGCGGGCTGAATTGCGAACATTAGTAAAGTTAGATTGTTATTACTTATACTAAAAGCTTAAGACTTTAAAACCAATAAAAAGTAAAATGTATGATGCAGCTGTTGTTTTTTACAGTTATAATATATTTCTTGTCATCTGCCCCTAGCCGGAACATTTTGCAGTATCGTAATAGAATAGTAATAGTAAAATTTTGTATGGGAATTTAAACAGCGCCATTGTGAGCGTATTTGGAACTAAAATTTTACAGCGGGAAACGTTTACTTTACTATAAGAGAATTACTATACGATACTTCAAAATATTCTGGCTAGGGGCACAGTTATTATTTTTAACCAAACATTCATTTTTCTTAATCTGACCCAGTAGAATGAATAATTGCACTTGGTAGTAAAATATGTAGTGTCGCCCCGATCAAGAATGAACTAGACCATACAATTTTATGTATAACATGTATTTATATTGTATAATAAATATAAAATACTGATAATTTACAGTGTCGTTCCGCATCATGCTTAACGTTTGTAAGTAAAGTGTTGTATTTCACCAAACCCTTTGTTGAATTAAGATACTATTATTCATTGTTTAAAAATAGCCTTAAAATACAACTACAAGGCTTTTAAAAGATAATAATCGATTGTCTTAATAAACAGGCTAGCGGAACAGTAACGTTTTCTAATGTAAGTGTATCAGAATATTGAACCATGTATCAAAACATAGCAAAAGTTTTAATGAATAATTATTCATACAATGCAATTCCTACATTACAGTGCATGGGCCACAAGTGCTTTTCAAATGTAAGTATAGTATATTTTATCTTTAGTGGAAAACAACATATCATTCAAGTTCATACACATGATTTTCAGTGCACCGGAGAACGTTGCAAAGCAATGGTAAATATTTGTTAATATTCATTATAAAACATCGATAATCTCGACCCGCTGTCAATACCTATTGTAACTATGATAACTGTAATAAGTAATAAAAGTCGATTTAATTTTAAATACATTTTGTTCAATATTACATTACAGTGTGACGGAACGGGTTGCAAGGCCGAGGTAATATAAAATAATATCACAAAAAGTCTTAGAAATATATTAATAATAAAAACTTGTTCATGTCTTCTAGCTGTCCTTATCGACGAAATATTATTTATCCAAGTTGTTTTTACGACCGCCCGCGCGCGCCTAATAAATAATTAAGGAATTTAGATATTTTAAAGGGCACTGCACACCAAAGCCGCTAACCTGCCGGCCTCTTTGGGCAACTTTTTATTTGCGGGTTAGTTGGTGGCTTCACTCATTGCAAGTCAGAAAACTTTGTCGGCAACATGTCAGTGGCTCCACATGACATGAGAAACATTATAGAACGTTGCTGAGTGTCGCCAGGAGAGTGAGCGGAGCGCTTACATCGTTGAGATGCCGCCAACACGTCGGCTGTCAACACGTTCGGGTGCTTGTTGCATGATTCTTTTTTTCCTATTGGCCACCGGTTTGTGTCGTCAGGATTTATCGCCGGGCTGGGGCTTTCGTGTATAGTGCACGTTAACACACACGGTGGCCTGATTCGGTTTGACAGGCTCCACAAACCTTTGATATTGTTTTCGTGGAGTACTCCCAAGTTAAATATGTTTGCTCTCGGGTTTTGTCACCATCATTTTAAGGTATTGGATTAGCTATAAATATGTAGATGCGTAAATTATAAAAATCAGAGGTTGAATTTCCGATGTTCGATTCGCCTATGTGGTCTACTGTGGCCGTCCAAGTTATGCATCGCTTACGTATATTGCTGACTTATTATATAAAACTTTTTCAGTGCCACAGCAAGAAATGTCGTGCACATGTAAGATACAATTTTAGTTTAACTATTCAACAATATGGGGTGAAGGTTGTTAATAATTCGACACTATAAAAGTGGTCCCCTTCCCGTTCAAGACAAGCAATTGGGAAAGCATACACATATATTTTATTGAGCATTGCATATTATTGCAAGTGGGCATGAATGGCCAAATCCTGAACGATAAGCAATAGTGAAAGGTACTGAAAGGAATTACGAGCACGATTTTACTGCAAACTAAACCTGCTTACTTGGGTTTTTGAATAATGAATATTCCTAGCGATTATTCAAAACCGATGCGATAAACATGGGTGTAATTTCCTACGATCTGGACCGACTTTGAAGAAATTTTGACTGACAGGCCGATAATTCTTGCGGGAGTGCCAGGGGTTAAAAAAAAGTAATTTCACGCAAAAAAAACCGTCGTATACCCTTATATAATTATATGTTAATCTGTTTCAGTGTTCCGGTACGGAGTGCGAATCTTCTGTACGTATGAAAATATTTTTCTATTTTCGCAATTATCCTGATTTAATATTTCACGACACATGATGTAGCTGAACTACTATAAAACAATATACAATGTTGAGTACTTAGAATAGTAACTCTTAAAAATAAACGACTTTGGATAAATTTGGATTCGTATTGTGTAAAGTGCAATGTTTTTCCTTTAATCTCGTGAGTCGCTCTTGTTGAGCCTCGTATGATCTTATTTTAGCATGGTTGAATAAAACCTAAGTAATGTAATATATTTTAGATGCAAACATTGATCTCAATGGTATATAAAAACCCAATAATGTAAGCACAGGTTCATTTAATACATGCAAACAGACGCAATGGTTGGAAGAGCAAGTACATGGAACAAATCTCTGATTTTTAGTAGCATATGTGTTCAGTTAAAGAAATATCACTATAACAATGAAAAACACTATCGTGACGAACGCATACTAGAACATTCAGCCCGAAAAATTCAAATGTAGGTAGAGTCCACGGAACCGCACTTAGCTCGTGTAGTGGACTACTGCCTACACCATTAGCCGTTTAGGTCAAAAGAAGGTACTTATATAATAAATCAATAAATATAGTAATGAAAACAACTTTTTTTGCAGTGCGAGGGATTTTTGTGTGAACATTCAGTAGAAATATAATAAAGACAGTTGTAAAAAATTATGCATTGTTATTATTTCAACTATAAGCGCCAGGAACGAGCCACTAGTTCAATGAATATAACAGTTTAACGGAAAGTGAACACCGCCGCCCTTGAATATCAGCAACTGCGGCCCAGCTGCATCAAATACTCGTAGCTATGATGAAAACTTTAACTGGACTATGTCAGCGCTATAAATTTTACATTTCGAATCCATGACGCAGACGTAGTTAAGAATCAATGTTATATGATATAAGTGAGCGTTAAATGATTGTGGATTATTAACAATGGCGGACAGGATATTAAATAGAAAGAAAATGGATAAAGCAGGTAAATTATAAAACTTCAACAAATACGACGATTGTGTAGATAATCATAAATCCTCTATTCTTTTCCAACAACATGTACATTAATACAAGGCTCTCTTCAACATACAAATTGCAATGCCTACAATGTTTACTCTTGAACAATCACAGCGTAATACCTAACACCTTCAGACTCGGCCATCGTTAACATCACCCGTTGACAACTCAGTTCTGTATTCGTATACTTATTCTTTTCTTCTTAATATAACTGCAAGCACTATCGTCATACTAAAATAGGTGATTTTACTCATCGCTCATAAAAATCACCCGTTAGAAAATAGTGGGAATGGTTGGGCCTCCAGACTCTAACCCAACGGACGATCGGTCGGCGGCGAGCATGTGAAGCGAAAGAGAAAAATTATATATGTGTATTTAGTGCATATGGTAAATGGTAAACGCAGCATCGGACGTCCACTCACAAGGAAAACAGACGATATTATAATAAAAGTTGCAGGAAGACGATGTGAATGCGGACAGCTTCCATCAGGTCACTTAAAATCTTTTAATGACTTCATGTGGGTCAATATGATTACGCAAAACCACGAACACTGTACATGTAGCGGACTGTACCATATGAATAATGAACCACGCGGAAAATATACGTATTGCGACTACTGGCTAAGGTCATTCAACAGCATTGTCATGGAGGTGACTTTTCTTCGATTGTATGGCGATTCTAACAACTGATTTTATAATGTTCTTAGTTTTCCTTTTATTTAAGATCCTGTTTTATGCAGAAAATAATCTTTATGATCGAGACTTTTGATTGGTATGTACCAATCATGTAACAAAGCATCTTAGGTAACAAAATGAATACCCATCATTGGATGATTACAATGATGGCTGTTCATTTTTTACCACATGGCGGGTTCGATTCCCGATTCCGACATGCGATTATTAAAAAATCTTTGAATACAGTTCGAATTGTTTTCAAAATCAAAATGATGTCTTCTTTTAGTAACTTTTTCTACCTTCAATATAGAAGGTACTTCTCTCCATGTGAAATCCCGTAGCGCGCCCCGTATATACATATCAATAGGAAAAAAACAAACTAATTTTACAATCATGTTTTAATTCAAATGAGACACATAATTTTAATTTTCATTAAATAACACAAACATTGCTCTTTCTTGTCGATCACACATAGTACATATAACAATAACTAAAGGGTAAAGATTATGCAAATGGTGTACAAAATCTCTGCAGTTTATATCACAATATCTTATGTCAGGTATTTTTTTTTAAATATATGATTTTTGCAAAATTGTGCAATAGTCAAAACTATCCTATCAAATACTTTGTCTTATAGACGTCACACACGTAGTAATTTGCCCACACACAATCCAGTATACTATAACAGTACAAGTCTCAGTTGCACAAACTCGCGTTATTTCCGAGTGACCACAGACTAGACGGCTCAAGTCCGTTTGTGCTGAAATGGTTTCTACATGTCTTTAAGCACAGTAAAGCTCTTCTTGATAATTTAAATGAAGATTAATAACGTGCACTCTTACTCAACTCCCAGGACCGTATGAGTTTAATGCAGTCTATAATGCGCATATTTTCTTTCAAAATGTTGCACGTGTCTAGTCTTATACAAATAATATAAATCCACAAAATATATATAATTGAATAATCTATGTCATAAATCAAAATATGTGTAGCATATCCTACAATCTCGTTCGCAATGAAATTCCCTGTCTAATATCCCGATTCCAATGCATTTGGTATCACTCATCCTTACTCCTTAGGCCCGACATAGCGTCGCGTCGTACCGCGCATAGCGCGTACCAATATTTTAATTAAATGTATGTACTATCAACTATGTGCTGGTTAATTAAAGTGTGCCAATATACTAGACGTCATATGGTACAACAACTAAAACTTACTGTAAAATTTACATAATCGAATGAGAAGAGTCGAAACCTTCAAAGGTTTCGTGTGTTTCAAATGTTTTGAAATTACGGAAAATTTTTGAAGGTTTTCGGAAATACTTTCCAAAAGCAGACAACGAATATTTTTTAAACCTTTTGTTATTTTCTTCTGCTTGTTTCCAGCTTTCTTGTTTCACGTAAGGAAATAAATATCTCAGCCACTTCGGCACTACTTCATCCATGTAATAGAAGCGTCTGTGCCATGTTCTCGTAGTGTCACAAAAGTGTATGTTACCATTTCCAATCCAAAATGGAACACTGGGGAAGTGAATAATTCATAATCATAACAATCGCTATTACTGAAACATTGAATAACGAACAAAAACACAAACAATGAAACATCACTTACAGATTGATATATCTCAAAAGCCATCGATACGCATCATTATAAAAAAAAGCAGATACAGGATTCAGATGAGGATACATTGCGAAACCACTAGACAGGCCCGCGACCAAACTGATCACAGTAATACCAGCTTGGTAACTATCTATTAACACAACTACACCCTTTCTTATATTCCTCGCATCCGGCTGATGAACATTTGAAGCAGCCAAACTATCTGCAAACGCAATTATATTATATGATATATAACTATAAGTCAAACGTTATATAACTTATGAGACATCATTGAGAATAAGCAATTTCTTGTGTACTTATATATAAAAGATTATTAACGTAAAATAGAATGCTTAATTCTGTTTCTCATCTTACCGCTTGTGGGAACTTGTAAGTCAAGGCCCAATCTAGGTTTCCAAAAGAATGTGCCTGGTTTTGTACCTCCCTAAAACAATAAATTATTCCAAACGAGACAAACATTATCAATATTAATTTCAAATTAATTTATGGAAATAATATTACAACTTACATTTACAATAGGTAAGAGAATAAATAGTGAAAATATTAGTTTTTCCATCCTTGTGATTAATCGTCAGCGTGTTATTTACGTTTACGTTACTACACACCAAGCACTTAATGCTCGTGAAGTCATTTTTAGCAGTATATATATTAAACAACATGTTTACATTGACATCGAATGTATGGCAGCAGGTTTCAAAACATACCTCGAACATCGACACCATGCAGGATGATCTTTCGAAATTAGAGACAAGATATGCTAATACAATAAACACAAATATTCAATTGTTAAATATAGCGTTCGGCTTACAAAACATTACCCGAAAAGAGGAGCCGAGGAAAAACAACAATTTACTACAAAGAATATTTTTTGTCTGATATGCTCAGAAAACGGTCGTGGTAAAGTGTAGTTGTTGTGGGCAGAGCCGACAAAGACAATATTTAGCTATCTTGGTAAGGGAGTTGGATGCAGGTCGCTTTCAACAGGTCTATGTGGAGATCTATGGGGGAGGCCTATGTTCAGCAGTGGATTTCCTGTAGCTGAAGAGAGAGAGAGAACAAGAACCATAAGCATATCGTAAGTATACATTCTATGGTTGATTTTGGAAAAGTAAAATCATTATTTTAACTGAACAAAACGGTGTGTTCTTATTCAAACACCAAATCTTCCGATTATTATATAATCAATATCATACATAACTTTATACTATACTAGCTTCTGCCCGCAAACTTTGTCTACGTGATTAACTTTATATGGAATTACCCATCCCGTCCCGTGTCGTCTCGTTATATCCCGCCTGTACCATTTCATTCTCACTCAAGTCATGTAATCCAGTCCTTTACAATTGCAACAGACAACAGCTTAACATTACCAGAGGTTTCTAAATCTATATCCCTGTATTTGCTATGGGTATAATAAAAGGAAACAACCTGTATGTAAATGAAACATATACCACTTTTTAAGTTGGATCTGCACCAATATAACTGTGAAAACCGCATCTCATTTCGTGCGGTAGTTTTTGAGTAATGTGCAAGCAAACAAAAAGAAACAACTTGTATGTAAATAAAACATATACCACTTTTTAAGTTGGACCTGCACCAATATAAATGTGAAAACCGCATCTCATTTGGTGCGGTAGTTTTCGAGTAATGTGCAAGCAAACAAGAAGAAACACCCTGTATGTTAATTAAATATATATCAGTTTTCAAATTGTCCCTGCAGCAATATAACTGTGACAACTGCATCTCATTTGGTGCGGTAGTTTTTGAGTAATGTGCAAGCAACCAAAAAGAAAAACTCTGTATGTAAATGCAACAAATACCAGTTTTTAAGTTGAACCTGCAGCAATACAACTGTGAAAACCGCATCTCATTTGGTGCAGTAGTTTTTGCATGATGCGCAAGCAAACATACATACAGACAGACAGACAAAAATTCTAAAAAAACATTGTGTTGGCTTCTGTTGCTGTTATAAAGACCCCTCGCGTTAAAATTTCTTATATATCTTCCATGTACAGACATTTTTACATTTTTATTATACGTATAGATTAGAACTTATACGAGTAACATGTTAAAAAGCAACGTAATATTTAAACTCATTAAATACTGACTGTTATACGATAGAAGGTTCGAATTATATTTTTAAGAATACTGTCAATTGTATGTTGCTGTTAGAAAATTGTCGTCGTGTCCAACAAATCAATGTTTTATTTAATAGGATTTATTATAAAAGGGAAAAATGCTGTTTTTAGTCGAAAACTTTTGGCGTATCGATGTGGCGATCTGTTGCGGACAAACAGGACGAGGACAAGCAGGAAGAACGACAATGAAGAACAACATTTTTAAGTTGGAAGGTGCAAGGAACTGGAATTTTTGGAAGTTCCAGACTGGTATTGTTGCGTGGACTAGGTAGTCTAGACATAGTAGAAGGACGGATTATAAAACCCAAAGAACATGCCAAAAAAAATGATTGGGAAAACAAAAATGGGGAGGCTCAGACTTTGATAGTCACGAGGATCACAGGAAATATCACGTGGCACATTGTTACTTGTTCTACCTGAGCGGAAATGTGGAAAAAGTTACAAAATGTATCTGAGCAAAAGACGGAGACTATTACTGTACTATATGAATAATATTTCAAAGAAAATATTATTTTACGAGATTTAAATATCTGTATTCTTGTCAAAAAGTTCAAGAGATGCAAACCCATTTAAAACCGACGGAAGGAGACGTGAATATTTGTGATAATTAAAATAGTGATGTCGCTACCAGAAGAACATTTTGTTTCGGCATGGAAATCAGCGCCTAACAATAAACAAACCTTGGATAACTTAGTAGCTGTTAAAATATTATGTTTTTCTATACACCAAATAAACTTTTTATTATAAGCTTTATGGTATATTTTTTGTGGTTGTTGTGTCAAAAAAGAGTCCGTCTGTCATGAGTTTTCACTAAGTAACGTCGTTTTATTTGCATCGCAAAAAATATTTCAGATCTAACAGTCGCAAGTTGTTGATGGAAGAAGAAAGGATGGTCGAAAAACTATGTCAATCTTTTAGAGCAAGTATTAGAGCCAGCTCAATTACTTACTATACCAAATTGTAAGCATAATTTTATTAAGTAACTTTGTTTTGTATCAAATACGGTTGACCAATGATGATTGTAGATGTGTAGAAAAACTTATCGTAGTTTTTGATACACATATAGCTATTTAATTGTATTAATGTGTACTCGTAATTTAATAAATAAAAAAAAATTAAGATCCACAACAAAGTAATACGTCTGCCTTTGTAATGAAAAAGATAAAGAATGGGAAGTGATTCAAGTAAGGCGAGATAGGACACGTTCAGCGAGAATGTAGAAATAACAGAGAAGAGATCAAAGATAAATGTTATTACTGTGACAAATTTGGACATTATCAAATACAATGTTGGTTCAAGAAAAATAAAGACACAAGTAAGCTTAAAGGTAAAGTAATGTATTTTGGCTTTAGATAAAACATTTGATTTTTTTAAGAATATAAGTGGCTAGTAAACTCAGGTGTAGACGAACATGATACGAGTATGTGTTGTGATCGAGCATTGTTTACAATTTTGACAAACACGTTGCATAAAATATCTGTGATAATCGGAAATGGCACGTCAATATAAGTATTAGGTTGTGAACCCAAAACGCACTGAGAGGCAATGCTGGAAAGAAGATAGTAAATGGCAGGAATATGGAGGCAGAAAGCTAGGAAAGTTGAAAGAAAATAATACCTATGAAACAAATATAACTATGTGAAAAACCTAGTGAAAATTAAAGGAACGCAAATAAGTAAATTTGATTCTAGCGCAGAGCTAGAAGGTTTAGCTAGAAGCTTTTTTTTCTACAGCCAATCCTACATACCCGTGTTCTTAACAAGGCGGGAAATAAATACTTCGTATACTACACTGCCAGATCACGAATTTTGGACGCATAATATTGCATATTAAGTAAAAAAAAAATCGTTTCGTGACCAGTGCTAAAGCAGAATACCTCAGGAAATGCGTTTCAATAAACAATAATTGTCGATTATTAGCAAATCCATACTGTGCGAATAAACGCCTACAAGAACCTCTAACATTTTGTAACGTAGAGCTGCTTGCATCTCTTGACAAATAAAATGCAGGAGGTATGTAATCCGGGATTCTAAAAGATTACTATACATATTTCTAAATAAATCTTTAGATAAAATTTATAACATAAACTTGGTTTAAATTGTATAATATAGTTTGGAACAGTGCCTAAAAACATTCAGAATTGTTTATATCATAAAGAGTTGCAGCAAAACGTATTTCCTATAATCTTAGGAATTCAATTTGTGATGTAGTGTAATTTCTACAATCAACAACTAGCTACAGCTAACAACGTCTTATCGTAGATGTTACTATTAAATACACTATGGTTAATAAATCAATCAACTACTTTTGTTTCAATATACTTTATTACTTTCTTAACTACTTACAATAAAATATAATAATATAATAAACATCTACTCATAATTAATGACTATTCTGAGCTATATTTTGAACTGAATACTGTAGACCTGGGACCTGCGGCTCCACTTGCACGGGCGGGTTTGGAAAATGGCCATGAGCTCGCCGGTGGTTCTGTAACGCCGTACCCTGGAACAAACAACATATCGTAAATACTACGCAAAAAACATTTTAAAATATTTAAATATGTTTTGAGAAAATTTTAGATTTACTAAATAAAAAAGAGAAAGATGTTAAGTACGGTTTGCGACGCACACGTGTTCATTATGCGTGCCGCATGTGTAGACTCCACGCCCCTGGCGTACAGATCCTGCAGTAGGACGTTGTACTATACTGCATCATGCCAAATATACGTCCCATTGCAGGGCACGAGTCTTCTTTGCAATGGAGACTACGATTGAGATGGTTTAGGCCATATAGTCCACCACGCCGGCCTAGTCTGGGTTAGCGGGCTTTACACTGTGTATGTATGTGTATATGTTACATTTATGTGTACGTGGATTTAAAATATGTAAATTTTAATGTGAATGAAAACCTTCTTCTCTTCATTTCTTCATCACCCAAAGGTAAACTATTAAAGAATGCCTCTGGCATTAAGTCAATAAAAATTAATATGTTCACCTGGATGAATCTGTCGCCGCACACTTCGCATATGTAGGGTCGGTCGCCGGTGTGGCGGCGGATGTGCAGCGTGAGGTCGTTGCTCTGCGAGAACGCCTTCTCGCAGTAGGTGCACTTGTAGGGGCGCACGCCCGTGTGCACGCGCATGTGCCGCGTCAACTTGTTGCTGCGCGAGAACCCTGCGCAACATCACCATATTCAAACTAGGATGAATACGATTTAAAAGTGGTAGAGCCATGCTGTCAGTCATAACTCAGCATGAATAAGCAGGCTCGTCCGGGCATATGACATGTCGCATTTCGTTCGGTGAGTAATTTTTCCTTCCCGCGCCTCTACCAATTTGATGAGCTGGTGACTCATCTATAATCCCAGCGTCGTGGATGTTCATGGGTGGCAATGATAACTTACGATCAGGTGATCTGTTTGCTCGCTTGCCGGACCTATTATTTATAAAAAACCTATGAACTAAGGCCACACTTGATCAGTTTAGTTTCCATTAACCTTTGAGTTTAGGTACGTTCCGTTATACCGGATATTATTTAAAAATTCTACTTTAAGCACGAGATTTCTATTCAATTTCATATTATGAGTCAAATGTCAAAAATTTATAGAACAAGATTCATAATACAATTTTTGTAGCATGCTTGCACTGCAGCGTCAATGCAATGCAAAAAAACGGTTAAAATATAGACACAAAGTATAGAGGTAGGACAAAGAATCATTGATCTTAATATTGATTCAAAAAAAAAATGAATATTAAGTTAATGTCTGGGACTCTCTTCTAATTGTACTTAATACATTTTGCAACTTTATATACAATAATAAGTTACCTTTGCCACACACTCGGCAGATGCAAGGTTTTTCACCGGTGTGCGATCGCCTGTGACACTGCAGGTCGGAAGACCTCGGGAAACCTGAAATAAATTAAATACACCTTACATTGGACGTAAGCAAATACATCGCTTACCCTCTAAAACTGTTTAATATGCGTATAATTAAACGAAAAGGTTTAGAGGTGCTATTGAATAGTAAATTTTTAAAAGAATAATAATGAATGCTTTATCCCTTTCGAACGACTTTTGAATTGTAATTGAGCGAAAAAGACAAAACATTCGATAACTTAAATAGGTTTAGAAACTGACTGTTACTGAACTGCGATAGAGGATGTATTTAGGCAGCGTTATCAATATAGCATTATAGGCATGTGATTATGAAAAAAATACGTTTTTTTAACATGCCTTTTATGTGTAGTAAAGAACGAAAGGATCATTTCCGATATTTTTATTCATCCTTCCCCTAAATCCTTTTCCTGCCAATTAAAAAGGTAAAACGACTAACCTTTCCCGCAGAAGTCGCATTTGTATGGTTTCTCGCCGGTGTGCCGACGCATATGTACGATGAGGTTGGACGAGTTGGAGAAGCTACGTCCACAGTACAAACACAAGCAGGTGTTGGCTGGACCTTTCTCCCGATGCGGATCGTGGATGCGCTTGTGTGACCTGTTATCAAATAAATACACCATAAACATCGTCCCCCTGTTATAAATACACCCAACAGTGATAGGCACAGCCCTGATATTAAATACACCCAATAATTACATGCATAGTCCCAATCCTAAACTGAGATTATATCTTAAATAGTTGTTTAAAACTAAGACATTTCGGTCCCACAAACACCCTGATATGAAACAAATGCTGATGCGAGTGTCCGTAAAAGTTTGTTCCGATGCTGAGATCGGAACAAATTTTCGATCCTGGGATCGATCCCGCAGCTTCTAGTTTCACACCCGGCGTCTAGCCACCTGCGCCACGAAGGCTGTCAAATGTTTTTCTACACCATCATTTCACTGATCTCTCTATGTATTCTGCCGCTTAAATATCCATTTTCCACTTCTGATTATCAGCTTAACGTTTTCAGTAATAGTGAGGCTAATCAGTGTGCACGAAATTCATGCGACTGATTTCAGCGCATCATATTGACTTGGGATAAACGTCAAATTATAAAATTGTAATCAAACGAATCGATAAATCGATCGAGAAATCTGAATCGATCTTAACCTGTATTTTATTAATATTTATGCAGTTCCATATACAGAATATTTTAAAGGTCAATGCATAATTAATAAAAAACCGCAATAAATAAAACTATTAGTTGTGTATTTTACCTTAAATTATCTTTCCTTGTAAATTTCTTTTCGCATATATCACACTGGAAGTATTTCTGGTTAGGCATATGGATCTTGGCGTGCTTTGCAAGTAATTCTTTCCTGAAAAATAACGAAACCATATTACTTCCGGTGTCCAAGAGCTCATTTTGAGCGTGTTGTCAAAATTTTGATGACGTAGCCTATTGTTTTTCAATTGTTTTCCATTGTCAAAACACATCTGTCAACACATCTACACCGGAGGGGATATAAGAATTCATTAGTCTATGCACATGACAATTAAATTGGCTTTCAAACCTAATATATTTTGTAGAGTTTCATCGTAGTCTTTAAAAAAAGCGTTTTGTAAGAGGGCATTGTATGCTCGAATAAATAAATACACCCAACAGTCACTACGAGAGACTTTTCGGTCTCACAAACACCCAGACCCGAGACAAATACCTGTGGACCACACAAATATTTGTTTCGGTGCGCGGATCGGACCCGCGGCCTCTCGTTTTACAGGCGGCGTTCAAGCGACTGCGGAGGCTATCGTAATCGAATATCTACTCAAATATAGTTAGTATTAGTAAAGGGAATTATTTCGGAATTATTTAGAATCCCCATCATATTCCAATAGACAATAACGATTTGCCTACTTACATAGCAAACATTAGCATGGTTACAATTTATTGACATGGGCATGAATATGATAGGTGTATAAATAGGTCAACAGCACATAAGTAGATGGTAGTTTTAGAGACTTCAAAGTTCAAATACAAAGCAACTTAAAATTTCTAAAAAGCAGCGATAATATTTTTTTACAATTATTTAAAAGTCATCGTATTTGGATGCTAAATACATAGCAACTGCTAAAATACCAATTTAAACTCTTGTGCACCACTGCGTGTTTAAAAATAATAGCGTTTTCATTACTATTTTAGGCAAACTACGTATTTACCACCGAAACATCACGATAAGTAAAAAAATACAAAAAAAACATCGCTTTTTATGCGAAATTTCTAGTATCATTTTGTCTGAAGCCACTTAAATTACCACCTAACTTCGTTTTCGTTCGCAGTCTGGATATACACAGCATAATTGACATAATAAATACCTGAAGAAATATCTGTTGCACGTGTCGCACTGGAATTGTTTGGCCTCTTCCTCTTTAGTCATTGAATCTGTGAATGTGATGGACACACTCTGGCCCTGATGGTTCCTCAGTATGTGTTTGTTAAGTGATATTTCGTAGGCGAACTTAAGGCCGCAGGTAGTGCACTTGTGATTTCTTTCTACTTGTTTGCAAATTGTTCTGTGACGTGCGGCTGACTTCACTGTTGCGAATACCTAAAATAAACTTATTCTGAATTGTTACAATAAAACACACTGTGAAATAAATAATAATAATTGAGTAAATAGGTTAAACTGGAGGTTTATCCAAAATAAACAATCCCACTCACACCCGCCATTGCTCTTCTTGTAGCCAGGGTGTAGTGGCATGCCTTTTAATAATATCAAACAGTAAATAAGCGACATTTTAAAATCGGAAAAGGGTTAGAAATTTTGTAAGCATTATAGGTCGACATTGGCATGACAGGCATAAAGGAAAAATATAGTAAGCTGAATTCAGTAGTGGAAAAACGGATTGTGAGTGAGAGTCAAGAATAAATACGTAAAAAAAAGTATTGGGTACCTTTGTGCAGAGATTACAGCGAAGTGAGAGCTCGGGATGTTCAGCATCGTGATGACTAACAAGATCCTCTTCCGATAGAAACACAGCACTGCATGCGGTGCATACTTTCAGAATGTTAAGATTTTCCTAAAATAAACAAAATATACATTATATTACTAATTCTCTTCAATGTATTGTTATGTTAACACATGTACAAAGTTTTATTATTGTAACAAACATACCACATCACAGTTGGGCTCCAATAGTTCTTGCAGGGACATTTCAGTGAGATAATTTAATATCTTACTTTTACCGGTTTGCTGATTAGATGTGTCATCCTGCTGTAATGTTTTTCAAATAACCATATTAATATGTAATGAAAATATTCTTATACCTACATTCATTATACAAAATTACATACATTTTGTTTATTCTCGTCAGGTTTGTCTTCAGAACAAGTGTGTTCTTCAAAACTTTTCTGTTTCAAAAACATTTTCTTACATATTATACAACATAAAACTTTCATATCTGCAACAAATATTACATCTTTATACCGAGGCTACAAACAGACTACAATTCAAATTATGGTGAGGTTGGTGGAATACAGAGCATCCCTGTGTGAAAAAATATCTCTCATTGCACAACACTGTACCAGTCTGGACGAAACCTGACACATACCATTCCAAAGAAAGACACATTTGCATCATGCATAATGGTCACCATCAGTGGATTTGAATGTCCTACCAGAATATACAAGTGCAGCAAACATTAATCAAAGCAACCCTCGATGTTAACGGCAGTTCATTCATCAATCAATATTATACAAAACTAATGTTACTAAGTGAGTAATGTATTAAAGGGGTAATCTAGAATAATGGAGAGTATTGACTGTTATCCCCATTTGATACATAATGGCCTCGTCAAGTGCTTAATTACTTATGAAAACATAATAATATCTCACCTTTATGTTTCAAAACATGACATTCTAACTCTTCTTTGGTGTAGCACTGCTCAGTACAGAAAGAACAATCATATTTTTTTACTGGCACAGTTGTTATGTAGAATCCATTTTCTGATAGTTTGTCTAGTATTGTCTGGAATTTCAAATTAATTTGTTTCAATAATCATTCTTCCTTATGAATACTTACAATTCTTATAAGTATGAGTAGTAAAATATAAACTCCTCATAGTTACTTATTTATATACAGAGAACTGGAGACATAGTTAAACCACGAGTTGAAAGTATTTTGATGAAAATGCAACAGTATATTAATTCAAAACTAAGTGAGTAATAGTTATATTGCTCTAATAACTCACACTTGTCATCATTTTTTTAGGTCTCCCTCGTTTTTTTGGGCCCATCACCTCAGCATGAAACTCCCATAAATGTTTGGACAAGCTTTCAGCCCCATCATAACAAGTTCCACAGAGCGGACAATATGTGCCAGTAGTGTCTTCAATTTCAACTGCAAACCAACATTTGTTAATTTTAGCCCATGTCATAATAAAAACCATAGAAAAAATATCATCACATATAATCCTATTACCTTTTATACATTTTTTTCTACTGTGATCTTGTAACTTATCTCGACTTTCAAATACCAGTAAGCAGTTTTTACATTCATGATATGAAGGATTCTCTTGAGGTGCTTTTTCTTTTTTGACTGGTTCGGCAATATAATTAGCTAAAAGAATTTATTAGCTTTAATTGGAAGAGTGGAAATTCAAAAGCTGAAAATCTGATGAATAAATAAATGTAACAACATGTATGTTATATGTGTCTACTGTTTATATTTCATAAAACTTTTTGTAAAAATGTTTACCTAAACTTAAATCTGCCAAGTCATCCGCCCCATTGTCAAGAGGTACATCATGGTAGTCAGCATCAGAAAAGTCGTCAAGATCATTTGACGACAGGTGTTCAATCTTAACACTTGTGGCAATCGGCTGCTAAATATATTACATAGAAATTAAATTACTGACATAATCTAAAATCATGTCTCCTCAAAGGGTAGTTAATAAGTCTTCTTTCTATCCAAATATATATTAGAAAATATAATATAACAGAACCAGGCACAAATGCTACTTGACACCAATTAATATGAGATTTGAACTGAAAAATTAACACAATAGATATTGCATTGAAATTAACCAAACACTTCCTGGTTCAAAGCTTAATCCTACAATTAGAGCCTAAATCAACAGTTCTTTACACCTCTTTAAATGTTTCATTTACCTTGTATGATAATTTGGTGATTATAGTATTTTCAAATTTCTCTTTCTTGATAATTTCTTTCAATGATGAATGAGCCTCATGTGATTTAGTTTTAAAGTCATATGCCTTTTCAGCTTTGTCCTTACATTCACAGCAAATAGTTGATGGCAGTCCATCTCCCTTCCGTATCTAAATGGAAAAATTGCATTTTTTATACCTAATGATCAGAAATACTCAGCACATACATGTCCTGGACATTATTACATCACAATGATGTACATCAAGATATACTATTTAGACGTCTTGTTTTGACATAATGTTATGTTGCAATGTGAATGTATGAAATATTTGGAGAAAAACATGTGGATTTCTTCACTGTGATGCTTAACATGATAAAACATAAATATTTACTTGATATGCATCCACCATTTAATACCAGGTATCCATTTGTGCCCATAATGTTTTAATCTCTTATTTCTTATGACTGCATATGAATATATAAAACATTTTATAATTACGAATTTCAGTATCCTATATAAGACATCCTGAATTATTAGATTTGAAACTTTTAATAACCAAAATTAATTATGTTTTTATTCATACTAGGGATTGCCCAGTGGTCAAAATTCGACTATTATTAATCTTTAAGCTACTGTTATTTATATTAAAAAAAAAACTGTATACAAATAAATAAAACCTTCATACTGCCTTTACATATGACATAAGAAAAATAACTACATTTAAAAATCTGTAAGTGCAAACACAATTATTTTGATTATAATATTATCCCTGGATATGGCAACAAAGTAAGAAAATTAAGTTTGAATCATTTTTGGTTGCTGAAAACTACACTGATGCTCACTATGTAATTTTCCCTTGCACACCTAAAAAGTATCACTTTAATAAGCAATGTTGTTTATAAAAACGAAAAATGGTAATTGCAATTTGTATAATCTGATTTTAATGAATTTACAGCATATATTTTAAATTAAATTTGGATTTATGTACTTCTTTGAATAAATAAGTACACACAATGGTTATGTGTTGTGAGTCTCAGAATTTACAAGAAACTTTTTAGTCTCACAAAAACCCAGATCTGATTCAAATACCTGTGGATCACACAAATATTTGTTTCAGTGAAGAGATTGAACCCGAGGCCTCTCATTTCATAGGTGGCGTCTAACCAAATGTGCCACTGATGCTGTCACTTCTTGTCCATATAATTGTTCACTGTGCCAAATTTTTTGTTCCTTCATAATGGTTTCTTAGATTTACGCGAATGTTACATATTGAAATAAAGCTATTTTATACGGATTTTATCGCGATTCGGTGTAATTTTTACATTTTTTAACTTCCCGACATTTCAATTACTTTACAGCTTTCGTGTTCCTTCTTCTTGTTCCTTCATCCATGCAATTGCAGTAAAAATGCGTATATGGATTTTTGTTCACATATTAATATTATATAGGGACCATTAAGGCATAAAACCTCGCAAAAATGACATATAATCTAATAATAAGACAGAAGCTTTATTTTACATCTTGTAATAAATTCGCCATGCATCAAATTCCATATAAAGAAACGGAAGGTATAAAAACAGGTACAAAAACTTGTACCAAAATTAAGTAAACATTAAATACAATTTTATGTGTGGAATTCATGCAACTGTATGAAAATTTTACATAGCTCTGAATCTGTTTCTCCATTTATTCTATATATAAACCTAAATACCCATTATAGCATAAGTGGAAGCAGCAGTGAGAAAGGAAATTAACTATTTAAGCTTCACTGAAGTTATCCACAATGTAGGGAGCACTATGAGGTCGTAATTAATTAAAATTGTAGTGTCATTTTTCTTCTCAGTGTGTTGTTATCACTCTGATATGAGAATTTCTCAAATAGTCTTAGATTGTTTGCTTTTTTTATTTTTTCCATGACATCACATAGCAAATGTCTTTAGGGAGTAAGCCTATGCTTCATGAGTTTAGGACAAAATACGTACAACCACCCACGCCCGTCGATAGAGGACATATCTTCAACAATTAATAACATGTTCTCAGACCCAAATTACACATATTTCAAAATAAGTACGCAGCAGCTCAGCCTTAAATTAACGTGAACAAACATTCGCGGTGATACACAGGTGCTTAATAGTAAAAAAAAATACCTTTATTCCAGTAATTGCAGTAACTATAAAGTCAAGAGTAACAGTACCGACAAATACATCAAACAATGAATGTAATTCGCTGTCTTTTGACAAACATGTTCGACACAATTTTTCAATCTTAACTTCTTGTGTATAATGAGCAGAACTCATAATGGTGATTTCTTATTGAAGCCAGCGATATTCACTTATTTTTCGGGCGCCATACGGTTTCTATTTTTTCACGAACCAACCGTGACCGAACAACAAGACCAAATGAAAATATGGAAAATATCCATCACAATTCACATCACATTTTCTTCTAAATTACTAGCGCCATCTGTTAACGTTAAGCCGCTACGCGAAAGAATATATCTCCATGTATGTCTCCGATATGGATTGGAGTCAAAAAGTATGTGCAGCCAGATTAAGCCAGGCTGGGCCACTAGTTTGAAAATGCTGTAACAGCCCATATAAACCACTACAGGGTACGGATCTCCGCTACAATCGAGAGTACGATTGAAAGGGGTTAGACCATATAATCCACCACACTGACCTAGTGCGGGTTGGTGGACTTTACATACCATAGAATTTTTTATAAATCGCTACGGTATGTAGGTTTTCTCACGATGTTTTCCTTCACCGTTAAAGTGCGTGGTAAATGACTATCAATACACCCACGAATCCGAAAAGTCAGAGATGTGCGCAGGGATTTGGACCCGCGACCACCGTGAACATGTTGGCAGTTTAATATAATAATATTTGATAATATTTTTAACCATAGGAAAAAGCAAAATATGTGCCTGTTTTTCGCACTTTTAAGCTAGTTTCATTCATTTTTCGTAATTATGTAGTAATTGGGTATTTGACTGTTGTGGCAATAAATTATAAAATGTGTTGCATATGATAACTTTTTGGTAAACAATAATTATAGGTATTTTTATTTACATTTATCTAAATTATAAATATTTAAATTGTCTAAAATAAGTTTGCCATTTTTTATCTGTTGATTAAATGTAACAAAACACGACAAGCTGTCATTGTGCAGCGTGTGATGTCACGATTTCCAATTTTCATTCATCTCTGCCACTAAGATCATTCACCATTTTTAAAGCGTGACGTAACTTTTTCAAAGTCACGTGACCTACCGTTTTGGTGACATATATGATGATAAAACTGAAAAATATGTTTATTCGTTTTATACAACTCTTTAAAAATAAATTAATAGTTTGAAGAGGTATAGAGTGATTATATCTAGACTTTAAAACACTTTTCAGAAATTAGTCAAATAGCCAATTTCTTAACAGACCCAATTCTTCGAAAAAGGGATAACTTTGTACCACATGATTTTCGTGTTGGTTTTTTTTCGTATTCAATTCGAGGTCACCAAACTTTTTTTTACTTTAAGTTAGAAATAGATCTTTAAGGCAATCTCCTAAAATAGATTGGAATTTAATATTTTTCTACCACGAAAACAGTCTATAGGCTAACAATTTTGGTAATGTCACACTGCGCCATCTGTATTTCGTGTCTACTTATTAGTTCATAAATCAAACTTTTGAGCGTTGCGGTACCTACCTATATACAATTTGTGATCGATTTTACTAGTTGCGCGAACTCAGCCTTTAGTGCATTGCGAATAACGAAGCTAAGACCGCTAAGGTATAAATGCCTTATTAATTTATTCTCGTATCAAATGTTCTAAGTGATTATTAAAATATATTAATTGGAAAACAAATACTCAATTTAATTGATTACAAGTACATATAGTATTTGTCAAAAGATGTTTGAATTAAAATAACAATTCGTGAACAATTGCAGTTATCGATTGGTCAGTTTGGTGTTCTTCTCGCTTGGCGCGCATCTGTGACTGATCAACTCTAGCAGAAAGACCAAGGTGGGGCTGCGGCAGAGCAACTTGACAAGTCACTTTCGCTAATTGTGGCGGGGATAGGATTGACGCGTTTATCTCAATATTTATGTACCCGTTTTCATAATTATCTTTACGTGATTTGTGGGCCAGAACTGTTGAATGAAATTTAATATGTAAGAAATTCAATTAGCATTATTTTATTAAAAATTCAAATAAAAGGAACTGTTTCTGGTTGAAGCGAATATCATCCATAATAAGTAAGTATATATTTTTTCTATGTAATATATATTAATAATATTTTTTCAAACATAAAAATAGATACAGTTATGCATAATATTGATAAATAATTATCAATCTACAAGTTACATAGAAAGCGCCATATAAAATATTCCGCATTGTTACAATAATTAATTTATTTTAGCCTGTTTAAGAATTGTTCTTTCTTCTTTTATTTATTGAGAGAGAATGAGGGAGAGATTTTTTTGAATGCTTTGCGATTGAATGCATCAAACAATGTTGGGCTATTGATATGTAGAAATAAATCACAATAGTTTAATTTTTTTTATTGTCAGTAATTGCCTTTTTATGTCTTTTCGTTAAATGATGTGCTGATGTTATCTATTGCAAAAAAATATTTTGAATAAAAGGGTATGAAAATAATAACTACCTATGTCATTCAGGGCACTATCCTTTTATAAATTTTATCATTCGCCTAAATAATCAATAGAGCTTTCAGACCTGAAACAAACACTTGCGGTTCACACAAACATTTTTCTTGTTGCGAGGATTGAACCTGTTGCCTCTCATTTCACAGCCGGCATCCAACCGGAGTCGTTTTATTATAATGTTTACTTTTTAATGTTGGTAATCTTCTTGGTTTTGGTCATCACTATTTATGATTTCTAATAGAAAATATTTTGAATTTTAGGTATAAACTGTATAAATAGATTGAAATATTTTTGAAGCTTTTATAGGTGAATAGGATTTTTGACAATATTTTGTAGAAGTATTTGTCATGTTTATTTTGAAATGACCTGTAATGGAGCATCTTTTATAATGATGTGGTTTGCTTGTTAACATGATTATTATATGTCCTATTGCAAAATATTGCTGTCTAAAATAAATGTATTTGTTGACTAGTTAGAATGAAAGCTGTGCGTCTACCATAATTTCTTATTTAAACTGTAAAATTGATTCTTTTATGTGTTATGTTTTTATAGGTCTTATGAAAATCTAAAACAGTTATAAACAATCACATATTACCTACCTATACTACCTAGTTTCTATAATTAACTGTAAGTAAATTCTTGTAGATTGCTCTGAACTGTAAGAACTTTAAAGCTCTTCTGCATGCATGTATAAGAACAAATTATTACTTATAGAGCTTCATACAGACAGCTCTTCACAAAATATAGGCCGTTTGATGGCCTGTGGCATGTAATATTTAAAAATGATAAATAAGAACAAGTTGTGGTAATATTGTGTGTTTAACTAAGCTAGAAAATAATCATTATTTGAGGAACATATTTTTGTAGTTTATAACTATATGTTATGTGTCTGTAGGACACACAAGCTTTCCACAGTATGCATATAATAGATTATAAAAGCTTCTCATAAAATAATTTGATATTAGTATGCCAACATTTGATAGACTCATTAACATTGTACTTATGCACATAAAATTTACATACCATAAATAAATAAATACATTAGGTACAAATATTTATTACATTAATATGGATAGGAGCATCAAATGTCAATAGACACCGAAAATATGTTTTTGCATCTATTTACATAACAAATTTTCCTATTGCCATATATGGTGCCTATATTATACATTATTATTACATAGTGGTCTCTAAAATAAGGTTTATATATGAAATTTTTGCAAATGAAAAATTGTATTTAAATAGATTTGAAAATATTTGCAATTTATTTAATAATATTAAATATGATAAAATTTATAAGTTTTCATCACTCAGATTAATATGAACTACTTATGAAATAGTGCCACAAAACAGACAAATTTTTTTTTCCCTTTTTGGTACACGCGTCATCATAGCAACAGCGATTTTTTTCAATAAAATAAGCAATTTGTTTATATTTTGTTATTTTTATGGAGCAATTCTTTCATTGTTACATTTTAATTAAAAGATAGTAGCACTCTAGTGATATTACTTGCTCAACTAAAATGCGGATAAGTATTTAGCACGTTTGCGCGATATTTTGAACATTCATTCTTACTGAGTTTATTTCTTAATTAAACCAACCATACATAATATTATATGATTCACAGAACAGTTGAATATGGTATGTTATTATGGTGTAATTAATAAAAAATCTTAAATTATACACCAAAATACAAAAAACGAAACAAATATAATCGCAGTAAAATAGTTCGCGTTTTTCTACTAATTATAAACCATTTATGTCGTTACTATAAGCAGAAATCGGATCCGGATAATGACTCTACAGTTCAATCCCGACATGATTTGTGTCATGTGCATAGAAAATTGTTGAGCCACTTAAATATAATTAATTAGACATGATCTCGTAACAATAGTCACGCAACCATGTTCACAACAATAATAAATCTATTATTATTGGGTTTCGAAACGATTATCCAGTGTGAGTTAAATTAATTATTTAAGATAAACCAGTAAATAATTAATTAAACCTGGTTCGGCAAAGTGAATTTCCTGCATGTAATGATAATTACCATGCTGTCCAGATAACAGTGCTCAATGTAGTCTCCACTGTAATAAACATGAGAATCTCTCGTTATTTCACACAATCGTCCTACCAGTGGCGAAGGGTTCTTACAAGCCGATTCCTAGCAGCACGCCTTATAATTTAAAGGAAATTATTAATTATTTACATTTTTTTAAACAAGTTATATGAAGAAAATAATCAAATAATAAACAATATTAAAATAAATATTAACAATAAACAAATGTTATTCGATATTAATAAACAAAATATTATCGATCAATTAATAACACAACGACAAACGCATTGCGCGATGTTCAACGTAAGTACATGCATACGAAACACGCGGCCGCCTAGATCCCGATGACGTCACGTCAGGCTACAAGGACACAGCACGAGTTCCCGTTGCTCTCGCGCTCATTTCCAACGCATTATTTGCCATCTCTGTTACACGTTTGTTGCTCAGAACTGCATGCAAAATTGCACCTTAAAACCCTTTGATTTTAAGGTCTAAATTTATTTGTAGAAATACGACGATATTTGCTTGTGAATATGCCGGTGGGCCTACGGCTTATAAAGTAATTTGCCAGTTCGCGCCTCTTTTATTTCGTGTTTATAATTAGAAAATATTATTTACTACTGTGTTGTTTCAGTGTATATGTATAATGCGGTGTCTATTTTTAGGTTTGTATATAATTAGTGGGTAATTTATGAAATTTTACTGGTTTCGAAGTGCAAACAGATTTATCTATTTAGCAAAACTTTAATGATGAATGAAACTTGATAATGTCGTATGTATCGTTTTATCTCATGAATTGCATTATTATGATGTAATTTTAAAAATGCTGCATTTACGTAATTAAAAAAGGGACTGGAAATTATATTAAATTTGATAATACATTTAAGTACCAGAGAAAGAACGGCAACTGACAAGTTTTAATTATTTAATAAATATTGTAATGCCGTATTTTTGTTAGCGTTGATTCAAAATAGGACATACAAACATAACCCACGCCTGCATCCCATGAGGGTTGCCAGATTCGATAGATCTCCAGTTAGCTCTATACTGGCATCGTTTTACTTTCGTCCACTTACATCAATCTCTTCATCTTTTTTTATATATAAGGAACGTTTGAAATTTTTTTTGTCGATCAATTTCAAAACAGGCTAATGTTGTCTTTTGCATTGAATCGAAATTTACTTTAAAAACGTTAAAAAAAAGCACCTAACGGGCACAGTGCTATTCCGTGCAAGTGTTGTATGAAAATATAGTAAGTATTACTAAGCAAATATGTCGCTCAATATCTTACGTACATAACGGAGTAAAAATATAAGTATGAGTACCTACTTGTTAATTTAATAAAACTAGTCACCAGAAGTATCGGCTTCCCTTTTGAAAAAAGTCACCCTTCGCCACTGCGTCCTACCCAGTGCCATTAATTCTTCCTAATGTTGGTTAAATTATTTAAAACCAGGCAATGACATATTTTGTTAAATATTGTAGTGATTTGTTTGTAATTTACCTTTTGTCGAACAACATGATTAAGTGAAAAAGTCATAATCCATGATTTATGGCATGTGCAAAGAAAATTGCTGAACCACTTTTCTCCCGCCAAACAGCAGTGTAAGTGCGCTGTTGTGTTCCGGTTTGAAGGACATTGTAGCCAGAGTAACTACTGGACACATTGAGACTTCTTATGTCTCAGGATGGCGAGCGCAGTGGAATTCCAAGCATTGCCTTGTAATTCATGGTGTTGTTTGGTTTTGCTACTGTCCATGAGCGGTCGTATCGCTTACCATCAGGCGAATGGCATGCTCGTCTCGCCATTCACTGCAATAAAAAAAAAACTCCTTATTAAGTAAATGATCTCGTAATAAAAGTCACGCAAAGATCACACAATTTTTTATTGTTGTCTCGGCATTTGATGCAGTAATTTGGTTACAAATAGTATTAATACTATATAACTACCACAAAATAGTACTAGTAATATAATTTGATAATAAAATCGTTTGGAACTGAAAAAAATGTAATAAGTAAATGGCGGCTTTTCAAAATTTTATTGTAGTGTACGTTTGTCTTTATTGCGTACATGTGTTACAAAATTATTGCGAGAAAATCATAGATTCAATTAATTTCTTAGTCGAAAGTTAGAGTCGATTACGTCATTTGTTAAACTATCTCTTATGTGTGCACTTGATGGTTAAAACAGGACATTATACGCGCTACCACTAATATTGTAACTCCAGGTCTTTTTGATAGACATCTCTTTATATAATATCTTTCAACCTAATAAAGTTTTCGCGATCTTAAATTCTAGTAGTACCTACAGTTAAGCTGTTTTAAAAAACTTGTCACGTAACATTTTTGACATTGTACTTATATAAAAAATGACTATATTCAATTGCATTCAATGGCGGTCAGGAGGGTGTACCGCATATTAACATTTAATTAAATATCCGCCAGCTCTGGCATCTCAGCCAGTTATAAGCGTTAGAATCCACTTTGTTCATATGAAGCGGGATCGAGAGTCACAAGATATGCATGTACAGAGTGAAAGCGTTATAGTGACCACTACTAACGGACAACTTTCTTTGAAAGTTCGCGGCAGAGTGCAGACATACAAGGTGATTCAATACATTAAATTGTTAAATATAGAAGACGATATCTAAATAATATAGCTTATTATATTTAAAAGCATAATGGGGGATTATGTTCATACGATATTATCTCAACAAGACTGTAATCCCAGTGACCTTCAGAGAATCATTCGTCTGTATTCTAATTTATATCATGTTGAGGAGCTGAACAGGCTTCTTGAGGATCAGAAGTAGTGGTTTTGGCTCCAAACGGATGCTCTCAAGTCATATCTAGGATTCAAACCGGTGCTTCTTTAAATAATGTTTGCATACCTATATTTTTTTCTATGAGCTAGAAGTCGTGATAAGAATAGCCACAGGTTTTGATCCCTTAAAGACATAATAGCGATTTAATAAATAATACATTTACTTTGAGATGAGTTTTATGCCAGCTGCGACCTATTGCATGACACTCTGTTATTCTTTGTAGTTTCTGATACTTCCTACTTAGGCAGTCACGACCACAAGACACGTATCTTTCTTTTGCAATAGAGATTATATCCCCCCTAGGTAATGGATATCTAATTAATAAGAAGGGATTTAAATAAAACATATGGCAAATTAACTGATCGATAGCCTCCGATTAATAAGATTACGAATTTAACTTCTACGCATTTTCATTAAAAATATGAGTCTCAACACCTTGTTAACCTAAAATAATATTACGACGACATGCATACTTATATTCTAATTGCCAGCATAACATTATTAAAAAATAAAACGCTTGCATTCGTTTATTTTATCATCCAAAATAATGTTCAAAATATGAATATATGTATTAATGTAAATGTCGCGAATACCACATTTTTTGTAAGTTATTTATACCATAAAGTGTAAGCAAATAAGCTTCACAATTGTTTCTAACACTTTTATTTTGTTTTATGCAAATGTGAAGGTACGTCCATAAATGTATATTATAATTTCTAATAATATTGAAAATCATCAAATATATAACTGTATGAAAGTAAAAAATATTTCTAATATGGCGATATTTGAGATATTTCAACTTATAGCACCCAACACTACGACTCAACATGACCTAAAATATGTTCGTAATATGCATGCCCATCATACATGCCATCAGTGTATAAGTTATTCATGACATCACAAGTCATTAACCTTGTTCTTTTAACTACAAACAATTAGTTGCTGGAAATACCGTTAAACATATCTCGAACTTGAGATTCAAACATTCCAAGGGTATACATTTCTTTATCACATACTTACATGGTTTCAGAACCTTTATTCCAAAATTGGATTACTCAGTTATCTCGAATCAATAAATAAACATAAAAATTATTTTAATGTTAATTATTTTAAATAATTCTGAAAGTGAAATAATTGAAATAAACTTACATTTGGAACAACGCTACAGAGAAAGATTCTGGGCTAAATTCTTTGTTGCACAACATTTCTACACTCTTTCCTACAATCTGTTATTTAAATGCTGATGTGTATATTAATCTATATACAATAGGTATTTGTAATTTTGCAACCATTTGTTGCATTTTATACTTCTGTAGATATCTGGTCAACATAATTTTGAGTTGTGTAAGATTTCATTCAATTTCTCACATTGATTGTATATGTCACCGTAAAATTGTAAATACCGTTACATTACAATCTATCTCGCGAGATTGTGAACTGTCGAAAGATTGTGAACCGTAACATACTGCTTACAATTTAACGCATTATTTTTCAGTAGATTGTAATCTATCGAAGTAAAACTGTTAAATCACAATCTTAAAATTGTAAAATCTAGGTGTAATAAGAGTGAAGTACCGCATTGAGTTACCGCAAAGAAACAATCGTTAGGTTAGGTTAGGTTAGTTCATTTTCATTTTAAATAAAATTAAGTCAATATGAACTCAAGTAATTAAAATGAAGTCAATTGACAATCTTCCGTTTATTTGTAATATCTCTAGTGAAATTATAATATCACGGCTTTGACAATATACCGGTAACATATATACCGCATCTATGGTTAACACATATGCAGTTCTCAGGGTGCATTAGGAGATCCTAATTCAAGAACATGCAAGACAGATGTCTTACAGAATACTTTTGGTCTCAATTTTTTCTCCACCAACTACTATCTACTGCTGAACCTAATATGTTACCTCCCAAAGATTTCTACAGCGAATTTTTGGAAGCTACTTGCGTCCGATATCCTACAACCTTTATTACATCGTTTGTAAACCTTGTCGGTGCATGATCGACGTTGCACGTGCCGGTATGAACTACGTACCTTCCACTAGAGATTTTTGGCCCATCGGCCATCAGTTCCTCGTGTTATATGCCCTGCCCACTGCCACTGTAACTTGCTATTAAACTGTGCTATGTCTTTATGGCTATGCCTCTCATTACTGATTCAATCTCGATACTATTGTTACATTAAAGAAAATAAAAAAATATTATAAGCATATCACATATTTTTTGCCGGATTAATTAGTCAGTGTATAAATCAATCCATGTTGAATTTTAAGAACATATTTCGCACAGAAAATGTATTATTAAAAATCTTAAAACCTTGGGTAATGGTAGCAACTTGAGAATAGGGAAGATTTATGTAAGAACAGATATATCAATAATTATAAAAATATAAGTACAACGGAACGAAACGAAGTTGCATATATGTTATTTGTAGTTATTATATTTATTGGAGCGGGAGAAGTATTTTAAATAACTGTACATTAAATTAAATTTTCTCTTCGTTCTTAGAACACATCACACATCACGGAACTGTCTTATAAACTCAAAATAATTGCTTTAAAAAATTACCATCTGACCTATACAAACGTGCATATTATGCAGCTATAATCACTAGTTAGAAGAGGCCTACACTCAGCATTGGGTGGATACATAGGCTGAAGAAGAAGAAGAAGAAGAATCACTAGTTGAGTATCACAATATACTGAAGAATGATTTTTTCATATGGGTGTGAATTGTTTTGCACTACACCTACGGAATATTGTTCGCATTTTGAAGTTAGTTTATGCAACTGGGCTTGAGTGTTTTTATTGGTGGAAGTAGTCACTCATCATGACAGTCAGCTTTTATTTAGCCCTTTCCCTGCCTTCTTGACCACTATTTTGCTTTGTCGTTTTTTACTGGTCTTTGTTTTGTTTTTAAACAATGTTTTTACAATTATTCTGCTTTCCACAAACATTCTTTCTGAAGCCAAATGAGCGGGTTTCATCTCCTCCATTGATTTCTAGTTGCGTTTATTCGTGTGTTGAATCTTGTCTATGGTCTTTGCACCATATGTGATTAAATAAGTTTGATACCAATATTGTGGCTATCTTCAAAATCTTTGGGCGTAAAAGAGGAGACTTAGCTGGAAGGCTGACACCGGCCGGGATAGCGCCTGAGCAAAAAGAAAGAAGTGTGGCTATCTTCGCGGGTCCGGTTCATAATTCATGGTGCAATTTTTTGGTTTTAATTTCCTAGTAAATCTTTTTCGATTGATTTGGCTTACTGGATGATGGTCCTCTTAATTAGTAGAACTAGTCGCTTGTTCCATTGGCAGCAGCGATTGATTTGATTGGCTGCGATTAATAAGACAGCCGGTCAGCGATACTACATAACGGTAAATAAAAATAAATTAACGTGTTTTTAATTCAGATACATTCCAGAATACTCGATAATATAATAAAATATATCAATATATTATTTGTATTTATGTCTAGATAAAAAGAAAAAATATATTCGTTCTGAACTTTTAAGAATGTTTACGCCAATTGTCGAAAGGCTGTGCCAACTACGATTTATTCTAAATTAATGAATTGTTACAACTGTATTTAGAACTGCTTTTAGTACATAAATCTATCTAATGTAATTATGACTAGTAGACGCAAACCATTTATCTTTTATTATTCGCTTGTGAAATGTACAATTAAATATGTATGATTTTTTTGTGTGTGATTTTATCAGTTCGATGACCAATGTTTACGCGTGCGTTGAATTACCTACATTTAAATGATGTTGTATATTTATATCTTTTTATATGATAAGAATAGGAAATGAGCGTGTATAAAGTCCCCACTTGTAAAGTATCTTAATTTGCGTCTAAGAACCCACTTAAGAGTACAGGGCTCGATTAATTTTCGTGAAAAGTGTTAGGATCATCACAGTAGCTATTGGGCCGCTGTATTACAGTACTGGCTACTCTGCTAATGTAGACATATTTATTCTAAACGGCAGTCTCGGTTCCAAATAGAGCCTAACAACTGCTACCATACAAGTGGGGGCTCTTAATATTTTTTATCAATTGTAGTTGCACCCCATCTTCATATGAAAAGTGGCTTCATGCAGCTAAAATGGTCGTAGCTATAAGCTACATAGTAGTCATCTGGGATATCTCTCTATGCTCTATTATTAATGGAATATGCATTATGTTTCTGCGTGTAATACTCAATTGCATTCAATGGAAGTGTTTCAAATGTGATGCAGTATTTAGTAAATGTGCGTAGACATTTGGATTACTTCATCAGGAAATATATCTGGATATTATTAGTATTTGAAATGGTTTAAGTTATTTAAGAACCGTAGAAATTCTTTTTAAAATCTTCTTTTTAAAAAAAATGTAAGTCCGCCAACCCGCACTAGGCCAGCGTGGTGGACTATATGGCCTAACCACTCTCAATCAATTCTCTCGATTGTAGAGTAGGCCCGTGCCCTGCAGTGGGACGTATATGGGCTGATATAGATAGATAGATAGATTTAAGAACAGCTCTTGAATATTTGCGAATGTTCGTTACTTGTGAAATCATTTTGCGAATATTATTCAAGAACGTACGTATGATTGTAATTACGCATTTACTTAAGGCTACTTTCTGTTTGTCTCAGGAAACATGGCGTTTAGTCAAGAGGCTCTTCTGCATGAGTCCTTCAAAAAACAGGAAGGATCTCCATACAAACAAGATCGGGTGGAAGAAGTACGTATATTATATGAATTTGAAGCGATATTTTGTTTTTAGTGTGCTTTTAAGAGAAGGTATGTTTTTTTTCTTATACTTACATATCAAAATGACTACAGTCTCTAAGGACTACAGTGCTCCTGTTGGTAAGTGCAGTCCACTCCAGGTATAGTAACTCCGATGTCAAATGGTTACCTCTCGCTGGTCGATACAATTACGCTGGTTTGTCAGTATGTGATAATCCGTGGGTCACTATGACCGTCGCAGTGACTTTTGACCATTTTGCACAGTGATTGGTATCTGAGCGGAAACGACTATCATATCACCGAGTCAGGGCCTAGCCCATCACAATGGCCTAATGTTGATTGGGGGACATAAGTACCAAAAATATTCTTATAAAGAGAAATGTTTCTTGTATAGTCACTTCCACACCTGGCAATACTGTTTTTGCTTTAAAGAATTTGAACTTACTAACGTATTTTATGTATTTGTGTCCTTCAACCAAAATAATTTAAATGTATAATTTAAAGTTAGTTTTTATATAGGCAATTTACGAAACATATAAAGTAAATGATAAAATTCTATATCAAGTTCATGTTTTAAGTGTTACATAAAACATAGAGATTTTGGAATATTATAAGATTTTGAATTCCTGAATATGACTCAAAAATTCTTCATTACCCGTGGGTAAGCAACACTGTGTTGTAGGATGGTATTACGGAGGTTTGGTCCAAACTCCGTTGTCTCTTTATTTTTGTCTAGCAGAAAGAATAGTTTTTAATTAATAAGTATACCATAGTCCTAACACGAGTAGTTGCCGCAACGATGACCTTGCAAGCGGAAGTTCCCACTATCTTTATATATTGGGCGTTAGTATACCGAAAACTCATTCTCAAAGTCCTTACAAAGACTTCCTTAACCACATCAACGAATTCTCATAAAAGCTAGTGAGTGTATTTTCAATTAAATAAAAACATTGTAATATGTTGACATTTCACTTTTCTCATATTTCTGTCTGTATATTTCTCATTAAACATATCCAATGCTTTTCATAAATTACACGGCTGAAAATCTCGTCTGAAAAAATACTCGGGTGTACATGCTTTGCAATTTTTCATACGATAATTGGACTTAATTTAATCACATCTGAACATAGCTCATTTACATTTGCTAGTTATGCTAAACAAATTAGTTTCTCAAATTGCCTATACAACAAATAACCATGTACATAAAAAAAATGATTGTTTTTTTGTTTGTCCCTTATGCATTCCCATGTCATTCACCTGATTGCGATAAAACTTTGGTGAGTTGTGGGTATACTGGGGTTCCTGTAGTAGTATTATACACTATGACAAAAAACCCCGTCCGATACACGACGCGCATTTGTGTATCTCAATTATAGTATAAATAAAATTCGACATATATATCATAAAGGATAACATAATATAATTATCGGCAGTTATAATACAGATTTTAGTATCAATATTACCCTAAAATTTAACAAAGTTTTGAATTCTGCCACCAAAACACCAGATTCGACAGTTTTGAAACGTCGCGCCGTATGTTGCTTGTTACGAACGCGGTTGTTGGCAGTGTAACGTGAGTCTCCCTATTTCTTAATTTATTTCATTTAGGATATTTTTGTATTATGTGAAACGGTTTATTAAATAGAACACATTCATTATGCCTGATAACATATTTATCGATCGGACAGAGTTTTTTTGTCACCCTGTATACATATATTAAGTAGGAGGGTACAATATAATTGTGAAATAAGTGAATTTGTAACTCAGGATAACAATTTTTTGCCATCACTTTGCAATGTTACTTTACATAATATTATATTATCACTCGCACTTGGCCGATGTCGTTACTTGTCGCCTTTTACTAACAATAATATTGTAAAACTTGAAAATAGAATCATTATTGAATATTAATTCTCGTGGCATTTAATTTATAACTATCTAAACCCAAATAACCTATTTACATTTTAATCTACACTGTTTCAAAAGGGAAAATATAAATTCATATTTTTTCTTGATTAAAATGTCACAAATATAATACTTTAAGACTGGATCTGAATACTTTTTCATATTATAATCGAGCTAATCTGTGATGATTTTTTAGTATTCATCTGGAGAAATATATGTGTAACAAGATGCATCATTATGTTTCAACTATTCATCACAGCATCCGGTTGTTACTTATCATAAAATGTATACTCACAGGAAAATGTTTTATAACAATATTTATGAGCTAATTAAACAAAATAGATATTTGAATTTGGAGGCCATATTATTATAAATTTACTTCAGCATCCGTATTTATTGTACAACTCAACTTATTGTATTTAGTGAGTTTTTAAATAAAGGGTCACTAATCGTTTTTTTTACAGGATCTTTTTGAGGATGCAACGGACGAAGCTAAGTAAGTACTAGTGGCGGTACTTCCATACAAGCCCAAAAGCCCGGCTTGCCCTACATAATACGTATTTACTCCATATTGAATACAAACTATTACATTCAATACAACAATCATTTATTAGAAAACATCAAGCATTTAAATTATTTTGAATTTACCGCGCCGCGATTCAATGAGACGCCAGCGCCGAAGCGCCGCGTAATATTCATTCATTTAAACTATACTGAACTTGAAAGGACGGAGCACACAGCACATATATCTATCCTTTTCTCTCTCGTGTGCTTTTACGGGGCTTCTAGCAACGCGTGAACTGTATGGGGAAATGATATTACTCGATCGCTACGAATGTATAGCTATAGATATGTTATATAGCTGTTTACTGTACACGAAATGCCCGGCTTCGGCCTTGATGATGTAAAAACATCGTGCGTTGCATGGTCGTCACGTGATTATTTGTTAAATCAATTATATCTATTGTTATTAAATTAAGTTGATTCCTTTTAGAAAATATTTCTAATATTTTTTTTAGAACAAATAATGAAGTTTTAATATTTCTTTAAATAAATTGTATCTTTTGTATTGTTTATTTCACGTTTACTGGCAATACAGCACATATTTCTACTAACTTCATTTGTATTATGATTTATGAGTTGTGAATGTGACAGATGTTTTGTTTAAGGTTAATGTTTAGTTTTTTTATGTTATTTAAACTTTTTGATACTATTATGAGTTGTATTGTTTTCTGTGATGGTTTGAGTGCGATGGTGAAAGCGTTCATTGCCGGTAAAAAGGTAAATTCATTAAATTATATTGAAAAATAAACCGGCGCGAAACCTATGCTGGGTTTGTACATTTAGTAAGTCGTGGTAAATCACAATAGACATTTCTTCAGTTCAGTTTAATAAACTAGGTACGTACTTTTATTACTACATGCTCCCTTTAAAGCTATTAAAAATTCGTGATTCATATGTTTTTAAATGACACGTCTTGTGTGTTAGATTGTTTGGATTAAAATGCTTTAAATTTTCATTAATTTAGGTGGTCCTTTCAAAAGGCAATCTATTATTTTAAATTCAGAAAAACATTTAAACATGAATGCGTTAATAATAATTTCTGTCTGCAATTTCGGTTAACCTCGAGGTCGAACACGGCACCACAGAATAGTGACGGCAATAGAAATGCAATGAAAATTGAAAAGTTACGGATGCATGTTCGCAAGTAATCTATATTAATTGTTTTAATCGTAAGATTAGGTGGTAGGTTAGCCGACGTATTATAAATTAATTTTCTTCGTTCTTAGTAACTTTGTGTTCCTAAAATAATATTATTTAAACGTAAAAAAATATTCGGCTTGCCCTACTCCAAAACCCTAGGCACGCCACTGGTAAGTACCCACTCTCTTAATGTTTTTAGATATAAATATTGTTATTTTTTATGTTCTGTCCCTCTCAGTTATAAAAGTCCAAACCAAACTATAATTTTATTACCTGGTCATACTACTTGGTTAATATAGTGTCGTGTTCAATATTTTAACATTATGAGTATCTAGCCATATAAAACTCATGATATTACTTCAGTTAATAGGTACAATAGGCTAATAAAATAATAACAACACAATTTTTAATATGCCATTTTACAATTTACAAGCCCATAGTTTAACTGTATACCTGTCGTAAATTAGAAAACGGTTATTGAATGTTTAAAATTATTTGCAGTTATTGCTTTTCAATGGATTTGGAGACCGCTTTCGACGATTGTGAAGTGGCAGTAAGAAAGTTTTTCAACAACGATTTGATTGGAGCTATAAATATGATGAAGCCTTGGTGAGACATTCTTATTTATAACAAATTATTAATACTTTATTATTACTGTGTAGTTCTCGGCAACAGCCGGTGACCCATTGCGGATGTCATTGATTCAAATTATTATTTTATCGTCTGCATAATTGGATGTATCCAACTATTTCACTAGTGTTTATATGTTGAGCAGTTATTTATACGTTTGCATAAATATGTATAAAATTTAATTACATCACTAGTAATTTTCTAAGCCTATTTCATTATAATATACGACAGGTTTTTAACGACTACTAGGTTTTTTATTATTCACATATTTCGACAAAACCTTGTAATAGATATTACCATTAGTCTCGATGTATAGATTGCACGAAGTAGAATTTGAAAGCATTGCATATCGGAGCCTTTCTAATGTTTCTTGTGTTACCATTACTAAATGTAACGAAATTAATTACATTTGAAAATAATTATTAATATGTTTAAGGGTCTGTTTGGGAACTAAAAACACCCATGCAAAGATAAATTATTGTAATTAGGATGTACCTAATGAAGATTTTCCAAGGAACAAGTAACAAATTAATTACTTAGCCCAGTTTATTAACTTTTCATAACACAATTTTTCTAGAGTAATGATGTTAATTTTGAATTATAAAATATAAAATCAATATGAATCAACCAGTAAAACAGGTTGTTTTTCTATCGGAATCATAAGTTAAGGAACATTAAACTGAATAGTACTTACTACTTACGTACATATTTTTCTTAATATAGTATACATATAGTATGTTGTACGCGAACTGGCTTCACATCGGTGTTTGTATAATACAGGGACCAGCAATCACTGTACCACAGCCTGGGCACCGCTATTTTCGAGTTCATCCCAGCAATGCTAACGTTCGACCACAACCAGATTCTCCGCACTCTTACCGCCATTAAAGCTTGCATAAATTTGTGCAACAAACACAGGCGAAACTATACTTTGGTCGAAAGCATTGGCACCATCATCAAAAAAGTAAGTCCTAAAATATATCCTATAGAAATGCGTAAGAGCCTTGAAGTGTATGTTCTAGTTACAGAAGTGAAACATCTGTCAACCATCAAGTTACCAATTTTATCAGCAGTTATAAGCCCACAATGCACCGATATAGGTATTTATGGGCTAGTACACAATATAGCGATGCAACGTCGCATTGTAAAAATCTACGAGCTCCTTCGACGCATCGCAAGAACTTGCGAAACGATTCGCATCGCGCATTCTTCCTTTTTTGTTAGTTTTTCCTGTCTTTTCTTAACAATAAACGTATCCCGAATCGTACAAGGGAGACACATTGCCGTACGAAATCGCATCGCAGCAATTCGTGTCCCAGTTTTCTGCGTTGCGAATTCGCATCGCGCCGACTCGCATTTTGGTATATGAGCCCTTTATTTGCAGAAAAGTCACAAAAAGTTAAAAATCACTTAGCTTGTAATAATATTAGACTAGAGCGGCAAAATGCAAAAGTTTAATAATAACTTACTCCTATCGTTAATTTAGTTTCAATACTGTGTCTACTCCATTATATTACTGCTAAGTTAGGAGAGTCCACGTTCTGCCACCATTCCTAAAATAACAAATCTGAAGCTTAGTTTACAATAATTATTCGACGAAACTATTCATCTGTATAACAAAAGAAGCCTATCGAACAAAAATTATCACACCGAATATGTATTAGAACTATTACAGGATACACAAGAAAGATAGTGCACATTGGCCCAACTGATTCGAATCGAGCGTATTGAAACCTGAATAGTTTTGACTGTAATTGCATGTAAATATTCTTTTAAAAACATGACTTTGGGTCAGATTAATTGCGTCATATTGGAATTCTTTCAACGGAGCTCTAGTAAGCGATGTGTTACATCGTAAAGCATCATGTTACGATCTCTACTGCAGCTAAAGATTATAGTTTATACATAGTACCAGTTATCGAGCATTGGCGGAACACGACATCTTGTTTAATAGCACTTAATTTGATGTGTTACTAGCTCGTGTAATTAATACTTTCGTTGCTACATGACACTCAAGAACCGAGCAGAAAATAATAGATTATTATATGTAATTGTCTTATAAGGAAAACTGTATGTACTATACTTCGTTATATCTTGCACTAGAAACACCATATCGAGAACCTATCATGACATTCATTCGTTAAAGTTCACAGTAACCACAGTAATCTACACTAGATTCAGATTTCTTAATTGGTACACTTTTCTTTCTCCCTTCTTCTTAGCTTTATCCCGGCCGGTGCCAGGGTCCGGTGTAATGCATATTAACACACCATACATAATTATTCCGTATTTATGACATAACAACCCGTCATTAACTTAAAACTGTGTTTCTAATATTTCTTGCTTGAACACGCAATAAATGTGTATAAATGCCCACTTATTTGTAATTATTTTATTACCAATAACATGTTTCTTTATGTTTATAAAATAATCCTTATAAAGACTTCGTTTATCAATGTCGATGGGAATACCTTTATCAATATTCCTTTAGTTAAGATATAAACTAAATGTTACGTTAATAAATTTTCAGAAACAATAGGATAGTACTTTAGTTAAATTCATATAACATCCCTATGAGCATGGTTTCAAACTCGATAGATTACAGTTAAGTGAGAACCGATAAAATTATAATTGAGAATCAAATATTACCTCCAAATCTGTGTTGAGAATATACAAAGAAGTAAAAACGTGCCATTGACAGACTCCAACAGGTCTATGTGGAGATCTATGGGGGAGACCTATGTTCAGCAGTGGACTTTCTGTGGCTGGAGAGAGAGAGAGAGAGAGAGATTTTGTAGTAATTATAATTATTGCAATGTAATGAACATGTAGTAATTGTTGCGAGCTGTATAGTAGTATTTTTAGACAGAAGCAAAAAACTTATATCACACTTTAATTGTATGAATTATTTTAATTACCTTAAACCTACAAAAGCTATTGGTCTCTGAAAGATCTTATGAAAGGACCGTTGCCGCTCTCCCTAAAACGCAAACTCATGGACATGTGCATTCTTTCCATTCTCACATACAGTGCCCAAACATGGTCACTTACTAATATTCAAAAATCCAGCCTTGGCGTTTGTCAACGAGCAATGGAGCGCAGCATTTTGGGTGTCAATCTATTAGACCGCATTAGTAATACCGAAATACGCTACAGAACCAAATTAACTGACGTTGGCCAAAAAACCGCCAAGCTCAAGTGGGACTGGGCTGGACATGTGTGTCGCATGCCGGATAGAATGTGGGCGAAGATCACCACACAATGGTTCCCGAAGGGGCGTCGACCACGTGGAAGGCCTAGACGCAGGTGGCGAGACGAGTTGGACGCCTATTGGAAGGATTGGTCTTATAAAGCCCTCGACAGGGATATATGGAAAGCGGAAAGAGAGGCCTTTGCCCTGCAGTGGGACGTTACAGGCAACCAAAAACAAAAAAAACCTACAAAAAGTTATACTTATTTATAATATTATTTTTTAACATGTTTTTTTGCCACCAGCATTAATTCAAAGAAATTCATTAGCATCAAATAATAACGTAGACAACTATAATTTCAAACTGAAAAAATACGCTACCGAGCCCGTAGATCTAATTATGACAATTACCTACGTCTTAAATTACTTTGGCCGAATATCGGGCTGTCCTTGTGCCTCAAATTGTGCGATACCGAGCTCTCGGCTCACAAAGCTAAATTAAATCACTTTACCAAGAATACGTTGTGGTCTTTGATTCCCTGTTACTGAGGCTCGCGAGTCGCGACGTAAGCATTTATATTACGTATAATATACGCTGTATTATAACCTATATGATTTATAAATATATACCTCTATTATTATTATAAGTTAATCTTTTAGTTTTGTTTACAATAATGATTAAGTTTACTTGATTTGCATTTACTTTTATGAAAATTAAGACCCACAAAGCACATGTATTACTACTATACTTCAAAGGACTAGCTAATAATAAAATATTAATGCACTCGATGTATTAAGATTTTTTTACTTTATAATTATTTGTTTATATACATTAATCTCTTTAATGTTACGTGCTATCACTTTAATGTTGTTTTACAATAGTTTTGTGTTATATCGACGTGTCCTTGTTTACATAATGAATGAAACTTGCAGCCAAATTATAGCACGTACAGTGACATGGAGGCGCACGCGGAGCTATGCTATGCGGAAGCGTTGCTGCTGCAAGCGGCCATGACCATCCTCGAAGGCGAAGATCTTACCGGTCTTATCAAAGGCACTATCAAAGTGAAAAGCTGTTACAATAGCTACAAGTGAGGACGCTCTTATCGATATTGATAAAGATATGTTATTAATAGAAATTAAATATACTTTACATTAAGACCACTTCCTAGGGAAAGAAGAAATAATTGACTGTTGTTTCCAGGGATTGCGCAAAGATAATGGAGAAGAAAGTATGGAAAACTGAAAATTCAAAGATACAGTTTCAGAGCGGCGTGCGCCTCGGCATAGCAACGTTCAATCTGATGATCTCACTCTTGCCGCCAAAGATCATTAGCCTGTTGGAGTTCGTCGGATTTTCTGGCAATAAGGTATGTTATCACTTATCACATTCGCATTCTAACCTGCGAATGGAGTCACAAATAGACAATTCGAGACATTTAGGAGCTTTAGAGTTTCCGCATTTTTTTTCCCACAAGTAATTTTCAAAAGGATGACTAACACAATTTCACCATGATATCTGTATTTATATCAACTACCTATTATCGTTACCAAATATTGAGATATTGACATAGATGTAGCACATGCAACAGATAGGAACTCTGGTAGCAAGTTCAGTATTACGTCAAAGTTGACAGCATCATCGGCCTTGTTGAACATAATATCTTAATAACATTCTTATGATAGTGTTCAACTGGGAGCAGAGCAACACGATAACAATGTACTAACAAATACAAAATATATTTGTTTTTTTTTATTTGATATCATTCATCATTTACGAAACTATTAACACTTGTCATGAGCGTAATATGTTGCACATTAAAATACTTAATTAATTATTACAAATGATTATATTGTATTAATCCCCAGTGGTAATGACATAATTTTGGAAAAATTTTTTTTTTTTTTTTTTTTTTATTGCCGTATAGGCAGACGAGCTAGCGGCCCGCCTGATGGTAAGCGGCTACCGCTGCCCATAGACCTTTGCAATGCCAGGGGTCCAGCACAACAAAGTCGCTGCCTACCTTAAGGATAGTACTCTCTTTAAGCCTCGTTTGAAGAAGGACAGGTCATAGCGCTCAGGAAACACCGATGCAGGGAGTTCATTCCAGAGCTTGCACGTACGTGGTAAGAAAGAACGCTGGAAACGTACCGTTCGGGAGCGGTACGCTTCCAGGTGGTAGGGATGAACTCTGCTGCGGTGACGGGTGGTGCGATGGTAGAAGGGCGATGTTGGTACCATCTCAAACAATTCCTCGGAGCACTCCCCATGGAACAGACGATAGAACACACAGAGAGACCCGAAGTCTCTCCGCAGTCCTAACGGTTCCAATTTGTCCGTAAGATTGGGATCATCGACTATTCGACAAGCTCGTCGCTGTAAGGAGTCAAGTGGGTTGAGCTGGTATTTTGGGGCACCTGCCCAGAGGTGAGAGCAGTACTCCACGTGGGGCCGGATTTGTGCTTTGTAAAGCGTCAATCTATGACCCGACGTGAAGTACCGCTTGGCTCTGTTCAGGATACCCAACTTTTTGCTCGCCAGTTTGGCTTTGTCCTCCAAATGACTCCTAAAGTCAACATTGCTCGATATTTCGACGCCGAGGATCCCAATACTTTCGGATCTTTGTAGAGTAACTCCTTGGAATTGCGGCGCCATGACAAAAGGGTCCTTCTTCGCAGTGAATGCGCAAACTTGTGTCTTCGAGGGGTTAAATTGAACTAAGTTCAATTCACCCCATTCGGAGACCCGCCCCAGAGATCTCTCGACTTCAGACACAAGTTGAGACCGTCTTTCCTCAATGGAACCTCGAGAGAGACTCTGATGGCCGATGTATCGCGCGTCACACGTACTATCATCCGCATAACAATGCATGCTGTCGTTAGACAACATGTCATTGATATGGTATAATATTAAGAATCTTTGGAGCTCATTACCAACTGCAGGTTTTCCAGACATATGACTTGGTCAACTCCAAAAAAAGAGCGTATTCCTGAAAAGCCGGCCACGTATTTTTATGCCTCATGGTGTTGCACATGTTCATGGGCGGCTGGGATCACTTACTATTAGCGGAGTATTTAAATTAATCTTATCCAGCTAATACAATAATAAGCAATATTGATATTTGGCCCGCGTGATTTACATGATAACTGCAATAAATCGTGTGTATTATACTCAGATAAGGGCAATAATACTGCCGATATGTATAGTAATAGCCAATTCGACCAAGTTTCCGTATTTATTTTTGCTATATTGATTCTTCGCAAACATGCCTATTATTAAGTTGATCTTCATTCAGGATTTGTAATGAGTCTATACTGGTTTGACTGACTGAGAAATTATACACATAATCGTGTGACACTGAACGAAAATGAGTTTGTAATCGACAGATAAATAATTGTTATTAGAGTCCGTATATATTTACTCATAAAAAATACCAATAACCAGTTCACAATAAATGTTTTGACTTTTATTGACGGAAGAGCTACCCTGTTAATAATGTACAGCGCGTGTCTTATAGAATATTAAGGAGATTGGCTATGTTGTCCGGATTTTTGTGTACAGTGGAATAGCTGAAAACTCCACAATGGAAGCGGCTGTGTTACACGAGACCAATACAATAGATGTTGCCTAGTGAATAGACTCTAATCGACCATTTGTCGAAGGCTGTGAATAATTAAAATCCGACCTTGCAACACATTTAAGACTTACATGAATAACAAACATCTATCTATCTATACATATAATACATTTGTAACCGACCAATGCCTGTACATGAAAGATAAATAAGAAAAACTACATTGAAGTCTGTATAAACGTAATAGAACCCAAAACAAGGTGTTTTAGATTTTTTGTCTGTTTGTCGGTGTCTGTTACTCTGTGCGGTTGCGTGCGATGAACTCGAAAAGGGCTCAACAGATTTCGATAAAATTTGGTATGGAGGTAGCTGACACCCTGGATTAACTTAGGCTACTTTTTATCCCGAAAAATCTAATGTTCCCGTGGGATGAGGAAGGATTTCCTATATATTTGTTACTTTTTTAAATCGACGGGATGGGATGGGACTGGATTGCATGCCTTGAGTGAAAATGACACTGGACGGTCATGATATAACGGGACGGGATGGGAAAATCCAAATAAAGTAAATCACGCAAAGTTTGTGGGCAGAAGCTAGTTACAAATATATTTGAAGTTCCGTAAACATTGTAAAAAGAAATTCCTATAAAATCATATTATTCACATACCTTTTAAGGCCGTGGTTATTCGAATTATACGTAAATAATTCCAGTAATTTACCAAATGTCGTTATTTTTAGCTTTAGTAGGAATTTATAGATAATTAAACATAACATCCTGTATATCCCGTAGATAATATAGTTGTGATGAAAGCTCTTGTTCGTGTAGGAAGGTAAAAATAAACCAACTACGGTAACATGCGCACTAGTTGCTCGTGTATTGATTTTCATAAGGTTTGCCATCACAAAGCCCGACCTTGTGGAGGCAGCACAAAGTTCACGTCACAACCAACAATACATGTTATTATTATAATGCTTTGCTCAATTATACTGGCTTATTATTGAAAATTATTATGTGTTACTAAATAAGCGGCATTGATGTAAATAAGACTTGTTGGCCCTAAGAAGGCGGTTAACAGTTTGGCCATGATTATTTATTAGAATAAATAACGTTAAATCATTATTCACAAAAAGCTATAACGCGTGATAATAAAATGACATTGATACAAAGATCCACGAGACGCCGTGGATAAATTCTTATGATGGTGGGCTCCCGAAAGTTTTTATGCCAAACCCTTTATAAGGTCTTGGCGATAACAGGGCTGCGGCGAGGGTCATGAAGTTATAAAAGAGGACCTTGTAGCGTCGAAGTGAGGTACACAAAAATATCACCCATTGATATACAAGATTGGACTATGTAACATAAAGATATTCTGTTTGAGAAGACTCAAGGATATATCATATAATAAATTTAATGTTAAATTTACTTGATATTATTCTAATTTCTAACTAAGCTCAATAGTAATGACTTTATGAAGTCACTGCATTAGTGTGACTAAGGTGCCAATTAACCAAGGGTATAAGTTTATAGTTACACTGCGACAAAACCTTATTATTGGCATAAATCGCATTAAACAACCGACGAACTGGATTAATCCCACGCCCGGATTTACACAGCCCACGTATCAATTAAAATAGCGAACGAAATAAGCAATATTTGTTAATGCGCAATATTTCATACTGAAACAATAAAGATGAAAAATATATATTTTAGGGCTGCTTACTTTAAAAAAATCCGCAAGCGTTTTAATCTTACAACACTTTCATATTCGTTTCTCAATCGAGACAGTTCTTTTCATTTTTGAAAAACAGTAAATCGAATTGAATTTAATATCAAACTGTGTATGAACCGTTGGTATTCTGAAAAAAATACTACTTCTAAATCAACGCAAAAAAAAAACGATATTTTCACTAATTGCGACCTTTCTTGACGGTTCCAGATAAATCAAATCCTATAAGATACTCCCCTTTGACCGAAAAACTTCAGTCAATTTAAGATACAGTAATGATTATATTAATCTGCATATACTTACATATTCAGAAATTGTAATATGTATGCGGATACATAAATATTTTTGTATATTTAAAAAGGAAAGCTATTGAGTAATGGCGTAATAACATACCAGCATGATTAAGACTATCGACCTGCCACTAAATGTGCATTTTTATTCCGTGACCCCAAATAGAAAAGTATTTGACTATGTTATTTGCACTTACTTAATTTTCTAATAAATTATGTGTGGAAAAAGCGGATAATGCAATGTAACTTTTAACTTTCTTCTTTATAGGCAATCTTAAAACGTATTTTGTTATCGAATGTTTTGTCTTCTTTGCTCAAACTGAATTCAAGTCATTTGAAAGGGACAAGACAAGACATTCGATTATAATTAAAATACGTTTTAAAATTGTCTATGAATAAGGCCGTGAGAATAATACAGAAAAAAGTGATTCTAAAAAAAACTACTACGAAAATCAAACTAATCGCGTTGCTGTTTAAAGCCATTGCCATTAAAATAGCTGTCTATCCTGGAAAAAAAAAACATAATTTTAATCAAAAAGAAAAAAATTGCCGTTGTGCGAAGCTTCGGTGCCGGGGTGCTATTATCTTACGATGTGTTGATTAATTGTGTGTTTCTCAACTGTAACTATAAAGACTGGATTTACGAGGAACACTTTTTGCTGCACAGACTCACAAATATAATAATTGTAAAATGTGTAGCGTGGATAATACAATCGATGTGAACTTTTCTCGTTTCCATTGTTATAGCTTCTTGTGTTGTGATTTCCGACTAGATATATTTCATTTCATGATTTATTTTACAAATGTAATTGTTCTTCGATATTTGTTGATCCATTTATATTTAAGACATGTTATCTAGTCCATCCCATCGCTTTGAGTATAAAAAAGTAACAAATATATCGGAATTCCTATATATCGGAATTCCTTTCTTATCCCACGGGAACACTATTTTTTCGGGATAAAAAGCCTAAGTGTTAATCTAGGGGTCAGCTACCTGCATACCAAATTTTATCGAAATCCGTTTAGCCGTTTCTGAGTTCATCGCGCACAACCGCACAGATAAATAGGCAAACAGACAAACCGACAGACAAATAGACAAAGATCCTAAAAATAATTGTTTTGGGTTCTATTACGTTAGTACAGTCCCTTCATATTAGTTATTGTCATTTATTTTTCATGGACAGAAATCGATCAATTACAAATTTATGATATGTATAGAATTTATTCAGTTATTGACATATTAGCTTTAAAAGCCAGTAGTAACACGACAGTTTGAGATTCTGCCCATGTGTGATTGTTGGGTTTTTTTCCTTCAGACCCTAGGGCTGACGGAGTTGGAGGCGGGGTCCCGCGCGCCCGGCATGCGCAACGTGCTGTGCGACCTCACGCTGCTGGGCTACCACCTCGTCATCTGCCACTTCATCGGCGCCGTCGGCAACCTGAAGGTCTGCGAAGAAATCCTCGAGAAGGAGCTCAAGGTAGGATTCATCGTGGCTATTGTAAACATTAGGAAAACACTTATGTAATAAGTTAAAACCAGTTTTGCTCTCTTCGGTTTTTTTTGACGAGTGTGTTTGTTGGAAGATGGCTTAAAGTTTTTACTTATGCTCCTTCCTTTCTCCATCCGAGATTGAAAATCAGCAACGTAATCTGAGTACCGCGTCAAATGATTTCTCCCCAGTATCTAGTGTAATAAATGACGACACGTGTTATCTATGATCTATATAGTATATGTGCGAGAAGCGTGAGCGGAGATAAAATCCATTAATGTTATCTTGAAATTAAATTAGTGTGTTTTGCGAAACGGTCTCAACTTGGTTTGCAATGAATGAGTCACTAACTGGGCCCGGCGGTTAATTACTTGAAATTTGTATTGGCGTGCTTCCGTCTTATTGGAATGAGGTCGACGACGTTCTATTAGAGAACCTTATGTCTAGCAGAGGACTACTATATACTGGTGATCATCATAGAAACCATGTATTGTTTCGGGATAAACAAGTACCCAATCTAGGTTACTATTTGGTTCCAGGTCTACGATTAAAAACTATTTTTATACAAAAAAAACAAACATAATGATATATTGTTGCTTTACCGGTTGACAACTCAACACGGGACTCCTCTATATTTGATAGTAAAATTGAGACACTTAGTCCAGAATGATGAAGGTCATTAATATCTTCATGTACATGTTTGAAGGAAATCGAATAAAAAGCAAAATTTTTGCGATACAACAAATTATTTGATTCGGGGCTGGGTTTGGTCGCAGATATACCCGGACAGCGTGTGGTTCCTGGTGTTCAAGGGGCGGCTGCAACTGCACAGGGGCATGTACGACCACGCCATCCGCACCTACAACCGCGCCATCATCAGCCAGGACATATGGAAGCAGTTTCGCCACGTCTGCTACTGGGAACTCATGTGGATTAACGGGTATGACATAAACATTTCTCTCTTCACGTCAGAAATTATACTTACTGTAAAATCATTAATATCTTTTGTCAAAATTATGCTGACTATAAACTATTAACAGTAATATTTGTTGACTGGTTGAGATACATTATGTACAAATGTGCGGCTTACTTGGCCTTTTTCTAATATTTTGGTAAAATTCAGATTCATAATGTACTGTAGTAACAAAATTACGAAAATTTGCATTCATTATAATAATATAAGAACTGCGGTTGAATTGGATCCAGATTGTAGTGTTATTTTTGAACGAGTAAACTGTGATCAGATTGAAGATGGAGTGGCGCGAGGCGGCCGCATACGCCAACAAGCTAATCGAGGAGAGCACGTGGTCCAAGACCATATACTCGTACACGCGCGCTGCCATGTTGCTGCAACTCGGCTCCGACCTCACGCCCGCCGAGCGACAGCAGTGCAACGAACTTCTGAGGTGATATGACCTTATTAATTTATTAATTTCTTCCCTTACCTAATATTACAACAAAAGTCACAATAGTTTATGTTAGATTCCAATTTCAATTAAAACCCTGGTGATTAAACTGGCGCTTAAACTTGTGTTGGGCTTGGAGGCCATTAACACAAGCGTACCCCTTTTGACCTCTCCCGAGATATCTAAACGGGAGCTTAACAGCTTTCATTACGCTAAAAATAGTAGTGCGATTCTATGAATACAAGTTTCTAACGACATATAACTGTCCACTGCTAAGAAAAAGACTCTCTTCCAATGGAGAATTCGGTTGGGAAAGTTTATACTCGTACTTCACCAGAATGTTGGGACGTCCGGTTTATTGCTAAAAAGACCAATACAGTTAGGTATGTTACATTGCTGACCTATTCATATCACCTTTAACCCAGTATTCATCGTATAGTTCATAGCCTTTTAATTGTTTTCCTTGTCTTCTTGATTATTAATTTGCTACCTCGTTATCTTGTTTATTTAGCGTTTTTTATGATACGTCTTTAAAATACCATTTACATTATTTATATAACTTTATGTTTTTCTAGGTATATTTTATCTACTCAACGTTTTGTTTTAAATATACTTTGATAGGTATATTTAAAACCAAACGTTCAGTGCGCCTACAGGAAAAAAACAAAAATGTCAGTCAAACATAGAAAAATTACAATACAATATTTTAAAATACATTAATAGCTTTATAGGGTTCTGTTTTCCTTAACATTTCAAATTGTTTTTAAAATGTTCCATTTGTTATTATTAGTAAACTGCCATTGTGTCCTTATATTATACAGGGTATATCAAGACCGCGACCGAAAACGAAGCCAGGTGGTAGTACTAGTGACTTCAGACACAATGCAAGTTAAAATTTCGCAAAAAAAATCGACAATTTTTTTTTGAAATTTTTTACTTATCGTCGTATTTGGGTGATACATACATGGTTTTCCCAAAAAAATTATGTAAACCTCTTTATTTTTAAACATGCAATGATACGTAACGGTTTAAATTAGTATTTTCGCAAAAACTAGGTATTTACCACCCTAAAACTATGATTTTTAAAATAATCTAAAAAAATATCTATCACTGTTTTGGCGTAGTTTTTATTGGCATCGTGTTTGTAACCACTAATACTACCACTTGGCTTCGTTTTCGGTCGCGGTCTTGATATACCCTGTATATAAACATAAATATATAGGTACGTATATCTTGCTTGCCTTCTAGGCGGTTTTATTTGATTGCTGAACGAACTAATGCTGATACACATTATGGAGAGTTAGCGGTGGTTGAACTTCAGGTCTGTTTGTCCCCATGGCCCTGATCAACAAACTGAGTTCTTATAATTTTCTTTACAATTCATTCTATTTTCATACATACGCACTTTACTTTCTGAGGGAATAGGCAGAGTTCATACCATCCATTTATCTTATTTTATATACATATTTTATACAAAAAAGCACACATTTTATATCTGAATCATTTTATTTATCATTGGTGCATGCTCTAACTTTTCGTACTTTTGCTTGCTATAAAACATATGACATAGGTTATATGTACAATCAAATTATCACTACAATGTGATCTCAGAGTATTTATAATATCTGCCTCAATATTCTGTTATACATGTGCGTCTTCAAAAACGTATATATTTTTTTCGTAATGTTGGTTGCATTGCTATATTAGTAAAAATTTAACGAATTTAACAACAACGTGCTGTACATTCCTTTGATAACCGAAAGTATTTTTTATTTTATCCGTCTAAAATCAGTTCGAGTGGAATTCAAAAGCGCAAATATACTATGTTGGACAATCTGTCAAATATCAGCAAATAGCAGAAAAAGGTCGCGCGACACCACCATTTTACCACGTTTTTGAAGTAGCAGCGTTCCCTCTGCTTAATAAATAGTGTAAACTCGTGATATGACATATCGTTGTCCGTGTTGCAGGAACGCGGCGCTGTACAAGCAGCGCATCGCGGGCAAGTCGCTGCCGATGGAGAAGTTCATGATCCGGCGCTGCGCGCGCTACCAGGCGCAGGGCCAGCGCCTGCTGCTGCCCGCCGTGGAGCTGCTGTGCCTCTGGAACATGTTCCCGCTGCTGGCCGCCAACCACGCCGCCGCCCAGAAACTATTGAAGGTACCTTATTACTTATTAATTTTTATTTTTCCGCTAGCTGGACACGAGGCATCTGTAAATAGAGTATATAATTTTTTATTGCATACGTTCGAAAAACGAGCAAACATGTCACCTTATGGTAGGTAATAACTGCTGCCCATGAATATCCACAGCGCTTGAATATAGAGAAAAATAATTATCATAATCACGGATAAAACTGATGGTAGTTTACCACTTATAGCGGCATGAATATACGACGAAAAATTATTATTACAGAGTTACGAATAAACCTGAATATTCACATGTAAACCCGGTTTTTTATTAAATCCTCCTATTGCTATTTAGAGAGCTTGACAATGCATTTACGATACAAATATTAATCGTAGTGATTTGAAAATTTATGAGACGAAAAAGCAACAATAAAATACACTGCTGCATGCAAATATTAATGATTAAATATTTATTCATTTAATTAAATTAACACGGTTACATAGCTATTACATGAATTGAAATGCAATGTGTATGAAGTATGTGTGCTTTTGAGCCCATTTGGCCTGATTATTTTTACATTACAAATTGTAGAGCAAGAGAAGCGAGACCTTTGCCCAGCAGTGGGATGAGTAAGGGTAATTAAAAAAAAATGGTACGTGTGTGTGGATCAGTTGATCGAGATAACGCGCGAGCACGTGGAGGCGGCGCCGGCGAGCTGCATGGGCGGGTTCGCGGCGGACAACCGCGCCATGCTGCGCTACCTGCACGGCTGCTGGCTCGCCGCCATGGGCCTGCCGCGCATGGCGCTCGACACACTCGACTCCGTATTCAAGTACATTCTTTTTTATTACTATTGTTATATTGCGACATGCCATTCGCCTGATGGTAAGCGACATAACCGCTCATGGACAGTAGCAAAACCAAACAACTTTAATAACAAACACATTGCTTGGCATTCCACCGGGCTCGCCAGCCAGAAACATAAGATGTTAGGTTTCATTGTGTCCTACTGGACAACTACTGTTGCCCTGGCTACAATGTCCTTCAAACCGAAATAAAACAATGCATTTACATTGTTGTTTGGCTGGAGAAATAGATATTGCGATGATACCTACACTGGCGGCTTCTCACATATGAGAGACCTACCGTCGGTTGGTACTGGGTGTCAGTACCAGCTACTAACAGTACTCTCATACAGTTACTACCAAAACACCCATTCGTCTTATGTTTTTCATCCCACGATGTGATAAGGAGCGAGCCTATCGCCATATCGGGCACAAATTCTTCGCTTCGGGCTAATTAATTATCAATAGAAAAATCCAATATCATGACGCCCGACCCGGGATTTGAACCCATGACCTCAGCGTTGTAATCGTACCGTAGTACAATTGCGCCATCGAGGCAGTCTCTTTATTATATCGGTTTTTATATTTGTTAATATTACTCTGTCCTGGACCGAAATGCCAACACTTGCTTGTGTCTGATAATAACTTGTTATCTACTTTAGAAATATTTGTAAGAAGGTCAAATACTGACACTATTTTGTGTGTGTATGTATTTTTTTTATAATAATTTACTTATTTATCACGGTCACCTATATTGTTTAGTTGCACATTGGTTCTTTGGGTAGACATGAAAAAAATATAATATGCTAAATAATTTTCAAAAAATGATAAACAGATGTTATTTTAACATACTATTTACAGATTAAAGAGCGAGATAAAGGAGGACACGTTCTTGCTGCCGTACTCCGTCGCCGAGATGGCGATGTGCCACTACCACCTGGGAGACAAAGAGCGCGCCATCCATCTGTTGCACGACGCCAGGTACTCTTTACTAACTATTTAACCACAACTTATTATAATCAAAAAATCAGTTCGTCCAAGTTTCGCCGGGGACCGGGAGCCAATCCGCCACTAATCTAATCTAACACGCAATGGAAGCACTCAAAATGAATAATTTTCCTCCGTGTCTGCGACATTTTGTATTCCCGTTCCGCTCCTATTGGTCATGTTATGTAGCCTATAGCCATCCTCGATAAATGAGCTATCCAACACTTTGGTTTTGGATAGCTCATTTAAAGCACTGGATGTAATTGAACAAAATTTCAAAATATTTTGTTCTTCAGTGCTTCCTAAGTTTAGCGCGTTCTAACAAACTCTTCAGCTTTATAAATTAGTATAGATATTTATTTTATTATTATATATTAGTAAACGGGCTACTTGATGTCACTACTTACGTAGTGACCGTCATCAACACCAGAGGTCGTCTGTGCGCTGGTGGACTAAAAATGTAGATTTTCTGGAAAGTCCATGACCAATGTCGTTCTGGACTATGTTATACTGCTTAAGGATGCTAGTTCCACTAACATTTTAAAAAAGGAAGAATAAAAATTATTTAGGTCGCACAGTAACAACAATCTACGACTTAATTTACAGTTTAGATTATATAGTTTAACATAGAGCTTTTCGAAAACTCCACCACGAATTAGTGTTAGCGCACAAATATTATTTTATTATTATCACAAAAAAGCTTTCTTTTGATTAAGCCACAAATTTTAGTAATACATAAAAAATAATTATTTAATAGAAAAAGATCATGCCTATTAGGTCCTGGTCTCGATTCCCAATCTAAACACTGTACTTTTTCTAGTTACAAAATATCAAATGACCACCCACGAACGGGCAACGCCCAGTAATAAAATAACGTATCAAGTCTTGCCACGATAAAAGCTTGGCGAAATGTCGCCTATTTTAACCTCTGCCTATCGCCTACCCTTCTAGCTTATCACTTAAGTATATTCTTATATACAATATGCTACTAAACTTTGCAGGAAACGGTTCTCTGGATATTCGTTGGAGTCGAGACTTCATTTCCGCCTGCACTCCAAGATGCAGACAGTGAAGGGATCCGACAACGTGGTCGCAGACTCGCCCCAACACAGCTCGCCCAAGTAAACCACGTAACCATGGTTACAGGACAACAATACATAACCATTAAACATCCATGCTCGGAATAGCAGTCATGTACTTTATAATGCCGTGTACATGCATTACGACAATTTAGTAGTCGATGTATTAATTTTGGTAGTGAATGTTAGAAAATGAATGTTAGGTATTGTAAGTATAATAATCACCCAACTCTAAGTAGTAATATACATGTATTATATGTATTATTTGCTCTCCACTTAATTTTTTTTGAACCTCTAACCTAAGTATTATGACGCGATCTAAATGTATTTATTAATAATAGTGTAAAATTACACTTCGATTAAAAGTATATACGATATTTTCGTATACACTTGAGTGTGTATTTTTGGACTGTACAAAGTGATTAAACGCCTATTATACGGAAACATATGCAGGTATAAGGCATAATATATAAATTATTAAACAATTTTTAAATATATTATCTTATACATTGCACCATCTTGACATCTCCCCTACAGACCATGTGCACACTATATATTATATGGTGTGATGGTCTGGTTTAATTCAAAATTTGATTGGAAATCATATTTTGGGTTGATCTTAGATAGTAACAAATTGACGAAATAAATAAAGATCATCTACATCGTAGAGTATTGCTCGTATCTCGAATGATAAAATCTCATCAAAATCTGTGCTTTGACTGTATAGTATGTGTATAATATAAACTAATTAAAGACAGTCCTTTTAACACATTCATGTTAAGGTTTAAAACATATACATGGCACATGCTTGTACAAAGTTAAAATCGTTTATTCCTCAATCATTATTGAACTACAACAAAAGAACGCAATATGCTGATTAAAAAACTGTTGACACTCGATAAAGGATTTAAGCTTAAGCTGTCTTTAGTTAGATTAAATGCTGTTTATTATACATATATACATAATATTATATGAAATCAAAACTAAGTATATAAATATTTGCAATTTGTAACATTTAGTCAAGTCTAAAAGTTTCCTCACGCGTAGGATATCAAAAATATTGTAAACAAGGCATACAATATAGTTCAAACATTATTTTTATTTTAGGTTTATTTAGGAAGCCAAGACGGTAAAAGTTCAAATTTAATTTGTTAGTACTTCGTGTTTTATAAGATTCGGTAGATACTTGTAGTGTCAAATATATCATCATTAAATTCCCAAAGTACAAACCATTCCCCCTATTTGAGTACCTACATTTTTCTATCGAAATTTTAACATAATAGGAGTATAAAATATTAGGTAATCAATACCAATATGGCATTTTATTTATCTATGAATGTAGTTTAGTACAGTTAAACAAAACTTCACTGTCCCCTTTGCATATCATGTTTCTCAAATATGCTGATTATGTACCAAACTACGCTACGGTAATTGATATTGTGTTCTAATGTCCTTTAGCTTGATATACCATACTCTTTTAACAAACGAGTTATCTATGTATATGGACTCTTATATTAATACGCATCTATTACATATTATACAATTTATGAATTTGTATTAAATGATAATGTTCGTACTATAATAATTAGTGTATTAGATTTACATATTTGTATTTATTTGGTCCCAATTGCTTGATAACGTGTTATTATTCTAAGATTACAAATATTAAATATGAACAACCATATAATTGTATGAATATGGTCCCGATAGCAGCAAATATAGTAGTGTATGTTCGATGTATGATTATTTGTCAACATTTTCTCATTAAATGTAAATGTAATTAAAGAAATGTAACCATAGAAATGTATTCGAATATTATTCATGTATTTAGGGTTAATTTTGGACGGTGATGGAGATATTATATGTATTATTGTGCCCGATGTTGTAGAATCCCGAAGCTGTTTAATTAAAATTATAGTCATTCGCAATTTAAGAGCATAAATCCGCTTTAAATATAGCTTCTGTAGTGACTACCGGCACAAGTTAGTTGTTAAATTGTGTTATTGTGCGCGTGTCATATTTCCCTTCCGATAGAGTTTTAATTGTTACTCAAAACTTGAAGTGATGCTAACTCCACTATTTACATACTTATTTGAGTAATATTCCACATTTTTACCAAAGTTCTTTTTTCGCAAATGAATGATCTGATATTGATAGGATTGTAAGTGTGTAGCTTAACATAAGCATGGCTAACAGGAATAATGAAAATAAGTATGTCCGATTGTGACTGTGGCGCCCCAGAACAGAATCTTTCACATTTACTGATGTGTCCACTGTGTCCTACCACCTGCACAAGAAAAGACATAATGGAGGCTACTGACGCTGCCATAACTTTAGCGACCTACTGGGCCGGGAAATTGTAAAGGTTTAACGGTCTAGTAATTTTGAGCCATTGACTCGAACGAAGAAGAAGAAGAAGTATGTTCCGTCTGCAATAGTACTCAGCCTCAGTGTAATGTACCATGATAACAAATAAGTGATTTACGCGTTGGGATATTCCCAATCATATTTTGGGTTGTGACACAAATCCCTCGGAATAACAAGTTTTTTTTTAAGAAAGTGGACCTGTTTTTATTTATTTATAAGTGTAATCGTTAAGTATTTGTAACATGTGATAAAATTAACTCAACATGGTAGGTAGTTGGTAACAGAGTTAAGTCAATACTTTTGTATAGATTTTTTATTGTTTTTATTTATTTTAGTAACATTTCAACTCGCCTGATGGTGTGTGCTGTAAACAGCCATTGCTATGATCAAATAGCTCGCTCAATTCTGTGGCATTCTTAGGTACATATTTTAAATTGTATCGAATATTTCACTACCCGGTGTATCGAATACTGATTTGAAAATAATGAAAAATATCTTTGTCGTAAATAGATTATACTGATTTAATCGAATATTGCTAAAATTTATGTGAAACCATTAATAAGAATTTAATTCTTTTTACGTTCGTTGTGATTTTTTCCCTTTTGTTATTTTATGAAAAATGTTGTACCAAACTTTCCAAGGCCGTTTAAAAATATGTTTTATTATTTATTGTTTTTATGTTGTTTTCGTTTGGTTGTTATAAATTATGTATTTAATATGTTTTTTATTTCATTGTACCAATCCGTTACCCCAAATATTGTTAGGCATTATAATATACTATCGGATTTTATTTTTAAATCGTCATCACTACTAGGTTAAATAAGTTCATTTATTCACAAATAATATGAGCTTAATTATTCCAAAATCGTTATGAGAATAAGCGGTTTAGACTTTTTACCGTTTTCGATATTAATTAATGTATTCTCAGTATGTATCTGCATTACTAAATAAAATTATATTATTAACTAAATATGTTGATGGGATGTAAGCACTTGTTCCTAAAATACGTGTATAATAACATTTTTATAGATACTAAAATTTAAAGTTAATATTATTGTAAAGTAAATGATTTAGTATCAAACGGCTGACCCTATGCATAAATAGATAAGCTAAGCTGTCCAAATTCGATGATATTTATATTCCATGAAATACTTAATACAAAGAAATAATCTCCAAACGTCTTGAATTTTATCGCCGTCGCACACAAAACCTTTGCAATTATTCGCCACTGAATACGACCCTCTCATATATCTTGCCAAGATCGGGGATCGCTAAAGTTTTCGCTAACATGGTGACATAAGTCTCTTAGCATCTTATTACAAAAGAGATTCTGCAGGGAAACCCCGAAAATAGCGAAATTAAATAATCAAAATTTGTTCATAGAAGAAACAATCGCATATTGCAGATAAAACAAATAGTAGCTGTAGACCTACAAAATGCTGCTTGTGGGAGGCAAATAATGAATGGTCATGACAATAGTGCTTCAATTTGCATATATGCATTATGCGACTAGTAATTTGATATGTCACATGTGCACACCAAGCTCCATACTATTGGGTTTAGATAAATTTCGCAGTTCAGAGCATACAATTTAGAACCTTATACTGTGCGATTGCTGTGGATGCTTAATTGGCTGCAAGCTATAGCAAAATTTCAATGCTTTGGACGATTAGGAATTCAGGATGACGACAATGCAATTTAAAAGACGGGTTTAACATTTCTAATAACTTATTTTTATCATAACTAAGGAACTTTTCTCAAATGATCCACCATCCGATAGTCTTATTCCATTGCTAAGTACTGCGAACGTATTAAAAGTAGACTTTAATTATACTACAACTAGTATTTTAACTTTATTCCTAATACGAAAAAGTAGTATTTTGTTTTCATTACTTTTTAGTGTATTGTTCATTTCATGCTAAACATTTCATATAGGTACCTATGTCTATCTACTGTGTTATTTTTTATTTTGCTGGCAATATTACGCACAATTTCGGAGAGGAAATTAAAATATCAGAAAGTACCATCTAAAAATTGCCTTCTTATAATTTTATAAAAGATATATTTAATTAGTTTTTGCCTGCGACTTTGTCTTCCTAGTTGACTATGTTTTGGTTGACATGGTTTATAACTTCCCACAAAAAGTAAAAATACAACGCTGAATGACTAATAGGTACCTATTATTCACACATAGTTCTATAAATCGTTGATAATTTTTCACTTACCTCAAGTAGACGTACGGCCTAATAATTATAGCAGAAGGAAGTCACTGGATCCAGGCTGCTGCAATCACGTCGCAGAGGACTTCCTTCACAATTTTGATTTACATTTGTAATATTTCCTTTAAAAGAAGTAACAAATGTGAAATAAAAATGTCTAAAAGGTTTTCTGTTTATGACAACAGCAGATCTCTATAATTGTATTGATACCCATTTTACTTTAGCAGCCTTAAGGTTGAACATAATATTTGAAACAGTAAAATTTAATGCTTTGCAGGAAGCCTCATAAAAATGGCATTCGGTTCGAGATACGATAAGGCAGGTAAAAAGGCAGGCAATATTGTTAGGCATTATAATTTATAATATACTATTGGATTTTATTTTAAATTGTCATCACTACTAAGTTAAATAAGTTCATTTATTCACAAACAATATGAGCAGTTTATAAGTGCGATATATATAATGAAGACTTAAACTACTAATTTATTTTTAATAATGTTTGTAATGTTCCTAGCAACATCTATAAATATCATGGTAGACTGACGAAAGCGAGGACTAATGCATATTATTAGTGACTAAACTTCCCTGTATGCTTGTTAGAACATTAAGTCATTTAGGTTCTTTTTGGTGTATAAGGTAATAAAACTTGTGTAATCGTATTTGTCTAGATTTACAATACATGTATATATGTATTTTTGTGCCAAATATATCCGCTTGACTATTATACGTGAAATGTATCGTAAATATATTTTTCGAACTTAATAAAGTGTTGCTAAATCTTGTTTCATTAATTAAATACCCACGTATACCCTATTATTATGGGAAGATTTTGATTAGCTAGCGCATTTCTGACCACCAGGTAGGTACGACAGATACAAGTCTCTATAAGTCTAATCATTAAACTTTTAAAGAACTGTTGCCGATTGCTAGTGCCCTGGGATCCTAGGCTAATTGTAATCTTTAAAATAATAATAAAAAGACATCAGCAGTCACGTATCTAGTGCGCTCCATCTTCAACTGCGATTAAAGATCAAAATTTCCTAGTTTTTGGCCTATGATCCAATGCCACTTGAGGGTATTTTATGTATTTTATTGATAGGTGTCCCAAAATGGAGTAAATTAAAGTACCCGCTTAGGTATTTCTTAATAACTCATAAATAATTAAACGATGTAAAAGTAGTTATATTTGCACTATAAGGTATTTCCTACACCTGCAAATTAATTCTTAGTAGTCAGTTTTTTATGTAAAAACTTAGGTTTATCTTTAATTATGTAGCGTTCAAAGTAAAAGCTAGGAGGCATTTTGCAACCATTATTTTACCTAATATCTGGAGAGACACAAATATCGATGATGTTATAGTCACCGAAATATTATTGGCAGTCAAACTAACTTTACAGTTTATAAATACACGTAAAATTGACACCTTCACCAAGCTGCATGTATTATATATACTCTGTTTACGGCTTCATGCAACAAAAAGGGGCAAGTGGCCCGACCGTCTGTGGAATATTTTGGTACAATATAAATAAAACATTGTTCTCCGATGTAGGTCTGTACCTACGTTATATATACATACAGCCATAAACAATGGCTAAAATACCGTTAATTATGACGTGTTTTCAGAATAAATTGCCTAGTATTTTAACACAAAATAATACTGGTTTTATGGGTTTTCTAATAGCCAGACTGTGAAATATCTAGTTACAATTAACCTGGTTCTTGTGCTTAGGTATTTATAGTATAGTTATTACAATTTCATTGCATTTACAACCGAAATTAGATAAACCGTCACTGGCTGCCCATGGAATGCAATAAATGCATGGGACACCTTGATCGGTTTTGCGCTTTCTGCAGGGTGGTCAATATTCGCTCAGTCAAGCACTTTATACCGACCTACGAATATCCTCCCACCAACATATTTTGATAGAATGTTGATTCCTTTGCAGAAACATAAGGTAAATATACAAAGATTTTGCTAATACCTTGTCTACTTGGCATGTGAGTTGGCGAAACGGCTAGCGCAGTCTTGGGCATTCACAAAAAAGTGCAAGAAGGATGTGATACTAAATTATCTAAAACTATTGGTGGTCGCTGAATACAGCCAAAATCCAACAGACGGCTTAGAAAATATTTCAAAGTGGCCTGTCGTCTGGACAGCAGTGATACCTACATACATAAGTACATTGCATAAAATGTAATTAAAGAAGTAAACATTCATGAATCCAAAACATTAAATAGGTAGGTACTTAATAATTATTCGCTTTGTCATAAGTCATCAAGAAGTAGTCCGATAGTTAAAATAATACAGTGGGTGTAGATTTAACTAATCACAAAACAATCAGAATCACAATAATAAACATTAATTAAAAGCCGTTAATAAAAATACAATTTCAATTTAGTATTTCTTGTAAGTTAATTATCAAGCTGCTGCAACCTGGCCAAAGCTAGCATTGCTCCTAGATAGGATTAGAAATTTCACGATAACCATTTAATGAGGAATCTAGATTATTGGGGAATTCATAATCTTTAATGAAAACATACAGGGTATATCAAGACCGCGACCGAAAACGAAGCCAGGAGGTAGTATTAGTGATATCAAACACAATGCAAGTAAACATTTTACAAAAAAAAACGTCAAATTTTTTTTTGTTATTGAAGTGAAACTTCTTTATCGGGGTTGGAAAAAAATTTTCGTTACGCGTCACATTCTTCCGTTACGCGCCATCTTTTTTTATTTAGTAAATTAGTACCCACTTCAGTAAGCCACACCCCCAACCGTTTCCAAGCCCCACCCAAAATTTTAAGTCCCACCCACTTTTTTGTAATTTGATCCTTACCCCCCCCTCTGGCCTTCCCCCACCCTAAATCCAAAATAGTGCCCAATAGCCTCCCCACGAAACCTCTCCCCCCCACCCCCGCTTACCCCCACCCTAAAAATTTTACCTCACCCCCCCTACACATATCTCCGGCATTATCCATCGTAGACCCACCGACCTTGGGTTCATTGGAACTGGCTCGGTGAGGGCTACAATCCTGCCCCAACAGAATTTCCGAATTCCCCCTCCACAACTTTCCCCACCCAAAAATATTTTAAGGTGCCCAATAGCCTCCCCACGAAACCTAAACCCCCCCCCCGCCCCTACCCCCACCTAAAATTTTTACCTCACCCCCCCTAAACCTATCTCGGCCAATAAAGGTCGTGGACCCACCGAGCTTGGTATCCTCGGAACCGTCTCGGTGAGGGCTACAAATTGGCCCCGATAGAAATCCCAAATTCCCTCAAAAATTTCCCCCCTCCTAAACTTAAACTTTATTTAATTTTTTTTTACATATCGTCGTATTTGAGTGATTAAACATAGTTTTTCTAAAATAATGACGTACATCGCTTAATTTTTAAACACGCAATGGTACGTAAGGGTTTAAATTACTATTTTTGCAAAAACTAGGTTTTTAGCCCTCAAAAACGAAGACTTTTAAAAAATTTAAAAAATAAATCCGTCGATTATTTTGCAAAAATTATTAGTTGCATTGTGTCTGTAGCCGCTAAAACTACCACCTGGCTTCGTTTTCGGTCGCGGTCTTGATATACCCTGAATTTTCTACAAGATTTCCTACTGGCGGAAAAATTGCTACTATCCTTCCAAACGCAAAAATAAAACTATTCTTCTATTATGTACCTACTCCTTTTTCCAAAAATGTAAAGCAAATGGTGTAGGGAACATTGCCCCGTAACTGAAAATCATATTTGCTGTCACAAATGTATTTCTATTTTCGTGTAAATTTTACCGGTGCAGCAGTAGATAGGTAGGTACTCGACCTCTCCACTTCGTTATTAGATCATAAGACGCATCGCGCACGCTTTGAAGTGTTCCTAGATATCTGTAGACTCTAGAGGATTAATTCTATATATTTCGCAATAAGGACTTTTGAGTGAGTTGGAACATATCGCAATTGCACGCGGAATGGTTCAGAAGTGTCTAGTGTTCTTCCTTTTTAAAATAAAGATGTTACGATTGAAGATTTTTACAGACATTTAAACTTAATATATATATTTTTTTCTATTTTCTAGTGACATTTACTATTTCTTGCATAAATTCGACAAAGCAAAAGTAGATACATAATACATTCTTAGTTGTATATATGTAGATACGGTAACACATCCGGTAAATAGCGACATATGAATTATTTAATTCAACGCGTTCAAAGAAACAAACTCTTCAGCTTTATATAAATATGTGATTGTCTGAGAGCACCTATTTTTCCAAAACACAACATAAAATACGTGATAGCTTCGAAATATTTAGTTACAGATCAATAGTTTCATTATTTGAAAAATTCTATTTACCTATAACTGTAGTCTCTACAGCACCATAAACGAATTATAAATGTAGACAGTGCGCGTGTGTCAAATACAATTATTCTATCTGACTCAACTAACTTGTAGAAAACAGCACGAAACCAAAAAATTAATCATAATAATCACCAAGACAAAACCTAGCATTTAAGACATGTTACGCCAATGTTTCAATCTGTGCTTACAATAATGACACATAGAAAATCTTCCAAAACGATAAGTCTAAATTAAACTTAAATAAAAATCAATATGCTAACTATTATCTACTTTAGTTATACGTGCGCGAGTCGCTTCTGTGTTACCATATTGAATAAGATAGGAAGAGCTCAAAGGTCACTTGATAAAGTAGTGCACAATAAGGATTTTCCGTACCCGGCTCCGACGCAGATACCTAAGTCAGAAAGCTCAGGTGCGGACGGTGCCATTCATCTTTGCGCATTCATTAAATTTAATAACACGTAGAGAAACTCTCCTGATGTTAGAATACAAAAACAAGCAAACTCAATATCTCGAAATATTTTCTCTAGAATGGTAGAGCCTCAAAGTAAATAGATTAGCTGATACGACCGGCTCGATTTAGTGTTTAAATCAAAACACACCTACGTGCAAAATAATCAATCTTACTTTCGGTGCTATGAGTGTTCTGCCTTGTAGCAAGGGGGCGCAGAATATCCACTATGGTTTGCCTATTAGAAACGGATTTCTGGGTTACTGTCGACTCGCCGGTATAACCTCAACCGGCGTTAGTCAAGTCGAAACACTCTGCTGAGTGTACCTACTGCATGGGAAGAGAAGGTGTCGCCTTGTGAATAATAACGGCTAACTCGGCGTCACAGCTCCGGTGTCAAGGGACGACAGAATTCGATTACATGCCTGTCGTAAGAAGCGACTAAAAGGGGTCATGTCGGTCGCTGAGTACACAGCGTGGGCTGTGCGATCGCGCTAGGAACGACCCCAAGAAGGGCGACAGAACGCGTAGTCTCATGAGTCACGACTCATCTGACCATGGATTTCCGAAATAGGATTAGTTTGGGGAATCCACACTGTCCTAATTTGTAATGAGCCATATTTTGGCACGGCATAGTGCGCCTAGCGGCACGGCGAGTCTATTGAGCGTTATAAGCCTAATTCTCTTTGCCACGTTTGTCATAATTATCACCATCAACCACAAGAAGTTCACCTATAAACATAGACGTCTCCTAAGAGTTTAAAAATATATAGGTAGAGCAAACGGATTGCATCCAGAAACTTTCTGTACCTGTTCCGGTATTGATCATCTGTAATATTGTGTTTACAACTTTTTTCATCCGGATTTATATGTACATAAGCCTTAGAGTATTTGTAGTATAGAGGGAGCGCTGTCTTACATTTGTGTATTCTAAAACGTAGATATGGTAGCACTACCATATTAGTGAAAATGAAAGTAATTATTTATTTAACAACAAACTGCTATAAATTCCGTTGATTACCGAAAGTATATTAAGTTAATATCCATCTAAAATGAGTTTGAGTGGCATTTAATAGCCCTAATATGCTGGATACTCTGTAAAATATTAGCCAATAGAAAAAGGTGGCGCGGCACCACTATTTTTATCTACGTTTTAAAAGTACCAGTACCCCTCTATAAATACTCTAAGAAAAAACTAATATTTTTTTCTATATTATTAAAATGTTCAGCAGCAATTAAATTTAAATCAATAAGAAGACGCTACGTGTCTACCTCGAAATTACATTATCACAGAACTCTTTTTACCCACGCAACTGAAGCTAATTGGAAACTTGTTGATAGTTTTCATATTAATTCCATCTGTAGGTGTTGGTTTTATTTAAAATAGATTATGAATAATGCACATTTATTACTATATCATTCATATACAGGGTATATCAAGACTGCAACCGAAAACGAAGCCAGGTGGTAGTATTAGTGACTTAAGACACAATGCAACTAAAAATTCCGCAAAATAAATCCTCATTTTTTTTGGTAATTTTTTACTTATCGTCGTTTTTGGGTGATAAATACATATTTTTTCCAAAATAATGATGTAAACCTTTTTATTTTTAAAGACGCAATGATACGTAAGGGTTTAAATTACTATTTTTGCAAAAACTAAGGATTTACCACCTAAAAATTATGATTTTTAAAAAATTGTAAAACATAATCTATCGCTTATTTTGCAAAATTTTTAGTTGCATTGTGTCTATAGCCACTAAAACTACCACCCGGCTTCGTTTTCGGTCGCGGTCTTGATATACCCGGTATATGCATGATTACATAATATGTTACATTATAATATATTTCTTAATCGTCTTAAATTCATGTTAAAGTTTATGTAATATCTTATTTTTTCCGCATTTATTACTCCCAATTATCTATAATATTTTACAAACTGATTGTATAGTCAGTCCTATTGCTCCCCGTAATTAAGATGTGCGTACCACAGGGCGTACTACGAGAACAGTTTTGCATATTATACTAAATTGTTTATATTATACTAAATTGTTTTTTCTTAACAAGGAAATACTTAATTATTTGTTATGGATTCGCATTAAACCTTTTTTCAAACTTCTTCAGTCCCCCGGCAAAAATGTTGTAAGCTGTATTTTAAACATATGAAGTTAATTATTAGCGCATATTTAATTACAAAGCCATTGCGAATAACTTTTGTCGGCCAATTGTCCGATATTTTACCTACATTTATTTAGTTCAGTATTCTAAAATCTATGATTGAAATTAAACCTCTTTTTGGAATCCCCAACTCATGGCCTACCGTTTAAAATATAAGCAAACCTCATTCGAAATTCAAATATTTGTCAAAGACAACCTAGGACAAAAGATATTCGATAGTCTCGCAGGAATTGTGTAAAATAAATACCGGATTTACGTTAACCATTGGATATTCAAAACACCGCCATGAATGAGCAACTGAAAACTGTGTCTGCGATGAATAAACTTTACATAGGAAATTTGCCATTCGAAGCGGACGAAGCCACCGTCAGGCAACTCTTCGCAGAACAGAATTTAACTGTGGCAGACATTTCGGTGAAGCGAGGTGGTTACGCTTTTGTCGACTTCCCGGACCAATCAGCAGCTGATCGAGCCATTGATAAATTACATGGTAACTATTGCTTCATCTAAGTTATAAACATAAGCTTCATGTAATTATAAACTTAAGAATCGCTCCAAAATAGTTTTAATTTATGTAGCTAGTAGAAAATGCAGTTGTATACAAGATTTTAGATTGCTATGACTTTAAAATTATAACGTTAGATATTCGTTTCCATACGTCATAATATAGAATACATTATAGCCACCTTAGCGAGTCCGTTCTCGTGTATATAAAATATAACCCAGTGCTCCGAGAGCAGCTAATAACTGCCAACTTTGGCGGCGTCGGCCTGTCCTGCTGTTGTTAATGATTTTATCCACGCAGACGCACAGGCGGAAGACTATAATGTGCATTTCTTGATGAAGACTTCCTAATTACCTAGGAACATGATATTAATGTTCGTCAATAGTAATAAAAACAGTTTGTCCATATTGACAAATAACGATTCACTTCCAGCTAAATATATTTACGATGGCGCAAACGTTATCCGAGTTATGTGATCTGACAGCACTACTAATATTTCCACTTTTACAATACTGCGAACAAAACCTGAAAACAATCCCAAGCAGTCATTAAGAATTTTCCCCGGTTCAACAAATTTATATTTACGGCATATTATTGTTCCAAATGCTTAAGTGGCCTATTGCTACGAGAAAAATCTATATTCTAGGATTGATTGCTTTTTCGCGGAGTTACTGTTTAATGATATATATTATAGGTATTACTTCTTCTGTTCGCCAACTACGTCTGCGTGATTAACACATTGAAATTTCCCGTCCCTTACCGTCCCGTCCTGTCCCATCCCGTTCCGTTTCATTATATCCCGCCCGTCCTGTCTTATTGTCGCTCAAGGCATGTATCCAGCCCCATCCCATACGTTTAAGTATAAAAAAATAAGTAATACATCGGAATTCCTTCCTCATTCCACGGAAACACAACATTTTTCGGGCCTAAGTGTATAGACCAGGGTGTCAGCTACCTCCATAATATATTTTTCATCGAAATCCGTTAAGCCGTTTCTGAGTTCATCGCGATTAACTGCACATATAAATCGACAAAAATTCTGATTATCACTGTTTTGGGTTCTATTACGTTAACGTTTACTCGTATGCCCCTGGTCAACGAAGACTTTTTTGCTTTTTAAATGTTTAAAATTTATCAATGCAACAAAATTTAATTATATAAGTATTTTTTATTAAGATTTTCATAAATAGACACCGTTTATGACCAAGAATCTTAATATTACAATCCCTCCAACACCCATCTACACTGCCCACGTTTTATTTGATGTACATATAACCTAGACTAAACGCAGTTTATTCCCCTTAAATTATTGCTCAAAGCTATGAGTATTTTCTGCAAATATAGTTCGTTGAAGACGAAGCCTCATAAAATTGTTTTAAAAGGAAATCAATCTGTAGTTGGAAAGTTTTTCCTATTTAGTTTTCTTAGCTTTATTGAATCGAATTTCGCGGAAATCATTGTAGAATCCAATTATACATTTGAAAATGCCATCTCCAGTAAGAAATGTTTCAATCTCTAATTCGGTGTATAAATTTCATTGATATCTATTTCTTTATGCGTATCGATCTGTCTTTGTTATTCCTATCTTAAGGGAGATTTGGACATGAAGGACCCCAATCGATTGCATTACATTTTAAATATTTATCTGTAAAGAATATATGTAGAACAGAATTTTTCAATAAAGTTTTAAAATATACTTCTATTCTTTACTATTCAATAAAACTACATCTAGTACACCGGGCAGAGTGAAATAGTCTCGGATTTCTATGGTCTGTTATAAAACGATGGAAGCATCAAGTACATAATGATGACCGCTCATTCTGGAAACATGTTTCATGAAACAACACATTCAGCATACATATATGCATCATTCTCCAAGCGTGGTTTAATGCAACTTTTATTGGGGCAACACATCCGGTGAAAGAATATAACGGTTCAACGCATGAGTAATGTTAGTAGTAGAATACTTCATTATTTTATCTTCCATATTTACCTACAGCGGAATTATTTATTACCTCTAATAATTGTTATGTTACACCTAACGAAGGCTTGCCAACCTTCAGTGTTCTTTGTTTATAGAGGGCGAAAGTTCATAATGTTTTGTCCCAAACGTCAAATCATATCAAAATTGTTTAATTATTAGAGAAATGTTTTTCATAACCTTTACAATGCTCAGCTAGTGAAAAAGCTGTGGATGCTATGTTCTAGGTTGTTAGAAAGGCGTGTCAGGGTGGTCCGTAACTACCACTGTCTTATGAGAGAGTGATGTTGAATAACAGCTTTTTTCTGGTGGTAGGTTTTCCTTTGTGAGAGGCCGCCTGGGAGATTATATTTTTGGTGACACCTACCCGTGTCACCAAAACAATAGTGTAAGAATTGAGAAGTCAGCGTAGCAACTCTTAAAGCAAGGCGCATTTACCAGTTTAATTAATTGTGCTATGAATATAGTACATATGGAATTGTAGAATTTCGCTTTGCAGGCTTCTGCGGAACAGGTAGTGCAGTTAAGGATATCACCATGATGTTAATTCAATCCAACTTAATTGATGTTGCTTTAAAAACTTGGACTCATATGTCCAAACGTTGCAGCCATTATTTATGTTACAGCAATCATCATCAGACATCATCATCAGCCCGTTGCAGTCCACTGTTGGACATAGGCCTCTCCCAAGGTACGCCACAGAGCCTTGTCTGCTGCTTTACGCATCCACTCGTTGCCGGCCCAAATAATACAGTAATATTTAACTTTTACTTACAACACGCGTAATGACATTAAACTTGTTCAATCAGCGTTCTGAATTGGGTGTGAAATATCTCTTTTGATTTTCATCACGATTTGTCCAGAATTTGTGCCTGAGATAGGTTGGCCTAATATTATTACATCTTGGAACGGAAAAAAGTTCAATAAAATGTAAAACCACTAATTGCACATTTAGGTAGTTACCCCTTCGAACTTCGAAGGTACAGACTGGAGCTTGTTTGTGTATGAACTTGTTTATGTCGTACATTGTTAGAGACGTTACAAGGGATTAATCTTCTCAAATTCATCTAATCACCTAACGTTATACCGGGCTAACTACAAACGCTCATACATGATACCCGTGCACAATGGTAGGGGTGTCGTAGGGTATGCCCTTCAATAGTTCAATATAACGCGCGATTGATTTATGTAGATGTATGTAAAGAAAATAGTGTCAGATTTCTTGACACCAAAAATAATGTAGAGAATAGAGAATGTACGGATTATGCACACATTCTCAGAGCTACAGTTTTTTACCCGACTGCGAAAGAAGGAGGGTTATGTGTTTTGAGTGTATGTATGTAAATATGTGCGTATGTATATTTCTTTGGCACGCTCCTGAAATGATATAGTTAGAGCAACATCTAGGAGTGAGCAGATAATGCCACCTACTGCGCGTACTTTGTGAACACTGTCGACTAAGATCATTCAAAACCATAATAAAATATTCGAATTAAAATATTGGTTCTACCTTTTCAGTGCAATGAATTTAATAAAGATGGCAAATATTGATGCAGTCTGGTTTATTGCTTTTTTAATTTTTATATGTTCTTTTATCTTCATTAGTCATTGCCCAAAATCGACGTTTTTATGTGGCAATTTCAAATAAATTTTACGTAGTTAGGTATAGAACTTAGCGGGTTGAAGAAGATAATGATAATATAATAGTTATTAATAGTTTCGGTTATAGTTAATTCTAGAATAGAGCAGGGAACACCGAACATCGCAATCACATGGCTAAAGTATCGATTGTTAATTACATAAATACATAACATAACAACCATCACAACACTAAGTTTCCAATTGAAGGGTAAACAAGCACTCTTCGCCCCCTTTTAAAAGAAATAATTGACTTTAGGCGACAGAATTGCAACTTAAATGTTTGTGCCCGCGGCATGGTTGACCCTCTTTCCTTTTTGTAATTGTTAAAATACAAGAACTTTTAGAAATTTCAGGTACAGTCACATATTTGTTCGTAAAGGCAAATAAATGTATCTATACTGAATATTTAATTATATATTATATTTTAAATTCACATTTGCATTTATAATCAAAATTAACGCAATTTCTATCGAATGGCGTTCTTAGTCCTAGGATTACAAAGCCTAAAAAAATTAAATACTCCGTTGTTGCTATTTTACTTAGTTAAACTAATTAGTTACGGCTAGTTTCAATAACTTTTGTACCGCGGAAAGATTGAAAATAAAACTGCCTCTTGGATTTCCTACCATTCTGAATTTATAATGTTATAATTAATATAAGGGAATTCGGTTCATTGTAAATCAGTAATTAACTCTTTGTAGAAAGTAAATATAGATATACATTAGGTACTTACTTAACATATACGTATATAGGCTTTATAAACGATTCTGCACCCCAAACTATCCAATTGAAACGATTGAAATCCAAATAATCAGATGATCCAGGTACCTCACACGATACACTGTGAAACGCCGCGTACCGTGATAAATATTCTATGAAGTTTATGAAATAAAATATTTAGGCGACACGATCAAATTCCCGCGGAAACCCAAACATGTGACAATAATGTGGCGTTCGCGCCATTCTGGCGGTTACATATCGGCGGCGCGTCGTTGAGACGCCTTGTTCGTACACGATCAAGTGCAGTAACAGGTGCCGTAAAAACAAGCAATAATTGTTCTAGCTCCTTCACGAGTTTATTTTATTATATTTTTTTATACATTTTTTGTAAATTACGGTAGGCACTTGCCTACATAAACAATCATAACTCTGCTCTTTACTAATTATCTTTAATACTCACACACGTTAGGTAGTCAGAATTTACCGTTCTTCAAGATCTCAATGACTTCAAGTGGGCGTGGATAGCCAAATTCGAAATTATGAGGAATATCGCAAAATGCTCAAAGAAGTTACGAGCCCTATTTTGATGAAATTGCATACTTGGATTTTTTAAAACTAAATAATCCTAACGTTGAAATCGAACCTTATGATTTTGAAAAAAATACACATGCTGTATTATTACACCATTCGTTAATGTTGCTAATAAGAATGCAATGCTAAAAAGTAGTGACGTACGGCAAAGAAATGGAAAGAGGTCATTTTCAGCAAAATTATATATTTTTCCCATACCTTAAAACCGTGGCTCCATACCATAGCCCAAAAAATATTTGGAACTATTATCTCCAAACCTTCGTTACAAAAGCCTGGCTATATTATAAAATATTTATATTGAAAAAGCTACCTCTTTGTTTCATATTATTTTTTGAATACCATTAACAGCAAAGAACCCATATTGCGGACATTTGTTTCGGTACAAATGGCGCGAGATGCACTTTACACATGACTCCTAGTTTTAAATCTATCTTAATTAAATAAATTTATATGCAAATCACAGAATTCAAATTCTTTGTATATTTGTTTATAAAGACTCCCAACAGAAGGGGACTGGGTTTTATGGAAACAGGGAAAAATGTTTTTTTTCCTTGAATGGCCGCTTTCCTTATGTTTGCCGGATATCATTACTTCCCAAAATTTTATCCTAATTAGAAACATTATCGAAAGGTTTAATAATACAGTATATACTTTTTTCAAAATCATGGGGTTTGATTCCAAGCTAAGCATATTGATTTATAAAAAATCTAAGTATGAAATTTTAGTTTTCATCAAATCAGGCTTGTTACTACTTTCGAAATTTTCCGCTATTCCTCAAGTTTTCGGATTTAGCCATCCACGCCTAAATGAAAATTCACCTGTATAGTATTGAAACAATATTTACCATGCAGTATACATAAAAACTTATCTAGTAAATGCTTAGTGTTGACTTTTTTGAATTTTTGTGCTATTTCAAGTTGCCGACAAATGATTTCTTATTTTATGACCAAGGCAGGACTCATTCATATTGGCGGTACGTTTGAATATCTGCAATTAGTAAATATTTATGAATATATGTATCTATACAACATCAACAACATTCATACACAGTAGTTAAATCAACTTTTTATCATAGAACTATACAATCTGGTGGTTTTATTGGCTTTGTAAATATTATGTTGTTTGATTACTCAATAAAGAGAAAGTCAGGTAAGAAATAGCAATTCGATAAAAGACAACCTAAATCTACAACTATGATGTTCCACAATTATCGGAAGTTGCATTAACGGTTACATTAGCCAGATCAGGATCATCGCGATGTATCGTTCGCAGCCACGTATATCAAGATGTTGGCATCATTTACAGAGGCTGAAACATAGCGAAATTACATCGGGCTTATAGGCAGCATAATGGAACACTAGAATAACGCTTCAGTCAGTCGGATAAAACCACGCTTATAAACTTTAAATGCCGATTTGTCTGCTAACATGTAGTCTTGTAAAATTACTTATATGCATTTTTCTCAGTCACATCCCAGAGCAATTAAGAGTGCGTAAGAAAAAAGACGTCAAAAATTATTTCGCCCACGTACGTGCTACAGAAATAACAAAACTTAAACTTAAACTTACCAATAAATCAATAAACCTTAAGCAATGGAATGGATTTTTGTGGCATTTTTCATTTTGCTACAAAATTTTAATATATAAAAAAATTGGCGCTAACGTTAGTAAAGCAAAAGCTCCAGTTAAAAGCATACCGTGACAAAGCTCCTTAAACAAACACCGTATCACGGCTTTATATTGGTGGATCATTAGGGACGAGGGTAACGTGATCGCCGCACTAGTAGTTGCTAATGCAAAGTAAAATACTAAATGCTACTGGAACGTACACAAACAGAGGCTCAGTTTCCAATTAGCAATTGTTATGTCGAGATACCCCTCCTAGCACAGTTGAGTCAGAAAAAGCGATCTTTTTCTTTTGGTCCGTTATGTTGGCAGTATATTTTAGGAATACATGATCAAGTATTTTTCGGTTATTTTTGCTGTGTTTTTCTGGCAGTGTGATTTTTGTTGCCATGAACGATATGGATAGCTGTAAAGTTCTGTATATCGATATCGGTACGATAAAACCATTTTATATTTACATGTAAATAAATTTAGTGTCTGTTTGTATAGTGAAAATAATATTTTGTATTAATAGGTATAGGTACGCCATACCAGTTACTACTTAAAACTTATATAAAAAAACCGCTTTAAAAAATTGCAGTTTGTAGTTTTTTTTGTTCCGGCTAATCTTAACGGCTGGACGATGAATGTTGGTTCAGCCATTTCTGAGATTTGCGTGCACAAAGGCACAGACAAATAACAAAAACATTTAATTTCATCAATATTTTTTCTCATATATCTTATATGCACAATGTACATTGTACAGATACCGATCAGTTACAAATTTATTACATGTATGGATATCCCCGAAATCTAATATTTCTTTTGGCGATTTCCCAGCGTGTTCGTTTCAAAAATAACTTAATATGCAAATAACATATAGATGAAGTAATGCTTGTTACAATATTTCAATGCTATCGGTTCTGAGGCGAATAATGAATTGACACAAAACAATGTTCCTTAATCGGAAATAAACTTTTTTGTTTGATGAAGTCAACTTTTTGTAACAATAGATATATAATTATTTTGAAAGCAATTAACAAAGGTTTTATTTTTATATTCTTTTCGTCAAAACACTGATTGGTCCAACCAATATGTAAGTAGATAATTGGCAATCAAGTAACACGATGATCGTAGGTATGAAACGAATATTTCATATTGATACACGTTAGTTCGTATACATAAAAGCCGCATCACGCAAGCGTAAGGTATTATAGCCGAACGTCATAGATATATCTTATACTATTGGATGATGTGAGAGCGGCCAATGACACGAGATATAGTGCACCAATGTGTAGCTATTGACGGCGCATCGTCACACAGCCCGGGTCGCCGCCGAAACATCATCCCCGCAGTCAATTGGTGCAGCCTCACCGCCAGATACCTACTGACATAGGTATATATTACTATAGTGACACTCGACCGATTTGCATAAGCGGTACGTATAGCCCCATTTGCGTGTTTAACGACGCGAATCGTACGTATGTTGTACATTTAAAGTTTGTAACGATGTTGGGCAGGAAGTAGGCTGTTAAGTAGCAGTCCACTATGAAGCCTGTAAGACGCTGACAAGTATATAGGCAGTATAAGGCACGCTCCGCGAACAAACAAAAGGGAGTCTTAAATAGGCTTGATTATAAGAGCTGAGAGCTGTTAACAGAACATGAGTTAAAGCAGTGTGTGGATAAGTGAAAGCTGTACGTACAATGAGGCAGCCACACGATTAGATTTCAGGAATCATAAATCATTGACCCTTTGAAGCTGTAAGATAGCAGTAGAGTAGTATAAGCAACGGTCAATTCAGAGAATGACTGAAATCTGTTGGGATCAAATTTACAGCGATTGCTTATTATATACTGCCACGAACAGCATAAATTGGAATCTAGAATGTGAGACTCATAACAGACTTAAACAAATACAAAATGCCTTACTAGATGAAATATATATTGCATTACTAGTAGTGACATGTGTCTCGATTTGATAAGGTCTGCAGTGCGGCTGCTGCTGTCTTGTACATGAGATTAACAGAGTACACTCAGAGATAACATGCATAAAATTCATACAAAATTATTGCAACCGTCCAGATATCAGTAGGTATATGTGACGATAGACCTTTTAAGCAATATTTATATTGAGAAGTTGAAGTATTTAAACTTTTGTTCCATTACCTACCCGTCACAATTTTTGAGCGGCCAATTTTTTATTGGCTTTAAAACATATTATTCCAAATTAATTTCAATTCAATTCACAATACGCTTAATACAAAAGATGAAACTCTTTTTAGCGGCTGCTAAGTTTCAAATTTATTATTTCTTAACTTTCATTTGTTCATTCTACCTGGCATTATCCCGGCCGGGGCCAGGGTTCATCTTCTAGGAAAGTATACCCTTTTACTTTGCTCGAACTTCAGTGTCTTAACTGTAGGAGCATTTTAGGATTTTATCATAAGGAAATCCGTCACGGCTTATGCTAGTTATTCATAAGCCTAAAATAAATAATTATCATTAGTTAGTCAATTTAATTAAAATTATAAATACACAAAAAATGAAACTACACTCAGGTAGATCTAGTCATTTGCATTATAACGTAAATTGACATAAATATGAAACATCAAAGCGAACTTATAGATTCAAAACCATAGTCTCGTAGCGGCGGACAACGAGCCCGAAATATCGATATTACACAACACTACATCCAGCGTATTAACTATTAACATTTAATACAGTTCTTCGAATAAATGACCCAGGTGTACATGTAGAACAAAAAATGTGTTTTTATTTTACAATGATTTTTATTTATACTAGGTTTCGCCCGGCGCGGCGCGGCGTTCGAAATTCGACTGTGATTGATCAATATACTCGGTATCGGTATCGATATCTAGTTAGGTTTATGCAATTCTTCTAATAATCTTCTATTGTGCCAAATTTCAAGCACCTCCGTCCGCCAAATTTTCGTAAAAATACATTCAAAATTTTTCATCACGTAATAATAGAGAAAAGCAATAGATTTTAAATATAAGTAACGATATATAAAATTTGTGTTGTGTTGATTATCTCTTGTTTAGGTACATGTAAATTCGTCAGTCACAGTTTTACAAATACAAATAGCTATTGATTATAATATAATTGTATTTGTCAATAATATATATTTTTTTAAATAAAATGTCATGTTTTTCTTGCTGAAATCCAACGCGTTTATACCCTCGTCAGAGGAACTTGCTCACCGTACCGTATGCCATTACACTTATTAATAATTTCATGTTTTCAAGTATTGAGCGCCAACTAATTTATTTTATTTTTAATACATAATTTTGTGTATTCCGATAGACTCGCCCCCTAATCACATCGTGGGACAGAACACGCAAGGCGAAACGTGGGTGTCCTATTGGCATCTGTGCCTACGCTTTCTAGGGAAAAAGGCGCGGGTTTTTATGTATATCAGACTAGGTATATTTGAACGGAGAAATGAATACTCAATACCTCCTTCAATGAGTCCCTCATTTAACCTTACACCCTACTTAAGTGGAATGACACAGGCAATTCTTGTTGAGACAGTTGTCACTTGCTATAGTTTTGAATTCAATTAGCCCGTTCAGAGCACGAATTTTCGTGATAATTTGTTTTAAAATATAGTCGTAAATCACTCTATCACAAAAGTACATATTTTCTTGCTTATTATCATCAAAGGTACATCAACTATTCGATATTGTGCTACATAACAAAGCTACTACATACACATATACACATGTACCCGGTATCCCCTAACATGGTGCTTGGATTTGCATACATACATATGAACATAAACTAACGCCTTTTTCGCTACAGGCAACAGAGGAAGGCAGAGGTGTTACCAGAACACCCATTTTTGGCCTTGTATGTTCCATACCACGATGGGATAGGGACGAGAGCCTATCGTCATGTCGGAAACAAATAGAGTAGAAAAATTCAATATCACTATGCTCGACCCGGCTTTCGAACCCGAGACCTAAGCAACGTAATCGTACCAAAATACAACTGCGCTACCGAGATTAAATAAATACAAAATGAAGTGTACAAAAGGCTAAAAATAACAAGAGTTTATCGCGTAGTTGCAGATTACCGCCAACGGCATCTTAAGAAAAGGTCTGTTAAAAAAAACGTTTCAGCAACTTATAATCCCTTTTTACAATTTGCTGTAGTTATTGTTAAACCTGGCCCCATATATATCATTTGGGCATATCAAGTAACAGTTAACATATTTGTTGCAGGGTACCCGTATTGCGGCCTTCCTCTGATCGTTGAACCGTCATTTGCAAATAAGAAAATGTAAGCATCGTTCGTGATTTTATTTTGTGAGACGCCATCAGTAGTCATGATTCATAATATTCACTTACTGGGCAAAGTGACGTGCGCATATATCTCGAATGTTCTTCCTTCGTTTTCCACGACTACTTTGTTTACCGGCGTGCATTATACCGCCTATTGTTTATTCTGAAACAATGCTTTTGAATGTGAGACTTCTAGAATTGTCGAAAACTTTTCTCACATGACATCTGTGTCTGCCGCCGTATATTATATGCGTAACAATTTTTGTTTATGCTAACATAACTCTAGTAAATAGTAATAAGTTTATGATTAGTACTAATTAGTTTTGATAGGTAGTGATAATTATTTATTTTAAATACATTTTTAAATGAGAGCATGTTTAATGTCTATTATGCAATTATTTTAAAGTGTGAATTTAAGCGAACGCTCTTATTACAGAGCGAGTGTTCCAAATCTCCAAAGTGCAAGCACCACGCAGTTAAAGGAGAGCAGCAACGAGTCGCCCTCTAGCGGCTGGAGGTGAGTTGTCAATCATGCTTTTTTTTATTTCAGATAAGTTACACATAATGGGAATTCGCTGTCGCAATGCTGTGGTGGTATATCCGTTTCTTTTAGTTAAAAATGAAAAATATGTACCAACTCTATATTTATTACTACTACTAATAAAAATACTACTTTTGATAGACTAGATTTCCATAAAATATCTGCTAATCATATTAAAACAACTGAACAACAATCTTTGGTGTTAGGTAGATAATAAAATGCTAAAAGGTATAATTAAAAAAAAAAAAAAGCAACATACAGTCGAATTGAGAACCTCCTCCTTTTTTTGAAGTCGGTTAAAAAGGAATATCTGTCGTTTTAGGACTTATACTGTAACGCGACTTGTATAATGCCATTGTTAGTTCTTGAATCTCAATATTGAACGCTAGACCGACACCGGATTTGCGCAGATGAATATAATTCTATATTCTACTATTCTTAATCAAGTTTCAAGCGGGACTGACTAGATTAATTATTTCTGCTCTCTTTTTTCGCTTTGACTACTTGGCATCAAATTTTGAAAACGCCAGGATTGTTGTTTTGTAACTTACTATTTTTATATGATTTTGATTATTTAATACAATGTAACTGGAAATATATTATAATTATTACCGTTTGCCATCCAATTTGGGAAAAAAATGGTTTTTATGTTTGTTTTTATGAACGCGTGTTTGTATTCCAACCTATAAAGTATGAACCAACCAGTTGAAGTTTACATAAACTTTTGTAATTGTAAACTATAATCGGGCATTATACTTGGTTGGATTTTGAAATATAAAGTATTTCATTATTTACGTCGTACGAACACTTGTCTTGAACTCCTTACTGGGCCCGAGGATTTGGATAGGGATTTTATGGACATAAATGCTAACTTTTATTTTCTTCTCTTACGATTCTTTCTACCATTTTTGGTAGTCTGGAAGATATGGTTCATAGCGGCAAGACCACCAATTGTTCAACTATTTGTAAGGTTTTCTATGATTTATTCTTTCTATAATTTGTGGTGTTCAATAAAGTGTTGTGTATCTGTATTTGCGATAGGAACTTGTGTGACAGAATATTTTTGGATGACGGTAACGTCCCCTACGCTGTGACGACCGTGACAACTTTCGAAGCTTAATATGAAACGGTTGGGATTGGTGCGTTTCCCTCGCACCGGCACTCGACACATATCGCACACGAGAGGGGTACGCGACTTGAAAAATGTTATCCAATTGCGTGATCAGCGATCCTAATAAAGTGACTCTTTTATTGCGATAAACTGAATTGTGCGGCAAAAGTTAAAACAAGCTACGATTATATTTTTCATTTGTTCCCTTTCGTCTTTAGTCTATAACAAGATTTATCGTTTATATTATGCCATCTGACTACGTAAATACATGGTGGTCCATCGCGCGTCACGCAAACAATACCGCATTTCATTTATCATATGATTTATCAATTGATTGGTTGGGCTATATACTATTTGAATAAGTGGCCAGATGAGAACAACACATAGCGTGTATCTAACACCTAAATTATACTAATTGTACTCCACTACCCTACTCTCATCGGCGCAGCATTGCCATAATTTAAAAAGTATTTGTATCTGTCGACCGGATTTATAGCTTATTTTTCTCCACTGCTAGTTTAGACTAGTTTACACTCTTTATTTGACGGATTTTGTGAAGGTTATATTTTAGTAAATTTCGATAATTATATACCTATATATTTTTATTATTATTGGTAAATTGTGTTCTATTTTTAAATCAGTCGTTTTCCGGCCGTTTTAGTGGCCTGTAAGACATTACCCTTTCAGATTTCTAGATATAGCAGTTTTAGTTGATCGTACGTACATCGACATAATATGAAAATCGATATAGAGTCAAATAACGTTCATCCAATTGCAATGACTTTTAAGTCTGCACTTGTAGATACTTAAACCCAGGTTTGTACCCTATAAATTAGTAGGAGATGGTGGTAGTTCAAAAGGGTGGTAAATTATTAAGACTGCTAGTTTAGTTAAATACCTAAATTATTTTCTTATTTTATATTTTGTGATCTAAGTTTATTGTAAGAATGTAGAAATAATACATAAAAAGAAAAATAAGGTGTTAAGATGGGAGAGTGGGGTGGAGCGCGGGACGAGGGCCGCGGGTGTATCGAGTGCGTAGGTGAGGCTGGGGCACCGAGCGAGCACCGGCACCGGGCACGTGGCGCCCGGGTTTAACCCTCCACGGAGGCGCGCCCACGTGGCACGATCGATTGGAGATTCGCGCAAGCGCTGCCCTGCCATTCAACTGCGCCTGTCCGTTCCTAGCTCACAAATAAACCCCAAAATTAAAATATTTCTTCAACATTATAATTTTATATAGAATTAAAACACGGCGCTCTGATGTATATAACATGGGTATATGAACCAACAATTAGTTAAACCTATATATATTATTTATGGCGAGACTATTTTTTACTAACGGCAACTTTGCAAAATGTAGTTAACTAAATTGAAAACTAATTAGGAAGCCACCGCGACGGCTATATTCAATCTTACTTTCCTACTATTACTCTGTCTAGTTATTTGCTTTCCGGTAATCAATTTTCGAAAGTTGAAATGAATAGAGGATATATTTTAATAGTACGAAATACATTTATGAAAACGGTAGAATCTTGACACTATGAAACTTCTTTCTTTAAAAGAGTAGATTTAGGCATATTAGGATAATGAGCTATTATGAAATATGAACAGCCTCACTATAAAGCAGCGTGGTGTAAATTTCGTATCGTGCAAATTTACTTAAAACGAGTTTATTGAAATTCTTGACGTCCTAATAGCATCGCACTAAAATATCACAAGCGTAAATTCAAGGAAACGAGCTAATTCAGAACGTATAAGCCGGATTTTACTCGTGTTTCAAAGAGCACATTGAGCCTTTGGTTGTTAAAGGCAGCCCGTGCCCTTTAATACCTTTGCTACTTAGAAGCAATCGATAAAGTAAGTCGTAGACCTTCTAGGTAACTTGAAAGATTATGACGTGATGCTCCAAGCAGTCACTCGTAACTTTATAGTTATAATTATAGCCGCCATTAAATATATTAAAACTTATATTTCGAGTCCCGGGTCGGGCAAAGTGATATTGGATTTTTCTATTCATTATCAGCCCGGAGTCAGGAATTTGTGCCCGATATGGCGATAGGCTCGCCCCCTATCACATAGTGGGACGGAACATACAAGGCGAAATGTGGGTGTCCTGGTGGCGCCTCTGCCTACCCCATCGGGGATAAAGGCGTGAGTTTATGTATGTATGTATGTATATTACTATATTTTAATTCATGGCATGCAAGCAACTACTTATGCTTTGTCTTTCAATCTCTTACTTTCTCAAATAATTAACTATTAGTTTAACAGGGTGAATTTTTCAAGTGGCCGAGGATGGCCAAGTTCGAAATTATGACGAATAGCGAAAATTACTCAAAGGAGTCACGAGCCCGATTTTGATAACAACTTTAAAACTACATGTTATGACTGCCTCGATGGTGCAGTTGTACTACGGTACAACTACAACGCTGAGGTCTCGGATTTGAATCTTGGGTCGGGCAAAGTGATATTGGATTTTTATATTAATTATCAGCACTGAGTCACAAATTTCGGCCCGATATGGCGATAGGCTCGCCCCTATCATGTCGTGGGACCGAACACATATAGCGAAACTAAGGTGTCCTGATTGCACCTCTGCCGACTCTTTATGGGGAAAAAATTGTGATGTTAAATATGTATGTAATGTTTTTAAGAAATAAATAAAATAATACGCTCATCAGACACACACATAGTCCTGACCCCACACTAAAATCCTTTTTTTAGATCGTAGGAATTAGGAAGTAAGAGGGACTTAACGAGGGTCTCAGAAACACTCAGACCCGAAACAAATACTTAAGGTTTACACAAATATTTCCATCAGTGCGAGTATCGACTGAGATATAAATATAAAAGAAAATTTAATTTATTTTTCATATTTTATTTTCGTGGAACATTAAATTAATTTAAATGTGAATGACTGTCTGTGTGAGTGTAATAAAAAATGGTCGGTCGTAAATGTGGAACGTCCAAAAGATTATATTTTGGATTATCGTGAGCGCTTAGTGGAACGCGCCAAATATGAATGAGCGGTAAGATCAATTTAATGTAACTAGATTGAAATTCAAAATCAATATAATATATTTAAATAAAAAAATAAAAAATATTAAAATTAATATTTCTATCTTTTTCAGTTCTTCAATGAATTTAATAAAGATGGCATGGCAGATAGTGACGCAGTTGGTTTTTTGTATTTTTAATAAAAATTATATCAATCTTTTTAGGTTCATTAGTATTTGTTTTAACCCTAACGACGAATCTATTGACCCCGCTCACATAAAAATACGACAGACCGTTTAAGCCCTAAGGCGTGCCAAATAAATATAGATACATACATTCGAAAAACATAACCCTCCTTCTTTCGCAGTCAGGTAAAAAAGTAGCAATCATTGATTACGTGAATTGGATGTTGATTTAATTTTTCATTTTTTGTTGAATAATGTATAAATTTTGTGCCCAAATTAATGTCCTCCACGTGATATCTCTAAAAAATATCATAATTAGTTTTAGTATTAAAATATTAGTTATATTTCAGGTACAATTTCGTTCTTTGGAATTTTGGAATACTGGTAATAATAAGTACGGAGGCACACAACTTACGTATGCAAGTTTAAATTGCGTAATTTGATCAGTGTTATCTCTGCTGACTAGAATAACTTTGAAGAAATTGAATACACAACAATAATCTATACATATAATAAAAATGTAAATGGTCGATGTCTGTACATGGAAGATATTTAAGAAATTTCAACGCGGGGGTCTTTATAACAGCAACAGAAGCCAAAACAATTTTTTTTAGAATTTTTGTCTGTCTGTCTGTCTGTCTGTCTGTCTGTATGTTTGCTTGCGCATCACGCGAAAACTACTGCACCAAATGAGATGCGGTTTTCACAGTTGTATTGCTGTAGGCAGGGCTTGAAATACCGGTAAAAGTTTGGTATCGTTAATGGAGCTAGAAGCAGGTATCGGTAAATTCATAAGTAACGATACCCAAGTTAACGTTATTTTAACGTTACATATAAATACCGGTACTACCAAACTTACCGATACTTTTAACGTTATGAGTGTATTTCGTTACCTTCGCTTAAACTTACCGATACTTTTAACGTTATGAGTGTATTTCGTTACCTTCGCTACCGGCAACTCGCAACGTTTGCCAACCAACCACCTTCATGCGAAGAGCGTGGCGGCAGTCGGCACGCGTTTGTGATTAAATAAGCACCAAATAAATAACGGGCAGTCTTTACAATTTAAACTACAAGCAACGTCGCATAAAGTAATGATACGAAATTACCGATATTTTTAACGTTATCTACGTAAAAAAATATCGATAATTGTTAACGTTATGGTATCATAACGATTGTGTTTCGTTACGATACTCAATTACCGTTACTTAATTTTAACGATACACAGGTATCTTTATGAAAATACCGGTATTTACCGATACTTTTAATGTGAATTGGTATCGTTTACAAGCCCTGGCTGTAGGTTCAACTTAAAAACTGGTATAATGTTGCATTTACATATAGGTGTTTCTTTTTGTTTGCTTGCACATTACCCATAACTACCGCACGAAATGAGATGCGGTTTTTACAGTTATATAGGTACAAGTCCAACTTAAAAACTGGTAAATGTCTTATTTAAATACAGGGTGTTTCTTTGTATTATGGAAGATATATGAGAAAAACTAATATTCCCCATATTAACACTGGATTAACACTTAGGCTACATTTTATCCAGATAAATTAAGTGTTCCCGTGGGATGAGGATGGAAATCCGATATATTTGTTACTTTTTATACTCAAAGGGATGCGATGGGCGTGGATTACATACCTTGAGTGAGAATGAGATAGGACGGGCGGGATATAACGGGACGGGACGGGACGGGATAAGAAATACCAAATAATCTATACATGTATATTTTTTAAACTAAGTTAATCACGCAGACGAAGTTAGCGGGCAGAAGCTAGTTATACATCTATGAAGAAGACACACCAGGCAGTGATGCAATTCATAGCGGCAAAACAATCCGTTTCATTACACTGCAATACGCCGGTAGCTATGCACTTCAAAATTTTCGAATAAAAATAGTGAATTTACTACCAAATGGGGAAATGATATGTGGCAGATTATTTTTAAGTTCTTTTAAACTTGACCATAGATAGTCCAGGTTGGTTTGAGTAAAAGATTTGGTTGTCGCGTTATTTTCAATGGATATGATCGTTATTGATCGAAATCTCTATCGTCTGTATTACGCCTTAACATTTGATCTGATGCAATTGGCTTCAAAGCTTCTCATTTAGTACTCTTGAACGCATTACAAGCTAAAGCTATTCAAATTTTCCCGATCGTGTTCATACCCTTTGAATTGATATTGCAAACACGAAATGTTCAAGTGTACGATTAATTTACTAATTGGAACTTAAACTGATTCGAGACTGTGTTGCGGATTATAAGCATTGTACCAAGTGCTGTTCGGATTATCTATTCACTACTGAGACACGATGATTTTAATACTTGGCTGATATGCTCTCGAATTGGTTGTTCTCAGAACGCTAAATATTTCCATGGTCCATTCATCGAATTTTAGTAGTTATGTACGATTGCCTCTGTCTGAACTTAATACGAATAACTGTCACATCATCATTTAACCTCTCCCGTTGTATCTTCATATTCTTTCTGACAATTCTCAAAGCCCACCTGGATATGCGTATTCACAGCTCAGACATCCTTAGACCCACGACTAACATACAGTCTAATATTCCACTGACACGTGATTATTACATCCGTTTTCTTCTAATTTTTAATGTTTTTTTTTTAAGATGGGTTAGCAGAGTACGTATAATAATATCCACGTAATAATTATTACATATATATGATATAATCCTTTCCTACACAATATCTTTTCCGTATTCCTTCACGAAGGTCAGCGAATATGAACGGTTTCATATAAATTGCAAAGGATATCGCGCCTTCAATGATATTACAATACATACATAAACTCACGCCTTTATCCCTGAAGGGGTGGGCAGAGGCGCCACCCACATTTTGCCTTGTATGTTCTGTCCCACGATGTGATAAGGGGCCACCTATCCCCATATCGGGTACAAATTCCTGACTCCGGACTGATAATAGAAAAATCTAATGTCAATTTGCCCGACTCGGGACTCGAACCCGAGACCTCAGCTTTGTAACCGTAACGTAATACAACTAAGCCACTGAGGCAGTCAATGATGTTAGCTGCCATATTACTAAGTAACTATAACCAACTCTATTTTTTTTTAAATAAATAATAGCGAGACCTTGTACCTATAAATCGGTTGTGAAAACGATATGAGATGCTACCGCGCTGGATCACATTTGTTGGCAAAAAATTCGGGCCCCTTCTAGCCTTGTAGAGCTCGTTAAAACCAGTTTCGATTGTTCATCTGTATGTTTTGGCAATGGCAAATAATCCGTCCAACCCCTAACCCGTACAGTGTTAGCGCAACAGTCTAAAACCCAAAATCATTCACAAAATGTAGGAAGGAACTTTCATCTCTATGTAGGTATGCTTAGCCTCTTACTCGGTAAGTAAGGACTTCTTTACTATCATGTGTTATTTCTTATTGCGTTCAAGGGCGCGACGAGCATTCCATTCGCCTGATATGACCGTAGAAAACCAAACAACACCACGATTTACAAAGTAATGCTTGGCACTCGATTGCGCTCGCTATCCTGAGACCATAAATTGTGGTGGTACTTATCCAAGCGGCCTCTCACACATAAGAGACATACCACCAGTATGTACAAAAAAATACCATTTTTAATTATATTGCGTTAGGATGACACTGTAATAGCAGTTCGCAGAGGTATGAATTTAAACCCCTACAGTGTTATCCCAACGCACCCTTAATTGTAATAATTAGGAATAATCTTATCCCACAATTATATCGCTCATTACCGCTTGTAACTAGGTGCGCAATTTTTATGAGGTAATATTAAACACTAAGAAATTATAAAAACTTTGGTGGTCTCCCCGGGGTGGCGGCAAGGAGGAGTTTCGTAAATGCACAATTCTATGGCAAAATTTTTACTGGCGTTTTTACCGTACGTCAAGAGTGTGTAGTAACAGTGTTACTAGGAATAATCTTGGATTCGATTCCCGCATTTTTCAGAATTTCTGAAATATTACTCTTTACATTATTAGAATCTAAATCCTGGTCACATAACACATATGCCAGTTTCATCCAATCTTTTTTTTTTTTTTTTTATTTCAATGAATGGCGAGGCGAGCATGCCATTCGCCTGATGGTAAGCGATACGACCGCTCATGGACAGTAGCAAAACCAAACAACACCATGAATTACAAGGCAATGCTTGGAATTCCACTGCGCTCGCCATCCTGAGACATAAGATATTAAGTCTCAATATGTCCAGTAGTTACTCTGGCTACAATGTCCTTCGAACCGGAACACAACAGCGCATTTACACTGCTGTTTGGCGGGGGAAATAGACATTGCGGTGGTACCTACCCAGGCGGCCTCTCACATATGAGAGACCTACCACCAGTAAAAATCTATTTATATAATAGATTTTCAACTGAATGACGTAAACCTTTACAATACCGTGGTATGGACTGTTATAAGGGGGGTGCGAAGGTTTACGTACACCATCATCTCTAACAAATACATAATCTACATTAGATAGGTCTGGCTGAACAAATAGTGTGAGTGAATCCTTATGATTTTGCATTTTTGGTTTCATCCGATTTATGACGTCACGCAATTTTTTTCTACATAATTGTAATTATCCACAATTTCAAAGTAAAAAAAAAGTTTATTAATTGACGTAAAAATGTCATTCGCCTAAGCATGATAAGGAGTGGTCAGAATATTTACTATGCCAAATTGTTTCATCTATTCTCTAAAGTCTAAAAATTTTGCTTTCGAATGATCTGCCCTGGTCTCTTGTGAGCTTAGCAGGATCCTAAAACGCGCTACACGGCCTTTTACCACAATTTGAGCCCCTGTTTCGGCGATTACGTCTTTTACTGGATATTTCTCTAGCCAGCCGGTTTGCTAATCTATTATGGTAACAAGATATCTATAGTCCTGCACCGATATATTGAGCGGACCCACTATATCTACATGAATGTTACACACATTCAACCGATCAGTTGTAGGAACAACACTAACTTCATTATTTATTATGCCTATGTAGTTTCACACGCTGACATTTTATGCACCATCTAGACCATTTGCCGACGTCTTTATGCAACCCAACCGAGAAAAATCTTTCTCTCGTTAGCTTCCTAGAGGTTTTTATTCCTGGATGGCTTCAACCATGCACAAAATTTAGTGTTAGACGTTAATTTTCCATTACATATGGCCTACTTTAATTTGTGGACGTTTCGTAAACCACCGGTATGTCAGTTCCAAATAATATAATATCTTCGAATATCAACTTACATTTAATGTTATCACAAGATTGTTTACGAAATTGAGCAAGTTGGCTATCTCTATTTGGTGCCTTAGCTATAGCCGTGTAAGCTAATGTCGCGAGACCTTGAACAGTTGCTGTGCTCGCTAGATAGTGCGTCGGGTACTGCGTTGGATGCACGGTTGATATGATGGATTTCTGTCGAATATTTACTAACTAGCTTCTGCCCGCTAACTTCGTCTGCGAGATTAACTGTGTTTAAAAAAATATACATGTATAGATTATTTGGTATTTCTCATCCCGTCCCGTTATATCCCGCCCGTCCTATCTCATTCTCACTCAAGGTATATAATCCACGCCCATCGCATCCCTTTGAGTATAAAAAGTAACAAATATATAGGATTTCCGTCCTCATCCCACGGGAACACTTAATTTATCTGAATAAAATGTAGCCTAAGTGTAAATCTAGTGTTAATATGGGGAATATTAGTTTTTCTCATTTATCTTCCATAATACAAAGAAACACTCTGTATGTAAATAAGACATTTGCCAGTTTTTAAGTTGGACTTGTACCTATATAACTGTGAAACCGCATCTCATTTCGTCTTGTAGTTTTTGCGTTATGCGCAAGTAAATAAAAAGAAACACCCTGTATGTAAATAAAATATATACCATTTTTTTAAATTGGACGTGCACCAATATTACTGTGAAAACTGCATCTCATTTCGTATGGTAGTTTTTGAGTAATGTGCAAGCAAACAAAAAGAAACATCCTGTATGTAAATGAAATATATCCCAGTTTTTGAGTTGGACCTGCACCCTATATAACTGTGAAAACTGGATCTCATTTTGTGCGGTAGTTTTAAAGTAATGTGCAAGCAAACGAAAAGAAACAACCTGTATGTAAATTAAATATATATCAGTTTTCAAGTTGGACCTGCAGCAATATAACTGTGAAAACTCCATGTCATTTGGTGCGGTAGTTTTTGAGTAATGTGCAAGCAAACAAAAAGAAACATCCTGTATGTAAATGCAACATATACCAGTTTTTAAGTTGAACCTGCAGCAATACACCTGTGAAAACCGCATCTCATTTGGTGCAGTAGTTTTCGCGTGATGCGCAAGCAAACATACAGACAGACAGACAGACAAAAATTCTAAAAAAAATTGTTTTGGGTACTGTTGCTGTTATAAAGACCCCCGCGTTGAAATTTCTTAAATATCTTCCATGTACAGACATCGACCATTTACATTTTTATTATATGTATAGATATAACGCAAAAGGAGAAGGCGCATCCCAGCCTACTGGCCAATAACGACGAGCGATATGTCATTGGAAAGGTCTTTTCAGATGCTACAACTTCTTCTATGACAACTAAACCCAAATCACTGTATTTAAAAAAATATAGCTACTTAAAGACAGCCCGAAAATCACACGAAAGCGCCTCGGCTTAGTGAGCAATAATAACAAGCCATACGTCGTTAGAAAGGTCTTTTAAAATGCCACAACTTCTTCTAGGACGACACTTCTCAAATCGGTGTGTGAAAAAAAATATCGCTGCGTGAAGGTAGCGCGAGGATGAAAACATGTATATGGACTCATAGCCTATTGTCCAATAACGACGAGCGATATGTCATTCGAAAGCTCTGTTTGTTTTCTACAACTTTTTCTTTGGCAAGAAAACCCGATTAGCTCTATTAAACAAGATATTTCGACATAAAGATATCGCGAGGGCCATATGTATGGACTCCAGCCTACTGGCCAATAACGACAAGCGATATGTCATTGGAAAGGTATTATCAGATGCTACAATGACAACAAAACCCAAATCGCTGTATTTAAAAAAATATAGCTACTTAAAGACAGTCCGAAAATCACATTTTCTTCTTTGGCAAGAAATCCCGATAAGCTGTATTCGCGAGGGCCATATGTATGTCTCATAGCCTATTGTCTAATAACGACGAGCGATCCAATAAATCTCTCACTGTGTTTATCGTTCCATATCTTGCAAGATTCAGCAAATTGTGCTGTATCACAATCCAAAAATATGCATTTCCTGCATCTGTAATAACGTCCACCGTTTTAAAATGTAATTGTCAATTATTTACGCAAGACAAGAATTTTCAACATACTGCTATTGTATGTGAAATGAGTCCTGTTTTAGTTTTGTGATATGATAAAATACCATAAAAATTCAATCCAGCTATTGGTCAGAAGTTGTCTAAGGAGTGTTGCGCGACATTATAGAGTTTATTTTAAAATAATAAGTAAAACTTTTTTTACCGGTATTTGTACATTTACCAGTGGCGTTGATTATTGGCAATGCGTTTAATAATCCAATCTGGAGGGATGTTATAAAAAACAAACACAATTTAAAATAGAGAAAAAAATTATATAAGGATATTATGTAGGTATGGACTGCCTCGGTAGCGCAATTGTATGACGGTATGGTTGCAAAGCGGAGGTCTCGAGTTCAAATCCCGGGTCAGCAAATTTTTAATGGATTTTTCTATTCATTATCAGTATGGAGTCAGGAATTTGTGCCCGGTATGGTGTTAGCCTCGCCCCCTATCACATCGGAACATAATGTAAATAATATTTTTATTCCTAGTTTGTATAAGTACCATGTTTATGTACTTTTGATAAATAAATAAACCATTATTTAAATATATAGATTTATATAGATATGAAGTAGTTATTTATCTATGTATATTTTTTAATATAGCGATTTGGGTTTTGTTGTCATAGAAGAAGTTGTAGCATCTGAAAAGACCTTTCCAATGACATATCGCTCGTCGTTATTAGCCAGTAGGCTGGAGTCCATACATATGGCCCTCGCGATATCTTTATGTCGAAATATCTTGTTTAATGCAGCTAATCGGGTTTTCTTGCCAAAGAAGAAGTTGTAGAAAACAAACAGAGCTTTCGAATGACATATCGCTCGTCGTTATTGGACAATAGGCTATGAGTCCATATACATGTTTTCATCCTCGCGCTACCTTTACGCAGCGATATTTTTTTTCACACACCGATTTGAGAAGTGTCGTCGTAGAAGAAGTTGTAGCATTTTAAAAGACCTTTCCAACGACGTATCGCTTGTTATTATTGCTCACTAAGCCGAGGCGCTTTCGTGTGATTTTCGGGCTGTCTTTAAGTAGCTATATTTTTTTAAATACAGCGATTTGGGTTTAGTTGTCATAGAAGAAGTTGTAGCATCTGAAAAGACCTTTCCAATGACATATCGCTCGTCGTTATTGGCCAGTAGGCTGGAGTTCATACATGTTTGCCCCTTCTCCTTTGCGTAACTCGTCTTAGTAATTGATTAACCTTTTGTAACGCAAAATTCAATGGCTTGTGGTTTGTAAAGTAATGTGTCGACCTTCTATCATATTCCCAAAGTATTTGACTGCCAAATATAATAGTTCCCTCTCATGGTTACAGAACTTGGTCTATGACGTTGACATTTTCTTGGAAAAACAACCTAGTGGAGTCAATTTATTGTCAACAAATTGTTGCAAAACGGCTCTGACTGACCTGTTCGATGCATTAGTCATAAGCGCTAGCGCTGTGTCGGGTTTCGGATACGCTAAAGTAGCAGCGTTTTGCGAACTAGTTTGACACCGTGAGAACGCTTCAGTGGATTTTTCCGTGCACTCTTTGTTTCATCGGGTGTTTTGGAATGTTGCAAATATTAATTTAATTGATTCTGATATTCTACAGCACGCGGTAAATGTACCTAGGCATGTAATGTAGACGATGATAGGGACTCACGTTCAGTAGCATTACACATATTTCCGGCTCCTCGTAGTTTGAATTTGTCACTTTTCCTGGTGTGCTTTCCTTGGGCTGGGATTCTGCGCATTTTCTAGCTCGCTCACGAAAGCGGTGATGAAAATAAACATTCCGGACTTTCGTGGCTTCTCCGGGGCACTATAGAATCCTGGGCGCGCCTTTGGGGCGCTGAACGAGAGCGGTTCCTATACCACTGTGATGACCGAAAGGCTGATCTAGTTTTTCCTAAGTTCTATACCTTCAGGTTAAGTTTCCTATCGCCATTATCTTTTCTGAGTCTCGGGAAGTACTAGATTGTTGACAAACCTTGGTAAGGCCGACAGGTTTTCCAATTACTTGATTTCCGATATGGCTAACACTGCACGAACGGGTGTTGGTAAATAATTCTGCCACAGAATCCTTTGAGACAACTATGGCATATCTTGACTCGTCCGATAAAAACATCGTCTCAACCCGAATAAACCACACGTGCAAATATAACCCAAGATTCTGGGATTTTGGACGTTAATGTTAATGGCTGCCAACTCCATCGTCGAACTTGCTGATGCCGGAGGGTTTGACATTTGGTTCCGTTTAGCTTGCGCCTTGCTCATATTAAGGTTAAAAGTCATGTCATCACATCAAGTCAATTCATCACGTCACTCCCAAAAATCCATGCACACATATAATGCATCATGTTACACGGTTTCACCATCACGTCGGAGTCACCAATTTGGTGGTCTCCCCGGAGTGGCGGCAAGGAAACAGAGTTATGTAAAAACTGTTTAATCACCGCAACGGTTGTAGAGTTACTGTCTTAATATAACGTACGATAGCATAAATAGTATTAATAGTATTGTCGTTTCGTATTACAAGTAGGTACACACTCGCATACAAACGCTACAAAGCTGTTTTATTTTCGTTTCCTGTGCAACGTTACAATAATTGTGACTTTCGATTATAATAATAATACCTAATAAATTATAATAATTAAACTGTCTGAGTAGAGACCACAGCGAACCTCTGGCAACAAAAAAAAATAAATTATCGTGTATTTATTAAAGTTTAAATTACTCAGACTAAAGGCTGTAGATAAGTACGTAAAACAAGCCTAATTATTTTGGTATTTATTATTGATGCAAATACGGACCTTAGGAAAATAATGCACTTATTGTATGTAATACAAGCTGCGATCAAATATCGATGTATTTGATAAAAAAATCAAACATAAAAATACAGAAAACATTTTATTATATTGCACAAATGTCATATCCATCGAGTAAAGATACTCAAATCAATATCTGCAGCTATCTGATACTTCTATCTATATTCAATCTAGATCCGCAAAGCGCTATATCTCCAATTTACGTATATTTCCATTGAATAGGTGCGTCCCATTATGTAATAATGGATATTGGTTAGTTGAAAAATCATCGTGTTTAAAAGGATATACGTTATTACTAAATCTATACATATAATAAATTTGTAGCCGATCGATGTCTGTACATGGAAGATAAATGAGAAAAACTGATATGAGGGGTCTGTATTGACGTATTAGAACCCAAAGCAATGATTTTTAAAATATTTATCTGTTTGTCTGTGCGCTTGTGAAACTGATTTGACCTGGATTAACGCTTAGGCTACTTTTTATCCCAAAAAAAATAAGTGTTCCCATGGGATGAGGATGGATTACTTTTTATACTCAAAAGTTTGCGGGCAAAAGCTAGTATTTAAATAAAACCGTAGGTCTTAATAAGCATAACGACGCACGCTAAGTGACAAGTACTAGTTCCTTCCGGCAAAATAAATAATTATGCTTTAGTACGATGAGCGCTTTCTGACAACCAATTACACTCAGACGCGATTCCAGAGCTCACTCCGAGACTTGTGTTTACAAGGCAACACTAATAGGGCCCGGATATTACCTGGCGGCTGGCAACCATTGCCATCTACCGGCAATTATTAAATACTAGTCCAGGCATCTTAGCAAATTCATCTGGGAATTTGAGGTACCAAAATAAAAGTTATCTTAAATCCTGTAATTGATAAATAAATTGGTACTTAATCAAAAATAGGTACATGAGTAAAATAGTTATTAAATAAAATGTAATGAAGAAGAAATGGAAATTATTATACTCATATTTATCAGTAAATAGCTATCAAACTTTATATGGTGTGTTTTTAATCGGATCTACTGGTTGACCTTAAATGATGATCTAACCGCGCGCTCTCCGCCCTCTAACTCAAAAAAGATCCAATGAATATTTATAATATATATTCCTCGTCTAAATACTTAATGAGAGAGGTAATAGTCCTTCACCATTTTCTTAAATGACGTCAGTGTTCGTGCTCGTCTTACCCCAATTGGAAGAGAGTTCCACATTCGGACAGCTTGGACGGTAAATGATTTGTCCATTAATGTTGTGGAATGTTCAGGCACAGCAATATTGATCAAAAATCAAAACAGCGAAAAATTAGATTTTTGGAAACATTGATCTTAGATTTTAATAGTCGGGGACACCCAACCATATTATGTAGGTTTTAGACAACTTTAAAAATGTTAATAAAATACTTTTTTTTAGCTTGGTATATCAAATTCCTAGGTACTTAAATAATGTTGACTTACTTAACTGGACTAAACGAGTATTCCTAACACTCTTAAGAATTAGAGGAACCAGTTACGAAGCTTATTTCAAAACTTAGTGAAATTATACCTATGGCAAAAATATTTGTTATGTTATAATTCAATAATTATTTATGTTATGCTTTAGTCGCAGAATAGACCGCAGAACCAAAATTAATCGATTTATCTAAATTGTGAAACTCAATGAAATTATATATATTGTCCGAAACTAGTGAAGGACTCCGTGAGCGGCTCAAACTAATACTAATATGCTTTGACAAGCGACACACCGACGCAGCCGACGATATTCAATATACGGCTGGGCTGTCACCCCTCGTTTAACGTGTTATATGGAATTTATGCACTGGGACATACATTGGAAGACATCCCTATATATATTTATTTGCACTACGACTTCGATCAACTAATTGTTGATCAAAGCACTGCGAAGTACTATGTGTGCTACACTCATTTGTTTATTTTTTAATGTTTGTCTTGATTCTGTCCGCAAACTTCGCGTCATTAACTTCATTTGAAATTAACTTTATTTGAAATTTTCCATCCAATCCTGTTATATCCCACCCATCCCGCCTCATTCTCACTCAAGGTATGTATTCCAGTCCCATGCCATCCCACAGAGTATAAGATAGTAGTAACAAATGTACCGGAATTCCTTCCACATCCCACGGAAACACTGTACTTTTCGATAAGGTAGCATACAAGTGTTAATCTAGGGCATTCTAGGGTGTCAGCAACCTACATACCGAATTTCATCGAAATCCGTTAAATCGTTTCTGAGTTCATCGCGCACAACCGCACAGACAAAAATTCTAAATATCATTTGGTTCTATTACATTGATACAGATTCCCTATATTAGTTTCTTTCACGTATAGAAATCAATCGGTTACAAATTTATTATATGTATCCGAGATATTATACTAACTACTATTATACTAGCGGACCGGCCCGGCTTCGCTTAGGTGCAGAGATTCTTTTTTAATCGCTGTTTTACAATTTATAAGAAACATAATATAAACATACATTACATACATATGTTTTTATAGTAGAGAAGAAGATATCAGCTTTGTAAACCATGACCACACTTTACAAAAAAGAAAAACACGCATTTAATCTTCATTTTTAATTATTTACCGTACCATGTACCATCCGTGCCGTACCCGTGACTGTACTGGATAAGCCCATATATTATGTGCGTCCCACTGTCACAAATCTTCTCTACAATCGATAGTAAGATTAATTCGGGCTTAGGCCATATATTCCAACACGCTGGCCTAGTGCGGGTTGCCTGTTGTGATATCACAGAAATTGGCTATTTGACTAATTTCTGAAAAGTGTTTTAAAGTCTAGATATAATTACTCTATACCTCTTCAAACTATTAATTTATTTTTAAAGAGTTGTTTATAACGAATAAACATATTTTTCAGTTTTATCATCATATATGTCACCAAAACGGTAGGTCACGTGACTTTGAAAAAGTTACGTCACGCTTTTTAAATGGTGAATGATCTTAGTGGCAGAGATGAATGAAAATTGTAAATCGTGACATCACACGCTGCACAATGACAGCTTGTCGTGTTTTGTTACATTTAATCAACAGATAAAAAATGGCAAACTTATTTTAGACAATTTAAATATTTATAATTTAAATAAATGTAAATGAAAATACCTATAATTATTGTTTACCAAAAAGCTATCATATGCAACACATTTTATAATTTATTGCCACAACAGTCAAATACCCAATTCCTACAAAAATGATAATCAGGTTTCTTTACGATATTTTCCTTCACCGTTATAGTGCTTGGTTACTGAATATAAATACACACAAGAGCCCAAAAATGAGAGGTGTGTCCTAGGATTTGAACTCGCCAACACCGTAAACATGTTGATAGCCGCGGCTGGTTCGTTACCAACAGGTCAACACGCACTTTGTGCTGTGCTCCTATTGATCATAACTTAATGTTATTAAACAAAACCACCACCACCACTCACATATGCTGCCATAGTCTATCGTTTAATTACAGAGGACATAACTAACAATATAAAATTTAAAAATAATACTGCGTCATTTATTTATAATATCTATACGACATCAATGTATACCAATATTTTTAATTTTGGTTGCTGTAAATAATACTTAAGTTAAATTTATATTTGTCTCCCACCACATCTAAAAGTATCACTTCAAAAAGCAATGTCCTGTATAAAACGAAAGCTGCCAGCTGGAAGACAATAAGCTAACTACACGGGTAAAACCGCGGGGCGCAGCTGGTCTCAAATATTGCCGCTGGCACCGACCTCAAAAAAGTTATTTGTTTATTAAGGTATTTAAGAATTTTAAAAGATTAATTATAATTAATAATCTTTTTAATTACAAATTTTAAGTTGGTTAAATTTTTCAACTATTTTTTATTTTGCCATAAAAAGGAATTGCGACTATCAATTGAGAATATTAACTATCCTTTCTTTTATGTTAAATCAAACTGCACACGGTGTGCAAAATTGTATTCAATCGGGTCAGTAGGTAATTTAGGCGTTTATCGGACTCAACGTGATACGATTTTTTTATATATCTATATTCTATATAAGTACGGATATTGCGCGGTCGGAGGAACATGAAATTTGTTATTAATGATTATATGGAATGAAGTGCAGAAACCTAATATTTAATTCAAACTAGCTCCTGCCCGCAAACTTCCACTGCGTGATTAACTTTATTTTGAATTTTCCACTCCATCCCGTGTAATCCAATCCCATCCCATCCCTTAGAGTATGAAAAAGTAACAAATATATCGGAATTCCTTCCTCATCCCACGGGAATACAATTTTTTTTCGGGATAATAGTAGTCTTAAGTATTAATCCAGTGTGTCAAGTGTCAACTACCTCCATACCATATTTCATCGAAATCCATTACGCCGTTTCTGAGTTCATCGCGCAAACCGCACAGACAAAAATTCTAAAAATCATTGTTTTGGGTTCTATTACGTTAATACAGACCCCTCATATTAGTTTTTCTCATTTATTTTCCATGTGCAGACATCGATCGGTTACAAATTTATTATATGTATTGAAGATGTATAAATTCAGTGAATTTATTAACTAAATAGTTCAAGCATGAGGCGTCCAACAAATATACGATTGTCTTATCTTTGGATGACAAAAGATGTAAAAGACGTTCAAGCTTGACGAACGAACGCACGTTAAATGATCTGTTTTTCATTAACAGGTGAACTAATAGAACGAAATTTAAAAAAATAGACATTGTGTAATGTCTGGTTACGGCATATTTCGCATAATGTCCAAGAAAATTATATCTGTGTCTTCGAAAACAGCCCATAATTTTTTTCTCTTCTATATTGGCCAGCCGCTTACATCAGCATAGCATTCCGTAGGCTTACCAAGGCATCCCGAGACGCGATGCATCGTCCCGTGACATGCCGCGGGACGCCGAAGTATGCATTGGCATATTGCTGCCAGATACACATTTCAGTTATAAGTTGCGTTTGATGGAGTGTGCATGTGCACCTCCGCTTGGACTGCCTTAACTTCCGCGTGCCGTGGCATACCACAGTGCGCCGCGTCACCTACTAGGGGATCCCTTGGCGCGCTCTCCGACGCCGCGCCGTGTGAAAAAATCCCTTTTCGATGCCACGACATCAATGTAAAAAAAATTGTAATTTGCCTTATTCCTACCAAATAAGTTAGAATATATCCTTTATAAAAAAAATCCCTTGGCATTCCGTCCCCGGTGTGCGCAAGCCATAAACCGGAAGCTTCTCGCTAGAGCACTCGAACTGTAATAACCATTTTTAGTTTCCATAAACGACATTGTTTTATGAGGATACATAACGATACGATAAATACAAAATAAGCATCTGCCTGGATACGGAATCAAACTACAATTTAATAAAATATTGTAGTATGATGCCATATCCAGACATTATAAATTAATCAAAGTATTTGCAATGATTTACGTTTAAATATTGTTCTTTGACATAATAATGTCATCAGTAAAGGCAGTATGAAGATTTTATTTATTTGTATACAGATAGGTGGTGTTCTGAAATAAATTATAGTAGTTTATTGATGAGCTACGGTAGAATATCGACCGCTGGGCGACCCCTGGTTTATAATGGTTTCGCTTAAACTCTAATACTTCAGCGTTCTCGGTTCGTCTACAATAGAATTATTGGACTCTGAAAGGGCTTTTAAAATCTACAAGAATTCCGTAAATAGCCGAGGGAACGTTTTTAAAGTGATGTTTTTTGTTTAATGTTATGTTTAAAGTCCGTGCCTAGCAATTAGACCATACTCAAGTCATTCTGGAAATGGTACACATTAAACGCGAATCACAAATTCAAAATTTTAAGTCATCTGAGTGTTGTTATCAAAACTAGACGATAAATTAGTAACGAGAGATACACTGAATAATGAAGGCACAGCAACAAAAAAATATATTCGATTCCCCGATCGTTTTCAAGAAACAGGTATTCTGGTAAAAAATTTAAAAAAATACTTTATCCAACACTTTGTAGTATTGTGTCCAGTGATATATAGATCTAAGCTTAACTACATATGTACTAAATTCATTTAAAACAAGACAATTTTTCAAGAAAATTTAATAAATTCCTCATAGAGGTAATTTTTAATTCTTTAATAATCATACGAGTCGACATACTGAAAAAAATATGTACAATAGTGTCCGTGGTATATCTATCAAAAAATGACACATTTTAACAAGATTGTAAAACGCTAAGGGCCAAGCAACTGAGCCTTAGTCTACACTTGGTCTACAGCCTTAGTCCACATTTATTCACAGATTTCTATTTATGAATTTTTTAGTTCCGAATGACTTTAATTTAAAGGACTGAGTGTAAATCGACCTATGAATCAACATCAATTAGACGTCATCAATAATTATTCGTTTACTCCATAGTTCAATCCACATTATTCAGTAGTTTAGAATCCACTTTTGTAATTTCACAGCTTCCTAAGAATTACTAAATCATTTTAAGCTCTTTTACTATTTTGACTTTGATAAATTGGTCTCCATTCTGTATCTGTATCTGTATAGGCTCATATTCATCTCACTGCAGGGCACGGGCCTCCTCTACCATTGAAAGTGCTATTGAGAGTTGCGGGGGGATTTCGTGGTGTAAAGGTGCCTGTTGGTAACGGACCAGACGCGACTGTCAACATGTTCGCGGTGGTCGCGGGTGCACGCACTATTACGGTGAAGGAAAAAAGCGTGAGGAAAAAATTGCAAACCATGGCGATTTGAAAAAAAATCTATAGTATGTAAAGTAACCAGCACTAGGTCAGTGTGGTGGACTATATGGCCTAACCCCTCTCAATGACAACTGTTTTCGTTTATAAATTATGGATATTTATATTTATTATCACACTACATGCCCTACGTACAGCCAACTGGAATAATTTTGGCCGAGTCTTTAATAATATTTTGATTCATTTGATTTCGATTCAAACAACAAACAAAAATCTTCCACCGGCGTAGTTATATTTAAATAAATAAATAAATAAAGTCACATACATAGGATCCTGACCCCACACTAAGATCGAGTCTTGTGTCGTGGGTATCAGAAACTAATAGACTTTTCGGTCTCACAAATACCTAGACCCGAAACAAATACCTGTGGATCACACAAATATTTGTTTCCGTGCGGGGATCGAGCCCGCGGCCTCTCGTTTCGCGTCTAACCAACTGCGCCACGGAGGCTGTCATCATTTTGCTGTTATCTTTTCGTCTCCTTATTCCATTCTACATACTTATATGATATTCAGGTTTTCTAATTACTACATGTAATTTGTGATTAAATTGACGTATTTACTATTCATTCATATTGGGCGTGTTCCACTTAGCGCTCATGACGATCAAAATACTCTTTTGGCCATTCCATTCGTACATGACGCCCACGGTTGTATCGTAATTTTTTGGTTTCGCCATCAAACTTCTTGATAAAATAGCTGACCTCTTATTTCACGAAACGGCAAAGTCGCTTTTTTTCGTTTCTTTACGAGAGTAACTCTCTGATTACGACGATGCAAAGTAATATTATTTTAAATCTATTTTGAGAACATACATATAAAATAAGATACAATTAGTTTTTGGTGTTCTCAAATATGATTTTATTATATTGTAATGATAAATAATCAATGATAATATTATGTAATATAAATAATTTATATTAGTATGGTTAGTAGTTTGAGCTCCTAATGTCAAATACATTCAAAATATGTCAAATAGAAGAGCACATGTCATTCGTTATGTCTGTGTGATTAATAATTATTTGTAACATGTCTTTGAATCGGTTAATGTGTAAAAATAAGTATATAGGTGATATATTTCATAAATTACCAGTCAGTTCGTAGTTTAGTGTAGTGCAGTTTATGTCACTTCCTATTAATTGATTTAAACAAATCTATCTTTTGACAGCGGTCTACAATGACGAACCTAAAATAGTTGAAGGGTAGCATTTATTATAAAAAAAAACTTCAACGCTAGTTTTCTGTCTCGCCAATTGATTTGCAAGATAAAGATTTAACAACTATTTTACCAGATGACTGCCAGATAGGCTACTAGGGACTTTATCAGACACTGGTGAAACTGGGCCTAATTAACAGGAATAAGTGGAATAAGAAAAGCTGCGGGCGGGAGCCTATGCGTAACGATTAATTGCTGAGAGCGCTTAGTGGACCGCACCAATTGAATGGGGAATGCCCCCCCCCCCCACCCTGGTACCACTCCCATGAAAAGGTAATGCTCCATACTTCAGAATGCTTAATGCTTCTGCTACCCCTCGCGCTACCTTTGGCGCTGCAGGGGTTACAGCCCCTTCGCCCTTACGTAACAAAGGAAAGGCACCCATGCTCACCTCCACAACTTCGGCTTGCTGGTCGCCACAGGCGTCCAGCCTCGGCTGCTGCGGCATGCACGATTGCCTATCAGTCAATTAATGACAACTTTGTGACATCGGGCGTTAGCTGCTCTCCTTCTGCGCGTCCGGTGTCATACATACAGTATGACACCGGTTTTGGGACTGAGTCGACCTATTTGAACCTTAAAATGGGTACGCTGACTTCCTTCTGAACATAATTTCTAGGACGTTATAAAACATCAACAATTCAATTAAATTTTTGAAAGGAGTCGTAAACATGTAGCTGTAAGTTTCCCTAAGAGAATAAAATAAAATTAATTTAAATTAAATCAAATTAAATCAAATTAAATTTAATTAAATGTATGTAATATCCAGCCTAGGAAGCAATAACAAAAACATATAAAGGCATTTTCTATTGCTACAACTTCTTCTTTGGCAAATATTCCGACATAAAGGATCACGCGCGTCAAATTTATGTTCCTCAGTCTAGTGAGGAATAACAATAAGCCAAACGTCGTTGGAATGGTCTTCTTAAATGCAACAAATTCTTCTACGGCGATTAGTGCCAAATCGCAATGGGAAAAAGATCGACATGTAAGGGTAGTGCCAAAATAAAATGGACTCCAGTCCTCTAACCAATAACAAGTAGTAGGTGTCACTCAAAATCTCTCTCTAGTGTCTAAAACTTCTTCTTTGTTAAGAGTTAAGACAACCTAAATTGCAGTAGGAAACGAGGAATAAGTAGCTAAATAAAACAGGACTTCGTAATTATTTTATTTCTGCGATTTAGAGGGTATGACTTGTATGATCAAATTAATATATGAAAGCATTTATAAATGCTAAACTGCTTTTCTTGTCAACATAAACCGTTGTAGCTAAGTTTCAACTCGCTGAACATTTTTATAGCAGTATGTTATTGGCCAAAGGGATTACGGACTTGTCAGGATAGTAAAAGTGGTTGAAAACGCAATAAGCATTCTGAAAACATTCCGTTTGTCTTTATTGGCTTATGATAAATCTGAGATTTGTCAAGGATATTATAATAATGTATATTGATGCTTTATTTTTATAAATTCATTACAATGTTTCCAACAATGTTTTCATATAATATTATGATCACCGAATGCCATAGTACGAATATGCTTAATATCTCATGGCCAATAAAACGCGAAAAAAATAATCAAGAATTTATATTTTATTTAGCCATTGTTTTTTACAGTGGTTTGGGATTTCCTACCAATGAAGAAGTTCTAGAAAATAAAAAGAGCATTCGAATGACATATCACTCTATATTAGTATTTTGATCTTGCCACTATCAGTACACAGCGATATTTTCTTCTTAACTGCCGTTTGGCTCTAGTCACGTTAAAACAAGTTGTAGCATTTAAAAAGCATTTTCAACGACGTATCGCTTACTGTTCTTGCTGCCTTAATAATATATATGATGCTCAAGTCACCTTTACTTCGAAGTACTTTTTCATACGGCGGATTAGGATTTATTGCGCAATAAGAAGTTGTAGAAAATAAAGAGAGCTTTGGAATGACACCTATCACTTGTCGTTATTGGTCAGAGGGCTGGACTCGAGGCTTGGACATATGTTCACGCGATACCTTTGTCGGAATATTTTTATTTCATACAAAGAATTGATATTCCTTGCCAGAGAAGAAGCCGTAGCATATGAAAATACCATTTCAATAACATATCGCTCTTTGTTATTGGCCATTATGCTTGGATGCGTCTTCCTCTTTTCGGCCATGAATATTAATTATATATGCTTTTATTCTGAAATAGACGAGTTTTTAATACTGGCACAAAAAAATTATTACAATGCATCTGATGGCAACTGCACTGCAATTGGTACCAGCGAAAGACTTACATATGGTAGCCAGCTCGAAATACGACACAATTGTGTGACTATGATGGACTTTTCGCCATAGTCGCTATCGTCGGCTATCCCAGTCATGAAACAAAATATAAAGCTTACTAAAGTTTCTTCCTCAGTTTTCTGCGACACGGTGGTAGTACTATCGCGATGGGACCGATCCATTTTTAATACAATACATTGCTTAGCTTTTATGAGTATGGTTAATGGTGTAACTTTAACAAATACTAAGAAAGCTCTCCCTCCCACTTACTAAAATCTTGCCTCTGTTTTTGCTTTCTCCCGTATTGTATTGTATCGTTTCTCTCTTTGGAAATATACTCGTGCTCACATAGAATTATATATATTATTTAAATCGTATTCATAACTTTAATCACACTTGTCTCATAGCGATTCTGTTTTCTGATAATTTCCATTGTATAGTAGAGAATAAAGCATTAAAATTACCTAGTTTAATCCTGTAGTCGACTGGTTTTTATCGGTATGCAGATTAAAAAATGTGTTTACTTACTACTTCACACATAGAAATATAAGTGTGTATAATTGAATTGCTTTAAATGTAAAGAAACTTTGAAACTTATGTTCTTGGGTTGTTGCTTACATTCGAACATACCAGGGCTGATAACTTACTCTTAAACTTACACATCTATGTTGAAATAAAAAACGTCGGGTGGTGGTTGTAAGCACACCATACCACGTGCAATTTGGCGGCAGCGGCCCGCGACTACATGGCGTTGCCGTGGAGACGCGCGGGTGGGGCACGAGCATTGGCTGCCCCGCACCGTGGAGCTCTCCTCCACCCGCGCCTTTCTTACTCGCCCTTCGCCCCGCGACCCCGCACCCGCGAACCGAGCCGGTCCGTGACGTTCGCTCGCGCTTGGCGGGCACTCGGCACAGTACTCGCTGTACGCGTGCACCGGTTGATTCCGTGTGCTCAATTTTCCATACTGCTAACGTCGTTCGGGGTTTAATACTTCGCGTCCTCGTTCGTATACCATCGCATCGAGTTACTCATCTTAACATGGACGGTGACATGTCCCAGGGTGCTTCCGGCGGCGCTTCTCCCGTCTACGAAGATAGGTAAGACAAATGATTCCAACATTCTACTGCGCCCTGTCGGTTTCTTTATTTACGAACCGATATACAGTCTGAATTGCCAGTTTTAACTTTCGTTTTGGTTTCTGAATCCATCTTTGACTCTATGTAGGACGGGAAGATTAGGCAACCGTTTCCTGTTAGTTAGCCACAACGTGATAAGTAGTGCGAAGGCAATAATACGGGCATTGATCGACATTGATGAAATATGTTGCTGAGATTTCATTTTGCGGCATTTTTAAATAGCATCTAGATTCCGTGTAACCACTAACATCTGACAATACCGGTGGCGGTGACTGATATCTACACAGCGGCTTATATATTATTATTATTATGTTAAGCAAACACCCACCACGAGGAAGCAATTTTTGGTTATATAAATCGTATTCGAAATATTTGAGATTATTACGCGCACTGATGATTTATTTCTGATTTTGTCGTAAAACAGTTGTTTGGATATTCTTGTGATTGATTTAAAGAGTGAAGATTGTATGCAAAACGCTTCAAATTTGACATAGCAATAAATGTCTACTGCATCATTGCCTCCTCCAATTTTGTGAATGCCTAAATACTAAACAGAACAATCTACAAAGGAGAAACGCTCGTATCTACATTTACACTAAGCTTGCTTCATAACGATGCATTTTTCATTTTACTTATCATTTATCCTATGTACCTAAATATGCCTTGTGTTTGAGTTGGAAATATCTATGTATATAGATAGCTATTGAACAGAAATGTAACATTGCTGTACCATACGCAATTATTTATTATAGGTACCTACCTAAAAGTATATTTTGAGATGTTTTATCTTATCAAGGTATTAGGCAATTTGTCTACAAATTTACAAACTAAAATATTAAAATTAGAATCGCACATCAAGTCATTTATACTCCAACACATTAATATGATAATCTAAGACATAATTTCTTATTTGCAGTACCGCCTTACATTATTTACCGGATGTGCTATCTCTCTCTGGAATTCGATCTCTCCTTCATAGACCCTTTAATTCTCCCTCTCATATTCAATAATTTGCAACAGATTCCAAAATAACAGCAAATAAAAATACATGGGCTATACTTCTCATTTGATTTTCTATGAGTTTACTTAGTATTATTTCCCTTAGCTCTAGTCTATGAAAGAGTCAATACTGCCCTTTCCTTCGTTAACATAATTACCCATGATAGATTGTTCCATATAAACTAACAATACCATTATTTTCAATTACATTATTTACATAGTGTTGGGAGAAATAGCAATGGTAATCACTAATAGCAAATGAAGTATAATATAATATTTCACAAGTTATATACAGTTGCTAAAATATGCGATGTGCTAATTAATATTCACATTGCCGAACGCCTAATATTTTTATGCGTCGTGTGATCTATGAAGGAATGAGTGAAATAGGTGACACAGATTACGCGAAGAATGCGGCTTAGCAATTATAGTAATTGATTTCAAAGAAACGAATGTATATTTATGGCAAGTATTGTATAAATCTATAGAGGTTCTATAATCAGATTATCTCATTTGAGCGGCACGCCTGGCCTGCGTCTTCCCGCGAAATTCAGGATTTCACGTCAACGTTCATTACGTTTGCGTTACTAACAATGAGGTTTGCTAATAAATTGAGTTAGTTTGTGTATGCTTCGTATTGTCATCCTCCATTGGCATAGCTGTGGGACACTCGGTATAGTTATTAATGAAGATTAACGAAAAGTATCTGTATAAAAACAAATATAACCTTGATACTGCTATAGTATGTCGTTTGATTACAGATGACATAGGTAATAAAATAAAATTTAAAAATATAATTGCAAATCAAAGTACTATTTTTTATATATATTTTTTTTTTGTTGCTGAAAACTATTAATGTTGAATTTAAATATGTCCACCGGCGCGGCGCGCCAAAAATATCACTACAAAAAGCATTATCCTTTATGAAAACGAATATTTTAATTAGTTTCATTTTGTTATACTCCGGCAAGAAGCTTCGATATAGTATACCAGATAACTTACTTTAAATATAAAACTGTTGTAACCATCTCAAGAAAACTATGAGCAATATTTGTAGACATGGACAAAGTTTTATTTGACATGAAAAAACAAAATTAATTTGGCCTGTGCCCTGCTGTGAGACGTATATGGGCAGATATCGATAACTATACCGAGTATATGCATGAAATACGGTCATACGTCGAACGCCGGGCGACCTAGTATTATTTATTCAATGTATATGTTACCGGCCAAACCTGATTTCAGGATGAACTAGTTTCGCCTAGGCCTTACAGCCTTCGTTTCGGTTTTTTCGTAATTAGGTAATTTAACAACATCTATAGTGACCATAATATATGCTAAATATTAAAAATATTTTATGTTTAATATAGATTGACTTTGCCATCGCATTGATGTTTGGAATATGGATTTATTTTACCGATTAGAGATACACTAGGAACAAAAAGGTTTTGTAAAAGTCCTTTCGGAAAAGGACCAATCAATGTATTTTTTTGCCCGTCCTTATTTCCGCTCAAATACAACGTGCCCCAGATAGACCGAACAGGTGTTTCCCTAGGCTCCACCAAAGAGGTGAGTCTTCCTCCACCCTACTCCTTCTACTATTCTCACGCTGGCAATGGTAGTTACAAATTACGCCGCAATTGTCATCGTTACGATGGCGAATCAATAAATTCATTATCCCTAGCTGTAGCTAGGGATAAATTTATCACGGCATATCCTGCCTGTAGGCAGGATATGCCGTGATAAATTTATCCCAACGTTGAAGGCTATCGAAACGACTAGAAACCAAGAAGTCCATCAAAACTTCAGCTACTTTTCCTGTTTCTAATTTGATTCCGTCCCTTGAGTGCCGACTTGATGCTACGCGTGTGCCATGCTCTCTTATGCATATAAAAAGTATTCAGCTTTACGAGCTATTGAGATGCTAAGTTGTAATTTATGTTTATATGCGTACTTATGTATGTATTCCTTCATAATTAGTGTATGTAATCATTAACAACAATGCATGGCCATCGACGTATTGTCGACTGTCCTCTGTCGGTTTTGTCTGTATTAATGTGACACACTGGGCGGCCCCCGATGTCACCTAGGGCAAGGTCGAAATGACTGCTAACACCTCTCCGGCCACAATACGAATATCGATCCTCTAGTACAACTGCAGTGTTTAAACAAGTTATCCAGCTTATTATATTATTTTTTTATATTTGAAATTAAATACTTATGTACACTTATCAATATTTTTCCTAAAAATGTGTCAGATACCTTTCTAACGTGTGTAATAATAATATAATTCCCTGTGCATTACTAAGTATGTGACAAGGAATATTAATTTTAAAAACAATATAAATAAAGTAAATATAAATATTGCCCTTTTAATTTGTGGAGCCTTCCAAAACATGTTTTCTCTTTTGCAAACAAATAATAAAAAGCTCGATTAGGATTTACAGAAGTAAAAAACACGAAAATAACGAATCGGTATACATTCTTATCTATACATATAATACATTTGTAACCGATCGATGTCTGTATATGGAAGATAAATGAGTAAAACTAATGTTTACGTAATACAACGGAAAACAATGATTTTTAGATTTTTTGTCTGTTTGTCGGTTTGTCTGTGCGGTTGTGCGCGATGAACTCAGGAACGATTTAGCGGATATCGATGAAGTTGGTATGGAAGTAGCTGACACCCTGGATTAACACTTTCCCATTTTATAATATCCCGAACAATTTTGTGTTCCCGTGGGATGAGAAAGGAGTTCCGATACATTTGTAGCTTTTTATACTCAAAGGGATGGGATGGGACTGGAATATATACCTTGAGTGAAATGTAGACGTGACAGGCTGGATATAAATCCACGGGACGGACGGGATGAGAAATACCAAATAAAGTTAATAACGCAGACGATGTTTGCCGGCAGAATCTAGTAAATAAATATAGATGTGTGTCACTATGAAGTGTGTCAAACTCCAACGGAACTTTTTTGAAAAACACCTGTGGGATGCCGATGTCGTAATTTTAGAAGAGGGGTTCCAATGTTAGGGTTGAGCGTCTAAAAATAAAAAAAAGAACAAGCCCCATTGTACGATTTTGGTATGCGCATGTTTCCACGCACAACCACCGTTCACATCAGAATTTTTAAAACAAAATTTGGCTTTGTTGTATAATTTGCTGGCACAAAATCGATTCCGATTGATGATAGTAATACGATTTCGTTTTTATATGTTAACGGAGAAGTATGTATTCCGTCATGGTATAAGATTCCTAGGAAATCTATACATTTCCTAAATAGCGATCGAAAATGTATTACATTCTGGATTTTAATAAGTCTAGACGAAGAGATAGCTAGGTTACGATTGAGATAAATTATACAAGAATAAAAGTGATAAAATTAAAATATATATATATATATTAATAAGTTAATAAGTTAATTACTAATACTACCACCTGGCTTCGTTTTCGGTCGCAGTCTTGATATACTCTGTAATCTGTATGTACCTATACTTAGATATAAATGTCATTTCCTAAACATGATCGGAATTGTATACATTTCCTAGTAATTGGATACAATTCCTAGTTTTCCTACATTTCCGGTAACATACGGGTGTAACAAAAAATATATTATTGTTAACCATAAACTCTACACAATTGAAAAATAAATGTTAATCATTTAAAACTATACAAAAAGTATAATGATTACCTTTGGTCCAATACTTACTCATCTTTACAGTTCGCAACATCCATCCTAGAGTTCTGCAAACTTACATAGTCTAGTTATCTTAGGAACTTCACCAGGGAATTTGAGATAAAAAACTATGAACTCGTATAAACAGAAATTAACAATTCAAAAGAACTTGTAAAAAAATAAATAATAGTTAAAAAAAAAATAAAAAAATACGCTTTTATAGAAAATCCAACTAATATAAATTTTAATAAATTTGAATTAAAGATATTTATTTATTTATTTAAGGCTTTATTGTACACCGGATATACAAAAAAAAAAAAGGTAAACAATATACACGAAAAAAAAGTACAATTGGCGGTCTTATCGCACAAGGCAATTTCTTACAGACAACCATGGGATGGATATAAGAGAAAAGAACGAAAGTTGGGGCAGTGTCAGGTGTACGAAATAATAATTAATATACCATATTCATATACTTACATAAAATACACATACATAATCATATATATATATATATATATATATATACACATATACACATACATACATACATACATACATACAAAAAACAATATATAATTAAATATCAATACACAGAGGAAAACGTATACAATAGTGATGTAACGAATGTTAGTTTTCTAACATTCGCGAATGCGAATGCGGATGCGAATATTCATATCTAACATTCGCGAATACGAATGCGAATGCGAATGTAGTTTTTCAAAATTTGTATTTTTAAAATTTAATATTCCTTTACTTACACAGTCAGGTCATAAGTATTGTCACACAGTAAAAACTTTTCTTTTAGAATGCCGCCACAAAAATGTTTATTGAATTCGAATTTCGAATTATTCATGAAAATAAAAATGTATACTTTTTAGAATTTTACTCATTTTTAAATATGGAGTGGACGCTTAAAGAAGACCGTGTAGCAGTTATTGCGTTGCATCGTTGCGGTTACGCGCCAATTCAATTTTTTGACATACTAAAAAAATTGAATAAAACCAAAAGATTCGTTTATCGTACCATCAAACGATACAATGAAGACTCTAGTGTAGATGACAGGTCAAGAAGTGGTCGCCCTCGGTCTGTTAGGACTCCAGCAGTGATAAAAGCTGTGAAGGCGCGAATTCAAAGAAATCCCAAACGTAAGCAGAAACTGTTGGCCCATCAGATGGGGTTAAGCAGAACCACGGTGAAAAGGGTGTTAAATGAAGACTTAGGGCTTCGGGCATATCGAAGAAAAACAGGACATCGTTTGAATGCTCGTCTAATGGACCTGAGACTGAAGAGATGCCGCGCTTTGTTAAAGCTGTACGCGGGAAAAAAATATCGGGAAATTCTTTTTTCGGATGAAAAAATTTTTACCGTAGAAGAGAGCTACAACAAACAAAATGATAAGGTGTACGCACGCAGTAGTTAAGAAGCGAGCAACCGTATTCCGCGTGTCCAACGACGTCATTTTCCATCCTCGCTCATGGTATGGTTGGGAGTTTCTTATTGGGGCTTAACAAAGGTACATTTTTGTGAGAAAGGTGTAAAAACGAATGCAGTTGTGTATCAAAATACAGTCCTGACGAACCTTATGGAACCTGTTTCTCATACCATGTTCAATAACAGGCACTGGGTATTCCAACAAGATTCGGCGCCAGCTCATAGAGCGAAGAGTACACAAGACTGGCTGGCGGCGCGTGAAATCGACTTCATCCGGTACGAAGACTGGCCCTCCTCCAGTCCAGATTTGAATCCGTTAGATTACAAGATATAGCAGCACTTGGAGGAAAAGGCGTGCTCAAAGCCTCATCCCAATTTGGAGTCACTCAAGACATCCTTGATTAAGGCAGCCGCCGATATTGACATGGACCTCGTTCGTGCTGCGATAGACGACTGGCCGCGCAGATTGAAGGCCTGTATTCAAAATCACGCAGGTCATTTTGAATAAACTTTAGTGTCATAAGAATCTATGTTTTGTTAAGTTCATTTTGGTATATAAATGGTTACATAATGAATAAACTTGTTTCAATTATTTTATATTAAACATGTGACAGAATTTATGACCTGACTAGGTAGTTTTACTTATTAAGAATTAGAGTTAGAAGAGTTTAAGTTTAGGAAGCCAGAAATAGTCAACTGTGTTAATAACATATTGCCATTTAATTATCTTTAAAGTTTAAATCATAGAAACATAAAATAAATATAAGTATAGTAGAAAAAATATTTAAAATAAGACCAAAGGTTAATTATTATCAATGTAGACATTAAAACTTTGTATGTTTAAAACCAAATAAATATTGTTTTCTTAATTGTAAGGAAGAAATTGTAATTTTATTTACAAGTAGGTATTTATTATTTTGTTTTCTTGAGTATGTTTATTAATTGCATTGAAAAATAATTTAAAAATGAAGGTTTTAAAAATATAAAATTTTGGATATTAAATGTTTAATTTTGGTTGATTATTTTTTATAACTGTAAATAGCATTTGGTTTTGTTAAAAAAAAATAGAAGCCATAACTTAATAAGTACAGTCAAAAGACTTACGAGACGTAGATATTATCAATATATAAATAAATAAATACACCCAACAGTCATATTATAAATAATTAAAAAATACGCTAATTATAATAGTTGTATTATTTTTCCAGAACCATCAAAATTTGTGTAAATTTCCTTTTTTTTGTCAAAAACATTCGCTTAACATTCGCTTCGTTTCTTGCGAATACGAATGCGAATGCGAATGCCAAAAAATATGCGAATATTCGCGATTCGCGAATGCGAATGCGAACATTCGTTACATCACTAGTATACAACTATAATGTCCTCATTCAGCCTGGGAATAATGCTCTTTGACCATCCTTTTAAAGATGGGCAGAGATTTGGCCCTTCTTATCGCAACCGGTAAAGCATTCCACAACCGAGCAGCTTGTACGGTGAAAGATTTATCAACAAAGGAAGTAGAATGCACGGGGATTTTCAATCTTAAGTTCTCCGATGATCTTAGAGACTTCGAATGTGAATCATGAAGGAATTCAAACCGATTTTTGAGATAGGGGGGAGAGAGAGGATTAAAGAGTATGTTAAAAAATAGAGAAAGAATGTGTGTATTCCGGCGAAACCGTATAGGTAGCCACTTGAGCTTGTTGCGAAACTCTGAAACATGATCATATTTGCGTAATCCAAATATAAATCTGATACAGAAATTTTGAAGACGCTCAAGTTTATTAAGTTGCTCCTCAGTGATATCAAGATAACTGGCATCCGCATAATCAAGGATGGGGAGAAGAAGTGATTGAGCAAGCGATATTCTCGTGACAAAGGGTAGAAAATTACGTAATCTCCGCAAGGACCCAGCCGAGGCGAATAGTTTCCTACTCAACTCTCGGAGCCGCGGACCCCAGGTGAGACATTTGTCGAGGTAAATTCCAAGATTTTTTACACTGTCGCTGTAGGGAATAGTGATACCATTACAAATGACAGGTGTTATTAGTGACCAGTTAAGTTCAGAGATCATCCTGGGGCTGCCGACAACAATGACTTGAGTTTTGGATGGATTTATCATAAGTCCATAATCTTTACTCCAATTACATATTTGCACAATGTCCTCATTGATTACTGAGACAGCATCATTTAACTGGAGCAAGGGAGCCTGGGAATAAATCTGGAGATCATCTGCATAAAGGTGGTAAGAAGAACGGAGTTTGTTTGTGATAGAGTTGATAAAAACTGCGAAGAGTAGGGGAGATAGCACGCCGCCCTGTGGCACGCCAGCAGAAGTCGAGCACCACGACGACACATTGTCACCGACACAGATCCGCTGCCGGCGTCCAAACAGGTAACTACGAAACCAAACAAGTGCTGTTGGAGATATGTTAAGTGAGCCCAGTACGCTAAGCAGCACATCAAAATCGACCGTATTAAAAGCATTACTGAAGTCAAGTAGCGCTAAGACTGTCAGCTTGCCTTTAAGAAAAAAAAATGATTTTATTGTAAAAAAGCGTAGGGTGCTTTTCAGGGTATTATCAAAATAACCGTTTTAGTCATATCTGCACATAAAATATTTAGAACTATTGATACCATGCACCCCACGCTTTCTTTACAATAAAATCATTTTTTTCTTACACTACTTTTAATTCAAGTTATTAAACATTGTTTTTATTTGGATTTCCTATAAAATTATATTTTTTAGTCTTTTTTAACTATTATTTATTTTTCATGTTTTAGTTTAAAATATTGTTTTGTCATCGGTCCTTAATAGGAATGCCAAATTTCGAGTTAATCCGACGTTTTGAAGGGGGTCAAAATCATGTTCAAAGATTCCGTTACATACTGTATACGTCTGAAGCTAATAAAAAGCGTATACAGACTACTTGAATAAATAATATTTTGACTTTGACTTGACATATGATAGGGTGTATGTACGGTGTAAAGGTTAAAGGTCACAAAAATAGCTATTTTTCCCATTGTTTGCAAATATCTCGTTACCTATGGGTTTTTCGGTATTTGTGTTTATTACCAATGTTGTAGAGAAAATAATTCCCTACAACTTAGATTTCAAAAACATTTATATACTTTGAATCGTTTTCGGGGTAGAGGACGGAGAGCGAGTGGTTAGAGCATCATTTAAAGTCAACCGGTAGACCCGGTCAAAACACGCCATATAAAATTTATTTATTATATTTATATATAAAATAATTTTCATATCTTATTGCATTATATTTAGAATTCATTTTTATTCATTAAACATAAATACAGGGTGAATTGGTCGGAACGATTATTTCTAACACTTTATTACAGATGCCTCGCTTGGTTAGATTACAACGACAAAGCTGCATCGTTGTTTATGATTACTAATATTTTTTTGGAGGTGTTTAATGGTGAAGAAAGCACATAAAGGGAATTTGTTCAATACAAAAGCGCAAGTGACACTACACATATGCATCCACCAGATCAAATGTAACATTATTAATTGAATCCACGTTTTCATTACAGAATTTAACATCTTGGTATATTTTGTATAAAATATCTCAGAAAATATGACATTTTCTAAAATTCCTTATACAACGCATTAGGCGAAGTGTTAAGGTTACGGAAGAAAAAAATGAAATTTGGTAAAAATGAGCTCCTTCCTTTAGTTTGCCATATGTCATAAGTTCCCAAGATTTGATCCTTATTAGCAACACTAGCTTCTGCCCGCAAACTTCGTCAGCGTGATAAACTTTATTTGGTATTTCTCATCCCGTCCCGTTATATCCCGCCCGTCCTGTCTCATTCTCGCTCAAGGCATGTAATCCAGTCTCATCCCATCTCTTTGAGTATAAAAAGTAACAAATATATCGGAATTCCTTCCTTATCCCACGGGAACACTTTACGGGATAAAAAGTAGCCTAAGTGTTAATCCAGGGTTTCAGCTAGTTCCATACCAAATTTCATTGAAATCCGTTAAGCGGTTTTAAGTTCATCGCGCAAAACCGCACAGACAGACAAACCGACATACAGACAATTGTTCTAAAAATCATTGTTTTGAATTCTATTACGTTAATACAGACCCCCAATATTAGTTTTTCTCATTTTCTTCCATAATAGAAAGAAACACCCTGTATGTAAATAAGACATAATATACCAGTTTTAAGTTGGACCTGCACCAATAAAAATGTGAAAACCTCATCCTATTTCGTCGGGTAGTTCTTGCGTAATGCGCAATTAAATAAAAAGAAACACCCTGTATGTAAATGAAATATATACCAGTTTTCAAGTTGAACCTACAGCAATACAACTGTGAAAATTGCATCTCATTTCGTGCGGTAGTTTTTGAGTAATGTGCAAGTAAACAAAAAAAACATCCTGTATGTAAATGCAACATATACCAGTTTTTAAGTTGAACCTACAGCAATACAAATGTGAAAACCGCATCTCATTTGGTGCAGTAGTTTTCGCGTGATGCGCAAGCAAACATACAGACAGACAGACAAAAATTCTAAAAAAAAATGTTTTGGCTTCTGTTGCTGTTATAAAGACCCCTCGCGTTAAAATTTCTTATCTTCCATGTACAGACATCGACCATTTACATTTTTATTATATGTAATGTATAGATTATGAAATGGTGTAATAATACAGCATGTGTTATTTTTTTCAAAATCATCGGGTTCGATTCTTCGCTAGGAATATTGATTTATCAAAAATCTAAGTATGCAGTTTTAATTTTCATCAAAATCTGGCTCGTGACTCCTTTCAGTATTTTTCGCTATTCCTCATAGTTTCGGATTTGGCCATCCACGCTCACTTGAAAAACTCACTCTCGACCATCTTTGTTATGCACAATACGTCAAAAGTCTACAAAATCGAATAAACTTGTGCAATTATCAAATTTTCCACCATTTTTCGAAAAAATAGTTGTAGGGAATTTAAATTAATTTGATGATAATGCAAATAGCGAAAACCCATAGAAAACGAGATATATACAAAAACATACATACATACATAAACTCACGCCTTTTATCCCCGAAGGGGTAGGCAGAGGCGCCACCAGGACACCCACATTTCGCCTTGTATGTTTCGTCCCACGATGTGATAGGGGGCGAGCCTATCGCCATATCGGGCACAAATTCCTAACTCCGGACTGATAATGAATAGAAAAATCCAATATCACTTTGCCCGACCCGGGACTTGAACCCGAAACCTCAGCTTTGTAACCGTACCGTAATACAACTACGCCACCGAGGCAGTTATATATACAAAAAATGTGCATTAAAATCATTTTTTGTGATCTTTGACCTTAGATTTTAATAGTCGCGTACACCGTACCATATGTAGGTTTTGAGACAACTCTTAGAATGTCAAAATACTAGTTTGTTCGAGTTTACAGCTTGGTACCTCAAATTCCGAGATGCTTAGGTACCTAATGTTGACTAAGGTGACTGGATTAATTAGGTTTCATATTTCAGTTGTGCTGTCTGTGTTCTTATTGCTGTCTTTCTATCCTTCGTTAATTAAAACAGCGTATAAAATGCTATTGGAAACGAATTTTGAATTCACACGCTTTACTTCATGTTCAATTCGTCTCGTCTTGACTAGTTCAAGTTAGACATAAAATAGGAAATTTTCTCTCCTTCCACGACTTACACTGCATTTAATATACGCAGTTCCAAAATGTATCACGATGTAAAGGATCTAAATTCTTATTTTAATATCGAATACCGATACATCGAAAGTTCAACGTTCAATAACACATTAATTGGTCCTGTTAATAATTCAATTGTACATTGAAGCATACACATATTATCATCTTCGTAACTGAAAGATTCGTTAATTTTCTGCGTAATATGTTTATAAGCTTCAGTCTAGTCCCTAAACGCTGGGCAGAGGTACCACCCAAAGTTCGATGTTTTCCATATCCTAGGCTGGGGCTAGTACGAAAAATAATATTCTATTAACTCACGATTCAATTCCTGTAACTTCTCCTAGTGACTTCGTTTTTACTATGATATCGATGAGTAATATGTGACACTTCCGACACAAGTAAATCGTTCAAAATTCGATATGAGTAAAAACGAAGTTACTAGAAGCAGGTTTCAATATTATTTGTTGGTCCCCACGATGTATGACAACATATTATACTTCAGTGAGGCGCACATAGAGGCTTAACTCATTACAATCTTATAACAGTTCAAGATCAATGTTACAGACTATTTAATAACATTACGCACATAACATAGGAAACATCATATACATTTAGTAAACAGTAATTAGTAATTACCTACATATTAAATAATCTCCTTTTTTGTTTCGATTAAAAAGAGTTGAAATCATAGGTATACCTATATTATATATATCAGCATTCAGCCCATATACGTTCCACTGCAGGACAGGGGCCTCCTCTACAATAGAGAGAACACTTGAGTGCCGGTTGGCGGAAATTTACATACAGTAGTAAGTCTTCGGAATTGCTTCGGTATGTAGGTCTCCTCACGATGTTTTCATTCACATGTGTGGTGATTGACTATCAATACAAACATGACTGAAAAGTCAGAGGTGTATGACGTATGTACCCTGGGGTTTGAAGCCGTGACCAACATGTTAGCAGCCGCTTGTGGTTGGCTACCACTACGCACTTAAAATAATTTAACTCGTAGGAATAACTGGATTCCGAGTTTTCAAACTTGTTTGGCTCTTAATGCTGCGATTTAATAAAAATAAGTGTATATTAAGTAACATAACTATTTTATTGCCCGCAACTTCGTTTTCGTGGTTAATTTTATTAACAAAAGGTATTAGTTTGTTTACCTAACTAATTAATCACGCATGCGAAGAATAAGACTTTAGATTCATACAAAAAAGATAAAGCTCACATCTTTTATTGCATTAATAACACGATCTTTTAAGTTCTTATTTAAGTAAAGAAATAAAACTCTATTTCGTAACACAACTTATCACCCCCGTTTACTTCCTTTGTAATTAAAAAGTAAAAATAATCCCTAAACACGTAATGTATTTATGATATATATACAAATGCGACTCCTTGCTTTCAACTATATGTTCCGCTGATTTGGTACATATGTAGATAATTTCCTCCATTTTTAGAGCCACTACTTGCGTGAAATCCAAAAACTCTGAACTATGTACCTACGCATTTGTTTCTGTTTTTAATATTTTTTTGCATGGTATATTCGAGACCGTAATAATACCATCGGCTCTGAAATAGCTCTGAATTTTTTATATTTTTGTACGGACCCCAAAATATTTTCGAAATCGCAGGAAACTGTATCGATAAACGATCTTTTTCCCTATTTCTGTATTTCCGTAGTTTATGTAATTTTAATAAAAACTACGCTGCCTATTAGTAAAACTGTCGTGGTAGCCTGTCTAGCCTTCACAGAGGTAACCTGGTTCAAATGAACACATACATACATAAACTCACGCCTTTATCTCAGAAGGGGTAGGCAGAGGTGCCACCAGGACCCACATTTCGCCTTGTATGTTCCGTCTGATGATGTGAATGTAGTACACAACTACGCCAGGGGGCAGTCAAAGTTCAAATGAAAATAGACATGTTATTTAACTTACACTTTATGTTAACTCGGAATGAAGCTTCATGTATTTAAGAAATCAGATTTCGTGTCCAGTGTATTATAGATTTCAGTGACGCAGGCGCAAACAAATTGTTCTGTTTTTTATTATCTCCTCAATTACGCAAGCACCTAAGATTTTTAGCTTCAGACAGCCTTTATACAATTTTAAGCAATCAGTCTCTATTAATGAAAATGACACTGCCCCTAACTGTTGACTATTTTGTTATAAGTAGATACAACAGTTTCCGAGTTAACTAAATAACATCCTATTCAGTTTAATTATCTTCGGACCACCGAATAGTCCTAGGCGGTATCCCAAACTTAGTACAAAATGACTCTAATAGAGATATAAATCTGCTCAATGCAGTTATGTATATAAAATATGTAGTTAAAAAGATATATTTATTTTAAAATAAATAACTTTTGATATAGAAAGCAGTGTAAATGCGCCAGAAAGATATGATATTTAAAAAATAATACAGATGGACATATGATACTGGAACTGTTGCTCGTGTTCTTGTACTACATGTGTTCAATACAAGCGGTTCGAGTAATTGAAGTAGTTTGATTTTTTAAATTTCCTATAAATAAAAAGAACTGTGGAAGGCAATTTTTCTCGATGCATTCTGGTTACGCTCCGTTGGAATACAATATATATATATATTTGGTTGATGATTTGGTAATCAACATTTTATTTTATTCATATTTCATTTAGTATTAATCTTTCTATTCCTTTCATACCCATTCATATCAATGTACTCCCAGCCCAGCCATATTTCCTAGTCATAATTAGTAGATTTTTTTAAATAAACATCGTTTTTATTTTTTTGCCTATTAGATTTTTATAAAAACGTATATGAGTAATTTAAAAAAAAAATAACCCGATTGCAATTATTTCGCTGAAATTTGGTAGAATAACATAAACAAGAAAATACAGTAATAAGTAAAATGCATCGAGGCAACTACGCCTCTCCCGCAATACTTTTGCTATTCTGCACGAATATGTCTAATGCGTTGGGTTTCCTAGGGAATCTTTTACAGCGATGAATACAAATAATGAACACTTTACATGGAATTTTGTTGTTTGTATAGAATAAGAAATAATGATCTTCCTTGTTCCATCATGCAGAAGTATGCACTGCCAAATAATCCCTTCATCCGTTGAAAACTATTAAAATAATTTACTTACGAATACTCAATGTATATTAACAATGTATTTGTAAATATCACTGATTTGCACATTTACAACTTACACCACCAAGAAGTAATGTCACTTAAATAAAATATTAAAAAAATAAACGTGATTCGTGAATTGCATAAGATTTTGAATAAACATGAAGTTTTCAGAAAATTGATAAGTTGCTAGCTGTGTGGGGAAAGCACGGAGAGGGTTGAGGTGGAGCTTAACCCCCTCTCACCGGCGCACAACAACTGTTGCTCCCGAGCCCCGACCGTTGTTCGTTGAAGGTCGTTGTTTCCATTTGCTGCTAAAGCAAAAGCTGTCCCTTCTTCATTGTAAAACGTATAACCACCAGGTGTTGCTTGTTTGTTATCGCTCCAATTGTTTATTACATCCACTTAAAACAATATATCTTATAAAGACAATAAACAAATATTTTAGTGTCTTATATCTAATTGCTGTTTGTCTTTGAAGGATTTCAAAATTACTAATGACTAAAAAAATATTTTGTTGCCTAATGTGCATTATTTGATAAATAGCACAGAAGTTACATTGGGTACTCATTATAAATGTAACATATTGCCAAATACAAAATAGACCGGATCAACGAGTTCTGTTTGTTTTGTTTGATAATGTGACTACTTTTTGACAAAGAAAGAACGCCGGTGGACACGATGCACGTTGCGTTGCATTATGCAACTTAAAACCTGTTCTCCTGCACTTTACTTACGTTAATAAAACACTCAGCATTGGCGTGGACAGTTCTATTCCCCATGTTTCTCATTATTTGGGTAGAGGACATTGTGCAGGAGGTTATAGTCATCCAAACAACTTACTGTGGATCTGCTTAAAAGAAAAATATTTGTCATTATAATATCTCGCAATCTCGAAAGAGGATACTTACGTTTTTTTTTCTTACTTATCATTGCAATTCAAGAAACACTTAGTCCATTGATGTTTTCAACAATAATACTTACAACAAAAATATAAAATGCCATTGTCCGAATGTAGCGTTTTATTTAATGCATCCATCACAATGATGATGACGCGGATGTAAGATGGACATTGCTATTTAACATAATGCACCTAGCTTTGACTCGTGGGGGCCGCGTGCAGTATTGTGTAAAGGCCAAACCTCCATTGTGTGATACACATAATTCACTTCACAAAAAGGGCGCGACGAGTTTTGGAGATGCACCGAGGAGAAAGTTTAATGCACTTACAGAAAGTCTGAAGGAGGGTTATGGATAAGGTGCCGATCGGCGCGTGCCTGTCGCGTGGAACTTCGTGACGTCGAATGAACTGCGCTGCGCGGCTGCAAACGCACCTGCTGCCCCTTGCACTACCAAATCATAACCAATCAACCATATTCGAACACACCAGACGGGTAATAACAAGGCTTCGTTTTGGAAGCTCATTTAGATTAGTTTAGCAAAAACCAATATTTCAGTTATGAATATTACAAGAATTTTGGTAATTGCTTTTTTTAAACAAAACATACCAACGAATTCAAATAGAAATTAGGATGACCAAAAGCAATATATTAGATAATTTTATTTAATTTTGTTGTGTTGATAATGGTAAAAATTACTTTTATTTATTTTGACTACTGGATCACAACTAGCAAATAAGAAATTATCAAATAAATTAATATTTATGTTGGAAATTGGAATATAATCTGATTTTAATCACATCTTTTGGGTATACATCTTGCGGTTATGTTTCGTTGTTGATTTTTAAGGGACAAAATGCGTAAAAAATAGGTAAGGGAAAAAATTTACGTAGTACCAGACTTCATAGTGAGTGCAAAACGGTGTACCATCGGGAAGTGATGGAGTAACGAAGTGTGACAGGCACTCACTTAAATTTTTGTACCACTTAATTTTGGCCGTCAATTCCTACGTTTATCAGCCAACCCACACAGAGGAGAAACGTCTCTATTCGTTTGTCATAATACGCTTGTTTCATATCACAACTATTACCGATTTTAGGAAAAACAAAGCAGTCTAATGTTATGACATCTTATTTAATTTCTTAAAACGTAACAAAAAATATTATAATTGTTCGGTTTCAACTTCGGTTAAATGCGAACTTACTTCAACTTCCGAATGGAAAGTAGAATCCTTATAAAATTACAGCATTTTCAGTCAGTCAGTTAAAAGATGATTCTTATAATTATCAACTAACTTAAGACGGCAATTCATTAAAGTTGCAAAAAAGTTTGAATATTGAGTGTATTTTTGTCTTTAAACATTTATGTAACCTAGAAAATATACAAGTTTCAAACTTGAATTGGGTAACTCCAAAATAAAACAATGTTTGGTAAAAGTTTTCGGTTCTCGGTATCCGTTTTTGTTGTAAGCCTGAAATTGAATTTGTAATGATGAATGATGGTCATATTATAGACATGCACGTTTAATTCAAGAGACTATCACATATGACATATATGTGATAGTCTCGTGAATTCGTTGGGTTCCTCTTGGCTGACGGTTGGCCACTCTTTTCTGCCCTCCTATATATTGTCTAAAATTTGACAGTTTGAAATAGGAACGAATTATTAGAAAAAGGAAAAATAAGGGAAGTTTAGCGTTATTAATTTCACTAGAAATCTTTTTGGGCTGATAATAAAATGAATATCAAAAAATACAAGGCGAATGTGGGTGTCCTGGTTGCACCTCTGCCTACCCTCTCTGGCGGAAAGACGTTAGTTTATGTATGTATGTATGTCATAAAATGAATAATCAATATAATTTCGGTGACGAATGGAATTTATAGCAATTAGTTAAGTATTAAATAATTAAAAATAATAATGCTACCTTATGAATGACAGCGTTCACTAGATATTAAATACTCTAGATATAAAGGTAGAGACTCTAGATATAAATCATTGAGACCTAATATTGAAATAGTTAAAACATTTTCAATAGATATGGAGCATTTGGACTGTGACATTAAACCAATTTTTAGATGAAAATACAAATTTAATGTCTTCTAACTATTTTCTTATAAATATTTAAGATGCCAAACACCCCACGTTCTTAAAGATATTCCAGGCTACTTCATTGCCGAATTCTACGCCCCGAAATCCTGCCTCAGGCTCTACCGTTTAGTAGAGTTAAGGCATTTTACATAGTCAAAATAAGCTTCTTATTCCAAATTTCCCTATATTTGTTTTTCTTATTATCTTCCATGTATAGACATCGATCGGTTAAAAATTTATTATATGTATAGATATTGCTAATTACCGAGTCGAATAAAACATCGCGTCATGGCCATATTTTGTTCCTCTTTAATGATTAACTATTCACCGCGCGTTAAGTAGGGAAAAGTAATAAAACTGATGGATAGTTATTTTTCTGCAAGTATGGCTTATGATTAGATCATTGTATCATACATGCTTTGGTTGGCATGCTCTCAGAAATAAGATAAAACACAAAAAAAAAATCCATAATTGTATTGTCAACTAGGCGTTCCGTTTGTACATAACATGTATGATGTAGGTAATAATTTTACTTCTGGTTAGATATTATAATCAATTGGTGACACGTTAAACACTAAAGAATCCGAATATGAGATCTTAATCTACACATTTATCATTTCGTTGCCAGTAGCTTACCAATTTAACGCACTTTACAAACCATAATTGGACGTATTGAAGGTACACGACATATGGAGCGAAATGTGCGACAAATGGCGGATTTCGTAGTGTAAACAAAAGTGACAATTTAATGATCATACCAGTTGTTGTTTGAAGTATAAAACACGTAAAATTAATTAATTGAGTACTAATAACAAAAATATAGTGAGTGAAGTAGTGTGTAGGTAGTTAGTTCACGAAGCGGCTATGGAACCGTAGTCACAACTGGGTTCGTGTGCGGTCGCCTGCGTCTCAGGTATCAGCGTGCATATTGCAATTTCATTCATTATCGCTGCCTTTGTAACTAAAGTCGTCACTTGAAGCTCGAGCTGTGCTCTCTGCGCTTTTTACAATATCTTTCAGATTTTACCTCGAAACCTCTGTCGCACATATACAATTAGCGCACCATGAAATACGAAAAACAACTATAATCCGGCCGCTCAGAGAATGCGTCCCTGACACATGTCAGTTGATCATGAGTAGTGATGGGAAATAATTATCATTTTGCTAAACTTTTGAATTACTCCCAGTAAAAGTAGCAAGTTAGAATAATTGGATACTTGACTATTTTCTTTAAAGTGTTTATACCTAATCATTCTTTAAATCTTCCAACCGTTAATATATTTTTAAAGAGATCTTTATAACGAATAAACATGTTTTTCTTTATTACTAAAAATATTGTCACCAAAACGGTTGGTCACGTGACTTTTTAAAATTTACGTCACACTTTACAATTGGTGAATGATCTTAGTGGCAGAAATTAATAAAATTGTACATTGTGACGTCACACGCTGCACAAGGACAGCCGATCCTGTTTTGTTACATTTAATCAATAAATAAAAACTCATAAACTTCTTTCAGATCATTGTAATATTTACAATTTATATAAATGTAAATAAAAATACCAAATATTATTGTCTTTTACTAACTTATCATAATAATGCAAAACATTTTATATTTTATTGCCACAACCGTCAAAATCAAACCGTTTAATTATTACGTTATACATTATTAAAAACACAAATGTATTATTTTATATCATAATGGAAAATAACGTTATAATAATCTGCTATTTTTTGGCCACATCACTCCAGAAATGAACAGTTGACATAACCTTGTAACGGCGTGGTATGAACTTATAAATATAATATTTTTATTTTTATTAACCGTCAAATTTAGTCCAAAGTGATAAAATTTAACCTAAATTTACATATTATTTAATTTTTTATGATGTTTTATTTCGTAAGTAGGGTAAATAAATAAAATTGTTCGATAATGTATTTACATTTGCTGTCGTTGCATTTGCAACGACACTTCAAAGTTACGTCGTCCGTTCGATTACAACCTTTCAAGAACGCATTCTCTGAGCGGCCGGATTATACACAGATGAATTAATCGATTTTCTTGAAAAAAAAATACTACAAATAATGATGAAAACATAAGTTAAATAACTAGTAAAGTTTAATAACTGCAGTTGAACAAATACCCAAACCCATTGGGGGGTATTATAGAAAATGGGTTACGCTTACCATATTTGAATTTAGAGTAATTTTTACTGCGGGAAAAATATGTGGTAAAATCAGCTCATCATTGTCTCCTGCATAGTTTCTGTTTACTTTTGAGGTAATAATTTACAATAGATTTTTATTGAGGCTTCACAGCCTAATAGTTAATATTATCTAGCCATTCCATTTTGATAGTTTTGATGTAAAATGTATCGGGCTGCAAATGTCACGAATACGATTTGCATCACAAAGTGTTTAAAAACATTCTGATGTTAATATATTTTTATTGAGCGACGGCGCAATACCACTTATGCCGTAATGGTTGCTTCCGCAATGGGCGTCATAATATACAGCGCACTATGACCGATCTTCAAATTAATTGAAACATGTTGGTCTAGACATCCATTTCCTCTGCGCGTTCGTTGACACTGCGAGAATAGCGCCATAGTGGCCATAGATAGATGAAAACAATACAACCGTTAGCAAGGTGTGGGCGCGATCCTCACCGCGAACTCGACACCACCAATTTTGATTTTTTTAGTGTTTTATAAGGTTGGATAATTTTTATATGCACTAAGTTTGTATTCAAATCGCTAATTCAATACCTTCTGAATGTAGACAGCAAGAGTATGAGTCGAAATAATTTAATAAGATCAAAAAATGCTGAATGCCAAGTTCTAAGGATTTCTGACAGTAACCAATATTATTTAAGGAAACAATATATTTATTAGCCGCTATTATAATTACATCCATAATATTAACAATTCAATATATTTATGCCACCACAGAGTATTTTTTAATATACAAAACAGATTTTTATAATAAAACTCAACCATTAGATTGAGAACCTTATTGTTAATTTACGTAAAAATATATTAAACAGTAACAAAAGTACAAACCTGTAGAATATTAAAATATTAATCCGTAAGTAGCGTTCATTGACATAGGAACACATTGGATTTTTAATACGAGAGAATGGAAGTGAACGAAAGTCGTAATTAGTTCTAAGACAGACACGGGATATCCTGTTAACTAGGAAGATTTCTTATAAATTTGCCTTCACCAAACATTCACATAAAGATTCCTAATATCCCCATCGTTAATTAAGTATGTGGAATACTTGAGTCCCTTTATATTACTTCCTCTGCACACGTTAAGTATGCGTGGGCGGTTAGCAACTTATTCGCTCTGCATATTATAACAGAACGTCGCTACGCAAAAACATTTGCAATCAAAACATAAATCCATTTCATTCTTTATAGAAATGACTGCAGTCAACGTCGTCTAAGTCAACTATTTTACTGTGATTTGGTATCTGCTATTCTTGTCCGCTTTATTATTGGCTCCAGTCTGCTTATCGGCCTTTCAAGATTAAAGCTCTGCGAACTCTAAGCTAATGAACAGCTGGCTCGTGATGGTATCCACGAAAAGAAACAATATCCAATATATCGGAAAAGTATTGTAAAAAGTATACATATGTATTAGTGGCGGTACTTCCATACAAGCCAAAAAGCCCGGCTTGCCCTACATAATACGTATATACTCCATACTTAATACAAACTATTACATTCAATACAACAGTCATTTATTAAAAAACATCTAGCATTTAAATTTTTTGAATTTACCGCGCCGCGATTCAATGAGACGCCAGCGCCGAAGCGCCGCGTAATATTCATTCATTAAAACTATATTGAACTTGAAAAGACGGAGCACACAGCACATATATCTATCCTTTTCTCTCTCGTGTGCTTTTACGGGGCTTCTGGCAACGCGTGAACTGTATGGGGAAATGATATTACTCGATCGCTATGAATGTATAGCTATAGATATGTTATATAGCAGTTTACTCTGTACACGAAATGCCCGGCTTCGGCCTTGGTCATGTAAAAACATCGTGCGTAGCATTGTCGTCACGTGATTATTTGTTAAATCAATTATATCTATTATTATTAAATTAAGTTGGTTCCTTTTAGAAATTATTTCTAATATTTTTTTTAAATCAAATAATGAAGTTTTAATGTTTCTTTTAATAAATTGTGTCTTTTATATTGTTTATTTCACGTTTACTGGCAATACAGCACATATTTCTACTAACTTCATTTGTATTATGATTTATGAATTGTGAATGTGTTTTGTTTTAGGTTAATGTTTAGTTTTTTATGTTATTTAAACTTTTTGATACTATTATGAGTTGTATTGTTTTCTGTGATGGTTTGAGTGCGATGGTGAAAGCGTTCATTGCCGGTAAAAAGGTAAATTCATTCAATTATATTGAAAAATAAACCGGCGCGAAACCTATGCCGGGTTTGTACATTTAGTAAGTTGTGGTAAATCACAATAGACATTTCTTCAATTCAGTTTAATAAACTACGTACTTTTATTACTACATGCTCCCTTTAAAGCTATTAAACAATCGTGATTCATATGTTTTTAAACGACACGTCTTGTGTGTTAGATTGTTTGGATTATAATGCTTTAAATTTTCATTAAATTAGGTGGTCCTTTCAAAAGGCAATCTATTATTTTAAATTCAGAAAAACATTTGAACATGAATGCGTTAATAATAATTTCTGTCTGCAATTTCGATTAACCTCGAAGACGAACACGGCACCACAGAATAGTGACGGCAATAGAAATGCAATGAAAAGTTACGGATGCATGTTCACAAGTAATCTATATTAATTGTTTTAATCTTAATATTGATTGTGTGGTAGGTTTGCCGACGTATAATAAATTAATTTTCTTCGTTCTTAGTAACTTTGTGTTTCTAAAACAATATTAATTAAACGTAAAAAAAATATTCGGCTTGCCCTACTACAAAACCCTAGGCACGCCACTGATATGTATGTACTTTAAAGTTTAAACGATTGCATTTTACTTTGTTTCATCCTGATACGTTAGGGTACGACAATGTGTGACATCACCGAATCGCGTGTTCATCGAAATAGTTTATTCTTGCGATGTTTGGAATTTGAAGTTACAGCTACCAATTCAGAATGAATTTTTGAGTTTATGAATATGTCGATCCCATTTCCTTTACGAACATCAGCAATACGTAAAAAGTGAATGAAATGTTTTGAGCTATTAATATTGATTTGGTTTACTATCACGCTTTCACCATCGTCTTTTTCTTAAAGACAGATAAGACATAGTCTACCCTCACAAACACTTCCAAACGCAAATTACCCAATATGCACGTACTTTAAATATTCATAAATTTGAGATAGTACCTACTTCGGAAACATAAACCTTATGAATACAGTTTCAAATTTCAGGTCAACTTTCAGCTTTTGTCTAGCTTGTTATATGTTAGAGCACGTCATTACTTGGTGCTATAACAAGCAATTAATTCAAATAACATCTTATGCATATTTTCTAAGGCAATTTAACAATTTTCAGGCACCTTAAGATACTTTCAATATATTTGGAAACACAAATAAAAGTTGAGGTATAGCTACGCTTATTGTTATCATTAAAGCTATGACGATATCTATTATTATTTTCTAGGAAGGCGCGGCGACGCTAACTAGGTGCATGTGCAATATAGGGGCGAGGGGTGTGGCCGCCGTGCCATTGGCCCGCGCGCCATTTCTCCACCGACAAGGGTTGCAACCGCCGTAGATGCCTGACGATCATCGGGCTTTCACTCTTACTTTACTTATGTATAAATCAAGTTATCCAATCATCATGCAATCCTTATACACCTTCCCATAGATGAAATCACCATACATATCTATAAAACGTGGCGCCGGCTAATGCATAGCTCAAGTACTATCATCAAATACTGCATTTAAAATTCAAAATCGTCAATATTTTTATCAGAGGATCTTTCTGCCTACCATGTAGTAACAGGCGATGGGCCATTGTTAATTATCATACCTGGGGACGAGGATTACCTGCTCGCAATACCTCGAAAATAAAGAACGTGTTAGGGTCGGCAATGCCTCTATTGTTGCTTAGAAACAAACTGCAGGCAAACCGTTGCAAATGCAGCACAGCTGTCTATTAAGCAATTAAGGATTAAAAGAAAAAATCAATAACTAGGACAGAGATGCATTCTAGTCAAGCCAAATTTGTTCGAGTGGTGCATAACATTCTTAACGTCTCTCTCAAATTACTCTTGTGGCCATCTCCCACACATAAAATTTATAAAAGATAGCGCCTTTAAAATGTCGTTTGTGAGGTCTCTGAATAAGAAAAAAAGCATTTTTTTAAGAACCTACTAAGGAAGCTCGAGGACCTATATTATGAGTTTTAAAACTAACCGAGACAAACAACTAATACAAGTGTATTTGGAGTTAATGACTAATGTGTTCGAACTCAAAATAAAGGAGCCTCTTAATAATTTCATAAATCCTATGCCGTCTCCTTAAAAAGCACAATAAATGAAGTCATATTTGAAATGAAAGTGAATTAAAGAATCCTCATAGAAAAACGAAGTAGGTACTATTATTAAGATTTTTACCAAATATAGTTATAAACACAATTGACTTTTAATTGATGAAAACAAATTTACTGGAGCATTCATTAACATCTTTCCATTCTAAGGATGCTAAAATAACATCGATATATCCAAAAATGATTGTGACAATACTTTTTTTATGTTTCACTAGAACTTGCAAGGGCAAGAAGTTGGAAAAAAGGGAACAAATTATAGTGAATACTAATATTTTACCGACCCATTTACATTGTAGACACAATTTTTAAAATTCTACAATAGTTCCTTCAAGATAGTCATTTAGATTACGTTCTCGTTTGAAATGCGTTTTGTTCTTTTGTAAAAAAAATATTACCTGCTAGTCATTAACTATTGTTTACTGGCTTGGTCGTAAAGTTAATATTGAATCCACAATTCTGTGAACACACTTTGAATAGTATTAAAAATAATAAGAATAACTGTAATTCTTAAAAGACACAACACTTAATCTTTCACAGATACATCAGTATGCACTGAAAAATAAAAGACGCGGATTTAAGTTGGTTTTAAAGTCATTTGTCTGGTCTGTGCTACAAATTAAATTTTTAGATAAATATTTTGGATCAATAATAATGGTTATCTTGCTCACCGCTTGTGCTGGCTTTCCAGTTTCTACCCATAAGTAAAATTCTCCAACACCGCAGCTGTCGTTATGTTAGATAACAATCGGTTATTATTGTTTAGTTAATTTGGATACGTTGAAGGTCGAGGTTAGTGTGCAGCTTCGAGCCGAGGCAGCTGGTGTAGCCCGAGTCCCGACACAATGGGGACGTTGGCACTGTTGTAATGTGTATTTCGGACAGGAGGGGTTGTCTGCCTAAACCAGCGGGTGCACAGCTGCTACTGACTTGAATTAGAACAGCGTTAGACACATCCGACCCACCGTACCCCACGTACAAAATGTACATGTGACTCATTTTAATTTATACAATAGCATTATTGCCTTTGCCTTTATGCCATTTAAACTAGTACAAAGATAACAGATGTATGATATACTTATGATGACGCTACGTGTTCTTTAACTCTAAAATATGTGAAAAAAGCAATATATATACATATTATGTATTATATTTCTATTTCCTGATTTTTATCAATTCTTTAACATTTTCTGTTGTGTATAGAAAAATTCACTGGTTCATGTGTATTATTATGCATTGATATAATATGAGCACAAAAAAGACAGGATTTGCAAACTTAAAAAGACAGAATATAAAATTTTAAAAAGCAGTGTACATCCACATTTACCTTCTGTTGCTTACAATGACCCTCGGCATGTGTCACCCCGTTCCATTTTATTTAGAGAGCTATTATAAGAGTCTCATATACGGGTTCCAGTCCAAAACGTTGCACTTAGTGTAACTTTTTGTTCTACGGCATGTTAAACGTTTTCGTATCATAAGCGAGTAAGAGCTATCTAAAGTCGTAACTTGTCCTTGATGTTCGGATTGGAAATTCATTGGGGGATCTCAAGCGGATGCCAGTCGTTAGCGCTTAGAAAATAGAACGCAACGTATTACGGCTCCTGCCTGCGATACTCGTTTATTCCATACAAATCGGTTGTTCGCTTTGCCTCTGCTCATATCACACGATTGTTTTATAAAATCAAAACACATCTGCCTTTGCACTGCACAACTATGTCTGATTATACTGAGCATGTTGAGCACATTTTATGAAAATGGTAACTTTGGTTAAAACACAAGCTGTTTATTTGTACTCTTCTTGTAAGAACATTACATAATTGAATATTATCCAATAAAAATACTTAATACTGATTACAGTGTGGCATCATGCGTTTCGCACAACGAAGAGGCGCTTGCTATGAAACAAGAGGCAGCGTGTATCATCCCGTCTTAATACAAACGTGTTTTAATAATAATATTAATTTATTTACCAAACGAAAATAACAAAACAATTCTAAAAGGTTTATAATTAAAGATTTTTTCAGCTCTAGGAATACTATCTTGTCTCTAAGAGTCTCCAAAGTTTCCCATAATCATAAACGATAGTCATTTTGGCACAGGGTAAAGAAGGGTAAAATAGGACGGCTGGGTTGGATGGAAACTTCCTATAATTGCGTAACCATGCGAGGAGAACTCGTGTTGAAAGAAACACAAGGCGCTTTTAAATTTTTGAACGGAGACTTGACATGCTAGAGTCAGCTAGCGGTATGTGCACGTGGTTTTAGTTTTTGCGACAAATTTTAACGCCGGCTACGATATTTCTTAGTGCTAATATTTTATTAAGTAATATTACAATTTTATTTTTATAAATAGAGGCTATAGATATACCCAGAGTAAGTGATACCTATAATAAGTGCGTGGTGGCTGGTTGGTAACGCACCAGACGCGACTGCCAACATGTTTAACGGTGGTCGCGGGTTCAAATCCCAGGTCATACCTCTAGCGTTCCTTGAGTACGTGTATTCATTATAATTAATCACCACGATCTGTAATGGTGAAGAAAAACATTGTGAGGAAACTTGCATACCATAGCTGCATATCATTTTGAAGAATTTCTACGGTATGTTAAGTCTGCCAACCCGCACAAGGCCAGCGTGGCGGACTGGTGAACTAACCCCTCTCAATCGTTTTCTAGGAACATTCACAGCATCATATTGCAGAGGATCAGATAGATACAGAGATACCTAGTACCTTATTAGGAGCAAATTGTTTGCTGGGAATTGATGTTAAAAGACAAAAAACATAGAGCTTTTTAATAATTAAGGTATGTTCTCACAAATTGGCGTCTGGGCAAGATAGAACATTGGGGATGAGGGCATGATGTAATGGTTGTTTGACAATGTATCTGTTTTAGATGGTCATCAAATACACAAGATAAAGCAATAGAAATAGAGATTCTTGGACTAAAGAAACAATTGAGACAGCGACAGTTTTGGCTTAAATTAAATCGTTAAGCTCGGTGTTAATGAAATATGAAATTACTATCAGAACTTTACATTAAAAATCCATAAACCAACCTAGCTTTTAACCAGCTTGATCATAGTGGATTGCTTATAACATCAAACGAGTTAAGTTGAGCACATGAACTTTTAAAGACGCAGACGATGGTCATTTATTATGTGTCTATTGTAAATAATATAGGGATGTCCTATTTTTTTTTGTTGCTCCCAGGTTGAGGACCAGATGGATTATTTTCCATTTTTGCTTCTTCAGTTCTTGCAGTTGTATATTAAGTATATCTATCTATATCAGCCCATATACGTCCCACTGCAGGGCACGGGCCTACTCTACAATCGAGAGAATCGATTAAGTATATATTGTCAATTTTTAATTATACTTTATTACCTAAAGCCTGATAAGGTCTATTAATATATTTTTACTGGGTTATGTATTTTTTTTATCATAAAGTTAAGCATTCCAACTTGCCCTTCCTTCGCCTATACCAATATTGTGTTTGATATTTTATAGTCAATATTTAAACCAATCTGCCCCATTCATATTGAAAACAATGACACAAATCATAGAGATATCGCAGCTGTACTCAGAGTAAATTGCGTAACATAAATAAACGCGATAGGAATTCGCTATTATTAAACTTAAGTTAATAATATTAAATTAACAAAGAAGCTGTCGATATGGTTCAAAATATTATGAACCTTTTTTTTTAATATGACAAATGAATACTTGCAAAAGAATAGAGCATTGGGTGTTTATTGAAGTTTTAACGCACATAAGTAAAATGTTGTTCTCCCTTTCTACTATTGCTTTCGATGCGGCATCACGTGAATAAACTTCGTTCTCCACTCTTAAACCGCTCGGCAATAACTTGTTGTTGACTTGTTCAATTATCTTTTATTGTACTTATAAATGTGTTTGTAAACACATCGGCTCTCTTAAATAAGGTTAATAATTGCAGATAATAAGTTGAAGTATGCTCCTTTACCATGCTAACCTATTTCACTCATGTCCAATTCTTCTTTCCACTCTGTGTTAACGGCCAAGTTTGAAAATATTTTGCGGTCAAAGCAATACGAATACATACATATTTATGGTTAATATGCGTGGATTTAATATTAATTAAAAAGCATTTCATGAGCGCAAAATGGTAACGAAAAGTATGTCTGCGTTCTAAATGGGGCAACAGGTATACTAATACCTACTACCTACAGTAATAAAGTGTTATTATAGTAAGATGAAGAAACTACGTAATATCATCGAAACCCTTTTTTAGCATGAAAAACCTCCGCGGACCGCGATGATGCGAGTGACGCAGGTCCAAGTGCGATAAAGTCGACGCGTATAACCTTGTGGATGGTTAATATTTGTGAACCAATAAGCGAAAATTCTGGAGACCCATAGCTATCTTGTCCATCTTGAATAGCATCGTCTGAAAAAGAAGAAGGTCTATGACAAATCTGCTTGTAATTTAATAGCAACTTCTGGTGTGGATGCTGCTGGTCGCTTATTATCACAAGTTAGAAGAATTATTCAAGCCTATTTATCTACACTGAAGTTATATTACAGTATTATTTATCAGAAGCGCAGATTTAATTAATACGGATTCTAGTACTTACATTTCTATATTTGAGAAAAGTACCACTGAAATTCTTTTCCGCTCCACCGACAAATGTTTTCAGTGAGCAACTAGTAGCTGCCAGCTGGTCAAATTTATTCAGACAGACGAAAAAATCCGAGGGCCGAAAATATTAAAACAATATTTTTTATTTATAATATTAGACTGATTTATAATTCATACTAATAAAATTGTTATCAGTCCAATAATTATTGTTATTACTCGTATTAGTTGTATCTCATCGAAACTCACAGATTTTTTTGTTTTCTTACATTAAAATTTTCACTTTAACAATATGGCACCTAGTAGTTTAGATACTTACTTAAGTAAATGGCGTTCTTGGTATTTTAAATATGGTATACTAATGGCTTAAGTTTATACCGATTTATTTATTTCTTGTAATAAAGGGCTATTTTTGTTTTGTATCATTTATTTCATGTTATTCGATTTTAAATAGATAATAATATTATAAAAGGTAGTAGCTTTTGTTTTACTTATAGCATTTGAGAAAGCAAAGCTTTATTTGTAATAAGTAGGGATTTGAAATAGATGATATGTGCAAGATTCGGTTTCGTTTTTAGCCGAAACGGTTTCAGTTCGAGTCGATTTTGGCCGTAAAAAGTTTATTTTGTGTCTTGTCGACGTCTGACGCATGTTAGTTTATTGTAGGTACCTAGGGTGTCTATAATAGTGCACTTATCCATTACGACGGTAATCAAGAATCGGAAGTTATTAAGATACCAACTTAAAAAAGCCTTGGTTTTATTGTAAACTTTTAATTTTACTAAAAGCCTTTTGGACAAGTCCCATATGAAAAGCTTTCTTCCTTCTGGTACCTAATACCTACATAATATTAAGTACCTACACATAATATTAATTAATAAATTAAATTGGTAAGTATAGAATGGTCATAAGCTCCGAGATACACTATTAAGTGCTATCAATGGTACAGGAGTATGCTTAGCATTACGAGCAATTAAAGCTACTGTTATTTAGGTAGGTCATTTAGATGGGTAGGAGAGTTTTCTGTGCAGATTATTTATATGACGAAACCTCGGTTTATATAGATATCGCTTGTTTTTGCGATATTGAAAACTAAAATGAATCACTCAATGACGTATGTAGACGGCGTTGGTTTTATGCAGGCATTGTAGCGGTGTGCGGAGCCAGCTTTGTTTAGTGCGCTCGCTCTCGCCGGCCGAACGCACGCATCTTACATATTATAACATGCCAAGTGCTGCTTCAAATTATTATTGCTTTACAATTTAAAAAATACCGGGTTATTATAGGTACAAAATCCATTTAATCACATTATCCCAATTACCTCATAAGGCCGCGTACTTATTTATAAAATAATAATCAGCTCTGGTTTAATGTGTGATTCATTGTCAATTACGATAAGTATGTACGGATTTATCGTAGTATGGTCTCTTGATTTTTTGTATTTGCTGTTCGTAGTCTCAAATTTAGGCGGCATGAGCTGCCCTTCAACATGAAGGGCGTTTTCTCTCGGTGAATCGACGTCTCGAATACTTGTAATTTTAAGGTGAAGCGGGACACGAGGCGGGCGACGCCTGTACCAGACGAAGTAGGCGGTGTCGGGCGACCGCCCTCTGCGGGCCCCGGGCGAGCGCTGTGGAAAACGCATGGGCGCGGGGCGCCGTCGCACGGACCCAGTAACAAATATACTTCACGAACTGTTATCGCGTTTTAGTGATTGACCACAATCTCTTGTTTATTATCGATAGAAATTAAATGCGCCCTTAAGGCTTTACTTTCGTTTATTTATCTTCGAAAGGTTATAGTGTATTTAAAACCAAAGGCTTTCTAAGAAATAATTTTGATTATACGACCTACAGATCTTTAAAAATACATCGAAAATCTGTTATATATGAATGAAATCCTTTATAACAAATATTGCAAATTATATTCAACACAAATCACTCTATTGTACATTTAAATGAAATACCGTTTTCATTAAAATTATATTGTAACATTTTATGTCGTTAAGTTTGAATATATTTTTGTATTATCCAACTGTGTATATAATAAATAATAGTAATGATGATGCTGAATTAGTCTCTTTGTCAATTGCTACAATTATTTTAAAATACAATGGTAAATTTTATATCAGTGCAAAAGAGAGCAGCGATATACTCTGCTTATCCCACTAGGAATGTTTATTTAAATCAATGATAACAATAAACAATGAAATCATGAAAAGGTACAAGATTTTACGAGTTCGTTTTTAATAGAATGGTTTCTGCATTACGAACAGTTAAGTAACGAAATTAGTTAAGTACGATAAAAAGGTATGGGTACGACTATGCCTTGATGAAAATTATGCAAAATATTTAATATAAATTATGAATTTGTTTTATGGATGACGGGCGAGTAAATAGAAAATGCGTGGTAGTCGTTTCTCTCGATAAAAGTTTAAGATCGATACTTGCGCTTCACTAAGGTGTGGCATGCTCTCCCCGCGGGCCCCGGCTCAGCCACGCCCAGCGCGCGCATTCTCAAACAGAATCCACGCGAAATGGTTGCACGAAGAATCGACTAGAGTCGGCGTTGCTCGTTTCGTTCAGTTACGCACGTCACATCAGTTAGGCAGCTCAGTTGAGTAGTGATCTCGATAGCTTACGAACCGTACGCACAACGCACACGTGCCACTCGCGCCCATCCCTTCTCCCCGTCGAGCTGAGCGACCCCGCCGCTCGCGTCTCGCGTCTCGCGTCTCGCAGCTCGCTCGGTGATCAACGACGCCGTTTGTCGACACGTTGTGCCGCCGACACTAGTCGCATTCGGTGCCGTTCCGTTCGGTGCCTTGTCTACTTCTATTATGTAATACGAAAATAAACACATCGAATACGAAACAAACACGTGTGTGATCCGGCCGGCGTTATACTGATTTATCATTACTTTCCGCTAAATTTTCGGTTCGGTTCGGAGTTCATACTCAACTAAATCGAGCGCGCCTACATTGTATCGAGTATTCAATAACAAACAACGAACAGTATAGTACCTACATCCAATATATTCAGCAGCAGTTATATTTATAATTAACAAATAAAACAAAAGTGAAATGGCTAACTCTCTGGAACAACAATTTGGCGAGCTTAACTTGTCACAAGAGGACCATGATCAAATATTTGAACATGATGATCACCCCCACGATCACAGGTTAGTACCAAGGTTTTATACAATACTCGGTAATAACAAAAAGTCCGCAATAATATTTATTTTATTCAGCACATTCCACCAAGGTTTTTAATTATTTATATTTTTTTCTTTGACATTAAACTATCTTGCTGACGAATAGTGACTTAAAATTTCGGTGTGGTGCGCTTTGTGCGTCATCAATTGTTTTAAATGGCTAGGCCGTTATTTCTAAACCCCCAAAAATTATAGAACTAATACCATAGGTCACATTAGACACGCACTCCAACTATATGTAATTATTATAAAAAGCTTTGTTATTGCACCAACTCCAAACGCATAGAAAAGAATTTTATTAAAAATTCACACGTGTTTTGTAATTAAAATTTAATATCCAACGCTATCGTCACGGCAAGTACTATTAGGGTAGGTACTTAAAAAACAATTTAGTACCAGTACCATGCTATGTTAAATTACGTTACTCTTTAAAAGAATGCCATGTTGCCGCAATTGCTATTCTCGCGATGCTAATAATCGCGGTTAATAATTTATACCTATGCTTTAAATGTGTACTCACTTTGAACTACTATGGTTACCGAGTTGAATGCTTTTTTTACACCATATTTAATACTCGGGCCATAAATGTCGTAGCCAATATTTTTTCATCTGATCATATTTATTTTGATAGAATAAACTTGAAACATAGTATTTTATCAAGAGAAATAAATGACAAACCAAAAAATGTCCGTAATAACTACGGGTATATTATACTTACTGCATTTTAATATGTTTTTTTTTTCGTCTGATGTAAATGGCATTTTGCCCTATCTTTATGCTTATGTTCCTTCACAAATATTACATGGTCGGCATTAACATATTAAATTAAAGACAATTATAAATACTTGCATTATAGTACCATTGGCAAATCTATTTGCAATGCTCATTAAATGACAATGGGATAAATAGTATTTCATTTAGCTTTAAGGAATAGAAGAGACATAAAGCATAACATTTTGTGCGCGAACGAATTTATCTCCGATACCGATCAATGAAATAGATAATAAAATACTGGATTGGACAATGTCAGCTTGATAGACCTAAAACTTTCAATTTTATAAAGTCTGAAAGTTTGTCTGCGCATGCCTCTCACATAGGCATAACACGATCAGTTATTGAGAAGTTCCAATCATGGTGGCTTTGGACGCTTTAATGTGTCTGGAAAAATGAAAAAACCATCAAGTGTCCGGCTGCCAAGGAAACACCTTTTGATAGTTGCTTGAACATCATATATAAAATTCAGCTGTTGCACTATAATGCTGGCAACATTTACTTATATTCTACCGATAGACGAGACGCGTCATAGAAATAAAGTGCCTCCGTATTTTAAAAGCACACTAGCGACATTTGACTTTCACTGACTGAAACTATTACAAAAGTGGTCAAAGATTAACAGAAACTCTTAGACAGATAAGACAGTTCATATCCATCGTACCTTATACGGGTGTATTTATATATTTTTCCAAAATTATTGTCTAAGTATAGGTTCTGACAAGTTAATATAATATTTCGTAATGATTTACGCGAATATTACACTTTTTTTTTGATGGAATGTGCAAGATATGGAGGAAAAAGAAGAAGAATTTGTTGTAATTTGTTGAAAATGTGTAGGTGCGCCTATCTCAGCAGGTTTGAGTCGGGTTTAATACGGATAGCTTTATAGACAGAACTATAATCTTGTAAAATAAATACTCATAAAATGAACATGTTTGTTACAGTTTTTTTTACATTAAAATCATGAAATTATACATCTTATATAACTTGTATCTCTTTATCACGCATTGAGATGTTTCCGTTATTCAGGTAGATTTGCACGTCATTATGCTCTTAAAGATACCATCCGTAGAGCTCTCGTGTCCGCAAACGTGTCTTGTTTGCTTGAGCCCTCTGGTTTAATTCGCACCGATGGTAAGAGGGCTAATGTTCTCACATAGTTATTGAAGTACCAGCGCTGCCTCTATAAATGCATATTTGTAATATTAAAATAGTTTATACCTATTTGGTCTACTGATATGAAATAATCTATGTCTGATATACTTCGTCTCTCTCACTCGAAGGGCAATTTTTGTGCGCGGAAAGGAGACACACGATTAATGAGCTTCCCTTGTGTTTTAATAACTTATTGAAATATTTAATACAATAATAAAATAAAGACATATATATTATCGGCATTATCCTACAATATTACATCACTTACTTGGTATTTTGTAACTTCAGACGATTTGCCTTCGGTTTGACGGCGAAACATCAAAATAAATTACTTTTAATTTCATTCAAAAAGAAAGAAAAACTGTTTATTTGTCACAAGCGAAGAGAACGACGTACATAATATATAGATGTAAAAAAAAAACATACAAATAAATTAAAAACAAAAAAGAAAGGAATTTTGCACGTCGTTGCTGTGACAAGTAGGTGATCACTCAGCAAAATGTTGCGCTGCGGTGCGGACCACAGCGCAACGCTGATTTTCAGTGATCACCTTGGATGACATACGGACGTAACCATATAATATAGTATATATAAAAATCTTACTTATTACTAAAAACCTTAATAGATCGAATTAACTAATAACCACATAATAATAGCCTATCTTATACATAATTACAAAAATAACTGAACAACATAAGACAAACAATATTAAATAACAAAAAAAAAAGAAAATATCTATTTAATTTTATCAAATAAAATAACGTAAGTCGCTAAGAAAGGCGTACTACATTGTCACTGTCACGAAGCAGACTGATTCATGTGTGGTGCATGCACTGCAAGTAGGTGGGACACATTTTGCGTACTGAATGTCTTTTCTAGTCACTAGTGAAACATTGATATCGATGGCTGGCAACATTAAATTTAATAAAGTTTAAAGATATGGTAATGTATATATATATTTTTCAACTTTATTGTAAACATACATACCTATACAGGTGAATTTTTCAACTGGGTGTGGATGGACAGATCCGAAACTATGAGGAATATCGAAAAATGCTTAAAGTAGTTACGAGCCAGATTTCGATGAAAACTAGAACTGCATACTTAGCTTTTTGATAAATCAATATGCCTAACTAGGAATCGAACCCGATGATTTTGAAAATAAAAAAAACATGCTATATTATTACACCATTCGATAATGTTGCTAATAAGAACCAAGTTCTGGGAAGTAATGTCATATTATGGCAAACTAAAGTAGGGCAGTCATTTTAGGCTCAATCATATTTTTTCCTCCGTTACCTTCACACCCGATCCCCTTGCATTGGGTGCGGAATTTTGAAAGTTTTCGTATTTCGTTGAAAATTTTGTAAAAAATATACAGAGAAGTTAAATTCTGTTATTTGAATATGGATTTAATTAATTATGATAGTACTTATTTTACTACTTACTTACTTATTACTAAAGGAGGCTTGTGTGAATTGTTTCTCACGCTTTTGTATCGACAAAAATGTCATCCATATGATTTTACTAAAAATGACCCTCCTTCCTTTACTTTGACGTCATTACTTCCCAGAATTTGATCCTTCTTAGCAAAATTATCGAATAGTGTTGTATTACAGCGTTTTTTTTTTAACCCATCGAGTTCGATTCCTCGCTTAAAGATTTTATCAATAATCTAAGTATGCAGTTTTAGTTTTTATCAAAATCGGGCTCGTGAATCCTTTGACGATTTTTCGATATTCCTCATAGATTCGGATTTGACCATCCTCGCCCACTTGAAAAACTCACCCTGTATGCACATACGTTGTTAAGGCAATAATCAAAAGGTGTTTCTTATAACTAATTACGGCACAGCCCAAACAAAAAAAAAAAACAAGAAAAAAAATGGCGCGACTATTTCATGACACAGTATAAAATATTCACGAGAATCAATTTGAAAGGAACTGGTCCTTTCATCTACATAATATTGCTCCTTTCGCTAGCCATTAATTCCCGTGTGGCTACTATGCGCACATAGGTTTTGTCAGTTTTGTCACCTCAGTTCAGCATGAATTCATAAAATATTTACAAAGAACAATTAAAAGTGTAAAGAATGTGGGACAACAAAATGTTTATTATGTTGAAATTTTATAGATTACTAAAACTTGCGCACAATTAATTTCATTTTGTTCACTATGGTCATCCCCTCAATACAATATTATATTCTGATAGTGCTAAAAACTATTCGAAAATCCTGAGTGGAACAATGTAAGCAACACATTCCAATTAATAAAAACGTTTTAAAGAATTTAACGCAAAATAAGAGAATTGGCAAAGAAAGAGTTGTCAAAAATCTGTTCATATAAAATAAATTTGTTTTCGACCGATATCTGTACATGGAAGATAAATGAGAAAAACTAATATTTCTGTATTATCGCAATAGAACCGAAAACGAATGAATTTTAGATTTTTTTTCTGTCTGCGCGATTGTGCGCGTTAAACTCAGAATCTGCTTTTATACATATAAGCAAGGCATTCCGAGATATTGTTACTTTTTTAGACTCAATGGGATGGGATGGGATTACACGCCTTGAGTGAGAATGAGACGGAACGGGTGGAATATAACGGGAAGGGACAAGATGGGAAATTCCAAATAAAGTTGATTTCAAATAAAGTTAACCACGCAGACGAAATTTGCGGGCAGAAGATATTATTTCATATTTTTCTAGAATCTAAAAAGCTTCATAGAATTTTTGAATTCAATTGATTGAACATACTGTATTAATATTTAAATATAGCTTCTGCCCGCAAACGTCCTCTGCGTGATTAACTTTATTGGATGTTAAATTTATTTGGATATTCTCATCTCGTCCCGTCCTCTTATATCTCTCCCGTCCCGTCTCATTCTTACTCAAGGCATATAATACAGTCCCATCCCTCTGAGTATAAAAAGTAACAGGGATAAAAAGTAGCCAAGTGTTAATCCTGGGTGTCAGCTACTTCGATACCTAATTTCATCGAATTCCGTTAAGCTGTAAGCACAACCATTTTTTTGATCAATGGCTTAAATTCGAAAGTTTACGGTGTATAATTTTATATACGCACTAGCTTCTGCCCGCAAACTTCGTCAGCGTCATTAACTTTATTTGGTATTTCTCATCCCGTCCCGTTATATCCCGCCCGTCCAGTCTCATTCTCACTCAAGGCATGTAATCCAGTCCCATCCCATCATTTTGAGTATAAAAAAGTAACAAATACATACCTCATCCCACGGGATCTATTTTTCGGGATAAAACGTAGCCTAAGTGTTAATCCGGGGTGTCAGCTACCTCCATATCAAATTTCGTCGAAATCCGTTAAGCCGTTTCAGAGTTCATCGCGGACAACTGCACAGACAAACAGTAAGACAGACAAAAAATTCTAAAAATCATTGTTTTTGGTTCTATTACGTTAATACAGACTCATTATATTAGTTTTTCTCATTTATTAAATAAGACATATACCAGTTTTTAAGTTGAAACTGCACCTATATGACTGTGTAAACCGCATCTCATTTCGTCTTGTACTTTTTGCGTTATGCGCAAGCAAACAAAAAGAAACAACCTGTATGTAATGAAATATATACCAGATTTCAAGTTGGACCTGCACCAATATAACTGTGAAAACTACATCTCATTTCGTGCGGTAGTTTTTGAGTAATATGCAAGCAAACAAAAAGAAACACCCTGTATGTAAGTTAAATATATCAGTTTTCAAGTTGGACCTGCAGCAATATAATTGTGAAATCTCTATCTCATTTGGTGCGGTAGTTTTTGAGTAATGTGCAAGCAAACAAAAAGAAACACTGTGTATGTAAATACAACATATACCAGTTTTTAAGTTGGACCTGCAGCAATACAACTGTAAAAACCGCATCTCATTTGGTGCAGTAGTTTTTGCGTGATGCGCAAGCAAACATACAGACAGACAGACAGACAAAAATTCTAAAAAAAATTGTTTTGGATTCTGTTGCTGTTATAAAGACCCCCCGCGTTAAAATTTCTTAAATATCTTCCATGTACAGACATCGACCATTTACATTTTAATTATATGTATAGATAAACAATGGTTATTTCCAAATAAAAATTAATTCATTATTATGTTTAAGAAAATTCCAAGTTTGAGCTAGAAAAAGGCATGGGCTGTGAATTTTTATTAGCACATTGCGGATGAGCAACCTCTGTGATAAGAAACAACTATGTAGTTAGCCTATTATTGTAAAAGCTATGCCACCGACGCATTACGCGTGCACACTAGCTTGACTTGAATCCGGTAACATTGCTTGTACTGTTTTGTTTAGTTAGCGGTAGAATACGGGCGAAAGTGGAGAGGTACGATGTGTAGAGGGCGGGTGGGTCGCATTCTTTGCGAGCGTCGTCGACTTGCACGCGTTATAAAAATAAAATATTAATGCACCACACCGCACGTTTTTGTTTTTCATTTTTGGAGAATAACATCGCATAAAATGTTTAACAATTGTACGTTTTCGAAATTATTACTCATAACACGTTATTTTTCTAAATAAAAAAAAACATTTTGATATATTATTTAAATAGGATTTAGGTGATGTTTAAATATGACCTATTTGTAAACTATTATATTCTTTAGTAATTTTATACATTGATTTTAAAATGAATAGATTACCTTGTTTAATGGGCATACAGCGGGAGGATCTCTATCATTTTAATTTAAAACAATAATAAGGAATTTAATTAATAATAGAACAACATTTATAATACTTGGCAACAATCATTCTAATTCATCGTTTATGAGTATGTACTATGTAGGACCGCGTTTCCCCTCCGAGTGAAAACCACATTTCGTTTGCGGCAAATTGATATGTGCTATATTATATTCTCGTCTAGCATAAAAAGTATTTGATGTATAAAATCCTACTAACATTATAAACGTGAAAGTTTGTATGGATATTAGTTATTCTTTCACGCAAGAACTACTGAACGGATTTAGATGAAATTTTGTATATTTTGGGATAGCTTATTACCCCAATTAAGACATAACATATTTTATCGCGGAAATTGGTTCCCTTGGGATATATTTGGATTTATAACATTTCAAATAACCCATGTGTCGGTGATGTAGTTGGCATATATTACGCTCAAGTTTTCTTACTTCAATGAAATATGTGATGTGAGATTGAGATACCCATAACCACTTAGGCGAAGCTGCGAGCAGGAGTGAAATAATAAAAAAAATAAACAGACTTCCAAATTCCTATTAAAAAGAGAAATAAAATTAATCTTTTCAAATTCTAAAATACCTAAACCAACTATTTTTTAAGGTCGATGCCAGCTGGTCTTTTATAAGCTATTTATTATCCCGCTACGAACTACGCCGGTAAAACCGTGGGCGCAAGTGATCCCAAATATTAAGACTGGCACTGACTTCAAAAAAAATTTGGGTATAAGTATTTGAAATATTAATTTTATTTTTCTATTTAATCGACTTCAAAAAAGAAGTTTATCAATTCGACCTGTATGTATGTAATATTGTCAGAATCGCATAATTTATGGGTATGTTGGTCTATACCTGCGTCTGAAGACGTGTGCCAAATTTGATAAATGTATGTTTGTATCTCAACAAGTATGTCGGATCGCAAAAACTCTTATTGCGTTGGAGTAGGTATAGTCCAACTTAAGGAGCTTTCATCAAAATCGGTTCAGTAGTTTTTGAGATAGAGCAGGGCTGTCCAACCTTTTTCAGTCCGCGGCGCCGATACATTATACATATACATGTTGACTATTTTCTCTCGGCGTCCTAACCTATTTAGCGGATTGAAGTAGTGAAGTATAATGATAGTAGTTAGGTAGATAGGCACAAGAATTAGAATTCAGTGAGAGAATTATTCGCAATGCTCTCTTTCACTTTATACGGCGCAGTGCACCACGGCGCACTTTAGAAACCCCTGAGATAGGTTTGTAAGATTCACAAGAAAAATGTGTACCTAGTTGGCTTAACAAAAAAACGGTAGTACCTAATTAGGTCCAATTACTACCGTTAATAATTTAATTATTTAATAAGATTATTTAAAAAAAATAAACCGACTTCAAAATTGTAATTAAAAGAGAGAAATAAACTTTTAATAAATTTAAAATACCTGAATATGCCAACAATTTTTTTGACGTCTGTGCCAGACTTAAAGGTTGACTAGTTTGGCCTGCGATTTGACCCGCATAGTTCGTACCTTGTGTTTTATTTTATAGCTTATAGTCGTAGAGCTGGCACCGACCTCAAAACAATTGTCGGCATACTCGAATATAGGTTTTTTAGATTTGTGAAAATATTAGCTTTATTTCTCTTCTTTTTATTAAAATTAAAAATATTTAACATGTTACATGTACGACGCTGACTCAAAAAGTTGTGCTCTATCTCAAAAACTACTGAACCGATTTCGATGAAACGTACACAGCTCACAGTACAGTACATAAATTGGAGTTTACCTAATTCAACTAAAAACATATTTTGACGTCCGTCCTAGTGATGTTAATGTTCAGTCAGTAAGAGGCTGTCCATTAATCACTTGACTCGAAAGGGAAAAGGAAAGGGGAAGTCTGTTTGGCAAAAAATTACGAAATATCATAAGGGGCTGGGGGTGGAGTGTAGTAAGATAATATCACGTGTATTTATTTTTTCGTTACTGCGCGATTTCTAAACTGAAAAGCGGCGTGTAGTGTGAAGTTGTGTAGTGTCGACGATGTGCCAGGCAACGAATGAAGTCCTAAATTATAATTTATACCTATCCATCCATCCATCAGCCAAAGGACGTCCACTGCTGAACATAGACCTCTCCTAATGATTTCCACAGTGACCTGTTGGAGGCAGCCTGCATCCAGCGACGTCCCGCCACCTTTACCAGGTCGTCTGACCATCTTGTGGGTGGACGTCCCACGCTGCGCTTTCCGCTACGTGGCCTCCATTCAAGAACTTATTGGCCCCATCGGCCATCAGTTCTCCGCGCTATGTGCCCCGCCCATTGCCACTTCAACTTACTAATCCGCTAAACTTAATTTATACCTGCATTTAAAGATAATATACTAAAAAATTTAAGATTCTTAGTAGGTACTAAAAATACACGTGATTTTGAGTGGATGGGGAGAGGGGGAGTTCTTAAATGGTTAAAAACTGTTAAATCACATCACGTGATTAACGATTAATGGCGAGCCCTCTAAGTTATCTCAGTCAATTGATGATATCTTTTATTACTTTTCTTTTGAAATAACTATTTACTATTGGATCCATATATAAAACTTCTTTGGTATAAATAGCAATCACTCATAGCAAGTAAGTGAAATCGAATATAACATTTCACAATTTATATACAGTTGCTAAAATATGCGATTTGCTTACATTCATAATGAATTAATGACGACCGAGTAAAATTTTTATGCGGTTTCGTGTGATCTATGAGGGAGTGAGTGAAATAGGAGACATAGATAACGCGAAGAATACGACTTAGCAACAATATGTATAGTCATTGATTCAAAGAAACGAAGATGCATGTTTATGGTGGGATTGTATGAATCTAAATTGGTTGTTTTTTAATAGTAATTTGAGCTGCATGGCACGTGTGGCCTGCGTTTTGACCGCCAAATCCGTGATATATTGTCAATGTACATTACGTTTGCATTACTACTCGTAATAGTGAGTTTCGAGTAAATTGAATTATTATGTGTATCGTTCGCATTGTAATAATAGTAGAAACTTCAAAATGTTAGTAATGATATTATAGGAATATAACAGTACTGGTATCAATAATGGAAATAAGAAATATTTGTATGGTTTGTTATACGCGGATCCATTTAGAACAGAAACTAAACACCAAATTTTTATGTGAACAATGTTGATATTATGTGATCATAATTTTTGTTTCGCAAATCCAGTGGGGGAGTATACTTAGTGCTTGTTCACGTTAACACGCGGGCGCGGTTACTAAGTAACTACATATTCTGGTAGCTAGATTTTAAGAGCCATTTTTACGAAAATGGCGCGGACAGGAGAGCATGAAATGTAGCACAGATAAAGATTATGTACAGTAACTTAATTTTTTATTAAAATGTGTGCTGGACATTGATTTAATTAACTTAATTAAATCGTTCAATTGTGAAGTCGCCAAACGATATAGGATGATCTGTCTATTGTTGACCTGTCTATTGTTGACAGGTGTTGTAAAAGACGTTCAAGCTAGAAGGACCATCATCATAAAATGATCTGTCTATCGTTGGAGGTTACGCAATAGAACAAAATTAAAAAAATTAAAAATAACATCTACTTCAAAATTTGTAATATATTCAACCAATGACTAATAAATAAAACTAATCTTTTAAATAATCTTAAGTACCATAAATATCTAACCTATGTTGTGCTCCCAGCCTTAATATTCGGGACCAGCTGCGGCCCTTGGTTTTACCCTCGTAGCTCGTAGCGTGATGTTAAATGAAATTTGTAACCGGTCGATGCCTGTACATGGAAGATAAATGAGAAAAACTAATATGGGGTGTCTGTATTAATGTATTAGAACCCAAAACAATCATTTTTAGATTTTTTCGTCTGTTTGTCGGTTTGTCTGCGCAGTTGTGCGCTATGAACTCAGAAACGGCTTAACGGATTTCGATCAAATTTGGTATGGAGCCAGCTCACACCCTGGATTAACACTTCGGCTACTTTTTATCCCGAAAAAAAAATTGTATTTCCGTGGGATAAGGAAGGAATTTTGATGTATTTGTTACTTTTTTATACTCAAAGCGATGGGATGGGACTGGATTACATGCCTTGAGTGAGAGTAAGACGGACGAGCGAGATATAACGGGGCGGGACGGGATGGGAAAATCCTAATAAAGTTGATCACGCAGACGAAGTTTACCGGTAGAAGCTAGTAACTATATTAAAATTTTAAAGTCAGTTTCATTTTTTAGATTGTTTTATAATATATTCATTTTTAAATTTCTATACGAGTAATTGAAACTTATTTCTTATCCCTTTTTTTGTTACGACAACTAGGTATGTATGGTAAACGTTTTCCTAGTGAATGATGTAGACTTTTTACTCTTTCGGCCTTATTCATAGACTGCTGTAAAACCTGTATTAGTTGTCGAATGTTTTGTCCCTTTCGAACAATTTAAGAGATCAGTTTAAGCGGGGAAACAAAACATTCGTTTACTAAAATAATTTTAAAGTCCAAAAATAAGGCCGTTTATCACACGGTGTCCTAAAGCGTGCACTGTAAAAGAAATTCTGTCACTATATTTTAATTTTTGTGCTTTTTACCTAAGTAGTATTATAGCATAGTACATTTACATATTATACAGCTAGATAGATCAGGGTGCCGAGACAAAATAGGAAACATGTAGTGCGCCGCGGACTAGAAAAAAATAGAGACCCCTGCTCTATCTCAAAAACTACTGAACCAATTTCGCTGTAACTTACACTGCTCCTAATTTGGACTAAACCTAATCCGACTAATACAATATATTGAAATCCGCCTAATACTTTTAGAGATATGAGTGGATAATTGACATAATTTAAACATACACTTATAAAATTTGGCACACGTTTTCAGAAGCTGGTATAGACTAACATATCCAAACTGTGCAATTTTGACAATATTAAATTTATACAAGTCGAATTGCTAATATCTCCTCTTTTTGAAGTCGTTTACATATCTAGGATATGGCGTAATTTGCTCAATAATGTTAAGTCAAATAAAATTACATTTACATTTATGTCTTCAAATATAGCCCATGGTTTCATTTTTCGTTTTCTTATACGACATTGATTTTGGAACTCATACTTTTTAGGTACGGTGGAGGCAAAATTTAAATTAAGCATCAGTATTGTTTTCAGCAACGGCAAAGTATTGCTTGATAAAGTTTTGTACTTTGATGCCGTATCTAGACATAATTATAATCGAAAGTATTTGCAATTCGTAGACAGAGACTACTTTAGACTCCTATTTGCCATGCTGCCGGCAGAGACAAGTAATAACCTCCAAAGCTGTCAGTGGAAAAATTCAGGATAACCGTGTGATGATACATTTTATCGGAACGCTTTTAAAATTGCATTCTAAATGTCGTTGTGCTCCAATAAATTTCAGTTCGTAGTCATATTATCCAAACTCTGGCGGTCATATCGTAGTATAAATTAAAGATTTGATTACTTCATCTGATTGCCAGAAATGCATTGTAATTCAAAAGCTGCGGCTGCCATTTTGAATTTTTAGTCATAACTCAGTTACTCTAAATTATATCCTGATTTTGTGACTCTGTGTTATCGAAATAGAACCAAAAACCAGATCGCGTAGTTGAACTGCTGTTCTAATGACATTCAACCAGACAAAATATTATATCTGAATAGAAGAGTGGTCTTCGTGGAATTAATATGTAATTTTCGAAACCAGTGTGAATTGTGTATATGTTAACGGAAATGTATGTAATCCGTCATTGTATACCATTCCTAGGAAATCTATGTAATTCCTAAAATCGCCCGGAAATGTGTAAAATAAATTACATTACACACATTTCCTAGGAAATCTATACATTTCCTAAATAGTAATCGGAAATGTAAGATAGTTAAGATATCAATTAACCTAAACTAACCTAACCGCACCTAAAGTGCGTGGTGGCCTGTTGGTAACGGACCAGACGCGGCTGCCTACATGTTCACGGTGGTCGCAGGTTCAAATCCCAGGGCACACCTCTGACTTTTCGGAGTTATGTGTGTATTGATAGTCAATCACCACGCACTTTAACGGTGAAGGAAAACATCGTGAGGAAACCTGCATACTGTAGCGATTTTAAAGAATTTCTACGGTATGTAAGTCCGCCAACCCGCACTAGGCCAGCGTGGTGGACTATACGGCCTAACCACTCTCAATTGATTCTCTCGATTGTAGAGTAGGCCCGTGCCCTGCAGTGGGACGTATATGGGCTGATATAGATAGAAAGATAGAACCTAACCTAACCTACCTACCTACCATTGGAGAACAATGGAGAATGTCACATAAATCATGACAGGGAGCCCGAAATGAGCTTCTTGGACACTGGAAGGGTTATTTTTAATTAGTAACGTAGGTAATATGAAGATACGAGTATTATAGAATTTAACGCTATGATTGTTACCTGTGATAAAAAATAATACTCTCATTTGCACAACGTGTTTTATTACAGAAACCATTATTCTTATACATTTCCTAATACGATATTGGAATTGTATACAATGCCTAGGAAATATATACATTTCCTAGGATATGTATGTATAAAATAATTATTGAAAGAATATTTTATACATTTCCTAAATAGCTTCGGAATTGTATACATTTCCTAGGAAATGTATACAATTCCTAGACTTCATACATTTCCGGTAACATATATATTACTATGTACATTTTCATATTAAAATTTTTCGTGATACAATCTCCCCTTACAGTGTATCAAAGCTGCGTTTCGGGCAATTATTATTATGTTACAGATTTAGCTTTCGTTAAAGCCAGTGATATATAAAGAGTTAAATAACGTTGGGTAGCGCAGTTGGTGCGGTACGCTTTACACCTGTCGGCAGGTGGTTGTGCTCTTGCAATACGCACGTGCCGCCGCCACCGCCGCGCCGCGCCGCCGCCGCCACACAACCACTGTTCAGAATTCAGATTACTTGCCAACTGTTGTTTTTTATATACATATATTAATTAGTTAATGGTAACCCGGTATTATTTTTATTAATTGTGGACCAAATATTCAAATTACTAAATAATATACCCGAGTACGTATGTATGTTAAGCCGCAATCATGTATAGTAAAGATTTACGGCGATAAGACGTAAATCCAAGAGTAAATAGTAAAACTTGTTTAATAAGTTCTAACTTGATTCTTCCCATAGATTTTATAAATGAAACATTACAAGAGAGTATCTCATGCAAAAAATATTCTTCATTAAGCTCAGCGTCGTTGTTTTATAGAAGTTACGTGCTACCCGAGTGACATGACGTAAACACACTAAACGATTTCTTATATTAACGCGCGAAAGTTTAAAATGCTATTTTAAAATGGATTAGATGGAATAAACTCTTGATATTTTTTTACTAGTTTGTTTTTTTTTACCCGTGGAACAACCTAAAATGGTTTTCAAAAATACAGGGGAATACTGTGGTTTAGAAAAAGTCTTTTATGATGATTAAAATATTCCAAAATGTAAATTTGTACCAAAAGCTCCGTCAGTCACGGCCTGGCAAGTGGAGGCATAATTAAATAAATATTTAGTAATCATGCATTCTTCTAGCCAACTTGTTATGTCTGTTCAAATATGAGTATATAATAAACTGTCAGACTGCATAAAAAACGCAAGTAATGAAACGTCCTTTAATAAACAAATAATAAATAAAGATTGATTTAATAAAGCTAATTACTGAATATAAAAATGTTAAGGTGATAAATACATTATGCTACGTTGTCTTAACTTGTGTAGAGAATAGTATTACAATAAACTCAACAAGATGATTGTAATTTGTAACTGTATATGTATATTGTAACTACCAAATCTAATCGTCAAAGTAATAGCCGCGAACTGCGCTCTTTACCATGCATTCAGGATTACGCCTTGTTTTCCAAATGGTGTCTCAACACACCTGTTGTGTGGAAATTACTTTTTTAGTCCAGAGTTCCTTTCAGTTCCATGCGCGTGTTATTGATCTTTCTTGTTAGATGTACTGAGTTTTATTCTTACATTACCTTCGTCTGCGTGATTGGAATTTATATTATTTGGAATATCCCATCCCGTCATGTTTATCCCGCCCGTCCCATCTCATTCTCACTCTAGCCATGTAATCCAGTCCCATCCCATCCCTTTGTGTATAAAAAGTAGCTTATATATCGGAATTCCTTCCTCATCCCACGGGAACACTAAATTTTTCGGGATAAAAAAGCCTAAGTGTTAATCCAGGGTGTCAGTTATCTCCATACCAACTTTCTTCGAAATCCGTTAAGCCGTTTCTGAGTTCATCGCGCACAAAAAATCTAAAAATCATTGTTTTGGGTTCTATTACGTTAATACAGCACCCACCCCCCCTCTCCATATTATTTTTCTCATTTCTTTCATATCAGATAAATGAGAAAATTATGTAGGGTTAAAATAATGAGAAAAAATTACAGACATTGATTAGTTACAAATTATTGGAAAACGAAGCGAAAAGTAAAAAATTGCAATAAAGAATTTGTTGCTTTTTTTGCAAAAAAAATTGCATTGTATCTAACAACTAAAACTACCTGCTGCTTTCGTTTTCGCTGTCTTGATATACTCGGTGTGTATAGATGTCACACGCATAGATTATATGAAAATACATAATAATGTCTTTATAGGTTGTTTAATATCGCCACTACATCCCTGTTGCAAAAAAGAAGTATCACGGGCGTTGTTTGTCGCGAGGTTTGCTCAAACATGTCGCGTGCTTCGCCACGCCGCGCCGTTAGCACTAGTTGTATTTAAATATTTGGATGCATTATTTAAAGTTAATAACAAGTCCGTGATTCTTAACAAAACTACTACTAATCCATATGGCTTGCCATATACAATTGGATCTCTACTAAAATTATTTTCAAGTTCATTGTCCTAAAATTTGATACCGATGAGTAAAGAACAACTTTTTCAACGACTTCACAAATTGTCGCGTGTACATATTATGTTAAATAGCTATTAATACTTTTACTTTGTAAGGAGGTGTCAATATATATTTTTGTTTCCAAAATATGATGCATAATAAGATAAATTACGTCTCAAAAACATTATTTTTTAAATAATGAACGTAATAATAGGAAAGTGACAATACAATATACGTCTCATTACAATCAATTTGCTTAATGAGAAGACCAACGCATAGGTTTGGTAACCAATTAGCTAATTGTAACATATTATGTTAATGCAATTGTAAACAATTATTATGTATTTTTTGAGATCATGAACATGCATATACCCTGACCTTTTGGATACTCATATAAAGTAAAATAAAGGTAATTTACTATTGCTTTATTTGACAAATTTCGTAGTTTCATATTATTAGACGATGCAACATTATGTGCACAAAAACATATACTCGTAATCAATATGATTTCCATAATATGTTGTCCATGTTTGACGAATGTTAGTTGGCAAAAAAATGCTGGATAGTAGTGATTAGTGAATGGATTAGAGGTTTTATCAGTAGGAGTATGTAGGGGCGGGTGGCGGGTAGGGTAGTGGGTGGCGGGCGGCAGTGGCGCGGCAGAGGTCGTTTTGCATTGCAAGTCCGTACCGAACCCGCGTCGCGACTCGCGTCCGCCGCACACCCGGTACTACTCAGCCCGGTTCACTGTTCGTTCTTACTTCAGTCACACGGCAACTCTCGGTAGTTGCACTACAGGTCTTGTGCGAATGTGCCATTTTTTATATCTATTCCCCTGTAACTGCTGTCATTTTGACAAATATCCGTGAACAAGTCGCCCTTAATGTTGCTTATATATTTAATAGAGTCGTTGTTTAGTTTGAGTATTCTCTAACAAAGTGGTGCAATTGACTGCGTCGGTGAGCAGCTTCATAGAGCGCGTGCTGTGTTACGTTTCACAACCGGCTTATGGCACACGTAATGGCGAAATACCGCAGGTATGGTGCTTAATACTGTACCTACAGGTAGGTCAAATACGCCTACAATTTTACTACGTTTTCATTGAATTCACCTACATTGGTATGACTTAGACATTTTGTAACCTAGTTTTATTGTTACAATAGTGGTGGAAGTAGTTGTTTCCGAAAATGTTGAGCAAAATTTATGATGGTTCAATAAATTGAATGCACATGAACACGTGGTGTGTAAAATAAAATGGCGGCGAGGCGCCGGGCAGTGTGACGCGCTGCGCGGCACAGTTCCATGAATCATTCCGGCCCGCGGCCGACTGCCTACAGAGGCACTTTTGATAATATGCTCTATGTACAACCATTACTCAGCTAGGTACATACTACATAGTCGATATGTTCACTTGATGTGTACTGGATATAACTATTGTAATTTTTGCAATGTGGATAAAGGAAGTGCCTACTTATAAATATAGTAAAAATGAGGACAAATGATATTAATCACCAGACGTTAGATATTACGATAATTAATTCAAGCAATTAGCAATAAATAATTATCTATAATTATAAAATTACTTAAAGTAGTGTCTTACGACGGTATAGTTTTTATTTACAAAATATAAGAAGTTTTTCGCAATCCATTTTTTTAGAATTACATAGCTCGTATTTAAAATTGAAGATATCTATTTGATAAAATACAATTCTTGTTTTATGACCCACAACATACACCTTTTTATTTAATAAGTTCCATTTGTCCATCAACGCCTAATCGATACACAATATCGATTGAGAGTGGAATGACCGCAAAATACATGGGCGAGTTGCCTTCAACGGTGCAAGTAAACATAGTTTCTCGTATTGATTAAATCATAAGGTATATTAGTTGTATGGAATAATTTGGAACAAAATTTAATTTGATCGAATGATTAATAAGTCCTAAAATATACACGAACTCACGTATTTTACAATTATCTCTGTATCATTGGTCATTTTATGTTTCAATATTTGAATGACCTATTAAAAACAACTGTATAACATCTTTGATTTAATATACTTACATTATTATATTTAAAAAATAAGTCAATAAATATTTTGCTTTTCTATAATAACTAACAGAGAACGTGAACCCTGTAGGGTTAGGAGAGTAGTGTCATTGTCCCCGTTATCTAGGCAATGTGTGAATTGGTGTAACTAGCGCTAGAGCCCCGCCCACAGCCGGGGATAATATGATTCGGGCAGGGTCGTTATAAGCGAACTATACATTGGAATTATACGTATTCACTCAAACATTGATAATGTTAATGCATTTGCACAAAATATAAGTATACACTGTCACTGTCTGTGAGCACTCTAAATTTTAAACCGGCAGTTGTATGTACGTTAGGAATAAAAACGAACAAGTCAACTGCCTAAACTGATGTACATATTGAATTTAATTAATAATATGTATCCCAGAGATCGTCTATAAATACTCATTACTAAAATTAATATTATTTTGTCGAAATTTATTTAAGTTAATGATAATATTATTTTAATTTATTATTAGTCCAATAAGACGCATAAACAAAGGCACCCGTGAAATTCGCATCGCAGTAGCCACCTGTTGAACGCATGCATATGCAGGATGCTACTGTTACCAATATTATTGAAAATGTTCGCGCAACTTGTCCCAAAATGCATGTGCGTAATGTTTATACAAATTCTACCCGTTATGTATTACTAATTATTTCATGTGTTACGAGGCTGATAGATTTTCACGCACGCATGTACTCAGAGATGATTTTATTAATTATATCAAAACCGCAACAATTAGCAGTGATTGAATTTACTTGAACAGTATTACATTGAGTTAATAGCTGCAATTAAAAATCAATGATCGTGCATAATATAGTACTCCCATCATTAAACTGATATTAAAAATAAATAACTATTAATTGGTGTTATAATTGAATGGTAACTAGAAAGTAGAAACATGTGAATTATAAACACGTCGAGCAGCACAAGGTGTTTGCTTATATTAAAGAAGCGCAGCGTGTGCATGTGTATAATAATTATTTACCGAAGTGTGGTATGTGTAGAACGAGATAGTAAGTAGATAGGTGGAATACACTCGCTACGAGGGGTCATACATCGAGCGAGTGCAACGGAACGGCCGTTGTGAATGGCGCGCGAGTTGAGGCGCCGGAGGGGGAGGGAAGCAGAGCGGAGTGCGGAGCGTCTGGCAGGCCGCGGGCGTAGTGACGAGGACGCGATGATGTCATCTCCGGGCGCTCCGCCATTTTGTAACCGATGATATGCAACGTGTACCGATGTGAAATGTACTAATAATCACACCAACACATGCCCGCTTCTATCAAACATGCGGCAGCTTCACAGCGTTATTTATTTCTTAATACTTTTCTTTTTTTTATACAATGCCAAAGATAATTACTTATATTGCGCGTCTAATGCATCTGTATTAAGTATAAAATTAAAAATGCGATTTTAAAAAAACAGCAAAGCATTAGTATATTCTTTCTGCACTAGTCGCAAACTATACCCACTTACATAGGTATATGGATATGTTGTCTGTATTTATATACGTTACAATTGAACTGAGTATTTTGCACATAAACAAATGGTATTTTTAATAATCTGTCTAACCCGTATACATCGTTTGTTTTATAAATGTCATAGTAGGTAGGTACTAAAAACTTGGTTCGTGTGAACGTCCGCATGGTATTCAGGTGATGGATTCAGGAAATAGCTTTAACAGAAACCGGGGTATGATAACTACCTAGTTAAGTTTCTAAAATGATTATTGTTGTAGCATTTTTTATGTTTTTTGTATATGTAGGTTTAGGTAGGATAAAATAATAATGAGTAAAATGTGAAGTCCTAATGTCGCTTCTCGCAGCCGATCTCCAAAAGTTCTCATCAGTGGGCTACCCATGCATGCCCGGTTCGAGAACATCGAGCCACTGCTCACACAATACGGGATTGTGCAGCAATGCGACAAAGCGAATTCCCGTGATGTTAACACCCAAGCGGTGTACATCACGTTCGAGACCCCGGATCAGGCGCAGCAGTGAGTATTGTTGACTGTTTGGCGTACATGGTGCGTCGGGATACAGAACAAAAACTGCATTGTTTCCATTTTTCCGCTGGTATGCTTGGGATGGCTTCTTTCTTATCTTCTTCCTCTTACACTTTGCATGAAACCTTGTGTTGTCCACGCTTTACTCTTAAGTGCCTTTCCTTCTCTTTTGTCGATCTCTATACCTAAGTCAATAATAAGCATGTGAAAATTGTACTGTCCTTCGTAACACGGTAAAGTTTGTTGTTTTTTTATATGATGTTTTAAAACACCCGTGTTAACTTGAATAACCGATTGGGTGGCATTGACTGCGAAATATTATGTTGGAAGAATTTGTAGTGAAGTTTGTATTTGATTGTTTCAGAGCCATTAACGGCTTAAATGGGCTGGAACTTGAAGGATGCCGCATTAAAGTGGAGTCTGCTGAGCAAAACACTCGAGGCGGACGACGTGGACGTCCCGGCGGCGGCCGCGGTGGCGGCGGTGCGCCCGGCGGCGGCTCGCGCCCCACCGACTTTCCGCTGCGTCTGCTGGTGCAGAGCGACATGGTCGGCGCCATTATCGGCCGCCAGGGCAGCACCATCCGCCTCATCACACAGCAGAGCCGCGCACGCGTCGATGTCCACCGCAAGGACAACGTTGGCTCCCTCGAAAAGGCCATTACCATTTATGGCAATCCTGAAAATTGCACCAACGCTTGCAAGAGAATACTTGAAGTTATGCAGCAGGAAGCCAATAACACCAACAAAGGGTAAATTAATTATCGAAAATATATTTATGATAGTTTTAGACTTATTATTTATTGCCTGAGAGCTTCTTATGTAAAATCATGTTTCTAATGAAGTATTCGTGCCACCGATTCTCTTACAAGTTTTTTTTAAAATTATTATTGACGGTGAATAAAGTTAGTCAGGTACGAGAATTAGACGTGAACGCTTTATTTGTAAGTCACGTTGAGTGCTTAAAACAATAATTGTCATTATATTTTTGGATTACGCTATCTACTCTCAAGTTAATCATGTAACGCTAGACGGTACGCTGTTAATTTTTGCTACAAACCGATTTCCCTATATAACATCGACAGTGTAAACGAGATACTCACTCGTTAAATTATCAGGTAGTGTTTATCTACCGAAGGACAACAGGAAACTCGTATGCAACTTGTTGGCATATTTCTGTCGCTCGAAAAAGATAATATACTAACTAAACAAATAACAAATAACATAGAACAAGAAACTAAATTTGAATGTATAACAATTTAAAAAAAAATATTTTTTTATTCTATTTTACAGAACACTAATATACATTTTTTATGTTGATAGCCATCTTTATTATATGAGCATGTTTATTGGATATTAAAACTTACAGAATGCGTTATTGTCGCGTGAGATATAACTTTTATGAATGTTGTATCAACGTATCTTATTTTATTAATTCTAGGGAGATATGCTTGAAAATTTTGGCGCACAACAATTTAATTGGCCGCATCATCGGCAAGGGTGGCAACACCATCAAAAGAATCATGCAGGAGACTGAAACGAAGATCACTGTTTCGTCTATCAACGACATCAGCAGCTTCAACCTAGAGCGCATTATAACTGTCAAGGGGACCATTGAAAACATGGCCAAAGCTGAGTCGCAGATTTCTTCGAAACTGCGTCAAAGCTATGAAAGTGATTTGCAGGTACTTATTGAATGTATCGTCCCTATCAAACGTCTTTTGAATTCAGTTTGCGCGAAAAAGTCAAAACATATAACTTAAGTTTTTAAAATGTATATGAATATGAACGATAATAATCTAATAATAAACTCATTTGCAAAAAAAACGGGCACCTAAGCTATGAACCATTTCAAATATTACTATTGTTTGATAATTATAGGTAGTTTTACTTTCACAATTTTGTAAATTAATAAGCAAATAATCGTTTTCGTCAGTATTATCATAAAATTTGATAAAATTTATGGGTTTTAATGCTAAAGTTCACTAGTAGTGTATGCTCGCTAGTAGTGCATAATGCTCGTGAAGTAAAAGTTAACAAAGATTTTTGTTTGTTTTTTCTTTAATAAAGTAAAAGCAGATAAATGTTTAGTATCGAGTATGACCCCCTCTAGCTGAAATCACAGTTTGAATTCGTCTGGGTATGCTAGTGAGGTTTCCCGGATACTTGCTTGCGGAATACGTTCCCACTCCGCGGTAATCACATTCTTCAGCTCTCTGATGGTCTGCGGAGCCGGTTGTACTGATCTCACGCGTCGTTTCAGAATGTCCCAGACATGCTCTATAGGATTGAGGTCCAGACTTCGAGCTGGCCAATTAGGGTTGCCAGATAGTAACTTATCAAATCCGGGACAATTCTACTACAACAATGTCGGGTCGTGGCCATAGTAGAAAATATACATACATACATAAACTCACGCCTGTTTCCCAAAAGGGGTAGGCAGAGGTGTCTTAGTAAGTAACCAGGACACCCATATTTTGCCGTATATATTCCGTCCCACAATAGGTGGCGAGCCTATTGCCATATCGGGCACAAATTCCTGACTCCGGGCTGATAATGAATAGAAAAATCCAATCCTCCCGCAACCCGCACTCGCTCACCGGCAGCCTAGCCGGCGGGTTAGCTTAGCCGTAAGCCGTTGCTGCGTCATTCGTCCCTATTTTATTTTGTTAATAAATACCGTACGGGTCGAACTAAATAAAACCGTCTAAAATATAGTATTTTTTTAGAATCCGGGACAATAAGCTCTAATTACTGGACACGGGACAAGAGACAAATTTCCGGGACAATCCCGGAAATCCCGGCCGTCTGGCAAGCCTATGGCCAATCCAAACGACGAATGCCGACCTCTTGCACATACGCTTCCACATCGCCAGACCGGTGGGCGCGAACGTTGTCGTCCATAAAAATTTAGTCTTCGCCTAAAGCGGCCAATGCGGGTTGTGCATGAGGAATTAGAACTTCGGTTATGTATCGATGTCCAGTCAGTGTGCCGTTTTCAATGAAGACTAGCTCTGTACGATTCATTGAATTTATTCCTGCCCAAAACATAACAGAGCCCCCACCATAAGGTGTGATTTCTTCAAAACAAGCCTCTGCAAAGCGTTCTCGCCGTCTTCGTAGCACTCGCCGACGTCGATCTTCACCGAACAGAGATATCCTGGCTTCATCGGAGAACAATACCCTATTCCAGTCTTCTTGAGTCCATGACTCACAATTTCGAGCAAACCTAAGCCTGGCAAAACTCTGTGCTCACGGAGTAACTTAGGGCCGCGGGCCGGGCGATGACTGCGTATATTGGCCGCGAGAAGCCTCTTCCTGGCCGTCCATAGACTAATATGCACATTTCTTACTTCTTCGAGGTTGTTCAATTCAATGCGCGACTCACAAGAAAACGATCATCCCGTGGTTGGGTACATGGTTTTCTTCCAGAACCAGGCCTTCTCTCGACGGAACCGGTGTCTTGATACCGCCGCCAGGTTCTTTGAACCGTCGAGCGACTCACACTTAGCCTCTGAGCCACGAAGCATTGGCTGCAACCCTCTTCGAGTAGCGCAATAATTTTGGTAGCTTTTACAACTTTCTCTAACATTATTGAGACAGCTAAACAGCAATAAATGAAGCTTTGGCAATTAAGAATATGAAATAAATTTATAAAAATTTACTAAAAGTTATGAAAACCGGTATTATCTTTTGGAACTTCACACCAAAAATGTAGGATAAAAAGTGGTTTTCTGTAAAAACGAGCATCAAACGAAAATTTGAATTTAGAACGTACTGTTTTAAACACGACTGCCTCGGTGGCGTAGTTGTATTACGGTACGGTTACAAAGCTGAGGTCTCAGGTTCGAGTCCCGGGTCGGGCAAAGTGATATTGGATTTTTCTATTCATTATCAGCCCGGAGTTAGGAATTTGTGCCCGATATGGCGATAGGCTCGCCCCCTATCACATCGTGGGACGGAACATACAAGGCGAAATGTGGGTGTCCTGGTGGCGCCTCTGCCTACCTCTTCCGGGATAAAGGCGTGAGTTTATGTATGTATGTATGTATGTTTTAAACACCACGGCATTTTTAAAACCGGACAGTAACATGTACAAATGATTGAAATCATTTTGGTACCGTATTTTTTTAAAGAAGAATTAAAATCAAAACCGCCCGTTTCTTTTGCAAATGAGTGTATTAACATATCAAATGTAATGAAGTGTGAAGATAGTAATTAAACTATTCTTATTTTTTGACAACTCATCCTATAACATAAGTAGATTTTAAATCACTCACCCATACTTGACTTGTTATTGTTACGTTTATTACTTTAACGCCCGAATACTGGAACGACATTCAAATAATAAGGTGCTCTTAACGGCGCACGGCTCACTTAGCCAGTACATTTAATCGGGATTAACGTAGTTAAGCGCAAGTTATATTTAAGTTGCGTTCCAGTATTTGGGCGTAAATAACACTTAAATCAAAGAAAATTATAATTACGGCGATATAGATAGGAATAAAGTGTCATAATGTTAATGAAAATGTGTTTCTAGGTGCTGGCACCTCAAAGCATTATGTTCCCGGGTCTGCATCCGATGGCCATGTTGTCGACTGGCCGCGCATTCTGCGGCGCCACTCCGCCATTCCCTCCGCCCATGTACGCACCCATGGCTGGCCAGGGTGCTCAACAGGGCGCTGGCGATTCTCAGGTAACATCGAAACATTTAATTGATATTGTGTTCAAAAATAACGAATGTAAACTTCGCTTTTTGTTTTAACACATGTTGATACGTCTTAAAAATATTTAAAAAAATGTTGAACCATTAAAATATAATTGCAGGAAACAACATACCTGTATATCCCCAATAACGCTGTGGGAGCAATCATTGGCACAAAAGGATCCCACATTCGCAACATTATAAGATTCAGCAATGCTTCTGTCAAGATTGCACCCCTGGAGCAGGAAAAGCAGGGAGAGACCCAGAACCCGCAGCAGGAGCGTAAGGTTACCATTGTTGGCAGCCCCGAGGCTCAGTGGAAGGTATAATAAATTCGTTAATTATTATAATTGTCGTTATTAAAATTACTCAAATTGCATTTATATGCGATATTTACTTTACAATTAGTGATATGCACAAACTTTGCATTTCAGGCGCAGTACCTGATCTTCGAAAAGATGAGGGAGGAAGGTTTTATGTCTGGGTCTGATGACGTACGGCTAACTGTTGAGATCGTGGTGGCTTCGTCCCAAGTGGGGCGCATCATAGGCAAGGGCGGGCAGAACGTGCGGGAGCTGCAGCGCGTGACGGGCTCGCTCATCAAGCTGCCCGAGCAGTCGCAGCAGCAGCAGGGCTCGCAGCAGCAGGACCACGACACCACCGTGCACATCGTCGGGCCCTTCTACAGTGTTCAGGTACGCACAGTGCGAACACACATGCAATGCTCACCTTTATGAGGAATGCCTACTACATTGTACGGATAATTTGTGTGCTGGCGCTTATGGGGCAAACATCTTTTCATTTAAAACGTTTCAGAATGTCAAATTCGGTCGGAGGTTTTTGTGGAGTGTTCGGATTTTTGTGCATTTGCGAAATATTTCCTCGAAGTGTTTCTTTCTAAAATTGTGTCTGCTGTGGAGAATTGTAAGGCCGTTTGAATGTGATGTATATAGGTATAAGACATGTAGTTACAAGTCCATTTTAATATAATTTGTAGTGTCATATTAAGAAGATTGTGTTGACGGGGCGTACATAATGCAGTGTTACTAAGATAAGTATACGCGTTACATAGTGCAATGCGAACTTGCTCGCTATATGATATGATACGGCTCACTATGACGTAATGAGATGTTTACATTTTGTAGCGGTCGTCCGAAGCGGGATGAGACATATCGAGAGAGACCTGTATAAGGATTCCTTCTACATAGTGTGACCTAAGAAAAGGCACCACTTGGTGACTGTGCTCCGTTGTTTTATGTCTTTGACGCGACTCAATAGGTAAGTTTCAATTAATTATTCATGTATCTGATAAACACTGCGAATGTTTTGTAATAAAGATTAAATGCGTACCTCTAAAACTATCTTTAATTTGTGCCTCCATTTTTGCCGCTACGATGGACTGTAACTACATGTATTATCTGTTAATAATATAAATGCAGGCTGAAAGTGATGAATGTGTATATTTGGACTTGTTAAACTTATACCTTGCGTTTGTGTTTCAAAATAATGTGTTATGAGGTTATGTTGAGTGCATACTACAGTATCTGCAGATCATGTAATTAACATAATATAAAGCAAATTTATATCATGACGTGTCTAAAATAGACATTAAACAATAATTATAAACGTGATGGTGATTGAGAATATCAGCTGGTTAATTTTGTTTTTCTAACATTATGACACCTTAAAAATAAATACTTATATTTAAAACCTATACAATCTATTAGAAATTGTAGTCAATTCGTAAGTAGAGGAAATATTTTAGAAGAAAATATTGCCACTTGTAGTTTAGAAAATAATATGCAATGTTGAGTACATAATAATTTAGAAGACCACAGTTGAGAAAGATCCGTTTTTGTGCAATAATGACAATGTATCAGCTTCGTTAGAAAAAAAAGGGCAATGAAAAAACGAAACAAGGGAACTTAGAAAGAATATGAAGTGATAATAACACTCATCAATATAATATATATGTAACCCAACAAAATCAAAATGATTATAATTAAAATACACCAGAATAACCAAATGAGTACAGGAATACGCCAGAAAACTTATGATTACTAGATATGATGAATTTACATAATGGCATACAAGTTACGTGGAATAATTTTGAACCCAATATTGATGAAAGCTTACAAGTCTGTTAAGGACTACGAGTATATTAACTATGACTACAATACAGTAATCGTCCGGGTTCAATACGAATGTAATATATGCCTGCCAGATTGCAGTGCTCGTAATTCGCTAATTTGGTCATTTTTTCAAATATACAGGTTGATTTTTCAAGTAGGCGTGGATAGCCATATTCCCAACGAAGGGATAGGTATCACGAGCACGATTTTGATGAAAACTATAATTGCAAACTTAGATTTTTGCTAAATCAATATGCCTAGCTAGGAATCGAACCCCAATGATTGGTGTATTATTACACCACGCGATAATGTTGCTAAAATTCTGGGAAGTAATTACATACGGCAACCTAAAGGGGAAGTAAAATATTTTTTCACATTGCCTTTTCCTTTGAAAGCTTATTTCACCATCTTCAGCTAGGCTTTCATTTTCAAAAACCTTGGACTTAGGACAAAATTTTCACATATTTTTCCCGAACTCACAGTCCCCTTGCGCTGGGAGTGGAACTAAGGAAATTTTCTAACTCAGTTGAATTACTTAAAAAAAATACTAAGTTGAAATTGCATATTGACAAAATGAATCATGATAAATTTGATCTAAAGGAGACATGTGTGAAATGTCCCCTGCACTTTTATACAGACACAAATCCTCAATATGGATTTTTCATTGTTAATTTGTCTTCAGAAAAATATTCATAATCTTAAACAAGAAGTTGCTTAATCACAAATAAAACCAGGTATTTGAAATGAAGTGTTTCAAAAAACTGTTCCAATTAAGATTTTTCCATTGGTTTCACTCTCAATGCCAAGGAGGCTGGGTGTTCAGGTAACTGGAGAAAAATACTATTAGGCCTAGAACAACCGCTTTCGTTTCGTTTGCTGTATGACATTACTACCCAGCATTTGATTCTTATTAGCAAGATTATCGAATCTATACATAATATAATAAATTTGTAACCGAGCGACTTCTGTACATGAAAGATAAATGAGAAAAACTAATATGGGGGTCTGTATTTTTTTATTATTATTTTTTTTTTTTTTTTATTGCAATGAATGGCGAGACGAGCATGCCATTCGCCTGATGGTAAGCGATACGACCGCTCATGGACAGTAGCAAAACCAAACAACACCATGAATTACAAGGCAATCCTTGGAATTCCACTGCGCTCGCCATCCTGAGACATAAGATGTTAAGTCTCAATATGTCCAGTAGTTACTCTGGCTACAATGTCCTTCAAACCGGAACACAACAGCGCATTAACACTGCTATTTGGCGGGAGAAATAGACATTGCGGTGGTACCCACCCAGGCGGCCTCTCACATATGAGAGACCTACCACCAGTAACGTATTAACGTAGTATTAACGTAAAAGAACACAAAACAATGAATTTTAGATTTTTTTGTCGGTTTGCCTGTCTCTGTGCGGTTGTGCGCGATGAACTCAGAAACGGCTTAACTGATTTCATTCAAATTTGGTATGGAGGTAGCTGGATTAACACTTGGGTTACTTTTTATCCCAAAAAAAAGGTGTTCCTGTGGGATGAGGAAGGAATTCCGATATATTTGGTATGTTTTTATAGGTTCACAAAGGGATGGGATGGGAATGGACTACATGCCTTGAGTGAGAATGAGATGGGACCGGTGGGATATAACGGGATAGGACGGGACGGGATGGGATATTCCAAATAAACTTAAGCACGCAGACGAAGTTTGCGGGCAGAAGCTAGTAACTAATACGGCATGTGTTTTTTAATGTATTGTATTTTTTGTGTTTGATTTATCAAAAATCTAAGTATGCAATTTTCATCAATATGGGGTAGTGACTCCTTTCAACATACATACATACATACATACATAAACTCACGCCTTTATCCCCGAAGGGGTAGGCAGAGGCGCCACCAGGACACCCACATTTCGCCTTGTATGTTTCGTCCCATGATGTGATAGGGGGCGAGCCTATCGCCATATCGGGCACAAATTCCTGACTCCGGGCTGATAATGAATAGAAAAATCCAATATCACTTTGCCCGACCCGGGACTCGAACCCGAGACCTCAGCTTTGTAACCGTACCGTAATACAACTACGCCACCGAGGCAGTCCTTTCAACATTTTTCAATATTTCTCATAGTTTATGACTTGGCCAGCCACCCACGCCCATTTAAAAAATCTCCCTGTATATTCTGAGACAGCCATTATGAAACACACATTTAAATTAATAATTAATTAAAATAACATGTTCACTGCAGCTATGTCTGACATGTTATTTTCTAACTTAGTAAGCCCGAACCGCTGTTGACGTGAGCATCTTGAATATTTTTAGGATTAATAGGATTGGGATTTTTATTTTAAAACACCGCGATAAACTGACCTGACGGCAAGGGCTATACAATCCAAATAGAATATTAAAGGAGAATGACTATTCATAGTATGGCTAAAAAATATCGTTGACCGCGATACTGATACTGCTTAAAGTTCATTATAGCATTTTTGATGGTTTGTCCCTAAACGTTTTCCTATTTTATCCCGGGTGACAGATTTTTATAAAATGAAGTATTTATCATTACATTTTACGATATCGCAGCCATTACTACAAAAGAGGCTACCAGATTGACTGGCCTTCTAGTTTATTTCTCCAAGAATTCCGGGCCTGGGTCGCAATTATGTTTATTTTGATTGAAAATATATATTTTTCCTTACACAAAAAAGTAGGTTTCATCGAGGAATAAAAATCTTCGCATCGATACTAAGTTTCATAGTAAAATAGTCATTCTCCTTTAAAGAATAGAATAATAAATATTATTTAATTTGACTAATTATGTCAGTCGAAATAACACATTCTCAAGCTGAATCCGAAATGCAGCACTTGCACGAATTACTAAGACGGTGTTTTATCGGTTTTTTAGTTCGAATTCTCTTAGAAACCTCCCAACCGATTGCAATTTCATATTTTGATAATAATATAATCAATATGTACTTTATTTGTCATCAATGATTCTGTTGTTATTTACAATTAACAGGCATATTATGTATTTTTAATTAAAATAAATTTGCATAGTAGGATAATTATAGTTAAACAATTAGCTGGGTAGTAAAAAAATTATAGAATATAATCAGGAGGATGTATTTTCAAATTCAATTGGTATCATGAAAAAATCTTCAAAATGGCTTAATATTTTATCGTTTTTTAAATTAACTCACCTTAAAAGACAATTTGGTTGGACAATTTTATTTGGAAAATGGGTTAGAAGTCGATATCTATGGAGGCAAGTACCAACTACCAAGGATGAAAAGGAATATGGAAGTAGGAAGAATCGATTTAACGAGGTCTCAATAGGGTTAATTTATTTTGAGTCTCAAGTTTGTAGTAAGTTTATATTATTCGATAAATGTCTTCATATCGAACAAATCTAGGCAAACAATCACCGATTGTCAGATTAACGGAAGAATATAATTCAATTGTTAACGATTCGAAAGAAATAGACATTTTTAACAGTACACCAGCCAACTTCAGAAGACTAATAATAAACACAATACAAACCTATGAAAAGTAAATTTTGACGCATAATATACCTACGTATTTAACTGCATATTTGTACGATTTCTGTATTTTTGTACGATTTCAGTATTTTTGTTTCTTTCCTTTGATCTCATTCTAATAATATTATTAATTGGTTAACTTAAAGTACATAATATAATAATATCATGTTTTCTTTTTTTTCTCTTATTATTGTTACATTCATTACCAATTTCAATTTTAATTTAATTTGTTGATCTGTTTCAATTTTAAATTTTATTTTAATTTGTGTTTAATTTGTGTTGATTTGTTTCAATTTTTAATTTTATTTTAATTTGTGTTGAGCATTCATTGAGCTTGTTGTGATTTCCTATAAATGAGGAAACACGCGGAATTTTTTTATTTGTGTGATATTGTTATTCTAATGTTATGTGTTTCCTTGTGGGAAATCCTTTAATTAATAAAATAAAAAATAAAAAAAATGTAATTATTAGCATATGTGTACAAATATAGACATTTCAAAATTGGGGCATTTGTGGGACAGGCAAGGTACCTAGATAATAATACATTGAATGTAAAGCGAATGACTAATGTAGTGGCGGGGTAGATGTTGCGCTGCATACATGTCTGCTGTGCGTAGTGATTGCGTCGTTGTAGTATGTTGACTGAGTGTGTGTGTTTGTGCGCAGTCTGCCCAGCGCCGGATCCGCGCGATGGTGGCACAGGCGAGCGCGCCGGGCCGCCGCCGCGCCGCGCAGCCGCCGCCGCCGCCGCCGCCGCAGTAAAGTATTCTACTCACCTCTGCAACTTCCCCGCGCGCCCTCATCACCGACTCACCCCGACCTTAGCAGTTCCTGTCAGCATCAGCCGGCTTGCTCCGTGTGGCCTATCGTGACAACAATACATCGCTCGACGCCTAACCACCTACACTAGTACGGAAACTTTGCTCCTATGCACGATGCAGTACCTTGAATTACTGTGCAGGCAGGCTGTCATGTTGACAACACGTGTCCAGATATTGTTGTTAACGTAAATATATTAATCTAGTGAATTGTAATTAAATAATATTGATAAATCCATATTTTATCCCGGTAATTATGTATGTTGATGATGATTCATATTTGAATATATATTATTATATAATATTATTCATATACACTATTTTTTATCGATAGTAATAGTTATATTGTTTTCATACCGTTCCTCGGCTGCATTATGAGTGTTTACAATAGTTGCAATAGTTAGTTAATAGCGATATCTATAGTTCCACACCTTCTTATACAACTGAGAGCATATTTTGTTTTGTTATTATATAATAAATAAATCTTTGAAGTCACTACACTATAATGTTAAATATTGTTTGATGGGTGTGATGTGGGATGTAAAACAACTTCAGAACGGAAAATTACACGACATTCGCTTAAAAGGAGGCTCAATGGACTAACGTTTGCTTTCTCGTGTGTTATAAGATGTTTCTTTAAAGAATTTTTGGAATTTCTGCATGCTGCGTCTTAAATCAGTAAAATGATCGACGTATGCCTTGGGTGTTTAGTAACAAATCCAAAGAGTGAAAGCCGATCGCTTGTTGAATCGGCCCCATTTTATGACGAGCCTTGACTATGACTAAAGCGGCTGCGACGCGCTTGCGCCCGCGGCCGCGCTCACATCGATTTTGGAGATGAGATCCACCGACGATGGATATAAATATTTTTGATATGGTAGTACTTGTTGCAGACTAAGATAACCTTATGAATTTTAATTTGTAAGTGGCATTTGTTGATCGTTTTCTTTGTAATTTTGTCTTTGTTAGCTTTATAGTGTTTTCTTGTATGGACAATCTAATGAAGATTTTGAAAATTAGGATGATACGTTAGCGTTTAATGGTGCGAGTGTAAGCGTCGTATTGTTTGGTTCTGTCGTGATGTTTTATTATTATCAAATGTACGATTTGAGTTATAATTGTGCCAAGTGAGATATTTAAATGAGAGTTTTAAGATTAAGTGAATAATATCAAAATTAATGAAAGCTTAGATATTTATATTTATAATTGTGATAAATAATATATGGAAGTTTTGGCAAAAATGTTACTAAGAATGTTTTGGACATTCTTATTTCCATTTCCTCAACTTTAGGTTAGATTGTAATAAAATTATAAATGGAACGCGTGAAGGCGAGCCGGTCGAGGGAGGTGGCACTTGGCAGTGTGTGGCACACGCACGCCACACGCGCGCCCCACACACTCCACACGTACGCCACACTTCCGACACCGCTCGCCCCCACGACCCGGTACTTCGACACAACAACTAACAACTTGTTACGTCTATTCCGTGTCCCAAGTGCATCAAAATAATTCTCATTTCATTGAATAGCAAGGCGTTAACTTTAATTGTTATCTACTGTCTACTGCGTACATGAGTGCTGAACGTATCGAGGGGGTACATGGGTACAATTATTAAATTTTATTATAATATTGACTTAGGTTCTATAGTTATTCACTGATTTCCTGTACAATGAGGTTACAAAATTTAAACAAATTGACAATTATTCTGGGAAATATAAATTAAAGCGAATAGTTTGCCATTGTTTCAATTGCTTCCACATATTATTGACAATAAATCTCACATTTGGCATTAATTCCTAACAATTGAAATTATGAAAAATGTATTATTGTGTATTGTGATTTATCAATAAAATAATATTTTACATTGAAAATAAAGTATTAAATGTTATATTGTAACACATGTACTGTTACAGAACCAAGTGTTTCACTGTTAGTTCCTGGTTTGAAATATTTCTATCAAGCAGTTATTCTTCTAGTTGCAACAGTTTAAATAGTTACAATAGTTATAATATATGATTAGTCACATAGCACGTAAATATCCACTTGGTTTAGAAAGCAGTATATGTGAATATTGTCTGAACATGTACTATGTTTTGGTATTATATTTTGTATAAAGTATGCAGGTATACAACAATATTTAGTTTCACAAAAGCGCATCATTATCCTAATATAACAACGACAGTGAAACGGAATATTTTGTGTGACACTTGTATATTATGCCAATGTTTTTCTTAATTTGTAAGATTTTTTTTTACTTTGTTCAGTTTGCGCGTAGTATCTTTGTATACGTTATGTGAAGCATTGGCATAATTTGCTTTTCGCGGCAGTTTAAAGTAGGACTACTGGTTATATACTGTTTCACTGTTATTTCGACTAAATGTCAGATTAGATTACATATACATAAATGTGATATACGATATGTATATTGTATAAACATCAAAACAGGAAAATATGGTGACGCTCCAACAACGCAGCATAAGCCCACCTTATACATTTTGATTGTTCTTTTTTATCAATTCGCTATAAACACTTGTCATGGAGTGATAATGCTAACTTGGAGGGTCACCTGTCATACGCTACGAAGAATTGCCACATACACGGTCATCACTTTGCAGGTTAAAAATGCCGTTATACAAAGCTGAGGTTAAGGGTGTTATAACCGAAACCCAATGTTAACCTTAAACATATCAGGGAGAACAAACGTCCACAACATACACCACGTGTTACGAACGAATGACGTTGAATAATATACAAAATACATCTTGGAATTCAGACTGAATTTTATGCATATGTGCTGATTACTGTATGATGCATTTTATTGTGTAGGTAAACTTACTCCGACATTTTACAGTCTTAAAGATAATAAAAATTGACATCCAAGACTGATACTTGTAACTCGATATTGCGACGATAATTCTGTCGTCGTAACAGTATTGATGTTTGTCCATAAACCGTAACTGACAAGAAATCTTGCACAGTACCTATTATGTAGACGGATAGAAGTGCGTTATGTAGCAACTTGCGCTACACTGACATGTTGAATTTGATGGCTCTTTGTTTGGGTCACTTAAAAGTTAAGTTCTGAAATATGGAGTATTCATCACCTTAAATATTTAAGTACCCTCAAGAGCAACTATTGTCAATTCCTGTAATTAGTTGTTTTTAAGATATTAGTTTCCACGTAATGTTCGGCATACAAACATTCCAAACTCAATAACACCCTATGCTGATTGATTGCACTTTGAAGATTTACAGCAAACAGTTCTGGGGAATCTAATATCTTAAAATATTTGCGATTATGACTGTACTTATCATGTGGTAAAGTCTGCTATTACATTTTTAGTACAATACTATATACACTTTTTTTTGTTCAGCTAGTTTTGTTACCTTTGGGTAACGATTCCCTTTGTTGGGATTCTTATACACTTAATATATTTAATGATCTATTGTATTGGAGTAACTGTTCCACATGAAAGTACTTATTGGTGTACTCTTAAAACAAATTGTGAAGAAAAAACGGCTTGTATGTGTTTAATTGGTTGACTTTATAAGAACATGAGCAGAAGTAGAGTATGTTGACCCGACACACGAGCAGCCAGATTCCGCTTGCATCGGCTTCAAATGGAATAAAAGAATTGGTTACTTTCACTACAACAGAATGTACATATAGGCGCGTTGTTTATTCCTTCCAAATGTGAGCAGGAGAGAGGGTACATTATGATTTGTAATGTTAGGATGCAGATGATAGTTTTAGTTGATTAATTGTATCGTTGTGAAGTAGTTTAAGTTGAGAGTAGGCGCGGGCGGCGCGTGGCCACGAGACTGAACTACACCCCTGCCGTCGCGCCGTCGCGCCCATTACTTACATGTCATTCATAAGTTCATTCTTGTTTGAAGATGGTTCTACTGTTATTTACATTACATTTTAATATTACTTTCTCATGTGTGTAACAACTATTTTGTGTATACGTGTGAACGGCTGAATTTGTCGATTTCATTTAATTGCATGATTGTATTTCGAAAATTGTATCTTATTATAATTAAATTGATTGAGGAATGATTATTGTATTCGTCTACAATTTTTATGTTAATAATCGAGTCGAGCACGCCTAGTAATTTTATTTGGTTTATTTCAATTAATTGTTAACTTTGTGTTTAGTGGGGAAACGTAGCACTCAACTCTGTTGTATTGAAGTTTCATCGAGTCTATAGCTAAGTGTTTATGTATGTGTATGTATTTATGTACCTTACTGGAATATAACAGGGTGTCGGTGGAGTGGCGCGCGTAGTGAGCGGAACGCGTGACGCGCCGTGCGTAGTGCGCGTGCGCGCGGTGCCAATACTCACGCCCGCTCTCGCACAGAGCCTCGTGTTGTCGCGTCGTATCCTTTTCTGTGGACCACCGACACCTGTTATTTTTAATTAGAATTGGAGAAGCTGTTATTGTTGCTTCTCGTGAGTGTATTAAGGTTCCGATACACAGTATAATAGAGTATTGTTTTATTTCCAATAACTGTTCAAACTGGCATTATGGCGTATTACAGCTAAATTTTCTTTGAATTTTTTAACTGTTACTTTTAGAACCATTTTATAATTGGTATAAGTTCTGAAACTAATAACTACCTCAATATTACTAAATGAATATGATAATTATCTTTGTGCATGTTTTTGGGAACTGAATTTTAAAACGCAAATTCAATATAGTATAAGAATGCTATTTTAAACATAGTAACAAAAATTTGTGAAAATTAGGTTTCTTAACGTAATAAAAGTAATGGAAATTATTTCGTTTTTCTTTCCAGTGCAACAGACACTAACACCCCCACCACCACGTTGATAACATTCTGTTACAAGTTTCATAACCCAAAGGTAAAACGGTACTCTACGATAACACTGCACTGTCTATATACCTTGCAGGCCCTCTTAGAAACTTAATTAATAATGAAGTCAGGGTTTATTCACATTGCCGCTGAAGGGAAACGTGTTCATTCTTTTATTCTACATCCAAAACGTACAAATTAGCATTTGTGTAAAGATTGGCGCAGCGCTCTTGCATCTCTATGTAGAGCAGAAATAATAAGGCGGAATAGTAGACGTGCTACCTTGTTAGTATGTAGATACATCTGCTGGCGATGATTTGGGAAATGCAATGAATGTTTGTATTTTGCCAAAAACTGCATCCCTTCGGCGCTAATGTCAATTAACCTCGATTATACAGGGTGTAATAGAAGAAAGGCGAAATAATACTGGCACATACTAAGCGGACGATTTGTAACTCCTCAGTAAAGGAAAGCTTAGTACATGCTTTTAACTGCCAAGTTTTGATACCTATCTAGTACCTACAACGTACTTCCTAAGTCTAGCGCCACCGGCCTGTAGGTATAGTTTCGCACAGTGTTGTGAATGATTGTTATCGATACTTGTATACTAAATAAAAGATAAATGTTGTATGTATGTAATCAAAGTTTTATTATCCCAAGATCCTATAAACCTAATCATTACTCTTCACTGAAATAAATTGAAAAAAATATTTGTATTACTAACGCGTTAAAATAAAACTCAAAATGGCTGCAAGATTTATTATAAGATAAACCATAACCACAGAAAACGGTGTTTAATAGTAGTATTCTGTGTATTAACCAATTTTTTTTTTTTTAAGCGACTACACTTTCATTGGTACAAAATTAAGTTTTGAAAAATAGAGCCGAAGCCAAATTTTATGAGTTCAGTTATTGTATCTAAAGATATCTTGGAAATGTTGCCACCCATATGATAGGTACCTATAATTTGTTTTCATGACAAAATTGTAGCACATATTGAAAACCTAACTGCTCAAAGTCCAAATTGACACTTCTTAATTAATTTTTGTATACAAAATTGGATCCATGCAGATACAATGTAATGTAACAATTAATGGTATATACATATATGTTTCCAGTAAAAGTATTTTGGCCTATTTCACCTATTGTGCCTAAAAATAATGAACTACACTGACCTGCGACAGTAGAAATTGCAGATAGCTTATCTGAACAGAATACAGACGCAGGCGCACTGTCCCACCCTCATACAATATTTTTTTAAGCGAAACTCAGCCACATGTACTTATTTGTTCTTAAGTTTGAGAACCCACTGCAAGTAAAAACCTATTCGGGCGATGGATTTTCTATAGAATCTGCTGAATTGAAAGAATCAGCGAGTTTGTTTATCCGGCAGTGCAGGGTGAATATTAAACTGTTAACTACTATTGTTTGGTTCTAAATTTTGAGATGCTACGCAGTTTACAAGAAAACAAAAATTGTAAAATTGATTGAATCCGTTGTAATACAAGCGGACTGACTCGTTTTTGCTTGGCCGTCATTCTGTTATCAATTAGACTTATCCATACATAGTATCAATAATGCATATTTTGCTCACTTATACCTATTTCTAAGTAACCTAGTATACAGGGTATATCAAGACTGCGACCGAAAACGAAGCCAGGTGGTAGTTTTAGTGACTTCAGACACAATGAATTTTACTGTGGGGTGGTGCTGCTGACATTAATACCATCTTTGTTCTCCAAAAGTGAGCTATAAGATCAATTTATTCGCTAGGGTCCAGATATTCTCTTAGAGAAAAATTTAAAGAAATAAATATAATGACAGTGGCATCACAATATATTTTTGAAAATTTAATGTATGTCCATAAAAATAAAGAAAACTTTAGAAATAAGAAAAATACTAGAAATAAGAACAATTTAGCTACTCATAAGACCAGACTCCACAGGATCAGCAAGTCTTTTAAGGGTTACTGTATACACTTTTATAACAAAGTTCCCACTCATATTAAAGCCTTAAGTATTGAAAAATTCAAAGCTACTATCAAGCAAAAATTATGCAATAAAGCTTATTATAAAATTTCAGAATATCTAGATCAGTAGTTCCCAAACTTATTTTTCTCGTGGACCACTTTCAAAATTTTACTGGTTTCGGTGGACCCCCTGCTGCTACATTTCTACCACATTCTTAAAGTCGTTAATAAATAAAAATTGTGTCGCTTCTGAGTTCTGTCCCTATAATCTATATTCCGATAGGTAAAATAAAAACGAAAAATGGTACATTTTATAACACTTTATTTATTAAAAGAATAGAATAACAAGAAAAAAAAAATAAGGTAATATAGGTTCAGGTAATCATTTTAATTATAATCCGGCCGCTCAGAGAATGCGTTCCTGAAAGGTTGTCATCGAACGGACGACGTAACTTTGAAGTGTCGTTGCAAATGCAACGACAGCAAATGTAAATACATTATCGAACAATTTTATTTATTTACCCTACTTACGAAATAAAACATCATAAAAAATTAAATAATATGTAAATTTAGGTTAAATTTTATCACTTTGGACTAAATTTGACGGCTAATAAAAATAAAAATATTATATTTATAAGTTCATACCACGCCGTTACAAGGTTATGTCAACTGTTCATTTCTGGAGTGATGTGGCCAAAAAATAGCAGATTATTATAACGTTATTTTCCGTTATAATATAAAATAATACATTTGTGTTTTTAATAATGTATAACTTAATAATTAAACGGATCTAACTTTATTTCACCTGGCAGCAATATAATATCTTTCACATTTGTGAATTTCATTTAAATTTGGCATTGAAGTTTACGTTTTTATTAAAATATTTTAAATAAGAACATTTAATATTAACTTATATTTTTTTTATTTACATTTATATAAATTGTAAATATTTTAATGATCTGAAAGAAGTTTGTGAGTTTTTAGTGAGAAAATAGTCAAGTATCCAATTATTCTAACTTGCTACTTTTACTGGGAATAATTCAAAAGTTTAGCAAAATGATAATTATTTCCCATCACTACTCATGATCAACTGACATGTGTCAGGAACGCATTCTCTGAGCGGCCGGATTATAATGGGAAGGATGTATTTGATGGAGTGTCAACAAACGATCAATGTTTGGCTTTATTTTTGTGAGCAATAACCGCAAATCCCCTCGCTCTGTGATGTTTAATTTGCTCCTTTTTTTTGTTCAGAGGTTTGTTACGTCACTAAAACTCCTTTCGACAAGGTATGACGAGGGAAAAGCTATTAAACATTTCCTTGCGATTTCCCAGGATATTTTTCGGGTATTTCTGCTTGCAGCCAAAATGGTTGGTAGGCTTTTCTAAATTTCACCTTCAGCTCCTCATGTAATACAACATTGGAGACTTCCGTTTCATCAAATGGATTTATGATCCATGGTGGTATATCCATCGTCAGCATATCTTCAAACCTGGTTTTGAAGTCATCATGCAGGGCACTTAAATGTTGACTGTAGGTATGGATATCCTCATCAATACATTCTACCGGCGACAAGTTTGGAAATTGAGAGAATTCGCGCCGACTAATGTTTTGCTTCATAAATTTCAATTTCCCAAGAAAAGCCGAAATTATCCCCTTTGTTTTTATTAAATTCAGGCTGTCCCCTTGTAACTGCAAGTTAATATCATTAAATTTTTTAAACAAATCTGTCAAATACGCAATGTCTGCTTTGGATTTGATCAAGTTTTTATTTAAATCTGGATCTCTACTTTCTAGGAACTCTAATACGGAATCGAAAACAAAGTAAAATCTCGTTAAGCATGCACCTTTCGACAACCAGCGTACTTCAGTATGTAAGAGCAGTCGTTGGAAGTCTTCATCATTTTCGTCGCACAATTGAGCAAATAAACGCGTATTCAATGCATTGCTTCTGATTTTGTTGACAGCTTTTATTACAAAATGAAGAGATTGGTTCAACCTGTCACTTAAATGTTTTGCCACAAGATGTTGTCGGTGGATTACGCAATGAATAGCTGTAAGTCCTGGTATAATTCTTTTGAGATGACTTATAAACCCACGATATCGCCCGACCATTGCAGGAGCTCCGTCTGTTGCCACTGAAATAATGTTTGTAAATGGAATCGATTTTTTCGTAAAAAAATTACTCAGGACATTAAATATTGATTCGCCTTTAGTGTCAGTCTCCAAAGTTCTGGTAAATAGCAATTCTTCGTGAATTTCTTCCTCCATAATAAATCGGACATATGCCAATAATAATGCTTCATTACCGGGTAACGTTGACTCGTCCAGTTGTATAGAAAAATGAGTTTTTTGCAGATGATTGCACAAAAAACTTTCGATATCAGAGCTCATCTCATCAATGCGTCTTTGTACAGTATTGTTACTTAATGGAATTCTTTTTAGTACGTCAAATGGAGATTTGTGCAAAAATTACAAATTTAATTGCTCTGCAATATTGCTTATTCGGCCTTTTTAGAGAGGCAGTGCTTCTCTCGTGAAAAAACAATTGAATAAAACGTGCTGTGTTTGTCTTCAAATCGAAAGAGGACAATTAAAATATCTGTAAGTTACTAAGTTACCTATCTATACAAGCAGTTGTGATCAACCAACTAGGACACTTAAACAAAATACTTAAGTACTATAACAAAAAAAAGGTAGTAGGTACTTACTTTTCTCCGGCACTAGCAAACACTGATATAAATTTTCTCACACCTTTTTTTAGAAATTCCGGATACAAATGAATGAATTTGCCTTTGGCATCAAGTATTTATAGTGGTGATCAAGTTCATGTCTAAACAAGCATTAAGCATTGTCGGGCGGATAGCGCTTCGCAAGTCTGTACACGAAATTGTACGTAATATCGAATACGCAAGTTTGGACAAGTAACAGTCGCTTGCCTTATTAAAATATTATCTGCTTAGTTAGGTACTTAAAACAATGTAGGTAGGCTCTTATAAAAACTATGCTTACATTTTTGCTCTTTACTATCAAAAGCAGATAAATTTTCGTGGACCCCCATTAACATCTTATGGACCCCCATTTTTTGTTCACGCCTACGTAGACCCCCAGCAAGTCTACCGTGGACCCCTGGGGGTCCACCTGGACCACTTTGGGAATCACTGATCTAGATGATAATAAGGCTTGGGAATAGTATAGTATAAAATTAATTAAATATATAGTATCTTGGAGCGGAGGTATTAGTGTGCTCTGTATAATTTCATTTATATTAAGTAATTTAAACTATTTTGTTTTGCTTTGTAAGCGATTGGATAAGTCATGCTCGCTTAAAGTCTGTGCTTGCGGTGGCGTCGTGTGCCGGGTCGGTCACTTCCCTGTAGCATGGTTGAGGAGGCCGATGGCTGGCACATGCGTCATACTCGTGAACGGGTGCTGCTTGTGTGGACTGGTCTGTCCGATTTGCTTACTTTGTAATTGATAAGTAGATTACTTAACGCTTTTATAATTATTTATTGCGTTGGCAAAACAGAGTATACTGATTCTTCGTTATGGGTTACTTCGTTTCGTTTCTCTCAGCCATATTAAATATAAAGTAAACTTATTCGTAATCAAATATATCCTACTTGCAAATCATAACAAGTTATTAATGAACTGCTCTGATTTAAACCAACTTGTAATTTTTGTAATAATCATACATTGTAAACTGGTTTTGAAAAGAGCAACACTAGAGTTTCTTGCCAGTTCTTCTCTAGTGAAAACCGCTTTCCGAACCGGGTGGTAGTTCAAAAAATGACTGAGTCTAAACAATGTTGAACATTTTAATGGATTCAATAAATTATTTTCATTTTCATTTTTCATTTTCAATGCAAGTAAAAATTTCGCAAAAAAAATCAACACCTTTTTTTTTGTAATTTTTTACTTATTGTCGTATTTGAGTAATAAATACATAGTTTACCTAAAATTACCTAAAAATAGGCCCGTGCCCAGCAGTGGGGCGTATATGGGCTGATACATACATACATACATACATTACCTAAAATAATGATGCAAACCTCCTTATTTTTCAACACTCAATGGTACGTAAGGGTTTAAATTATTATTATCGCAAAAACTAGATTTTTACCACCCAAACAAGAAGACTTTTAAAAAATTCTAAAAAAATATCTATCGCTGTTTTGGTGAAATTTTTATTTGCATCGTGTCTGTAACCACTAAAACTACCACCTGGCTTCGTTTTCGGTCGCGGTCTTGAGATACCCTGTATTATAGACTAGTAGGCCGCTAGTATATTATAAACGCTAAAGTTTGTATGTATGGCTGCGTGCATAATAATAACACTTTATTATTACACCACACAACATAAAATACAAAAAAAATGAAACATATTTACATTTGGTGAATCAATTGGCGGCCTTATCGCTAAAAGCGATCTCTTCCAGACAACCATTCGAACAGGTTTTAATAAGGAGACATGGCGGTGCCTTTTATTTAAAATAAACTTACATATTACAATACATAACAAATACATACATACATATACATGATTATGTATGGATATTATACTATTGCAAGAGATAGTAACCCTTTACCCGTAGTTACAAAGTTTCCAGAGAGGACGAACGTTTAAAAGAGAGAGGAAAGGCGTTCCACAGCCGTACTGCTTCTACCGTAAAAGAGCGGTCATAAAAAGACGTGCACGTTACTCTTTTCACGCATAAGTTACTAAATTTTATATGGAGATAGGCTGAGCCTGGATTGGCACAATGGCCCGGGGCTGGAGTGGACAGGATTGCACGCCCTGAATAATGAGACTGGATATAGCGGGACGGGAACATTAAGATTGAATATAAAATAGAACGAGAAATAATGAGTTGATATAGAATAAACTCAAAAAGCTCCTGCACCCTAGCGAAGGCGGCCCGGGCCGTTTGTAATAACATAAAATTGAAGTTCCAGCGCCCCCTTTATATTATAAATACTCTAACATCTCTCTGTAGTACCTACATGATAAGCTCGAATAGTAAAACTCCGAAAGGAAGTGTTATATTTTATAATATACCCCCTTAACTTTACCATAAAACTGTTTGATTGACACTTAATTTTTCACTCTTTACACATAGATAAAACTATAAGGTAAACAAGAAAGAACATCTAAATAGAGAAAGTAAAGGAATAATTAAATACTAATTGTATATAATGTATTTTTATTAAAGTAGGTATCATATCTATAATTATTATCTGCTATTTTATTAAAGTTCGGCAGAGAGGGTTTTCTGGATTAGTGTAACAAAATGCATGATTCTCGGGGTATGGTACTGGTAATTTTGTACTCCCACTTAAATGAACTCTATAAGTTGTTCTAGCAAGTTTGGATCGTCGCCGCCAACTCTCGGTCACTCCTAAAGATAATGTTGGTTTCGTAAATTTAATGATTTTCAAATATCTCGGTTGGACGCTGGAACGTTCGGTTATAAACTCGTTGATTAACTCCGAAGCTACTTGTGACATAACAGGATCAACTGAACTGGTGATATCAAGTTTGTCGTGTGGAATAGTTAACATTAAATGTAATCTTTGTATTGTTTCTTCTGAAGATTTAGCCGAGGTCGTTGGTTTATGGTTTTTATTTGTTGTTGCGCGGCTTGGACTCCTAGTAGACATTGCCAGAGTTGCTATAACAAATTTAAATTTAATAATAAATGAATAAAGTAACATGATTTCACAATAATATAATGTAGATAGGATTATCATTGAGGTAACTAACTCTAAAGGGATCAAGTGTATGATGAACTGCAAGTCAGGTATCATAATATTAATGAAGGTATAATAACACACTTATGTTAGACGATTTGCAAAGCATAAATAAAATGACGTATGAATATAGTATTTAAGGCTCTTAGATATTTTATTTGCTTTTTGTAATGAACGTTATAAAAAGTCATATAGAGTCTAGAGAGATCGGGTAAGTACCCTAATCAGGAGTAAAATAACGATATTTAAGGGCTTTAGAGTTTAGACTGAGACAAGTCACCACCGATACATTAAAACAATTATTGTGATTACTGTTTTTAACCACATAACATATAAAATAGATAATGCTATATGAAATACAATTTTTTAAACGCCCATACATAGTGAACGCTCTCAGTGAATTTATAATTTTCCTTTTCCCATCTTAATATGGGAAAATCGGTCATCGTTATGTGATACAACGTATATTTTATATTTTATACGCACACATATAGATATTGATCGATCGAAGGTTATACCGGTAAAAAAGTTTCAAGTCCTTTTACGGACCTAATAATTATCTAAATTATGAAGTTCCATTTGACAGTGTGAAATAGGGATGCTGTCAAATAAATCGGTTCTTACAATATCCAGATATTTAGAGATATCGATAATATTTGTTTGTATTTCTTAATCGATTACAGTTTATATTTTCAGTTTACATCATTTCGTTTCTTTTTTCATTAACTTTTTTATTCTAATGAGACATCCACAATTGCATAAGTCACTTTACTATTTAGGAACAAAAGGAGTGATTTATCAATTATTAGCGGCCCGGCCCGGCTTCGCCCGGGTGCGCAGACACTTTTTGAGTCCAGTCCACATCACGCACATGCTTATGAACACATGATACATACATACAATACAATACATATAATCCAAAGTGAGGAACCTCCTCACTATGGGTGCCGTATCCTACAATACTGCCTTCATTTCCATTGTAATATCCAAATCTATTAATTAATAATAACTTAATTTATATTAATATTATTATTACATTATTTATTGATGAATGTTCGTTGACAGTGTACCTACCTATTATTAGCTGAAAGTTCAGTATTTTTAAAAATTAAAAAACAACTAGATTAAAACTGCTCGATTATTTAAATATTTTTACCGATTATGCGTATAAAAATGCGTTTGAATAGTCTCGACTCTACCGGTAAAAGATCTAACGAGGTGACTTTGTAATGACGTCTAGAAAAAAGAATGTTGTTTAAAATGGTTATTTTGCTTTATTTAAAGGATTTTAGTTTAAATTTTGTGATTATGGATTTTAAATCTTGTGATAAAATAAGAATAGCTTCATAATTCCATGGATTTACGGAAAGTGTTATTGATATTGTGTGAGTTACCTACGTGTGCACAAAGTTATTTACGTTAAAAGTATGAAACGTCAAATGGAACTTCTTAGTTTAGATAGACTGTACGAACATTCTCTATTGATAAAAATTATAAAATAGTGGGCTAGCCATTAGCCTGCTTACTGCTAATTTCATTGCATTTTACATGACTTACATGTGGTAGAGGTGGTGGTATGTTTCGCCTCGGTTTGTGTATACGAGGCTGTAGGTGATGACGTAGTTGCCGTTGTTGCACTTGTCACTGATGCCTGTTTAACAGCTAGTAATAAATATTGTATTAGTTTATTAAGATTATGTATTATTCATGATCGTGTTAATTTTTGTAACTTTTACAAGGCGTTTATTATTATTCGTATCTACTCCGTCGCAGGCGCGGCAATACAAAATTTACAATAAAGTCCAGATACATCACTGCCCTTATAAAGTAATGAATGAATTTATGAAAAAAATAAGTTATCTATACTGATATGCTGTATGACGGCCTTTAGTTATTTTGAACGTCCCACATTCTGGAAAGAAAATATTATATAGGGACGAAATTAACGAGTTGTACTTTCAATACAAAGAATATTTTTTTTCATATTTCTATGTAAATAGTAGGTAATAACCAGAATCGGGGAATAATGATGGAAAGAATGGATGAAGCAGGAAAATTAGCAATAGTTGTCCGCACAAGTTTGGAAACCCAAAATCATCAAGAAAATATATTAGATCTAAAGGGTTCCAGAAATCTTATATTATACATATAGGTAATATTAATTAATTAACACATCCAAAAATTTTTTTATGTTGTTGACTTTAATTTGTGTAGTATAACATCTAAAAAAATAATATATATCGATAAATGAAAGCCGTTTATGTTTGAATTTACTATGTTACAACCAACCCCTAAGGATAGTAATGATTGTAACAAATTCCACTGTTATTATTAAGACATTTTTTTCAAAATCTGTATTTGCATTTGGTGTTAATTGATAGCCAAAAGGCCAATACACATATCATATGCAGTAGAGTCATTTAGGGAACTCTTATAAAAATTAGGGAGTTTACTTTCTTACCCCTTCCATCCCTGTATTACGGTGTTTGCCCACCGCACAATAATTATTTAGTTATCCAAAAAGATCCGTAAGATATTACGAGAAAATTGAAAAACGATACTTTCGTCCCAGGTCTCCCCTAAATAATACATTTTGAATCCAATCTGTATAAATTATAGCTCCAAGTGATGCCATCACTATATTTTATACTGAGCAAATTTCCATACGGCATACCGTCAAAATCATCGTAATCATCATAATATTATGGCTCCGCCCACAATAGTGCCGCAGCCCGTAGGTACTACACGCGAGCATTCAACAGGTCAGTTACGTTAGCACTACGATAGCGGCGAGCCCTTGCACTAATCTAGATCAGATACGCTATAATCCGGATGGTTTCCTCCCCATAGCTCTTATTTACATGGGCACCCTCGATTTATTCAGATTGGTGCATAGAGTCCATTGAGCCGCGCGGCCGCTACCACTCAACCGCCGCGCTGCGCCGGGAAACCGAGAACTTGTTACGCGCCCTGTCCGCCGGTAGTAATTCTATAGCGTGAAGTCACTAGAGCACGTTCAATTGCTTTGTTGAGCCTGCGCGAATAGAAAATAGGCAACGCGCGAGGGGAGCACTTTATTCTATACGCGCCCTTTTCTTCATCTTTCATACTTCGGTATATTATTTATTAAAGCTTTTTAAAGATAACGTGTTAATATCAGATCTGACTTTTGATCAGCAGCAAACGCACTGAGTGCTCTGTATAATCGTCAATGAAGTGTGTTGTGCTCGCGTCTAAAATGTAATATCTAGTAAAAAAGCTATTTCTTACTTGTATCGTTAGGGTGAGCTCCAAATGGGTCTTCATAGCTGAATCGACGATATTTCTCCGCGTTTGGGATATCTACGAACAAATTAATGATTGAAGTTGATCATTCATATTAAGAATAAAATATTGTAGGTACAGTTAGACTGTTCTATTAGACTAGACTTAGTTCTGTTTTAATTGTATACAATTAGTTATACCTAAATAAAGGAATAAGTACGATTCACTATGTTTTTTTAAACAATGAAGAGCGATTATCCTGTTTTATCTAAATGTAGGTAGGTACACTAGTCTCATTCTTAAAGTACATATTAAGGATATAGAAATATACCTTAACGATATTTTTGTAATTCATGATCTCTAAATTGGTAAAATTAATAATTAAAAGGTGATATTTTAAATTTGCCGCTTTTTTTCGAAACGTGGCTCTATCGGCGCAACGTGACGACAGCATTAGCGATCTTATGAAGCTTTAGCTTATTTGGTGCATTTTTTTACGTTTGTTTATAAGTAATTTTATGTTTTCTTTATATTCTTAACAATTTATTGATTACCTAACATTTACTTGATTATTCATATAGTATCGTGAGAGAAATATTTCTGTTTAATAAAACTATTAAGTTAAAATGTCCCCCACATTTTAACTTAATAGTTTTATTAAACAGAAATATTTTTTTGGTAAACCTTACAACATCTTAGGTTCTCTTTCTATGGCTGCAAGTGTACCACTACGGAATAATTACCTAAACTATAAGTCACTCTGATTTATCGAGAAGCCAACCAAATTGCCAGGAACTACATTCTGCTTCATAATATCAATACTACAGACTGTTCGTGTTAAACATCATTTAAATACGAACGATCTTATTTTAGTTGAAGACGATTGTAAAGGCGATAAAGATATTATAATGTATCTTACAAGGAATAGGAAATTGCAACAATGATCTCCGGACTGATAATGAATAGAAAAATACAATTTTACTTTGCCAATCAGTGAACCCGAAATCTTCCGAAAGCTTTGTAATCGTACCGTCGTACAACTACGCCACTGAAACAGCGAGGCTTCTAATAGATCTGCTTGATATATTAGCTTCTTTAACCAGGGCTTGTATTTTTTAAAGCAGCCACTCCTACCGGTAGTGACTGCAATTTATTTTTCCGGCTGTAGAATTTAGGTAGCATAACTAATTTATTTTCGTAGTGTACTTTTCTGTCCTTATTCTAAAGCCAGTATGTTACAATACAAAGACTAGAAAAAAGGATAACTACTTATAAAAGGATATTTCTGGACTGCTTAGTGAGTAGGTAATTTTGCCAAACTTAAGTAAAATATGTGGGTTATGTCGAGTTTTGTAAACATAGCAAGTCTGTGTATGTATACAATCTCGATTCCAGTATATTACTCATATTTACTTAGGTTGCAATGATTATAATCATAGCAGTAAAAAATACTGGTTGACTTATGACTATACATTATCTCTTCTCATCGTCTTCTACCACTTTTTACTCAAGTTCGCATCTCACGGCATATAAATAAATAAATAATATACCCAACTATCAAATTTACATAGTCCTAACCCCACACTAAGATCGAGTCTTGTGTCGGGAGTATACGAAACTACGAGAGACTTTTTGGTCTCACGAACACCCAGACCCGCAACAAATACCTGTGGATAAAACAAATATTTGTGTACGAGAGGCCGCGAGTTCGATCTCCTGATCGAACCCGTGATATCTCGTTTAACAGCCGGCGTGTATCCAACTGCGCGACGAAGGCTATCAAATAAAAATACACTTCGTCAGGTGCATATCTATTCGTATTTTTAAACATAGGCACAATTCAATATGTAAAATATTTTTTACATCCATTCCATTATTTTCCACGGTAGTTAATTCGGTTTTTATATTATTCAGTCACGATTCAAACACTTCGTTGCTGATATAGCGAACGCTGACGTCGTAAAAGGTTCGCCCCAAAATGACATTAAAATGTTCCCAAACTAATTATTTTTTGGTATTTTTATGGCTCATCTATACATATAATAAAAATATTTTATAAGATTTATATATTTTCCGGTAATGTAATAACATACAGAATCGATTTAAAAAAATACATGCGTATTCCCTATTTGCAACTACACTCTAGTCTGTGGGCGGAATCATCCCCACTCTGCTGCCTCCGGTCGTCATCCGTAGAGGGGGAAATCATCATGTACCTACGCAGGCTGCGTCAAACTCAACTCCTAGAGAGCAATATAATGTCCAGGGTTCAATCAAACTAATACAGTTAAATAGGTAGACAACTTATTTTAATACAATTTTAATACTACATAATATACCTAGAGCATGTAACAAAACATCTAATTAATATTATTAATTGTTTATTAAAATATCTTATTGATATATTTTATTATACTCAAAATAGTTACATGTATTTGTTGTTGCTGAAGGACGACGGTAATGTAAAAAAATAATGAACTTACCGTAGTAGTAATAATCCATGGGCATTTTCATAACTCGCCTGAAATATCCTGTAAAAAAAGCAACGTTTACACAAAGATTTAACAGATAGATAATACATACACACACAAGAAAAAATGCATATTTACATAACTATTAACTGGCGGACTACCAGCAGTGCAGGATGTGATATAAATAAATGAGAATATACTTGTCCAGTTACTTATAGTTCTAAATATTACTATGTGTATTTTATTAATTCGTTATTGATTAATGTGTAACCAAGACAAAATTGAGATATTTATTGTGATAATATACAACGAGATAATTAATTTTGTTGTGTATAGTAAAATTGTTACGTATAGTTTTGTAATATTATGCGAGTAAATTGTAAAGTATACAGGGTATATCAAGACCGCGACCGAAAACGAAGCCAGCAGGTAGTATTAGTGATATCACACACAATTCAAGTAAAAAATTTACAAAAAAAATAGTCAATTTTTTTTTTTACATATCCTCGTATTTGAGTGATTAATACATAGTTTTTCTAAAATAATGACGTACATCGCTTAATTTTTAAACAAGCAATGGTACGTAAGGGTTTAAATTACTATTTTTTCAAAATCTAGGTATTCACCCCACAAAAACGATGATTTTTAAAAAATTGTAAGAAATAATCCGTCGCTTATTTTTCAAAATTTTTAGTTGCATTGTGTCTGTAGCCGCCAAAACTACCACCTGGCTTCGTTTTCGGTCGCGGTCTTGATATACTCTGTATATACAGTGTGTCCCAGAACTAGTCGATTAATCAGTAGCGGTAGACAGACCAAACTACGACTCAAGACTGCAACCGAAAACGAAGCCAGGTGGTAGTATTAGTAACTTCAGACACAATGCAAGTAAAAAATTCGACAATTTTTTTGTAATTTTTTACTTATCGTCGTATTTGGGTGATATATATATAGTTTTCCTAAAATAATAATGTACACTTCTTTATTCTTAAGTACGCAATGGTACGTAAGGGTTTAAATTAGTATTTTCGCAAAAAACTACGTTTACCTACCACCCAAACACGATGATTTAAAAAAAAAATCAGTTAAATCAGGATCATGTTAGAGCACGAACATAATAATTATATTTGTTTTAGATATAGCATCGTCTTTAGCAATTTTTTATTTTTCTTATATAGTATTAAATAGCAAAAATGATGCAGGAATGCGCATTCCTGCATCATCTGTACATACAATTTTATACACAAAGCAAAAAAAAGCGACACTTAATTTCTTTGTTTTCGTGTTGAAATATATCTTACTAGGGGGATATCGTCTGTAGTTTCTTCGGTTCGGGCGATAGAATGGAGTCTCTGATTGATCTTTTGTAGAATTATCCATGGCTGCATTTGTCACTGTGTGCGATGTTGCTTTTGAATATGGTATTTCTGTTTTCAGGTTCGCTGTTAATTAATATTACATTATTTTATTAGTGCAGCAAGTCTCGAAGATTAGTAACTACTAGCTAATGATGGATGAGAGAAGACGTTTTACTTCCTTCCTAGTAAGGATCCCTACTTGTAGGGATTTCCGATTTCATCTTTAAGCCCCATTTACATGGTGAGAATTTCTCGCGGTGAGAATGGTTTACTGGTGGTAGGTCTCTCATATGTGAGAGGCCGCCTGGGTAGGTACCACCGTAATGTCTATTTCTCCCGCCGAACAGCAAGGTAAATGCGCTGTTGTGTTCTGGTTTGAAGGACATTGTAGCCAGAGTAACTACTGGACATATTGAGATTTAAAATCTTATGTCTCAGGATGGCGAGCGCAGTGGAATACCAAGCATTGCCTTGTAATTCATGGTGTTGTTTGGTTTTGCTACTGTCCATGAGCGGTCGTATTGCTTACCATCAGGCGGATGGCATGCTCGTCTCGCCATTCAATGCAATAAAAAATATATATATTGTATATAACTACCATAGATTAATGTGTTCTGACAAACGTTTACACGATGCAACTTTTTTATATCCTTACGATAATCGTATTTTAGCATGGTCTATAGATATTAAACTATACACGGTATATCAAGACAGCGACCAAAACCGAAGCCAGGTATTAGTGACTTCAGACACAATGCAAATCAAAACTTCAAATAGTAATTTTTTACTTAAAATCCTACATATTATTCCGAAACTAATGATGTATACCCATTGTGTACACGTTTTAATTTTTTAAGCGTACGTATGCGTTTAAATTACAATTTTCGCCAAAACTGGGTATTTACCACCCAAACAAGCTAATTTTTAAAAAATTCTAATAAAGTATCTGTCGTCGTTTTGGTGAAATTTTTGTTTGCATCGTGTCTGTAACCACAAATCTAACTACCACCTGGCTTCGTTTTCGGTCGCAGTCTTGATATACCCGGTATAGCTACATCAAGGCCCTATTTCCATGTTGTATGATAGTTGTATGATATGACACCAGACCAGACTCTAGCAAGTTAGGTAAATGAGAACAGCGTCATAAGATTTCATTACACAATTTGCCAATTGGGTGTCAGAATTTTTGAGTTATCCAAAAATCATGACGGTCTAATAGACCCAGCACTGCCTATTAACCAATGATGTAACCAGAGAAAACTGTCCTTAGTAATTAGCATTGCTACTGCTGTGTGATGATATAATCGAAAAACTTACGCGATGCAGAATTACCATTAGTCGCTTCGGTTGTAGGGCATGTGGATAACTCAACTATTTTGTCAGTGCCAGCACGAAGAATGTCATTTTCTTGAAGCACTCTCGAGTATTCTACCAACCGATTGATTAATTGTTATATTAGAATATAAGATTAATTAGGTATGAGAAAATAAGTATTAGATAATTTAAAATGAGGGTAAAATTTAAATGATATTTCATAACACCAAATACGCGTTTAATCTGAAAAGCCAGAGTCATTACGGCTCATTCCGTCGCACCGTTAAAGAGGCAGTTAAGCGGGCCGACATTATTGTGTCGAGAGATATATTTTATCTGTTGCCAATCGGCACTCTTTCTGGACTGTATCGTAGGTACTTACCGCCGCGTCATGGGCGGTGCAGTCATTTTGCCACACATTTTGCCGAAGACAATAATGACCGAAGGTTGAGATTTCCTGTCACTAGCACGCTCTAACAAGCAGACCGATAATTATTGACAGCGAAACATATGTAATTAGGTAAATTATTTATTTTAATGAATTAAGCCTCATCAAATAGGTATCTAACTTCTTTATTCGGAATTACAGCGTTAACTTAAATTCCTCCATAAATCGTTTAATAACCATATTTCTTATAGAAAGAAATATTGAATAGGTATAAAAGTTAGAAAAAATATTTATTTATATTTATAAATCGTGTTGTAAGTATGTACATATTTCGCTGTAAATGGTTTTTTTTATACTTTTCTCAACCATAATAGTTGCGCGAACATCAAAATCAGACGAGATTTTTAATACACTTCCACATATGAATACATGATACGTCATAGGTTTGTAAATGGTCATCAATTTAGTGTAATTATTGTTAAATTTATAAATATGTTAAATTCTAAGGAACTAGTTAAACTTGTCGCTTCACCGTCACGAGTGACCAACCATAACGATCGTCCCTTCAATTCAAACTGGGTAGTAAATACTTATAAAATTAAGTAAGAAAATAGCACCGACCTGATTTTAATATATTCACCAGCAGCAAAGCTTCCCTTAGATTCTCGTCTTCATCGGAATCTGTGGTGTCTGATGCATTACACTGACAGTGATTAGAAACACATCCGCAAATGTAGAACATTACTAAAATAGTGTTCTTATTCACGTACAATATCATGACTGCGACATTACATCAACGCGTATAGCTTTCTATATCCACATGTTAAGGTGTGTGTACAATGTGTCCGATCAGAACCCATGATAATGTTGTGTGCCCGTATTTACTACCACATCTTGGGACCGCAATAAGTTCGGCGCAATGTAGACGCACTAGCGGCTCTTCCGCCCACATAGGGAGAGATACATGCCTAAGCATACGTATGTCAATGGCGGAAACGGTTGTAAAGAGTTTTTCAAACTGTAAAACTCTACGTTACCTACCAAATAAAACCTTGGTCCACAAACATGCTAAGTTGCAAATAATACGTTATATAGTTATTCCGATACTCAGTAATCAGTTAGCTACATAATAAATTAGAAATTGTAATAACATATATAAGCGACGATGCTAAATAATTAATTGAAGCCGTATATTTCTTAGTAATTGTAGTGGCATGGCGGAGCGATACCTTACTTACCAATGATACCTTCATTGTCTGTTACAACATGAGATCTTATGACGGCCGTCTGCATTTAGTGTGTAATACATCTGAAACGGACAAAATTACGGCAAAGATATGCTGGGAAATAACAAGTATTATTATCTTCGAAATAGCCTATTTTAAGTCAAATTAATGCGAACTGAGAAGGCGTGGTGGACTATATGGCCTAACCACTCTCAATCGATTATCTCGATTGTAGAGTAGGCCCGTGCCCTGCAGTGGGACGTATATGGGCTGAAATAGATAGATAGAAGAAGGCAAAAGTGCAAGAATATGTATATGGAAGTTGGTTCGAAATTTTGCATTCAATTGGAGTTCGGGTTTGAATTAAACGCAATGTATCAACGCCTTGGCAAGTATTTTAAAACCTAATCTGAATTTTACGACATTAAAACTAACGCTATAAATAATTTTATTTATTACAAAAAATGTAACACATGTGTTGTTTTGCCATAGCTTAAACTACGTTAGACTTATGTTACTTCGACTTTAAATGTTTATTATTAATTATCAAAATGCAAGTATTTCCGTAATTATTCTTTAGGGTGCATTATTTCTGAAATTCCCCGGGTTCATCTTGCCAGAAACTGCTCACGTCGTTGTATGGTGATTGAAGCTCCGCTACATCAGTTGACTTGCTTTCTTCAATCTGTATTATAAATGTTATATTACGTTCGTATAATCAATCATGCTTTACTCAACTTAGACGACAAATACACGTCTGTATAGTCAATATAGACGACATATTCTCTAATAAAGCCAATATGAAATATGTAACAGTTTTAGTGACTGCATCGGTGGCGTAGTTGTATTAGGATACGGTTACTATGCTGAGGTCTCTGGTTCGAGTCCCGGGTCGGGCAAAGTGATATTGATTGGATTTTTCTATTCAATATCAGCCTGGAGTCAGGAATTTGTGCCCGATATGTCGATAAGCTCGCCCCCTATCACAATTCACATCGTGGGACGAAACATACAAGGCGAAATGTGGGTGTCCTGGTGGCGCCTCTGCCTACCCCTTCGGGGATAAAGGCGTGAGTTTATGTATGTAAAAGTTTTACTTTTGCGTTCTGTTGAGTAAATTTAATGATCGGAGTCTAGAGATTCTATAAGTCTATACCTAATTTATATGCCCTTCCCCATCCATCCTTAAAGTACCTAGATAGGGACCTATTCTGCGATGACGCAGGTAATCATGGTCATGTTCACTCTTTATCAGGTAAGGCCCTTTTATCTTTGCCCTTCAAAAATAAATTTCAAATAATCCAACCTATATTTCTCTTAGATGGTAAGCTAAGATTTTCTAGCAATAGCTTAATTATACATTACAGATGGAGGCTGGTGCTTACGGCTTAGATAATATTAAAAATATAAGATTAAAACAAAACTATTAACCCCTAAATATGGGAATAATAACTAAGTAATAGTTACTATTTCGAAAATTTCATAGGAAATTAAGTATAAAAGACATTTGAAAGTAACTTAATAACATGAACATTAATTACCTTCAGAATGCTTCGAGGCACTATTCCGTTTTTTCGCAACGCAACCAAGGTAACAGGACGTGGCCGCCATTCAAAAGGTTCGAAGTAGCCCTGATAAAAAATATAAATGTATTTAAATGCTCAAAACAAAATGTAAACTTACTATACTTAAACATTATCTAAATAATAATAGATTTTCATTTTACTTCCCGATCTAACCAAATAAACAAAGAAGAATCTTGATTTTAATAAAGAAATTTATAGTTTACTCTATAAATTATAATACTCTAAACGGTCATCACATAATCTAAATTATCTGTAGTGAATGTTTACAAATATAATTCTAGACATTGGTGAAAGTCACATATTCATTTATAATGGGATTAATATGCTACTTGTCTTAGGAGAAATGTCTATGTTAAGCAGTACGCAATTTATACCATATTATATCTAACGAATGTAGCACTGTAGCAAGGAATATGTACCTACCTACTGTGCTATTGGCCTCAAAAAATCATAGAAGGGTTCATACACCTGATGGAAGAAGCCATATAAAGCAACTTACCTTGCCGAAATATGGATTAAAGTCCAAGGAAAGAGTTTTAGCGAGTTTCGTCAAAGAACGTGGAGCGCTTAAAAGTTCTCTTCGCAAAACGAAGTCTTTCTGCAGGTGCGAGTGCTGTAACATAAAACTGTCAAGCAATATTTTTCCTAATATTATATCTAATGTAATTATACCATCAAACACATTTTTATGTAAATTGTTTGCAATGCGAGACCATATGACAAGCACTCTGAAAAGTTATCAGAGCCAAGCTTCTTTATCTTCACGCCCTGACTCTACAAGGACTAACTTCACAAACTCTACACCTTTGTTTAAATATGTGACTTGGCCATTTCGATACATCCACATAGGCGTAAGGTGAAAATATTATTCACAGTGTTTTTTACTTTTCTGTTATACTATAGTTCTTGTAGTAACAAAAATACAATAATTTTTGTAGTAACGAAACTACAAGGATCCCTAGATCTATTTACAGATCTCTGGCATAAAAAAATTGCGGAAGTCTTGTACCTATACAAAGACTTCCAATGTCTAGTTTAAGAGGTTGGGAGATAATAGTTCGAAGTTTTAGATTTTTTGGTGTGTTTGTGTACTACTTGCTTAAATACCACATTTTAGCTATCTCGGATAATATGAAGTACCTTAAGAAGTTTGATGATGTCAGTGTCAGATGTCAATGTTTGTGAGTCAGTGACGAAATTAGGTTATGTACAACATATCCGGAGAACTTTGTTTATCTAGTATAAGCCAAACCCCAAGTTCAAAAAAACGACAAAGTGACATGCATCTTGAGTTCAAAACATTCACAAAAATATTCATTGCGCTTACGTGTAGGTACTTTTTGGAGTAGTCACTGCCAAACTGCAAAATCAAAATTGTAAATATTTTTATAAAATAGTTTGGTATGCTCACATGAGAGTTCGGCCGGTACACCCATAATGAATTTAAATTTGAGTTAATGCTGGCCGGATTGCTCGTTGTAGAATCATCGTTAAGTATTTTATGAGTCGGTTTTGAACGATCATTTTTTGGTTCTTTTGTGGCTGAAAAATAAGTTTACAAAACATTTTTATATCGCACATAACTACCTATATCCAAATTAATAACCAAGTATTTACTTTCAGTAGATACAACGTATAAGATAGGAAGCAAGACAGCGAGTATGAAACAAATATTTATTTCCATTGTGAAATGCACTGAGTGGGCAGCGCTTTTCACAACGGCGACACAGAAACTAATGACATTGTCGCTCACTGTGCCAGTTTTGTACCTGGCTTAAGACTTCCATGAATAAAAATGTTTGTCTTTGTTCTACTCACATCGAGGAATTGCATGAATCAATTACCATTCAGTACTTCGAAGAATTACGCAAGTTAAACCGTGTCGTTTACAAGTATAGAAGTATGACCAAATACAGTTGAAATTGTTATATGTACATTGTACATATAATTGGAAGCAGCAGAAATTTTATCTTGAGAACAAGATTAGTCTAGTGTGCGCCGTGCTGGGAACATAAACTGAGCGCATTGATCGTATTCAACAATACCCCATCCCCAAACATATAAAGGTATTGATACGTTATTTAAACATCGCGGCAAAACCTGCCATCAGATAACTCTCCACAAGATTTTATAGATTCTTTTTACTTGTGGTAGGAATATCATATGTGAGATGCCGCCTGGGTACGTGCCACGGCAATGTCTATTTTTCCCGCACTGTTGTGTTCCGGTTTGATGGACATTGTAGCCAGAGTGACAATTGGACATACTGAGACTTAACATCTCAGGATGGGGAGCGCTGAGCGCAGTAGAAAGCCAAGCAATGCTTTGTAATTTATGATTTTGTTTGGTTTCCAACTGTCCATGAGCGGTCGTATCGCTTACCATCAGACGAATGGCATGCTCGTCTTGAAATTTATCGCAATAATAGTTGAAAAATTATTCCAGTTTGGAATGGCATGAAGTCGGTGGACCTTGTGTTTCCTGGCTCAATTATAGGTTTCAGCGTCAATAATACCTACCTCTGCGGAGTCCCTTTTTATCTTTTATACATCCAACATGAACCTCATTTTTAATGAAAACTAAAACTGTAGGTACCTATAATAAGATTTTCGAAAAATCAATAACCCTTAGCGAGGATTCGAACCTAAAATTGTTGATAATGAAATGTAATGACATAGTAGGTATACTGTATTGTTGTATCATACAAAAAAAATCTTGGGGATCAAATTACGAGAAGTAACGACGTAAGGCAAACAGGTAATTCTTAGCATAATTATATTTTTTCTTCCTCCACGTTAACACCTAGAAGCTCTGGTTTGAGACTTGAGAGTAAAATAACGAGAAATAACTGAAAATTAGTCGGAACAGTTTCAGTTCAGTTTTAATAACGCTTCCTTACAAATGCCTGGTTTATTAGTTTGCATAGTTAAAGCTACCTCCTTATTTGAGATTATATTTGTTTCGGTTCAACAATGTATTTTGCCTTGTTAGGCACTCACTCATAGTTTGCCGTTCCATGATTTTCGGTTTGGTGGCTTCGTTTCCGCTTCAGATTAAGATAAGCACTAATATAATTGAAATATGTGCTAAATAAAAAAAAATATATTATAACTATTAAAATATAATAAAAATGTCCTAGATTTTGATGCTTATTAATAGCAACATTATCAATTGGTAAGTACAGGTACAGCATGACAGTGCTTATTTTTCAAAATACGATACGGTGCGATACCTCTGTAGAAATATTGATTTTCCAAGTACCTTCCTAGGTATACAATATTAGTTTTCATCAAAGTGAAAATCGGTCAAAATCCTTTGAGTATTTTTTGTTATTCTTCTTAGTTTCGGATTTAGCCATCTACATCCACTTGGTATTACAATACGCAAACATGCTGCGTTTAATGGCAAACCCTTCCTGCCTCCACCCAGGTCTTAGAAGGAAAGCTTCAGTCTTGATCTCGATACAAAAAGGTAATTATGTGTTAGTATATGTTAATTATTATGGGTAAGGTGGAAGGCAAGAGACGCGCTGGACGAAGGAAAAAATCGTGGCTGCGAAACATCCGGGAGTGGACCGGTATCAGCACCGTTGAACAACTATTCCACCTGGCTAAGGACAGGGAGAAATACAAGAAGCTGACGGCCAACCTTCAGCACTGGAGGCACTCCAAGAAGAAGAAGAAGAAGAAACCACGTATTTTGATGTAGTGTATTACTAGCCAAATTTCACTGTGTCGTTAAAGCAACAGTGGGTAGGTACTACATCAAATAACGAAGACCTTCCGTATCGGTACCCATCTTTGTAGTCGCATCTCAAGTATGTCGTCATGACACTACACATTAATCCAGTATCCACCCTAACAAAGCAAGACAGACGGAAAAAAACTACGGGCTATTCAGAATGTGAAAACATTTTTGAAGCCGTGATGACATATCTAAATCAAGGAATGCTCTGAACAGACAACATAACATGATTAGGTACCTATTAAAATATGTTACGAGATATAGAGAGATGTGAATGAATGATACGAACTGCGTATTCTAAGCAAAGCGATTAGCCATTACCTATCTTAATTAAAGATACCTACATGATTTATGGAAATTTAAAGCATACAATAAAACACAAACATATTTCAATACTATTTACTATGTTTAATCTAAGTCGTGAAAATCTTCAGCGATGTATTTGGTGCAGGGTGGACGTGCGCAAGGGCGGCGCTGTTCCTCTATTTCGTGGGGGGCGCATCGGCCCGCCACGCACGTCCGCCGCCTCAAAATGCTGCCTTCCCCGCATGTCACTGAACAATCACTCCACTTGCTCCATCTACTCCACATCTTGCGCCTTTTCAATGTTTCCTCATCATCGACAGTATTATCTTTACAAACATACCATTTGTTACTATCAGCTGTTCACAGTGCTAACACATTAAAATTTTAAAACAGGTAGGTAGCATTGAGCTAATATTACTACGTAGTAATATTTGCTCGATGGTAGGTAGATACATCTGTAGTCTGTAAAATATTACCTGCTAACTTATAATTTAATTTCTCATATACATGCCTCGTGGTGTAGGGGACTAAATAATTTTTAGGTATAGACACACTGCTTGTTTTGTGTTCTTCTATTAAAATATCTATAAGATCTACCGGATTTAGTATTTGTTTGTCATTCTCTTTTACGTACTCACGTTTAGTGGCGTCTACACTAAACTCGACGGCTAATATGATTGTGTATATACGAATAATATCTAATACCATAATCTAAAGTTCTTAGAAAATCTAAAATTAACAATTTGAATATTACTCCTACTCAATTAATAAAATGACAAATATCTTATCTGTCATTTTAACCCATTGTCACGATAAAAAAGTTTATTTTCAACGGTACCAACTTTAATACTGTCTGCGAGTTTGTACAATATTTACCCTAGAGCTAGACAAAAGACCCAACCGTCACAAATAGTCCTGACCCCGCACTAAAAACACCTAGACCCAAAGCAAATAATTGTGGCGCACGCAAATATTTTACCAATTGCACCATGAAGGTTGTTAAACTTTACACATCTGACAGCCTCCGTGGCGCAGTTGGTTAGACGCCGCCTGTGAAACGAGAGGCCGCGGGTTCGATCCCCCCACAGAAACGAATATTTGTGTGATCCACAGGTATTTTTTCGGGTCTGGGTGTTTGTGAGACCGAAAAGTCTCTCGTAGCTTCTGATACCCACGACACAAGACTCGATCTTAGTGTGGGGTAAGGACTATGTATGTGACTGTTGGGTGTATTTATTTATTTATTTATTATATCTATATCATTTATTCCTCAAGAGTCTGATGTATACGATCCTAGGCACTCGAATTATATCATCTAGGATAACGAAGTTATGCTAATTGCCGTACATTATTTAGGTCCCTACCTAGATAATTAATCAATTCCCTTCACATTGGCTGCAAAGTCTCTAACCACTATTTAGGATATTAAGTGAAAATTATATTCCCACGTGTAAAACAAAACTGTAAAATCCTTTGTATTTTTGTGTCATAAAAACATGTAGTGTATGGATCGAAGAGTGTATGCATGAAATTATTAGTAGTTTACATTTTACTCTATAGTTCGAAGTCAACTTTTTATTTAAGTATACGTTGTTTGTTCATTCTTTTTCCTGTTTCTCGCCCATTACAAGATTATTTACACACATTTACAAGACAGCATTTTATTTCTAGATAATTAGTTAATAAGGAAGCAAGCAATTATATCACACTTAGGTAAGTAGCAAAAAACTAGTTATTCATCACCGTTGTAATATTAAGTCACAGCCCACAGAAAGTCTGCTCATGAACGTATTATACAATAATACATCCATGAGTCTGCTACCGATACGTTGGTGTTCTTGATCTGACATATGGTATTTTTACTCCGTCAAATAAACATATTGATTGGTCACTTCTATCAAGTTATAGGTTTGTATAATACATATTATATTATAAAAATAATATACGTATTAGTGTCGACTCAACAATTATTGTCCCGATTGTTGTCTCTGCACATGGATTGATACCAAAGAGCCTCGACCAACAACTCCAGAGGCTCTCAGCGGGCCGTTGAGTCAGGAGCCAGATTCAGAAGGCAGTATTGCTTGACACGGTACGTATAGTGAGGAGGTTCCTCACTTTGGGGTCCTAAACACCCGTCGCTTGGGTCTCGGGTCTCGCCATTGTAGGCTCTTTTTTATATTGTTATATGTATTTTGATTTTTTTATTATGTATGTAAAAAGGTGAAAAAATAGTATAATAAATAAAGAGAATTATAATATACGTATGATACGTAGGTATATTATTATTATATAATTATACATATTATATTGTAATGCGTCCATTCAAGTACCCGAGGAATGATTTAATATACAAAACTTTATTCTATTTCATCGTTTTGAAATCTTGCGACAATGAATATTGCTTTCATCGCTTTTGACCAATTAAATTATTATTTCAAAAATATCTTAAGGTAGGTAATGTATTTTTTAAGTATAGCGATGAAAGACATACCTTATAAAAATCTTATTCCCAACTAGCTTCTGCCCGCAGACATCGTCTGCGTGATTAACTTTATTTGGGTTCTATTACGTTAATACAGACCCCCCATATTAGTCTTTCTCATTTATCTTCCATGTACAGACATCGACCGGTTATTATATGTATAGATAACTACTATATTGTGAAGTTCTTTTACTAGCGGTAGTTATCTCATATCTGAGAGGCCGCCTGGTTAGGTACCATCACAATGTCTATTTCTCCCGCCGAATAGCAGTGTAAATGCACTCTTGTGTTCTGGTTTGAAGTATTGCTTTGTAATCCATTGCGTTGTTTGGTTTTTCTCCTGTCCATGAGCGGTCGTATTGCTTACCAGCCGGAGAATGGCATGCTCGTCTCGCCATTCATAGCAACAAATAAAAACAGTTCTTTTCTGCTCCTAAATTTGATGACTGGGTATTTGGCTAGCCGCGAGGTTCTGGGTTCACCCGGTAGTGTTCATGTTGTTCGTTTTTGAATATTTCTTACACCCCAGGACTAGAATATGAGGTGTAAATGACTTGATCCGAAAAGTGCCGATCCGAGTAGGCATTTGTATCCAATTACAGCAATTTACCTGCAATTTCATCTGTTTTATGGGGTGTGCGCAGATAATAACCTACTATTTCGTAACATCGCGAACACCGTGAGATAGGCTACGTCTTAATATTTGTCTTTTCATTCAGGTTTATAATTAATATGTAATTAGAAAAATAATTCATACATCTTATTTTTTTCCGACTATCTCTGTGCCTCTGGCGCAGTTGATTTGCGCGAGTCGTCGCGGTTTTAATCTCCGCACATAAGGAAATAAAATACTATTTTTTTATTTGTATTTATTTTAGGTACATACATAGTATTTAATAATAATATACATAATAGATACATAAAAACTGTTTAAACTTTAATGGTGGCTTGAGGGTTGGATTTACGGTTTCACTTTCTAACATATTGAAGACAAAAGTTTCGTAATTTAATTAACTACCTACAAAGTTCTTTATATATTTGGCATGAAGCGAGCTCAGTTTATCTATATAAAAAAATATGTAAAGCTAAGAATATAAAAAGACAAATTACTTAATAAATTACTAAGGACGAAACTAATTAACAATTTCAAAAATGTTGATATTAAATTAAATACATATAGCTACATTTTTATTGAGACTCGTATAATTTGTGACTAGTTTAAAATGTTTATTTTGGTATATTTTAGAAACACAAAAAGGTCTCTTTCTTATATCGTTTAATGAATCACCAACAGTTCCCTCGCTTAAAATAGGAACACACTTAACTTACTCGACTGATTCTGCTTGCCAAAATGAACCAAAACACAGTCGATTGAGATCAACTAAAATATTTTCCTACGTAAATCTAAATGTTTCTATTAACTAACAAAGGCTTCAGCATGTAGCAAACAACACTGGAACACTGCGATCACTATAATCAATTAGACTAACTACCTTAACTATTGTCTATTTTATTTATGTTGACGCCAAAGTGACACTGCCCATATAAACTCTTCGGTAATGGTAATTTGTACATTCAAATATGTGGTTACTGGCGGCTTCATATACGTAACACGTATTTGTACACGTAATAGTACTAAGGTAAAACGAATTCCTTCGATTCACCTTCCTCATTTGTTTGGCTCTCATGGCAATTAATTTAAGAACTAAAAGTCGGGGTACCTATATCGCTTTGACGCCAACATACAAACATATATTTAATTAATTGCTTGGTAACTATGTGCATCACACAAATTATAATGTTTGTGAGGCATGACATGTACATTTTTTTGATATACCTAATCATTTTTACTGCTTTTGTTACTTTAGGCCCATTATTTGTATATAATTTGTCAATAGATGCCCATTTGGAGCGTTTCGAACATTATTCAGTGGGTAAGCAGGTAAATGTTACATATGCGATCATAAAGATTAGTAAGTATATTATTTATTACAAGCATAAAATCATACCTGTATAATATGTTGGTAATAATTTACTATGCTTTAAAAGCATGTTCAAAAAAATCACTACAAGTTTACATACTTTTAAAAATAAATGTATATTTCAAACATATTACTATTAAGGGCGGAACGCGTACGTCCCGCTGTGTATATTCAGACTTTTGAGTAATGTCTTTATTTGGGATCATTATCTAAACTATAATTTACACTAAAATTGGTAAACAACAACTTGATGTAATACAGTTTCATACACCTCTTATCAACGTAACAACTATATCTTTAAAAATACCTAATATCATGAGATAATACAAAAAAATATTGTAAAAATTGATTGAAAAAAATTGTATCTATGTTACAATACATCAAATAGATGCAATTATTTGAGGAGCACTCCTGTGGAAGTGATGTATAATCATACACATATTTAACGTTAAAACGCTTTTTACATTAATTCAAATCGACGATGAACAATAAATGTATCTTACTTAAATTCAACAAGTTCCACGGGAAGCAGATAATCCTTATTGTCGACAAAGTAAACGCTTGTCGTAGTTCAATATATCATTATAACTATAATGCGGGCGATAACGGATTCAATACATCTGGATTCTGTTCATCACATTTAAATATTGCTACACACGACAATCATAATATGCACATCTATATTCGTATTACAAAATAAATTGGTTTCATTATATAACTTCTTCATACAAACAATATTTACTATACATAATATATTTCGAGCAATTTAGACTCTAAACACAGCTCATTACCACATCCAAATAGTACTTACTCGTCCAATACTTTAGTATGTTAAGATAGGTTCGTCATGTGACCTCAGTAAGTAATAAGTAGTAGAATTGCAAGTTGCAAGTAACTGTTATTAGAGACTAATCTACGCGACCAACTGGCTTTTATTCGTTATCTCTAAGCGAAACATTCTCATGAACACGATCCATATTGTTAAATTCAGGGTATCAACAAGCGTATGGTAATATATTTTATTTCTTTGAGTACAATAAATATTAAAATATATACGAATATTCGCTCTGGAACATGAACAACATGGAAATAAAATCAAAGTACATACAAGAAGCTAAATTATTCAAGATAAATCTATGGGAAAGACTAGGGATATTATGAAACACTTTTACAATTTTACTAGATACAACACGTCCAATTTTTATCTAAACACAGGGACCATAGTGAAGAGGGCTTTACTATGTCTACACACACCGCCTTTAAAAGTTTAACAGAGGTTTAGTCACATGTCTACAGAATCGAATTACCACATTTAATGACAGAAACAAACATCACACCAATAGTATCTTAGGCACTGGTAATAAACAACACGATTCGAGGTAGTGTAATTACAAATTAACGAGAAATCTAACGTACATATTTTTCATTACGGGCAAAATACTGGCTGCAGGTACAATTACACAGCCGAGGTTTACTAGCTATGTTCACGTTAAAATATTGCTTAATAAATCAGCATGGCCCGCGGAGCGACGCAATAGCACCGCCGCCGCCAGCCCCACTCTCCTCCCAGTTCCGCTGCCCAACAAATCACTTACTCTGCCCGTAATTATAACTAACACATGGATATGGTGCGCAAATTACTACCTTAAACATTTTAACAGGCACAACTTATCGTCTTCATAACACATTTAGATATTCTCGAAATAACTATGCTATTAATATTTATCTATAAGCACGATATACTCGTAGAAATATAAAGCTATAATGTAATTTGGTGCATCTGTTCTGCTTTAACTCTATTACATCCGCAATGCGAGCGCGGCCACAGGCAGCAACGGTTACCTTGTGCGACAACAGAACTCGACGTCCAGCCACTGTCCCAGCCAACTGGTGCGATACATACTGTCCATGCAACGGTCCGCTCGCATCCACTTTGTACTATGACTAATATTGTCTCTACGTAACATTTAGAATTTTCATTACATCGTGTTTTGCATTTGCATTACAAGGAAATAATTACAGTTTTGTGTGTGTTCAGTTAACCATTTATGATCAATAAACAAGTAACGAGGACTTGGTCAGGAGAGCTTGTATAAACTTAATTAGTAAATACAGTCATCTTACATGTACATACCAGTAATTGTCAAGGTTGAAGACGTGGTGATTTTGCTCATTTAACTCATATTACAGTAAGGAAGATTAAAGTTGTACATTGTAATAGTGTGTAAAAGATGGGGCTGATGTAGGTGTATGGGTGTGTGTGTGTGTGTGTGTGTGTGTGTGTGTGTGTGTGTGTGTGTGTGTGTGTGTGTGTGTGTGTGTGTGTGTGTGTGTGTGTGTGTGTGTGTGTGTGTGTGTGTTTGTGGGGGTGTGTGTGTGTGTGTATGGGTGGAGTATGGTTACTGCAGCCATGAGGCGGGCACCCACAGAGGCTCGGCCTGCACGCGCCACGCCGCCTTCAGCAGCTGCGTGAGTGCGCCCGCCAGCTCCGCGTTCACGATCTCCTCGTCAAACATGTACCCATACAGGAAGCTTATACGATTCGACGAACGCACTATGTCCGACAATTCCTCCTCCTGGAAACCATCGCCAATTGAATGACAAGTAATAAACGTAATCATGTAATTATTAATTAATAATGGTATAATTAAAATTGCCTCGGCGGCACTGTTGTACAACGGCACTATTACAATGCTGAGGTTTCGGGTTAGAATATCGGGTCGAGCAAAGCGATTTTGGATTTTTATATTCACTATCAGTCAGGAGTCCGGAATTTGTGTCCGATATGACCATAGGTTCGCCCCCTATCACATCGTCGGACGGAACACACATGGCGAAACGTGGGTGTCCTAGTAACAACTTTGTCTACCCTTGTGGGAAAAAGGCGTCAGTTCATGTATATATATATAAATAATTATTTCACTGACCGTAAAAGCGCGAGAAGATTCCTTGTCGAAAGTGGAACGCGCATTTGCTGCCGTTCTAGTTTCTATTAGTCTTTCTAGTGTCGGCGGTTTTATGAACACGATGTAGGGACGCAAGCGCGCCGTGCGAAGCATCTTGAGCGCTTGCCAGTGAGGACTCAGTACGCACACTCGACCTAATTATAAACATAATCCTCGCATAATTCGCAAATAGCTCACCACATTAAATGCTATAGCGCATGCACAAGTACCAATGTTACCAGAATTAATGATGGTTTCGACGCTCTCCGCCGATGTCCCATAGAGGTTACCCTTGTATTCACCATGTTCTATAAACTTCCCATCGGCGATATCTTGTTCCATTTTTTCACGTGTAACGAACATGTAATCTTTGCCGTTCTGCTCGCTGGGTTTTTGTGATCGAGACGTATCTGGAATTACGAAGTGACTTATCAGTTCGTGTATGTAATGATGAAGTAATATATTTTGTGTCTACGTACATGGAATAGGAGTTATATATTTCTCTGGGTCGGTGGCGATCAGCCGTCTTCGCAATTCGTTTCGACCGACGCCCGGAGCGCCAACTAACACAATGGGACGCACTAGTCCCGGCCGGGGGTACAACCGGGCGACCTCCTCGTACGTGGGTATCATTTCCCGGTCAAAATCATCATTTTCTGTAATGTCATATATAATTTTTTTCACTTTTGGCGTGGACTTGCAAGGGAGGAGTGCGGTGGCGGTCGGCGTCGGCGAGCACGGTGTTTTCGGGGCGCAGTCGGTGTTGTTACCAGTGGGGCTGCAAAGTGCCGGCTTTCCTGCTCACCACATGAAAAGGGTATGATAATGGTAGGTTACATGCCAAAAAACATGAACAATGGTATCGGAACCTAACGGTAGTGTCGTTCCAACTCACCGTCCATTGTCTGTGGATCTGTTTGTCTTTCGTGGATGATGCGGCCTTCTTGCAAAGCTCTTGATGGTATAAGGCCAGCTCTCATTACTTTGTCGCCTTCGCGACGAGCTTGCCACCTAAACAGTTATTTTATATTTATTTATTTACAATTTATACAAATGATGTATAGGTGGACTAAATGCCAGAGGCATTCTCTACCAAATAGTACCATAAATCTTTCATTCAACACATTAAAAGAAAGGAGTTAATAGATATCTAGAATATCGTACCAATAAGCGTCATCTTGGGACACGATGTGGAGAACATCGCCTTTCTTAAAGTCAAGTCCGGCTTCCTTGCACGGAATGTAAGGATCGTCGGCGGAACTGTAGTTAAACAAAGCGCGAACTCTGACTTTGCTTTCGCGGGAACCACCTTTACCAAATGAAGGCACCAGTTTGAAGGTGATGGTTCCTTCCGAACTTTGCTATAAAAAAGGACATTAACGCTATGCTAATTAAAAACGTATTGACCAGTTGTAAATTACAATTATTATAGTAAACTATAGTATCGACAATAAGCTCAGTTTTATCCGGCAGTTATCTCATACTAGTGGCAAGATTTTTGTATAGTGATTTCATGAAGTCTTTAAGTTAGAAAGCTAGCTACCAGTATGGAGAGCACGTCAGCGGGCGTTTTGTTCTCGACGCTGATGCCGTTCACTTCGATGACCTCGTCTCCGGCGTGGATGAGCCCCGAGCGGTCCGCCGCGCCGCCGTGCATTACTCGCGCGATCACTATCTTTCCCGTCTCCTCATCAGTCTTGATGGTCGCCCCCTGTCGAAACAAATTACCACATCTGCCATATACGACGGTAGACACGATGGCTTTTTGCATATGATCTCTTTTTATGGATGATATACGTTTAAAGTAAGGAAATAACGGTAAGCTAATTAAAACGCTTAAAATATTAATGACCTATCCCCACATGCCTTCTCTAAAGGAGTATTGGAAGTGTTGGGAACACATTAACCAGCAGATAATTAATAAAAATGTACATAACATACAGTCGCTCAATAATTTGTACATAATAACAAAATAACAACTTCTAACATTTTATTCATAACAATGTTATGAATGTCACGTGTGTAAAATTAGGAATGGTCAAGTTGCTACGATGCAGTACACTAGAAGTACAGGTGGTAATATAAATAGTAAAATAATTCACAAAGCAATATGTATTGTGTAACAGAAGTGCAGCAAGTTTTGTGAGACATTCTGGCCGGGACATGGGGCACAATACAAATTGCATCGCATCTAGAGATAGCAGCTAATAGAAGTGTAATCTTCAAGTTGTAAAAACCAGGGGCAAAAAATAGTGACAATAGAAAAACAATAACGAGACAAAAAAAAACATAGTGAATACACATACATATTCAATGCATAAAGTGAAGCATTCAAAAAGATAGCAAAACAAGTCAATTGTTGTATATAGTACTTACCACAATAGGTTCTGCACTCTGTGCTCCACCCTTCCAATGAAAAAAGTTTATTCAAATATATCCTTCCTCAGGTAACAATATAGTCACAGGCAAAACCTATTTCTGGCATAAGACACACTGTTCATAAACAGTTTTACCAAATACTAATATACAATCAAATTGATTTGAGATTAAATAGATCATTTTATTGTAGAACACATACTTACACTTATTTATATTTTTAATACAATATGTAATATGGTGCAATATTTAGATTATATACACAATAGATCATTTTTGCAGAGCATTAAAATAGTACTCTGACAGCCCTTTATAGAGTTCATTTTGCAAACAAACCTTAGCTGCTATTTCTAAATGATTATATTATATATTTAATATTTAAAATGGAATTCTTAAGCAATGCTTACCAATGGTTCATCACTTTTGACTAGCTGCACAATTTTGACAGTCTCTTCATCTTCGTCAGCATCAGACGGAATATCAGGTAAATGTGGATAGTAGTCTTTTTGCGCCACAGCATCATGGGTGCACAGAATTGCCTGACAAATACAAAAATAACATCTTCATATGGAGCTGTCTATAGTAACTGTATTTAAATAACTACTACAACATATTATATCTTTATTACGATCGGTTCATAGCAGTGCAAAGCTCGTTATACTTTTAAATTCATTTGACATATAATTTAATACATTTGCATCTGTAATTATTAGCATATCCATAAACTTACTTGAAAATGTGGTTTCTGGAGTAAGCCAAGCAGCTCATTGTATTCTTTAGAGACAGTGGAGACTTCACCGAGAACTTCAAAGACCTCTAGTGTCACTTGCATGGCATTAGACAGAAGGGGATAGAATTTGTCATCTTTGCCTTTGGCCACAATCTTGTTGTGCACTTGCACTAATGCATGAAGTTGTTTAGATTGAAGTAATTCACTCAAGAAGGCAACATCTTCCCCACCGCATTGAACCTCTTTCAATGAAGCCAAGAGACGAGTCAAAGCTATAAGAAAATGTAATCAATAATATCGGAAAATATCATCATTGAATATCTTGCAAGTTGGAATACTCATCAAATATATTTATTTCAATTAGTGAAATAATGTGTTTAATAATAAAACTCCGGTTTCTTTGCCAAACCAGTACATAAACTGGAACCAGATTTTTATTTATATATTGACAAGAGATATAAAATTATTAATTGATTATTGCTTGTTGTAGAGACAAAGGAGAAGATTTTGAGGGAACCCAGGTACCTGAGTGTTCTCCACAATAATTTCGAATCTATATGAAGTTTATTAACCTGCATTAAAACAGAGTAGTTGGATAGAAAACAAAACCTGCTTCCTAAAGAATTTATGTCAGGCAACCACTCTAAAATCAAATCACGTTTTGCAGACTGTAAGTGTAGTGTGTTTTCTTGTTGTTCACATTTGTAGTTATTTAGCAACATATTTGTGGATTTACAATCATTTGACTAATGGAAACCAACCCCAGTTTAACCCTAATGGAAAGCAACCATAGTTTAACCCTAGTTTATGTGCAGTCAACTTGTAATATGAAATTTCATCCACTAAATGATAGACAAAAAAGATAGGACATTAAAATATAAAATCTTTTTTTGCTACCTAAAACAAGTGAAATATATTTTAAATCATAAGTTATTTCTGTTTTTATAAATCCATCACTTCTAAAACATTTTTTAGTACAAATCAATACACAAATAGAATATAGGCACCTAGTTATGTTATGTCTAGAAATATTTCATCATTATTATTTAAGACAGACTCCGTGGCGTAGTTGGTTGAACTCCTGCTGTGAAACATAATGCCACTGGTTCAATCACCGCACCAAGACAAATGTTTGTGTGAACCATAAGTATTTGTTTAGAGTCTGGGTGTTTGTGAGACTGAAAAGTCTCTCATATTCCTGATACCCATGACACAAGACTGGATCTTAGTGTGGGGTCAGGACTGTGTAAGTGACTGTTAGGTGAATGTATTAGAATAAAAAGTGTTTACATAATGATTTATCTCAAATTTTCCTTAAAAAACCATATGATACTGTAAAATAGTCCTACTTTGCTCCCTTATTGATAATTATACTTCAATTCAGTTAAATATTTTATTGCCTAATATGTGTAACAAAATGTATGAATATATAATTATTAAAATAAAATACATTATGGTTATCATTTTACCTGCTCTCGGTAATCCATAATGGAAAAAAAGCAAATAATTTCAATACTGAAGCACAGTTACAAATAGGAAAGCATAAATTTGCTCCAAATAATTTCACAGATGAAAATTGTATCTGGGGCAAAGATACCCATGTCATTGGGTCACTTTGCTTCTTATTTATTTATTGATATTTACACACATTATTGTACACCACAATAAAAGAGAATAACACAGTAACAGCAAATCACTTAAAACTAATGTCATGGTTACAATTGGCGGCCTTATCGCTAACTGTGATCTCTTCCAGGCAACCTTTCAGGTCTAATTTCAATAATTACCTGGAGCTGCCAACAACAATGACTTGAGTCTTAGAAGGGTTTATGAGACTTAGTGTTTTATACATATAAAAAAATACTTCATAATGGTCATTTACCAATAAAAATGTGGTGGACAAAATTTTTTGCTTTATATAAATACTTCTGGGTATATTTTATAATTATAAGTATTAAAAATATTTATAATTTCTGAATTGGGAGCAAATTTTGGACCATTTTATTGTACTTTGTTCTCATAATAAAAACTGCCTATAAGTCTCAGCAAAACGAAAAATGTCTAAGAAGGTATTTTTGTCATAGACATTGTATTATTATATATTATTGTATATAGTTCACCATGATATGATATATAATTGATATATTAATAATATTATTAGTCAACTTAGCATTACAAAACTTAAAGATAAAAAACATCTGGTGCTGGAAATTTCCATTTATAGTGTAAGGTTTGTCCTGAATATTTCACACTTCATATGGATTATTTAAATCCAATTTCCTAGGTGAGACAGTATAGGAATTAAGAACAAATTTACTTACTATACAACAGATTTTTTAATTTAAAACAAATACATAATGTTGACTAAATGACATGTAAATTAAAATTATATATATAAGATTAGATTCATAGATATAAGATCTTCTGAGCTTTTTGAGTGAACTTACATTGCTTAATGCAGTAGATAAAAACAAATGCAATATATTTTGTTTTCGTAATAGAATCAATAACTGGTAATAAGATAATAAGAAATATTAATTGATTGTATGTACGAGCCTTAAGAACAAAAAAACATTAATACAGAGAATCGCGTAAGTAGTGTATTTTAAAACGAGGCCAGTTGAAGAGCGGTTATGTAGATGTTATCAGTTTAAATCAATATCGCGCTGTACTACACCGATATATACTACTTACCTGGGTCCCAATTATCGGACGGAGTCTCCATGCTCGGAAACACCTAATATATTTTAAAAGAAATTCATGGAATTTGATTGTTAGGAATTTCAAAGAAAGGAATCGATGACAAGTTCGTCAATAGGCAACGACTGAGTACTTTCCGTACTGATCTTTTTTCATACAACAGCACTGATTATCTACATAGCACAAAACCTTAGAGGAAGATTAAATGAAAAAATATTATAATACATCGTATTTTTAATTTAAATTGCCTCCGACATTGTTAAAAATTATGCAGTCCGTTGCATTTTCCCAAACAGCTGTCAAACAAAAATCAAAAAACTACACGACTGGTCGTCGACTGAGTCGAACGACTACATCAAAGAATAGACCACTAGACTACATTTCGAAGGATATTCCACAAGTTTATTAGTCATTCCAGAATTGCAAAAGTAACGCCATCTATAAAATGTGAACTTAAGGAAAAAATTACAATGAAAATTCAATTATTAATTATACAAAGACGATTAAGTTCGCACAAATCATAATTAATAGCTTTTTATTTGTCAATTTTAAATACGTATTTATTTAATGATGGTAGTGGGAATACTGTGATTAAATGAATATAAAATATATTTTATGATGTACAGTACTACACTATAATCTACAGATCGACGTGGTTCATAGAGATTTTCATATTATGCATGGACGTAATAAACAAACAGGACTGCGGACTCACAAAATAGTGCTGTCCTGAAATAACACATATGCCTGTGGAATAAGGTTTAATTTGCTATGATAAAAGACATGGAAGCAAAACGAGCCGAGCGAGATAGGACATGGAGGTCTGTGTCCCTTTTCTTTCGCTACGGTGACCATAATAAAACCCTAGCTTAAATCTTTTTTCAATCGACAAATTTTTAATTATAAATCCTTTGCCCGCAACTTGCCACTTGGTATGTTACAGTATGTTAATTTATCACAATAACCCCTCAGGTGTCCACAGACTATTAAACAAGACAGACGGCTGACTCCATACAAAAATTTTAACACGTTAAGGGAACTCACACAACGAAAGCCCAAACATGTACTTTATGTCTATATTATGTTATATAATTCATTCATGATTAATCGTCCATCTCTTTCTATTCAGTACACATTTTGACAGAGTGTTCTCTTGTCCTTTTTGCTCGGTGGTTATATACATGGGTAGCAGTGCTGTGACAATCGGTACTTTTCGAGATACCGATCTCTAATTTAATTAGGGATGGCTTTATTTTCCGATTGGCATCAGTGCCTCAAACTTACCGGTTTTTTTTTACCGGTTTTGGTAGTTGTATATTCATGTATTGGTCATAAAATAAAGAAAATAAACTTCAAAAATAAATAACTTTATTTATAAACAATGAGAATTTAATTAATTTGCTAGTCTGAAAATACCATAAATAATCCTTATTTAGATTGTCACTTTTTTCTCTACCATCCGGTTCACAAGGCTGTCTTTGCTAGAGAAGAACGGGCAAGAAACTCTGGCGTTGCTCTTTTATAATTTATTACAATACAGTGATTATGCATTAGTTAAATTCAGAGAAGTTCACAAATAATGTACAAAAATCAATTGATTACAATATTACAGGTCATTTTATACAGCCGAGATACGTGAAGTCAACCAGAACGCACAATTGGTATACACTGTTCCGCTAAAGCAATGATTGGCAATGGCAATAGTAGTTTCAAAGTAATTAAAAGTTATATTATAAATACATTAGGTTTCGTTAATTATACCTTCAAATTGACCCTAACATACATTTTTTAAATTCGTAATGAGGTATTTGTTTGTTCAATTAGGATAATCTTAGGGAACTACCACTAGGATAAGAAAAAATCTGCTTTTGATAGCGATTCATGACAATTTAGAATGTTTCTCTCCTACTCAACTAAGGGATGAAAGGTTTTATGGAAGTAAATAATGTGAAAGTAAGAAGCACAACAAATTATTTATCACATTTACCTGTTTCTGGAAAGAAAAATTTTTACATATGTTACTTATAAATCTTATTATCACATATTTTACTTCTAAGACTCCTCGTAACTAGAAATTTTACAATTAACGCCCAACGCTCTTTATGATATAAGCGTAATGTTAATAAGGGTTTTTTTTTATATTTTTAAGCCTTATGAATGTAAGTTATGTTAGCAGCTACAGTTACAGTTTCTTTATGTTAGTTGTTGTTAGTTAATTAGTTTCAGGGTTGGCATTCATAGAAAATGCATTGAAACTGCCTTAGAAACATTAAGGTGCTGGGTCATAGTAGGTGGCGATATAAATTTACCCAAATTAGTTCAGGCTTCTAGTAAATTAATGAAACGTTTTCATTATGGTTAACTTTAGATACATTAAAGCAATAGTGTGCTAAAAACAACATACTTAACTAAATAATGGTGTAAATTTACAAATTATTACACCATGGAAGCCATTCCATGTGTAACATTACAACATACAAAACAAGTTAAATACGAGTCTGAGTACAATGTAATGTTAGTATCTTGAAACCATATATATATAGTTTTCGCATTATTATTTTTTTATCACGAAGATACAATTTCTTAAAAATTCTGCAATAAAAACGAAAATGTTGGATTCAATGATTTGAGGAAATTCAATAATGTATATTTAATATTTATCCATTCACTCTACCTTACACTCCTATACGTGGGCCTCCTCAACAAACGATTGAGATTGAGATAGGTCATGGTCCACCAGGTCATCATTTAAATATATGATCGAAATTGCTCTTCCATTACATTACAAATCAATAAAAATATATGAAAGGAGCAAAAGCATGATTCGTATTAACAGTTTAAAACAACATATTATGCTTTACACATAGCAAAATGATAATCATATTGAAGATTACTTTGTTTTTAAACCATGTAAGGTGAGTAGAGATATAATAATCAAACTATTATACAAACCTACTATACAATATTTCAAAGCATAAAAATAAATATATTACAAGTTCCAGTATTGCGAACAATGTCTGCTTACAAATATACTATTTGTATTAATTAAAAACAAGTCATTATGAAATTTAATACATCATTGCAGACTTTCATTCTATTATACCGAAATAATTCATTTCAAATTGGTTAATATAAAATACAATTAAACAATACCACCTTTAAATACAATATAAATAAAACTGTAAAATAAGTTTACAAATATTGCAACATGTGAGACATTCCATGCATAATAATATAATTGGTAATATCATATCGGTGGTGTAGTTGTATTACGGTACGGTTACAAAGCTGAGGTCTCAGGTTCGAGTCCCGGGTCGGGCAAAGTGATATTGGATTTTTCTATTCATTATCAGCCCGGAGTCAGGAATTTGTGCCCGATATGGCGAAAAGGCTCGCCCCCTATCACATCATGGGATGGAACATACAAGGCGAAATGTGGGTGTCCTGGTGGCGCCTCTGCCTACCCCTTCGGGGATAAAGGCGTGAGTTTATGTATGTATGTATATAAAAGTAGAATAATCATGTTCTTGGAGATGTTGGATACTCTTCGTATAAACTAGTGATGTAGCCACTTGCCGGCTAAACTTGGGCTGCAAGTTCCACTGTAAAATGCACATACATGCATTTTAATTATTGTACAACAATAAACAATATAAAATCTATACTAATCTATAACTTTTGACATATTGATTACTTTTTGAGATTAGTTATCAAAACAGAATCTTGATAGAAATTGTATATTTAATTGATGTAATTGGTGTATGCCATTTTGATTAAATTAAAAATTAAATTAAATAAAAATAAATAAATATTATAATTTACCTTCATTTTGTCTTATTTATTTATTTTTATTTTATTTAATAAGCATACCAACTACATTACGCATACAATAACTTAGACTAAGAGTAATTAAAAAATGACACATTACACAGCATAACGTATTTTATAGGCATGCATAACATTATAAAGTATTGATTAGACAAGTAGAACAGTAGAAAAGACACAAAACATACATATTAACTAGAGATTACAACTTAAAATTAATAAATACCTAATAAAAATCAATTTAACACATTATAAATTACTAAAAGAAAACAAATGCTGATATAAAACTCGTTTAAATGCACCATATTTCATTGAGAAGATATCAATTTCAATTATGGCGATTGATATTTCGTTATAAAGCCTAGAAATACGTATTATAGGGTTATTATACGATGTGTTTAAAACTACAAAGGGAATATCAAATAGCCGATGTTGACGCATAACACGATTATTAATTTTAAAACAAAAATAATTAATTAATTGTGAATCCAAAGAACCGTTTATTATTTTGTAAAGTAGTAGGAGATCGGTTAATGTACGTCTTTCTTTTAAACTCATAATATTAAAATGCCGCAATCTCTCAGCATAGTCCTTAATACTTTTGCGAACACCAGTTTTAATCGAGATGCATCTTACAAATCGCGCTTGGACCGCTTCGATTCTGTTAATATGAATATTATAAAAAGGAGACCATATGCTGGAACAATACTCCAGTGAGCTTCTAATCAAGGCATTATATAGCAATATGACAGTTGTTATTTTTCGGAACGGCTTTGCCAAACGTAATATGAAACCAAGCATTTTATTTGCCTTACATACTACGTGATCAACATGACTGCGAAAAGATAATGTGGTATCAAATAATACACCAAGGTCACGAATAGTAAACACTCTTTCTAAATTAACACCATCCAAACCATAATCGTAATTAATAAAGTTAGTTTTATTTGTAAATGTAATAATTTTACACTTACTTACATTTAAGGACATTTTGTTAATCGAACACCATTCTTTAATTCTAATAAGATCACTTTGCAGTTTCATACAGTCATCCAGCACACATATTTTGTTATATATTTTGATATCATCGGCATATGCCAAGCATTCGCACTGTAAACTCTCCAAGAGGTCATTGATAAAAATTATGAACAATAACGGTCCCAATCTAGATCCTTGTGGGACGCCAGATGTAGGAGTAATTGGAATAGATTCAAATCCAGCTAACGCAACTATTTGAGAACGATTGAGTAAATAGCTCTCAAACCATCGCAAAAGATTACCATTAATACCTACATGGTATAGTTTTTTAGTTAAAATTGAATGGTTGACACGATCAAAAGCTTTCTCAAAATCAGTGTATATTGAATCCACTTGGCCTTTTTTATCAAGAGTAGTATGAATGAAGTTCGAGTAAATTAGCAGATTCGATGTAGTAGAACGGTTTGACACAAACCCATGTTGACGGATGCTCAGCACATGTCGAAAATGTCCAAAAACCACCCCGTAGACCAAGCCTTCGAATATCTTGGCAAAACAGGAGATAACAGAAATCGGACGGTAATTGGTCACATCTTCCTTACTGCCCGATTTATGTATAGGAACAATCGTAGAAATTTTCCATAGGTCTGGAAACACTCCCTCCACCATCGATTTATTGTAAATTATAAACAGCGGTCTTACAAGTGCCTTTGAGCATAAGCGGATGAAAATAGGAGGCAATCCATCCGGTCCAGCACCTTTACTGAGGCACAAACTTTTAATACTATCCTCTATTTCTTTCTCAGAAAAATAAACAGTGGTCAAACAGAAACTGCAACCTGGCCCAGCTGGTATAAAATCTTCAGTTGCACTTTTGCATCCGTATATGGAATTGAAATATTGGGCAAAAGTATTTGTAACTTGATAACCCCCCTCCGCAAAACTGCTACCATAAAATACTTGATTAGGTAATCCATTACAAGATTTATGAATTTTAGTGTATCGCCAAAAAGATTTTACATTTGTTAATATATCTTCCTCAATTTTTGTAATATAGGTTTTGAAACAAATCTTTAATTGTTTTTTTGATCTTCTTCGTAACATATCAAAGGTATCGAAATCACGGGGATTTTTATTTCTTCTAAAACGTAGTCTATATTTATTTTTATCATTTAAAAGTTTTATCAAAGAATTGGTAAACCAGATGGGATAACTGTATTTTTTTGTCTTTTTCTTAGGAGTATGTTTTTCAATGTGTTCCCACAAGATATTGTAGAAGTTCAGAACAAATTCATTACAATTCATATTGCGAAACATATCCCAGTTAATCGCTAATAAGTCTGAGATGCATGAATCATAGTTACATTTGTAAAAACAATACTTAATGGATGTTTTATTAAAAGGTAGATTATGGGAAGAACAATTTTTCTGTAACAATAACTCAACGGGTGGATGATATGGGTCAATCTTACTCAAGGGGGTGATATCATTAACGACAATACTAGAATTACCATCAGCGAATACCAGGTCAAGAAAATTGTTATTAATATTACACATGTTATTAACTTGGATGTATCCAGTAACCGCCATAAAATCTTTAATTGCCATTGATTTGCGGTCACTGACTAGAGAAAAGGGGTTGCCCGCGTCATGCCAATTAATTTGTGGAAGATTAAAATCGCCTACAATTAAACTAGTACTATCATTATAATTTAAACAGATGTCCTCACATTTATCAAGAAATTCAATGAAAATATCACAAGGAATATACGATGGTAAGTAGACAACACAAATGTTAACATAAGTATTTCCAATCTTAATGCGTACCCATAAATCTTCAATCGAAGTTTGCCAATCAGTTTTAATCACAAAGTGATACTTCGCCTTAATAGCTATAAGAGTCCCACCACCATGAGCTTTACAATACGTATCCTTATAGTTACAGCTACGATCCCTTCGTACGACCGAATATCTCTGATCAAAATATTCAGAGGACAAAAACGAATCATCCAGCCAGGTCTCGGTTAAGCATATTATGTCGTAATCACTATTTAGAACAGAGAAGAGAAACTCAGACGACTTAGTCCTCATACCTCTTACGTTCTGATAATAAATTGATAATTCCATTTAGAATATAGAATGAATAATAGGTGTCAAATTTATACAACATTACTAAGAATTTATACAATTTTATCCAAACAACCTAGGTCTTTGATTAAGAGACTGACAGAGGACTCGTCCTTACGAACGTATATTTTTCCATAGCGAACCCAGACAAATTTGTATGATTTATCCTTGGCTCTAAGTCTTGCAGCGGCATGTAAGTGCTTATTTTGAGGTGATAAATGTTCAGCAATATAAATCGGTGTGTTCGTGCCACCTATGCCCAGTAATGAGGTGCATAATTTATTGCTTTGGTGCGCCTTATTGTATCTGGTTACGTCAGAGTATAATCCATCCCTGCATCTAGGACTACGCATCTTCGCAACTACTGTACGGGGTCTTGCCTTATCTTTATTTATACTAGCTACTCTGGTGCACTTCATAATATCATTGTCATTTATATCGCACGATACCACTTTAGCCAGTTGAAGTACTAGGTTAGGTAAGTTTTCCTGATTGTTCTCGGGCAAGCCATGGATTTCCAGGTTCGCTTCACGCATATTTTGATCGAGATAGTTCAATTGGTGATTTAGCACATCAATTTTTTTCTGCATACTAATATTTTGCTTGCGCAGTTCATTATTATCCTTAGACAATTTGACAAACTCGGCTTTCAACTCATTATAGAGGGAAATGTCAAACGCACTAGACGATTTTAGTTCATCTATCTGGATTTTAATGTCGTCAACTTCAGTTCGGATTAGTTGAGAGACAACATTATGAAGCTCAGATTTAAGAGTTGTTCTAATCTCATCACGAATAATGCTACGAATATCTCGATCATCAATATCAGAACCCTGATCCTCTGTATCAGAACTACTTTTAATAGGAGTGCCAGCATTACTATTCTTAGGTTGATTAACAGTGCAGGTAGAACACATCCAAGTCGACCGCGCGCTTTTAGTTAGCTTTTTAAATGCGGTAGCATTCATGTTCACACATAAATTATGATAGACTTTGTTACATTCTGAACATGATATTTTTTCTGGAATTTTGACATATTTTCCACAAACTTCACACCTAGTCATTTTTTAAATTAATTAGAGTATGCCAATTTACTACCAGAAATACAAAAAGAATTTTCAATGAGGATTTGAACCGGCGATCATCTGCCTTTTATAGCAACGACAATTCCTCAGCGCTGTGCGTCTCTCACTTACGGCTGTCGAAAATATGCAACGGTTTAAAAAGCTGTTTGCATATTGTCAGATTGGTAGGTAGAATTGCAGGACCAAGTACTTATATTATTTAAATCCACCGTCACTGACACTGAGAGTTAGACCATTTTAATCACTTTGAACTGATATGTGGTGATATAGAATTGTTTATCGTGTGCGAAACTTGATTGAGTACCAAACAAATCACTAGTTATAGACAAAAACTTAATTTTTACACTGTTTTGGAATAATATTTTCGGGAGCAAAATCAACACGTCTTCACTGTACGACCCGTAGGTGACATGAAGTTGGATGTGTTTCTCTGTAAGTTTGGTGCTTCTTGCTCGGCCACCAAAGCCATCCCATTTAAAGGTATAGACTTTCTATACATTCCCACTTTGCTCTTCGATAACCAATGAGTAGATGCTTATTCTGAAAATTAAATTACGAAAACATTTTAACAAATGAGGTACATCATAGATAAGATATAATTGGTTGGGGCCAATTTTGTAGCAGATGTCATTCGTGCAAATAATAAAAGGTGTGTTTTGTAAATATGGACAAACCCCTAACCACATTTCCCACCTTAGGTACTTGGTTTGTGAAGGGAACACAAAAAGATTTATTATTTGGTCGTCGAGTGTTACACCCGGGAACAATGCACTTATTTACCATAGTTCTTACAAAAATAACAAGTATTTTAACACAAATTCAATAATAATAAACTATTACTCGTTTGAGCCGGTAAACACTAAGGTCACTTAAGGCTATTTTATCTTTTACGAAAACATAAGCACGCAAAATTAGTAAAAAGGAAAAAAACCGCCTTCGATTGCAAACTGTGGCACCAGAATCCGTGATTAGAAAGTTATTAAATTCCAATTAAAAGGTTCGATGTAATAAGGCTTGATCAAGGCACAATATAAAATGGCGGTAAACGAGATACGTTTGACAAACAGACATTTCAATACTTGTGACATAAAATACTACGTCACACACACACACTAATATAAATATGGAGTGTAGAGAGAGAAAGATGAACGCCCTCCATATTAAAATAGTGAGATAGCTAGCATAGCTTATCGTGCACATTTTTTTCTTCTGAGTTGGACGGGCCTGCAGGTGTCGATGTGTTGACAGATGAGTTTTGACAATGGAAATAATTTTGACAGCTCGCAGTAGGGATGAGGGTTGTGTATAATCGTTAATGAATCTATCCGATTATTATTTTTTGGAACTTGTAATCGATAGTCGCGTGATTAAGGTATGGATTTTATAAAATAATTTCTTTAAACTTCTTTATTTATTTTATTATTTATTTATTATTAACCGGATTAGAAATATTATTTTTACAATCGTGGAGTCAATAGATACTATTTTTTATATCCATTTTCTAGTATAACACCAAAAAATATGACTGGGTAACTTTTATTCAATGCACATATTTTATCATGGAATCAGTACTGTTAATGGAACATATTTCGGCAATTAAGAAACAAATTATTTTTATTTTTATGTATTGTTTTCATTTCAAAACCGATTATTGATAGTCTGCGGTTATTCGTTATGCGTTGCACATCTGTAAGGGGGCGGTACCCATCCATGAAGTACGGTATTTATGTGTATGACATCGTAACAAAAATAATGCCTAACTTTAAAGGCGTGAGCTGTCAAATTTATCATGGTAAGTTTAACAATCCATAATCAGTACTATATAGCTAAACTAAGAAGTTCTATTTGACAGTGTGAATTACGGATGATGTCAAATAAATCGGTTCTTACAATATCCGATTATTAAGAGATATCAATATTCGATACTATTTGTTTGTATTTCTTAATCGATTACAGTTTATATTTTTAGTTTACATTATTTCGTTTTTTTTCATGAACATTTTTATTCTAATGAGACATCCACAATTGCATAAGTCACTTTAGTATTTAGAAACAAAAGGAGTGATTTATCTATTACTAGCGGCCCGGCCCGGCTTCACCCGGGTGCAGACTCTTTTTGAGTCTAGTCCACATCACACATATACCTTTGAGTACATGATACATACATACATAACACATAATATACTCCAAAGTGAGGGACCTCCTCACTATGTGTGCCGTATCCAGCAATACTGCCCTTTGGATATTATTGAAAACATTAATTAATAAAAAATTAATTTATATTAATATTATTCCTCTTTATTTATTTTACTATTTTTTTACATTTTTACATATATAATAAAAAGTCAAAATACATATAAAAATATAAAAAAAAAGAGATTAACCCAACGATGGCGAGGCTCGAGACCCAAGCCACCGGCGGTTAGGACCCCAAAGTGAGGAACCTCCTCACTATACGTGCCGTGTCAAGCAATACTGCCTTCTGAATCTGGCTCATGACCCAACGGCCCATTGAGAGCCTCTGGAGATGTTGGTCGAGGCTCTTTGGTATCAATCCATGTGCAGAAACAACAATAATTATTATTAAACAACATATTAATATCATTATTACATTATAATGTAACGAACATACATCAATAAATAATTATTTATTGATGTATGTTCGTTGACAGTATACTTATTATTAGCTGAAAGTTCAATATTTAAAAAAAATAAACAACTGCATTAAAACTGCTCGATTATTCATATATTTTTACCGATTATGCGTATACAAATGCGTTTGAATAGTCTCTACTCTACCGGTAAAAAATCTAACGAGGTGACTTTGTAATGACGTCTAGAAAAAAAGTATGCTGTTTAAAATGGTTATTTTGCTTTATTTAAAGGATTTTAATTGAAATTTAGTGATGATGGATTGGAAATCTTGTGATCAAATAAGAATAGCTTCATAATTCCATGGATTTACGGAAAGTGTTATTGAAATTGTGTGAGTTACGTCTACACAAAGTTATTTATGTTAGAAGCATGACGTCAAATGGAACTTCTTAATTTAGATAGACTGCAGGTATAGATGTTTATGAAAATAATGTTATGTTACCATAATGATTTTATCATCAATATTTCACCTTTTTCGAGCTATTATTACAAAAACCAATAAATACTTTTATTTATTATTTGCAATAAGTACATAAATATACAAAGTATGCATTTCTTGATACGCTTAAGCAATATTGTGTTTGTTAGATCATAAAATCTGCTTCATTCGTAAAATAATATTTTTGATAGCCTCCATGGCGCAATTGTTTAGACGCCGGCTGTGAAACGTGAAGCCGCAGGTTCAATTTCTGAACCGAGACAAATGTTTGTGTGACCCACAGGTATTAATTTCGGGTCTGATTGTTTGTGAGACCGAAAAGTCTCCCGTAGTTTTTGACACCCACGACACAATACCCGTTCTTAGTGTGGGGTCCAGCCATGTATTATATATGAATCTCATATACTTTTTAAATTATTGTATTGTCATCGGTCATTGACAAGTGTGCAAAATTTCAAGTCAATCAATTAATTACATACATATACAGGCCAAGCTAATAAAAGCGTGTTAAGAAAAGATTTAAAATAGTATTTTAGTATGGTCACAGTAGCGAAAGAAAAAGACAGAGCATTCCAGGTACTATCTCGCTCGGCTCGTTTTGCTTTCATGTCTTGTATCATAGCAAATTAAACCTTATTCCACAGGTATATGTGTTATTTTAGGACAACACTGTTTCGCGAGTGCGCAGTCTTGTTTGGATAATACGTCTATCACTATACTACACACACATTTACATTTACGTAAAATATTGTTTTTTTTAAAGGCATGATTGATAGTTTTTCAGTTTTTTATAATCTTAAACTTGTTTTAAATTATTCTTATGTTTTTAGTTGGATCTTTTACTAAAGCGTGTACTTTAGTTCTGAAACTATTATTTTTTCATCGCTGATCCTCGTTCCAAGTAGCCTAAGCGGCGAGAAATTATCTACGTTGGCAACACTCCGCACTACGGCAATATTACATCGGATTTCCGGTTATCCTGTGCTAAAATCCCTCAATAAAATTGTTCCAGCGATTGTGATAGTGTCAAAACACAAGTAAGTCATTATTATTACACGAACTTATTTCTCTTCTCTTAACTAATATGATAAAAATAAATAGTGATACAAAATTCATAAAAAACTTGGACGCTCAAAAAAAGTATACCTATCCCAAATTATGAATAGTCGGTGTTTTGTGACTCGGAGATCGGATTTATCAAACTTCCTCGATATTTAAGCATCTGGTTATATTTCACGAATGTACGCCAATGGATCGTTAAATACCAAAACGGAATATCGATCGCCCGGCCTCAAACCTCGATTGTTTACACGGGAGCAAGTTTCGTAGTTAACATATTTGTAACTACATAAACATTATCGTGAAGAAATACAACAGATCAGTGTAACATTCTTCGTGAAATCTTATTGGTATGAGAATGTTCATATTGTAAAGTTCTGGAATTATGCTTACACTTCTCTTTAATTAATAATCTAGAAAGTATGAGTTATACGTAGGTTTATAAACAAAAGCTATTAATTTAAGTCATTAACTTTAATGTCAAAAAATGTGAATAATCAAACGAATGGAGGCTCATTTTTACGGAAACGATGTATGAATTCTTAAATATAGCACTGGTAACAACATTATAAGCCTTGAACCATCCAGATGTTAGTCACAAAACATCGTTTTGTTACAAATGCTTAATGTATATTTTGTATTACTATTATTAATTAAAGATTTTACAACTTCATTATTCATTTCATTAGGCAAGTTCCTTGTATGCAAGTTGCAAATTACGTTCATGTTTGACTTGTGACACGCAAATTGAACGCGCTCAGATAAGTTGCACGATTCGAATTGCGATCAAGTGACTTGGTGTCTTTTTCTGTACAAATTATCAAAACATAATTTCAAAAATGACTCGGCTCGCAGCATCAACTATTTTAGCACATCTTCCATCCATGATTTACTACTTAATTTTTATCCTCTCTGCTTGTATTCAAGGAAAACTTCCATAGTACAAGTGACAACCTCCGTGGCGCAGTTGGTTAGACGCCGGTTATGAAACGAGGGGCCACGGGTTCGATTCCCGCACTGAGACAAATGTTTGTGTGAGCCACAAGTATTTGTTTCGGGTCTGGGTGTTTGTAAGAAAAGTTTCTCATAGTTTATTGTTACCCAGGAGACAGCACTCGATCTTAGGGTCAGGGTCTTTTGGGGTCAGGTCTATGTTATGTGACTCTTGGGTGTTATTTATTTATTTAATTTGCACACTCATGAAAAACATGTTTCCAATGTAAGCAACTAATGTGACGTAATACTTGCATGTAAGATGTGTCTAATGGAATTGTGCGTTACATTAAAAATGCATATGATCGATATCAGCCCATGTGCCTGATTATATCTAAAAGAAGTTTCTGAAAATTCTGTGTATTAATGTGTTTGTATTGACCATATTGATGAATAATTCTTATTTATATTACAACTTCCGCTTTTTTATGCATTCAATGACCATATTATGAATTTGGTAACTTTGCATCAAATTTCTCCAAATTATGTATTGGTCAAAACTAAAATATGGAATATGAAAATTATAACATTTGCTGAATTATCATTTTAATAAAATAGTCATCTTTTTAATTATGAAAAATACCTAGTGTAAATCACATTGAGTAATGGAAACTCACACAACTGGAGCAGATGCCTCTAAGAAATTTTGTGCCCACTTAGTTATGGCAGTAAAGCATATATAAATTAAGCATTGTTGCAGATGCAACACATCATATATTTCTCATATTTCCTTCTGTTTCAGAATAATGTTAAATAGATAAAAACATGATATGATCATTTATTTTAAATTTATTTTTAATTGCATACAACATTAACATTATTATATAGATTTTAAAAACAAAACTAATAATAAAAATTGCATAATAGATTATAATCTATAATAATAAACATATAATTATATGAATGTATGATAAAACTGAATGATTATAATACTTAATATATCATCAGACACAATATCCAACATAAATATACAAAAACTACATTTTTTACCTACCTGTTAGTAACATTAATCCTAAAAACTACATTTTTTACCTACCTGTTAGTAACATTAATCCTATTCTAAAATGGCCATTTTCAAAACGGCACTAGTATATGTGGTATATAAGGACTGCGACCGAAAACGAAGCCAGGTGGTATTATTAATGACTTCAGGGTTTAGATACAATGCAACTAAAAATTGTTATTTAATTTTGTAATTTTTTACTGATTGGATTTTGATATTTGGAAGATAAATACATAGTTTTCCTAAAGTAATAATATACTCCTTTTTTATTTAAACACGCAACGGTACGCAAGGGCTTAAATTACTATTTTCGCAAAAACTAGGTATTTACTACCCAAACATATTTTTTTTTAAACTCGGTTTATTGCGAATTTTTAGGAGCATTGTGTCTTTAACCACCAAAACTACCACCTGGCTTCATTTTCGGTCGTATTCTTGATACCTATATCCGGTATAATCTTATGTATTAATATTTTTAATATTATTAAATAATTATATTTTTACTTATATTTACATTTTATTAATTATGTTTTAATATTTAATGTGACTTAAATACCTTGGAAAATAGACCCCTCAATTTTCGTTTTATGTTTTCGTTTGAAAAATTTGGCACTGACAGAATTTCGAAAATAAGAACTAAACTGAATATTTTTGATACTTTACTTAAATATTATTGTTCATATACCTATGGAAAGAAACTCCATATTTTTTTAACTGTCCTGATATGGTCTTTACATGCCTTCAGTTGGAAAAACAGCATTTTTAAAGTAATACAATACAATAACTAATTGCTTTAAAAATGCAACCTATTAGGTGCGCGCTCAAATGTCAGAAGCGACTGATAGCCTAGCAGTACATGTACTGTTGCAAATGTTTCAAGCTATTTGATCTTGACATCTGCTCCAGTTGTAACACCTCAATAGTGAATCATATCTTTTTAAGAATAGACCTTTTTAAGAATAGATTTTAAAAATAGACATTATTAAACAACCTTAGAACAGACTAAAAAACATATTAATTAAAATATATTGTAAATCTAAAGAAGTATTGAATGATTGTAAATAAGTAAAATTATTTGCTACTCTTTTGATAAAAATATGTGCTCACTAGAATAAGCATGAAAACATGTTTGTCATAAATGTAGCCTGTTTATGCAATACAGATGATGTCATGAGACGTCAGACAATAGGAAGAGATGTGATATGCATTCTAAATAATATAATTAAAGATACACTACACACTAACCTCCAATACAAATAGAACAAATCATTGTATATATGAACCTAAACTGTCCCCAAAATACGTTATTTTATGGGCCCAATTGTTGAAAGGATTGAAATTTAATATGGATTTAAAACCTGTTTATTATTTGATTGTATGTATGCATTGAAGTCTTACTGAAAGAATTGTATAATGCTCTAAGCATATTTGCTAATAATATAGTAAAATTATTGTTAAAGAATATCCATATTAGTTTTAAACATTTATGGCTTTACTCAGACAGTTTTTAACTGACTTCAGGAGGAGGTTATCAATTCGGTGGGTATTTTTATGTATGTACCTACACCAATTACGCTGAGATTTATGATCTCTGATCTATGATCCGATTTATGTGAATCTTCTTTAGATGCAGAATAGTTGCCATTTGGTCCCGTAAAAAAATTGGTGGACCTGATGAATATCTTGGGACCTAGAGAGTAGAAGTCCTCAAAATTGAGTAGTTTTCCAATGGTTCTTTTTGCAATACGTTCCGTATTTAAGTCAAACTCAAGTGAGGCAGAGAAGAAAGGGTGGAGGTGAGGAAGGGGGGGGGGGGTTGTTGAGAAAATGAATATACGTGTAAAATACTTAATATCTTCGCCACCTTTGAACCGATTTTAGTGATATCTTTTTCATCGGCAAGAACATATTTTTAAACTACTTTAAAAAGGAATAGTTGCCATTTGGTCGCATAAAAAATAAACATCGTGTGGCCTAGTACTTTTTGTATATGTGGACGATATATTTTTAGTTTGTGTACGGCTTTTTAGGAGCCTTCATTTATTACCGTTCCCGTTTCTTGCAACCTATATTGTTTTCGGCGCACGGCACCTTTGGTAGGCCTACCCGGTATAGATACTTAAAAAATTAATAGTTAATATAAATGACAATAAAAAGCAACGAAATGTTATAGTCTGCCTGATGTAATCTAGAAAAATCCTAGTCTAGTTTACAGAACAACCTATTACAAACACTAAAAATGGGCTCATTGGCGATAGTAGTTTCTAAGAATCTGGTAAGCTGCTTTTATCTATCTATACCTTACAATGCAAGGGGCCACCTTGGTAATACTTACGTCTAGTTTTGCTACCAAGTAGCAGTGTGGAAGCGTTGTTTTATTTAGGTTTGTCGGGCATTATACCCAGAATTTATTGGGCATTATGAGACCTAACACCTGTTTTAGGGCGACGAGTACAGAGTTACAGACTGCAGTACAGTGCCATGTATCGCTTATTGCTTAGTAGGTACTAGTGCTAATCTTCTGTATGAACAGGCGTGATGCTGTGTGTCAAACTAGCGACCTCGCTTTCGCTTTATTCTTGTGCTCTCGCCTCATCTCTCTCTCTCGTCCTCGCTCCCTTCAGCCACGGAAAGTCCACTGCTGAGCAGAGGCCTCCAAGGCTCTCCACATCGACCTGTTGGAAGCGGCCTGCATCATGATGCAGACAGATCATGATGACATGACTGCCTCGGTGGCGCAGATGTACGAGTACTACGGTGTGATTGCAAAGTTGAGGTCGCGGGTTCGAATCTCGGGTTGGGAAAAGTGATATTCAAATTTTCTATTCATTATCAGCCCGGAGTCAAGAATTTGTGCTTGATATGGCGGTAGGCTCGCCCTATATCACAGCGTGAGACGGAAAATACAAGGCGAAACGTGGGTGTCCTGGTTGCTACTAGGGGAACCTCTGCCTATCCCTTCCGGGAAAAAGACGTGAATTAATGTATGTATGTATAATTTATTATCAATATAAATATCTATGTTATAATTTATACTCAGATTTCGCTGTCTGTATAACGTGTGGCAGGTCATAAGTACCTAGGAAAAAATATAGTATCACAAGGTTTGTTATAAATAAATCTTCCTCAAACATTTTGATCAACTAGCAAGGTGTGGCCTTGGTGTTGCGAATAATGATGTCATAGTTATGGCTCACCTCTAATTGTAAACTAATAATAATCCTCGTAAAAAAAAATGCTTTACAGCAAGTTTCAAGTTTTTTGTTACTTTGATCATATCATTATAAAAGTATTAAAAACTTTACTCATATTAGGTATTCTGATATTGTATTTAGTTACTGGTCAAAGTATGAAATAAAAGCGTCGTTTCGGATAGGGGCGTTGCATGGGTTGCTCATCCAATATGACCAGCATATCCAGATCGAGGACAATTGTAAAATTTCCCAAAGCCACCCATTCTCATTCAAGAAGCCGAACTATAGAAAATTGGCTAAGGTAGTTGAATAGCTGCGTCATCTCATCATCTTTGCTGTGTGAGCTATAAAGACTCATTTAGACCCCTGACACTCCTTTGAGTGCAGGTTGAAATCATCCCACGGAGTAGAAAAGCGGGCTTTTATACAGCGCAGGTTGACCGATGAAAAAATAATTATCGTTGTCTCCTTACCCGGTATTTGAATACGTCTTCATCAGACTGAATGAGACTCAATCAGATTACGCGTACGACCCAACATCATACACCAAATAAAAACATTTTTTTTATATATTGGAAAGTTTCTATCTTTAACCACTTATTAAACTTACACAATACGCACTTATCTACAAAAGTATATCGCGATATCTTCATTTAGGTAATATCAAGTTTTATGAAGTGATGATTTCGTAAGAACTTAAAAGATATGATTTATTTTTTGCACTCGGAGCCCTTATGGAAGATGATGTCACTGCAAGATAGTTGCATTTTTTTCTGTTTTCTTCTACCACCAAAGAACAATAGCAACTGCCCACACATTGTTTTGATTGAAATTTAAATTAAACGTCTTTACATGAAAAAATCTCGTTAGCTTGAGTGTTATTTTCTAATTCAATGTAAGTAAGAATTGTTAAGGAATGAAGAGAAATATTGATATTCATGTTTAATTTTTAATGGTTATAATTTGTAAAATGAATGACATTAAATTTGTAATTACGCAATTCGTCTTTGCCACTTGCTGTGTGAAGTGCACAATTGTGCAGATTAGATTATCGTACGAGTTATTGATACATGGTATTCGTATTGATAAAAAAAACACATATTTTATCAGTAGTTTAAAACTGTTTGATTTATTTTAACTAATATTTTGTATCAACAATTGGGTCCATAAGCGACGGTGACCGCTTACTATCAGGCGTGCTACTAATAATATATCATTAGTGTGCACACGACGGAGGACGCTTCTAATGTTGCAAGCTATATAAAAATGATATCCGTCCCGTTATATCCCGCCCGTCCCGTCTCATTCTCACTCAAGGCATGTAATCCAGTTCCATCCCATCCCATTGAGTATAAAAAAGTAACAAATATATTGGAATTCATTCCATATTCCAAGGAAACACTATATTTTTTCGGTATAAAAAGTAGCATACCACGTAGGTATGCACTACTTTTTATCCCGAAATATGTAATACGTATTAATCCAGGGTGTCAGCTACCTCCATACCAAATTTAATCAAAATCCTTAAAGCCGTTTTTTAGTTCATCATGCACAACCGCACAGACAAAAAGGCAAAAATTCTAAAAATCATTTTTTTGGTTTATATTACGTTAATACAGACCCAGACTAATTGTTTTTCTCATTTATCTTCCAGACGTCGATTAGTTACAAGGTTATTATATGTTAATACATTTGTACATTTTCATAGTATTTATTTCTTTTTTTTAATACTCTTGTATATTTCTTCTTAATTTCTAATGTTGTTATTGTTTTACTTTGTTTAAATGTGGGTTTGGAGATTTCTTTATGTTTATAAATTTTAATTTAAGTATTACTTAGTGCATGGTTTGACGCTTGCAGGTAGTACATATAGCATGTTACTTAATTGTAAATGTATTAGATATAAGATATAATTACCGCTGTATGTCCAAAAATAAATAAAATAAAACAGTGTTTTTAGGCTCAAAACAGGTATAAGCGATGCTTAATGCCGGGCGCTCGCTCGACTAATAGGCCGGCGTCGGCAGGCGAATATTCGGCTTCCGATGAGGAATCACAATTGAAAGTACATCTTCAGAAGCAATTAGAGGAGGATGTGGCCAGGTATTTGCACAGCACTTAATATACTACCATATTCTTGCATTACTATTCATCACATTAAATTCCATTTCATTTGTGTATTTGTCTATTTACTAAAATGTATTTGTAATTGCTTTCTATGTGGATTAATATAATATTCAATTTCAAAACAAAATTGTTTGCCTTCATTCACATTATTGAAATTGTATCAGGGCGCAACATCCGCTTATTTTTAAATTATTAAAATTACAATAACTTATTCAAGTCATAGACCTGAAAGTTTCTCACTAATAATTAAATCTAAACCTTTATACCATTTCTTAACGATTGGTCCAATAACATTGATATTGCGCATATAACTTAGTGAGTAAACTATCTTTGTTGGTGTTAAATTGGCAATAACTATTATCTAACCTAGACCTGTGTGCTTCGCTTTCGTTTTCATGATGTGACGTGACCGTTTGTTGCAGAATATTTGACGAGTCCATTTATTCTGATCTTGAGGTGGTGTGTGGGAAATTAAAAATACTAACTCATTCTTGTATACTAAAAACACGCACCCATAATTTTTTTCACAAACTTCAAAGTATTTTGCATGTGAATATCGGGCGCAATACTTTTGATGAAATATATTCTTTTATAAGGTACGATCAGGTGTTATCGCATTTCCGTTATATTGCTAGGATTACGCTTGCTTAAATAGTATTGTTCTGTTGCAGTGACGTTTACACAGAGTGCGACATACAACATCAGGAACGAGAAATAATAACATATCTAAATGAAAATATTAATATTGTACGTTCCGTCGCAAGCGCGCCGTCGAATCCCAAGGAAGATTCAGAAGAGACGGAAACATTTTACACTCCGAAGTGCACTATAAGTCCGCGTATAGAAAAAGGCGTCCAGAAGACTATAAGCTCTAGTCCTAGTACCGAATTAACGAAAGAGTATTATGCATTAGTGCCTATTAATAACAGTCTTCTAGATAAAGAACTAATTGAACAGGACGCACTTTCTACAGCTTTTTTGTCAATAATAAAGTCGCAAGTCGATAACAAAAACGAAACTAAGGTTACGATACCTAACAAACCTACTTCGTTATCACTTTCTAGTCACACATCCAAAACAGTCAAACATTCCAATACTTGTGATATTTTAAATTCGTATCGTGTATCAGATAACGTCCATAAATTTGAGAGGAATAATGAGAAGCATGCATTTGCGATACCTAGTCAAGATTCTAAATTAAATAACCCCTCCGTATTTAACGATAATTCTGACCAGAGTATAAAACATTCGAACTCTTGTCCACCGACCACGGACAAATTAATAGACCCTACTTATTCGCCAGATAGCTTGATTACAGACGAGCCTAGCAGTTCATCCGATTATTTATCTGCAACTTATACTTTTTCGCCTGGGGCAGGCTCTTCTGGTTGCTTTGCTCAATTAAATGTTGGAGATAATACTACGAAAATGGAAAATCTTTTTACAGTATCCGATTCCGGGTTAGAAAATACTGGAATGTTGGAAAGCATCAACAGTCATAAAGATGTTACTTTAACTGAGGTATCTTTAACTGAGAGTACCTTCCATGATATAGGCTCAGATGAGGTAACTAATTCTAACACTACTTCCCAAGAAACCGTGCACAGTCCACTAACAAACTTAAAAGAATTTCATAGACTGAAATTGTTTAGCTCACCGCAGTCTTCAACTCTGGGTGGCATATCAACCGAAGAAGAAAGTCATAACACAATTTCCGATAATAGGCCAAGCACTTTCAAAGAAGAAATGAGTGGAAAATCATCTAAGGATGAAAAACAAAGACAAAATGAAGAAATTGTAATATTGGAATCTTCGTCTCTATCTTCAGAGACTGGTTCCTGGGAGTCAGTTTTTCCGCCTAAAATATCTGAAAAAGATGTTTGTGTGAACTGTACTACAGGTGTTGGACAAAAATCGAATGAAGATAAATTAGATATAAAACCAGAACCGAGTACCTCGAACGATTTTTATTCAGAAAAGCTTGACAATGATTTAATACAAAAACCTATTAAATCCACTTGTTGCTTTATCGACGCTGCTACCCTTGTAGAAGAAGAATCAGAAGCTATTAAATTACAAAAAGTTTCATGTGAAAATGTGAATGAAATAAAAGTAGATACATTACCTGCACCAAGTCAACCGGTGCCATGTTCTACTGTAAAAGTTGATATAAGCCCGAATGATTGGTCAGAGTGCAATGAGAACGACGATTCATTAGAACAACCAGATCAAAAAGATCCAGATTCAATACAAAAAGATTTATCACCAACTATTTTTGAAATGACCCCTATAACCGAGGATTCTTTGTGTACAAATGCTTTTGAAGATAAGAACCGGGTTGAACATAACGATTTTAACGATAAAGACGAGCCATTCATTGTCGGGCCTGTTATCATTAGTACACCAAACAACTCAATTATGTCAGTGAAAGCTTCCGCCTTGAGGCAATTTGAATTAGACAGCGATAGTAACATCCCAATAAAGGAGTGTGAAAGTAGTGTCCGAATTAAACCACAAAAGTTTTACGAATCGGCGCCCATCGTATCAGGTGGTGCATCAATAGAAGATCATTTACCTCAGCTGGGCGGAAGTCTGTCAGGAAGTCCCGCAACAAAACAGAGAATAGAAAATATTCCTATTGTTTCGGGAGCATATACGCCAGAAATAAAAAGCCAAAATGTTAATGTTGGAAAATCCACAAAGATATCAACTGCGCCTGCTTGGATTGTTGACATGTCTACTGGCTCAAATTCAGAAAGCACTACGCATATTCAAAATAAAAGCATAAAAAATACATGTGAAATAGGTCACGAGAATCCAAAAAATTATACTAAATGTCCAAGTGCTGTTGAGAATTGTAATAAAAGTCGAAGCTCCGTTGATTCAGATAGTAGTGAAAGATCCAGTCATAAGTTTTACATAGACCTCTCAAGCTTGCCGGATCCTTTGCCGCCTAAAACTCAATCTGAACCTGAAAATATTATTGAGAAGAAAAATATTTTTACCATGTATATCGATTTAGGCGAAAAGTCGACATTAAAGGAAATGCCAGCAAGGCTTTCTTCCTTAAATAAAAAAGTAAATTCTCAGGGAGAAACAACCTCTAACAACATAAGTAAAAACGTTAAAACGATTAAAACCACAGTCGATGCAGATGTGACTAAAAATAAAACTGTTTGTCCAACCAGCTTATCCACATTCGAAAAATTAGAATCATTATGTAACGATCCTAATATCAGTATTTCAGAAATTATAAGTATTCCTGAAAGCAACTCGAATATAGTATCTACGGGAAATCTGAATAGTAGTGGAACTATTGCAGATTTGGGTTCCCGTTCCATTGTCGAAAAAGTTGTACCAACGATACTAGAAGAACCACAAAATGAGGATGCGTTAACGGATTCAAATGATCTCTTTGTTAAATTATCAGATTTAGACAGACCTGTGGCGAAAGTGACTGAAACAGAAAGGTCTTTTCCTAAAATAGACACGTCTATAACGATCAACAATGAAGAAAAGACATGGGAGACGAGGATGACGCGTTCAATCCCTGATAACAGTTGGGGGGAATCAAATCTGTCTGGCAATTCTAGGTCTATCGATATCATAAGTTCATTCCACTCTGAAAATGCTTTGAGCTTAAATCGTCTTTTCCCACACCTGAAAAATGAATTCAGTAGAAGTGTACCAGGATCATTGTCGAGTCGAACGCGATCTCCTTTGAGGTTGGGAAATTCTGCAAGTACCGGTGAAATGGAGGAACAGGCTTCAGACATGTCGGAAATAAGCAGTGTGCAAAGCAGCATATGTCGCTCTGTAGTTGGTAAGAGACTTAAAAATACATTATACTATTAGATAATTCTATATTTTTTATGATACTGAATTCCGAACAACCCTTTCCAGAAAATAGCACTACGGAAGAAACCAGTCAAACTTCGAGTCTCGTAGGCAGCTGCCAATCTCGCCTTGGCCAAGATCTCCTGCGCATGTTCTTGGAAGAAATTGCACCCGACGTTATAGTAGAAGTATCTGGCAAACGCATTAAGGCACACAAGTGTATATTGTCATCCAGGTACATTATATAACTTTATTTTTTTTAGCATTTTTGTCGCACACTTAATAATTTTTATTTTAACGTGTAGGTGTCAATTTTTTGCTGGAATATTGAGTGGTGGATGGGTTGAAAGCGCCGGAAACGTTATAGCTTTACCTTCGTGAGTACTGTGTATTTATATGTTTATTTTATAAACGATGTTTGAATATTTTTAATTGTATTCACTTTTCAGATTCTCGTATAATGTAGTGCATTTTGCCATGTGTCACATATACTCTGGTTTATCTGCTATACCAGACACGATCAGCATTCTGGAGTTAGCCACCCTCGCTGACATGTTGGGCCTAGAAGGACTGAAGGAAGCTATAATGTTCACACTAAAGGCTAAATACTGTCATCATTTTCATAGGGTATGTATTTTTATAGTAAAACGTTAATTCTTTAACTTTATAGTAAAACGTAAACTGCCTCGGTGGCGTAGTTGTACTACGGTACGGTTACAAAGCTGAGGTCTCGGGTTCGAGTCCCGGGTCGGGTAAAATGATATTGAATTTTTCAATTCATTATCTGCCTGGAGTCAGCATCCCTCACCCCCTATCAAATCGTGGGACAGAATACACAAAGACAACTTAAATTATGTTCTGGTTGCTACCAGGAGAACCTATGTATACCCATACTGGGAAAAAGGCGTGAGTTTATGTATGTATAGTATGTTTTCGCTTGGGCTGTTTAATGGCAAGTCTTGAAGCTTCTTCTTGTCTGCAGTCATAATGGTGATGATGGTAAGCCAAACAAACTGGAAAGTTGTGCTCAAAGCCATCTTTGTGAAGCTCCTAAACTTATAAAGGAGGTTACGGAGAGGGTTTACAAAAGGGCAGTCTGTATATGTTGAAATTTATCCTCGCAGAAGAAAATGCCAAGTCTGTTCAGGGATAAAGATATTTGCTGGAGAAATATTTTTTAAATTCCCCAAGTAGACCTTGCACTACCATCTAGCCAGGCACTGTACACAATAGGGTACATGACTCATTTTTGTTTATTGTATTAATCAAAAAGTATCCATATTCAAAATCTAGCAAGCAAAGAATTTTGCAAATCCATTCAGAATTAAACAAGTTAGAAACGTTTTAAATCTTGTAGTGGGGGTAATAAAAAAGGGATACAATACAAAATTTGTGACGTCACTGAGCATTATAGGGCATTATAGTTTGCGGGTGTGAAAGAGACGGTAAGATGTCCCCACTACGTCCCCACTCTTTCATTTAAAATACTAATATTTGCCTCATGTTACAACCTACTTTAATACTGTTTTCACAAAAATGTTTTGTTTTACGTAGCATGCCTTTTAAGTTTTGTCGTTTGAAGAAAAAAACACAACTAGAACCGTATAGTACTTTATATTGTTTTTTAAAGTATTCACCAAATAGCTTAATTTACTTTTCCATTCGCTCAAACCAGTTATTATATAATATTTATTCCACTCCAAAGTGGGGGTGTTTAAAATGGTTGACTTGAAAGCGTCGACTGCTTCTTCACCGGACTGGAACCTTTGACCACGAAGACTTTTCTTAATTTTAGGAACTGTAAAGAAATCGTTAGGGCTTAGGTCAGGACTGTATGGAGGATGGTCAAGAATTTCTTCTTTTTCCTGCTTAAAATACTCAATCGTTTGACGAGCGCTGTATGAGCTTGCGTTGTCGTGGTGCAGGACGATGCGTCGCTTTGAGTTAGATTTTCGAAGTTCGGCGATGACTTGTGGTAAACAAACTGTGGTATACAACTCTGCGTTAACCGTTCTACGATCTCCAAGTGCAATAGTCGCAACATGGCCGGTTTTTCCAACGACCGTGGCCACCATCTTCTTTGAAGTGCTTCGAGAACGAACAACTTTAGTCGGCTTTGGCTCGTCTTGAAAGACCCAGATTGTAGATTGTTGTTTGGAATCAGGGTCGTAGGCATAGATCCAAGATTCGTCACCACTGATGATGACGTAGACGTAATTTGACTGTCCTCGGTTGAACCTTTGCAGAGTTTTCTTACACCATCTGACGCGGGCCGCCTTGTGATCGTCGGAAAGCAGATGCGGTATCCAACGGCAAACTAGCTTTCTTACACCAAGCGCTTCATGCAAGATCTTCTGAATGGTTGTCCCTGAGATGCCTGATAGAGCCTCTATCTCTCGATACGTCACATGACGATCTTCGAGATTTAGTTGTCTCACAGCAATGATGTTATCTTTAGTGAAGGCGGATTTTGGGCGTCCTTCGCGAGATTTGTCACTATCACTAGTATGTCCATGCTGGAATTCTAAATACCAGCGTTCGACAGTCCGCAAACATGGGCCTTCATCACTGAACACAGATGTTAACTCTTCAAAACACTTAAGCCGTGTCAGGCCTCTTCTAAAGTTGTACGAACATTTTCCTTAGAAAGATTTATTTTCGTACTTACCTGACAGATTCCAATCGATACTGTGACTAAACAATAGCATTAATCCTAATACTTAAAACTGTTTTGAGATTCAAAATTTAAACACATTCGAATATAAAACAGTTCCAAATTAAAAATTGCCGGGAAATATGGAAACGACAGAACTTAAAAGGCAAGCCTAGTAATGCCACTTGTGTTTGTCTACAAAATAATACAAACATTCGATCATAGTCGTCTACCCTATTTGTCGTGTTTATTTTAAGGGCCCAAAATCGTACTTGATTATATATAGAAAGAATAAGGTTTTTTTTAACACGTAGGGTAATTTAATATCTATGTTGTATTAGATATAATAATTACTTTGTTTGTGTACATATTCAGAACATAAACATTTATTAAGTAGCGACTGAACAACTCCACAATACTTTTTTTGTAATATTTCAGCCATGTTCGGTATGTATAGCTGGCGTGTTGGAATGTTTTCCACTTTCTTCAGCATATGGATTAGACGATTTGTATCGGAAATGCTTGCGATGGATTACGAAGCATTTTACCAAGGTGTGGCCAACTAAAGCGTTTGCCACATTGCCCTCGGAATTATTAGAAAAATGTTACCAACAGCACATTGTTCATTTAACCACGGAAAACCTCGTCGAAACAGTGTATGGCTGTGGTTTGACCGGTGAGTTGGTCATAATGTTAAGTTGTTCTTAAATTGGTTGCAAATATTGACACATTTCTGCTCGAGTGAAATGCTTACAAATATATGGAATGTGTTTTTTAGGGGCATCAATGCAAAACAGTCGATGGTCAGAAACCGTGGCGCGAATGTGTCGCCGGTTGGTGAATGCGGCTGCGCACTTTGCAGCGCCCAGACTTGTTGCGGTGCTCAGGGCATTAGCCTCTATGCCACCCGACGCACCCCAACCCGCTCGACAAGCGTTGAACGATTGCCTCGTAGCTGCTATAGAATGGGCTCCGCCTGACGAAGCGTGCCATGCCTATGCATTTTTATCAGACGTTGTGAAAAATTTGAAAAGTCCGCAATACGCTAAGCCCGACCTAATAACCAATGGCAATCAAGGGACAAAGGTGGCCGGATCGAATAATCTTCTCTTTAGCCAAGCAGCCAGTTGGCGGCTTCAGAGCGAAGGCGCTTTAGTTCGAGCCGCTCCCCGTGTGGCCGGAACTCAGGCGTTCCAAGATTTACCCCCTGAACTCCGGAAGAGGTTGCGGGAACTCGGTTGTATTATGTATGGAACGCAAGCCTCGCCTGTGACTGCCTCGTCGTACCAACACAGGAAGAGTCGCAGCAGTTTTCACAGCCAGGCAAGCAAGGCGCATAACACGACTGCAAGTTGCAGCTTAGATATTGATCAAGTAAGGGCTTCATTTGTTCCGTATGCTCCCAAGCCTGCGACCCACGTCAGTACTGTTGATATATTGAAAGGTAATAATGATTTGAAAAAATCAAGTCGTACAAAACCACCCAAAGTAAGGACAACAAAAGCGCAAGAAGAGCGAGCAAAGTTTAATATGTCTAAAACACAAGTTCGCGAAAACGGCAAATCGGGGGCAAACGTAAAACGTACATTTGAAAATACCAAACCTAGATATTTAGAGCCTAGACTGTGCAAAGAAAACGACAAGAAAGCAGTCGCCTCTAATAAACTGGTGCCCAAAATGATATCGTCAAGTGAATCATCCCGAAATTCAAGTCCGATTCAAGCTCGCAACTTACGCGTGGGTCGAACCAAAACACAGTTATCAGAAAATAAACCGCAGACAATGTCGCAAGATAGCTTAGCTACTACGTCACGGCCACGAACTGCAGAACCCTCCACAGATTCCCTGAGTGAATCTCAAAACAGCAACAAATATGCCACCTACACGAAAGTGAAACATCCTTCAAAAGGATCAGTTGAATGTGAGTACCTAGTTGAGTAATTAATTTTTAGGTTTATGAAAATAAGCCATTGTGGACAATGTGTAGTGTGTGTGTCGAAATAATGCAGCAGTGGGCTTCCTGTAGTTGAAAATGTTGATGAATCTTAAGTAATAAATTGTTTGGATCAATAAACCGCATGTGGGGGTTATATCATCATGTTCATCCGCAGGAAGTCTTTTATTGAAGTAAATTCAACAAAATTCACTAAAATATGTAGTCTTTTAAAAATATATGTTAAATTATATTATCTTTGTCTTCGTAGCGATAAAATTTTCAAAGTACCCTACGATTGCACAAACGAGCATCTTGCATGGCAAGAAGAAAACGAAGATCCCTGTGCACATGAATCAAGTTCACAAAACTACGAATGCAGATCACAAAAATGTAACGGAGCCATTGAGACGCGTCACACCATCTACAGGTATCGCCAGCGGGATCTCAAAACAACGTGGCAAAGCCAATAACGACAGGAAGGTTACCGGATCCCTTATGAACGCCACAAAATCTAGTTCAGCAAAAATAGTGCCGAAGGTAAACAAAGAAGCAGCTTGTAATAAGAGTGGTAATAGAAAAAGCTCACACAAACAGTCGAGTAAGCATGAGGATAACCACTCGTATCACGAATTTCCGGCGATGGAACGATCAGGTACATTTTTAAAAGATGAACCCACTTTCGGTGACAAAACAACAAACATAGACATAGGACCATAAACACAGTTTAAATAGTATCAACAAACAAAATAGGGATGTTGATTAATTTTTGGAATTGCACAAGTCAACACGATTTTTGTCTGGCTTCTGAGTACTGCATATAAAATTTAGGTTTCACCCAGGTCACAAATAAGGGAAATAAACCTTATTTTATTGGTGGTCTCATATGTGAGAGGCCACCTGGGTAGGTACCACCGCAATGTTTATTTCTCCTGCCAAACAGCAGTGTAAATGCATTGTTATGTTCCGGTTTGGAGGACATTGTAGCCAGAGTAACTACTGGACATATTGAGACTTAACATCTTATGTCTCAGGATGGCGAGCGTAGTGGAATGCCATGCATTGCCGTGTAATTATTGTTTGGTTTTGCTACTGAGTGGTCATATCGCTTACCATCAGGCGAATAGCAAGCTCGTCTCGCCATTCATTCATATATATTATGACCAAAGTTTGCGTTAGTAGAAATTAGAGTAATTTTTGAATTTTCAAGAAAATTTAGGTACTGATTATTATAATTATTGTGTTTAAAATTACTATCACAAAAGTATTTGCTGAATATAAGTATTTTTTATTAAAAAATAGTACACAAATAACGAAAAATCAAAGGCAAAAATGAATATTTTTTATGATATATTTCATGTAGGTATAGGGCATAAGCATATCATTGTATAACCTGTCGGAAATATCTGTGAACCTAGCCTGAATGCGGTTTACATTTCATTTTTTTGTTTTCCCCTATCTACTATGTTATTTTACATTGAAAACGTTTTGAGATGGATGCGAATTCTATTTTTAATTCTTTTTTCTATTTTAATTAAATATGTTTAACCTATATTTTGAATTTGCTTAACTTATGTTCCAATGACGTCAATTATTCAGGTTCACAGATATTTCCGACGCGTAATATAGCCTTTTTTTAAATTTAATTACACATGTAAATTCAGTTGTTACAGCTGTAATAGACAAGTAAACACTCACTTGTATGTCCTTCACAAATAATATGCAATTTGCAATCGGTATAATCAAAGTGTTATAACTATTACTCATAAAATTAAAACAAATCTATTAAACGCCATAAATCCCACAAAAGCAAATTTTGAAAGCTAAAAATGGATATTTATGTGTTTTGCAATGTCTGGAATCAGAAATTAAGCATTAGAACGGAAACACAAAAAAATGTCGACTTATGTTTTTTTATTGCCGGTATAGGCAGACGAGCTTGCGGCACGCCTGATGGTAAGCGGCTAACGCTGCCTATAGACCTTCGCAGTGTCAGGTGTCTAGCACAACAAAGTCGCTGCCTACCTTAAAGAGAGTACTCTCTTTAAGACTCGTTTGAAGGACAAGTCATAGCGCTCAGGAAACACCGATGCCGGAAGTTCATTCCCGAGCTTGCACGTGCGTGGTAAGAAAGAACGCTGAAAGGTACCGTTCGGGAACGGTACGCTTCCAGATGGTAGGAAATTGTATAATCTCAAACAATTCCTCGGAGCACTCCTCATGGAACAGACGATAGAACACACAGAGGGACCCGTTTCTTCGCAGTCCTAACGGTTCCAATTTGTCGGTGATATTGGGATCATCGACTATTCGACAAGCGCGTCGCCGTAAGGAGTCAAATGAGTTGATCTGGTATTTTGTGGCACCTGCCCTGAGATTTGTGTTTTGTAGAGCGTCAACCTATGACCTGATGTGAAGTATCGCTTGGCTCTGTTCAGGATACCCAATTTCTTGCTCGCCAGTTTGGCTTTGTCCTCCAAATGACTCCTAAAGTCGACATTGCTCGATATTTCGACGACGATACTTTCGATTCTTTGGGGCGTAGTTCTTGGAATTGCGGCGCTATGACAAACTGGTCCATCATCGCAGTAAATGCGCAAACTTGAGTCCTTCAAGAAATAAATTGAACTAAGTTTAATTCACCCCATTCGGAGACCCGCCCCAAAGATCTCTCTACTTCAGACACAAGTTGAGATGTCTGTCCTCAATGGAACCTCACACGTACTATCATTTGCATAACAATGCATGCCGTCGATAGACAACATGTCATTGATATGCTGGATGAAGAGTGTCGGCGATAGCACCGATCCCTGTAGAACACCAGTGTTAATAGTCTTGGTCTCGGAGCAACAGTCGTCTACCACGACTTTTATGCACCGACCATCCAAAAAACTGGCTACCCACTTGCAGAGTCCCTCAGGGATTCCATACACAGGTAGCTTCGCAGAAGGGCGCCATGCCACACTCGATCGAACGCCTTCGCTATGTCAAGGCCGACGGCAATCGCCTCACCCCAACTCTCCACAGCATCCGCCCAACGGTGCGTGAGGTACGCGAGAAGATAACCAGCCGAACGACGGTAACGGAAACCGTACTGGCGGTCACAAATCAGCTGGTGGTCCTCAAGATACCTCAGGGGCTGAGTGTTTATAACTCTCTCCAAGACATTGGAGAGTAAGATTGTGACAGCAATCGGCCTGTAACACAAAGGGTCCGATCGGTCACTATTTTTGGGGACTGGTTGTACATGGGCGACCTTCCACGCAGCTGGAACCCGGTTGGTTTTATAGGAAAGACGGTAAAGGCGCATGAGCACGGGGGTCAACTCAGGGGCGCACGTCTTAAGAACCACTGCAGGGATACAGTCTGGCCCACTCGATTTATTTATGTCGAGAAGCATGAGCTTCCGCCTGACAGCACAGAGTGATTTTGATATCAGACAGGGGATTTTCACGACGTGGGATGTTCGGCAGTGTGTGTCATCTAAAGTAGAGTTCGAGGCAAAACGAGCAACCAAAAAGCATGGCTCCCAGAGGGTTCCCAGCTTTGGAACCGCTCACCAATTCTGCGGAAGTGCTCCGCCTTGGCCTTGGCTATGGCTCTGGCTTTGTTGGATCTAGAGGCGGTATTAAACTTCCGTTTCTCCTTCGAATTTCGATCCCCACGCCTACTGACGTCTTGCCACGCCGCGTATGAGAACTGCTTGTGGCGCGCAGTAGCGGCGCAGGCACAATTATACCACGGCCGGCTGCGACAATCGGCAGGGGCGGATATTTGCGTCTCCGTTATAAAGAGCTGGGCAGGCCGCGCCGTCTCTAGATGGTGGTGGAGGGCGTCGAGGTTGCTGTGTAGACAACAACCTGACATTGCGGAAATCCCCAGAAAATGTGAATGCATTTCCCGCCGTGGAGAGTCTACTTTTTCTTTTCCTTCGCATGATTTTTTAAAGAGAGTGGGATAGGTAAAGGAAAACCGTGGTTGACCCAGGACGATACTCGAGAAAGGAATGATATAGTGCGAGTCGGGCATATGGCAATAAGAGCCAGCGTGAAGCACGGAAGCCTCCCCCCCCCACCCGCGTGCACTCGCCGAAATCCACTCGTCTCTCACTCTGCCACGACGATTGCATGACGGGATTTTCGCCGTTTTGCGGGACAGCTACCCGGGGAGGGAGTTTGACAATAGTAATTGTGTTATAGATAGACCGTATATAAAATGTACCTGTTACGTTTCAAAATACTGTCGTTAATGTGTAAGAAATAAAGGATATAATGTCCATTGCAACATTAGTCAACATCCCTATTGCCAACTAGGAGAGTAATCATTGTATTTTGTGGAATATTACATTTTGTACATTACTGCAGTTCCATAGCAAAATTATGTTTATGGAATTCACTTACATACCTTCTTCTGATAAAATACTCGAATAATCCTTTAAACTAAACGTAAGTAAAAACTAAAAATATATTATGAGTTTTGCTATACTCAAACACAACTCCTTTTAATTTGTGGACAAAACGGCTGAAAAGATTTCCACAACTGCAATCGTTTTTCCCTTGCTGGCATTTAATTTTGAATACATACTTAGTACAGCACATCCTTTAGTCGGTATAATAAAGACTCAAATTGCAGAACACAAATAATATTCTGCGATATTATGGATCCTATTCTACTAATTAATTTTGACAGTTATTTATCTCTTCTGGTTTAAAATATTCTGGATCTGGTCATCTGGTTGTGTATTTCATAACTATTTGTTTCCTCTTTTCCTATTGATGAGCGGCTTTGATCATTACACTTTTTATCGTATCTTTGTTCTAATAATACAGAAACTGTCCGTAGGTGACCACTTTTATTTCTGGAGTAAAATTTCTATTATCTATACGTATAAATCTAATAATTTTCAATTATTGTTTATTTTAATTGAGAAAAGAACATTTTCCGAAGACACGGGTTGTCAAAAAGACTATAGGAATGGGTTCAGTAAAGTGCAAGTGCCTCACTTTACTGAACCCATTTCTATAGTCTTTTAGGAGGTGTTGTTTTTGTTTTTGTGTCCGTATTGTCAAATTTTCAAGGCCAAAGTACTTGAAAGCAGTATAAATGTCTGGTCCATGCTCTATGCCTGTAGGAGCGGTCCTCTTTGCCACCGGACTCCTTAGTCCGCCATTGCTACGGGCTGTGTTCTTGTGTACAACAGTATACCTTGGCTCAAAGTCCCTAAATTAATAAAGACAAAATAAACTTTATATTTGAACCTCGGCGGGCAAATATGAGCAAAGTATAATTGCAATACTTTGTTCAAATAGGTCAAATTGTAGACTTTTTCTGAAATGTCATATACATAATACTTTTTTGTAAAAATTCTTTACATAATTTATGTAACAACAACCATGTAGAATGTTATGCAATCAAAAATTATTTCCGAATAAAGCTAAGGGTTTAATGTTGGACAAATATAAACAGGAATGTGGGCATCGACATTAAAAAACAGTATAAACGACATTAAGTACTTAATATTTAAAGGCTTATAAACTTTATACACCTTAACCAATCTTACTCATGTATCCAATGCAAATACTGCTTTTACAAATAATTTAAATTTGATAACATATATGTTATGTATAGTATGCGTTTAATGTATTAAAATAATATAATAATATGTAGATTGTTGCCATTTTTAGACGTAGCATTTATTTATATTAGATGTAGCAATCTATAAATGGTATATATTTTAAAAGTAAAAGCATATAGAAGTATTAGGTAGTGACTATGTGTACGTATTGCTATCACGCTAATACAGAAAATTATAAAATATATTTTATTTTTAATAATCGTAATGTAGTGTAGCTATCACACAAATACTGTAGTTATATAGTAACGTTTTATATTACGACATTCCGCAGTATTTTAATTAATGGATACACCTCTCGCTAATAACATAGAGCTTATATTTAGTGCAACTTAAATAAAAATAAGCTGACATTTGTTAACTGCACTAATGCTATTATTCTGTGCTATTTAAAGTTTCAATATGTGTCTATGTAATATTTTTATAAGAAATTTGTATGTGGGGAGAGACTGAGCGATGTGATTGTGGATTCGCAGTAGTTTCCTTTATATATTATGTAAGTAATAAAATCGATACGGTTGCAATTTTTGTGTATATTGCTATATAGGTGCTTTCATGTTATATAATATTAATGAATTTATTTATAACAAGATAACTTAGTGTAAATTTATTTAAAAGAAATGTCCATCAGATTTTATAATTTCAAATGATATGTGCGGGCGGCGTTCGGCTATCGGTTGTGGATATGTTGCAACATGAAGAGGGTTCATAAATATATTGAACACCACAAAATGCTACTTTTTTGTTTAACGTTTGCCAGTACGTACTTGTAGTTAAATACTTAAGTTAGTTTAGCAGCTTTAACATACCATGTCTGTATTTTCCATTACTAAAGTAGGGTGCATCGGAATAACACCAACAATGGGGATTAATATGAAATGAGTTTTATAGTGAGGCTAATAGACAGTGATAAGGTAACCAGTGATCACATAGTGTGAAATAGGCGTAATACATCAAGTTAGAAATCTTGTTTATTTGGATTATGTCTCTTGCATTGATGTACCCGTAATGTTTATATTTAAGTATTGGAGCAATTTGAATCTCTTATTTATAAATATATCTGTTAGGTTGTATGCAAATTGTCGACATTCGATTCGTTAAATAATTAACTATTTATTTATATTACATTGTGTGAATAATGTTTGTATATTATAATGTAGTTTAACTTTCAAATGATCTCAATGATGCACAGTATTTAAATTAATAGGTCTCGGAACTGCATCAGCCATCGTATTAATATTGTAGGCCATGTTTTATTTTTGTAACAAATTATTTTTATTTTGAATGATTTTATATTATTAGTTACAAATAATAAAATGCAATCACAATTGAATAGTTTAATAGTTTCGTTAACTTCTAAAGCATATGATAATCTAATTGCTTGTTGTGACTATGTAAATTGTATTATTATTGTCTTTATTGTGCGCGTATATTATTGTTAATGAAAATATTATTCTGTGTACTTTAGAAAATACGTGATTTTATTTAAATAAAGTTACATGCAATTGACTTATCGTTTTTTTTTACAACAATAGTGCAGAAACTGCGCTAGTTTCATTTGTGGATCTCCAAACAAGAAGTCCAACAGGGAAACAATTTTGGCTATTAAATCATAGAACTCGTTATGAAATAATTTTATTTTTCTTTGTATATTAAAATTTTAAATGTTAATCATTGCTACAAATAATGACAATATATCCATAGGAGGGTCTTTTCTAGATGAATGTGTGAACGTTACTATACGGTTCAAAAACCATCGCAGATGCTCTAGAAGTTAATTACAATATAGTGATATTTAAATTGCTTCGAAATATTTTATACTTTTGATAATACTTACCTGTTGTCATTTTATTGCGTTTATAGTCATGCTTGTCTATTTGTATTATAAATTTAATGATGCAGCGATAGCAAACATTTTATTGCGAGGTAATGTCATACATTATGGCTAATACGTCATAATTTTACTCGTCAAACTAGTCTACTCGCACTCGAAGCTACTAGGCTTTTGGCGAATTAGCGTGTTGTTCATACGAGGTTGCTATAATAAAAACACTGGTTTGATATGGCACTAACATAACATACTGTACGTGGCTATTATCGGGAATAGTAATATGTTATATGTAGGAATTAAGAATATTTTAGTACATCAGCCACGACAATTTTATGATTGGTCCATTAAGTACGACAATACAATTTCCTATAACATCACATTCAAAGCGAGATTGGTAGTAATAATATTTTATAGTACTTGAACTGTTGGTTTGTACTTTGTTGGAATATCATCATCTTAATGGTATTTAACCATCACTATTTATAAACTCTAATAACTATATTTTAATAGAGAACATACCGACATTTTTACGCATTCATTAAAGCAAACTTTGTATTGTATACATAAAAAACTTCCTTCAGTATGACCCGTCCTATTTCGTCCGTAAGGTGAATCGTAAGCTGGCATGGCTCCTGTCTATGAAGCACACTTTAATACGTATTAGCCATAACATACACAACTAATAACTTTGCACAACACGAGACTTAAAAATACAAGTAGTTCGCTTCAGCCATTACTTCTTGTATTAAGTCAGTTTCTTAACACATTACAATCGAACACTGTCGTGCCTTCAATTATTTATTAAACACATCATTTTGGCATAAATATAATACGGGTAGATATATAGTTCTAGAATTACACAAAACCAATCATAAATTAAGTCTTTTTATTTTAGAAACGATAAAATAGAGCATAATTGTTTAAATATAACAACAATACCGTAAGGAAACTTTAAATGTGTACTATTGTTAATCAAAATAAACTAGTATTGATTCACAAATGGCCTTGTATGACATGACAAAGCTGAAATGGTTGGCAATTACTACAACATTTATGAAACAAATTTATATCAAAGGTAAGTTACAGAACCTGGAAGTACAAAGGTTTCTGCGGATTAAGCGTAACACCATTCCGTATTATTGCGATAAATAAGCAAAATAAATTCATACATTTTCGAATAATATAACAGATCACCACAATTATAAATTATAATTAGAAATGCAATATTCAGAGTGACACTTTCTCTAAATATACTGACACAACTACCATCAAAATGTGCTATGAAACACGACATGTTGACCTCTATCGATATTGAATAATTATATAACTCAACAGAGCCACGCTCAAGTACTATAAATTTACTCCTATAATCCGCACTTCGCACCTTCATAGTAGTTCGACACTAGCTGAGCTTTGAATTCTTTGCTTGCTTTAACTTCAATACATCCAACATGATACCAATTACTTTAATATAAATGTTAAACTGTTAGAACACAAAGCTACGTAAACATGCGCCATTACTTTAGATAAGGCTCATCGCTCGTGTTTTAATAGTCTAAAGCTCAGCTAAGGCCAGACTGGCCGCATCAAAACTCTAATAGTTTTATAAAAGCGAGTATCCTCACTGGCTATTATCACTCCCGCTGTGCATATGGTTAAGTGATTGCTCGAAGTCGGATTTTGTTACATGTATTTTTGCGACAGATGGGCATCGCAAGTCGCAACCAACACTAATAATCAAAATATATTAATAAAATGGAAATGATCAATCTTTATCTGGTGAGTCTAAAACGTACAGATACAGTAAAAATAAAAGATTCGTTGTGATAATATGAACTATTGTGACCAAGTATCCATAAAAGAGTACGTAAGAGGGAAACGCGGTAAATATCTTCAGCACAAGCTCGGCTTTTACTTTGTCAGAAAAGCCGATTGTCACGCGACAACTATGAAGACAATAAGTTAATTATGATCTAAAATTTCGTTCACATCTCGATACCAAGTCAGGAAACGCGAGACGTTTCACTTTAGAATAGCTAATGTAAAACTAAAACTTAAATACCTTCGCTCACAGAGGTCATGCAAATTGTTTTATGTCAAATAAACACGACCTACTAACAAGTACACACTTTATAGGACAATATTGAGGGTATGGTTAACAAAATTGAATATTCATGGAAATTATTATTACACAATATAACATTAACAATTAAGGTCAATTATATCAAAAATTATGAAGCGTAAACTTGCATACCTGGCAAGCAGAAATTCACAGTCGCGCGTAGGAAAATATTGCAACACGTAAAAGTGTACCCGCTTTTATACATATTCAGGTGTTTTAAGACCCTATGTTACAAAATGCTCATGATGACACTTCTTTGTTATCAATTCTTCTCGAAAGGCAGGGAAATTATGGATATTTAATCACTTCTCATTCAAACAGGTCTACATGAATACAACATAAATAACAATAAAACAAAAATGTTGCCAGTGGTATTTTGTCAGTTGACATGATTGAACATCCAGTTAATAATATTATTGCAGGCGAGCTTAAGAACTGCAATGCTTGCCATACCAGTATTGCTAACGAGTTCGTTAAATCCTTCCAACTAGGTTGCACAGTTACATTCTTATTGTGAAATTTGTATTATTTTATTGATCAACAACACCACGAATGCTTTGATTTAGGCAAATAATACAGTATAAAACTGCTAGGTCCAAATACTTTGTACAATTCATCTGAATACTGTAAATAATATGCTACTAGTATTTAAAGTCTGTCTTGTTACACACAAAATGCGTACACATAATACTCATTTCACTAAAATACGAGAGTGGGTTAAAAAGCTCACGGTTTCGTACGGACAAGATTTAAAAAATCTACTTTAATTAAATTTATCAACACGCTTTTATCAGATTTACCTGTATGTTTGTATGTAACAGAATCTTTGAAGTCCATTTTCAAGCTCTGCAAAACGTCGGATTGACTTGAAATTTTGCATACTTGTCAAGGACCGATGACAATACAATTATTTAGGAAGCATGTGACATAATTTTAACCAGAACCTGCAGAAATTGATTTTTGAAAAACAAATTAAATCTGATTCATTTGTTTCTTTGATAGCCGTTTTTTAGTAAAATAAATAAATAATTAAAAATAAATATATAAATGATTAAAATACATGCTTTAGTAAAAGCGTGTATTTTAGTTCTTTAAACTATTATTTTCTGTTTATGTCGTAATTCATCGTAAGAAGTTTTATTTAGGCTATGGTTTATAATCAAATATTTACAGCTATTTAGGAAGCTGAACGTCACCTATCTTTACGTCGTCTGCTAGCTAGTCCTGTTCCACTATCAAAAGAATTACCGCTGAAAATTATTCTTTAAAACGATGGCATATTTCGAAGAAAATGGTCATTGTGGTTGATTACCTTCAGAAAGAAAATGGTCGTAAAACAAGTTTATTATGAAAAAACATGGTGTAACAACTTCAGACAACAAGTGGAGGTGCAATTAAGAAGACAGCATAACACCCATAAATGAGAATCATTTCTTAAATAAATAACAAGGCCGCGAGTTTTTAATCCACCCTCGTACTTCAGATATCCATATTAACAGTTCCACATATAATTTTAGTACATAATACAAAACTAAATATATATACCTGAACCTAATACTTCGTGTATTACAATAAAACCATTTGAGATTTGTAAATTGTTCATTGAGTAGTGTTGGTTTCATATCAAAATTTTGACGCCCCTTTTACGATTTTTTTTATAGTTTTACTAGGAAGATAAAGCTTTGATCAAGATTGGTTATATTATTTGTACATGAATATGAAACAAATATTACCTTCAATTGAAAGTGAACATTTAGTAGCTGTGAAAGAAGGGGTTACTTAGTATTAGTTTTACATCAATTTGAAATATTCTATTTAGTTCTACCGAGCCATATAATTTGGTAATATCTTCAGTGGCAAGAACAGTTGATCATTGGAGAGTATTGTCCTTGTCAGGCTACACATGGATAATGTAATCGTTACTCGAATAAAATACTGTTGTAAATCTATAGACAACATTTTATACTAGATACTAGTAAGTCATAGTTCTTGAAACAAAATGTTAATCAATACATTTCTTTGTAAAAATTCTTTGTGTAATTATTATGAACGATTTACAAATGTCATATGTCAATTATATTACATGTATTTTTTTTATTAAGATGCCTCCTAGTATCGTAGTTATTAATTGAAGGACATCGTCATTTGTCAAACCACTAATAATATGAAAGGGACGCGGACGTTGCAATAGGATGTTAATTAGAACTAACCCAGTTGTGGAATTCGTAATAAATGAAACAATTACGATATGACAGAAGCTCGGGGAAGTCGCTACAGAAAATAAGCTGCCTTGTGCGAGAGGGATGCGTCGGGAGTGTTGTAACAGCGATGTCTGTGAGTGTTGCCAGGTCGCCGCGGGTTGTGGGAGGCATTTCACATAAGGAACTTGCCGATAATAATGCCGATAATGGCCATTCCTATTGCGGTGGCTATCCATGGCATGAGCGCCACCTGCGCGGTCTTCTCTGGCCCGTATGAGTGCGCGCGCGCCGCCCGCCCGTCCCCGCCCGCTGACTGGCGCAAGCGAAGCAACTCCTCCTGAAAACCGCACCGCACACTCGTTACCACCACGCTTCCACGCATGCATACGTGTCAAACTCTTGACACATGGCTCTACACTAATCAAATTATGTATACATCAACATTATTATACAGCGTTTGTAAACTAATTCGCTCATGCTCTATAATGATTCAACATATTATTTTTTTATTTATTGACTTAATTAATTCGCATTGAGATTACCTTAAGGACATGAATTAGACATGCTGTAGTAAATGTGTTTAAAATGTTATTTAAATGAAATAGTAGTCCCATTTCTTCTGGTTTATATTTATGTATCCACACCTACATAGTATTTATTTATTGTAAAATAGTTTTAATGGTCGTATAAATGTTAATTTTGGTGGTATTTCGCACTTTGTGAAATCTATGTTAATTCTAATCACGTTATGTACTCACTCAATAAAGTAACAGAACAGGCAGAAATTATAATACCTATTTAGTATTTTATATTTTACGAAATGCTTTATTGCTTATTTATTACAAATACAACATGTAAAAAGCTGACTGAATAAAAGTAATATTTTAGCGCCAATTAGTAAAGATAATGTGAAAAACATTTTCACACACATTGATTCTGGAAACCTCTTTAATTATACTAGTTCTATGTCAACTTTAACATCTGGTACTCACAAACAATTTAAATATCAGTGTGGATTTTTATTACAATCGCTGCAGTGTAACGCTCGTCTAGTAAAGAACACGTAAGGAGGACAATACTTTACGGTCGCTTCTAGAAGTACTGCGCAATGCACAAATTACCTCCATTATACATGCAGACACAGGCCATATACATAGGAGCCTAAGAAATAACAAGCAACTAACATAAGAATATTATTAGCGTAACACAAATTGCGTACCTCTTTGAATATGACCTGTGTCACGAAGATATATATAAAAAAAAACAAAACAAATTTACAACCGTTTTGCTGAAAATAAATATATTTCGCAAAATTATTTGTCCAGTATGCAGGTAGTGTTATAATTGTGGAGATTTTGGCAGACATTCAGCATACGGAAATTTAGGAACACCAATTAAAATATGCAACAACAAAAATAATATATAACAACTCAGACATCTACTACAACAAATAATATTTAACATCACTGATTCTGTGCTATGGTTCCCATATAGTTCTATCTATCAAATCTGTAAAAACGTGAAAAAGTTATATTAAACTTGAGTAAGTATTTTATTTTATTCTTATTTGAAATATCTTCTGAATGTTTGCCCACTAGACGCATAAAATAATATTTTGTAATTAAAAACTGATAAAGCTATAGATCGATTTAATTCCTATTTATACAATTAAACCTTGGTGTTTTTTTTTTAAATAAGGCGAAGCATGAAGCGAACTTTAAAACGCTCAGCGTTTCATATTTAAAATGTCCTATATATTGCTTTGTGAATTACTTACTGTTCGTGCAAATGCAACTGTGCAAGATACACCTTCCAACATAGTTTTACCGTAAAATTTCATTTAGGTCGAATTTTTGTAGATTTTGTACGTGGTGTGTGTTTTAAGTATCGGAGTTTGTATTATACTTGGCAATTAATTAAGCTTTGTGCGTATTTGTTAAAATTTAAGGAAAGCTATATAACTTAAGCTGACTTAAATAAATATTGCGTAAACCAAAATTCACTCGCTTGCGCGCCCATGTTATGGACTTAAATTTTACAATCGCTGTGTGAAAGTAATCTATAATCAAGAGATTTTGAAAAATCAGGCTTTTAGCAAAGCCATGGTGAAAAACAAAAAAATGGGCCAAATAACAAAAAAAAATAATAATAAAACTCACTTTTAACTGCAGATTTTCATGTCTTAATTTGCTTTCCTCCTCCCTCAAAAGAATTACTTCTAAAGCCGCCTTTTGCAGATCAGTTTCCACATTTTCAGACTTAGGCTGAGTTAAAGTCTGGAATATTGTGAAGAGTTTGAAATATAAAATGTATTTCAAACAAATTTAATGAAATGTGAAATAAGTTATGATACAATTGCAAAGAAAATATAACATGCAATATCATCTAGAATTTATGTTTTTAATGGATTCTACAATGAAGTAAGCATACTTACTTACTACGCGTCATATACGTTTATTGAGAAATGTATTATTTCAATAATCTGATTTAAGAAAACGATATGTGTAACAGATTGTTATGAATGTGGCATTTGAAAGCCCCACTAATTATTTTAAAATTGTTATTATTATTTTACCAACCCCTAACTAAAAGGATTGACCTAAGCCTACAATTGGCCTAATATAACAATAAGTGTATCACACCAAGACTGTCTTTCCTTTTTAGTAATTAGATTCAATACCGTTTTTGCGCTTAAAGGTCCTGATGTGTGGTTATCATCCTTCCGTTTTGCTTCATTCTGGATAAGACCTTCTACAGCTTCCTGTAAGACAATGTAAATAACATGCCAAGCTTGGTACGAGTCTCCTGTGTTTCTACTGTTAGTAGAGGATCAAATATCACCCATAACACAAAATCTTTGATGCCGCAATGTACTATGTAAATGAAGTAACATGTTGTTATGATAGAAAAATGTCAGTGGCGTGCCTAGGGTTTTGGATTAGGGCAAGCCGAATATTTTTTTACGTTTAATTAATATTGTTTTAGAAACACAAAGTTACTAAGAACGAAGAAAATTAATTTATAATACGTCGGCAAACCTACCACACAATCAATATTAAGATTAAAACAAGTAATATTGATTACTTGTGAACATGTATCCGTCAGTGGCGTGCCTAGGGTTTTGGATTAGGGCAAGCCGAATATTTTTTTACGTTTAATTAATATTGTTTTAGAAACACAAAGTTACTAAGAAGGAAGAAAATTAATTTATAATACGTCGGCAAACCTACCACACAATCAATATTAAGATTAAAACAAGTAATATTGATTACTTGTGAACATGTATCCGTAACTATTCATTACATTTATATTGCCGTCACTATTCTGTGGTGCCGTGGTCGACTTCGAGGTTTACCGAAATTGCAAGCAGAAATTATTATTAACGCATTCATGTTTAAATGTTTTTCTGAATTTAAAATAATAGATTGCTTTTGAAAGGACCACCTAATCTAATGAAAATTTAAAGCATTATAATCCAAACAATCTAACACACAAGACGTGTCGTTTAAAAACATATGAATCACGATTGTTTAATAGCTTTAAAGGGAGTATGTAGTAATAAAAGTACGTAGTTTATTAAACTGAACTGAAGAAATTTATATTGTGATTTATCACGACTTACTAAATGTACAAACGGTTTCGCGCCGGTTTATTTTTCAATATAATTGAATGAATTTACCTTTTTACCGGCAATGAACGTTTTCACAATCGCACTCAAACCATCACAGAAAACAATACAACTCATAATAGTATCAAAAAGTTTAAATAACATAAAAAACTAAACATTAACCTTAAACAAAACACATTCACAACTCATAAAATATCATAATACAAATGAAGTTAGTAGAAATATGTGCTGTATTGCCAGTAAAAGTGAAATAAACAATACAAAAGATACAATTTATTAAAAGAAATATTAAAACTTCATTATTTGTTCTAAAAAAAATATTAGATATAATTTCTAAAAGGAACCAACTTAATTTAATAACAATTGATATAACAAATAATCACGTGACGACCATGCAACGCACGATGTTTTTACATCACCAAGGCCGAAGCCGGGCATATCGTCTAGAGTAAACTGCTATATAACATATCTATAGCTATACATTCGTAGCGATCGAGTAATATCATTTCCCCATACAGTTCACGCGTTGTTAGAAGCCCCGTAAAAGCACACGAGAGAGAAAAGGATAGATGTATGTGCTGTGTGCTCCGTCTTTTCAAGTTCAATATAGTTTAAATGAATGAATATTACGCGCATGGAATTATGCGGCGCTTCGGCGCTGGCGTTTCATTGAATCGAAGCGCGGTAAATTCAAAAAATTTAAATGTTAGATGTTTTCTAATAAATGACTGTTGTATTGAATGTAATAGTTTGTATTCAGTATGGAGTATATACGTATTATGTAGGGCAAGCCGGGCTTTTGGGCTTGTATGGAAGTACCGCCACTAGTTTAAATGAATGAATATTACGCGCATGGAATTACGCGGCGCTTCGGCGCTGGCGTTTCATTGAATCGAAGCGCGGTAAATTCAAAAAATTTAAATGTTAGATGTTTTCTAATAAATGACTGTTGTATTGAATGTAATAGTTTGTATTCAGTATGGAGTATATACGTATTATGTAGGGCAAGCCGGGCTTTTGGGCTTGTATGGAAGTACCGCCACTAAAAAATGTATAATGTACTTGAGAAGTAGCTATTCGTTACTTCTGTCGTTGCAGTACCTGCATTAAGTATGAGCAAATAAATAAAAAAAGCTTTATGTTACAATGAAGAACGTAAAATATTACATGCTCTAACAGTGACATTCATGATTTATATCTGAAACATTAGTTTCTCAGCTTGATGGGATTGTTCAAAAAGCAACCCTACACCATAGCATTACCTTAGTAGACGACTTTGACTCATCCGCCACAGCAACTCGTTTCTTGGTGACTTCGTTCTGACCGACATTATCACCAGCGTCCTTCAAATATAAAATTTCAGAATGAATAACTGTTATCACATTTTTATTGTCATGTTTGGTGCAAGAGTAAGTTATTAATTAATTAATTATACAATGAAGATATTGTACATCTCAAATTACAGCAATTAAATATAGCAAATACAATTTAAATATTTTAGAGTAAGTTATTTCCTGTATCCAAAGACGACATTATCTCTATGGAGGAATTTTTATTTATTTCGCTTACTTGAGGTCCACTTGACCCAGTGCTGCTTAATAATATATTTATATTCACAAAGTTTGGGAAAATTTTTCTTCAACTAGGAAGTAGCATTCAAATAACGTTTCGGGAATTATTTTGTTGGCAAAAGATTTCAAAAATAAAATAGAGAATAACTCACATTGAGATTAGTACCACGTGGAGTTTCAAAAATGCATTTCAACTTGTAGTCCATAAGCTGATCTGGGCTTATCTCCTTCCACTGTTTTAAAACAGAATCCTAATTAAATATCAATTCCATTAAAAATGAAACTATAAAGTGCCATCAAAGTACACATACCACTTGGTCAATATTAGTTTTGCCCTCCGGAGCAACAACACTTTGCACCATAAACTTGTGTTTGTGTTTTTCATTAGGATCAACATACACAGGCTGCGGTGTAACTGAACAAAAAAATGCCAAATAAAATTAATTTGCAATAACAAAAATACTTATCAATGTCATTAATTGTTGGGTTACTTACTTGCAATCTCAACTTTGGAGTTTGGTTCAATTACTCCAGAATTGGGACGTACGCAATATTTCTTTGGTGCAGTTGTCTTTATCTTGAAAAGGACTGTATCATTTGAGGGATTTGTAAGCCTCATATAGGTGGTGCAACCTTGCTCAAAAAGTCCTGAGAAATCAACTAAAATAATCAATAATAATGACTATATCCATAAGGAAAGGCGCATATTGTACTACAGCATTGGGTCTTTTTATATTAGTGTAAAATATTTTTGTGGTACAACAGAGTATTTAAAACATTTTAAATACAGATATCCCATTAAATAGTGTACACTAATAATAAAAGACCCCCAAATAATATGAGCAGCTTTGTTTAATAAAATATTGAGATTGGTCTTATTGACCTAATAAGACTGTTTTTTGGCTTTAATTTATGCGGTTGTGTTTTCTATTTCCAGCTTAGGCAATTTTATGCTACTTTAATTTGAAGTTCCGATAAGGGGAAATGTGATAAGTTCAACCTCTCTACGTTGTCCCAGTTTGTAATAACTAATATCTTATAAAACAAAAATAAGATTGGAGGCATGGAGGATGAACCTGGCATTGAAGAAGTGCACTGACACTATTACAAATTCTTTTAACTGGGATGGAGATTCTGGAATCTCCATTTGTTTATGTTTGACTCTAGAGGCAAACATATTGAAAAGTACAAGGCATCAAACTTGATCTAGGTATAAACATTAGATTTTGGGGTGCAGAAAGATATTTCACAAAAAAAAAAAATTATATGGTTTTTTATCACATTTTTATATGTAAATAAAAAATGGGAAATGTAGCATGTTTCCAACATCTTGCAAAATACACGAATGAGGTTTATTTTCAACAGATATTGCCAACTGTCAAAACTGAACTCCCACATTAATTCTGTCCCACAATGTGATAAGGGGCGAGCCTATCGCCATATCGGGCACAAATTCCTGACTCCGGGCTGATAATGAATAGAAAAATCCAATATCACTTTGCCCGACCCGGGACTCGAACCCGAGACCTCAGCTTTGTAACCGTACCGTAATACAACTACGCCACCGAGGCAGTCCTTACCTTTAGAAAGGTGAAATAATATTATAACTGAATATAATATGACAGCTTATACAGTAATTAAGTAGTAACTCATTCAGAAGTTTATACAGCAAAAAATAGGAGGAACTTGGCTATTTATAAAAATACCAATAAATTATGGCAATTCTGATACAAAATGCTAATATTCCATCTTTTATAAAATATAACATATTGTCAACGCCTTATTATATTCTTTGGTACGGCATAATTGATGCTAGCAATTAGCATTCTATTAATGCAAATTATGGACACGACCCAATGGTGCCTGCTGGCACTAGTATTTGCATACATAATAGGAGGTTCCAACCTTGATCTCATGTGTCATAGCATATCATAATTAATAAATTATGATTTAATACAACATAGAAATAACATTACATACATAAAATAATGAAATCTTAAAAAGACAAGAAATACCAAAGCATTCAATATATACAATCATAATTTGATTGCATAAAAAACATAAAAAGACAAAACAAAGTTAAAGCATTCTGTAGTTTTTTCCCATTACTGCCCAAGACAATGCTACCTAGATTAAATAAGCCCCATGTAGTATAAATAAGAACAGCACATTGTAATACTACTATTTGTTTGGTGATGAGCGGGTATTGTTCTCAGATAATGCAAAAGAATTTGAATCAATGTTACAATTAACACCAAATTTTAAATCAGTGAGTCATTTCATTAACATTGAGATGTGTAAATTGACAATAACTAGATGAAAAAGTTATAAAAGCAATCCAAAAAGACAAAGTTATTATATACAAATAGAATATTGATGAATGTACTTATATTCCTAGTAGCAGTCTAGACCTCTGGTCTATGTTTCAAAAGATAAAGAGGATGGAACATGGTTATATTGACAAAGAAGGTGGTGTATTGGTGCATAAAGAAAATTCCTCAAGAATAAATTAACACATGCATTGTGCTACCTGTGATATAACAACACTGAACAATAAGAGGTGTCACATCAAGATGGAAGAGTGTTAATAATGCATAAAGGTACCACAATCAGTTTAAACATTATAAAGTTACTGTCTGACAACATTGTTACTGAATAAATTGAGGAGGAAAAGACACAGATTATTAAAAGATGTGTTAGAGCATTGATACACAAAGTGGTTCATATCTAACCCTACAGTTTGAAACAATCTAAACAAGGCCCGTGAAGAAAAGTTGGAGATCAACGTCAATCAAACTTTTATATTCCTTATTGAAAACTAAAATGTTGTACATAGCACAGAATAGCCCTGTACCCACTGTATAATAAATTTTAAGTTGATGAATTCGCATAAATTCAGGACTAGGTAAGCAGATCTATCTCATACATTAAGACATGGCAAGGGGTCTATGAGATTAAGCTTAAAGCACTTCAATACAAAAAAAAAACAACATAATCATCTTTGTAGACCTTTGAATTGCGAGAAAAAGTTATCATTACTTAAACTATTAAGTTAAAATGAGCACAAATGATTATAATAAATGGACATTTATACAATGTTTAATTCTAGACTCATCTATTTTTCAACATATGAGATAAATGGACAGTATAATCATAGTTCTTTCTGTGTATCTTTCAATCAACATATAATTGATTTTTAATGACATATATTAAGGACAATACTGTGCAGTATACTATTACAAAAATATTATATAATAGTTATAAGTGTTAAGTAAATATAATATATCCAAAGTGATTTGTAGGATAATATATACATATAATCAATTTGTTACCAATCAATGTCACTACATGAAAGATAAATAAGAAAAGCTAATAATATGGGGGTCTGCATTAACATAATAGAATCCAAAACTTTTTTGTATTTCTGTGTTTGTTTGTGCACAATGAACTCCAAAATGCATAAATGGCTTTCAATGAAATTTAGCATTGAGGTAGCCGACACCCTGGACTACTGGACACTAAGGCTACTTTTTATCACGAAAAGTGTAGTGTTACCATGGGATGAGGAAGTAATTCCAATATATATGTTACTTTTTTATACTCAAAGACATGGGATGGGACTTGAGTGAGAATGAGATGGGACGAGATGGGAAATTCCAAATAAGTTAATCACGCAGACAAAGTTTGCAGGCAAAAGCTAGTTTAAAATATTAAATCACCTAAAACTATTTAATTAGCTTTATGAGATAATAACAATTTATTCTTAATGTTTTCATATAACAAAAAATTGAAGTGTGATGAAAATTTCACTTTTACCAAATTGATATCTTGGACATGAAAAAATAAATAACAATACAAAAATGTAACAAGGAAATAGGTTTTAGACATTATGTCTGTTAAATACAATAGTATCAAGTAACTATAATTATAAATATGGATTACCTAGAATTTTAAGCAATATCATTAGCATAGAGTAGAAAACATAGGTTGTGTTTCATTGACAAGCAATTTCAGCATGTTATTTTATTAGGTATAGCACCGCTCAGGAATAGCACTCAAGCCAGCTAATTGCATTAGCCAAGTTGTTTTACCACACAAGAGCTATATATCATAGCTGTATGTAACAAAGCGTGCCACTGGATTGAAATACACAACTATCAAAGAAATGTACTGAGAAAAAGTACATTCAGGTCATTTCTCAAAGCGACCTTTCGAACATCGACATTACGCGAAGTTCGCCATGATAAAATACGGCTAATATTTGCCCAAAATTTGTTGCAATGTGCACAATTTCGTAGACATGTACATTGAACATCTAATAATCATAGATACCTTAATATTAGGTACATTATCACATCAGAGGCTTCGCGATTTATGATACATACAAGACGTAAATCTTTCGACTAATTGATTTACCAATAAAACACTGATTTACCCTACAAAACAGTCGACTATCATGTATTTCTAAACAATTAGAATACATTACTTCTTTTGCCTCATTACACGGAAGAAAAGAATTTCAAGGATACCATATACACATAAAAATTATCTACAATGGTTTAGCTCGATCTTAGCGAAACATATTTTTGCAATACAAAATAAGGAAAAATATAAAAAAGCCGCACCCTGACAAAAAGCCGATATCTGGAAATAGAAACTCCATTTGTCAGCATCTAGCTCGCGACCTATGTAGATATGCCGTCCAAGTTGCAACGCGGCGGCTCATAGCTTATTTGCAATCAATTATAGGACACTCACCTTTGAATTTAAGTTCATTTTGTGGCTCTATAGTTAACACCTGATTCGGCATTTTGTATTATTATAAATGTATTATCTCCTTGGCAAATTTAGCAGATGATGAAAATTGTCCGTACCAAGGTGTCGGCCAAAGCGAACGAAGAGTGACGAATTCGACATGCGCATTGCGCATGAGCTGTCTCTTTCTATTTCGATGGGTCCTATTCTTAACAATCTATAAGAAATAACATTTTCCCATAATTAATTATTTTCCTAGTAATGGCAAGATGTTTTATATTCTATTCAGAATGGATTATGATTCTGCCTACATAGATATCTTATTATAGATAATTGTACAGATAAATAAACCAATTTGGAGCTTATAATGACAATGTCGATGGTGTCGAGAATACACCCTTAACCATGTATCTATGCTAACTATGTATAGATATACTTTATTTTATATTACACTGCGCGCGCATTTTTTCGATTTCCTGTTTTGTAGATGCATCCTTAGAATAAAAATTTAAAGAATAAAATATGACCATGATCTTATAGGACAAGATATAAGATTACTCGCTCATAAGCTTGCCCAATTTTTTATTGTTTATCCGTTTAACAAAAGGATTGATGTCAATGCAGAAAAAAACATAGCATGTAATTTAACCTTGTTTTTATATTTTGTTATCGTTCATTGAATGCGATACGTTTATTTAGTAAAATATTTTTAACGTAATATCGTGTCACTCGTAATGCAATAGTCATAGAGTTTATAAGAGTTCAAATTAAATACTAATAACTATGTACGATTATAATAATTAAGAACAGTAGGTCAAAATCAGGTTTATACTCGTAATATACTATCAGTACTTCATTCTTACGTCTAATTTTCAAGGAAATATGAATTCCAAAGAGTATGATATAATTGGTTATAATTCTAAATGTTTAATTTATTTTAGCTGAAAATATAAATCTGCAAGAAGAATATCGATAAAAGTATCACTACATAGATAGAACGTTGCTCCAACCAAAAGAAGACCTCGCTACCACATTTGCCGGATGGTTATTACTACAGTCTACATAATTCTTTATACATTTGTTTGTACATTCTTCATGGCTTATAAATTTATTATTATTATTACGACGAAGGAGAAAATTGCTATTATACTGTTGGAAATAAGTATTTTAATTGGCACTATTGGTTTCTCTGTTTACCTGATATTTGGCTTCAACTTTAGCATACTCATTATCATAGTTACCCATAGAATATCCAATGCAAACTACAAACACCTACCTCGAGGATACTTGCAGCGACTTACTGGATGTGGCTTGCACCCAGCACTTGTCCGCAACTTTTATTAGGTTTTTTGTCTGTCCCGTTCACAGACTAAGGAGTAGTCCCGTTGATGTGCCAATACTAAGAAGTTTAAGTGTACCTTATTAATATTTTAGAAGTTTAAGTGTACCTTATTAATTTAACAGGATTTGTCTTATAACAACGTTTGAAAGATCAAAATCTTAAGTTGGTTTGATTGTTAAGTATATTCTTTCTTACTATGTATATTTTGTAACGACACAAAATATATTACATTTAATATTTTCTATGAATAATCACGATTTGACAGTTTCCTTCAGACATCCATGACAGTTTCTTTTAAAGTATTGTGGAATTACATACGACAAAACTATACTTTATTTATAAACATAAAAACGAAAAATTGAGTGAAAGACTGATCCAACAAGGTTCAAGGTCATGCCACTGACAGGATATTTAAAAAAAATGACTCGTAAAGCGGTATAATAGGACTGTCAACTCCTGCAACTTCGCCTTTTACTCCTAACTTCGCTCGAAACTTTAAAACGGTTATTTTTTACTGTCTTAGCTAGCCTGCTGTGTGGTCATTGGTTGTTGAACTATATAAATGCAGTTCTGCTGAAGCAAGCTGGCATGGACATAGAAGATTGATTCACGCAGAATGAATGCCATACGCAATGATAATTGGTTGAAGAGAAAATTTAGTTCTGGTATGAATACGGCCGTATTTGTTAAAATAAACACCGCCAAATTGTCAAGGTAATGTACAATATAGCGACGAGTGTGCAAAGGATTTTCGGTGATTGCACAAAAGTCGTAGCTAGTGGCGTGTATATAAAAGATAAGTAAGAGTTTTAAGTTTTTACTGCATGTAACAAATTTATCGGACTCTCTGTAAAACTAAAATTTATTGAGTTATTTTTATAATACATAGAGAGAGAGAGAGAGAGAGAGAGAGAGTAGATATTTGGTTATATTATAATTAATTTTCACTGTTAAGTTACCCAACTTCGCCTACCCTAAAGGTTGAAAATATTAGAAAGCGTTAAACCAACTTTGAAAAGAGAGTATTATAAACAATTATTAATTTGGTCAATTACGTTTATTTTTCTTGTAATGTTTGTTGCCAATCGATGGTCAATTTTATTGATTGTGAAACGATTGAAACGATTTGAATATTTCGTACCAACATGGTATAGTTAACAGAAAGTAGCAAAGATACACAAAACCTAAAGTACGAAACGCCGAAAACGGTCAGACAGTGGCTTGCAGTGCAAAATATAAATTAGTTTAAAAGATTCTACCCAGTGACATCCCTACAAAATATTCCCAGTATGAAGTATCTAAAAATGTCCGCTTAACTTCGCGTAAGTCAAAATAAATATACTTTAACACACAGGTACTTATATCTTATCAAGTCAATATTAATGTCTTTTTATGAATATACGTGTGCACTTTACGCTTAGTTTTTAATTAAGTTACGCTTGCCAGAGGCTTAGGTTTTGACCCCAAACTTCACCTACTTTTTTCAATTATATTATATTTCAAACATAATTTAGTAATATTGAAGTCTCACAGTAGAAAAAGTATCTACCAATGATAAGATTTTACTAGCAGTGCGTTCCACTTGACGATCGGAACGACCACGCTCACGACCGGCGCGATATTTACCGTTCCATTTGCTCGTGAGCGTTATGATCGCAAACCCAAGTGGAACGGGTTATGAGGCGTTTTGAGCGTTTAAGTAACAAATACCTATTTTAAAAAAGCTATAAAGAGTTAGGTTGCATTATGGGTTAAATCTTGACGGTAAAACATTAAAGTTTTATCGTCTTGTATTCTGTGATAAGCATTAATAAAATGAGATAAATTTATTGATGTTGAAAAAACCCATTTTACGTTCGAAGTAACAAAAATATCCCTCTCCGTATGTAATTTTCTCTGTTGACATTTTTCTTGTTTTGACGTTTCAAAATCCCGCCAATTTTCTCAACGCGCACCACGACCCTCCTCTTGACATGGGTCGTCGTGAGCGTATGTCATGACGTCATCAGTGACGTTTTCACCGCGACCACGACGATCGTGATCGTCAAATGGAACGGCGAAATGAGTGTTTTTAGCGCCGTGAACGCCTAATGGAACGCGCCCTAAGAAGCGTGTGTCAAGATTCTCTTTATTTGGCGGAAAATTTGGATTTTTGGCAAAATCATGCCAACATTAGGCGAAGTTACAGGAGTTATGGGGAGCCAAAAATTTGTATAAAGAGATAATATTTAGGATAGATGTATAAATGAGAAAAACCATAGTATTACTCCTGTTGGCAAATAAATAAACATCATTCGTGTTTTTGTTGTAGATAAAATAATAGATCATATTTGGCAACTCAGGAGCAAGCCTAAAAGCTGTGGCCTAAAAGCTAGTATAATATTTTATGTACAGCATTGGACAGATAAACATGCAAGTGAATGGAAAATAGGTAATAATTAAGCTGCAAATATGTTAAAATAGATTTTACCAAAACACATTTTATAAAATCTACAAAATGACATTTAACGCAAATTAATGCGTATACAAGGCGTGTGTCGCGTCGCGCCCTTTTCATCGGAAATAGAAATTGGTGGCAAGTGTTGCCAACATTTTGCCAACCATGTAGCGATACTTTATTTGATAATTCAGGATGTCATAAAATTATGGCCGGGAGGACATCAAAGTAAACCATGTTAAATGTCAAATTTATAAGAATTTGTATGAAATTTGAGATTATAAAAAGTACACAAACTTGTAGTTTTAGTATCAATTACAAGATTCAGAAGAGAAATTTAAAAGTGAATCATAACTATGTTTGAGTCATTATCGCTTTAAAATTATCAGATTATAATTAGCGCTTGCATAACATGCCCGTTCCCGGCTGAGGTTCTTAGTAAATATGAATCTTGCTAACATAAAAATAATTTTAAACACTTTAAATACATATATAAAATTAGATCTGGGCATCAGACATAGACTGCTGAGTACTTGGTGTAAAGATAATGATGTTGTGTATCAAGAATTTAGCGTTACATCTTCGCTTAGCCGCTATTTTCATTCCTCGTACAGGTTTACCCAACCTCAAAAAGATAATACCGTTCTTTTACCATCGCCGCAGGAAGTAAGTATTAATATCGTATACCTGCTGCCTCACGTCTGTTAGAAAAGCTTTGGGCTGTCCAAACAACTACTTCGTAACTCACTTTCTAAATATAACCCAAGTATAACTGAAACTTTTCCAGGTTACATCTATTCTTCGAAAAAATGAGTTCAATAAAGAATTCACATCAGGGTCTGTCAAGTCCTACGACTCAAATCAACTGGCTTCCAATGATCCCATTGAGGATACAAGGAGTGAGGCTTTATGCAAGGTGACGTCAGGTAGGCCTTCACTTACACAGTATTCTTTTATATAAATTTACAACTGCTGAACTATTACAATGGAGAATATCTAGTGTGGCTTTAACTAACATTTTTGCTTGTTAACTGCATGCTAATTGTACACAAAAATAACATATGCATGTGCCAGTCAGTTTGTGAACAAACATTTTAATAATATGCATGCTATACATGATAACCATTTACATTAGAGGACTCCAAACACTTTTATTGGTAGTTTACTTTGTTTTACTAGTAAAAATATTAAGACATATAACTGATAGATTGATAGAAAGCTGCTACTATATACAAAAGCACTATTCAGAACTTATAGAACAAAACACTACATGGTACTACACTCTGCTAGTCATTAGGGGAGAAATAAAGTATGTAGTTTCTTATTGCTTAGTAAATGGCTACAAAGTCCTCCAAACCGCAGTGCAATTGTGGTTTTAAACTGCTGCTTATTTGAAAAATCAATAAAACAGTGGTACACAACACATACTATCATGCGTAATATTTTTTTTTTCAGTTTTTAATATGGACCCTAGCTTACCTACCTAGTATTGAATAATTGCAAAAAATAAAAAAATAAATGCCAAAGAATTTGCCATAAAGTACTATTCACATTAAAAGATTTCAATGTTTAATTGTGAGATAATAATCTTGTTGTATTTTACATACATACATACATAAATAAATTCACGCCTTTATCCCCAAAGGGGTAGGCAGAGGCGCCACTAGGACACCCACATTACGCCTTGCATGTTCCGTCCCACAATGTGATAGGGGTGAGCCAATCGCCATATTGTTGTATTTTATTTCATATATTATTAATTAAATTGACAACCACATTATATTGCTATCTGAAAGAAAATACATAAACATATTAAGTAAGTGGATAAGCAATATCTGTAAATGGATTATTCCATTCAAAGGGAGCAAAAGTTAAATTCAAAATCTTAAATATGATCTGTACTGTGAATCTCTATTTACAGCTCACTGGCCCCTTATTCTTTGTGATCCCAAATTGGATGCTGTAGACAGTAGGCAGGATGTATCTAATTGTATGTTGTTCGCTTCTCAGTGTTGATATAGTTTATTTTGAGGATCATCCATCTCATCATTCAATTTATTTGTCGTATGTTTTTCATTTATTTTTTCATAGCATTCTAAAGAATCTCTTATATTAAGCTAAATATTATAATCAAATGTTTGGCTTATATCATGTATGTAGTTTTAATAATTAGATAAGTATGTACATCTCCCGGAGTCTTTATTTTTATAAGTTAAGATGATTTCAATGAATTAGGGTTTTGTCGCCAATTGGATTTTGTCATTTGTTACCAACTCCTATTTGTTCTTTTTTCTGTTTTTTTTCGATTAGGGTTAAAGACAAGATAGTTTCCCTTAGAGACTTGCTGGGCTCTGGAACTTGGTGGCAATTCTGTCTATGACACTGTTTATCGTGTCTGACAGGAGTTGCAGTGACAGGTGTGTGGTTGGGAAAGTCTCTAATCAGAAATAAAAAAAAATGCTTTTGAATAATCCTGTCCCATAAAATAAAGAATGTTGGCATTCACCGTACCTTATTTACCTTTATGTTTTAAATTATGAAATAATAAATGTAACGCTTGTAACTTATCATAGCAAGTAAGATATAATTAAAATTCAGTGGCCACTTTTCTACCAATACTATGTAGTACTTTTAAAAACTATGTTTGTGGAAAAGAAATAAAATTGTCTCCACAAATTCCTTCTCTGATATGCCCTATTAAACATTGCACTCTCAATATATGTATGACCTTAATTTGTTGAAGACTAATGCTTGGGAATTGTATTGGAGTGTGGAATGAGTAGGTAGGACCTTTATAGCTTACTATTGACTTTCAAAAGATGTGTTACAAACTAATATGGAGACATTACTGTTATTTATCTTATAATATTAAACATGGATTAACTCTCGTTAAGCTTGCAAATTGGTCTATAAAATCAACCATCAGTGTACCTAATTAATACAAAAATATCTACTTAGATCAATTTCTTACAAAAGGTACAAATCAAATGGCCATATATCAGTTATGAACACAAAATTGACCAAATTAAGATGATTAACAACTGAGCAAGGATAACCCAAGATTCATGTAGGTCTGACATAAAATAGTATGACAGAATTTCATCCAAAACAATGTAATATTATGTAACACATAAATTATTCAGCCATAATCAGATTATGCATGGTAGTAATTATTTACAATCATATGGGCTGTTTGCCAGACTTTTTGAATAAAGGAATAATACTTGATGTTGGCACACTTGAATTTAAGAAATAAATGTTAACATATTATTCCATATTATGTCATATACCCTTTTTTTGATAAATAGCCTAGATGTTGATTTCCAACAACTGGTTATATTAAGTGAGAGTTTAATATGACTATGGCCAGAAGGTGAAGAAATTGTCTGAACTGTAGATGACATAAAGTCTGTCATGAACTTGACTTCAGCTGATTGAGATTTTGTTTATCTCTGGATTAATAGTCAAGTCAAAAAACATCATAAGGAAAGCTTCACACTTGAGAATTCTTCACAAGAATTTAAAAAAGTATGTGAAGTGTAACAACCGCTTTAAGTGAGTGTGGTAGACTAAAAATCCTATCCTAGAAAGGGTTTTTTCCCAGGAAGGCAGCAAGCTGTTTTATAAGCTAAATTGTTCTGCAACATAGTTAACTATTATTTTGTTTTTCCATTCCCAAATAAAAAATATATAATATATTGTTTTAGATATGAGTACTCCTAATTAGTTAAGCTTTAGAGTTACACACATGTGTTACAAGTTACAAATCACACCTCACGGACTAAAAATTAAATTTTGACATAATATCTAATTTACCCATGCCCAATTTGTTACTGAGTTATTTATTATGAAAATATATAAGCATATTACATTTTTTATTGGCAATAACAAACCGAAGATTAAACATTATATTATTGGCCTATCTGGGTCAATTGGGTAGTACCTAGTTATATCTACAACAACTTAGTATCTACTGCATTGGGGCGAATCCACGGTAGACGATTGTCTATATATTTTTTTAAATTACAGTGTTTGTTTATATTTTTTATAATGAAGCAAAAAGGAAGCTTGCAATTAAAAAAATAAAAAATAATTTGGGTGTCCTACATGATTTTTGTTAAGATTATGTGGGCCGCTTTTCTAATCATCCAGTGTATTGGCAATAATTTTTCATTTTATCGAATTAATACAAAATTAACACATAGACCTCTTGGAAACAGCCACTTCATGTAATAAGCATGATGATCATGCCATATGTAATGATCATACAATTGTATTTTTCTTTTGACTATAATTGCTGGTTTTATTAGCAGGATTGCTGATGGGCGTGTTCGACGGTCATGGAGGCCCGGCCTGCGCCCAAGTTGTGTCAAAGCGATTGCTAAATTACATAGCTGCTGCCCTGCTCCCACATGACTATTTGGATAATTATCTCAAAGAGGACTCCAGAGAATCATTAATAGAAACTTTTAATGATAAGGCAAGTTCTCAGGTGATATTATTGCAAATGCAAATTTAATTATTTACCAAGCATTAGTCCGCCATTGTATAATATCCTGATCACAATTTGCTTGTTATCAAGATGAAATGCGATTTCGCATCGTAAAAATCTACGAGCTCCCACGACGCATCGCATGAACTTGCGAATTGATTTGCATCGCGCATTCTTGCTTTGTTTCTTTTTCCTGTACCTCCTTAACAATAACAGAATTGCCCACGCTTTTTACGATCTACTTCACGACCTTTATTACTAAATACGTTCATTATGGTTGACGGTAGTCGAAACAATAGTCAACCGAATCGTGATAGGCGTCTCGCCTTTAAACATTAATTAAAATATAACTTCCTTTTCAGGTGGAAATTGTAGAAGATTTGAAACTTTTGTATGATTATAGCTTTAAACAATATTTGGCTCAATTAGCAGATTTACCTAGAGAGGGTATTGACGTGGCCAAATCTCTTGAACAAGGTATAATGAACTTAGATGATCATATCTCAAAGGAGGTAGTAGATCCTTTTAAAAGTGAAGGAAAAATTAATCCAAAGACGTTATCTGTTGCATTATCTGGAGCCGTGGTCTGCGTGGCTCACGTAGATGGACCTAATTTGCATATAGCTAATGTTGGAGATTGTAATGCAGTACTGGGTATTCTCACCGAAGACAACGAGTGGATAGCCAAAAAAATCACAAAGGAACACAATTCAGAAAATTTCGATGAACTTAAACGGATTTGGAGTGAGCATCCTGAGACCGAGAGAAAAACTGTGATAAGAAGAGATAGGTTGCTCGGAGAGCTCGCACCTTTGCGCAGCTTGGGAGATTACCGATACAAATGGCCTGCTGAAATATTAACGGACATTGCAGTACCCCTTGTGGGTCATAAGGCCATTCCACAAAACTATCACACCCCACCTTACCTGACGGCTCGACCAGACATATATTACCACAGGCTTGCTTCTAAGGATAAATTTTTAATAATTGCTTCCGATGGACTATGGGACATGATGACGCCGTTGCAAGCCGTGAAATTGGTTGGGGAGCACATGAAGGGAAAAGTGTTTTTTAATCCTTTGAAGTTGCCCAGGAAAAATATTCAATTGGGCGACATAAATGACCTGTTGATTCACAGGAAAGAGAGCCTGAAGAGTAAGCCTAAAGATAGGAACGCGGCGACACATCTAATCCGGCACGCCATCGGCGGCACTGAGTACGGTGTGGACCACTCGCGGCTTGCGCACCTGCTGAGTCTGTCGGCCGATGTGAGCCGCATGTTCCGAGACGACATGACAGTGACTGTCGTTTACTTCGATTCTGAATTTCTCAGACAATGCCCAGCATAACAATTATTAGTGTCTGAAACTTCGAACGGTGCCTTGAATGTCATTTTTATGAATGTTTTGCTAGTTTACGACGTTGTTTGTATCTAATGATTCGTTTCAGTATTTGAAACATTTAAATGTGATGAAAATGTCTTCTATACTATTGTGTTCTATATGACTAGATTATTTTGATTTTCTATTAACTTTCGCTACTAGAATGTAATATTGAAGTCACATTAATATTTGTTGTAAATTATTTATTATAAAGTTGTTATTATATTGAGTGCGCACATATTTTAAAAGAGGCGGTAGCTTTTGTTACCATACTTATTTACGACAAGACTAGATATAATACAAGATAAAAAGATGTATTTTCCTTGACACGACAGAGTCCTCCAGTAACGCTTTATTGTTGTTTGTTGTTGATTACGGTGATGTAATCACACAGTCTTATTATACTTGGTTCGTGCCATTTTATGGAAACTGCCTAAATAAAGTCTATTATTTTTCTAATAGAATCAGTATTACAGTGAAGTTGACTGTGGAAATATCGAGCAGTCTTTTAAAATGTTACGTTAAATAGTACATATTTTAGATCTGGACATAGTGGATGAATATATTAAAGGATTTGAACATGGTGTTTTTATTTGCACTACTACCTTTTTGTATCATCCTGGATACACTTTCATCTACATTATTTTCATTTTATGAAATATATAAAAGTTATGCATCACATAAATTATAACGTAACCAACATTTGTCCGCGGCTTCGTGAGTCGCATACAATTCTCGCCGCGAGAAACTCTCCCCGTGTAAATAGCGCTTTATGCATTTGAAGTTCTCGAGTACCTAATGGCATTGTCTCTGTAACAGCGGCTGACGGTCGTCCACAAGATAGACTTTTACAATCTGACAGATCGTGGAAAGCAGCTAGGGTCTCTTTACTTCAGTTATCGAACCGGTTGACTGTTTTTCGTTAATATTATGTATATAGGTCATCAAAACACGCTGGTTGCAGGCTGCTTCCAACTGTTCGATATGGAGATCCTTCGGGAAGGCTTATGTTCATCAGTTGACTTCCTGTGGCTGAAGAGACACACAGAGAGAGAGGTCATCTAACAGGTGATAGATGTTAGGATAATGTGCTGTCTGTGTTAATTCTTAGTAGTCATTGGCGCTTATAGACGCCTAAGTATATTCTAAATCCATCCCGAGTTCTCTTTAAAATCAATTCTATAAGTATTTGCCGATGTTTTATTTCGGGAGTATCCAGGCTGCGACCGAAAACGAAGCTGGTACCTACCTACTTAGTTTTAATGACTTCAGAGACAATGTAACTTAAAGTTTCGCAAAAGAATTTTTTTTACACCCGGTATTTACTTTAAATAGATTTGCCAGATCAAAATCGCAAGCATTTAGAATTTGAAATGCACAACGATAATACTAAGGTTGCAGGTAATTTAACTTTAGGGTTTTAAGGTCAGTTGCCAGGTCGGACAACACGAAATACACGATTTTTCGGGATTGGTTGGCTATTTTTCTTATAGGATGTATGTCAGACAGGTAGGTAATCGCCAACGGGAGTAAAATCAGATGCCTGAGATGTTCTACAACACCACCCGTGTTTGGCGATGTCATGAAATCAAGACCCTCGTTGTGTTTACGTTGTAGTTATAAAGGTTTGCAGCCTACCTAAACATGCCTACATGTGGTCAGTTGATATAGGTAACTACGGTCACTCCGGTTAGGCGCTTCGCACACTGCCCCGTACCATGCAGCAGGGTGCGTGGCAACGGAGGCACGCGCGTGGTTGCGGGAGTGCAGATCTGCATCGACATGCAGATTTCTACGCGCAAATGCGCGGGGATGCAGAAACGTATGCGGTGGCCCGAAGGCCTCATTTTAAAGCAGCTCGCAGTGGTGATAGTAAAGTGCAGAGCATTGATTTCCATCAAAAATGGTTATTAATATAGAACTCATTTACGATGCTGCAGTTATATTATCTGTTTGGTTTTTATACGATAAATTATTAGAAGAAATCCCGCCTGTGAAAAATATTGGGTATCCCTTTTCCTCCAAATCGCATCTCGACTTTCGATTTCGAATATATATCGAAATCCATTTCAAAATATTCGTCTATCCCTGACAAAATTACGCACCGTACTGCAGAACTCAATACAAAAAGAGATACTTACAAGCAATGCAACGTAGACACACGCATCCCCGCGACATGCTGCGTTATGCGGGGCAATGTGCAAACCGCCTTAGGGCACGTTAAGTATGGAAAATATATTCTAGGTAGATATGTCATAGTTGCAGTCAAAATGTTAAAGCTGTGGTATAAACCATACGTAGGTATATAAATGCTTCCTAAATATAATAATACTAAAAGGTAATAAATAAAAAACAAAATGAATTTCAACATCCTTTATTTATTATTAATCATTATTATTAAAAGTGAATATTATTATAATATCTAATAGAGTAGGCGAATAATAAATTACTATGTACATACATAGATCAAGAGTTAGTATTAGAATAAAGAATAATATATAATAGGTAATAAATCAATGAGATATTGTTTGGTAGCGAACTGATCATTCAGTTTTGAATTTATTACATTTTTAATGTTACGATGGAGCGGTGCATCGCATTGTTAGAAACGGATAATTTGTTAATTATAAAACATTACAATAGATATACCTACATTTGAGTCTTGAAATTACTATGAATTTGTCACATTATGTAATTATGCTTTATATATTATGCAAGCCAACAATTAGTTTACAAAAGACTTTGTCATCATTTCATGATGTTTGAATGAATCAGTTCGCATCCAGCAATTTATGTTATGGTTGTTAAATTATTGACTAGAATAACTTGCTTGGGTGGTATAGTACCGTAGATAAACATAACCTTGGAAGTATAACTATCAAAAATCACCAAATATTACAAAATCGGCTTACTCAATTGATAATACTGGAAATTATAGATGTTAACTAATCAGCGGTTACTTCAAATAATACCTAATAACATATTATAAACATGTTTCCAATGTCAAACATAGGTAAAGATTTACATATAAATACTAAGGCCATATAGCAAAGTTCAAATTATTTAATTGAATTATGACAATCAAATGCAGTTAACTTTTAATGAAGGATCGATTTACAATTGAGACAACAACATTCTTTCAAATAGGTATTAAAGTTCGTAGTAAAGTATTATATGGAGAAAAGTCTAAAAGGTATTTTATTAAAATTCTCTCTTTAGACAGGCACACAATACTCGAGATTGATGCCACAGTCAATACTTTATTTAGGTACTAGCAGAAGAAACAGCTATCAAAGTAACGGTCAAACCCATTTTATTTAAATAGTTTGTTAAGAGATAACGGTAATATAAATTAAATATTATTTCACTGCTTACGTCGGATTTGATTATAATATCTTTATTTCTACTAATTGCAAGAATTTAAAATCAGAAGTAGTGGCTGGTAACGTGGGTCAAATGCGATGTCATTTTATACATTACTTTTCTCAGATAGCAGCTATGTATGAGGCAGGCAATTTTGAATAATACGTGTATACTGTATGTATAAACACTCTTATGTGAATACAACAATAGCTTGAAGTCGACAGAAGTTATGCGCTCGTTTAAAATCGCCGATTTACCTAGAAATACTATGTTATTCTTACAAGATTTAAGATAAGGAATGTTGATAATATTAATATATAATTTAATTTTGCTATTCAACAATTTTTCAACAAGTTAATATCAGTACTCGGTACCCTTAAATACATCTTTAGAAAAAATTTAAACAAACTATTGTAATTTGATTTTATAGACATGCAACTAAAGAACGTACATAATTCAATAGATTAGCAAAATAATACTTGTTTCTGAATGATTTAATATATTTTTTACAAGTAAGCCAAACAACTGCCACTTAAATCTATACGAAATGCACAGCCTGCGATATTTTCCCCTAAGCTACGATCCATATGGAAAATCGAACCCTAACGACTACCATCTCTTCAAACACGCAAATTGACCCTTGATTCAAGACTACCAATAACATGCCTAATCTCAAAAATTGTTTAACTGACGAGGTCCCCGCTTTTCAGCGATACTGTTACAGTATTATTCAATGTCTTTTAGTATTCATATCACTGACTTTTGCCTACGTCTCCGAGCGCCTGAAAGTACCGGCCACATTTTAAGACGCCCAATGTATAGGTAGTACTTCTTCTGGTTCACCAACGTCGATCACTCTACTTCGCTCAACATTCCGCATTATTAGACGTGCTTTTACAAGTATTCATATCAATCCGTAAACTGAACATGTCCAATATGTTTATTACCCTAACACATTTCTTATAACGCATTCATCGATATAGTGTCCAAAACCATATTAAATAAAGTACGTTAAGTGGCAAGTTAAGTTTGAGAGTTCCAATCGATAAACATATTGTAAATTTATATAGACTTTGCCGTTATAGTCATGGCAATTTATAACAAGTATTAGAAAATAAAAATAAATTTTAAGCGAAAAATAGCGAGGCTGTATGTTTCTTAAAATGTAGATACATCCTTATATTACTTACGTTGAGAGTTGCTATCGGAAATATCCAAAAGTTTTCGAAAATATATATCATCAGAATTCGCCATGAAGGATGGAGGGGAACGTACTTTGAATAATGAGTGGTTATGTATTAAATTTGGCAGAACGATTTTTATATAAGTTGTTGAGATTACAAGTTTGGAAGTGAAGTGCAGACCGAGCCTCCAGTATCGAAGGCTAGTTCAGATAGCTACTCGTGTAATTCGTGCTAGGTAATAGGTTTATGCAAAGTTAAAACGTATTTATTACAAGATCTACGTCGTCATACTACAGCTCTAATACATACATAGTGTGCTATGAACCCAGTATTTAGATAATTATATATACTTATTTGTCTCTGTGTTAAGACTCGTTAACTGCGCTTAGGTAGATATTCTGCGCATCCGTTTGCATCAACAAACACTATGTTACTACTTAACGTTATAATTTTATAACAATATCTGGTTTTATCTCACTTAGGTAAGTATTAACCAGCAAAAACATTTGTGTATTTATAAAATCAATGGGTATTGGTGCTCATATTTAAATTTATTATAGTCCAAATGCTATGGCATGAGACGAAACATAAATAAAGATAATTCTTACAAATAACATTTAGGTCCTTGTAGATGCTTCCAGTTCATTATGATAGGTATCTCTATGGCATTAGCGGTAAAATGTGCCACTTTTATTTTGTAGATTCAATAACAAAAAAATATTAATACGTTCATATATATTTTTTTCAAATGAGAGGAAATTGAGATTCGCCCGGCTTATTTATTTCTTATTTAGTTCATTGGAACTCGTCCAATTTGTATTTTTGATTTATTACATTTCATGCCATAGTAAATATAATAGCTCTTGCTGTGGTTTTCACTTCGTCTAGATGTAGTTAGGTATACACTTAAATTAACAACTTAATTTACAATGTAATACACATATATATGGCCACGCAGTATTTTAATTAGTAAAATAATATAAAGTGGCCCGTACAAAGGCAAAAACTTTTAATGGAGATTTTTATATTAGTCTAAAAAGGTTAAGGATGATGAAGCGCAAATTGAAGATCGACAAGCAGGTGTACCACAATTCAAGTTTCGTACAATTCTTGCTTAGGTGGAGAATGGAGATACGAAGTAACTTCTTTGCGAATAAGTAAGTGTTCACTAACAATGAAGTTACATCGATTCAATTATACACAACGGTACTACGAGTATTTTAAAACACTTGTAAAAACATTGTCTATCGTATTACTAGGTAGAATGAAATGGGACCTACGTACAACGAGAACTGTAGTGCGAAAGTAAAGAAATATCTATTTTTGTACAGTTGGCTAAAGAGCCGTTGTCATTGACATTCTCTCGCACGAACTTTTCCTAGTGATGATTGAACACGGACCCACGGGGCGGGATTCCTTGCCGGGTTCGACGCTAATACTGTCTCATAGCTTCGAATAGCTTGTTAAACAGCCAGACACCAGGTTCAAAGTTTTATCATTTACTTTAAGAAAGAGCGACTTTATATTTGCCAACACGAAATGAATGGCGAGGGTACAATCCTTACTCACACTTTATATATTAATACACTTTACTAACATTATTTTAACGTTAAAATAATATTTACATTAGCACGCAACATCGTGAGAATGTTCTGGATGGTAGTTAACTGTAAACATGAACACTAAATAAGTAAATAAATGTAACTATTAGTTCATAGCGTATAATTTAAAAGCGAAGAATGACACCAATCGTTTGAATATGTTTTTAATATTAATATTGATCTAACCTAAAATACATGATTATTATATATTGATGCGTATAGATAAATTGAAATTGGAATGTAATTTTTAAGAGATATACGATATTAGAACGCCGTGTATAAGAGAGTTAAGTATGAACATGGAAAACAAAAACAATATCTAATATATGACAATAAATTTAATGCCTCGCTCATTGCCCAGTATTCATATTGGCAAATGTTAGATACACAAAATAACAAATCATCCGCCGTGTGTGCAAACATGTCGACATGGAACTTAGTTCCTCCACACATTATATATCAAAGTTATTTTAACCACGTGCTTAAATCAAACTGTAAACAATTTCAATTTAAAAATTAACATTAACACTGTTTTTGCAGCTAATAATATAGTAAAACAATACATTTAAATCATAATTAAAAGTACCTACATGTTTTCCAATGAGGCTTACTAAACATTAAAGAGTCCAAAAGGGTAGAAACTTTATTGGCAAATAAAGGACAGTACACACGGCAGTTTGAAGTGGTAGCGCTCTTAAGTAAATGTAAAGTCCGGCGAGAGGATGACCGTCGATTAATCGCCTCCAAGCGAGAGGGCTTGGACAATGCGAGGGTCGGCTTTGCTGCCCTCGCGGAACTCCTCCAGCGTGAGGCGGTCGTCGTGGTTCTTGTCCATTTGGTCGAAGATCTTGTCAACGCGTTTTTGTGGTGTGTTCTCGTCCTCGGGCTGCGGTGTTTGCCCCTGTAAATATTAAAAAATATTGTGAGGATATAATATTGAAGTCTTTGATATCACACAGATTGACGCATAAATTGGGTGCTGTTTATTAATTTACATCAGCAATTAATAAACGATGTCTATCTAAGAGTCAATCGCGAAAATCAGAGCAACGATAGACCAACACGCTTCAAATTTACTTAATTTGATTGGTTTATTTTTTTATAGATCTTGAGATAGCGATAAGGATAGTTATCAATTTCGGCTGTTTGTTGAATTTATATTTGATTGATTACCTACATACATTTTATACTATAGCCATAATAATCTTTTATTTTTCCAGTTACAATGCGTTCAATAAATTTAGAAAAGTTTTATAAACGATTATTTCACAACTGGTGGCCTTCACTTATCAAGTCTGATAATCCTTGAAAGCCATTTGATATATTAATTGAGCGATAGAAAATGATGGGGGTGACTTAAGGTTGACGTTGAAATGTATACTACGTTATGGTGAAGGCTTATGTGTAAATGTCATGCGGGTGAGTTAACCACTAAGTTATTAATTTCAATTAGTGAAATATGTTCTATTCCATTATATTGAAAATCAAATCGATTTAGGTCATAAAACCTTCGATTATCGAGTTAGGTAGTATCTTTTTAATTCTGTGGGTAAATGTGTTCCAGATTACAGTATTTAATATCCGTCGTATTTTGAAAAACCTATTTTTATAAAACACCAATTTTCACAGCTTACTTTTATGTGTGTTTTCTTTCAAGAATACTGTCAGAAACTTTACAGCTGTACAACCACTGAAAGGTCTATCACAAGCAGACTTCGAAACCGTGAACTCGTATCTCGCAGCCAGTACTTTGCACAGTGCGAAAAATCTAATATATCTTATAGAAATTTCTATAATAACTACGATACAAATAAAGGAATCTTACCACCATTTGGTAGATGGCGTCCACTATGTTATACATTTCATCTCTGGTGATGTATCCGTCATTGTCCACGTCGTAAAGGCGGAAAGCCCCTGTAATTTACAATGCGCAATTAACTAACATATATAAATTCACGTCTAGTATCATTGTGGTGCGGCCAGGGCTGGATAAACGTCAACTTGATAAACGTTCAACCATTTATTGGTAAATTGCGAAGCTGTTTTCGCAACTTGCACGGATATTGCACAATGAAAGCATCCATGCACGTGTATTGAATTGTTGGTGCTCCCTGCTCGGAGAATAAGTTTATAAAGTTCATTCGTACGAATTGTTTTCCAACTGTAGGTGAGCTGTGTAGTGAAATTCGAATAAACGTTAGAATCCTATTCTGTTGATTAATGCAAAAACCAGGCGTGTTTGCTTTCATGTGCAATTAGGCGCTGTTGGATGAGAAGGATTATATTTGTTCTCCTCGGTTCATCGCTGATGCACACATATTCTTGATATTTACATAAGCCAGCGTATAATGTTGGCGATTTGCAGAGGTTTACTGCATTATATTTGAGTTAGGATCCACAATGGTACGTACTGATTAAGCAACGTAGCTCACGAAATCTTTGAGGAAACTAATATTTCTTTTATAAGTTATTAAAAATTAAAGAAATAACAGTAGGTATTAGACACATTGGAGAAACAAAACATTTTTAAGAAACTGTGTCAAGCTGTGTCAGCTATTTTTATACAAGTAGGTACAGACGTTTTAGGGCATAGTTTTTTTTGTCTAATTCTATGGCTATAATAAACTTATGAGATGTACTGTTTATGTACTTCTAACCTTATATTTTATAATAACTGCGCTTACACCTTATTAAGCTACTATTTTATTTTTTATTAGAAAACTTGAAATGACCATTTTAACGGGTGTTTTTATTATTTAAATGCTGTTTTTTTATTGCAATAAATGGCGAAACGAGCATGCCATTCGCCTGATCGTTAGCGATACGACCCGACCGCTCATGGACAGTAGCAAAACCAAACAACACCATGAATTACAAGGCAATGCTTGGAATTCCACTGCGCTCGCCATCCTGAGACATAAGATGTTAAGTCTCAATATGTCCAGTAGTTACTCTGGCTACAATGTCCTTCAAACCGGAACACAACAGCGCATTCACACTGCTGTTTGGCGGGAGAAATAGACATTACGGTGGTACCTACCCAGGCGGCCTCTCACATATGAGGGACCTACCACCAGTAAGTAGTAAATGTGCTTGATTGCACCACTTGTCACTCATTCTCAACTAATGTATTTAAATATACTTGACGCACAGAGCGAAGCGCCAAGATAAGTTAAAGTATATTTAATAGAGTCTGATGAAAACTCACAGTGTAATTTTTCGTCTAGATTTCCCCTTGACGTCACCGATAGCGCCCGTATAAATTCTTCAAACTCGATGGACCCGTCCTGTAAAGGAATCATAATTGTTACCACGTTTGCATTTTTAAGGACTTGTAAAGGCACACTATGCCGGCGGGACTGCCGGCGGGTTTATGCCGCGCGCATATGCCGGCGGATATAATTAGGAAAAGTATCAAAAGAAAAAGGGAAGGGAATTTTGGGTGCATCTAAGTTTCACATAACAAGCCACTGGTACCCAGTATAACCCGCCGGCACATGCCGGCGTTTCGTTTATGCGGCTTTGCCGGCGGCTTAAACATCCGCCTCCCGAGCCATCGGCATTGTGTGTAGCAGCCATTACAACCTAGAAATGTTTCAAAATATTCTATACACTAGATACACTTCATACCAATTTACAGTCAGCATAATGTATCAGAACTGAATATTGAACTAAGAACTTCAAACACTTGTTCATGTACATAAATTTATAATTTTATAATAAAAGCTACTATTCCTTTTATCATAATTAAACTTGTTTTCTTAAGAATTTCAATTTGTTAAATGTACATATACCTAACCTTTCGAAAAAGGCGAAGTAATTAGTTACGTATTTTGCAACTATGTACAGTTACAATCCATTGATGTACTATTACACGTCTTGCATCTGTATGTGATATATCTTCGTTGCTAATTTGCAATCATCAGCGGAGTTATATTTTAGTATGTTAGCTAAACTGCCTGTATTGCCGGAGCTACTATCACTGATTTAATCAAGCCCCTTCCTGGTAAAGCATTTGTGTGCTTACCGTATTAATTTCTCTATCGCAAATGTAATTAAATTCGTCTACGATAAGCGTGTTATCGCCATTGATGGTAGAAATGATTGGGGCGACAATTATAGCATTGAAACACGAAATAGGAGTAATCGTAATCTGATAGTGATAGCTAATGCCATCAATATACATATGTAGTTACTAGTTACCAATCAAAAACATTTGTTTTGGAATCATATTTTTTATCTTGAGCCTTATTTTATTTGTAGAGTATTTGAAATTCAACATTTTGAATCCTAAAATCAGCTTTATCTTAATTCAAGTGCCATTGGCTACTTAACATAACAAGTCACTTATTACGAACGCTAGCGAATCTCGTGACATCAAAAGCTTATAACGCTGGCCCCAACCCCATTCGTCTAAAGTGGAGCTAGAAAATAACATTTCCCAATATTGGGGCCACTGCTAGAGTAAAATATAATGGCGGACTGAAGTGGCGTTGGAACTTTTTTAATATATCATCTCCGAAATGGATTATATAACTATATTTGACATCTGATCATTTCTGTTGGATTTGTTGGAAAAATATCCAAGCTGCGGTTTTTAGCTGTTATTGCATATATTAGTGTCATCGGTTATTTTAAACTCATTGAAAAATGAGAAGTGGCTAATATCGTAACGCCTTATAATGTGCTGGAGTTGCTTATTTTTCACTAATTGTATTAATAAGAACGTCGCAGTATGTAGCATTTTCTTGAAGTGTTGGATATAAAACGTATAAAAAGAGATATTTATTACTACAAAAAATATAATAAATGACCGAAATTGTGTAATCTAATTAATCGGCGTGATTAGTTGTGATGAAACTTAACTGAAATTTGAACTCTATACATAGTACTATGGTTAAAAAAATACAAATTTTAAGTTCTAGATACATACAATCTTTTACTAGAGCTAGAAAGAAACAATAGCAGTTGATATCTGTGGCTCTTGTGATGAGTGATACAAGTCGAAAATCATCATTTTACAGGAGAGCAAAAACAAGATTTAAAAAATTCTCGGTCGTAAACTAAATGTGCTAGATTAAACTTGAATACCTTATTTTGTGGGGAAAAATGTTTTCTTTTATTGTGCGTTTTAGGTTTTTTGATAAATATTATGTTTAAAAAGTAATTCACGAGAAACCTGTGAGATATACCTCGGCTTATGAGTAACATGTGCAAAAATGTTGTGATAAATAATATAAGTGTAATTATATTACGTCGCACCTAAATACTGTGTTTAAAGTGCTTTCGTGTAAACTGATATACAAAAGTTTACAAAATGTAATAACTAATTTGTATGAGTTTCTACGATAATGTTGCTCAAACAAAAGATAAAGGTATAATCCGTAAGATTATGTTTTTTTAATCCGCAACCCCCTACTTTCATAAATTACTTGAATAGTATCTGTTTGCTAATATTCAAGTCTATTGAAAATAAGTGTTAAATGATACAAGTCAAGTTATCTCTCGTTAATATGATATTATGTAATGTGTAAATAGATACAAGTTTCATATTATTAAATAATCAACTTTGTTGCGATGTTTTTAATAATAAATAAAGGTACGATGGGTCTCCCATGTATTACCGGATAGTATAAAAATCCCTTAACTGTTAATGAATAAAATAATAATAATAAATCAACTTTAGTCAAAAATAACTGCTTGATTTAGCAACTCAATCAATATGGAGTTTGGTGTAGATAAAGGTGCGGTTATCCATGTCAAGCGAGGTTTCAGTCTCTGATGACATAAATGTCTCAGAGACTGTAAGACTCAGATCTCTTTCGCAGACGGAAACCTACAAGTATCTGGGTATGCCTGAGGGTCTAGATATTATAGGTGCAGAGGTAAAACAATCAATGAAGGAGCGTTTCTTTAGCCGCCTGACAAAAGTTCTTAACTGTTTTTTATCAGATGGAAACAATATTCGTGCGTTTAACGGTTGGGTTATGCCTGTACTTATGTACTCTTTTGGCAAACTCAGATGGACTCAGACGAAATTGGACGCCCTGGATCGTAAGGTCCGGACTCTACCAAATGCACATCGTATGCATCATACAAGTTCGTCAGTGATGAGGTTGTGCATCCCGCAGAGATGTGAGGGCCGAGGCATTCTTAATGGTAAGGATCTGCATAATCGTGAGGTGTTCAATCTAAGGGAGTATTTCCATCACAGCTACGTAGATATGCATAGGGTTGTAGTTATAGTGTGTAAAGTATTTACCCAGCTCTCACTGGCGAATGAGAACTGGCGGAAGCCTTTGGTGATGAGCGTTTAAGATCGCGAGGAAGTATGGAAGAGCAAAGAGCTGCATGGTCCGTTCTATCGGGCCCTACACGGGCCTGAAGTGGACCGGCCTTCATCTGTAACTTGACTACGTTTTGGTAACCTCTGGGGAAACTGAGTGTTTTGCTTTTGCAATCGTGGACGAAGTTATTAAGACTATAGAAAATACATCCTGAAGGACGGTACGGTCGATGCCAACGTCCTGGCGAGCCAATTAGACATGTACCTTCCGGTTATTCGTATCTTGCTAACGACGAGTACTTGCATAGACACAACCTAGAAGCCAAGATCATACATCAGCAAATCGCTCTTCGATATGGACTATTGTGACTCTTGAAGTGCCATATTACCAGTATGTTTCCCAACCAGTTCTTGAAAATGGTCATTCAACGCTGTATTGGGATCGGTCTGTTATCACAGATAGGACTATTGCGGCCAATAAGCCTGATGTTGTGATAATAGATCGATTGACGTGCCGAGCAATACTTGTTGATGTTACCATACCGCATGACGATAACCTCTTTAAAGCTGAAAAAAAAAAAACAAATTGTCTAAATATTTAGATTTGGAACACGAGGTTACTGACATGAGGGATGTAGACTCAACAATTATTGTCCCGATTGTTGTTTCTGCACATGGACTGATACCAAAGAGCCAAGACCAACATCTCCAAAAGCCGTTGTTGGTCGTTGGGTCAAGAATCAGATATAAAAGGCAGTATTGCTGGACATGCCACTCATAGTGAGGATGTTCCTTACTTTGTATCCCTAACCACTGCACCGGTGGCTTGGGACTTGAGCCTCGCCACCAAAGGGTTAACTATTTGTTTTATACTTTTTTAAGTAATTTTTTTAAATGTAATATGTATGTACAAAAATGTAAAAAAGTCTTACAAAATAAACACAATTACAATAAATTAACTTCTTAAGGCACAGTTTTAGCACAATTATTAAAATCTTAGACTGCCTCGATGGCATAGCTGTATTACGGTACGGTTACAAAGCTGAGGTCTCTGGTTCGAGTCCCGGGTCGGGCAAAGTGATATTGGATTTTTCTATTCATTATCAGCCCGGAATCAGGAAATTGTGCCCGATACGGCGATAGGCTCGCCCCCTATCATATCGTGGGACCGAACATACAAGGCGAAATGTGGGTGTCCTGGTGGCGCCTCTGCCTCTCCCTTCGGGGATAAAGGCGCGAGTTTATGTATGTATGTATGTATTAAAATCTTATAACGTACTTTTATAATATGAATGGTAAAGGTCTCTAATCTCAATAGTATAGTGTCATATACTCAAAAGTTCGAAAACGATGCAAATAATTTTTGAACTAAGAAATAACACAGATGAGTATTATACAAATAAAAAAATATTATACAAGTAAAAATCATTCCAGAACAGTTGGAAAAGAATAAGGAGTTTCTTTCCATTTATAAATATTGATAAATAAGATTTTTATTTTACATTTTTTTATATGTGGTATTCAATAAAGAATTTATAAATAAATAAATAAATTATGTACCAATACCGTTTTGACAACTGCCATTTTTCAATAAAATATAGAATAATAATATAATGTTTCTGACAGCTACGTAAAAATTTTAGTTTTCATATATTTACCTTGATATTGTATCTGATGATGGAATATAATATTATAATAAATGATATTTACAGTACAAAATTATTATAATATATTTGGACATTTGAATTACCTATTGGTTCTGTTGTATTTAAATCAATTTACTCGTAATAATGTATTGCCGCGCATAATTGTCTCACTTAGCACATCTTATTCGATATAAAATATTTTTGTAATTTGTTTGAGTTTTAGATACAACTTAATTTGTATCCGTTTGCACATAAAATAAAAAAATCTGTAGAATGATATATGTCGAGATGTATCACTTAGCACATCCAAATCAAAAATTCACATTTGAATTGGTAGGTACATGTCGAGTTGTACCCTAGTCAATATTGGAAAAAAATGGTTCAAAGTGATATAACCCTCGATATATCAATATTCACGTTAAATGCACTGAAAAAAATATATGTGAAAATAGTTATAATTGTACTTATACCAGTATCCACAAAAACTGTGTATTAATCGATTACAAAAACGAGTTATAACTCGAAATATATCAATATTCACGCAATTTTCGCCAAAATAGCAGCACTTGTATCACTTTACACAAAATTATCTCCGTAACTATAGCAGATAGAAAATCGTGAATTAGACCAAAAAAAAGCTTATTTTTTTCTCATCATTTCTATATAAAAAACTCAAAAAGGGTACAACTCGAGTTGTATCACTTGTAACAAGAGCCACAGAATTATAATCTCAGTATTAAGTCAAACCTGCACTGAAAACCTCTATTGTCAGAATTTTCTGGAACTAGAGTTAACGAACTTGACCTTTAAAATCATCTAAAACTGTAATTCTGTGACTGAGATAAAAAATAATTATGAAATCCGTCAACTTTAGATTTTCTGTTTCAGATTATAGAATATAAGAAATAAAGTTTTTTCTTATATTGCTATCGTAAACATATATTTCATTACTGAATTATTTCTTTCACCTTATTAAAACTTTAAACACAAAATATGTGATATAAAATATCCAATGATACGAAATCGGGCATTTTATATCAGTGGGACCAAGTATATTATATGTCTATTTATGACTTTCTGACTCAAAAAGTTACCAAGTTAGATTGAATGTATATTAGTTTAATCCGGGTTCGTAATCCGAGTCTCTGAGGTCGCCAGTACACATTCCTTAATACCGGGAGCCACGATCCGAATTTATCTCATGTGTACACAAAACTTAAGTTGCTTGTTTGCTTATTAAAATATCATAATTTGATATTTACGGAGCTATGCTTTGATTATAATTCAATAGTTATTATTATCATAGTTCAAAATATTCTAAATGTGTTATATTAATTTATTTTAATACTGCTCAATTAGAGTGGGTTAAATTTAATTTATTAAATACGTAACTGTACATAAAATCCTGCCTGCCCTTATCCAACACTTTCGAGGAGTTTCCGCAACGTGATCTTTATGGACTTCGCTGTTTAACTTACGATTTTATGACCGGCTGCCTGCCTGACGTGAGCCCTTTCGAGAAACTTATTTCCTCAACCTATTCGGGTACTTGATTACATAATATTATATAGAACAAATAAAAATGAAGGCACGTGAAGTTTACAAGTCATGTTATGCCTGTATGGTAGCTCAGGAGGTCTATTTCAATTAGATATGGCGTCAGGGAAGCACACATCATTTATAAACTACATCAAACTGTTGCCTGCCACAAAAAGTCATGTTGTGCCGACCACATATTATAAGTATAGTATAAGGGCATACAGAAGAACAGTCAAGTAGATATTCCAATTGTATTGCATTATGGACAACTAAGATTGTGTCATAAAACGCTTACTCACATTGTTTTCGTCGAAGACGCGAAACACTAGTGACGCAAATTTACTAGGGTCACCTTGAGGGAAGAACTGTTTGTAAATCTTTATGAAGCCCTGAAAATAAAAAGGAGATGTTATTATGTACGTTCATTTAGGTGCGTCACTGAACTTATTTAAGTGACCCGATTACAAAAATGTTTTTGTAAGTTAATAAGAATGTGGTGCAAATATAAATTGAAGCAATTTTCATACCTGCTCCGTGAGGAGACCGTTGGGGCAATCCTTCAGAAACCCTTTGTGCCACAGACGGATTTCCTTCTCGGTGACTGAAACAAAAGATAAGCAGTTTATTTATGACATCCAACAAAATTATCCTTCTACGACTTAATTTCATTTTTGCTACTCGGTTGTTGAAATTAAATCAATTGTTGGTTGTGGCAGGATTTTCGTAACCACTCGACCACTGTATAAAGGTGGAAAAACCGTCATTGCCGAGAACGTGCTCGAAATGCAAAAATGAAGGAACGTGATCATTTGCATAGTTGGTTATTGTAAAACCGATTTATTAGCTCTTTTAGTTTTTATGAAGATGGGAAAATTACTAAATAGATTGAGAACTGGGATTGCTCTGGCGCTCCCTTTTGAAACCAAATGCATACAAGAAAAAACAAAGGCTGCGACGCCCATTTACTTTTGGCAGTGATCGCGTGCTACTATAACTCCAATAATGACCATCAGTAACAAAGAAAGTTCTCAAGTCCCATAGCATGATTCGACTAAAAATATTAATTAATGGTTATCGTCATCAGGAATATTTGTATAGTTAGTAGTTACTTTCTGCGCTTCGTTTACGAGTTAATAGTAGAGTAAAGTTAATTAACAACAGTTGCGCAATTTTTGAAACTCAATGATGGGCACGGAGTCAATAAATTTAAATGGCGGTTCACGTGAATCCTTTTATTTGTTCTATAATTCAGCAATCGTCGCTCACACGGCTCTGTATTGGGAAAGCTATTTTACGGAGCATTAAATTCCTTTTGGATGAATTTCTCCTGCCGTCGGATAGGACACGGTACGGTTTGCGAGTTGACTTATGCACGCCCAATTTCATGGCGTATTTATCTTCGTACTTAACACGCAAGGACCCCTGGCCTAAAGGAGTTTGAATTAAAAGTGAATCCCATCTTTAGCTCTATGCAGCCGTTAATATTTTGTTATTATTTTTTGATTCCTGACAGATGCGGATTTTAAACAAGCTATATTATTATTAGAATATTTAACGGCTTCCACGACGCAGTTGCTTTCGAGCCGGCTGCGAAACAAACTTGAATGTGGCTAACAATTTGTCTCGGAACTAGGTGGTGTGAGACGAAAAAGTCTCTTGTAGTTTTGGATATCCACGATACTCGATTACGTATGCGATTTTTGGGTGTATCTATTTATGTCATGGAATAAACTTTAGAAAAAAAAACATCAAAATAACTAGGTAGCTGCGTATTATAAAGTTACGCCATTATTTAACAGTATTTTAGTGAAATCGTGCAGTGTAAATCCAACAGGTGAACTTCAAAAGCAATTAGGTGTTTTAATTACGGCATGCACCCTTGTACACGCAACCGTCACCACCTCCGCCGGTCTAATGAGTGGGTTAGGCATCGATGATTCCAGTAATTGCTAGCGGCCACTTGTGTTCCCCACGTTAATGAAAGGGATGATATTCTTTGCGATTGGAAAATGTCTATCGATTTTCTAAATAAATGTATGTGCTTACAATGGAATTAGTGTTAATTACAATGTGATTGTACCAATGGCGAAGGGTTCCTTTTTCAAATGGGAATCCCATATTTCTGGTGACTAATTTTATGAAATTAAGCACTATATTTTTACTCTGTAATTTACTTTCGATATTTAGCGGCATAGTTACTTATTAGTTATTACTATATTCATAAATACTTGGTCAAAACTTGCAAGGAATTGTAGTGTGCTCGTTAGGTACTTTAAAGTTTAATTTCGATTCAATTTTAAAGACATTAAGCTGCTTTGGGATTAATAGACAAAAATCTTATTTACGTTACTTATATTTGTATCAGGGATCTGGTCAGGGATGCTCCTATCTAGTGGTCATGGCCTGTCCCTAGAATAGGTGCTACGAGTACGCGACCTCGGCCCCCGAGCTACTGCAGTCACTACCAACCTTCCCTTCCGTGACTGCAGTATCCACTCCTACAGGCCATACTTCCCTTTCCCATAACATCCTCCACCCACAAACCCTATTTCCCTTCCCCCGGTTGATGACGGGCAGCAGCGTCATCAACGCGTCGCCCCCCTCCCCTCTGCGCTCGCCAACCCGCCTGCCAAGCGTGGCGAGTATTGGCAAAATCCTCTCAATGATGAGCAAAACCAGGACCAGGCCCCCAGTCCCCGGCAGCCCCGCTATTCCTGGCTATGGTAGCGGCCATGGTTACGGCGGGGCAGGGGGTGCTAAGAATCCCCGGGTTGGCCCCGGCTACCACCCCCGACGACGACTGGCCCTGGTAACGCACAACATACGCACGTTGAGGACAGACGAGAAGATTGTCGAACTGGAAGAAGAATTGAGTGGGTTACACTGGGACATTTTGGGGTTATCGGAAGTCCGTAGAATCGGGGAGGATACGATAACCCTGAAGTCCGGTAACCTGCTCTTCTACCGGGGGGACGACCAACAGTCCCGAGGAGGTGTCGGATTTCTCGTCCACAGGTCTATCATCAACAACATCGTATCCATCGAAAGTGTGTCGAGCAGGGTAGTGTACCTTATACTCAGAATATCAAAAAGATATTCGTTGAAGGTCATACAGGTATACGCGCCGACCTCGACACACCCAGATGAAGAAGTAGAGGAGATGTATGAGGACATTAGTCGGGCCATACATACTTCCAAAACCTACTTCAATGTTGTTATGGGAGACTTCAACGCAAAGTTGGGCATGAGAAGCGATGCAGAGTTGAAAGTGGGGCAATTTGGACATGGGCAACGGAACCCCAGGGGCCAGAGGCTGGCCGACTTTCTGGAGAAAGAGGGACTCTTTGCGATGAACTCTTTTTTCCAGAAGCCGCCTCACAGGAAATGGACCTGGCTGAGTCCTGACGGTTCTACGAGAAACGAGATAGATTTCATCTTGACGACGAATAGACGGATGTTCAGTGATGTCTCTGTGATCAACAGGGTGAAAACCGGCAGTGATCACCGACTGGTAAGGGGCTCATTGAATATCAATGTCCAATTAGAAAGGCGTCGCTTGATGAAATCTACGCTCCGACCTACTCGCGCCCATATCCAAAACCCCGAGAGCTTTCAACTTGAGCTGGCAAATCGCTTTGATTGTCTCAAAGAAAACCTTGCAGTGGACGAGCTAAACAGCGGTTTGGTAGAAGCTGTCCATACGGTGGGATCTAAGTATTTTAGACCTCGCCGTAGAGATAGACCACAAAAACTCTCGATCCACACTCTTGACCTCATGGCCGAACGTCGATCTATGGCGCTGCAGTCTTCCGATGACGCCGAAGCATATAGGCAGCTCAATAGACGGATCTGGAAGTCCTTGCGACACGATATCCGTGCTCACAATACTGTGAGCATTAAAGAGACAATTGAGCGGAATGGAGGCTCCAAAGTGTTTGCAAGAGACTTATCTATTGGGCAAAGCCAGTTGTGTAGGCTGAAGACGGACGGCGGCCGCGTAGTGTCGACGAGGGCAGAGGTTTTAAGGGAGATCGAGAGCTTCTACGGACAGCTTTACACCTCGGTTGCCGAACCTACTGTTAGCTCGGCCGAAGACCCGAGAGCCGAGTTGATCCGACACTTTAGCGATGATATCCCGGACATCAGCCTGTGTGAGATTGAGATGGCCCTGAAGCAGCTTAAGAACAACAAGGCGCCGGGTGAGGACGGAATCACTTCAGAGCTTCTGAAAGCGGGCGGAGCGCCGATACTGAAAGTCCTTCAGAGGCTCTTCAATTCCGTTCTCCTCGAGGGATCAACGCCAGAGGCATGGAGCAGGAGCGTGGTGGTACTGTTCTTCAAAAAAGGTGATAACACTTTGCTGAAGAACTACAGGCCCATCTCGCTCCTGAGTCATGTCTATAAGCTGTTTTCGAGGGTCATCACAAATCGTCTCGAACGCAGGTTTGATGACTTCCAGCCTCCCGAACAAGCCGGTTTCCGAAAAGGCTTTAGTACCATAGACCACATTCATACGCTTCGGCAAGTTATACAAAAAACCGGGGAATATAACTTGCCGCTTTGTTTAGCGTTTGTGGACTATGAGAAAGCCTTTGATTCGATCGAAACCTGGGCTGTGCTAGAGTCTCTCCAGCGGTGCCACATAGACTATCGGTACATCGAAGTGTTGAAGTGTATATACAACAACGCCACCATGTCGGTCCGAGTACAAGATCAGAGCACGAAGGCTATTCCACTACAGAGAGGCGTGAGACAGGGAGATGTCATATCTCCGAAACTGTTCACTGCCGCGCTGGAAAACGCCTTCAAGCTCTTGCAGTGGAAAGGATTCGGCATCAACATCAACGGCGAGTATATCACTCACCTTCGATTTGCCGACGATATTGTAGTCTTGGCAGAATCGCTGGAGAACCTTAGCACTATGCTCGAAGACCTCAATCGAGTCTCCCAACAGGTGGGTCTTAAAATGAACATGGACAAAACGAAGATCATGTCGAATGTCCATGTTGTGCCCACCCCCATTGGAGTTGGGGGCTCGACTCTTGAAGTTGTAGACGAATATGTCTATTTAGGACAAGTGGTCCGGTTAGGCAGGTCCAACTTCGAGAGAGAGGTCAATCGGCGAATCCAACTCGGTTGGGCAGCGTTCGGGAAACTACGTGACGTCTTCTTGTCCAAAATACCTCAGTGCCTCAAATCGAAAGTCTTCGATAGTTGTGTGTTGCCAGTGATGACATACGGCACCGAGACGTGGCCTCTCACTATGGGCCTTGTTAGGCGGCTCAAAGTCACTCAACGAGCTATGGAGAGGGCTATGCTCGGGGTTTCCCTACGAGATCGAATCAGAAATGAGGAGATCCGTAGGAGAACTAAAGTAACCGACATAGCCCAGCGGATTAGTAAGTTGAAGTGGCAATGGGCGGGGCACATAGCGCGGAGAACTGATGGCCGATGGGGCCAAAAAGTTCTCGAATGGAGGCCACGTAGCGGAAAGCGCAGCGTAGGACGTCCACCCACAAGATGGTCAGACGACCTGGTAAAGGTGGCGGGACGTCGCTGGATGCAGGCTGCCTCCAACAGGTCACTGTGGAAATCTTTGGGAGAGGCCTATGTTCAGCAGTGGACGTCCTTTGGCTGATGGATGGATGGATGGATATTTGTATAAAAAAATATATGAAGAGATTGATGTAAGTGAACTAAGCGAAAACGATGCCAGTATCTAACTGCCAGTATCGAGCTAACTGGAGATCCATCGTCTTTACCAACCCACATGCGTGTAAATATGTTCTTTTTTTATCGTACTGAATGAAAACAACACCATTAATTTCAAAGCATTGCTTGGTATCCCATTGCGCTCGCCATCCTGAAACTTAAGATGTTAAGTCTTATTATATCCAGCAGCTACCATGGCTACAATGTCTTTTATACCGCAAAACTCTCTTAATGTGTCTGTTTGGCGGGACAAAAAGACACATAATATGAGAGATCTACCACTAGCAAAAATATGTATGTCCTATGTTGAATCGACGTTAATCTACAAATAAATTTGGATCTTAAACAACAAACAAAATCAACCGGGCCCTTTTGACTTTAGAGATCGGCGTTCTAACGAGGATTAGGTGTTATGAAATTATACTTTATGGGTAGGTAGTTAAGTACATACATACATAAACTCACGCCATTTTCCCAGAAGGGGTAGGCAAAGGTGCTACCAGGACAACCATGCTTCGCCTTGTGTGTTCCGTGCCACGAAGTACTTAAGTAACTTATAAATTATTTATATCGACTTTTTTAATGTTTAATATTCATAGTATCTCCAAACTTCTTGTTCATTTATTAGTATTACATAATACGGGTAGAAAACATGAATGAAGGTAAGCTCATTTCGTAAGCTGAGAGCCGGCTATAAGAATTGATTTTTGATTAGATTCTTAGAATCTTTCTTATTAAATAAATAAATAAATACACCTAACAGTCACATACATAGTCCCGACCCCACACTAAGATCGAGTTTTGTGTCGTAGGTATCAGGTACTACGAGAGACTTTTCGGTCTCACAAACACCCAGACCCGAAAGAAATATTTGTGGGCGGCACAAACATTTCTCTTGGTGCGGGGATCGAACTCGCGGCCTCTCGTTTCACAGCCGGCGTCTAACCAACAGCTGCGCCACGGAGGCTGTCTTGAATCTTAAATTCTTAGAATTCTTACTTATAAAGTATAATGACAAATAAATATTATATTTATCTCTGAACAATAACATGCCTCCAAAGACGTAAAGAGTGACTAATGAAAATAAGTGATGTATCATAACGAATGAAAATGCAATGAAAATCGATGTTTAGATGAAGTGAGATAACGAAAAAGAAAACATGAAACTTCTTATAATTGCTCTTCATATTTATGGTCGAATTGGTGTCCATTAGAAGCTTGCGGTGCTATGCCACATTTAAGTTTGTATATTCCAGTCATTATAATATTCATTATTTTTTAGAAATGTAATAAAGGAAAAGTGTGATTATAGAATTCACTAATAAATAACACATTGTTGGGCAAATTGAGTTAGGTGACCCAATAGCACGACCCAACCAAATTAATACGTATCGCGTTTGTTAGATAATAATTATTAATTCTTATGTTAATAACTTTTCTTAACATCTTACGTACTATGTTAAATATTTATAAGTCATTACAAAATTATTTATCATGCGTATGGGGTCACGGATCCGTCATCTGTTAAAAACACTGATATTTAATGCAAATTTTTGAAGATCAAGCCAACAATTTTATTGGGTAGAAAGTCTTTATAAATGTTGTGAAACAGAGACGATAGACTCATTTATACCGTGACTGTTGAGATACACAAAATGATTTCTGTGTTGGTTAGTGTGGCCTATTGGAATTAAAACATATTAGGAATACGATCAATGTGAAAATATTTGGGCATATTGTGTGATAAATGGTATTTTTCAGATCTTCATTTGTTTTGTTTCTGCGGCTGTCCAAGCTGACATTCCGCCATTTAAAATTCCTGCGGAGTCATCTCTAGCTGCAGTTATCAACAACCACCTCGGTCTTCTGGACAATAATCCAGACATTGATTTGCCTCATCAGGAAGGAAGAGCAGTGCCGTACTTTATATCACACGCTGATCATTTGTTTCCCAAAATGCATAAATTTGGAGAATTTGATGCTGCATATGCCTCTGAAAAGGAAGCCGATATAGCAACTCTCCATAGTCATGTAACCCTAGATTTTCCGGTGCCTAGTCTAGATTAAGGTAAGAAAGAAATTTATATTTAGACGCGAGATGTTTTATAAGCACTACAAGTCTATAATATAGCTTTAATTACAATTTATTTATGTAATATGCAGCCAGCGAATATTGTTTAAAGACATTGCAATGTATAAATTAGATTTGTAAGTACAATTGATTCACGTTTGTTAATTGGGTCTATTTGTGCGGTTTTGGAACCCGAGACGTGTTAGTTGGTCTATTTTATTTGGAAGTACTTCAGTTCCATGCGATTAACTGTTCGAGTCAGTCAAAGTGAGAGCACGAGATTGCTCTGTTCCTAATTTGTGTTTTCATTACGGGTTCACGAACTGGAAATTGGGATGTGAAAAGACAAATATAGTGTAAATTTTACCACAATCTGCGAGCCACACTCGCTTTCTGCAGTACCGAATAGCGCGTCACAACAGACGCCTGTTTCCCATTCCTAACGTGTTTGTATGATGCTGCGGTGAATATTCACAATTTATTATTGTTAAGTACAGTTTTGTTTTATTTATTGTTTAATGGTTTGAAGAATAAACTCAATTTGTGGTGATATGTGTTTTAATGGTAATAATTTAAAATCCCAAATATGTATTGTATTTGTATACGCGATGTTTTTATGTTTCTCACTTTGCATAATGTAATTATGAAAGCTATTAATGTGATACAAAACTATGCGTCGTCAAAGTATTGTAATGTAGGCCCAGGGCAATAAAGATTCCTATCATTTTATAGTAAACACAGAATCACGTTAACCTGAATGAATGAATTTTTGTACGGTATTTACATATATTATAGAAACTAGTCACAAACACGCATGTAAATAAGTTTAGTTATACAATGTGTTATGTAATATGTGAAATTCGATTACGGTAACGAGAACAAACTGTTGATGTGGTGTCTGACCTGTAATATACCGCAATTACATTTAACAATTAATTAAATGCCTAATCATGCGTGACCATTAATTAACACAATTATGCAGTATTGGTTATGGTGCCTTATTGGCTTAGGGCCTGTATTGTTATTTAGGCCAGGACATTCAAATTATGAAAATGATTACGATCTGCGACATTCATATAATTTTAAGTGCGTATTTGGACATGAAAAAGATCAAGTCGGTATCAAGCCGAAGCGAATGGACTCAGTAGAGTTTAGTATTTTTAATGTTATTTTCCTTAAAAATAATATATTATATAATCATTGAAGGTTCTGCTTTAGATTAAGTACATTCAAGAGTTCTTTACAGAAAAAAATAAGTGCTCATTTTTGATTTTTGGTTTTGCAGCATACGATATTTGGTCTAGTAGGTGGTAAACAATTTTGTGATGGGTACTGATAACCATTCTACTTATATACAACAGTTATTACAACCTCCATAAAAATCCTAAGGCAGTATGCGAGGTCGTTTAAGACAATGATAGGGGTGGGGATAACATGATACGGTTCAACAGGATTGTATGAGAGAACCTGAGCATTTGGTTCGATGGAAAGTAACTGAAGAGTCAGATATCGAGCAATGGACTGCTGTAGGCTGAATGTGATGTAAAGGTTTCCAGTGTGGTACGTTACCTTTATTCAAAATACGATAGTAAGGTACTATTTATGACGCAGTGCGTGGCTTATTAGCAAGGCATCCGACGAGGCTGCCGAGACTGTGGACGCGAGTTTGAATCACAGGGCACACCGTTGATTTTTTTGATTCATGTGTGTATTGATCGATAGTGTATTGAAAGCACCGTGAGGATAGCTGCATACTATAGAATATCTTAACATAATATTATGTGGTTTGTTATGTACGCTAACCCAGTGTTGGACTAGGATCTAATTCTTCTCAATCTAACTCTTGACTGTAGAGGAGACTTGAGCTCAGCAGTGGGCGATTATGGGCTTATACAATATTGTGTAAGACATTTAAATCACTGACACATAGTAACAATGTTCTTGAGACAACGAGACATTTCAGCCCTGAAAATTTACGAATGTTAAACGCTCCTAAAATAACTTGTTAACTCAACAAAAAGTATTAAAGTGCAAAGACAATTAATGTTAGGACAACCGGTGGCGCTCTCCGTTTACATTAAATGTTAACTTATAAAAATATCTTCGTAATAGAGCTAATCTGAAGCGGTGAGAGATATGTAAAATATCACACATTTTTTTACTACTCACTGGATAATGAAACTTTTCTTCCTTTCAGTCAGTTTGTTAGTCAAGGCATCAATTAAATAAAGAAAAATAATCAATTACTTCACATTAAAGTGTAAAGCTTTTGTTGTAGCGTTAAGTCGCTAGAATTAATGCAAATACTATATTATCATAATACTGTTCGAGTGCACTCAATGTAATTAAAGCTTCGTCAAATTGTACCTATATGACACAGAGAATATAAAAAAAAAACATTTCGTAAAATAAAAACCTTATTCAATGTACAAGTTTTTTTCGCTTTAAATCAGGGAGCAAAATAATTTATAAAATACTTTTGTTCGCAAAGCCAGCTTTATCCTTCATACAATTTAATGGATATAATATTTTAGTTCATGCAGGGCATATATTATTCCAGAGAAAGCCTAGACGTTTTATATCAGTTCTCTTCTTTTAAGAAGTCTTCTTCATTTGTAGAATAATATTATGGATATACGCCACTAGGTTTTTTTACCTATACGTCATAGTAATAATAAAGTTATCACCCTTTATACTTTCCACATACACGGGCCTAACACGAAAAAATAAAAGGTAATAAAAATATACACTATAATTATGTACTTAATTGCAGATCAGAACAAAAGATGTATTTGACAAACAATGCCTTAATTAGTGGTTCATGTTTTATTTCTTTCTACTTTGAATATGGTATAGGCAATTGCTGACTTACAAAATTGCTGTTTTAATTTCCTGCCCAGTTGAAATATACAACCACATCTTCATAGTGTTACATCACATAATAAAACTTTACCACGCGATAACTACAAGAGTGTATAAAGAAATAATAATATTTTTTTCTTCAAAGTGGATAGAATGTGAAAGGAAAAAATATTCCGGAAAACAATGCCAACAAAATGTCATCATAGACTTTTTGTAGTCCAGGTTTAGAGAGTATTATGGTAAAAAGTTAAATGTTCTTTCCAGAGGATAATAAAGAAGAAAGATAAAGCGAGTAAACACTTTGATGACACTAATTTTATTGTTAACTTTTAGAATTTCATTGATTGAAATATGAAAATGTAAACGCATTTCCCAATTTCACCGGACCTGAAAGACCTTAGTAATAGCGATACATAAACCGAATTTTATACACCAATTGATAAATAGTGCAAGAAATTTTACGAAAATACGTTTCATTCCCAAAATACATTTTCTTTTTCTTTAATACTTTCTTGACTTTTCAACAAACTTATACTGAAATGAAAAAATACTGTCGTTAAATTTGTCGGTAAGTCTTATTCTTGAAAATTAAGGCTCGACTAAGTTTGGCACATTTTCTTTTATGAATTTTAAAATCACAATTTTGTTTCCCAAACTTTGAAAATAATTTCACTATTATCTTAGTGTTCGCCCACATAAAATTTGAACGTTTAACTATTTTCTTCTTATAATACGAGAAAAATGCGCGGAAGAATGGTTATTATTTAAACGCACTTGTTAAGCGGCAGATTATGACTGTGAAACAGATACTCACTATGTGGTGTATGTTACAAATGCTAATATGACGAAATAAGTAATAAAAAGGGGAATATTATTATCGTATACCACATCTGTTATCTGTCACATATAATACATTTGTAACCGATCGGTGTCTGTACATGGAATCTAATTGAGAACAACTAATATGGTGGGACTGTATTAACGTAATAGAACCCGAAATAATGTTTGTTTGAATTTTAGTCTGTTTATCTGCGCCTTTGTAACATTACTTTTTTAAACTCGAAAGGGATGGGATGGGATAGGATTACATACCTTGAGTGAGACTGATACGGGATAGGGCGCGATATAACGGGACGGGATGAGATAAGCAGTACAAAGCACAACATTGAGTTTAAATATGAATAAAACAGTACGGGAAATAATATGTTGCTGATGTGGACTGGGCTCAAAAAGTATCTGTACCCGGGCGGAGCCGGGCCGGTCTCTAGTTAGGACATATATTTAATATTTATTTGTATTTATTTTTTTATTTTGTACTTTTCATTTTTTACATTTTTATATACATTTGTATTATCTTTAAAATAATCACAATATGCAGGTTATATGTCAATATGCAAATATGATAATAATATGCTCACATATTTTCTGTTTTATAACATTATAATTGCTGACAATGCGAATCAATTATAGTGTCGACTGGTCGTACTAGCTATTAATAATTACCTCTCCCATTCCAGATAGTGAGGGCTAGTCGGTCGAAATCAACCCTCGAAGGCGCTCGAGGAGGCACGCGTGGACATAATTGATCAATACACTGTATAATCAATCAATTACAAGCATGAAACACAACAATGTGTGGCAAATTCAATATCCACTCCAATGTAGGTACTGTCTTGCCCTTCAGAATATAATTGCAAAATAATAGTGCGATCATACCAATTTGTCATAGCAATATTATTTGATTTAGCTTTGTTGCCAGCAATAAACGCAACTGCATCGATAATTAGTTTATTTACTCTCGGTAATGTTGTATAATCTAGTTTTAGTGCGCACAATTGCGTGTGTTTAGATTAACATAATTTCATTGTGTCATTTACGTATCTGTAGCAACATTTATAATACAACGCTGATTATAAACAAATTGATGCTCTCTTTGCCTACTCAGTGGACAATTTTATTTAAATGTAACATCTCTTAAAACTAATTATGATTTTTTTTATTGATATATTTCGGACAATCAAGTGGGAATTTTTCGGCAACAACGTGTTTTTGGACGCAGGGGGGTTACTGTATGATCAGAAACCAAGTTTGAATGTTCGACATCCGAAGTAAGTTATAAGTTTTCCACTTCTATAAATCAATAATATTCTCTATGACACTTATCATTCACTCCAAACTTAGTCTATGGTTACGTAGGTACGCTAGAGAATTCGAATATTTTGTGGAGTACCTTTCACATTCGTACAGTTTTACGTAAGAAGTTCAAATATTGGAACTTGGTTTCTGATCATAGACTAACTTGAGGGGGTTGCTTCCTGTCGCTGAAGGGAAATAAAGAAAGATAGAGAGAGATAATGGATTCGCTCACGCGACGAGATATTCGTGTATGTACTTATTCATTTGTCATGATTCACCCCGACCATTTAAGGTTGCAAAGTCATTCTGCATAGAACTTAACTAAGTGGCTTGTTAATATAATTGTAGGGTATGGCGGGGCTTAAACATCCGCGGGTAAGAAGGCCCACCTAAGGGGTTTCGAAAACTAGTGACTTACTAGTGACATTCGTTCATTCTAACTATACGAGCGGAAGGTAGGGGTACAGGGACATACCCATCTATCGCGGCCAGTCTAGCGACGCGACGCCGCGCCGCTAGCAGGAAATACACGATCACGTCTCGATATTTTAATTCTGTTATTTAAGTTTTCGTTACAGTTTTAATTAAAGAAAAATTTCAATGTTGTTATTATTTTAGTTTTAAGAATTTTTAGTCAGGCTAGCTATGGTAAATGTAATAAACGATCGAATTGTCTTGTAGAATCCTACATATGTAAATAAAAAATATAATTAGAGTCATAAGGACCGACCGATTACAATGATTTCTCGCTAGCGCATAGTTTTATTTGGATTGCACTAAGCTCACTCTTATGTTGTATAATACACATACATACATACATAAACTCACGCCTTTATCCCCGAAGGGGTAGGCAGAGGCGCCACTAGGACACCCACATTTCGCCCTGCATGTTCCGTCCCACGATGTGATAGGGGGCGAGCCTATCGCCGTATCGGGCACAAATTCCTGACTCCGGGCTGATAATTAATAGATAAATCCAATATCACTTTGCCCGACCCGGGACTCGAACCCGAGACCTCAGCTTTGTAACCGTACCATAATACAACTACGCCACCGAGGCAGTCGGTGGTACAATACAATACAATAAAATATGTTTTCAATAGGTAAAGCTTCAATAATGTTTAGACCTTTTTACTTCAAATGATTGTGCTATTTCTATACTTTTAGTTATCAATTAGTTTGCTGAAAAAGAGCAGAGGGAAGCTATAAATACGGAGCGAAGTTAGGTGCAGTACCGACCGCGCTTACTCAAGAAAACATTCATGATGTTGAAAAAAATTCGTGAAATGAAAACCGACGGCTTTGAGTAAGAACTTTATACTGACCATTATTTACGGACATCTGGGTCCCTATGAATTTTGTTGGCCGTGTTTCATAAAATTAACGATCATTTATCAGCACAAAGAACATCGCGAGGATTGGTAATAAGTTGACAAGAGATAAACGGGCTTACACATAAATAACAGAGGGCGTGAAACAAGGGCCCAGTTCCCGGAATTGTGGTTTGAAGATGAGACTGTACCAATTAAATGTCGTCGTGCATAAAGCACTTAGTAACAAGTGGTCGCCTCATGTTGCCACAAGATGTACGTTCGTACGGTGCCAGTGGCGTAGTGTTGAATGATCAAAGGGCAGTTAACTTCGAATGGTACATATGCAGTAATTGTCCTAAATTGTTGTTAATTAGTTTTGACAAGTGTCTGAAGTTAGTAATTCCGATACGCAGTCTTCTGCCAGACACGCGACATTTTCATTTAAAAAAAGAGTTCATTTCTCTGGTCTTTATGGCAACAACGGTACCTTGGTTGATTCTGACTGAAATTTCCAAGAAATTTTAAGGAGTCATTTTATGTAAATTCCATGTTCAAAACTGAAAGAATCTATAGTCAAATGATCTGAAACATGAATGAATAAGAGGCTCCACTCCACTTAAGTAAAGATCGTTCGTCTCTGTTTACCCCTATAGGTTAGAAACGTGTTTAATAAGTACATAAGTACAATTGTGAGGGAAAGTATATATTTTTTGATTAAGTAGATTTCTGACATAAAATAATTCTTACAATTTGTGAATTACGCATAAAGAATTCCATTCTGCCTAAAATATTCCGCAAGGGAATTTCCTTCCTGAGAGTTTTCCAAAGAATTTCAATGGCTTGTGAAGTATACATTGTTTGTTTATACAAAACATTATTTCAGGGTGTAGGATATTCCTACTCGTTCGGATTGCGCCCTCAGGCTTCCCCATCGGAAACAACGGTTTAATAAACGACATGTATAATAATAGCCCTCGCTTGAATGTAGAGTAGTTGACATCAATTATTACAGACATACAGATGAGCTTTTGTAATCAACTTAAAAAAAGGAGATTGTCAATTCAATCTGTATGTGTGTAATTTTGTCAAAATTGCACAGTTTTTGGATATGCTAGCCTATTCTGGCTTCTGAACACGTGTGCCAAACGTAAATGACCGCTTATCCACGCATATCTCATAAACTATAATTAAACCAACTTTAAAATTGTACACACGTTATTACACCATTGTGGGTGTCCTGGTAGCGTCTCTACCTATCCCTTCGGGGATAAAGGCGTGAGTTTATTTATGTATGTATGTTAAAATTGTAATTAAAAAGAGAATGTTTCTACATCTACATCTGCAATACTATAGGGCATGAAGATGCGTTGGTGGCATTATATCTGGATTATAGAATAAGAAAAAAAATATATGTTTAGCTAATAAATCCCCCCATATTTGTCCACAGTAGTTCCCACACACAAAAAAAAAAAATGCTTTTCCATTGTAATAAAACCGGCATGTGACTTCTTCTAACCGACTCCTCACCAACCCCCAAACTCCCCAACACCCCACAGGCGACCGCATTGTAACTTCCGTTTGTTACGATTTCTGCCTCCAAACGATTTCACCTTACACCTTTGTGCTATTAAGAGCTCGTACTTATAGGAGTTGCTACTTGGTTGAACACCGGAGTTTTAAATGTATTTTCAAATGTGTAAAGAATTTTACCTTTAGACTGTGAAGGAATAAGCTTGTTATGAGACACAAGTAATAATATTTATAGGTTCTTTCATTTTACATAATTATATTTTGTATTTTTTAGCTAATAGTTGTAATTTTCCATAAAAAAAATCCTCGTGTTACACGTGTGGATTTGTTTTCTGTCAATTTATTTTAGTTGCAAATATTATTAAAAAAAATCTAATTTCATCGGTTTTTATAGATTTATGACTTTGGATAGCTTTTTCCTGTTTGTGACTTTAATGTTATATAAACTACATTAAATAGTGAAATATTCTATCATTGGTAATTGCTTTCCGTCAAACTGTTCCGTTCACTTATAAAAATAACTTTCAATACAAAAGGTGCGTGATATCCTGGTGGTAAGGAACCAAATGCGACGTGGTGGTCGCGGGTTCAAATCCCAAATGTGTGTATTTGATAGTTTGTTACCACGCAATATAAAAGTGAAGGAAAACATCGTAACGAAACCTGCGCTCCATAGCGATTTGCAGGAATTTTTATGGTAAAGTCCGCTAACCCGCACTAGGCCAGCATGGTGGACTACACGGCCTAACCCCTCTCAATCGTACTCTCGATTGTAGACGACCCGTGCCCTCCAGCGGGACTTATACGGGCTGTTACAGAATCTCCAATCCATGTATGGTTCTTCTAGAATATTAATATTTCTGATATAATTAATAACAACATCCTGTAAGGTATTGTGAAAGACGTTATATATTCGATATTAGTATCAATAACAGAAATTCTTGTATCACACATGGGATGTCATCATCAATCTCGTGTTGGAAATGTGTCGTGTTTTAGGTGAGTGAATTTCAAAAACCAATTTGGCTCTTGAATCGTATCTGAGTACGCGGAAATCAGAAAACACGTTAAATAAAAATGGTTAAATTGAAAATGTTTTAGTAGAACACGTTTTATACACCGATTTAAGTACATATGACACGTGGAAAAAAGTGTGCTATTTACTTTATATCGTAAAAACGACACAAATAGTAAATATAATTTTATTTGGTAAATTATCTGGGCCACTTTTACCACACTGTTAAGTTTATTAAACTATTTGAAGACAGTAAAATTGGAAATGTATTTCGGCGACGAATATAAATAAAATTATGATGCAATAATTTAAGAATATAATAAATTGGCAATTTATAAGGCTCATTAAATCTGCCACACTACCTTACAACTCTGAATTAGTAGAAAGTATAAGTTTTTAGATGTAATTATTACTTTAACACACACCCTACAAAATTGTTAAAATCTGAAAAAATCTACTGTATCAGGCAGGATATTTTTTAAATTTGTGCAATATTACCTGGGGTAATTAGAAACATGTGGTTTAAATGATAACGACCATTTAACACTATCAAACGTTTTGTAACAAATTAAAGTACCTATGATATGCAAATTTTATCAAATTCTCGTTTCAATGATCGCAAAAATTCTGTTTATTTCTAGGAATACATTTTGCTAACCTCGCTTTAGACATGTGCAGTGTAAGCTCCCACCGACAGGTATTAAAAATATTTCTGCGTATCAGAAAGGACATATCAGAAAAGCTGATAATGCAAGTTATAAGAACTGAAAACATCAAGGAATATTCAGTTATTAATATAATATTTTTAGAAGCCAATTAAACAGTATTGCATTTTACTATTTTAGCTACCACGAACTACCATACTATAAGTATTGTTAATATATAAGATAATAAAAAAATTACATGTTATTTCACCTTTAAGATTTAATTTGTTCAAACAATACATGTGTGAGGCTAACTTATTTACACACACGATATGAAATTAAGTATTAAGTTATTGCGCTCGGTATTACTTCTCAGGATCTGCATAATGTATCTTAGTGCCAGGTTGGGACTTCCATGTTCATCGTTTTATCCGACTGTTTATTTAGATAGTTAATGTAACGGATTTTTTGTTGTGTAGTTTATATGTATTTCACGTATTTCTCCGAGGAAACATAATCATTAAATGAACATTTTTAGAAGTTTAGACTTATTCCTTTTGAATATGAATATAATAAGGCGTCCTGTAGGGTGGATAGCATGAAGATAATTGCAGTAAACGAACCGATCCCTAAACGTTTTTCGTAAATATTTTTTTCGTAATCGAACTTGCTGCTGAACAGTTTCCACTAGTTTATTAGTACAAAAAATATATTGCACGAAATATTTTTAGTACAAGGCTGCGCTGCGGCAGCGCTCATTCGCTGCTTTCGCACGACTTTACTGTTAAACTTGAACAGAAACAGCTCGGAAGCGAACTTAGAAGGCAAAACATTGTTGTGCGCTACAATTTAATGTATAAAGGACACCCCGAAGTTTTGAGTCACTGCTGCACATAAATTGGCGTAGCGGTTGAGCGCTGGAACTCTCAGTGACATCCAAATGTCGCGTAAACTTCACTTCTCAATAATTGAGAAGTGAAGTTTTCATCTGTATAATTATTATACAGATGAAAGCAACTAGTTTAATTATTATTATTGTCACGGGTACCTAAAGTATAAACGACCGAGTTTTGTGCGTCATTTAGGTAATGTAACTCACTTACATTGGGTACTGCATATGGAGTTCCCCGAATATGAAGTAACGTGTTCGATAACTTAATGGATATGCACAAACAGGACTCAGGTCGTATAGATCAATATATAATAAATGAACCAATATTAAGACAATTTTACAAGTATCCCTAAAATGCGCGGATGCATTGCGACACATTGAAACAAACAGTTTTTTCTACAACAAAAAACGCCACTTTTAATATAGGTCCGACAGGTAAGAACATCTTTATGCAGGTCACGTAATGTTAGTTACGGAAGATTCAGGAACACTCATCGACGAATACGTGCTATAGTCGCTTAAATATAAAGAGGGGCCGTGCACGAAACACCTACTTTGAATTATTGTATTTGCAACGTCCCCTCTGGAGCAATAATTCGATTTATCTGGAACGCAAACTTCGATGACGCACGGTTTGTTTTGTAGATTTGTCGCTGTTGCATTTTGTTATTTTTCGATCACAAGTTGTATTGTTATTTGCTACGTGAGTTTTTTGTTTTTATTCAGGAGAATGTGTATTTTGGATATAGTCCATTGAAAAGTGACATTTACTGTTGCGTTTTTCAGAAGACGCAATTTTATTTTTTACACATATAAGCTTAAGTTCACGTTTGTGGGGTCGCCACCCTTGTCCCTCGGCCACCATCTTGGAAAAAGGGGTTTCGCGCTGTATCTCGTAAAATTAGCAGCCCTACAGAACATTTTATAAGTCATTATTTGAAGCAAATTAAATTGTCTACAGCTTTATTCTTATTACACTTTATCGTAAAATGATATAAATAAAAAAGTTATGATCAATGAACTAATACGAATTCAATACCGACTGATTGCATAAATCTATAAAGTTTTTGTAAGTGTATTAAGTTATTTCAATTTTATATATAAATGAAATGAAACATATTTGTTGTAAATTTTTACGGGGATTTATATTTAAAAATTCACTTTATTCAATAGAATGATCTTTCGAATCTATTAAATACGGTAGAGCTAATATAAAGGCAGCAGGAGCACAAGTATTTAAATTGCTAAATCCAATCACTAATACATTTAGTAAAGCTGTGACCACAGGAGCTTCGGTTCCGCTCGAAAGAAATAACATTTGTATCCGGTGAGTAATGGTCACTTCAGGATTTTAACTTGCACAAACAAACTGTATTGGGAGAGCACTGTACTAAAACAACTATAAATATTTTTACTACCGAATGTCAATGCTGTCAAATGGGATTTGGTGTATCTGTGTTTTGTCACCGTAGAATTTAGTTACCCTGTTCTCTATGTCGACCGCTTTACGTCTAACTTCGAGCCAAGGATATTCTCTACAATTTGGGCAGACTAATACTATGAGCCCGCCATACTCAAGACTGGTGAAATGTTGTTTTGTGGACTTGACATTGTTTGGAAACTTCTCAATTAAATTTATTTCATCCTTTAATTGGGGGATGATTGACTTACAATGCAAACGTAACTTCAAAAAATCGAAAGTGTGCTTGAATCATGACGTCAATTCCGCCTGGCTAGCTCTCTCAACGCAGCTTCACTTGAGTCCGCAAATATTAGTAAACTTAAGAATATCCAAGTTATACAGCAAAAGAGGTTTCTTAAAGTTGACAAAGCGAGTATGAAAAGAAAATTGACCATTTGCGACGGCAGGGGAACATCGTGAAGTCATTTATTTTCATATCTAAAGTTTGTTGAAGAGGTCATCCCAGCGTTGCCTGCAGTATTACGAACAACGCGGCAATGCGACGCGCCTGAATATTTAACACAACTGCCGTATGAACACAGCTTACTCTTCGCAAACAATTGTTCCGAAATTCTTAAACAAGAACATAATTCAATTTCGAGTTAATTAAGAGCCTCATGGAGAGAATAAATACCATCAAAGAAACAACAACGAGACAACTGCTTGGGGGCTTATCGGCTGTATTTGAACGGATTTGCGTTGTGCCTATAGCATTTAGGGCCTCGTCCGGTGAAATTTTGCACATTAGGGATTACTTGAATTTTCTTTCACTTGTTATATTCGGTATAATGCAAGTTTGAAAACAAGTCGCGAGTTTATGGCATAAATGGGGCAGAGGTTAAAAAGTCAAAAGTCCATTACCATTGTGTTCTATCGTTGAATGTTACCTTTTATCAATAGCAAGTTTCTGGATTGAACTCGATACAGACAACGCGCGAAAGCCATAACAAATCGAATATGAGATTTGACTGCGATCTGAATCCAAGAAACCTTTATAAAGGACCTGTATCATCCAATTTATTTCGTCGGAATCCAGACATTTTGCGCCAATTTTCCACACATCAAAATCAAAGGCGTACAAATAAGTAAATATTGCTAAAATTGCTACAGTTTCCTAAGGAATTCCGAGTGTAACATGAAATCCTAATTTATTTCCAGTCACTGAACTTGCCACCCAGATTTATAACCGCCATTTTGAAGTGGCAAGGAAATCGGTTGTTCATTAGCGCACCGAAACTCATTTATTTACAGTCTCTGATTTATTTACACGCCGATGTGTCCTTTTTTCAACTTTCTTATTAATAGCACAGTTTTCGCGAGAAATATCTTGCAGTAAATTTGAAGCGGCAGATTCACAAAATATTTTATGTTTGAGTAATATATTGGCTTTTACTCGTAAAGTGAATGTCAGACGCGACCAAAGATTCTTCGCTGGCTCGATCTCCTCGTGGGAAATTATTCTTACAAGAAGTCAATATGAAAGTGAAGGTAACGATTTCAATCCCCTGTTGCGTTTACTATTGCGATACAGAAATATACTATCGTGGTATGACAAAGGTTTCTTTTATGTACCTTTATCTTATAATGCAGATCCATATTTTCGCCTGCATCTGTATTTTGTGTGAAATGTTTGCCATGTAAATAAATTCATATATTCGTCATTGTAGGGTAACAAGTAAAATGAAATGTCAAATATCACCGTGTGCCATTGGATGCATATGGTGCAATAAAGCTGATACATGACGTGCCGGTGTCGGCGGACGTCTTTCGAATATTGATGGATATCATTTCACGAGCGAAATTGCATTTCAAAAAGATCTTGCTGTATCACCAAACATACATTATTTGTGTTATTAGTCATTGTACCTATATATATCATTAGTGTCAGGATTTCTTTACGTTAATAGTGTTGTGCAAATAGATCATAAACTTTAGTTTACGTTTTATAATACAAAATCAGTATTGTCTAAGTAATACAATAAGTATATGATATTAAATATAATTAGAATGTATTAATCCTTAATATAGTTGGAGTGGAGTGTATTTATGCTATTTTGCATGTAACCAGAAATTGTTACCGTATAAAAATATTAATAATAAAAATAGAAAACAGAATGCCTTCTGCGAAAAGCTATCTGTGAAACGGTGCAAACTTTGCATAGAAAATCTCATTCAAGCGATAGTTTATTAACGCGACAACCGATTTAAGTCTGGTTTTAAATTATAGTCTTCTTGCAATTAAAATAGTTATCTAAGTTGCGCCGCTGCATATTGCAAAGGTAAACAGTACTGAGGCAGTGTAAAATGAATTATAAAATGAATAAAATAATCAGAACTACTACTACAGAGTCTGTTAACAATAATATGGTAAAGTTTTTAAACGGCTTTTTATTGAATTGCTTGCTTCAATCTGGAAAGGCCCTATGCATCGGACTGCTACACAGTACACACTGATGACAATAACTTGAAATACTCTTTTAGATCATTACTCTGACTGAATTTTGATAGTACCTACTTGAACATTAAACAAACGTACATACATACACCTTTATCCTAGAACGGGTAGGCAGAGGCGTCACCAGGACACCCGAATTTCGCCTTGTAGTTATGTTCCGTCCTACGATATGATGACTTGACTTGACACTTCAATAATTCCAACTTCTGACAAGCAGTTTGCTAGCACAATGTGTTCCAAACACTTCTCAAAAGCGAAAATTAGGTATAAAGCTTAGATTGCAGGTCCTTCACACATGGGGCAAGGTCAGTAGCAAGGAGAGTGACATTTACATACAGACTAGAATCATTATGAGTTTGAATAGATTGGTAATTACGTGGCTTCACTATTCAAGTTTTGGTATATTTTCGCACTTGATCAAAATGACACGTATTTGCCTTAAGTTTGGCCTGTAATCCGAAAACATAAACACTTACATACGTATTTACACTAATATTAAAAAGAGGATTTTTTATTGTTTGCATTGAATAGGCTCTGAAAAGACAAGGCCGATTTGAAAAATTATCTCACCATTAGAATCCTACAAAATCCCTGATGAACATTTGTGATAAAATATTTTCAAAATAGTGTATGTGCGTCCGGGTGGAGCCGGGCTAGGCCGCTTTTACCCAATAATTGTATTCTCTCTCGGATTTGTTAAGATTTAATTCAGAAATGCATATTATGTTGCTCAATATTATGCCTAGCAGCTAGTGCAGTAGCTAATTAAGTAGCCTTTTACATCTTAAGAGACTTATGACTTTGGAAGTTTCAGTCTTGAGTTATATTTCATATAGGATAATAAGTAGCTCCCTTGTGGAACGAAAGAAGTATTTTTTATGAAAAGCCATTGTACCGTAAAAATATGTAAAAGCACGAAAAATACCGCGGTGATACAAAAACAGGTATTCAATGATTATGGCGACTGAATCAATTTATCGATTGACTATTAAAATGTCTAGTTGACCAGTTTCCAGGAAGCAATGATCCAGTTTCAAATTAAAATTTGATATATGTTGATGTTCAGCAAGTCTCTGTAGTTGGCTAAACATTCTTATGTTCCCTTGATTTGTTGAAAAACACTCACAGTTGTGAATGTATAATGGATAGTGTTATTGCTCGCATCAGTTCGTCTCTAAACTCCCGTGATTGTAACACTATATTGTTAAATGGCTCGCGTAAGTGAAAATTAATCTGAATGTATTTAAATTTAGTGTATTTGAGTCTTCTTAGGGTATCTCGCTTACTTTATTAAGTGATAATTGCAACCAATCAGCACTAACTAAATATTTTAAGGATTATAACTCAGGAGATGTATGAGGGGGGAAAATGAGGTGAAGGGGAGGGAACGGTGAGAGTGTTGTATAGCCTCCAGCATTCATATTCAACCCACGAAGCGCGACAGCAAAATTGTTAAGTAGATTTTTGTGACTATGGCACTGCCACCCATGCTAGCATGAGTGACCAGAGACGAAAGTAATTTTATCAGTTGAAAATTTAAAATTGCCGTACATTTTACTTTCAGATCATCGCTATCTTTTTTATATGCCTTATCGGATGGGATATACAGTGCCTTCCTATCAGCAACGGTTTCACTTTGAAGTTTAGTCCAATATCAGTGAAAGAAGAAGTCAGACCTAAGACATTTGGTGCAATATTCGCCAAAATTCCTCAAGAGTCATCACCCGAAGCTGCGCTGAGGCGGGAGCTCTTATCTACAGCTTACATACCGTTAACTCCCGATCTGGGTCCAGGATGCACGAACCAGATAACTAAAATATTATTTCATCACAAGAATAATATTAGCGGTTCAAATAATTGTGACGGCCCGGACCTTATCAATTTGCCTATAATAAGGCAACCTTATGAAGAATACAAAATTTTAGTGGCAACAGCGCCACCTAATGTCAAAATTGGAGGAGACAACAAGCCTACTGTTGTCTACATTGTGTTCCCTGAAGATGACAAAAATGATTCAAGTTCCATAAATATGCCTTCAATATATTTTGTTCACAAAGGTGGCAGTAATCTGAATTTAGGAAAGAAGTTAGATAATGATCCGATATTTATTGTGGACAACAACCGCACTGTGACGGGTTTAAAGAGCAAAGAGATAGCGAAGTTTGTTAAATTCAGAAACAAGCTGATAAATCGGTATGGTTATGATATCTCTCCTTAATTCCAAACGTATTGGTGTGAAATAATTAATAAACATATTGTTGCGTAATTTCGTATTAGTTATAGAAATCCTATGTCCCAGTTAACGACAAATTAGAGAAGCAGCATATAAAAGTCATTACATTTAGTATGACGTAACTGGAAGATTGTACTGATATTGCTTATATTATAGTTTGCCATAGTTCAAATTAATGTAAAGTAAGTGTAACTGAGAGTTGTTACAGCAACGACTGTTAGGTATTTAATTAGCGCAGGATCCCCTACGAGTCACGCAACTGAGCAATTGACAGAAGACTTATGCGAATCTAATTGAGCAATACAATCAAATCTGACACGTGAAGCCTACGTGATTTGAAACAATGCAGATTGTGCTACATCAGCTGTTATTACTCGTATATGTTACTGTCACATTAAGAGATCTAATGTTCTTCTTTTATTTTTTGATCCCGAAAATATTTATTAAATAGAATTCATCGTGAAGACGAGCTATAAAAAAAAATTAATTTTGTTCCAAAGTAGATGCAAGAACTGGATTTGCCAACGTTTGTTGGCGTGTATATTTGATCGAAGGTTGGCCCGATAGAAATATTAGATAAAATACTTTTGTACATACACAGAATTTTTTGATACTACAAAGGAGACAAATTAGCATACAGCCCGCTGATGGTAAGCAGTTATCGTAGCCTGTGGAGGTCTGCAACACCAGAACAGAGGGGTGAATCGCGCGTTGCCGACCCTGTAAGAACCTTTTCATTTGTTTTTCACCTTTTCGACAGAGTTATTGTTTCATACTGAATAATAAAATGGGAAATTTTACTCGTCATGTGTATTCTTGGCAATTCATTAATTAATATTTTCTTTGTTGTTAAAATTTTATGCTGTCATTGACAGCAAAGTATCAAACACAGTGTTAAAAACCTAGTGTTCATACATTGATATAATTCAATTAGTTAACACAGCTGCTCTGTTACTACAAGTCTCATTCACATTTAATGAAAATCTATTCCACCTGAATTACATAAAATTCGGGCTGAAAATTTCATGAAAAAGAAAATTAAAAAGCCGCCTTTGTGACAAACGTTAATACTGATAATAATACTGTTTTATAAAGTGTGATATACAAGCGATAAAAGGTTCGGTATTGAAAGAAAACCTTCGTTATGAAAAAGTGAGCAGCGGCAAAGGAAAAATGTTGAACATTCAATATTTTTTAACCGAAGGTATTGACAATATGAAAAGGAAGCGGGTCATAATACCGATGTCATTACAAGCCCTTCTCATCTTCCGACACTATCGCAGGAAAATTGAATTTTTATTACACTTAATTTTATCCTACTTTTTCAAATATCTTTCGCATTTTCAGACGAGGACTTTTTCTATTTTAGTCGACACAATCTGCTACATTAATTTTATGTAGGTTTAAATAAAGACTTAGACTTGAATTAAAATACTTTTACGGGAATAACATAGTGCCTTAATACTTAAAGCTAAAAAATGTTCAACTCATCTTGGCGCGCGGCTTTATGTGTGAAAATGAAGTTTTAATTTTGATGTTAGTGCTGCGACAGTTGTCGCCTGAGCAAGACGTCTTCCCTACGCTCTCTTAAACAGGTAAAGTCAACGAGAAAAATGTTACGTAACTCAGGAAAAATATTTTTGAATTCGAATTACTTGATGGAAAAATAAATCATTAATATTATTATTGTATTTCTTATGCTTTTATTATTTATTTATATCTTTATTTTTCATGTGATATTTTCGATAAAGCACCCCTAGATAATTTTTATGTAAACCTATGAGATGGGCCTTTACGTTATATTTTATAATAAATACGCTTTCACATTATTAAACTGTAATTTTATTTTTAATTAGAAAACTTGAAATTACCATTTTTGACGGGAGTTTTTATTAATGAAACGTACTTGATTGTACCATTTGTCACGCACTCGCACTTACTGTGTATAAACAAGCTTGACACGCTCATAGAGCGGCGCTCCAAGATGAGTTGAAGTATCTTTATCTAATTTTGTCACTAAGCAAGGCAACTGTTCATATAATAATGCTAAGTGGAAAAAACCCTACAGAACACCGCTAAATGTAATTTCAAGTTCCTGATTATGTCCCATAATTAAATATATATAGGTACATATATATTTTTTACTGTTACCAATTTCTTAGATAACTGATCGATAAAGAAGTTCAGGTGTGCAGCTATATACTACATATGGCTAGTCTAAGTGCACAGGTGCAAATTGGATCTACCCCGACCTTGGGTGAGGACATCAAATGTATCGAGTGCTTCGTGTTCGCCGATTGACGTCAAAGCTATCGACTGATGGGAAATGAGCCCCGTCGACTACAATGCGCTAAGAGTTGCTAGACAAGCGCAGTTTATGTCCACTTTTATTTAGTTCCCCGGCTGTGTATAGGATGTTGAACTTTACTAAAAACTACTATTCCATTTAGGAATACAATACGCTAAAATATCGTAGAGTTTTTACTATTGGTGCAATTTATTTCTTTGTCATACCAATTAAGTTAACGAAAGGTAACTTTTGTGATGCCTTCTCATCTATCACAATTACGATTATTTTGGATTATATAGCTCTAATTTAAGAGGCTTAGGATTTGCTTTTGATCTGGAATTTGATATAACAATGAAACCCAATTATTCAGTGAGTTAACTTCAGCGATGAGATCTTTGTTTAGATTTATTTAATAAGCTTCCCCAACGTTTAATTTTGTAAAACGGCCGTGAAACAATACTTTAGCTTCGACTGGCTTAAAGTCAGGGACCGAAGACGGAAAATTCTTAGGGATAATTGAATAAACGGACCCGCCTCAGACGATATCCGCTTCGGGAATTTTATTTTTAATTGTGATTAAATGTTGAAGAGATGCCATTGCAATATTAAATTAAACTATTATTTACATTTATTAATAATTTAAACTATATTGCACATTCAGGAGCATTGTTCACTTCTGTGACTATTGAAAACGGTTTTAACAAACAGTTGTCCAAATATTCTGTTCAGCCGTAAATCTTAAAAAAACATGCCAGTCTTTTGCGTTCCCAATTGAATCAGCAAATTGACAAGCGAACATGGGCAAATTTATATAGAAAAGGAGAACTATATTTTATTTTGTTTTTTACAATGTAACCTATAAATAGGGAATATTTTGTGGTTTCCGTAGGTGTGTACTAAACTAGTGGTAAATTTAGAGTGTTTTAAATGTCTCAAAAGGTTATCTTATAGGTCTTTATCAGCTGGTTGAATAGTGACTGTCATTACCAAATGTCGTTTGAAGCGTAGAGGCCGGTGACTTTTGCCACCATACGTAGTCGCTATCGAACCTGGATCATCCTGATAAAGAACTCACTACCAACTTGCGACAAGTTGCGTATATTATTAAAATAAACTATAACTCTTGAAAATTCAGAGGTATAAATAATAATAAATGTATATCCAACAGTCACATACATAGTACTGACCCCACACTAAGGTCGAGTCTTGTGTCGTGGGTATCAGGAACTACGAGAGACTTTTCGGTCTTACAATCACCCAGAATATCCGAAACAAATACCTTTGGATTACTGATCGAACCAGCGGCCTCACGTTTCACAGCCGGCGTTCAACCAACTGCGCCACTCCCTGTAAAAATCCACACCCACATTGTACCCGCTGCTGTAGAGTTTATTTTTAAATTTACCTGTTTTCTTACCACAATTTCATAAGTGTTATGAGAGCAACTTTCGTATCCATATTGTGCGTTTATGTAAACGCATTGTTCCCATGGTACGTGACGAAATGAAGGTCACCGTTGCGTTTTACCAATGACACTCTCACTCGAATTAGTCATTCTACATATCTCAAGTTACGTTACGCTCCGTTGAGGTTACAGCGCGAATAACACACATACTGCATTTCTACTGCATTAGCTCACTTTCATTCTTTATCTGACACACACGCATCGCTCCAGCGTATATTAATATTTTCCATTAACTTATTCATGAGATAGTTCATAGCGACATCCGCGTTTCCACAATGTTCAAACAAAATCCTATGCACATCAATGTTTGCATTGTAACGGCCTCTGTTGTCTGGCGACCTTAATAACAATCAGTTAGACTATTTTGTTGATGCAACTATTGAATTCATTTTTATAGATTTACCCTTGTCGGCAAATGTTAGTTTGTCATGCTCTTTAATTTAGAATTTGTTCAACACGGAACATTATGTTGAAGTACCTAATTCTGAAGCGCTGCACACTTTATCGAACAATGACACCACCTGCAGTGCCCGTAGGAGCATCTTGTCTTGCAAGTATGAGTACAGAGCAAACGATTACGTCGTTATAATTAATTTTTGTGTCCCATCGTAAGCACTTTGCTCAAAGAATGTGGAAAACGAAAGAATATTTTAAGCGTATTCAAATTTAGGCTATAAACTGTTCCATCCGGTTTTAAAATTAGCATTTTACAACAAATACTTATAAGCCAAGGGCTTAATGGATATGTCGTTGTCCGTGCGACGATTCGAAGACTCGCTTTCCGTAAACTATTTATAAAATAAATATATGTATTACTATATAAATATATGTCCTCTTAAAATAAATATATTATTCTTACTGAAAGAGTAGGATAACATTTTATTATGATTCTCATAAATTACAATAATAATGTAATTAATGTTATAAATTATATTATATAATTTCTTATATCTTCTTAACCATTATCTCATTCATGCTACTAACCTAATAACCGGAATATTTTTAATAAAGATTAAATAATCTTACAATGCGTGTGACCCGTCACCCGAAGCATTCATTCTAGTCGTTTCCTAAGACTACTGTTCTAGGAACGATTAGCTACATTTAACATTTACCATCATAGATAAAATTGCGCGTTACAATAAACAAATGTATAGGCTTATATAAACAACGAGTAAAACTCGAGAAGGCTTTCTAATCTAACGCTTAAAAATGCTTACAATTAACACAAATAAAATCGTACACATATGCAAAGGACTATTTTAAAATCAAAACTATATTTTTAATCAAATAATACAATTTGATATAGGTATAATACTTTTTACACAATTAATTAAAACTGACTACCTGACCTATGTATTTTTAAAGATATTTTTATTGCACAATAGACGCGTCCCCGCGTGGTGTAAGCAGAAAAGGAAATCAATTTCATGCGAAGCCGGAGAAGCGGCAAAACTAAACAGATTTCCAGATTGATGTAATTAAGTGGTTTGAAGCATCGTTAATTTTCCACCGGAAATTGAGTATGGCTAAATAGATCACGTGTGTTGCCAACATTTCAGGTAATGCGCAATTTACTTGCGAGAGTTTTTCATCATAATTAACTTGTATTTTACCCGCTGACATTGGCACGGTTGCACTATACCAACTTGAACTACTTTACAGACTTTTAAAATGCTACTTTGAGGACAACTTCCACTGTTCGAGTACATAATATGTATATTAGCTATGCATTGCACCATGTTTTAATTAAAACTCTTGCTTATTAGGCCTAGAAAAACTTACATACAGCTACTAATATGGAAATGTTAGAATGATGAAATGTACTCGATATTATTCAAATCGACTAAAAGAGTCGTAATCGTCTTTAATCGGTGCATCTGGAGTTATTTTATTTTTTGTTAAATTTATTATATCGAGTATATCAAGACTGCGACCGAAAAGGAAGCCAGGTGGTAGTTTTAGTAGTTACAAACACAATACAACAAAAAAATTCGCAAGACATTCGATTATTTTTGAAATTTTGTCGAAAAAAAGAATTTAAACTCTTACATACCATTGCGTCTTTACACTTAAAAAAGGTGTACATCATTATTTTAGGAAAAATATGTATATATCACCCAAATAAGATAAGTTCACACAATGTGAATCAAAATACTGCTTTGATTCGTTTCGGCACGGAGATCAAACCTGCCTGCGGCTTTTTATTCCACTAACGGCTTTTAACCAATAATATTAATTTTACATACTTAGTGATAAAATACTTTCAGATCATTAATTAATTAATTAGAACCATTGTTTGATAATTGTGTTCATTTTAAATAGCCAAAAGGGTCATTTTATGGTTGTATAATTATTTCAAACGCATTGTCTAACGCGTTGCGAAGCAGCATTCTCCGTCGACATGGAACTCACGGCTGACCGCGCAAAACAAAAACAGGACCTGACATCACATGATGTGTGTGCTTTCAAATAATTTGGCGGCGATGGCCACAACGATTTACCTACCCACCTTTTACTTTCCCCCGCCGAAATGCTTTAATTTTTACGTCGTATTAAAGCGCTCGATATATTCCTTGGATAATCGTACAATCCTATCGTGGTTCCGGGCGGACTAATGGAGTGTTCTGTTAAGTAATAAATAATTGGTAATGTCTGCTCTTGAGCCGTATCAGATATTGGATCTATTGAAATGGTTGAAGGTAAAGATTAAAACCTGACTCACTCCATAGTTCTCGGAACTCGTTCAGTTACAAAACTGCACTAAGGACAATTGCGATCGAATTGTCTGAAAGTCATTGCAAAAAGGGCGAGACCTAATATGAAAACACGAGTAAACCAAGAATTTAATACATCAAACAAAGTCCTGGTATGTAAAAAATTGTATAGTGTAATTATATAAATTATATACAAAAAAATCGCGTGATTGCGCTAATGCCTAAAACGCTTTTTATCTGATTCTGTGCGAGTACAAGAAAGCGTAATTTTGAATGTCGAGCTAATTTTTTTTTCCATTAAGGCAACACCACGCGTGACCATTGAATAATATTTATAAGAATTGGTTATGCAGGGGCGAATTGCGTAAAATACTTAATTATATTTTACGGTATTCCCGCACGTGTTTTGAAAGTTCGTCGGCTACGAGCTCCCGGCGAACCTTGCTTGGTCTCTTAGGTACTGTAAAAGCGAAGTGGCTGTTTGCGAATCTTTATATGAAAAGTTTGCTTTTTACACCTCACGCCGTCCAGGTGTGTTATCCAGTTATAAATACGGAACTCATGCCAGTGTAATTTGTATTCGAGTGCTTTTTTACTCAAGAGTGCTCAAGTTAAGAGCGCTAGTGTATTACATATACACATGTAAAGATTTGTTTATTTTTAATTTTCGCACTTTTACTGTCTTAAAAAATCTTTTTATTGATAACCTGTTTTCAAGCATAAAGCAAATTTTACCTAATTATACTATTGACTATATTTAACAAAAGCGTCCTTTTAAAACAGAATATTGCGAATGTTGTCTGTTATGTTATGTCCATCAAATATTTATTTAAGTCATGAACTGAAGATGTTATTCCTGATCCACAAAGCTAACTGTAGCCGTCGAAGGTACACCAAAACCTCTCCAGACGACTGTTTACATACAACTGAATAATCAAAATCGGACCGGTGAATCTCCCATTTCAAGCACATAAACGAAGAATCAAGCCAGTAGCCACCTTGTAGTTTATATTAAGCAAAGACATTGCGAGGGCTCTTTATAGAAGATCATTTCCATGTTTATTCACAGTACCATCTAGATGTATGAAAGAGCTGTATAAAGTTATAATTATCAATAAATTCGAAGATGGAAATAAACACTTAGTTTTTATTAATATCGATTGTACATTAGAATTGGGATGATGGTAATTTTAATGATAATTGTAACTTATTATGTGCTACTCTTAAGCTTGGGTACCTACACCAATTAGCGAGAATGATCTGTTGACAGATTTGTAAAGCTTGTTAGTATTTAAAGGGATTAAATGCAAGCATATTGTGAAGTGCGTCAACCATCCGAGTAAATGCAAATCCTTTTTAAAGCCTGCTATAAAACCTTTTTTGATATTAATTAAGAAGTAGTATTTTGCAGCTTCGATATTTCAGTTGTACACGTTCGTTTGCTTTACTTAGTCTCCTGTAGCCGTTAGCATCTTCAGATGCACTAATACACTATTATCTTACTTTTAAACTACATCGATATGGATGTAGATCTTTTAATCTGTAAATCAGGATCCTTTTGACCCTTCGTACGAGATATAATCGCATGCGCTTGCGGCACTTTAGTACTTTTGATTCCTTTCACCTGGTTATACTTATGTTCATATGAGTGTACTGAGTATTAATGCTTTATTTTACTCCCTTACGACGTAATTGCCATGTTTCACAAGTTAAGTCGATATTTCAACATTATGAAAATAACCAATTTCCTTTATTGTTTTCATACCATAGACATAATTGAATTTTATTACAGCCCGTCTGATATAAAGCTTTTAAGGAAACCGAATCAGATGCAAAGAGATTATTAACTTAAAAATTCGTATTAAATAGTCATTTGAGATTTTAATAAGCATTTAAAGATTTGCAGTTATTGTGTTCATTGTGGTTAGTGAAGCCTTGATCTACTGCCTGAGGCGTTACTTTAAACAAACTCAGTCGGGGTAAATACAGCATGAGTCACTTCAAAACGACTACGTAGCGTAATATTGGACCAATTTAGAAATATAAATTAGGTATACGTCTAACGAACAAAAGATGTTTCACAATCCTTCAACTTGAAGGAGAAATGTGGGCGCATAACGTGTTGCCGTATCGAGAGGTGTTACGCAATTACTTTACCAGTATTCTAAATTATTCACATCAATAACACGTTACATAGACGTTTTAGAAACCTTAATTTGTTAATACGTTGATTTTATTACGTACTTATATGGAAAGGCATCCAATGATTTTTTAAATTAAATTGTTATGTGTCTGATATACTTTTAAAAACAACTGCTAATGATGATTCAGTTAAAATAGTCAAAGAAACGAGATGGTATTGACAAACTGTTTTCAATAAAGCTATTTCGCTTTTGTAGTCGTTTAACTGCCTCGCCGCTGCAAACGGGTTGATTTGTTGGCAGTACATCAAGAAGCGAAATGGTGTTAAACAGGAATCAATAAAATAATGTATGAAACAGTACGGTGTGGCATCACACGTTGGAAGTGAGCGGAGATGTAAACGGTATTATGCCACTGCAATACAATCTTGCCGCTCTGTTTGTAACAATACCTAACAGGATGATGAAACATACGATATTATATCAAACAACAATTTTATTAATGCTAAAATATTAATATAACAGCACCCACTCATAACGCAAGTGAAAGGACCCGTCCAATTAATTGGTAATGACAAAACAGTGCGGTAATTTTTACTTGCTTCTTTAAATAAATAAAAAGGAACTAATTAATATGCTTTCAGATGTCTGAGCTCGATGGTAGATAAAAAGGTAGTTAATTCAAGTGCACAGATTGTCTATACTTAGCATGATCGCATGATTGTACCCAATCATTATTGTTTCGTCCGTATCCTATTAATCTATGTCGTTCGAAAAGCGTTTCGTAAGTTCAAAATGCACATGCTTTGTTAAAAATAGCGGAGACCCCTCCTTGAGTTGTGTATTTTGTGCATTATACATAAATCCGCCCAAGAGAATTCTCTCAAATACCGCGGTCACGCTAGTTAAACAATGCTTGCGTCTAAAATATTTTCGGATTGCACGTTATGAGTCATACACAAAGGAAGGAATTCGCGGTCTCGAATAATTAAAAAGTTGCAACACCTCTGCTCCAAATGATCTTTACGATATTCCATGTTTGGATGCGATTTAGTAAATGGTATACCAACCTTGAGTGCTTATTATGAATAGAAGATTTATTTAGTGTCTATGGATTATTATATTTTTCTACATTTCTGATATCCATTCATATTAGCCCATACCATATTCATCACATAGTTCGTTTTATTGCACTTATCAACCAATGCAATGTCTGATTTTTTTAACTGCGTATGAGGTAAAAATTGAAACTTTTAGATTACTTGTCTTGTGAAGAAAACCGATGGCTTAAGAAACTATGTGGAGAACTGGAACTATATTATGATGATTTTAATAAAAATGTACGCATTTTAAAGTAATTTCGAGTTGAGATAATTTCAACGTAATGAGCAATCATACAATGCAGTGGCGAAGGGTGACTTTTTTCAAAAGGGAAGCCGATACTTCTGGTGACTAGTTTTATTAAATTAACAAGTACTCATACTTATATTTTTACTCCGTTATGTACGTAAGATATTGAGCGACATATTTGCTTAGTAATACTTACTATATTTTCATACAACACTTGCACGGAATAGCACTGTGCCCGTTAGGTGCTTTTTTTAACGTTTTTAAAGTAAATTTCGATTCAATGCAAAAGACAACATTAGCCTGTTTTGAAATTGATCGACAAAAAAATTTCAAACGTTCCTTATATTATATAAAAAAAAGATGAAGAGATTGATGGAAGTGGACGAAAGTGAAACGATGCCAGTATAGAGCTAACTAGTCCTATTTTGAATCAACGCTAACAAAAATACGGCATTACAATATTTATTAAATGATTAAAACTTGTCAGTTGCCGTTCTTTCTCTGGTACTTAAATGTATTATCAAATAAAATATAATTTCCAGTGCGTTTTTTAATTACGTAAATGCAGCATTTTTAAAATTACCTCATAATAATGCAATTCATGAGATAAAACGATACATACGACATTATCAAGTTTCATTCATCATTAAAGTTTTGCTAAATAGATAGATCTGTTTGCACTTCGAAACCAGTAAAATTTCATAAATTACCCACTAATTATATACAAACCTAAAAATAGACACCGCATTATACATATACACTGAAACAACACAGTAGTAAATAATATTTTCTAATTATAAACACGAAATAAGAGGCGCGAACTGGCAAATTACTTTATAAGCCGTAGGCCCACCGGCATATTCACAAGCGAATACCGTCGTATTTCTACAAATAAATTTAGACCTTAAAAGCTAAGGGTTTTAAGGTGCAATTTTGCATGCAGTTCTGAGCAACAAACGTGTAACAGAGATGGCAAATAATGCGTTGGAAATGAGCGCGAGAGCAACGGGAACTCGTGCTGTGTCCTTGTAGCCTGACGTGACGTCATCGGGATCTAGGCGGCCGCGTGTTTCGTATGCATGTACTTACGTTGAACATCGCGCAATGCGTTTGTCGTTGTGTTATTAATTGATCGATAATATTTTGTTTATTAATATCGAATAACATTTGTTTATTGTTTATATTTATTTTAATATTGTTTATTATTTGATTATTTTCTTCATATAACTTGTTTAAAAAAATGTAAATAATTAATAATTTCCTTTAAATTATAAGGCGTGCTGCTAGGAATCGGCTTGTAAGAACCCTTCGCCACTGATACAATGACGATGCCAAATGTGCTACGATTACTTTTCTGTAATGAATATTTATGTAACATATTCCTGTGCAAATGTATCTGTATGATAATATTTGATAGTCTTCTGAACATATTTTTTAAATGAACTCAACGGAAAACCATTTTATAATAATAATAATAATAATAAGAGCAAAAATTTCAGACCATTTTACCTCAAATAATATTCTTTTTTCTGGTCAAACTGGATGCAAGAGTGGGTCACGTGGTACTAAAGAACTCCTTCTCATTGACATGACCATTTGCCAACAGGCTCGTCACAATCGTAGGAATTTATCGGCTGCCTGGATTGATTATAAAAAGGCCTTTGATTCGGTGCCCCATACTTGGCTCAGGAGGGTGTTGAGTTTGTACAAAATTGATACAAATTTATGCACCTTTCTTGGGTCTTGTATGGGGCAGTGGACCACTGTCCTCAGATATCCAGGTGGTACGGTTCTTCCTGATTGTGATGAGCCCATTAGAATCAAGCGGGGAATATTCCAGGGTGACAGTCTGAGTCCACTGTGGTTCTGCATGGCCCTGAATCCTCTCAGCACTCTGTTGTTGGATTCGGGGTTAGGCTACTGTCTACGGAGAGGGTTTGAGCCTATTTCTCACTTACTTTACATGGATGATCTCAAGTTATTTGCATCAAAACAATCTGAATTGATTGAGTTGTTAAAAATAACTGAATTTAGCAACTCAATCAATATGGAGTTTGGTGTAGATAAATGTGCGGTTATCCATGTCAAGCGAGGGAAAGTTGCAGTCTCTGATGATATACAAGTATCAGAGACGGTAAGACTCAGATCTCTCTCTGAGACGGAAACTTACAAATATCTGGGTATGTCAGAGTCACTAGGTATTTTGAGTGCAGACGTAAAACAGTCGTTGAAGGAACGTTTCTTTAGCCGCCTGACAAAAGTACTTAATAGTTTTTTGTCAGGTGGAAACAAGATTCGCGCCTTTAACGGTTGGGTTATGCCTGTACTTATGTACTCTTTTGGCATACTCAGATGGACTCAGACCGAATTGGACGCCCTGGATCGTAAGGTCCGGACTCTACTGACTGCACATCGTATGCATCATCCACGTTCGTCAGTGATGAGATTGTACATCCCGCGGAGATGCGGAGGCCGAGGCATTCTTAATGCTAAGGTCCTGCATAATCGCGAGGTGTGCAATCTCAGGGATTATTTCCTTCACAGTGACGTGGGTATACATAGGGCTGTAGTCTCGGTAGATAAAGGACTTACCCCGCTTTCATTGGCAAATGAGAACTGGCGGAAACCTCTGGTGATGAGCGTGAGGGATCGCGAGGAAATATGGAAGAGCAAAGAGCTGCATGGTCGGTTCTATCGGGCCCTCCACGGGCCTGATGTGGACCGTCCTGCGTCTGTATCTTGGCTACGTTTCGGTAACCTCTTCGGGGAAACTGAGGGTTTTATCTTTGCAATTATGGACGAAGTTATTAAGACGAACAACTATAGGAAATACATCCTGAAGGACGGTACGGTCGACATTTGTCGAGCATGCCACCGTCCTGGCGAGTCAATCAGGCATGTTATCTCCGGTTGTTCGTATCTTGCTAACGGCGAGTACTTGCATAGACACAACCTAGTAGCCAAGATCATACATCAGCAAATTGCTCTTCGGTATAAACTTGTGACTCCTGAAGTGCCATATTACCAGTATGTTCCCCAACCAGTTCTTGAAAATGGTCATGCTACGCTGTACTGGGATCGGTCTGTTATTACAGACAGGACTATTGTTGCCAATAAGCCTGATATTGTGATAATAGATCGATGTGCGCGCCGGGCTATACTTGTTGACGTTACCGTTCCGCATGACGATAACCTTGTAAAAGCCGAAAAAGACAAATTGTCTAAATATTCAGATTTGGCACACGAGGTTACCGACATGTGGGATGTGGACTCAACAATTATTGTCCCGATTGTCGTTTCTGCTCATGGGTTGATAGCAAAGAGCCTCGACCAACATCTACAGAGGCTCTCAATTGGTCGTTGGGTCAAGAGCCAGATCCAAAAGGCAGTGTTGCTGGACACGGCTCGCATAGTGAGGAGGTTCCTCACTTTGGATCCCTAACCACCGGTGGCTTGGGTCTTGAGCCTCGCCACCGAAGGGTTATATGTATTTTTTATATTTTTATATGTATATTGTTTTTTTTTTAAATATATGTATATAAAAATGTAAAAAATAAAAAGAACAAAATAAAGAGAAAAATAATAATAATAACATTTATTTCAGATAAACATCCATACATTGAAATAACACTTAGAACAACCAGTAATCTATGACAAACTTATAAGATATGAGACCAGTATTACATGAGACAGATACAATTTATCTTAAAACTAGCACTTATATTCTAATAATTTGGTGTTGTAATGAAAACTTACTAAACTAATGAGAACTAACTACTGAACATATCTGAATGCCGACCGATGAGTCGTCATCCAGTGCCACACCAATTTGCTGTCGAGCCTGTGCCCCACAATAGACACTATACTGTTGGGGCTACCACGCACTCGCCGCATTAAAGATGCCATTCGTTGCCTTAGTATGGCGTAAAAATCAGGTACTCTTGCTCCCGCAAACATACCGGAGGCACTACAGAATCGCGGCAGCCCCAGCATTACCCGAAACGCATTATTATATTGGATACGCAGAGCGTTGAAAGAACTTTGTGTATAATTAACCCACAGAGCGCACGAGTACAGTGACTCGCAATAAGCCCTGAACAATGTAATTTTGACGTCTCTAGTACATCGCGCAAATCTGCGGGCCAATTGTTTGTTATATAAATTTTGTTGTTTGTTATAATTTAAAGTTGAGTTTCATTGCATCCTTCGTAATCTTAACGCCCAAAGTTGTTCGTTTTGTTGTCCCCTCGGATTAATGAATGACGTCAACAATCGAAAGTATGTCTTAACAATGATCATTCAAATTCAACAAACATCAATAAAACAAAGCAACCCAAATATTAAGGAGAAGGCAAATAGCCGTGGTTAAAACTACGAATAGTGAAAATAGATGGTCGGGCAATACCACAGATTCTTATTAGGACATTCATAATAGAATCAGATATGGGTCAGTTGTTGGTCGTGGTAATTCAGGTCTTAATCTAGCTTACCAAATGGTCTTAAATGGATCAGAATAATAAATCGAAGTTGTCATTAGCGCTGTTGACAGCACATTGATTGTTCACTACACTTTGAAATGATATTATGATTGATATGTTGTAATTCATAGCTTGAACGTGTTCTACAGTACAATTACGATAGTTATTAACATGGATTGCTTTAAATTGTAATGGTATTTAATTGTTTGATGTGGTTTTTCATCAGGCTTAGGACAGTTACGCACGGTTTCCCATTGTGAATACACATTCGAACTAGTAGGGGTGTTATTTACTAGTGTTAGTAAGGATCTTAATTATGAATCAACGAGAAAATAGTATTGCCTTTTACAACAACAATTTTCCTATGTGAAGACCATTGAAAGTTCTTATTAAGGTAATGACGCTAAAATGTCACAGCATCGACAGAATATCCGGATCTCTCGTACGCTAACATAACCTACGTTTTGGTTGAATACCGATGCAAAAATAGCTTCAGGTATCCAGATAAAATTTATATAGTGCGTAAGCGCCCTTAGATTTCATAGCTACGTATTTCTCTTAATGCGATATTAATTGTTTTAGGAACTTTATTATTTCACAAGGAAATCCAACGCTTGGAATATGATAAAGTTATCATAGAACATTCCCTTATATTTCAGGAATTAACCATAATATCTCTATAGAGTATTCTATGTAACAATTATTCTAGTACGGTTTAGATCTTCGCTGTTTATATATTTCCTCAAAAGAGCTGGCAGACAGCCGGATGCAACATCTTAAGTCATTCGACACAATAAAAAATGTTGCGTCGATTGCTCCTAAATTTGAATAAGGAAAAGCAGAACAAGAGACTACGTAAATGATAGGCCAATTTCGGATGACTCGTCAATTATTGACGGTTACTTTGTATTACGTGTGATGAGTGATTGCCCAAGGCTCAACCACCTTCAGAAGATGATCCGCCCATCCGCGATCACTCCACTTAATATCCGCTGACCTAGTTGCATTGCTATAAAATAATCACACAAATGTAAAGTTGCATATCACTTGAGTTTTTATCATGAATCGTAAATGTAAGATACGTTACGTAGTAATGTCATAATAAGGTTGTTATCAAAGCTTGTACATCACAACCGGACGCACGTACTGACGCTTTTGATGTGTAAAAAGGCGTTTATCTGATGCTATGAGCTCATTTGTAAAAAGCATCGGCTCTTTGCGCATAGATACATGTGAAACATGACGCCGGATTGTTTCGGAGCGATCAGATATTTGTTTACTTTCATCACCTTCATTATCAGCTGTGGGAAGAACTCTAGATTTCCTCAAGGAAACCTCCATAGCAACTTGTTGTAACAAGCCGACTTCCGGAGACCTATTACAACCCTTAGTAGGTCGTCTGTCCACATTGCAAGTGAATAAGCTCCACCTGCTCGTGATTCCAATGCTGTTTTAATAGAGTTGCGTCTTGCCATAGAACATTATTTCTTGTTAACAAAACAATTACTTCAACCTATTCAATTGCCTCTTGAAAGACGAGTGTTTATTCCTTTGAATTCAGTTTAAATAACGGAATAGTCGGTAAAACATTTGCATATATAACGTTTTCACGTGATTACTATTACGAAGCGTGCTGTGGTGTTAGTATGTGAGCTCGCAAGGTCAATCTTGTGCAGAAATATACTGGTAGCACGCGATTTAGCGCTTTATAAACTTTAGATTCTACTGGATTGAGATTGCGGCGTAGCCATCATTGAGTGCTTATCAGATTAACACGTTATTACTTATTTATTCGTTGACTCCGTATCAGGATGCATAGCATGTACTATGCCTATAAATACTTATTATTTCATGCAGCAGAGGAGCATCAAATTGACGTTGTTTGGTTGCGCATAAATGGTTTACGCACCGCAGGATACTTTTTATTCGGGAAAAATATACGCTGCCTGTGGATTTTTTTTAAGTAAAATGTTTGTAGATGTATAGAAACTCCTGGGTAAAAGCGACTTTTACATCCTTAAAGGAAAGAAAAAGATAAAGCACAGAAGCTAAATATGTGGCATACGTACTTACGTAACATTCAAGGGAAATTTTATGCTCTATGTATATTTGTCCTTATACGAGTATGTCGATTTTATTCAAAATAATTCTTTTATTAATGAAAAAGTAGTACAATGTTCTAACTTAAAACTTGAGATGGTCAGTTGGGACTGAATGCATGATAAGGCAATACAGCTTCCACGCACAAATGCATCGAGCTATCTCTCAAACTCAGTTATAATGATAAGAAATGAACGGAAAGCAGTGGTTCCAATTAGTCTCTGAGAATGACTCGACATTACTGCGCTAATCGTGAGCACCCAAAATCATCGACTAATGTAACTTTACGAGAGTAGGTAAGCGGTCAATACAGCCGCGCCGATGTCCATTCACCCACCGAAATTATTGTGTATACTTGTAAAAGTTACTTGTTACATAAACATTTTTGGATCGAGATCACCACACCAGCGTACCTATATTTGTCTTCTAAATGTTGCATAACGGTAAGACACTGTGAGAGGCGACTATTATTACTACCTTGGCTCACGTGTCGAGATAAGTGAAATGGAGTCAAAATTCAGAGTAGGGTTGCAGTAAGCCCGGTTCAAAAGAGAGCGAAAGTGGATTTACCACAAGTGTCCTTTTGGCCCGCTCCAGTTGCCAGTTCGTCAATTTTAAGCAATTTATTGCGGTTACCATTCATGTCTACTATCACATATTTAGCTCAGTCTATCGCACTTTCAGATGTGGAGATTACGCTGAAATGAGCTTAAAGATCATTTGCCGCGAGAAAGGTTGCTTCGGTGGTATATTACATACTATGCTTATACATTTTAAATTTTTAACGCTTCATTGGTCTGATGTCGGCGTATATAGGTCGCGAATTCTTGGATGAGATTTTTATATCAGCCAGGTGTTTTTGTGGATTTTTCAAACAGAACACGTGATTGCTCTATTCAGGAAAAATAGAAGAGCTGACGATACTAGCGGCTGCCCGAGGCGGCAATGTCGCTGACTTAGTCTTATCTTTGTCAATATTTAAGAAGTTGCGGCTAAGCCTTTTGTAACGGCCTTTTCAGAGACAGATTTAAAACCTATTTTAGTTATAGAATTTTTCATCTTCTTCGCTCAAACTGAATTCTAGTGTCGTTCGAAAGGGACAAAACATTCTATAACTAAAATGGGTTTTAAGACTGTCTATCAATAAGGCCTTAGAATATAAAAGTTATTTTTATATGGATGCACATATTATGGAGCAAAATGGATTTACAACAAGAATAAAAAAAACCTAAATGACTCCATAGTTTCTATCATATCATTATGCTATAATGTAAAAAGTGAATGTGAAACGTCAATCAACATTAACCTAGTACAGTTTAGTGTCTGCCGGATACATTTATCCGACTGATACAGTCTAACGCGGTCTAAAATCTCACCTTCGATAACCCCTTGCGACTCCACTTTCAATATTGCGAAGTGTAAACTGTAATGTATAATTTAGAAAGAAGACAATAGAAATATTTCGCTTCAGAAAGATTGTAATTGACCACGCTCTACAGAATCGTATGATTACGTAAAATAACAGAAATCAAATAAAATAAATGTTTAGCAACATCTGTTGGGCGAGGCTTTGATTGTTCTGAAGATAAATTAGCTACTTGATAGAGTCTGGCGATTTCGTACGCAGTTGTTCTGACTAATGAAAGTAACGAGACTAGTTCGTAAAGCACATTTGTGATCGGCATGATGGATTGACGCGGCCACGATCGGTTGATTATACAACACCTACAAGGCAGACGCACTTTTAGCCAATTAAAATATTCAAATGTGATTAACATGTTACGCGTAGTTCGAGGATAGAAATAGCAATAGTTAAATGTATTAAACAAACAGCTTTATCGCTAACTAGGGGCCCGGCCCGGATCTGCCCGGGTGCAGAAACTTTTTGAACTCAGAAACATATTATTCAATATCACTGCTATATTCTATAGGTACTGCTTTTCTCATCCCGACTCGTTACATCCCGTCCCGGCACATTCCGTCCTGTTCCACACCGCCCCGTCCCGTATTTTTCACACTTGAACAATAATAGTACGCTAACATAGGAATATAGTCTTAGGCTGTGGCGAACTTTTTTTAGGCCTTTTTAAAATGAATACTCCCGTAAAACATAGTGAAAAGGAACATATTTTAACAACATTTTCACTACTGCTCCGCTCTTATTGGTTATAGCGTGATGTTAATAGCGTAAAGTCTTCATCAGTAAATAATCCATTCCAACACCAAAAAGAATTTTGCAATTATAACCAGTAGTTCCTTAGATTAGCGTCAACAAACAAACTCTTCAACTTCATATTATAGTATAGTTAACAAGTGAAGTTATAATAAATAAATTATGTTACAAAACGGAAACGCCAAAATACGTTTTTTCTTGCTTAAAATTAGCTTATGTTTTATTCATACTCAAATAAAATTCTCGTGATGCTTTTTATGTGTATTATATTTTATTTAATAAATATTACCTCATTAATTTTTTAATATAATTTATTGAATATAAACGGTGCGGTTTCTAAATTCTCAATGGTTAGTTAAAATGGGTTTTTACAAACATGGTTTGTTTCATTAATAACGGATAATTTGGAAATAAGTGTGGAATTTGAAAGCAAGTAACCTTGGACAAATAGAAGAACTAGCGAAGTAAGATGGGCAGTTGAAATATTATTCTCGGCTTTATGACTAAACTGGGTGAATATATACATATAAAGTTCTATTACGAAAAAAAAAATAGTCTTATTTTTATTTATTAATGAACTGTACGTAAAGTTTATAAGGCCGACTCTTTACCCTTGCCGGCTCATTGAGATATTACTAGCCATAGTAAATATTTTATTTACGAGATGTTGGTATCAGGTTAAAAATTATGTCGAGAAGGATACAAAATGACGCATCAAAGGAAGCCTCGAGATTTCTAAATCGGCAGTGTTACCTAATCAACAAAATTTTATAATTACAATGCGGTCCACGTATTCACCACACGGCGCTGTTTTGAAAGGGGATTTAATCGGTCGGTGCTCGCTACCCACATTGTAAGAGATATGTTAATTCGTATGCAGAGATGCAGATGTTAAAGCAACACTTAAGGTGGCGAGGTGTGCGTCGGAGCGTTCGCAGAGATTGGCATTTCTTCGTCCCGCGGCTCGCGACGTACCCATTTGTAGCGTTGACCTTGTGCTGATGCTGCAAAGTTCTGTTTACATAGCAATTATGGTAGCTATCTTCATTTGCTCACGATAGTTTATTACTCACTGTTATGTTTCTTAATTAATTTAATTACTATAGAGGTTTTATTAGTAAGAGAGAGCTGATAGTCGTTGCAGATTTAATTTCTTTTTTGCTCGTCGATACTCAACGTTTTAGAGTACTGCAGGATTTATCAACTGACAGGTTCCCTAGCGAAGGTTCTCTAAATAAAAAATGTCTCCTACGGCTTCTGATCCAAATTTTCAAACTTACACGTGTCAAACAATTACGCCATTAAACGTACTCGTAAATGATACTAGAAAGTATTGGTTTTAATAAACAAGTTTGAGTCAATACAGTACAATAAAACCCACTTTCTTTATTTATTTAGATTTTATGGCACAAGTAAAATTTCTGATGGAGTACATCATGTCAATGGATTGCTGTTGGCACCGGATCAAGTATTGAGCTAAGCAGAAACGGATGGATGTTACTGCAATACCTAAACCGATTTTGTGAGCTTACGAATTATTTACTTGACCAAGTCGATTATATATTATATTTTGGCAATGTATGTATATTTGGCATATGTGTATTGTATAAATTAGTATTTGTAGTATAGTTAATTATACTGCGTTTCCGAGTTATCTCAATCAGTCAAACTAAACTGCGAGTAAAAACTGTGTAAAAAATATCTCACAATGGCAATATTTTAAATGACTGTAAAACCCCACGTGTTCATTATTACAGTTTTCTTCGTTGGTATTAACCTTCCTTGCACATTATCAAGAATGTTAGCGAGAAAATGAATTGGTATTATTTGTGCTTTTTGCACCCCGGGACGTGATGTTCCGACTCATGATAGTTCACTTCCATGTAAAAAACGAGTATGTGATTTCATATCATTTCATTCATTGATGTTTCGATGTAAAAAGAAAAACAATATTCCATGTAGATTTGTTAGAGCGCTGAGTTTTTTGCGTTTGCAAAACAATGTCTAAAATAAATGAAACACTAAAAGTTTGTTTGGTGTTTTGATCTTTATTTAAGTTACAAGACAATTCTACGGGGATGTAAGTATAAGGAATTACTCACGACATAAAACAAGATGTATTTTGTTATTCGAAATAAAGTTTTAAAGCTCTCTCAATTTCTAGTTTCGTAACTTGTTTACATCTTTAGTTGTATTTAGTTTTTTACTGTATTAGACCAATATCCTTTTTTTCCCTTTTTGCACCATATTTAGAACCAATAACAATAGTAAAAATATAATGAAAAAGACAAAAGACGGCCTTGTCACACTGGGCAATTTCTTCCAGGCAATCTTGGGATAGATATAATAATAGGCGAATGAGAGGGCAATATAAGGAGCAAATAAGTATCTAGAATGAATTAAACAAACTTATGTAGTGGTTTATTAGATTTACGCGACTGTTACACATTGAAATAAAACTATTTTTACGGATTTTATCGTAAGTTTAACTTATGAATAGATAATAATACTACTCGTATTATCAATATTTTTTCTTAGTTGACTTTTGATCAAAATAGAAGAGAAAATTACATGCCAACTCCATAGCAAACTAAGATTTGTCGTTAAAAATCAGTGCAGTTTCGAAACGTAGTAAAAATAAAAGAGGTATTTTCTTAGAAAGCGAGAAATAGAGATTCTAAACGTCTTAAAAGTACTATGAAATTTTCTTTTCAGCTAGTATGGTGGTGTATTGTTTATATCTATTAGAGCATAACAGAGCCGAAAAAGGTCACGTCGTGTTTCTCAGAAAATATTAACGTATACATTCCGTGCATATCGAAAACAAAAAAAACACGTGAAATATGACCCAGTTCTTCTAGCTGACGTTATCCCAAATTTATGTTGGATTTGCGTTGTACGACTTTTATGCTTTTGAGAGGATATTTTGTTACTTTATTGATATTAGATGTTTTTTTTAGATGTTTTAAGTTCGCAAGCACATGGGTAGTATTAAGTTTCAAGTCAGTTGTTTTATCAGTCGAGACTTTCCAGATGTTTTTAATTCTTGAAGAGAAAGTCCTCCGATGCTTCTTTATTAAATTAAATTTAAATTTATATAAAGTTGTATGCTTTTAGTTCAATTTGGCGACCTCTGTTGTGACTTTTGTCCATTCCCAACTACGGCACCGCTCGCGCCAATTGAAATGGAAACACAAAATCAATTTAAACTATTTGAACCATGTAAAACAAAACAAAATAAAACTTCTCAAAAATTAAAGTCGTTGTAATGCCAATGCCGAACAAACATATATCGGAAAAAACCTAGTGAATAATATAAATCTGATACAAAATTAATGCTAGAATGCACCAATTCTGGAAAATCTGCTGTTGGAATCCCGGCTAGGTTCGCAATATTTTATACTCGTATTAGAGGGCAAATTTGCTTGGGAGACGATTCGGAGATATTATAAGATACAGATTTGTATACACGTGTCGCGTTCAACCTAGATAATTAATGATTGCAGGCGGTATTCTGCATTGCGGTATGTTCTTCTTGAATTGTTATAATTATCTCATACATTAACGTCAAAGAAAAACATAGTGCTGAGCAGTAATACGGATGTGGATGCATAAAGCTTAGATAATATACATATCTAGGCAGTGACTAGGTAAGTATGGAGCCCTATATAGTGACATATGAATTTAATTCTTTTTGTTACAATTACATTTGCCAATAGTGGTAGGTGGTAGGTGTTTGCGCGATTGTGGCTTGTAGGTGAACACCGCTGTAAATAAACACCCAATTATCTGGGGATTTTAGATGTATTGCTAGCCTTCGTGAATAGACGGTGAAAGGGAAGGAGAAAGGAGAAGGCAAGGTAAGGATTATCGGGCTGTCGACAGTCGCACTGCCAAAGCTAATACTTCCTTTTTTTATTGGAGCTAAAACAAGTGCATTATTTTTATGCAGTAGAATTACAAGACTACGATTGTTGCATTAAGCTTAGATATCTGTTGCTTCTTTGTATGTGTCGGTATGATACTTATATCGGGCGGGTGACCTGCACGTCCTGTCATTAATAATTGAAAAATGTAAACATTTAGCTCATTCTTTTGTTTTGGATAAAATATACAAATTCTGTGATACAAATAAAAAATGAAGTTCATAATGTACTAACCATACTTCATTTAATAGAGATTTTTTTCTTCATTGTTTAATATGGGTTACGAAACATGTGATATATTATGCAATGCAATATTTAGTTGCAATGCTTAATATTTGGCGTATTCATTTATTTTCTACTGTTATTAATCTTATGATTACTGTGTATTTAGCTAGATTTGTGTCTTTACTAAGACTTCAGTCCCAACAGTAAATATGTAACAGACAAATGAATCTTTTATGGAAGTGATGGATAATTTCCGATCGAGCAGGTCCAATCTTATTGTAGTCTATATCACAACATCCATCTTACGTATTAAAAGTAAACAAAGCCACTTAAATTGGCTGATTAGATAATAAAATTTTGCCATTAAAGCATTCCATTAAAACTTACTTTAAGCTAGTATATTTATATATTTTTCTATTAAATAGTGAAAAGCGTTGGAGCCTTTGTAGGCACACTACGGAGGCTCTGAATACACTTGATGTAGATTGCAATGAAAATGAATGAGTGGTGAAACAAAAGTTTTATTTTCATACTGGCAAGGCAAAGTGACTACCGCACTTGATGGTAAATGCAGTGCTCTTGACTATCGACCTTATTCATAAATAGTTTTAAAACCTATTTTAGTAATCGAATGTTTTGTCCCTATCGAACGACTTTTGAATTCAATTTGAGCGAAGAAGACAAAACATTCGATAACTAAAATATGTTTCAAACTGTCTATGAATAAGGCCGTATCTCTTTATTCAATATAATTATGCCGGCCAGCGGACTGCCCAAATACTTATTCACCCTACAGGTAAAGTGCTTAAGCCTGTAAGGTTATATTATATTCGATGAGTGGGACAGAGTGCCACTAATGAGGCCAGCCTATTTTCGTCCCATGAGATTTCTCTAACTAAAAACCTCCGGGACTTCACTGGAAAATTTCTAGGACTTAATAATTCACGGTCTGTACACATTGGGACTATATTAATGAAGCCTTAAAATAAACCCATTATTGTATCTCTATGAAAATAAAATAAATAAATAAATACACCCAACAGTCACATACATAGTCCTGACTCCACACTAAGATCGAGTCTTGTGTCGTGGGTATCAGAAACTACGAGAGACTTTTCGGTCTCACAAACACCCAGACCCGAAACAAATACCTGTGGATCACACAAATATTTGTTTCGGTGCGGGGATCGAACCCGAAATAAATAAATAAATAAATAAATACACTCAACAGTCACATACACAGTCCTGACTCCACATTTAGATCAATTAAGTCTTTTGTCGTGGGTACCAGAGACTATGAGAGACTTTTCGGTTTTACAAACAGCCAGATCCGATACAAATATTTATGGGCATCATTAATGACAAACATTTCTCTCGGTGCGGAGATTTATCCCCCCGGCGCGGCCTCTCGTTTCACAGCCACAATTGCCGGCCGGCGTCTAAACAATTGCGCCACGGAGGCTGTCAAAAATATAATCAGCACATTTAAAGAATAACCAATAAAAATAAATGTAAAAGAAACAGTGAATGTATTATTAATAACGTTATTCAGCAAAGGACATATTAACAGAAATTACTTCGCCGGAACGAAGTTTTAAATGCTTTCGATTCATAAATCATTATTTCATTGTTCATTAGGAGTAAAGTTTTTCAATTTATATTGCGTAGTCGTCATATGCTCGTAAGATCGTTAGGATTTATGAAATATATTTCGCAACAAAAGAGTCTACTTAGATGTTTTATGAAAGTGTCTGCATTTATGACCGACGTTAGTCTGCGATTTAACTGTTATTAAGTTACTCGTTGAGATATATCTAATGTTCTACTTTAAATGCAGCACTTACACGAAATAAGATGACAGATAACTCGATGATGATTTCAATCACCTGAACTTGTGAGATGAGATTTGTAATCAAAATAGGACCGGGTTTCTTTAAAATACTTAGAAAAAAATTGACAAATTTAAAAATAGTGTCTAAATACTTTCTAATGTCATTGAGAGAAGTAATTTATTATACTGCAGGTCTGTGAGTTATGCCATTTTTTGAATAGAAGAACTATTTAATAAAATGTTTGCTTAATAATTATATTCGGTTTCAATCAACTTAAACCGCAATTATGCCACCATAAAAGAATCATTACGATTATCCCTTATTAAATGGCGATAATATTTATTGAATTCGGAGGCCTTTTGATAATACGAATACGTGTGTGCGAGAATATAATATACGAGTATATTCTGATTGCTACCATTCACCACTAACAATGTACTGCCACGGACAGCGAACATTTTGGACAGTTGTTCTTAAATTAAATTTGATTGCAACACAGCATGCAATTTATGAAGCTTTACATTGGTAGTTATTTTTATAGGTAATAACATTTTATATTCGTTAGACTTCATAAAAATATATATTAATAGGTAAGTGAACATTAAGTCAGCTTTACTAAATATGCCAGGGTGAGATAATGTTGTAAAAATAATTACCCTATACATATTTGACATTATTGTGATTTTTTATATTGGTATAATAATGGGTATAATCTACATAGTTAAAAGTGTCCATGCCTTCATTAAAATGGTTGGTAAATATGTAGGTAATCCTTTTTTTTGTTTTGAAACACATCTAACAAGCTGGCTCAAGTGTTATACACAAAATCGGACTATCACCTTCAGATCTATATACTAAATAATATAATAATAAAATAATAATAATACCCCCCCCAGGGATTGAACCTTGACGTGGTGGGGGGGCTTAAGCCCCCCCCCAGGGATTGAACCTTGACGTGGTGGGGGGGCTTAAGGAAAGCAGGAACTTAGACGAGGTCTGAACACCTAGACCAACATACCTCATTGTGAGCGATACTTTATTTAAACGCCAATAACAGCTGTGCGACCCTTTCTGAACGAATCATCCCAAACTACCCTAATATAAATGGAGCCAAGTGAAAGAAGATACAATTTACGGTCGCTGCCCGGGGGTCGCCGGGGCGCACCTGGAGCCGGTGCTGGGTGCTTCAGTATGCGGGACACTGGTGGCGCTGCGCTGAGCAGGCGGGCGCGCGCCACACAAGATGCTACAGCCGATCGTCGCAGGTTGAGCAGGCGGGCTCGCGACGTAGAAGCTACAGCCGACTTATCGGATGACGATACCGTATCCCTTTTCTCATCCGTTCCCTCAACGTGCCCATCTTATATGACAAGGCGAACACCTACCTTGTCCTCTATAAGCTCAGTCGATGGTGTTGTACAAGATGTCGACTTAGACGCAGAGCTTGTACCCACTGTAGACGTCAGCCGTACGCGTAGGCGATGGACATCTGAAATGAACCAATTTATCCTGCGCACTTACCTGCAATTGACTTCTCTAGACACCGACAGAAAGACTTATCTCGAACCGCTTCATTTAAAGTTTATAGAAAAATTCCCGAACATGCAAGTGAGCCGCCAAAGAGTTGGAGACCAGCGGAGAGCTATAATACGTAGTAAACTTTTGCCACAGAGTATCATCGATAAAATCTATAAAGAAGTTGAAGAAGAAATCAATAGCCTACCAACTAGTACCAACCCCCCACAGACTTACATACAATCACAGACAAAACCAATTCAACCGAATAATACTGCAAGCAGCTCTAACCGTGTAAGGTGGACGACTGCGCAAAATGAAACTATAATGCGATCTTATTACCGAATCACCCATTTAGAAACCAATAAAACAGCATATCGTAAATTATTACACAGAGATTTTATCATTAATTTCCCATCCCTTTCACATGTGTCGGAACAAAGAATAGCAGATCAGAGGAGAACCATAGTCTCTAATAAATATATTGCAGATGACCGACTGCAAGCAATAAGACAAGAAGTGGCTGAAGAACTGTCACTTACTATCAATAGTATTAATCATAACAGTAATCCAGAATATCTTTGCATAAACAGCGACGAAACAATATTAAACAATAGTACAATAGGAATAAATGGCACTGATGATCATCATGTAATCCTTGAAACCACAGAAGATAGAGATAAAGAAATAGACGAGACCTTCCAAAAAGCATTAGATTATTTCAAAAATACTGACCCTATTAACAGAAAGTATATTCCAAAGCAAAAACCATCTAAAAAATTAGCGAAAATCGTACAATATCTAAATAACATTACACTCCCTCAAAATATTAACCAAGAAACAGAGTTTAATACTTTGCAAACTGTTATGTATTGCGCTGCTTGGACAGCAGCAAAAGTTAATGGGTCCAAAATTAATTTAGATGATTATGAAAAAACTCGTAATAATCGAAAAGAACGTAAACCAGCTTGGCAGGCGCGATTAGAACGCAGAATAAATGAGCTACGCACAAAAATAGGCAGATTAACACAATTCATTAACGGTAACAGAACAAGAAAACTAACAATTCACGTTAAAGCAATAATGGAGCAATATAAAACACATTCTATACACGAAGAACCAAATATTCAGTTAACACACACCCTAGACACACTAAAACAAAAACTAACAGTTATATCCGGTCGTCTACACAGATATAAAAATTGCACTTTAAGAAAACAACAAAACAGTCGATTTAATAACAATGAGAAACTTTTTTATCGTACGATTAAACAGGCAGCTACAAATACTGAACCGGATAACACAGATAATAATATAAATGATATCCCAAGCTCCGAAGAATTGAAACATTTCTGGGCAGGTATATGGGGAACATCAGAAAGTCATAATACACAGGCCAATTGGATAGAAGAGGAAATAATAAATAATGCTAGATGTACAGAAATGAACTTCGAACAGATCCCACCAGAAACATCTGTAAAAGTACTCCATAACCTACATAACTGGAAAGCAGCAGGATCTGACCACATACACAGTTATTGGTATAAAAAACTGACGTACCTACATCCATACTTGCTTAAATATATTAATGATTTTATACAGGAACCAAATAAAATACCATCTTATTTAACATTAGGAGTTACTTATATGATACCAAAAGATCGAAATGACCCCATGAACCCTGCTAAGTATAGACCGATCACTTGTCTACAAACATTGTATAAAATTATTACCTCTTGCCTCTCTGAATTAATTTATCAGCACATAGATGCCAACAATATTCTTGCCGAACAACAAAAAGGTTGCCGTAAGTTCGCGCAAGGTTGCAAAGAGCAACTTATCATAGACTCCGTAATTCTTAAACATGTCCATAAAACCAAAGCCAATCTTTTCTCGATGTATATTGATTACAAGAAAGCCTACGACTCTGTCCCCCACTCATGGCTACTCCAAATCATGCAGATCTACAAAGTCCACCCTAATATCATCATATTTCTTGAAGCAATTATGAAAAACTGGACAACCCGAATAAAACTTTCTAGTCCCACTAAAACAATAGAAACTGATCCAATTAAAATAAAACGAGGTATATTCCAAGGAGATTCACTTAGCCCGCTTTGGTTTTGCTTAGCTTTGAATCCACTCTCCAATATTTTAAATTCTACATCACTCGGATATACCTTAAAATATAGAAATACTGAACAACCCATAGACGAACAAGAACGTATAAATAGGTTAAATCATTTACTTTACATGGACGATATCAAACTTTATGCCCAAGATGAACACCAACTTGATCAGCTAGCTAACTTAACTGAATCGTTTAGTAATGATATTAGGATGGACTTTGGTATCGACAAGTGTAAGATCAATTCTGTAAAGGCAGGAGTTAATTATCAACACCATTATACCTTACATACCGGAGAACAAATAAACCCTCTCACCGAGCAGGAAACCTATAAATACTTAGGATATAACCAATCGTCCCAAATTAATTATAAAACCACAAAACTTAAATTAAAACAGGAATTTCAACATAGACTTAATACAATATTAAAGACTCAGCTTTATGCCCGAAATACAGTAAAAGCAATTAATACGTTTGCCATACCAATACTCACGTATTCTTTTGGAATTATAAACTGGAGTAAATCTGATTTAAAAAACTTACAACGCACAATAAACACCTCAATGACTAGATTCCGTAAACATCATCCCAGATCATGTATACAAAGACTAACCCTCCCAAGAAAAGAAGGGGGCAGAGGACTTATTGATATTGTTAATCTCCATAATAGACAAATTACAACACTGAGACAGTATTTTTTCCATAAAACAGCATCCTCTGGCCTTCATAAATCTATAGTAGAAAACGATAGCAAGTTCACTCCGCTTAATATGAAAGACAGAACAGATCAAAAAAATGAGCGAATGACAGACGATAAGACAAAAATAGAAGAATGGATCCAAAAGTCACTTCATGGAAGGCACCGCCAAGATCTGAGCCAACCAAACGTCGACAAGGAGGCGTCGAACGCGTGGCTCAGCCAAGGCCAACTCTTCCCAGAAACTGAAGGATTCATGCTAGCTATACAAGACCAAATAATAGAGACAAGAAATTACCAGAAACACATAATAAAAACCCTTAATTCCGACACATGTAGAAAATGCAATAGTTCTCCCGAAACAATCCAACACATAACCGGAGCTTGTAAATCAATAACCCAAACCGATTATAAGCATAGGCACGATCAGGTGGCTAATATTATCCACCAGAAGCTAGCTCTAAATTACAGCTTGATTGAGAACTCCCAGCCATATTATAAATACAAACCCGACACAGTACTAGAAAATCCAAGATCGAAATTATATTTTGATAGAGCCATCCTTACAGACCGAACCATTCCTTACAATAGGCCTGATATTACGTTAGTAGATAAAATTAGCCAAACCGGATACCTCATAGACATAGCTGTTCCAAACACACACAACTTACAGACAACAATAGCAGAGAAATTAACTAAATACACCGAGTTAAAAGATGAAATTACCCGACTTTGGCACCTCCGCAAAGTTGTTATAGTCCCTATTGTACTCTCCACCACAGGGGTAATACCCAAACAGCTACACCAATCACTAAAAACATTAAATCTACCTCCCAACATTTATCTTCTGCTACAAAAAGCTGCCATCCTTAATACATGCCGTACCGTCCGAAAGTTCTTACAGACTGACTCTGACATACCCACCAATAATATAAGATTAGCTGCAGCCCAGGGAAACCCTCCTGATGTACACTTGGCTTAGGCTCGTGTGCATCAGTATACCGGAGTAAATCCGAGCATAAAAATTAAAAAATAAAAATAATAATACTAAATAATATAATAATGACAGCTTCCGGCAGAGGCCAGACCTACTTATGGAGCTGCCTGAGTAATTATGATTGAAATATAGGAACTTGTTTGCTGGTAATTAATGAATGGTTTTAGATAACAAGGATCTCATAGTTTATACGCATTTCTTTGTATTATACAAGAAGTAGTTAGTTTGGTTTTCGAAATGTTTTCTTCGAATTCGGAGGCTTCCACATCATTTTATATCCCACGGCATTTCTGCACAAGTGCCTAAGCGTTTGTTTGGCTGCGTCATTCGCTCATTGTTAGTTAATTGTCTTTTGATAGTGTTCAACATTCGTGACAAGATATATTAGTAGGCGTATCCATATTGCGTCAGTTAGCATTATGGAATCAATAGGTTAAATTCAAACTTAATCTCCGAACAATTTCATCGTTATTCGATTAAGTGAGTGAATGTATTAGAAAGGTCGAGTCAAGGTCTTCAGTCGAATCCGAAACTTAGGCAATAGCCACCTTAAATAATGACAGGCGTACGAGGGGAAAATTTAAGTGAATCGTTAAAGATGACCCTACTCGATACATGGTTCAAGGTACATGTCACGGTACTAATTGGGAATTCCTATTGGAATCGAGTTCGTTTTCATTATCCACTCGGAATATTTATGAGAAGGTTAAAGTACAGTGTAATCTATCGAGCGTTAACAGCCTGTATCGGATTGTTAGTAGCGGAGAGATCGTTTGTCTAATTAAAACCATTTATACCCTCTCTTTCAGAATGGTTTTTGAGGGGCGTTCCAATTAGTGGTTTATTCTCTGGATTTTTTTGAGACACCGACTTTGTAACGTCTTTTAAATATTTTTCTTATAACGTGAAGTGGTAATCGCGTCAAGAGATCGATACACAGGTTAATCTGAAGTGACTTGTTATTCTTAATTAAGCTGACACTAAGATTAAATACCAAAGAACATGATCACTGAATTTATTTAACGATAGTTTAAGAGTTATCTATAGACACCGAAAGATTACCATCTGGCATCTACTATCATCAAGTGAGTATGGCTAGCTGGAGGTTTTTTCTCCTTTTTAAAAACATTATTCTGAAACTGAAGTGTTCTTTCTTTTCGCCTAGATAACATCATTGGGACGGAGACAAATAGTCAAATCGAGCGTTGTATCTTCCAAATGGCGACTGCCTGTAATCAGATGAGATTAGGCGTAGGTCGAACCTAGTTACAATTAGGAGAAGCCTAATGGCTTTTTCAACCCAAATTAGAAATAATTAGTTCCCAAAATGCTCCAAACAACCCATTACATTATCCAGAGGATTTATTTTCGGTTAATGCGAAATTAAAAATACGTCAGGATGGAATGGTAGAGTAAACATTTAGGGAGGAACTCAAAGCGGTGAACGGATCAGATCCTAACCACAGTCAATATAAATGAGGCTAAGTCTTCATGTCGCCAAAAATCAGACCAAACATCGTGCGCGAAAGATTGCTTCCTCGATGATTCGTGACCTCAACATTATGGAATCGAAGCAAAGAGGAGGCGAAGTGATCCGCATATCGCTATCTCGTTGGGATAACCAGAGACTTTGGCGCGCCAAGACTCAAGAGCGACGGTCAATACATACCCCTTTCGGTTCATCAACTATCATTAATCGCCTACGAGTAGGTACTTCTTATTTGACTTTCGTACAGTCTAGACTCTAGAGAATCTTATTATTGGAATAGAGGTCAAATGGAAGGACTGTAGGGGGACCAAATATAGACATTGTAAGACCTCTTGGTTTTATTTCTTAGGGGGCAGGCAGATTTTTTGTTAGATGAATAGAAAGTTTCAAGGTTAATCGGGGCTGAAACCGGCACAAGAGCGTAAATAGCCATGTGATGAAGAAAAGACTTGATGAAAAGATGTTCAGTCAGTATGGATAAACGTAGGCTTGAATATCCACGTTGATGGACAGTAATCGGTTATAAATAACATTAAGAGTTAACGGTGGACGATATAATTTGAAACAGGAAACCGTAATATGCACGAACAGAAGTTGACAATGATTATAAATTATTTTATTAAATAGACAAAATATATTTCAGGGAAAACGCTCGTAACATCAGTGAACAATGGAATAATTGATAACATTTAAGAAACGACATCTCTTTATTTTTTTTTGTGATATTGCATCTGATGCAGTATGTATATGTTTTATTAGTTTCTTTGTAGTACGTGATATATTGCATAAAACGAATAAATGTCATGTTACATTCGTATTGGTTGGTTGTTTTTTTCTCTGTCACGTTTATTCTTTATATCAATCTATATTATTTTCAGTGCTAGATAAGTTATATCCACGGCGTTTACAATTGTGCGCTAATACATAATGTCATTCTCAAAGACAAGTAGATAGCATAATCAGAAATTAAACGCCTAATATCGATTAGGTAAGCACCAATATAGGAGGCTGATGGTTGATGCTTATCTTAAATCTCTATCGCTCTTAGCCGTGTTATCAAAGTACCTTCTTGCAATTAGCTGTTTTGGTAGATACAATTATAATATAACTATAAGAAAGAATATGAATAGCCCAAAGTGTACGAATCTCCAGGTAGTCAGGATAGGCCTTTTTATTTGCTTCATTACACCTTCAATAAAAGGCCTAAAACAGGACGGAAAAATCTTCTCAGACAAACTGTTTCGCCTTAATTGTGCGCCAGTACTATAAGTCCAAGTGGCGAAATTAAATTTCCAGGAAATACTAGTAAGTATGAGATTTCTTCTTACGATGTTAGAAAGTTGTCATTAAATACGTGAGGTGTCAGATGATCTATAGATAAAATATAAAATGCATCGACACTTTAGCGTGTTATTGGAACATGTCAGTAATATAGATTGTTAAACCTAAGAGCAACTGATGTTTTATGTTAAAATTCATGACTTTTATTTACGCATAAATGTTGTCATAGAAATGAATAAAATCGTTTTGATGTCATTGATAAGTGCAAATTCAACTGCAATCAAAACAAAAAGTTCTTTACAAATTAGCCTAACGCTTTATCAAACTTTTCTCATTAATTCGATGTTGAAAATCAACAAGTTTTAGATTGAAACCGCTTACTGGATACGTGCCTAATTCACGAAAGGATATATTTTGAGAGGCAACTGCCTCTCCTGAAGTAAGTCGGGGCGTGGTGAAAATTTCACGCCCGCAGGCGTTGTTTACAGCTTAATATCGTTGTTTGATCTAGTGATGACATTTAACCTAGAGACTAGTGATGTTTGGATCATATTTGTAGTAGATCTATTATTTATTTAGTTTATACTGGTTCATTGTGATCATAAGCCGAAAGAAGTCTATTTTTCTTCTTTGCAACGCCATTCTCTTCTATTTGATTTTATTCAAATAATTTCCGTCGCGGATTAAAGATAAACTTGCGTCTTTTGCTGTGTAGAAAATCCCTCTAAATTCTTTAAAACGCATGCTTGGTCTTACGAAGACATTGGACAAAAAATAAAATTACCCAGGTTTTAAAATGATTACTGCAACTTTAAATAAATACTTGAGTGTAATTATTAAAAGAATGAGCAATATTTTTAGAAAGAATTGTTTTAGTAATAAGTTTTTATGTAAATTGTGTATCGAGGTGACGTAAAACGGAATAAGAATTTTAACATTCAGAAAAAAAGTCTAATGTTTGTATTCCTTTATTTGATGCAAATTAAAGGCTTTTCTTGTTACGTTTGTGGTTATTATTGTACTTTACGCGATAAAATACTTTCATTTGTACTGTAAATATACCTATGCCTGTATACTTTTTTAGTTAAACCCAGACACATTTTTACACCAAATTTAATACAATTTGAAATGAAAGTAACTCCTATCACCGATAAATTACTCGAACTAAATTTGTGGAACCATCAATCCAGCTTCATTTCCTACACTTTATAAAATATAGATCCGAAAATAAACTATACTGAAAATATTAAAGTTAAATTTAATGAACTAAGTATTAATAAATGTCTAATGAAATCAACAAAAAATATTTTATTTAGGTACATGACTTAATATTTACTTTGGCTTACCCAAAATGTTATATCGGCAAACAACCACACAGATTCTGTACAAGTTTCCCGCAGGCAAAATGTGAAATAAACTTATATTTTGGCCTGAAAATTCTTTCATTCCCAATATTCTCATCGGAACAATTGAACTTTAAACAATGCAAGCTGATCCAGTTTAATTAGCGTACAATATTATTATTTTGTTAAAAGTTTACGTAAGATGAAATGTTTAAAAGCTTTTGTCTAGCTCGGCTTGAAAGAGATGAACCCCATATTAAAGCGACGGAATTCAATTAAGTGGTAATGGATAGGGAAAAAACGCACATAAAAACTTTATCAAGTCTTACCTTGTCGTCAAGGTTGTATTATCAGCTATGTAATTAATCTGTCCTGCTGGTGAATGCAAATTTTCCTTTGTTGAGACAGATTTCGTTTGTTTTACTGCAGTGGCATTATTTTAGTCTCGCGGTAGAATTTGTATAAGCTGTGAAGTCCTGGATTTTTGGTATGGGCAAATTATGTAAGTAATTTGTAGAAACATTTTAAATGCGTTTCCCGGGCCCGTAATTTGTTCCCACGGTTATAGGGCGAAAAGGCACATCTGCTATTTTGTCTTAGGATAGAAATGAGTCCGGATAACTGTAGATGGTACTGCTTACTCTCTCGCGGATATATAAGCGTGTATATAATGGTAACAATACCTGTTGGTATACTTATATGGTCGTAATTCTTGTAGAGAATTCTTAAGGTTTCTACATCCCCAAATATGTCTTCCATTTCCATTGAGTAAATCATAACTAACTTTAATAACAAACTACGTCTCAAACTACGGCATCTTTCACTTATTTCAAATTTTTTAGAATCCTTCAGTTAATTAAATCCGTATTTATTCCTGATCCAAAGGTACGACACAACTTTATGTTTCGGGTTTTAGAAACTACGAAATACATTTTATCACACACTCAAAAAATTAATATTTATGGAACACACAAACATATGCCTTGCTACGGGGACTGACACCGCGTCTTCTAGTTTCACAGTTGGAGTACTTAACAACTGTGCCACCGAAGCTCTCATAATTGCTTGAATAAACTGCTTATTCTGGGTCTACATGTTTTTGTGATAGTAAATGTATTACCAAAATAAGTGTGTGTGTGTGTGCGCGTGTTTTATAATATATGTAGGTAAAAACGACTAGAATCCTACGGGGGAATACTCAACAGCAGCGCAAATTGGAGTGATGCTATCGAGAGACGTTGTCGCGTACCATCCTCGCAACCAACTTTGGATTGATTGGAACCATCGCAGCGTAGACATCGACTTTATTCATTATTGAGCGACACTAAGAAGGAAGAAAAAGGATTGACTTCCTAAATAGCTTTACTAAATACCTATATTTTTTAAATAGCAATGGTACATCAGCCCACATAGGGCGAATGGTGCAATCGGTTCTTCGATTGAGAGAGCTAAAGCCATTGTCTCCCATGTCAAGCTATTGCAGATTGGTGGACTTAAGCTATATGAAAATTCTAGTAAACAGTGGCAGGAATTGAGAACTACCGCTATTTACGGTCTCAAAGACAGGTATCCAGGTAACCTCACAATGTTTTCCTTTTGTAAAACAGTCCTCTTACAGTACCTACCATAATTAAATAAGCAGATAATAATTTATTCTGCATTTAAAAATATATTACATTGAAAGAACGAGGTCAATATCAAAATTGAAACGTGCAACCAAAGAATTAGCAGTGGAAACAATGAAGAATGACAAGTAAACTTGTCTTTCATTATGAATTTAATACGGTTGTTGCTAGAGCTTTAAGTAATAACAGGTTGTGCTCCTTTATAAAGCCGATTAAGTTGAGAGCGTCGGCGACGTTAGACGATTTTAATTATACGCATTTAAGGTTTGTTAAATAGAAAAGCTACAGGACAGAGGAAAGTCATTCTATACAAATATAATACTTAATAGTATAATTAGCAAAGATAATATTATTATTTCGGGAAGTTAACATTGCCATTTGCCACGCTACTGAATAAGGGCGATATTCGGTAGGTCATTATGGGCTTTGTACTTCGCTGGTCAAGACAGCTTACGCCTGCGAATGTGTTTGTTCTTAATAAAAGTTCTCTGAAAAAATGGATTTACGATGCCACTGTTAAGCAAAAAGATTTTAAATATGCATGCAATTAAATGCGATCTCATCCAAAATATTTGTTTTGATGCAATTAAAATTGATATAATGAATCGCTGAGCTTTGAGATCGAAGGCAGGCTGTCCTATTTGTCAAGCGACAGTTAATTGTGAACAAATGGATAGATTATTTTTTTAACGGAGACATACAAAGTATGTGCATGTCTCAATACATTATGGTTGTTACCATTCTTATCGTTATATAATCATACACATATTTCAATACTTGATATAAAATAATTACGTAACATCTAAATAGGAATTATTGAACAAAATACTCGTGAGCTGATAATATTACATGGGTCCTCGCGCTCAGTAATTTCATTTGCTTATTGGAAACATTATAGTTGTAAGGTGTGAACTTAAATGCCAGACACTTTAGAAGTTTTATTTTATCAATAAAAATAGCGGTTACAAAAATATAAAATATGTCTATGAGTGAAGTGTGAACGCTCTGGGAGAACGGTGTGGACTGTCTTGAGTGGGTCGGTGTGCGGCCAGCCCGGTGTCGCGAACCCCGCACGGCTCCTCCGCCGCGCTCCCGGTGTCAAGTGGCACCGATCCCCGACGCGGCACCCCCGTAGTTGTCCTTATGGGGTTCAGATAATTCTGTCGCTAACATTCTCCACCCCAGTGCTACCCTTAGCACTCGATACCCGTAGGTAATATCAGCGACAGGGTTCTCTAATGTTGTAGCATTTTCAGTTCCGTCTTCAGCGTAGGCCAGGTCTGTCTATCGGAATCCGAAGTTATAAAATCATGCTGTGGATATGTTTTACCAAACGGATTTGTTGTTTCCAAGCTCCACCCCAGTGATGATTGTCTGGGAAGCATTATTCCGTACGATGCTGGAATTGAGAGCTTCTTGCAGGATCTTTTCGTCAGACTCGAATATTGCCGTAATCAACTTCTTATCGGAATGTTGCGCATTGTTATTGTTATCCGTATGCTGCCTTTTATTTATGTTCAAATTATAATGAAGTGCTTGTCTTGACGGTGTGTAGTTACGTAACAAAAAACCACGTAAACATTCACGCCTAATCTCGTGCGTGATACAATGAGCCCATTGATTTTGATTTTGAAGCATCCACTTATAGCGAATTCCATTCCTCTTGCCGTATCGCCAGCGATCCTTACGTAGGGCTTTTTTCGACTGCTTACGCTTTGTTGACAAATGTTTAAATGAACTTGTTACTGTAGCTCTCTTGTGCGCATAACTTTTGTTATTGATATATTCGGCGCCTGAGTTCAACATGTTAATGTTTGATGGAGTTAACATTTTCTTTACAACTTTGCTTGTGAAGTCTGTTGACCATTTCCATGTGAGGTCTTTAGGTATTTCCTGGCTTGTTGGTAACAATATGTGAATCACTCTCTGATGATTCGGGGACATAATATAAACACTTCCGATGTCCTGTATTAATTTCGTGCCAATGCTCTCGGAGTTTCTGTACTGTTGCTCTAGAGGTGCTGATAATATTAATATTTTAGTAGCACAAGTTACTAGAGATGAGACAGAGTATTTGGTGAATCCACGAAGATGTTGAGGTGTTCTCCACAGATTTCCGTTTGAGTCAAAGTTACACACTTCCTTTGGGTCTCCGTACGCAAAATTAAACTGAAGCCACTTCATTCGCCCGCGGGAAACAACATGTAGGTCTCTAAGCGTGCTTACGTGGCTCAGTGGTGCGTTTGACACGATGTTCGCAGAGGTGGTGTTTATATCCGAGAGGTCGCGGTGCAGCTTCTGAACTAAACCACTGAAGGTAGGGCCAGAGATGGTGCCTGGCTGACGCAGCTTCTCCTTTTGTTGACCATCGTCGTGAGTTGACTGCGCTATATTAAGTTTATGCTGCGTGCGTTTTATGCACCTCGCACTTGATGTAGTGGTTGTTGAGGTGACGGCGAGATCTTCTATTGTGCTGGCTTGCATCTGAACTGAGGGACACAGTGCGTATTTCTTGGCTGGGTGTCGATTTTGCAGTTCAGGCTTCCTGCGTTCTAGCCGCCTCTCCACTTCACTATTCGTTTGTTTGTATTTACGTTCACTTTTGTTACGTTGTAAATGTGCTATTTCTATGGCTAACTTTTTATTGACAAGCTCCATCTGAATCTTCGCTTTGGCTTGTGCAGCATTTAATTTCAGTTTCGCTATTCGGGAACGGATGTTAGTATGGTTATCGTTTGTTGATACTCGTACTTCAATCGGCCGTTGTTCTATATAAGTGGTATTTTCTGACAAACATTTAATTGTTGTTTTGATACTGCTGTAGTAGTCTTCCATGTTGTCTGGCAATGAGCTCGTCGATTTGTCACCTTGCACTTGGTTTCACATTTCTCACTCGCGGATTTTCGCGTTTCTACCATTGATGTTGCTGGTGATGTAATACGTCTTCGATCCGGCTCGAAGGACCAATTTGTAAGGTGTGAAGGTAAATGCCGGTGACTTTAAAAGTTTTATTTTATCAATAAAAATAGCGCTTACAAAAATATAAAATATGTATATGAGTGAAGTGTGAACGCTCTGGGAGAACGGTGTGGACTGTCTTGAGTGGGTCGGTGTGCGGCCAGCCCGGTGTCGCGAACCCCGCACGGCTCCTCCGCCGCGCTCCCGGTGTCAAGTGGCACCGATCCCCGACGCGGCACCCCCGTAGTTGTCCTTATGGGGTTCAGATAATTCTGTCGCTAACAATAGTGATAATGAGAGTTTCATTCGCCGGTGTGTCGACGTTCACAAATTAATTTCTGAATTATCATATTTACAAATGTTAATCTTTTATTATTTGATAATATCATTATGTATTCTCAGAAACCAGTCGAAAATATTTTCTAGTTGTTACGTATAATAGCATTTTTGTAGCAGTTCACAATCAATATACTTTTAAAAACTGGTTTTGAAACGTCATCGGGTTTGTATATAGAATTTATTACAATCACTTTTTAAAAATCACTTTCTTCTTTGCGTGGCTGCGGCGTGCATAATAATGTCGAAAACGGGAGGCCTTGTCCTCGCGAACATTTCCTGTGAGTGCGAACTACCAGCCACTGGGTGACTCAGTGCATTGAGGTGTAAGAATGCACTCGCAGGCTCAACACACATACGCATGCACGTTGCCAACTATGATTCAGTTGCTTTTGTCCCTAAATATTTTGTCTATTTCGAATAGTCTCAAATACTAGAATGTCGAGGCGCATTAATATACTCAGTCATCTGTTCATGTAATGATCATAATATTATCAACTATGTAGGGAAAATTGTTTAATGAAGTATATACTCGTAATAATATAGTGGTAGTTTTCTCAGAAGCTGTTACTAATACTCGTAGGTGCCTTTTGTAAAGTACAGTCAATTACACTGCGTTGGTCGTGTGACAATAAACAGAAAACGAATGACATTCAAAATAATTTCTAAAGGGTTGGAATTAGAATTCAGTGAGAAGTTACAGAAGTAGTTGCTATTAAAACTGACAATCAACTAAAAGTACAAGGAATGATTGATGCTTTATCTGGTGGCAATAAAATTAATTACATTATTGTCATGAGATGACGGCCCATATCTATAATAAACATTTCACAATGAATGGAGTCCATCTATCAGAGATGATAATCTGATGTACGCGATGATTTCGGGCTGGATTCATTAACACGATGCATCGACGCATGTTTTGAACAACAATTTTAAATTTCTACCGTGTTGACAATGTCAAAAGTTATGGCGGTTAATTTAAGGGAAACATATTGAAGGTAGGGGCTTATGAAGGGGCGTTTTGAGTTAGATCACTAAGCGAGCAAATTGAGTAAGTTAACAACCTGAGATTGGATTTTTCCCATGGGAGGTAACACTTGCAAGATGACCCGCGGAATGTAAACTAAATCCTTTACAACATACGGCATAAGCAATTGCCTAGATGGAGGCTGATTGAACTAACAAGACAGTTCGCACTGTTTGATTCGCATGTTTGCGCCCAAGGCAATCTGAATTGACTAAGTTACCTATCTGTTTATAACTATTGATGCTATTTCCAACCATAAAGCAAAGATTTTTTGATATAAGATTTAACTTAAAGAACAGGATAATTATGAGTATTAGGGGTGTATGTAGTCTGCACCTTTAGATCACAGCCAACCTCACCTGCCCACGTTGCAATCTGCGGATCTTACCAACAAGGTTTTGGAAAAACTTAGTTCCCTTACGGTTTATGGGCGATCAGGGTTTAGACCCAACATAATAGCCAAACCGGCACATCTACTAAATGCTTCAAAAAGCACAATATAGGGAAGATAGCAAAGTATCACTGCCAAATTACGTGAAGGCCCATTGCCCCATTTAAGGGTCATCACGCATTATAAGTACTTGGCTAAAGACGTTAGGACAAAAAAAGGTCCACTTTGCCATCTCTATTACCAGTATTAAAGATTAAGAAAGTATGAAATTATTCCCAGATTGCTGGATTTCCCAGATGCTAAGCGTTGTTGTAGAATAAATAATTACTTGTTTATCAGTTGAACATTTTCAAATGTAACTTCACACCCACGTATTGTGTACCAACAGTTACTGTAGCTAATAAACAATAAATAATGTTAAACTTTCATGCACATTGCATTAATAAAAACATAATGCACTCTCCGTTTTGAAATTTTTGTATATACGTTGCTAATAATAAGTTTTGGACGTTTCACAATTAAGTTGAGCAAGTTGGGGTTAACACATTTAGTAAAGTAATATATTAGTTAAAGTTACACTTTTCCCCTCGAGGTCTCTCGTTTCGAAATAGCTATAGACTTTGCTCATTTGTCAGTATTATGTGTTATGTTCTGTTTTAAATGTTTTTCCCGAGAGTGAACATTGACCAGCTAACTACGTGTGTTAACTGCTTTGTTTTACTTGTATGAAAATATAATACATTATTATGAATTATTGCAGTGGGAAAATAAATTCTACTAAATTTATCTACATGAGTATTGGCACTACGAGTATATTCATGTTATCTGTTGTCACCACGTCTCCTACTAATAGAAACGTCGATAGAAAGCAAGAAAAAGTTTTTAAAAATTACTATTATAGAAGATTTAAATACAATTTAAAGAGGCATAAACCAGCAAAAGTTGTTATACAAAACTGAACTTTAGACAAAAAGGTACCGAAAATTACCAATTTTTTGCCAAAAAATCCAAGCTCTGTATTGGTCGGAGTCCTGGCTGACTTTTAGTTGTTACCTTAACTCTAACGAGCGTTTCGTGCGAATAGTTTTGAAGTAATTGAGGGCGTGAACACAAATTCGCAGATGATATTCAATTCAATCCAGAGCGCGGCCTATACGAATTGTATGGATATTTTGATCCAATATTGGCGCAACTCCTAGATGAAGCTTACGTTGTAGACGATAAAATAAATTTGGATGAGGAATAAGTCATGTGAATTTTATTAAATTCCAGATACTTTTTGATATGGCAATATACGTCATATATTAATAAAGTGTAGGGCGGGTTCACTAGTCTAGAAAACTAGATCTATATGTACTTTACAGGGACGCGATTATGTGCAGCAAGAAAATGTAATTATAGGTATAATTGAGATATGTTTTGTACAAAACAAGTATGTTTTGCAATTTAGTCAACAGATAAATATATATATTTTTTTACTATTACAGAACCTATACAGAATTCAGAAGTATTCATTTTAATGTCTTTTAAACAAGACATGATAGGTACTTTATTTAACCTTTTATGTTATGCATCATATGTTAGACGTTCTAAATCTCCGATTAGTTTATGTGCTACAAATGCAGATCAATCAGCATTCAGCACGTTTTATGGTAAATGGCCTCAGCCGCTCCTGGACTTCAAAATACAATACCAAACCTTTGTATGTCAAATGTTAGAATTTAGAATACATGGGCACTTATTACATTTCCCGGCGTGGTTGTGGATTTACCCTATATTTACATATAAATTAACCCAAATCTCCCGATATTAAGCATAAATTTAAATATATTGTTTTTTCCTCTATGTAAGATATGTTTGCTTAAATTGCAAAGAATGTTAATTCTGATATTATGAAAGACCAATTTATTATGCATTCTATTTTATATCCAACGGAAGTGTATTAACTCGTATTAAACATTTGGCAGAAACAAGGAAATGGTTTTGTAAGTTCAAAGCTAAAAGTATTATTCAAATACAATTTAGAGTTTTGGGAAAGCAAAACATATAAAGTCCTGTTTGTAAGCGCCGGAATGGGTGATATAGAGCAGTAATTAGCTTGTACTAATGCGGATGTGTGAGCGGACAACACGCCACTATACAATTTACATGTTATCTGGAGCGGCCAGTTAAAATATTTACCCAAGTTAAATACGTTAAACTGCTGCCATTGTTCGATGCTAAAACTAGGCTTAGTTTGGAGTTGCGTCTGGCTACAATATAAACTTTGACGCGTCATCCACTATCACAAAATTGCAAAATGTTTAACTATGTAATTGGATGCGGGAATTACTTTTACCTTTACTCGAACGAATCTATTGAGTCTGGAAACTCATAACATACAGGTTTTATGATTCGATTTTGTTAGTTAAGCAAGATGTAACCGTTATGAAATAATGGGTACGCCGGCAATAAATTTATCAGATGATGTTTATGTCTCCACGCTTAATATTGAAACGAGTTTTCCGAGAGATTTGGAATTTTAGGACGGATATCAATCGTTAGAAAGACGGAAAAATAAATAATTAATCTATTGGGTTGTCGAGGAATGTGCACGAATTGTAGTGTTATCCGGGCGGGTGCGGTTTGCCGGCCCGGCGCGAGTCGGAGCGCCGCGGCGCCGCGCTGCGCCGCGCCGGTGCGGCCAGGCGGTGCATGGAGGCGAGCGCTGGTCGCTAAGGCAACGTGTCGAATGCGCTCGCGCCGCCTCGGACCTCGCCGAAAAGAAAGGACCGTATATTTGTTAAATAATGACGATAGTTGCATGTTACGGAGTGAAATGCTCGTAGGGATGGAGTGTTCGCCCGAGATGAGCACTTAGCTATTTAAGAGCGGGTCGCCACGGCGAATGTCATCAGTTAACTCGTGCTTACAGTCACAGGAACATCTCCGAAACGCGGAGTTGTTCAAATCGGTCCTATTGATTGTATCAGCAAGTAAGGTTTAACCCGACCGGAGCCGACTCTCCTACGCACAATATGCGCGCATTCGTGGTAAGCTCGCTTGCGAGATTTAAATTTCATTTAACTCAAATTGAACTATTTGGCACATGCGATTTTAAATCAATTAAATTATATATATTTGTGTAAATCCTTTTAATAGGACAGTGATTACTCGGAATATTTTGTTAAAGCGTTACAGGAAAATTATTTGCGTGGAATTAAAGTGGAGTGTTTTGTGATATACCAACATTGGAAAATATCTACATTTTATGTGCCAAATAGTGAAATTATGCAGAATTATGTGTTAATGAAGTGGTGATTTGTGAATTTGTGAAATGTGTGTGATTAAGTTATATCGTTTCAATAACACAAACCAAAAATAATTCAAATTTCCATCATCAAAAAATATAAATGTACAAATTAGCTTACTATGCACTAAAAAGTATATGAAATATTAAAGTTTTGACTAATTAAAAAATACTGATACTGAATTTTAGGAAACATGAAAATTTGATCAGTGAATCTAATAAGCAAACGTTACAATTCAATAGATATTAAAAATTAACAAAAACAGTACAAAGCCCTTAAAAATCCATATTGATAAAAGGGAATTTGCTTTCGACGAAGTTGGCAGTTTAAAATTGCTAATAGATATGCTCGGTCGGCCGAGATTTTCACAAAGGGGGCACTCAATCATTATTCACTTTGCGATCTACATTTCACCAATCCAATTTCCACACATCTAAGGCAGCCGATAAAAATATCGCCTCTCTCCATCTGTATGCTGAGAGGCCGTTGCAGCCACGACCGAAATTCAAAGTATTCCGTTGCGTAATCCGGATTATTTTAACTGGCTTACGATTGTGGATTGCCGAGTGTTACGTCACATGTGGAATAGTTATCTTACACTACTTTCTACTGGACTTTACTTCAATTGTGTCACTAGTGGCTTCTATGTCATCTTTTTCTGGGTTAAACATATATAGTGCAATCAACTTAATGAATCGGCGCGCTAATCTAACGTGAACCAAAACTAAAATAACAACAAAGTTAAACGAGAAATCGGAAAATAAAAGCAAAATATTAATATGCAACTAATATTATTATGATCAAGATAGAAAGTGGTTGGCTCTAATCACAAAATTGGAAAATTATCTCTGTTGTCAACATTCATTCATATTATTAAATTGTGCTCAGCGAATTTATATTGCTATGCTATTTTATATAAATTTTAAATGTGCGTCTGTGTTACCTAATGATAATTTTGTTAACCCATTATAAACATTTTCAGTGAACAACACAAACACAGTAAATCTATGCAACCCACAACCTGTATAATGACGGCAATCCTTTTCCCTATATGTTTTATATCGGGGAGGATACTATACCAATAAATAATTCGGCCTAACGTATTCTGCCTTCACAAACTCGTTCCGTTTCGGAGTATTTATGTTCGGTCGGCATAACATTATGGCTAGGAGAAGAAGATGAAATGATTACATTTTGGATCCTTTACGTTAAAACGTTGAAGACCTTAAAGCTTCGGTATACTGTTAATAAAAACTATTATTATTGTTGGTTTAAAACATCGAACTTAATAACTTTTCCTTCTTTAAAGGTACTCGCCTGCGTGGCGCTGGCCTATGGCCGCCCCGAGCCTCCAGTCGGCTACAGCTACTCTGCTCCTAGCTCCAAGTTCTCCGGTGGATCCATCAGCGGAGGACACAGAACCATCTCTATTGGAGGACACTCCGGTGGATCCCTGGGTGGAATCTCAGGTGGAGGCCTTTCCCTCGGTGGTGGTCACTCATCCGGAGGTCTTTCTCTGGGAGGCGGTCACGGTGGTCTTTCCATCGGATCCGGTAGCATTGGCAGCAGTGGACTGAGCTTCGGTGGTGACGCGGGATCTGGCAGCATTGGCGGCAGCGGACTGAGCTTCGGCGGTGACGGTGGATCTGGATTCGGCGGTGGCTTCTCTGGTGGATTCTCTGGCGCTCCTCTTGTGCAGAAACACATCTACGTGCACGTTCCCCCGCCAGAACCCGTTGAACAGAGAATCCCCAACATTCCCGCCGTCGCTCCTCCCCAGAAGCACTACAAGATCATCTTCATCAAGGCCCCGACTCCTCCCACCCCCACCGCGCCCATCATCCCCGTGCAGCCCCAGAACGAAGAGAAGACCCTCGTATACGTGTTGGTCAAGAAGCCCGAGGAACAACCCGACATTGTTATCCCCACCCCAGCGCCCACTCAGCCCTCCAAACCCGAAGTATACTTCATCAAATACCAGACCCAGAAGGAGGGTGGCGCTATCGGAGGCGGTATTGGTGGTGGTGACCTCGGCGCTGGCGGTCTCGGCGGCGGCTCTCTCGGCGGCATTGGTCTTGGCGGTGGCTCTATCGGCGGCGGCTCCATCAGCGGTGCTGACTTGGGCGCTATCGCTCTCGGCGGCGGCTCTGCTAGCGGCATTGGCGGACACGGTGGTGCTGAGATCGCTGGAGACTTCGGCGTCAGCGGTGGTGACGAAAGCGGAGCGGAAGGCGGTCACGGAGGTGCCACCAGCACCCAGTACGGTCCCCCTGGACACGTGGCGGGCCCTCTTCACTAAACGAATATTAACCGATTAGCTCAGGTGGCAGGATATTACGTCGAGCTAACAAGTGAACGCATTTCTATCATACAGCGAGCTCGCGTACACGATCAAGGAATGTTTCAAAATTATTTCCTGCCACTGAAAATGTGTAGTGTGCGGCCGAACGCCCTGTACATAGCTGGCTGCCCGCGTTCATCCGCGCACTCCTGTTGAGACATAACACGACTCATCGTCATATCTCATCATCGCCACTCATTTCTACTTGTTATTAGTGCACAGTGTTAATGTTGTTCTAAAGGAGATATATTATTACTACGACTGTTATGTTATGTATTATAAATAGCTTTTTTTTTTACTTTTGTAATAAAACCAAATGTGATGCTTATATGTTTGTTTGGTGGTACCCTGGAAGTGGAGCGTTTGGTTGCGTCATATGCGAAAGTAGTCGTGAAAGGTTGCCCCATTGCGAGTTGGGCGACGATAGTGTATTACGCTCGAGATCGACACCGAGCGGGTCCTTTCTGCGTGTTCCGATTATTTTGTCGGTAGAATGAAACGGTCCGACAGGCGTAGCAGCGTGGTTGTATAACGCGCGGCGCGTGGTCGGAGGCTGGCGCGCAGGTGGCGCGGCTGGCAGCGGCGTGGCGGTCACCTTCGCTTTCGGCGATGCTCTCGTACTCTCGTTAATGACCGCCTTAATGGATCATACGTGTAATTTCACTTTCATATAATTTAGCGTATGAGGTAAGTATTACATAAAACTCACCGTTTTTTAAACCGTCCATTCAATAATAATTTTATGCATAAGGTATTAATGTCGTGTGATTTCACTACTTATGTTTCTGCTCACTTTCACTGCAGATACTGATTATGCATATAATCAGATAGCCGTATCCATTTACTTGTCATCTCACTATTATTAATGGAGCGGCACTAGAAGAAAACTTCCTCTGGGAGTGGTTTAAGTACGAGCTATTGTTGAAATAATTCTGTTTCGCAGAGTCCTTTATTTCCCAAGCATCGAATAGAAGTCTGTCGAGTAAATAATTCATGTAATCTGGCTAGATTACTCGCTATCCTCTTCGATCTAGTTGCGACTATACGCGACAAACGGAAAGTATATTTACTAAATCATTTATATGTTAATTGTAATTTGTACTACAGATAAAGTTACAAATGCGTTCGTAAAAAAAAAACAGTAGTAATTTACAGTCCTTTATAATCCTTTATAAGTCCTAATATACACCTATCCGACCTTCTTATCTGATAAGATTTTACAGAAACAGAATATATCGACATATTAAAACATTATAGGAAAATCTTTTATCGTATAAGTCTAGTGCAATTTCCTATTGGACCTACATTTCCACGGACGAGCGCCAGTGGAGCTGATCTTATGTCAATAACCACTCGAGCTCCATACACAATGGCAACTTTTATTTATTATTTTTTCATAGCTACGGAAAAGAATAGGTAACAACAATAAAGCGACAGAGTTTGGGGAATATTATATAAGTACTGAGAGAAAATCAATGAGCGAAGTAAAACAACACAGCATTTGTTCACAAGTATTGTGACAATATGTTGTTTGTACGAAATACTAATGCCTCTATTATACTACTGTATACAGTATACTGCTATACAGGTTCAATAGCTTGGCTACATAATGCAACACAACTATCTACACGAAACAAGCACATTAACACGTGCAGCAGTTATAGCAACACCTTTATCTCTCTCTCTTTCTCTTTCTATAGCTAGAAAAAGTCCAGCTGCTGTACTCTTATAATCTGTACTCTTATACTTCTAATGCTGTCATTTTGTTCAGTCAGTGACAGGAGGCCGTACTAGCAATAATTTATCATGGCTTATGAATCTTCCAATAACAGCAACGCATCGCATATATTGTGAATTACTAATCTAAATATTGTTGGTTACAACACTGACATATTGGACCTATAAAAATACTACTGTAATTTTCATTAAGTATTATCTAAATGACAAGAGGACTAGAAGATCAAAAATGTGAGCGACAAAGTTAACAATACGCCGATGTCAATACTACACCATAAAAATACCTATAACCGCAGACTTGGAAGCCAAATATGTGTTTAATAAACTGATACTAAGTGAGAGGTAAATCCATGAGCCAGTTTCTTTATCACTACAATAAAAATATAACACAATAAAATAAGTGAATGTGTTTATAGTAATACAGTATACTTGAAATATACTGCGACTATTAAAGTGACATAATAACCTTATGATGCATCCACAGCGCAGTTATCTTTTTTTTGGAGCAACAATTTTATAAATTACTTAACAGATACTAAGGGCAACATGTACTGACATGTTGATATCGGATGTTGCCGAGTAACATTTGAAGACGTTGCTCAACAAAAAGTAGCAGCGGTGTGGATGTGCCATTAGCGAAATATATCATGAGAAATAAATCAAAGAGTAATTAATCAAAACCTATCAACTTTAGTGGTGAGTTAACGACGCAAAGGTGAAAGATCTACATCGAAGAAGGAGCTTGCGAGAACGGTGCTTTCAATGTTACAAATAATAGTCAACACTTTAACTAATTCTTGGAAACGTGGAGTGAACCAAGCGGACGAGTTAAATTAATCCACATTATCATGATTTCTACAATGAGTCTGTTTCTTATTGATCACGACTAAACTTCTAAATTACAACGTTTCGCAACGTGATAGTCTCGAGAGGTCATACTAATTAGGAGCTCGGGGTTAATAAATAATATGAGCAGTGAAGGGATAATAATTAATAACACACGGCGACGATTGGCCACTAGTCCCCTGAAACTATTTAAGTCGGGTCTATGTTTCAAATTTTAACTATAACGTTCAGCTATTAGACGTATTAGTAGGGCAACGCAGTAATCTTTCGGGTCCAGTAACCGAGCGAGGCTGTAACCGGTACAACACCGATCATTACCCGGTACTTTATAGTGTTATTACTTAATTACCGAACGAGGATTACGTAAATAATTGCGGTTATTAACTGAGGTATGAGAACCACATCTGATGTGCAATAATAAAACGCCAATATAATTTTATACGTCCCACTTTACTTTCTAATTTTATGCGGATTTAAGAATAGTTGGTGTTATGTTTTTTATTCTTTATCATTAGTAGCTAAATGAATTCGGGAGTGATCTGCAAGATGCATGTCTGCATGCAGCGACTGCGCCGATGTTTGTCACGTTTCTTTTTAAACGGATTCAAAAAAGGAGGTCCTTATTGTTCTTTTTATTACGGCGCACAAATGCCAACAATCAAACGTTTATCTTACATTGTGAAAGAAAGAAGCGATGGCGGATCCTTTCCGGTTAAATCAGTTAAGAAAAGGACTGAGTCAGGCGAGTGTTTTTAGGTCATCGCCATGTGACCTATTTCTCAAAGGATTCGTTTGTAGGAAAAAGCTTTTGTTTGTCACTCACTCACTTTTGTTTGTGATGTCTATTAGCCAATTAACGACAGTGGTTTCATTGATCGGTATTTCACTTCTAAATTATGTTCAAGTTATCCAATATATATTTTACGCTCTCGTATAAATGATATTTTGTGACAGTTCGAGGGCGTCCAATAAAAAACTACATTTTACTACACACTCAAAATGTTGGAGCTTCTAGAGATTTGGACAAGGGGCGGTGTTTACGCGGGCTCTGAGGAGATTTGGACGTCGTCTGTCAACAGGGTTGCCAGGTGTTGTAAATGTAATTTGGCAGACGAAAATGTCCATTTATTTTCAGGACCATATTTGCGGAATTGAACATTTGGTTAGGCACTTATCTTGGTTTAAAACAATAGGAGGTTCGCTGAATTTATTCTTGCATTCCGTTATTAGTACTGTTAACTATTAACAGATACAAACCCGAGGCGTATTGCTGAGCTGTGAACAAATTTGGGTGTAAACAGGGCCCAGTTAGACCGGGTTATGATTTCACAGCGAAATAGTTTTGTTCTATTGTTGTTAGACGATTATTCTATCTTACGAAGTTTCTCTAGAGTATGAACCTCGAGTTTTCGCTGCCAGCCCTAGTGAGTCGGTGAAGAAAGACATTCGATATTGGCATCGTGCCGAAAAACTTACGTTGTGATGTGTCATGGCAGGGGTTAGCTAACTCGCTCGATACCGCTACCAGTACGCTCTGAGTGCGTATATGATCCAAAGTTCTATGTATTACCTCGGAGGCGTAAAATAATCTTGTTATATTTCATAGTATTGTTGTATTGGTAGTCGTATTAAATTAATGGGTCTGTCGAGGTATCGTAAAGCTAGAAAGTACACCATATTGGTAGGCAAGGACAAGATGAGTTTAATTGATACCACGTTCAATGCAGTTCATGACACCAAACATCATTAAGTTACATTAAATGGAAGCCATTGGATATTTTTAACGAGAGATTTTTATGAGATAGTCGTATCAGTACCATTGTCGCCGTATGCCTCAGCTATGGTATGTAAAGTCCACCAACGCGCACTAGGCCAGCGTGGTGTACAATAGGGCCTAACCCTTCACAATCGTACTCGCACTTGTAGAGGAGGTCCGTGCCTTGCAGTGGGACGTAAATATCAGGACGTGTGGGATACAATAACAGTTCATATGTTATTAATATTAAAGTCTAACTATTGCAAGCTTTGACAACGTCGTGTCGAGTAAACGACTATTCAAATAAAATAAAAAAAAACTAAGACAGGGGACTATCTTTTGTTTGTGAAAATCCTGTAAGTAATATCCAAGTATAAAACTAGAGAACAATAACTCAAAAAGCCAAAATATGAAGAAAGATAGTAGCAGAACTACTCTCGTGTCGGACTTTATTTTCTATTTGTAAATGTAACGTGACAATGTGATATTTTATGTTACGACAGCAGCTGTAATATATGAGCCCTAGGATTTCAAGCAAATTTACATAAAGCGAGGAGACGACGAGTCTCGTAACTATATTAGTATACTAGGTATATGAGACAGTGATAGCCTAGTCGGCCTCGGACTTTACTGGTAAATTAGAGGTCAAAGGTTCGAAGGATATAGCACACATATCTGAATTTTCGAACGAAGTAAATTGAATTCCGTAAAACATGTTTATTTAGATATTTTTGGGTAATGATTTTGATTCATTAATTAATTATCATTCAAGCATATTAATTTGATAAAAATTGTGTTCTAATGTTGAATACTTTATGATTAGGTTGCATTTTAATTAACTGACAAATAAATATCACCTAACTTAACATATTAAACGGATTCCCAATTTTCAAATAGCACATAAATAAAAAATCTGTCAAAACGAAATATGGCATAATTTCTATAAAACTATCTAAAAGAAAAACATTCTCCCGCATTTGTACAAGATGTGGCACGTACAAGTTTAAAACACATTTAAAATAAAACGCTCTTACCGCCGCCGTGGGAGTATAAACAAAGAACTATCGAACTCTATCGAGTTATTTTACACATTATATAAGAAACATTTATATAGTCCGCTGCGAAAGGCTTGCAATTACTTAGCTGTCGGGGAAAAGATGACCAAACACTGGAAGCCAAGAGGCTCTCTGGGTCTATTTTTCTAACTGTTTTAAACTAAATTGTGTTTTATTTTAACGTGACAATTTATTTTTCAAAAGGTTTCAGATAAAGGGAGAGGTAAAATTAATATTAAGTTACACGCAATATTTATTTAATGTTGAACAAGTTTGTTGAATATTATTTTGATGTTTTATTTTGTTCAATTCCGTTGTTCTTTTCATGTAACTTGTAATATCATGTAACAATTTGGGTCGTTCCAATTTTAAGGAAGAGGTGTGATGCCCGGCGGAAACGTTTAGAAATTCAACGAACTGACTTACTTCGACACGGAATGTTTGTATGAAAACAGAAAACAATAATAGGCACTCTTTTTATTGTTTAGTAAATATTTAACCTTACGTATAATTTAATCTGACTGCCCCGGTGGCGTAGTTGTATTACGGTACGGTTACAAAGCTGAGGTCTCGGGTTCGAGTCCCGGGTCGGGCAAAGTGATATTTATTATTTATATTTATTCTCAGCAGGATGATATTGGATTTTTCGATTCATTATCAGTCCGGAACCAGGAATTTGTGCCCGAAATGGCGATAGGCTCGCCACCTATCACGTCGTGGGACGGAACATACAAGGTGAAAAGTGGGTGTCCTGGTGGCGCCACTGCCTACCCCTTCGGGGATAAAGGCGTGAGTTTATGTATGTATGTATAATTTAAATTTATTAATTGAAGATATTGTCAAAATAATGTTGCGCTTTAGTCCAAAATATTAATTACGACGATGAAAAATATGTATAAAAAAGTTGTTCTTCAGTATTTATGAGGTTGGCAGCCGACGTGCTTCTGCAGGCGAAGAGCCATCAAGAAAAGTTCAAGGTTACTATCAACGCGCTGAAAATATAATATCTGTGTGACCAATATATGTACATACTCGTAGCTACAACATTCAACATAATATAGTTTTTGATAGCCACGTCACGGGATAATTCTTAATGCGGGATAAGGACTTCTATGTGTTGGTTATGTTGTAATAGTTGGAGGATTTATAATTATTTTGTCATGATAAAACCAACTTATGAAGACATTGAATTTTCTGACCAAGTGCAGTGACATTTTACAATTTTGCACTAAATTATATATACAACAGAGAATGAGAAGACAAGTCATTAAACATTAATATCCGGAGAATCTACAGTATATTTGTTGATAAAGTATGCTTTGAAAGTTTTGTTTTTTTATTTTTCTTAAGGATTTTCGTACAAGTAATTTTCAAGGTTTATTTGTGTAGGTTAATGACAGCCTTGGCAAAATTTGATTGTTGAATTACAGTGACTGGCCATGGTTATTGTGACTTAATCCGTACACCACTCTCATATGACCATTTACGATTCATTAAACAAGTAAGGTGCGATACAAAAATAAAGAATATTACGTACTTTAAAAATATATGCAAGTTATGTGACAGAAAATGGTCCAAAAACATCAGTGACCTAAAAGTTTAATTTTATTCACCAATTTCAAAAATAAATCTCAATTTGACTGAATGTTTTTTTTACTAGTCTTATTTTTTTAGAAGTACTTAGAACGATGTTGTATTATGATTGTTGTACTCGTATTAGGCATATGGCCAGCAATGGAGTTTCTGTAGTTGAAGATAGAGAGAGGTTAGTATGTCCGATAGAGTAGCAGATTGCGGGCTTATAATGATAATAATCTGTAATAATGCTGGCAGACTAGTTAATTCAAAATATTTTATATAATTTGAAAATTTGTACATTCATTAAACTTGCGCTAGAAACTTCAATGCATTTTATTCGAATGCTCATCGTCACCTCTACCTCATACAAGGCAGCAAACATATGGTAATCTCACACAGTTTTCGCCAATTAAGAGAAGGTTTATACACACGTGAGTAACATTCAGTGAACAAGTGCATAAGGCTCTTAGCGTCAAAGCACGGGCGACCTTGTTTCAGATGGTTTGCCTGCTCGCTTCCTTGCTCAAAGCGTATTCCCCTTATACCGTCGTATGGCCACGATTATTATACATAGTGAATGTGAGAAACAATTGAACACCGCCCAGATTTGTCGGTCAGGGTCCATTGTTGGAAGTAAGCCGAACAAACTACATTTGCACGTCCGCTTTGTTCGAGCCTCGATGCGTGGCCGAGGGAATCAGCTCAAAGACTAATTTTATATATAAGCCATATTTCTATTGTACTTCAGTTAGCTTAAAATCATTTTTGCGTATTATTTCTCATGTTGAAAATATGATGAGATCTTTGTATTTTAAAATAATTGTATAATAATCCATTCACAAATGTAAATGGTACAGACCGTATTAATCATACTTCTGGCCACAAAATTTTGCAAAAAGAAAGAATATTTAAGTACAACATTCCAGCTAAGTGTGGTTTGGCAGACAATAAATGTGTTTGAAATTATTGAATATACTAAATCAAACCGTATTTTTATATTATATCTTTATAATTACCCTATTCATTTTATTAACGTTTTGTCGTCTGTGTATTGCATAATGTGAGTTTGAAATGTAATCGAGGATTGAGAGAGAACATGACATTGTGTTTTCTAACCCCTTAAGTAGATACGCACAAATGTATACGATTATAATATGTTTATTACTCTTCTAAGCTCAAATGGATGCAATGGTACAGGAGAGGATAGGATTACCTATACGCGTTGAGTCATGTGACCGAATGAGACGGGACAGGACGGGGTATAACGGGATGGGACGGAAAAGCAGTATCTATATATTGCCGTTCTATGACGGCAGTCCCATTCAGTTTATTAATTAAGTTTAAATATAAATAAAACAGTACGCGAAATAATATGTTGTAGTCTGAATTGGACCGTTGAATATGTCGTGCACTGGACTCAAAAAGTATCTGCACACAGGCGAAGCCGGGCTGGCCTCTAGTGTAAAATATAATTAAACTTTTGGTATTATCGGGTCTTATTTCGAAGGCGCTCACTTAAAGTTTACATCAATCATGTGATAAGTTGTCAAGTTTTGCGAAAATTTTATCGGTTGCGGCTCGCCATTTCGCTCGCAGGTGCTTCAACTTTGATAAATTATGAAGTCCATGGCCAATCATTGTGTAATTGGAAGATAACAGTTTATTCAAGAATAAGTTTATTCAAGAGTTTGACTAGTGGTAGGTCTCTCATAATATGAGAGGCCGCCTTGGCAGGTACCACTGCAATGTCTATTTCTCCCACTAAGAGTAACTACTGGACATAATGAGACTTAATATCTTATTTCTCAGGATGGCAAACGCAGTGGAATGCCAAGCATTGCTTTGTAGTTCATGGTGGTGTTTCGTTTTGCTTGTCGGTAGATACTGTTTCTGGACAGCACTCGCCATCAGGTGCAAGCGTTCAGGTATAATGGACGCAGAAGCGCTCAGTTCCAAATTCCAATTAAACTTTAATAATAACGGTATTGAGTAAACATTTCTTTTCGTTTAGCTCTGTATTACTCTTACGGTAAGCTCCATTACTTTGCCATTAAATAATTATCTCTCCGTAAGACCTTTGAAAGATTGTCGGTGTTCTTAATCTTATTTCGAAGATATTTGCTTGACTGTTTATATAAATTAACACTTACTTATAACATAAAGGTGTTAGATTATTATCCTTCTTGATTTTAAAACATAACAAATTTCCGTAGGTAGGTAGGTATGTAATTATAATATCAGATATATAGTTGAAATAAAACTATTTTATATGGATTTTATCGCGATTTGGTTTTAATGTAAAAATTAAACCAAATCGCGATAAAATCCGTATAAAATGGTTTTATTTCAATGTGTAACATTCGCGTAAATCTAAGAAACCATTAGATATATAGTTAGTAATCTGTAATCACCAACAAAAGAAAGAGGAGACTAAAAATAACGGTTTAAAGTTTAAACTATATAGAAACGTTATTATGCCTTTAAGTTAAAAACTATATGCCTGTAAGATTTCTAAAACTAAAAAAACTAAAAAACATGCTTTGCTCGACCTGGGGAGTAAATATGGGATCTCATGGTTCACAGTCCCATCACGCTGCAACTAGACAATTGATATGACCATGGCGAATAAAGCGAGACTAGGCAATTCAAAAAGTCTTGCTAAACGTTAAGATATTTCATGAATTGTTTATCTCTAACATTTTAGCATATATCTCTAAATAACACTGAGTCCATTTGCTTAGTTGACTTTGACGATAATGCTCGAACGCTCAAATTGCTCACCGACATTGACGACATACGCCAACATTTTCCTCGCTGACAGATATCACTTTATCCAGCTATCGTATGTTACTTTGTATGAATCAGAAAAGAGTACGCTTTTGAATTACCTTCACTTTGCCGTGATACGGTCTCAATGAAAGTACTTACGGCTGTGAAAGCATTATTCTTTTTTTATCAACTTCCTGATTTATTGCGAATAAATGTGGACCAGATTTTTTTGAAGTATTTGGTATTTTATTTATTACTTTGTTGCCGTGATGAGGTGAGAGCAGAGATTCTGTACTCCAGTATTTCGTCATAGTATGAGCCAGTCTTTCCGTTTTTGGATTTGATCTGTGGAATTGATACTGTAAACTTCTTTGCTTTTTATTCAGTTTTACTTGTTACTTTGTTTGTTGCACCAGATTATGATCGTAACTGCGTGCTCTTATTAATGTTCCAGATAAGAATTGTGAGCATGTTTATTACATTAAAATTTACGTTCTCCACTTTCCATTAGGAAAAGTAGTTTCGGTAAGACGTGCGTGTGCGTCTTGTTCAATTTAACTAATGCATCCCATAGTCAGTCATTTAGTTACAAAAATGGGCTTTTTTTTAGTATTTCCTTTATTTTACTTTTACTTTTATAACACGATACAAAATCTTCGACTGATTGTCTCAGTGCCGTAGTTGTACTACGGTATGACTGCAAAGCTGAGGTCTCGGCAAAGTGATATTGTGTTTTTCTATTAATATTATAAGCCCGGAGTCAGGAATTTATGCCCGATATGGCGATAGGTATGCCCTTATCACATCATGGAACGGAACATACAAGGCCACAAGGGTGTCCTTGTGGCGCCTCTGCCTACTCCATCTAGGATAAAGGCGTGAGTTTATGTATGTATGTATGTATGTATGTATGTATGTATGTATGTATGTATGTATGTATGTATGTATACATACAAAATCCTCGAGAATTCGAAGTTTGAGTAAAAACATATAATTTATTACAAATAATGATAAATAAATTAGGTCATTCGCGACTAAAAATTTAATAAAAAGAAAATCTGTGGATACTAAGAGTAGTAGCATTATACAATCTTGATAAAATACGCCAATTTTTGATAAAACTTGCCACGGACACTATAGAAGGTACATATTTTTTTCTGTATGAAGTATCAAAGTTGACCAAAAAATAATTAAAAAATCCTTCTTTGAGGAGTTTAATCATATTTCTTGAAAAAAGTGAAAATTCGAAAAGAGCACCTCAAAATCTATAAAAAACTCCCGGAAAGCTCTCCAGGTAAACCAACCAGATGACTGGACTACCTAGAAGTAAATTTTGTTTTAAAATCCGAGAATTTGGCCCTCTTTGTTAAATTTATAATAATAGTATATTTATGCACTTTTTACTTTACTTTCCGACTTTTGTTATTTTTTATGAAATATGACACAGGTAAATATACCGTAATCCGTAAAATTCTGTACTCTGAATATTCGTTTATGCCTTTGTGCAATTTTATATTCTTTCTAGCACTGACTTCAGGTCTATCTTTTAATGGATTTAATTTATTTCACACTCAAAATATTGTAACATATCATTAAAATAAATAAACTGTAATGAAACTATGATATAATTTATCACCAGTGTTTTTCGTATCTCCTAAGAAAGGACCAACTAGTAAGCAACGAGAAGCAAGAAAAGTAATTATGCTCGTCGTTGATAAAGCGTATTACAAAGTGTGCTACATACAAGTCAAACTACGTTTGTTTTAATTAGAAAGCTTAAATGTCTAATGTAATTAGTTTGAAAGTGAAAACTTTTTAACATATAAAAACTTAGCCTGTGTATGTGCAAAAAGATAAATTGAAGGTGAATCTACCGACGATTAAAGAAGTTCTCGATATTGGCTCCACTTATTGGGGCGATATCCTCTTTGAAAAGAATTTTCCTTTTAAATTTACGGCACGGAGTTCCGAGAAATTCATTTAAAGTGGTTTTCGAAGAACTACATATTATTCTGTCTATTTTCGATAAGTTATAGATTTACTGGCACGTTGGTGTCAAAATCGGTTTCTCGTGTAGATTTGATCAGTGATATATAATAAATATCATATATCAATGTTGAAATTCAAGTTTTATTCAGATCAATATATTTTTCAACTAGGTCCATCCATTTTATAGGATATAAGAAAATATACGATATTATGTTTAAGTTACTAAAACCTAACCGGTTAAAAAGTAATCAATTTAAATAAATTGATTACTTTTTAAAATTATTTCTATTTTAAATCGTTACGCTTTGCGAAAACATTGCTTGTGGATCAAACACCCGTTCAATTAAAATTTAACGAAAGTTCAGTCCTTAAAGATATAACTTCGAAATAAGTAAATGGATACTCAGTCTAAGAAAATACTTCATTATTAGCGATATCATGGTTTCTTAGTAGGTGTTTTTCATTTGGATGTCGGCTATAATATTTTCTATAATTATTGGAAGCAGCGGGGCAGTTATAGCGCTTGGTTGATCCACCATCGATTAATATCTAGCTATATTTAGCTCGCATAAAGCTAACAACCAATTATAGGCAGCGCCTTGACTGTGCCCTTGGCATTGCAAAACCTATGAGTGAAGGCGGGCCGCTAGAGCGCATGACAACGTATGTTTCTCGTTACCCCAGGTGACATAGGTAAAATAAAAAAAAGCCGAGTTGATGTTTTTTTGTCAAATACATGATTTTAGATTATTGGCCATCCCTTAATATACTTGTATTTTTATCGCTTAGTCAGCTAAATTCAGACGTCGCGTCGGTGCGGTTCGGTTTACCTGAGCGGTAAAAAGACTCACATCTATAGGAGTTGAATAAACGACTTGAAAACGGAAATCGCGATTTTTGACAAAACTACCAAGCAGTATTTTTTTAAACTTGGTACAATGTTACTTGAGGTGGTTAGGATTATGTGGTTTAAAGCAAATCCCATAAGTCAATATCATCCGTAATATTTTTGGATACGAATAATATAATATCAATATGAAGTAGGGGTTATTTGTATGGACCGATACCGATAACAGTATAATATAACCCGTCGTAGACTCATGCGAAGGGTGTCATAATTACATACACCGAGAATGTAATCAGTTTAGCCAGTATACATCCGGTGTCGACCCACAGAACATACATAACCTGCCTTTGAGAACTCTATCTCGACCGCAAAGCGTTTCATATCAAGGCCGCTTTAAACATTTTAATTTGCCAGTATGAATAAGTCAAAGAAATAAAACAAAAAATTAAACCCATTCAGTATTTATTACTCGGCGAGCGCACTCTATGACCCAGTTAATTTGCATATTTGTATAGACTATCAATTGTAGAATAGCGGCTTGTCAAAAATGTAGCAAAATCTTTGTGCCTAGTAATAAAAAAACGAAAGAACGATGCCGCAGCGACCTGTGACCCGATTTTTTTCACGAGGGGAGGTTTGTACTAAATAGGACGCATGTTTTTATGGACCAAAAGTTCCTAAAAAGAGGAAGCACTTTATAAAACAGTTTGTATGAAAATAATAACATATGAAATAAAGATACCTGCATAGTACGAGTAAATGTACGATCATGCTTTTATCTGTAGGTAGAAAAATTCTTCGACTTTATTATTAATTAATATGCTATTGAGTATTGGTTTTATGTTTGAATTTTATGAGTAATTGCGCTGGTATTTACCATTCAGATTCTAAACAGAGGAACCCTTTGAGTGCACGAGAATTTCACTGAAAGGAACAACAATAACACAAATTTTATATTCCTGAAAGAATCCTTCAAATTCAAAATCTAAAAAACAGGAGTTTACAGTTTGTATGTACCTTGAGCTTATAAATATGAAGATACAAAGAAGTTTTGTTACTTACGTATTAAAAATCCCAATGAAACCTACTGCATCTGCACCTTGTCTAATAACAATATAGGAGGCGAGCCTATCACCATATCGGGCACAAATTCCTAACTCCGGGCTGATAATTAATTAATGTAGAAACCTAATATCACTTTGTCCGACCCAGGATTAGAACCCGAGACCTCAGTTTTGTAACCGTACCGTAGTACAATTACGCCACTGAGGCAGTCATAATAAGTAAATAAATAATTTTACTTATAATTAAATAAGTCGGTGTGACATCATTCATTGAAATGAAACAGTGAAGAATTTAATTAACGACCACAGAGAATAATGAAGGGTCTAGTTGGCAGTAACTAACAATTAGCTTTGCAACGTAAGCAATAGTTTCAAGCATTCATTGTTAGACGCCGAGCTTATAAAAGAGCGACAGGTGAAGCACTTTTTACTAACAAAGGCACTTTAACACAGTTTCTTCAACCTTCAGTGACGCTGTATAGAAACATAAAGCACACCGTTTCAGAAACCCATATCGATTCAAATTGGAGCATTGCATGAAAACTTTATATAATATTTTAATATATTTTTATTTTAATGTAAGTATCAGCGACCTTCTGATGTCAACACTTTTGCAAACCACGTTGACACTTAAAATATTAATTCTGGGTCGATAGAAAGCCGTGATACAGGAAGTCCATTCTTAAGTATAAGTGTCCTCTAAGAATTTAAAGTACGACACTTTGGTAGCCAATAATAACCGCCTTTGGCAGTTGGATAGCGTATGAGGTAGCATCTGTCACTGATGATGCAGTGGTGATGCATTTATGGTTATCTTGCCACTTGTCGGCAAGAAAGCCTCGTCCTAATGGACGGGGTGCATCCGATTTCCGAAAGGTGTTAGCTGGAACTTATTTTATACAGGGTATATCAAGACTGCGACCGAAAACGAAGCCTAGTGGTAGTTTTAGTGGTTACAGACACAATGCAAATAAAAATTTCGCAAAATAAGCGACAGTTTTTTTTTTGCAATTTTTTGAAAATCATTGTTTTTGGATAGTAAATACCTAGTTATTGCGAAAATAGTCGGTCTTGATATACCCTGTATATTCTCTAATATATAGTTTGATTTATAAAGTTTTAATATTAAATCATTATTTAGACTTATTCATAAGAGAATTGAATCCGCTGTAACATTACAGTCGTTTTTTTGAATTGCGAAATTTACGGCCTTCTCAGCCTACCTTGGACCAGGGCTCTATTATTACATTTTATTTCCGTTTTCCTTTTCCTCTTTTGATAAATGCCCCAAAAATGCTTCTAAAGAGATATTTTATATTAAGCACTAAACTATTTTAAATTGAATATGCGATATATCAAAGACACTGCAATGCAGCCTCTTGAACACGAGTGCATAATAACATCAGCATCAATTAAGGGTATAAACGTTCTGCGGAGAACACGATGTGGTCTAGACTGTAGAAGAGACTCGACAATTGGTTTTAACGCTCTCCATTTTCAGAGCGTATGTATTTCACTTAACTATTATACAAAACCGTAACAATTGTAACATTTAACTAGAAATTTTCTAGTATTTTGGAGTAGTGAAATTTTCATTTTTAGCAGTAACTCGACTACGTACGCTAACTGGGGTGTTCAAATAATTCAGCATTCCGATATTTAATAGAACAAATTGGTACAACGTTAAAATTTCGTTGTTAGTTAATAAACCTTTTAATTATTACGAACTTGCAAACAATGGGATGCATATAACAATACGCTCGCTCACATGTTTTTGTAAAATATTAGGTCATTCAATTAATAGATTGAAATACATATTTGTTATTCGCAACGTCGGAATTATTTTGATGGTAAATTACGTGAGATTCAGCCTAGCGTGTATTGGTTCTATTTGCTTAGTATGAACAATGTTGTCACCTGTGCATTATTGAAACACCTGTGTGTGATGTATTAAGAGATTATTTTTTATTTCAAAAGCCTTATATCTCATTTTGTATGAAATATGACATCGTTCAAATCCATCGGTGGATTGTGGTTTATCATTTATGTACATTGACCTGCGACTTCTAAAAACACCACGAAAAACGTCTCCCAGGCTCAAATCGCATGACCTTGGTAGTCACATCAAACGTTATTTTTTGAGGATGCATTATCACCTCTTTAAACTCGTATGGCATGTTGTAATTATTTACATACATACATACCTAAACTCACGCCTTATTCCCAGAAGGAGTAGGCAGAGGCGCCACCAGGACACCCACATTTCGCCTTGTATGTTCCGTTCTACGACGTGATAGGGTGCGAGCCTATCGCCATATCAGGTATAAAATCCTGACTCCGGGCTGATAATGTATAGAAAGATCCAATATCGCTTTGCCCGACCCGGGATTCGTACCCGAGACCTCAGCTTTCTAACTACACCGTAGTACAACTACGCCTCCGAGGAGTTGTGTAATTTGCCATGGTGATTTGGCATAAGTAACTGAATAATATACAAAAGATTTGATATATCTCACTAAAACAATTTATCCGCCACGGGCCGCCATACTACCCGCGCCAATAGAAAAACCCTTTATTTATTTAGTTAACACTCTGTGTATCTGTATCCTTATATAATGCAAATATAAATGTATATTATATGTTATTGCTCCCAAGGTTCCCTTTTACGAGCCATGAGTTTCCGCCTCGAGCAAGATCCTACTGTCCCTTAGATAAATATGACATTGATGTAGTGTGTCGTTTTTATAGTTTTGGCTTCATGATATATGCGGCCAAAAATGTCTAGGAAGGGTTATATTCTAATCGAGACATTTTACGTTGGGTACTTGTAAAATTAGGGACTGAAGTACCTGCAGTAGTCAGAGGAAAAAGACCGATAGGGCGTTACTATAAATGTCGGACAAATTTTGCATTAGGTTAATATACGGAAGTGTCCAACTTGAACACGGAACACGTATATACATATCAGTTTTAATGGATGTGGATGAATATTGCTACTAGTACTCGGTAAGCGCGTCATCCGAAATACATAGATATTGCGGGCGTAGTGTTTGCAATATCGGATTGGTGTGTTGCGGGTTGCAGGTGCGAATAATTCCTATTTGCGGTACGTCGAGATATGCAATAAATATTCGTATTTGTGGCGAAATATCCCTCTGACATAGGGTTGAGAGAGATGTGCATTTAGCATTGCAGTGTATTGTAGAGATGATACGAGGAGAGAAACACAGACTGGGATTTTGTGAGTTCAGTTACCCTGGCTTTATCTTGATCGTAAAAATATTTTTAAACGCAATTATAACGTCTTAAAATTATGCAATTAAAATGACTGTCTCGGTGGCATAGTTGTACTACGGTAAGACTACGAAGCTTTGGTCTCGGGTTCGAATCCCGGGTTGGGCAAAGTGATATTGAGTTTTTCTATCAATTAATTATCAGCCAGGTGTCAGAAATTTGTGCCAGATATGGCGATAGGGATGCCCTTATCACATCATGGGACGGATCACACAAGGCGAAATGTGGGTGTCCTGGTGGCACCTCTGCCTACCCCTTATGTATGTATGCAATTAACGCATTTTATACTAACTTAATTCATCACGTGGAAGGCCCCTTGAATGCGAGACGCTGCGTAGGTAGTCCAACCCCAGCATTGTCTATTTATACCGTCAAAAAGTGTGTAGGCATCATACAGCTTGAGGGCATTGAAATTATAAGCATACAGAGAATTACCACCTAATAATATCTTTGTGCAACAGGCGCAATGGAGTGCTGTGCAGTACTTATTAATTATGAATTCTGAGTGGCATTGCTCCTGTCTATGAGCAGGCGTGGGACATTGAATCAGGCGAGCGTACTGTTCCGCTTGATATTCTGGCATATAAAAAAATAACAGCTGTATTAAAATTTGACTAAGAATATTTCCATCATTTCGTGTGTCTATGCTTCGGTTTCATACAAGGTTAGTCATAGCCGAGGCTTGAGTACGTGCCCTTAATAGTCAAACCACACTATGTGACTGGATGGTGTTCATATTAATTGTGGTTGCGTGGAAATTTTGGAGTTTCCGAAGTTAATATGTTGCGAGGTGTAATATAATAGAGTTCGGCGTGAACGACACAAAATGGTTTTACAATATGATATTATGTAGTTTTGTAATATAAGTTTATATGTATCTAATTTAATAAGTTTTATTACTGCATTAATATTCATAGCGAAATGTACATAAAACTTGATTTTGTATTGTTCTTTCAAAATCTTATTAGTATTAAATAATTTACGACCCTGTTGGTTTACGTGGTGCTTCAGAAGAAGCAGCATATTATTAGTAATAAGATGATGAGGTTATTTTTTTTTCTTTATCACAACGTTGGAAAATGTTTTGTGGGAAATTTCGATTGATTCGGAAAATTATTTCCACTAGATTGGATTTGTGTGTGGTTTGATGTGGGTCGCCTTTGTTGGAAAATAGCGTATACGAAGTTTTATGTGGTCGTTGCATCTCATTTTTAGGCTTTAATATGTCTCTATGATGTATATTGATTAGATTTTTTTTATTACCACAAGTCTTTGGAGAAGGCGTATGTTAAGCATTGTACTCTTTCTGACTGAAGAGCATTATGATTAATAGATAGATATAAATATTGAGTGTATTTAATACTTAATATGTTCTTTAGTGATCAGTACTTATTACATAAAAATACTAAACGTGTGTTAATTAAATTTTTACTGCTATTTGGGTACTTTAAATAGCTTAATTAAACGCTTCTTGTATCAACTGGCGTATACCGATAACAAATGCTCACAATTTCGATAATATAAACAACCACTTTCCTTGTATAAGATAGAGTCTTTGAACACACGTCGCAAAATAGCCGACATAATGTTTATATATAAGGTTATTCACAATTACATTGACGTTCCCGAATACCTTGAACGTGTGCATTTGGTTGTACCACCTGGTAGCAGTCGTTTAAGCAACCGTTTATGTTTTTATCTTTCAAATGTAAAAATGAACCTTGGCCAGCATTCTCCTTTGTATCGCATGAGCTCTGCATGCAATCATATTTGTGGAGAAATTGACAGTTTACGCCATTATTCTTTAGCATTATTCATTTTTTTGCCTCACAGTAAAGCTGTGGAACGGTTTGCCATCACACGTGTTCCCTCCTTCCTATAATCCTGAGTCCTTCCGCCGTAGCGTGAAGAGGCATCTCAGCGGGCCGGCATGATTGTCTCGAATGGTATGAGACTACCGTCTGATACTATTCGATACTCTAACTGGACGGTATTAGCACCTACCACCAGGTGCAATGCAGTCACTATGTCGTGTAAGAAAAACAAAGTCTCTTGTAAGAAAACAATGCATGTAATGTAAGCGCTGTAATAATTTGTTTGTATTATTTTCTTGTATAGTAACATAGTTTTAATGATTATCTGTATTTTCAATAATTTCTGTGTACTAACATAATTTCATTAGTGAAGCAACATTATGTAACACGAGATAAAACCTTTAGCGACTTAAATTAAACACGCAGTTCACAACGATTAAGGTATAGTCTGCTTACCATGTGATTTGTTAAAGTTTTTATTTTATAAGTTTATCATAACATTGTATCTAGTTTGTGAACCATTATAAAAAAATAAAAAACAATTAAGATGCGTTGTGTTTTAGAAATCCTGGTGTAAAGGTTTCTTTTATTTTGTTTTCCTGTCCAGCTACCCTTTGACCAATTATTTTTTTTAATTGGAGCTCAACAGAAATAATAGTCTTTTGTTTTTCCGCCATCAAAGTCGAGGAAAATAACTTCTTATTCCTTTACAGGCCCGCAGAAAAAAAAGGTTTTAGTTAATTTTATGCACCCGGCGCAAATATGCGTGGAATTTGATTTAGTTTAAATTAAAGTTCTTTTTCATGATTTTTTTTAATAGTTTCAAATTAGCTAGCAAAGGGCCGTATTATTTAGTACGTTCGCAGCTTCGCGTGGCTTTTTTTCATAATGATATGTGTAGTACAAAATCTATTTGTTAATTAAGTTTATGCTTTTTATAACTGGATGAGTCCATTTCCTAGATGTTTAAATAAATTAAATTAGGTCTGGGCGGAGTTTGACTAAAGTGATCCTGAAACTTTCCCTGATATTTATGTGTGCGTTATATTTCACGTCACGTGATTTGGTAACACAATAATTAATACTGGTAATAGATGTGTGCGCTCTTAAGTTATTGACGATACGTACTATCCATTGTTAATTAAAACAATATTGATAGCCGATTATGTGTTTTTCCTGCATATTTTTAAGTGTTCCAACGAATATATTATTATTAATTTTGAGTTTGAACTGATATTATGGCAACAGTGAAAATATAAAGCTAAGCTCTCTGTTAGGAGGCCTATGGTTAGCAGTATATATCCTGTGGCTGAATAGGGTTAAAAAAACATGCTATCCGAAAGCTAATTACTGAATCATCACATATGCCATCCAACCTTACGAATGCCTGGGTTGGTAACGTATTGTTTTCGAATGTCAAAGCATTGAAAGGACACAATTTATTGACAACGTTGCGATACACTCTACGTGCATCTCCAATTGGTTTTTCTGACGCACCAATCTGATATCGCTGGCTTAACACTAATACAAATTCACATTTTATTTAGTAAAAGTTTGCTGACACGTTTGATATATTTTCAAATACCAGGAAACCCTCTGAAAGCCTTCGATTTTTCATATTGTAACTCTGCATTGTTCTGAGTTCGTTACGACGAGTTTTTGTTTCGCATTGACGTGGAAAGTTTGTGCGACTGGCAGCTATTGACAGGTCGGGAATAACCATGCATGGTGGTTATTTAAAAAAATACGGTTTCCCCGCTAACAATTGGTTGTTGTTGCCTGTCCGGCAGTTTTTAAAAAATCATCTAATTGGAAACCCGATATAATACACATAAATGCGTTTTCTGACGTCATATCGTTAGCCAACAAAGTATCACGATGGCATGGGAGGTATCATTCGTGAAGTGTAATATGTTGTAATATGTTGAAGTGTAACATAAAATTGTTGTAGCACAGAGGGCTATATAGCCATGTTATCGATTGACATTAACCTGCAAGATCGAGTCCTAAATATCGAAATCCAACGACGAACGAAAGTTCGAAATGTCGGACAGTTCGTCATATGAATCATATGGAGTTAGCTTGGACACGTGGCTAGACGCACTGGGAATCAAAGGCAGGTGGAGTAAGGCGCTAACAGAATGGTGTACAAAACCAGGTAAGCACAACGTCGGCCGTACGGCGGCAAGATGGGTCGACGACATTGTTAAAGTCGCTGGCCGAACGTGGATGCGACTGACAAAGGACAGATAAAAATGGCATAGTATAAGGGAGGCCTACACCAGCAGTGGGACCGACAGGTTGTGGATGATGATCAATTATAATTAATGTTATAGTAGTGTAATAAGAATCTTACTTTACCAATTTAGTTTTGGCTCTGAAGAAATGCACAGTTTCGAGTTTTGTTAATTCTATTGCACTACAATTTACACAGATAAAACTTGCAATCGTGAGTTTAAAACAAAATGCAATTAAACCTTGACCCGTTGATGCAACGAGTGGATAAACGCCTAAAATACTGATTTTTCTTAAACAATAGACAGTCAGGTGCAATCAATCAGGTGTAGGTCAGACAAAGCTAGCGAATGACGTCATGCCTGTATACAAAATCAATTCTGAGTGGCGCCAGATGTCGCGAAACAACCACTTGGCATGATTAAAAGAATAATATGAAAATAGGAAATGTATTCAGAGATCAGCACTCGAGAGTCGGCCTACTAATCCACAGCGCCGCCTTCCGCATCGCAATACTAACAAACGCGTCCAATACCCAAATACTTACGTATCAAAATATCATTAGGCTAGTTGCAAAAACCCATTAAGTTTACCAATAATGAAGGTATGTTATTGTCGTGGCACGTACTAACGGAATTAATTGTGAACACAGCGGGCCCGAGGAGGTATAAGTATTTGTTTTCTCCTAATTTAACGGCACATTTTGTGTGCAGCAAATTATTTACATGTCGTGCAAGTGCACGTGACAGAAATGTCAACACAACCGTGACATGAACGCGAACACGTTAGAAATCGAAAGGGATCTGCGTCATACAACCTCATTCGATGTTTTATGGCGATTCTGCGAATTTCATATTTCATGTTTCTACCAGATTTAATGCATGACGTAATTGTAATAAACGTAAGATTGTGGGTCGTCATTGAATCAAAATGTTAATAAAAATTCTGGAAGTGTTAAAATTTTGTGTAGACATATTACATACAAGTGTAACTTAGTCCAATATTACTTGTCATTGACAAGTGTGAGGCGTTAAATGTTCTAACACATAATAAAGGTCATATCTTTTCAATAGATGCAAGAACGTTGCAAGACGCAGAGACTTTACTGAAGAGCAGGTCTTCTTTGGTGAGGTAACGATTATGACGAAATTGTTTAAAATATATATAAATTGGTGGAGTACAGCAATTGGAAGTATATATGTAATCAAAATTCTTTTGTAACCAATTTTGAGTGTACAAATTTGTATAAATATAGTTTGACAAATAATTACTATAGTTGATACTGATAACATTGGAGTGAATCTATGCTAGATAGGAATTAGGAGTAAAATGTATTGTTGTGATTCAGGTTCAAATCTAGGAGACATCATAATTACAGCAGAACAATTATTAATTTATATAATTAATATTTTTTTTTATGATTGTGGGACAGTTTAAGTACAGATTATTATTATATAAATAATTGGAAATAACTAACATAATAACTATCGTAAATGTTTACTTACATTTAATTAGAAAAAAAAAACACTATCTTTCCTGGTATCTACGTTGCTACTAGTATAAAAAGACGTGAGGAGAAAATTCCTTTAGACCCCATTCCTTTAGACCCCTTTATTCTCCAGACCCCACACTAAGATCGAGTCTTGTGTTGTGGGTATCAGAAGCTACGAGAGACTTTTCGGTCTCACAAAATGAGAGAGTGTTTTGATCCTTTCTCATGATGGAGGATATTTGACACTCGTCTCGTACCCTATATATTATTTATCTTCCTAGTATTTATTAAAATAGGGGTGCGTCGACTTCCTCATTTACTTATACACAATTGGAGAAGGAAGGCTTGAATATTTTGAGAGTGAGAAAATAGTAAAGGAATTAGCGGATGGGTAAATTTTTGCAAGAGTTCTACATTCAACAATGGTTTTCTAGTGGCTGAAGACGAAGAAGGAAAATATACTTTTAAAAGTTTCAAGATTCAGATTTTTTGTATTTTGTATTATATTTTAATAACAGGAATACAAATAATACGTAAGTATTTGATTATTGATACTGAATTATCGGTAACAATGCAAAGCTCCGTACGTGACCAGAAGTGTTATTAAAACATTAATTGCAACATTTGCTTTTGATTATTCATTCATTATTTGAGTGCACAGTCCGGACGACATAAATTAAAAAAAGTATAACTATAAGTGTCGTATTTCGCGTTTAGTCTGTATATGTCCGGCTGCGAGCAGACCGATATAATTGTGTGGACCGGCGAGAGATATTCATCCCTTGCGAATCGTCCACTAGGATTGCACTGCACTTACTATAAAATGCATTGCGCTTTCGTGCCAGTTAAAAAAATGTTGCATAAATAAGTAACTAGCCTTATCAGTTTCAATTACATATTCTCGTATAGTCATTATTAACGTAAAAATATATCTTTAAAGCCTTATTACAACACCTTTTAACACACACTAGAAATACAATGTTATTGTTGCCAAATACAAACATTCGAGAAGTTCCACTGCCTGATTACAAGGCACTTAGTAATTGGTCTGTACTTAGTAGCATAGTGCACTGTTATATCTAATTAATACTGCCGCCCGTCGCGCTACTATCCGGCATATGTGTTTGAATTTATGCCACAATAACCATTGTAGGGGAACACATCGTACATTCAAAATTATGATACTGAAAGCTGCCACGCGAACTAGAATTTACCACTCGAGTTATATATACAAAAGTAATAGCTCCAAGGCTTTGCATATAGCCAGCTTTGAATTCGATAAAGTAAATGTTATCGTCAGAGTTTGGTACTAGATGCAACCGAGCCTTAGTGGCGGCGTAAGAAAGAAATATAATATGGATGAGACGCATTCTCCAACAGTCGTGACAGCCGTGATAACAAAGGCCCGTTTTAAGTTCCGACAGTCTCACGGCTCTTTTCATATCTCTTTCTCCGACGATTTATAAAGAAATGCTCGCGTTTGTATCGCTGTTTACGCGCGTTTGAATCGATACGCGATAATCTGCTTTTAGGTCATCTACAACACCTTGAGCGTTTGTTCGTAAAACGCGCTTCTTCGGCACGTAAATATACGCCGTGTGTAAGGGCCTTATGTAGTTCGAAATAAGCGTGGTCCCTTTTCTCGTAAGGTCAGGACGGTCGTCCACAATCGCCCTGTTGTAATAAGCTGTACGGCCTAACCTCTTATATCAATTTACAGTGAAAGAGAAGACTGAATTTAAGACTATCCCTGCAAATATTTGCAACCCCATTGAGCAAGGGTCGACAGTGATAGGTACCGTGACACTAAGCAGCGTTCCTCGTTAATCTCTTCAGGGACTTATATATTTCCTTTTATGCGCAAAGCTATCAATATAAAGAAATTACGTAGGAGATGGAATCAATTAATTGTTTATTTCTGAGCAAAAAAAGTGGGAGTCTAAATATTCGGGCTATAAATATTCCTTAGTCATAAAGAAGAATAACACACAAAAGTTGTGACTTTTATGTTTACAATAGGGACGAAATCACAGAAATGTATATTTTATTCTTGGCAAGGTATTAACAATTATAAAAAAATACGTTGTATGTTTACTGCCGCTGAGAGAAAGAGCAATGCCTATTTGACATAGCACCTATAAATATAGTTGATATTTATTATTTAATCATTTCATGAGTTTATGTTTAAAAATCAGTATTCAATTCGATTACTTTCCCTAAACGTTACATATTTAATAGCACTGCTCGAAAATAAATACATTCAGCGCAAACGATGAAACGGATAACAGCATTACTTTATGGCCCTTATCTAGGATTCTGGGAGCAAACGACGCTCACGATAACCGTCCCTACTACGAATAATCTTAATTATACCTCTATCGAAATGTGAATCCTATTACAAAGGACTTGGGTACACATTAACTTGGTACGAAGTTTCGTGTTTTACGATCAAAACGCTTTAAGATTAGGCGACTATTACGAAAATACTCTTATATGTAATGCCGTCTATGTAAATTAAAATTGAGAACTTAGTATGTAAGTATAGTTTTTATGCTATTTCACAAGAACTCGATTGCCTGTGATTATGCCTAATGGCTATTGTAAATGCGGATTGTGATGTCGTTTATACCGCACTTTGAAGTAAATTAAATATAAAGCGGAATATTTATTTTAATATATCAATCACTGCTTCTGCATTACGACGTCGAGAGAATAAACTTGTATGTGTATTGAAATATTAGTCATTAATATCTATAAAATAAACATCCGTGCACCGTGGAATGGTAGAGCCACACTGTAAGGTACTTTCGACTTATGTGAAATATTTCTATCTAACAGAGGCGGGACCACTGTCTTGTTGAAAATCGAGGCAACGGTTTGCCTCCATGTTTCTTTCAGTACGTCAGATTACCAGAGGCCCAAGGTCTCTCATTTCCTCCTGTTCTTTTCCCATCGCATTTCCTTTCATTTTAAGAAGGCTACAATGAGTCTTCAGTCAAAGTGTCATGCAAATAACTGTATCTGCCTGTACTTCCCACTGCAGGGCACGGGCCTACTCTACAATCGAGAGAATCGATTGAGACTGGGTAAGGCCATATAGTCCACCACGCTGGCTTAGTGCGAGTTGGCGAACTAGTTGAGTCATGCACATGGGCGGTGGTAGTCTCTTATCATTATATGAAATGTTTGCTGGACTTCTGCTTTAAAATAACTGATTAGATTTACATAATATCTGTACCACCATTGATTGTTTTACTCTCTCTTTCTCACTATATCGTTACTGTAAAACATAATACAAACACTAAGATGCCACCAGCACGTACTTAACTTGTTTAATAATTTAGTAACCATTTTGCACAATTATATTAACAGTAAAGCCTTCATTATAATTCCGGCGGTTTGTGTCTTGTCTCTTGTAGGCATTATTTATAAAGATTTTGAGGGTGTGAGCAATTGTCACATTTTTCTACATAATTTAAGTTCATGGTAACTAATTGACTAAAAATACACACATGACTGCGAAAAGGCATCAATCAGCCCTTTTATTTAAACCCTGAAAATTATGATCATCACAATTTGTCAGTTTGTATAAATTAATAAAATTAAAGTGCAAGGGATAATAATCAAAAATAAAACGAAATCTTCCAATCATATGAACAATCCATTTCATCAAGTAGAAACCTTCAACTTTTCAACATTTTGATGGCAACGTAAGCGTCAGAGCGAATATAAAAATGCTCTAGATGTGTTGTGAGTTGTGAAACGTAGTATCTTCTTTGAAAAGCTGATTTAACAGGCGGATTATTTTTCATTCCAAAATTGCTTTCAATTCTATACAGCACTATGTACACATATCAATAAGCCACAGGTCTCTGCTATGGCTTCACGTTTTCAACGGCTTTGCGGGTGGGATTTTAAAAAAGCGCGGATCAAATCTTTGCTCGCAAAATAAACACACACGGAAAGTGATCTAGAGATGTACAAAGGCTCTGTATTGGCGTTAAATAGAAAGAGGATGATACATCGACAATCCCGTCAAACATCGTATCAACTCAGAAAAAGCTATTCGCGACATTTCTCAACACAGTATTTTGGTACATATTGCCTTTCAGAAAGGTCATTAATAACCAATTTGTATCAGGTTGTAACAAGAGACTTTCAAAATCATTACAACTGAGTTGACATTATCTGAGGGACGGAGATGGCGGAGTTGCTGTTGTTAAACTAATTTGCTAAAATGATACAATACACAATTTAGTTATCTATACAAAAATTCCAATGGCGTTTGAAGTGTGCTAACAGTTACAAGCGAGAGTGGGAACTGGGAACTGAGGCCTTAAGCACTCTCAATCGTAGAGGAGGCTCATGCCCTGCAGTAGGGCGTATATGGACTTATATTTATCGGCTTATTCCGGGTATATCAAGACTGCGACAGAAAACGAAGCCAGGTGGTCGTTTTGGTGATTACAGACGCAATGCAACAAACATTTTGGCAAAAAATGTACAGATTTTTTTTGCTATTTTTTAAATATAGCCACATCGTGTTTGGGTGGTAAATACCTAGTTATTGCGAAAATATTAATTAAAACCCTTGCGTACCATTATATCTTCAAAAATAAATAGGTGTACATTTTTATTCTAGGAAAAATATGTATTTACCACCCAAATACGACAATAAGCCAGAAAACACAGAAAATAAGTTTTTGTTGTGAAATTTTTTGCTGCATTGTGTCTGAAGTCATTAAAACTATCACCTGTCTTCGTTTTAGGTGGCAGTCTTGATATACCTTGTATATCTTATTCTAAATGGAATCTTGAGATGTCGTAGTTGCGTCACTTGTCGTGAATCAACAGTACGTGAGTACGTGATGCCTGCGTGATTGATTTTGTGTCTAACCCGGATTGCTTGCTCCTTTGTGCGAGACAATAGAACACTAATACAATTCCTGACATTGCACTGAATCTTAGAGATGGATCAAATCTCTAGGATTCAGGCCTGTAGATATTGTGATTTTTATGTAAAAACCTTTTAAACATATGTACCTATAAATAAAATGTTAACTTTTACGAGTCTTTACTGTAAATTTATTATTCGACTGTACACACGAATTTATTGCAAACGGTTTTATGGAAATAAAAGTTCTGTTTGGGCAGATAGGAGAGGTAAAGTTTTTTATTGTTAATAAATCCTCTAGCTGTAGTAGATGTTATACAGAGGTTCTAAAAAGGTTTTACATATAATTCTAACTAAAATCAATAATAATAATACTTTTATCGAAAAGGACCTGCATGTAGTGCCTGTTAATAAGAAAATAGGTTATTAACACATCAACTAGTTTATAATTCAAAAAAATAATATTGAACTGGTAAAGTTATGCTGTAGTTCGTTAAACTATAATAACAATGGGTCTTGATTGCGTTGGTACGGGTATCTATAAAAAAATCTACGAAATAGCAGTTGAGAGTTCAGTTGTTCCTTATCAGGTGGCATAGTTACATAGAGTATAATAGAGAAACTATGTATTGTCAACCAAAAGAGCTTTAGTAAGGTGTTTATTATGTTTTACGAAGTCACATTATAAATAAAATTATCTTTGACATACTTCCCAATTAAACAAAAGCAATAGAGGCTGAAAAATCCCTTTGTCTTTCACTAAGAAATTTACGAACATGTTTATTGGTTTAATATCTTGTTTAAATACAATATTAACATCCACCAAGACATTATTAAATGTTCTACAATAAATTATATTTTTTTACGGTTCGTGAGCGCTATAAAAGAGATTAAACTTGAAGGAACCGTAGGATTTTAAGCGCTTACTTAAGGTATTTTCACAGATAAGCGGGACTTTAACGTAGGCCCACGTAAATCGATGTTTAAAACACAGAGCTTAGCATTTAACAGGCATTTTTATGATTTTTAGTCTTTAGCCACCAAGAATAACAGATTATGACATCGTGAGGCTGCAATATTGTTCCCTAAAAAGAAAGTCAGTGGATTTCACAATAAATAGACCAAGCGCAAAATACGTATTACGTACAGAACGTTCCGTTTTAATGTACGACAATAAATGTTCCAAATTTTCGACATAAATCGAGAATTGCGTGTAAGACCCGCCTACTAAATTGTAGTTTCTAATTAACTTGCCGGTGCGCCTGCTTTCTACGTATGGCACATTCATTACTGGATTGAAGGCGAAAACATTCTGATTGATTACATAAACATTCCACGAAAACCTTGGCGACAAAAATGGTGACAGCATTAATATAAAAATTGGGCTTTTCGCAAAAGATCGATGTAATCGTCTGATGAAGCCAAAGATGAAGCACATTACAGGTAATAGTAAAAATAATTTTATAGATGGATGCGAACAGATCCCACGATTTATTTAATACTATAAAAATAGTCCATGTAATTCAGAATATGGCAGTATTTTTAGAAGTAGAATAAATTTACGTAACAAGGGCATAAATAACTGAACACGATAACAGGGAATCACGCTGTTTGTCGCCGGAGAGATTGCTGACTCATCTGTCTTTCCGACTGTTCAAACATGCGTTAATTTAGGCACGTTCCTACTTTATTCATTGTTACGTCATTTTGTTTTGGTATCACATGCCAAAGAAAAGGAATTTAATAGTTCCATTTCCACGATCCGTTTTACTAGCCGCGGGAAAGCTGTTGTTGTAAGCCAAAGTCGGGCTCCTGGGACGGGCCTTAAAGCTGGCATTGTGCCGACTACCCGGCGTGACGTCAGCTCGCGTGCCCGCCCTCGCGACATCGTGCGAAATACCCTAATGTATGTTTATTGAGTGCGTTAAGTTCGCTTGCGTCGGCCGAGATACCCGGGACAATGCGTGCGTGACTCCTGTGCCAAATCACATGCGACTTTACCAGTTATGTCAACTTTTATGATGAATTATTATTGTTGGACAACTACATTACGGCTTGATTACACGGCCAAATCGATATCTTGTATAGGATGACGTTATCTTCATACATGTATCTTGTTTTGACCTTAATAATAACAATCTGTTATCGAGAACCGTTCCTGGCTTAGTTAGTGCAGCCGAGCGATCAATGTTGAGAGGGTTCGGGACACAGATGAAGTTCGACCTAGTTTGTTGATTAAAAACTTGAGTCAACCCCTGCCTTGCGGAGTATGTAAGCCGTCGATGGCAGTTGTTAAATCACAGCATTCGTTAGAAGTGTCAGAAACTAAAGCTTCGTGCCTCAAGCTACGAACTGAAAATACAGAGTGGTGTATTTTACGCCGAGCAGTATTTTAGAAAGGGAACCTTCCTTTACTCGCTTTTCACCTGTCGACAAGTCGTACGGTACGAAACTGAACATGTATCCACAATGCGCACTGCCACCGATAAAAACTTCGTATGTAACATTTTTAAAAATACATTCAAACGGTACAAAAATGCTTTTTCTAAAAAAGTACAGCAACTTGCGATTACAAAAATACGATAAATTTCAGCCAAGTCCAAAAGAATAAGGAAAAAACACCGCGGGAATCGAATTTGACATGAGGGCTTACTCTGCGAGTCCATTTAATACCTTGGATATATGCTCGAAATGTTACGCTTTGTGTTTATGTCTTGTGTGCTCACCGATTAGGTAATGAATAAGAGGATCGAAGACGAGAGTAAACAAAAATATTATTGAATATCGGCCGTGTGGCGTGTTTCATAACGTTTCATCACGTACGGGACATAAATTTTATGACACTTCACGTATAAAATTATAAATATGCGTAAGGAGTACGTGTCTTTGTGAGGAAATTGGTAGCATCTTTATTCTTTACCTCTGGTTCAATGTTTGAGATGTGGTAATCAAAAGTTCTATACAATTTACGTGATTTAAGAGCGTATTTTTAATGATAAATTCATTTCCCTGATTTGGTTATAGGTTTTTTATGTTAAGATTTATACCTACTACTACTACAAAAGATTACTTGTCTAAAATACGTAGAACTGTTTATCTATCAAAGGTTTTCTCATACTAGGGTAAGCCCCGTGTCAGTGTGTGTGCATGGAAAGACTTATCCAGTTTTAAAATAAACAACAAAAGTTAATGCAAAGAAAGGCTATTCGATTTTCATTTAGGTTTTTTTATATAATCTCAGAGGTCATGACATTATACCTGATGGTAAAGGAATTTTTAAAAAGAATTTTTATTATGATACGCAAATGATTCTTAAACGAATATGTAGTTATACGTTTTGTTTGATAATAATTAAATGCTTTTTAAATGCTTCCAATTTTCTGAAGAATAGCACAGAGTGATATAATTATTGTAGAGGACAATAATTTAAAAGATTTTCATTCGAGAAGTAAAGAATTTGACAAAAGCTTAATAATTTATTACCAGCAAAGACTAGTACCGACATTTCATGGCGAATTCTTCCTTGTTTAATTTACTTAGAAAATGCGGAAGTAAGTCAATTGTAGATCTTACTATGATGTTGAAAGAGTGTTGTAAAACTATCTTGTAAAAGAAACCAAATTGCGAAAATTAATTAAAATGCAATGAACTGTGAACAATTCCATTTGCAAAATTATTGAATAAATACCATAGCTACCTACACAGGGGGAATGATGCAACGCGCATTCCGTTTATACATTCAAACAGTTAGAGTGACCTGTTTAGTTATGCTTATAGAAATTTATCGGATATAATTGGCTGTCCTTCCTTGTGCCCACAAACAGGATTTTATCAAATAATAGCTATCTCAGTCAAGTTATGAAGGAGTGAGCTTTACGCAATGGTTCATTAGACAAAGGATGATTGCCCATTCAAGTAGCTTGTCCTTGTAAGTCATCCATAAATATTTGTTTCGGACGTGTTGTGAGATCAAAAGTTCTTTCGTTTCTGATACAATCGATATAAGGCTAATTCCGGGGTTAGGATTGATGGTATATTTGTTCGTTTTAATTATTAACTAGGATCAGTTGAGCTAACAATGGATCTGTTTGCAGCAGTATTGTTGGAAGCCAGTATTGTCTCCTTGTGTGCTCGATTGTACAGGCGACATCATTGTCAGCTCAATAACTCACATGCCACATTGATGCGAAAGGGAAGATATATTGTCGAGGGCTTATCACACCGACTTACGACTTCACTTTCCCGTATTGTACCGGATCAACTGTTTGACTTGGCAGTAGGTTTTACCACAGCGATGTATTGTAGATATACTCGTAAAATATTAAGGAACCGAGAATTGTATACTGTCTTGGTATGAAATATGAGAGTAAAAATTTGTAGAAGTTTTATGTGTATTTGGGAATCAAATAAAATTGGCCTTATATCAATAGTGTGTGCGAGAGTGGAAAAGAGTACAGAGAGGGGTGTGTAACGATAGTCAATGGATTAGGGCATTAAATTTAAAAAGTGAAACTCAATAACTATCTTAAATAATGACATAAATAAAAGCAATAACATAGTCTTAATAGCTCCGGCATAACTAAATTTCAATTCCAAGGTTATTATAATATCAATTAAAATTGTAACACTTCAATGAGCATCTGAAGGAAGTATCACAAATATACATAATACAAGATCTTATGAAAAGCTTTCAACCCATTGACTGGCAATAATTTGCGCATTCGTAACATCTAGCGAACTGTATATTGAAAAATTAAATGCCATGTAATTTCATTTCACTAAAGTGTCTTCAAACACATTCGATTTTCCCGGTAGCTGACGGTAAATTATTTCTGACGGCAATTTAACTTTTATTCACGTGACCTTGCTTTCGTCGGAACTGTCCCTCGAACACATGAGAAAACTCACATAAGAAAAGCCTTAGTAATTCATCACATTGCTTCATTACACAATACTGAGATGGTTTGACATTTCACACAGCCCTAATGTTTTGTATAATTACGAGGGCTTTGAAAAGTCATTTACACGCCTTTTTTAAATAGGCACTGTGATGTACATAAATCATTGGGACCAAAAAGTAATGTGAAATGTTAAGGTTAATTAATGTAGTTCTATCATTGTCCTATATTTTTTTTCCTATTGCTAATTCAAAATGAATTCAATTTTTGAAGGTAACAGCTGATGTCTTCGCCAAACAGCAACCATATTAAAAAAACAGTACGTTTTCCCTGACTTAAATTTTGCTGCAGCGGTAAACCTCTTTTGTTTGAATTTTAATTAGGAGGAAGACTAAAGAAATTAATTTAATCTTAATTGGACCTTTCAGTTTTGTATCTCGTCTAATTAGATTTTTATTTGTTAGAATATTATTTTGTAATTTGCTGTGGTTTTATAAAAATACACGAACTTTTTATATGCAGTGTTTGAGTTAAGTGTATGTAATCTTTGTTGAGGATCCTAATCGAATTGAGTAGAAGTGGTAGAGCAATTGGAGTGCCTTGACTAAGATATGAACACACCGGCTCGACCAACGCAGTATTGTTTGCCAGGAGACCGCCGTGAAGCAACACCTTTGTGGTTGCTTATAATACGAGCAAGGACATAACCGAGAGGTCCAAACCTCCCTATTGACCTCAACGCTTTCATCCTGTATCCTCAAAGACGCAACATGATAGCGTTGACGGGTTTGCATTGATGGTGTGTAGTTTCAGCCAGGCGAATCGCTTCCTCGTTTTGTCATATAATTAATTGGATAGGCCCGTGTCTGGCAAATAACTGCTAGTGGGCATGGGCTAATATAAGTGATAACTCGGCAATATTTCTATACGGCTGTAGTCTCTACCGCAAGATAATATACCACTTGTTTTTCTATTGGTATTAATTTTGCGCCATATTGTAATTTTTATTAAAAAAGGGAACAACAACAAGGTTTTTTTTAGCAAAAACATTGAATCGTTTTATGCCATAAAAACAATATTAGTTCGTAAGTAGCCCCTATGGAATAGGTAGAGGTAAAACTAATGCTACCTACAGGTAATTTGCCAAACTTATTATCGAACTTACTTATTTCCGTTCCAAAATATGATTGCCAGCCTACCGTCAAACTACGCAAAAAAATAGAATATCTTTATACAATATTATACTTTGAAAATAATGAATCATATCAATGGATCATTAGATATACGAAGAGGTCTATTTTACTTATTTCCTCTCTATAGGAAAAGTAGGACAAGGTGTTGTGCATTTTATAGCGTGAAAGAAATATAATGAAAGATAGTAATTTAATTGAACTAATATGGCTGTTATAATTAGCTCGCATCTTTTAAATAGGTTCACCTCGGCTATTCTGTCAGTTTTCAGAGCATGACAGCTTCACACTGTTGTTAATTCTTTCATTTTTTTATTAGACAGAGTACGATTTTGTTTCGTTTGGATTTATTTTAATGAAAATGAAGAGGTAGAAGAATATTTCTGTTTATAATAAGCAATCCTTCGTTATCGCTAATCCCTTCCTAAGAATAGTACCTAAAATAAACTAATTAAAATAAGTCAGCCGTGGGCGTGTCGATAAATCTTTGAACGGATAAGTTGGTTTTATACATAGGTCCTTAGTTAACAATAAAGATCGTTTATTAATTTCTGCCTTATGATATGATTTGGCGACCGACGGGCAGCCTAACATGGTTGGATTCGTGCTCATTAGTAGTAATCGAATTCCGAGCACCTCACGTTTTTGGCATCGAAAACAAGCTACGGGCCTTACGACATTTCAGTTAGTCGACATGTTCTGAATTTTGTACGAATTGACACAACATTTCAGTGACATGTAGCTGATTTTCTCCTGGAGCACATTTATGAATACTTTCTGAGGAATTGGGTTTGACAGAAAACCAGTGCATGGCGGATGTAAGGGACCTGAAATGTGATCATAACATCGCTCGAAGTGAATAATTGAACTTGAACGTTATTGAAAACATCGTTAGGAAACCTGCACACCATACTGATCTTTATAAGAATTTTACGGTATATCATATACCGTAAAATTGCGTCAACCCACAATACACCAGAGTTGTGGACCTGATTACGGGTAAATAAAGTGGGCCTTATAAAGAAAAGGTCAATTGACTGACTTCAAAAAAGGACGAGGTTCTCAATTCAATGGTATGCTTTTTTATGTTTGCACATATCTTTGTACTGCGTGACACGACTTTGATTTTTTTTCTAAAATTGAAAGCTGGTGTTCGTCATTTGGTCCCATAAGAAATGGTGAAGATCTGATCCATATCTTCAGACAGGGATAGTAGAACTCGAGCCCTTATAAATTTAAGTAAATTTGACACAAATTATAATTATAAATATGGGGGATATTAAGTCCTAGTTCCCATATGTTTGGCACTTGGCGGCGCGCCTTCAATATGTTACGAATACGAGTATATGATATGTGGGCTAGTCAAGTCAATAAGTAAATTAATCAACATTTACAAATACAATGAAATGGATATTATTTGTTACTTTTTAGTGCAATATTTTTGAAGTTGGTTTTAGGGTTTCAAATGGAAGCAATTGCAAAAGTATGTTTACTGTCTGCCAAAGAATTTTATCACTGGCAAAATGTAAACACTCAGAAGCTGTTTATTTTTACTCAGCACAGCTACAAGATCCTCTGTAAATACTGCAATGCACTATAAAATTTTGGGACTGTCGAGTTTGTAGCACTGACGACAACATGCCAATTATTTCCATGAAAAATATATTTTCTTACGTTCAGTCGTGTTACTGCCGTGAACAATCAATTCTTGATATTACATCGGTATTGCAGCAAAAAGACAATTGAAAACTAATGTAATGTGTAGGTTTTAATGAGTTCCAAGTTCTGTTTTTTGATGAATAAAGATTATTCGTATCTGCCGGGACACCAATAGCGATCAGCGTGTAAAGTAGTTAAGTACCACTAATAGGGACCCACGTAATTGATTACGGTTTCATCCTAAATATATCGGGATACAATCAAGCCGGGATAATTATGTCGAACGGCGAGACACAGCCATCTCATGTGACATGTCGATGAATACTCTCGAGTCTCGTCTGTACTGGATTTAAGAACAGGTCCAATGTAATTTAAAAATGTAAAGTGGATTGAGTACTAAATCCCTTTGACACTGTGATAATCGAGTAAAATTCTTATTTTATTTTTGGGTTGAGTGACGGGTCTATCTTAATAAATAGGCACTGAGATAGAGAATTAATCGCGGTCACAGTGCCCCGCAATGAACCGCAACTTATGAACATTATGAAGTAGTAAGGGAAAGTTTAACCAAAAACGAGTATTTAATTTAATCTGCCAAAGAAATGAACCCTTTTCGTACATGAATACAGAAAATTTGGCTATAAACTGCTGTGTTGATTTTAATAAATGCTCATAAACATGCTCCTATTGAGTCTTTTGGGTATAATAAAATGAGGTTAGAGTAATCAATTTCATCTTACAGCACTTGTAATTTATTATTTTAAATTCTGGAAAGTGTCTTTTGGGTGTAATAAAATAGGGTTAATATAGTACTTAATTTTACTTTACTGCGACAATAATTGTAAATCATTTTAGTAAGTTACATCGGCAATCTCGATCCTCGCACAAATTAGTCACCTGAGGCCGACTAAAAACGATTGTTAAGGTTGACTTGACTGACTGATAAAAGAAGGCACCAAAATTTACCATCATATTGTAGACGGAGAGACATGTTTTGTGCCCAATATGAATAAGTTCACGAGTGGTGACTATAATATTATATTTACCGGGCATTAAGTATTGATCATCGGTGGTATCTTTGTGTAGTTACGACTGACTTATTTATAAGGAATACTTACAACAATGTTTAACGTAAAGTATGTTTAAAGGTATCCTAACGCAAAGCGTTATTAACTTTAAAGCTATCGTTATATAGTGGTTTCTTAGATTTAGAAAAAATAGTTTTATTTCAATATGTAACATTCGCGTAAATCTAAGAAAAAAATTAAACCTAATCGTGATAAAATCCGTAAAAAATAGTTTTAATTCAATCTACCTAATCTATTTTAAATAATACATGAAACTAATATATATCTTGTCTAGCACTATAAGTTTATAAGGGGTTGCTTAAAGCAATCAAAAGCAAGGAAGACTTTCAATTCTCGCTAAAGCAACCATTTAATCTTCAATGTTTTATCCTCGTCCATTGCAGTTTTCAATTTAAGTAACTTTTCTGGATCGCCTCTTTAGCTAGTTTACCTTCAAGATCGGTTTTCAGCTCTCTTTTTATCTCATCTATAGTGTAAATACGTTTTAGTGAAGTGTTCTCTATATTTGTAAATGAAAATCCTAGATAGGGTTTGTCTGAGCAGACATAAAGCCTCGTAAAGGAATTATTTACGTTAGAGTGAGCGATAAAAACCCAAATCATTTCGTGACATCGTATTAACACATCGTATTTCTATTCTCGACATTTTTTTTTAAACCTTTTACAATTATTTTATTTTAAATCTTAAACATCACAAAAGAAACATTTTTACTTCTTAATGAGATACAAATTTTAAGTCATGGGTATCCGGAAAAAATCTAGAGTATGGAGCACAGACCAATCTAATAATAATGTCTTATGTCGGCAAATGCGCATATAATGCATTCTTTACAGCTCCTTATCGTGTTTCAAAAGACATTGAATCATGGTGAATTCGCAGTGAAATAGTCCAAATATTTTGATACTAAAATCGCAGCACACTAAGTTAAGGTTCTAGGCCAATCTGGCGGCAAAACAAACAAACCGTTCAGGTGCGGCACAGCGGGTGTGGACATAAAGCTTATCGCACACTTGACGATGAACGTAGCGTATCCTCGATCGCATATACCAAAATATACCAGTAGATAGTATAACACCGAAGGTTACGGTCTTGTGGTCAAAACGTATGATGCAGCAACACAAATGGCTATCATCGGCGATATATACGGTTACGAAAACAAAACGCGATTTTTTCATATAAAGGAATTTTTGATACTGCATATCGCGTACTATAGCTCTGGGCGTTTTGGACAAGACACCAAAGCTACCTGCTTTTAAGCGATATTGCGTTAAATAGTTTAGCGCGCTTACGATGCTGGATTGAACCTTCCGAATCATCTTGTCCGTTCTGACAGTACCTATACTATGAACGATACGTGACGATTTTCTGTCGTATGTGTAAGAAGCCTATTTGTGTTTCAAACGTAATCGGGAAAGTCAACTCAACGCCTACGACGCGACGCGACGCGACGTGCAGAACTAACTTTAAATTTGACAGCCCGCTAGTTAAGAGGCCAGATGTGAAATGTGAGACCAAAAATCTTCTGTTGATTCCGCCCATAAGCACCCATATTTGAGTACAGAAGGTTTCCATTGTTTCGAGCTCCGTTGAGCCTTAGTCTGTCACTCTCGTTTATTGGGATTTGGCAGTCTTCATATACTATAAAAATCTTTGTAAAATTGACCGTAGTAGGCTATAATGTATTCATCATCGTTGTTAATTAACAATCAACGCACACATGATTCCGAAACGTCCTATAAGAAGGTGTACCTGGTTTGAGTTAAAGTGATCACCGCCACTCATGAACACCCACACTGCTGGAATTGTAGGTGTTTACATTTTATCCCGGCTTTAGGGGATTACGGGTTAATAACGGGGTATAAATTGGTTTCGTTTGGTAATTAGCGTTGTGAATATCCCTAGCATTAAATTGAGTCCCAAGTTTTTGGATGTAAAGTGATGTACGAAAAAATGTTACGTAGAAATTGTGATTGGTTTTGTCGCTAAACTGTATTTTTTACCGCAGTTCTCCATAGAACTGTATGAAATATATTTCTTTTCAGGTAAGTTTGTTCTTTTATCGTGTAGTTTATAAAGGTTAGTTTTAAAAGGTGGCATACTCCTCCATTACTGAAGGCAGATGGATTCTGGGATTGTTGCGAAGCCTATTGTCTGCAGATATCGCGGGCGGTAAGCTCTCACGGTCTGTAAAACAGTGTGAAGGTCGACGCCTCTGCGGTGTGAACCATAAAACTTTACATATTATAATAAATTTTACTTCGCCAGGACTTCTTATATAAATACGATAGCAATATTCATATTTTTTAAGACATTGTGAGTCATGAGTGAGCCATATTTGTTACTGATCGTATATGAATAAGTGTTAATAATTGTGTTACATAATATTGTGAAAATTAAATATCATCGCAAATATATTTCTTTTATTTTAAATATCATATATAATTTCAACATGAACTGATCTTTAAAATAAGTGGTCTCGTAATTAAAAAAGTCAAAGATCAGGCGGAGTTGAAAGGTTATGTTCACAGGCGGACTATAAGATCAGCAAGAGAAAAAAATACAATACGTAAACAATCGAACTATAATTATTACCTTCTTAATTAGTAGTCATATCGACTATCGAGTTAACCTCTTAAATGTTTTAACCCTTAACTGACCTGAATTTTAGTTGGAGACCTTCAGTTCAGCTGATTTTTAAGTATTCCAATGCTACCCAATTTATACGGATTGAATAAATATTATGACGAGACAGGATTTTTATCATTGATTAATTACTATCTTCTTTATATATATATATATTTCCTGTATGCGTGTGTGTATCACTGAAATTCTCTTTAACGGCTGGACTCGGGTTCGAATCCCAGGTCGGGAAAAGTGATATTGAAATTTTCTATTTATTGTCAGCCTGGAATCAGGAATGTGTGCCCTAAATGACAATAGGCCCGCTCCCTGTCATATCGTGTGACATAGGTGAAACGTGAGTGTTCTGGTCGCACCTCGGCCTACTCCTTCTGGGAAAAAAGTCCACGCTCTCTATACTATCAATTACGTCGATTTTCGACCGCCGGGCGACCTAGTGTACCTAAATTTTTCGTGTCAATCGTAGGCATGAAAGTGGAATTGAAAGATTAATTCGACAACAGTATACAAGCCGAAATAGCTCAGTGGTAGAGCACGAGGTCTTTAAACCCAGCGGTCCCTGGTCCAAATCCAGGTTTCGGTGGTAAATACATATATTATGTTAACGAATTTTTTGCATTTTTTAAATTTCAGAGTGGATTATTCGATGTATCCCGGCGAAAGTTTGTGTATTTGTTACTTCTTTACGCTCAAACGGCCGAACCAATTTTATTGAAATTTAATATAGACGTAGCCAATAACCTGAATCAATGCATACGCTATTTTTATCCCGTTAAATGTAGTATTCCCGTGGGATGCGGAAAGAATTCCGATATATTTGTAGTTTTTACACTCAAGGAGATGGGGTGGGACTGGATAACATGTTTTGAGTGAGAATGAGACTAGACGGTCGGGATATAACGGGTCGGGATGGGAAATTCCAAATGAATCCAGTATGTCAGTTACTTTCATACCAAATTTTATTGAAACCCTTTAAGTCGTTTCTGAGTTCACCGCGCACTACCGCACAGGCAAACAGACAAAAATTCTAAGAATCATTGTTTTGGGTTCTATTACGTTAATACAGACCACCCTGATAGATTTTCTCATTTATTTTCCATGTATAGACATTGATCCGTTACAAATTTATTTTATGTATAAATATAGAAGAAGAAGATATACTATAATTTAAAAGCTCAACTCTTTTAATTTATTTATGAATGATGCAAACTTTAATTCTAATTTGTGATCATCCGGCATGTGAAGGAAGCACTACAAATTGCTAGAAAAAATATACTTAGAATTTTTTTTTAGATTGGAATAAATTATTTATTTATTTTCTAAAAGATCACACAGCTTGTATTTATAACATATTATAACAACTTATACTTAGTGTTCGCTAGTAGCAGTATGATGTAATATTACGTTCATCGAAAACTCTGTAAATGTGTGTGTAGACCGAATAAAACTTGTGATTGACTGTATAAATAATTCAGTATTGTATTAGGCTGATTAGCATTGCTTTCCTTTAATATAAATTCATTCTGAGTTTCCGTTCTGGGAAGGAAATAGGAAGTTATTAATTTTGCGGAAATTCCGAATACCGAAATGCCTTTTTGGAACGAACTTTATCACGTAATTGGGGTATGATGATGAGGCACAGTAACACAAGTTTACTGTTCGTTTTCCATGTGTATTGGTTGTGGAATTAAAATGGATTAAAAACCAATAACTGAGTAATTGATATATTGTTATTATGACAGAAACGAACGCTTAATTCATTAATCCCTCAAAGGTAAATAATGAACAATGACCACACACATTATAAAGTTCGTGATATAATATTTTTAAAATAATTAATTTTACTTTGATAAAACTTTAAATTGGCTGGTTGGGAACGTATCGGTTAAAGTCAAAATTTGACTAGATTCGAGTTTTCAAAATTGATTTTATTTGTAATTAAATATCATTGACTTTGCACTCGACACGGTGGTAATGGCTCCTTATCAAAAGTACCTCTAGAGACACTTTCGCCTATACCTTCGTGTTCACGAGGACAAGCGTGGGCATATTCATATAATTGTGACCTTTTAGGATGAAGGAAAAAAAATTTAAGTAACCTATTCAGTTCAGAAAATTTCACAAGGATGTGAAGCCTACCAGCTCTCACCACTAGAGTATGATTCTCAGAGTTTACTCTTTTCAATTGTAAATTGTAAGTAAGGCGAATATGAAATTAAAGACAAATTAAATTTGGATTCTGTTGACGAATATTTTCATTCGTATTTGGAATAGTTAGCGCTTGACACTGGCCCCAATACAATTGCATATTAAGCGCTCTTGATCCAAAGTCAACAAATTTAAAATAAATTGGAAATCTACACCTGAAGGGGCAGCTGATTGCAAAATACCATTTTGCGCAACTTGTCTATGATGTTTTCTGCATTGTTTTTCTAAACATAAAAGAAACTTACCGAGAGATTACCGTACAGCGAACACGTAAAACAAAAGCACGTGTCAGGGATGAAAAAAGAACCCTCGGAGCGGTTTAACTTGTCGATACTCGCTGGAATGAGCCACGCGTTTATTACTAGCCCATATTAATTTCCTACTTATATTGCACGAGTTATGTAATATGACTGTTTGACAAACGAGTTGTATACGTTTAACGCATTTGGCTTGATATCAGTGAGGCATTATACTGTAGCGGACATCGCTAATGAAAGGTTTGTAGCAGAAATTGTGTAACATTTCACGGTTCACTTTTAACCGATTCTGATTGTTGACGTTATTTATCGTAGCTATAATTTGGAAGTAGCAGACGGGGCTCTGTAGCGTAACTTGGGAGTGGTCTATGTCTAGCAGTGGACTAAAACGGGCTGATGACGATGATAATGATGATGATAATTCGGAAGTAATGTCGTTTAATGCAACGACAGTAAACAATTCCAGCAATGGTAACGACAATATTCGAATCGCTCTAGATTTTATTCTAAATAGTGCCTTTATTAACCATATGTTAATAGCTCAATTGCCGTAAATTCAGTTTGAAAGGGACAATTCGTATGGTTAGTTAAATGATATGACGATGGTAATGTTCGGTAATAAATGGTGGAGTGGTTCAGCCAGCTCACAACGGTTAGCAGTTGTCAACGAGCTGCAATTACTGCCGTGTGTATGTCTTGTATATCTGTTATGCGGGGGCGGTTGGCTCGGTACAAGAGCTTTTTGTTCCATGCCGTGGGTGACGTCAGTTCAAACTTCGATTATACCTGACATAGAGTATGCTATAGTTTATATAGACAGCCTCCGTGGCGCAGTTGGTTAGACGCCGGCTGTGAAACGAGAGGCCGCGGGTTCGATCCCCGCACCAAGAGAAATGTTTGTGCGGCCCACAAATATTTCTTTCGGGTCTGGGTGTTTGTGAGACCGAAAAATCTCTCGTAGTTCTGATACCTGCAACACAAGACTTAATTGATCTTAATGTGGGTTCAGGACTATGTATGTGACTGTTGGGTGTATTTATTTATTTATTTACTGTAAATAGATCAACGACACATAAATTTGAAACCCAGTACCATTGATACAATATTAGTATCAGAAAATCTTGTTTGATAAGCCATGTCGCCTGTCTACCGTAATCACAGTTGTCAAGCCGCGTTAGAATGTATGAATATGAATGAATGTATGAAGTGTTTGGAAACACTCGGACGCTGCACTACCGTTATAAAATCCATTAATTTCGACTGTACCATATATTATAATAGATCTGGATCTAGTTCTGGAACTATGAACTGAAGAATTACCACCGCCCACGCAGTAAACCAGGCAAATTTGCTATTTACATCTTATTTATCAACAGAATTTATGCCTGACAAATAAATCAACGTAGTAGACGAATAAGAGAATTTTCCAAGAAAAATAAACAATATTAAACTAGAATTGTCTATATAAAGTCGGTAAAATAAAAAGATCAATGAACTTATTTTCGATTCCGCTCAGCCGATTATAATAGTAACTAAGCTTGAATTTATGTTCTTAGCCTGTAAAAGTTCCGTTCAGAATGCCTATTTTTGCGCGACACACACAATAAAGGAGATAAAAATAACAAGTGAGATGGTTTGAATTCAGAAACATTTGCATCGATTACAATACATAACAATCGGATTGAGTTCAAAATCCTCTTGATCATTTATTGTTTAAAAGACATCGATTTATGTAAATGACAATTATAGAGTTTTTAAAAGTATATCGTCTCTTGTGGTATGTCGTATGAATGAACAACTCAAGGGTCGAGAGATCGATATAGGATTTTTAGCAACCCTTTAATATGATATTTGACATTGTTAGTCCTTGGCAAACAAAAAGTTTGACACTATTTATTAAAGCGCAATAAAAACGTACGCAGGCAGTGTTTTAATAAAAAACTACACTCATATATTAGAAGTTTGTCCTTTGTTTATATGTCGTATTAAGTTTTATCTATCTCCATAAAATGCGAAGAAAATTGTCTCCGCCCCTATGTCCCTAGGGGCATAGTTTTACGAGCTTTTAAAACATGTATATTGTATACGTACATATGTTTACAAGTTCGGTGAAGTAGGCTTGTTAAGTTGATTCGCTCGCAGGATATTATCAAGATGTGTGAGCTATTGCTTTCGTGCGAAGTCGCGAGCAGCCGGGGCGGCGCCAACTGCCAAAGTTGCCCACTTAACTTTCACATAAACCTTAGTTACCACTTATATGGAAAACTCCGCAATGATCACGGGGCGGGATCCGAGTGCTGTTGATTTAATGCCGTTATTCATTCATCAAATTGCGTGGTGGCCTGTTGGTAAACGGACCAGACGCGGCTGCCTACATGTTCACGGTGGTCGCGGGTTCAAATCCCAGGGCACACCTCTGACTTTTCGGAGTTATGTGTGTATTGATAGTCAATCACCACGCACTTTAACGGTGAAGGAAAACATCGTGAGGAAACCTGCATACCGTAGCGATTTTAAAGAATTTCTACGGCATGTAAGTCCGCCAACCCGCACTAGGCCAGCGTGGTGGACTATATGGCCTAACCACTCTCAATCGATTCTCTCGATTGTAGAGTAGGCCCGTGCCCTGCAGTGGGACGTATATGGGCTGATATAGATATAGATTTATTCATAAATAAATTTCAATTAGCAACTCGCGTGTGACGTCGCCACCATTAGTGTAATTGTCGATTTGTCGCAGAAAGTTGCTCAGTTGTTCGGTTGTGACGTGCCATCGAAACAGCGATTCAACAATTATTGCTTTATACGTCGTCTGTTTTCAGTTCGCCTGACGAATATTAGCATAAATTCAAATTAAAGCAGTTTAGCACAAATTACGTCTTTGCCTTCGAGCTTCTTAGTCACAGAATAATTCATGGGTGCACAATTCGTATGATTGGCGGAATAGAAATTGTATTATTCCCAGTAAGACGGAGGAAATGAAAGGTTTATAAAGGCGGTATCGGTTTGGAAAATCTCATTTGGCGGCATTTGGCGTTGTTAAACACGAGCGTACCCAATTTATTTCTTTTTAATTTAATTGTAGATTAACGCCGAGTCCTTGAGCCGAAAGGTCTTAACGTTAATTCGTGAAGTGATTACGGATGGAGAGTGGAGGCGCGATGGAAGGCGTGGCGAGGTTCATGGTGCGGAGGCACGCACGCCCTCCTCGTGAATCATGACTGACGCGTCACTTGCCCTGTCCATTAGCGCCTATTTATCTGAGCATCGCTTGTCTAAAAAAGGCGCCTATTTTTTTAAGCAGGGTTGTATTTATTACAATACGTATTTACAGTAATTTGAATGAACTTAAACGAGTGAAAATAGCGAATTGTAATCAAAAATAAAGGCATGTATTGGTTGGGACGTTAAAATTAGCTTGCAGTTAAGTCTTAGCACGAGTTCGCGATTATACCAATTACGCAGCGCAGACAGCACTCCCACGAAACGGATACATCGATTTTCACTTGACTACTTGGCAAGGGAATTGCAAAGCGTAAAGTTAAGGTGCAGTTTGTCAACGTTCTTTAGAGAAACGTATATTCCAGACTAACAGTTGGTATTTACTTAAGTTGCAACTCTGCTTATGCAAGAAGTGAACTCTGAAATGGGTATTCCAGCGAGCAAATTGATCGCATGGACTTTAAAATTTACACCAAGAAACTGCTCCACTCCGTTGCAATTCATTATGTCAACAATAACAATTTTATGAATAAGAAGTGTTTTTATCGATATTGCTTAAAGAAAATTAAATTTCCAAGCTGACTCTGACCATACAATTAAAAAATAACTTTCGTTTACATGTGAACAAATATTCTTGTAGAGCAGAGTATTATTATATTATAATATCTCGTTTGTCAGATATGGATTTTGCTTAAGGTTGCGGTGCGTGCGGTGCGGTCGAGCGTAAAAGGAATATATTGCTTTATGGCATATAAAACTTTCTTCCCATATATCACACCAAGAGCAGGGTTGTAGATGTTGTAAAAATAACAAGCCATTGTTCTGTGAGCGCGGTATTTATGAGGAAAATAGAGATGTCTGAAGCGGATTTATCGCTAGTAATTACAGTTTGTGAAACACGTGTTTGTCGAAGGCCATCGGATGTAACGTTAACTGTTACAATAATAGTAAAATGGAACGATGGTGCCCGGCAGGTGGCGCCGGTGATTGCTCCCAAAATGTTATTCCATTCAATCGACCTGAATGCGCTGCTTCACCTACGAAAAAGAGACGCCGTCGCTTCCTCGCTACTTCGGCAATTTGAATTTCACTCAATTCTCCCCAAAGTCAATATTGGAAGATCAGCATTGTGAGAGAAATTACATTTTAATCAAGATTTATGCAGCTCAATATTGATTGTCGTAATTCTTTTTATCTTATATTTTAGGTGCTTTAATGTTTTCGTTTCTTCTAGCCGTCAAAAGCTTATGATATTCGGAGTGACGTCATACACAATATGAGCGTAGTAACTGTCAAGTGGGCACGATAGACGAATGCGCGTTCGAAGATGTTTCTGATCCCCGAATAATAGTGTATCAGGCTTCATTCCGCTCCGGTAGTAATACCGGAGGCTCTAGTCGAAGCCCGGCCGTTCTAATGGAGTATTTAAGCTAGTTGTTTTCAAATTCAAATTTTATTTTGGTTAGAACATCAAAAGCACTCGCTAGCTCATCCGACGAAGCTTGAAAAGGCACCGGAATCGAAGCATTGCAGGTCACTCACAAAACAAAACAACTCACAAAACGCGTTCAACGCGCAAATGATTTTGTGTTGGCAATATTTAGCGATATATATCGCTAATATTAATGTGGCCTATTTCTTGCTTCGTTGTAATAAGCTGGATAGATAGATCGATCCTACCCGATAAGTTAATTTGCCGACGCAACGCATATTGCATTAGAGTTCAGGATGTTTCATCAAGCTCTTAGGTTTCTAATAAGGAATCGAACATTCAAGGTGAATATAGGCGGGTACTCACAGTATGTGGCGCTCGTCAGCCTGTCGATGGTGTCCTGCTTTAGCTTAGAGTTCTTCTTGCCCATGTTGGGTGTTTGCTGCGACTTGCTTATACACTCACGCAAAGTCTAGTTTGCTTCGTCACGTCGCCGTGACGTATTACATATTATTCCACCGCACGCTGCACTAATCCACCTGCAAACAGAAAAATTGCATTAGCGCCTTGGGAGAATCTCTTTGTCACGCACAATAACACAAAGCTGTCACGTTGTGTCAGCATTTGTGTAAAGACGGCACGCCGGAATCCCCTGCGCTTACACCTATCTTTATCCAATGTTAGTGGAACTCTATAGACGTCCCTTTCTGTATAAATTATAGCTGTTTTCCTCCTCTTGAATATTGTAGGGCGAGTAGCGAACGGCGGCGAGACGTAAACGAAATACTTATTTTGGCGTATCTACAGCGAAAACAAGTCATTTGTAAGGTGGTTATAAATCAGGAGGTCCCGCAATTCGGGATATATTTTTAATATTGTTTGTGATACGATATAGACCAGCAGTCGATAGCCTATGTTCGTATTTATATAGGCACTTAATCAATTGCTTATTACCATATTCGGATAGATTATATTTTTGCGTACGGAAAGTTTTTAAAAGGGTTGCTGGCTGCTGCCAAGAGTTCAGTTTTCTCAGTTGTATAAGAAATAAAAAACCTTGCCTTTTAGTTAGAGAACTGTACTAATGGGTATTCATGACCTTATCATGCGATAATAACAGGTTTGATCGCTTAAAATAGGATAAATTCATTCACCTACGTTCGTATAAATTATAAAACTTGATTTGCATAAGAATATAATTAAATTAATGCCGTTTTGTATACAGATTTTAAAATAGTGCTACTGCTATTGAAACCCGGGGAGTTCAAACAGACATTAATATTGTAATTTCATTCGGTGCCACATTTATATTACAAAACTATTGAATGGCAGCAACAAGTTCATAGTACCTAATTGCGGTTACTCAAAACGAATATTACAAAAATCAAGAGTATTTTAGAATTCATGAATATTGAAATAATGTTAATATTTCTGTACCTTTGCAAAGTTTAACATAAAACCATTTTCGCTTATAATTTAATGTACTACGAAATACTGTTTTTGAAATGTAATTTTATTTTACCTTTTTAATGTATCGTTTTAACGCCTATCCTTGTAGAACACAGGGCACACTGACACTCCATGACACTACAATTATGATCACTGTAACTGTCTATTATTCCTTAACTTGTTACGGTATCTGAAATGATGGAAAAAAATCCTTTTTATAATATTTTTTTGGAGATTATTCGCCGAGCGTTATAAACAACCGCTTTGCTTGTACCGTGATGTGCCTATACAACGCTAATTAACTCCCATGTTGATAAGTTGGTGTAGTATCCACTGTTATTTCAAGTACGCAGTGTATCTTTATGGATGTTGTGTTTCATGATAATGTTGTGCTGTTTTCATCCTGTTGTTTGTTTGTTTCAATTACAATTGTGTGAAGTTGTTTAAAGTTAGCCCACTGGTATTTTGTGTGAACTTTGAAACGTTTGATTTTCATTTAAAGGCCGCCCCCTTTTTGGTATGTTTTTTTAAAATCAAAGGATATGGTTGGCTTTGATTCTTTTTAAAGCGTAATTTTGCAGGTGGGCTGGGGCAAAACCATTAGACAATTTAAATAAAATCATAATACAAGCTCTATTTGACGTTGCATTAAATTAAATTGAACACGACCATTTGAAGGATTTTTCTTCATGATTCTGTGTTACTGTGAATTTAAGAGTGAAATAAAGTAGTGTAATACGAGCATTAATCTTTTTTATTTTTGAATCTGCGTGTATACATTTGTGTGTGATAAAACCAATGTATTTGAAAACATTATGTAAGGTGGAGCAATCACGACAGGTGCACAACAGCAAGCCGACAGAAAACCGGCTTATTGCCGCGACATACAAGTTACGTTTTCCGTGTTGCACCTGCGATCAGTATTCATGCTTTAATACAATTTGCACGGAGATGTTCTAGAAAGTTGCGTGAACCCTGCACTGAACCGACAATAAATATCGCACAGCAATGTCGCAAAAGCACATGTGTGTATGTATAAGTCACGAAACGCCAGCAATGAATTATGGTACTGAATTAATATTTTAAGTTTAACTTTGTTTTTGTTTGTCTTTTGTTATTTATATCTTCAAAAATACGTTTGCACTATTTTTAAATAATTAGTTGCCCAAAGCATCGGCTTTGTCTAATATTTGACTTTTAAAATTATTGTACAATTAAAATAAAATTGTAATTGTACAATAATTTTAAAAGTCATTGTTTAATACGTTTATAATGCTTTATTACCAAATTACTAAACAACGATCTGTATTGATCCTTTTTGAAAGTGGAAGTTGGGATTTGAAATGAAAACCTACAAAATTATTTTGCCGCGAACACTAAAGGTGGGTGAGCTTTACTAAGAGCTTAACGTAAGCCAGGCAGGCAAGCCGGTGAACTTAGCGTCTCTACCTCCTACATCATGACCGTGTGCAATGCACGTGTCAAGAAATAAGTTTGTATTAACTGCTATAGAATTCTGCCCATTACACCGTTCCACCATCGATTGCGATTTGTGTATGATTTATAGCATACCTTAATAATTAATGCAAAATGGTCAGTCCGCCATATGCAAGGTCTCATGGCTTGATTGTAGTGGACAAAAGGCCTTGAATCCAACATCGAACAAAGACAATTTCCATTTTTAAAATATTGCACACATATCCCGCTTCACAAAACATCCTCGTTTGCCAAATTTTGTTTGGCCTAAATTTGTCTATTGTCCCGGCTTTAGCAAGATTGTGGATGATTGTTCTTTAATGTCTTTTTGTATTTCCTGTTTCGTGCTTCGGCAATTTTCGATCATTACGAGTTTCGTAAAGTCTAACTGAAACTTATTCTTTTCATTCCCCGAAGGCCGGTGCCAATTAAATTAACGGAAATCTAATTTCCTTAAGATAATGAACATAAGTGGCGTAGTGTACGGGCGCGGTAGCGATACCGTTTCTTTCTTGGAGGGGCTTTCACAATCTCCTGATAATCCAATTAGATTAAATATTGCGTGAAATGACTGAATATTTTTAACTTTTATGTTATTTGGCTTGTTATTTTTTTATAATTCGGCAATAGCAACTATGGTATAGTCAGATATAATGTTATTAGCTTAAAATACTAATGAGGGAAATACTTGCAATGAATAGCATACTTATATCGAACAATTGACAGTGCGTTAAAAAATATTTAAAATGCAAACTCAATTTAATGTTCCCTCACACTGTATATTTTTATACGATAAAGCCAAAATACCTAAAACCTTTATTCTATTACTATTTTAGGGTTTGTAATGCGTGCACCAAAAGTAAAGCATGAAATATGAATATATCTTGCCTCATAAAGTTTATCGTCCGTTATTATTAAATTGTAAAACTTTCATAAGAAAATAATAATTAATTCGATGAAACATGTATACGAAAATGTAAAAACAAATGTTCAGTTTTATTTGTATTGTTGCCACTTCATAAAAGTTTTAGCCAAACAACCACCTAACAAGATAATTTAATAAAGAGGGTGAAATAAGATCTTTAGAGCTTGTCATTCCTCCGTTTCAAAGGTTGGCTTATTAATTCCAATTGTCATTTGAAATATGCTGCGGAGAATGAACTCAGCCAGTTTCAAGTGGCTTTCGTGGAAATTCGAGGCTCGTGTATTGTGTCAAGGCATGGTTTAATTTTGGCATACATATTAAGTACTCGTTAGGTAACTGTTAACCGCATTTTGCGGTTTGATTGTACTTGCTGATGCATTTATTTTTTAACTTTCACTTTTTTCAAGCAGTATGTGCCACACTGCTTCACTTCCTTATGTAAGCGTGTTTAAATTCTTTTCATTGAGTAGACTCAAGAAGATACCGGTGTTATTTTGATATCGAAGCGCTTTTGAAGTCAATAAAAGGTTTATTTTTTTATTGTAGGCGTTCATCTTGTGTCGTTTGGTTGAGACGTAAAACAGGGCGGTAAAGGCGATGTTTCTCGGGCTATTACCGCGCAGCTATGTGAGGGGACGTAAACAGGCAAATTGCACAGAATGTTTTATTGTGTGAAGTTTTAAAAATAACACTCGAACAATAAAATTGCGCAATTCTACTGGTGGTAATATTTAGCTGCACTTCAGTGCTTCATGCATAAATTTAAAAAATAAATTTCCGTTCCCCGTTGAAGTCTTGCTAAATTGCTGTGGCCGGTGGCGCATTGCAATTCATATATTTAAATGCAAACTTTAAATCTATCGTTTATTCAATTGTATGGCTTCGAGATTGAAAATTTAACGATGATAATGGAAATACTGCGTTGTTTATTAAACACAAATGCTACGATAAAATAATTTACTATACGACGACGCGACGCTTCGAAATAATTAAATAAATTCTTTGGCTGTATCGCAACACAGACAATAACACTTTATCCAAATTCGTTTAGCCATTACCATCCGACAAATAAAAAAACTTTATCAATTATGTTATTACAGGGATTTCATGTAATGTGTTTGCAAATAAGGTTTGTCGTTACGAGCAGTTCACTTGGATATATCTACGTATATTATTCTGTTGAAATCTCTTTGCGAGAGACGACTAAGTGGACTGTAAGTGCAAAGTTTCTTATCGTAACTATATAATTTATGAATTAATAGCTTTTTCATTTCTACTACTTCTCTGAATTCAATATTAGGAAAGGTCACTTAGATTTGCGGCTGTGAATTTGTCGATCTCCAAAGGCTCAAGCCTCAGTTGATAAAAACAAACAATTTTGGGATTATCCATAAGGCGTATGTGGTATACCAAGTAAAGATAAAATTATCTTTTGAGTTACAAATGAGCTAAATGAGCTAAATTTATTGATGATATTTAATAAAAAATATCACTTATGAATATATTATTATTATTATTTATAGTCTTTCGATTTTTTTGTTGACATTGTTATATTGACCTACTAATATTGTTCCTATAACTCGTTTTTACATTATCTATAATTTTCTATTTAAAAGTATGTTTTTTATTTTATTTTTTATATGTCTATATTAAGAATACTTATATGTCCTCTTAATTATATTGTACAATTAGCTTAATTGTACAACTTTACCTGACCACTCGGTGATCTGAGCAGTCGCTTTCTGGGTGAAGTGGCGTAAGGCGAGGGCAAATTAAGCGACCTATCAAGTGGACTAAGTTCCCTTGCGCTCTCTGGGATAAAGAGCATTCTTCGAGTGATTGATAGAGGTACGATTATATTACGAATATAAATATTATTTTAAATATTTACTAATTTTTCATTGCTATTAGACTGTTGAGTGTGTATTTCATTTTATTATTGACTAGAGCCTCGGCCCGGCTTCGCCAGGGTGCAGATAATTTTGGAGCCCAATCCACATCAATAACATATTACAGTTTTAGCAGCGCACGCGGTGTCAATAATATTTTAGATAATTTTTTAACACCATGGGTTATATTATTGAAGTTTTAGTAACGATATCTACTTTTTTTTTTTTTATTATAATACCTATATACTATATCACCCGGGGATATTGTAGCTTCCCAACAGTGAAAGAATTTTTCAAATCGGTTCTGTAGTTTCGGAGCCTATTCAATGCAAACAAACAATCAAATCTTTTCTCTTATAATAGAATAAGAAACGCCTATTGCTCACCCACCACATTCTTTTATACGGTGATTTTTATATATAAACTAATAAACTAATCATAACGTATTGAATATATAGCCTGCTTACCATACAGTGCTATATGCGGAGTAGAATCGATAGTCGTTTTTACTGTAACATATAATTCGAGTGAGCCTTAGCATACTTATTCGTTATTTATTGCAAATGCATTCATATGAGAAAACCAACATATGCTATCCGCATAATAATATGCCATCACCATATATTTGCGAAATAGTTTAAAAAGAAAGTAGCTGTTTACGTCCACTTCAATATTTATGGCGCTATATGAAGGTTGTTTTGATAATATGCTACTTTAAATACTTTTTTATAAAGATATATTTTAAACAGCTTACATAGGTACTTAAAATATTTTCGAACATTTGTAGCGCAGTTGGTTGAGAGCCGGTTGTGCAACGAGGCCGCGCGATCAATCCCCGCACTGAGACAATTTTTGTATGCCTAACAAATGATTTATCTTAGAACTGGGTGTAGCAAAAAGTCGCTCGTAATTTTTTATATTCCCGACACTAGATTAGCCATACTGTAGCATTGGTGCCCTGAATGGTTATATTAAGAGAGTAGACTGATGGGTGCCTAGCCTCCATCAAGAGACAGGGGATCTCAATACCTATTCGTTTGTGCTTCGTACGTTTTCCTCTACATTAATTAGTTCAAAAGTTACTGAGAGCTTTATGTTTTATCGAAAATCCGACTGTCACATGAGCTTACCAACACAGCGATGTGAAGCGAGATGTTTTCGTGAATTCAGAAGTTGCCTTTGTGTCCCTGCTTTTGTAAAATTACTTGAGCACGCTTTAGTTATTAGTATTTTATAATAAATCCATCCTTAATTTGGACCCCTGGAATTTCTCTAAACTTTAAAATAAGTATTGAGTTATATTTTTCTGCACTAACACTATATAAAATACCTAAAATGAAAAAGAATATTCAATATGTAACGTAATAAATATTTTATTATGGCCAGATAGCGGCTCTAAATCTTAGCCATTCAGCGAGTATATAGACGCCTAACAATATAGCGATCAACTTTGTGAAGCTATTCGTCTTTTCAACTGAAAGACATTCAGCGAACAAAGGCGTCGCATAAAGATGTCCACATTCGCGATCCTGCGCCGACTAACGCTGCCTCCACCCATTCACGGAGAATGAAGACTTAAGTCCAATGCACACTGCATTGTAACGCAAAATCACGGTTTTATAAGGTTCGTATAATGGGCTAGTTATATTTTAGCCGGTATGCGGAGGCCCTAATAGTTCATTATCTGGGTGGGTCTGGTCCAAATCGCGCGAGAGAAAATGAGGGCGCAGTGGTCGACAGACAGTGTTATCAGTGGTGAATGCGAGGCGCGATAAAAGCCTTTCAGCCGCACGAAACTCGTTCCTTTACTCAGCACCAATATGAAGGGAACGTCCTTCGGGCCACGTAACGATAATCACGCGGTATGCAGACTTATATTACATTACATCCCTAATACACCGGATTTCTTTATTTGGACTTCGTAATATGCTAAGTGTGCGTCGAGGCAAAGTATATTATTTATTGGGTTGTTTACTATCTCCCTACGTAAATTGAGACTGTCTTTAGTCATGAGTCGTAATAGAAACGAATAGTAAACGTGGCTTATTACGATAGCAATACAAATGTTACGAGCGGAGACATGGTAATGTGGCTGATAAATATATAAATAATTATATAAATTCCATTTTGCTAGTATTCGTAATAATACTGGTAGATTGCAGTTTTTTATTGAAATTAATTAAATATATACAAACAAAAGTTTCAATAAAAGGTGTGGACGCAATAGCTACGATTCGCTTACGCAACGATGCTTATGCGGAAACTCCAAACTGCTCGTAATCGTACGGTGAAGTCAAAAAATGCTATTACCCTTACGATACGATGACGCCATTGTATAATCCAAATCCTTTGCATATAATTGGTGAGGGAAGGGGCTGAAATGTAACGTAATGGGCTGACGTAGATAGTATTTTTCAATTTGTACGAGTACATATAAAAAAGGTATAGAAGACCTAATAAACTTTCATTGAAATCCCTAACCCATTACATAACTAACGGCAAAACAACAATTTTTTGTAGCCAGTTTTTACCCCAGCGTTATTTCCAAGTTATCCTTAAACAGGCTAAGCTGCTTATTAGTGTAAAGCACATACTCTCAGCATACAATTTAGGACAAAGAAAGAAACGCCTTTTATAATTACGTGCGCGAAGTTCGGCGGAGCCAGCGATCGATGCAACGCGCCAAATTGTCTGGAAACATTGTCCTTCGCACTAAAAACAATGGAAACTCGACCCTCGCCCAAATAACCGTTCCACATGACAAATGTAGCCAGTCATTGTTTCTGACTCTTAAATTATCACTCCACTAATTAATTGAATTATACAACGTTGAGTTGGATTAATGGTTTCATTTTCCAGTTTTAATTGAGTTATCAATTTTGACAAACAAGGCTATAGATTTACATACTTCTATAACTATTACCTATTTCTCATAGGGGTAGACGGTGTTTGAGGGTATAGAGTATGGATCTGAATATTGCTCATATCAGCCCATATCCGTCCCACTGCAGGGCATGGGCCTCCTACAATAGAAAGTAGGATTGAGAGGTGTTCTGATCCTGACATATCGTACTTCCAACTTGGCCTGTGTTTTGGTTTAATTGGTTCAATTAACTGAACATATTACTGATAATTATCAGCCCATATTCAGGCAACATACACTACGTTGATTTTACTGAATATGTCTAGTGTGTCAAGCTCCGAGCATAATTATGTAAGTCAGGTGCTGCGTTGTTACATCATATTGTATACTGGAATGATTGATAGCATTATCGCTGCGCTCAGTATTGGAGTACAATAACAGTGTTAACATTAATCAAATACGCCTATTTCGTTGTCATCCCGAAATAACTATACATTATAACAAATATACTAAATAAATTCTTGTGAACGACTCGAAGGTGAAACAATAAGAAGGAGAAGTTTATATCAAGATATACACGTATTTGTTAGATCAATATAGAAATAAGTATATGAACATGAAGTGAATATATTAATCTAGAACAGAAGATGGTGACTAACATATTAGACGAAGTCAAAGCTTACAATTGGTCATAAGAGATCAAGGCCGGCTAATAAACGTCCCATCTTTCAAACAAAGGGATTGAACCCGACTGTCGCTTCACTGAACTAACTGCTCCGCCTAATATCCCGAGTGTATCCATTAAATCTGTCGCTGTGTCCGCTTAATCTCCACTGGTAATGCTCAAGTCCGTGCTCTATAGTACTAGTTAAAACAAGCAAGAATACGATTTATATATTCGGGGTACTAATCATACATGCACACATACATAAATGCTTTTATCCCAGAGTGGTAGGCAGAGGCGCCACCAGGACACCCACATTTCGCCTTGTATGATCCGTCCCACGATGTGATAGGGTGCGAACCACCGCCATATCGAGCATAAATTCCCGACTCTGGGCTGACAATGAATAGAAAAATCCAATATCGCTTTGCCCGATTCCGGATTCGAACCCGAGACCACAACTTTGTTATCGTATCGTAAGTAAAACTACGCCACCAAGGCAGTCTTTAGGGTAATAATCTGCGGCCCGAACTATAGCTTGAAAGGCTTGCTAGTTACCAAGTTTCTCCAAGCCTTGCTTACAGAGGTTCTGAAGATAATATTGTGTGGGTTTTGGTGTTAAGCAAATTAATTTCATATTTTTTTTCCAATCAGCATTACTTGGTCTCAGATTTCTGGCGCACTGGGCAAGTTTTAATTAATTTTCAATATTTAAAAATGGTTCATTATGTTTTTATTACAAGGTACTCGGTGAATTTTTATTTTAATTGGTGTAAGCTGTCTGTTACACAATAATTAATTACTTCAAAATCAGCTCGAAGTGACCCAAAATTAAGTTTAAAACTCGAACATTAATTAATGTACCACAATTTGATAAAGTTCCACGACAATGTTTTTATAATTATTTCTTGTTAGTTTTCATTACTTACGCGAAGTATTAAAAGAGGTCAATTATGAACAAACGTTCATAATACAAAGATACTGAAAGCGAGCCCAATGCTTCGAATAATTGGTATGAATTTAAGATTTTTTCTCTGAAATCTGTTTTCCAATTTTATCTGATAGATCTCAATTAAACGTAAATTATTAAGCATAACATATTTTATAGCATTAACATAATATGTGTCTACATATGAATGCGTATAATGATGTATTTAAAACTGCAAAATAAATGAATATCACTATAAAGCCTTTGCGTGTGGTGGCTTGTTTCACAGAAGAAGATATATTATTATGTTACTTAACTTTGACAGTGGACTTATTGTAAATATATAATAATGTTATATAGTTTGGTACATACATTCATTTTGAGCTCACTTTTACACCCTGGGGGATAGGCTCAGACCTACCCACTTCCCTACTGTTGCCACGTGGTATAATTGGAGGCGTCTATGGGCACGCCACGCTGCGCCGCGCCGGGTACAAATTTATTCCCGGATAACATTATATACACAAAAAAAAAAACAAACAGCGGCTCCTCCGTGTCGGTAAAAGTCTAGCGGGTGATCTGATCTAAACCATAGATTGTTAACTGCTTAAATTCATAAGCAATAAAAGCTACAGCGTTCTGCCACTCAACGTGTTTGCACGATCTAATAATTCGTCCTACATTCCATCATTACTTTTCATACTGTATAAAGAAAGAAATTCGATAATTATAGGAAGTTATACATCGAGATTTAAATGCTATGTACACGTATCTCGCAGTCCCGCGGGTAATAAACAAGGACCAAGACTGCGAGGAAGCAATTAATTAATGATTAAGAACATGCTCGTTTTCGGCTGTAGCTATTTATGTGACAGGCGTAATAAATAAACTGCTTCGACTTTACTTTGAATATCGCTACATTTTATTTATTAATTACATACATACATACATAAACTCACGCCTTTATCTCCGAAGGGGTAGGCAGAGGCACCACCAGGACGCCCACATTTCGCCTTGTATGTTCAGTCCCACGATGTGATAGGGGGCGAGCCTATCGCCATATCGGGCACAAATTCCTGACTCCAGGCTGATAATTAATAGAAAAATCCAATATCACTTTGCCCGACCCGGGACTCGAACCCGAGACCTCAGCTTTGTAACCGTACCGTAATACAACTACGCCACCGGGGCAGTCGGGGGATTTATTAATTAATAATTGTACAATGGGTGAAAGTGTGTTTTATAATTAAATTGATTATTTCTTTATATAATATAATTGAATTGTAGAAATATTATGGGCAGATATCTTTATATCAGAATTGAACTAAATATCCAATAAATACTCAAATATTGATTTTTAAAGTTTAAGGTCGAGCGTAATCGTATAACGCTTCAATGAGCAATTTAAGTCATTCGATCTTAATTCAACAATACTTCGAAAGTTGTTGACCGATTCAAAATAAGTTGCACTCATTAACTTGGTAACTTCTATTCGAAAATGTTTTTTCTTCATCACGGAAATTGCTCAAGGGATTTATCTTCGAGTAACTTTCATGGTGACGACATTTATTTGGTGGAACGCCGATGCTCAATATTCCGATGAACGGGCACATTTATTGCATTGCGTTTAAGTATCCCATCAAAAATATTGAAATTCTTGTACAAATTAAGTCTGAATGAGTCTGAATAGTAACTTGAATACGTGAGTGGGCTTAATTGAATTCTAAGTTTTGTTTAGATGTTGCGAACTTTACCACCAAACTTGTTAACTATGCTTTTATTAGGCGGACGCATGCCAATGTTTACTTCAGAGCCATCTGCAAACTCGACTTTAATTACAATAAGCATCATACTTGGGAGACTTCTACCTTCGTCGGCGGGCACTTAATTTCACATCGATCTGGTTACAGATTACCCTTGGCAAAGGCAATATAATTTATAATGTCTCAGAGCTCTTATATTGCAACAATGTAAATTTTCATAAACCCAAATTAAAATGAATGTAAATTCGATGAAAGAATATAAAATATCAATTTATTTTATCTACAAAGCCTCATTTTTTGCACTTTTTCCAATATAATGCCCTTTTAAAGCCCCGGGAGATTTAGATTTGTGTGCGATAGAATAGAAATATTGTGATGGCGAGCGCGGCGGCATTAAATCGATAAAGGCTTGTGATATTAATGATTGTTGTCCAAAACGATTATGGGCACGCAAAGCTTTCAATGTGGCACCTTTTTTACCCATTACGAAAGGGTAAAGGGTTCACAGACTGAAGAGGTCGAAAGTTGACTAATGTCCCCCGACAACTTAACGCCGACGTAGGTCGTATGTTTTTTCTTACATTTAGGTTATGAGGGCGTTTGTGACTTATAACAGTTTTTACATTGTCTTTTACAACTTTAATACAATGATTTTAAGTATAATTACTATTTACTACTCTGTCATGCCTACAATTTTTAATAATTATAAGAGTTCTTATAAACGTACACACATTGCCTGGACGCCTCAAGCATTCTATACACTATCTAGACATTGTGTAGAATACCTGAATTATACAGATTGCTGGTAACATATATATTATCATCGGATAGAGTTCCTGTGCGCAGTGTAGAAGATTTTTAACGATAAAAATAAATCTAAACGAGTAGAATACTCTTATAGACAACATTTTGAATTAATTTTGAGGCCTTATAATGCCAAGTTAGATGATCAAAACGAATAATATGGGTATCTTAACAGGAGTAACACAAAGACATCCAAGTACCGTACAAAATTGGCAGGCGCGAAGCTTTGTGGCTTCCTTTTATTAATTAAGTCCGATTCGCGGTGCGGTCAGCGACATAAAAATCCGCATCCAATTTTGTTTTTTGTTTGCCTCGAATATTGCTTGTAATTAAGTTAATATCAACGATGAAGACCCATTTTACTACGAAAAAACATACAACGGAAGATTATTATTCCTGCGATGCGGTTGACGATAATGGAAATTTTTGATGTGATAACACTGCCAAGATGTATAATATGGTAAGGGGCAGGAATAATGTTGATAATGTGGTTTTTATATTTTACGACAGTGACTACAACGCTCTTGATAAGTACAGTTCTACCCAAATAGAGTATTAAATTCATGCTTATCTTTTCTTAGTAGACATAATAATGCCGGCGTCGCCTAATGGCTGACCCAGAAACCCGACACATTTGCGTGTGTCACCATGACGGGTTTTCCACTAACATGGCGTGGTCTATCCCAGCGTTTTTTGATATCATACTACCAGTAACTGAATGTTATCTTCATTAGAATTAATAGTGTATTCTTTAAATTAAATTGGCCCTATTTTTTTAAGTCATTTGTTACTGATCTTATCTTCATTTCTTTCAATATAGCGTGGGTATTGCAAAGCGACACGGCCTGTGACCTTCCTGACTAAAAGATTGCTTTTCGTGAACTTCGCTGGAAACAATTCACGCCCAGGCAAAGTTAAGTCACCGACGCACCGACCTATTTGGGATTTTGCTGGCGGGCTAGTTGGAAACTTCACTCATGACGTTGCTGAATGTCGTCGGGCAACTGAGCTGAGCGCTTACATCGCCGACATGCCGCCAACATGTCAGCGGGCAACACGTACAGGCGCTTGTTGCCGACATGATTATTTTCTTATAGGCCGCTGGGTTGTGTCGGCGGGCCGTGTCACCGGGCAGACGTGTATGGTGTGTATTGCGCTTTATGGAAACTCAAAGGGAAATTCATTCTTAACCAGTATAGGTACTAGACTAGTAAAAAAATAATTAAAAACATAGAATCATAGTAAGCAAACAATTAAGGAAACACAGTTTACATATTAGGAAATACAGTTTTTTAAAGGATCCTTTAATATCTGTATAACATCAATAGTTTTCTTATTTGTAAAGGTAAATGTTTTTTTACCCATGTGCGGATATCTACGGGCCGAATAATTCCATTCATTTTCGGTTATTTGAAACCGAAACAGTCCCGCTGTATTGCGCCTGAAAACCCTACGTGAGCGCAATTTTATTTCCGCCCTGCAACAATCGAGTCTATTAAAAAAATATTTGCAGCGCAAACCACGTAGCGAACCGTTTGATGTGGCAGGCACACAGGCTTGAATGCATTATTTGCATTGCGTACATATTAAGGGTATGAATAAAAATAATATAAAACAGACAAACGATGAATAAACTAATATATCGCACGAATAATATATCGAAAATTGTCTACGTAGTAGCCCCCCAGCTTGCTACATTCTGTGTTCTCTGAATTTCGTTTACTGATATGGAATTATAAATATACCTATAATGGAGTAAAGCGGTCCTTTAAAAACATATGACTATCCACTTTTAAAAATTTAAATATTGGCTAGAAAGAAAAACGCACGACCGTCGACCGCTTTGCTCGTTCCAGCTTAATATTGGATTTCACATCGCTATCGGAAATTCCTTTTATACTTTGAGCATTTTTAGTATCCGATACCAATATATCTACATAATTAGCATAAATTAAGCTCTTTAGACTAGGAACCTTTTCAAGATTATTTTCTTAACATGTGCTTACCAAGTGGTAATTAAGACACGAATGCATACTTTGTAAGCTATTTAAAATATTGCTTTTACATTGCGTATGCAAGCTTTTTTATGCGACGCAAATAATAAGAGAAGCATTCCGCATTCTCCTACAGAATGGCGGCAAAAAAGTCCTTATAACGAGTTCGTGCTAGGAACGTTTTCATTGTGAAAATAATAGGGAATATTTGATTTTGAAAAGCTGAAAGGGTGATAACAAGCAAAAAGCAGTGCGCTCTGGTAATTGTATTCGAGAATGGCCGCAGCTGCAGTCTTGTCACCATTTAAATAGCGCCTTAATTATGCAAGTGTGTGGGCGGTTCACTTAACACGGCACTCGGCGCTCGCCACTCGGCGTGCCGCGCTAACAGCCAACGTCTTACACCCTCAGACCCAGAGCCCGTGGCTGCAACACTTTCGTCATTTTATAAAAGCTGAAAGTTTGTCTTGCGTGCCTCTCTCATAGGCATCACACGATCAGCTATTATGAAGTTCCGATCATGGTGGGTCTGAAAGGAGTCAGCTTAAATGTGTCTGGCAAGATGAAAGAACCGTCAAAAACGGCCGTCTGCCAAGGATACATCTTTTGATAGTTGATTTAACAATACATATAAAATTTAACTTTTATACTATAAAGCAGGCAGCATTATATTATATTACGATAAATATAAACTTTAAAAAAACATTATTGCATAAGTTTGCAAGCAAACAGGTCAACTGATGGTAAGATCACTGCCGCCCATTAACATCCTAAGCGCGAAACATGGGTGTATTGCCGGCCCGTCAAATTGGGAGGAGAGCGGGATGGGAAAAGGATGGGAAGGAAGGAAGAATTGAGGAAGGGTATTCGGCATCCAGCAATCTCACTCACCGAACGAAACGCGACAGCGAAACTGTCCTTTCACGTCAATTTCCTGTGAGATAGAGGTACCGACTACCGCCCCAGATGAGCTGAGTCATGACTGACAACAGCATGGCTCTACCTCTTACATAAAATTAACTAATAAAGTGTATTTTTTCCAGAGTTGTAGTGGTTTAAACACTGAATTCTATAATTTTATCAAAAAGTGTTTCCTTGGCAGCCGGATGGACACTTTTGATGGTTCTTTCATCTTGCCAAATACATTAAAGCTGATAACTTCCACGCCACCGTGATCGGAACTTAATAAATAATAGCTGTTCTTGTGACGCCTATGTCAGGGGCATTCCCAGACGAACGTTCAGCTTTAAAGTTACGAAAGTCTAGCGGTCACGGGCTCTTGGTCTACCTCATTATGTTACGTTATATTTCATCAGCGAGCACGTGGCCCGCCCGCCAGCGCATCACAAAACATATTTTAATATGACTAGATATTTAATTGCGGTAGGTGGCGGGCCGACGAATTCCTTCAACGTTCCCCGTTTATATGTTAATTCCGGCGGTTTTATTGTTTCCTTCGCATCAACGTGGGAATGAAATGAGTGCGGCAAGTCTCGTGATTTTTGTCAAATGAAAATGAAACGGCAGATGTGTTTTATGTAGTAAACAAAGGAGGAAACGCGTTTGACCCAAAAAATGAGAATATCACTTTACTATCGTTTTTATTGGCAAACATAACTCGGAATGTTTAATTTAGGAGGCAGCCAAGATTTTTCTCGTTACGCTAATGTTCCTAACCTTGCTCATTGTTCATGTTTACGATTACTTATCTATACAGGAAGAATTACACCAGGTTCATCTTGTAATTTGTTTTGTAATCTTCGGACATAATCTTTAAAAGGTCCCTTTTATTCGAGGTGTATCTTCATTACATTTTCCGAGCCAGAGTTTAATTCACATTGCAAAGATAACTTGAATGTAGATAAACATTTGTAGTGTAAGCAGTAAAACTTTTTTACTACACACGTTCTAATTACTTCTATAAATCAAGCGGGGCAGCCCTAGCAGTTTTCCGAGAGCATGATCGACTAAAACTAGAAAGCAATTCGGCATTTTACATACTTAAACAAAGAAAATTTCGTCAGGCGTTTCGGAATATTTAGTAAAACCCATTTTGCGTGGCACATGTTACTACACGCTACCACGCAGGGCTTACGACGCAACGTAAAAAATAATTAATGCTCATGACAAACTTAGCAATTTAGCGAGTGGCTCGTAAACCGTAAAGTTTCGAGCTCGTTCGGAGTGCTGTGGAAGTTTCCACAGTACCAGTGTCACGCTTAGCCGTCAAATAACGCCAGGGAGCCGGCCTAATGGAGCGAACAACACTGTACTCTATTTTACTATTAAATGATTTTAGCCCCATCTCTTGTCGTTTACAGCAATTTGTCGAAACAGCATTTTAAAAAGGCCCCCTGCAAAGCGATTAATAATGCTTGATGCATAAATATTCAGTGTTGCTTCCGATACTGCTTGGTTTTTTAAATATTCGAGCACACAAAATAGTCAAAATACTAAGTCCGATATTTGTCATGCAGCCTTTAAGCTTCGCTTAGATACTCTCTCGTCTACTTTCAATTACGTAATTGAATTGCTTTTAATTCTAAGTAGCATTTTAAAATAACATATTTATTTATTATAATATTAGCCATTTTGGCATTACAAGGTACCAAAGGAATATGGAAACAAACAAAAAAATAGTCTTGTTGTTCAACTTTGTTCGTCAAAGTTTTATTATGAGATAGTTATTAACCTGCCAATATCAGCCTGCACAGGACCCACTGCTGAGCACAGCCCGCTTTAAGGGAGGAGATTAATTAAGGGACTATTAATACATGGTAGAGTTCAGAGGAGTTTACGTTACTGAAAATAACAATACCTGTTGGTAAATGTAATATTTTTTAATGAGAAAATAACATAAATTGAAATTACTTCAAAAAGATGACCTTTTGCTAAATGATTATATCCGCTTTAGTCAAACTCTGCTTGCATTTCAACTCAGTTCAACCATTAATTTTATTAGAATAATTTCAATGTGTTCAAAACCAGCAAATTTAGATTTATTTTGAAAATACCTTAATTAAATTAAATTAAAGGTAAGACAGCATAGCCGTTTACATTATAATTATAATTATACTCGATCAATAAACACGTGCGGGTTCGAAATGGAAAACCGAAATTGAAAGCTTACATATTTCCCGCATACATGAGCCTGCGGTCTAAATAAATTTTGCCGAAAATTGCCTGATTTCAAACGAGATACTCATAAGCGCACATAACGCCCGTGATTAAACAGGTGCTTCTTGATTATTGTGTAAAGAGTAACGTATAATGAAAAGGTTGACGCCACGGGTTCGTTGTGAAATAATCTTTCAGCATGCATCTAATCACAGAGATGACGTCGACTGGCCACAATGCACGCTAAATCTCGGCAACGTGAATAAAACTTATCTTGCGCTGACCCCAGTAATGTATTGGATTAGAGTAGTTGGTTTAGTAATAGGTACGGTAGAAGAATAAGATGGTAATATACGAACGTATACTAACACATACAAATGTATACATACAATTGCTCGCTGCAACTTCAATACTTAATACTTTTATGTTAAATGAGTGCTCGGCGAGCGCTGTACTGCGATTTATTTTTGATTTTTTTAGAATACATTTCTTGAACCTGACACATACTTATTTTCCCCGAACGATTAGGCAACGGTGCCAATGTGCCACCCACAATTCGGCAAGCTTATTCCGTCCCACAGATTGTAGCCACAGGCAACTAATAAAGATATTTAAAATCAAAATTCTCATACAAACTATCCACTGTCTAGACGCTCTGTCACATCTTGGCTTCGAAGGGAGAACCTTCCGTTTCATAGCCCATACATGCTGCAACCAGACTAACGAGAAGACGCAACGGCCACTATTCTACCCATTACATCGAATAAAATAAAAAATATTTTTTTTTTGTCAAATAAAATTTCTAGACCTCCAGTCAGGGCAAAGAGTAAGAGGCTTATATAGCAAATCTCCATTGTTTCTTTTTTATACTATAAGTTCTGACTATGATTTTATTGTTTTCACGGAAATGTGGCTAAAATGTTGTAAGGGTTTAGAAGTCACAAATAAAATTATATTATTATTTCTTAAAATGTAATGTATCGATTGGATCTGATCCTAACTTATTATTTGCTTTAAATTAAGCTATTTCATATAAACAATAAAAAATCTAAATACCAGATTTGAAACCAGGGTGACTTAACTTTTTTATAATTATTGGTATCATGTTCTATTAGCGTTTATTTATTATAGTTTTTGGCAGGCTATTTACCTTAACCGGAACTATATTCGATAAAATAATATGAAGTTAGCGAGCGGCAAATGGACCCGGCCTGGCGGCGGAAGCTTTATAATCGAATTATAAGTTTGACAGTGAACCCATCGGCTAATTTATAAAAAATAATAAAGCGAACCAGAGAACTAGAGCGTAGCATATTTTCAGCACAAATAAATTATTTTTGTGAAGCCTGCAATAAATCACCCTGTTGTTTAACTCTTTGAACTTTAACAAAGAAATTTGTTAAATATAATTGAATTAGTTTAGGTTAATGTAGCGAATATGCTGACCTAAGTTTATGAGGGAGTACTGAACTGAAAATATAAATTTAGTAAAAACAGGTCAATAGAAGTGTTTTAAAATATAGGGACGAAAGTGACGCGGGATGAAAATAATTAATGAATTTATATTACATTATTTGTTATATTACCTACATGATATACCTATATCATACAGATGTAAGTCATTACAAACCCTCTCATTCAAAACATACGTTTTGAATTAAGTCATTACAAAACATACGTTATTTATTTTCGTACGTATTTGCAATGTTAAAGCCAGCCCTTTACACGGTTACAACCAACCCTAAGGGTAGGGATGATTGTAACAAATTCCATTGTTTTTATTTGGGCATTTTTCTCAAAATCTGTAATAGAAGTAGCAAACAAGTTGACGTTAATAAATAGCCGTAAGATCAATATATCATGTGTAGCAATTCATATGTTGTGTTCTAATGAGGTTTGTGAGATATTGCAATAAATTTGAAAATCCTTACGTTCGTGCCAGGTCTCCTCTACTATGTAATGTTGACATGAAAAATAAATATTTTTTATGAACAACTAGGCCTGTCAACCTGTGTCAAGCAGTCGTACTAAATACTCATATTTTTTTTATACAAACAACTTTGTTTATTTCATGTCTTTTTTATAATATAAAATACTGTCAGTAAAATTCGGAATGTTACAGAAATTCGAAATTTTTAAGTAAACTTTGCGTTCCTTTTGCGCGTTCAAAAGAAATAATTTCCGAGTGCCTTCTCTAAGTGGTCGGTGCGTCTCATAAAGCGCTAACTTACCTTTTCTCGCGACGTTGAATTATTTTTTGCTTCGCTGTAATTAATTTGGGGTTTTGAGTTTTTAATATTTGGAATTCTTATTGAAATGAATCTTTATTTTTTTTTAGTTCTTTATTCCAACAGGTCGCTGTGGAATTTCTAGAGGCCTTAAAACAGTACAGCAGTAGAGTTTTAATGCCTGAGGTCGATTTATTTTGGTCAGTCTGTTTGTTATCTGTATGTTTACCTCGGTGTATCAGCAAGATTGGTTCGTAAAGTTTAGATTATCACACCTAGACATCGACCACTGCTACTATAAGCCGGAATAAACAATAGAAAACAAAGAAACAAACACACCAAGCACTGAATCTTGGTGGATATTATAGGGACGCTAAGCTATTTTCCTTATATTCTCTGCAACACCATAGGAGATGATGATGGTATGGAGATGTGTTGCTGGCCCTTTATGTGGGAACACGCTTGTTTTTATAAGGTCACTAGGTCGTATTTGTCCGGAAATGCCGGAAGAAAAAACGGTAAGAAACAAAAATTGAAAAAGTCTTTATGTTGACAACTCACAAAAAATATTACGGCTATGGCAGACTTCAACACTTCAAATACAGCTCATACACGCTACCAAGAGATCAATGAGACGTAGAGTCAGTACTAACATTGAAATTGTTCCGAGCAAGGATGATGGAATGACAACTTTACGGCGGAGACCTAATGTTCTTATCGCGCGCAAGGCAGGCCTGCCAGTTTGGCGGCCCATATGTCGTTATACTGTTCTCATCATCCCGCACATACATCAAAACATTACGTTCTCTACGAAAATACATTGTATAAAGGAAAAATTAATGGCCACGTCGTGACAAAATGAGCCAATTATTCTGGGGAATTTTTAAATTTAACATTACAGAGTGAGGGCCCGTCCGCCAATGATATTTCAAGCGACGCCAATGAGAAATCGTTTGCTCCTACGTGTTTCTGCAAGTTAAATTCCAATTGCAATAGTTCGATCGTGAGAAGACAAACGCTTCATATTTATCTAATTTTATACTTCATTGTTAAATTGTATAAATCCAAATATCTATCTCTATTTGTAGAAACAAAATGAGAAAATAATTAATTTAGAGTTTAGCTGTTGACACGGCAAGCCTTGAGAGGGGTCTAATGACGAATCTGTTAAAGACTAAAGGCCTTACAAATACACCATGTCCATGAATACATCTATCTGGGCCATTTAGTCTCCTCCCAAGGCCGGCAAGATCTAGATATTCTAGATATGAAACTCATCGAAAAGACGTGTATCTTATAAACAACGAGAAAAATATAAATCCACATTCATTACTTATCCATCATATATGTACGAGTACCTCATATCTTATAATTATGTTGGTGTGTATTTGTAAGTGCTTTTTTATAAAATATTAATTTATGGAATCACAGTCTCAGGTGTTTAATGTTACTCCCACGCCACCCCGACCGCGAATGGCATTACATTGTTTCGATAATCAATTCACCGATAATATTTTTCGTACCCAGAATAGATGAAGTTTGTTAAAGAAAATACGGTAATACTTTAAATGAATCGGGTGGCGTATGTTGTAACTTGGGTGGCTTGTATATTAATAGGCACACATTATGACCTTAATTGGGTCTGGAGTTTTTTGTAGAGCTCCAAACAGCTCTACAAAAAACTCCTAATAAAATCGTCGGTACTATAAAACATCAAAGTATACATTATGCGGAAATTATGGAAATAAGTGGTTATTTAAGCTTATAATTGTTTAGTTTGTTAGAAATTAAAGCACAGACTACGCCCAAAAGATACCAAATGCAAGGCCGCTTTTGTACGCATACAGTATTTATGCAATCCGGTGTATATAAACCGACGCTTGATTTCACGTCATGTCACAGAGTGCATTGGCATCAGTATTGACAAAATAATGGAACCGCACGAATCGTCGAGCGTCGGAGAAAATTACATTTTGGGAACATGTTATTAAAGATAAAAAATAACTTGCTCCATGAAATAATAATAATAATAATAATAAAGCTTTATTATTTCCTTACACCTAGTTTACATTAATTCTAAACCTTATTTGTAGTGTTAGTATTATACTTATTCTAGTTTTTTAGTACGTGTTGTTAAACTGCGTTAGCGTTTGTTGTAAGGACCGCTCTAGCGGTAAAAGCCTCCTCCATTTCTTTCCATTTCGCTCTGTCTCTTGCCAGTCTGCTCCATGTATTTCCCACCGTGGCAACTATGTCATCGCTCCATCTTTTAAATGGCCTTCCTTTTCGTCTTTTCTTGTGAATGGGGTACCAATTAGTAACAATTCTGGACCATTTGTTCCCTGATGATCTTTGGATATGCCCAGCCCATTTCCATTTTTGGGTCATTATGGTTTTTGTTATGTCTTTTACCATGGTAATTTTCCTAACGTCTTCATTTCTCACTTTATCGCTTAGCTTAAGGCCCAGGAGACTCCTTTCCATGCTATTTTGGCACACTTTGACCTTATGAGTCTGTTTTGTTGACAAAGGCCATGTTTGGGAAGCATAAGTGAGACAGGGTACTAAACATGTCTGCATAGCTTTAGCTTTCAGTGTAACTGGTAGATTACTCTTGAATACCTCCTTCATTGCCCAATACTTGTTCCAGGTTATTTTGATTCTTCGCTCTACTTCTTTATCATTGCATGACTTGAAGGATAGTAAATGTCCCAGATAAATATAGTCTTCGGCGTATTCGACTTCTGTTGAGTCTGACTTTATAATTATGGTTTGCTTATTTGTCATCAATTTAGTTTTCTCCCAGTTAATTTCTAGACCTACTTTTCTGCTTTCTTTGCTGAGTGACTGTATCATGAATTCCATTTCTTTTGGGTCTTCCGAGAGCAGTACTATGTCATCTGCGAATCGCAAGTGCGAGAGGCGGTTGCCATATATGTTTATCCCTCTATCTTCCCAGTCAAGTGTTCTGAATATTTCTTCTAGTACTGCAATGAAGAGTTTTGGAGATAAGGGGTCGCCCTGTTTCACTCCTCTTCCAATTTCAAAGGCTGAGCCATACTCGTTTATTTTAATTCTAGCATTACTTTTGTTGTATATTTCCTTCAATATAATGATATAGTCATGGTTTACTCCTTGCTTTGACAGAGCTCGCCAAATTGCACTGTGGGATATAGAGTCAAATGCTTTGCTATAGTCAATAAAGCATATGTAGAGAGGTAGGTCGTATTCGTTGTATTTTTCAATGACAAGTTTCAAAGTGTGGATGTGATCTGTTGTCGAAAACCCCTTTACAAAACCTGCCTGTTCTACTGGCTGTTGTTCATCTAGGATACTAGTAAGACGTCGGAGTAGAGTCGATGCAAACACCTTGTAGACGCACGACGTGAGGCTGATTGGTCTGTAGTTTGATATTGATTTCGGGTCTCCTTTTTTGAAAAGCAAAACGATATCTGAGCACGTCCACTGTTTAGGTATTTCTTTCGATGATAGTATTAAATTGAATAGTTTTGTTAGTGGTGAAGTGAGAGCGTTTGTACCGGCAATTAGCATTTCGTTTGTAATACCATCAGATGCTGGGCTTTTTTCGGGTTTTAATAACTTTAACGAGCATTCAATTTCATTTATATTAAATGTTGGTACTTCGTCATTGTTTTGAGACACTCTTTCCTCGGCTGGATTTTCCCGGTTTGTGATATCTTGTGATGCATACAATTTCTGGTAAAAGTTTGTGGCTATTTGCATAATCCCATCTCTGCTCGTAACTGTAGATTTTTTCTCGTTTTGAAGCTGGTTCATCACGTTTTTTGAGTTGGTTAGATATTTATACGCTCTTTTAACTGCTCCAGATTTTCTGATGTGATTTTCTATAATATTGATTCTGTATTGTTTCATATTTTTCCTAATCTGTTTATTTATTTGTCTATATAACATGCTAAGTTGAGTTTTTTCATGTTTTGTTTTATTGTGCTTGTTTTTTAAGTAGTGTCGTTGTTGACTAAGTTCTATAATTTCTGTTGTTATTATTGCTTTCTTCCTGTTGTTGTTGTTTGATGATGCGAACTTGATGCGAGTACGTTCAGCGCTCTGTAAGATTGTATTCTCTATAATGTCGTAGTAGTTCTGCACAGATGTTGTCGTATCTGGCTCTATGAATTTGTTGATTTCTGCGGTGTATATTTTATAGTCAATTTGTTTCCGTGCTGTTGTAGAGAAGTTATTACGTGGTAGGTGCCTGCGCACAATATTGATTGTTATTCTAACCATGCGGTGGTCGCTTGGGTGGTGTATGCTATTTATCACACTACAGTTTTCTATAATGTTCGGTTTGTTTGTGGCAATGAAGTCTATTTCGTTTCGAGTATAACCATCAGGTGACAGCCAAGTCCATCTCAGTTTTCTGGGTTTTCTGAAGAGTGTGTTAGCTATTTTCAAATTGTTCTGGAGGCAAAATTGAACAAATCTTTCACCGCTCTTATTTCTTTTACCAAATCCGTATCTACCCATCACTCTGTTCTCACCTTCTGCTGGTTGCCCAATTTTGGCATTCATGTCCCCTAGGAATATAAAATTTGGGTTGCTTTTTTCCAATAATGTATCTAGGCTGGTATAAAACTCTTCTATTTCTTTTTCGCTTGCTTTTTGGGTAGGTGCGTAGGTTTGACCGATACTATATAGGTTTCCATGCAGCTTGATGTGAATTAAAGCGACTCTATCTGTTATACCGATAAAATCAAGAACTTCTACTGACAGTTGTTTTTTAACTAGGAATCCTACTCCATACTTGCCTTTGGTGTGGCCGTAGTTATAAAGGTAGTAATCGCCTCTGTCTTCTATTGTAAAACCTTGTCGTCTCGTTTCACTGATGCCTATTATGTCCCATTTTAGTGATGATATAGCGTGCTCCATTTCTAGTATTCTTGATTCATTTGCTAGGGACCTTACATTGAAGGTGGCAATGTAGAGCTTGTTATTTTTTCTTATATTAGTTATTGGAGGGTTGTAGTCTTTCGCCCCCGCGGTGACCAGCCGAATTGGGGGACGTAAATCATTTTTTCTTTTTAAGTTTTTAGTGCTTGTTCGACTTGCGAGAGGAGGCGGCGTTGATTGCTATACTGTGTTTCCATCATGGTTATCTTGCAGGTTTGACGGGTTGTTTGTATTTTTGTTCACTAAGTAATTTAGCATACTAGGCTTCAGGACTCCTTCTGTAATGCTAGATGATCTTTGCAGTGATGAGTGGGCAGATTTAGGGTTGTTTTTCCGTTTTTCTTGTGGTCTTCTATCTGCTACTTTGTGAGGATTTAATTGGTTATTCTCGGGAGAAACGGAAAGCATTCTCTTTTTGCTAGATGTATCTGATTTATTATCAAGTACGATGAGTTTATCGTACTTGATGATAGCTTTATTACCTTTTTCTTTTTCTATTTTAACCCTTTCCTGTAATTCTTTCCTTTTTTCTAAGATGTTTTTTGGGTAGTCCTCGTTTATGTAGTACTCAGTATTTTTTAGTAACGATTTTTGCTTGAATATGTCAATTTTTGTGCCAAGTGTTGTTAAGGTTACTGTTATCGGCCTAGGTCTTTCCCCTTTTTTGCCTATTCGCGTAATCGCCTGTAGATCTCTTTTTTCAAGCTTAATGCGGAAGTGTTTATCAATAAAGTTTATGATACTGTTTACTAAATCAGAGTAAGACGATTCTTTTTCTTCTAATCCAAAGAGTACTATGTTTCTTTGTCTTGCCTGTTTTTCCAGAAAATAGAGTCTCTTTTCCTGATTTTCCATTTTTTCTTTTAGATAATTGTGTTTTTCTTCCCATGTTTTGAATTTTTCTTCAAGTATTATATTGATGTTTTTTGTTACGTTTGTCGTGACATCTTCTCCGTTTTTAAGGATTGTTTTCTTCTGTTCGTCTAACTCCTTTTGAATTTTTTGAAGTGCGAGCATTACCTCCTCCATAGTTGAAGAATTTTATATCTGGTTCTGTTATGGTACAACTGCTGCCCCCTGTTGGTAGTAGTAGGCTCAACTAAGCGACGTCGTGGTGTGTTGCGTAGTATCTGCTACTCGTCGGTAGATGGCGATATTTTCAAACAAATGATCTTGTAATGATTTAAAATGTTCACTTTTCGAGGTTAGAATTTTTGAAGGACTTAACAGTTAACACTTTCTGCTTTCCTTTGCGCTTTTTTGTTGACTGACCTTCTACATTAGGTTGTTGTAACTTCCTCTTCAATAAACTTGGTGGAATTCAAATGGTATTGGACCGGTTGAAGAAATCCGTTGCCGTTGTTTGATCACAGTTTTCCATTTAACAGTGGCACTTTCACGTTTGATAACGATAATCCTGGTGTTTCACAACTGGTTTCACTCGAACGTTACGTTTTGCGTTAGATATATCGTTATTTTATACTTTTATTTGATAAAAAAATTGCGGAGCCGATGTAAACATGAGAACAACAGCGCCCTCTCTTCTGCTCCATGAAATGGTGTGGATAAAATGAAATGTCCAAAAAAAGGAATAATTTTTCATCTTCAAGGAATTATTTTTATTATATCTATCTAGTAACAACGCTGCAAGCTGCGAATCTTGCGCGCAGTCCTCTGCATTGGCGATTTCAATTTCATAAAAATATCGTAATGCAGTATAATATTGGAGTTATTCTTTGGCATAAAGTGGTCCCATTACTAGTCAAATATTACTTGTCAAATATAAGACAATTGTAAATACACTAGATTTTGCTAAAAACGATCTAGATATGTTGACAGCCTTCGTGGCGCAGTTGTTTGGACGCCAGCTGTGAAACAAAAGGCTGTGGGTGTAATTCCCGTACCGAAACAAATGTTTCTGTGAACCACAAGTATTTATTTCGGATCTGGCTGTTTGTGAAACCGAAAAGTCTCTCGCAGTTCCTGATACCCAAGACAAAAGACTCGATCTTAGTGTGGGGTCGGGACTATGTATGTGACTATTTGTAGTATTTATTATTAGTTATTTGTCATTTCTATAAATAGATTAAACGCAATAATATTTTACCAATTGGTTTGACGTCTAAATAGGAAATCGGTTGACTTTTCGATTTGTCTTTTCTCCGTCGAAGTTTGTTTGTCGGATCTTGAGCGTACAAATATTTGTAAAGCTTGCAAATATTGGCCCAGGTTTGTGTTTTGTGCGTGTAAAAATTGTATTTGTTAAACGTGTCCGATAAAAAGGGTTGGAAGGACAAAAAATACGATGTTTTCAATTTCTATATTTTGATTGATTCATTGCGTAACTACTTAATTAGTGACTATGTTTTAATGATGATAAGTATAAAAGGTATGGAATGAACTAATTATTACTAAAATAGCCGCGTGTACATTGCGACCTAATCAAACATCACATTATATTGCCCGAATTCTTTGTTTAAGCTTCGTCTTTTTTGTGTTCCCTAAAGGAAGTCCGATAACACATGATGCTTAACTGATAAAAGTAATGACTATTTTTCGTGCTTTCTTAACATAAACGGTGTATAAGGTTTTAGTAATTTTACAAATAGTCGTTAGGTCTAAAAGCACGTGCACACAAAGAAATTGAAATTACAAGTCGGTAACAATGGTGGAGGTCACATAATGTCGTTTACAATAACAATTGGCGTTAAGTTTATCAAAAATTTAAGACAAAAAATAAGTCTGCAGATTTTCGAACTAGACTAAGTCTTTGGATAGTCTTATACATGATTATAATAAAGAAGTGTGTGTATGTCGGTATGTCGATGTTAAAGCAGCGACATTGGGTATCATCAAATGTTATCAGCAAACTTTACTTCTCACGGTATAGTTTTAGGTCACAGTGAAACTGATGCCATCATATAATGTTTGCGACGCCCGCAGCACCGCTTGAACGAACGAACGAACGAACGAACAGAATGGACACTTCATAACTTACAACTGAAGTGAATTCTTAATTGTGTAGTAAAAAAAACAAATTTATCCTAAGAAGTAATTAATTCGACTATTAAAACTCAGTCGCTGTGTACAACTGTTACGCAACATTGCAAGCAAGTTGCTTGGAATTAACACCTCTTCAAAATGTTATTAAAGCTTAAATAATGTCTTGTACTAGTTGTGAGCTACTAGTGAGCTTTGTTTTATTACTTTAGTACTTGTAAGACAAACTGGTAAGTACAATTCCTTAAATGCAGTACACATTCCAACGTCGTCACTCTTGTCATGATCCGAATTCCGAATTAATTAGTTCGTATCTACACCTTAATATCATGCAATGGAATAATTTTCCAGTTTACGAAATTTGATAACATGGCGCTAGTAAATTTGGAAATATCCAGGTAACATTTGAATGATTTCCTATTTCTGAGTTCAACCAAATATCGTAGTATAAAAATATCTAGCTGTTGAATCATGAATGTCTCCAAGGTGGCTGTACATCGATGTAAGCTTAAACGAAAACGTTCCACTCCAATTGTACGGCAAACGATCTCGATGTAAAATTCAAATATTCGAAGTTTTATGGTGACTGCCTCCGAGCCTGACGGATAATTTGAAACGCCTCGCGGTAGAAACTTGTACCGAGGCGACGCGGAAATTGACGAAGTACGCCACAAAATCCTTGTGTAAGCGAATGAAGTTAAACTTGGACGGGTTAACCTGCTCAAAGTTGCCGCCAAGAATATCTTTTGGATATATTTTAGTGGTTCCTTGTGCAATTTAGATGATTTATTTGTTTATTACGGCAATATTCACTGGTATTACGATTTTTATTTATCAAATGTCTTTACCAATATATAATGGGTCAAAGTAGATATTCGCATAAGCCTTTTAAAATTTGAGCCGAGATGTTGATAAGCTTTTATATTTTATAGTCAATACTTACAACAATTTATTTAGAAATAAATCCTTCGTGGGTGTTTCTTAATAAATATTTTTTTCAGCGTGTTATTACTAGGTAGCACATACCTACATAGGTATGGAATGAAAATTAAATATTACAAAATATGCTGTGTGTATATTAAATCCCTTACATAGATTAATACAACCCAACATGATTTTAAATATATAATAAATTATCTTAAATAATTACAATTTAATTTATATAGATAGTATTCAATATGTATAAACTATGGGTTTTATTACAAACCTTTGTCTTCCAGAAATTTAAAAGGAAACATAATCGCAGCGAGTATGTCTATGTTAAATTTATCATTTGGCTATAATATATTGATTAATAACACAAACATTGAACAGAGATGAGCAATCATGATGCGTCAAAATCAACAAATACTTATTGTGCGGCCGTCGATCAGCAAAGCCCATAATTCAAGGCCACAAAGGGAACACCGCGGGTCCTATTCACAACAATAAAAATATGGAAATCACAGTATTACCCGCTCCCACCTATTGGAAAAATATTTTCACATACGATTCAACAATATTTCATAAATCACACGAGAACGGAAAAATATTGTGTTTCTGTTACAAATATGGTGGGTGGGAAGTTGAGGAAATCACTTATCTGATTACAGTTAAGATTAAACGCTTACATATTTGATTGAAAATTATACTAGTTAGGACAGCAAGGAAGAAAAATTAGCACAATATGAAAAATAAAAAAAATAAATAAAAATAAATACACCCAACAGTCACATACATAGTCCTGACCCCACACTAAGATCGAGTCTTGTGTCGTGGGTATCAGGAACTACGAGAGACTTTTCGGTCTCACAAACACCCAGACCCGAAACAAATACTTGTGGTTCTCACAAACATTTGTCTTGGTGCGGGGATCGAACCCGCGGCCTCTCGTTTCACAGGCGGCGTCTAACCAACTGCGCCACGGAGGCTGTCTATGTTAATGACAATACGTCATAGATCTTTAAGAGACGGCTTTACACTCTACATTGCTTAGAAGTAAGCATTTTATTGTACTTTTGCATACTGCACTGTACCGCAATGCCTGCGTTCATCTTTCACAATTCACAATACTACGATTAAGAAACTTGGATCCTCAACTATAACTATGGTTGTAGCTGAGATAAATACAGTTGTAGGGTGTTCTGCAATTTCCGGCAATTCCGGAATCCAACGCGCCTTATCCAGTCTTGCTAATGGTTGCAAGGAATTCTTGGACATTCACTTTAAAACTTTATTACACGCAGTTTTAGCCTCTATAAGGACAATTAGACAATTCTTACAAGGGCTGTAAGAATTGTTATAACCTGTATTTATTAAAATTACATAAACATTTATAAGCCTTTAGTTCAAGTTTGTAGATATAACGTTTTCTAGATTTTATTTTCGCATTACATCTGCGCTGCTTAGAATTGTATTTAAGACAACTATTCCAAATCAGAGACTTGCCCCCTATAGACGTTTTATTATTTATTTTAATGAATGGCGAGACGAGCATGCCATTCGCCTGATGTTAAGCGATACGACCGCTCACGGACAGTAGCAAAACCATAAATTACAAAGGGTAATCGAATAATGTCCATTTATCGTCTGTACAAACATTTTCTATTTCCAACCACAAAGTTTGTGTGGAAAGTTGCTGTCTCTGCGAAATTAAATACATATTACTGCTGTATTTTGCGGCTGCGAATTCTGTAGCGTATATAATTTATCTACATGTTTTTTTTTTTCATTTTTTTCTATTAAATCTATACTAAACACTATAGTAGGAAAGTACTCTTATTTTGTTTCTAATGTGCGGAGTGAAGACAATTCAAATTTAATAGCATTAAATGTTTATCAATATCAAAATCCACCGAGGTGGTTGGATAAGAAAAATGTTCTCTTCTGAGGATAATAATAAGCTTTTAATTGCTTCAGGTCTTTAAATGCGCCACGGCTAATACCGGAATACATAAATAAGCATTAGCATTACCGTGATGATAGATAATATTATATTCAGTGATAACAAAATATTTATGTCCGCAGTGGAAGCCGATATTGTCACGGCGCATAATTCATACTAATTAGCAGAAATCACGGACCACCGCGCGCGAGTTTTAACAATTATTTACCAATTTAAATTCTCGATTAACAGTTTGATTAAAATATGGAAAATTCACATACAATTAAAATGGATAAGCTGGGTATCACGGGTGTCGGGCATTATCGTAGAAGTTGGCCTGATTGGATAATTCCGCGGCTTTATGTTAACACTTCAATTAAGTGCAATGTTGCCACAACGTATCGTTACCATGGAAAAGGTGTTTTAATAATTCAGCCAATTGGAAACGCTTGTCCCATTTATAGTGTATAATATAGAGAAGTGATTGAAATAACGTTGGATAAACTGAGAGATAAGGAGGCTGCTCCGCCTAAACGTAATGAGGGTATGTAAGTTCCCAATCATCGGACGTTGCTGAAAGCTCTTCATATCCGATTCATTGGCGTTGGCTATATTTTTGTTAGTAGAATTAAGTTGTCTGTATTACATGCTGCATTTAAGTTGCTGCGTATACAATCTTGTAATAGTTGCACACAGAGCGGTTGCAAGTTGAAACTAGGTTTTATTACTTTTAAAATTACATATTTCACGGCGTTTGATTGTTTAGCATATAGATTAGTTCATGCCTACTTCAGGCCTCATATCATCTTTTTAATAGTAGCTCGCTCTAATAATTGAACAACATTTTCATATACTCAACAGTCATTATTTATCAATAGTTTACAAGCCATGAAATTTACTAAATGGATGGCCCTATTGGCCGATAAAGAAGAAAAGTCCTCGGGCTTACACCCTCAATCATCGAGCGTTGTTACGAACATCTACAAACCAAGATTTTCAAAGACCTGAGAAAGATAGCAGGACATTTTTGAATATAACTCGCTCCATGAAAGGTCGCTCAGGATACCGATAGGAGAGACTCATGTTTAACGAAGCATATTTAGCAAATGATGTTGAAATAATGAAACACAGGCGAGCTAATCAGTTGTTACAGCTGATTAACCACTAATGCTGATAATTAAAAAAGGACATGTAATCCGTTTGTCTTATGAAGTGGATAATAGGGCTTCAAGGCTAATTAATATTAGTTCAATGTATTGTAAATGTTTGTGCGTTGATTGTATTACAGGAAACAATAAAATGAAGTGTTGTCCTCCCCTATGATTATTAACCTTCGATAGCTTGGATCTTTCGCCCCGCCATCATATAGTTACGGCCTTATTGTGCGAAGATTTTTATGTATCGTATTGTTTAATTTTGTTTTAAGAGGTTCTCTTGAAAACTATTGTTTTCCAATAGCCCCGAACATGCCAGGGCAATTCAATTTTGAATGTGACTAGACTAAAACCCCGTCGGTATGAACGTGTGTAGTGCCTTCAGGCAATGCACTGTTATACTTTAGGTATTCACTACGTGAATTATACGTTGTATAAAATTATATTAGTTCAACTCTTGGTCAACGGCAAACTTAGGAACAAATTTATTTTTATTAGACAATAGCACATATTTTTGGATAAACCCTTATTTTTTGGACAATAGCCCAGATGTTTGGGTTGACTCTTACTTTTTTGTTATTGTATCTATAACAAAAAAATAAGAGTAATTTTTTGTTTAAATATTTTTTATTGTCTATCCTCGCCAATCCTCGTTCGGGACTCATATAAAAGCGTCGTGTTATTTTGAAGCAGAGCGAAAGTTGCCATCTCTCGTCCTAAGCACATCTCGGTCCGAGTCACATTAGTTATTACTTATTAGTAAAAGTTATTATTTATTCTGTCTGTATTGGGTGTTTGTAATAATATATACGATAGTTATTTTCCTGGAGTTGAGTGCTCATTTTAATGCCTTCACTTCAACTAAACATGTTATGTGAATGTGTCTTTCTCTTTTAAGTCACAGTATTTTCGAGCAATAAGGCCGGGCAAAATAAATAAATACACCTAACCGTCATATAAATAGTCCTGACCCTATATTAAAATCAATTTAGTCTTGTTGCGTGGGTATTAGAAACTACGAGAAACTTTTAGGTTTCACAAACACCCAGGCCTGAGACAAATATTTGTGGGCATCACAAACATTTGTTTCGGTGCGGGGATCAAACCCGCGGCCTCTCGTTTCATAGCTGACGTCTAACCAACTACGCCACGGAGGCTGTCATAAAATAAGTGATCAGTGTTGCTTGGATGTACCAAACTCATAAAATACGAACTGTTTTACGTTATGACTCAATTTACTATACAATAACCTTTTATTATTGAAAGAGATAATCATTTTAACCATAAACTATTTAAATGTATTTCATCGATCGACATTCCATGTTCCAAACTGTCATTATGTAGATGTGTTTATGAATTGTTAGTAAGAGCCCGATATAATGGTCACTATTTCCATATATATTCAAAGGAGATATTGTATATACAGGGTATCTCAAGACCGCGACCGAAAACGAAGCCAGGTGGTAGTTTTAGTGGTTACAGACTCGATGCAAATAAAAATTTCACCAAAACAGCGACAGATGTTTTTTTAGATTTTTTAAAAATTCATCTTTTTTGGGTGGTAAATATCTAGTTATTGCGAAAATAATAATTTAAACGCTTACGTACCATTGAGTGTTTAGAAATAAAGAGGTCTACATCATTATTTTAGGAAAGCTATGTATATTATCACCCATTATACGACGTTAAGTAAAAAAATAAAAAAAAAAAGTTGTCGATTTTTTTTGAGAAATTTTTACTTGCATTCGGCTTCGTTTTCGGTCGCGGTCTTGATATACTCTGTATATTTCTGTGGATTTGAGGGTGGCTTGCAAATAAAGTTTATTATCAATATTTTTTAAATCGTGTGGCAGGGAGGAAGATTGAAGAGGCTATAGCTTAAAGCTTTCTGTAACATTAAATGTAACCCAACCAAACATGCTTATAAAAACTTTTATATTCAATTTAATCAGAATCATTGCGATCCAATTTGAAGGGTCATAGATTCGAGCCCCGCAGATATTCATGTAATTTTCACAATATTTCCGAGCGACATATTTTTATCCGATGAAAAAATAACATCATTCTAAATTGGTCGAAAAATTAACCATAATTCGAATTACGAAACTCGTTAAACGAAGTTTGTTAGATCAAATATAGTGCACAAGACCTCAGGGGCTTGACAGTATTGTCTTTTACAAATTGCAACATCTATTTACGTTCAAAAAATACATTCTTTTAGTAAAATGTGATATAAGGTTAAACTTAAAATATTGTCCTTTTATTATAGTTTACAAACTGTTATGATGGATGGAGATTTACCCACTAATTGAAACTCAATCTTCAGACCAATATTTTATCCTGTGTTTTAGTATGTATTTTATAATCTTCAGAAATAAAGGTGCCTTAACACGGTGAGGGTATTACATGAAATAGCGTGATGTAAAGGTCAGCTTAGGATTATGTCGGCTAAATATATCACTTTACCTCCACATATCTTAATAACCTCAATTAAGTTCACCTGGGGTATGAGATATCACGTAACACATTATATTAGGCTATCTACCTAGATAGTTTTATAGCTTGCAGAATAGTTTTTGGGCTGAAGTTTGACGGATGTTTTGTAATGTAATTCAGTCTTGTCGAACAGTGCACAGAAATATAATATAATAATTTTAAAATTGCTTCTTTTTTGGATGGTAAGTGGTACTAGGCCAATTTGGTGGATTATATGGCCTAACCAATCTCAATCGTACTCTCGATTGTAGAGGAGGCTTGTGCCCTGCCGTGGCTATTACTATATGAGCTGATACAGAAGTGGTACCTTTGACGACCAACTGTAAGACTACCTTTTCTGAAAAGTATTGATTATATATTTATGAGCCTTTTTTATTTGAAGAAATATTTTTGATCCGTACAACGACCCTCAGTTTATACGAGTATTTTTAGAGCTGACATAATAATGTAATGAAAGTGGTTATTTATTTTAGGAGATTCGAGATAACATAATCGGTTCGGTATAAATTGTCGTGAGCCCTGAAATAGAACAAATAAACACTGACCTCGTCATTAGTTTCTATCGGATAATATTTATGAGTAGTAAAATCACCGCAAACAAATTGAAATAGCTTGCACGAATTTCACCAATCTCTTTAGTTTCCCAAAAACCAACCTCACTCACTCGAATAAAACACTTGGAAGATAAAAGTGAATCTACCGACACATACAAATATATTTATTGACTCCATCTGAATTCACGCAATTGCGGATTTAATCAAATGGAAAACTTTTATATTCCGGAGCTTGATATAATATATATATGCGACAAACAGGCAAATGGTTCGCCTGATGATAATGTTAACCGTCGCCCATACAAACCCATAACACTCAGGCGTCGTAGGTACACGGGGATAAGAGAGGGGAAAAAGTGAAGTGGGGGGAGGAGAATAGGATAGTTGGGCCTCCGCAAGCTCGCTCACTGAATGAGTGATGAAAGCAAAGCTTCACGTTGGTTTTTTGTATAATAGTAGACCATCCCAGCGGATGCTGTCCATTCATAGTGTCATATAATACTGACTGCTGTAAAGGTCTACCGTTCAGTTTTAATTGATGCGTAGAGTCATCGCTTTACGGCTGTTAACACCTTATCGGATACCTTGCTTGACCAGTTGATTAATCGCATTTGAGTCTTCTATATGATTTCAATTATTCAAAAACAAATAAGCCTTTCTGCGTTCCGATCTACATACATACATAAAATCACGGCTTTTTCCCAGAAGGGGTAGCAGAGGTGCTTCCAGGACACCCAAATTTCGCCTCGTATGTTCTGTCCCGCGATATGATAGGGGGCGAGCCTATCGCCCTATCAGGCACAAATTTTTGACCCCAGGCTGATAATGAGTAGTAAAATCCAATATCACTTTGCCCAACCCGTAATTCGAACCCGAGGCCTCAGCTTCGTAATCGTAGCACAGTACACGCCACAGGGCCACCGGTACCGTGTTGTTATCTCGTTTTAGACAAGACTGGATTAAATTGTCGCTTAAATTGTAACCATTTTAACGAGTTAAAATATTCAAGAGCGCGCGTTTGTTAAAAAATTACGTTGTCGTCCCACCCACAACACTAAATATATGACCCTTATAATCCGTCAGAGTACAGTAGATGCCCCCACTGATCCAATAATGGTTGAACACTGTAAATAATTAATGTAAATATGTGGCCGTCCAGGTGTTGCGTGGTTACATTTATTATTCGACGACATATTCGACGGCGCATAAGGGGTACGTACTTATGAAAATTTGAATATTTATGTTGGTTCAGATAATACCTTTAAAATGTTTTATGATTGATGTTGACTTGGCGTGTTTTACAAACTTAATTCATAATTCCTTGTGTTCTTTTTAAGGGACTGAAAACAAGAGGCGGTCCGTTACGAACTGAAACAGCCCGCTGTTTACTCGCTAATAGGTAAATTAATAAGTGTATTTAATGGATTTTATTAATTAAATTTTACTATTCATTTTATTATCTTATAAGAAGAATATGAATGTATAGTAAAACAGCTCCAATGTCTGATTTTCATCCCGCATGTACAGTCCCTGCAGAATCATCTTCACTTACTAGTGAACTACTTGGTTAATGCAAGGAAAGTAGTATGGATACAGTCGGACGTGTGCCGCCCGCTCATATTTTCCCGTCGTGGTGCCTCACGTACTGGTCGTATAGCTGACAATAACCATCTTCCATCACGCGGTTCTTGTTTTTTGCTTCTCGTGCGTCAATAAAAAATACGCCAACATTTTTGGATGCAAATATTTTGTCCGCACAATCTTTCTGGTTTTTAGGCTGAAGTACACGCTCGGTTCGTATTTTTATGGCTTTAGCAGAAATAAACTAAAAAAAATGTTACATCGCTTTTTTGTTTTTACTATGCGGGCTTGCCAAAGTGACCGTATTGCACCTTATGGTAGGCGCAATGCTGAATAGACCATCGAAAGGCAGAATAAAATCTTGCCATTAGAATCAATTATGTCGGACTCTGTGACTGTTTCATGGTACGACAGAGGGACCTGGGATCTTGTAAGAATTTATGTTCTTGGCGTATTGGTTCGATCCCTCGGCTAAGCAACGCACCGCCCTGATTGACGCTACTGAACATTTTTTTCGATCTACTCAATGTAACACACTGACATATTGGCAGTATAGTGATTTTTCTTAAGATTCTATCCAGTAGTAACTTAAGAAAAATATCCCACTTGCCAACTAGAATTGTTATACTAAGACGAATACTAAGATTAGATAAGATGTGTACATAAAACAGATGGAAACATGAATCCCTCTTTTCCGGGATGAAAAGTAGACAAAGAAACTTTCCGAATCATATGCATTCTCAATGCAAAATATGGAGATGCTTTGCTGCATGAATCCACAAAACCAAATATCACTTTCCCAATCACAACATTGGCATTGTTTTACACAAATATCTTAACTATAAAGCGGAATTTAATTTATTCACGTGCGCATTATTTCGAGCACAGACCAATCATGTAGTACACGAGTACATCGGCTGATTGACTTCTGTGATGGCATTTTATTGACTGACAAATTGAGGTTTTGCGGCTTAGCACGTGATGTATGTTACCTAAATTGTTTGCGGGAGGTAATTGTTTTACTATTTAATATTTGTCAATGAAATTGTACAAATTAAATTCAAAGCAGTAAATACACGCTGTTATTAGTTTATCACAACGCCATTTATGAGCATCGCTTGCGGTTTTGCGACAGAATTTCACATTTTAAATCTCTATTTTATCGCCACTAAAGAGTATAGCTTGTACTTGTATAACGTTCATGTGAAATTTTATTTGCGGCTAAACGTATTGGTGTTTCAAATAAAAAGTATAAAAACAGAAATGATACAATGTTTTCAATAAATGCATTCTAAACGTCCTTTTTCTATTTCATCATCAGACATGAAAAAACGCCATGACATTTTCAGTGAGATATTTTGTAATATTGAAGTCTGAACGTGGTCTTTTCCTCTTTTGTTGAAACTGTTATGTATTCAGCGTTTTCGAACCTTTGAATTTGTCACCTTTGAGCGATGCGAGTGAATAGCTAATGGCCGCCAAACACTTTGCACCAGTATGCTGGAACCCGTGTGGGCAAATAACTGCGCAAATTTCGTTCCAATTTTCGATTCTAGGCTGGTGCAAACTCGCCTTTGCGCAAACGCACTTAACCGTGTGTGACAGCCATAACGCTAGGTAGCTTGCTTTTTGAATCATCTGAATTCAATGCCGAGTAAGGAAAACAGTAGGATAAATGAAAATATATAATATAAAACAGTAAAATATTTTAATTTCTAGAACTGTTTACCGGTCCACGTTTTTCTCAAATCCTACAATCCCGTCGTAGCATAAAAGAGAAACTAAGCAGCGCCATGTGGACATAATTATTGTGTCGAATGACGAAAAATAATGATCTCTTTAAATTCGCTATTCTATCAACACGAAAGGCAAGCTAAGCTACATTCTATTTTTTTGTATGGTTTTACTGAAGTAAAATAAAAAAAAAATGTTTCGTACAAATGAACGTCGTAAAGCGGATTGATGAGAGGTTCCATCAGCCCGCAGTTGGTTACAGATGCCTACTTACCACCGCAATCACAATTTGAGCAAACAATCCGCCATAACTACCATCCTATACCACTTTCTTGTAAACCGGCGCGATCTCGTAAAAATTTACGATATGCGACGTAGAATTATTACTATTCATGGAATTATTCGAGCATTCAGGCGTGTGCTTATTTCTCTAGTTTCCCTTCGGTTCTACTCAGTGTAAGCAGACTGATTTCGTCTAAATTTACCTGACCTCGTTAACCTATTTCTCAACTATCAAATGTCTATATTAAGCAGTGGATTTGCTGTAGTTAAAGATGAAGATGCGACATCTTTTTGTCTAGAAATGAAGTCAGCTAAAGATGGTAAATACACTACCCGTATTAAAATGGACGAAAAGGGTAGTTCTGTCTGTCATCGGCACAAACTTGCTTAAGCTATTTGTTTACGTAAACTTGGTTATAAGGGTTATTTATTGGATCATTAGTCTGCCTAGTCTTATCTCAAACTTGCGTGGAGTCGGCGCAACAAGATTTATATGCGCGTTGCAGAAGGAAGATTGACTATGTTACAAGAGTTGCCTGCTTTATGCTTAAATACGACTCATTGTAACCTAAGCTAAATTTCCCGTTTCAAGAATAGTCATAATTTTGCTAATCACCTAAAGTCAAAATATTGTTCTAAATGTCCTTGCCTCTATGTTCTTAAGTTGCAAAATGTTTTATGCGAACTGACTTTGTGAGTGTTTTTTTGAATATAAAAATAATTTAAGGGGGAATCAATATTCTTCTGGGCAATCCCAGAAAATGTGGTAGATAAAAAAATAACTGAATCTAAATAATATTGAACAATTTAATTGATCAATAAATTATTTACATTTTCCAAGACAAACGTGTGGTTGGGTGTAGAATCGCATCCTATTATATCTCAGAACGAAAGGAAATTAGACAAACTATAGGTGGAACTAAACGCATCTCTGTCAATCCTTTGAGATTTGAAGCTTGATCATAAGTATGTATGTTTGTATTACGTGCTACATTTATAATTACAAACATCGTGAAAAATGAACAATATAACCACATTAAAAACACTTTTGAAAATTTTTATTCTACGTCGCATATAATGGCTTGGATGAATTCACAAACGTCCAAAAGAATTAAAAAGTGTAGGCGCTGAAGGTATTACTACAAATACGTGGGCTATTCTCCGGAAGCGTAAAGCTTAAAAATTCGATATTGGCATGTCCATCGCGCTGAAGCAAGCCAATTTTGCGAGGAGAACTGTTTGCTCTATTCTATCAGCTTGAATATTGAAGAGTGTCGAAGGCGATTAAATTAATTTCGCCTTTGAAACTCTCGCACCTCTTTCAATATCGTGACGCAAAATCTATACGATACCTTTTAGCAACAAAATCTTTTTCGTTCGATCCCAAACAAAGAGCCAGTACAAAAGTTTTGTACAATCGTTATTTATTGTGGTTCTGTTTCGGCCGAATTAATTGAGAAAAGTTTTTACACGACTAATTAGTTTTAAAGTATTTTCAACAAAGGTATTTGAAAGATAAATCTATTGTTATATTTTCATTAATATTTCAAGGTTTTCATTTTATTTTGTAAACAATTCATAAATTGTCTTGAATTATATTTTTTTGCTTTATATTTCATGGAACAAGTATTGCCTAAAATTTTTTCTTGTTTAATTTTTCTTAATTAATATTTAAAAATAATATTCGCGGCCTGCGCCGCTCAAATTGGATACCAGTTAAAAATAATGTGAAATACATTTTTGACAAGGTATTTAATGCAACTCTATTTTATCAGTTTCAGTAAACTCGGGTCTAGGTTGAATTCCGCCAAGTGTCACGTTTACTCTTGTAGCCCTGGAATGTATCAGTTTGTATCCTGAATCAACTCTGGTCTCACTGAACTCACTGCCGAGATTTTCACCTAATTGGTATCGCTAATATTTACGGGGGTGTTCGCACAGCTGTTGAGCAGCGTGGAGAACTCCTTCTTGCTGTTCAAGCCCGGTTTAAGAATCGTTTTCTTATGACGGGCGTTTTATTTCATGAATGAATATGTTTTGTGTTAGTAATAAGCATAATATTAACCTAATAGAAAATATTAATTATATAACTAACTTTAATTCCGTCCAACACAAGCATTGAAAAATAACTGAATATTATGTTGGCACATATTCCGAACACTGCGAGAATTTTCCTAAACCGGAATAAACATAGAGCAGTTTGTTTTCTCGAGGCGCGTGGGTGTTGGTTTGTGGGTGAATTGGAAGGCCTTTCTCTAACTCAAAACAAATGGAGCTATTTTACGATTCAGCCTTTGAGTTGTCGCCGGAATTTCTTTTAACGTTGACGCGCGAGGTATGATTCCCGGTACGGATTCACATAGCGATCGCCCCTGCATTATTAGCACGTATTGCTTTTATTGCGAAAGCTACTGTTCTTACTAGGGCTTGTCTCCGTTATCTTGTTGCATTTTGTGTGGTTTTGACACATAATTAATTTAAAAACGCTTGTATCCATGTATGTGTAGGCAAACTTACCTATAGATCCTCGCCGAGGTTATTGCTAAGGCTAAACCTTTAGTCATGCCGGGCAATGATCTCAGCCCCAAGCAGCTCATGCGCGATTTTCAGATTTAAATTAAATTGAAGACTGTTCTAAGTACCTTACGTGTTTTTTCCCAGCCTCAAGGAGTTTCCTACTGTTAATGTCTCCAATGATTTCCACATTGGACTGGCCATGATAGCATTTATTTAAATTCATTTTTAATAGTTTTTTTATTATGTTGTCCGTGTATTAAACCTATTAATATAATTTAATATCAACTGTACCCGCTACCAGAAAGTGGAAATATGTCTGCTGTTGATTCAACTAATAAAATGAATACGTTGTCCGTTTGCCAATACAAGGGTATATCGATTCATCTGTTTCGCATGCGAGGTAAAAATAATGGAGGAAGATATTATGTGGATTTGACTGAAAAATGCACGTTTCGAAGACATCGTATGTAGGCCAAATATAAAGACGTTACAATATGAAGTTTTCCGGACGTCGCGTCCTCTTGGATCATTATTATGGTATCGATATCTAAGTTTCATACTATGTTATGAAGTTCTGAGTATGTAAGTTTACAAGTGCGTTGGGGCTTGTTGGTAACAAATGTTATTAGGTAAAACTAAGGCTCTCAGGTGCATAACATAAAACTTTAATTTTGACAATGTCATCGGCGTACCTTTGAGACGTATTTGACATTGCTAATGTATGGGATTGACACTTTCAAAGTCAAAGTTATGTGCCAAGTTAGTTTGTGTAATTGGCCCTAAATATCCAAGAGCAGAAAACTTGGAAGGATTAATTTCTTCTTAATAATGACAAATACTTTCAAAACATACTATCTACATACAACACGAAATTAGGAATATTTTAATAAAATGTTTCGGTTCATCGCCACAGTCTGCTAAATTCATGTTCTCAAAGATAAAGCCTGTGTATATAAAACAAAAAATGTCAAGCTAAAATGCTTTTTATTATTCGGTACACGTTAAGCCTTTCAAAGGATTTTAGTAAGCCTTCATAAATGAAATCCTTGTGCTGCAAAATTAGTTGCATGGTGCTTTGTAAGCGAAAATATTAATTTCACTCTAATGAGTATCATTAAACTAAACAGTAGTTTGTTAGCTTTAGGATGTAAACCTTCACATAGTCCCAATCCTAACTAAATTATACATTATTTCGTGGGAACCAAAAACGTAGTCGTCAACATTCTTGGGTTTAAAAACAATCAGAATCTAAAAATCCTGTGTTTTATAAACTTTTGGCTGCGTTAAATAGTCTTGGTTTTAATTTAAAATTTTGTTTAAATCCCTCTATTTTTTTAAAATATCTATTTGGTTGTTAGTAGAAAATTACTTGTAGCGCTGAGACAATCCATTATAGTTTTTTATTTACTTTAAAATAAATATTAAGTAAGTTTCGTGATGAACTTGGTGAGCGAATAATCCTGAAACTTAGAGTCACTTAAATGTGATATTCAAATGGAGTACAAGCCACGCATCGTGTTGTGGGAGCGCGACTTGCACTCACGAGACGCATTCACACTACATGAAATGTTAATTAGGGGCCATTAAACACCACGTATCGTGGCTACTGTGACAATTATACCTTCTGTCGTACAAATGTGTAGTCTCGGTTATGCCCAGAACTTTTTGCGTGCTATAGACACTCGATTTGATTTAGCTACATCAAAAGCCACCGATCAAGTTAAATAGAGTAAAAAGGTGCGCTACTGACGCGTGTAAAAGTGTCAATGTATACGGCTGACTTTTCCAAAATGCAAGTTAAACTGTTGCCTTTGGTCATGTGTGCTTTGATCACAATGGACTGAAACTTTGACAGTTAAATGTAAAAGAAAAATACTGGTGCACATGTTGAAAACGTAAACTGTGGTATACTATGAAAAAATAAATATAGACTACGTTTTAAAAGAAATAAAAATCCCCGTGATTTCGATACCTTTGATATGTTACGAAGAAGATCAAAAAAACAATTAAAGATTTGTTTCAAAACCTATATTACAAAAATTGAGGAAGATATATTAACAAATGTAAAATCTTTTTGGCGATACACTAAAATTCATAAATCTTGTAATGGATTACCTAATCAAGTATTTTATGGTAGCAGTTTTGCGGAGGGGGGTTATCAAGTTACAAATACTTTTGCCCAATATTTCAATTCCATATACGGATGCAAAAGTGCAACTGAAGATTTTATACCAGCTGGGCCAGGTTGCAGTTTCTGTTTGACCACTATTTATTTTTCTGAGAAAGAAATAGAGGATAGTATTAAAAGTTTGTGCCTCAGTAAAGGTGCTGGACCGGATGGATTGCCTCCTATTTTCATCCGCTTATGCTCAAAGGCACTTGTAAGACCGCTGTTTATAATTTACAATAAATCGATGGTGGAGGGAGTGTTTCCAGACCTATGGAAAATTTCTACGATTGTTCCTATACATAAATCGGGCAGTAAGGAAGATGTGACCAATTACCGTCCGATTTCTGTTATCTCCTGTTTTGCCAAGATATTCGAAGGCTTGGTCTACGGGGTGGTTTTTGGACATTTTCGACATGTGCTGAGCATCCGTCAACATGGGTTTGTGTCAAACCGTTCTACTACATCGAATCTGCTAATTTACTCGAACTTCATTCATACTACTCTTGATAAAAAAGGCCAAGTGGATTCAATATACACTGATTTTGAGAAAGCTTTTGATCGTGTCAACCATTCAATTTTAACTAAAAAACTATACCATGTAGGTATTAATGGTAATCTTTTGCGATGGTTTGAGAGCTATTTACTCAATCGTTCTCAAATAGTTGCGTTAGCTGGATTTGAATCTATTCCAATTACTCCTACATCTGGCGTCCCACAAGGATCTAGATTGGGACCGTTATTGTTCATAATTTTTATCAATGACCTCTTGGAGAGTTTACAGTGCGAATGCTTGGCATATGCCGATGATATCAAAATATATAACAAAATATGTGTGCTGGATGACTGTATGAAACTGCAAAGTGATCTTATTAGAATTAAAGAATGGTGTTCGATTAACAAAATGTCCTTAAATGTAAGTAAGTGTAAAATTATTACATTTACAAATAAAACTAACTTTATTAATTACGATTATGGTTTGGATGATGTTAATTTAGAAAGAGTGTTTACTATTCGTGACCTTGGTGTATTATTTGATACCACATTATCTTTTCGCAGTCATGTTGATCACGTAGTATGTAAGGCAAATAAAATGCTTGGTTTCATATTACGTTTGGCAAAGCCGTTCCGAAAAATAACAACTGTCATATTGCTATATAATGCCTTGATTAGGAGCTCACTGGAGTATTGTTCCAGCATATGGTCTCCTTTTTATAATATTCATATTAACAGAATCGAAGCGGTCCAAGCGCGATTTGTAAGATGCATCTCGATTAAAACTGGTGTTCGCAAAAGTATTAAGGACTATGCTGAGAGATTGCGGCATTTTAATATTATGAGTTTAAAAGAAAGACGTACATTAACCGATCTCCTACTACTTTACAAAATAATAAACGGTTCTTTGGATTCACAATTAATTAATTATTTTTGTTTTAAAATTAATAATCGTGTTATGCGTCAACATCGGCTATTTGATATTCCCTTTGTAGTTTTAAACACATCGTATAATAACCCTATAATACGTATTTCTAGGCTTTATAACGAAATATCAATCGCCATAATTGAAATTGATATCTTCTCGATGAAATATGGTGCATTTAAACGAGTTTTATATCAGCATTTGTTTTCTTTTAGTAATTTATAATGTGTTAAATTAATTTTTATTAGGTATTTATTAATTTTAAGTTGTAATCTCTAGTTAATATGTATGTTTTGTGTCTTTTCTACTGTTCTACTTGTCTAATCAATACTTTATAATGTTATGCATGCCTATAAAATACGTTATGCTGTGTAATGTGTCATTTTTTAATTACTCTTAGTCTAAGTTATTGTATGCGTAATGTAGTTGGTATGCTTATTAAATAAAATAAATAAAAAAAAAAAAAAAAAAAAAAAGAATTTAAATTAAAAAAGCAGGGAATTACTTTCCTACTTTAGTGTAATTGAATGTTGTATTCATGCATCAGAGATCGGAACGATGTGTGAAGGGATTAATCAATTACGAGCCCTATAGAATCGAGTCCAATGTAATTCTGATTTCGCTCGTCGGTTATAACCATTCGGCTTGACATGCACTTGATATTGCACTGAGATCGGTCATCGGTTACAAGATAAACAAATCGTAGGCCGTAACAGATACTCGGAGTTTTTTTCCTTAACCATAGTTTTTTATCGTAAATATTTTCTTTTGTGATGTTATGAAAGCTGATACTAATGTTACGATGTTACTAACGCTAACGCATACTGTGAAGTTAAAGAAAAATAATTTATATTAAGTTCATTCATGTACCAGATACTTTCATGTAATTTCGTTTTCAGTGGGATTTACATTACAGAAATTATCTCATAATCCACGCCGTTCCAGCCCTATACAAGGAGGCCTTATTTTTTTTAATTTTTAACGGTCTGTTACGGCTGACATCACTACAATTGTTCCCATTTGTCAACAACCGGGATCACAGGCTTATAGCACTCTCTTAAAGCGAAGGGCACTCACCATTGTTGAACCAAAGTGATATTAATACCAATGCCGCAATACATTTTATTCAGGCTTAAACTATGTTTTATGACAAAGTGAATGAATATAATGATCTAATTTTTGTAGCCTTAAGCGATGTTCAAGAGGTGTTTATGAGTGTTTTATAATATTTTAGGCTGTTAGGTATGGAAACGTGGAATAGTAATTTGTATGAGTTTTCCGGTAATTTGAGACAAAATAAAAACATAATTTTGAGATAAAATTATACGATAACAAAACACACTCAGCGCGCTATAGAGTGGGCTATGCTTGGTATTTCCCTACGAGAGCGAAACAGGAATGAGGTAATCCGTAGGAGAGCAAAGGTTACCAACGTAGCCCAAAGGATTACGAGTTGAAGTGGCAGTGGGCCGGCCACATAGCGCGAAGAAAAACAACTAATCCGATGTTATTCCGTGATCTATTTAAGCCATTAGTTACGTCGTAATCGAGATAAATTTGTTCATTTTCGGTAACATAGGCAATTTTAAATCACCGATGATTATAAATATTTGTTGCGTTTAAAAATAAATATAGTTAAAGTGCAACTTTATGTAGCGTGGCTTTAATACAGCGAAATTAAATATTTTTAATGGACAGAACTGCAGTAATATTTGTATCTGGCAAAAAAAGCTATAAATTCGGTTATATAAATAATTAATGTTCCGAGAATAAAAAATATTTTTATGTGCAATGTGCCTTGATCGCATTTTTCGTGTGTAATTTTAAAACCGGTCATTTGAGGTCTTTTACTTTTGTAGGAAGTTTAAGTACCAGTGCGCAGCGAAAACTATAATAATATGTTGTTGATGTGGACTGGACTCAACAACTATCTGCACCCGGGCGAAGCCGGGCCGGGCAGCTAGTGATATACAAATCGAATCTGGGAATAGTCGATAATTAGTAGTCTAAAACACTATCATTATACCTATGTCAGTTTTCAAGATTTCTACATCAATACAACGTGAACTAAACCAATTGCCTGATGTTTGAATATTTACGCCCAGCAAAATCAATTCTATATGTACAAATATTTGTCTTTGTTTATGTTTTTCATAACGGTGACCAGGTAAACACAAAACGAATAAATAATTACACCCACTTTTTCAAGGTAAACCAACAATAAACCTAACCACTTAATGTCATTGTCAAAGTTCTGACATTTCCACTTTGAGGCTTTGCGTTTCGTTTCACGCTCTAATTTTCATCTTTTGTGTACTATTGTTTAATTATTTCTGGTTTGTTTTTATTTTGTTTTTTTTTTTTTTTTTTCTTATGATTGTAATTATTTTTATTATTCTTTAATACTCCTATATTATTATTATTATTTTTTCTGTCTTTTGTAACCATTGTTTTACCTGACTCACCTTTTATTTTTTATTTTTTATAGTTCTCTGTAAACACTACCGGCAGATGGATGTATTTGATTCTTGACAGTTTTAATTTATTCATATTCTTATTACATACCTACTTGTTACTATTTTTATTTTTACCCTTTTATATTTTGCCTATTTTTTTTTATTTTTTTTTTTAACTAATTTGTATTTCAATTTATGTCTTTCTCAGATTTTAGCAATGACAGTGGGGAGTTTTTCTCAGCATGTAGTGATGATAGTTTTGAGAGTATTCCTTCACTTGCTGAGACTCTCTCGTCTCATTTCTCTGATGTCCCCAGGAACTTTAATGTCGTTCATTTTAATGCTCAGAGTATTCCGGCCCATTTTACTGATATACTGGCTAGTTTTGACTGTACACATATACATGCTATCCTGGTTTCAGAATCCTGGTTAAAACCCTGTCTGTCTTCTTCTACCTATTCTCTTCCCGGGTTCCACCTCATCCGGAATGACCGCACGTCGGGTGGAGGGGGTGGTGTCGCCATTTACCTCCGAGCTCACATTCCTTTCTCAGTTGTAAGTGTCTCGACACAGCCAACTCCACCTAACTCTGGCGAGCATCTTTTCGTTGAGGTGGAACTTTCACATCAGAAAGTTCTTCTTGGTGCGTACTACTGTCCCTCACTTCGTGTGGATTTCTTTTCTTCTTTTGAGATTCTTCTAGACAACTTAGTCTCCTCGTACAGTCAAACCATAATCATGGGTGATTTCAATACCTGCCTCCTTAAAAACGACTCTCGGTCTTCCTCTTTTCATTCCATTGTCCAATCTAGTAACCTTACCATTCTTCCACTTTCCGCCACTCACCACTTCCCAAACTGTAATCCCTCTCTACTTGATCTCATACTCGTTTCGTCCCTTGATCATGTTGCAAAACATGGTCAATGTCCAGCTGACGCATTTTCCTACCATGACCTTCTTTTTCTGTCCTATCGTATCCGTCCTCCCAAAGCCTCTCCTAAAATAATCCTGCGACGTAATTTTCGTAGCATGATTCTTGCTGATCTTCGCAAGGATGCTGTCAGCATTGACTGGGGTTTGCTTTTAGAGAACGAATCCATTGACATTAAGGTCAATATCTTCACAGAAGAACTTACGAAGCTATTTGATATTCATGCTCCAATCCAAAAGATCAGACTTAAGCATCGTCCATCTCCTTGGCTTACTGCTGAGATAAAAGAACTGCTTACAAAAAAAGCCTCAGCTAAGTCTAAATATAAATGTCGTCCTAGTGAACTCAACTGGCGTAATTATGTCTCGATCCGCAATCACTGCAGCAAGGTGTGTAGAAACGCACAACGCCGATATATCCATCAGTCCGTTGAAGTTGCTGACCAAGCAAAAGTTTGGAAGTTTCTTAAATCTCTGGGAGTTGGAAAATCGCGGCAAGATATCGGCTCTAAAAATTTCGACTTAAATTCCTTAAACCAACATTTCTGCTGTCCATCCAATTTAGATGGAAGTAATAAAAATAAAACGTTATCTTATCTTTCTTCCTGCCACGCTCCTGATTGTCCTCCACTAGTTTTCAAACAACTTGCAGCTTGTGATGTAAGGAAAAACATTATGCTGAGTTCATCTAACGCGATTGGTAGCGACTGTGTCGGATGCAACATGATTATCCCTATTCTCGATGAAATCCTCCCCATTATTTGCCATATTCTAAACCACTCCCTCTCCAGCGGCACCTTTCCATTAGCGTGGAAAGAAGCCCACATCATCCCTATACCAAAAAAATGTAACCCTTCTACCTTCTCCGAATTTCGTCCTATCTCTATTCTACCTTTCCTCTCTAAAGTTCTGGAGCGTCTGATCCATTCCCAACTCTCAGATTTCCTTTACAAAAACAAGCTCCTTAACCCTCTCCAATCAGGTTTTCGTCCTGGGCACAGTACTACCACTACCCTTATTCATATCTCTGATGACATCAGATTGGCCATGGACAGGGGCATGCTGACAGTCTTAACACTGCTTGACTTCAGCAATGCTTTCAACACGGTCGATCTTGATGTTTTGCTCAGCATTTTGTCTTCTCTTAACATATCTCCATCTGCAGTTGATTGGTTTCATAGTTACCTGTTTGGACGCCGGCAGCGGATATGTATTGAGGATAATTTATCTTCTTGGTGCACCATTTCTGCCGGCGTACCACAGGGCGGCGTGCTATCTCCCCTACTCTTCTCAATTTTTATAAACTCCATTACAAATAATCTTCGTTCTTTCTACCACCTCTATGCAGATGATTTGCAAATTTACTCCCATGCACCACCTGATGAGCTTAAAGATGCAGTTTCATCGATCAATGACGACCTTAGACGTATCTTTGATTGGAGTAAGGAGTATGGATTAAAAGTTAACCCAATTAAAACGCAGGTCATTGTTGTCGGCAGCCCTAGGTTAATGTCTAGACTAAACTGGTCTGTTGTACCTCCAGTTTCTTTTAACGGAATACGTATACCTTACAGTGATACTGTGAAAAATCTAGGCATTATTTTCGACGCATCTCTTTCCTGGGGTCCCCAGCTTCGAGAGTTGAGTAGGAAACTATTCGCCTCGGCTGGGTCCTTGCGAAGGTTACGCAATTTTCTGCCCATCGCCACGAGAATATCGCTTGCTCAATCCCTCCTCCTCCCCATCCTTGATTATGCTGATGCCAGTTATCTCGATCTCACTGAGGAGCAACTCAATAAACTTGAGCGTCTTCAAAACTTCTGCATTAGATTTATATTTGGACTGCGCAAATATGATCATGTTTCCGAATTCCGCAACAAACTCAAGTGGTTACCTATACGGCTTCGCCGGAATACACATATTCTTTCCCTTCTTTACTCTATACTTTTTAATCCTCTCTCTCCTTCGTACCTCAAAAACCGATTTCTATTTCTTCATAATACACATTCAAGGTCCCTGAGGTCATCAGAGAACTTAACACTGCAAATTCCAGCGCATTCCACTGCTTTCTTTGATAAATCTTTCACCACTCAAGCTGCTAGACTTTGGAATGCATTACCTGTCTCAGTGCGGCGGGCAAAGTCCCTGCCTATATTTAAAAGATTGCTAAAGGAGCATTATTTCTCCTTACATACCTGAAGACATAGCGTAGTGTATTCTTTTTATTATATTTTCTTGCTTTGATGTAATGTGTTGATGCATATAATATTATATAGGGTTTATTATATGTATTTATATATGCAAATATATGTATTGTGTTATTCTTGTTAAATTTATATATATATATATATATATTTTTTTTTAGTAGAATAGAATTATTTTTTCCTGAATTTTATTTATTACTTTTTTTTTTTCTCTCGTACACCTCATGATTCCCCCAATTTGTCGTTCTGTCTTATCCATCCTATGGTAGGTTGCCTGGAAGAGATCGCCTGGAGCGATAAGGCCGCCATTGTATACTTTTTTACTTTTTGTTCATTTTTGTTAAATTCTTTTTTTTTTGTTCACTGGTGTACAATAAGTTTTTAAATAAATAAATAAATAAATAAATAAATATTTATTTCCCATGAATAAAAGTTTTAGAAAGCGGTGAATTAGCAGCACAGTTAGACCATAAATGCATCAAGAAGTTTTACTCTAACACCAAGCAGTTTCCGTGGCTTTATTTAAACCATAAAACAGCAAGAACCTATTACGGCTAGGTGACGATGATTATTTAATTACATTTTAAAAGTTTAATGCAGCGGAAAATACCAGATACTGCGGTAGAGTCAGTAAGGTGCCGCAATAATTTTGTTGCAACCTAAAATCTATATATGCCTACTTTATTTGTATAATTGTATTGTTATACTCGCGGCTGGACTCGGCATCCCCCAGATGTAATTACTATAGTCAATTCCTTAAGCATTAACCGATTTGTTAAGTCTAAATTATTTACTTATATGTGTATATTAATAAACCAGCCCTGTCCTTCTCTCTCTCCTTAGGAGTTAAATGTAGTAATTAAAAGGAACCTAATCACAACTTCGATGTCCTGGGCTATAGCTGTATCAAACATTACTTCGGTTTAGTGAATTATGCAAGACAAATAATAAGAAATGATCCCTCATAAACATTTATTTTTAATGAATGAATGGTAATTTCTGTCGTTATTTGTAATTTGTATGCCTAACAACATGTTGCAAAATACCATGAGATCCATTAAATATGTAATTAAGGTGTGAACGCGGGACTAACAAACTTGTATTCCCATTTATCATATTTGTCAGGATTAGTATGCTGTATTGCTTATTTGAAACCAGCTGGTTACATCGCTATATTTCAATTTTCCGTCCTCTGACACCACGAAGCATTCTCGTAATATTTGTTCAAATTATTTGATATGATATTTGATAAAATCACTCCTTGGAATGGCCCACAATGCTATTTGCTGTTGCTAAGATATTTCTTCTGGAGTATGCGGTTATAATTATGATATTAAGCTTACACCTGTGGATGCTCTAAATCTGGATTATACTGCAATTACCGGCTGGTGCATTGTACTCGATTTATCGCGACAGTGTAATAATCTTAGCGTACTTTTCCATAAAAATGGCTTACGTACCTGAATTATAATAATTAAATTACACGGAATTCCCATGTTATCTACATAAAACATTATATACCTCACTGAATACTATGTTTAATAATTAATGTATCAAAAAAACGGTCAGTAAATTCATGAATAATAAAAACCATGTCATTGTCGACTTATTACATATCATTGTAAGATAACATATAAAACCGATAATATGAATACTCTGTGATCGCTTTAAGGCAGTACTAATTCACGTATATATAAAGATATCATTTCAAACAAGATTGTGACCAAGAATTGGCGATAGATGTACAAAATTAGAAATTCACTGAAGCGAAACGGCAGCCCATTAGCCCCTCTTAATTGCCACAGAGCGAATTGCGGTCGACTTTTGTGTCCATCTTCCATTAAGCATAGAATTCCACAGAGCAGGTTGAAACTCACTAAATTTATCGCTGCACAACCTCGGGCCCAATAAATCCTTTTTGAACTTTACACGAGAAGTTCTTCATATTCGTGCTAATAGTGCCATTAATTTATTAAAAGCCTTTTTCAGTGAAGCGGCTCCTCAACTAACTACTATTGCATTTTATACCGGGGATTTTGTCTACGCATTACTCTGACATAGGCATTCCACGATCAGCTAAGATAAAGTTCCGATCGTGTTGACTTTAGAACTTATCAGCTTTAACCTGTCTGGAAAGATGAAATCAAAAGTGGTCGGCTGCCAAGGAACCACCTTTTGATGCCTGTTGTTGTTGTTGTTGCCTTAACAACATATATGAAAATCAGTTTTATACATGATGCCAGAATAAAAATACCTACATAATATTGGATACAGCTAATAAACACGTAAAAATATATATATAAGGAAATTGTAAATCAATTAGCTTACTAAATATAATAATGGTTTATAAACAGAGTCATCAATTCCTAAAAATGATTTTGTGATATATTAGTTAAATAAAAAGAGGTTTTCAAAACACCTTCTCCACTGTATAATGATAAAGACTTCTTGGTTAATCCAGACGACGCGCCGGGTCCTGCAATTTTAGCGCAGCTATGAATAAATAATGTTCAACGATGGTCTGGGGTAAATTATATTATCAACTTCCAATTCAAGGAAATGTTCCATTTACAATGAAATTTCTACATTTCCGGGCACACGACGGCACTGTTGTGGCTTTATTCTGATTAGTAAATTCGTTATATCCCACGATTAAATCAGAAATGAAAGACAAAAACCGTATTCACTTCAAACTATTTTGTTGTGTAGAGCTTTGAAAGAAATACTAGATTATACAGCACGTTTTGTAATAATCATTTTGTGCAACGTGAAATGTGGAATAAAGAAACTATTCTTAATAAATAATAGTATTTTTATTCAGAATTCTTTGTAAATATTTTTTGCATTCTGCAATATCAATTAAAAATCTTGAAGAAATAAATGAATACACCCAACAGTCACATACATAGTCCTGACCCCACACTAAGATCGAGTCTTGTGTCGTGAGTATCAGAAACTACGAGAAACTTTTCGGTCTTACAAACACTCAGACCCGGAACAAATAACTAACTAACTAAGTCTAATCAACCGCGCCATGGAGGCAGTCGGTTATATATTTTTACAAGCTTACGATTTAGCAGAAACAACTCGAGAGATGGTAATAAACAGGCGAACTAAAATGTCTTGCAGACGAGACGTATCTACTGCATATCATCAGACATTTTTACTAAGTAAGTTTTGTTCTTCGTCAAATCTTTTATAGAGATAACATGTCAGCAAGTGCGCAGATTGGGGGCGTTGGACGCTGGGGAAAAACTACACGATAATGTTGAATCTGGTAGGGTGTGAGGAGTCTGGGGTAACTATGTTTGTGCTGGCGCGAGGGACGGTCAAAATGCACCTCTCTGCATTTAGTTGGCCCTAACAAAGCACAGTATTAGAGTCAATGGATCGTATTGTTTGCTAGTTTTCTACATAAAAAAATATATGGTTTATTTTTGGACATCCGTACTTGTAAATTTTGGGATAGTTTAAATAATAAAGAACATAGCAGGTAGTAAAAGGTTTACCTAATTAACTTAGATATCAAGTCGTAATACAAAACTAAAAAACAGTAGATGTGTCATATAATTATTAATGTTGTTTTGGGCAACCTCTTAAAATTCCTCGTAGTGATCTAAAAGTACTTTCATCTCTTACGTTTACCACATAATGCGCTTGTTACGTATCTGTATAAGTTACCGGAGCAGCCACCGACGCTGACCCTCTACCCCATAGATGTTAAAGCAATCAAAACAAATTGATATGTATCCGGGGCCCAGCATGTCATCGTGGCTGCGGTTATCACACCGGAACTACGGAATATCCGGTATACATGCTCCCCAAAACATTTAGCTTACCATCGGAACTAGAATACTCTTAAAATATCATTTTACTAGCGGCCCGGCCAGCTTCACCCGGGTGCAGATACTTTTTAAGTCTAATCCACATTATTTCGCGACAACAACTATTATTTGGCGTACTAACTGTTTTATATTTAAACTCAATGTGACCTTCTCGACTATATTGTTTTTCCAATCCCGTCCCGTTAAATTGTTTTGCCTAATCTCATTCTGTCCCAGGACGAAAAGCATGCAATCCTGTCCTCTACTGTCCTGTGCCATCCATTCGAGTTTGATGGAGTAGCAAATATTTATATTCGAATTCCTTACTCATCCCATGGAAAGACTACATTTATTCAGGATAAAAAGTAGTATGTGTTTATCAAGGGTGTCAGCTAACCCTATACAAAATTTCATCAAAACCGGTCCAGCCGTTTTTTCGTGAAAGAGTAACAAACATCCATACGTTCATTCGTACACACAAACTTTGCAATTATAATAATATTAATATGTACTTTTTTATTTCTGTGTCCATAATCGCGCTATACTCCGTAGCGATTATTTCAATACTCCCTTTGGGCGGACGACTTTTTTATCTATTTTTCGTATACTTGTCTTATCCATAAGAAATAATGCCGAAACCAACTCTGTAAGGCTAATTCCAAGGTTCTATGAAGTTTCGTCCGTCTCCTTAAGTTTGGTTATAAAGTGCCGTACATTTGCTAATGTTTTAAGTACGTAAATAGTAGGTATAACGGATTGGTGGTTTTCGCGTACCGTCGAAATACTTAGAAAGAATTCTCAGTTAAATACAGATTTCCTCACAATGTTTTCCTTCGGTTTTAATGTGAGCGGTACTTAATTAGTAAAGCAAACGTTACGTTAAAAGGAACTGCTTTGAGATCGAAACCAGCACGAGCTCACTTATTTACTCTCTAACTTACTCTTATTGGGAGAAAAAATATGGTAGATATTTCATAAATTGTGTGTCGCATTTTACAGTACGGGAGAATAATTTTATACTAATTATGTGAAATAAAGTTAACTAAAGCAAAAATATGCTTCAATTTCCTGAATTTAATTAATTATTTTATTAATTTAACACCTCAAATAGTTTTTATAAATGAAAAATCACAAAATAAATCTCAGTGATAACACGATCTCTGCATCAATTTTGCTGAATCTCCACGGTAAGTTTTGTACAATCCGTTCAATTCGTTGTAGCCTTGGATTAGTTGCGACTTTTGGCTCGCATACCCTCCGAGAGCGACTTCGGCTACGCTTATCCGGTGTCGGCGGGTCTCGGATCGCTATTGTTACGTCAGTGTAAAGAGAAATAGCAACAAACCATTTGGAAGTCATGTTATGCCATTCTCCATGATTGCCAGATCGATTCTGCGGGAAGTGAATCCAACAATCACAGTATTTCAACTACAAATATATTCTTTATGACTTACAATTATAAGCTTAAAGACGCTTATGAATGTTACTTTTTACCCGACTACATAATAAAGGTGGTTCTCAATTCGACTCTATGTTTTTTTTTATCTTTGTTACCTCATAACTTATATACTTATAAGCGAATTATGAATATCATAAGTTAATTTTAAAAAAATCTTGGAAATTTTTCACAACCTTAGCCATGAGAAGGGTCTTGTGAATGATCAATGAATAATACATGCACATCTACGATCGCATCTGTTGAATTCTTATAAGTGTCTTAATTAATGAAGGAGCTATTTGCCCATAAAACCAAAACATAATGAGTTATGGAAACACACACTAATAAGGTTGTCCAACGTAAGTCGATACTAACGCCGGTAATTTTACGAGGCAATAGGTGACCATTTGTTCGCGCAATTCGGCTATGTTGAGAGCCATAATGTTATAGAGTAATGACCATCATTTCCCACAAGACATCCGTATTATTTACCTTTATTTCCGGTATTAACAATTTCTCGTACTTTGTGATATTTCATATAAAATATCTATCTATATTTGAAATTGATGATTTACAATCCATGTCAAATTGAATACCTAAAATAGACTTTTTTTTATTTTGAAAATCGTTTTTCCGTTGTTTACACAGTGTATCATTTAGCAATGCCACTCATGCGTATGCAAAAATTGGTAATGAGTGCCTATTTGCAATTATTTATAATTGAAATGCAAATATAAACAGGTTGCTCATATGTAATCCACATCAAATATAGTAAATAAGTAATAAATAATCGCTCAAAAAATGTATGCAATCGAAATAAATTTAAATATTAAAAAGATACGTCTGCATGCACATATAGTACTAGAACATTTGTCTACTTGGCACCGATTCAGGCTATTACTTTGTGCAATGGACTTTTAGTTGAAAAATGTTGAACACGTTTGCAAATAACGCGTAACGTGAGATCTCCGCTGCAAGATAAACAGATTTGCTGGTGTGGGACTTTCGTATCCGCCTTTGTGTGTATGTGTGACATAGACCACTGACCAGCAAACACAATTGTTAGCAAACTATTATATTATCCGGCGTAAGTGTGATCCGGATTCTTCGTGTATATGAGTATATCCGGAACTCTCATCATAATTGGGTCGAACGTCGAGATATAACCAACTCACGTCCATGAACACGCTGTTTATACTGCTATACACTTACCATCGTGCCAGTAAAAAAAAAGAAAAAGCAATTACATTTTCATTTCATAAGCCTCGCCTTTAAAATCACGAGGTGCTCCCAAATCTACCCAAGTGCTGGGAACTTGTCCACTGCGGGCTATTAACGGGTTAATGTCTTCAGATTCTGGTAAGGTCGGGTCCTTAATGACAATAAAGTGTTCGGCCTATACGAACTTATACAATGGAAGGTGCCCCATTTCCTAGTAATTTGGGGCATTTGAATGCGTGTATTTATCACAATCTAATGCTTTTGGAATTGTTTAGTAATGAGTCTAATATGATGAGCATAATGGAATGTCTTAAGGTTGAAATAATATTATAGGGCTATCAAAGGTTTCGTTGAAATGGTTGTACTGGTAAAATATCCAGTCGCGGGTAATAAGTTTTAAAGAGAATATTTTAAGTGTTTTCTGTAAACGGCCTTTGAATGTCGGTTCTTGAAACATGTATTAACAATTCTCGCTAGCTTGGGTTAATAACAGGGCAAAATGAAGCTATTTTAATACTAAATATAGGTAATGTCATACTTTAAGTAAAAAATATTTAAAAAAACCTTCAATTCATCCTTCAACCTTCTATCATCTATGCGACTATAAATTATTGCGTTATTGTTTTAGTACACAGTCGTTTCTAATTTCAAAATGAAACCACTAATAAAACGTATCCTACGAGTATTATGCTAAATAACTGTTACCTCGACTTCAACAATAATTGACAGCTTAATGCCTTTCGCGCCTCTTGCCTGACATTTTGAAATTATGGTATGCCTTAGGGAAATCACTAGTTATAAAGTATCCGACGACGTACTGCACAATATCATAAAGACTTTAAGGGCGGGTTATACCGATTTTTGCCTCTTTTAAACATCGGTAGCTCCGTTGATATACAACTTATACATAAAAAACAAGCATTTAAGCAAAATTGGGAATACAACCGAGGGAACTGTAAAGCCAGAAACATAAATTATAATAATAAATTCGATCAAAAATCACCTCAAATATGGTTCTAAATCGCTTTTTCAAACACGTTTTATACTGCGAGATTCTATCAAAATCATGTAAAAATTGTATCAAAATATAGGCTTTTTAATTTTTTAGGGATCTGTAAGAAAACATTTTTAAATAATGGTTTAATTTTTTTATAAAGAAATAAAAACTAAAATTTTTAGCAATGCACGCGTTCGAACCAGCTCGTCAGTCGACGCCGAGGCGTCATCGAGGTCGGACCCACGCCGATTTTTTCACGAAATGTCACTGCGAAATACATTAAAACAATAGCGTAAATGCGCCACAGTAAAATAAATTCATTTGATATACTGTACTTAATAAAATTGACACTTAAAATATGAATGACATGTTCAATGAAACTGAAGTTATTGATATAATAGATTCAGTATTACAATGTCATTGTATGGAAAATATTTAAGGTAATCTCTAGGTCTTAGAGTATTTAATATCTAGAGAGAGCACTATCATACAATTGCGTCTTCAAAAACGAGTCAATGAACCTATGTAAGAACTATTCTATTAGATTGAAATTCAAATCATTTATTGGTCACGTAGGCATTTAAATAGCTCTTATGACAAATACACATAGTACTTTTTTTCTATTTACAAGATATTTGTTACAATATTATTTATATTAAATTTACTATGTTTCGGAAGTTATTACACACAGGCGAGGCTAGTAAAAGCGTGTTAATAATGGCGACTAACAATTATGAAAAAAGAATATTATGGGGGTGTAATAAGGGACGAAATATTGTATTAAATTACATAACCACTTCAATGTATTAATGTCAAAAACGCATAATTACTAAAATAATGGCATGCTTAGTTTTCTTTATTGGACCTAACGAGGCGAAAAGGCATTGATTTTTTCGAACAATTTTTTAGCGCCGTGCCGCGCTTGGTACGGGAATGAATTGGTAGAAATAATTTAGATGGGAAATCTTTATACATATGTTATTATATACGTTCGAGAAAAAAAATAATATTGATATTAATGTGGAAGCACAATAAAACAAACAGTCCAGGAGATTTTTTTTTATTGCAATGAATGACGAGACGAGCAAGCCGTTCGCCTGATGGTAAGCGATACGACCGCTCATAAACAGTAGCAACATTCCACTGCGCTCGTAATCCTGAGACATAAGATGTTAAGTCTCAATATGTCCAGTAGTTACTCGATGAGATGAGATGATGAGATGAGATGAGATGCTAGTTTATTTCTGACTTGACAGAAGAATAGTGCAAAAGCGCGCGCTTCGGTTGTCCGCCTTTATTGCAAGGCATAGAAAATGTGAAATACATACCAAAAAATTCAACTCTTTTTAGTTTCCTATAGGTACTTAAATTTTTTTAATTCGTATTCAGAATTTTAAATGGTGGCCGTGATTTTGTGGTCTTAAATTATTAATCCGATTGTTTTATAAATCTATATATGAGACACTCTTTGTTCGAATAAATTAAATTTATAGGCAGAATTTGGGCAAAAATATAGCAAATTTTTGTTATTGATCCGACTTGTCTCAAATCGATATTTCCCTCTCTTAGTGTCGATATTCTAAATGCATAGTCAAAATTACTGGGATAGCTGATACATTTCTTTGATGGAATAGGAGAAAATATAAAGGCTTGGAATGACAAAGGATAGAACGGGACCGATCGGGAAGTGACGGAACAGACGGGATTGAACAGGACAGGTTGTTGTGGGGAGAAATGCAGTATATTAATGAAATTCAATAGATAATAATAACTAAGTACTACATGACGGAAAGTGCAATGTGAGACTTACCATCAAATGGACCGATGACTTGGGAGAAATTTTGGGACCCTATTGGTTATAAATTGCAGAAAATAGCAAATAGCCGACGTTGTATGCTGTGGAAAAAATGGTGAGGCTATAGCCGGTAGCGGACAGCAGTCGCAAATGCGTCAAGTATAATGGAAAAAAAGGTGCATATTAATTATGTAAGTCTATAGTAAACAACCGTTACAATAAAAACTCAAAGTAACAATTTAATTTAATTTAATTAAAACATATCACATTAATAATGTAATAATAAAGCATTTTATCAAACAATATAATGAACAATTTAAAATACCTTACACGAACAATTAAATAAATAAACCACGTTAAATAAAAGATATACTCAATGTACATTCCTATTACGAACTAGGGAGCGTTCATGAGAAATTTTTGAAATGGCATGGTGAGTTAGCATGCTGTACTCATTTGAACTGTGGCGTCGGCTGATGTCAGTGTGCGCTGTGCGCCGAGCTCCGGGTGTGCGGAGTGAGATGACGTTTAATACCTAAACACCTCGGTAAAAGAGGCCCTTAACACTTCAAAAAGTAATTGCCTGAAATATCTACTAATAGCTGCTTGTTTACGGTTTTGATTTTACTACCCGAATCGGCTTCGCTCGGGTGCAGACACTTTTGAGTCCAGTCCATATCAGACACATATTATTTCGCATACTATATATTATTGTTATACTGAATGTCTCGTCCTGTCCCGTTACGTCCCGTCCTGTCCCGTATCAACCGATAACTCAAGGTATGTAATCCTGTCGTCTTATATCCCATTTCATCCGCCCCATATTCTATCCCAAACTATCCCTTTGTGTTTCTAAAAGTAGCAAATATACATATTTAAATACCTGTCTCATCCCACGAGATAGCTACATTTTCGTGATAAAAAGTAGTCTATGCGTTAATTCAGAGTATCAACTAACTCCATATTAAACTTCATTAAAATTGGATCACCGTTTGAGCGGGAAATTCCTTGCTCATCGCTCAGGAACACGACATTTTTCGGTATAAAAAGTAGCTTATGTGTTAATTTAAGGTATTATTAGCTATCTCCATACCAAATTCCATTAAAAATATGCCAGCCTGAAGAAGTAACAAACACACAAACGATAAAGTGTTTTAAATACACCTAGCTGGTTCTGCAAAAATAGATAAAGACAGGAAATTAACATGTCGCAGGCAGGTTTAGCTTTAAATTCTTCGACTTGCTTACAAGTCATCTCCAAGACTTCAAACCTTTTGCAATATTATATAATTCCGACATAAGTTTAAGCCTTGATATGTAATCCTTTTTAGGGAATCTGCTTCCGTTATCGGTGGAACGGAAAAGGTAAAATTATGTATACTAATGTCTCTGACCCTCCAGCCCTTCATCTCTATCATTTTATTTATATATATGTGTATAAAATCAAAAGTAAAAAAATAAGTAATATATCATCAAATCTTTACAATATATTGGACCTACAATTAAGAATTGTCGGACAATGCAAAACCAGCCACCTTAACAACATTCACAGGCAACATTATCCAGCAATCATTTAACAGCTGTTAAATATTTGATTGGTTTGGCTCGGCTGAGACAACACTGTTTATTTTGCATCCGACTTTGATTTAATGCAAATTATTCAATTTAGTCCCGTGACAATCGATGAACATGAAATATTTATTGCTCCTGATAGCATCGCTGAGGGGAGTAGCGTATACATTTTTGGAAGGGCTTTATGTCGGCGCGTTGACAGTAGTTCCGAAATGAACGTAAAAATTTATATTAATAAGTAATAAACGAGAATGACATCATTTCAATGTGAGAGATAGTGGGTCATTTTTAATTTGGGATTTATTTTGGAATATTTTGTAGGCTATTCTTTTTTTTATTGCGATTAATGGCGAGAAATGCATGCTATTCGCTTGATGGTACTCATAAAAAGTAACAAAACCAAACTTTGTAAACATAGTTTACTACTGGAACAATTTTATGTAAAAAGTTGTTGCATGTGTTGTTTTGATCTTTTAAAATCTCATTTTTGAATGACGTGCCCGCAAGCACCAATCAGGAGGCTCGACGTCATTACACAAGTGACAGGTGCTAAGTTTTGATTGGGTATTGGAGATCGATTTTGTCTTTGTTCATTCGGATCCTACTTTTTCTTTTACAGTGCGCGGAGATAAAGATGCTGCGACGGATTTTCGACGAAGCATCTGTGCAGAATACGTTACGAGTACAACAACAGCATCCTTTGTGTCGGAGATGGAAAATAAGCTCAAGCAATGTCGCTTGAGGTGATGTCGTATCTTCTTATAAAACCACAGGAGTCGTCAAAATACATATTATGTCTCGGCAATGACAATATAACGGTCCCGAAGATTTAAGACCGAAAAAGCACTTAGTCCACAGGAGTACCTACGTCACCAATGTATATATATGATCGCGCAAAATGCTCCAGGTTGATGTCGTCGATGAGAAATAAGACTCAATGGTCTACATCTGGTGACGCTGAAAGTTGGGTGAAATAGAGGCAAAAAATCGGCCCGTGGAACAAATTGAGATAATTTCAAATAAAAGAACATCGCGGTTGTCACTAAGATGTGAATATTATTGTCTACAAAAAGTACTAGTTATCATCTTCGGTAGAAGTGTTGTATGTACGCATCACCTAATTTTATTACAGATCTTGATTTTATTAAATTCTGTCAAAAACGGCTTCTACAATTAATATTCTTGTTCGGCGCCCCAATATGTATGGGCATTGCAAAATTAATTAAAAATCCGTTTTATATATGTTATCAAAAAATGAACTTTACTCTTTCGGAATATATCTAGGCCTAAATGATCACGTAATTTTACTAATTATGAATTCTTTGGTATTTCTAAAGGGGAAAATTTTAGATTGAATAATCAATTGTTAATTCCCGCAAGCGTTATCTTTAATACCTGTTGGATCGCTTTTCATACAAACAAAAGTTCGTATTAAAATTGACATAACCTTGTGTTTAATTTCAGAGCCTTATTAACCTTTAACTAATAACCTTGCATATTAGCATATTAAGTATTTAAAATTATTTAACACTTATTCACTTTTATTAATAGTCAGGCATTTGTTCAAATTTACATAAAAGCTTTTTCAAGGTTGTCACGCACATGTAAGTTATAAAGTAGAAAATTAATTTCACGACTTTGAAATTAGTGTTGTGGTGGGCATTCGCACGGACATAACCCCATTAGTGTGTGGCATTACACTTAGCTCGTAACATGCCTGAATATTCTACGATGTTGCTGTACAAATGGACCGCTCGCAAAGCCTGTATTCACCACTAAAGTTATATTATTACTGAACCGGATAGTTGATTTGTTCAGAACAAATAGAATTCAAAGTTCGCTACAGCGGTGTGGCGAGCCATTTAACTTCAACAGCGTAAAGTTAGTAGCAATTACGGAAGTTTAACAACAAAAACATAATTAAGTGTAAAAAGCGGTGTCTTCGCGACAGGATTAAGTGAACACTGTAGGTGTAAACTTAGTCCAGCAAAATTAAAGAAAAATATAGTTGAACTTATCGAAAGGACATCGACACGGTCAGAGTTAGAAAGAGCGCCGCGCTGGGCTAATCCAAAAGGCAAATTAAATTAACAAAACCGTGCGTTGTTATATTTTAATATTTACACGAGGTATATACGAATGTGTTTTTATGATGAATCGACATAAAACCATATTTAATAGATACCTATAAATAATAGTCTGTGATAGTGGATGTAAAAAAGGAAACTTGCATAAAATAGCTATTAGATATGTGGAGACCGAAAGATTTCTAGTCTACCCAGTCTCATGTCACGATTGCCATTGGTTCTTGATGGGGCCTTAATAAACATGGTTTCAAAATGAAACATTTTCGTTTGTTTTTTATTATTGCTGAATAACTGCAGCAAACCATCAGTTATTTGATCCAAATATATCTCTTGTTAATGTTTTTTTTCTATGGAAGCGGCCTATTGTTTAGTCGTGGACATCGTGCGGGTAACGATGACTATTTGTTTCGTGTTCGATTTATAGTATTGATACGCCAAGCTTTATTTAAAGCTTTGAATATTTTTGTTTCCGACTGAAAAATAACATCAAATAAATAAAACCGATATAGGTACCGCAAGATAGTAACTATATAAAAAACGCAAACATTCCGAAGCATAAAAATGTAGATCTCCAATATTAAATTAAACGTACAAAATAAATTGAAAACCAAGCGACGTAATATTTATTTTATAGATCTAAAGTGAAGGCAAACAGACGAAGACCGAGTCTTGGCTTTCTCAGTGCAATGTATTTAAGCAGTGAAGGTTGGCTCGCCACTAGTCACACACTAGAAAACTATACTTACTGTGTCTTCGTGCGGCGTTGGGACACGACTAGCCTATATCACTCCCCCATTTCAAACGACTCTATTTATAATTCTGCCCGAGATGAGCGATACTAAACGTAAGAATATTTTAATAACAAAACGAACCATTTACCGACACTTACTCGTAAAAATGAACGACGGTTCTCAATTTTGTTCTGAAGTTACGGTTAGAACCCGTGGCCCCAAGCGACTTCTTTTCCTTTGGATAATCGACGTCAGTACGCAGTCATCTTACCGGAATGGGCCGGCTCGTTCTTTCATGATTTCATCATTGTGGTGTGCGGACGTTCAGAGTGCAAATCGATATAGCTGCGCTTTGTGTTTGTCGTAAGAATCAGCTTCTTTTTTGTTAAAAACTTTCGCAAAATTTGATTTCTGCTCTATCCAAGCACTACGTGCAACTTGGCTAAATTCCAGTGAAATTTTTATTTGCGCGCAGGTGCTATATATAAAAATCGGATCTATAAAAATCGTTTCACAAATGCACATTGTTGATCCCAGAATAAGTGTTGCTATTTATATTAGTTAACTAGCGATTAACCGCGACATTTATGAGTAGTTAACAATACGAGAAATCCAACATTGAAACCGTTTAATCGTTCCACATTTGTATATTGTGCTGATTTGATGGTATTATACTTACAGTTACATATTTCAGATATCGGTAGTTTTATCACGAGAGAAAATTTCGAGGTGTTATGCTTCAATTTATCTCGCGTATATATATAATATAATGTTAATATAATGTTTAAATACATTCCACTCAGGCCAAAAAAAAATAGCGATGCCACTCCTACACATGACAATTAAATTGAAGTATATTGATCATAAATGTGTGCGTGACCGAATGTGTATCACGTGTGGTCATGGCGCCAGGTTCACGGAAACCATAAAATTCGTTTGAGAGATTCGCCTACAAATATTCAGACTCAATATATTGTATAATCGGATAGGCTAAGTGACTATGCTACAATAAAGGCTGGTGGCTTTTCTAGTTGCACGTCTCTAATATGTATGTGAGAGGCCGCCTGGCGCCTCGGTAGGTACCTACCACCGCAATTTCGATTTCTCCCGCCTAACAGCAGTGTAAATTAATGCACTGTTGTGTTCCGATTTCAAGGACATTGTAGCCAGGGTAACTACCGAACATATTGAGACTTAACATTTTATGTATCAGGACGGCAAGCGCAGTGGAATGCCAAGCATTGCTTTTTATTTCATGGTGTTGTTTGGTTTTGATATTGTCCATGAGCGGTCGTATCGTTTACTATCAAGCGAATGTCAAGCTCGTCGTGCCATTCATTGCAATAAAAATTATAGATAAAATATCGACTATCGACTATCGACTACAAAATATGATCCATTTGTTTCTTAATGAAGCTTGGCCCTATTGTAATATAATAATAATGATTTAATAATGTACAATTACAATACTACTAATTCTGCTAATACTCGCGATTGTCGTGAATACATACTATCCTTCTATTCCTCTTATTCGATTGTCCTAGATGAGGCGCCGGATATTACGTCCTTGATAGACCCTTAGGAGCCATCGCAACTAATATCCTTGTCTAAGATAGTTCACTTGCTCGGCATTTTCAGGGCTTTAAAGCTGTCATAAAGTTAACATCAATCTGAATATTTTTTTTTGGATACTTTACATGTGCAGTAGTGAAAAACTGAGCGAGTTTTTTTTTCCGGTAAAATATGCGGATTTATACGGAACAAATAAATGACATTGGATTGGTAAAGTCCCATAGCTGTCGGATTCAATAAAGCGAAATATTTCTGGCGCTATTTTATTGACCTTTCATTTATCGGGATGGACGGATTTGATTTTGATTAGATTAACAGCCACTCTACCGATAGAATTGTCAAACCACTCAAAAGGTTTGCGCCATGGGTGAACGCTTAATAACAACGATCACGATTGACTGATAACTTGCTTTTATTTTGTAGTATTTTTGGAACTATACGAATTAATGTAACAAATTTAATTCTGAGTAACTGGTATATTATATTTGTTTATACTTAGTTTTGGAATAAACATTCCCTTCATACCTGATTTTATAATAGACTTTATAACTATATAGAAAAATAGAATTATAAAGATATAAAGAAATATATAAAAATATGCGTCCTATTGTTTGTAGTACGAACGAAACAAATAAAATGTTACAATAGTTACAAACACCCTCAGTACTGGAGTAGCGTATTGTTTTATACAAATCCACGACCGTCTTTTCTCAAACAGTTAGTTTAACCAACTGAAATATCCTCCTGTTATTTAATCAGGTACTTAGATGTTCAAAAATGTATAATAACCATCAAGTAAATTTTAATGATCTTTAAACATCTTTAAGCGAGAGTATTCGTTAACTTTTTATTCTATAAAGAACTTAAACCATTTGCGAAGAAATATGGTTGCGCATTATAATATATTTATGTGTAAAATTTTTACCTCCCAAAAGGTTAAAATTAATGCTTGAAGTGTGGCTTTTGTTGCGTGTTACCGCAGTGAGGTAATTATTCTACAAAGCAAAGATTTTAAAGAACTGATTCCTCCGGGATAAGAAAATTTGAAGGGTAACTGCCGAGAGCGTCGTCGACCGCTTCTTAGTGAATCTGTCAGTAATTATGCGAAAAGCTCCTATGTGGAATTAAAAAAGAGGAGCCAAAATAATGGCTCGTATTTCATGTTTTTCATGGCTTGAATTGAAACTGTATTTTTTTTAATCATTAATGAAGCCGACGATTACGTGATATGTTATCCGCTGATTATAAATGATGTACAGTAGAAAAGATTATTCTGCCGTGGAAACTCATTAAATATGAATAAATACACTCATTTATCACACACTGTCTCCTGACCCCTCACTCAGACTTTAGATTAAGTCTTTTACATTAATAATATCAGAAACTACGCTAGACATTTAAATTTCAACACTTGTTTCGTAACAAGAATCAAACCTCCGACATCTAGTTAAAAGCTTGCACTTAACTAGCTCCCACTAGCGATGCAAATAAATGTGATAATTATATAAACAGCTTTCCTTAAGCTACCCTGGTGGGTAGCTTACTAAATGGGACACCGACGACCTAATCACCATACTGATGACATGTTTCAGATGTTAGGGTCAAATGATTTAATCAACGTATATAGGATACATTAGGAACGCCATGTCATATCCAAAGTGTGCTTCGCTAACAAGTCACGAATGATATTAGTTTATCAGCCGTACATGGCTTGATAATGTTCGAAGTAACATCGACTCGCACAATCGTACAGAATACCTTATGGAAATGTATTTTAAATATACATGTCAACAAGTCTTAATTGCTAATATTCATACCCCTGACAGTTATTGCTGAAAAATGATTTTATGGTCAAACGTCAGAACGGTTTGACGTTGACAAATATGTGGCGGACGACGGCGTGCGTCGTTAAAATTGGTGTATACAAAATCCAACGTCAATATTTTTGAAAGAATAGTTCACTTCACTTTTTATACCACATTTGAATAAGGATTTTATGTAAAAGACTCAGGTCTCAAGCTATGACTCAGTGAATAGATGAATTAAGACAAATGACTAGTCTGGTGTTACAAATGTGCTCCTAGCGCAGAATGTGGCACGGGTTATCTAACGACTCTAGCAATTCGTCAAGCCGACACCGACTTCTCGACGTGTCCGAAGCGTGGAGGAACTCAATTTTTACTTGGAAATGCACTAACTCATTCCCCTTCGCAGAAAGCGTGCATTGTTCCAGAGCAACATTCATTGCCCGTTTTCTACAATATCCTAGTGAGTTTGCAGCACCTAAAAACTTGAGTATACTGTACCTACACACCAGCTAAAATATCAAGTTTGCTACAAGACTTGTTCCCAGATTGGATTTCCCAACAAAAAGTATTTTCACATGTTTGTACCTCCGTGGAAATGGAACATGCCCTACTTAAAACTTACGTGATTAATGGTGTTATTTACTTAAAAAATGCATGGGATGATAATCTTCTAAATTCTGAATATTGACCTGCTGTTTCTGATCTATTTATTTACATGTTTGGAGAAAATGCAACAAAAAATGTCAGGAACTTAATCGAGTTAGGATCTTAATGGAAGTTACTATTACGATGCGGTGGATGATGTGGGAAGGACGGGCATCTTCATTCAGCATGAGGCGTCAACTGTCTGTCCGTAATTCAAACTACTGTTCCACACCATTTGTCATGCACATCGTCGACGGTTCAACCCACCTAACCTATCAGAATGTCGATTGTTCTCTTAATTGAACCCTCTGTAAAATTATTGTTGTGCGAATATTACATATTATACGAGTATTGATTTTGATTAAACAACCGTCATTTCGCAGAAGGTTTAATGTTTAATATTATCTAGAGGTGAATAGATTTTCTGACTTCAACAGGGATGCAATGTTTCCTTTCTCCAAGTATTAAGACATGTGAAAGAACATTTCGTTATAACATACACAAATTCAAGATAGGATGGCCTCTCTACTGCTCTCCGTGTGTGAAATAGTCTGTACTCAGACGTCTTTGCCACAACAAGAGCTCTCAAAGCACTAGACAAGAACCGTGCAACACCGTTAAACACTACCATTTACTGTTTCTCATCAAGAAGTGGGGATTTTTATCGTGTTTTACTTTTTTAATGGTTCACTAACTCATACTACTACCACGTAGCTTACCTAAGCTAGGTTAATCTACATTCATTGCAGCAGAAAGAGCGGAATAATTGTAAAATTCAAATCTTCCGGCGAACTGTCTCTAAACTAAATAAAATGAAGCGAAAGTTCGGATTTTGAAATTTCCATGCCAAATTATTCAACTCATTGTCTTTGAAGCTGCGCGATGGTAAATTATCCCTTCAGATGTAAACTCCAGAAGTAATTATATCAACGAAAACTAACTTGCGTGCCCCGCTAACTTAGAAAGAATTAAAAATAAGAAAATAAAAAAAAGAGACTGCGTACAATTTTAGTTTGGAACCTACGCTACATATTTTTGACAGTTTCTATTATAACTTCCATGAGAATAACAACGGCTTTTGTTAAACAAAACAAATTCGTTTAATATGTAATATGTCCTCTTGAGCGTACCACCGAGTGTAATGTAAGTTTGTGTGTACGTAGGAAAGGGTACAAGAACACATCGTACCCTTAATTGTACAGTGTAGATAGCGCGGAATGAGTTATAAATTAAACGATACATGAATGATTAATGTAAAGCCTATTAAATTAATTTGCAAAGTACATACTGTTGTAGTAATTATAATCTAAAGCTGTGGTGTTGTTATAATGAAATCTAATGCGGTAAACTATGTAAGCTGGGGTGTGGGGTTTGCAGTCCGGAGAGTTGGATTCGGCAATCCGGCGGATCCGGTATCATTATAATACATCGGACCTGGCACCAATCAACTGGATTCGATTATCTAATCCGCACAATTAACATATGAATTGAGAAAAAAAACAATTACAAATTGAACATATTTAAAAATTACAAATCTATTCAAAACCATTTCTTCAACTTTTTTTTAATCTTCTTTTTTGTTAGGGCTTTGAGTCGCTTTGCGTGTATGCCAGACCTATGATTATAGAATTATCTTAATATCAACCTTAAAAATTTAAAATCAATTAGACTAAATACAGTTAATTATCTATGTCATGAATAATCGTACACATAGTTTTGGCTATATCAGACATTGGTTCAAATAATATGCTTTGAAATACTCCTAAGTTGAAAGGTTTAACAGTGTATGCTTCATCAAAATTACATATGATTAAATATTAAGCTCATCAAGTTGTTTTTATAATGACGAATGTCTGGCGGCCCCGGGCTCTTTGTCTATAAGGATATATAATATATTCTACGAATAAATGTAAATACAAAAGCGTACCAAAATCAATTGAACACTTTTGCCATTTGCAGCCAACATTAACTTACTTAAATAATATAGGAGTTGAACAATATATTTTATACGGTCTGATTGGCAGGCGCGCAAGTTCCAGAGGCGCCTTCAGGGTGGCTAAATGGCATCAGTTGTACCCCCGCTGCGTGAATCGGGAATCGAATATTTCTGATGCCTACACGGTTGTAAGTCCCCGCTGTATAGGTTCGGATTTATTGCATGTGACCTTTTGACTCTGATTTGGCAAAATAATTTTATTTATTGAATCAACCACGGCTTATGTGATACTTTTTGAAAATCAGTTATGGCTTGTTTAGCGTAAATTAGAAGCATATTATATTGAATTACAACAAGTGTGTTGCCATCGGTTTCGGCATTTGTTGTGGTAATTTCACGTCAATACACGGCAAAAAATCCACGTTTGATCAATTATACGATATTAATATTGCAAGCCATTAACATTTTGCATAATAAAACTGAAAAAGTACACTGAACTTATTCCTCCCAGGAATTGTACAATTTAACCAGCCTGTTTCATATTACTCAATTTAATTGAACTATTTCAATAAAAATATAAATTGCATAGTCTTTTCCAGTAAAATATATATATTTTTTTTTTTTAATTTATTGGGACAAAAAACAGTTGAAGATTACAGTTTAGTGGAACATAATAATACGCACAAAATATACAAACCTTCAACCAACAACATTGTCCACAGATTATTATGACAAAATTAATCTATATTTATACAGACAGCAAACAAACCGTTACACAATGCTTCGAGTTAGTACATAACCATTTATAAGCTTACAATAAGTTGGCAAGTAACACTCTTCTTAAATTTGTATTTTGACAAATAGAAGATGTCAATATCGATAAAGTTCTTATTATAGTCATCCACAAGTCTGCGGAGGGGTGCGCGCATCCCGGCATTAGTTCTACATGAGTCGATATAAAACAACTTTGGTATGCGCACGCCTCGTCTCCTAACACCTCTGGGCACAACATAACACAAATCATTTACAATTCGGGGGCAATCAAACCTATTGTTACAAAAACCATGCAGCAACATAGCACCTAGCAATAAACGTCTTGATTTTAGACTTAAAATGTTGAAGCGCTGTAGTAACTTTTCATAGGGTATGTTAGATTTGAAACATCTGAAATTCACAGCACGCAAGAACTTTTTTTGAACTATCTCAACCCTGGTATTGTATTTGTCATAATAAGGATTAAATTTGCACCTTATATTTCCAATCCAATTAAATATAAAAAGGATTTTATTTCTCTCCATATAATTTTAATTTGCACCATATAATTCCGATAAAATACTCGTACAAAGTGCATTATTTTGGTTGGTTGCCGTGTCCGTGAGATTTCTTAAATAATTTCTTTCAGTCTTGTCCGCTCACATCTTTAGCCCGACTCGTCAAGCCTTGCGCACTGTGCATCCTTATTCTACTTTCTAATTCATAATGTTTACAATGTTTTACCATATACTCTAATATCGGGTTTACTTTGTTGCAAGATATATTGTTATTTAAAAATGTTTGTATTCGTGTTATGTAATGTTCGTTCCTCTTAAGCTTCAGCCTTCAGCCTTCAAAATTCAGAGATAGTTTACTAGCCTCACTAAAAGCGAATTAGTTTACCAAATATATCTAAATCATTGTCCATAAATTATAAAAGTGGCACCGTAATACATTTTGTGTAGTAATGTATTCATTATATTTAAATGAAAATATAAACAACATTTCAAAATAACTTTATATTATGAAATTAATTTACTCACGTTCAGTGATGCCTTAATTGCAATTAAATTAATAATGGCCGGTATTGCATAACAATTTTGCTGTGCAAATATGTGTAGGTATATGCCATTATAAACTTATCCGTGACAATATTCATGAGAAGGTAATAAAATTTCATGGAAATTGAAATTAGCTGTAACCTTATGATACATTTTTCCCTTAAAATATTAACCCTTACGGTGTCGATGACGCTCATATTAGGCTCCATGTCATGATTTATGTGACATCCTCCATTGTGCTCCCATTATTCTCTATTATGTAGAACTGTCAAAAAGTCTATTGTCTATACATGGACACCACTCTGTGATATTTTGATGGAAAGTAGATATTTTCAATGAATAGTTTCAGACATTATTCTCACTTACAAGACAAACGTCACGGATAGCCATCAGAAGCATAAAAAGTTAGATATCTATAGCGGAACATCACTGAAGAAAGTGATTAATGTTCCAAAAATTCAGTTCCACAAATACTTTCCCGTATCCATTACTAATATTGATATAATATTCTTTAGCTCTTGTAGGGATTCTTTATTAAATAAGCGGGAATTTATTAATTACACATTCAAGTTTCCGTAAGAGCTACTATATTAGGTGTTTTATTGAAAAAAGAACTCAGGTTTGAAATTGCATGTGGATAGGAAACTGAAATATATAAAACAAGAACCATGACACCAAATTTGTTTTTTTTTACCGGTAGAGCAATTTATTTACATATATTTTTAAGTTATTGTGGCTTTTGACAATAACTTTACAAGTCAGCTTTCAATGACCTTATGTGTGGCTGCCTATTTCATTAAATAATTTACACGCATTTTCTTTATGACTTTTACATACTCCATACAAACAAAATGACACAAAAGGTAAAAGGCTTCTGATCGAAATTAATAAGGCACTCACATAAAACTAATAAAGCAAATACACCAAAAAGAGAATTTTATCTCTGAGCTTAATTAATATGCGCAATTCAACATTTTCATTTTGGAAACAATTTTAGACAAAGCGAAGCGTTCAAACAAATGTCTTCAGCAGGTCATAAATATTCAAAGTGTCAAGTCTGTAATCGCTGATAAGTCTATCGAGAAATTGAAAATATATTCCAAATTCTTTCTAAACCGGCTGACTTTATATCTTTATAACGTGAGTTTAAAGCAGAATAAATTGCCTAGGCCCTGCAGTCTATAACTGAAACAAACGTAGACGAAGTAAGCTGGTTTAAGGCTACACAACCTTTATATCGAATGGACGATATTTGAGAAAAAATATGGTGGAATGTATGGAAGTAATAGAAACCAAACCAATGATTGTTAGAATTTTTGTCTGTATATCTGTGCAGTTGTGTACGATAATCTCAGAAACGGCTTAACGGTTAATCAGTATCTATATCAGCCCATATACGTCCCACTGCAGGGCACGGGCCTACTCTACAATCGAGAGAATCGATTGAGAGTGGTTAGGCCATATAGTCCACCGCGCTGGCCTAGTGCGGGTTGGCGGACTTACATACCGTAGAAATTCTTTAAAATCGCTACGGTATGCAGGTTTCCTCACGATGTTTTCCTTCACCGTTAAAGTGCGTGGTGATTGACTATCAATACAAACATAACTCCGAAAAGTCAGAGGTGTGCCCTGGGATTTGAACCCGCGACAACCGTGAACATGTAGGCAGCCGCGTCTGGTCCGTTACCAACAGGCCACCACGCACTTTTAACACAGCTTTTAAGCAGTATATATGTATCAAACAGTGAGCAAACAGGTCACCCGATGGTAAGTGATGACTGCCGCCCATGAACATTCACAACCTTTGGGTCATAGATATGTTGGCAGCCCATAAAATCATGAGGAAAGCGGGAAGTACAAAGGATGGGAAAAGGGTATTGGGCATCCGGCAATCTCACTCACTGAACGAAACGCGACAGCAAAGCTGTCACTTCACGTCGATCTCCTGTGAGATAGTGGTACCACCCCGGACGAGCCTGCCAAATAATGCTCAGTTCGCGAGGCTCTACCACAATAAGTTAATATATTTTTACTGTAAATCAAATTACATATTGGAGCTTCAATAAAAATCAATTTGAAATCGATATATAAGTGCAGAATTTTCTGTGTTATTTTAAAATGTACGTCACAATCTTGCGAGCACGATTGCAGTAGTTTATTAATCCTGCTGAAAGTCGCATTTTAATTTTAATCCACCTCTCCAGTAACTCAAAACCCTTTTTCATGGTAAAACTCAAGTATTTTTTCTACTGAATAGAATTCCAAGGCAATATTTTCGAATAAATAATAATGACATGAAAAGTTAGTAACGAGGTGCTTAGTAAATCATTTTTCAATGCAACTGCGTTTCATAACAACTAAAGCGGTAATGAATTTTCGTAATTAACTGTCAAGTCGACGACGATGACAGATTTAAACATCTTTAACGTTTGTTAGTCGCCTTTTCGCTTATCACAACCCAGATTTTCCAACCGCCGAGGTAGTGTACAAGGACCGCTCATACCATTCCGGAAATTTAAAATTGCGGAACCAATCTTTCCGCGAATGCCAACAGGCTACATCGAAACTGCGACATTTTATAAATCATATTTTATAAAAATATAGTATTTGTATTTATTTTTAAACGCAGCGAAGTTGAGAGCGGAAAAATTGTTATATATTTCAAATTCAATTAAAGCCCAAATATAATTTAAGCCATTTTGTTTATTGATATATTTAATTGGGACGTTTATTGGTTTAGGAAAATAAAAAATCCCATATACCTAGAATCTCACTACAAATATTGGGGAACTAACCTTTGTAAACTATACCCTGTATAATCGAACGCGGAAGACTTTGTAAACGGAAAAGCTATTAAGCTTTCTCCTCAGTAACCCCGGAAGGCAGAAGGGAGTACACTAGTATCTCCTATTATTTTTAATAATGATATCCAGTAAAACTCCTGCAGCTCCATTTCTGTCTACAAAATAAATTAGCATTGTAAATGTACGGCCTCGTATGTTGTAAGAAAAGATAATTAGGTATCAAAATAAAATACTGTTTGGTGCGCGAGCGAACTACGAGACTCGAGTTAATATCGCCTTCTGCCGTCGCACATCTGAATTACTTATCTGAGCTACCTACGTATTGTGAAATTTATGCGACGCGGATCGTGTATTGGAAGTTTTAATAAATCACAACTTTTGCTCCAACCCCCAATGCTGTATTGCGCTAGAATCAAATAATAACTTCAGGAGTTCAGCACATTATTTAAAATTGTAACTCAATTGTTGAAATAATAGCTGCAATAAAACTAGGGCTGAAGTTTGAATAGCAGTTTTATTAAATAAATAAGTACTATTTTGTTTCTATTCGACAAGCATTCATCACAGACCGGATATCAAAACGACGCGACGTCTAATATTTTCGTCGCCTGCGGGGCGCAATATATTGCTTCTGTAAAATAAAAGCGATAGGTAATGTTTCAAATTTCCGCTCTTTGGTGACCTTATGCTGGGGGACAGAGGAATTGTGAAAACAAATACAATTTTTAAAATCTTTTCGTTTGTCGAGTCTCTCGAGTAGGCCTTCGCAAAATAGAGGAATCTTGTACATTTCTCTTACCTTATCGATTCCCAAAGAATGTTATCGTAATTTTTTGTTCATATCTTTCTGATTTGAATATTGTTTTACATTTGTTTTGTCTTAGTTTTGATTTTTTAATACTGTTACTGCCATAGGAAAATAAATTAAATAAAACTGTCAGAACTCAGAATGTTATTTTTTATAAGCAGCCATAATATGACTTGTATACAATTATCCTACGTTTAAATGTATCAAGTATTCATCTTATGCAAGGCTTGGCGCAGTGACCAGTGGAAATAGAAACCAAAGCCATAAGTTTTAAGTTAAATCCCAAGTAACCGATTCACTTCAAATTAATCTTTTACATTAATTATCATAAATATTTCGAAGAATTTCTTTGCCAATTGAGTTATATTGGCTAAAAATGTTACACACATCAAAGATACAACGTGGATTTTCTAAAATCATTTTCATTCCGAGGTTGAAAAATGCACAATGTGCGTGCTTTTAGCCATCATTTATTTTTTAATTTTGACTCGGACTGGGTGCTATTAATTTCTCGTTGCAGTTTTATAGAGGGTGCTTGTTTCTGTGCAACAGTCACCGTGATGCTGATTAATCTCCTAAAGGATTGAGGCTTGCTAATGTAAGCCTCGCTGTCTTATTGTTCCTGATACTTATTACTGTACGAGAATGATACTTCCTATGCTATAAGCTATGTAGTATCGATGTACCGATTTTTTTTCTAACCGTCATTTTTTCATCAAAATAATTTGAGTTGACGGTGGAATAACATGTTTAAGTAACGGCTTAAGATACGTCATTTTTTAAATCTTATCTATAACTTGCAATAGAATTAATCCATAAAAATGATTTCTACTTTATCTCCAAAGAAATATTGGCTTATAAATTAACTTAGCATAGAATCGTTATCGCAACGCATCGCTGGAAAGCTTCGGGCTGTTTGGAACCTCTAGGCATGGATAAACTTGCTAGTTGCTGTTATATGTGTAAGCCACTTCAGTCAACATGGGGCGGGAAGTTCGGGAAGGCAAACGGAAGAAACTCGCCACTATCTGTGTACACACTGCATACGGTTCAACTACTTATATGGCCATCGAAATGGTGCGTCTTTTCGTAACTGTCGGTTAGCTAAGTTAACTAGATTTTGTCCGCGACTTCGTTTGTGTTGATGTAGATTTTGTCAAGGAAAGATTGACGATGTTAACAGTAAACATTATAAAAGGACCTTATTTCAATCCCTCGGTAATCGTTAATACTTTTATCTGGATAAATGTTAGTCTATATCGTTCCTGCACTCCCGATAACTTGTGTGCATTCTTGCAATAATTCATGACGATTGATTGCGAAGTGTGAAGTGTGCGTGGTGGCCTGTTGGTAACGGACCAGACGCGGCTGCCTACATGTTCACGGTGGTCGCGGGTTCAAATCCCAGGGCACACCTCTGACTTTTCGGAGTTATGTGTGTATTGATAGTCAATCACCACGCACTTTAACGGTGAAGGAAAACATCGTGAGGAAACCTGCATACCGTAGCGATTTTAAAGAATTTCTATGGTATGTAAGTCCGCCAACCCGCACTTGGCCAGCGTGGTGGACTATATGGCCTAACCACTCTCAATCGATTCTCTCGATTGTAGAGTAGGCCCGTGCCCTGCAGTGGGACGTATATGGGCTGATATAGATTGCGAAGTGAAAGGAACATGGTACCAGTCAATATTTAAATATTAGTAAGGGTCACTTTTGATTTCCTAACAAATAATGACTCGTAACAAGATATTATGTACGTATTCATAAATGTGTCTGTACAATGAGTTGACATAAGACGTTACAAGGGGACTGTAGGTGATAAATTCGGAATTTATTGATCACAAGGGAACTGTGTAATCTAAGCCAATGACATCCAAAGTCTTAAATAAAGAACAGGCTGGGAGCACTCGAGGCGACGAGGATGCATGAAAAGATTGATGAAAGTGGAGCGAAAGTTGTGCGTCAGGATCGGGTGGAATTCTAAGCAACCTAGTGCGATGGGGTATTTACTTTGACATATTTGTTTTGTTATTTCTGTAGCTATAAATATTTCTGTATCATCCTATGGTAGTCTAATGTTTTGTGGTTCTTCTCTTTAATCGAGAATTAGATTGAAACGGCTAAGGCCACAATCCACCTTGCTAGAATATTGCATTTGACGGACTCTACATACGATTTATATTATTTTAGTACGCAGGATTCCTATTTTCTTTTCTTCACCGTTGGAAATGTGGTATTTAACTGTCAATATATATGTAAATATGTACATGTTTTCAAAATGTCAAAGATGAGCCCTAGGCTTTGCTAATGCTTTCTTACATTTACGCGAATGTTACACATTGAAATAAAACTAATTTTACGGATTTTATCGCGGATTGGGTTTAATTTTGTCGGAGCCGTAATTTCCCTGAAACGTGGAGAAGTTAAAAAATGTAAAAATTAAACCAAACCCGCGATAAAATCCTTAAAATAAGGCCCTAGGGTGTGATCTTGTAACCATTGTCCCAACACTCTTGCACTTAAAATTCACCTTCTAATTAATCCCGCTGTTTGCATACGCTAAATCGATTTACGAGTACCTCGAGTTTTGTATATAGACCGCGAGTAATAAAAGTTGTAGCAAAGCACTTACTTAAATTAACACAGTGGAAGTATGCCGAAGGGCCTGCCCAAACTCAAATTCCGTTCGAATAACCCTGCGACATGCTACGGATTTAAGTTTCTTTACCGTAAAACGTGACTGAATCGCGAATTTACACTTTAACTCGATACGATTGGTAAATAAAATGTACATTTTCAACAACTTCATTGAAGACGCTATACGCATAATAATATTAATATTCATCTGAAAGTTATCAGGGTATTTTGTCGGTATTTATAATGTAGCGAGAGATGGAATTTTGATTCTCAATTTGTTAGTCTAGTTTTCCTATTGAAGTAGTTATTATATAAGTTATTTTAGTTTCTTATTTACATTGACTCATCTCAATAATAAAATCTAATTATAAAACTTCTAGGGTGTTTTTCGGTTCAAAAAACATGATTTTCCATGGCATAGTGTATGATATTAGGCAAGGGTGCCTCGATAAATTCATAAGTAGATTTTTTCCGGATGCGAAATAATCGCTTGGACCATTCATGTAAATGTAACCTGGGGCGAAAAGGAATTCCAATTAACATGACAGTTTTAATTTATAAAACATGCTGTGTATGAGTAAATTCCTATGCAAATGCATTTGACACAAACTTATTACATGAACAGACAGTTGGGCAGCACGAGGACTTTTCATTTACAATGCTCTTCATTAACTCCGTCATGGCCGTTATAATAATGTAATATGCATCTGCCATCTCTTGCAAGGGCCGTATGGTCGCCGCGCACGACATTATTTCTCATTAACGTTTAGAGACATGCGAAATCGTTTTTTTTTTGCTGCTGTTATTATTTGCCCTTTGGAATTTATTTAGTTTATACTGGTGCATGAACATTATCCACCCTTAGAAAAATACTACCGTAAAAGAATTTTCCGTAACATTATTGCCCTGTTATTCTACAAATTTACTTGTAACGACATTTAAATAGACAAAGAAATATATTGTATCGACACATTCACAATTTTGAGTCAGTGCAAATATATTACAAAAGAAATAGTTTATATATAAAATAGATTTTATAATACTATTTGTGATAAAAGTCGTGCAGCTTTCCCCCGAGAACAGGTAAAAATAAGAGATTATCCTAAGAGATATGGAGGTACGTTATCGGCATATATGGCTAGAGAATGAAAAGTGAAGTGAAACAGTAAAGACCAATTATTATTATAAGACCTCTGACTATCACTGATCGAACACAATGTTAGCGTTCCAACGCTTCTTCTTCTATTTTTTATCGGAAATTTTGGCTTCATATTAGTCAAGCAGGCTAACATTTCCATACGAATTCCGGTTTTACTTCTCAAATAAAGAGTGTTGCAAAGCAATTGTTAAATTCCATAGACAGCCTATAAATTTGATCAGCAATAAGCATACTGCAATGATTCGGATTTAACATTCAATATATACCGGCATTCACTTTCCGATAGCTGTCCGTTCTCATAGGATCATAAAAAGAAGCCAATGTGTTGGAAATGTTTGTTTCAAAAATAGCGCGGAGGTGAGAGGGAGACAACGGAACGGCGCCGGACCGGAACAGTTAACTCAGGTCATTTCCGTCCAATCTCCGCCCCACACACTTACACACACACCTCATCGGTAAATTGATTTGGAGCTTATGAATCGCTTTGTTTATTTACTATTCAATGTTCAAGCGATTATTTATAAATGAGGTGTATAGGTTAAGGATTTAAAGATTGATGTATGAATTAGTAAAATCGGGTTGTAACTAAAGGTGAAATTATTAAGTTAACGTCAATAATATTGCTTATATAATTTTTATGCTATTTTATGTATGCAGATCTTTATGCACATAATTTGTCCTATTCTAAGACAGAGCTTTCAAAAAACTTTAGTTTCGCGTTGAATCACCTCCGTCCACGCCAATCTTTCAAAACCGACTAAATCAAAAATACCTCAACTTTTTTGTGATATCTGTTCCTATATAACTACAATACAGTTGTGTAGTGGATGATTTAATAAATAAATACACCCAACAGTCACATACATAGCCCTGACCCCACACTAAGATCGAGTCTTGTGTCGTGGGTATCAGAAACTACGAGAGACTTTTCGGTCTCACAAACACCCAGACCCGAAACAAATGCCTGTGGTTCACACAAATATTTGTTTTGGTGCGGGGATCGAGCCCGCGGCCTCTCGTTTCACAGCCGGCGTCTAACCAACTGCGCCACGGAGGCTGTCGATACATTAATTATTGACCACGCGTCAATTCAGACAAATAAACGAAAGTAAATACATTAAATTTTAAAAGAACAAATGACACGATGTAATGCCAATATAGTAAAAAATAGCTAGTTAAGTAAACCGTCGTAAGTAGATCTATCCCTTTCTTTGTGTAGGATTTTCCCTCAATTACTAAGACCTAGACACACAGTGTCTCTCTTTACTAAAGTACATCCTTCAGCCTAATATCAAATGAGAAGTGAAAATGATATACCCGTGTGACGTGTCCAAGTGAGTATAGTGTGAGTTATTCATTCATAGTGTGTGCCCATCGTTACTGTAAGTTCCTGCTAATGAAGTGGTATAAATTATGTATTAAAATAATTTTTGGGCTGCATTTTAGTTCGTTAGTCATTTATTTGAAGATTGGCTTTAGTATTAAGTATTTAACATTATTAAGTCCTTTATTAGAAGAAAGATTTTTTTGTTATATGTATGTATAATACTTTAGTGCGTTCGTTTTCGTTTAAAGTCCCATTTACACGGGGAGAGTTTCTCGCCTCGAAGATACGATTATCGTGAGGATATAAAAAAGTTGCATCATGTAAACATTTATCAGAACACGATAATCTATGGCGGTTATGATTATATGATTTATTGAATGCTAAATTACCAACTTTTTAATGTATTCAAATTATTTTGATATCTTTAGTTACAAATATAAACATTTATATTTGTGGGTATTTTTATTTAAAATTAGCTGATTATATTCAAATATTGATTCCCATATATATTACCTAGATAGATTCAGAGTACTAACTTCAAACTTAGTTCATTTTATTTTTTGCATGAACCTAAAATTCAAATTATATGTGCGATAGAGTATTCTGATAGCAGAAATAATAATTCCGTTCATTAGCTTTGTGCCACAGACTAAATAAATCGAGTGCAATGTATCTAGTTCACTGTTTAAGTGCAAAATACTGCAAAGGCAGAACTACTATACTTTAATATACGTACCACCTCCTTAATGCATCAAAATTCCAATCTGACGCACTGTTATGTAAAACAGTCATGGAATATACAATGCGCCATCCACATATAAAGATATCACTTACATTTTGTTATATTTATATTTATACAAAATGAGAAGTATTCACATTAGTGTTTGCATCAGAATACTGGTAAACATTCATACAAATTTATAGAGAATCCCTATTGATTGATAATATGTCAACACGAATATGAGTAATGAACTGGATCCATTACGTCACCACCTTTTCCGAAGCCATATTAGCTTAGCTGGTAGAGCATTGTACTTCAAAGTCTAGAGACCCCGGTTCGGTCCCGGGATATGGCGAACTCCTTTTATTCTCTCGATATTTTTTTTTTTCTTCTTTTTAAAAGTTGTATTAGTGCCCTGAAATTTGAACCCGCGACCACCGTGAACATGTAGTCAGCCGCGTCTGGTCCGTTTCCAACAGGCCACCACGCGCTTTTTTTTTCTTCTATAAAGTTCAAATTTCTAAAAACGATATCAAAATATAATGGAATAATCATATAAACTCCATGTGTAAACTAACTATTAAGCGAAGTGTTTGTTTTTTCATGGAAAGCCTTCGTATAATTTTGCTTGTTTAAATCGGATTTACTTCAACAGTAACAGCACTTTTCCTGTAACTATTGAATCGAGATTGTGAACGTGCTCTGACGTAAGAAGTGGAATACGATGACAATACAAAAAATAGTCCTAGAAACGATAAAGCTACGCTATTGGACATCCTTTGTGAATTTACTAAGCGAGTTGAGACCGGATTTGAGTTTCATACAAAGCGGCCTGAATCTTCACTGAAATTGGATTTAGTTAATGTCTTAGTTGTGAGCTGTTTCTTATAGGAAACAACACTATACTGTTTGACTAACATAAGCAAAAGCAAATCTAAATGTATATTTTTCTTTATTTTATATTATAAGCTTGCGACAGAGTCAATTTGCATTATAATGTGAAGGTAATATAAAACCTACCGCCTACACTCGAACATCAAAGTGCAAACAGCATTGTATATATACAAGTTTATAACGTATTTCATAATATATAAAATTTGTTCTGCGTAACAATGGTGTCAAATGTATTTTCGATGAATATAGTTCTAAGAGCCTCATACATCGATCGATCCGTTGATACGCATTGTATTTTATAACATAAATTGAAATTTTAAAACAAATACGGTCGTCCGCTATTTTACAACGTGCTCACGAAACTCGTGCTTCAATAAATTGACAATAGATAAAACCGATATACCTGACACTCCTTGCCCACACAAACAAATCATTTAATGAAAATGATGTTGAATTTGATATGTTCTGACTTATACATTTATTATGTTTTTTCCCTGTTTGTAAGTAGCTATGTTTGTAAGACTAATACTTTGTCCATTAACATAATCTTCGAATATAGCACTTACTTTCTGAAATTTAACGTTGTAGTAGAAGTTACGCGTCTGAAGCATAAAATTGAATGGGTGGTTTTGTTACCTATTATTGTAAATTATATAGAGAACTTTTGCTATCAAAGTTAGTCATTGTTTTTTTTTTGTTTTTTTTTTTTTAATTGGCACCATTGCGCAGTTGGCCGATTAGTGAGTAATTGCGTTGAAATTCTTTAATTGACATAAATATAAAAGGAATGTTTTTGGTCTTTACTTTATTTACATCTTAATCTCTGTATATCTGGCCTGTTTATCAATCCGCTAACATTTTTACAAGGACCGCGGCAGCTTCCGGTATTTAACGGTTGTATAAATGACTTGGCCGTATTTATCAGATTTTCTTATTTTTATTCAAAATGCTGTTACGAATGGAAGATGTAGAAAAGGAAAGCAACTAGGTTGAGTGGAGTCGAGTGTTTGTTGTCTATGTGGGTTATCGTTTGATGCTTCTGAGTCTTGTCTACAGCCGTAAAAGAATTTCCGTGCAAAAATTTGTTTGCTTTGCAAGGTTTTTAATTTTTCCTTCCTATCCTTTTAAACTTTGGAAGTTGTAAAACTTTGGAAGTGTCAAGTGCGGTTTACAACAGCGGTACGAGACGCATAAATTCGTGTTTTAAATATTTAAAAGTCCATTGTTATTTGTTGTCCTTTCAGTTGAAGAGGGAACCTGTCACCAGTGAAACGTATGTTTCACTACAGGTACAGGACATTTTGATGATCAAAAACTTAAAAATTAAATTCGTTTGAGTAACATTGCTAATTCCCGCAGTAGATTGAAACAATTTAATCAAATTAGATCATAAGTAATAATTATTGAACATAAAACATATACAGATGCACAAACCAAGCACTATTTTAAGAATAAATAGCTAGTAGGTACGTCATGATTGAGAAATATATGCTGTTTCGAATTGCCAATATGTCAGCATGTTTACGATCAAGAGTTTTATAATGTCGAATGACCGCAAACACCGATCCTCTGGGACACAAACTTGGAATACCAATGTTTCAGTTTTACATACACGCTGTAAACAAATGTTCCAATGCATTTCAAAAATATTTCTGAATTTTTCACCTCATAACATGCGGTGGAGTCCCCTTTGGGAGTTAGGACATTCCGAACTACAATAAATGGAAGATGGAAAGATTTTCAGAGACTATTCGCGCTTACACTCCCACCACAGCTACTTCTGTCATGCAAATGGAGACCGACCAATTTATATACTTATTTTGTAATACTTGCAAATCATAACAAGTTATTAATGAACTGCTCTGATTTAAACCAACTTGTAATTGTTGTAATAATCATACATTGTAAACTGGTTTTGAAAAGAGCCACACTAGAGTTTCTTGTCCGTTCTTCTCTAGTGAAAACCGCTTTCCGAACCGGGTGGTAGTTCAAAAAATGATTGAGTCTAAACAATGTTGAACATTTTAATGGATTCAATAAATTATTTTCATTTCATTTCATTTCAATATCCCACCCACACTCACCGCTGCAACTTTTGTAATCCAAGATCTATATTGCCATCCATAATTTACATCACAGAAATTTGGCTCTAAGAAACGTTTCTGAGAATTCGAACTAGAGGTAAAGAACGCCAAGATAAATATTATTATTCTCAACGAAATTAATTAGAAAGACAGTTGTTTGAAACAAAAAAAATGTCCACTGTTGTTCATGGCAGAGCAGGGGACAAATTATTGTATAAAGACTTTTATAAAGACGCTTAAAACTGTAAAAAATGGAATTGATATAATAAAAAAACTACATTCTGAAGCATTTGTAAAACTACCGTAGTTAAAAGCAAAATAATATGTAGTTTATTATTTAAGGTACCTTTTTGTTAATTTACGCGAAATCAATGCCGGATATTACAAGTCCATTTTATATATTAATGCGAAGGTTTATTAGAAGGGTAAGAGATGTGAGCAAATCCTATCGTTCGTAATTATGACGTAGATCCTCCTAAAATACTGAGTTTCATTCTTGCGTCCATTATAATTGGCAATAAACGGCCAAATGTAGGTACATATAGATTGAAATTTAACAATTTGTGGTAATTACAATATTTTTTTGTAGTAGAACAAAGTTTAATATTACAGATTAGGTATTTATATAGACATTGGTAAATGTTTTTTATGTACAGAATGTCGTACGTTAGTATATTGATTTTAAACGAGGCTTTTTCAGCCTCGCCCTCGCCATTTATTGATGGGGAATGTTGGCATTGAATCGACAGTCATACAACAGATTGCATAAACTTATTAGTGCGAGCTCCTACATCAATAATATAACGGATCGGTGCAAAATATTGAAATAAAGGGCCGATTAGATATAGGAAGGTCGGAGGCCCACCGCGGGCTGCGATCCTGCGAAGCCCTCGTCCCTGTTATTAGAGCGGTGACTGAGCCCGACTTTCCGCCCCTCTGACGGTTCAATTATCCGCCTTTATTTCGGTTTAAGCCTTTAATATATTTTTCATCAAAGCGTAGGTTTGCGATTCATATATTTTCATCAAATTTTTAATTATGTATGTAGATTGATATGTTATACAAAATTTTAATTACTAAAATGATATATTTTCTGTACTATACTGAATATATACAGACTTCGACCTAAAACAAAGCTAGGTGGTAGTTTCCTTCAAACCGCAACATAACTATACTTTAAAAATTACAAAAGAGAACGTCGCTTTTTTGCCAAAATTTTTAGTTGCTTTGTGTCTGAAGTCACTCGAACTACCAACTGGCTTCCTTTTCAGTCGCACTCTGCCGATATACCCGGTATATTATATAAAATAATATAAGTGCAGAGCATGACCATACACACTATTCAAAGTGTTAGAGTAAAGACTATACAAAAATATTCCCTCGGGTTAAACAAAAACCTATGCAATTAAAAAGTTACATAATAACTATTTTAATAGGGTGCATTCTTCTTTTAATTGTTCTAAACTGTGATGCCCGGGCGACATCTACATTCCTCATCAAGACGCAAACTCAGATTATAGTGAGTGCAAAAACCTCACATTAATGAGGTTTGCCCTTTAATTAATCTTACTAAAATACTTTTGGTAAAAAGAGAAGCTCCTCGCCAAAGATTTTTCAGATACTTTCTTGTTAAGCCATTTAAAAACAAAACAATAAATTAAATTCTTGCGGCCTTAAAAGTTATTAAATTATCGCGACACAATTTAATATTTTATTTGCAAATGATCGATAATTATTTCTTTGGTAAAAATACAATTTATCATTTTAGAAAAATAAAATGAGTGATCATTTTTCTGACATAAAATATCTTTCCCGTAGATATAATTAAAGGTACAAGCTCTTCATAATATTTCAGCCTGTTATAATGAACATCTCTGTTAACCTACAACTGTAGACGTCAGTAGATTGGTACATAATGAAGTGAAATATACTATTTAGAATTAATACCGTTTTACGTCGGTCAGCTTAATTAGTAATGTCTCGGAGAAAATTTATCTCCGAAAATAATTTAATCTAAGAGTAGTGATAAAAAGCGAATTTAACAATGGAATATTGTTGGTACTATAATTATTCGTATTTGGTGGAATATGAGCACAGAGATATAAGTGTCCGATCGAGAACAATAATGGAAAACCTGGTACAGCGACACACAAAAGAATGCTGAGTTAGGATTCACCTTATGTTTGTACATCCGAATTCCAGCAGACCCTCATAGATGTACCTCGTTAAAAACAGTGGTCATCTACTCTGTACTAACAAGTGTATTGAATTCACATTATTTGTTGAACCAGTATAAAAACATTGATTACATTTTTATTGGAATAACATAGACATTCAAGAGAATAAAAACTAGCCGTAAAAATTGATGGTCATGGTAGTTAAAGATACAATGTAAGGTCAAGACAACAAGTTGAGTCGTTACGTCGAATTCAAGAAGTTAATCTTTAAGTTTTGCTAAGAAAACTGCTCATTACACGGGCATGACATTGTATGACTTGGAGCAGGGAAATCTTTGTGATACAGCCAGAATTATCTCTTAAACTTGATCATTAGCCCTCAATGCCCTTGATACATTCTTGAACAAAAAAGGCGAGGATGGTTAATAAGGTTGTTCATAAGGTAATGCGTATCATGAATCGATGTATTTTAAGATTACGAGTATAAGTAATGTTTAACGAAAATCGTTTTTCCCTTTTATTAAGAGAATAAAATAATTTTTTCATGACACAAAAACTATTTACACTCATCTACATATTATTAAACCAACTGACTTAAAAATATTTCGTACATATCCCAGACATACGTTGCGTTTCCAATATTTTAGAAATGGTCGTAAGTTAGTTTCCGAAGGCAGTAGCATTACTGTAGAGTTCCGTTCAGCCGGTTAGAATGCCGGAATCTCAATAATGCGTATTCACTTATTCCATCCATTCAATTCTCAATCCCTATATATTTCACCTACAACTCCTAGTTTAGGTTTTTTTTTGAACAATTTCGTTCTTTTTGAATGTAATTATTCTACTTTTAAAATTAAAACATTTCTAAGTAAGAAAGCACCACGATCGGAGCTTCAAAACAGTTAATCGTGCGATGCCTGTGTTAGCGGCATTTGCAGACAAACTTTCAGCTTTTATAAAATGACAAAAGTCTGGTGGCCACGGCCTTTCGGTCTAATACTTATAATTTTTACAGTCACTGTCAAATCGAATATAATATGCACACCCAATTTTTTCATTTACTACGTTAATTTAAGTTATACTCGTATAAAAAACATATGTCCCTGCACTGAACCTGGAAATCGAACACAAAAATAAAACACCAACACCACTTAATTAAGTAACAATTGACGGTTTAAAATAGAGCATCCAGTCCATTAAACACAAGAGCAATCTGTTTCCCTTATCTTCAACTCGCATCTTTGATAAATCTGTACAACTTGTCCAGTAGTGTTTTCATTTTCAAACTGCAATTTAACAGGAAAAGAAAATAAGCAGATGAAATATCTCAAGTCGCTAATTAGATCGGACTGGCTCTGGGTTTTATTACCGTCAATGACTTTGCTACCTTAAAGTTAGCGTCTAAGTTTAATCTTAACTTTGTTTTTAAAATCAAGAATGTAATTTTGATCAAGATATTCAGGGTATGCACTAATGGCTTATAACTTTGGTACGATTATGATCTGGTATATAAATAGGCCAAAGACTATCATATCAATCCAAATCATAATAATGTTTGATTTTGAAACAAACATCCAGGACATTTTTTTCTCCATTTCCCAACCAATTTTCTTATAGTTTTCTCAATTTCGACCGCTGGGTGACCACTGGTAAAATAATTTATGCAGCGTAGACCTCATCTCTTGTTTACGACTAGCCAACGAGACGTTTCCCTGAAAGACCTTGAATAGACCTTATTGACTTTCAGACGGCGATAACCTCCCCTGATCTTTGTGCCAAATGTAGCTTCAATCGTTCACATATCCTTTGGACAAACATGTGATGTAAAAAGCCCGTGTTTTCGACAGGTCGGCGCACTGGATCTTCGGTAATGTGGGCATTTGTATGCAGCTTAGCTCTGAGACTCTGGGCGCCCCAACCTACCGACCCCTTCGTCTACGCCCTTATTGCGTATCAGAAACAATCACCGTCGCTGAATAGGTATTTGCCTCTCTTGTATACAATGGATTTGTAATGTTATATTTGAATCTCTCTTTATCCCGCAAGATTAATTTTGAATCGAACTACAGTCATGGAACAATAGTATGATTAAACTTCTTTGCCATATCTACATTGTTTCTTTATAGTAACGTTGTGGTAATTTTACCATACATTAGCTAAGGACACACAAACAATGAATCTCTTCTTTTACAGATATTTGGATTGAAACTGAAGTATTTCTTTCCGTTAATGATTCATTTCATTAGCATCGACATTTACGACATATTTCGCATAATGTCCAAGCCAATTCATTACGCGTACTGCCCGGGCAATACATGAATCAAACAAAGATGTTGGATACGTGCCAAATATTTTCTGCAATTATCCTGTTTTCACGTATTCATTACTTCGGTTGCTCATAACCAATGCCGTTTAGTTGTAGCAGTTTCTTGTAGGTAATAACAAAAAAGCTTATCAAGATTTGGTTAATTCGGGGGTCTTTATCTTTGTTGGTCGATCACAATGTCCATTAACATAGGGTTATGAACACAACATTGAAAATAAAAACAAATTTATGTGAATAGCAACCGGGTTTGGGTTAGAAATCCCTTCGAAAAGTAAACCAAATAACTTTTGCTTACTATCATTTGATATTATTACCTAAGTATTATTCATTTAGCGGTACATGTAGGTATTGTGAAAAGAATTCCGGGCCTTTGGCTGCAATCATCCAGTTCATCCCGACAGCTTAGCTTGAAATAGTTACACAATAATTCCTGATGGTGCAAAAGGTTTATGGTGTTGCAATTTCATCGATATAAATATGACGAATTTTTACGTCGTGTTCTGTAACCAAACAATATGTTATCATAATGGTTTCTTACACTTACGCGAATGTAACACATTGTAATAAAACTTATTTTTACGGATTTCATCGCGATTTGTTTTAATTTTTAAGTTAACTTCCCGACGTTCCGATTGCTTTACAGCTTTCGTGGTCAAGGGGAGGACTGAGGTAGGTACTAGTTAGTTGTTAAAAAATGTAAAAATTCAACTAAATCGCGATAAAATCCGTCAAAATTAGTTTTCTTTCTCTCTTCTTTTCATATATATGCTTTTTGATAAAATCAATAGCGCAGCAAAGGTAAGGCGCATTTGGGTGACATTCACAGGGCGCCAGAAATTAAAACGTGCCGCGGGTTTTATTACATTGGCTTTCACTTTGGTTTCGGTAGCAAGTAGGAGCGCCCTATCAATCGCCAGGGAGTCGGTATTACTAAATCTGGTAATGTGTAAATTTAAAAAATGCGCTCCAATATTTTTTTAGGAGACTGTCCCGCCCTCACACCCGCCACTGCAACTCCTGTAAGCCAGGATCAACAGTGGCACGCTCCAATATTGGCAAATTCATTCTTACTGGAAACATATCTCAGATTTAATTATTCAAGAGAAGCCTTAATAACCTCTGTTCTTAAGCTTCATTATCCCAGAATATTTTATGAGGCTTAAATATTGAGGAATAGGTAGGACCCGCCAACAAATGATATTTTTCACCATAAATAATATTCATAATGTAGGGTAACTCGAGCACAATATTTATATGTATTGCATTTCGCTTATGGATTTTACGACCGCCGCAATACCTAACCACCCCTCTCGGGGAATAATCCCGTCGTGCGCAAATCATAAATTTTCCGGATCGGGAAACTCACGCAAACAAATGTCTGACAGCATCGCCCATCGCTGAGAATTTGATCCTGGATCTTAATGTTGACAGTACGCTCGCGAAGTCTAGAAAACAACGTCAACGAAAAATTAACAAAATCTGATTTGATTTTAGTTTTTGGAATTGAGTACTGATTTTTATCAAATATTTTTTTAACATATCGAGTTTACGGTGCTCTTGAGCAAGTATATGCCTTTGTGCCTAGTGTTTATAGATATGAATACACAGAAATATATCGAATTTGCTGAAAGATAATAATAATTTCATCATAAAGCACATTCACATATAATATTTATCAAATGTTTTATTTTTTATCCCCGCTGATATAAAACACGTCTTGTAGACTTATGAATATTTAAGAAATTATTTTGAATGTAGTTATGAGTTATCATGGATATTTAAAAGACAGTTAACAGATAACTTCATCATTTCGATTCTATGTGGGCGCGCATCTTATATACTTTACTCTCATAATTCTTCAAACGTCCCAAAAATTATGTGTTTGATATTTTTACTATTAGAATCCAACTCGTGGTAAAAACAGTACTACTACAATATCAAATATTATGCTACTTAACGACGAGCAGTGCCAAATCAAACACAGCCATTGTTTCGTATTGTCCACCCGCAATTATGAGCGGTTAGCAGACGGTGCGTTGGACAAACACCTAACTAACCGTACCTTCATGCATGTCAGGGCGCCGACAGTACCTCCTAATGACTAAAACATCGTGCTCGTCCATACGCACCGGCCATTTGGAAACCATTAATGCATTGTACGCATTGTGGGCGACGTCCTTTAAACTTGAATGTAGATTAGTAATTTATTATTTAAGATCATCACTGTATAACATGTTAAAGTTTAATACAAATCCGACTCTACGTATTTAATTCCGGGAATCGTGAATTGTCAAAATAAATACCAGTTATGAAGTATTTATGTTCACTTGTTCTCACCGCTGGTTTTTTTATGAAACTATACATACTGTTAATTATCATTCCATTCGAATTAATTCACGCCCATTGTGATGACTTAAATATTCATTCGAAACATGAACATAAATATTATATCTGAATTCCCAACGAAATATCCGATTCAAAAATAATAAACCCAGTTTCGGAATCACTTGTTAATTGTATTTCGCGGTGCTAGGATATACACTGTACATGGTATACTTTTTCTGGTGCATGCGCCTTTAAAAGAAGGTATGCTAGAAAACATATTTCTGACTAATCCGTACCTTTCAATTTCGGGGATTTTTATGTTCCCCTTTGTAGTACAATGGTACGGTTTCTGAACAAAGCGCCTCGCTAGTAGGAGAGCTGCGAAGTACGTATATTTTTTATAACTTTTTGGTAATCGCAGGCAGTAATTTTGATTGGCGCGGCCAGTCTGAGGCCGTGCGTCATCATTTACCATTAATCATTGGCTGAGCCGTCGACTATATACCCGCACATAACAATGCGCTTTCTCTCCATTTATTCCAGGATTGAGAAAATAAATCATGAAGGTAATCCACGGATAACGTAATATAATTTATTGTGTCATCTATATTTGCACAAAAATAATTCTGGTTTTTGGCCTAAAAATCTCAACAGCCAGCGTATAATATAGAAGATGTTTTATTATGTATCGTACTTGTGATTGGTGTGCTATTGAAATAAAGGAAATATTTTATTAATGTTTGCGTGGCCGCGCACATAAAACCGTCCTAGTGCGGGAATCCCGAAGGAGAATATTAGTATTTGTGTACTGAATTTATTATTCTACGACAAAAGTGTATTTTTACATCAATACAATGTACTCGTATAAACTGCGTTTAATTATTCGTCACGCAATCACGCAAACCAACACTTGGACCCCATCAATAACAAAAACTATGCAAAACAAAATGAACCTGTGTGAGTTTTTGTAGTTTAATCATTTCGACAAAAAAATCTATGCAGGGTTGATAGTATCTCGTCTCTAATTAATTATTCATTGGCACATAGTCAGCTCAAACACAAAATTGAACTTGCGGTCCCGGGATTCACAGACTTTTAGCCAATAACCAAAAACTCCATTATCATAGAATTTAACTTGAAATACCAACAGATACGTGACAGAAATATCCATATGATACAATATTTGTTCTAAAATCATCAGTCACTGTGGAACGACGTCTTATAATCGGCTCGGGAACATTAATCACCGTACAAGAATTACAAGTCGCGTTGTCCTCACACGGGGATATTTCATTTGTATTGTGCCACACTTCCTTTATTTACATACAAACCTGACATAAGTCTTATTGTCTGTATACTATAAGATGATTGACGATATTTTAAAAATTTTCGGTCCACATGAAAGTTATATTACTGATCAATATACCAATTTTATTTATTCAACGCTGTAGATTTGAAGAATACTAAGATATTATGTATTTAAACTAAATAGAAATGTATATAGTGCCATTAATTATCTTATGTTGGATCAATCGTATTATATTAGATAAGCTAAATCTATTGGTGTGTGGCGAAATTTGGAACTACAAATAAAATTTAAAAATAAGCATAAAACGCATTGTTTGAGATATATTTTCATAATATAAACAACAAGCAATTATAATCGTAATCGAATAGTAATAACATGTCCATTGTAATAAAATATTCGAAAAGAGCAAAACTATTCTTGTTTATTTTAACCCTATTAGGTATAATTTTCACAGATTATCCATAATTACGGCGGATTAAAACGGGCCTGTGAGTAGGGCTCACGTTAGAGGTCCCTAAATTATTTGCATTAAACAAAACTAGTGTCATCTTCCGAAAATAACCTGGATTGTTTATAGAAAATCGCGAATGAATAAAATTCGCTTTTAGGAAACTTATATGCAAAGTTATAAATGCTCATTCTTTGTAACTTATTTTTCTATCCATCTTCGAAGGCCGGTCACAGACATACGATTTTCAAGTATACTTAGGAGGTGTTTATGCCCTGCAGTGATCACTTACCATAAGAGCCACTTGGTACGACAGTCGGGAGCCTCGAAAAGGTATATGACACATAATAGCCATACTAGACACTCTATTGTGGAATGTTGAGAAATTGAAATGTTGTTATGCGAATATGACTCGTACTAGAACGGTATTTCTTTTAAATAGTTATCATATTAATTATTACGGCCCATGGATACTTATCTAGATTTAGATACATTACTGGTAAAGCACGTAATATTTAATTAAACACGATTTGTTCAATTTACACGCATCAGTGTAATGGCACTGAATCACAAGACACACGTTGAAATATCTAGAAAGATAGTTTAGTTAATTCACTTTCAGCTATTACAGCATTGTAATTTTTACAGTTCGTTTTGAGTCGACAAATTGGTAGCCTGACCCTCTGCTAACTATATGATCCAGATTAATCATGGATTGATAACAGACAGTTGCCTGCCATACCACAAATTCATGCTTGCCTATGTAACTGCCCCGTCACATTGAAGATCCCACGATTATAGAAGGCACCACGTGGGTAAACCGATCCACAGCTAAATCGCCGACGTACTCTTGTGGTTTTCGTGACACGTGACCAAACGTTTGAAGCGACATTCCTGGAGTTTATCCGTACATACGTAAACAGACAGGTACGGAGTACGTACGATGATAGGTATTGTTTGTGATAATCCCAATGCACAGTTGCGTCATGTGCAACACTGATAAATTAGTCAATGCCGTCAGCAAAATAAGAGCACAGGGCGAGATATATTTCATATATAAATAAAGAAGTTTCACTTCAATAAACTTAAAAGGCTTTTTAAAAACGATTCTGAACCAGTTATGAAATTATTTTTACGTGTTTTTAGTGGTTGTAAAATACTTTTATAGGCCTCAACTTTGCTGAACATTGGTTTTTACTTATTTACAACACATTTTAAGCAAAAGCTTGTTTTATGTTAGGCCATACAAATATTTGTATAACCAAAGCTTTTCTAGTGGTTCTAATTAGTAGTTTTTTTTAATACATGTACATACAATTATGTTACCGGAAATGTATGAAAACTAAGAATTGTATACAATTCAGAGCAGGTTAAGGAAATGTGTAAAATAACGATTCAAAGATACTGTAATACATTTTTTTCTGCGAAATGTATATATATTTCCTACAATACATAAATAATTATGAATGCTTCTATAAATAAAGTAAGTGTAGTAAACTGAGAACCAAAATACTTGACCGCAACGAATCATTCGTTAGGTTAGGTTAAATTATTTGCATTTTTTAATGAAGTAATTGTATATATTTTTTAATTTTATCCATTTTGTTCTTGTATAATTTATTTCAATCCTAAACTACCCTAACCTATGTATCCTTTTGTCTAGACCTGTGTATTTGTTAGCGTTCGTACTCATTGACAACCAGAATGTACTACATTTCCGACCGCTATTTAGGAAAAGCATAGATTTCCTAGGGATTGTATACAATGATGGATTACCTATATTTCCGTTAACATACATACTGACTAATTACATTACTACCTACTAATAACCAACCCATATAATATGCTACTGCTGGACTCAGATCTCTTCAGTTCTCTTAGAAAAATACTAAGGTTTCAATCCACCACACTGAATTAGTGCAATAACATACTTCTTGCAATCTGCAGAACGCTTATACAATTCCTCACGATGTTTTCCATTTTTAAACGAACTCACATTTTGCAGAGCTGAATAGTCAAATTTGTTTTGGATTTCATTATGTCATATCGCAGTCAAGTTTTATCTCTGTTTTTAAGCTCATGCGGATGCTCATGGTATCGGCTCGCAGACCGCCAATTGCTCAGCGGGTGGAAACTGGTACAACGTCAAATCTGTGTGGGAGCGGCGGCTTGACACGATGTCCCCATTTTATTCCACGATCATTATCTTGTTGCAAAACTGGATCTTTCCATCGGATAATTAGGCCAAATTATATTCAGTTTTTTGTTATTCCGTAGGTCCTATTCTATGGAGAGTGGGAGGCTGCAATTCTCAAATATTACCTACAGGTAATTTGTATCACGATGACAAAAAAGACATGTTTAAAAATATAATTAAAGCTAACCTTCATTATTTATAAAATAATAACAAATAATAATTCAGCTACGAGGCCTTAATTTTAAAAATGCAATACAATCTATGTAGCTAAAATATTATGTAAGCTGAATAACATCAGAGTACTCTTATATATTACCACGCTTTGATTGTGTAATATTTATGCTACCGATTATTAAATACAGTCTTAAAATAGGAACCCTCAGGGTGACTGACCAACACTGCAAACTTTTCTTAAGAACATTGTTTGTTGATTACTTATACCTAAATCACAAAACTTCCACCCTTGCCTACACATTTATTTTAAGAATATTAGAAACCTTAAAGTGCTTAGTTATGCAACAGTAAAAAACAATTGATTTCTCGAGCCTTTGTAATTTTATGTCTTAAAATATGCTAAACAATAATTTTAAAGAAACATATGTTTTAGTTCCAGAATGATGTAAACTAACAAATCACACCACACTTACCTAAATTTCATTTTATTTAATTGAAAAAAATACATATAAATTAGTACTAAGTAAAAAATCTATACTGTTGTGTTTTATAAAACCTTTATGTAATATGTAAATATATATTATATATAAATGTCTTGACCTTACATTCAAATCAATTAAGCCTTGGGGGTTACTTTATGATCCGAAACGAAGTTGGAATGTTTGGACGTTCGACGTCCGAAATACATAAGTTATAAGTTTCCTTCTAAAAATACTTGTACTATTCCCTACGATTCTTATCAATCACTCCGAACTTAACCTTTGGTTACGACGTATTAGAGGATTCAAACATTTTGTTGAGTACCTACCAAGGCACATTCGTATAGTTTTACAATGACTCGGTGTCATCTTCATTGTAATTATTATAACGCCATTGTATCTGAAGAAATAAAAATAAGTCGATATAAAAAAAACTTTAAAAAATTGGTTTCTTTATAAAGAATGCCTGAAGTAATAATATATTACGCCAAAGTACGACTTAGCTCTCGATTGTATTGCATACTTTTATTACCCAACGCAATTCCTTGGGGGATTAATGGATTAATTTCATTTTACAACAAGAGACTGGCCGAAGCAAGCCCTTATAGACTCAATAATAATTAATATAGCTGCGGGCTTGCAATTCTGTAATACCCACAAAAGTTAATGTAATCCGTGAAAAGAATATGGCTTTCATTAACAACAGCCGAGTCACGACCCAACATTGTCTATCTGGAATAACAATTAGGTCCAGAGAAATCTGCTGCATGGCTTTCTTAATACTAGGTTTGTGTGTGATATTGTACAAACACTCGTTACAAAGTGGCTTCACATAAAAGGAACACTCGTGTCAGTGAGGAGACGAACCGTGAACTATTTTATTCCCCCCATAAATAAGTTACGATCGTGGAGCACAACACAAAATGTTCGTGAAAGTTTCCCAGTTCGCTAACCCACGCACGGCACGATTTCCCCACATATCCTTCTTTTTTTGGCGTATACTGTTAGTGGATGGTGAGGGACCACAATAGGGCAAAATTGGGAAGTCTTATCAATCAGTCCCTGTAATTGTTGTCAAGGGTTATTTGATTTTTATCAGCGTATTAATTTCTTAACCCAAATATGTTAGAACACATATTATTAGTCTTACATACCTATTGCTTTAATTCATCCTCATAGTGTGTAGTATGAACTTAGAGGTACATTTGATCACATTCCGAAGCTTGTGGAACGTTAATGACACTTAAGTCCTAAGCTCGCGATAAACAACAGTGTATTAAATGACTATTCCGAACGTCGTATTCGAGTTTAGGATAATACACGACAAACTACCACCCTCCAGCCTCGAACTATTTGTAAAGTTGTTCATTCTTGTACTTTAATTACTAATTAGCATGTTCATTTTTGTCTTTGTTTTGTAACCGTATATTTTTAATTACTTGTATAATAGTGTATTCACTTCCTATATCGCCAAAGGGTAATATAAAAAAAATTGAGCATATTGAAAGTAGTAATTAATTAATTATACTTTACAGAAACTGAACAAAACAATTTAAAGTCCTTGAACTGATTCAATACTGTCAATAAGATTATGCGTTGATTCAATTATTATTTTTCGAAGTTTAATTGGTGAAGTCGGAAGGTTACCCGGAGTAATGAAGACCTAAGCTAACAGTAGGTCCGGGATGGGAGGGGGCCACCGCACTGCGCACAAACGCCGCCAATCTGATCTTTGCAGAATTGCTTTTCACACCAATACAAAATACGTAACTGCCGCATTCAGAGACATTAATTGATAGAACAAGTAAACAATTTCTTAATAAAGATTTTTTTTCGTGAAATCAACGCTTAATATTTGTTGTTAGCCATTTATTGATTGATTTGTCTAAATTATGGTATCAATAAAATATTTTTGTTTGAAGTGTTCCTAGGATTATGTCAATAAATTAGAGAAAAGACCGTATTAATTATTACAGTTGCCCAAGGCAAATAATTATTGTGTTTATATTTATTGGACCACTCACGCGGAAGCAATAAAATAATAAACTATGTTGGAAACACAATTATATGCGTTTGTAATGGCACGGTCGTCTTGACAATTAGCAAAACTTGGATGGGCAAACATGCCGTCTGTCGCAGGTATTGTCTGATTAATATACGTACCGTTAATTAATGTTGACTATGGGTGAATCCGCCGCTATAAACATACATATGTGCAGCCCAAACAAACATCCATGGGTCAAACATAATCAGCAGCGGGTGGCCAGTTTCAGCCGACTTCGATATTCTATCGGAACTTATTGACACGCCATACAAAGTAACTTATTAATACGGATTACAGAAACTAGCATACTTTAATTTATACGGTCTTATTCATGGACAGATTTAAAACCTTTTTTATTATCAATTTTTATGTCTTGTTCTCTCTCTCTCTCTTTCTCTCTTCAGCTACAGGTAGCCCACTGATGAACATGGGCCTCCACCATGGATCTCCTCATAGATTACCGTTCAAACTGAATTCGCTCAAACTGAATTCTAACGTCGCGTCGTTCGAAAGGGACAAACTATTCGATAACTAACATAGGTTTTAAATGGGTCTATGAATAAGGCCGTTAGAATATTACGTGTCTGCTAGTGTCCGTGTTTCTTTGGAAAATCTTAGTAAATTCAAGTATTTTTTTTTACTGGCACGAAAAAGTAACTACAATGCTACAATCCGAGGGTAAATGTAGTGCGATTCAAATATAATTTCGCTCGTTGGTCCGCACGATTATACCGCCATGTTCCAAACTGGATATACCCAAGTTACAATCGTAGCGCACACACATGCGTGGTTCATGACGAGTTTTCCGCAGGCGCGTCGATACGAGAAAATGCGAATATCCTACCACTAGTTAATGCATTTAATAATTTTATTTATAAAATGTTTTTTGACACTAAAGCCAATCATTTATACCTACAGACTTTTATGAGTATATACCAATTCTCAATATACGAGCTTGTTGAGGCCAGTGCCTTAGAGTGGTGCCGTATAGAATTATTATTAAATGCAATTACTCTAACCCAATACAATTCCATGAATCCTGAGTGGTAATTTAGTAAAGTAATTGTAAATTAGCACTCGGCGTAATAGCAATACGCGTGAACAACGAACATTCCATCGAAATATATTCCATAAAAATTCACTCGAAGAAAATTAATTTATGTCAAACGATAATATTTTTTGCTCTAAAATGGGCTTATTGTAGATAATTATTGTCGTAAGGGTATACAAATATATATTGATTTAGACCTTTTCTTGATACACGGATTACAACGATTGTTACAAAACCTTTCGTTCCCGATAGTATGTTTCATATTGTTTTACTTATTGGTAGGGGAGACCAGGGACGAACGTAACAATTTTCAATTTTCCAGTAATATCTCACAGACCTCATTAGATTACAAAATACTAATGACCACACATTATCTATCTATGTCTGAGTGTAGTGTGGACGAAAAAGTTAAATTACTGACTGCAGTAGCAATTCCTGTCGCTTGTATAATAATGACCTTATTGTCAAATGGGTATTAAATTCCGGCACCAAGACAAATGGATGCGAGATCCACAATATTTCATATAGGTATCGGGTCTATAATTTGTGAGGCTGGAAAGTCACGCGAAGTTTCTGATACCCGGGAATTAAAAATATGATAGATCTTAATGTGGGATCGGGGGTGCCTGTGACTGCCTGGATATTTATGAAAGTGCACATCATCCGCTTACCCATAGATCCTCTCGATAATTATAAATAATATTTATACGGACAGCCTGACGAACGATGCTCGCAGGTAAACAGTCCCGCGGGTAGTGTGTTTAAGTTTGAAATTGCTAATATCAGGTCATGTCTGTAGCGGAGTTGCGGTTGAGGCCAGCGGGATTGCAATTTACCGCCCTCTGTGGAGACATCCCAAACTTCTTACTGTAAATATTCATTATACGTATGATATTCATTAAAAGTTAGCTGTGTTCACATGCACAAATGCGCTGTTCACGCTAAATGTCTACGCTGTAATAATCGGCCGCAAAACACTATTTAACTTCCAACCATAACTCGAGCTTATTGCTTTAAAGAGTGGTATTTAATTTGTAGGCGATGTTTTAATAAATTTACTGTTAATAAAAAAATATGTGTGGAAAGATGGTTGTTTTTCTTTTTTCTATTCTGAGTCTGGAAATGGATGAGATCACATAGCGATAGTGGTAAGAGATTTCTATTTACTGCCTGCCCCTATGAGAAACGGTGTGTAGTATATTATTTTTAAGTATATTTTGAAGTACGGTGCACAAGTCTAGGATGAGCCTTATTCTTATATTTAGCAAGGGAAGTGCGTTGTCTGGCAATTTTTTTTATTATTTTGTAACAGCCACATAAAATGGAATTCTGTAATATACTCTTCTTCTTAGAACAGTGAATCTATAAAGGAAAAATGATTTCTCCGAAAAACATTGATTGTAACACTGAGGAAGTACTTTATCGTATCATTTCAAAGCCCGTATTATTTAATGTTTTTGAACAAGAAAAAATATTTTAAGAAACCATTTAAACTTTGCAAAGTGACCGTTAAATGAAAACATTTATAAACAAGAATTTATATAAAGTTATTTTTAAAGTAGCGGATAAGGTTTGGTGGGATCTACAGATTGTGCAGAGTGAAATCTTAGATTGGATTCTTAGGTTAATAACCAACTTAGCGCAAGATTTCTGTTCCAAAATATGGATTAATCATACCCGACATGGCGATAAGTATACCACCCTTCGCATATATCATGCAAATAAGCTTGACTAGTAGTGGGTGGAACTAATGTACCTCTGCCTACCCACTCGAGGGTTTGACATGCGTCTATGTACATAATTAGGTTTTGTTAAGGCCTGTACACCCCATAAAACATTGAATTTGAATATGCCTACGTAATTTTAGGAAACAGTAACATTAATTTTCCTTTATTTGAATTTAATTCACGTGGAGTCATTGTATTTTTGCTGTTAGAGCTCGTACTAGCGTAAAAACCTGCGACAATGCTTTGACATATATTCCCGAGTATCCCGCAGACATATATGGGAGCGAGCACCGCCTACAAAAAATGCGAGAGAGTAGCAGGAAACGCTCCGGTAGATTCCGAAGCACACAAGCAAAAACAAGATCGGCGCGCGACACAGTTCCGACTCGCAAATAACTCCTATTTTTTACCTTAATAATTTTTATTTGTGCTCTCAAAATCCTTTTAAACGTGTGCACTGTGTACATTTATATAATATCAATGGACGCCTATACCCTCGAGGTGGACAAAGATGATACTAGGACCATATATTTCCGTTCTAAATTTGATATCTTAACCTAAATGTGCAGGAACTAATATGAGATTTTTCACATGTAAACTTTCATACATAATGCCCGACCTGGGCTTTATATCCAAAGTCTCATGGCTAACAACCTGTGTAAGTCGCCACTAAACCAAAAAACAACGAAGCAATATGCATACAGTTCATACAATTGTTTCTAATGAAATCTTATTCTATTTAAGTACGAGTTTGCGGTTGGAGTCCCAAAATGATGGGTCAGGACTTGATGAGGGATTAATCCGTAATACCTAGTCTAAAGGACTTCAGACGGCACTGAGCTACGTCACGCCAGACGGTTTCATCACGGAGACACGATGTCTCGATGTCCATTTCATTTAATCTATCAATTGTTCGTACCGAACCGAGTAATTCACTTGTCTTTAAAACGTTTTTATACGCGTATTACTTCTCATTTCAATCGCTCAATACATACTCTTTAATTTGTATTTTACTGTATAATATTTTTTTCTTCTAGATAAACAAAACAAGCACTGAATAGTAATTACTACTTAGTTACCTGCTATTAAACTTCATGATTAATATGTTCGTATTTGAAGAAGTTTCGTTTTCAATAAATATTTAGTTCTGTATGCCCCAGACTGTGTTATGAGTAAACAGGGTTGCTTACAGTGTAGGTCGATGAAAGGAGTTGAGCCAACTTGTCCTCTAGCATACGAAATTAGGCTATTAAGTCTTTAAGGTAATATATTATTTACATTATAGTTACTTTATTGATTAAGTTAGTTGTGTACACTGTATCCGTAAGAAGCTAAATCTTAAATTATTATGAAATCAATACTTGCGATAATAATAAATTTCTCCCACCGAGTAATACAGACAGAGCCGTAACAAACTCCCGAAGATCGACAGTAAATTTTAATCGATTTGTTAATTACGAAAAGCGAACACGTACTGTAATTTCTTTCTTCTAATTTATTACTTGATGAAATTGAAAATCAATATTCTTCCAAAATTAAAATTTGAATCGCAATTCGAACACAAACATGGCTATTAATCTACTAAAGGTCAAATTATTATAATGCAATTCCATTGTTCTAGCCAAAAAGACAAAGAGACATCACATCAGAACAATTATAACATTCCGCTTTATTGGAAAGTTTAAAAACAAAATTGGCTTTTAGTGTTAGTTTTCTTTCGGAAATCATACGGGCCCGTATTGCGCAGAATGTCAACAAAAATTGTAGAATTCGTGACTGTTTATCATAAGCTACACCGAACAGTAGTAAAAGTAGTGCACGGTACATCAGATATGGTATCTAAAAGCTTGTTTATCGCAAACACAAACGTTTAGTGGGTAAAAACTTGACGTAATGTAAGCTTCCATTCGCCTAAATAAATTCGTGCAATATAAATATTTCCATTTATATGAGTTGCTGATGGATTGGCACAGTCACATAAAACACGGTTCGATCGAGTTTTATCTCCCATTAATCCGTATATGTTTGTTTTCTTATTTCCATTAATCCAATGCGTAGGCACTTAGCCTAAACAACTTTATGTGAGAAACACATATAGGTAATGTGTAAACCAATTCAGGATTAATAAAGTTATTAATTAAATTATTCAACTTTTTTTGTTTATTGTGAGGTGTTCAATTATTATTTTGTTTATTCATATGATTTAAAGAAAAGTTATCACTTCCAACTATACACCGAAATATTCGATCTATGATGTATCTTATTAGTAACTCAACTTGTTAGGGCAGGTTATGTATAATAAATAATATATACAAGAATAATTTATTACGATCCTTTCAGCCATGACAACGTTTACCCGTTTTATTAAAAACTGGATTTAAAAATACTCCTATCCCATTATGACGGTTACAAAAATTGCATTGATTCTTCATCATGTTTGCCATTCTTACGCAATGGCAAATAAACGCGCTTCTTTATTTTCATACGCTCAATCCAAAACGCAGATTGAAAATTCTGTTTTTTTTAGTGTTGAAGATGATCGGGCGGCATACCTAAGTACGAGTAGATACCAACTGCAAGTGCTTATCACCTTTCATTTTGGAAAAACCCGAGCGCTATAACAAAAGACGCCAAATTGTATATAAAAGTCTAAATAGCAAGTAACAATCTACTGCAAGCTGAGAAATTATAAATATTACAGCAATCTATGATCACAGTTATAACGAACTTAATGTTAGTCGATAATATTTAATATAAAAATGTACCTGCCCACATTTATCGGTAAGGATATATTTAACGATACGGCACTTCTGGGATATTCAAAACTTGCCACCAACTTTCGCAAACGATAATATGCCGGCGATCCAACGAATAACTTGGTGATCTCACGGCCTCCGACAAAAACTGGTTAATAGTTCTCCGCGCCCCCTCAGAAGGGGAGAAAGGAAATGTTATGTTTTCGCGAAGTCATTTTGAAAAGTGCGTAGACTATCGATTGCTGAAAGATTTTGTAGAACAATATATTTAACAAAATTAGATGATTCCCGATATCGGAATATCATCCCGATTTCGGTGACAACCTTTTTCCGTTCGGCCAGAATCGCTTCAGAAGCAAAATACGCGTGGATTCAGCAACGAAGACAAAAGCAATATCTGAACACGCCCGTACATCTCATGAATGCGATTTATTATATTGAAAAGGTTACGCTGCCAAAAAAATATTTTTAAATGTTAACTTTCAAACAGAATAACCAAGTTTTAATCATCTCAGAGGTATGTTCCGAGGCAAGCAAAGGTACATTCCGTGTTTAAAATAGACGCGCCTAAAAATATCTCACAAGGGATGCTACGACGTGTCGCGGCTACATTATACCAACGTAGTGTACATTTTAATAACAATGAATGTTGCCCTTTGGATGCTTCTGTATTATGCTGCTATAATATAACAGAGAGTAGTCCCTTGAAGCATTAATCACAAAGCTGGCCCGCTTATAGCTGGGGCGGGCAAAAATGATTCGTGCCTTATTACACCTCTACGGGTCTGCTACGGGCTACGAAGTTACGTACCACGGAATTTATACGACCAAAAAAGGGTTAATGCGTCCATTTTCGGAACTCTCCTCCTTTCATTTCATAACGTTTGTTATATGATTTTTTGCCATTGTAGTTATTAGTTACATTTGCGTGTGAATTTGTTAACATATTATTGTACGCGTACACAAGAAAACGAATTGGCGTTAAAGACATTGTCATAAGTTTGTGTTAGCAACTCATAGATCTTTCATGCAGATATTTACGAGAATCCATTTTTAAACTCAGAAATTACAGTTTACTTTTGAAGATTCAGCACGATAATATTTATTTTATAATTTACTATTGCCTGTTCCCACAAGCGCGCCTCGACTTTAATGCGGACATGTTACGCGTGTTTTTATTTCACCGAGTTTTTTCTTTGTGTAGGTACAAAAAGTGATAGTATTTAATAAAACATTTGGAGTTATAATGCTAAACACATATTTAAAAGTTAATTGTTCTCAAAAATTTATTATTAATACACATTTACCAATCAGCAATATAATATTACGTGTATAAAAATGAAAAGAAAAAAGTATTTTTTTATGAAAGGCATATAATTTAATTAAATAATAAAATCTAAGTAGTAGTAAATAAAACGCACAGCTTATTTGTACACAAAAAATAAAATGTAATTGTGCGACGAACAAAAAAAGATGAAAAAATGTTATATAACAAAAGAGTTTGGTGCGAGAATAAGAACATAAACAAGTAACAAATTAGTGTAAGTAAACAAATAACTTACCGCCTTCGTGGGAAAGTGAGAAGTCAGCGGACGATTTAAAGTTTATACCGCGGACTATCGCAAGTCCGTGCAAAGATTGTTTCGAAAACGGCGCGGCGTTTGTCGAGCGGCGACGCGGCGGGACGGTCTACGCGAGTGCCGAGCTAGCGAGGGTGCGAGGGTGCGCGCGGCTCACAGGTCCGTTCCCGAGGCCGGCTCGACTAGTAGTCACCGTCGCCCTCCACCAACGTTATGTAACAGCTCCGCGTAGCGCAGCGCGGCTCCGTCCCGCGCCCCGCTTTTAGGGAAAAGATGAATGAGTAAAGTTTCCTAACGGACGTTAGTCCATGGATCGCGCTCGGTTTCAGATCGGCCCGCGGTTACATAAAGCCCTTCGGCACATGCGCTATGGAGCTATACTAGTCCAAAGCCGCATCGCAGCCGGAACTCGCTCCCTACAACGCTCGCGCCGTTGCTCCAAGGATCGGTCTGACCCTAAGATATGCGTAATGTCTATTGCGCTCTCGGCCCGACACACGATGAACGAAAATCTGTGGAGGCCTTTCTGTTAATTGTTTTGCTTGGAAAGCAGTTACTTAAAGCTTTGAAAACACAAAGTTTAATTTAATTTAACATACTTTGGCTGTACATACCTATTCTAATAAATGAATAATTTTGTTGTGATATAAAGAAACCGCCTGTCTCGGTGGCGTAGTTGTATTACAACTACGCCTCACCTTACAAAGCTGAGGTCTCGGGTTCGAATCCCAGGTCGGGCAAAGTAATATTGGATTTTTCTATTCATTATCAGCCCGGAGTCAGGAATTTGTGCCCGATATGGCCATAGGCTCGCCCCCTATCACATCATGGCACGGAACATGCAAGGCGAAATGTGGGTGTTCTGGTGGCGCCTCTGCCTACCCCTTCGGAGATAAAGGCGTAAGTTTATGTATGTATGTATGTATAAAGAAACCGCACTTAAGACGACACATTACATCTATTCTTGCGTATACTTATGCGTTAAGATATATCCCGAGTATAATCATAGCTGGCGCCGCTACGAGTACTTACACGCATAAATGCAATCCACTTGTAATGAGTCCTGTAATGCTCCTTGTTTATCACCCTATTTATACCCTCTTTAATTAACACGCGCGGCGGCCCACATTCAAAACTTTATACGACAAAGACTCCTACTTCAAGCTACTTTTCTTTTCGGAATGTAATCTGAAAACGTACATGTATTGTATTCAGTTTTTAGATATGTTCCTGAGCCCAATAAGTTTAAACAAAACTATCAAATATCCGAAATAAAAAATACATCCGGAATTGTGAGCGAACCGGATATGAATCTTTTAAATCATTTTGAAGATATATAGATCCAGATCCGAAATTTTCGTATCCATCACATCTCTTTATGACTCACAAATTGGATAAACTTGCAGGCGAGTCAAAGAAATGTAAGTAATTATCGTTACTCACAACGTATTAGGTGAGGATTATAGAAGCTTTGCTAACCTTTAACAAAGAATCAGGCAAAGGAAGAAAACGGGAGGAATTTCGTCTCATGGAAACGGAACGCATCAGCATGACTATTCACGTCAATTTACTTCAGTACCTTGTCGAATAGGCGAATACTATAAATAAATACACCCAACAGTCACATACATAGTCCTGACCCCACACTAAGATCGAGTCTTGTGTTGTGGGTATCAGGAACTACGAGAGACTTTTCGGACTCATAACACCCAGACCCGAAACAAATACTTGGGTTTCTCACAAACATTTGTGCGGGGATCGAACCGACGGCCTCTCGTTTCACAGGCGGCGTCCAACCAACTGCGCCACGGAGGCTGTCAAACTAATATAGTGTAAACTATGTACAGCACATTTTTACGTACACATATAAACTCCAACGTATAGCAGATTCAGTAATGTATAGGTAAAAGAAACTAAATAAACTATAGGTATACAAGATAACACTACCTAGTAATCAATAAAATTAACTTTGCACTGCTTTTTAATGTAACATTTTATTTTTATTACTATCTACACAGCCATATTAGTTTCTCGATGCTGTCTATTTAGTATTTACAGAGCAATGGAACCCGTAGTATTGCGAGGTTTAGCCAACTACGAATGTTACCTAATAGAATAGTCCAGGTGGGTATCGCGTGCGTGCCACCCAGATTCTTGGTTGGAGGCGAGGGAGCGGAGGGTCCGCGTCGGCGCCGCAAGCTGTTTGCCTGCCCGCGAGGAGTGCGCACGCGACATGCGGCTGCCGCGCCCACCGCGCGAGCGACTACGTTACTTAATTCCATGCTCACTCACCACTCAGATCCAGATATATTTTATGATAAGCCCAGTCAAATATATATTAAAATAAGGTTATTTTTAAATAGTTTATAACAATTTGTTTTATTATGGAAATTAATGTTACTAGTTTTATAAGAAATTTGTGATTTTATTTAAGATTTTATATTTTGTTATTCTCCTTAGCAATTAGTCCTTTAATATTTAGAATGTAAGTACTTTGGATTAAGTCTGTAAACTTGCATTTTATTAATAAATAAATAAATAAATAAATAAATAAATAAATAAATAAAGTGCTGCGGTTTCTTTAGCGTTTGGGTCGCTAATACAACTCCAATGATTGCAAACATAAGTATTTATGCTTGCACAATCTCAATTATCTACGTAGCAGGCAGATGTCTGTGTGGAGTTGCAACTCGTAACGAGTAGTGAGGAAGCCACATTTCCCATCGACTATAGTTTGTGCTGGCTGAATAATAGCCATGGGTATTAACAGATTTTCCCATCTTTGTGTTTTTTTTATTGTATCAGCCCATATACGTCCCACTGCTGGGCACGGGCTTACTCTACAATCAAGAGAATTGTTTGAGAGTGGTTAGGCCATATAGTCCACCACGCTGGCATAGTGCGGGTTGGCGGACTAACATACCGTAAAAATTCTTTAATATCGCTACGGTGTGCAGGTTTCCTCACTATGTTTTCCTTCACCGTTAAAGTACGTGGTGATTGACTATCAATACACACATAACTCGGAAAAGTCAGAGGTATGCCCTGGGATTTGAACCCCTGATTACCGTGAACATGTAGGCAGCCGCGTCTAGTCCCTTAGCAAAAGGCCACCACGCAGAGTATATTTTTATTCTATTATAAATTGTTTGAAACTTATTAGTATTTTCAATTTTGGGATAAAAAAGCACTACTTTAAAAAAATATCTATGGCAATTTTTAAGGTCATGTAAGTCCACTAACCTGCTTATTATCACTGAAGTGGCAGTTTGAGCATCCACGTGTAGGTCCTTCGTAATGTGATAAAATGGCTCCAGCTTGTATTCTACCTAGGACGAAGACACGTATTAAATATATTTTTACAGCTATGAAAATTATCGGAATGAAATCATTTGTTCTACACAATGTATATGTAATTAAAAGCCTTGTACTCGTATGAGTCTTGTTGGCCTATGGGCCAAATTTCGTATACAAATAAATCTCAACAATAAACGTCATATATAGTCAAGCATAATAAAAATTACATTGTAATCCCATTATTATAAGTATTTATAATAGAACTGAGTCATAATAAAAAACCTACACTTTGTCCAGCATTTCACGGCGTTTCAAAAGGTAATTTTCTGCATTAGTAAGTCTGGTAGCATTTCAAAGCGCAATGCATTCGCGCGCGCTCATGTACTCTCCACCGTTCTAAAAAATGTGCAAGCGCGCTAAAAACAATGTGAGAACAAATACAAGCCTTGTTGTTTAGACTTAGCAAGCCGGTATTTGCCTAAGTCTTTTTATTGGGTGCCAGTTTGATACGTCATATGTAAAATATGGTAAAATATTCTATATCTATTAATACAACATACTATATTTTAAAGACGTCCTAAGCGTCCACGGCAGCGGGCGTTTGTTTCCATCTCGCATCTCGAACATCCCGGGGTCACATGGAAACATATACAAAGGGCGCTACCGCAGTCCCCCGCTGTGCGCCCGCGACCTCCATTGACCCCATTAGTCGCCTTTTGAGGCAGGCAGAGGATACCGTGGGGACAGTCACCGATCAAGCGCCACGCAGGCGCATCCTACATCTTCTTTGGTAGCGGGAAGAATCCAATACCTGTCGGCAGTTTCCCTCTGCGAGATTATTTCCTCACAGAAGTAAGCCACCGCACGCCAAGACTGCCTACCATGGCCGAAACCACAGCCAGCAGAAAGAAGTCGGTCCAAATTACCTTTATGACGGCGCTGCGTTCACTCTCTCAAGATGTATAATGTGCAGTTGACACAATGGTGACACACGGCCAAATGATCCATAGGTCGATACGCCGAAGGCGATTCTGTGAGTCGTCCCTGCTTCTCGAGCAGGACGAACTGCCCGAATTTCCAACGGGACGGGAATATGCCCTCCTCCAGACATGCGAGAAAAAGGCCGCAGAGTCTGGGACCCCAGCACTCATGCACAAAATTTGAACCTGACAATTTATTTTTACTAACGCACGCGTCCCTAACTTAGAAATATACGCGATGGATTCGAAACTGCGTAAATTTATAGTAATTCGCTCTCACCAATCCAATTAAAAGTTTAGATTTTTTAACAACGTGGGCGGTATACTTTTATGTCCAACAATAATACTACCCTCCTGTAGCTGTCACATTTACGTAGTTCGGTAGTTCATTGTTCAGTACATCCCAATTCCACGTATAAAATATGGTATTAACTTTGTGACAGCTGCCTGCGAAAATGATAATACCGGTATTGGCGAAACGTTCGCTGAGAGCCTGATGCCCGGAGATAATATTTACACTGCATTCCACACTAGAAAATACTATAAAAGCTGCGTTGAAAATTCACTCAAAATATTACGTAAGTTTCTGAAGTTACCACACTTGAAATAAGGACAAGTAAAGAGGATTAAGAAAGAAAAGCGTACACAGCCTCTACCGGACAAAAGAGGTACTTTCACACATTTCTCTCTATAGTCTAGTAAGAACAGGCGCGGATCCACCGAGTCTACAACCCTTATCGACATATGACGTCACACTTTCATGTTCGATTAAAATCGATAGATTGGTTATAATATTAAATATTATAAATATCATAAATTCGCAGAATAACATCTTAATTGCGAGCCTCAATTGCACAAGAAAGACTATCCGGGCTAGCTCTCTTAAATAATATACTGTATAGTGTATGTACACAAATAAATAAGCCTGGATTTAGATTTAATTCCCAACGTTTCCTCAAAAGAGATAAGTATATTTTATAAGATAATATACTTAATTATATTTTGTAATTTTGTGACCGGACAAACTAATATTTTACACGTTATTAACATCTAGTGATTCGAAATTATATACAGCACAAAATCTTGGCTAAAGCGTCATACATTTAACTAGCTGTTGCCCGCGACTCCTTTTGCGTAGGTTGCTTTATAATACCTGAGCTGCGCAATTTTGCAAAGAGAAAGAAAGAAATAGAGAGGGTTAAACATAGTGGTGCGTAGGCCCCTTTATTACAATTCAAAAGGAGCTGAAAGTTTCGTTGTTTAACCACGTGCTACTTGAGAACTGTTGAACAAAATTTCTAGTGTGCTTGGTCAATTGCTATCCAGGAGTTTCATATAATATCTTTTGAAGGGAATCAATTCAGTCATATTTATTGATTGTTGCGCAACTTAAACCGATTACGCAACCGAGGCTCAAAAAAGAAATAAATTATCTCCGGTTTTGTAACATTTTTCTCCTCAGGGACCACTTCTATTGGTCATATGATAGTGTTATGTATGGGTACACGGGTGGTAGGTCTCTCATATGTGAGAGGCCCCCTTGGTTAACAACCGCAACGTCTGTTTCCCCGGCGAAATAGTAGTTTAAATGCACTATTGTGTTCCGGTTTTAAAGACATAGTAGCCAGAGTATGTACTGGACATAATGAGACGCGCGAGCGATACGCGATGAAATGATTTTTACGGCACGACAAACCAGGACGCACACTTTAGGACACCTTGAGATAGAGAGTAAAGTTTGAATCGTTTACAAGGAAACAAAATGGTAAATAATCAGTTTCAATTACTATTATAGAAATTTTCAAAATAAAGAAATACAAAACAATTTTTGAAAATTAAACCGATTTCAACATTTTTTAATACCTAAATATGCCAACTATTATTTTAGGTCGGTGCAGGCCCTAATATTTGGGACCAGCTACGACCCGTAGGTTTACCCACGTACTTTGTAGCGTGATGTCAAATAGCTTATAGTCGCCCAGCTGGCACCGACCTCAAAAAATGGTCGTGCCTATGAACTATTTTGAAGGTTGGATCCGCGCCTGAGTGAGAATAAAGGCACAGGTGTTACAGCGTGTTGTAAAGACATATAAGTGTTTTGATACAAAGAGCTGTAGGTAGGAGCACTCTCGCTGGTCTTAAATCGTGAATAAAGTATAAATTAATATGCGGCGGCAGATACTGACTTCGACACAATTGGGTCACTAACTGCAGCTGGCATCTTTCTTGTATGTCTTGCTGGAATTTTCTGCTCCGAATGAACAGCTTGTTTTAATACAATTTGCTAAGGAATTAATATTAGTTTAACCAGATGATGGTTCCTTTTATCGGGTTCTATAGTCATAAATACAGCTAAATATTATTTAATTACAGACTGTCCAAACTGTTGAATGCCTACGAGTATATTTTTCTGTAGGAATAAGAATCTGTTAGTAACAGTAAATTTTGAAAGCAGTATATAAATTCGAATGAAGTCTTTCTGCAACACTTAATTCTTTGTTTATAGAGGAATAATTCCGATATAACATTGATCATAATCATTTATATATCATGCCAACATTATACATATTTAGGTGCTACATTACCTACGTGCGGTATCATGACAATTTTCCAGCGCGCCAAATATAAAAAAATCATTTTAATCAGGGGCGGAGCCTTTCTCAACAAATTTTATGTATTTGTATGTTTGGTTACTGCATTTTTAAAATCACTTAAGTGTATTTTCGTTTTGAAATATCTAAGGATCTAGTTTTTTTATTTACACTTTTGAAGGGTCGTACCTACAGTACCCAGCTTCTGATGTCGCACGTCGGAACAAGAGCAAGACATCAGCTACATTCGGATTTCAAAAGAGTTATTTTGTCTTTTGCAAATTTGTGACATGACGTCAATTACAACTACCAATAAACATTACCTGTGTTGTGCTGTACGAGCACTGTGCGATAAAGACAACTGAAACCGAGCCCAGCTGATCTGTGCTGTAAGTCTACTTTTCTACCTAATGTGCCAAATCAAATGCCAGGTAATGTACAATTGTGAGATAATGTATGGGAGAAACAATTGTTTTTTTTTTTATAATCCATCCATCAGCCAAAGGTCGTCCACTGCTGAACATTTTTTATAATAAAAACCTCACAGTTTCTAAGTTATTCAAGAGAAAAAAGTGATACATAGTCATTTTTAATCAATATTTTATAATATGTATAAGTACTAAAAGGTGAAAATATTAAAAAATTGATGAAAGTATAATTAAACCGACTTAAAAATAAAAACCAATCTAATTACAAAAAAACTTATAAAGCATTTTTTAAGTAATACTTCTTTGGGATATTTGGAAATTGATGAGAACAAAATTTTTCAGATGCGCACACCGACATCGACATGATCAAGTTAACTCGTTAGCTACCTACTCTGTTTACGAAGTTAGCTGTTAACTGTCTGTCATATTTCCATGACAACTCGTAACTATATTCAAAGTAATTTCTTAAATACTCATCAATCTACATCACATGTTTTATATCCGTGGAGATAAAAAATGGTAATTCATAAATTAACGTGATTTACGATGACACTATAAATAAATAAAATTAATAAATAAATACACCCAACAGTCACATACATAGTCCTGACCCCACACTAAGATCGAGTCTTGTGTTGTGGGTATCAGGAACTACGAGAGACTTTTCGGTCTCACAAACACCCAGACCCGAAACAAATACTTGTGGTTCACACAAACATTTGTCTCGGTGCGGGGATCGAACCCGCGGCCTCTCGTTTCACAGCCGGCGTCTAACCAACTGCGCCACGGAGGCTGTCAAATGACAGTGAATTGTAAAAAACAGCCATTAAAATTGTTTTTTTATGGATCCCAGGGGCCTCAAAATCGATGTCTGATAGTCTTTGCTACGATAGTTAATTCAGATAAAATACATAATTAGAATTGGAATTAATAAAAGAGGAGATAAAAAAAATAATCGTAAATATACGGGTGTAGGTGATTTTAAATTACTTAATATTATGGTGGGGAATGATAGGCTTGTGTATAAATTTTGTGAATTTTATCTTAAAAAGAAGTATAACTTCTTACGTGCGTACATACCACAGACTAAGGAGTAAAGTACATACCAACTTGTACACACACACACGTTTTTTCCGACCGTTTTAGTCTGTGGTTATAGGTAATTCTTGTACACTGATTGAATCAAGTCCTTGTTCAGAAGACAACGTCCTGCGGCTAAGGATTCATCATCATCATCGTTATTATCAGCCCGTTGCACTACACTATTGGACATACCTAGGTCTCTCCTCAGGTACGCCACAGAGTACGCCAGGTCTGCTGCTTTAGGCATCCAATCGCTGGCCAGAGGACGTCCCACGCTACGTTTGCCAAGAGGCAAAATTAGTTAGTTTAGAAAGTTGTACCATATAATATTTTCGTCGGATATACCACAGAGCCTAAAGACGAAAGTGCTCAACCAGTGCGTCCTCCCTGTAATGACGTACGGAGCCGACACGCGGACCCTGACCGTGGGGCTGATCCTTTAGCTTATAGTCGCTCAACGTGCTATGGAAAGAGCTAAGCTCGGAGTGTCTCTGAAGGACAAAAATCGGAACGAGTTGATCGGACAGAGAACCATGGTGACCGACATAGCTCTGATAGTTAGTAGGTTGGAATGGCAATGTGCTGGCCACGTATAAATAAATAATACATAACACCTAACAGTCACATACATAATCCTGACACCGTATTAAGATCAATAATTAATTAAATAAGTCTTGTGTCGCAGGTATCAGAACTACGAGATACTTTTCGGTCTCACACACAACCAGATCCGAAAGAAATATTTGTAGGCCGCACAAACATTTCTCTCAGCGCGGGGAACGAACCCGCATATATCGCAGAACAAATAACCGCTGGAGTAAGTGTGTTCTGGAGTGGACACGCGTCTTAGCTAAAGCTTGCTTATTAAAAACTTAATAGCGGAATGTAAGACCAGTAGTGCCATCTCTTTGAAAAAATAAAGAAAAGGGAAAAGTCTCGCCTCTGTTAATTGTGATCTAAGAAATTTTAACAGAAACCACCAGTGACATCTGTATATATAATGTAATAATTAATTTCCTGATTTAATAATATTTACTGGCGGTTCTACCCGGTCCAATGTAAGCATTAATTTAAAACGTATTACGTTCGCCATCTTCAGCTTAAATACTGAATTAATATCAATACATTAAACTTGCAGATGGCGCTGTCCAATTTATTTGACACCCAAAATTATATAACCCAGTAATATTTTCCGTAGAAAATAATTTAATTGTAGCAATAAATGACAATACAAGAGAACTATTTAATTATTGAATTTATTCTCATAAAATTATGTTTAAATAGTTTTTATTCCACAACATCATTTTCGTATGGAAGCGTGACTTGTTTAGTGTGTGATATTCTATTAGAACTAGTTAACTTATGGAATTGAGTAGATATATGTTATAATATTATGTATTCAGTTCCAGGCAATGGCCGCCTTCCCTTCTCGTTTCACACTCATGAAGTCAATGCAAGTCATTCGTGCTCAACAACAGGGTAATAAAAATAAATAAAAAGGAAACACGTTCAAATAAATTTATTTATTATATTCCATAGGGATAATTCACATTCTATACATTTTGCACCTGCAATTGATAATAAAAAGCAAACAATTAGGACTAAAAATTAATTATCTTATAATATAGGTAAGCTAATAATACCTGTGATATAATAACGCTGTAAAGTGTAATTATAATCAAAATATACAATTGTATAGTTCTACAACATACATTAATACGCAACAATAAGTGAGCTTCACTTTAGTCTATGTTTGTACGTAAAGGCACAAGCTTGATGGAGATCGCTCACAATTATTTTCTACAATCCTGCTTTTTAAAACTGACAAATGCCAACATTCAGTTAACATTTTTATTCATATTACAAGGACTGCATATTGATATCAAATGGTCCGACAAGTGTTTCAATGTCTTACAATACTAAAACATATATTTCACATTTGTATATGAATGTTTTAGTTTTATATGTAAAGGCTTGGTCACTGTGATCACATCGCAACTATTTCACGTAGCTCTAGGTACACATCAGTCTTATTCAGTATATTATTCGAGAAAAATAAGTAGCCAGTAGAGTTAATAGGAATACTACGTTCCAACGATGCCACAGGCAATTGCAATCTTTGATCACGTCAGATAACATTAAAATTCCGATAGCAGGAAAACTACTGACCAAGGAAAAAATCACATGTTCTCAGCTTGGGGTCAGCAGAGTGACCTAAAACCGAAATCCTAGAATAGCAGTTGCACTTCATCTGATTATTTCCAAGTATCCAGGCAGTGTTTTACAATGAGTATATTGTCAACAAGCCTCAATGTCACGGAAAGCTTTACAACATTTATGTCGAAAAAAATTACCTACATCAACAATCGAAAATACAACACCAATAACTACATCTATATACAGACTTCAATCAATAATAATGTAATTCGGATGCATGTGCATACACTTCGTTATACAGAACCCTTGTAGGAATTTCTTACGAATTCAACGAAGTCATACACAATGCATACATCTGAGCAACGTCAGTAACGTCATGAGCTAACTATACAAAGCGATCAGTATAACTATAAAATACAACACCTTTTTTGTCAAATACCATTGCTTTGGAGAGCAGTATTGTTTTAATACAACTAATAGCGTAAGGAACGTCTAATTGTGCGCATTCCGATTATTAAATTACATCTGAGAGCACTAAAATGATCGAGCAATGTTTGCACGCTTGTCGTCACTGGTGACAAGATGTTAAATGCTTGTAGGCTTTCCTCAAACATTTTAAAATTTTCTATATTAGAACCTGCATATTTAGGCAGTATTTGATCTACATATTAGTGCCATCAGATTAAAAATACATTATATAGCTAAAGAATACTGGTACCAATGTACGAATATTTGAGTCGTTGCTTCAGTTCTCTCACACACGTGAGAGACGTCGCTGTTTATCCTTATTATGTTACAAGTAAAATAGTCTAATAATTACATAATACGTAGTTTAATTACAAGTACTAATTATGTTAATAGCAAACAGGCAGTATCTATACGCAGTGAATAATTACCCGATGATTAATTATGATTAATTAATAATTAACTTTGTAAAGGGCAAGTATATGGTTCCCCACCGAATCTGTATAGAAGAATGAAAGAGTCAGCCTTTATATTGAATCGAATAGATCAACTATGACTATATAACGATACCATGTTGTGACGTCAGACTTATTGATGTGTACTGAAGAGTAATCATTACCTTTTACTTAATGAATGTAAGAACAATAGTAGACCAATATAGAAATTCGAATGCCATGGAAATATCAAGAATTTAGATTGTTAATTATAAAACCATATAATTTCCCATCACACACTATCCTTAAAATATAATATTTGCATTGAACATTTAAGTGAACTGGCATTTTACACAGAAATTATTACTCCTGCTTGTGACCTTTTATCTCAATCTGGTAAAATATACAAGTACGTGTTTATAAAAGCAACAATATCAATGCAGTATTCCGAGTGATTAGTTTACTAATTATTTACGAAAATGTATAGTTTTGGGTTAGAAGCTATGTCCAACAATGCTAAATAACAAAATGTAATATGGACATTATAATATAATTGTGTATGACTCCACGTTAAAAATTGTCTTCTGACCACAAGAAACTAATATATAGAATTATTAAAAGCATTATGGTTAAGAAATAGTACATTGAAATGTCTACATTCTTGAAATAAATCTGTATCGCTTCATAGGTATCATAAACTATATGAATATGTTTTGACCAGATAATATCGAACTGACAATATTGCACGATCACAAAAATCTCAACTGGAAAACGGAATACCCGAACTTTCACTAAGCAACAGAAAATTCATTTTATAATACGTGCAAACTAATTGAAAATGTCAAGATAATGGAATAAATAAATGTAATAAATTAGAATAATGACGAATCAATTACAAACATTTTTTACATTTCATTCTTACATCGTAACTTAGTGCTAATAGGGAACTTGTATAAATTATGTCTAAAATAATGCAAAAATTTGCATTGCTGTATTTTAAAGAGAATAAACTCAGTAAAATAATTTAAGTGGGTCTGAATGACGTGATGATAATAGTCATTGAAAATGTACAAAGTGTAGAATTCATATATTTAAACACGCCATACATCGTAACACGTTATAAAAATATGAAAAAAGCGCTCATAAATGACGAATAAAAACTTAAATTATTTTACTATTTTACTCTCAACACGGTGTAAATAAAGGCTGATTTGAGCCATATATTTTACGCGGCCAAGGTCAACTTTAAGCACGACACACTTCCGCACGTCCCGCAGTGGGCGGCGGGCGCATAAAGCACAAAGTTGAGTGTCGAAAAAAAGGCCGTTTTCAAGGACCATTTGATGTTTTCTTTGTATGAGCTCAATTTCATAATCAATATCCCGCGTAAAAAAGTCCTTCATTTGACCTTACACCTTGTGTATGCATAAAAAGGAAAGAATAATTCACACAGGCATTGATAAAAGCACGACCATTTTACAAATAGTTATTTACGTATTCATTTCTTTAAAATCATTGTACACCACTTCAAGACATGATTTCCTTATGACATGTAAATATGACGCAGTTACTTTTTAAATTGCCGTTCTCAGATTTGTCACGTATTGCTCTAATATACCTACTAATTAAGAATTCGTTGTTAGAAAGCACCTAATATTTTTTTATAAAATCTAACAAGAAACATAAATGAGACATTCTTAAGACTCTAAATAAAAATCGTTGTGGAAGACGAAAAATCATAATTTACATAGATTGTGTTTTAAATATTGCACATTACATATGATGCATTTTAATAAGATTTGTGTTACGCGACAAAAATAATCGCTTATGGATCGACTATCATATTTTAGTAAAATTAACCCATAGACATGTACGTGTGTACAAAATATTTACACTATTCATTTAAACTTCGTTATTGGAACTAAGTTCCTTATTGCGCGTTGCGAAAGGGGGCTAGAAGAAAAAAATTAAGACCAAAAGTTGCACTGACACTTTTATTCCACGTTTGAGTTTGACATTCTAAATTTAAAAATTTTGGAACTTATATTTTGTTTTTAATTATTTGCTTATTATTTTATATTTTTAACCGACTTCAAAGGATGTTATCAATTCGTTGGATTTTTTATTATTTATGTATAGTCTACGTGATGACTGTTGTTATTGGAACGAAGTTCCATATCGCGCGTTGCGAAAAGACGGAAAAAATAAAAACAAAAGTTGTAACGACACTTTTTGCTATAGTTGTAAGCCGTGCGGCGTGCGCGTTTCTCTCTCTCTCTCTCTCTCATAGAAAGCAAGCTAGTTATTTTCGTTTCGCCTTTCTATTTCACATTGAACAGGCGACAATTATTTTTGTCGAGTGTATACAGGTTTTTTCTACATAATAAATAATAACAAATAACAAATTGAAGTTCGTTCTATCCGGGTGTCCCTTGACACCTCTCAAGTCTTTTATATGTAATTAATAAACGTAAACGTTATTCAATATAATTAAGTAATATAGTTCGAGTGTATACTTTACATACACTTTCTTTGAAATCTGATGAGTGCTGATGCAGCAATATTGTAAGGAATACTATTCAAGAACACGTATTTGATAAGTAGGTTGGTATTAGTAGATTTTTTTTACAATAATCCCGCTCGTAACATCTATAATCTTGGGTATGAATAAAACTTCAAGTATCTTTCTGAGGTATAAATAACCTTTAACATTTAAAATATACAATTAAAGATAAGTAATACATTATGCATAGAACAGTAATACACAGCAGATTTAACCCAATTATCATTTGCCCACTCAAAAATGATAGAGAAATCCCACACCATGAACTTTTTGAATTGTGCGCACATTGAACGAATGTAAGTTATAACAATTATTGTTTACTCGCAAATCTCACAAGACTCGTAATTAAAATACTGAGAATTATTTAGATAGGCCTAAACTTATTACGCCATTTTTACTGCATTGTTCAAATTCAACGTCCATGTAGGCCTAGGGTAAGTCGGGAAGAGATGGCCAGATTTTTTAAAAAGCCATTGACCTGCTTTTTCCTCGCATTGTATGAACTAAAGTAAGGAAAAAATAATACCATATAGTAAATGTGAAGCATTTTTAAGCACTCTTTAAATATATTACTTTCCCGAAATTCCGTAAACGTCGTGCCATTATTGAGCAAGTTTCTGTAATTCAGTAGAGAAAACTACTCACAAAATTATTTTCAAATTTCCTAACAAAAAATCATAAATAGGTTTTTATAGTCATTATGTTTATATTATGTGGTATTTTTATGAGCACGATAGATGTGTTGTCTATAACAAACGGTCAAAGAGCTCATATCGTGTCCAACTCAAAAAAAATAGTTTGTAGTAATAAGAAAGTTAAAACACTGCAGAAAACTTGACAAAAAGAGATTGTGATCGTTTTTTATTCTTTAAAAATTAAAATCTAACCCGTCTGCTGACAAAATACATAATTGTAATTGAACACATCATAAAAACACGAATAAATAAAATAAAGGTCCGCTACAACAAGTATATTAAAATAACAAAATGACACAAATAGGTATTTAACATAATATATTGATAAAGTAACTATATTTTTAGAGAGGTTTATTTTTGATATTACTGTGCACATTGAAACTCGGATACTAGTCGCATATAAAATTAAATAATCAGTATTTCATATCAAAATTTAAATTATACATAATAAAAATGTCATGTTTTACTGATAGTCCTTTAAGAATGAAAGGAGATTATCGATCCTATACGCAATCTGCACGTATTACACCATTCGATCTGGGTATAAAATATCCGTACCAAGTATACATTTTATATATTTTTGCGATCAGAAAAATTCTAAACAGACACAAACTTAACCATTATACACATATTGGAGCAAATGCTATACGAAACCGTTGATTTTACGGTCTTGATTATACAATTTTATACAAATAACATCAAGAATTAAAACATTATAACACGAACGACACTTAATAGCGCGAAACCGCTAGTCATTTATCGAACATTTCCCTTCGTTGAAAACTACGGCGCGACAGAGTCCATGCTAATCACTTATTTACTTACTTTAGATACATTCCTAAGTATACCAATATAATATCGGCAAACAATGAAAATTACTTCATGGAACATGTAAAAGTCTTTTTTTTAAATGAATAGTGTGAAATAATAGTAGCGCCGCAGTGGCACTGTGAAAATAATACATGCATTGTAAATCTTTAATTTTTACAGGTAAAATTTATGACAAAAATCAATGTAAAACTAATATGGTAATATAAAATTGATGTAGCACGAGGGTGACAAACATAGAAATACGCAATCCAACTAAATTATTCATTATTTCATTGTTTCCGTCTCACTCGCACTTCAAGTACCGAGGTGATTAGCAATAAGCGGCACTACACAAATATGCAGGGAAAGATGTACAATAAATTTTCGCGGCAAAAGCACACAACAAACATACACAATGCTGTGTATAAATAGAATACTGCTTTAACCTTATCACTGGTATTATACTCAAGAATAATAAATTTACATTGACGACTGCGTCACATTTCAATACTATTTGTAACAATACTGAGTTACTATGTTGCTATATCTGATGCATTCGACCTCATTTATATTTTCCGTAATTCAATCGCTCACACCTCGACTCAACATGAATGTAACACTCCGGAATGTATATTGTTTGTGTGTAAACATGCATTGCTAAACTGCGAGAAATGCATTGATATACATGGAAAGATTCCGGTAATAAAGTATCAAAATTGTTATTGCATACACATAAATCGGCTTATATCAGTTTTTTTTTTCCAAAAATCTGAGCCATATGATTATAGGAAACGTATAGGCAACCTATACTATTCGCTCTCACGGGCGTACTTCATAAAAAATATCATAAACATAAATGCTACATAAAATTGTTTCTAAATAATATTACGTCATAAGTAGGTTTACTAAGATAAAATATAATCGGTTGAATAAAAAATAATATTATATGAAATGATAATCAAATTAGTGTCCATGATTAATTGTTTGTAAGTAGAAACAATCACTGACTTATCATTGTAAGCTCGCGGACAGTCTTTTAGACGTAGATTGTACTTGAGTCCCAGCAAGTACCAAATGCATTAAATTTCTAACGGATACTTGTGTGCATCAAAACTAATCGCTTCAATGCAATTTGGTCTTAGATTATATAAATACATTTGTCATAAAACCTAACGAAACAGACCGACATCTAAAGATCTAATAAAATGGTAAATTGCTTTTACCATTTCATCCACTACTAAGTGGTAACTTGCCACCAAATAGCCATTATAAATCTCGCACAAATGTGCCGCCTCATCACAGTTAAAACAAACTAAGCATAATCCAAAGAACTTAAATCAGACTTCTGCTATTCAGGCCAATTAACATCGAAATAATCGAACCGTTTGAGTTCTGCCTGAGCACACTGTAACATATTACAAAACCAATACACTAGTATTTTTAAAGCAATTACAATACTACTTACTCAATAAAGTACGTGTAGTATTTGAGGAAATTACAAAACTTTATATACACAGAATAAATGTAAGTTAAAATACTTTTAAATATACGATAACGTATTAATGGTGGCTACTCCGGGACGCCTCTGCGTCTTGTCGCGTAATGTTGAAAGCCTCCGTCTTGAGGAAGTCCACAGTTTTGTATGCCGAGTCCGCGTCCACTGCCGAGTATGACTTGCCATGCTTTATGTCCATTGTCTTGCGAGGCACATCGTACGGCTGAAAAAAAAAGTATTACTTAGTACTATAAAATATTTGTTACATTGTCAATGATAGTCATCAGTCACCAATCGATGCTCTATCTGAACGACAATACACTTACGGCCGTATTCATAGAGAGTTTGAAAACCTATTTTAGTTATCGAATGTTTTGTCCTTTACCGAGTTAATTCGGTCACTCAAGTGCAAAGGAACTCGAATCAAATTTGTTTTCAGTCGAATATGAGTTTGAATAAATTTACTCGAGTCATTCGATTCGATAGGCTCGCCCCCTATCACATCATGGGACGGAACATACAAGGCGAAATGTGGGTGTCCTGGTGGCGCCTCTGCCTACCCCTTCGGGGATAAAAGACGTGAATTTATGTATTTATTCGAGTAAAAAATGGGTCAAGTCGCATCACTAGTGAAAACTATTACTTTACTATAAGTAGTCGATATCAAATTTAGCGGAAGTATAAACCATTAACCCATACTTTCGTGAACTCGATACTATCACGATACGATAGTGACAAATAACATATGGTAATAAATGAATATTATTGAATGATTCGTGCGAAATCGTCACCACATTTGTAAAAACATATACTCTCTCTCTCTCACTCGCTCTCTCTGTGTCCCTCTCACTCTCTGTTTCTCTCTCACTCTCTGTTTCTCTCTCTCTCTCTCTCTCTCTCTCTCTCTCTCTCTCTCTCTCTCTCTCTGTGTCTCTCTCACTCTCTGTCTCTCTCTCACTCTCTGAGTCTCTCTCACTCTGTTTCTCTCTCACTCCGCCTCTCTCTCTCACACTCTCTGTCTCTCTCTCTCACACTCTCTGTCTCTCTCTCTCACACTCTCTGTCTCTCTCTCTCTCTCTCCTCTCTCTCTCTCTCTGCCTCTCTCTCTCACTCTCTGTCTCTCACTCTCTGTCTCTCACTCTCTGTGTGTCACTCTCTCTGTGTGTGAATGCAAAGAAATACCTCTCATGAGTAATAGGTAAAAGATATAAATACGGATATTTGTTTCATATGATCACTTTATACTTTTTAGGTGAGAATTTTATGAATGTTTTCGCTACATTTTTGGTCATTAAGAGCCTCGATAACTTTCTTCATCTATGAAGATCTTGCTTATAACTTATAGACTATACATTGAAATAAGCTTGTTGCATAAAATAAATAAATACGGTACACACAACATAAAACAAAGGTGAATAATATGATTGTTTATTAAAGGTTTATTACAGTTAGAACTATTTCGCCTCGCACGGTATAAACAACAATATGTCCCGTTGGTTTCCAACCTTCACTAGTCGGGCGCGCTACAAGAAGAAAAATTTTACAGTTTTAGTTATGTATTCATGTTTAAAACTACAATAAGCTCCAGACTTCCTATATCCTCATATTTGTTCCCTAGTTCGATGCTCCGATTCCAAGAAGTCCTTAGGATAGGAAGTAACCTTCTTTTGGCAATACCACTGTTAGTAAGAATTATAAATATTTGAAATACACAATTGTAACTACATATTGAATTGCATTGAATTACCTATTTGAAACACGAAGTAGATAATTGTTCAAAATAACAAGTAGACGTCGAGGGAACCAAGTAAAATCGTAATTAATACATTTTGCCTTAATTTGAACGTTCCAACGAACGAATTCATACTATACGCCAAAAATTAATCCTGCCACTTATCATACATTTATAAGGTAAACTATCGTTAAACTACTCACTAACTATACTAAAGTATCGTGATGGTTTCCTGTTGTCATATTATAGTTCTAAATACGCTCACAATGGCGCTATTCAAATTCCCATACAATATTTTTTTATTATTATTCTATTATAATTACCATACGATAAAGCTTAATGTTCTAAATAAAGCTAAATATAATAAAGCTATATAATAAAGTTAAATGCTGCTAGGGGACGGTACTTTAAATAGACAGTAAAAGTACTTGTATGATTTTATTTATTTTCTATTGCGGATATTGTAATTATTTGAAATACGAACATAATTACTAATGATAATTTTACTCACATAATTTATTATACAAACTCATTTATGGTCTAAAAGAATCATTTTTCAATATCAATTTGACTTTATCATATCCTATGGCATTCATACATATATTTATTTATTTATTTAACACTTTGTACATATCAATGGTACAGGCGTACTTAATGCCTAAGGGCATTTTCTCCCAGTCAACCTTAAGGTGGTGTAGAGAGACGGAAGCAGGTGTTAATAATAAATGCAGCAAAAAAAAAATACAACACAAAATAAAAAGGATAACAAAATATAAATAGGGAAAAGCTAAAATTATTACTTACAAATACTACATAAATAATTATATACGTAAATAAATACTTTAAAATATATACATAAACAACTACATATATAAATAAATATCTACATCAAGGAGGAGAGTCTGCTACTTCGGAGAGGAGTAATTGCCGAACCTTCATTCATATATATTTTGAAATATCAGTTCAACAAAGTTATAGTCATTGAAATGCTTCCATAATTTCCACGGATATGGAAATATATATTTTACCTTGGCAGGTGAAGGATGTAGGTCCAGGTCCAAATATTGGAGTACATCTGGCTTCAGTTCCTCACTCCGATACATTTGTAAACTAGTCTGTGAATTAAGAAAACATTATAAACGTTCTTTAATGTTATATCAGTATTATCCAGAAGTTTAAAATAACAAATTAAAATACTTAAAATCACATATAAATATAACAATTCGATGCGACACCTTATTAGTCATTTTGAAAGCAAAACTTTACTATGGTCATTTGTAAAATCAATAGTCAAATTAGACGGTTAAAAATTATGTGTTGATATCTTAAAATATATCTTTACTTACAAAACAATATAACATTGTTTATATAATAGTACCTGTCCACTGAGATGGTTTATATGGCCTATGCTGTGACTAGAATGTCGAGGTTTCGACGCTCTGTCGACCGCAGGCGGTAACGAAGGTAGATTACAATACTGCATAGACTGAAAATATTAATTGATATATTTATACAATGTCTTGTATGTTGCACAGTATCACAGCGTGCGGTTACATATTGCTGTTGCATTCTCGCCACACGCTATCAGTTGTTGCATAAAAATATGTATATGTAAAAACCAAAAATCATCCCTCGTACTCTCGGCCTTATTCATAGATTCATTTCATTCTTTATCGCTCAAACTGAATTCTTAAGTCATTCGAAAGGGACTAAACATTCGATAAAAAAAATAGGTTTTCAATCTGTCTACGAATAAGGCCGTGATGTTTTTTTTTGCGGGAGTTATAATTGCAGCTATCATATTATGCCTATCATATTATATTATTAACCTAAATACGCCAGACCGCACCCGTGATCACTTCATTGTTATGCCCCGAAGTCCATATGTCAATACGGCTAACAAGGTTTCCCTTACTTACACATAACGCTATCAGTAAACTTTAACTCGCTCCACCGATACCGAGCGACGTTGCGCTGTAGAAGATTTCATTGCAGAAATGAACCTCGAAGTACATAACACCCCCGATGCACCACCTACTTATAGCTGCCCTATGGGCGAATCCTCTATTGACGTCACACTTTCTAGTGGAGACGTCCGTATTGATAGGTGGCGCGTCCTGCCGGACGCGTCGTGTAGTGACCATCGCCTGATTGTGTACGAGTTCTTGCCTAGAGTGACACAGGGTCCGGTACATATAAATTGTAATTTTAGATATAAGTCTATAGGTGCCAACTGGGATTTATTTAGCTCTTTATTTGCTCAGCATGCCAGGGACTTCACTCGCGATGATCTGTCAGCTGAAACTTGTGCCGAGATTATGTCAGACACGTTTACGTATTGCGCAGACGTTACCATTGGTCGAGGTCCCATCACAAAGACTCGGAGGTGTGATTGGTGGAATGACTTACTAGTCCAACTACGTCGAACTTTTCGCAGAGCGCGTAGGCGGTTTAACAGGCTTAAAAAACGCCGTATTACAGGGGAAGCAATTACATCTGCTTTTAATGCACTGAAAGTTGCCAGATCACATTATAGAGCGGCTGTACTAAAATCGAAAGGCAATTTATTACGAAAAATTGTAGCCCGGTTAGATAGTGAAGGTCCGTGGTCTCCTTTATACCATGAGTTTAAAGCTAATAGGTCAATCAATTTGGCTTATATTGAGAATATAAAAATTAATAACAACTACACAACTGGCATTGAGGAGACAACGGAAGCTTTGTTACAATCGTTAATACCGGACGATAATGTTGGGAATGACACAGAATACCACAAGCAGATTAGGATGTGGGCCGCGGAACTGCCAAACTCTTGCGATTCAAATATCTCATCATTTGATGAATTTAGTGAAATAGTTCGATCTTTGCCCCTAAACAAGGCTTCCGGTGATGATAAAATATCCAACAAAATGATCAAAGAAGCGTGTAAATCGGCCGGCAATGCAGTACTAACTGTTTTTAATCGATGTATTGCTGAAGGGGTATTTCCGCGAGTCTGGCGTACCGGTTTCATTCGGATAATACCCAAGAGTGGCGATAAATCTCCTCAAGATCCTAAGTCTTACAGACCCATTACACTCTTGCCGTCGCTAGGTAAACTTTTAGAACGTCTTACCGTCCCTCGATTGCTACCAGGTGGACCAAAATTCCATGAAAAACAGTTCGGTTTTACTATGGGTAGGTCGACTATTGACGCGGCAATTTCGGTTAGGAGAAGAGTAAGTACATCGATACGCAAATATGTACTCGGTATTTTCCTGGACATCTCCGGTGCTTTCGACAATGCTTGGTGGCCAATGCTGCTTCTTAAGTTGAAATTGCCAGGTTGCTTTAAAAATATATATTCACTTATATACTCGTATTTCTCGCACGGAACAACAAAACTTAAACTTGGACACCATGCCGTGTCGAAGCCACTGACGATGGGCTGTCCACAAGGCTCGGTCTTGGGTCCTTATTTATGGAATTTGGGCTTCGACGATTTTCTTACAATTCCCTTACCGTCAGGGTGTTCTTTGATTGGATATGCGGACGATGGCCTCTTGCTTATTGAGTCAAACAGTAGGTCGGGACTCGAAAATATGGCCGACACGTGTTTAAAATTAATATCTGATTGGGGCGATCGAAATCGCTTACAGTTCGCACCACATAAAACGTTCCAATTACTTTTAAAAGGAATTCTAAAATCACCGCCGCGAATTAAATTTAATAATATCACCGTAAAGAAAAAAGAATCAGTTTGTTATCTTGGTCTAATTTTGGAAAGGAATTTTTCCTTTCTTGAACATATTAAGAAAGTCGGGGAAAAATCGAAAAATAACTTTTTTGCTTTGACAAGAATATCAAAATCAACGTGGGGGCTATCTTTCAATACATTAAAAACCATCTATGGAGCTACTTACTTAGGATGTATTACTTACGGATCCCCCGTATGGGCCGATAGGGCTACTATCGGTGCTGTGCGAAGGAAATTGCTCCAGAGCCAACGTTTGGCGTTGATATTCTTGTGTAAGGCATATAGGACTGTTAGTACCGAAGCGTTGCCTGTCCTAGCGGGTGTACTTCCAGTTGACCTGGAGGTACAACGTCGCGCCGCGATGTATTACTCAACTAGAGAGAATATGAACAAAAGATTCTTAAATTCACGTGAACTTGTAAAAGTAGACAGATTATTTAAGCCGCTCTCAGTTGTATATAACGAATTAATAGATGAATGGCAGAATAGATGGGAGGTATCTTTGAAGGGTCGGCATCTATACCAATATTTTCCATGCGTGCGTGATCGTTTGACAAAGACTTGGCTAGATATCGATTATTACGTATCACAGTTTCTTACGGGCCATGGTAACTTTAAGTCTAAACTGTACTCATTTAAGCTCGTTGATTCGCCTGCGTGCTCATGTTCAACACCTTATTGCGAATATGAGCAGTCCGCGCATCATGTACTTTGGGAGTGTAGTCTTTGGCAGAATGAGCGTAAAACCATGCTAGATAGTATGCAAATAACATCTGGTGTTGTATACTACACGGACCTTGTGGAGACTAGGAAGAATTTCCGTGCTTTCCGGCGATTTTGCCATACCTATTATTGGAATCAAGTATAACAGCTTACATATTAGGTCCCATTTAAATGTAATAATCACTATTCCGTGGTGCTTTACAGCTGGCTTCTCTGGCTGTAAATGTCTTTATGCGAGGTTGTTTGCCTCTTTAGTTCATTGTTTTGTCACCCGCTTTATTAGGGAGGGAAGTGGACAATAATTTATTTCCAACTCCTCCTATTAATTTAACTTTTTGATTGATTTCGTTGCGGGTTAAAGACAAGTTAGACATTCCCGGAGACGCGCTGAGCTTCAATGCTCAGTGTCATTAATATGCGTGCCACTGTTGATCCTGGCTTACAGGAGTTGCAGTGGCGGGTGTGAGGGCGGGACAGTCTCCTTTATCAGTAAACTTTAAAATATCGAAGTGTAAATTTGGTATGCCTGTTATCTAAATGGGCGCTGAATGGATAATCAATTGACGCATGGACGGTTTTTGTCACAGGAAAATGAAAGGAAACATCAACAATTTTCCCTATAATTTACGCATAGCCATATAATATTACCACAAACAAAAACCTCTGTATACAGGTTGCATACTAATTTTCAACATTAAAATAATTTATCTCAGGAAAGCTCAACTATTAAAACAAAAGCTTCAAACTTTTAAAACGAATTTATGTGTTTCTCCTGATCTAAATCTTCCAACGAGCTAGATCCAAAATAATACAGCACAAGCCCAAAGATTTCCACAGCGACTTGTTGATAAAGCCCTGCATGGGACTGTAGGGGACGTTCACACTCACACACGACTCATAGATACGCAGATAGATAAAATACGTTTATATTTTTTTTTTTTTTTTATAAACCTTTATTGTCCCACTGCTGGGCAAAGGTCTCCCTCAACTCTTTCCACTTGTCCCTATCTTCCGCTGTTGCCGTCCACACTTTACTAAAGTGGTCAAGGTCGTCGCGCCATCTCTTCCGAGGTCGGCCTCGTCGTCTCTTACTGTCCGTGGGCGTCCACTGCGTTGCGATTTTCGCCCACCTTTTCGGGTGCATCCGGGTCACGTGGCCCGCCCATTCCCACTTCAGTTCGGCCGATTTTTTCCCAACATCCCTAATTCCAGTTATGGAGCGCAAGGTGTTGTTTGGCACTCTGTCCAGGCGTGTTACGCCTAGCATGCTGCGCTCCATAGCTCTTTGGCAAACCCCGAGCCTGGACCTCTGAAGTTCGGTCAAAGACCAGGTTTGAGCACCGTAGGTGAGGATTGGTAAGATACACATGTCGACGAGTCTACGCTTGAGAGAAATAGGAAGATTTCCCTTGAGAAACTTCTTTAAAGACCAGTAGCCTCTCCAGGCATTGTCTATGCGACGCTGGATCTCTCGGTCTTGCCTGTTGGCGAAGGAGACTAACTGGCCTAGATATAAATACTCGTCGACATATTGCATTACGTTTATATTGACTATGAAAAATACCAAACAATAATAAAATATAACATCAACACAGGTAATAATTACGAAAACATACACGGCCTTATTCATGGATAGTTTTAAGTCCATTTCAGATTTTTTGTCTTCTTCTTCTCAAACTGACTTCAAAATTTATTCGAAAACATTCAGATGTCATGTAGACAAAACATTCGATAACTAAAATGAGTTTTAAAACTGTCTATGAATAAGGCCAATGGCATCGTATACTAGTAATTGTGTTACCACTTGTCCGGGCGAGTAGTCGTCCTCGTCGTCGGTGAAGCGCACGGTGCTGGGCGCGCGGTGCGACCGCCGCGGCGACGACGGCGCGCCGGTCTGCGATGAGCGCCGCGGAATACGCAGCCACGGGTGACCTTGAGGCTGCAATGCACCAGATTTCATCAACCATAAAATCTTGGTATATACCTCGCAGGTATATTGTCAAAGCCGCGATATTATAATTGCACTAATGATATCATTAAATGGTAGATTGACAACTGACTTCATTTCTTGTTGATGTGGAATTAACAATTATTGTCGTAAAATACAAAACTAATCTGGCTGCAGCACATTTCTTCATACTTAAAAAAATCCGTCCTACGCATTAAAATTCGTGACCAGTGGCATTTACTTCTGCCATAACAACTTATACAAATAGATTTTTCAAATCACTACATTTGTTTAGTCTGAGTCTTGAGTTCTGAGTTTCATTTCACTGCAATATGCTGACCTTCGGTGCCAGACACCACTGAGTACGAAATAAGGACAATCAACAACTGGGGTTAACAAACCAATGAGTTACAAGGGTGAAAATAATTTGACAGCTGATTGACGCAGCGGCTTATAAGTTTGATTTTTGAAAGCCCCGGGGCCGTTAAATATTTGTTTGCACTTACCGATTTGAAATTTCTAAAATGCAATAAATTTTGCACCACCCAAAATACGAAAAATATTTCGGTATTAAAAAATCATCATCTACGAGTGTATAGCACATGAAATAATAAAATTAAAATAGCATTAATTATTAAATAAAACTTACAGCAGCATTTTCAACGTGCACCTCCAGCTGAACTGGTTCCAGAACTTTCGGCCCTTGAAATGATTCCTTCTGCACGTTCATGGCGAAGGTTTTGGGCGGTCGAGGCGGCACCGGCGGGCCTGAAATATCTTACGTTATAATAATTTCTATCAATCAATATTATATTTACTTAATATCATTCACGCATTATGTACCATCTTCAGGGACGCCATTTCTTTTTTGATTGATCGCTAACTTCGTAAACGTCTTGGCGACTGACCAATCCCCTAAAATGAATCAATCATATGTATTTAATTCCAATTGACACAATATAAAGAAAAATATTATTTAAACAATTTAAAGACATCTTTAAGTAAAAATATACATACTTATATTAGACTGACTAGCATTCAAAGATTTGCAATCGTCATCGCTAATATTCGATTCATTTTCTGAAAACTCGGCATTATGGATTCTTATTTGAGGGTGACTCAAATACTGGTGGTTCTTAATGTCCCCCGGCTTCTGATCGAATGGGTACGGTCTCTGGTCATCCTAAAACACGCCATTAATTAATAACTAGTGTTGGATAGAGCAAATCTATTAATTTGACGTGTATGACGTTACCCTTGCGCGGACTCCTGTAATGCATTCCGATATCGGTATATAGGGCCCTGTGGTGTCGGCACATTCGTAATGGTCATCATTCGTTGTCATGATGGAGCTGTTTTGGTAGGTGACTGAAATATTAACACAAACATCAATTTCAATTAATTCCCCTGCAAAAATATTTTTTATAGCATGCCCAAAATATATACTTCGCAATGTTATCAATAATTCGCATAAATGCCGATAATAAAATATCCCCTTGTTTTAAGGAATTATATTTTATAATAGATTTATATCAAACAATCAGTAATCTCCATCCCTAATGGTCGCACATTATCACACAACAAGTAATCAATTTATTGAAATATTTATTTTTAATAAATATTTAATCATTTGGATCTAACCACAAAAACATTTACGATATTTAAATTTGTAAAGTATTACACACATTTATGATTTTCTTTAGGAGAACACGTCGAACTTTGAGTGTTTTACAGTCTAGGAAAAGTAAATTAGTTACACAAATCCACTAATACGAAGTCGCGAGCATCAGTTAATACAATTGAAACGCATTTGTGAATTCACAGAAAAATAAAATCAATCTATACACTAACCTGAAGTTATTACCATAATTATAGACGCACAAGATGAAAACAATAAAGAGCAAACGCTGAGCTTATCAATAAATATGGCTCAATTATCGTAGCACGCAAGAGGCAATAATTTGGTTCGCGAAAAAATGTCAAATTCACAAGATTAAAAAATCATCTCATTAGTATGAATAAATAAAACTCACCCAACACATTTGCTGAGTCGTCGGCCGCTCGCAGCCCGCACACCCTACATATAGCGTCCACCCACTTCTCCATCTCAGCTTCGCAGTCAGCCTCCAAGTGATAAGTCCTAGACTGGGTCTGGATGGTGAACACTGACCCCCGAAGTTTAGGATCTAGTGTCCCAGTGCCGGAACGCTCCATGTGAAGACCAGCATCGACCTGCGCCAAATTTTGAAATTAAAACAACTCAACTTAACGATGCACCATTCACTTAAGTAAAAACATTACATTTTGATCAAAAAGAAAAAACCAAGAAAACAATATAAGATTGCTTCATCAATTCGCAGCTACAACAGGAGAATTGTTGCCCCACCGGCTGCATAAGCAAAAGTGACTCAGAACACTAGAAGTTACCCATATAAATTTTCCCCCGAGATGCGAACTTGAATAATGTTAAACGTTAACAGTACCTACCTGTCAGCACCCCTTGTATAAATTTACAAAATCTTTGTGCACATGTCAGGGCTTTCAAACCTTCCACAACAGTGACGCCGTGTTTTTCCATTATTTTCCAATACCTATCAAAGAAATCCATTAGCTAAGCTTTCTATACCTATTTTATAACAAACTAGCTTTTGCCCGCAACTTGTTGGTGTTTTATATGTAGTGCACGTTTTAGATACTTGAAAATGGAAAAATACTTTGCCTTATTTCACCCCCATTCCTACCAAAACAACAAAACGAGAAAAAATTTAAACCACGAATCAAATCATTATTTATTTGTAATTATCGACAGCCTCTGTGGCGCAGTCTAACCAGACGCCGGCTGTGAAATGAGACGCCGCGGATTCGATCCCCGCACCGAGATAAATATTTGTGAGGCCCACAAGTATTTGTCTCGGGTCTGGGTGTCTGTGAGACCGAACAGTCTCTCGTAGCTTCTGACACCCACGGCACTAGACTTAATTGATCCTACTGTGGAGTCAGGAATATGTTTGTTTGGGTGTATTTATTTATTAGTAGTCCAAATTATAGAGCCTACTTATTTCAATCATCAACAATTTATCAACAACATCAACAATTTTGCTCATTTTACCCACTTAAAAATACTTAAAATCCTTCCAGTTCATCAATATTTATCTACATTAAGTGGATACGATTAAATTTATGAAGTCTTAAAAAGTCGGTACTCCAATACAAAGTATCACCACTCTTTTCGTCCCCCAAATACGAAATTTGATAGCCCTGAACCACGTACAATATTATGTATTTAAGAGTATTTTTTGCGTGCAACTGTGGAAACTTTTGAATTTTTGAAATAAAAGCTCCTTATGCTTGTTATTCCGCATGAAGTACCTATTACATTAAATATCGAAGTATTGAATATGTCACCCCCGTCTCCCTTCTCTGAAATGTGGATATCCAAAAACCATGAGTCAACTTATAATTTATTTGTAATAAGGAGATACAATTCAAATGTTGAAATGTCGAAGCTTGTAAACCTATGACCATAAAAGATATACTATGTACGAGTATAACTTTTGCTCGCAAACTTCGTCTGCGTGACTAACTTCTTTGAAATTAACTTTATTTGGAATCTCCTATCCCATCCCGTCCCGTCCCATTATATCTCGCCCGTCCCGTCTCATTCTCAAGGCATGCATGATGCAATCCATTTCCATCCCATCACTTTGAGTATCAAAAAGTAACAAATATATAGCAATTCCTTCCTCATGCCACGGAAACACTCAATTTTTCGGAATTAAAAGTGTTAATCCGGGGAATTAGCTACCTCCATACCAAATTTCATTGAAATCCATTAAGCCGTTTTTGAGTTCATCGCGCACAACCGCACAGAAAAACCGACAAACAGACAAAAATTCTAAAAATCATTCTTTTGGTTGCTATTACGCATACACAGACCCCCATATTAGTATTTCTCATTTATCTTACACTAGCTTCTGCCCGCTAACTTCGTCTGCGTGATTAACTTTGTTTAAAATAATATACATGTATAGATTATTTGGTATTTCTCATCCCGTCCCGTCCCGTTATATTCAACCCGTCCTATCTCATTCTCACTCAAGGTATATAATCCACGTCCATCGCATCCCTTTGAGTATAAAAAGTAACAAATATATCGGATTTCCGTTCTCATCCCACGGGAACACTTAATTTATCTGGATAAAATGTAGCCTAAGTGTTAATGCAGTGTTAAAATGGGGAATATTAGTTTTTCTCATTTATCTTCCATAATACAAAGAAACACCCTGTATGTAAATAAGACATTTACCAGTTTTTAAGTTTGTAGTTTTTGCGTTATGCGCAAGTAAGTAAAAAGAAACACCCTGTCTATAAATAAAATATATACCAGTTTTTAAATTGGACGTGCACCAATATTACTGTGAAAACTGCATCTCATTTCGTATGGTAGTTTTTGAGTAATGTGCAAGCAAACAAAAAGAAACATCCTGTATTTAAATGAAATATATACCAGTTTTTGATTTGGACCTGCACCAATGTAATTGTGAAAACTGCATCTCATTTGGTGCGGTAGTTTATGAGTAATGTGCAAGCAAACATACAGGCAGACAGACAGACAAAAATTCTAAAAAAAAATGTTTTGGCTTCTGTTGCTGTTATAAAGACTCCTCGCGTTAAAATTTCTTATATATCTTCCATGTACAGACATCGACCATTTACATTTTTATTATATGTATAGAAGAGTATAGATGTATAGATGTACAGACATCGATCAGTTACAAATTTATTATATAGGGTATATCAAGACCGCGACCGAAAACGAAGCCAGGTGGTAGTATTAGTGATAGTGACTTCAGACACAAAGCAAGTAAAAATTTCGCAAAAAAAGAACGACAATTTTTTTTTTAATTTTTTACTTATCGTCGTATTTGCGAGTTTTCCTAAAACTAAAATATACACCACCTCTTTATTTTTAAACACGCAATGGTACGTAAGGGTTTAAATTAGTATTTTCGCAAAAACTAGGCATTTACCACCCAAAAACGATGATTTTTAAAAATTTCTAAAAAAAAATGTCACTGTTTTAGCGAAACTTTTATTTGCATCGTGTTACTAACCACTAAAACTACCACCTGGCTTCGTTTTCGGTCGCAGTCTTGATATACCCGGTATATAGATATAAATTATTAAGACACATACATACATACATACATAAACTCACGCCTTTATCCCCGAAGGGGTAGGCAGAGGCGCCACTAGGACACCCACATTTCGCCTTGCATGTTCCGTCCCATGATGTGATAGGGGGCGAGCCTATCGCCATATCGGGCACAAATTCCTGACTCCGGGCTGATAATGAATAGAAAAATCCAATATCACTTTGCCCGACCCGGGATTCGAACCCGAGACCTCAGCTTTGTAACCGTACCGTAATACAACTACGCCACTGAGGCAGTAAATTATTAAGACATGTTATTAAAACCCCTTTCACTTGTGAATTACATATCCCAATTTAAGCATGATCCAAAATTCTTGCTTCATAATTTTGTTAACTGGACTAAACGATCGCGAAAATATATAAAACTGAGTAAATGTAATATTTTTTAACAAATAGTATTTAATTTGTATTTAGTACCTATATTATTGCCGACTAAGATTAAAAAGACAACTCACCACCGTCAATCATCCACGTGGTCACTGAGCAATCAAATCTCTGGTAAAATCATGAAGGGTCTACATTATAACATGAATGCACAAAACGCATGCAAGTCTCAAGCGAGCAAGTCCGGTTCCGATCAGGCTGTATTAATGGTACCCAGCGAGAGATAAATATCTCCCACCCTCCGGCACTCTATTGGTATTGCACTACACTTACCATCAAATGCCTTGTGGTCACATAACCGTGGTAGTATTTTAAAGAATAATACACATCAAGAACTCACATTACTTCTTACTATAAAAGCGTTCCCCAAAAACACTGCCCTCGAATTTGAATCAGATAATCTGAATTGGTGTTATGATATTTACTAACGCGCCTCGGCTGTCCTCAGCAAATTGGTAAATGTTCCATGCACACTGCAGCCACTCACACAGTACACACACAGCCAACGAGCTGGTTACATACTAAGCCCTCGCTACATGCACCACGTGTCGCTCTGCACCGAGGAGCGCTTCAATCATAATCTCTTCACTACATTTTAATACATCAGTTACACATTCCCAATGCCCTGCAATTATATGCCGCATGTTTAGCAGAAATTATTTTTTGATTAATATGCCAAACTTTGAAACTATCAAAAACAAATATTATATCCGGTTACCAAAACTTTGTAACTGTACCACTTACAGGAATCGAGCAATGCCCACAAATATTTGTGACAATCAATAATTATACTACCAAAAATCATCGGTGCCTTTTTTCGCAGCTAAATAATATGTACAGAAATAGAACTAGGCAATTCATGGAATTCCAGATCAGTAGTCTGAAAACATATATTATCAGTCCGATATATCTGGCGAGATAACTAGATACGATTGTGAATAAAGACGATATTCTTCACACGATACACGCAGCAAAAGGACTCAAGGATGCCGACTAGTTCGTCAGTAATCGGCAGTATAGTAGTGCCGTACAGTAATCTTAAGTCGTTAGGTTTAATAAAGAACACGAACGACAAATTGAACTCCCGCCACTTGCGCTTAGCTGACACCTATTTGTTGCAAACAGAGTTGGGCATTATTAGAATAAATCGTTATCTAGATCTAGATAATTATTCAAATAAAAAGTTATTCGTTAATAATTCATTCTTGATTTATTCGTTACTAGCTTCGGCCCGGAAACTTCGTCTGCGTTTATTTGGAATTACCCATCCCGTCCCGTGCCGTTATATCCCGCCCGTTCCGTCTCATTCTCGCTCAAGGCAGCATGTAATCCAGTCCCATCCTATCCCTTTAAGTATAAAAAAGTAACAAATATATCGGAATTCCTTCCTCATCCCACGGTAAGACTAATTTTTTGGGATAAAAAGTAGCCTAAATGTTAATCCAGGGAACACGTTGAACAATTGAATAAATAATTAAAAATTATAATCACTTAAATAGGTTTTATAATTTTATTTGCTCCAATAGAAGACTTCATAAGACATAATTGACGACCTTAGATTATATTCACGTCTTGACGACCATCTTCAAAGTTTTAATAAACAAGTACAGTATTATTCCATAGTCTTAACAAATAAAACCGCATTATAAAATAATAAATTATCTATAAAATTTGTCAAGAAAAAATGACCCCTGCAATCGTCTTATGAACTTGACGACACTAAACTACTCTTGGTCAATGCAATCTAAGACCTCGGCGTGGCAATTGATTCCCAGCACTTGTTATTCAATTGTTACTAAGACTGCTACACCGACCAGTTGGTTAAACGCATCACTAAGGGCATCAAGCCTTACTTAGGGGATCGCGAACAAAGTGCAAAAAAGCAAGGTTCTATACTGCAATAAAACACAATTTTAGTGAGAAGGTTGGGCTTGTTCATCTATAATAAATTTGTTACCAATCAATGTCTGTACATGGAAGATGAATGATAAAATCCAATATGGGAGGTCTGTATTAACGTAATCGAACCCAAAACAATGATTTTTAGAATGTTTGTCTGTGCGGTTGTGAGCGGTGAACTCAGAAACAGCTTAACGGATTTCCATGAAAGGTACTAACACTTATGCTACTTTTAATCCTGAAAAAGTTAGTGTTGCCGTGGGATGAGGAAGGAATTCCGATATATTTATTACTTTTTTATACTCAAAGTGATGGATGGGACTGGATTACATGCCTTGAGTGAGAATAAGACGGGACGAGCGGGATATAACGGGACGAGATGGGAAATTCCAAATAAAGTTAATCACACTGACAAAGTTTGCGGTTCAAAGCTAGTTTATCTAATCGTGAAATCGTGATGCTATTTTTGAAATATTCATAATCAAATCGACGAGTGCAGTGGTATGCCAAGCATTGTTTTGTAATTCATGGTGTTGTTTGGTGTTGCTATAAGATCGCTCAATAAGAGTGCCTTGAGCGACCGTATCGCTCACCATCAGGCGAATGGCATACTCGTCTTGCCACTCATAGCTATAAAAAGAACTTTTTTTCAAAGCCCTTACACAGTATAGGTCTTACTTAGGTCTGTATTACGAATAAAGTTACTAAAATAGAGAAAATAATAAACATAGTCATCTTAATTACTAACTTTTGTCTGTCTTTAGCCCCAGGGGGTCGCCAGAAGTTTTCATACTTTAAAGAGGTCGTGTATTCAAAAAGGTAGAAACACACTGATAACAACAACTGATAACAACAACTCAATAGACATGGATTTACGGGGGACTAATAAATCTACAATAAAACTACAATGATAAGTTTATGCAACATTTTCGTATAAATAAAGACATAAATAGAGGTATTTAAGTATAAATAAAGGTAAAAATAAGCCCATTTTTGTAGTGAACCAATTCCAACAATATATGTACCCTGTACGTTTAATATGCCATCTCCTCAATGAAAGAACAACAACATATATTATACAACAACGTATTATTCATAATTTATATTTTGTGTTCGATAGAAGTCAAATATTCGCGAATATGTTATTAATGCGGAGTGACTATATCAGTGCACAAACAAACAAAACACTCTGGTGGTAAGTGCAGTACAACGTAATTAGTGGCCCGCCGGTAAGAAATGTTTATCTGCCGTCAGTCGATAACATTATGCTTACCTGCTCGAAATACGTAAATATGTATGGACTGAACCCAAAACACGACACAACTTGTTTGCGTCACTGATTACTATGACGAGTTTTCCCCATTATTGACGACAATCGGGGCACACGCAAACAGTCTAACACCATCACCAACGATACATATCTAATTGGCATGCATTATGAAATTATGTGGAGAACATATAGATCATAACCTTTTATTGTAGTATTATAGTAGTTTTTAAGTAATCATTGTAACTAACAATTATATGGAATTCTATTCTGAAATAAATATTTAATAATAATTATTATTCTTCAAAGATCTACATAAACTGCAGTAAGCCACAGATAAACTGCTATATTATATTAGATTTTTGTTACATTTGACGCTGAAGCAAATAGGGAACCCTGAATTTCATTCTGAAATGGTACTGCAGCTGCTAATAACTATGTATGAGGTATTGAGAATTGCGTCAATTGTACCTAAAACCATCCTGCATTGGTAAATACGGCATTAATTTACATAATACATACGCAGTAACAATGAACAAAACCGAAGTTCCAATATGACCTCTATGAAAGTACTCCCTTGCAAAAAGGTCGGTTCATATTTAACATTTATGAATTGAGTGGTCAAAAGCAGTACAATATCAACATGTTATCCGATAAAGTTATCACTGGAAAATTCAATGGTATACATGCTGTATTATTACCATTTCACAAAAAAAAATGATTTTGCTAAAAATAAACTAAAAATATGAACATAGAAGTTAAATCTTGTGATTTGCATGCAATGGATTTAATTAATTGATTTATTACTCCCCAGAAATTGATCCTCATTAGCAACATTATCGAAAGGTGTAATGATACCGTACGTGTTTTTTTTTTTTTTTTAAATTATTGAGTTTGATGCCTTTCTGGGAATATTGATTTCTCAAGAATAAATGTATTTTTAGTTTGAATTGGAATCAACCTCGTGATTCCTTTCAGCATTTTTTGCTATTCCTAATAGTTTCGGATTTGACCATCCACATCTACTTGACAAAGTCCCCCTGTATACCGTAGAATTTTCCGCTGAATATCTTTATCGGCTAACTTGTTGACACTGTTACTGCATTCGATCGCTAAAATCATAAATTTTAAGTAGCTTTTTCATTTGCTTCTGTTTTACCAGAGAAAAAATATACATATTGTGTACTTCTAAAGACAGCAAATAAACTGCTTTATTCCCATTAATTGAATTATTACCTATATTAAAATACCTACATTATGTCAGAACGATTACAGTTGTAACTTAAGCAAAAGTATCATTGCCTGTAGTATAATTTTGATTCATGTTCTTCTATTTTCAGTGGTTCGTGACACAATAGAGATACAATTGCTCGAAATTCGAGTCAAATGCAAGAAGGACTGCAGAATCTCTGGGAGTGGCTCAATAAGCAGTCTAAATACCATGGAAATCCATAGAAATAATCAAATGCCTACTTATGAGGACCTTAGGCACTGAAAGACCTCGATGCAGTACGATTTGACACATACTTGTATGTCTACTTTGACAAAAAAGAAAAATTAAGCCCCAGCGGAGATCGTCCTTACAAAAGACGGGATATTTTTTTCGACTTGGAATTGGAAAATTACCTGAGATATGGAGAAACCTAGCCACTAGTGATAGTCAACACTTTAGTTAATATGGTTATTATTGTTGTTTTAATATAAATGCACTTGTGGAGACAAAAAAAAACGGAAGAAATTAATTTGTACGTTATACACATATAGAACAAGAGCCTGTGGCCGCCAGACTTTCAGTCATTTTATTAAAGCTGAAATTTCGTATGCGTACGCCTTAGGCATCACACGATCAGCTATAATGAAGTTCCGATCGGGTTAACTTTGGAAGTTATCAGCTTTAATGTATCTGGCATGCGCAGTCAAACTATTATAAACCAACCTTTTATAAAATGACGAGTCTAGCGGCCACGGGCTCTTGCTCTAATACTACGATGCCGTCAATTTCATAAATATTTATACGTTAATTATGATAAGTTAAGAACGCTCGTGCCCATTAAGGTCTAAACTGTTACTGCAATTACAATGCATACATAAACTCACGCCTTTTTCCCAGAAGGGGTAGGCAGAGATGCAACCAGGACACCCACATTTCGCCTTGTATGTTCCATTCCATGATGTGACAGGGGGCGAGCCTATCGCCATACCGAGTACAATGGTAAGCGATAGGACCACTCATGAATATTAGCAAAACCAAACAACACCATGAATTACAAAGTAATTCTAGGCATGTCATTCTACTCGCCATCTTGAGACATAATAAGTTAACTCTCATTATGGTACGGGAGCTAGCAACGTCTGGAAAACAAGCATTTCAGGTAGGCCAGTTTTTAGATATGCTATCTCTCTCACTCTCCCGGACGTCATACAGGCTATCTGGCTGGCGGTAGTGGTTGCGTTCGTCAGTGCGCAGCCTACCTATACAGGTAAAATATCGAATTTTAAAATCATTTTAAGAAGCTTTTTTCCTTTATTATTATTTTTATTGAACTTTTTGCAACATGAATCTATTATTGCCAGATATTTCTATTGTTGTTTAAACTATGCCAGACGCTAATTTTGAATTAAAAAAATATTATTTTTCAAAGTATTTCAGTATGGCTGTAATTTTTATATGATGTTATTTAAGTATCTAAAAACCTAAATTTAATTTGCCAGACATTAATTCGATTGTTAAACCTTCAGCCAGACCGACCTAAAAGTGAAAAGTGATGTGGTATCATTTTGCTTGATCTAGGAATAGTTGTCGAATAAATTACATAGAACTAATTAAAAACTATTGAATTAATGTGTGGATTAATATAGTATCAAAATAACTATTTATCGTTGTACAAAATAAGATAATAATCAATCTCAAGGATGAAAATAACCAAAAATTATATTTTTCAATCCATAATTTTATCACAAAAAAAACGGAGGCATCTTGATAATTATCTTCATCATCATCATCTTCAGCACTGTTGTCATTTTTATTGTCATCGTGGTCTTTTGAAATATCATCGTCTTGTAATAAGTTATTATCTGTAAAAGAATGAAACATTTTATAATCTATCGGCAAATAAATTTATTAGTATTTTATTTTTAATTTTTACCTTTAATGATAATGTCGGCAACTAATGATGGCAATTGCTCTCCAACAAACCAGATAAAATCATATTTATGGTCCAGCCGGAAACTTGAGGTGATAGAGATGTTGGTTGTTGTAAATGATCATTTCTCCAAAACTTTGTAACGTAACGAACTCGTAGTAAATGCTGATAAAATTCAGTTTTGCATGGTGGTAGGCTTGATGGATCAAAATTACGATTTTGTTTTTTCAAAATTATCATCTGATTTTGTAGACCGATATGTGTTTGAAAACAGATGACACCGAACTTCATTGACGTTCCATGAATCCCGAGCTCCGTAAATATGACAAATTAACTTTTCTAAGATCTTAAATGTCTCATCCAGCAATTCTTCATCATCTGTTATAATATTTTGACAGGCTAATTGATACTCTTCTGATTGCTCTAACAGTTTAAAGATCGAAGTTTGCCTTTCCGGAAAAAACCTGGTGTGTAGTAGCATCCAGTGAGTGCATAAAAGCACGGTAGAGCTTTCGATAAAGAATTCTCTAGAATTTCGTGTACTTGATGACACTTATAAATCGCTCATAATTCCCCACGCCCAAATTTACCCAGATTTTAGTGATGCATTCAAATGCTCCATGTTACCAAGAAGTATTATTAAAATATATGTGTCTGAGCAGCGTATCACAACTTCGCCATCGACATTTATTTGACAAATGTGATATATTATTATTTGAGAATCGGCTTCTTCTTGTTCTTCGCAAGACAGTACATCTTCAACAGTTTTAATAACCTTATTACTTTCAACCCGGTATGAAAAGCACTTGTTAATTGCATTAGAAGTGTCAATTTCTTGGATATTAACTTCTGTATGTGAATTCTGAGACGTATTATCTGGCAGGGTTTCGCTAACATCTACTGCAGTATTTGATAACGAAGTTGAACTAGATGTGCTGGGAAGATCTACTGTTGACGAGAAATTAATTTCAGATAAATTACGATATTTTGTCATTAGAGCTGTAAAACTGCTGTAACAATTTCTGTGATATCCATCAGTGTCATTAACTTGCTCCGGTAACTGTACACTATTATACCGGGTATATCAAGACTGCGACCGAAAACGAAGCCAGGTTGTAGTTTTAGTGGCTCCAAACACGATGCAAATAAAATTTCGCCAAAACAGTGATAGATATTTTTTTATATATTTTTTAAAATCATCGTGTTTTGGTGGAAAATACCTATTTTTTGCGAAAATACTAATTTAAACCCTTATGTACCATTGCGTGTTTAAAAATAAAGAGGTCTACATCTTTATTTTAGGAAAATTATGTTTTTATCACCCAAATACGACGATTAGTAAAAAATTACAAAAAAAAGTTGACGATTTTTTTTGCGAAATTTTTACTTGCATTGTGTCTGAAGTCACTAATACTACCACCTGGCTTCGTTTTCGGTCGCGGTCTTGATATACCCTGTATTTCACTTTAAAATTTACACGTATTTGCAGAACTTCTTTACACTTTTTTAATGTATCTTCAACAAAAGTTATTATTTTTCCATTTCTGTCTTTACAAAAACCACATTTTAATTTTTCGCTAGCCATTGTAATACAATTTTGTTATACACATTAAAAATAACACGTGATTGTCTGTACTCTTTCAACATGCCCAATCACTTTTCACTTTTAGATCGGTCTGGCTGAAGGTTTAACAATCGAATTATTGTCTGGCAAATTAAATTTAGGTTTTTAGATACTTAAATAACATCATATAAAAATTACAGCCATACTGAAATACTTTGAAAAATAATATTTTTTTAATTCAAAATTAGCGTCTGGCACAGTTTAAACAACAATAGAAATATCTGGCAATAATAGATTCATGTTGCAAAAAGTTCAATAGAAATAATAATAAAGGAAAAAAGCTTCTTAAAATGATTTTAAAATTCGATATTTTACCTGTATAGGTAGGCTGCGCACTGACGAACGCAACCACTAACGCCAGCCAGATAGCCTGTATGACGTCCGGGAGAGTGAGAGAGATAGCATATCTAAAAACTGGCCTACCTGAAATTCTCTCTCAAAAACGTTGCTACCTCTTAGACTATTATGTCCTGTAGCTACTCTGACTACAATGTGCTTCAAACCGTAACACAACAGAGCAGTTATTTGGCGGGAGAAATAGACATTTCGGTACTACCTACCCAGGAAGCCTATAACATATGAGTGATCTACCACCAGTAAGTTATTGTAAAAGTTAATAAATACATTTTTATGTGAATGCAATTAAACCATACTAAAAATCTTTATTCTTTTCCTAACAACCAAAATGCAATTATAATAAGCAGAATGTTATTGAAATATGTAATACAAATTCACCACTAAGACATAAGAAGAATATATGTAATAACAAATTACACAAATTCTGCACATTTTACTGCCTAAGGCTACGAACTCACGAAGCGGTTTTTACCCGCGCCCGCCGCGGTTGCGAGCCCGCAGCTTCTGTAGAATGCAGATATAAGTTAAACAATAAAAGCACATTTCACGAAGCGTTTTCTGCCCGCACCGTGCGCGGTTGTTTGCGGCTCCCGTTGCACCGGCGGGCAACGAGTAGAATCGCGCGGGCCGCGGTCAGCCGAAGTCGCGGCGGGTTGCGCCCGCGCGCTCTGCGTTTTTTTAGCGGGCGACCGCGGTGGTCGAAGAAGGGCCATGGCCATGGTGTCCATGGCGGTCTGGAACTCAACTAAACAATCTGATTGTAAATAACCGCCCATCCTGCAACCGCGCCTCTTGCGGGTAACGCCCGCCAAGTTTGCGGGCGATAATCGCAACCGCGGCGGCTACATAATCGCACGGAACTGCGGTCTCGTGAGTTTGGAAATAAAACCGCTGTTCTTCCACCGCGGCGGGCGCGGCTGGAAACCGCGTCGTGAGTTCTTAGCCTTATTGTATTCAATATACAAAAGAGGCCATGTAAAAAAAAATATTAGTGTATTTCAGTTTCAGTGCCTAATACTTTTCAATGGTATATGTTTTAACCAAACCTCCCATGCCATAATACCTAATAATATTTCCTTTATAAGGAAAAATATTTTAAAACAATACATGACAATCTGCATATAACTATACATTTCACAATAAAAATAATGATTAATCACTTGATGTATCATTATACCCTGATTAGTGTTATCAGTAGCTCATTAATGTTATGTTGCAAATGACCAGGCAATTTGCAGAACTTGTGAATGAGCTATATAATTTCTTGTTTTACTAAAAATCTATATAATTGAAAAAATATACATATACTTAACAGTTACATACATAGTCTCACTTCATGTTTCGCTACATGTCTGGTGTGATGCGATCAGTAAATTAAGATCATATTAATATTTTTTGGTCTCTCAATATCCCAGATAAAAAACAAATTCTTGTACATCAATTTGTCTCAGTGCAGGGATCAAATCCATGGCATCCTGTGTTACAACCAGCATCATAAGAATGCAGCAAAGAATCTGTCAAATAAGTAGTAAAATATATGACTACGTTAATTAATGCTTGAGATACTAACCTAAAACTTATATACTCATACATTAATTGCTAATGCTATATTATGTTTTATTGCTTAATAAGAATATATGTAAAGAGTATAGATATAAAGCATTTTGAGCAAAACATATACATTGTTATGAAATATAATTTTTCTCAACAGGGCATTAACTGCTATTATAACTTAATTATGTACTAGTCGTGTTAATTACAATCATCATAAATACACCCAACAGTCATAGTCATGACGCGACATAAAGATCAATTAAGTCTTGCGTTATGGGTATCAAACGCAACAACAGACTTTTTAGTCTCACAGACACCCAGATCCAAGATAAATACTTGTAGCCCTCACAAACATGCGTCTCGGTGCAGGGATCGAACCTGTCGTTTCAAAGTCAGTGTCTAACCAAGTGCACCACGGACTGACAATGTATTACATTGCATAATCAATGTGACATCTCATGAATTTCCACTACTATAATAGTGTGGAATTTCACTCACAATGAAAATTTATGCAGGAATAAATAATGGTGGATTGAATTACCATAATATTAAATAATGAACAGGCAAAGAGTAACAAATGAAAATTTAAAAAAAGTGTAATGATTAAAGTGCCTCTACAATATAAGATTTTCTAGTTCATTAGTATAGATAGGCATTAGAATAGATTTTAATTTTATACTAGCACAAGACAAAGTGACTACAACACACCTTAGTGCAATGCATTCTAGACAGAGAATTCGCCAGCAATTGGTTATCATAACACATTAGCTAACACAATTAAGCCAGCTGCTTATAGTAGACATACACTGGCAGATCTCAAAACCTGACACCAATGTGCATCCCCATGGCGAGGTTATGCCATATTAAAGAGTAAATCAGTATCAGAGCCTATAACTTCTTTGATCAAAACAAATCATAGAAACAGAAACCTCATTCAACTCGCAACTTCAACTTGTGGTAGGTTTCTCACACATAATATGTGAGAGACTGTCTGGGTAAGTACCACCGCAATTTCTATTTCTCCCGCCAAACAGGAGTGTAAATGCACTGTTGTGTTCCAGTTTGAAAGACATTGTAGCTAGAGTAATTACTGGACATAATGGGACCTAACATCTTATGTCTCAGGATGGCGAGTGCTGTGGAATGCCAAATATTGCTTTGTAATACTTGGTGTTGTTTGGTTTGAGCCATGACCTGTCAGTCAATTTATCATCAGGCAAATGGCATGCTCGTCTCGTCATTCATTGCAGTAAAAAAATCTAAGAGAGTTGGACATGTTCCTATAAGCAATTATTTTTTTGATAATCTTTTCTCTAACAAGTAAAACGAAAATGTTATTTTGGGTTCAAACTTATAATTTATGTAGAAAAATGTTGGTGTAGACACTAATGAAATCTTGCCAATAAGCCTAATATCAGCTTCGGTGGGGTACTTGTACTATGGTACGAGTATAAAGTTGAGGTCTCGGGTTCGAGTCCCGGGTCGGGCAAAGTGATAATGGATTTTTCTATTCATTATCAGCCCGGAGTCAGGAATTTATGCCCGATATGGCGATAGGCTCGCCCCCTATCACATAGTGGGACGGAACATACAAGGCGAAATGTGGATGTCCTGGTGGCGCTTCTGCCTACCCCTTCGGGGATAAAGGCGTGAGTTTATGTATGTATGTAATATGCCTATCAAAAGTGCTTTAGACTCAATAACATAACTTTTTAATCATGCAAGATCTCTATGTGAGGCAGGTTGCACCTAGGATCACGAAAATTAATGTGTACATTCAAATTTCCTGTTATACCATAATTAATTTCATACATTTTACAGCCATTGTTTAGCTGGCATCTATAACAACAGCCATAATCAACTCCTCATATTCACAACTTGTAAAAAGATATAAGTTGATAAAACTTGTAAAAGCTTGTTTTGAATAATTCATCAATGTCATCATCATCATCAGCCCATTGCAGTCCACTGTTGGACATAGGCGTCTCCCAAGGTACGCCACAGAGCCCGGTGTTTTTACGCATCCAGTCGCTGCTGGCCCTTTGTGAAAGTCGTCCTGCCATCTGGCCAGGGGACTTCCCAAGCTATGTTCCCCAAGACGAGGTCTCTACTCCAGAACACGCGACATAATATGTGGTCAGACCATTGCCACTTCAACCTACTAACTTTTGAATTATTGGTAAGTTCAAACTGATGAGTTAGTTTTTCATTAAATAGAACCTAATTTATAAATAATCCCTTAAACGTCCCACTTCAGGGCAATACCCTCTTCTACAATCAACAATTGGGTTGAGTACTTAGGCTATAGCCCACCAAACTGTCCTAGGGATGGTTGGTGAAATTCCCACACAATCGAAATTCTTGCAAATCTCTAGTGTATGCAAGTTTCTGTTTACATTGTATGTGTTACAATGGCCTCATAATATCGAAAATTCGCCATGTCACTAAATAAGGAATGTCTTAAATTGAATGTCCATCAATCAATATATTTCAACATAATTTAACAGTATGCTCTCACTCCACTCACTTGTAGGAGGTACAAAATTGTAAGACACTTGAATCTAGTGTTAATAATTGCTTATTCGCACAGCTTTAATTAAACAATTGCAACCTGTTTTGTCAAAAATAAATAAAATATAAAATATCCAATGGAGATATTATCAGTTATAGGACATGGTAATCATATTTCAATCCATAAATCGATAAAATTATTTGGTTGCTATTTACATTTATCTGAGAAGGTTATATTTATTATCATGAAATCAATAAAGCATAGTTAATTCCTCTATCAGCACATACTAATAATTTGAATTATTTTTTGTCATGCTGCACAACTACTTAACAAGCATTAGCAAGCAATCAAGAGGAATATTATTGAATAGAAATCTAAACTACTATTAATAAGATATGCTACTGATAATGTAAAAATAATAACCGGTAACAAATGTTAAACCTAACCAAATAAACAAGACAATTTTTGTATTGCCAGTAAATTTTTGTATGTCTATAAAAAATATCATCAACAGAAGACCACAGACAAGCTACATGTTAAGAAAAACGTAGCCTTGGACTAGTATTGCTGAAATACGTAGGTATTATTTCATGGCCTAGTCAATAATACTATAAAAACCCTCTCAGAATGTACATATTAGTTTTACCAATATTATAGGTTTTTTTATAGGTTTATTGTAATTGATAAAGTACATACCTGTTCACACAAATCCAAATTGATCGTGCCCTTGAGCCGCCTGCAATTCCGGTCCGCGTAGTAATCTAGGAAATATTGGCCGGGGAGCTCGCCTGACTGTCGCAAGGCAAACCACCTTCTCCGCCATTTCTAAAAACCCAAAATACATATGTATTAATATTATAGACTGATACAATTGAACTACTACAGTTCCGAGAGTCTCAAATATATATAAAACATGGAAAAGTTATATTTCAACACCGAATAACTCAAAGACACATTCACAAATTCTGTCAACAAAGGCACAATGCAAACTATCTATATTGTCACTTACCGTTCGCCAAATTCGTTTTGTAGGTGGCGATTTAGTCAACCAGCCCTCGAAGACAATGTTTTTGGACATATTTGTATAAATTTAGAATAACAAAATAAAAAATGAGTCACAAATACTGAAGCTTAAATTTTGTACTTCGCCCATACTTCCAACAAATCCTTTTTTTAATTTGGACGAGACCAAGACAGCAATCCAATGTTGCCAAGAAAAGGATGCGTTCAGTTATTCGACTACAATGCAGTCATGAAATAAAAACAAAAATATTTATATTTATTCAAATTATGTATTACAAAGCTTTAATATCAATTTTATTAATAAGCACTTCAGATTTATTTTAAGTTAAAAATTAAATTCATTCTCTAGGCTCGCCATACATTTCCGCTATCAACTGGTAACTTTGTCCTCCAGTGAAACATTAGTACCTAATGGACAATGTTACTAGGTATGCCAAATCGCTTGAAATGTTGTCTCAGTAAAGCCTTTATGTATACAAACACAATAGTTTTTGTTGTAGTCAAAAATACCTAGTAGTTTTGATTTTATAGGTATTCAAAGTTTTGAAAAATATCTAGTCCCGCTACAGTCACGTGATCGCTTGTGACGTCATTTCACAACGCGCCGCACGGGCCACGACTCGCTTCGTATAAAATCGCCAGCGATTATAGTAGTTGTAATAGCTTGCGCAGTGTTTTGTTGTTGGTTTTCGTTCGCGTATTAAGTTAATAGTTTAATAATAGTAAATATTATTCGATTAATAAAATGGATGAAGGATTCGAAAAAGGGCAATCGGATAATCTACCTAAAATAGATGGATTAATGGTTGCGCATTACTTATCAACAAATAGTGATTTCGTTGCCGCCGAAATGCGAGGAATAAAAATGCAATGGTAAGTGAAATTTCCGTGCTACTACTTATGCTTAATAGTTTATCTGTTCTAAATTGTTTTATCAAAACAAAATACCCAACTAATGTCGTAAAGGAAGAATGCAACTCAAATAGTAGAACTACCTACCTACCATTAAATTTGTAAGTTAAAGACAACAAATATGTATGTATTATAGTTTTGTAGCTATTGGTAGGCACAGCCTTTATCCATTTTTTTCGCATTTTAACGTCCTTTGGAACTATAAAAAACAACTTTTCTGGCGAATTGGTAGTTGTGTTTGTGCATTTAGGCACAACACATGATTTCCTAGTATTTGGATTGGACATTGTTAAAAGTCTTTAGGTATAAACGTAATATTATAGTACTCTGTGGGTATAAATTCAACGGCACGGGCGCGCGACCACGAGCGGACTGAGTGAGCCAGTGAGCGTGTTGTGCTATGACGTCACACCGTAACCGGCAACCCGGGTCGTACGGTTACAACTTGTTTTACTTCTAAATCGGAAACTAATTGACATATCGAAGTAATTCTTTCACTAGTATTTTTTATTTTTGCCCGAGAATATGGATTGCTAATAATCAAAATTAGTTAACATTCTTCATTATGGGTGCTGCTGAACAAAAAAAATGCGCCATCTATTAGTTTTTCTCATAACTACGTAGGAACAAAATACTGTGATAAATAATTATTTCACTCATAGATGTAGTATAAAACAGTTTTATACTACATCTATGATTTCACTAATGTAACAGATTTTGTTTTAACTGTGATAAGAATTATTGTTTTTATTACAGTTTCTGCTTTATTAGAACCAACTTTTTTTAAATTCGTTGTGAATTTCAGTAACGCTCATAAATAAGCTGCGAAAATCTCGTCATCTATTAGACTTTTTCATTACTACGTAGGAATAAAAATACTGTAGTAAATAATTAATTCACTATTGTTATAGATTTTGTTTTAACTTTGATAAGAATTATCATCTTTTAATTTACTAAACTCTCAGTCAAAATATAAACAAGCGTTTTTCAAATCGGAACGCTCTACTGGAGATGAACTAGAGCCCTGCGGGCACCACTTACGTTGGAATTGGAACCACAGAGTACATCATAGTCGAACACTTTACGTGCTTTACTGTCCATATATTTTTTGTCAAGTATTTTAACCTGCAGTTCGTTTGACGAATATTTAGTTATTGTGGACTAAGAATAAGTTTAGTTATCTTTGTAAACACACAATCAACCAATCAAATAATTATTCCACAACAAAATCAATGATTGATTTTCACTTTTAGCCCAATAAATATTATAATGAAAACAAAAAAAGCCTATCCAACTTATCTAATAGGTACCGTTTGATATTTCATACTTTTCAAGTCGAAAAACCTTCGTACAGGCGTAACTCACAAATTAATAGTAAAACCGTTCGTAAAACCACAACTCTATGATTTTACGGAAAATGTTATTGAATACGCCTGTACAAAGTGGTAACGACTCCCGCACATTTTTTAAATATACAATTGAAATATCCCGCGCATCGATTTGTAAATCCCGCCTATTTGTTTTTAGTTCTATCGTCTTTGTGGATTTAAAATGGCGGCGCTAGTAAGTAGTAGTATAAAATAATCATGGACGTATATTTGATCGAAGATGGACGTATTATAATACAAACAGAACTGCGCAGTGCGCACTCCCGAAATAGTGTTGTCCTGAAATAGCGCATATGCCTCTGGAATAAGATATAATTTGGTATGTTAAAAGACATGGAGGCAACATGAGCTGAGCGAGATACATGGAGCTACATGGAGATGTGATGGAGGTCTGTGTCTCTTTTCTTTCGCTACGTTGACAATAATAAAACACTAACTTGAACTTTTTTTCCAATCGACAAATTAAATTTCAGGTATAAAGTTCAGCCTTTGCCCGCAACTTGCCACTTGATATGTTGAGATAACACAGTAATCGGTATGGATGCTTATGAAAATAATGTTATGTTACCATAATTATTAATCATCAATAATACTATATTATACCTTTACCTTTTTCGAGCTACTATTACAAAAAACAATGCATATTATTATTTTTTATTTGCAATAAATAATTATATAAATATGCATTTCTTGATACGCAATATTGTGTTTGTTAAATCATATTTGCTTCATTCGAAAAATAATATTTATGACAGCCTCATATTGACATATTGAGACTTAACATCTTATGCCTCAGGATGGCGAGCGCAGTGGAGTTCCAAGCTTTGCCTTGTAATTCATGGTGTTGTTTGGTTTTGCTACTGTCCATGAGCGGTCGTATCGCTTACCATCAAGCGAATGGCATGCTCGCCTCGCCATTCATTGCAATAAAAAAAAAAGAAATACCGGCTGTGAAACGCGAGGCCGCGGGTTCGATCTCCGCACCGGGACAATTGATATCCGGGATTTTATTTTTACATGCGATAACCGGCTGTGACACTTCATCAGCAATGTACAGAAGGGGCAAAACGTCAGTATTTAAATTATTCGAAAACAAAGATTTGACTGACTGCGCTAAATTATTTACAGAAATTGATTCCACACCTCAAACAATAATTACGGAAGAAATTCGCTTTCTTCTTGCGGTTTACGGAGCTACAAAAAAAATACTTGCATTGATAAATACCGATACTTTTGTAAAAATTGCGCGATACAATAAACAAATACAGCTATCACGTCTTCAACATCGGCAAGTGCACACATGTATCGAGTATAGTATACTATCAAGTTCAAACATGGCTAGGCAAGCAACTGAACCCAGAAGACTGGGGTTTGGTAATTGATAGATAATACTATGGAACCGAATCAAACTTTACTCCCACCTTCTCCAGAAAAACTGCTCGCAAGAAAAGGTTGTAGTGCCAAACGTGTCTGTAAAAAAGTCGGGTTACTGTGTTCTCCACCGTCTAACAATTGCCAGGGTCAATCTTGCTTAAATGTCCAGTTGAGTATAATAGAGGAAGATTCCTATAATTTTAACGAAGACACCAATGACTCAGACACATTTGAACACTTTACGAACATCCAGCAAGAGGAAGAGGAAGAAGAAGAAATCGAAGAACACATGACTGTTGAAGTAGACTTTCAAGAGAATTAATCTGATTTTTTTTTTTTAAAGTAATCAAAACAATTGTTTACCCAATAATCAATAGCAATATCAATAATAAGATAATATTTAGAACTTGACGGGTATTGTTCCCTTAAATTATCCAAAAATTGTAATAAGCCCTTTTAATATTGAATAAAAAAAAAAAATTGTGAGTAGGTCTACAGGGGAAAACACGGTAAAAAACGCACCAAGTACACTACCTCACGTGGGGCGTGGAAATGAGTGCATATCATGTAAAATTTGACTCTTGAATCGCGATATCTCAGGAATGGAAACTCTTAGGAAAAAAATCATGAAAACCATTTTGTAGAAAATTTTATGATCTACAACTTTGGTTTGAGTTCGATGGGATCGATGGGTATTTATAAAAAAAAAATTGTAATGATAAACACCAGCTCTCCACCAATATTTGGCCAATTAATATATGTATATTGGTGAACCTAGTTTCACCGTATTCAAAAATAGTGTAAAGAAGGTATTGTCTATCACACATGGCTTAATTGGGCCAACTTACCGTCCGTGTCGTAAGTACTTTAGGACCAACTATGTAGACCAGTAACGTAGTGTTATATTCTCTTTGATGTAGACTGACTGTGAAATAATGTTGGCTTCAAACGTGCTTCAAAATCATAATTCAAAACAAATATTATGTCAAACTAAATTTGAGACTATGATCACTAGATTAAATTAAAACAATTATTTAGATCAAAATTTTCTACTTAGAGCAATCAAAACTATAAATATTTAAATTTGGCTATAATATGGAAAAGCAACCACATCCTTCATATCCACAAAGCAACGTAAATAAATTTAGCGGATATGATCCGGATAAGTAAGTTAGCCTTACTAGGCTTTGTCTCATAGTTAAACAGATTATGATGTGTGTCAAGAACATAATGGAGAACGCTAATAAATGTATTGGGAAATGTTGATGGCAGCCAGTGCTGTGGAGTGTGGATCAGTTTGTATGACATTCATGCACCTGGAAGGCGAAGTCATTGTGTCCACCATTGCTGTGGATGACGTTAACTGTTCGGACGGAGACGAGACGTCGAGATCGAGCATTTCTGAAATTTATGCACAATCGCACTGATAACAATTGAGCGTCCTACGAAGTTGTAAGGAATCGGTATACCTAATTAGACGATATTCACTAGTCCCGATACGCAATGCTAAACACCGTTACATTTCCGAAAATTTTCTCAACACTAGGTATTGGCAAACAGAGACCTCTAGATTTTCAACTTACATTGACTTGGATGACATCAATCATCACTTCGCTAAGACCGTTTTATAAGATGTATAATTATTAATTGTCTGGCAAGTCTTCCTGTCTTGATATCGATCCTTTCCAATTTTCTTCAGTTTCATCTGACGAAATTTAAAATATCATCCTTAATATCAAAACCAATCCAATGAGCTGCGATAACATCAGTCGCCGTATATTAATCCCATCCTTGACCCAACTGCTCCCTGCCTTACCCATATTATATTTTTTTCCTTAACCTCTAGTGCCTTTCCTTCTTTATGTTGGAAAGCACTGGTTATTCCTCTTCCTAAGATCTCCTACCTACTGTTGCCTCATATTTCCGACCTATATCTATTCTCCCTTTCCTCTCAAAATTGCTTGTGGCCTGTGCACATAGGGAGGTGTCCAGGTTTGCGCACATGAAGTATCTTTAAAGCCCATTTCAGTCTGCCTTCAGGCCTGGGTACTCCACTATGTCGGCGCTAATGAAAATGACTGACGATATTAGGGCTATTATAAAATGACTGACGATATTAGGGATAGAAATATTCGTTAATTAAATATTTTTCTACTTAAGTATCCCTCCCACAGCTCTGATTTTACTTCATTGTTCTTTCCATATCTAATCCATACTTCTTTGGTATGCACTCCCTACGGAAATTAAGACGTACAGGAAGCGTCTTGCGTTAAACGGATAGTTAGAGATGACAACAACAAATTTGAGAATAATTGTCCACATAAATATATAAATTAATAATTATTAAAATAATAAATTGACTGTACTTAAAATTCTCTAAGCTTTAAAACGACGGTGTTATAGTCTCCGTAGTACAAATGGTCAGACACCGATTGTTAAATAGACCAAGAGCCCGTGGCTGCCAGACTTCGCCATTTTATAAAAGCTGGAAGTTTGTCTGCGAATGCCTCTAACATAGGGATCACATGATCAGCTGTTACGAGGTTCCGATTGTGGTGGCTTTAGAAAATATCAACTTTAATGTGTCTGGCAAGATGAAAGAACCATCTAAAGTGTCCGGATGCCAAGGAAACATCTTGATTTGAACGTTTCCTTTACAACATACACAAAATTCATCTTTTCTACTTTTATACAAATGGGCTATTATGTACACACCTGATGGTTAACGCAGTACAATAAAAAAATAATATCCACGTTTACATTAATATTTTATTTATAGGTGAGTTACCATTTGATACCAACTACATAAAATGAGAGAAAAATGACGCGTTTTGTTATGAACATATCAAAAAGATGCCGTGTAAAATTCACATGAAATCCGCTGTTGAACGTAGCCCTTGCAATGATTTTACAACTCGTTAGTATCGGCTATACCCAGAAATACAAGTGCGAAACTGGCTACATATGAATATCATCAATCTTTTATTTCACAGATATACGTTAGACAATGTGACTATGACCATAATTACGGATGAAGCGATCACTCCTGGAAGACCTCCCTGCTTGACGCAGAAAACAGTCGCAAAATTCCTGCAACCTCTTACTAGGGAACTGGTAGAAATACCTCCAAGGTGCTGGGATTCTTTATTCAAGTTTTATGTAAATATCTCGGCTCCTTAGGGAGTCAAGATTTAATTTCGACTTTTCAACTAAAGGCATCGACATTTATTTTTAATACAATGAACGCTCGGTAAATGTGTTAACATTTATTATCTAATTATTGGTAGCAGCCGAAGATGATATTTTGAATTCTTTTTATTTCGCATATGGGATATTAAATCTTATTATACCCATAATAAGTATCCAAATAAATATTCAAGTATGAGAAAGCATTATACGAAAAATGTTTTACTTCTAATTTCTTACATGTTTAATGTACCCCAATAATTATTCCCTATAAATAGGCAATATTTTTTTCATACAGGCCGACTATTGACGAGTTGCCAGACGCCGTGATTGAGAACATGGTTCAGAAAGACAAAGCGTTCTGGGTTGACAAGCCTGGAGCCAACGCGTACACACTGCACGATGCGTATTATAATTGTGGAATGACCAGTGAAATGGTCAAATCCAGTATGTACGATAAACAATATTTATTTGATATCTTAAGAGCACTTTTATATGTATGTTGTTAAAGCAACTATCCAAAGGTGTTTCCTTGGTAGTCAGACACTTTTGATGGTTCTTTTATTTTGACACACACATTGAAATAAGTTCCAAAGCCGCCCCGATCGGATGTTCTTATTATCCGATCGTGTGATGCCTATGTTGGAGCCATGCGCAGAAAAACTTTCAGCTTTTATATTGTGACCAAAGTCTAGCCACGGGCTTTTGGTCTAAGAGGTTACTATACAGGTCGATTTCTTTTTCAAGTCGCTTAAAAACTATAATATCTGCAGTTCAAATTAAAAAATGCGATCGCAGCAAGTGATTCAACAATTTTACAATCACAGTGTGTTGCGAATACAGTTTCAATTGAATTTTACTCCAGAAATATTTCGCAATGATCACGAAAGGAATAAAAGCTTCATGTACCTATATCAAAAACGTGTTTATAGATCCTAGCTTTCTCGTTTTATGTAAGGTCTTTAAGAGCTCAAATACTATTTGAAACAGCTTATTTTCAATACAATAAGATAAAAGTATTTCAAAGACTTGTTGATTGGAATCTTTTTTGGGATAATACAACATGTAACCTCATGCGTACATTAATCCTTAGCCACAATACATATAAAAGCTAATAATTCTGAGTGCTTTCATAGATTGTTTCAATCAAAATTTTTATCGATTATGCACGCAGGTAACGCTCGTCATATTATTTGATAAGGTTTAATTTACTACGGATGCAATCGTATATTACACACATTTAGATTAGTGAGACTTCCAAGCTAATTGCTATGTCAGCTAAAAGTAGCTTAGGTTCAGAAGAAAAATTCATCCAAAACAAAATGTCAAAAATAATTTTATGTAAAAACCTCAATTATAAACAAAATTGTAAATCAACTTCTATAACAATACATAGGAAATAATACATTGTTTATATTAATATTTATATTGATATTTTTTTTATATATGTGTATTTGAGTACATTATTATCGCCTCAAAAAATTTAAAAAAATGCCAGATTATTGTTGATGATCATTGGCCCATGAGGGGATCGAACCCTCGACCTCCGTGGCTGTAACACGGCGCTCTTGCCACTGAGCTAATGGACCGACAGTTCGTTTAACGAATAACTTGAACGTATGCCGCCGTCAGGTATTATTCAGGATTGACTATAATTCAGACAGTATAATTAAATTGTTTTTAGCGTAATATAATCTACAATTGTAGCCTGTAACACTCAATTTTTTACATACTATGCTAGTACATTCCACGGCACGACACCTTATTTTGGTTGGGAACCTCCTCAATTAATGTTTCGGTAATACAACGATTACGTCTAGATTAAGGGAGTGCCACGAAAGTACTTAAACAAAACAGAAAGTAGCTGTCGAGCAAAATTTTAATTTTAATATAAGATTTTGTTTTAAAGTCATCGAATTAATAGATAAATATTAACAATTGTACCGAGTACCGGGTAGCTGCAGCAGTTGTTATAAGTGATACATTTAAAATTGAACTCTACCTATAACTATCCCGTATGATGTGTCAATAGCAATCACCTCAAATAACATTACAACTTCAACTATTAACAAGCCCGCAAAATTGTAACGTTAATTCAGAAATCTTTACACTTATTATGGTCAGAAATTTTCAAGATCAGGCTTTGAACTCTTCTGATTTGAGAAAAATAAATATTGTCTTTAAAAAGTGGGTTCATGTGAAGTATAATGTTTTACCTACTGCCTAAACAGCTCGTTGTATGTGCCTATTCTATTAATTATTAATTTTGAGCACATTTTTAATTCTACTTTTAATATTTAGTGACTGTTATTCTTATCCATGAACAAAATTACTATTCGATCGATGAAGTCGAAATTAAAAAGTTTACAAATTCCAAGGGCACGATATTCATACAAAATGTACAAAATCGTATATTTCTATTTTAGTATTATACACGTAAAGTACTGTTTAATGCATTACCATGATAAATTAATTGATGAATCAATTCCTACTCTATCTCAATATCCTAAGCGCCTTATTTGATAAATTTAAATCAGGGATTTTATGTTTACAAATTTAGCTACGATTGCCACTTGTGTTAACTAACTTAATCCAATGGAGTTTGTAATTTTAAATCCTGATAAAAAATATTTATTCACAATGAATAATATAATAGCCTTTTAATCTAAATTTCTAAAGTAAGTACTTAACCCTGGGTTAGAAATATTGCTTGAACAATAGGCCGCCTTGGTGGCGTAGTTGTACGGTACGATTACAAAGCTGAAGTCTTGGGTTCGAACCCGGGTTGGGCAAGAGTGGTATTGGATTTTTCTATTCATTATCAGACTGGAGTCAGGAATTTGTGCCTGAAAGGGCGCTAGGCTCAGGTCACATCATGGGACGAAAAATACAAGGCGAAATATGGGTGCCCTGGTAGCACCACCGCCTAACCTTTATATGACATGGGTTTATATATGTATGCATGCAATGAGCGTCAAAGTATCAATTTAAATCAACCAGTATAGTATAAAACTCTTGTCTCAGATCATCAAGCCGTGTTCCCTCGTTCGTATCAGTATGACCTCGATTGCGTCCGGTATCGGAGACAGCATGGCTGCGACGGCTTAAACAAGACTGACGGCCCGCAGGTACTCCTATCATAATTTTGTCCGTTCCAATCTTCTTTTAAAAATACTGACCCGTAAAGCAATAAACATGCAGTAAAAACCAATGCCAATCGTTATTTAGTGGGAAATGGATATGAGATATTTCAAACTTGGTCTTGAGGATTTTTATAATTGTCTAATCTGAGAATTTAATCCACAACCGCACAATTCATGGCCCATTTACCCTGGCTCTAGCCTAGCGAAGCAGTCGGACCCTTATAGCCTAATATAAATAGAAATAATTAAAATATAAACATTGAAACGTATTTGTTACGGACCGCACCGTTGAATTTAGATTTGTGTCCGATTTTGTAATCGTTAAAATCAATGTAGGTTTGTCGTCTACAATTATAAGTAGTTATTAAAATGCAAGTCTGCAGTAATACAATGATGATAGTCTAGTTAGCAAACTCCATTGAACAGAGTTGTGAATTAATGTATTAATTATAAATACATTGCATAGAAATAACTTAATTATACAGTTTTTGTTTTATTTCATCCCTTGGGTAGAAAAACCATTACAGTCTAAAGAGCAATATTCTCCATAGAAGCCGCCTGGTCCTCACTGTCGCGACTGTAGAAAATTGGAAAGGGGGCAGACTAAATTACAACGAGCGGGGGTCGAAGATGCTGGCCAGAAGCGATGGAGATATTATCCAGATTTGACAGCAACCATGTCTTCGAAAGAAATTCGTGAATTAATGGACGAGTATACATAAATTAAACTACTTCATAACTTTTATAAAAATAGGGCATGGTGGCCTATTGCTAACGAACTGGACGTGGCTACTCACACGATGGTCGCGGGTCCTAAACCGAGGACCCACTTCTGACTCTGCAGATTCATATATGTATTGACAGTCAATTATCACGTAATTTAACGATGATGGGAAACATCGTAAGAAAACCTGCATATGATAAAGATTATCTGTGGTATGTAAAGTCCGCCAACTCGTACTAGGCTAGCGTGGTGCCTAACCCCTATCGATCCATCTCTCGATTGTTGACGGGCAAGTGCCCTGTAGTGTGGCGTTTAAAGACTGTTATTATTATATTAAAACTTCGAGCGTAGCAGTCCTATCATCATTACTCAGGTACAATAAAACCACTGCTTAAATACAAGCCCTCCTGAATGATTTTCTCTGCGACTCGTTAAAAACCATTTGTACAGCCAGTAGCCACGTACTACAACCTCCATTAGGATCTTCCTGTACCGTCGTAAGTGCTAGTTCACTTATGGCCAGCCAATTGGTAAATCCACTACATCATGATCTGCGTAAAGAAAATACTTCTGGTTGAGGGAAGGACTATTTTTTTGTGAAAGATATTCCACTATGCTCTGTTTATCCATCATAGCGTCTTAGAGAGTGTTTTAATAGTAAATAAGATTATACAGAGTGTTCTATTTTATTTTACTCAATGTTTCCGAAGATTAATTGATATGTACCTAATAATATTGTTCATATCTGCTTATATTGCTTCTTTACAGAGTTGGACGTCCATTTAAAAATGAAGCTTGCAACTTTTATTATAAGAATTATCCTCCTGTAAAATATAATTGTATTTTGAGAAAGTTTTCAAAATAAATTACCTGGAACTTAAAGTGACAATTTATTTATTAAAACTTGTACAATTATTATATTATAATTATGGTATTCAATACAGTAGTTATGTTATCACTGCATTTACTGCAAAAAAGTAGTACGCAATTTTAAAATACGAGTACAAAAGCCGACAATTATGTGAAAATGAGAAAATCCCAAAAAACTGTGGTAGGCCATCAAAAACATATATGATCCAAATTCCTATAGAACCAGCACATCACAACTTTTATCAGACACACAGAACCCTAAGAATACCCTTAATAAATGCAACTAGTACTTTACGAGTGTAGGCAAATAACGAACTGAACCCATCATTGTAAATCTGTCAGACACAGAAACATTACTAGCCAAAAATTCTAAAATTTAAATACATACCTATTATGTAAAAATATTCTTGACTTGAATAATGATGAGGATGATTCTTGACTTAATGATACTAATTTACTTTGTTATCTATTTTCATTCTATTTTATTGTTAATTCAATACATTGCTTGGTTCCCAAAATACAGTCTGGCCTGGGTTGGGGCCTTTAGATTAATGAATGATTGTATACTCGTATAATCTCTATTTGATATGAATAAAATTACTAAAGTTACTATAATATAATTCACTTTAAGTTAACGCAGTAACATAATAGAACTTGTGATGAAAGGGATAACCATAATTATGCATCACTGCATTATTTTCGAAACACATCGTAGACTTTCAACAGATTTATATAAATAATAGCCAGTTGGCTCGAACAAAACTAAATTTATCAGTTTTGTTAAACTAAATTGACTGCCTCGGTGGCGTAGTTGTATTACAGTACGGCTACAAAGCTGAGGTCTCGGGTTCGAGTCCCGGGTCGGGCAAAGAGTGGTATTGGATTTTTCTATTCATTATCAGCCCGGAGTCAGGAATTTGTGCCCGATATGGCGATAGGCTCGCCCCCTATCACATCATGGGACGGAACATACAAGGCGAAATGTGGGTGTCCTGGTGGCACCTCTGCCTACCCCTTCGAGGATAAAGGTGTGAGTTTATGTATGTATGTATGTATGTTAAACTAAATTTATCAGTATCAGTAATTAAATACCTTTCTTCAATTTTTATCCACACTTCAGTTCTTAAAAGTATTCGCGGCACTCATAGACAGAATTTCTGCCTCTACGCTACGGAGTCACTAGGTATTCTAAGCAGATTTATATTATGATATAGAATAATGAAGGCCACTAATAAAATCTATCTTTCAATTAGAAGAAAAAGTCAAACGCCAATATTTTCCAGCAACACAAATCCCTCATTTGTTTGAATGTCAAATTTACAAGTATGTTATTACGTATTTGAATAAATTCAAATTAAATCCTAAAAATCCCATCCCCATTCAATTAACCATGGCTAAGCAGGATGACGGCCTTTTCCTACTCGAAGTGCTCATCGACAAGGTAGTGTTTATGAAGAGTCCTTGCTTCTCAGACAAGGATTTCAGGACTTGTGTGAACATTGAATGCCCGGCAGTAGAACCTTTGGAGATATGTGATGATGACCCCGGGGCGTGTGTTGCTAAAAGCGGTGGACCATTCGTAAAAACATTCAATAATGGGAAATCATGCCTTTTCTCTCTCAAAGAGGCCGATATCAGCAAGGCAATGAGCAAGTTTCCGATAAAAATATCAGTATATAAATCACTTCCTTGTGGCTGCTTACCAACAAAAATTGTAATGGGCGAGGCCACAATTGACATGACTAAAGAGTTTGTGCAAGCACGAAAAAATTTTTTAGAAGATCCTAATAATGTCAGTTATCAAGCACTAAAAGATTGTTTTCGCATTGTGGGACCTGATGGAGTAGAAACAGGTGAAATCGTCATGTTTCTGAGAATATCCTGTTTCGGAAAATTGATAATTACCAAATTTCAAGGAGTAGGACGTCCGCCTAGTCTTGGCGGCGGTGGTGGTGGTACAATTGTCGACAGGTCTTGCAATCCCAGAAAAGATTACCAAACAACTCAGGATCCTTGTGCTTGTGGTGCGGCAAGAAGCGGTGCTGCAAGTGGTGTTGGCAGAGGTGGCGGCCAACCTTGTACTATGGGAGGCGGCGGTGCTGTCTGCCCACCAGGTAATTTGCGTCTTGTGTAGGATGACGATAACAAACAACGACAAAATTCTTGCAGTTTCAGGCTGAGAAACATATTTTCTGATCTAAACTTCTTGGGTCTTACCGAATGAAACTCTCATCGATATATGAAAAAATCCTTCATCACTAATATATAAATTGTAACTATGACTTCCAATTCTTTATATACCTATATATTTTTTTAATTGTTTTAGCCCGAGATCCTTATAACAGCATGCCATGCGAAGATCCAGACGATCCTTGCTATTGCTCTGGTCCAAAAGCACCAGCCAAACAACAAATGATCTGCAGGAATACTGATCAATACTGTTTGCATGTACCAAAAGGTGAGATCTTGGTTAAAAAAACATTTACTTATCTTTCATTATAGTAGCTATTTTAGTTATTTAGTTTCAACACCTAATTAGGGTTTAGTGTATATGAAATTCCCCAACTATTATTTAAATGGTAAGCATCTAAATGTAACTGAAACATTTCGGAACCCGACTGCATGAGAACATATTTGTTAATGGCCAGGTCGCAGTAAACAATTTGAAGAGATAGGAACAAATCTGGGTGGCAACGAGCTTAAGATTAAAGTTCCAGCGAGCGCTTCTATTATTAAAAAAATCAGCCAAACTCATTGCTCATTGCAATGCCCTTACCCGAAAGCAGCCGATGGGGGACCATGTGAACCACCTTGTGGAAAAAATCAAATAAGTTTGGCCCTTCCAAGTGAAGATGTGTGCTGTCATGGTGCTCAGCCTGCAGGCACTCAATTCACTTGCACTACAGAAGGATGCACCCAAGTTACCAAACATGGCCAGCAAGCTATATCAGCACGAGGAGATCACAAACAAGAAGCACAAAATAAAGATGTTTTTGTCTTAAAAGTAGCTAAAACTGCTATGCAAGGTGACCGAAAATGCAAACTGGAACTAGAACTTGTCACACCAAAGGGACCAGATAAAAAACCACCAATTCAAAAAGTAAACACGAGAATACAGAGTGACGCTGATTGCGATTGTTGTGTCAGGAAGCTAAAGAAATGTAAAACTAAAAAGAAACGATAGTTAAAGTTTAAGTTTTAACCATTTACACATAATTTCCCGTCCCTAGCTCCGTAAAAATAAACAAATGTAACTACACGTTTTCTATTTTAAAATCTTTACTATTCCTTGTAATATTTCCTGACACGATAACAACTTGTACAGATTGCTGTCCGACCGGAAACAAAGTCATATTCCAAATGCCATCAGACTCGTGCGGAACGGGTCACACACAAAGGGCCCACTTTAACTTCACATCCGACGGAGTGGGTGACGTAAGCAGGGATGAACCTGGCCAGCTGATGTCTACAAATGCTAAAGAATATCCGGGTGTTGTGTACGATTTTCCAAAGCAAATTATTAAACTTCGCATTGGCAAGATAATCGAGATGCCAGGAAGAAAATCGAAACTAGAATATCAGTTTATTACACCGGTTGCAACACAGACTAAAGTTATACCCACAGTAGACACCCGTACAGCACAATGTGTGCCGACGTGCTCAACCTGTTGCTCTCCAAAAACTAGACGCTAAATGCAGCTTTTTGTTTATTTTCGTCATTTGTGGTTAAATTAAAATGTTTTATTATAACTTTGTTTTTCACTTTTATTTCTTGTATAATTTATTATGTTTTTTTAAATATCTCTTAATTATAACGTCCACTCGCCGTAGGTACACTACCGAGATTGCCGTATTACCAAGACCTCACCGAACATCAAATATTGGAAATAAGGACTACAGTTAAAGAAGTTGAACATTCACAGTCGACCAAAAACTCCGTAAACAATAGTGAAGTCAAGCTGCCACAAGATTTAATTTTTCTCAAGGAATGTTTACAAACTTGCATGAAAAAGCCACGGGGAATTGAGGAGGGCAAGCAAATGGACAGACAATCCGCTATATCTCTTTATTCTTTGAGTTCAAAAAAACGCAGTGTTTCTTTTTCAGACACAATTGATTATGTTGGTAATGATCGAGAATATTCTTGCTATTCAATAGATAGATTTAACTGTTTCACTAAACCTGAAAATACTTTTGGTACAAGAGAGACTACAGTTTATATGACATTATTTAATGACTACTCCCATCGTCGTACTTCGGGCACACAAGCTACAGCTTCAATAAATAAGTGTTTACAAGTTAACACAAATAATCATATTAGTATACCTTATGTAAACAGTACTATGGAATCACATTCTAATTTCTGTTCCACATGCAATGTAGTTGATTTTGCTAATTATGGTAGACGCAGCAACAATAGTGGAATTTGTTCAGAAGTATATTTTTTTGGCAGAAAAAAAGATGACTCTAATTCTGGTAAGATGGGGATGGGATTATCAGGATCTAAAACAAAACTTAACAGAACAGGTCAACCATACACGACAACACCAGTAAGAAGCGAAAGGGGTGGATGTTGCAAAAAAGGTACTGCAGGTATACAAGCTCAATCACAAAGCTATACTACAGGAGCTCAAACAAAATACAGAGGTGCATCAGCAGGCACTAGTACTGGAAAGGCTGTGTCTATAAAAGAAGAAAGGTGTGAGAGACCATGTCCTGCAGTTGGGGCAATAAAAGGAGACATGGTTGCAACAGTATCGCACATAAAAATTGGTCCTAAAGAACCATGCCCCGTTCATGGAAAGGAACCGTGCCAAGGACCAAAATGCATAATTGCTTCGTCCGGCGAACAACAAACGCCTGTGAAAGTGACTACTGTTACTAATCCACGTCGCGGAGTATTTGAATTAGTTATCCGTCGAATGAACGGGGCTCCTCTCGCCAAAAACGAACTAATGTTAGAATGGACTCCACCTCCTGCTCGACCACCGCCTTGCGGTATACCCTGCCCAGTAGTATGTGCTTTTCCAGCTATCTGCCGTCCACAAAAGTGTAAAATGATTGTTTGTCGTCCATCGTCATGTAAACCACGTTGCAAAAAGATTTGCAAAAAGCCTTGCGGACCTCCTATATGTAAACCTGTACGCTGTAAGAGAAGTTGCAAGCCATCTTGTTGCGATGTACCATGCAAAACTTGCAGGCCTTGTGGTCCGCGGCCGCGTTGCATGACTTGTACGTCGCCATCACCTTGTAGGTGTCGATCACCTTGCTCATCAACATCCACGTGTAAGCCATGTTCACCGCCACGTTGCAGACGATGCATATCGCGGTGTAAGCCCCGTTGTAGGCCATGTTCACCTTCGCGTTGCAGACCATGTTCGCCACCACCTCGTTGCAGACCATGCTCGCCGCGACCGCGTTGCAGGCCATGTTTCTCACCACCGTGCAGGCCATGTACATCGCCGCCACCCTGTAGGCCTTGTCCCTCGCCACCACCTTGCAAACCTGTATGTTCACCATGCGGTCCATGCTCTCGAAAACCATGTAAAATGCCCTGCAAAAGTTCACCGTGTCTGCGACCCTGCCCTGTGGGACGCAAAAAATCGACGCGTAAGGCTCGCAGTCAACCTCGCATTAAGACACATCGGAAACGGATATCACCATGCCTTAATCGCTCTAAAATGTGTGCTGTGGTGCGATGTCGCAGTGTACCAGGGCCTTGTAGCGTTTGTTGCTATTATGCGACGTGCATGCCGCGAAGGTGTTGCTACTTCTCGCCCTGCATCGCCCCTAAATGCTGTAAGAGTTGCAGCTCGACATGATAAAACGTTTGAAAATGTATTAAATAAGCTAGCCATTCAACACATTGTACTGTACTGTACCAGCCATTCAACACTTGCTCTCTAGCAAATAGCGCTCTGGAACCAAACATAACGGTCACTTTTTGGGTCTAAGTCTAAGATCCAGTGATGATCAACCTTCACCTATCTGATAACCGAATTCCAGAGAAGCAGACCAGACACATATTTTTTTTATCAAATATTATGGATTAACAAACATGCCTATGATAATTTGCCTATCGAAGTGTTCATGACTATTTTTAATTGAATTAATTTTAATCAATTTTTTTCACTACCGTCACTCTTTTGAGAACCGAATGAATCTCATCTTAATGTAGTTTTTAACACATATTATATGCCTAGGTTGGCTTGCCTACTTATTTCATGGCTACCTGGCAAGCAGATGTGAACAGGTAAGTCAATATAGGTAATTACACCGATCGGAAAACCCATCTAAATTGGTATTTTAAGAAAGTTTATTTAATTACAAAACCCATCGTATAGGCTTGCTTGCAAAAAAAAATTAAGAATAGCCATGAACACTTTACTGTAGAAAACTAATCATAGGCATGTTTGTTAATCAATAATATTTATTTAGGAATATGTCTTATCTGGAAATAAGATGGGTGAAGGTCGATCTTCCACGGCTTCTCTATTATAGGGAACACTTTCATTTCGGATGCATTTAGAGGAATTGAATTAATTTCAATTATTGTACAATAAAGTGAAACTTATATAAACAAACATGTAACGAAGTTATCAAAATATACAATCTATTCTTACATACTCTGAGTATCATTGTATTATATACCTAATGTAGTGAATCCATTACTCCAAAGTAATTATGGTATTTGCACAAAATAACCATCAAACCTTAAATTATTTAAGCAAAATCAAATTAATGCCGCCGTGAAAATGTTATGTTAGGTCATTTGTATAATATTTGGTCATGAAATAAAATCAGCATGGTTGAATTTCATTTATCTCCACAATGACTGCGGAGTAGTTAATACTTTGCGGTAAAGTGTGAAGCTGCGTCGACAACGTCGCTGTGCGGCAACGTCACGGCGCGGCGCCTCGTCGTCGTCATTAACTTCAACCGTAAGTTCAGTGTGAAATATAGGCGTCTCCCTACATATTTTTTATTTATAGCGACAGTAAGGCCCTGCGCAGACGGCACACTTTTTGTGCGATCGAGTCTGCGGCGCACAAAAAGTCTGCATGGCGCGCAAAAAGTCGGTCGCGGATTTTGCACAGACTCAACGCACACGACGCACATCTTCGATCATTTTGTCGGCAGAGCTGTAGGGACGTAGATGCTATGGAAATCGTGCAGAGATCGCGAAGTATTATTTTGTACATGAAGTACAGAAAAAGAAGTTAATTAATTAATTATTTTGTTCAAAATACCAAGGTATAGGTGTTATACATAATAATCAAAGCGATTTTGATATATTGAATCTTGTATCGATTCATTAATCGATAACTGTCATTCGTTCATTATCATTCAATATTGATACCCATCCCTAATTTTTGCATAAGAAAAAATAAACAAATAACCTCTATGTTTTTCATCTAATCGTTTTTTTATAGTTTTGCAAGTTTTATCTCCAATTACTACTAAAAAGTCTAATAAAAACTTAAACTTATCGTATTTTGTTTTTTCTTTAGACGTCATACATGTCCAAACAGGAGCGGAATAAACATTATAGCACACTTCTTCCCACATTTTTCTTTTTAAATGTCAATCATGATATTCTGCCTTAGAAGTATCATAAATTGCTGGTCTGTTTTGTATTTCTTGAATTAACATAGTTACATCGACCTCTGGCGCCATGATAATAGATCGCGTGCGTTACGTCCACCCACCCCTAGCAAATGCAGATTGCCGACTAAAGAGTGCGCCGTCTGCGTTAGCGCGCGTTGAAGCAAACGTTCAATTTTTTTCACACACTTTTTGTGCGGAGCGGCGCGCTGCGGCGCGGTGCGGTCTGCCCGAATTACACGGATTTTTTGTGCGCCGGACTTTTTGCGCGTCGTGTGCGTTACTGCATATAATTGCATAGGTTCTATTTTCACAGACTAAAAAGTGCGTCACGGATAGTCTGTCGTCTGCGCAGGGCCTAAACAGCAGATAAGATGCCTGGTGGTAAGCGTTGTTCTTGCCAAAAATTAAGGTTTTATCGCTCAGAACTTATTACTTATCATGCATGGCATTCCACTGCACTTGTAGCGTCACGCCGAGACATTAGGTGCTAATTCTGTTATGGACCAAGAGTCACTCGTTCCAATATTCCTTAAACTGGACTGTTGTCTCCCAGTGCTTACGCAATGTGGCTTTGTTGCATAAATAATGTTGATAAAAAAGAAAAAAGAAATAATATTTTTTGTGGTAATATTATGTGATTATATTAACACTCTAAACGACTGAAACAAATGTTTGGTGAAGATGTAAATTATTAAGAGTTCAGGATCTATCTTGCTGAAAATGTACTTAATATGGAGGTAATCTGTGACTAAGGCTAATCTCAACGCAATAATCACTAAGCAAAGACGAATACCAAATGCAGATCGTCTACGATCTCCTGGCGTCCGGATGCGTTGTTGTCATGCAGTTGTCAAAATATTAGGAAAAGTTTTTCTCTTTTCACATTGTATTATATTGAACATGTAAAAACTATTAGGTTAGGAATATAAACGCTTGTTGTATAAATTATGAAAACATAATATCTCAAATAATGCGAACTAAATAAATATATTTTAAATTTTAATTGTAGTTCCAAATTTCGTCACATGCCAATAGAAGATAGATCACACATTAATTAAGCTTAAACATTTATTATCCGAGCTAACAAACTTCACAGAAGAATCAGTGCAAACATGATGGCAAACATAGTGTAATAACTATGAGTGCAAATGTCAGTACCGTCAAACCGGTTATTGTCATTCAATGATTTCCTAGCTCTTTTCAAATTTTAGTTATCCAAATTCACAAAAATGTCCGACAAAGGAGGAAAAAAAACTGGAAAAGGTATCCAGGTTCAAGGTAAAGTGAAGCTGCCGTCTGGCCCGTGCCCATGGTCTTGCAACTTGGTACCCACGAACGTGCCGGCGCCTGGCGCTGCCCAGAGCGTCTTGCATCCGCTAAAAGATGTCTTCGTGCTGAAGGTTAGTACCTATTACTATAATCAAATATGCTAGACAGTCGATAGAAAATTAAGGGCCAGAAAGAACATGAATGATGAGCAATGGCTGTGTAGTGTGCGTGGTTCAACTGCTAGCAATTTTTTTTTTTTTTACTGCAATTAATAGCGAGACGAGTATGCCATTTGCCTGATGGTAAGCAAAACGACCGCTCATGGACAGTAGCAAAACCAAACAACAACATGAATTCCAAAGTAATGTTTGGCATTCCACTGCGCTCGCCATCCTGAGACATAAGATGTTAAGTCTCAATATGTCTATTTATTTTTGCTTCCTTAGTGAGAGTGGTCGCCGTACAGTAATTTAATATAATTGGTAAAGCGCGCATCGCCACTGCTTAGCTGTACACTGAACAATCATTGAATCTTATATTACCTTTATTCATTGATTTATGGCCAAATAAAAGACTGCAAGAATAACTTGTCAGTTATCTGATGGTAAGCCTCTCTCGTCACCCATAGACATTTACTAGTTACGCCAGGGAGACAAGAAGTCCGCTTTCCAATTTTCATGGTCATTGTACTGCATTATAAATTTAATCTGGCCAGATGGCTGGACGACTTGCACAAGAGGGCCGGCAGCGACTGGATGCGTAAAGCAGCAGACCGGGTTCAGTGGCGTACCTTGGGAAAGGCCTATATCCAGCAGTGCACTGCAACGGGTTGATGATGATGATGATGATAAAGTTAATCGGTTATAGTTACTATACTACGTATTGTAGTAAATAAAGTACATATTTCAACATGCCTTCGTAATCGCAGCACCGAGCAATAGTACAAATAAAAAAAACACATAGCTATCGTATCAAATGTTAATAAAAACTTAAACTAGACAGAAAACATAAACAAACCTTGATATCGATAGTTTCGTTAATAATGATATTGAATGAAGAAATAGGTTAAAATAAACATTTTAACTTCACATCTTTACGAAGATGTAGTCTCGAAGAATTGAGGGCTCTTCGCGACATAGATGCCTTTTTAGCAGTGAAAGCTAGTCAAAATAGTATACGTATATACGTGTATAAGTGTTGGTATTATTTTGTGTAGAAGTCTGCTAACCCGCACTAGGTCAGCGTAGTGGACCATGGCCTAAGGCAACTCAGTCGAACTCTTGGTTTTAGAGGAGTTTCGTGCTCAGCAGTGGGCTATTATTTGTGAAGTATAGTATTGCTTTATGGTTTGGTAGGTGGCTAAAGTGGGACCGAACGGAGATCGTCGCTGTAAGATGGAGCTGGAATTGGTGACGCCCAAAGGTCCCGAGAAGAAAGCCTTGGTCCGCCTCGACACGAGGGAGACACAGTGCGAGCCATGCGAATGCCCACCATGCTGCTGCATGAGATCCAAGAAAAAGAAAAAATAACTGGGTGATTTTCAGCAAGTGATTTTCATGTGTCATTTCGTTGGATTTTAAAACAATGCATTCTACATATAATTAGTAACAAAAAAACTTTTACGTTATTTGTAGCATATGCGTGAGTGGACATCAGGTAACATCAAAACTTACGGAAACATTTAAACTTGAATTTTTAATCCTGCGTCCTTCCGCCAAGGGCGAATCCAGCTTTTAAGTCAGCGGGTGGTCATATAGTTCTAAATGTTTCTAGTCAGAACTCTGATTACAATTATACATTTAAAAGTGATTATTTAAAAGTTTGTTACACCTGTGATTAGTGAATATGTTTGATTATTTTGTGTGAAATTCAACGATATAGGTATTTTAAAAATCTGTCAATCTGGAGTCAGTCCAGGGGGAGTCTTAACCCCTATGACCTCCTCCCTGGATCCGCCCTTTCCTTCCGCGGTAGTGTGAAGAATCATCTCAGCAGGCCGGCATAATTGTATCGAATAACATTGGACCGCGGTCTGATACCATTCGATACTCTGTTTGGAAGGCATTTGCGCTTACTTCATAGATACATTTTCAAAGAATGAACGAAGTGCGATTAGAAAGCTAAAAGTTTCTTAGTGATATGACGACTTTATTTGTAATGCTATTTAGTAAACATTAAATCTAATTTTATTATAGATTTTCTAACTAGGTATTTTATACAGGAATACCTACACACCAAATACACCCGAAATATCGAACCTACAATATTAAGATAAAAGCACATCACAAAACTGACCATTGACCTAGAAACCCTAAAATTTGGCACGAAGTAAACTCTCACAGTCTAGGTATTGTAATATTAATAATCCAAATAGTATCCAAAATATTTTAGTTTTTTTGCTTCAAACTTATACTCGCAGTTATAAGGAATGAATCGGTATTATATGCTAAGAAACCGTAGAGATGCGCGAGTCTTACATACCGCCCGGGGTTTTTATATATTTTTTTATGTGAAATTTCGTTTAAGAGTATCGATTGCCGACCGGCTTCGTCAGTATTGAGGCGAAATTTATTACCCTGGTTGATAGTTAATACATCTTATTGATAACACAGGGAATGAGATCACGATACTTAAATCTGACCTACAATATTACATTATCTGGGATTCCTCAATAGGTCTTTGACTTAGCCTGATAACAGTGATAAGATTTAAGTGAAGTTGATTGATTCAAGGGGCTGGTATATCAATGGATTGAAATCATTGTGATAATAACACATAATAATTTGATTTGCTTAATCTGGAATTCTATAGAATCTCTAATACAGTTAGACAATGTGTCTTCACTTCTTCAATTTTAAATAAACAATTTAGTTATATTTGTGCTGTTCTCAAACTAGTCCCTTGTGGTCCTGTGGTTATTTGGATAGACGTAATTTAACACAGTTTGACGAAAACGCATTTACGTGGACTGGTGTGGACCATAGGTTACGTAACAACGCTATGATCATATGGTCTTGGTAGAGTCGACGTCGCACTCTACTGTAAGATACCGCCATAACCAACAAACTCCTCGAATTGATCAACCCGCATGTTATGACAATCTTTTTTTATTAATGATCAATGTAATCCTTAAAATGCTTGAGGAATAATAAAAATATAGGCCGATCAATATAAATCTGTTCTCAACAATTTACTCAGGTCAAACAATGACACAGTAAGGTCAAATATGACTGCGGCAGCTTTTAGACTCCAATGCCATCAATATATACCAGAACAGAAATGTACCTTTAATGTATTCTATACGATACTCATGTATTGCATATGTATATTATATTTAAGGCATGCGAAACTAATAGGTGAAATATCCTATAAGTAGGTACATAGTATTAACCCTAGATTAATGTAAAGAACTGAAGCTGCTTTGTATAATTACTTACTTATATTAGTTACATAGAGGTGTTCCAAAGTTGTCTACAGTAACTATACAAAATAGCCCGTTTTGAACCCTGTTCTTTTGTTATTCACCAGTCACCTAGTACCAATAGAAATAATAATATATGAGCTCTAAGTACAACATATTGTTCTTCAGTGTAAGCCCCAAGGAAGTCATTTGTTGAAAATAAGGAAAGTATTTTTTTTTTCGCTGTGACGCGTTGGTAACAGCCCGCATCTAGGTATTTTCCTCACCCTTTACTTCGCTGTCTTTCCACCTTGTGGGAGGTCGACGAACTCTGCGCTAAAAACAGCTTATTGCAACGATATTTCGCCTATTTTGATAACCCTTTTTTATAGAGAACTTTATGACAATTAGTCTATCAATCATTATGACAGAAAAAAATCACAAAATTAGGCACTCGATCGTAAAATCGTAAGTGTAGGTCCGTCCTCTTAAATTAATAAAGTGATCCTCCGATATCTCTGAAACTTCTGTCTGGCTTAAACAATGGGAAAGGCGGGCGAGGGTACCAAAAAAAGAAAACCTTACGAAGAAATTGGCGCAGTGTTCAATGGAAATGAGGTAACTATCTAAAAATAAAACTATAAAAATTACGCTATGTGGTAATAATATAATATAATCAATGATATAGTCACCAAAAATAATAATATAAAACTGTTGGTTTAAGAAAAACGTATTAAAGCTTGCGTCGAATGTTTAAAGTGGATCCAATAAATGAGGAAGTCTACGTATTAAGGGGGACTATGAAATATTGTTTATTTTTCTTTACTTATCTGTAACATTTCCGTTAGTAGTGACCTTAAATGAAATAGAATGAAGTAAACAGTTATTGTTTAAGTAGTTTAATAAACAATCAGCTAATTCACAACTATAACAAAGATAAGCTTTAAAGATCTGAATAGAAGCCTTGTTGGTTGAGAACCAGTTGTAAAACATGAGACCGTTGGTGCGATGCCCACATCGAGACAAATGTTTGTGTGGCTCACAAACATTTGTTTCGGGTCTGGGTGCTGTTTGACCAGAAGGTTAGTCATAGGTCATAACACACAAAACATTTAACTATATTATGATTGTGACTTTTTACCTTTCTAATTTTTATTCATACCGCTCTCAAGGTCAAAATCCGAGTGCCTAAAAGCACCAGCAAGCCGCCGAAGCTGACTCCATCGCAAATGAAGTTGCAACAGCAGTGCACGTGTGAAGATGAAGGGTCGGTGTGTTCGGAGACGTGTGGCATGCCAGGGGAAGAGAATGGCGGAGGCCCGGCCAACCAACTCAACTTTCAGGTACTTTTACTGTCTCTTCAGTCGATCTCTCATTGTTGAGGATCGTAACTCTCAATTATACAGGGTATATCAAGACTGTGTACTCTTGAAATACCCGGTATTAATGACGTTTCTACACCGAATTCGGTCTACTGCCTGCTGAAATGCCGCATTAATGCAAACTTTCAGTGCATTGGCAAACTGATCCACTCTTCGTTTGGGGTTTCGTCCTCGTGGACGAACTTCCCAACATTCAACATTCCTTCTAACGTTGAGCAGCTTTTCTGGGTTGTCTGGTTCGCGTCTGGCGAAATGTCCGAAGTACTTTAACGTTCCGTGTAGGCAGGCCGCAGGTTGTCGTCTTTACCTTTACTTTAAAGACCCGGTATATGAGCAAACTTTTCACCTGATGTGGAGATCACTCCTGGTAATCATACCGCCCATGAATATAGGTATTCATGGGCGGTAGGCGGTTTGGTGGTAAGTCTCTCGAAATTAGAGGGGAAAACGAAGGTAACATCCGGAAGGAGAAGCCTTGGTCCAAAAACAACCTCACCCATGGAACGAAACACTGCATATATATCAGTGAAACAGTGGTTCCACTCGGTCGAGTAGGCCCTTTTCTGCTGAAAAAATAATATTAGATGTATATCAACAATGGATATGTTACCGGAAATGTATGAAGTCTAGGAATTGTATACAGCTCCTAGGTATTGTATTGTATTCTTTCAATAATTATTTTATACATACATATCCTGGGAAATGTATACATTTCCTAGGCATTGTATAAAATTCCAATATCGTATTAGGAAATGTATAACAATAATGGTTTCTGTAATAAAACACGTTGTTCAAATGAGAGTAATATTTTTTTATCACAGGTAAAAATCATAGCGTTAAATTCTATAATACTCGTATCTTCGTATATTACCTATTACCTATGTTACTAATTAAAAATAACCTTTCCGGTGTTCAAGAAGCTCATTTCGGGCTCCCTGTCAAGATTTATGTGACATTCTCCATTGTTCTCCAATGGTAGGTAGGTAGGTTAGGTTAGGTTATGTTAATTGATATCTTAAATATCTTACATTTCCGATTACTATTTAGGAAATGTATAGATTTCCTAGGAAATGTGTCTAATGTAATTTATTTTACACATTTCCGGGCGATTTTAGGAATTACATAGATTTCCTAGGAATTGTATACAATGACGGATTACATACATTTCCGTTAACAGATATACTATTTGTCTGGGCAACATTAGGTGCTTCGAAAATATCTAAAAAAATTCGTATCATATTCATAGCTATTACAAAATAATATTTTTATAATTACAGAATATTATTTATAAATTCAAACAATTATAGTTTGTTGGCCTTCACCCCCTAATCACTATCAAGAGGTCCCAGCGTCTGGTAAAGAAAACAACCTGAAACAATACTGTTTCAAGCTCAACAACAAATTATTCTTGTACACAACTATCAAACATATCTTATTATATTTATATTCTTGTACACAACCAACAGATACCAGACGACATATGCGAAGCTCTCACGCACAGGACCGCTTTGAACTCCGAGCTGACATACAGTAAGAAGGAGGCACACGACAACATGTGTAACGTATGCAACGTTACGCCGAAGGATGCTCCGAAAGGCGTGCAGGCGCAAAAAGTACTACACCCAGATAAAGACGTGTTTATATTAAAAATAGGCAAACAAACCGACGAACCGAACCGCACTGGTAATATCGAGGTAAGGTCACGAAAATAATGTCAACTAACTTACGTAACTTAACATGATAAATAATTTGGAGAGATAATTCTGTCTCGCATAATATTAAGACTAAAGTATGCAGAAGGGGAAAGAACGTAAAAGTCGATATAGCTAATTTAGGAAGATCTTTATTATGTGATAATACGTAGTTTACATCTGAATTAATTAAAAGCCGTTCTATTTACGTAATTAAAGGCATTGAACTAAACACCGGACCATTAAAAGCGTGTAAAATAGGTTAGTGGGAATGAAGCTTCATAAAATTGCCATCAATTGAATGGGTGTGTGGAGGTGTTGTAATTGTATTGTTTGTTTAGGTGGAGCTGATAACCCCTCGCGCCCCGGCGAAGTTAGCCCCTGCCACTCACACCTGTAAGCAAATACAATGCGAAGAAGAGGATATTCCTTGTTGTGTGCCTTGCAGAACTTGTCGTGCTATTGTACCCAAGAAGAAAAAGGGCAGAAGACCACGTTGCTGCCCATAGATAACCAGTTACACAAATATCCATACAAAATGTGATCCTTCATAACCATGTTCTCCCCTTTTGTGATTTGATGTTATAATAATGTCCTAATGCAATCTGCTACTTAAATGGAAATTGTATGTGCCCTCTGTAATGTATAGAACTACCTACTATTACTTAAATATAACCATCTTCCGATATTTGTTTTAATTTATATGTATATAACTATTATCATTTTAAATAATCTAAGTACGTAGGCCTGCAAAAAGTTACAGGTTTAAATATTCCACCACGCGAGCGAAATACGAGGTGGTGAACATTAATTTATTATTCGAAAAAATGTTAGTCAATTTTTAATTCTTCTGCCTAACATTGAAGAACGGTAAGAACCGGAACTGACCAGATAACTAACTCTACTTCTAGGATTTAAACCCACTCCTAACAACGCAGTGGTATAATAAAACTTGTTCGATCAGGTCCTACAGCTGTGCGCCAATAAAATATAACAATAGAGAAGAATAACACACAGGTGGTTTCACACATAAGAGGTGAGTAATTGCGACATTGATCATTGAACATTTTATATTTATTCGCTTAGTTTTACTCCTTTTCCACATTTTGTTCATTGTAACAACAGATTATTCGTGGACATTATTTTATTATTTATTTTAACTAATTCATTCCCTACTACCTATACCGAGTAAAAGCAATAGCCGGGCAAAAGTATTTCATCAATGCCTTGTTTATTAATTCATGAATTTCAACAATTTATTTACAAGAATTCTTGTATCTATAGCAAAATTAATTGCACAAAATTAATAAACGTAGAAACAAATGCGGTGGATTCTTATGATAAGTCTTGTGGGAATTTCGATGATAGGGTCGTAATTCATATTATGATTATTTTGATTCCATCTTAAGAGATAACTGTATCAATCACACATTTAGGGCCAATTGCACAGACTAGCTTTGCCCATAACTGAACTTTGAAAATACAATCCCATACATACACATACCAATGTCAAATGCGTCACAAATGTATGGCAATGACGTTGTCAAAGATAAAGTTATAGTCAAAATAAATGCCTTCCGGTGTCCAAAACGCTCATTTCGGGCTCCCTGTCAAGATTTATGTGACGTTCTCATTGCGTTCTCCATTGTTCTCCAATTGTTCTCCATTATGTCCATCTGTCAAAAGTCTATTGTCTATACACACCTGAAGTGATATGCAACTGAGCTGTTTAAAAGTGATAGATTGCAACCTTGAGCGGAAGTAAACTATGCGTACTTTATAAATTAAATAATCGATATTATAAACTGCCCCGGTGGCGTACTTTGAGTTTATGTATGTATGTTTAGTATTATAGACTTGTCGTCAATACATTTCATGCACAGCCGACTCAGAGAAGATTAAGACTCTGTGTTTATACGTAATACATTTTGCGGAAAAATTACACCAAAACAAAAACTACACCAAGACCGCGAAGTTATTTACGCAAATTTTTATTATGCTTTATATATTTGGTTATATATTAACAATAATAAGGTACAATAAATGTATGTATCATCACTTTTACTAGGCGCCATCACACGTGCTATCAGGTGCGATGCTGTTACTTTGCCTACGGGTATAATACGACCTCTATAAATGTACCTATCTTTATTTATGTACTAAAATGTAATCATTACGGTATTAACACGAAAGACATTTTTTTCCATGTTTAATAAACTTGATAATTAATGTTGAATGTTGTAAAAAAATATTTTGTGCTGAAAAGTTCAGCTGCAATAGTTTGGTTTCAATTCTCAATCCAACTGTTTAACTCGCACAACTGTAGATGTTTTTACTGTATTTGAAAATTTCTCATACTATTTCAAATGTCAATCAAAATGCTGCACACATCGTTGGAACTCCGTCGCTGCTAATCGGAACAGTTGTTGCATCAGAAAGTGGGACGTAATTCTACTCCAAACACCCTGAACTTGCCTAAACACGGCCTTTTAAAATAAACTCTTATTTCGTCACATCATTTGTCTCAAACACAACTGTATTGGAAATTAAATTGAGAGTGAAAATATTCTAATAAGTAATATTATTTCATTCACACATTTTGAAAGACACTATCAAAATATTTTAATATTATTTTGTATACATCAATACTGGCCTAAATTGTTTACCTACAAATATTTGCACATATGAACGTCGCGTCGTAAACTTTGCTAATGTGTAAGAGACCGACCAAACTTTGAATTTAGTTTATTTCGACGCGCGCAGGATTCCAAGAATCAAGGGCAAAGGTGCGCCGAAACAACACACATCTTGCCGATCATGCCATACTTTACGATGATATTGAGATTTACATGTTTGCACCTTACTTTGGCACCGGGTCAAGTAAAATTGGCATAAATATGCACAGCCCACTTAAATCTATGATTTAATCACAGTATCTATACATTTCTTCCATCTCAGTCGAAGAAAATATATTTATATGTTTAACACAAGCTAAGTCCAAAATTCTACACACATGGGTTACTATCACGGGTGTTCTACCATTGTTTGTGTTGGTCATTGTGCGGATATGAATGTCCTATCTCAAGTACTTAACGGTCTTATTTATAGACAAATTTAAAACTTATTTTAGTTATCGACTGTTTTATATTATTCGCTCTAGTTGAATTCTAAAGTTGTTCAAAAAGAACAAAACATTCGATTTATAAATATTTTAAATCTGTCTAGGAATAAGGCCCTTCGGCTTTAGGGTGCCACTTTGACCTAGTACGGGTTCGTACATTTTACCTACAATTTACATGCCTTTAAAATTTTTGATAGAACTTCTCATATATGTATGCTGTTTTCATGTCTTATACCAAACTAAAAACAAGGTACAAAACCCATGAATATTAGACAATATACTTTCCTGAACCCATTTTACATCATTCGTATCAGTGGCGTGCCTAGGGTTTTGGAGTAGGGCAAGCCCAATATTATTTTAGGTTTAATACATATTTATTTAGAAGAAAAAAAGACTAAGAACGACGAAATCGAATTTACGGCGCGGCGGCAGACCTACCACTCAATCTATACAATATTAGGATTAGATATAGGTAATACAAATATAGATAGCTTGTAGTCATGCAACCGTAACTTTTTACTGCACTAACTACTGAGCACTTTTAATACCCGGCATTACACTAGCACAACGATAGCTACTATGGTCCCGTGTTTGACTGCACAGTTACCAAAATTGCGGACAGAAATTGTTATAAAAACATTAAGGTTAAGTAACACGACTGTTTATTAACCTATATGAAGGGAGCATGTAGAAATCGAATTACGTAGTTTAGTAAACTGAACCGATAAAATGCCTCTTGTGATTTATCACGAATTTAAGAAATGCACAAACTCGGCGTAGTTTTCGCGCCAGTTTCAATATAATTGAATTAAATTACCTTTATAACGGCAATGAACACTTTCACCAACACACTAAAACCATAACAGGAAACAATACAAATCATTTTCGTATCAAAAAGTTTCAATAACATAAAAAAAACGAATAATTAACCTACAACCGAACTATTTACAATTGCAAAATACTTATGAAGTTAGTAGTAATTCGTACAGTATTGCTAGTAAATGAAAAAATAAACATTACAACATGCAATTATAATTTATGAAAAAAATATAAAAACCTCATTATTTGTATTCAAAAATGATTAAATAACTTTAAAAAAGAACCAACGTAATTTAATAACAATAAATATAATTTAGTTAACAAATAATGTTACACAATATGACGACCTTCAAATGTACGATGTTCAGTCAAAACAATTCTGTGGTCAAAAGCTGGGCTTTTGGTTTAGTACTTTATTGCTATATATAGATATATGTAGCTATACATTCGTAGTGCCATGGTGTAGCATTTCACCCGTCGGTGTGAAAGAGATAGCATGCGTTGCCAAAAGCCTCGTAAAAGCACACGAGAGAGAAGAAGGCAGATATATGTTTTGCGCGTACCGTCTTTTAAAAAATGCGTGGAGCTACGTTCTACGTGAGAGGCAAAATTATTGAATGAATTTATTATTTATTACAAGCGTTGCGCAGCGCGGGCGGCGTTTCGGCTCGCCGTCGCAGGCGCTTCATTGAAGAGCGCCATGCCGCGACGGAACGCGGTAAATTCAAAAATGGTAGATGTTTCGTAATTACTGTTTTGTATTGAATGTAATGGTTTCGTTCAGAATTTAGTATATACGTATTAAGTAGGGCAAGCCGGGCTTTTGGGCTTGTATGGAAGTACCGCCACTAATTCGTATAGCTATTTGTGCAGGCAGAGCTAGCGCCATGCGTGTAATGACTGACATTGATACTAATTGCTGTGTGTTGTATGCCGGGAAAATTAAATGACTAATGCATTTTATCGATTAATATACACCTACTTATTTACTCTTGAATATCCATCCAACTATGTACTGCTAATGTGTGAATTAACTTTTATATCGCTATAAATAATATTACTGTGTGTATAAGTTAATGTAAAATGTGCAGGTCGGTGTGACGTGACGTTTTTATAGCACGTAATAAATCGATTAGTTTGTTTTGTCAACGTGTGTGCCACGTTTTTATCGTCAAATACAAGTAGCTGCGTTCGATTCGTTCGACATAGGGACCGTATTGCATGCCCTACCATCGCCTACATCAATTATATGAATAACTCATTGCATTTACAGTAATAATCTAGGTCGAGGAGTGTTTAACATCAATACAGCTCCTCGTTATGAATATTCTATTAGTCCAATACCCGGTTAATCAATACTTTGTATTCTTGGAGCGTTAATTTACTTACAAATATGGTAAATAAAGTAGTACTTCCTCTTTCCACTTGTCCTTCAGCTACGTGAATTCCACTGCTGATCATACGTCTAGTGGCCTGTTTAAGCCCAGGCCTCTTCTAGGACTTACATAACCTTCTGTTGCATCATCATATCCTGATCCATCCACATGGTGGACTGACAACGCAACAAAAGTTGCACGAAGTAAATGGATATTATAACTCCCTCACAGAAATATAATGTCCAGTCTATAATCATAAGTTTGATATAAATGATACTAAGTTAGTTTGAACTGATGACGTCAAGTTGAATGGTCCATGTTGAGCAGTGGTGATGATGTAATTTTTGTACTGCGTAACTATTGGCCGTATTAATGATTCACAAAGTTTTAAGAGCAACATCAGAGAGTAGAAATTGGGCGGTAATTTTTCAATATCATTTTGTTCCCCTTTTTATAAACGAAATATTTTTTAATATTCAGTACATAGCTTTGTAAAATTTTTCAGAATCTTCCTCGTGCATTACAAATACTTTATAAAAAGCGATATTGTTATGGTGCATCCAAACCGATGTTTTTTTTTTGTTGAGCTAAATAACGCAACACAATAACATTAAATAACAAATAACGATCTATAACTGTTATGACTACTTGTTATTATTTTTTTAAGGTTCCTAATCGCGTCTATACAGCCGTAAAAACTATCCTTTCGACAAAAATGAGCTTTCAACAAACAGTGAGTCGCAGGGCATATGGCCTGAAACTTTTGCAAGCAACGGATGTGTCTCATATTTGTCAGTATAGAAGATGAAGTGCTGATTATAGCGACGGCATGTTTTATCATTTTAAATATCTTCACCCAGCTAAAGCAGAAGGTGCCTTGCTGCCCAAGTGCGAGGGATCCGGCATCTCTTGCCGAATTTTTTACGTGACTGTCGTGCGATTAATAGCTTTTTATGTATCTATACCGCATTGTGTTGCTCTTCTGCGTCCACCACTACAAGCGGTAGCGCAGCGAACAATCATGGGCTATCGCATGAGGCGGCTTGCGTATTGGCCGGTTTCTCTCACTAGGGCATCGAAGACGGAGCCATCTCATCATCACCACTAACGAAAGGCAGTGCCCAGTTGCAGGGCACTACCGGCCCCTAGACAGGTCGAACCCAGACGCTCCTTCCTCCGCACGACGGCCGTAGAGAAGTAGCGCACTAGGGTGGACAATATCAGCGCTGATATTTGAATAAGGCGGCAGTGCGTCCGCTCCTAGACAAGTGGCTAGACAGGGGCTATGCTGTAATGACGTTACGCCTGGCGCAGGTACTATCGGAGAACGGCTGCTTCGGTAGATACCTGTGACTGCAAGAGAAGAATCCGCCGTTATGCCTTCCATGATCTAGAGTCGGAGTTCCATAAAAGCCTTGCTCATTTTTTGAGCGAGTGTCGTCTCGCAAAAGAAGAAAGCGGAGCGGGGTCGCGGGAAGAATGATTCCGCCCGGCGCTGCAACCGATAAGAAGGTGCCGGATGAATGACAACGGCTGATCCAGTGTTGTCCTCATGCATCAGGCTGGAGGGCCGGAGACTCCGACATACCCCTTCGGATCACCCTCAGAGTATCTGAAGGGCGGCTTAAGGCGTTTCCCTCTGGCTGAATAAAAATGTTGTCGGGTTGAGGTAACATGCTCTAGAACAATGTTGCCAATTGTTACCAAATGTTGACTGATTTTCAAAAGCAAGGCACGATAACTTTACATTTAATAATACGACAACATGTACTTAGATTAAATAACATTTTCTTATCAGATGTTCCTGCTTCATGAGTAACATTTGGAAAGGTTGCTCAACAAAAACGCAACTGCGGTGTAGATGCACAACATAATACATACATACATAAACTCACGCCCATGTCCCATTGGGGTAGGCAGAGACTATTGCGCGCCAAGTGCTACGGTCCATACATACTTACCTGTTTCGCTTCATCCACTGTCATTAATCTTTGCACACACGCTCGTCGGTCGCGTGGATGCACAATTACTGATAATTAACAAAAACACCGGCTTGTGAATTTCGATAACACAAACCGGTACGATAAGTTATGGAAAATAAATGAATGTATGCATAAGAACATACTAGCTATTGTTATTGTTAGCTATTGTTCAAAAACATGTTATAATGCGCATAGATATTACAAACAGTATAAATACTATTTGCATTCGTTATCAATTTATGAGAACAAACCCAAGAGTAAATAGTGTGCAACAAATATAATTCCAATCGCGAAACGGACAAATTATATTTATGCAAAAGCCGTGAATTATCCGGTAACAGGTGGGCGTGACTTTGTGATTTGACCTCTTTCGCTCGGATCCGATCAACACAGAAGGATAAATATTCAAATATACGAGTATACCACGCACCGAAAGCGTCCTTAATAGAGACACAATTACGAACAAGTTTCGATTTCAGTGGCAAGGAATTCAACAAAGTCGAACTTGTTATTCACATCAATGAATATTATACAACTGCACGCGGCAGCAAATACTTTTGCGTTGCCATATTCGTAAACCAACTTGACCCGTGATATCAAAATACATTTTGATGAGGCAAGACTTATTGAATTCTAGTGAACATGTTTGATTTATGGATCGGTTTCGGTATGGATATCAATTCGACATTGTTTATAATAAGGTTAATCTATGTTACTACTGAATCGATAAAAAATATATATACATAAACTCCCGCCTTTTTCCCAGAAGGGGTAGGCAGAGGTGCTACCAGGACACCCACATTTCGCCTTGTATGTTCCGTCCCATGATGTGATAGGGGTGAGCCTATAGCCATATCGGGCACAAATTGATAATTATTAATAGACAAATCCAATATCACTTTGCCCGAACTGGGATTCGAATCCGTGACCTCAGCTTGGTAGTCGTACCGTAGTACAACTACGCTAGTAAAAAAAATGTATTAATAATCACCGGATACACATGATTTAATCACACATATAATCACATAATACTATCATTTCACAGCCGCGCTTATACACATAGATAGTGATTAATATATATTATCATTGGATATATTAATTAATATATCCGTCACAATAAACTAGTGCGGGGCGCAAAGGTGAAGCAGCAATTTGGATACATCTTGAAAAAACTTGTTGTAATCTCCATCGAGGTTACTATTTATATTGTCGAATCTAAGCATTCATCCGTAGTGTGTTCGAAGTATATTTAAACTCATTAATATCATGATATGCATAAATCTTAAAAATACATTGAGAATCATCGAAGTTATATTATCACTATAAAATGTGGAAAATCCTAGTCATTGTAACAGACATTAAGCAATTAAATGTATCTATATGTTAAAATGCATGATTGATTAAAATACCGATCCCTAGTTATTTGTAATTATAATGGAAGCACTTCTGTCAAACTCTACTTTGTGAATGACCTTGCTCTACATCGCTGGAATGGTTTATTTTAACAATCTCGGGTAATACATATTATACTCGTATACACCCATGATTAATATGATACTAATTACCACGTGTGTATAAATTGTTTAGTTTTAGTACATGTGCACTGAAAACTGACAAATAAATAGATACCTACTTCGAAAACTGATGCTTAAACTTTTGTTGACTTATCCATCGCTAAGCTACCAGGAGATCTACACGTGTTATTTTCACCATAAAATATTGCTAGTAGGAACTAGGGAGTTCTTATTGACTTTTTTGTAACTGTAGGAATGCAGTTACACGCTCCTTTCGGTACCCCGAGGAGGCCGGAAAGGGTACGCCAGCCGTCCAACAGAGTACGCTTGCAGATTTTTTTTATCCACTTGATTACAAATAAATGTATCATTTGCTGAAACACATACATACAAAAATATATACTTAATTAAACACAATCTTACTTGTCTCTACCTTTTCTCGAAATCGGCAAATAATATAAATATTTTAATACAATTCCCCTATAAAACCGCCAGTTTACCTTATAAGTTATTTAAACAATATTTCAATGTATAGGTAGTGAAGAAGATTAAATTATAATACCAAGAATTAGCCAATATTTGCCTTACCATAACAACGCTCCACTGACCGCATGATGCAATAGCGTGCTTTAATTTCAAGGTCTCGCAAACTAACAAAATTTTCAGTTGGATAGGTTAGTGAGCCGGCTAAATACGTTCACATGCCTTAGAAATATATTTAGCCTATAAACTTTAATAGTTTACCTCGCAAATGAACACATAATATTAAAGATTGTAAGTGCACAATTAAAGGATAAAGTCATCGATATTTTCTTTTATTAAAAATATTGCCTGTTACCAACGCATTTTCTAATGTTACTCTTTTTCACAACACTCTACCCTACCCTAGACGCACAAAATTGCAGCTGATAAAATAATAATAGTTACTTATTACCAATATAAAGGGATGCGGCCATAACTCTACATTAAACTTTGATCCCTCTCATTTCAACAAACTGTAATTTTATTATGAAGACTGTTTAAAATTGCATTCCATAAGTTGTTCCTCTTTATTTGCAAGTATTTGAATGACAATATGGTGAACAACTGTATTAATCAATTAGGTCATACACTTTTATTTATATTTCACGTATTTAAATGTATACACGCATATAATATGTTAGCTGCGGTTCCTCTTCGTCTGGCGTCGTTATAAAAATCTCAAAAATAATGTCAGTTAAAAAAAATAATGATCGAGCTGATGTTACGCTGATACGATGTCATTCACCACTATGTTAATATGTGTGGGTAAAACTGTGCCAACTATTATTAGCGCCCATGAATCATTGAAGACTCAAAATTGTGTCGTTTCCATAACGACATTGCGTCAACAAAATATTGTACATTGTAGTAAGAGGCATGCTAAGTTACGTTTAATGACGACATTTTCCCACGTATAACAGCTTTCCTTAGATGTAAAAAATACCGCACACGTCGCGTCGTGTTAAACAATTAAAATCACTCTGCAGTCGACAGTCGGCGTGCGATACAAGCATACGATACGTTAGCTTTATTATTATATTTGCCAAATACAATGGTATCGTGCAAGTAGAATTGGCGCTTGTAGCGGCGTCTTTCACACTCGGCCGGCTTACAAAATGCCGGCTGGCGCTATGTCGGCGACGCGACGTTACTCGTACAGCGTACTCTATGACGCAACAATTTGTCTCGCTTGCTTGTGCCATGCGTATTGCGTGCCCACGTCTACTGTTGCGGCGACGCGAGCCGCGCTAGTCGACTGCCGATTCCCGTCTTTAGTTCATTCCGTTTTTAACTTGCGAGTAGGTCGCTCGTCCGCTTTACGCTAAATTTAAAGCACGTGGCTAGGTGCTTCGATATCACCATAACCTAAAACTCCGGCCAGCCGCGTCGCCCCGTGGGGATAAAAATCGGTGAGTGCTTTTTAATTTACACTTTTATAATAATTTTAATATTACATACATAAACATATTAAGATACATTAACAAACATTTAAATTGTTATACAAATTTGCATAGCCTAGTCTAGTCCGTCCAAATTTTATGTGCAAACCGTGCAATTTTTTGTTTTAGCAATAATAGCAATTAGTTGAAAATGCGATCGAACGATAAATTGAATTAGAGCAATTAAAGTGAAATGTAATTAGATGTTATTTGCTTATTTTTACAATCCAGGCCAATATATTAAATTAATAAAGAAAACAATGTAAACTACCAAACTAAATAACGTAGATAACGTATCACAAAAATAAGAGCGATAATCCATATTGGGTTTAATGTACAAAATACGTCACCAGCACAACCGCATTGAGTATTTACTTCACTTTTCCAAGTCTTATCTACGAAATCGCATTGTCAACAAGTGAGGGCACCGGCAAGGCTTAAGATGCGATGATAATTAGCAAGTTGTTGAACACAACCCATTCATGTTAGCTCGAGGCTGACGTCGATAGTACAGCGAGCAGCGAAAGCCCCTTCGTAAGCGGGAACACCGCTACATAATTTACCTGCTTTCTTTCTTCCCCTAAACGAAACAGTTCTATAGTCTATAACAGCACATTGTTATAGGGATTATTTCGCCAAAACCTGTTTCAATGAAGATTGTTATAAGCGTTCGGTTTTTGCTTCACTATACCCTAACGGGACTTTGTAATAAATCTCGTAAGCCGGGCTACACCCGTACGCAATGAACGGTTATTTTCAAAATTATTCACAAAAGAACACAATTAAAAATAAATACGTTATTGCAATTTTAACATCGTTGCACTCTACCCAGAATAAAAATACATGTTTAACAAGTATGCACATTGGAATGCTGATATTGTCGTAAAATGTACTATATAAATACAACAAAGCATATATACACGTATATTCAAAGTTTATAATAATATGTTTAGCGATGTCACTCTGTGCAGCTGTCACAAAGGAATACATTTAGCTCCTGTGCCCTATTTTTGTTACTTCGAATAATTACTTTGCGTGATTCAGCTATATTATATTTATTTATGTACCGAGGAATTTCAATTGATAATGGGCGCGTGGGGACCATTGATTTTATACACCATATCTTATTAAATGTTACCTAAAGAGTGTTAATCAATCATGCTTTTAACACGTCCATCTTGAACCGGAGAAATCTGGTTGTTTATTTTATCACTTCGCTGTGAAATATTGAAGCTGTCATTATGACCCGCACTATGCTAAACTGTAATTATTAAACGTTACTTCAAAATTATGCCACAAGTAATAAAAATGATATATCATTTTTAAGTCACGCCATAGTTCAATATACGTACCTAAGTTATCGTTCTCTTTGGTTTATTAATTATTTTGCAAAGTTCCATGGCGATGATTATTTATATTATACAAATACATTCCTGCTTTTGCAATTCTCTTCGTCACTCAATGGTCGTTATTACCTGCCCTTTCTAATCTCCCCGTCTCATGTTTAAGGACCACTGAATGTCATGAGTACGTCACCCCCATGTCAGCCTCAACGCAAAAAATACCATGTATATACCGTATGAAAAACGACGTAGAGTCGAAATTATTTATTGACGACTGTCCGCGTCTCAAAATAACTTACCTCCTGAATGTCAAAATCAAACTTATTTTTTCTGCACCGAATTCAGTTAAGTTTAACGATAGTATTTATTATCGTTAATACTGAATACAGAAAATGTTTATTTTTGTACTTAACTTGATTGGATTGCAAGGACGCGGACGTGCGCATTTGCAATATATGTAAATAACATTGGTGCATTTTACTTTATCTGTCCTCGTTAATAAATTATATGCACACATGCTTCACACTGCAATGTTTAAAGTTCACGGTTTTATCTTTACACAGCCAATTTTATTATTGTTTTAACAACACGCTTTCACTGTAAAATTAAATGATACTGTCTCTACATCAGTTAATTTTGGTTCGAGGTTTGTAGTAAATGTGATAACACAATAACACACTATGCATTAATTTGATCATAGTCCTGAAATTACGCGGATCGAGAGACAATTTTTGCCAGTAACTCTCACTGTAGTACGCAGTCTTGTACTGAACTAATTTCGATCATAAAACTATACGTCCATTATGTTTATAAACTGTCAAAAGTAATAATCCAAAAAAATACGACTGAAATTTTTAAGTTTTTGTAACACTAATTGAATTTAATTGAAAAACTTTATTAAATTTGTTCTCTGCTTTAAATATTTTCTGCAGTACAGGCACGTTGCACTCGCAAAGAATATTTCTCCTTTCCCATGAATCTCTGTAAAACAGGTAGTAACGGGTAACAGATACCGCGACCTAAATAAAAGAAATATGTTAAAATTATTTGCATAAATATTGCGGTCACCAAGACGAAGTATTGTTATCTCGTGAACAGCTTAATTTTGTTCATTGCTCACCAATAAGTTACAATGAAATCATAAATGCATTGTTTAATAATGCCATTGTCAAACCATGTTAAAATGAATGTTTGTTTCGTCCACGTTGACAGTATTTTGAACGTATCGAATAAATCATATTACAATGAATGTGAAAATAAAAAATTACGAGTAAATTAAACTACCTACCCAATATATTCGATTCTAGACTATGTCTTTGCCGACAAAAATTATGGTTTAATACCTTATTCATAATATCTCCGTAAGAATTACATTCACTTAACTTGAGAAATACAATATAATATCTTACTTCTGCTTGGAACAACATTATATCGATGCGGTCTGTTGCTGCATGAAAATAAACCCACCTAAAATTATAATGTACTTAGGTATAATTAGCACTGTAAGACATTGTATGAATTTAAGAAACAAAATATGTAAAAGTAACGTAATAAGTTAATCCGGATATTTTTTTATGGCTGTTTACTTTTCATGTTTCCCGTGGCATTTCTAAAAATCCATTAGCAATTATGATAAAAGTAATCGAGCTCATAAGTGTTTCGTCGGAAATACTACATAAGTACACAAAATTGTCACATTATGTTCTTCCTGCTTATAGGGAAAATTTTATGTATTATATAAGTTTAGATTAAAATACCAAGGTGCACAATCAAAATCAGTTTATAACTTAAAATATGCCGCAATGTAAGCTCTTTGTTTTTTTTATTCGTAGCACAAATTCAGATATTAATTTAAGGCACCTATATAAATATTCTAAATTGCAAGTTTGTTATTGTACCAATTTTATTGGTACTTACTTTAATACAGAACAATTAACATACTGAGTTGAGAAAAATGAATACGAAATCATACTGTTTATTAGAAGCATTAAAAATGTAGTCTCGAACAAATAATCTGTAGTATAAATATCTGCGTTGTAACAAAGCGTATTTGTATAAGACAATGACAATTTGAAATAACACTATGGAGATACGAAAAAGGAAATGATAATATGAAAGTAACATTCAGAAACACTATCAGGCATCCCGGTCTTAGATGCGCGTCCTTGAACGCGTGGAGATATCATCGTGGACTTATTTATATCTCCATTTTCTACCATTATAAATCATTTAATTCCGCTCACTACTACTAAAGATTAAGTGGTATAAATTGAATATTCTTCGCAGATTTTGTTTTATGTGCACAATGATATACTTCATTTCAAGTGACTTAACACTTACACTCGGCCAGAAGTAAACAAAATGACTTGTTATTTTTCTAACACTTCTAATTCTTTATCAATATTTAATTATGTAATGTAATCAAGTGTTATTTTTTATTGTTCCATTAAGTCCCAGACATTCTGTTATACAAATATTGTAAGGCGAAAGCGTGTTTGTTGACTTGCCCTTCTTTTATTCATGAACGAGGCTACACGTCGACAAGCCTATGCGCAGATAATTTATAGGCCATAGAGCCTTAATGGTACCTTTTTCTTTAGAAAAATGATTAGCAATTGGATATATCTATAAAGTAATTCTTCTCGGATGACGTCATGACTAAATGTAATATTTTTGTGGCCGATACGTTTAAGGCGCGGTCATGATATGTCATTGTAATTGCCCGAGAAAAGGACAAAGACCGAGATCCTAAACCTATCAATCCATGTATCGATTAATTCCATTATGACTAGTGAGAGTGACCATTACATTGTTGTTTAAGTTTTACATATTAGGTATAAATATACAGTTTGTGCCGTACTGCCAGTAATTTATTTATTTATTCGAAAGACAATACATCAACATTCAAAACTACATATAGGTGTAAAACATTTTATATTAATCAGATAATAACAGAGGATAAGTTTGAAATAAAAATTAAAAATTTACCAAAATTATCTTAAACGGAATGGATAATGAGTCTGGTAATTGAAGATGCTGTATACATAATGAGGAAATTGTGAAACAACTCCGATCATTAGATACGCTCGTTGATATTGATTAGAAGACATGGAGGTCTTCAGTATTTAGCGATGTAGTTTCGGAACAATTTTCCTTCTCTTTCGTAACAAGCTGCTACCGTTTACAATATTATTTCATTGTATTAAAATTATCAAAGATGGCGCCTGCGATACAACCTTGTTCTGTTTTTCGTTACTAGCACGACAAAGTGACTACAATTTATAGAACACAGAGATAAGTGCTGTGCGATCATAATAGCCTAGCCAGTGATGAGAGACAGTTCTCTCGGCAACAATTATGCCGGCCTGGCCGTAATCGGATATAAGTTAGATAAAACCGAAATGCTGGATACATGATCGACGGATCATTGTCGCTATCAGTGCCATACGAATTTTCTACCACCAGCTTTTGCATTGAAACAGAACTTCTTTTAACATCGTTACATAAATTGTACGTTATGAAAAACTAGTAAAATAATATTCTTAGTCATACAACACGCGTCATTCGCCTTGTTTTAAATTAATCCCCATCAATATTTCTAAAAATCACAAATATTATCACGAGCGCCGGATTACTAGACTTGCACGTGATATCAAACGCAAACAAACCTTGATAAATTAAATAATAGTTTTGATTGATAGTCTTATCAATGAGAACTACAAATATTTAGAATACAAACGAAAACTTCTGGTATATACGTAGGAGGAGTAGAATAGGTTTTGTAATGTATTGATTATTTATATATACAGAGAATCCCCGGTAATCCGAGCCCTGTCTAATCCAGCGCCCCGTGTAATCCGGTATTTCTATTATTGTTGAATATTTTCTGTATTCGACATAATGAAGTAGGAATTATAGTTCAGAGTGTAACACATAGAACCTTATCATTGGACTTGTATTTGTCGGATTACAATGTACTCATACATACATACATAAACTCACGCCTTTATCCCCGAATGGGTAGGCAGAGGCGCCACCAGGACACCCACGTTTCGCCTTGTATGTTCAGTCCCACGATGTGATAGGGGGCGAGCCTATCGCCATCTATATCAGCCCATATACGTCCCACTGCAGGGCACGGGCCTACTCTACAATCGAGGGAATCGATTTAGAGTGGTTAGGCCATATAGTCCACCGCGCTGGCCTAGTGCGGGTTGGCGGAATTACATACCGTAGAAATTGTTTAAAATCGGTATGCAGGTGGAGGCCGCGCCATGGCAAGCGTAGTGTAGGACGCCCTCCAGCTAGGCGGAGTGACGATTTGCGAAAGGTCGGAGCCAGATGTTGGATGCGAAAAGCCGAAGACAGGGTGAAATGGCGCATTTTTGAGGAGGCCTATGTCCAGTAGTGGACTAGTATAGGCTGATGATGATGCAGGTTTCCTCACGATGTTTTCCTTCGCCGTTAAAGTGCATGGTGATTGATTATCAATACACACATAACTCCGAGAAGTCAGAGGTGTGCCCTGGGATTTGAACCCGCGACTACCGCGAACATGTAGGCAGCCGCGTCTGGTCCGTTACCAACAGGCCACCACGCACCTTCTATCGCCTATCGCCATATCGGGCACAAATTCCTGACACCGGGCTGATAATGAATAGAAAAATCCAATATTACTTCGCCCGACCCGGGACTCGAACCCAAGACCTCAGCTTTGTAACCGTACCGTAATACAAGTACCACTCTTTTGTAAAAAATCCGGATTATAGGGGGTCTCAGTACTCCATAATTTGACAAATGCGATAGTACGACACTGCCCTGCTAAACGTTTGTCGGATTACCGAGGGTCCACTGTATTGGAAACTTTGAATGTTCTAATTCTATTAATATAGGTTTTTCTTTTACAAAAGTTAGATAGTGTTATTATTATAGTTTTAGGCCTATGGTATATTGCGCTTGTGGAATATAATCATTTATCTTTGCCAGGCGTAAAAGCTACCTTAGTATTGCTCCTTATGGTATAACATTGTGTTATGGTATGAAATGCTACGTAAATACATGCAAGCCATCAACCGCACTTGGGCTGTATTCTATAATAGTTATTTCAGTGAATGAGATTCCTTAATGGCGGGCGTTTTAAAGCATTCTGAAAGTTCTGTTTGACCATGACTTCGATATAAAGTCGAATATACAGCAATGTAATTGTAAGAACTACATGTTATCTCCCTCTCTTTCTCTCTTAGCCCCCTAGACACAGGTCGACCCATGTATAAATGAAAGTTTAATGAAAAAGATACGTGAGGAAAAGCAGACGATATCGCTACCGGCTAGGGAGCACTAGATATTAATTATTCTATACATTTATTAAATTAACTTTCCGTTGTGTCGTCCGTCAGATAAATCAATCGATAATGGCCGTCACACACGTACCGATATAACTGTGCAAGTCTGAGTTTGCACCATGTACCGGAACGTGTGTGGGCAAATAACTTCCCTAACTTCGTTGAAATTTTCGATTCGAGACTGGTGCAAACTCGCGTTTTTGCAAACGCACTTAAAGGTGTGTGGCGGCCATAATATACAGGGTATATCAAGACTGCGACCAAAAACGAAGCCGGGTGGTAGTTTTAGTGCTTACAGACACAATGCAAATAAAAATTTCGCAAAATAAGCGACAGATTTTCTTTGGAATTTTTTGAAAATTATTGTTTTTGGGTTGTAAATACCTAGTTATTGCGAAAATAGTAATTTAAACCCTATCGTACCATAGCCTCTTAAAAAATAAAAAGATGTATATCATTATTTTAGAAAAACTATGTATTTATCACCCAAATACGACGAGAAGTAAAAAATTAGCAAAAAAGGTTGACGTTTTTTTTTTGCGAAATTTTTCATTGCATTGTGTCTGAAGTCACTAATACTACCACCTGGCTACGTTTTCGGTCGCGGTCTTGATATACCCTGTATAATATTTACATATAATCACGACAACTGCGCTTATAAATGAAACACCAATTAAAAAGGTAGTATTTGTTGTACTAAAAAGTAGATTATTATTTATTATTATCTTTGTACCATTATCACAATATATGAATTATCTTTCGAATTAGTATGTGATGAGTAGATTCAAGTATGTGATGAGTTGTAAATAAATATTAACATATTTCAATATTTCAAAAGCAAAATTTTAAAAATGTACTGTTATTAATCAATTGCCAAACCACACACGCTCAATGCATCTTTATTTACTGTTTTATTTGTTTTACCTTGTCACGAAATTCACACACATATGCCTTTGTATTGGGTTCATTTGGAGTACAAATTACAATAAAAAATAAATGTCGTTTAAAGAAATTGTAGCGCGTGTAAATTCTTGTAGAAATTAATGCGACACGCATTTTGAAAATTTGTAACAGTCTTTATCGCTGCTGATAACATATAAATCACTGTCCCTTTCAATGAAGTCCATACAACCTTGCCGACGATATCAACACTCATGTGTTGTACATACTCTCAAATTCTGTATAAAAATAATCTTCGATAAAATTCAAGAGTTGCGATTAATTCATTCCAAATTTTCTCGTAACGAGTGGTCAGTTGACGCTTGGTAATTAGAAAGTAAACAGCAATTATATAATTTATAACATTGAATCAATTTTTATGTTAGCCTACCATAAAAATCCAAATGATAGAGTACATTAGTGATCTGTGTCGGCCGGCATGATTATATCGAGTAACGACAGCTAGTCCCGCCCGTCGATACTGTTAAATATACACATATTGAGAGCACTGCACTTACTATCAGACGAAGTGTTGCCCTACCAGTTAAAAATAAAGAGAATAAAAAGTGTGTAATACCGGCTGATTTCTATATTTTTATTATTATCGGTCTATTTTTGGATTGGTCGAACCACGCTGTAATCTATTTAGTCTAGTATAATTAGTCTGAAAGACATTGTTACTATGGTTTCCCACCGAATAGAGAGACAGCCGAACAATTCTAACATAATATTATTATATTAAGTAAAAATGCTATCCAGGGTTTTTACCGAGACATCCCATTGTAATCGGGTACTCTCTAGTCTCTATTTCACCGACTCTGAGCGATACATCAGATGTAGTTAGTTGACTTTGTAGGTGGAATTTTGAGTTCGTAGTACATTCGTTTCAACGTTTGTCATCTTTTTAATCCCATACATCGCTTGTACGTTCTGCTGTTTCTAATGCTTGTGATTGCGGACATTTCGACAAGTGTCGGCTTTTTGTCTCAGATCCTCACGCGTACCTGCAACAAAGAACTTTCTGCGAAGTGTTTCCGCAGGTGCACATCTACATGGTAGACATTAGACAGCTAGCATTCGTCAGTCTTGCATTTACAAGTTAAATTGCCAAATATGTATGCAAAGTAAATAACGAAAATCCTTCTAAGCCATCCATTTAAATACGTATTATCGAATTTTGAATACAAAATACCCAGAGTTTAATTTATTTTACAAATATAATTTTGTATGTCTTTGTGCATTAAACTGAGGCACATACCTTGACATTTCGATGTAACACGTACCTAACTATATTCATTACATATCTAATTATTCATTTAACGTTGAAGGAAATATCCTGAGGATACCTGCGTACTTAAGGGGTCTCCTAAGAATTTCAAACGTAGGTACGTAAAGTTCGCCAACTCTCATCAGGCCAGTGTGATAGGTCTTAAATTAATAACATACATTGATCTGCCACAGTATTGTGTTGGAATCACGTATTTAGTGTGGAATAGGGCAGGCAGAAGAAGCTGTGAGTACTTCTTGTACAAAAGCGTAGCACTGCCAACTGCAAATGGGACATATACGCGCATACTTCGATGTAAAGAGTTGCAATTCATTATGCTCGAAGCAATTTAGCTAGCCCCCTGTTTTGGCAAAGTGCCTGTTGCAACAATTTAATTTTAAAAACAAACTCTCTTTGTTTCGTCTTCAAATCCATTGTCTCAGCGATTCTATAATTATTTTATATCTACAATTATACGGGTACATTTATCAGCTAATCCAGGTTTGCTTATGTAAAAATATTGATTTATAATTTGAATATTTAAACTTTTTTAACGTCTAATACATAATGTTACGCAATACCACGTATTTCTGCGTCGAATAAGCAATCTAGTTATTAAGAGTTCATAGTATATTACCCTTGTGATTATACCGATGTCAGCAATAAAACTGCTGATACAACACATAAAGTCCGCGTGGTGAGATTATTTTAATAATACACGACTGCAACCCTTCTGACGTAAACTTTGTGACGCATTTAAGGAACGCTTGAACATTAACACTGTAGTAACAATAGCACTCGTGTTCATTACACCGCCTACTATGTTTTACTGATAAGTCTCAATATTTTAAAATGTGTAACGCGTTGCGTTGCGTAATTATATGCAGCACGATTAATGTGATTTAGTGAAATACATAATAGAACATAAATGAGCAAACATTATCAGATCGTTTTCAATGCGGACGTGGTGTTCCTCGCCGAATGGTAAGAAGGTTTTTTGCAAAGTTCGATAAACTTTGTGCTACAAACGCGAACGTCTCACCTATTGCTTTATATTCACGACGTCGATTGTACTTCGTACCTATTGTGTCGTGTTGGTAACGGTATCTGTGAACATACAATAGCCGCTTTAGCATATCAGGGCTTCCCTTCTTGGGCAGAGGGCGTAATGCGATCCCCCGCGGCGTTCGCTTTCGCTGTGTCTATATCAATCGGCAAGCGCCGCAATGTGACACTTTTATTTCTTTTAATACCTCATCAACACCACTTAATCTCCAATATATTAATACTTGTAAATGTAAAGGTGTGTTCAAACGTTGCAAAGGAATTTTGGTTCGTTGTCTTTCACACCGCAAAGAAGAAACATGGTAAAAAAAATAGATTAGGTACTAGAATTTGGACCGGGCAAGCCGAAAATTTAACGATACAAACTAATATAATGAATGTAATAATAGCCTTAGATTTAGCCTTTTAAGGCATCGCTGGAACAACTAATTGAGATTGTTTTTACTTAAAGATAGTTTGTAGTCAATGACTGGCGTAGGCTACTTTTTGTTCCAGAAACTATACGGCCCTCAAAATAGCCGTCAATTGAAAGTTAATCCGGGTTAAAGGTTATGCACTGTTTTTTATTTGTAATCTTCCAGTTTTATTTAAAGAAGGCTTGTGTATTATTTGCTCCACGATTGTTAACTAAAACACCGTGCTCTTAATAAAAACAAAATATTTATACAAACCCGAGTTTATAAACATTAATCCAACACATTTCCCGCAAAATTGATTTTCAAACAAACATTTATAATATAATTTTCTATACGAAGGGCGAATAATTCTATATAGATTTACGGGAATAAATAAACCGGTTTCATCCGGATAAATTTTATGTAATAATGACAGATGCGTGGTACAAAAATAGTATTGGTGCAGGAAAATCAACTCAAAAATCAGGTTACGATTGCGAATACAACTGTTGGGTATTCACGCGAGAATTCCTCATCGACCCGACTGCCGCGGCTAATTAACCGACTTTAAAACTCAGGGAAACAGTTGTTTCAATATATTTAAACATTAATGACAATTATTCGTTCTCAGGAAAAACGGTCCGATTGAACATCTTTTTTTTTATTCTACGTCTGAAACTATGCGTACTAATAATTAATATGAATAATATTTAAATCATTGCATTTCGTAAAATACGTATAACCAAAAACCTAATATTAAAATTAATAATTAATAAAAAAAATATTGTTTCTCAATTATTTATCGTTGTCTCCACGTATAATATAGTACCAAAGTAAAAGACGGTGACAAATTTCAAAAAAATATTCTTTAATTTGATTCTGATTTGTGAAATGTCTGATTCTTAGTAATACAATAAAGCCACATTTTACAGGATGTTTGTCACAAATAGTTTAAAAAGAGGCTCAAAAAAGGTAGTAAGGATGAGCAAATGAGATTACCGCCGCAGCACCGTTAATCCGGCGCGGCGTGCGTAAGGTTTGGCGAAAACCACCCGGACCAAAGCAAATGCGTCGAGTTTTTTTTAATGCATAGGTACGGCAAATGAGCAAGCAGGTCACCTGTGAGATAGTGGTACCGCCCCGGACGCGAGTCATGCTGATTGCTGAGTCATGACAAACACCAGCGTGGCCTTACCACTTGTGAATTTTTCAATTTTCAATTAAAAATAATAACAATATTAAATTAAGGCAATATTTATTGGGGTTGAAAGAACCCACCTTACGCTCCGTGTTACCTACGTATATATAAACCTTACGCTCAGCGCGGCGGATTAAACTATACATGATACCATCTTCATATAAATATAGATATTGTTCTCTTTAAGCCACGAAAATTTATAATTAATAGAGTTAATGTCTTGTGTTTCCTGTGGGTGCTCTTCAAAGAACTTCGTTGAAATTTATTGAATGAAGAGAAGAATTGAATAAAAGGCGATAATATTACACCGACAGCATTATAACACACATAAATTTTATTGTGTCATTGGTGTACACATAGGTCGTGCAGATAACCTAGCAGATAGATTAAAACTATAGAATATTTTATTTCGGAGACTACTGCCTGATCAAATTTTACTATATTCATTTCTAAGAAAAGTTTCATATTACGTTTCATTTAAGACAAAATAATTATCTTCGAAATCTAAAAAATATGATTCCTAAAATAAATATATAGCCCATTTCAAACGAAAGACAGTGTGTCAACAGATGTTCAACAATAGTGTAAATATTAACAAATTAATAAAAGGCCCGAGACACAGGTCTTTTGCACATGGTACTTGTAAATGTTACCAAATAAGAAATGTACACAACATTTCTTTCGAAAGCTGAAAACGTGTCAACCATCGATTTCCATAAACTGTTTTTTACGTTCATTTCACACAATGGCAAATTCATTTTTAAATATAGTTAAAAACCAGTAACTCGTGTTGAAAGCACTTCTCAAATCGAGTATTGGAGCGTAACAATTTTACTGCTAAAGGTTTAGTAACTTCACAGGCCGGTCTATGAAATATTTGACCAATTACGCCTATTTTTTTATAAATTAATACATATTATGGTATTAATACATGTAATGCTGAAATAATTTAATAATAAATTGCATATTTCATCTTACAAAATGCAACGCTGTGTGGCATATTACTTTCCAGTTCCAGTAATTACTGAGAGTATTATTTATAACATGGGTATTGTGACGCTCTGATAACATTCTAATCGCAGTTTGGTAACTTTATTACAGTCACTAGGTGAGCTAGTCATCAATCCATATTATATAATTATTAAAATATAATAACATCTATTAGAAAGGGTCATTAAATTAATGAAGTTTCTACAACCCACCTTAACTACAATACAAATGACTTACATTGGAATAAAGAAGCAATACTTCATGAAAATATTTAAGCTAAAAGTTTTTTGCTCCGGAATGGAAGGATAATTTAGGTTTAGGTTGGGTCGCAAGGAGTTTGCCTGTGTTACTAGCCTTATAGCAAGAGCGCAACAAGCCTTAAACAAGTCAGTAGACCAACAGACTTAGAAAAGACATGATTGCACCTTGATTAGTATTGCAAATTACTTACATAAAAATAAGCTTATGCATGAGGCATAAGCCTTTAGCTCTTTAAGACTTAATTTTGCCGTAAACATGACCGTTTCCTGGTACTTAATATATCGATCCTCTTTCATTGATGTCTAAGATAACTGTCATGATCGGAATTCGATAAACGATTTGTTATCTTCGAAATAAACTTGGATTATATTAGATAAGTTTTCGTTTTGTTTTTCCTTTAAATTATAAAATTAAAGCATTTTAGTTTCGTGCGCAATACGAGAATCACTTTAAAAAAAAAACAATTATGCTAAATAAATACATTTATGTAGTTTTGGACTCGGTATAGGAATATAGATGTCTAGGTATTGTAATACGTTAGTCTTGTTTTTATGCTACTGTCTGCCATTGAAGTAGCGGAAATAGAGACAATTTAAATAATGGCTTAAAAAATGGAAGGTAATGTTATTCTGCTCCGTTTTAGGCACGACGCGATGAGTATCGATATCCTACACGTGTATGGATTGAATAACAAAGTATGGTCATACAATCGGCAACGCTTGTTTGCATAAAAATCAACGGCGGTTCAGCTGAGCTACAAATATATATTATGATGCCAGATATTGTTTGAATGAACGCCACAATGTTCTCGTATAGTAGGACCTAATAGTCTGTAGCTAATCACCGCTCTGTGGCCGCATTACACTTACCGTCCGCAGCTGCGGTGCAGTTACTTTGTCGTTCAAGATTTTAAAATAGGCGTGGAGACAAGAAATGTATGTTTCCGGGTACATCAAGTTAACAGTGAATTCAAAATTACTATTATCGTTGCAGTACTTATACAATGCAAATGTTAGTCATTTTGGCGCCCAACAAGTGGTATAATCACGGGCGACCAGCGCACGACAGCACATAGGGTACCGTCGATGCATGTCATTTCCATATACCAAATAATCACTAACGTGGTTTTCTTCGAGCGAGACGGGTATCAGACATCTAATTGCATATATCAATGTTTATTTTAAATTCAATTTATTGATTATTTAATAGTCGGTCTACGGACGCGATACGCTGAGACGACATGCACATTGCACACAGATGTGCATTAACATTGTTGATAATGGATGTTGTATAATAATCATGTAATACAATTACTTTATTTCAATAAATTACTAGAACTATAAAGGTGTATACGATTCTACAATACAGTAGCCAGTTAATATCCACTCATACTTGTTGGAATATTTTACCTCTACTTTAGATGTGATACAATAAATATTAGAATATTTTAAGCAATTACTGGAAGGACGCAGCTATCGAGAAAGTAGTAGCGGATTACAATTCAATGGCACAGCTCTAAATTTTCAGACGTATTGATAGTCACACACACTTTAAATGTGCAGGAAATTAGGGAATGTACAACAAATTCATAATAAACAAAAATAATTGTAGTACATAGTATGTATATGAAGTTCGCCAACCCTCGATAGGCCAGCCTAAACTAAACAGTAAACACCCTTAATAGTGAACGCGCTCTTATTATTACCTATTATTGCGTGAATAGTGAGAAAAAGTGTTTAGTTAGCAATGTCGGATAAATAACAAAAAATCTCTCAACTATATACGAGTGTATATTTGCCAGACTTACAAACATATACATAGACTTAGCATGTGGTTTTACATAATAGAACTGATGCTACAACAGGAAAAATCTTGATAAACCAAATATATTTGTTGCGCAATCACACGATAATCTTTAGGATAGCAAACAAGGCTTGCAGCCCATTTTTCATTTATCTTCGGATGTCGATCATAACGTCTCGGGGCATGCACAAAAGTATGTAATGCGAACTAGTGCGGCTGTAATCAGTCCACAGCGAGCCTCCGACGGAACAGCACGAGTGCCAAATATTATCACAAACCCACACAACATACACTGATATGTAAGTTTTTTTACTGATCTATTTATAAATTATTACAACATTTTACATCATTTTTAAATAAATAACTGTTACTAATAAAGTTTAAATAATTTATCTCATGTGATTTATAATAATTATAATAAATTTTACTTATCATAATAATTTGAATAAAACTTTTGAACAAAATAAATTAAAACTTAATTTTATACGAAATAATTCGAAGCGCTTGCAGCAAACAGTAAAGATAAACGATGATTATCTTCACTTGATACGACCTTAATTAGGAAATGTGTTAATGCTACATGTGTTCCAAGGATGTCCCAGAGTTATGATATAAAGAAAATTTTGCTGTCTGTCCAGGCTACTTTTACATAAAATATTTTTGTACAAATCTAATCGTAGTTGTACATTCATATTGTATGACCTCCCTCGTTTACCCTTTGACCACGCAATTAATAAATAATATACCCAATTGTCACGATTTTGCCTTCTAAAATTATTGGGCAGTACGAAATTATATACACTTACTAATACCTTAAAAATAATTAATAACTAAATTTAGTTAAATTATAAAACACAAAAAAAACAATGTCATAAAAACTTAATAATTTCTCTTTCTTTATTGATATTAAAATACTTTTTTTTCTCTGGAACCGGGTCACTATTAATGTCAGATTTTGTTACAACCTGTTTAGAGATAGGTGCGAAAACACAAATCATTATCAAACATGGTAATGATTGTAATTGTTAATGTGAATTCGACTATATATTTAGAGTAAATACTACCAATTTTCATAACTGTAACTACTTGTAACATAGCAGTGGTTTCGCTATCTAAAAGTTGTGGCAAGTTAGTTGTGGCAACCGATAACGATAGATCCAATGTTTGCAAAATAAAATGTTTAGCAGTAATTACAATAGGTCACCTCCACCAAGCGTGCTGATATTCAAATTTTACAATCATATACTTATCAGTGTCAATTTAAGTCATAAACAATAAACGTATCATTTAGTATCAACGACCACCGCGTAAAGATATACTTAGATACAAATTAATACCTAATTTAATCGCAAATAATTTTTACAGTGAATATATTATACATAATTTAAAATAAGCTAAACCGGTCTGTTCTAGATCTTTTGGCCTTTTTATCATGTATAAAATGATGTCGAGTATCGACTGGGTAATGTGAATATACAATGTTGAATGTATAGGTACATAATATGCAGTGGTCCCCTGTCGCCCTTGCACTGATCAAAACTTGTTTGGTTAATGCACACACAATTCGTGCTTTAGGCGCATCCTGTAGCCTGTTAAAGTGCAATTTACGAATGAAGAGTATTGTTAACTGTATAAGTAACCCTTTGACAATTCATTCTCACGAGCTATATTTATGACACGATCGATATGATTCTTTACTTATTTTTATGCAACATGTCGGTTTTCACTCGTGTTGTGTAGGAGTAACTAGCGATAAAAGGAAACTTGGATAACCGTTTATACAATGGATAATGCTAATACTTTAAGGTCAGCATTGTATATTTTATCAATTAGTTATTTGAAGAGGAGCAATACACACTAGTGTCTAATAGACTTTGAATCTATGTGACTAAGCTTATAACAATCTAGTTCCTTGCGGTAACACTCCATTTATCACCGAATAAAACTGTAAACACACTTATTTTTCATGCTAAAATATAAAATAATATTAAAATTTAATAGTTATACATACATCGTATGTTGCTTATCAAAACTCATTAAACCTTTTAAGTAACCAATGTGCCAAAACGTACCACCATTTCCTTGTTATAAAATAATTGTAGCAAAAACCATCTCAAAACTGGTCGGTCTTATAATAACGATGTGTCGTTTATCAATTCTATAGATGGGTAATCTGTACGGCCGATTTGTCTGATAATAATCAAAATATACGGAGGGATAAATTTCTATGAAGTACAAACTACTTTTTACAGCAGTTGTAACACATACCATAAAAAAGTTCATGTCTATTACATGCAGGTAAACTAATTAAATACGGCACGTTTCTTCTTCCTTAATACCAGAGCATTTTATCACAACGATAACATATTATGTCCTAGAGATTGTCAAATAGCTCAACACCGCAGTCAATTGGTATTCTGTGAATAAACTTCGAAGTATGGAATTTAAAAATAACAAGTCACTGTCAAAAACATAACATTTATTACTCGCGCAAATGTGTGATTTCATAAATTCAGGGGGATACATGGCTGCAACATATCGAACTTATAATAAAACCAGATAGATCTAGTTGAAAGCAGATATCTTATGTACAAATATAGGTAAATGGAGTGTTATCTGTTTAAGGATACGACTATGGTCACTGATTCGTGAGATGTCACAGCCTTGATCTTGACGTCATGTCTCGGAATAATTTACTATGAAAATATTCAAATTATTTCTGGTGCTATAAACCTGATGCTTATGTACAATATTATAATAAAGCTGTCACGTTTATTTAACCTTAAGAGTTACCACATAATAATTGCCAAATTATAATTAATATTATTGTAATGAGTCTATAATTTACACCACAACTTCGTTGAATTAGATGGCAGACGATAAATATCTTATAGTTATTATTTCACTATATGTCTACCAATACATTTTCTTGAAAGTGTAAATAATGTGATCAAATTAGCCTATAGCGATTGTACCCAAAAAATATGTTTTTCACATGAATATGTAATGTTAATTAACGTAGCTTTAGATACCATTCCGATAACGCGGCCATGATTTAAAATAATGTGTATGCATTTGTTTACAGAACACATATCGTGCATAAGGAAGCAGTTCTCAACGCAGCAAAATGGTCAACGTGAGTAATCTCATTAGTCATATTACATGCTGGGCAGAAAAACATCATTGTAATACCAGCTCATGTGCTGATCTAAATTGATTGAAATGAAATGAAATGAAATGAAATGAAAATATTTATTGAACCCATGAAATGTCATACATTATTTAGATTCAGTCACTTTTTTCCACTACCACCCGGTTCACAAGGCTGTTTTCGCCAGAGAAGAACGGGCAAGAAACTCTAGCGTTGCTCTTTTTAAAACAAGTTTACAATACAATAATTACACAGAGGTTGCAGCGCAGTTAAATTCAGAGCAGTTCATAGATAATTTAGAAGAATAATGATGAATAGTGTTATTGGTCAAGTGATTTTGTACGGTTGAGTTAGGTAAGTAAAGTCACCCAGAACGCGGAATCAGTGCACTGCTTCACCAAAGCAATGAATAGTAGTAATAGTTTTAAAGCAATTAAAAGTTATCATTATAAGCAAGTCGAGCAGACCAGTCCACACAAGCAGCACTCGTTCACGAGTATGACGCATGTGCCAGCCATCGGCCTCCTCAACCATGTTACAGGGAAGTGACCGACCCGGCACACGACGCCGCCGCAAGCACAGACGTTTTAGCGAGCATGACTTACTCAAATTGCTTACAACTGCGATGAAATCAAATGAACTAATTATTACATCACATCTATATCAAACAATGCACATCCGGTTAGGGGACTTATGTTATGTTCCCAATCCTTATTATCCTCTAGGTAATCTGAAATGTTATAGTAAGCTTTATTACACATCTATCGCTTAACAGTGGATTTAAATTTGTTTATACTTAAGGCTTTTATGTGAGTGGGAACTTTATTATAGAAGTGTATACAGTAACCCTTAAAAGATTTGCTGATTTTGTGGAGCCTGGTCTTATGACTGACTAGATTATTTCTATTTCTAGTATTTTTGTCATGAACATCGCTTAACTTTTTAAATTTCTCTATATTTTTATGGACATACATAAGTTAAGTAAATATGAATTCAGATGCTACTGTCATTATGTTTATTTCTTTGAATTTTTCCCTCAGAGATTGTCTGGAGCTTAGCGAATAAATAGATCTTATGGCTCGCTTTTGGAGAACAAAGATTGCATTAATGTCAGCAGCTCCGCCCCTCAGCAAAATTCCATAACTCATAAGGCTATGAAAGTAAGCAAAATAGACCAATCGAGCCGTATCAATGTCAGTCAATTGGCGAATCTTGCCCACCGCATAAACTGCAGCACTCAGCTTTTTTGCTAAAGCAGTTATGTGGGGACCCCATTGAAGTTTAGGATCCAATGTGATTCCCAAGAACTTAGTAGTCTCCACAAGGCTCAACACATCCCCATTCATAAATATGTTGGCATTAACTTTCTTTACATTAGGTGTCACGAACCGTATACATTTCGTTTTCTGACTATTTAATAATATCGTTGATTGTCTATCGTTTCATGCCATTGGGCAAGGACCAGTGTCCAACTGTGGGGTGTAACACCCCATTTTGATTTGTTTTTATTCATCATGATAATCATATCAGTTTATGCTAATAACCGTTTCATAATATGAAATATTCAGTACATAGTATAGCTGAAATTTTATTTAAAGATAAAATCTTGCATAAACTCGTAACTAGCTAAATATACCTATTATATTATTTATAAATTATAATTTCCCCACTACATAAAACTCACGGTTATATATTTGTACATAATATAATAAATAATAATAATTAATAATAATAAATAATAATAATGAATACACCCAACAGTCACATACATAGTCCTGACCCCACACTAAGATCGAGTCTTGTGTCGTGGGTATCAGGAACTACGAGAGACTTTTCGGTCTCACAAACACCCAGACCCGAAACAAATACCCGTGGTTCACACAAATATTTGTTTCGATGCGGGGATCGAACCCGCGACCTCTCGTTTCACAGCGGGCGTCTAACCAACTGCGCCACGGAGGCTGTCATTATTCAACACAACACAATAAAACTACTGACATGAGAAATTATTACAATTTTTTTTTCAGGATTCAAATGGCGCTATTCCAGCGCCCCAAGAGCTGGAGACTTTCATTTCACCGGAAGAGAAAAGCAAAGAAAAAATCGTTAGCAAGTAAGTAATAATAAGATATATAATCTGTACTTAAATAATCTATTGTACATTCAACAATTCCGTACTTTTACAATTCTTAAATGTAGGTAGTTCCAATAAATTAAGTTTTATAAAGTCACAAACAAATTATTAACTTGTAGAAAATACTGGAGCGAAAAACAGCCAGTAAAATAATAGTTTTACAAATAATTTAGCCACGTGTTGTGTTATTAAAGAGTGTTATTTCAAAGTTTATGAAATAAAGCGAAAATAAGGAACATTCGAGCAAAACTTTAGGAATTCTACAAATAATTCACGTGTTCAGTAATATATTATTTTACTCAGATACAACATGACGAAGGATGCTGAATCTGGTGAATTTGATCCATTCTCGGAAAGGAAACTGGAGAACCCTACCTCGTAAGTACATTACTGCAATTACTGTCTATGCTAGCGCGTGTAAGAAATCCATGTTACGAAACAAAACAAAGATCTATTCAATTTATCAATAATTCACAAAAAATATTTGACAATATTTTACCGTGATGCTTCTGATATGAGCGAATTTCTGATATGAATATATTAATTGCGAAAGCGAATTCCCTATTATTTGCGACACTAACAGTTTTGTTTTCTCGAAAAGCGGTTATATACAATATTAAGAATGATATTACCTCATTATTACAGAAACATGGACACTCTTACCCATCTACTAAAGGCGTCACTGGGCACCGGTATACTTGCTATGCCTAAAGCTTTCAAATGTGCTGGTCTCATCTACGGGGTTCTGTTCACCATATTAGTGGCTGTAGTGTGCACTCACTGCTCGTACATTCTCGTAAGTACATATACCGTGTACCTATTGTGATAGCACCTACTGTATTTCGCAAACAACGGCGGTGGTGGTTAAACCACACGTTCATACTTCGTGGTTTCCGAATTGAATGTGTACGAAGCATTATATAACTGAAAAGGCTGGTTCATTAGCCACCGCCCTTGTTTGATATTAGTGGCATGTTTGCAATGGTGCGAATAAAGAAATCTCTATCTTGTTGTTTACACAGCGTCGGGTTCACCCGTTTCATTGATCGCTTGCTACAACAAACGATATACCTGGTTAGTGTTGCAATGCGACTGACATGTTACAACAATTGTTGCTACGCGAATATTTTCAAATCAATTATTACACAAAGGTATTTAATAGAATATTAAGGCTTCGAATATTTTGTAACAGAATTTGAAATACCTACACAACACGTTATGCTCAAAAAGCGTTCCATTATATGAATTTAGAAAAAAATAATTTTATAACATTTCCTCATCAATATAATTCAATTTTTGTCTTTGTGTATTTACTCCAAAATTATATTATATAGACTATATGGATTTATGAAATATCTACATGCATTTTATGTATGACTAATAAGCTATCGCGAAATTTCATATTACTTCATTATTATTGTATTTCAAAAATGCATTTTTCCTTTTTTAGGTCAAATGCGCTCACGTGTTATACAAGAAGACTAAGAAAACCCAAATGACATTCGCGGAAGTAGGAGAAGCTGCCTTGACCAACGGACCTAGACCTGTCCGGAGATGGGCAAACGCATTTAGGTAACTATTTACCAGTCCCTACCTATGTACCTACATATTACATGCTTAAAGATTACATCTGCTACTCGTAAGGGTAGTAAGGGCCTCAAGATATCTATTCTGCTTGTTCTAATATAATTTTCGCTTCGTCCACTTTTATAATTTTTTTTATGCTTTGTCGTCGGTATTTGGACTACAAACTATACGATACTTTCGATCTGACCCTTGTTTAGGGTATCATCGGTATGGCTGAACCTACGTTCGACGAAGCTACCACTTATCGACTATATTAACAGATTCTACTTATCTCGAATAAATTATGATATCAAAAATGTAGACGGGTATGATAGGAAAAGTCGGTAGGGAGTCGACCCCATCGGACTTACCTAAACCAAATAGATGGCACCTTAGGCAAGGGCCAGGCTAAGATTACCCTGAACCGACAAGAGCATGAAGAGAAGAGTGATGAAAGTAGACGAAGCGTAAGTAGTATGTCAACATCGAGCAAAGTGGAGGTCCATAGACCCTGCCTATCTGTTCTGGGGGAGGGGCATGAGATGTATGTATCTAATCATATAATTATCAGGGAGTAGTGTGTTATAAATCAATATTTGGATCGATTAATGATTATTTTCGTACCTTTTTTCACTTGATAAACAACGTCCATGTTATATAACATAATTTATACTAGCCCGTACACGTCTTCGGTTGGATATGAACCTTACCTTCAATTGGGAGGAATGCAGACCATAAACCACTATGCTTGCTTAATACGACTTAGTACATATTTTTACCTGTGTAAAATTCTTCAAATTGATACCTAACTTTTATGAAGCTTTCCTTTACCGAATTAGTGAACAGGAACTAATTCACAATACACACATTGTAAAGTAGGAAGCGTGGCTGCGTAGCCACAATTATTTTCTTTTAAATTCGTTATGAAAATATGCACCTTCGCATATTCTATAAATTACACGGATAATTTTTGTTTCAGAATTTTCATCGTTATAAGCCTTTTCCTGACGTACTTCGGGACGTGCTCTGTCTACACGGTGATCATTGCCAAGAACATTTTACAAGTGAGTATTACTACCTACACCTATAAACAATGATTATAGGAAACCGATTCAAAAAGTCGCACTTTACTGATATAATTACGATCTACAATTACATGAATTCTTGATATATTCAAAGTATTACTGAATTTGTTTTCAGGTCGTGGCGCACTATATGGGCGTTGAAGAAGAAAATGTCGAAATAAGAATATTTATTATTGCACTCCTACTGCCTCTTATCTTCATGGCATGGATTCGTAATCTCAAATACTTAGCTCCAGTATCTATGATCGCCAACTTATTCATGGCACTCGGTCTTGGTATCACCTTCTACTATTTAGTTGGAACTGGTGAACTACAAGTCGACAATGTCAAAAATATGTTGTTCAAGCCTTACAAAGAGTGGCCGGAATTCTTCTCGCTTACTATCTTCGCTATGGAAGCCATTGGAGTTGTTATGCCTCTGGAAAACTCAATGAAGACTCCTCGTTCTATGTTGGGAATCTGCGGTGTTCTCAACAAAGGCATGTCTGGAGTCACCATTGTTTACATCCTCCTCGGTCTGCTTGGATACCTTCGTTTCGGTGAATTAGTCGACGACTCTATTACCTTAAGCTTGGATAACACTCAAAAGTAAGTGAATATAAACGGTATTAGAATGCAATAGAAATTAATCACATATCTTTTGAGTCTTGTACCCCACAAAATATATACAGTATTTTCAAGTAGATGTTGAGTAATATGGAAATAATGCATTTGTGAGGTACTTTATTACTTAAATGATTATTGCGTTATTTTGATATTTATCTATCTGCGATTTCCCAATAATATTTGTTTGGTACGCGGTTAGAGCATAAAAGTACTTGTAGTTAATAATTATGGCAAATTCGTAAGCCGAGTCATACTGTTACCTGATTTTTTGTGATATCACGATATGTAGATGACTTACATTAATTAGTCCTATACTATGCCTATTTACCCATTCTATTTACTCATATGCAAATAGGTGTTAACCTAAATCCTAATGTTTAATTCTTGTTTCAGACTCGCCCAAGTTGTTAAAATCTCCATCGCAATCGCAGTATACTGCACATACGGTCTTCAATTTTTCGTATGCATTGAGATCATGTGGAATGCGATCAAAGACAAGTTCACCAAACGTCCCGACCTCGCCGACTACATTATGAGGACCATCATGGTTACCGTGTGCGTCTTACTGGCAGTCGCTGTACCAACCATAGGCCCGTTTATGGGAGTTATCGGCGCCTTCTGCTTCTCTATCCTCGGCCTCATCGCTCCAGCTATCATCGAAATTATCACCTACTGGGACATCGGTTTCGGAACCTGCAAATATCTCATCTGGAAAAATGTCTTAGTCTTTATTTTCGGCTTGTTCGCGTTAATATTCGGTACCAAAGATGCAGTCATAAGCATAATACAAGTCTACGGAGGAAAATAGACCTTAAGTTGCAAAATCGGGCTAAAGCTCAATCGGTATTAAAACTAACGTGTGATAGTTAGTTGTAGCGTAGGGCTTAGCGGCTTATATTTAAGTTATTTATGCTCTGCGACATGTCTGATGCATCGACTCGACACTTTTACTAAATTGGTTATTAGTTCTAGAAATTGTTTAATGATTTTTATCTCAGTGACTTCGCTATTGGAAACTACAGTTTCATATATTTGTCGCGAGCATATAAAGTTAGATCAGTTTTGGTGAGAGCTATTGCTTGATGGAGCAGTGGGAAATAGTTATGAATTGATGGCGATCCTATGAAATGACAACGTTTGCTCCGTAACTGATCTAATATAATTAGTAATATTAAGTAATCTTTACGTGTGAACACTGGGTGTGTAAAAACAAACAATTCGACTACATTCCTGCTGCAAATATTAGGAGAGAAAGGTTGATTAGAAAAATTATGAATGGTGGCTTGTCGAATGAGCTTATTAAAACTAATCCGAAGCTGAAATATTTTAAATTATGAATTTCATATTTTAAGACTTTTACATGTAATATTATAAGAAATCAATTATTATGTGTAATGATAAAATATGTGGCACAAGTGCCTACTAAGATACAACCAGTACAAACATTTCTTGCTGTCTGCGTTCTGCGATCAGATGGCAAACTGCTTTCACAGTGCGAGGACACATTTTGCAATGGCAGTTACCTGAATTGCGTACGAACAAATTGCCTGTTCTCGTCACAAAATCTATATATTGCCTTTATACAAACGAATTTTTAACACATTTTATCAATTTTGACTTAAATTGGATATTGTATTTAATTGAATTTTACCATTAAGAATATGCGTTAGGGTTGTCTCAATGAATTTAAAGCTCGGCTCACCGGGCTGATGTGCATTTAGTTCCGTAAGCAAAACTTTTATACTTTGTATACATGTGTATTATGTAAACACTAGCTGATTAACATTACGCGAGCACTAGCACACCAATGAGTACATTAGTAATAGCCATTGTTAAATGGAATATCACCAACGTCAGCTACGCTTTTACCTATTTATTGGGCTGTACGTCATATTAAAGTGCGTTTTGTGTTGGTAAAAAGTGAGACATCGTCCGCTATTGTCGAATAAATGTTATTACGTCTTGTGATAAAATACAAAATAATATCAGAATGGGGCCTTGTGATTTTATATTCTAGAATACCGACCAAAGTTATATTAATTAAGGAACATCTCAACTATCTTTTATATTACTTAATAAATGGACATTTTCAATTTATATGCGCACTTATTGTGCTCTAATTGTTATACATTATATGTTTTACCCACCCTCTGTATACAATCGTATAATTTAATCATACATAAACAGTTAACGTAGTTCCTATTTGTTCGTATTTGTTGTAAGTTGTATTTATTTCCTTATGTATCCATTAAACATCGGACACTTATTTTGTAATTCGATTATACTATTCGGTGAATTCGTAAAAGTGTTAAAACCTGTGTTTTGAGAATTATAAAATGTACAAGCTCTACTGTCAGACTGTTTATTTTATTCCTATTGATGTTATTACGTCATATGTATCATGTTCTGCCAAGTGATGTGGTCGTAAGTCGTCTCAGTTCAAGGTGGCAGCAGTTAGTTCAGTTAAAGTATGGAAAAATCACCAATTTAAAAAAAACTAAGTAATTGAAATTATGATATTTATTATGAACAATGTGTATTCTAACATTTCAGAGAGAGAGAGCTCACTGACAATTTTACAACTTAAATATGTCTCTAAAGGTTTTCAGATTCCTAACAATGAAACATTCTTTACAAGTTCTACATTCTTTGTGTCAATTCAAAATTATAATAACTTAAAAATAGTTTTGGAAGGCGGTAACCTTAGTATTACGCACAAAACGATCAGATCAGTACTCACTGTGAGCACGAACACATCATCCAGAAAAATATACCATATCAATTTCCAAACAAAACCATTTTTGTATTATGATATTTTTAAATGCAACTGTAATCTGAGTCTTTAGACACCATCCAACCATTATTACGATGCAATTACCACCCATCGGTTCTTTACATTAAATATTTTCAAGGTTCAATTATAAACTACTACACGTCAATATGCTTCCAACGAACAGTTCATTACTCTAACGTGTTATCTGTAAAACTTTAGGGAATTTGGAGATTCTAGCACCTCTAAGTATTACACAGGCCGGTTACGTAATTGCTTACAAAGAATAATATACACACAATTTCATAACATTAAGGGTCATTACAAGTGCAGCTTTACAATATTTGCTATATAGACGCAATCATGGCAAAATATTTAATATTCACAGTATTTGTGAAATCATTGCCGTACGAATAAAATAAAACTTGTGCAATGGTGAAATGGTACAAGGTGGTTACTTAATTAAATCCAAAAAATCTTAACAATGCTACTTCAATACACAATGTTGTTAATAATTCAATATAATTACACCATTTATAATCCTGTTTGTCATTATTGCTGAACATTTGCCGGAGGCGTGCAGAAATCTTCTGGAAATGATAACTATCATTTCAATAAAACGTAAGTCGGTGTATTAGTACCTAAACATCTAACATTAAAATACTCTAAGTGACACCGAGAAATACTTTAGTACTGTAATATTAAATGAAACTATTTACACCAAATTACTAAAATGAGGTATGTTTATAATTAACATAATTCGTGCAGGCACTATTCTCACTGTAGTTCTAATAAGAAACTTTACTGGAAGTATCAATTTAGACGACGCCGCGTCTACGCAACTTGCGATCCCGCCCAAATTTACAACAGTTCACTGTTCAATATACTCTAGTAGATTATACCTATCATACAAACTATATCGTGCAACTATATCAAAATTTATACTAGCAAGAAATTTCAATTATCAATTTTATGTTTTGCTTTACCACGTTATCACAATAATGTTAAACAATTCGAGACACAATACTTGTTGAAAAGTTATTCCTAAAATTCAAAATCTCTCTTTATTGACATAATTCTTTCAATTAATATACATGCATTTATAGCAAATACGAATATTTTAGCTTACGAGCTGACATATTCTAGTAGAGCTAGAAGCTCATCACTTTTGTAATTTCTTTTAGAAAAAACAAAAGTATAATAAATACAAAATTAAATAGAACGCTAAAATAATTACCCTTCCTTTTGTCTTTTTGTCGTAGTCGAATAATAAATTAAGTAGGTAATATAACTGATAAATCATTAAAGAAAATAAATTGATTTTTTGCGCCTATATCTATCTATTAGGGAAAATTATCTGATAATGTGATAGGCAAAGGTTTGAGAATATTAAAAATATATTCTGCAAATAAAATTACTAGAACGTACTGAGTATTCCGAGTGTTGTTATTAAGTCAATCTTGAATATTTTTGAAAACTGTACTGATAAAGAAATTTATATCCTTACTATATATAAAATAATTGGAAAAAATGTGACCAAACTTACTACTATCTAATACCCTTTATACATGGTACAATTGTTAGTAAACCGTCCGTGATAACTAATGTCTTTTGAATTTTAATATCAATTATATTTATACAACGTTGGGATGTTATTATAAGATTTGTTGAAGGTATCAACAAGTTCCTAGCTCCATACATGAACACTTATAAAGCAGCAAAAATTCTAACATACTGGGGTTCTGTTTGTGAATAAAAACTATTTTTACATTTTTGCTAATATCGTTAGTTCCCGAAAACCATAATACAAATTTTACCATTGCGTAAAATTACTTAAAAAACAAAATGTATATAATCTAACTAACAATAAGATCCGTACACAATCAATAATTTAAACATCGAACAAGACTAAATATAAATCATAATTATACAAATTTGTTACAAAAATAAATTGAATACTAATTAATTATATCTATGAGTTACATTTTCTTAAATTTAAAGATGGCACAGATTTTTGTTGAAAGTAATCTGGACGTTTACAATCTATATTTCATATTAAAACCTTAACTTTTAACGACGATGATGCATGGCCAGGCAAAGCTTGCAAACATCAAGAGCATGACTTGGCACCCCGTATAAACAGCAACATTGCTAGCAAGTCGCTCCATCAACGCACAGAACAAACGAGATTACGACACCCTTACTGCTCCTCCTAGACAAAACATAGAATAAATACCTTGGAACTTACTGTTACAATGAAACACAAGTTATAGCGATACGAAGTTAAATAAAACAGCAAGTCCAAATGCCCACAATTAAATAAATATTGCCATCTTAGTAGGCTTCTTCAGAAAAATATTTTGAAATAAAATTTTACTCGTTAGAAGGAATCCCCATTAAGTTCCAATGTTCCTAATTTAAATCTTTACTAGTTTCTACATAAGCCATCTTAAAATGTCTAGACCAATGTATTTCCCGTCGACTCGAAAGCCGCTGGCGAACGTTAGTATGGCGGATGGCCGATGTGTCGGGATTTCATTCCTCGCAGCCATGTTATTTTGTAAATCCAATCACTAACCCGATTCGAACGTCAGTTATATTCGCTGCAAACCCACTGATGCCCTATTTATTTACCCTAACAATATCATTGAAATGCATATATTTGTATCCAAGAGGCAGCTGTTTAAATACATTGCTGTTATTCTACGATTTACAGTCTAATCTGTGTGAACCATTCTAATTAATAAGATAGAAAACACTTGCAATATTTCTCTCACACTAAATAACAGATGACCGGATAGCCCGTGGTATAGATACACCCACAGAGTAAAAAAAATAATAAATGCAATAATGAATAGCTCAAACAATAATTTGGCTGAGTCTGACTGGTCGGAACTAGTCTTTCGTAATCACACAACAAAAAATGAAAAGAGTTTATCTTGAATTTCCCAAGTATGCTGTCTCTAAATCGATAAGATGACTTGATAAAAACAATGAAAAACTAGACAAGTTTCTTAGGGAGTGACAATACATTTAATTAGAGTGATGCTTTGTTAAGTTCTGATGGGCACACTCAGCTTCGCTTTGGTGAGATTATTTTCAATATTGATTACCACTTTTCTCTCATTCGCTCCACCCTTTCCTGTTAGGCCACTCAATTTATTATTATGTTATAATTATAATCTACTTCCGAATACAATCCTATATTATAGCCCAGTCAAATAAGGCAAAAAAGAGATAACTTCGGAATAAGAGACAGTAAGCTAGAAACTTGTATAAACCTTTTGGTATGACCTATTTTAGTATTCGAAACAGTGCCTCAAAAATCTCATAAAATCTCGGCGGCGCGTCGCGAGATATCAAAGGTCAAAGGCTCCAAAAGTTAGTTTTCAAAATTGATTCCGAGGTGAACCTTTTTGACGGTGCTATAACATTCTTTTAATTTTTCATATGCTCTGTGCTATAGACAATCTTACAGCGGGTTGTTGGACTACCTTGAGAATATTACTTATAAACACAAATAGTAATTCTAAGCGACTCTGCATAAAACATCTCACATTTAAAATCAAATTTTAGAACATACATTCGATCATCCAATATAGAAGCAACAAACTCTTAATTATAATATATTCAGTCGCCGCATTTTAGAGTATAAAAATAGACTGTGAAATTGCATTTATATTAATAAAGTTTATGAACACGTAACACGTAGATATCATTCGATATTCGCTAGTGCAAAAAAAAAAAAGTATATCAAGGAAGGTATTATTTAAATGTAAGTAACGTTTAAAAGTTAAATCTTTGATTCATAGGGTCAGTCACTTGACGGTTATTAGCGGGGTCAAACATATTTACATTGTACAAACACTGGTACACAACTAATTATTACCTTAACCCTACAATATTTTCATATAATAGACAGTTTGACTGATATTATTGCGTTTCTCACTGTTAGTTATTATTGGAAATAAAACTCCTAAGTTTAAATATACGTTATTCTAATTTAAATTTTATGCGAGTTCCATCGCATCGTTTTTTCAAATATGAGCCGAGCCGTCTGGTTATAAGTGAATACAAAAAATCCAAATTCCTAGCAATCGATTACAGACACTGCTTTTGAATCTACATTTGCCTGAGTATAATATTCAAGTTTTACAATTTCAAATCATTTTTCACCGTTCATTTTGTTTTCCTAGGAGAATATAGCGACGTCGATATACAATGCTTCACATTCTATCAAATGCACGCTGAAGACAAATACCAAAACGTAAGATCAATATTCCGAGAGCTACTTTCAAAACCTTTATGCTACAACCTTTATTGCACGAGAAACATATATATTTTTTAAATATTACCTTATATACTTAAAAAACAGATCTAACTTCCAGTTCTATATACCAAATTTCTACATGTATAATCGCAGATCAACTAGAATTCCTTTAGTGTATAAAATGCACAATTAATGTTTTAGGCACACGTTTCAAAAACCGTGTCGGTGTGCTTATTGACAGCCTCCGTGGCGCAGACACCGGCTGTGAAACGAGAGGCCGGGGGTTTTTGTGTGATCCACAGGTATATATTTCGAGTGTGGGTGTTTGTGAGACGGGATATCTCTCGTAGTTCCTGATTCCACGACCCAAGACACGATCTTAATGTGGGGTTAGGACTATGTATGTGATTGTTGGGTGAATTTATATTTATTCAGTCTAAAACAAGTATTTGTCGAGCAGGTTGTAGTTTTACAGTTACTTACATGAACGTATAATATGAACGCATGTACATATGTATATCTAAGACGCTGTGCACAGAGAACAACTTTAGTTGAAGAAACTGTGACCATTTAAGTTTTTGATAAAAGTTGTCAGTTGCAGCAACAGTTTACAGTTGCCGCGATTGTAAATGAGAATAGGCGTTTTGGTACCTATGTCCAATCAAAATGAATTTACCATCGCTAGATAGGACTTATTAAGAGTACAAAAAATTACTATGGCAACAAACCCGTACGAAATGCTGCTTTTATAGAATTTGTCAGATTGTCTAATTACAATACTTTGCTTAACAAATTAATTTTACATTTATCACCGTACTAATTTTACATTTTAGGTATCTAAGTTGTAATTTGTTAAATGCTTTTGCACCTAACTCAAATAAAATAAAATTAAAGTTGCTCTGTGTGCACATCGCCTAACGTGTAGCTGTCCATGTCTTAGTAAATGTGATTTGCCTCATTAGCGACATATTACCCACAATACAACTGAAGCTACGGCTACCCAACGACTACTAAAAGAGCTGAAAGAATTTCATTAAAATTTAACAACTAATGTCAATTTAGTACCTTTGACTGCTACAACCAAACGAACTTCGTGGCATGGAATAACGACACCTAATAATATTTAAATTCTTGATATCAGAGCGACTGGATGCGTAACGCAGCAGACCGGGCTCTATGGCGTACCTTGGGATAAGCCTATGTCCAGCAGTGGACTGCAACGGGCTGATAATGATGATGATGATGATGATATCTGAGACCTAATGAAACGTCTGTATCAGTCTATTGGAAAGAAAACATTTAATTCTTCTGTTAGGAATTAAGAGCATCATGTTATATACTATACTTAGTTTGCGTCACAGAATTTGATTGTACAATTCGTATGTTATGTAATACGTTTACAAGACTTAGTAGCCCAGCTCAGCATTGCCGGCTAACATACAACTTGTACATTATTTGAAAACATCCCGTTTCCCAAATAAGTAAGTAATTAAAAATATCTAATTGAAAATATTGTCCTGTTGGACATGAAGCCAGTAACCCAATAATTGTACTGTGGGTAAAGAGCTAATATTTTACTTATTACTGAATGAGTGCTCTGATTAGCACCGTAACCAAGCAAAACCAACAGCGCCTTAAATGGATATTTCGACTATAGGCATAACAAGGAAATACTTGTTAAATTACCGGATAGTTATTTATATAGACACGTAATAATTAAGGAAATTAAGGATGTCCCTTGTTTATATCATATAAATACATTGTTACTTTATTCTTAATAACTGCTGAGTAGATAACATGTTTTAACACAGATCAACAAATCTCTATAATATAATATAGCAAAATTTCTAGTCTTTTAATCGATGTAATCTGATAATTTTCTAAATATAACTGTATTTCATTGAGATCCTTACAAATATAAGCCCACGATCTATATCTACAGAGCCTAGACTATACAATTGCAAAGATGTACAATAAATCAACTGGCCAATAAAATATGCAAATACCTGTTGCGCGTTACTTCAGATCATATAGTTCCGAATGAGATTCTATGTACCGTTGTGTTATGATCCTGCCCGAATCCACGACGGGCGTGAGGAGGTCCTCGGAAGGGACTTGGATTCTGATCCTGTTGTCTGCCGGCATGGCGGTGGAACCGTTGCTGTTGTAGAAGCCGAGGGAGGATGGTTTGTGGTGGTCCTCGATGTAGGGTTTGTATTTGCCGGTGGTGATGGGGTGCAGGTGCGAGGGGCTGGCGTTGAGAGGGTTGTACGGGACGTGGATGCGGACCACGTCGTCCGACAGTGGGGAGGCGGACGGGGGGTGCGGCGTCGCACGCGGCGTCGAGTGCGTCGTCGAAGGAGCCCGCTGTATACTCACACCGCATATCCCGGAACTGAAATCAATAGACAACGCGTCAGTCAGTGTTACTAAAATACACGTTATGTTTCGCGAAGGGTAACAATGAATGCTACATAAAAGAAATACTGAAGACACAGATAATTAATCTATGCGTATGTTATCTGATCGCAAGTTTTATCATTTTAAAAATTAATTTTACAGTTAATGTAACGTTAAGAATACACCCTTTGCGAAACATCTTGTAAATGTAATGAGGCATTCTACGTTATCTAATCATTTTATGGAGGATATATCGAGAGCATGAGGGCTTTTCTCTTTACACATTGGCTTTACACAATGGCCTGAAAAGCACGACAACACAATTATGTTGTCAAGGAGGTTAAATAAAGAACAATCTTCACTCACATAAAATAAATTTTTCAAGTAGCAATAAAATGACATAATATTCCAGATATTGATAATGAATTTGGTACAAGAAATCGCATCAATTTAACTAAAGATATACCGTTCAATACCGACATTTTGTGTTTTACGTTATCTGCAAAATGTACATTAATTGGTTTGAAATTGAGAATAGCGTAAATGAGTAAAAATATTACTCATTTACCCTACTTCTTACATAACATACATAAACTCACACCTTTATCCCCGAAGGGGTAGGCAGAGGCGCCACCATGACACCCACATTTCGCCTTGTATGTTCCGTCCCACAATGTGATAGAGGGCGAGCCTATCGCCATATCGGGCACAAATTCCTGACTCCGGACTGATAATGAATAGAAAAATCCAATATCACTTTGCCCGACCCGGGACTCGAACCCGAGACCTCTATTTTGTAACCGTACCGTAATACAACTACGCCACCGAGGCAGTCTACGCTACTTCTTTGCAATTCATAATCGGGCTAGGCTCGGGGTAAATATTTTTGACTCATATCATCGTATTATGATTTATGAAGCAGGATTACTTTTTAAATATAGAAATCAGACGATAAAGAGTGAACAGGATTCCTTATTTACAAGTAACCTTAACAATATTTATTATTAAAGCTAGGGAATACGTAATTAAATATTAGGTTAAGTATGGTGGTTTTTACTGCCAGCATAAGCAGGATATTACTCATTTGTACGATAAAGTTGTATACAAGCTTGGGATAGTCAGGCCCAGTTTGAAAATGGTAGGGAAAATGGGAGGAAATAAAATTGCGATAAGTGGTAACTACCGGTCTCGCCCACGATTATACCAACGACCATGTGTTATACTATAGTACACGTCATACACCGACGTATAATGCTCCACACTCCGTAATTATAGTAGGAAAGATTACTCATAAAGTATATTCGGCTAAAATTAATACATTCAATCATTAGTTCCATTATTTTTTTATTATTAACGTTACAAGTTAATTATTGTTAATAAAATATTGAGACGATATCGGCCAAACCAATTTTCTATTCATAATAATACGAATTGCAAACATAATCTAATTATAGGTTTTTATGACGCTTCTGATACGAACATAGACTATAACTATGAAAACACAATTTTACTACACTTTAACTTTATTATCAAGTATACTATAGCAAGGTTTTGAGGAATTAAAACTAACAATTTTCTGTTCTGAGGTCGTTATTAATCTGGTTATTTTTTCTGTGTGTTATTTTATTGTGGTTGAAAGCAGTAAAAGCAGAAATAATAATCGCCTACGAGCTGTAGCCAAGAGTATATGACCAAGGAGGCGCATATCACAAGATATAATATGGATAATAATGAATGTATATTGGCTCAACATTGAACTCTTACGATGAATGGAGGTTCCACACAACGCTACAACGGGAAATCAAACTAAACTCAGCAACTTGCAAATAACTTACATCACCCGAAGACCGTTCGCTAAGTCAGGTTAAGGTTTATTAGTAAATTATATTGATTAAAGACAAGATTTAAATATTGAAGCTAGACAAACTCATCTACATCTACAGAAAATATCTCACCCATCTGACCCAGTGCCATCGTCGCTGACGTTGCTGTGCGTGTCGAGCGAGTTGTCGGGCGCGTGCGAGCGGCCGCTCGAGAACACGCTCAGGTCGGCCGTGCTCGTGACGCTCGTGTCCGCCAGTGAGCGCCGCGACCCCAGCCCCGACACCGAGTCGTCGCAGCGCACGCCGCCCGCCACGCCGCTATGCTCTGCCGGTACACATACGACACACATGGTTCTTGCTCCACATTCACACACCACATAACAATCATTCTAATGACACCATTAAAAATGCGCAACTGATCGATCCAAGACCGGACTAGTGATGTCTATGAATCGTTAAATGAGCCTCTAAAAAGCATATCAAGAAAATCGTGCCATAAAACAATTTCAAAACTTACCTTGATCCGATGAAAATAAACACACGTTGAAGCCAATAAAATGAAATGAACTTGTGACCGCAAAAAAATGCACATGCAAGTCGATATTTAAAAAATCTCTGCTCAAATAAAAACAATGTGAATACTTAGTTATAATTTATTGCATCAATATTTACAAAAGGAGAATCTTCATGGTTTTGATTTCATTCTTAGCCTTCCAGTAGGTTTTTTGTTTAGGAGATAACTTAAAGGTTGAGTATTGGTGTATGTGACAACGTAACTATAAATTGGTGGTTCCAAACTGATATCCATGGATGCTTGGGAAGTATGGAGTGGAAGTCCGTTGGGAGGGATTGGATCTGCAGCACAAAGTTTTTAACAATACTATCATACTCTTTACGTCAACTGACAATATTTATATTAACTAAATTTGAGTGTTCATGAAAAATCCTAATCACGCAATTTTATAAGACTTTATCAGTGTAAATAAAACGAATACGTGTTCCAAAATTTGTGAGTGTTTTGAAAAATTAAGTAATTTTGACGGTGACACTTCAGTTGTAACTAAAAGCGGCATTGATAAGATAATGTGTGCTGTGGCTACATCGACGCACATTACGCGCTGAATGTGATGCTGAAACACAACACTACTCAAACATACCATCATTTATTGTTTTATATGTGTTTGTATGATTTTATCGATTGATGTCCATCATACCACCACGGGCGGCAAAACTAAAAATAACACCAAGTAATTACCAAATAATAAATGTTGTGAATGTTGCTATGGTCCTATAACTAAATATAACTTTTAGAGGTGCAAGAATGATGTCTCCAATGATTTCCAAATGATTTAATTTTCAGTTTCCATAATTCAATATTTAGAATAATATTTGAACACTTAAAAACTAATAAATAAAAATACACGTACTACCACTGAATAATAACAAATTATAACAAAATAAGCAAAAAAATAGTTGATGAATGGGGGTGGGTTTATGTGACTGACAATTTATAAATATCAAAGGAGCCATTGAGCAGAGATTCATTTTAATGTTACAATAAAATAAAATTACAGTTCAATGATGATGCATACTTATCAAATATGAGATTATATTACATCAGTTAACTGTGAAAATGTGCATTTCCGTCACGATGACCCCAATTCATGTGCTACGATGATATTAAACATGTTAATAAATGATAAGTAAGATTACATCGATAACTGCCAGAGTCTTGTAAGAGTTACCACAAACAATGCAAAAAGCTGATCTTTGCCTTGAAGCGGATATATCTCGAGATCCGAGGAGCTAAAGTGCAAAATAGCAAATGAAAAGTTCCGTAAGCCTCCTCAAATCTTAAGAGGCAGTGTGTTAAATGCGTAACCGTGTTAACAATGACATAAACCCACCGCCATGCCAGCAGGAAACATGCTAGTGCATTAACTATTCAAATTAGCTCATATTTATAAATTTCAATTTATAAATACAATAATTTTACTTGTTGATCACTTATTAATGAGTACAAACAAATTTAAGGGAAGCGTTCCACTGTGCTTTTCGGCATTTGCTCTCAGTGCCATATCAAAGCACTGTGTTTCGTTTGCTCTAGATATTCACATAAAATATATTCACAAGCTGATTTCATTGCGTCTGATAGCAGAACCGCGGTGCGATTGCCGCATTAAATCACAATTATCATTTAATTAATACAACGTTCGCTCTCGACTACCAACTCGCCGGCGGTATTAGTCCTTGTATTAGTTTCAGATCCCTCGCCAAATAAGTGACAGGGTGTCATATTTATTTTAGTTAATTAGAGTCCTTAAGCAAGGTGTTTTCAAATTTGGTAATTGCAGTTACCAAATTGTAATAAATTTGTGCTCGTGAACTCGTCCAGTCAATGTATAAAAGCCATCAGACGATGACGGTGGTTAAGGTATAAACGGTGGGCATACCACCTTGTTTAATTTATTAATATATAATATAAACACATTATAATAAAGTAAAAGGAAACCAGTAAGTGAATGAAATGTATGTCAACGTTATGATGACGTTAAGCAGCAGTCATGCCTTCAAATCAACATGAATGGAGAGCCTATGATTAGTAAGTACTAGCGGTCGACTGAAAAATGGCACACAAATAAAATATAAGACACGGCGTGTTTTTACGTAAACTTACTATGATAAATGTCATTCGTCATAGTTATTTAATAGTAACTATTTTACATTTACAGAACTACTAGCAGCTCGGCCCGGCTTAGCCCGAGAGCAGATACTTTTGAGTCCAGCCCACATCAGAAACATTTTATTTCGCGTACTAACTGTGTTCATATTTAAACTCTACAACTGCCATTCTCTGTACTGATTTTCCCATCCTGTCCTGTTCCATCTCATTCTGTCCCTTAACTCAAAGTTTGCGCAGTTCTGCCTTCTTCTGTCCCGTTTCATCCGCCCTATACTCTTTCCCATCCCAGCTCTTTTTTAAAAGACTAGCAAATATATATTTAAATTCCTTGGTCCTATAAGAACATTACTTTGTTGTATAAAAAAAGTAGTTTGTGTTAAGCCAAGTTGTTATCTCCATAACAAATTTGATCAAAATTGTCTAACCGTTTGAGCGCGAACAAGTAACAAACACAAACGTTAGCCTTTTTTTACGTATACAATAAAACTGCATAGAAAAATTGTGTTTGTTCAGTCACAAGAGGATAGTGGCGATGGAATTGTTTGTGGAATCCTAGAGTTTTTGCATAATATGCTTCATTAATTTATACAAATAAACTAATTTCATATTAAAAGCATAATACGTGCGTCTGGTAATGAAAAAAAAAATTGTAAAGAGTTAATAAATCGCTATCCTTTACATAATGATTTATTTTTATTTTCAGTATATTTCGTATATTATAAAATCTTTTCCAAGTAATTTACAACGCTTTGTAACGAATGCTTAAGCAATAAATGTAAAAAAGGTAAATCAAAATCAATCAATATGATATTTTAGTATATATTAAACTTCGTCCATTACATTATGTCGAGATTTTTACCTCGTTATTTTATTATTTTTTGCATCAATTTTATTGGACTATCTGGACTTCTTTTGGACTCTCAAGTTTTATTTGTAAGACTAGTGCATGCTAGCGGCCTCTGGTTATTATAGTTTGGTAGTTACATTTTCCTGTAATTTCTGGGTTATACTAACTAGAGTTTTTTATTTTCCAAAGCAAGTTTTGGTGTAAAATTAAAATTACGACGTGTCATTAATGTTAACTTGGATATCAGCGCAATTGACAAAGGTTCGCCATCCCTAGTATAAGACAGTGTAACAATATTGAGTAAAATTCAATTACGTTATTATATTTACACAAGAATACAATATATATTATTACGGCAGAGAAAATTATTAAAGTGTGTAAGTAAAGTAAGTACAAAAGATAGGAAAATCCGTTAGATATCGATAGATACAAAAGTTAAAAACAAACTGTATACAATATAAACAGCTCTTAAACTCCTAAATATAGCAATAACATATCCCGCAAAAAGTTGAGGGGAGGGGGAGGAAGGGTTTAATTAAGAAACATTTGCCAACCTACTGCACTTTGGTAAAGGGATCTCATCAAGAAATTCTGTTAGTAGGAGAGATGGCACCAATTTTTGATTAGGTATTGGAGGCAAACTGAAAACTTGCCCCATACCTCTCCAATTATATCCCAACTCGGAGCTGCAGACCTGGCTGGTGAGTAGCGAGGCTAAATATTTAGGGGTAGTTTGAGAGTTCGAGGTACAATAGGAGAGGTATAGGAATCGTTTTCAGCTTGCCTCATATACCAACCCAAAAATTGGTGCTAGCTCTTGGACTATGTCTATTTTATATGATACTGAATGTTAAATATAATTTTTAACTAATTATTTGTGACCTTCACATGCATTCAAATCTTAGTATTATGTTAAAACTCATTAATATTTGTTTGTACTCATTAAACTTACTAGCTAAATCATGATATTTTTGATCAGCATAAATATCTTGAATAGCATAATCCGTATCAATAAAACTAAAATTTAATTTTGAAATGTAATTGCACAAAAGCAAATACACTTGTATTGAAATGAGATAAATAATCAATTTGAAATCCCATCTCTATTGGTGCCAGCACGTGTGTTTACGAACGTGCAATCATGAAGCATGCATGTTGCATCCTTTAACTATTACTTAAATGCCTGCCATACTAAAAAAATCTCAATGTGATTCAGAACGACATACTTCATAGGCAAACTCAAGCGACACAACTTAGTTTTCTCTGCAATGACATTCTAACAATAAACTATTTTACATACGAACTAAGCAACACACACAGTGAGAAATTGTGTGATATTTTTATTTACACAATGTTAGGCGCACTACACATCGAAGCCCCCGGCCCGGCGACACAGCCCTTTCATACCAACCGACGGCCTATTAGATAGAAACATGTTGGTAACATGCGCCCACACGTGCTGCTCGCCGACATGTTGCAGGCATGTCGACGACGCAAGCGCTCATCTCAGTTTTCGGCGACACTCGACAACGTCAAGAGTGAAGTTACCAACTAGCCCGCCGGCAAAACGTTGCCAACATAGGTAGGCGCGGCGGGTCGGCGGCTTTGGTGTGCAATGCGCTTAAAAGTTGCGATATTGCAGTCACGATGTAAAGCGTTCTGTAAAATGTAAGTACATTTAACTCGTCTACATTGTAGTATCACTACATGTGACATACTGCGATATCTTCAACTTTTTGGTAATCGATTCCACGCCAATTTCCACTTTTGTTTGCACAAGCGTGTACGGATTTGAACTAGAAAGTTATAGATGTGTGAAGTGGTTCGAGCCTAAACTCTCATTGGAGGTAGAATGCGAGGTAGATGGACTTGGATCCAAATTACCTGATACGGTATCACTTTGTGAAACACGTAGCTCTTGTAACTCCAATGCTGCCTTTTCACGTCTGTACAAATGAAAACAATATAATTAAACAAAAAAAAAGACAAATTAGTCCTTATACTGTAGATTTTTGTTTTAGGCAATCAGTAACGCAGTAAAATTTGGGAGCTGGCATATATTGAATATGAATTAAACACACTGGCCTAGCTGGGTACATCATAAATTCATGCATTTGTGCAAACGCGAATTTGCACCAGCCTCGAATCGAAAATTGAACGAAGTTTGCGCAGTTACTGGCCCACACACGTTCCAGTATAGGTACTGGTGCAAACTCAGACTTGCACAGTTATATCGTTACGTGTATGGTGGCCATAAGATTTGTAAAAAGGATCCATATTAATTATACCCACTTAAAAGAATGTAAGCAGTCCAAATTAAAATTATAGGCTAAATCATTATACGATATGTTATAAATGCCGTATAATAGAAGATGAATGGTTGAGATAAAATCAAGTACATAATACGATTGAGATTTGTAGACCGAGTTTTATATACAATATAAAGCAAATTTACCTGAGTATCACGTTTGCCTTGGTTTGCTTTTCGGTTTCAGAAAAATTTTCAGCTCTCTGGCCTATTTTTGACTTGGTGTCAGGTTCAACGAACACTCCCAACGGACGCTTAGGCAGTTCATTCGGAGGTGGAGGTCCTGGATAATCCAGCTTAGCCCGTCTCAACTCCTCCATTGACTTCTCCAAATGGTAAATTACAATATCGTCTTCGTACCCAAAATCTTTGTGGAGTTTTACCTGAAAACAAATATCATTATGCAGTATTCAGCATTATACTCACTTCTATCTGATCATGGAAAAGTCAAATGGAGTGTCTCCAACGTGCTGCATTCTGACAATAGGGTATTTGACTCATTTTTTTATTGTATTAATCAAAAAGTATCCATATCTAAAATCTAGCAAACAAAGAATTTTTGTAAATCCATTCAGAATTGAACAAGTTAGAAATGTTTTAAATCTTGTAGTGGGGGTGGGTAATAGAAAAGGGATGCAAAACAAAATTAGTGACGTCACTGTGCATTATATTGTGCGGGTGTGAAAGAGACGGTAAGATGTCCCCACTACGTCCCCACTCTTTCATTTAAAATACTAATATTTGCCTCATGTTACAAGCTACTTTAAATACTGTTTTCACAAAAATGTTTTGTTTTAATGGCACTTCTGTTTATCTACAAAATAATACGAACATTCAATGATAGTCAAATACCCTAATCCGTATGACAGAACATAAATTTTAAGATGGCATAGTGCCCCTATAAATCAATTTATATGTTGTGTTTGATACCCAAAGTTTAATCAGAGCATGACAAAAATATATAGTTTCTCAGATGTATACAAGTACAAAAATCGCCCATAGGAATTGTTGAAACTAGTCATTAATCATTCATTTCATTCAGTCATTTAATTTAACTTTTATTTATTAATACGCGATACATACCTGGATATAGTTTACTATTAGATCCATGTCTCGCAGCTTCATGATGGCTTTCTTGTGCAGCTTGAGTATTGTATAAGCCATAGCTGTAATGACGCGCTCTCCATCCAACAGGTAAATATCCCACACTCTCAGGCACAGACTAAACGGAACTCTCTCCACAAAGCAAACAAAGAACCACTTCAGGGAGTATAGTATCGCATCTAAACCGTATTTATCAAAATGGTGTTTTAATTTTGGCATAAATTTTAAGAGTATTTTATCATGATGTTCTAGGAACCTGGTTAACTTAGGAAATCCCTCTATGAACAAACCGTGCATGGAGTACTTTTTATCTGATAACAATATGGCCAGCGCCCAAAACGCATCCTCCTCATCCATGTACATTAAAAGAACACCGGCTAATCCCGACATGCCCTGGCAATACCCCACTTCCGCATTATAAATGCTATAGGCACATAAGACATTGAACAGCGCACACTGCTTCTCAGAATATCTCTCACGGTAAAACTGATGCTCTCTGAATTGCCTGTTTACATCCGAATCTATTTGTCGCACATCAGGTGACCATATTTTACCCAATTTCAACATTTCTGCATATTTGCCAGGATTTTCGGATTTCATTCTTTTTACATCAAGTAATTTGCACCATATTTTTATTCTTAAAGAGTTTGGAATGCCTTTGTATATGCGTCTGTGCAATTTTTGTTTCGTGTCTGGTGTATCCCAATGCGCGAGCATTTTGACCCATTTCTTTTCCCTTTCGACTTCGATATTGACCTTTTGCGGCGCCGTTTTTTGCGGCAGACGCTCATCGTGGATGAATCCATATCTGCAATAAACAATGTATCGTGAAAATATAAACAATGCATTACATTCAAAATAAAATCGCCCTACAATTTAAAAAAGTCGCGTAAATTTTTAGGTTTAAACCTATATCTATAAACATTTCAAAATATGGAATGTATGATATGCTTGTTGTAAGAGGTCATCGTTCTAATTGAGGTGGACAGGCGGACTTTATTTTTTTTTTAAAGTCCGCTTGTCTATCTCAATTTATCTCTCCAGTTGCTTGCAGGTGTAGCAAGGGAAGTAGTATTTCAACATTTTCTACTTTATGTATTCCGTGACACTAAATAGTATAGGAGCTAGCAACGTTTTCGAGAAAGAATTTTAGGTCAGCTGATTTTGTGATATGTCGTCCTTCTTGCACTTTCGGTTAGAGTCTGGGCTATCTGGCTGGCGGTAGCGGTTGCGTTCTTTAGTGCGCATCCTACCTGTCCAGGTAATAATCCTGGATTTTAATATCATTTTAGAAGGCGTAATTTTTAATTTTTTGTTTTTAAATAAGTCTACCTGACATACTTTTTTTATTGCCAGACATTTTTGACAATGCTAACTATGTGCCATACGCGATTATTTATTATTTTTTTATAAAAATTTCAAAGTATTTTATAATGTCTGTAATTTTAATATTATGTTATTTAAAGATAAAAAAACTTAAAATAAATTTGCCAGACATTAATTCGATTGTTAAGTCTTGAATTAAAATGAAAAAGTCATGAAAAGTATTGCAGTATAATGCTAGTAGTCCGAGAGAGTCAGTTGCAGAATAAGTCGAGAATGATACAGAGAACCATTACGACAGTAAATAAATAATAATAAATAAATAAATACACCCAACAGTCACATACATAGTCCTGACCCCACACTAAGATCGAGTCTTGTGTCGTGGGTATCAGAAACTACGAGAGACTTTTCGGTCTCACAAACACCCAGACCCGAAACAAATACCTGTGGATCACACAAATATTTGTTTCGGTGCGGGGATCGAACCCGCGGCCTCTCGTTTCACAGGCGGTGTCTAACCAACTGCGCCACGGAGGCTGTCTTGACTTTGATGACTTTTCATTGTGCATATAATAAAAAATAATAATAATAACCGGAAACTATAGAACACATAACTGCGGGATGTCCACTACTAGCCACCAAACAATACACAGATAGGCATAATAACGTTGCCAAACAGATACATGCATTGCTAGCAAAAAAATATGACCTAATAAATAACATAGAACCCTATTATAAATAATATAAACCTAAAAGTGTCTTAGAGAATCATCAAGCTAAATTATACTGGGATAGAGAAATAATTACAGACAGAACTACTAACAATAACAGACCCGACATAACATTAATGAAGAAAGACGACAAGACTACATATTTAATCGATATTTCCGTTCCGAATACCGAAAATTTGCGCCAAAAACACATTGATAAAATCCAGCAGTATCTACCATTAGCTGAAGAAATACAACAGATGTGGCACCAAAATCAAGTCAGAATAATCCCTATAATAATATCTTCAATAGGAGTTGTCCGTTTTACAGCTCTAATGACAAAATATCGTAATTTATCTGAAATTAATTTCTCGTCAACAGTAGATCTTCCCAGCACATCTAGTTCAACTTCGTTATCAAATACTGCAGTAGATGTTAGCGAAACCCTGCCAGATAATACGTCTCAGAATTCCCATACAGAAGTTAATATCCAAGAAATTGACACTTCTAATGCAATTAACAAGTGCTTTTCATACCGGGTTGAAAGTAATAAGGTTATTAAAACTGTTGAAGATGTACTATCTTGCGAAGAACAAGAAGAAGCCGATTCTCAAATAATAATATATCACATTTGTCAAATAAATGTCGATGGCGAAGTTGTGATACGCTGCTCAGACACAGATATTTTAATAATACTTCTTGGTAACATGGAGCATTTGAATGCATCACTAAAATCTGGGTAAATTTGGGCGTGGGGAATTATGAGCGATTTATAAGCGTCATCAAGTACACGAAATTCTAGAGAATTCTTTATCGAAAGCTCTACCGTGCTTTTATGCACTCACTGGATGCGACTACACACCAGGTTTTTTCCGGAAAGGCAAACTTCGATCTTTAAACTGTTAGAACAATCAGAAGAGTATCAATTAGCCTGTCAAAATATTATAACAGATGATGAAGAATTGCTGGATGAGACATTTAAGATCTTAGAAAAGTTAATTTGTCATATTTACGGAGCTCGGGATTCATGGAACGTCAATGAACTTCGGTGTCATCTGTTTTCAAACACATATCGGTCTACAAAATCAGATGATAATTTTGAAAAAACAAAATCGTAATTTTGATCCATCAAGCCTACCACCATGCAAAGCTGAATTTTATCAGCATTTACTACGAGTTCGTTACGTTACAAAGTTTTGGAGAAATGATCATTTACAACAACCAACATCTCTATCACCTCAAGTTTCCGGCTGGACCATAAATATGATTTTATCTGGTTTGTTGGAGAGCAATTGCCATCATTAGTTGCCGACATTATCATTAAAGGTAAAAATTAAAAATAAAATACTAATAAATTTATTTGCCGATAGATTATAAAATGTTTCATTCTTTTACAGATAATAACTTATTACAAGACGATGACATTTCAAAAGACGACGATGACAATAAAAATGACAACAGTGCTGAAGATGATGATGATGATGATAATTATCAAGATGCCTCTGTTTTTTTTGTGATAAAATTATGGATTGAAAAATATAATTTTTGGTTATTTTCATCCTTGAGATTGATTATTATATTATTTTGTACAACGATAAATAGTTATTTTGATACTATATTAATCCACACATTAATTCAATAGTTTTTAATTAGTTCTATGTAATTTATTCGACTACTATTCCTAGATCAAGCAAAATGATACCACATCACTTTTCACTTTTAGGTCGGTCTGGCTGAAGGTTTAACAATCGAATTAATGTCTGGCAAATTAAATTTAGGTTTTTAGATACTTAAATAACATCATATAAAAATTACAGCCATACTGAAATACTTTGAAAAATAATATTTTTTTAATTCAAAATTAGCGTCTGGCATAGTTTAAACAACAATAGAAATATCTGGCAATAATAGATTCATGTTGCAAAAAGTTCAATAAAAATAATAATAAAGGCAAAAAGCTTCTTAAAATGATTTTAAAATTCGATATTTTACCTGTATAGGTAGGCTGCGCACTGACGAACGCAACCACTACCGCCAGCCAGATAGCCTGTATGACGTCCGGGAGAGTGAGAGAGATAGCATATCTAAAAACTGGCCTACCTGAAATGCTTGTTTTCCAGACGTTGCTAGCTCCCGTACCAAAATGATATGTTATTCTAAAATCAATAGATGAAATACAAAATTCGTCACAATAAGCAAACATGAAATAACGTCGCAGACAGACGATGAAAATTTCGCAAGAATGATATTTATATTGCATCCAACAAGTAAAAAATGAGTAATATATAATTGTAATAGTATGTCACCCTGAACTTATTTTTTCGGGCACTTGAACCACATAAAAAATATAAATAAAATAAAACTGTTCTTGCAGTTTATACAGTAGGTGTATAATTTTAACCCATTAATAGCATATAACCTGACGGAAATATCTGTGAACCTAGCTGGAATGCGGTTCACATTTACATTAAAAACGTTTTAGATGGATGCGAATTCTATTTTTTATTCTTTTTTCTTTTTAATTCAATTTGTTTAACCTATATTTTGAATTTGCTGAACTTATGTTCCAATGACGTCAATTATTTAGGTCCTCAGATATTTTCGACGAGTGATACATAGAATATCTTTATTTTTCTATAAACGTCATTCTCACACACAGTATATTAAAAAAATTAAAACATTAACATGCAGGCAAAAGTTATTAAATAGGTTTTAAATATTTTTATATTTTGTTCAACAAAAATTGAGCGAAATATTCTTCATACACATAAATAACTCTATTTCGCTTAAGAGTAGCGCCATACTTAATGTAAATAATAAGTATCATGTATGGTGTATTTATTATATCCTTTTTTCACAACTACTCTCTGAAACATGTTAAAGCATGGATAAGAATTAACGCATTTTAAAGGAACATGCAAAACTAATAAACTACTTTAGTTTCCAACCTTTTTAAATGACATTTAGGCCAATACTTTCGTTGTTCTAATTTAATTGTTGTTAAACCTTAACAAATTCGGAATTATTTCTAAATTAATGAACATCAAGGAAATTTTGTATAATTTTATGTACACTTTTCATTAATATGAACTTTTCAAGACAAAGGAATTCAAACTAAATGTATCTAATAGTCACTCATAGTGTCTCTGCTTATAGCTCTAAAGTAGTATGCCCAAAAGCTTCCTATGTCTTGTGTGACCCACTTATTATCGGGTGAGTTTAAATTGAAAGCATTCTATGTACAAAACTACAAAAAAAAAATTTAACATCACTTCTTTTAAATGCGTGACCACTTTCGCAACAGTTTAGAATAAATAATATTAAATAAATTAATTAAAAACTATAATCATAAAACATATTTATAACTAGCTTCTAACCACAAACTTCGTCAGCGTCATTAACTATAAGTGAAATTAACTTTATTTAGTATTTCCCCTCCCACCCCGTTATATCCCGCCCGTTCCGTCTCATTATCACTCAAGGCATGTAATCCAGTCCCACCTCATCCCTTTCAGTATAAAAAAATCCGTTTAGCCGTTTCTGAGTTCACCACGCACAACCACATAGACAAACAGACAAAAATTCTAAAACTCATTGTTTTAGGTTCTATTACGTTAATACAGACTCCCCATATTCGCTTTCTCATTTATCTTTCATGTACAGACATAGATTGGTTACAAATTTATTATATGTATAGATGAACCAATTAGTTTGATAAAAGTACTTATGAAAATACAATTAAATGCACTTCTCAATGGTAAAAAAATTAGAAGGAATACTGACCTCATGATCTTTATTCATCTTATTTATATGTTTAAACAGCATTACTTAAATTGAAATTGCTTAATAAAATATGAAGTTGCACTATCAAAAAATACAATTAATTATACATAATAAAATACTATAATAACAATATCTGTATTACCCATTACACACGTGGTGAAATAAAGCCCATAAACATAACATTTTAAGAGGTTTGATCATGCAGCTGATGAAACAAACAGATAAATACTTTACAAAAATTATAAATATTGTAATAGCCATAAAGAAGTTTTCTGTAACAAATTGAAATTAATAAGTAACTATGTGTTGTTGTACTAGGATTACACCGCTTACTAATCGCCAATAATACATACCAGCCATAGTATTAATAGACAAGAGTTTCAAAACTACCCTTTTTTATTACTGCCTTTATAACCTTCTTCTAAAGGCGAGGGACTCCCAAAAACGCGAAACTCCCAAAAAATTCGAATACATTTCATTTAAGCATTAAACATATTTGAGTTTTGAAAAATATATATGTTATTTTACAAAATTTGATCATAACTTGACGGGTAGCCGAGCCGATACACGATTGCATTAATTTAGCTGCATCAAAGAAATTTCTCAAAGGTAGGTCTAAACCGATATTTCAATTCAAAATGATAGGCTTAATATTCACTTTAAAATAATAAAAAATATACTAAAATAACAAGTAAGTTACATACTAGGCGGCTCGGGTAACACATTTTATATTGTTAAAAATCTAAAGTACACTCCTAAGAAAACTACTCCGACAACTCACACTCCAAGTAAAAGAAGTGGCTAATGAATTATATATTTTACTTCAAAATCATATTTATTAAATAGTGAATTATTACAATACGTGGTATGTTATCTATTGTTACACTTCGCTACGGATTAACTCTCCTTAACTATGAACCGCAATTTTTACTGACATTTATCTATTTAGGCTCTTATTAGATAGTAACTGTGCCATAATAGTAGTTTTGTTTTGTAAAAGTAAACGTTTCTATTGTACGTACATAGTAAAAATAGTTTCGTACGATGTTTTAATTTTTCAATTGAATTTCATACAATTGAATATTCCTACATCTATTTTCAGTCTAGTCAAGTCATCCGAAACATTAGGCTATCATTAAAATCTTAATTAAAATATATTACTTTTTAGATATAATGCTATTTGATAATAATTGAATTAAAAAAACATGCCGCGTATTTGGCGCGCCGCTCGATGAAAAGCGCAAAAATAGCCGGAAAACGAAACACGCTCCGCGTAATTGTTGTGCATTTATCTTATCATAACTTATACCTCTGAAACAACATTTTAAAATATTTTTTATACCGAGTATATCAAGACTGCGATCGAAAACGAAGCCGGGTGATAGTTTTAGTGGTTACAAACACAATGCAACTAAAAATTTGCATGACAAAATCATTATATTTTTACCGCCAAGGATTAAGTGTCATGTCCGTTCCATAGTTGACCTAGCAGAAAAGCTTTATACTTTAGCCAAAAACTTGAAACCGAAAAAAAAACATCTTTCTCAATATAAGCGCGAAAGTATTTGCAATGATCAATAACAGTAATTATTGTTTTTTTGTAACAAAAAAAAAAGTAATATACTAAACCTAAGTTAACATTAATGGATGACATCGATTATTCATTATAGTATGCACACAATAGACATACCTAATAATTCTTATTTTCTCTTTACAATGGGTAAAATTATTGTATATTACATAAGATGGAAGTTTCAAAGGGTGGTACTTCAGCTATATTTGGCTCCAACGTTTATGAATATTTTGGCTTAATCTGTGTACCGAAAAATACAATAATCTTTTGTTTTCTTTATAAAGTGTAAAAAGGGCTACTTTGAGCTCAAAAGATACTTTTAGGGAGTTGGGTTTCACCAATAATAGAGCAAATGATAATGAGCTCAACACAAAATGTTTAAATGTAATTAATATCTCATGAATGAAAGAATGGAAATATGTACTTGGCGATAATAAGCCACTCAAAAGTGTATTTGAGTCACTTCATTTGGAGAGTAAAAATGGAAGAGAGAGAATGCAGAAGCATTTTGACATTATATTTTTTTGTAATTTAGAAATATAAAGGGAACTGATAAATGAGCCAGTGCCTTATTAAATGATGAGTCACAACCACTGTCCATAAACACCCACAACATCATGATGATAGGCAGATTTGTAGCATAACAAGAAGAAAAATGGAGAGACATAAGAATTGTTGATGCCCCGGCCGTGGCAATCAGTGGATGAAGCATAACAGCTGATAGCTAACATGGCATAAAAATATTAGATAGATGCACTATCTTATTTGAGCTGGCTTTTACAATCTGCAGTGTATACTGACTACATCTATTTCATTTAAATGTTGTTACATTGCGCATTACATTAATTACATACATAAATCGCCTAATAATGTTAAGAACAAGATACATGAGTTGAAAAATACCCTCTTTTGCAAATAAAAACACTAGGTACTTGGGATAATTACCAAGTAAAGTTGAATTTAAAGATAATAACTACAAAAGCAGCTTAACGAGCAAATCTAAATACTCATATACATTTTTAAACCTAAAAGGATGTAAACACATGCAACACATAGGGAAAAGACAGATAAAACAATATCAATATGACACAACTTTAATTATAATCAGTATAAAATAATCTCGCTTCAGCAGCAATGCTAAAATGACAAATGAGCAAATTAAGTAAGCCAACATAGATGTTATTTAAATAAAATTTGCACAGCAATCTTAAAATATTATCATAAAAACTAAATTATAGAAAACTCCATAGCATAAAAATAATTGCAACTTAGCTTTAACTGCATAGTAAATTATACTTGTAGTTAATTTGATACATAGACAATCTTTGCACTAAATACAAGTGTTAATCACAAACTTGTTTCATTATAATAGAGTCATTGAGCAACCAAGACCCAAACTTCTTAGTTCTTATGCAATTATAACACTAATGGATATTTACATATTACACAGCATTGCTATTGACATATTAGAATAATATTTTTTCATTTTATATTATGAAATTTGCAAATGACCTTTTTGTGGTCATCACAAAATTCTTAAACTGCAATCTGTAAAATCCTAATAAATCCATTAATATTATTAATTATGTACTGCGACACACATTTTAATTTTTAACACAACATTTATGCTATTTTCACACACCAAGCATGTTATTTCCATAGAAAATACATCTGAGCTACACTTGTAGATAACTTAATGTTTTAGTTCCACAGCAATATGTTAAAATCCAGAAATAATGTCATTCAGCCTTTATAAAGTGAGAGAAATTATATCACTTTACAGATGACAAGAAATTTGTTAAATTTGTTCCATTCATCCCATTACATATTATACTATTGTTAATAAATATTAATGGGATCACTTTCTATCATAGAAGACAAAATATATAAATAAAATATTTACACATTCGCAATATTGAATCCTGAATTATATTTGATTTAGTGTTCTTGAAATGCACATTATGCACTATTATTACTCTTACAGCAAAGACTTAAAGAAGTTAGGGCCAACCCTATAAGAAGCATGTTTGTAGATACCAACATACATAATGTAACCCAAATGTAAACATGGTCACTTTCACACAACTGTGACACAGTTCAAGTAAGAACTGAATGCTGATTATTACATTGTGAATGGCCCAAAAACAAATCAATTTTAGCTTTCTTATGATGACATGATATTATTATGATGAATTGACATTTCTAAGATTCAATGTATATCCTTAACAGTGGAGTTCTATTATTTCACCAACTTGCATGACGGAGTAAAGCTTCAATATCAATGATCTTGTTCATAAACTCGCATGCATCGAAAGTAATTTGAATTCGGAATATACGTACCGATCAGTTTTGTGGTATTCTTCGAATTCAGGATCTTCCCAGGGGTCTATCTGGCCAACAAGGTTTTCACGCCCTCTTTCGTATCGCTGGAAGATACGCTCCCGCTCCTCGGAAGCCCGTGCCAACAGAGCCTCCTCATTCATAACACTGCCTGTCTGTACCACATACCTTCACGACTTACTCTACCGACCGACCTACTAAATTAACTTCTGTCCAAATCACACTTTACCAGACATTATACCATGGCTTTAAAATAAATAGTTGAAACTATCACGCCCTTAATTTTCTCCAGGTAGTTAATTCTTGGACGCTATGCTAATAGACGTGCTGTCATGTCAATTGCCCCAAGGACTATCGGCAAAACGAGTAAAATATATCACCAAAAAATATTTCAAGCAACTAACAACTAAATAAAATCTTTTAATAAATCCATATAATTATTTCTTATCGCGTATTTTGACTACAACAAAATATCAGTTGTGACATTTCGGAATACGCCTTCTTTTTCATAGCAATAGGAAAATCACGAAACGAAAGTCGAAATATTATAATTCCTGTTGGCATAATCCTTCTCACACGAACAATTGAACACCATTGATGTCACCGCATAAACTAAACGCAAATAAAAGCTTTCTACGTTATTAATAACGCCTTGATCATGTACTGATTTTAATTCAATTATAGATTTGAGCTATTTCAAGCAATTTAATTATTTATGGAAATTTACGGAGCTTCCCACAAATATTAAATTGTTTCGAACATTAATAAATATTGTGGCGTTTAATAATATTTTGTAGATATCAGATCTTCCAAACGTTCCAACTGTTTGTCCAACCATCCCATTAAAATTCGTTCAGCATTTTAAGTCTATTGTCATCTTTCTTTTAGTGGCGTGTGGCGAAATTTGGAACTTCAAATAAAATTGTCAAAATGTCAATGAGTATAATGCATTGCATGAGATAAATGTTTTAATAATATAATTTTACTAATATTTTAACAACAGCATGACGCCAAAATATCGTAAGCGATCCATATGCTAATTTATATTTTGATGGAGCATTCGAGTTTATTTTTAATGGAAAGTGTTTAGAATTATTTGTTTATACACATATATTTTAATTATATTGTTGCCTATTATGTCATTTAAAAAATATTATGTAACTTAAGCAATATGTTATTCAGATATATTTAAAGGTATTATAATCAGCAAACAATGATTAATTATCAATAATATTGATGAACGTAATCTTACCATAACAATTGGGTATTTTACTATAAGAAAGAAAAAATCTAAAAACTATAAATGTATATAGTTGAGCATTAAGCAATAAGTATATGTTAATTTCAGTTTTTATTTCCAAGGAATAATTTTTATAATTCGTTTTGAAAATTTCAATTTTTTTATCTGTCCTAAAAATATGTGAAACGGCTGCCGCCAGCCGCCATGATGGATAACGATTCTACGTCATTCCTAGTGTTGAGTAGGACATACAAGAGGTAGTACATTTGTCCCGTACATGACGTCAAAATGTAAGAGCGGCTCAACTTTTTAAAGTGTACTACTTCATATTTTGTGTCCCGGTACTACGTCAATTACATGATCGTGCTTCAAACGAGGGAGAGAGGAATATGTTACATGACGGAGAAGCACTGACCTCTAAAGTCTAATCAATGCCACTAATGAACTGGACCAACTAGACACATGCATCGCAAAATGTTGTTATTTGATTTTCGCCACTTCACCTCATATTATTTATAAATTACAATTTTTATATTTTTAAATATTTTTTTTATTATATCTTTTCTATTGCATACTTTAAAAAAAAGACTATTTTTTTATAAACTTACAATTAATATACATAATATTCGATATTATCATGTCACGTCAGACTTCACTAATAATTGTACTAATACCTTCAAACTATCCACAGACTAAGGAGTAAAAAACTATCTAACGTACTGCGAAGCGTCAGTACGCCTCGCTTCAATTGAATTGGGACATTGTACTGGCTCAGTACAAAAATGAGGCTACTCTTACAAACTCTTTTTCAAGTCATGTCCTACTCAACACTAGTCATTCCGTAAGTAGAATTGGGTATTTGACTGTTGTGGCAATAAATTATAAAATGTGTTGCATATGATAGCTTTTTGGTAAACAATAATTATAGGTATTTTTATTTACATTTATCTAAATTATAAATATTTAAATTATCTAAAATAAGTTTGCCATTTTTTATCTGTTGATTAAATGTAACAAAACACGACAAGCTGTCATTGTGCAGCGTGTGATGTCACGATTTTCAATTTTCATTCATCTCTGCCACTAAGATCATTCACCATTTATAAAGCGTGACGTAACTTTTCCAAAGTCACGTGACTTACCGTTTTGGTGACATATATGATGATAAAACTGAAAAATATGTTTATTCGTTATAAACAACTCTTTAAAAATAAATTAATAGTTTGAAGAGGTATAGAGTGATTATATCTAGACTTTAAAACACTTTTCAGAAATTAGTCAAATAGCCAATTACTCCCTCCGGTGTCCAAGAGCTCATACAAACACAGGTTGTTTACTGGTTGAGTGACATATCATTTTAAAGGAACATGGCGCCTAGCGTTTTCACATATTTGCGCGCATAAATTTAAAATTTTTAAATTTTAAATGGTTTTTTATTGGACTTGCCGAGCGAATAAAAATTTGATATTTTTTTAAATAGTTTGTCTTAATCTTAGGAACTACTTATAAGACTATTTGAAAATGGTTAGAATACCCAATTCATGTCACACACCCTATGATATTGTTGGGCAATCTATGTAGTTCGTCTTTACATACCTACTTTTTCAGTTTGTCTTCCGTTTCTTAATTTACAAAACGTAAAATTATTCATCACTGGTTACTGGCAAGCAAGTGGCAACACCGTTACCCAGACTTCATTACAAGTTTGTTTAAATCCGCTTGAGAATCCGCTCAATTTTTAACACGTAACAGCGCAGTTAAGTTGTGCTGTTATTAACTCTTGAATTGTTCATTATATAAAATATTATTTAATATTTTTATTACAGTTAATATACACTTATAACCTGATATGATGAATCCTTTAAATCAGGTAAGTAACTTTTGTTATCATAATACTTTTTTGGGAAATCGAAACCTTATTAAAACTTTTTAATTTTGCAATCACTTAATTTATATTATTTTATATGGAACATAGCTGCTCATACATTATTTATATCAACCTCGTTCATTATATTATATTAATTTGCTTTCATAGTTGTCTTCTGTACGCGACAAAGTCCAAAGTTCAGGTAAAAGTACGCCGACTAAAATGTAGTTCACAAGATTTGTGGGGGTGCTATATTTGTTAAAATGGCTATCCTAGATTTACCATACATAGTTACGGCGCAGTATGTACATTTTAATTTACTTTAAAATTATATTGTTGCCAAATAATTGTAATGGTATGACAGCTCAGTACCCAAACTACGAAGAAGTCATAACAATTTAATGCTCTTATTTTATAAAGTACCTTTAATAAAAATTGCTGATTAATTGACAAGAAGGAAGAACTTCAAAGGCCATAAACTATAGTAGTAATTCCAAAACAATTATGTTTATTTGGAATGTACTATTATTCACTAGATTATTTAGCTTCCAGTGGCACTTAGGAATTGATTTCAATGGATTTTAAAACAGAAGTAAAAGACTAATGTTGTATGACATATATAGACTATGTATAGTCAAGTATTCAATTATAATTCAATAATATCATACATAATTTCTTGTAATCAAACATTATATGTACATAATCATCATGCCTGTATCCCATGAGGTAGACAGATATTACAAATCGCCAGTTTGCTTAATCCGGATATAATACTTCCATTTCATCCACTTTCAAGGTCTTCATGGTCAGTCAGTTCAGGATACTTTTTTTCTGACTCTCGTTAAGGGTGCTCCTAATTTAAACAGTGATGGTTCAGTGAGGAACATGTCTACCCAAGATTAAGGTACATACAATATGGAATTTAATATGTACTTATACATAGCGATTTCAATCCCGGGATTGTGGAACACCAAAAATAGTCTCCCATCATAATATACTGGTAAACTGCCGTTGGTAACATTGTTCAAAGTCCATCAATTTTTGTTGCAACCTTGCTCCTCTGAGTAGACACCCATATTAATGTTCCAAGTGAGCATGAAGCATGTATGAAGCTTATGGAACTTTCTGCAACCCAAAATGTTAAAGATTTCAAGCACAGTTACCATCAATTCTCTACAATTTTCAGCTGTAATGATTCTTATAAAACTGCTAAGTACTGGTTTTAGTCACTTCCAGGCTTATAAATATTTATAGCTCGTAAACGACATCCTGATATATTTCATGTTACTTGGTGCGAATCACTAAAATGTAAAAGAACTTATTTTATATTTTCAATTGAATTATGTTTTAACCATGGTTACATGGCAAGTGTGAAGATGTAAATTACTTTATATTATAATTTAATACAATTTAATATTAATCAATTCATTATTTTTCTTAGGTTAACTTTGGACTTTATGATTGTATGATTAACCTGCACGATATTATGTAAAATGATTTAATTAGCTTATAATTATTTGCATTATTGCAGATATTCCGCGCCACACGCCCCATCTACCGGAAGTTGTCCACAACTGCGCCAGTCGCTGCTGCAAAACCAATCCCTCCAACCGGATTTTGCTTTGGTACAAACTTATTTTTATTTATGTTTTATATTAGCATAAATTCAACATCATAAGCAGTGTTATGTGCAATGCGAGTTTACTTGTTTTGTTGCGATTGCTATAAATAGATTACATTTTATTATCTGTTTTGCCACTTAAACTTTGAATCGAACGATTGTGAACTTTGAAACATATTATTATGATAAATATAATTTGATACAGGATTTATTGACCTGCTTGTTTGTGAAGTCATTTACCAAAGATATTGTGAGGATTAGATGGCTTAGGAGTCCAAAGATTACCACAATTAACTACGTCGTTTTATATCGCAATTTCTTGTATATCTGCTGTAAATATCTGGACATCACGATATGATATCGCCATCTGCTTCTTATTTTAATTACCCATCCATGTGTACTTTGAATTTTCGCGGTAAATTATCACGGCGATCACGTAAAATCTATTCATACAATAGTGGTTATTCGAAAGTTAAAGGATTTCACAAAATATTAGAAAAACACTTTTATATGATCAGTTTAATCACTCAATATAATTGCATGCGTATTGGTGTGGCAATAAAATATAAAACGTGCTGCATATGATTGCTTATAAGCAAACAATAATTGTAGATATTTTTTTATATTGAGATAAATATTTTATTTTTCTAAAATACATTCGCAATTTTTTATTGGTTGATTACAAGTAACCAAACGCAATCGGCAGTCATTATGCAACGTGTGACATCACAATGCACAATTCTTCATTGATCTCTGCCACTGAGTATGTTAGCGAGTTCCTTTATCATTGCATAAAATTACAACAGTTTCTAAATATTTGTTGATGCCCTTTTTTATAACCCTACTATGTACCTAGCGGATACCTCTACTTAGTATATGTATAAAACGAAGCAGTGGGGCCACGTTATCTGCGTTATCAATTAGATATCCAAGCATAAGGGGCGCACCACCTTGAGTAAAACGGACTGAAACATTAATGGATATGATTTGCGTCATATAATTGCTTCATTAAAAGGACGTTGGCACCCAAAGAGCGACTGCGATACGTGAAGCGAAGCGGTGCGGTGCCATAGTGTTCACTGGGTTCAAGGCTACAACTTCATAAAAGAATTGAATTAAGTTACGTAACAAAAGTTTTAAATAGCTTGAACGTTACTTTTATGTTTGGTAAAATTCTTCAAAAAGAACATATTATACATATAATCAATCATCAGCAATGTATTCTATTCGTTTTTAGGATTTATTATGGATATTATATTGCGATTAATGTTAAGATATAGTATAAATGAGATATAATAACAACTTAATTAGGGCCAGGGCCCGGTAATAACATTTATCTTAGATAAAATATTTCTATTTGAATATAGGCACTGCTAACGTACGGCAATGATTGCTTTACAGAATTAAGCGACGAACAGAAGGCCCTACAAGATCTTGCGCGCAAATTCACCAAAGAAGAAATAGTTCCGGTCGCGGCCCACTATGACAAGACCGGAGAATACCCGTGGCCCATCGTCAAGAAAGCCTGGGAGGTCGGCCTCATGAATGGACACGTCCCCGAACATTGCGGTAAAGTTTTTTATTACTACTAGACAAACCCGAGACAGTGTTTTTTTAACCATAAAATTGAAAGATATTGTTGTACTATAGAACAACAAATTATGATAAAATATAACAGCATGATAAAAATTACAGGCGGGAATGAATTAAATGTATTCGAATCTTGTCTTATCACTGAAGAAATTGCATACGGCTGCGCTGCTATAAAAGCTGCCATTCTCACCTCTAATATAGGTGTAAGTCGACCAAGCGATATTTTAAAACATTTTGGACCATAATAAACACGATACTACATATTTGAATAATTAACAAGTGAATACATTAATATCAGCTTGTTATTTAAATTTAGTCGCTTAGCACTTGAGGCCCTTAAAATTGATTTCACAGGGGGCATGGGTCTAGGAGTGTTCGACTGTAGTCTCGTCTGTGAGGAACTATCGTACGGATGTTCTGGTATGATGGCGGCTATATGCATCACCGATGTCGGTGTGAGCACCTCATTTACTATGATGCGTGTGAATTTATGGCGGTCTAATGCCTAATGCGGTCTATGCATGGAAGCTAGAAGTGATAGTTGTTTTCGCTTATTAACATATGATTGCAATTATTTTTAACAAACCTTCAGCTCTTTGCTAGGTGTATGAGGTGTTGTTTCCTTTTTATATTTTTCTATATTTAATGTGGTTTTATTTAAAACGCTCCAATAAATACAAGTTAGCCGAAATGTGAGCAGGTGTTTAGTTAAATAAAATAATTTAGTAGGTGTACAAACTGTATTGTCTTAATGATTATATATTTTATACAACTCCTGTAAGGTTTTTCTAATTCTTAAAATAACATGTTGTGCTAAGCTTACGAGGAATTTCAGGCGGAATAGGGAACTTTGGAGTGTTCGAAGAATGTATTATGGGCGAGGAATTAGCATTCGGGTGCACGGGTATAACTACGGCCATAGGAGGAACAGCACTTGGCGTGAGTCCAATATATTTTACCAAAAGCTGTTGTAAAAAATATCAGTTACCAATACATATTAGAATATCAATGTATTTAGGCTTGAACACACACAGTTAATTATAAATAATATTACACATTACACATAAATATTTCATTCACTGCCACCTTGGGTCATCTAGTAGCTATGGTTGTTAACATCTACTTCAGCTGGCTCAGTATTATAGGTCGTTTGATTAGTGCTGTTGGGTGTGCACCCAAAATCTATATCGAAGTGATGTCAAAATACGTTCGTATGTCGTGTTTATGTCTTTCATCTACCTTATCTATTTTACTTCCAAGCTTCATTGCTTTATAGTAGAATTGATATTATGGAATGTGTTTGTAAATAGATCCAAACTGTGATTATATCCACATCTAGGAATCTAAATGTGTATTGCGTCTGTTCTTACCGACAGTCGGGAATTATTTTTTCTATAGGAATAAGTAACAAGTATTTGATGTTAAGACGACGATCCCGCCACGATCTCTGTCGGCAGTTATTCTTAGGTGTATCCTTATGTAATGTTGCATTCATGTAACTAAATATTATGAAATTTACATGACATATGCTACATTAATTTGGTTATTGGCAGTAGTGAATATTTCTCTTACTTTGTCACCCAAACTAACATTGTTTGTTACTCGCATTAGCACAAAGTAGCAAGGATATTTTTAATTAGCAATTCTGGCAATATTTACGTTTGTTTTGCACCGACAAGAGTGATTCAACCAGTTTCGCTGTGTAGGTTTAGTTTTTCTTTGCGTTTAGGTGTTTTTATTACATCTTTGTTACACATTAAAGACACATAAACATGTAAATTACATTACATTAATTCACTAATGGCGGCCTTATCGCTTTCTGCAATTATTTGTAAATAATATCCTTGTTTTATATTTTTAGTATAAATTGCGAATATTATCGAAATTTGTCATTCAAAGGTTATTTTATGTTTCGTGTAGATAATTAATAGAATCGACAGTCACCTTGCAAATTAAGTTCTCAACAAAAATATAAATTACCATTTATTATTTTTATATATTTAAATCTCGCTCAATGTATTTAAATGTGTTTGCTAATTGTTGTCTCACATTTATAATTACAATCTGTAATAAAATTGTGAGAAAATTCATTACTATTGTTTCGTAAAACTTTATTTTTAGATTAATGTTTGAAGATTACTTTAATTCCAGTTTTTAGTATATCTCGACGCTTGTTTTTTCTTTGGATGATACAAAAACATTACAATAATGAATATTATTATTTAAAAATGCCAAGGAAAAACACCTATTGAAAATACGAAAGATATTCGCTAATTGGTAAACGGGATAATGGAAAGTATAATATAATCCAACCATTAATTTAGATAGGTAATACAAATATTTTTTATTTATTAGATACCAAATAATAATCAGTAGAGAAAATATGTAGAGCCTGTGGTTGGAATTTTTCCATCAAATGTAGTGCAAAATATTAAAACTTTGAAAATAATCACGGGTTCAAGTGTAAAGCAGCTAGATTAAGAAAAAAATTAGCATTGCTTTGTAATTCATGGTTATGTTTGGTTTTGCTATTGCCCATGAGCGGTCGTATCGCTTACCATCAGGTGAATAGCATGCTCGCCTCGCCATTCATAGCAATAAAATACCTAGGTTTACATATAACGTAAGTATTAGTAGTCCATATACTGATATGGCAATATATGTTTGGGCCTCAACCTAACTGAGTCTGGAACGCGTGGTCGGTCTTAAATCTGGCTTGATGTTGAGAAAGATGTACAATGGTATTAAAACTTACAACCAAAATTCGAAAAATCAAGTGAAGATTGAGTAGGACAGCTTACCCCGGCACCGGCCGGGATATTGTTTATTTCTTAATACACAGTGATGCCACAAAAAAAGACATTAAAAAGTATATGAAATAATAAAATAATTATGAAATATCAATTACTTTATTAAATTTTGCAAACGCTTTATTCGCGGCGTATCCTTCTAGGTATCGTTAACAGCTTAAGCGTTTCATTCATGTTCATTCTATTATATTAAGCGATAATTATTATGAATAAAAAACGTACCTTCAATGAATCAAAGGTGTATGTGACAGGTTTAAAATTCAGATCTGTAGTTTGATAGTGCTATTCGCATACAAGCGGCTTATCGGTTACATCATATATGGTTTATTATCCTACAGTACTGAATCTTAAGTCAACTAATTTATCACAACTATCTGCTTAATATTATTCAACATTTCGAAATCATCAAACGAGTTCTGTAGGTAATTTCGGTCAGTAATGATAAAATCTCTAAACTGGTCCCTTGGTCTAATGTAGTTATAATAATTTATGAACATTAAATATTACAGACAAATGCGTACAATATTTATGATATTTTTTTCAAAAATGATATTGAAAAGTCGGTGTATATGGCATCAATTTGTAACCCTTTATCAATACCTTGGGAAAGCTCGGGATGTCGAAAGTTTAATTAATGCCTTATGAGTCTATGTGCGATGCCGAGAAGGGCCGATGATTTTTTATCATGCCTTGGCTACCCGCCAAAGCTTTTAATGCTGGGGCATTACACCTATTTAAAATTTACAAATAATAATTAACTAGGGATCGCCCGGCTATGCTATCTAAGAAAAGAACCTATTTATATTCATTAACCTAGTCAGATCATAAATTCTGTCACATGTTTAATATAAAATAATTGAAACAAGTTTATTCATTATGTAACCATTTATATACCAAAATGAACTTAACAAAACATAGATTCTTATGACACTAAAGTTTATTCAAAATGACCTCCGTGATTTTGAATACAAGCCTTCAATCTGCGCGGCCAGTCGTCTATCGCAGCACGAACGAGGTCCATGTCAATATCGGCGGCTGCCTTAATCAACGATGTCTTGAGTGACTCCAAATTGGGATGAGGCTTTGAGCACGCCTTTTCTTCCAAGTGTTGCCATATCTTGTATCTAACGGATTCAAATCTGGACTGGAGGAGGGCCAGTCTTCGTGCCGGATGAAGTCGATTTCACGCGCCGTCAGCCAGTCTTGTGTGCTCTTCGCTCTTTGAGCTGGCGCCGAGTCTTGTTGGAATACCCAGTGCCTGTTATTGAACATGGTATGAGCAACAGGTTCCACAAGGTTCGTCCGGACTGTATTTTGATACACAATTGCATTCGTTTTTACACCTTTCTTACAAAAATGTACCTCTGTTAGGCCCCAATAAGAAACTCCCAACCATACCATGAGCGAGGATGGAAAATGACCTCGTTGGACACGCGGAATACGGTTGCTCGCTTCTTCACTACTGTGTACGTACACCTTATCATTTTGTTTGTTGTAGCTCTCTTCTACGGTAAAAAATTTTCATCCGAAATAAGAATTTCCCGATATTTATTTCCCGCGTACCGCTTCAACAAAGCGCGGCATCTCTTCAGTCTCAGGTCCATTAGACGAGCATTCAAACGATGTCCTGTTTTTCTTCGATATGCCCGAAGCCCTAAGTCTTCATTTAACACCCTTTTCACCGTGGTTCTGCTTAACCCCATCTGAAGGGCCAACAGTTTCTGCTTACTTTTGGGATTTCTTTGAATTCGCGCCTTTACAGCTTTTATCACTGCTGGAGTCCTAACAGACCGAGGGCGACTACTTCTTGACCTGTGATCTACACTAGAGTCTTCATTGTATGGTTTGATGGTACGATAAACGAATCTTTTGGTTATATTCAAATTTTTCAGTATGTCAAAAATTTGAATTGGCGCGTAACCGCAACGATGCAACGCAATAACTGCAACACGGTCTTCTTTAAGCGTCCACTCCATATTTAAAAATGAGTAAAATTCTCTAAATTTTTTATTTTCATGAACAATTCGAAATTCGAATTCAATAAACTTTTTTGTGGCCAGCATTCTAAAAGAAAAGTTTTTACTGTGTGACAATACTTATGACCTGACTGTGTACAACTAAATTAAACCCTCATACCGATTACCGCCTTTACAGATGACGTAAGTAAAAAACAACATTTAAAACAGCAAAAATAGTTATGGCAAATGCTTTTAATAAATAACCTCTAAATGCGGTAACAAAGTACAACAAAATATGAATCATTTTTGGTTGCTGAAAAAAGACTTAATTGCTGATATATAACTTGAATGTTTCTGCGCGCCTGAATAGTACCTCTTTAAAACGAAATGCCGTTTATAAAAATTAAAAAGGTAATTATATTTTGATATAGACGGCAAGGAGCTTCGATAGAGTATACCATAAATAAAAGTGTTGCAACTATCTCAAAAACCATCGGCAATTTTGTAGACATGGACATGGTATTATTTGACATTAACGTAATTAAGCGAAAGTTGCCGTATCTAATGATTACATATAATCAATGCATATATTTTTTGAATTTTTGTTTCATTACGTCAACCTTTAATGAAAGACATAATTTTACGTCGGTTCGTCACGGTTGGTCCTGCACTTCTTTTACGTCTCCTGTCAACCAAAGACAGACCATCCTATATTGTTTGGTCGCCTCATCCTTGAACAATTTAATTAATTTGCAGAACAAATTTTAATTTAATATTAGGGTTCTGCAGTTCTTCTTCGTATAAACTTCACCAATGCCTAATTTCATGTTCCTCCGTCCGCGAAATTTTTCGTATTAATATAGGGATTAAATTTTATACGATCCAATTTTTTCACATTTTTAGGTGTCTTATGTTGAGACGTAACTCTGTTAGGGCATTTAACACAGCCATTGGGTATTATATGCTGTGAAAAAGAATAACATGTATGGTTGGTGTCAAAACTAATTCCCAGGTTTATTTGTTCATTTGGAGTGTGTATTCCACAGGTGGTTTGAACATGGGTGTGTTTGAGGGGTGTCTTGTGGCCGAGGAATTGGCCTATGGTTGCACAGGCATCATGACAGCAATGGAGGCCAGTGGTCTTGGAGTGAGTGGCTTTGGTTTGGTGGCGTTTGTTAATGCATGCTTTGTGTGACTTTCACTATGTTGTAGAGATCAGATTATATGCGAAAATTTATGAAGTACACAATCCACAGGCAAGCACATATGAAAACAATGTGTTTGACACAACCTTATAATTGTATTATTTTACTAAAACAATAGGTATAGGGTTGCTAAGTGGCGTGTACTTTATGAACTCTGTGGCTAATCCGCTTGGTCTGTTAGGATTGTTTAATTTCGCAGTGTCTGGGATTTTTAATTTGTTGAAGTATACTACTAGCTCTGGATCTGTGCTCCTAGTAAATTATCCTTTATCACAAAACAAAATTGTCAAAAAGTCATAAAAATTACTCAGGACTATGTAGTCTGATGTATATAGGATTATAATATGTATTTCTATCCATGACATTTGTCTATAAATATATAGGTATATATTCAAATGTTTTCTATTTATCGACTACAATAAAGATAAAAAAGTAAAGAAATGTATAAATACAAAGTGAAAAAAATCTGATAACATTATTTAAAACGGCCACATTAGAAACTGCCAGTTTTTCTTTTGTGGAAATTAATTTAATAGATACCATTTCGAAAATAATTTAGGTACAGAGAGAGAGAATACGTTACCTCTTCAGTTTACATAAAATCATTAATTATCGTTAAAAAATGCATTAACCAGTTAGTGTGTTTTTTGTTTTAGTTTGATAAAGTTTAAAAATATTTTTAAATTTAACCTTTGCCTAACCTCGCTTTAGAACGTTTTTTTATACTCTATTTTTTAATCTTATTTCCACGGTTGTAATTATAAAACCAAGTCTAATGTATCTACGACGCGCAGCAAGTTTTATTGTATTTGTGGATTACTTAATTTAGTTTATGAATTAAAGGAATAAATTGGTTTAATGTGCATATGATCTGGTCTCTTATTCTTATATGTGCAAATGCATATTATAATTGTAACACCTAATACATGCTCATAACAATATTATCTTTATTGTTTTATTGTAGAAATAGTTCACATAATTTATTTCATAATATGTAACACTTTTTCATACAAGGACTTTTAATTAATTATCTCATACGCTCTTCTATTTGTAGTTGCCATTACATAATACTTATTTGCGTGGTAAACTTTATGTACGTATAGCTTTTTCACCTGGGTATGTATATTTCAAATCTATTGCAATTTTAAAAACAAACATTAATAGCTTTAGGTATATAATTATTTATCTAATCTTAGATTCTTTTAACTATATACAAGAGTTTTAATAGTATAAAACAAGAGCGTCCTAACAGCGTGGCAACAGTACATTTATTGGCCTGCGCAAACTTAACATATTACCTTGTCAACATTTCAGATTGAGTATAATGTGGAATTTTACTGTGTCGCCGGCCCATTTACAAATTTTGCTCTCGATATTTGTATGCGGTTGCGAAATGTCGAAAATGTATAATTTTTATTGTGTTACAAATTTTGATTTACTTGTCGAGGTCCTTGTCACGTTTACATGTATTAAAATTGTTTATGTCGAAACTCCAAAAACGATTTTCAACTGTATTGTTTTGTTTTGATTTTTACCTACTCGCCAGAGTACGAAACATTTGGGTATGTAGACAGACTATGGCTAGGTATGAAAATATATATGTATAATATATTATACGTTACGGTAAGAATATACCCATATATAAATATATTATAGGTATTGTATATGTCATTATACACACCCATTTACCTATAAAAGTAACCAATCTAACACTACCAATATAACTAATATTTTCATAACTTTCACAGCATTTATACATATACTATACTGATAGAATAACACTACACTACCACTCACATATATACATAGCTTTGTATTTTTGCGCTCGAAGCTGATATTACTGTTCAGTTTTAGTAAACACATTGCACACATATAGTACAACATTTTATATGATGAGTATATACAACTGGAGCGCTATTTTCAGCAAACGCCCGTCATTATCGCCGGTAACAAGGAACAGCAAAAGAAATATCTCGGACGTTTAATTGAGGAACCTCTTGTCGCTGTAAGTATTTTTGTTCCTATTCAATTGGATCATGTGTTTATACAGGGCATATCAAGACTGAAATCAAAGTATTAGTAACTTCAAGACACAATGCAACTAAAAATTTCGCAACTTCGTAATTTTTTACTGGTCTTCGTATCTGGGTGATAACAATCGATAGCATTGTTGCACAATGGCTGACAGCAGTTGCAGGGGATGATGTGTGGGCAGGAAAGTATAATAATATTATGTTATCATTTCATTTTTAGGCTTACGGTGTAACCGAGCCTGGTGCGGGATCTGACGTAGCAGGTATCAAGACCAGAGCCGAGAAAAAGGGAGATGAATGGATTATCAATGGACAGAAAATGTGGATCACCAACGGTGGTGTCGCTAATTGGTATAACATATTTCATTATTAACATTTTAAATACGAAATAATACGATACTTTTTGTTCTGAAACGAATATTCGTCGGCCATACAAATATTTGTGTCTGTGCTTGGATCGAACCAGCATCCTCTAATTTCACAGCCAACAAACCAATTGCGCTACGGATGCCGTCAATTATACAATATGTATTTTATTTCAGGTACTTCGTATTAGCGCGCACCAACCCAGACCCCAAATGCCCGGCCAGCAAGGCTTTCACCGGATTTATCGTTGAAAGGGAGTGGGCAGGAGTCACCCCTGGCCGTAAGGTACGACTATTTACAAGACCAAAATCACATTATGTCTTAAATGTAAATTTTTATCAAAAAGCTACATACTTTTACATATAACGAGATCTAAATATAGAATAAAATGTCTGTTAGTCATTGGAATAAAACTATTTTTTACGGATTTTATCGCGATTTAGTTTAATTTTTACTTTTTTTAAATATTTTTTTTTAACCAAATCGCGATAAAATCCGTAAAAAATAGTTTTATTTCAAGGTGTAACATTCGCGTAAATCTAAGAAACCATTAGTGATAGTATAACTGTTAAACGTTATCAATTTAGGTTAAATTACCACAATGTTACATTAGTTATGCTGAAATCTGATAAGCAACGTCATCGTCTCGTTATTCCGTAAAGAAATATAATATTGTAATATTTTTCTCTTTATACGAATTGTTGTTCGACAGATGGCGCTCCTTTTTCTTCATACGTTATTTAACATAATATGCATTTGTTGAAAAGGACAAATCATCTCTATAAAGTATTATTTAAGAAAATTTTGGATAATGTGTGTTGGCGGAAATAGTACTTCACGATTGATTTTATTACTCTCGAATATGCCTCCCAATTTCCTTGGCACAGTCGACCTATGAAGCACGAATATTATTGAATTTAATACCACAACTAACGGTTTTATATTTACACTCAAATAAAGATAAAATATCACCAATATGTACATTCAATAATAAGTTATCTTACTATAAATATATTACTTTTTTGTAAATAGGAGCAAAACATGGGACAGCGTGCTTCGGACACCCGTGGCATCACATTTGAAGATGTGAGGGTCCCCAAGGAAAACGTGCTCATTGGCGAAGGAGCGGGCTTCAAGATCGCTATGGGTGCATTTGACAAAACTCGCCCACCGGTAATGATTGTTGTATTTTGTGAAGTTCACAATATATTAAGACATATTTTTTTTATACACGCAGATTTGATAAATAATTTGCAAAGATAATAATTTCGTACGCTTAATACGATTAATTAACTTAATAATTAACTTTTAGTGTAATGATTAACGCCTCGGCGAATAAAATGGTCGAATACTACAAATTCGTTTTCCCAAACGGAGAAACGTCATTTGAAATTCATAACAGAATATAATCACCATTAAACTTCATGCGAGTTATGATTATTACTTTATCATTACTTTTTATTGTTGACAATCAGTTTATTTCTTTTAAATTTCTCCTTTTTTTTGGCTTATTATATTGAAACCATAAATATATGGGTACCATCATAAATATAAGGAAAAAATATTGCATACACAGTTTTATGTATCCATGTTGTATATAACAAACTGCAAGCAAAATGCAATTACATGGCGTGACGATCCTGGTAATTTGAATCACAAGCGCTGCGTCTATCAGGCACCAGTCTCACATCCAATACGTATTTTTATTGTTTGTATCCCATTTTCTGAAAAAAAAAGTTATTATTATGATGATAATATTCATTTGATACATGTAGGTAGCCGCAGGTGCCACTGGACTTGCGCAAAGAGCTCTCTACGAAGCCACCAAGTATGCGTTGGAGCGCAAGACCTTCGGCGTGCCCATCGCCAAGCACCAGGCCGTGGCGTTCCTTCTCGCAGACATGGCGATAGGAGTGGAGACCGCGCGCCTGGCCTGGCAGAGATCCGCGTGGATGGTAGACCATGGTCAGTTAAAAAAAGTAACAGTATTCTTCAACCACTGCTAAGCAGAGAACTGTACAAGAGTTCTCTTCTACGAGACTTTAAATGGGAGGGCTTTGGACATTGTCCACCCCGCTGTGCTAGTGCGGACTTCATGCCATAGGAATTCTTGTAAATATGGTATGTAGGTGGCCTCACGTTTGGGTATCTAATTTGATTTGAATGATCTAGTGTTCGGTATAATAGGTAAATTAGCTTTGAAGTCGTCTAACCTAATTATAAATTATTTTGATTCACTCGGAGCTATCAAGTTGTAATAAATGTAGTCATATCTCCACCACTCTGCATGCATATTTCCAATACCTACTATATTGGTATACTATTTTGGTACCCCGAAACTGTATACTTAGTGGTCCCCATATTAAAAAAGTCTAAAAGTATACAAAGAACTGATGTACAAACTTAATTTAATTGTATGATGTCATATTGTATAAGTATTATTTGAATATTTTAATATATTTTAATTTTTTTATTAACCATATTTTCAATAGTTATTATAATATGCAAAAATTGACACGGTATCATTTATCAAATCTGCAGGTCAGAAGAACACAGTGATGGCTTCAGTGGCGAAGTGCCACGCGTCAGAGATTGCCAATAAGGCCGCCTCCGACGCCGTGCAAGTGTTTGGCGGCAACGGCTTCAACACAGAGTATCCCGTCGAAAAACTCATGAGGGACGCCAAGATCTACCAGATCTACGAAGGCACCTCCCAAATCCAAAGATTAATCATCTCCCGTGAAATTCTGACCGCTGCCAGCCAAAGCAATGCCTAATTTCTCTAACACTGCACAAAAAGCATTGGAATATAAATAATTTAACCACTTCATTTACACATATATGTAGGCATTTTGTAGTATTTTTATTTTAACTGTATTTTTGAAATCACAACTTGTTTGTACCATGTTTTAGATCCAGACTGAATGAAGTATTGTGTCGAATTAACTATACTTGATAATAAGGAGAATTTTATATAAACATAAATTGCCTTATATTTTTATTACATATTTCTCAAGGTTGTAACATAAAGTTTAAGGAATCTAACCACATTGTTACGATTAAATGTGTATGTTTGTATGAAACACGTTATTTCTGTTTACATGGAAATATTTTTATTTATGCTCATATTTAAACGGAAATAAACTATATTTCTTTACTTGTTTATTGGAGTTTTATTTAAATGTTGACCACATTAGAATTACTTTCGTTGTCAATATAAATCTGTGATTTTACAACCTATCGGTATTTAGTCGTGAGTCGAGTCGTTTTGATGTGGGGTTTGTAGTATAATGGCACATTTTAACATTGCAATTATCATTATTCTATGAATTACGCCAGTCAATTTAATATTAAATGTTTTTGTTTGGCTCGCGATTTCTATAGTTATATTTAGGCACATAAGTAGCTGGTGCCTCAGATTTTATGGAATTTCTTTCCCCTCCGAGATACTCGAAGCACAGCTAACTCCAATCAATCCCACGCGCTTTGAAAGCTTTCAAAGCTGAGTACGTCATAACGACCGATCGCAACGCTAATTTTAACCTCGTACGGGGGCTTGTGATTGGCATTCGTTTTTTATACTGCACGATAGAGTAAGTATTATTTACCTGACTATGAGAGACTAGATATCCTCATTTCAGTAAGACAGGACAAAGACATATTTTAATGACACCAAACATTGAAGTACCTACATATAACAAATTTACGGAAATTAATAACTTTTCTTGAACCCGTTACGAAATTAATTAAAAAGTAAAATGAATAAGACTTGAAAATAATTTTTGTTCCCTTTCCACGGAGGCAATCGGGTGATAAAACCCATGAACTAGAGAGAAGTAACCGAGGATAGGATAGGATTAAAGAGCGACAAAAACGCCGGTAAGTAAAGAAAGTCAGCTTAGTTTTTTCAAACTTCATGTAAATAATCAACACTAGATTCTATTTACATAATATTAAGCTTATTTTACCGCTTTTGTATTTAGTTCATATTTACAATTACCTGTTGATCATGGCCACGTAGGCGAGTCACCATCACGGTAAGAAAATAAATAAAATAAAATAATGAATAAAAGTGACAAGTGTAGTGCGATCTTGATAGAGTATTCAAAGGAAAGAGATAATTATCTCTCACCGGTTAACACAATCAGGCCGGCATGATCAAAGATAAGACCCTACAGGCTGAACCCGAAAGATGACCCACTTACGTGTTGTATTACGATAAATATTATATATCATTTTGTAGGGTGGATTTGGTAGGTGGTATCCGGGCTGATACAAATATTAGACAAGAGCTTTTGGATTGCTTTGGCTTTCACGTTGTAGATAAGAAGCATACTTGTTCATTCAAATTGGTAGGTACAGGTTAAGGCCAGATCAGTTAAAGAGTAGACCTTTTTTTAAATATCCATCAAATAATATCTGTTGGATAACACCTATTAGTTTCACACGTAATCGGAAAATGCGCATGTTTGATTATACATTTGTGGGAAAGTAACAGTGTAGGCATTCATTAACAGCGGCGCGGCGTAGCAATATTTCTATGGCGCCCATTACTTGACATTTAAATCCACGCTTAATCAAGTAAAAATAGTCCTGCGCAACGGCGCGCGCCCCCACACTATCGGCACCCTAGGCAGTCGTCCGATCGCGCCTAATCTAACACCGGCTCTGTGTGGGCCCCATTTTCAAATGAACTCTATTCGCGCCTGGAGGATTCTTGATCTTTCACATTCAGGTGGCTGCTTACAGAGGGTCTTTGAATGATACAATCAAGTTGATAATAGGTAAATAACATTAATTGCTATTAGAAATTATAGACTAGGGAAGTTGGTCATCCATCGTCGATAGATGGCAGTGTCTACCCCGTAACAGTTGAAACGGATAATGAGTTACTTTGGAAACCATTTTGCTTTTGGCAATTTTAACCGAGACCAGGTATATTTTTTATGATTTATGTATTTTTCTTTAAAAATACTTTTAAAGAACCCTCTGATAATTTTGCAAGGGAGGTACGGGCAACATCATTGTCGTCAACCTACAAGTTGCGTGTCTTTAACCTGTCTTCTACTTGTTACATCCAGCTTCTGCTGGAGGCAAACTCGTCAGTTATTTGTCTAAATGTAATATAAATAGGTATATCTATATGGTCTACTACGGTATATCTGAATGTCGGGGCATGAATGAATTCTTATCATTATTTCGGGTGTACTCCCGAAAAGCGCATACCTCTGATCGATATGAAATTTGATATATCTAATAACGTGTTTTGTCCTGCTAATCACGATTCTATAGTCTAGCCAAGGTTCTTCTCCTTTAATATTCAAAATGGCGTTTGCGCCTATTTTCGTTGATGTTCGTGATTAGGAGGAGAAAATACAGATCCATCGGCGGTATAAGCTTTTCAAAACTTTATCCATTAATTCCACTGAAGCAATCTGAGTCAACCGAAGAGGGCGAGCAAATTGGCATGGCGCGGCGGTTAGATGAATGTTGTTGGAGCAAAATTTATTTCCGTATTTAGGAGAATTTAGTGATTATTGTCGGAATAAGGAATTCCCCAACATTTGGATTTACCCGAACAGATTATACTAGTTTTTAAAAGTATGATACCCAAATGTAAGGATAATACAATAAAACGGAACAAAATATCAAAACAATAGGTGTACGCGCTTATTAGCACAATAGGGAATCCTTGGGAGGCCAGTTATTAAAACTGCTCTCGGAAATATTTTTCTATGTGAGTAAGTTTAACGTGTTACGTAAAATTTATTTATTTACATATTTATTTGTATTATACCGGAAATTTTGTACATTTCCTAGTTATTTGCCTTCCCATAGGTACAGTCACCAACAAAAGTAGCTGAACACATTTAAAACGCCAAAAGTCATACACACATTAAGCAACAGAAGTCGGTGACGAGTGTCGGCCACAAAATTTCATGAACACCTTAAAGTTACAAACGTTGATGAACATCAAAAGCAACAAAAGTTGATGAACAGCAAAAGCAACAAAAGTTGATGAACAGCAAAAGCAACAAAATTGCTGAACACTTATAAAAAGTAAGATTGCCGTAGATGTGTTCACCTACTTTTGTCGCGTTGTAATGTATTTATTTTTAAATTTTAATTCATATTTTCTTTTTTGGTTTTTCTCTGCACTGAAATATTGTTTTCTATTTTGAGGAATTATTATGTTTGCAGAGTTTGTCGTGTTCGTTTGTTATTGGCAAGTGTACTTTTTTAATAATTTATTGAACAATAAATTGTTAAACATCTAATAATACGTACCTAATGTTATTGATATCGTGCTGTTGGTGTTCCAAATATAGTAAATACATGAAATAAAACACATAAATATTTATTTGGGGTCTTGTTCCGTGTATAATAAATAATAATGTATAACAATATTGGCAAAAAATTGTGTATGTATAAGTGTTATTTCAATTTTGTTTGTACCGACTTCGTGTGTACGGCATGGGTACTAATTTAAAAAAGTAAATGTATAAATATTTTTTTAATTGACCTACTTCATCCCACTACTGGGCGAAGGTCTCCCCCCTGTTCCTCCACAATTCGCATTCTAACGAGATTTCGGGCCACATGGGCTCGAAAGCATCCAGGTCATCTCGCCAGCGTTTTTAGGTCTGCCGCGGCGTTGTCGACCATCAGGTATCCATTGGGTAACGATATTTGCCCAACGCTCTGGATGCATTCGATTCACATGGCCTGCCCAGTTCTATTTAAGGAGTGCTGTTTTGCTTCCCACGTCTGCCACGCCGGTTTTTAAGCGAATTTCGCTGTTTCGCACTCTGTCAGTCCGCCTTATTTCCAGGATGCTGTGCTCCATAGCTCTCTGACAAACCTTGAGCTGGGACTTTTGTGATTCGGTCAAAGACCAAGTCCGATCTCCGTAGGGTAGAACAGTCAAGTTATAAACGTCGATGATTTTCCTTTTTAAGGATATTGGAAGGTTCCAGTAGCTCTTCTAGGCATTTTCCATCCGGCGATGAATTTCTAGATCTTGCCGGCCTTGGAAGGAAACTAACTGGCCCAGATAGATGTACTCATCAACATAGTGTATGACCTCTCCATCCACTTGGATGTGGACTTTTGTTTTATTTGTCATGACTTTAGTCTTTGACCGATTCATCATTAGACCCACCCCGAGGCTTGCCATATTTAACGTTTCAAGCATGCATTGGAGGTCTTGCGCCGATGATGCAAATAGTAAATCATCGGTATCAATAGTACATAGTGTCATCGGCGAAGTGCAAGTTGGTAAGTTTCTTACCGCCGATATTGATACCCTTACTCCTCTTTGTATATGGTATGATGGACCAGTACGTTCAAGTTGAATGATGGCTGTGCTGTGATCATAAATATGCTGGAGTAAATCTATGTAGATTTTATTTATTCCCTGTCTATGTAGTGCTTGGAATATGGCTGAGTGATATACGCTGTCGAAGGCCTTTGTATAGTCTACAAAGGCAAGGTATAATAGTTTTGATATTCCAGGTGATTTTTGTATAATTTGATTCAGAGTGTGAAGGTGGTCCGCGGTGGAAAAGTTTGGGCGAAAACCGGCTTGTTCTGGGGGTTGGAGTAAATCAAGTGTGTTCTCTATTCGATTCTGTATTGTTTTTACGAACGCTTTATACAAGTGTGATGTTAGGCTTATGGGTCTGTAATTAGCGATATCAATTTACTCTCCCTTTTTATCCAAAAGAATGATGTTGGACTGGCACATTTGCACATGGCCAGAATGCATATGTCGGAGCCGATACACTTCGTCCACAACAACAGCCCCGTGCATAAAGCTAGAAGATGTCAAACATGGTTCTGCAATAATGAAAATGCGATTATTGGGATACCGTTCCCACCGAAGAGTCCAGACTTGAATCCCATAGAAAATCTATGGGGTCTCATTGTCTAAGCCTGAGAGCCCGACACGCCACGCACAAAGGAAGGCATTATAAGGCACGTGGAACGTATGCGGGATTCCTTCAGAGGAGGTGATGTATGTGCAAATATGGCAAATTCTATGCAAAGCCGACTACAGGCCGTCTTCGAAGCAAATGAAGGCCACACAATATGATTTTATACATTACAATATTTTTACCATTTTTGTTAATATATTGTTTAATATTTTTTTATTTAATAAATTTTATTTTTATATTATAAATTTACTTTTTTAAATTATTACCCAAGCCGTACACACGAAGTCGGTACAAACAAAATTGAAATAACTCTTAAACATACATAATTTTTTGCCATTATTGTTTTACATTATTATTTATTATATACGGAACAAGACCCCAAATAAATATTTACATATGTGTTTTATTCCATGTATTTACTATATTTGGAACACCAACAGCACGGTATCAACAACATTAGGTACGTATTATTAGATGGTTAACAATTTATTGTTCAATTAAAGTACACTTGCCAATAACAGACGAACACGACAAACTCTGCAAACATAATAATTTCTCGAAAATAGAAAACAATATGTCAATGCAGAGAAAAGGCAAAAAAGAAACTGTGAAATACAATTTAAAAATAAATACATAACAACGCGACAAAAGTAGGTGAACACATCTTCGGCAATCTTACTTTTTATAAGTGTTCAGCAATTTTGTTGCTTTTGCTGTTCATCAACTTTTGTTGCTTTTGCTGTTCATAAACTTTTGTTGCTTTTGATGTTCATCAACGTTTGTAACTTTAAGGTGTTCATGAAATTTTGTGGCCGGCACTCGTCACCGACTTCTGTTGCTTAATGTGTGTATGACTTTTGGCGTTTTAAATGTGTTCAGCTACTTTTGTTGGTGACTGTACCTACGTGACAATATATTATTTTATAGCACAAAACATATTGACCGAAAACGAAGCCATGTGGGAAAGTATTAGTGACTTCAGACGCAATGCAACTAAAAATTTCGCAAAAAAAAAATTGTTTTGGGATTTTTACTGATCCTCGTATTTGGGTGATACATACATAGTTTGCCTAAAATAATGATGTACACGTTTTTATTTTCTAAGACGCAATGGTACGCTAGGGCTTAAGTTACTATTTTCGCAAAAAGTAGGTATGTACCACCCGAACACAATGTAAAACATCAAATATTTAAAAAATGCAAAACAAAACTGTCGCTTTTTTTGAGAAAATTTTAGTTGCATTGTGTCTGTAACCACTAAATCTACCGCCTGGCTTAGTTTTTGGTCGCAGTCTTGATATACCCGATGTGTTATGATTTGTGGGCTAGTCAAGTCAATAAGTAATTTAATCAACGTTCACAAGTATGTACAATGAAATAGATTCTATTTGTTACTTTTTAGTGCTATTTTTTTAAGTCGGTTTTTTATTAGAATATTTATTTATTCGAAATAAGATTACTCTAACGGCTAACCCAACAATATCATGAACATGTTTTCTTCTCCTACCTGTTTCCGTATTCAACAGCTAAGACAATAACAAAGATTCATGTCTGTGAATTGGGATATTATAAACATAAACATGAGCAATAAGATGACTTAATTTACTTATTTTACCCCTGCAATGTTTTGTAAATAACTTATTTAAAAGGGGAGTGCCCGCTCATAAAAGTATAGTGCAGAGCATGTACATGCACCCTCGGTGAAAGGGTTGGAACAATAATCAAATCTTTTCCCCTCGAAGCTAGGGCGAGGGATGTCAATGCGTAGTCAAACGGTAAGGCTTACTGCAACTTTTGCAAAATTACGACCTATTTAAGAGCTCTTGCTCGCTTATTATTCTAAAGGTCAGGATCTCTGGCCACTTTTACCGATCGGCCGTTTTGTCCTTCAAGGTTACAGTTGTATTATCTATTGACAACCCTCTTTTAAGGCAACTCAAACAGCTGTCGACGACATATGTGCTGATTATTGTACTTAAGCATGAGTAAGGCTTGTATCTGCTTAAAAGATCTTTCATTTGACTGAACCTTGTCATTAATGTGTCTCGCTGAGGATGCATTTTTTTATTTATTTATTAAAAATACAAAAATACAGACCAAAAATACAATTGTGATCCTACAAAACCGAGGCTTCGGTTTGACCGTCGCTGAGGTGGGTGAGTCACATTTTACAAATAAGAATAAAAACCGATAGAATAATATATTAAACAATGAACAACATTGCACTTCTAAACATTAAAATTAAGCAAAAAAAAAACAAACCATAATTTCTAAACGTATATAAAATTAAATACAACACAAAAATATATTATAACTACACAACAACAAAATTAATCTCTTACTGTAGGTACATCAAAGAAGAGGACAAAAATTGCCTAGTCTACTACGAAGAAGAAGTTTAAAGGTAATTTTTTAATTAATTTTTAAACTATTGTATTAAGGATCATTTCTAATTATCAGCGGCAAAATTTTCATTAAATAAGGCAAGCAGGCACCTGCGCTTACTCTGTCCCGTAGCAAATTTTAGTAAGAGGCTCTTGATTTGCTTCATTTTGTTAAGATTAAAGTGCTATAAATAAAGGCGCACTCTCTACTGCTTTTAAAGATGTTTCGTGATTCTGCACCGAAACGAAAATAGGCAGGTCCGCTAATATATAGATAGGTAACTATAGAAATAGGTTTAACAAAACCCACAATTTACCAACTACAACTAACAATATCTTGATTTTTTATTACAATAATAAAAACATTAATACATAAATAATTACACGAACAGCATCAAAGAAACCACTAAGGTTTATACTACAGCTGACACGAGTTTACAACAGCATATAAATACTTAATAATTAATATTCTTTCCATTTCTGATTTTACAATTAACAAAATACAATAATATATCATTAGATATGTTTTCTATACTCGTTACGTAATATGTGGGTGTTTTATTAGTACCTAGGACACTGAGTCGATCTCTTGAGGCATTGAGCTTTTTTGTCGCCTCGGAATTCCTGAGGTGATAATATTCGAGGAGAAACCCTATTCGTGACTAAAATTACTCTCAGCTATGGGCAAGACGAAGCCCACTGCCCACTGCCCAGTACATAGATATTAATCTTAGTACATATACAGGGTATATCAAGACCGCGACCGAAAACGAAGCCAGGAGGTAGTATTAGTGATATCAAACACAATGCAAGTAAAAATTTTACAAAAAACATAGTCATTTTTTTTTTGTTATTTTTTACATATCGTCGTATTTGAGTGATTAAACATAGATTTCTAAAATAATGACGTACATCGCTTAATTTTTAACCACGCAATGGTAGGTAAGGGTTTAAATTACTATTTTTGCAAAAACTAGGTATTTACCCGTCAAAAACGATGATTTTTAAAAAAAATTAAAAAAATATCCGTCGCTTATTTTTCCAAATTTTTAGTTGCATTGTGTCTGTAGCTGCTAAAACTACCTCCTGGCTTCATTTTCGGTCGCAGTCTTGATATACCCTGTATATTAATCTCTAAAATACTAATACGGCATTGTTGATGTCTCTTAAGCGGTATTCTATAGAAAATATCACAGCAATGTTACATTTATTTTCTCTCTCGAAGTTTAAGACGAATATGTCTATTTGGGACAAGCAGTCCGGTCAGACAGGTCCAAGTTCGAGAGAACCGCCGAATCCAACTCGAATGGGCAGTATTCGGGAAACCACATAACGTCTTCTCGTTCTATATTCCTCAGTGCCTAAAGATGAAAATCTTTAATTGTTATGTCATGTGTGGCTTCTCACTATGGGCCTCATAAGACAGCCCAAGAACACTTAACGCGCTACGGAGAAGGCTATGCGTGATGTTTTCCTACGAGATGGAATCATGAATGGGGAAATCCGTAGGAGAACAAAGGTTACCGACATGGCCCTTAGGATTAGCAAGTTAACACGTAGAACTGATAGCCGCTGTGACTGAAAGGATCTGGAGTGGAGGCCACGTACAAGCATGCGAAGTATCGAACGCCCACCCACAAGGTAGACGGACGACCTGTTTAAGGTCGCAGAAAGTCGCTTTATGTAGGCCGCTTCCAACTGTTCTATAAAGGCGATCCATGGGGGAAGACAATGTTCATCAGAGGACTGAAATGGCATTCCAAATGGCGGCCCCAATGTTCAATTCTGACCATCAATTTACTCATCAGTCACTCAAGTATCGAATTTGGGACCAATCGGACAAAGATATGACATTCCATTTTATGTAAATTAAAGAGAAGTATATTTACACTTTGATATGTAAAAACTTTTTTCAAGTAACCTTTTTCATGTTGCATTTTCGTTTCATAAAATTTCAAATTCCTACATTTTATAGAAGTATTCAGTTAAAAAATATTATTACATAGCTAAGTATAACATATTGTTGAATTTTATACAAAGTATAATGCTCGATGGCAATTATGTCGACGGAAATACATTTTAAACAAGTAGGTACTCTACGCAGGGTATTACTATACTCTATGATAAACTCTCCTCATACAAGATGGCGTCACTGGCATAATTCACGTTAAGAGACAAATTCCGTCATCAAGATCAACGTATTACATTACGCAGTGTTCTATAAAATATATTGGCTGGATACGAATCTATTGTTTTCAGTTACTTATACTTATTTCAAATTGGTATTTCATTATTTTATACTTTTAAAAAGCTCTGAACTCTCAAACGCCGCCATCTAGCGGTACGTTATAGCCATATGTTAGTACTTGTTTAAACTCTTTTACTCATAACAGAGAGCGCTGTAGTCAACCGGAAGCTCTACGTTAAATATGGGGACCAAACGATTTAGTTATTATAAATACAATCGTTAAATATCTAAAAATGAGATCATAAATTAAGATATAATTATTTTCTTTAATTCTTACATTTTTGAAAAAGATTGGGGGAAAATAATTTTACTAGTAATACATACTTATAAAGATTGACCTACATTCGGAGCCCTTGTGAAAGGATTGTGCAATTGAAACGGTCATTTATTACACAACACAGCGTATTCATAAGCAAACGTAGTCGTTTTGCATTGTAAATATGATTTTTTTAAGCTAGCAATCATCTTGGTGAAAATAGATGAAAAAATACTTTCAATGGTTTTATTTAATAATTATGACTGTTTTCCATCAACATTAATGGAAAAGAGATTATTAATAACAATTATACCATTTATAGACGATTATACAATAAAATTTACTTGACACAGATTTTATTCGAATTAGGTTAATTTCCCACTGCCCTTTACCGACTTATTTCAATGTCAGTCATGAGTACGGTAGCTCCATTGAACCCGAGTTATGTCGGTCGGAATATCAAAGTGTAAGTGAAGTGGCCTAGAGACCTACATTTTGTTTTTTAAACGCATAATCGCTTTTTATGGGTGATTTTTGAAATAGAATATTACCCCAAGCGGCACAGGTGATATATTACATAATCTGTGTGCGGCATTATATTGTCGCCTCGTCTCTATATTCGTGTATGATGCACGAAGACGCTCCAAAAATGAGTGTAGCACAAAGTCTGGCCGCCTCCACGAGCCAGGCAAAGAGTGAACTTGAAACTGAGGTTCCTTTGGATTATGAATTGAGTTCCACAGATCCGAAACCATCTGAAAACATAGATATGGAGTTGAAAATCGCATATGTGGATCCTATCAGCAGTAAGTATTATGCATGCTCTACCTATTTTACTATACATTATAATATTATGTATTGTGTAGGTATAATTCGCTCTTTCCAAAGGCGGATGTGGTTACCCTGCTGTTTATTAATTGCAACATAAAAGTTATAATAATACGTAGCTAATGTTAGTTAATTGGCGGTTTGTTAACTAATGAAATAATAGACAATTTTGTAAATGCGTCGCAGTTAACATCATGACATATTTTTGTTTATTCGAATTGGAGTCCACTTAGACAAGTTGGGGACATGAGGTGTAAAGGAAAATGAATGTAATTAATTATTGACAGACAAGTGTTGTATAACAACACACATACATGATGTTGTGTGCATTGTGGAGGCTACCTGCTCGTACGGCTCGTACGCTCGGCTGCACGGTGCGGCAACGTCGCATTGGTTTTTTTCGCGCTATCCTGCGATAGAGTTGGCTGTGTGAAACAGCGTTTAAGAGTTACTGAATAATTGCGGCTCACGGAACATGTTTCGAGAATAGTTGGAATAATAATTAGCTTCCACTTTGTGGTGAATGAATATATATATAAGTATTGTCAAATAGTGAAGTCTGCCGTTTTGTATTCAGTAGGTGACGCAGCGTCGCATTTTGATTTCATTCGGTGTCAGTAGGGCACGTTTGCTTGCCTGTGGGCTGCGGTAATTTCGAGTACTTCGCGACGACTGTTACACCATATGAAATTATAGTGGTCAACCATAAACGTCGTTCACTGCCGCACGCGATTCTAATGTTTTACGCCAAGATATTTCACAGATTGCCTCTGTGTTGATGACGCGTTGTTCACAATGTTCAGAGTATTTTCGGAAGTGGGACGAATGAAGTTCTGCTTGGAATCCAATTAGCGTCTCTGCTAGATGGATAGGAAGACACGATTTTGAACATATCACACAATCTTTTTCTCGGCCAACAGTAGTTTTACTTAAAATTTTATTTTATCTATTATTTACAACAAAATGTGTTGCTTATTGGTTTACAAAAATATATATCAGTATAATGATAGTTAAAGTTAATCTGAGGTCATACGATAATCCTATACCATAGCCACCTTTCCTGAGTCAATTATATCTGAAATCGTCTTTAAAGACTATTAACATAATATACTCATTCATATCGATAATAAACAAATGTTTTATCGGAGAAGCTCTGACAACTCCAAAAAAATCGGTTGATTCGAATAATGTACACTACAATCATAGCAAAATGCATTACATACACGTTTGTGTTTTATCTAATACTCGTATAGTATCTGACTAAAATAACAAGAGCAGTTTTATCTAAACTAATATGTACATAAACAATATTCGACGTACATTTTAAAAACTATGATTGCTATTTGAGAGAGACGTAATTTACTAGAGCTATTACTGCATAATTTTACAGAACGAAAAATAAATATGTAATAAATAAAAGATCGATAATAAGTTATTGCAATAAAATGTCGTCATTGCATTTTTGTATTAAACATTGACATTTCCACTTCCAAGTAATATTCTAATTCAAACAGAAATGTACATAGTTTACCTTTTAGAAGCATTTGATATTTTAGATGTTGGTTACAGAATGGATTTTAATTAGAACCTATCAGTAATTTTTCGCCGACCAATAAAACAAATTAAACGAAAAATATATCACTTTAATATACATTCGAAAGGGGAGAGTTCTCGAAATCAATATTTCATTTCTGCATTAAAATTTATTGAATTTGCATATTAAACTATGGATCTGTCATATAATTATTGTAAAAATAATGTGACAAAACGATTTTTTCAACGGTAGCTTTCTTTCCTTATAAATTAGTGCACATAAAGCGCAAATCACGCCAAAGCCAACGCGCGGCGCTGCGGCCTATAAGAAAAGAATCATGTCGGCAACAAGCGCACAGCATGTGTTGCCCGCTGACATGTTGGTGACGTAAGCGCTCTGCTCAGTTGCACGGCGACACTAAACAACGTCATAAATTTAATGCTACTCATGTCATGTCAAGCAAGTGACATGTCATCGACAAACTTTTGCAATTTGCAATGAGTGAAGCTGCTTGCTAACAGACCCACAAATAGTTCCGGCGGGTTAGCGTTTTTGATGTGTAGCGCCGTTTACCGTCTCCAGCTGTAAAAAAAAAAACGAAATACAATTATTGCTTTTATTGCCAAACATATTTACCGAATTGTGAATAATGAAGTGAACCGGTTCGACAAAATCGTTTACTTAATTTTTTTACGTGTTGTTGATAATTATCAATAATTTGAAAGCGGATGCACATCTCTTCTACTCCAAATTAAAAGCAGAAATAAGTTGGTGGTTATTTTAAGGGCGATATTCAGTTTTCTGTACTAAATATTTCATACGTACAACCACTCAAAGTATGCATAAAAACACACTTTTTAGAGTTTTTATTTTTAAATCTAATTGCTTTGCTCATATTAATATATTTTGTAAAAACACGAAACATGTTGTTCTTACAGTGGACACGTAAATAGTTTTTGTCTAGGCTAGCGCAATCACCGCTACTTTCAATTAAAAGATTACTCATACTCAGCGATTCGAGGCGTTCTACTCGTATTATCCCTTATATTTTAATAATAAATTGATGTTCAAAACAGCGCCCATAGGTATTTTCAAGACGATAGGTATAAAGAAAACTATTCTAAGGTTCATGTTGTTGAGTTCCGGAGTTTTCTTTCAGCGTATAACATATAAAAAAGAATACAAGATCAAATATATCTCTTTCTCTTCATAATAAATTGTTATAGAATATAGACACATGTAGGTGATATACATACCTATATTGTATAATAGATTATTCTGAATGATAAAATTGTATGTGTAATGATGTATGGTGTCAAAAAAGCCCAAGGTAATTTAAAGGTACTGCTTTGTTTATTTTCTATAGGCTTATATAAAAGCCTTTTAGTTGTATTCCTAACCTCAGAGGAATAATATTTAATATATTGATTTACTCAAAAGAGACAATCAGAAAAATTTAACATTTTCCACAGCGTATTCGATACAAAATTATTATTTCATCAAAACGATAGCTAACACATCAAATCTGACAACGAAAGAGACTGATCAATATTGTGTTATTGATTATTCGTATTGATTTTCTATTAATACGCGTGTAACTTGTAACAATGAACTTCTAGTAACACGTAGTTGCTCTCCTGAAGCGACCCTGCCTCCAAGCAAGTCACGGCGTAACCTTCATTTTCCAATCGCGCGTCAATACTCCTGATGTGGAGCTTTATTCCATTGTAATAGATAATATTGTGCGTATTCATGTTTATCCACAGTATAATGTATCCAACATAACTAATACAGTAGACACTAACGGCCATAGATAGATTAAAAACCAATTTTAGTTATATAATGTTTTATTTCCTCTTCGCTTAAATTTAATTCTAAAGTCTTTGGAATAGGGTAAACATTCGATAACTATCATAGATTTTAAATTTATTTATGATTAAGGCCGTAAAACATTTATTACGTAGTTAAATAACAAGGGCCTGTACTAAACCTTAGCTAGATAGGTATAGGTCTTTTAAATTTACAGCTACTGAGCGGGATCACTGACTTCTTTAAAATAAGATTTCCCTTTAAACAAAAAAGAAAATCAAAAACCAGTATTTCCTATAAAGTAGGTAATGTAACAGAATGCATATTCATTCCGCCCACCCGAAATAAAATTATGCAACGAAGATAAAAGCACGAAACTATAAAACACGAATTGATGGCGGGTGTAGGTTGCAGAATGATATTTCATAATGCTTTAAATTTCACTAATTGATCAGATAGAGACGCTGTTATACTCGTAGTCAAAGAAAGGAAGGAGTATGAGTACAACTCAATGACGCATCGTTAACAAATAGTCTATTCTATATCAGCCCATATACGTCCCACTGCAGGGCACGGGCCTACTCTACAATCAAGAGAATCGATTGGGAGTGGTTAACAAATAGTATAAAAGATAATTATGAAATAGAGTCCAGAAGTTTCAGAATATATTCCACTGTGCTCGCCATCCTGAGACAAGATGTTAAGTTTCATTATGACCAGTAGTTACTCTGGATACACTGTTCTTCATAACGGAACAAAACAGTGCATTCAGACTGCTGTTTGGCAGAGGAAATAGACCAGATGGTCACAGATGGTCTCTTACATATGAGACACCTACCAACAATAATCACACCACCAGTAAACACAACTACCACAGCATATGATGTCCTTAAAAATAAAAATAAAAATATAATAAAAATAAATCAACGATGGTTTTCCGGTCACTCAAAAATCTATAAAGAAACAGTTACTATTTTGCATAGTAACTCTAATAGTACAATGCTTTAAATTAAATCTAAATATAGTGAGCATGTAAACGAAGCCCTTTCTTATGATATCGCTCTCGACCTAGTTGTTCCACTTATAGATCGTCTATTTGCAGCTCCCATATCATAAAAATAAAAATAGCTCTTATTTCTTGGGAATTTTAATACTTCTAGTGCTCGATCCTTATTTAAAGGATAAATGCAGGAACTTTCTTTAGTAAAGTATTATATTGTATCTGATATATTTAAAAGGTGATATTATGGATATATTTATAGCTATAAAATAAATTATTTGAGTTAATTATTATGCACCAATATAGCCATAAAATAGAGCCAATCAATAACCAGAACTGAAACAAATCGTCGTGAAGCACACAAGAATTGTCTCGGTGCGGGATCGTAGATGCGTCTTAACAAATCGCGATATTTGTTGACTGAAAAATATCATATAACTTAAATACCATGACATATATTCATAACTTATAATAAATCCAAGCGTACAGGAAAACCTGATGAGGTTAGGTGTACGTGTATGTGACGACATAAACGTCATTGCCGGGTGCATGTATGTAAGAGAGCTTGGGTTTTATTCCCTCTTGTGGACCAATACGGTTTTAGCGAAGCGTTAATCCAGCTGTCAGTGTCATTATTTCGTCTGGCACACAGGGAACTTGATGCGTCTTCACCAGCGCTGCCATCGCCATACATACATAAACTCACGCCTTTATCCTAGAAGGGGTAGGCAGAGGCGGCACTAGGACACCCAAATTTCGCCTTGTATGTTCCGTCCCGTTATTTGATAGGGGGCGAGCCTATCGCCATATCGGTCATAAATTCCTGTCTGGAGTCCAGACTGATAATTAATAGAAAAACCCAATATCCGGGATTCGAACCCGAGACCTCAGCTTTGTAGTCGATGTCATTACCAAATGTCAACAACCAAGAACATCAAGTTCACCAACTGACCTACGACTTACGAAGTTCGTCAAGACGATGACGATGCGCGTCAAGAAACAAACAATATTGAGTTATGAAATATACGTGTAGTATTTTCTGTCAATGGATACAATCTGAAAATAGATCAGAAGGGTCGTTATATTTATTCGTCATTCTTGTTGATATGATAACAAAAACTGTGTCGGGCTCTGTTTACGTCGCGTCGCGTCGCTACAAATTACGCTAACATAACACTCGTAACCCCACGTTTTGTCTCATTCATTTATATTAAACTTGCGGCGGGCACAACTTCGCCCGGGTGCAGATAGTTCTTGAGTCCGGTCCACATCAACAACATACATATTATTTCACGTACTATTTTATATTTAAACTCAATGTGACCACCGTCGACTATATTACTTATCCCGTCCCGTTACATCACGTTCTGTCGCATCTCATTCCGTTTCATGACGAAAAGCATGCAATCCTGTCCCGTGCCATCCATTCGAATTTGAAAGAGTAGCAAATATGTATATTTGAATTGAATTCCTGTCTCATCCCACGAGAACACTATATTTTTTCGGGATAAAAAGTATCCTATGTCCGCCTCCATGTATCTAAAAAAAGGGAGTAAATCTAAAGGACAGAAAAAAATACACGGTACGTGTCTAAAACACACATTGTATATTCTTAATATTAAACTACATTTGTTAATGCTACGTTTTTCGAAATATTATTAATAAACAATTAAAAATTATTGAAGGAGATACCGTCAACAACAATATAAAGATTAATTTAATCCACGAATTATATTTTTATTATATCGAAACTATATCGCCAGGAATTCGATTCGCACTTAACTGGTCTTTTATTTAATTGTAATCTTGAATGTAGAGCAAGGTTGCTGCATTCGACTAACATTGATATAGAATAAATAACTTGAGACACGCACACTTTAAGGTATACAATGCTCAAGTTGCTTTGCTGCTCAATTTATCTATTAAATACTCGTAGATTCAGATTATGTTTACCGACGGTCAATCTTAACTTATATGATAATTAGTGATTAATAACTTAAAATAGTCATGTAAACTTAGAATAGCTTCTGGCTAGCGGTTGTGAAGTATGTTTACGTTTTTATTAAATGCCGTAATGATTTATGTCCGCCGGATTACCATACGCATGTATCGAGTTCGGGTCGTACACCCCACCTGTTTTTATAAGGGTATTCCGAAAATGTATACGTTAGCGTCAATATATTATCTTGCATTATGCATAGCTACCGCTGAAATCACACCAAGACAAATGTTTTGTATAAATTTATGTTCTGCAGTGGAAACATTGAATATACGATTTTCGTATCGCCAAACAAATGTCGTGTCCTAATTCTTTTGACTAGTCCATTGTTTTTAACAAAATTCGTATTATCTTTTCACTTTCGGTGAATATAATTTTTTTGTAGAATTAGTCATATGATAATATTAGAATAAATATTTGTGTTGTTCAAACTTTTTTATATTTTGCTATTTCTAACATGACGAAACGAACACTGAAACACAATATGTCGCATAATAATGACATTTTATTCTTTTTCATATGAAATTAAGTTTACGTTTATATTCATAGCTTAACTAAAGTACAATATCTGTGAAACTAATCAAAACGCACATAATTAGAAATAGTTATTTTAAAATGCGTATTATCTGCATCACTAAAAATAGGAACGAAAAAGATCGATATTACAGTACAAATTAAGCGTAGTATAAAAATATAGACCATTAACTAATGTGCTACGTGTTAGTGGTTTATCTAGAAAAATACATTGTAGTTTGGGAAACAACAGTTCGCTATCAGCGGACCTCGTTTGTGACCTAGTGACCCAGTTACGCGTCAGAGTAGCAATCGTCCGTGTCGTCCACAAGCACAAGCGTAGTTAGGTATTTAGTAGTCAGTACATGGTGCGCACGCCGCAGCCGCCGCGCGTATATCGCACACACACAGCACGCACTCCACGGCGCACCACAACGGCACCACACACAACACCGCACCAGGCACGCAGCATGAGCGCAAGCGGATACACCACCGACTCACCTGAGTTTTCGTAACAACATACTGTTGCTACGCATATTTAATTTTTTCATTTACTTGGAATTTTATATCTAGTTATTGTTTACTAAATTAAAGACTTCGGTTGTTTTTAAAGCCTTGAAACTGATTTAAGGGATTATTATATCGAGAGATACTTAGTAGCGATTATGGATTTGTTAACAATGTTATTTTAAAAAATTTGATTGGTTCTCAGAAAATAACAACGGCTTTAGAAAATAAATTAGCGAATAAAGGTTTATTTTGAGTCGCGCTACATTCTGATGGACCAATAAAATAATTCAAATGACGTCCAGCCCCCGTGACCTGACACACATCAGTTGGCGCCGACAACTGCGACATACTTTTTCTGGCTGAAAATTTCCTAATTTACGCGAAACACGAAAATCCCTCTTTATCTCCATCCTTTTGAAACAAAGAACAGTCACTATGCGTACTCAATTTATTGAGCGGATTTGATATTATAATCCTGTTTTGGTAGTGACCTGAGATTTATTCACAATTAATAATTTTGGCTATTGGATACATACATAGGTACGTGACGCTTTCAAAATATTTAAAAAAAATATTGTAGTAGAACGATGCACAACTTTCAATAAGTATTGCAACAATTAAGCACTGTAAGGGAAGAAGTTAAATTTTATAATAAATTACAAATTTCTTATAATATTTAGGTATAGTTTATAAATATTTATATCACTGTAAATTTTTCCCTAAATAATACAAAATTATAACAGTTTGCATTAATAACTGGTTTCATGTATTGGCAACAAGTATTAAACGATACCCTAGTAAATTACGTGAAAGCAAATGTGCCAACATATTTAGCGTTATTGTTACATCGACCTAATACAGAAAATACAGACGAGTACCACACTAAAAAGGATACATTGGTACGCAGTAACACCCTCCACCATGCCGGGTTTGTAAGTGTCCGGCTTCAGGGCCGACCTTTTGACCACTCTATAATTTTCAAGGGTAGTGATTTGTGTTGCTTCCATGTTTAGTTATTCGAGTATAAGCTGTGCACACACATATTTGGTTCTGAACGTAACTAAAATTGGCACAAAGATAATACTGTGCTAAATGAAGTCTATTTTTGTACATCAACTGATCGACCTACTTAATGAATTGCATTCATTCGCCTCATTATGCATCTAGGTCTGTTAAGTAATTACGTAGGAACAAATTAACAGTGAAGCTGGATAGCTGCCACAAATATATATTTTTTGTGCTTCTTGCACGTTGTCGCAAAAAATATTGTGATTAATCGGACGGAGTTTCGACTTTATACTTTCAATGTGATTATTATACTTTACAACCCTTACATACTCGTCATATACGGCTGTTATATCAACACTCCACAATTTTTCATGAGATATCCAACATTAAATTCATAGCTAATCACCTGGAATATTGTGAAAATTTTAACACAGCCCACGTAAATATGTGAAATACATGTGTGAGAACCTTTATGACTCGTACGAGTGCCTATTGTCCACGTAACAAATTGTATGGCTTCACACTGTAACTGAGAACCCACGTCCTTGATATTTCGTAATCGGAGCCTCGTGTATCCCAGACTGGTTTTCTTAATATTTATTAAATATGAATGTACTGTACGAGTATGTTATATCCAAGGATTGTATTGTATTGTAAAACGGGGAAAGAGTTAATCTAGAAACGATTCAGTGAGACGTCCTTTCTGCCCACTCCCTGTATTATCCACGGAGACAGCGCGTTTAAAGTTTAAACAAAATGATGGTTTTCTTAATATTTATTAAATATGAATGTACTGTACGAGTATGTTATATCCAAGGATTGTATTGTATTGTAAAACGGGGATAGAGTTAATCTAGAAACGATTCAGTGAGACGTCCTTTCTACCCACTCCCTGTATTATCCACGGAGACAGCGCGTTTAAAGTTTAAACAAAATGATGCGGGCAAGCAGGCCCGCGTCGCTCGCGTCGCCGTTTACGCAACTCCGTACACACGTGTGCCATAGTTTTTATATATTTCTTTGTGTTTCCCAAGTAGGTTGTTAGACACACTTGAGAGACTCTACGTTCGAGTGATTATAAAAATTCACTATCTAAATATTCACTTTTACAAGGATCACTTATATTATGTAATTGATTAATTAGAACGCAAATACGTATTACTCATGGTCATGGTGGGGTAAGACACCAATATGAAAGCTGTCTTATAGTAGTACATATTAATTTTATTTTAAATGTAGAACTGCTATATTTATATGTATATACTTTTTATTCATTCATTATTGTTTTTATTTTGAAGGTACATCCACGTAGACTCTATTTGATACTGAGACGACGCGACGCGACGATTTCGCAACATCCACTCTCATAAATGACTTCATGCACCCCCACTCGTTTAAAGTACCTACTACCTACGTACCCTTAGTCATAAATGTCTACTTTAAAAAATGATAATTGAATATAAAGAAAGCATACTATTAAGCTATACTCATTAAAACTTGGAGGATGATAGAACAAACGTATGTTTATTAATCCTTAGGATGTAATATTGAGTAAATCGGCCACGTTATAATGCTAATTGCCATGCAAGTTGGAGATTCCTTGCTATGTCAAAGATGAACCGGCATATGGTGCATGAACAAAGATTTACAGGCGAAAAATATATGATGAAAGATTTATTTTAAAAAGTTGAAATAAATTGTCCGCTATAGCATTAGAATATGCCATGAGAATACTGAATAACCCAGAGTGAACATTTTTATAGAAAGAAGAAAATCGCGAAAATTGTGGGTATCTGAATACATTATAAGATTATTACCGTTATTTATATAATTTAATTTATGATAAATTTTCCTTTAGCACACTGTTTCTATTTAAATAATTATTATTATTATAAACTCTTTATTGTACATCTCATCTCCCACAGGGATTAAATGGGTAACCATATCGCATTGAGCGATTTCTTCCTGGCAACCTTTGGGTGAACAGGAATATCTTGTTTATCTAAAAATATAACCACTCACTCGACAAAATGGAAAGCAAAACTGATCAATTGTTGGTGCTGAAATAAATAAATATAAAATAGAAGCGTTAAGTAGACAATGAAGTCATGAGGATAACATATTATATAGCAATGACATAGTTACAATACTAGACTACCAACTAAGATCGGATGTCTTTAACAGTTCGTACACAGTATAATGCATTCAATGTTCCTCGACCTCCTCTCACGTATACAATATACAGGCATTATAATTATATTCTATAAATTAAAACTTCAACCAGAATACACTTGGATATACATAATTACTGGTGGTAGGTCTCTCGTATGTGAGAGGCCGCCTGGGTGGGTACCACCGCAATGTCTATTTCTCCCGCCAAACAGCAGTGTTAATGCGCTGTTGTGTTCCGGTTTGAAGGACATTGTAGCCAGAGTAACTACTGGACATATTGAGACTTAACATCTTATGTCTCAGGATGGCGAGCGCAGTGGAATTCCAAGGATTGCCTTGTAATTCATGGTGCTGTTTGGTTTTGCTACTGTCCATGAGCGGTCGTATCGCTTACCATCAGGCGAATGGCATGCTCGTCTCGCCATTCATTGCAATAAAAAAAAAAAAAAAAAAAATAATTGTAGTCATAGTATATGAGTGATTCCACAGGAATAGAGTTATTATAGAGTTTTAACGAATTTTATCCGTGACTCCGAATAGGAATGACAGTAACTAAAAAATATAGTTAAAAATAAAATATAACAGAGCGATTATCAAAACAATCATTTGCTCAAGATTACAATTGAGATTAAGTATATTTTAGCAAAAATGAAAGTACAAAACATAAGGATCCACAATACTAGATAAAACGCCATTCAGAAGCGAGTGACGTGTCACTTTCGTAAACATTACTTTGGTTCGCATTTACTTTTCCTTGACGCGAACTTGTAACTAGTTTTACTCATTTCTATGTTAATTGTGACATATATCTAATATTTCGTAATTATACAATCACTTTTGTGTTACAAAAAAGGAACATTAATCATGGAACGAGGATTCATCAAGGAAAATAGATCAACATTGGCATAATGCGATATTCAATATTTGATCGGGGCGCAGTTGGTTAGACGACAATTGTGAAACGAGAGGCCGCGGGTTCGATCCTCGCACCAGGACAAATGTTTGTGTGAACCACAGATATTTGTTTCGGGTCTGGGTGTTTGTGTTACCGAAAAGTCTCTTGTAGTTCCTGATACCCACGACACAAAATTCGATCCTAGTGTGGGGTCAGGAATAGGATTATGTATGCAAAACATTTTTTTTTCGGAACTAACATTAACATTTTAATTAAAGTTAATGTATACGAACATCCTGAAGTAGTTTTCAAAATCAGTCATCATGCCTATTCTAAAGTCGCGCATTTTCCGGCACTAAATGTACCTGAAAAGTTATAACTTGTTGAATGGTCCTTTTCTGGCTAAAGTACTTATGTCAATACAATACAAATAACAAAATGGTAGAATGAGTAAACATATTATAAGAACGGTATGAAAAGCGTGATTCATTACACAACATCACAATGAAACCCGAAAACCTTCCCTTTTATTCTTTGTTTTGGTGTTTCTTTCATAAACAATTAAGTCAACTTTTCCGTCGAATGTTATTGTATTGTCCACCCACTACTCGAAATGGAGTAGGTATGAACGGCTTGAACACTCTTTATTTTAGTCTATCGCGTTTCATTTGTGTAGGATCGCATTTCACTAATATCCAGAAAAAAATCGTGCATAGGGGCAAAAAGAAAAAAAAAATCGTCCTATTTCACTCCTTAAATAAAATTAATGTTAGTTTATAAAAAGTATTTTATTCGTTTCTAGAAGTGTGGTTTAACGCACATGAAGAGGTTGTTAATTGGTTAGTGGAAGTGTTTATAATTTATGTAAATAGTATCTCGGTACTTCAATGCTTAGTTTCTTTAAGCTTCAAGCTCAATCATTCGACTTTAAGGTTTCAAACTGCATATACATCATAGAACTAGAAAGAGTTTCCTCAATTCCTGGTCAATGTCCAAAATTTTAATGTAATATGCTAAACATTATTATTTTGCCTAAAATACCATTAAAATAAAACAGTTCTGTGAAAACAGTATTAAAGTACCTTATAATATAAGGATTTAAAAAAATGTGGGTGCGTAGTACCGTCTCTCTCCCACGCTCAAAGTGTAATGCAAATGAAGACTAGTGACGTCACTAGTTTTGTTTTGAATGCATTTTCTTTTACTCCCACTACCAGATTAAAAACGTTTCTAACTTGTATAATTCTAAATGTATTTACAAAATTCTTTGTTTGCTACAGTTTGGATATTGAAACCTCTTTATATACAAATACAATAATAAAAATAGAGTCAAACAGAGTCTTTGCTTATGTCCTAAAAATAATTGGAAATCCGAGGATATTTGCTACGTTGCGAAATGTGTCACTCTTCTATTACTCGTAATCTGCTTGCTGCCTATCAATTCAATGTTAATTAAAAAGTAAATTAACTATTTTGTGCCATGGCTAAAATAAAGCCTTCATTTCTCTTTATTTATTATATGCATTATCTTATTTGTAATTACGGAGGATTTTAAACAGTTAAGAACGTTCATTCGCAGTTAAAAAGAATAATGATCTTAAAACATGCAGCTACCGTAGTAGCCTGTAATATTATACTAGTAGTATACCGGGTGGCGGATGGTAGAGACATGACGGCAATAATTATCTCAAAACATGCAGAATATCCTGTCACCACTTCGTATGTAAAAAATAATTAAATTATATTTTACAATATATCTATTGGATATTTAATAGATAGATTATAATGAAAAAATATAGTATATTTTTTATAAAGAATCTAGAGTTAAAATTATTGTATTTTAATTTACTTGTAGCCTTTATGTTGTAGTTTAATTAAATAAATAAATACACCTTACAGTCACATACATAGTACTGACCCCACACTAAGATCGATTATTGTGTCTGGGGTATCAGAAACTACGAGACTTTTCGGTCTCGCAATCACCAAACATTTGTGTCGGTGCTGGGATTGAACTCGCGGCTTCTCATTTCACAGCCGGCGGCTAACCAACTGCGCCACGGAGGCTGTCAATAAAATCAATTTTAGTAAATCTATTAAGAAACGTGCGGTTGGTCAATATTGTGAAGAGTTTCGATCTGTATATTGATTTCCCTGATAGAAGGTGATCCCTGCCATCTACGTGTAATATAAATTGTAACGGAATTCTAAATAAATAAATTAATTGTAGGCAAGACCTTTCAAGACAAAGCATGGTAGGGAAAAGGTAGAAGAGTTGCTTTAGCTATAGGTCGACCGGTAATGGCAAAAAGGGTATTCCTTTATTTTATTTTGATACTTAACATTGATCACGCTCTGGTCGAGCAGGCTCATACATACTAGGGTCATCACGACATAGTGGCCTTACTAAAGTGTTTTATTGCAACATTGTGATGCCGTCCAATTGAACCAATATACCCCCGCGAAAAAATACTGCAATATTCCAGCTTGAGAGTTGGCCGATAATTTTAATTCTTACTTCTTAGTTTTAATTTAGATTTATTTATTTCGTTTAAAAGTGAAACGAAGAATCGTAATAAAAATAATATACTAAGGTATTACAGAAGAATTTAAAGGTATGTGAAGTCCACCAAGGCGTGATTGACCCACGTAATAGACTAAACCTAAATCGTACTTGACACCCATGCCTTATAGTGATATGTTACGTATATTGGTAGATATTATTAGACTTATTAGCAACGATGGAAAAAATACTCCATACATTATTTGCGCGTATTAAATAAATTCCATATACTTAGGTCTATCCAATACATGTTGCCATAACTGAAATGGCAGAATATCAGCAAGTCAGTAGACTAAATAATAAAATTGAATGATTAAATAAAATTTTGGATAAACCCCATTGTTTTTAAATCACGTATATCATCGTACATGAGTAACTTTAAAATAGTCGAGGCAGCGTCCGGTTTTTGTGTATTCAAAACGACAGTTTGAGCGATATCTGTGTCAAGGTGCGAATCGGCTCTTGCGCAAACGCTTTTTTAATACTACGCCCGGTTGCGAGGTAATTAATTCGATTCAGAGTGTCGCAACCTACGATACTCGTGGTTTTCGTGTTTTTAAAGCATTATTTGTAAATTTTTGTAATGGATTTTGTAATTTTGAAATATAAAAATCACAACACCTAACTACAAGTCGCCGTTGGGGGATATTCTAAATTATTTATCACATAATGTCACAGATTACTGTTAATGTTGTTTTGTATATCACCAGACATATGTCACTTTAAATATCGACGCAACATATCAGTATAGGATACGAAAAACATACTTTTGTACACAAAACTTTTCATTTAGTATATTTAAATTACTATCATTTATTTAATAGATATAACATTTTGTTATTCTCGATGTTTATAAATGTCGATAATTATTCTTTATTGAATTTTCAGTGATTTGAGACAGAAGTATATATTTTTCTAGAAATAATTTATTAGCGCCGTTTATTTTATTAATTGATGTAATCCCACTGCTGGACAACTTCAAAATAACATAATTTTAGTAAAAAATAAACAGCTACCAACAATGTCCCCCTAAAAGCCCGATGGCCCTGCTCTCGATAGCTCTCCTTAGATGGCTCAGCAGCAGACTAGGTCGAGGAGAACCACTGCGATGTCAGTGTCATAACACGATTCGCTAAGCGGCCTTAATTGAGATTTAAAGTCCATTGCTGGTTTTCTAGCGTTCGCCGCAACGTGTTTAAAAAATAGAACCAGCATAGCATCAGTATTTAACAGAAAGAAATGTTTCTGCGGGCAAATGTCAAATAACGATAGTAGTGGGCAAGTTGTGTGGTCAACCGTATATTGCATACATGTATTTGTTCACAATTCGTTGTTTGCGTCGATGGCCTTACCAGTCAAGGTGGCCAAAAATAACGCAGCATAAAAAAAATGGGATCTATTGAAATGAAGTGCTGTGGTTAAATTATTACAAGCGGTTTTAGTAATGTAACTTAGTGTTTTGAATAAACAAACGAGTGAATTACCAGATTACTTGTTTATCACGGCAAAACATGGTCCTTATTCTTGACCACTTATGAGAAATATTAACTTTTACGTAAATATTTCAACGTAATTGAGTTTTAAAAACTGTGTTTATATAAACAAACTATAAACGGGAAAAGCCACCCAAGAGCTCGATAGACGAAGAAAGGACGTTTTAAACGTGACTGCAAAGTAATAACAAATAGAAAATAAATTGTAAACGGCTGAAACTTGGAACCAAAGGAAATTGTTTCTATGTTTTCTTTTTGTATTTAAAACTTTTAAGAAATAATAAACCATTGTGACGCTAATGGTAGACCTTAAGAAACTAAAAAGTGGGGTAAATAAAAATTTATAGAAGAAATATCATATTCTAAGTATTGTATCGATCTTGCTGACCGTTTGCGTCTTCGCCTCCACACATCTATTTCTTCTCATTTATCACCTAAACTGCAATTTGGTATCAATTTCCGTTCCAATATAATATTTCAATATATAGACTAAATCGAGCTCATCTACCAAGGTTCTGAAAAAGCGCAATGAAACCCGAGCAACAAAGTGGGAGAAACCTACCCCGTGTTTGAACCGTAACACTGTAGTTTATGTTTAAATGCTATAAAATTAAATGCAATACATATTAAGCGGGAAAGCCTTTAAGATGCTTGGGCAGGAACGAAAATAGAAAGGAATGTACTCGGTGCGGTAATTCGCCAGTTCTTTGTCCCGTAATGGAGGGCTATCAGCCAAAGGTTATAAAAAATAGTAGTTCAGCTCCAGCATCATAAGATCTCGTTGTTAGACTTGCTAATGCGATAACGTTATTGTATTCCTGTCTGAAACACGTGTATGCAAAATAAGTAGCTTTCGTGTCGATGTCATAGAGGGTTGCAAAGGAAATGTAAATTATTTCTAATTGTGCTTGAACATATTATGCATTATATCAACAAGGGACTACTGTATTTAAATTATTGTTTAGTGAAACAGAATGACCTAAGCAGAATGATACTAAACGGGAAAGTGTTAAAACCTGAACCTGACTCTCGACAGCAGTTGATTTAACATTTCCCTAGTCCATCGTTATGCGTTCTGCTCAGTGGCTGACCGTTACACTGATGACCAAGCACCAGTTGGGATTACATGTGTTAATTGGTAGTTATAATAAATACTTTTATCACAAAATAATAATGCCATAATAAATTTTACGGCAAAGAATAACCACGATAATCCGAAACAGGGGTTTCTGTCCCCGCTTATTAATTATATATTTTTTTCATAAAATTCAATTTACTTTTATTAAAAGAGCGAATAACAGTAATTATTAAAAACGAATAATTAAATGTTTTTAGACAAGTCTACAAACTGCTTGTCCATTTGAAAGCAAGGATCGGATTGTGCAGGTGACGCTGACTTTGACCTGAATATATTGAAGTAACTAAATTAGTGGGGTGTATTATAATAAACTATTGTACTGCAATAATAAATAAAAAGAATTTTAATGGCACGAATTAAAATTTAACCAAATAGTCTTCTTTGACAAAACATACAAAAAATATACGTTACTACTTCGTAATATATATTTTTTGTCTATAATTTTCCGTTTTAATCGACTTATTCAGACACATTCGATAGAAAGTCATTTTTTTAGCATTGAATATTAAGTAAGTTTTTAACCTCTTTAGCGTTTTACTAATCATTTGATAACCATGTTCGGCCACAAGTTAGCTGTATATACTGTATACGCGGAAGTAGATGTACGGCGCCAGTTTCTATCCATTTTATAAAAATATCCATTTATCTGATGTGTTTTGCCTCTGAGTTTGAATAGCAGCGTAATGTGCTTATTTTGCGCCTCACACGATGTATATCGGGCTGTATTCCATTAAGTTGACATCTTAAGTAAAGATTGATTGACTGCCTAATGACTAGTACACATCAGAGGCATGAATCGTGTGAGCTCCACGCAGTAACAGCTTATCTTTAGTCTCTAGGTGTAACGTCATAGCTGCTCACGCCGACTACAATGGCGTCTGACCTTCGCCTACTTATCCGCTCATTCGGATCGGGCCACTCGGCGAATCTTTTCAAAACATTTATACCTGTCTCTTTCCCTCACTTATAACTATTACATGGTGGATTACGAAATCCACGATGCCAGGTTAAGAATGTTTTGCCTGATCAGACGTTTCACATAAGCAAGAAAATTTAGTAACTTCTTCGTAGCGTTAAAGAAAACATTTTTCGTTGTGACATATCCATAAAAATGCACAACTGTTTCATCTACTTTTTATGATCACAAGGCGTTATCTTTATGTAAACACATCAGATAATAAATTAAGATTAAATTTCATTTCAGTAACTACAAATCAATAAAATAATATTAATATATTTTATTATTTATTTATTTAAACCACTTAACTAAGTATTTTAATTTTATAGTTTGAATGAAATACATTCACATGACGCGCGGGATATATGTATGTACATATGTATGATAAAATAATTGGGCGCCATTGGAGTATTCAGTGTTTCTTTTTCATTGCACAATTTCGGCAAACTAGCAAACAGGTGGCGAGTGATCACTGCCGCCCATGAACATCCACAACGCTGGATCATAGATGTGTTGGCGGCCCATTAAATTGGGAAGAGAGTCTTAAGGAAAAAGGATGAGAAGAGGACGGGGTATTGGGCATCCGGCAATCTCACTCACCGAACGAGACACGTCAGTGAAGCTGTCATTTCACGTCGATTTTCTGTGAGACTGTGGTTATCGCCCCGAACGAACCTGCCCATTCATGCTGAGTCATGACTGACAACAGCGTGACTCTACCAGTTCCATAGAATATGATTCTTATTATAAATATGTATAGTTCTGTGAAAGAAAATGAAATTTTTCGTTAAATATATTATTGATCATACAAGTGGTCAACCTTTTCATGACATGGACTACCTAAGCCCGTATAAAAAGAATTGTCTACTCGTGTTATTCACGGTAGCAACGAGGGCAGGATACTTAATATGCTATGCGTTGAAACATGCAGCTGTAGAAAAGGTCAGTGTCTATATAAGATATCGATATAAACAAAATGTCATCGAAAGTACATCAGAGTAAATTATTAGATTTTAAATGACTTAATGAAATATACCGCGTTTTCTGTAGTCAACTTGTTAGAAATATCCCAAAAAGTTAAAAAAAAAGTACTTAGGACAATTATTGTCATAAATTTATTTGTTGCGGTTAATTCATTGTGATTTTATTTTATTGGGACGAAAATGGCCGGCCATCCGGTGCCTTATGGATGGGCGGAAAGAGTTGACGAAGTCGCCTATCTTCCAGCTAAGGCATATGGAAATGACTCTGCGCCGCGCAGATGTCACATTACAGTCGAGCTGAATCCTTAAAAATAAATTAAGTTGGTTAAAAGTCCCGACGAAAAACAAATAGTGAATATCGCAAATATAGAAGGAGTTATATAGTGTTTACCAAAGATTATAGCCTTGATTTCCTATTGCCTCTTCCTATTTATTTACTTTTAATTGCATAAAAAAAGCGGAAGAGGAAAGACATTGTTTTAACCAAGATTCAGAAACTAGTATAGCATGTAGGTGAGTGCAGTCAAAACTAGCCAGCAAATCAGAAAAATGAGCCGGAATACTCTGGGCATAGAAATTGACTACATTAAAGTTCCTGGGGACATCGGTAAACTGTGACGAAACTATCGTCACTTCTGTCATAATTCACAGATGTAGATATAAGCAGCAACTAATATAATATAAAAAATTATTTAAATAAGTGTGTGTACTTACATCTGTACGGCGCACGCACGTAAGAAGTTATATTTGTTAGTAAGATAAAAACCTTAATCACGATTTTTTAACAACAGTCTTTCATTCACCACTATAATAAATAATTTTAAATCACAGGATACTTATGACTAAATACACTTTGTCTCCACAGACAATTAACAATATTTTATTTTCTCAACGCGCTCAATGAAGTAGAACTTCAAACGACGGAATAGTGAAAGGCCTGAAATTAGGTTTTCTTTTTCAACCTGTATTATTATATGCCCAAACTCTCGATACTGGCCACTGGCAACTTATGGAGATGTTAAAATTATGGTATCATGTGAGACCCAAAACACTGGGCACTTGACAAAATAAAACCGTTAACTTTATGCGTTCCTGGTACTTGAAAGGTGAAAAACAGTCTAATTTCAAAATGATGAATTAGCTAATATCGTCTATAGAAAGTTACCTGTTTAGAACACATTATATCTCCGCCAACTTCGTGCGTTCTTGGTACGTCATACTTCATCATGTCGTTTTTTCGATGTTGGTGTGGGCCCCGCACGGCTTCCCTAACTCATCAAAACGTAAGATTTCCTCTCATTTGGTTTTCCACTTTTGGCAAGAAGATGAAAGACATCTTACGTAATTCCTTGGCAAATAAACTAAATTCCGAAAATTTTAATAATTTCACTTTATTCGTTTAATCTTATTAAATTATGTTTCTACGAATGTCGATATTTTAGTAGATTTTAAGAAAATGTACTTACCTCAGTACCGAAAACCTTGTGAATATTATTTAAAATTATAATAAAAGACGTTCTTACGATACCTCTCGGTTACAAAATTAATATTCACCTAACTTAAATAATATGGCTTCTTTTCATTTACTTCAAAGTTATTTAACATTTTTGTTATGAGAAACATAAGAAATTTGCCTAAAGAATACATAAAATGTTGGTTTAGCAGGTATATGCATCGTACTTTTTGACCGACTTCAAAAGAGGAGGTAATCAATTCGACTGAATTTTTTTTTTTTTTTTTTATGTTTGTTACTCGATTACGCTGGTATTTGGGATCCGATTTTAAAAATTTCTTTTTTGTCGGAAAGCATGATGTACTAGGTTGGTACCATAAAAAATTGGTGAAGACCTGATGAATATCTTTGGTCCTGAAGACCAGAACTCCTCAAAATTGAACGGTACAGCAATAATTCTTTTTGCACCTGGTTCAGTATAAGTGTATTACTACAAAGGGGGGGTTAAAAGGGGAAAGGGGTGTATGGGGGGGGGGAGAAAATAGATACTAATGTAAATACTCAATATCTGTGGCAGTACTTAAACGATTTAAAAAATAATAATTTTGTCGACAAGTATGATATGTTAGATTGGTGTCATTAAAAAATGGTGATGGCCTGATGAATATCTTCGGACCTGAAGAACAGAACTCCTCAAAATTGAACGGTACGGCAATAATTCTTTTTGCACCTGGTTCAGTATAAGTGTATTACTACAAAGGGGGGGTTAAAAGGGGAAAGGCGTGTAGGGGGGGGGGGTAGGTAAAAGATACAATTAATTTCCGTTTTCAATATAAAAGTTTTACTATAAACAGTAGGTGAAGAAGAGGGAGAGTGAGAGAAATAGATACGTAAATTACCGACGTAAACTAAGAGAATCCGACCTGGTCAGTGTCTAACAATAGCGGATATCATGATTATAATGACTTACAATTTTCTCATAATTTCACAGCAATAATATCATGTTTGGTCTGAAGGATTCGAAAATTTTAAAGACTACGTTTTGATTATATTATGATCACCTTTCTCATCATTACGATGCCTATGAAAACTAAAAAGGGACAAATAAAATAATTTTTAATAAAAAATAAAAACCGACTTCAAAGTGCTACTACAAAGTAACAAATAATATATATTTCATCGTGCTAGTACACAATGATTAATGTTCTTATTGACTTGACTAGCTAACAAATCTTAAATACGTAATATTTTGAAGGCGGGTCGCTAAATAACAAACACGTATAAATTTAAGCAAATGTTACACCATTTGATATTACATGTAGATCCTGCAATGTTGGCTCAGAAAGGCACGTAAGTAAATTAAACAAAAATGAATATAATGTGAATATAATCCAACGTGTAAATTTTTTGATGTTTTGATAGAATTTCTATGTGTCTTATATGTGTGTGGTAGCCTGTTGATAATTATCTAGATATGATCCACGAGACGGTTGACCACCGTCTCGGTTATAATTCCAGGGTATACACCTCCGGAATTATCGGAGTCACTTGTGTGTTGATGATATTCAATTACTAAACTCTTTAATAGTGATATATTTAAATCATAGTCAGGAAACCTGCATGACATAAAGGCATTTAAGTACAAGAAAGGGTATGTTGTGTCCCATGCTCAACAGTGGACGATTACGGCCTGATATATTAAGACAAATTAATATTCCGTGTAAATCTTGCGTGTTTTTCGCTAGAATTTCTTTAACAAATTAATGTTAAGCGTAAGGCGTAGGTACATGTTCAGCACTTAGCGACCCGCCTTCAAAATATTACGTATTTAAGATTTGTTAGCTAGTCAAGTCAATAAGAACATTAATCATTGTGTACTAGCACGATGAAATATATATTATTTGTTACTTTGTAGTAGCACTTTGAAGTCGGTTTTTATTTTTTATTAAAAATTATTTTGATTGTACATAAATACATGTCTCATGCACATGGCTTATACACGCTAATTACCGATTTTTTCTTATAACGTACATTATCATTTATACCAAGTAACGGATTAAAATAATATAAATTACCTAACTAAAGAAAGCATTTTTTTTCATATAATATTTCAATATACGAGCTGAAGTGCTTCAAATATAGTCGTTAGTTCGTAAACATTGAACAGAACACGAAGAAATAGGTCGTGTGGAAACCCTTTAAGTCATTCGAATATCTTGTGTAATTGGCGTATTGATGTTTTATATTGTATACATTACTGAATAGACGTCAGACATTGACGACATGGTAACCAGATAGGTAGTAACAAGTTCAATTCGATGGCTCGGCGACCCATCTAGCAGTTGCCGCCGTTCGATTGAATCACCTTGACAATTATTGACAAAGCAAATTATTATAATAATTATATATCAATGTGCTTTATTCTACAAATACAACATTACTTTGATAATGCAAAATAAGAACGTGGTGACTGGTGACCTGGTGGTAAGGGACAAGACGCGGCTGCCACGTGTTCACCGTGGTCGCGGGTTCAAATCCCATTGCACACCTCTGACTTCGGAGTCATGGGTGTTGATACTTAATCACCACGCACTATAACTGTGAAGAAAATGATCGAAAGGAAACCTGCATACTGAAGCGATTTATAAGAATTAATATTTTTTACTAGACCAGCGTGGCCTATATGACCTAACCCGTCTCAAGCGTACTCTCGATTGTAGAGGAGGCCCGTGCCCTGCAGTAGGACGTGTCAGGGCTGATGCAAATACATACTGAGAACCGTTCTTATTTTTAATATCCACATCGAAGCAACGGGTAAGATTTATTTATAAGTAGTATAATATACCTACTACTACAAAAATATTACATAAATACCAAATATACCTACGACTTATGTGGTCATGGAATATGATCAGGTGGTCCCAATACCTTTTTAAGGGATATAAATTATTATTCTGATTCTGCGTAGAAAGGAATCCCGTACCACGCCATATTTTCCGCTTATCGATAACTGCTGGAATAAACGTCTTCTAGGAGGTCCGTGGTTTGTTCATTTACGAAGAACATAAAATATAAAATGCGAAAAGTTCTGCAGCTTAATCGAGCAATGATCTGAAGAAAGCGGCTGATATTACTGGACGGTCCCACAAATCTCCCAAACAAATAATAAAAAATAATAATTTAAAAAATTAAAATACACGCTTTAGTAAAGACCCAACTAAAAAAGTAACAATAATTAATTGATAATAATGAGTGTACGATTAGAAAATGAACTGTAACACATTCATTTTATAATTTAAAGGCTATGGTCCTTGAGTATAAGTAATTGTTGTAAGCACCCCGCACATTGTAAAAATTAAATAAATGTATTCCAGTCTATTTTCTAACTTTAAACTAATGTTTTGAAAAATAAATTTTTGAAGATTCTGGTTAAGATAATGTCTGAACATACTAAATTTTTATATTGTCATCGGTCCTTGACAAGCATGCAAAATGTTAAGTCAATCCGACGTTTTGAAGTGCTCGAAAATGGACTTCAAAGATTGGCCGAATCTAATAAATGCTTGTTAATAATAATACACCCAACAGTCTCATACATAGTCTTAACCCCACACTAAGATCAACTCTTGTGTCGTATCAGGAACAAGGAAAAGTTTTCGTTCTCACCAACACCCAGATCCGAAACAATTACATGTCGATCACACATACATTTATCTCGGTGCGGGGATCGAATCCACGACCTCTCATTTCACAGCCGGCGTCTAACCTATTGCGCCACGGAAACTGATATAATCAAATATAAGTTAGTAAAGCAAGAATAAAGTCAATAACATCATAAAAAAGTTTATGTTTAGATGATATCCCCTAGAGGCAGTTCTTTATCAGCACAACACTAGCTTAAAAGTTTATAGTGTGTTTTTGAATAAGAGAATATACGGGTACATGAAAAATCGTTCCAAACACTTGAAACATAATAGCGAGAATATGGAACAAATTAATGTTATTGTACAATCGGCTTTATGTTCTCATAACCGTATATACCTAAAGATGCAGAATTATATTGTAGACTAACATAGAAGAAAAACTTTCTTAGTAAAACAAAAAATATAATATTTTCCTGACATTATTTTTCTAATTGTTTGGTACCTATCTCAACAAACATATTATGTGAAGTACTAAGCTCGATTGAAGCGTCGCGTAACTCGTGGCAATTTTCTACAATCAGATAAAATATCTGGTTACATTATTTGATTATACGGGCTGTAATGTTACAGTACATTAAAAGAATCAAACTTCATGAAGGCAATCGATTGTTCTACATATATAAAAAGATACCTACTTATTCAACGAGGTAACCTCATTACTAAAGGAAAGCCTTTGATAATAATAGGCATGAAATAGACTCATAACTTTGTAACCTTTGCAAGAAATCGATATCTATGGGAAATAATCATGTGTTATGAGTTTAATGAGGCTATTATACAAGGGACAAATTAGTAAATCAGTATCAAACAGAATTTTCTATGAAGAGTGTATTGTATGTACTTCGTTAGTTCAGCTAAATTTATGAATTTTGTACCAAGTGCTGGATTTAACTTGTGATTTCCACCACCAGATTGTTACATATGAATTGTGCCAAGAACCACTCGTATTGGACTGAAAATCTACACTGCAATTACGTTCTATTTTTACCAGGTAAGTAATCTTAAATTTTATTAATCATCATACGAATTATTATCCTATTCATTATGTCCGATTTTGCTAATGACAATTTGTCAAAGAATACCTCAGTAAATTATGCTTATAAGTTATTTTACTAATATGAATCAAATAACCATGACGTAGCAGACCTGTTAATATTTATGGAATTGGATAAGTGGGGCTTGTATATCGTAGGTTTACAAATTATTTGAGTGTGTAAGCTAATTTGCTACCGGTTACCAGTCAGCACATTGCCGCGGCCAGTGACAAGACACTCGGACTCGTCAGATAACAAAGGCTAACGGCGACAATCGCGCTGCTTTATAGCTGATGTGTCACTATATTTGTGTACTGCATATGTTATTATACTATGTAATGAGAATAATACAATCATATTCAGCTGTATTGTGTGACCTACATTCGTGATGTCAACTGCATTTGTGTTATCCTCTGTCCTGGTTTTTATAAACTTGACCTAGTTGTTGCAATATATGGATGTGTAAATTATATAAACAACCTACACGAACGTACTGTTAAGTAGTGGGCCTCCACTACTACTACATACTACGGCATACTAGTGCCTACTAGTATGCGTATGCGTTACGAGTTCTAGTGCATGCGACGCATTCACGGTTGCATCAAGGGTAATGCGACTGCATAACGTAATGCTGGCACTGTGCGATGAATTAAAAATAGATAATGACTCAAACGAAAACATATCATTTCAACTATCAAATGTCAACTCGAGTGTCACGCGAGATATAAATCACTAATAAATTTAGATACACAGTTAGCTATTTGTCTGCTTATTATACACCTATTTTCATATTTAAATAAAACGGTAATAAGAGAAGTGTTTGTTTCTGCAGCACGTTTCATAACGCATAAGTATCTCTCGAACTGATTAATTTGACATAAATTGAGAGCACAAGGGCGCGGCCTCAAACCCGCCGCACTGGATATAGAGGGGGAGGCATGAATGCGATTCCCTCTGACCCACTTCCACGTTTGATCTTGACCCGATTGCTGCGGCCGTCTACGTCATTGCTACTAAAATGTACTTACTATCTGCCTTAATATATGTCTCGCGCATGTATGTATTTACTCAATATTGCATGCATGCAACTTTATGCTATTTTAAAACCTATTGCGTAACATCATTAACATTGTACGTTAGCAGCATGTGAAAAAACTATTTCTTTGCGCGCGTACATCGTGACCTAGTTTTATGAAATTATCAGGACAGAAATTGTTAGTTGATTTATAATGGATGAAATGGTTATTATTTGTAATATAATCGTGATATTTAAACTTTAAAGATGTCAAAGTGAAGATATATAAAATACACTACAAGCGCTTGTGAATGCGAACACCAAATATATCTGTTGAGCCCCGATCGCTTAACCCCCTGTTGTTTATATCCCCCTGACCCAGATCCATTTAAACTTGGCCCACATTCGCGGCGACCCCAGACGCTGCTCATACCGATGGTATAATAAAACGTCTAATATTTAACTATATTTTAAGTTTTCAACCCAGATTTTGAACGTTGATTGAAATCGGTACACGTACCTACATATAATAATTTGAAACCTACATTATATGTTTAATAGCGCTGTGTCCGATAGATCACCCAATAATCTTATTATTTAACCGAAGCAAGTTTTAATTTAAATGTTTTGAAAGAGTTTACATTATTTTATACTCGATGGTAGTTTGTTATACTCGTAAGTTTGCGCACCTCCATAGATAAACATTATTTTACCATAAATTGTTCTAGTTTTAGGTAGAACTAATAAATAATAATATCAAAACACAAAATATTTATTATTTCAAAATGTAATCTATTTCTAAGAGAATAAAACGTGGAGGCCACAATAAGTACCTAGTTTCTTATTCAAACAATTCAGCCTTACTTCAAAAGGCCAAGACTGAAACAATAGTAAAATTAAACAGTTAAGATTGAGAGTATTTAATTATTTGTTTCATGAGTACTTAACAAGGCATGGAGACGGCCTTGACATAGTATCGTTAGTAACCGAATGCAAGGGAAATACAGCAAGGAAATTTTATTTTATAGAGAATAAAAAAATATGAACGTGTAGTTAATTGAACATTTAAACCAAGATGATTATTTGACCGCTTTCTAGTTATCGGTCCAGTTATAATAAAATGATATTCTTAATGTTAGTGCCCTATAAAAATATCCTTAATCACCTCACAACTGACAGCTAATTGTAAATATGATTACTTATTACGTTTTACATTAAAGACTACAATGTTCGATTCTGGAACTGTCATTGCCAGTTGTCTCAGAAATGGAAATGTGTCGAGGTCCCCTCGCTTCCACAAACGGACCGCTATTTACGATTACTTTATTGTACAACCGGTTGCCGTGCCCTGTCTTCAAGACTGATTAAATATATATTATTGATTTTATTCAATATATTTGGTGTACTTCTAGGTAGATTACAGTTTGTTTTAATTTCGCTACATTGCATTAAAAATTTTCGTCGTAAGTCGCAGAATGTAATAATATTTTTTTTGTAAACTTCTAGGTATGTAGGTAATTTGTTCCTTAAATCGCGAGTATGAGCTTAAAGATTTGGTACGTCAATGGATAGCTAAGACAGAGTTTCTGTGTAATCTTATGTCTCTGTTTGGTAGGATGACTCATTGGTTTTTCATATACGGCGCAGACGTTCTTTCCAAGGGAAACGATTCCTTTCACTTTGGTTAAAATAAATGTCTAGTACATTAACGTTCATACTATGAGGGGAATATGGTATTTTTTTACAAGCAGTATTTGAAAGTTTTGGGGTCTTTTTATTTAATACTAAATTTTATATTTACACACAAAACCTATTCAATGGTTTCTTTTAAGAACGTTTAAAACCAATAGATATATTATTCTTTTCTTCCATTATATTTCCCTACATGTAAGAAACATAGGTCTGAACATCCTTTCGAAGATTGTACTCTTTTTTCGACTGAAGTGTTTAATCACAAAACATACAAGAACTGAGAAGAAATACCTTTTTCAAGGTAATGTTTTCTCGTATTCATAACATAATAGGTCTACGTAATACCAATACATGTAATTTATGACTAACTATATGGTCATCTCCAGAGCTTTTCGAAATCAATTTCTGCGCCAAGGCCAACCAAATAAGGATTTTCACATGGGAATATGGATTACGCACACAAAACCACTTAATAAGGAACACTTTTATACTATTATTTTCCGAGAGCATGAGCATGATTGACAAATTACTAACATAATATTGTGTATGAGTAACAGAAGATCGATACAAGCAAAATATGTATATGACTATTAAAAACTTTTCCTTGCACATACAGTCCATGGATGTTTCATGTTATGGATGATGATTACCAATTGGCTTCTGTTTTTTCTTTTACTTAGCTGATAGTATAGGAGCTAGCAACGTTTTCGAGAAAGAATTTTAGGTCAGCTGATTTTGTGATATGTCGTCCTTCTTGCACTTTCGGTTAGAGTCTGGGCTATCTGGCTGGCGGTAGCGGTTGCGTTCTTTAGTGCGCATCCTACCTGTCCAGGTAATAATCCTGGATTTTAATATCATTTTAGAAGGCGTAATTTTTAATTTTTTGTTTTTAAATAAGTCTACCTGACATACTTTTTTTATTGCCAGACATTTTTGACAATGCTAACTATGTGCCATACGCGATTATTTATTATTTTTTTATAAAAATTTCAAAGTATTTTATAATGTCTGTAATTTTAATATTATGTTATTTAAAGATAAAAAAACTTAAAATAAATTTGCCAGACATTAATTCGATTGTTAAGTCTTGAATTAAAATGAAAAAGTCATGAAAAGTATTGCAGTATAATGCTAGTAGTCCGAGAGAGTCAGTTGCAGAATAAGTCGAGAATGATACAGAGAACCATTACGACAGTAAATAAATAATAATAAATAAATAAATACACCCAACAGTCACATACATAGTCCTGACCCCACACTAAGATCGAGTCTTGTGTCGTGGGTATCAGAAACTACGAGAGACTTTTCGGTCTCACAAACACCCAGACCCGAAACAAATACCTGTGGATCACACAAATATTTGTTTCGGTGCGGGGATCGAACCCGCGGCCTCTCGTTTCACAGGCGGTGTCTAACCAACTGCGCCACGGAGGCTGTCATGACTTTGATGACTTTTCATTGTGCATATAATAAAAAATAATAATAATAACCGGAAACTATAGAACACATAACTGCGGGATGTCCACTACTAGCCACCAAACAATACACAGATAGGCATAATAACGTTGCCAAACAGATACATGCATTGCTAGCAAAAAAATATGACCTAATAAATAACATAGAACCCTATTATAAATAATATAAACCTAAAAGTGTCTTAGAGAATCATCAAGCTAAATTATACTGGGATAGAGAAATAATTACAGACAGAACTACTAACAATAACAGACCCGACATAACATTAATGAAGAAAGACGACAAGACTACATATTTAATCGATATTTCCGTTCCGAATACCGAAAATTTGCGCCAAAAACACATTGATAAAATCCAGCAGTATCTACCATTAGCTGAAGAAATACAACAGATGTGGCACCAAAATCAAGTCAGAATAATCCCTATAATAATATCTTCAATAGGAGTTGTCCGTTTTACAGCTCTAATGACAAAATATCGTAATTTATCTGAAATTAATTTCTCGTCAACAGTAGATCTTCCCAGCACATCTAGTTCAACTTCGTTATCAAATACTGCAGTAGATGTTAGCGAAACCCTGCCAGATAATACGTCTCAGAATTCACATACAGAAGTTAATATCCAAGAAATTGACACTTCTAATGCAATTAACAAGTGCTTTTCATACCGGGTTGAAAGTAATAAGGTTATTAAAACTGTTGAAGATGTACTATCTTGCGAAGAACAAGAAGAAGCCGATTCTCAAATAATAATATATCACATTTGTTAAATAAATGTCGATGGCGAAGTTGTGATACGCTGCTCAGACACAGATATTTTAATAATACTTCTTGGTAACATGGAGCATTTGAATGCATCACTAAAATCTGGGTAAATTTGGGCGTGGGGAATTATGAGCGATTTATAAGCGTCATCAAGTACACGAAATTCTAGAGAATTCTTTATCGAAAGCTCTACCGTGCTTTTATGCACTCACTGGATGCGACTACACACCAGGTTTTTTCCGGAAAGGCAAACTTCGATCTTTAAACTGTTAGAACAATCAGAAGAGTATCAATTAGCCTGTCAAAATATTATAACAGATGATGAAGAATTGCTGGATGAGACATTTAAGATCTTAGAAAAGTTAATTTGTCATATTTACGGAGCTCGGGATTCATGGAACGTCAATGAACTTCGGTGTCATCTGTTTTCAAACACATATCGGTCTACAAAATCAGATGATAATTTTGAAAAAACAAAATCGTAATTTTGATCCATCAAGCCTACCACCATGCAAAGCTGAATTTTATCAGCATTTACTACGAGTTCGTTACGTTACAAAGTTTTGGAGAAATGATCATTTACAACAACCAACATCTCTATCACCTCAAGTTTCCGGCTGGACCATAAATATGATTTTATCTGGTTTGTTGGAGAGCAATTGCCATCATTAGTTGCCGACATTATCATTAAAGGTAAAAATTAAAAATAAAATACTAATAAATTTATTTGCCGATAGATTATAAAATGTTTCATTCTTTTACAGATAATAACTTATTACAAGACGATGACATTTCAAAAGACGACGATGACAATAAAAATGACAACAGTGCTGAAGATGATGATGATGATGATAATTATCAAGATGCCTCTGTTTTTTTTGTGATAAAATTATGGATTGAAAAATATAATTTTTGGTTATTTTCATCCTTGAGATTGATTATTATATTATTTTGTACAACGATAAATAGTTATTTTGATACTATATTAATCCACACATTAATTCAATAGTTTTTAATTAGTTCTATGTAATTTATTCGACTACTATTCCTAGATCAAGCAAAATGATACCACATCACTTTTCACTTTTAGGTCGGTCTGGCTGAAGGTTTAACAATCGAATTAATGTCTGGCAAATTAAATTTAGGTTTTTAGATACTTAAATAACATCATATAAAAATTACAGCCATACTGAAATACTTTGAAAAATAATATTTTTTTAATTCAAAATTAGCGTCTGGCATAGTTTAAACAACAATAGAAATATCTGGCAATAATAGATTCATGTTGCAAAAAGTTCAATAAAAATAATAATAAAGGCAAAAAGCTTCTTAAAATGATTTTAAAATTCGATATTTTACCTGTATAGGTAGGCTGCGCACTGACGAACGCAACCACTACCGCCAGCCAGATAGCCTGTATGACGTCCGGGAGAGTGAGAGAGATAGCATATCTAAAAACTGGCCCACCTGAAATGCTTGTTTTCCAGACGTTGCTAGCTCCCGTACCATGACTGTGTAGCTACTATTGTTTCGTTTACTTAGGCTTGGACCTCATTTATGCATGTTTTGTTTATTTTACCACGTCAGGCGTTGAGTGCGTAATATTCTTTAAGTATTGAAGACAGCACTCGTGATTGCAATATCCTGTTGAGAGTTTAACAATCCCTTCTGTACTTAGTATTTGCGCTCCCTAATTCAATAATGCATTGACTACTATTCAAAGCGCTGTTCAGATAGAGAATAAAAAGCATATCCAATTTAAGACATCCCGTCTTAACACCGGATGAGACATTATACCAGAACGGTACCGACGTTCCGCTCACTGAACATAAAAAATATGCACTCGTTACGAAATACATATTATAATCAGAACGCCTGTGTTCCAGTAACATTATCATTTGCCACAGAACTCTTAAACATTAATGATTTAATTATTTAAAATTAATTGCTAAATGCACATCAAGCAAGGTTGAAATAACTATGTAGATTTTACCTTTCAACTCTGCAATACGTGCAACCTTGACACAGAAATGTTTCGTCAATTAATAGAAATTAAGATTTATTTTTGTTAGCGAGTATATTTATGTGTAAAACTTTAAAAATATGATTGTTGTCTATTACGTTCAAGGTTTTACTTGAAAATATATTCTCAAGGTTCTTGCATTAAATCTTTTAAGAAAATTTTATTGGCACTGATATAGGATTTATCGCGTATGTGTCATACGAACGAGAATCATTACGAATGCAACGATTTTTTAGAAAAGAGATTTGCACTTCGTAATGAATAATGTATTTCATTGGTATTCCACCGCTGACAATGAGGTTAACGTAGAAGAGTAAATGTTCTCAAACTTTGCTACTCAAATACCCATATGTCATGCATGAAGTATTGCATAAAATTTTAATGCCGAAAGTTGCAAAACGTTTGGTTAATTAGTAAACCGTTACTATGTATTCCAATGAATGTGCTTGAGTTTTATTCTATGTTGTTGTGTCACATTTATTTTGTAATACACTTTGTTCTTACCGCTTCGTAGAAACTCGTCGAAGATATAATGTTTGCTAAAACATCGCGACAGATGTTAGAGCCATTCTCTTAGAACTTGACTGTGAACAGAGCTATTCTGCGTCTATGATACGTATGTACACACAATCTTATACGTAGGTAGGACGCATCGTGTCGACCTCGTCAAACCAAAAGCAGTACCACTGTCACTGGGTAAGTGTGTCAGTGTGCCAGTAGGGCGCGCGTCATCCGCGACCATGCCCCCCTCTCCCGCCGACACCCGCTGCGCCTCCCCCTCTCCTGTCGCACCAAGGTCCTGAGAGATTGCAGCTGATTTTATTTAACTAGCATTTTCTAAACAAGGTAAAATGTAGGTTAAATAGGTTACGGTAGAATATTTATTTTACAGAATAAATATCGTTAGTTTTATATGGAGAGATAATGTAATTTCTGGGTTCTTCGTTCGCAACCAAGCCTGGAATGTACATACTACAATATGCCATTTCTGATGGCGACATCACAGACTTGTGACTGTGTCATTAAATTAATTCAAAGTAATAAGATATTCCAGGTAAAATGTATCATATAGGTGGTTATAAATATAATTACAGAGTGACGAGCCACCGGCCCGGGTGTGTGCTCGCGCGTCCAGCTGCGAATGCTGGTTAGTCGGTAATGTACATAGATTCAGCAACATCGGCATTATTATTAATGTGCAACAAGTAAGGCTCAATGCACTTCTCAAATACACTACTTGTTTACACTATCTGTTTAAAATATTCAAACAATGATGAAAGAGCTATTGGCTTTTTATGAGGAATATTCATTATTGCTACTCGAGGACGGATACGGGGCGAGTAAAGCTTTGTTTTATCAGCATTTATAACAATAAACGAAAGCAAGTTAATATATGTAGAGCATTCGGCTATATTTGGCAATTGAATCCACGGTAACACGAAAGTATAGTGGGTATAATACAATAGTGTGTACAAATAATACTGGGTATAATAGTATATCAGAGATATGTACATACTTTTAAAAACACAAGACTAAATTGTAATTAAATCCGGTGATGGTTTTCTACATAATTATTATTCCTTATTTTGTTCCTTACTATATTATACGGCGTATTGATACAGTTAAGAGTTTTCTGTCTATGCACTCCATATATTATTAACTATACAAAACTGCTTAAGATTTGGTTAGTTGTTTGAGTTTGTGGCACAGATGATTAATACCAGCTAAACTGACGCGGATGTGACTCGTAGTAGCAGCATTGTGCGCGATCAATAAATGCAAATTAATTTTGCCTCACGCAGCCCGTTCCGTGTGTAAGCGGCAACTCAACAGTTTTTACGTCATTGTTGTAACTCACTGCTCACTATCACAAAGAAGGGTTTTTTGTTCCTTTATTACAGATGACAACATCTATTATTCAAAAGATTCCGTTTGCCCACCACTTGAGTTTTCATGTTAGCGTTCTGTTACGCGAATAAACTCTTGCAATATTACTGTAATGCGTACTCGTATTTTTAGGGATCACCACAAAGTTTGTGGCCGTGTAAGGCGAAAATATCAGAAGAATCCTGGTTCAGTTGATTTGAGTTTTTGATTTGCCGTTATTTTAAAATTGGAGATTCAAAAAATATATCTTTTATAGCGCCCCGGTTGAAACTAATGAAGTCTTTATAATAAATTGTTTTGGAGAACATTTCAAAATAATAATTGGATTGGCCCATTTCCGAGGTTAACTGAGATAATTAATCATTCTATTTTTGTGACAAGTATCTAAAATTGTTAACAAATGCGACCTGACACGACGGCTGTAAAGAGTCCATGCTTAAACTACAGTAGTACTACATTGTTACTACCAAATGTATTAAATTTGAATTTAGAAATAGTTAACCCCGCGTTCATTTATTGCCTTTAGATGACCGATCCGATACCTCGAATACACTCTACATATTGGAAAATTCATTTAAGTCATCGCCCGTGTGAATTTGAAAATTGTCGTCGGCTGCATCGAAGGAGGACTGGCGCTACGTTATTCATAATTTATTTAAGTGTGAAGTCTAACGACTGCATTCTACTGACCCGGTATTGATCCGGAGTGTATCCAAGTATTGTACCCGGGTGTTATTATTTTGCAACCGTATCGCACTGTTCGCAATTCAGTTTTGTTAATTACATTATACATAATACAAATCATTTATACTGTACTTTTATTGATGCGGAAATGATTAAAAATCGATATTGAATAACAAATGCGACAAAAATAGAAATATCACATCGCTTCATTATGATGGGGCCAATATTTACACCCAAGAATTAAAAATAATTCAAATAAGTTTGTGGCTTGTATTTCAATTGCTAAACGCATTTTCGTGGAGCCATTGCGTCGCAGCCACGTAGACAGAAAATACAGTATGTAGTTAATACCTACAATAACTCTACCTTCATCTGTTCTGTATACTACAGATATACGCCCCGGTTGTTATTAGTAATTTGGTAATCCCATAAATATAATAACGTCTGGCGGCAGTCCTCTATGAGACTATCAATATCGCTCACTTATGTTAGCTATTTTGTTATATCTCGATTTAGTAACTGTATTCAAATTCAAAACAACAGTGGTGTTATACCGATAACCGTAGTGAAAATTACCAACTTGTATTAATTTGTATTAATTCTAACAATTCATTGGAACACTGTCATGATATACGATAAAATATGCAAAGAGAAACAGCATCTGTTCCCAATGCTAATGGTAACTATTGTACTTTCGCGTAATTTATTTACAATTTTCTCCTTAGCATTATTGATTTTTAGACCTAGTTTTCCTCTGCGGATATTTTTAACGATTATGACTTCAAAACCTTGACGATTACTTACCTTTATTACTTCTTCTTGGATAATAAAAACAATTGAAAATATTATAATATTAAACATGACCGTAAAAAACTAGCCCCATTATTATTAAAATATATTTCAAGAACTCTTGAGTAAAAACCTTCGCTACGCTTTACTCTACTAAGGATAAATATGTAGAGCTTGCTTACTACCCACGCGTCCCCATTTCTTGAGTCTTATTGATTCTCCTTTAGATGAGCTTTTTATATCACGTATAACCTTTATACAACTTAAAAATTTTGCACATCGACTGAAATATATATAATGTATATTATGAATATTAATTTATTATGACTATTTTTTTGGAAGTCATAAAATAGGAATCAGATAAATTTCGCTGGCACTACAATATAAAGTTTCAGTTTATACACGCCGTTTAGGTACGAAACCCCTAAAAAATACAATACAGTATCATATAATACCTGATATACCAAAAACTAATGTTGCAGATTCTTTTTACTTCTAATCTTTGTAAATCATCTATTTGTACGGTGTCAAGCTTTTAAAAAAAAATATTCCTCAGTTTGGATTTAATCTACATCTTCGCTGTTTACCGCTCAACATTCAATAAGGCGGTTATGCATAAATAATTGAAATATGGAAAACGGTTCGTTAATTATCTATCAATTCATGATGACCGAATCTCAAAATAACATATTTTCATATAATTATATCACTAGTTTACTATCAATATGAAAAAGGTTTTTTTATTATACATGGAATCTAGGTTACAGTAATTAAATGTTCGTGTCTATTTACTAGAGTAAAGGACGAACGAATGGTGGTCGGAAGTGAACTAAATCGATCTGTTGTATAAATACAGTGAAAGTGGACAACTATGCTTATGGGAACTACCAGCTGGCTCATTAAAGTTTTGTCAATTAAACATGAGACGTCAACATACTGCGTTTCAATTATGCATTATAATTATTTGTTTAGTATTGTGCATCGTTTTACGAAAAATCTTTATTTGCCTAATAATTATTAATGCTTAAAAAATTATGTATTAAAGTTTTATTGTTGTGACTATCGTCTTATATATAAAAAGATTTTAAGTATGTATTTATTCAATATGCAAGTCCAAAATGAGGTTATATTGTTTGAATTTTAAACATTAAAAATCACGCAATATACATACTCATATTAAAATTTACGTGTATTTATTTAAACATGGAATGAATTGCCCACTGTGAAATCACATAAATATCCAATCAAAACCAGACGGTGCAGTGGTATACAATGCAAGCTTGTCTGAAAAAGGCTAAAATTCACGTTTCCAACATGCCTGGCTGCGTGGGCAACGTGCGCGTTTATTTTCCATTTCGAAGGTTGAGACTGTTGCGTAATAGTAGAGTCGGATGTACTGATACACCAACTCAGAATTGAAGATGTTGCATCTCAGTGTTCTTGTTTATATATTTAACACTACACGTAAAATATTACTTCATAAAAGTAATCATTACTTTAAATTATGACGTTTTAATAGCAACTGCTCTACCTCTAAACTCTCAGCAAAAGCACTAAATAAAATTTTGCATATATTCACACTGTATATTTTCAACGTAAGAACTTTTGAAAGCAGTTTTATTTTAAATGTTTAGTATTCTGTATCTGCGCATACGACGTTGCCCTTTGGCGAAATTGAATTTCAATTTATCTTGGTAAGTGGGACACGACGCTCGCATGTGTTGCAATACGCGTACGAATGAGTGTGTTTCATGGAGACATCACACTGCTTAACATGAAGAAAATCCTTTGTTACTTATTTGCATCACTGACCTTTATAGCTTTTGTATCTTTTTTATGTACGAAGTAGTACCTCAAACAAATAAGGCTTTGTTTTTTAAAATTATAAATGTTTTAATAGTTGTTTCTAAAACGGCATTAAAATAAAAAAATCGCCTCTTTGACTTGAATTGAATGTGTTATTAAATATCCAAATAACATTGTGTGATTATGTTTAACAATTATAGTAAGGCTGACGCTATCCGATCACTTCTCGTGACCTTGCAGAATTAGGCAATGCGATATACAACGTGATACTGTACACATGTTTGATATTTTCTTCTTGGAAATAGAAAGGCATGCGTAGCAATTTAGAGGGTGAATAAGGCGTACAAAAATCGTTATTTATTGTCTGAAGCCACATAGCGTCTTCGTGTAATCAATATGAATTCGGTGAATCAAACGTTTACATCGTATTAAAGAGCAAATTGAACACGAATCTGTAACTAATCATACCATTTAAGAAAATCATATTTGATTTGTCTAAAATGGTCGGCTTTCAGGTAAATGATTGATTTCCGTTGTTTCCTTACCAACTCGTGCGGCCGTTTCTACTAACAACCTTGTGCCACTTCCACATGTGGTGGATATTTGTATATCTGCTTGCACATTTCGTATTCATCAGTATGTATTGATTCACTGTGTCTGACATAAGGATGCATGGAATTGATTTCAACTTGTATCTCATAAATATAAACTCGTCAAGTGTGGGCGGTGCTCTACCCTGGAGAGTTCAATATATCAAACGTGCTTAGAGAAGATTAAGTTAATATTACTGAAATCAAAACAAAATACATTTCTGTCTAAATATTAAAATAGATATATGGCCTTAATATAGTTTATATATTTTTGGTAAAAGTATAAACGATAGTGAAGTGCGTGGTGGCCTGTTGGTAACGGACCAGACGCGGCCGCCTACATGTTCACGGTGGTCGCGGGTTCAAATCCCAGGGCACACCTCTGACTTTTCGGAGTTATGTGTGTATTGATAGTCAATCACCACGCACTTTAACGGTGAAGGAAAACATCGTGAGGAAACCTGCATACCGTAGCGATTTTAAAGAATTTCTACGGTATGTAAGTCCGCCAACCCGCACTAGGCCAGCGTGGTGGACTATATGGCCTAACCACTCTCAATCGATTCTCTCGATTGTAGAGTAGGCCCGTGCCCTGCAGTGGGACGTATATGGGCTGATATAGATAGATAAACGATATTATTTTTACCGTTAGTTTACCAAAATGAATACACTTTGTTACAAAATATTGATTGACGAATGTATAGAGTTGACATGTGGTGAGGATTTCTTTTGCGCCGATTGTTTAAGGAACCCAAGAAAAAAGTCTTGGGCAATTTGTTATTCTTTGGTCAAGATACATCTACTTTCCAAACGTAAGGTGTGGAATTCATTAACCAATTTTTTAATGTTATTGTCATATGTACGAGTATAAACCTTTTATCGTCGTTTTTCCTGTGTTTTAAGTATTTTCGCAAACTGTTTACTAAGACACTAAGTAGTTAAAACTTTAAAAATGTAAATAGCAAACTAATCAGTTTAGGTGGATCTAGGATCATTTCAGAGCGGTTGACTGGGTATGGAAGATAAGAGGTGTCGTGCTCAAATGCTATACATAATTGTGTTTTAGGCTTTTCTGAGCTGATGATGAAGATGTCGAAAGTGTTCGTAGTGGAATCTTGTCATTAGCAATTTAATTTATTAAAATAGTTATTAATTTTTTAATAATTGTCTGTGGGCTTTCTTAAAATAAATATATATTCAAACAGTTCGTATTCATGAAATACTATTATATAAATACTTACGTGATACATATAGGAATACCTAAGCTTGTTGGCATTTGCCACCCCTGTTATATATTGTTTAACATGAACAAAATTACAAATATTGTATAGCTGCGAGTTTTCGTATGAGTCGGCAAAGTCCCCATTTAAATGCGCGGGCGCCGCATCACTCGAGTATTTTGTAATACCGCTAAAATCGTGGTAACCAGGCCAAGGCTCGGCTTATTTACATGTACGTGAGAAATAGCGTTCTCAGTATACATATAATAGACTACGTATGTACTAAAAGTACGAATTTGTTTTCGATCAAAAGTTTAAATTTATTTATTTGATGTGCTAATCACATTAGCATTCTTTTTTAACGTGATCATGTGACAAGCTTTTATATATATTTATTATTTAGGCACACTTCATTATTATTTCGCGATTCCTCAGCATTGTATTCGTATCTGCCCGCTTAGTGACCACTATACACGATTGTGGAAAACCCCTCAGAGTGCTTAACCCACGCATTTTTATCGCGTGGTTCAATTTCTGTACATTGTGTTTCTAGCAAATCGGGATTATAACTACCGGGGAGAGATGATAATCTCTCATCTCTCGTCAGGCAAAGCTGTTATATGGATTGCAAAGCACTATCAAGGTGCACTACAGTCCCTTGGACGTCTATATAAAACAAATTTTGCTAACGAACCAAAATAATGCTTCAACAAATAATAATTCTTAGTAATATTCTTTTTTAATTTGTTATCATTGTTTGCTACACATAACTGTATAAATATTAGAGTTCAGAAGTTATAATTTCGTTGAGGAAGAAAAGGCGCTATGAATAATATATTTTATTTTATTTTATTTTACACTTTTAGGAAAACTAACAGCTAAAATGTACATAATGTTAGAAATAATTGGTAATTAAAGGCTAATTATAGGTTTCCACAGATAGCATATGCTTTAAAAAGTACGATTCACACATTAGTAACATAAAATATTTACACCTCTAACACAAAAATACTTAACAACTACAAATACTAATAATTAATCATATTATGAAAAAAGAGTTTACTCATGAGTCGCTTACAACTTTTAGTACTAGTATTAAATAAATCTAAATCCGCATCTGTACTGTACATATATATATTGCAGTTGAATACATAAATTACTTTCAATATTTTTACAGTTACTAGAATGACCTATCAGTGTTTAGCTACGAAACAACGAAGCTTTTTATTAGTTACTTACTCACTAGTGACATTGTTATTTGATTTAAAATACAAAAAGCAGATTGCAGACTTGTTTAAAATTCGAATTCGAGATTTTTTGATAGGACATTAAATATCAACTTTATACTGATCACTGCAAAGTACGATTACTCTTGTAATCGTTGTAGGGAAAACAAGACATATAAAAATAATTAATTAATAACAGTTTGGGCAGTACAGTTTGTGGGGCAAAACTTGAAAAAGGTTGGTATGTTTGAAAGGCATTTATAAAGTAAATAAAATAATTTATCTTGGCTAGAAAATACAGTATAAAACTACTGGTAGATTTATGTTTTAAATCAGTGCTGGTTGAGGCTAAGGTTCAGTTTGACTGATGGAATTTACCATCGATATTCATATGGATGGGAAATATGGCAGGCCATAAAAATGGTTATCAATGCGAATATTGGGTATATCAGGGAAAGCAGTTAATGTACACTTTGAAATGGAACACATTCTCTTGTCGAACTACGCTGTAATTTTAAAATTTATATAAAATTTTCTTCTTCCTAGGACCTTAACTTTAGAGCTTCACTTAATAAAAGTAGTAACTATGTTTATAGGTCAATATTTTATTTCTTAGAAAGAGTGGAACGTGAGCGAAACTTAGTGTTCGCCCTCGATGTAAAAATAAAATATTTTCTTGGAGAACAAGGGCTAAGGCATTGAACAACATTGTGAAACGACGGTTATGTTTACTCAATCTATGCTATATAGTTATGGTGGTTTATAAGTTGTGTTAGGCCACAACTCTTAAAAATATTTGACACTTGTACTATTATTTTATTGGCTCCGTAAAGCGAGAAAGGAAGTTGCAAAGTTTTTATGCGTAATAATAAAAGTTTAGTCACATTTCCTTTATACTGGCACAGCGAAGTATCTACACTGCAGGTGATGGCCCCCCATAGAGTATCGAGTGCCCAAGGCCGATTATTCACACTTTGTTTAGATCCATGGTTATATACAAGAGGGAACAAGAATGGTGCCGCAGAGAAAATAATTTATCAACCTCTTGCTCCTTGGCGTCGTGTTGACCACGAATATTTGGCACACTTCAGTACTTTTAAAGTAGAGCTACATATGTGGTTTTTATGTTTAGAAGAGAGGGTAAATAGAAAAATATTATTATTTGCTAGAGGCCGGCCCGGCCGCTTTTCCTTTACACGTTTTTATTTGTTTTCTTTGCCATCCATGCGTCCGTACCGCAACCGTTCTATGTACAATGTACATATTATATAATTTTGGCCATTGTCATTTATCTATCCTATTATACATATTCCTTGCTAATCGCGACCTTGTAGCAGGAGGTATTACGTCTGTTTTGAATTTTATATGGGTTGAATATTGTCATACAATATTATTGATTTTTAATAAGTGAAGGTAAGGGGCTCCCCCTTTTCACAGTGTTAGGGTAGGGCAGGGAAATGAATATTCGGATAAGTTTTAATGGCAGATAGGAACGCCATAGACACATCGCCAAAGGCATTGTGGAAATCTCATGTAGGGCGCCGATAGTGCCTCAAACCAGTAATGACTCTACCACTGAATTTTAAAATACTCCACAAATATCTAGCTTTTATGAAGAATTTATATATCCTTACATCATTTCAGTAAATTCCGCAAAAGAGATACTTTTAACACGCTTATATTGCCTTCGCCTGTATATACATATTTATCGGAATCTTTGAACAATATTTTTTGAGTATAAATTCCCCTACTTTCTAACAGCCCTATAACAATTGTAAATACATATACAGGGTATATCAAGACCGCGACCGAAAACGAAACCAGGTGGTAGTATTAGTGACTTCAGACATAATGCAACTAAAAATTTCGAAAACAAAATCGTATTTTTTTTTTTTTGCTGTTTTTTTACTTATCGTATTTGGGTGATAAATACATATTTTTTTCCAAAATAATGATGTACACCTATTTATTTTTAAAAACGCAATGGTACGTCAGGGTTTAAATTACTATTTTCACAAAAACTAAAGATTTACCACCTAAAATGGATGATTTTTAAAAAATTGCAAAAAATAATATGTCGCTTTTTTGCGAAAATTTTAGTTGCTTTGTGTCTATAACCGCAAAAACTACCACCCGGCTTCGTTTTCGGTCGCGGTCTTGATATACCCGGTATATCAACATTGTACTATCAATTACTAAGAATCATTAACGGGGTTGTGTACAAACCTTTCTCTCCAGCTCAATCCAATCGAATAACAAATACGCAGAAGGGAGCAAACAGAAAAATATGATTTCTTTGAAATGAGAGTTCGATCAGGGTTTCTCAATTTGTATACGTATAAGTGTATATGTACTTGTATATATGATATAACTTCGGTAAATATATATATATTTATTATTATTTTCTCACTTCCTAATTGTTTCATTACGTTGAAATAACAACAATAAGTTACAACTTACAAGTCTTGTTTGTACGATACTTACCAAAATGTTGGATCTCAGCATCGAAAGCCGAACTAAATACAATATTATAAATGTAGATCACTCAAAAATTCTATTGGGAAAATGGAACCCGCGACCACTTGTTCCTCAGCTCAAATAAATGGATTCATTCAAATAAATGGCAGTAATAAATAAATAATGAATAAATAATAGAAACACAATCTTTTATAGTCTTACTATATCTAACTAGCAATAAATTTAATAGTTAAATTTTTTGTTTTGTAGCATTCAATATAAGTAGGAAAAATGGCTTTTTAAAATACCATTATGAGTTACGTGAGACGTTCTATATCTATATCAGCCCATATACGTCCCACTGCAGGGCACGGGCCTACTCTACAATCGAGAGAATCGATTGAGAGTGGTTAGGCCATATAGTCCACCACGCTGGCCTAGTGCGGGTTGGCGGACTTACATACCGTAGAAATTCTTTAAAATCGCTACGGTATGCAGGTTTCCTCACGATGTTTTCCTTCACCGTTAAAGTGCGTGGTGATTGACTATCAATACACACATAACTCCGAAAAGTCAGAGGTGTGCCCTGGGATTTGAACCCGCGACCACCGTGAACATGTAGGCAGCCGCGTCTGGTCCGTTTACCAACAGGCCACCACGAACTTTATAAAAAGCAAATTTAGAGGATCAATATAATAAACAGACCAACAAGTAAAAACTGACTGAAAGGTGTGAGAGAGACGAAACGAAAATACGGCCAGAGGCTATTGTGTCTAGGCACAATCGTCTCCTTCTGGTGAACGATCACTATGGTGGGGTATTGCGCAGTCCTCCCTATTGTACGGTTTAAAGTAAACAGCTGGTTATCGATAAAGGAGCGCATTGTTTATCTGTGGGTACGGCCGCACGGCGCGGTACAGGTGTGCGCGCGCAGGCGGGCGGCGCGGCGTGTTGTCACCACATCGCGCACAATCAAAACATTGTGGGCGCTAATAGGGTTGCCAAGAAGCTATTGTACTTACAAACGACTACAATTTAGAATACGGTATACTAAGATACTTTGCATCATATACTTCATATTGATTGGAAATAAATCTACCAACATGCATCTTTTTCATTTGATAGCATGATTGGTATTACACTACTTTCTTTCTATCCTATATTATCTGTTGAACCTTGGCGCGTTTTCTTGACGAATTAAATATTTTTAAATACGTGGACAGAAATTAAAAAACCGACCGCAGGTCTGGTTAAATAGAAACTGCTCTTCTGATACATACGTACATAAACTCACGTTATTTTCCCAGAAGGGGTAGGCTAAGGTGCAACCAGGACACCCACTTTTGGGCTTGTATTCTTTATTATATATTGTAGTGCTCTTCTGATACGAAGGGATTAACGCCACCCATAGACATAAGTATTAAAAACTTAAACCGTAGATGTCTGTCAATTTTAATGAAACACGACAGCAAGGCTGTCGTTTCACGTCGGCATCCTGCGAAATACGTATTTTTAATATTTTCTTCATTGTATTACTGATAACAGTACATTTGTAATTTATATTGGTAACCCTAGGTGCGACAGTGAGCCACATGCGCCAGCGCAATGTATCGACCCGAGCTTCGATAAAAAAGTGGGTCATCGCCTAATTATGTTTAATGTTGTGCCAAGTTATGCGTATCGCTTCTGATGGATTTATGTTAATGCATGCTGCTGTACGATTGTGTACGAAGTCTCAAACAATATTGTATTCAAAACAAATACACAGACGGCACAGTTTTATAATACACTTAAAAAGTGTTCCCTTTTCGCTTTGGCTGCGAAAGTATACATTTACGTTTGCCATTTTTCATTGTTATGCTAACATGCATATAAAATTCAAAGGTATGTATTTAAGGCCCACGAGATCGTAATACGTAACTTCTTCCTGTTGGCGACAAAGCGTTTGAGTTATCATTGATAGGTGCAGACTATATATGGTTTAAGAAATTTTATTCTCATAAAGACAAATAAGTCACTTACATGAGAATATCAACAAAGCTTAAGTATTAAATCGTAGTACAGTGGTCGCCGTGCACTCATTTAACTTATACTCGTATGTATCATGTATTGTAGTTACAGCGAGCAATTTTTTTAATTTTATTATTATTATTATTTTCTTTTTTTATTATTATTGTGCATAAAATTTAACAACTTGCAATTTTTATTTATTTATTCAAGCTAAAGATATTGGTTATCAAGTATATACTTTGAAAGTTGAGATTTAAAACAGTTAAATGAGCTTACATTTTTAATTTCTGACGGTATTTTATTGTAAGATTGTGCTCCCTCAAAAGTGATATTTTTTTTTTGGCATAGTTTGTTCGTATTTTTGGCAGAACAAGTAAACTAGGTCGGCGGGTGCTACGGTAGTATAGTCAATGTCCATATTTCGGGATTCATATACTCGTATACGTATATAATGATAAAAAATATTCTTTATTAGCGTTCAGGTGTCTCTTGTCTCTATCCATCGGAAGAGTTGTGTACCCTCGATTACGATTGTCAGTATCTCCTTCTCATTCCAAACTAGACTCTTCACTAAGACCTACCTATACTGTGACCTAAAAATACACAGGTAATATTCTTTTATTATCTCTTAAAAATGTTCGCTACTACCCATTTATCTTATCGTATAACCAAAGCTAAATTGCGAGAATTTTAGACGAAAGTAATTTACGTAGTCAAACAAGTAGTGTTGATGACGCAATCCGCTCAACTCAATTTAACTACAAAATTGCATTGATACAAACAATGGTACGCGTACCTAAAAGCAATTGTGGAACATTCAGTACACAAGTATATTATAACTATTTGCAATATGTAACATTGTTGCAACCGATTTTATATTCAGTGATGCCTAAAAATGATGTTTCGAAATCTAACTTTGCGTAGATAAAACAATCAGACTAGTTACTTAATATGCCTCAATTTATTTCATAACTATTATAGCTTCAGTTTTGAGAATTTTGCTGTATGACAGCATACATAGGCGGCGAACAACGAGCACCTTGGCAATAAACCCAATATCACAGTAAAGAAATCGGCTTTCAATATTTCTGTTTTAAAAAAACAAAATTTGTCCTGTAAGTATAAGGTAATTTTCCGAAAGCATGCTAATCGACCTGTAAATTTAAAATAAAAATCTTTCATAAAAATGAATTTAAATTATTTTGCTACTACTTTGAAGTTTGGAATATATGTCCGCTGGAAAAATCGTGGAAGGGTATCGTGGTCTCCTGGTATCCTTAAATAAAATATATTATTATACAGATTTTAAACAATATCATGTTTCTGAAGTTAACTACAAATTCGTGCAATTACCGTTAATCATATACAAAATTCCATAGTAACAATTTCTACAATAATAGTTTCATTACATTTTTGGTAATAGTAGTAAACCATTATAGGTATAAATCACTTGTAATATGTTGGCTGCATTGTAACGAATGATGTACTTAAATAGTACCAATCAAACCACATCAGATTGTTTGTCTTCCTTCTAGAATCAATATCAATTGACCGTTTTAAAATATTGCTATGCTCGCTGTATCAAAACAAAACCACAGCGTCCATGCACCGCCGACGAGACGCAACAGATATAATTTTTTCTTTGTTTGACTTTATTCTACACTTTTTCATTTTATATTTTGTCAACCAAGTGTCTCCCAAGATGCTCTCAAGGCGTAATTTCTTTTCAACAAATATTGCACAAATAAGATATTAAATACGAGTAGCGTTGACAATAACAACGAATTGCATTAAGTACGAGTATTTTTGACATATTGTGATATATTAAAAAATAGCGATATGTAAGTTTTACAACACTTTTATAACAAATGTATGGCTTCTCCGGTGGTATAATGCTCAAAATGTATCTCTTTATAATACCCTCCAATGATGATGTCATCAGCCACGATTTTCATGACGGTCAATACAAAAGGAAGCAGCATTGTAATCCAGTGGAGACTTATTATTCATCTTACTAGGAGGTGAACTTTATTCACCTACAGTTTTCCGACAAGGATCCGTTTCAAACTATGAAAGAGTGTAAAACTAGAGTCGTGTCATGATTACCCAAGCTAAGAAGCAAATCCGAGATTCTAAGATTCCCACCTCTTACATACTGCCTCCAGGCCCATAAGGCGACTCTTGACTCCTTGAAAGCACGAGCATGAACTTACATATATTTACATATATTTGAAAATAAAATCGATTATCTGTTGGTTTTCATACTCGAGTAAACCATCAGCGAAACGATTTACCTACACTCTTATGTTCTTGTTTAGTAATTGTTGATCCGCACAATTCTTAAGCCGGAAGCTGCTAAATTGAGAGATTAAGTTAATAACTTACAAATTATTGGGTGAGACCATTGGTAATTGAGAAATTGTATGTAACTGGTTTTCATCCACGACTTTGTTCCACAGTAATTGTACATTTTATACCAGATAAGAAATAACCGAAGTCAATTTGTCTTATACAATATTTCTATGCTAATTGTTATGCCTTTTAATAAACTATTTAATATTCAGCACTGCATATAAAGTTTAATATTGAAATACATGTACCAGGACCCCCTATGGTATTAAGACGCGTAAATAACTGAACAAAATATCTCGCATTTGTACAGAAATACATTTTGACACCGCAAATTTGTTCGCATATATTCAAGTTAATACATGCATAATCTTAAATAAGTGAACGCGGTCTTAAAACTGCTTTTATATAGGGCTGCAGAACGAGTAAAAAATAGGCGAGGAGACAGTTCCGTGTGCATAACCCGTTGACCTTGGAACCTTCCACGTAGGTACTCGTAACGAATACTCCGTGTATAAATTTAATATTAAACGCATTTTAAAAACTGTAAATGTAGATTTAGATTACACAGGCTGTAGGAATTTTAATATTATAGAATTATTTAAGCGTGAGTTTACACGCAAAGTTCTTTGTTATCAAATTCATTGGTTTTCATTGGTATCTGTGTACAAATCGACAATTATTGGGTGTGTTATCTTCAAAACTAAATCGAGTCAAGCATTTAAAATAGTAATGCATTGTAATGCGTAAAGTATTATAATATGTATATTGATCAGAACCACTACGCCTACTATTTGTTTCCAGTTGTTCTTAACTTTGTTGTCGCAAATGGCTACCTAGTAAATGTAATACTCTTGCAATTTTATAAATACAAAAATGAAATAACTATATGAAACCGATTAATCAATTTTTCACAAAAGAATCTTTTGCATACATACATTTTTCCCAGAAGGGGTGGGCAAACGTACTACCAGGACTCCCACATTTCGCCTTGTATGTTCCATCCGAATCAGCTTTGTAATCGTCCCGTTATACAACTACGCCAGCGAGGCAGTCTTTGGTCTATAAAAAAAACTTTAACATCTATAAAATGGATACAAAAACCTTACATACTTTTGAAAATGTCAGTAAAATACTAACATTAGGTACTTAGACCGTGATCGATAGTTGCAGTTGTTGGAATTGAAAGGTAAACTTTTAATATGCTTTGTGTAAATACGGTATAGAAAGAAAGCCTTTCATTGTTATTTAAAAGTTCTATGAATAGTATATTCCCCTATATTTACAAATATTGATTATATTTTCAGAATAAAAATGTTGCAGTACTCCCACGTGACGCCTACAGGTAGGGTTGCCAGATAGTAACTTATCAAATCCGGGACAATTCTAGGACAACAATGTTGGGTCGTGGCCATAGTAGAAAATATACATACATACATACATACATAAACTCACGCCTGTTTCCCAAAAGGGGTAGGCAGAGGTGTCTTAGTAAGTAACCACGACACCCATATTTTGCCGTATATATTCCGTCCCACAATAGGTGGCGAGCCTATTGCCATATCGGGCACAAATTCCTGACTCCGGGCTGACTCCAAAATATAGTATTTTTTTAGAATCCGGGACAATAAGCTCTAATTACTGGACACGGGACAAGAGGCAAATTTCCGGGACAATCCCGGAAATCCCGGCCGTCTGGCAAGCCTACCTACAGCGGCCTTCATGTGAAAACAAACTTTGGTATCAATACACACTACGTATTTTTTCAATAATATTCTTTAAATAGAGATGCGGCTTGTCTTGTTATTGAAAGGAATATACCCACCACTTACAGGTACTCTTTTGTAGTACGAAATATTCATTCACTAAGTGTATATCAAGACCAAGGTCAACCTTTCCTTTTCCCATGTCACGTATGCACCCCGCATAAAAAGCTGTAATTGGCGATACAGGATTCTTACTAACCTGACATTACGTCGAAACTTCTCTTCGTAAAATACACACTAATTAGCCATTTATATTAACTACATCGGTAATCATAAGGAACAATTGCAAATATGAATCAAGTGTATAGATCGCAGGATACGTATATTTTACATCTGTCACGATCTATCCAGCTGGGACATGAAGTATGCATGGCTGCCTAGTGCCCAACCCATCGAGTTCTACGTGCTGCAGAACCTAAATCGTATCCTGTTCTATGTTTAAATCCATTTATTAGTATCCATATTGTTGTATTGTATAGCCAAATAACTTAGCCGGTATGCACAACTATATGCACTCACCTATAGATCCTTATAATAAATGATTCATATTAACATCACTTAAAATGTCAACTTGTATGTTATCTACGCTGTATATAGTAGTATGTAGCGTATACAGGGTATATCAAGACCGCAACCGAAAACGAAGCCAGGAGGTTCGCGGTCTTGATATACCCTGTATATTAATGAGTTTAATTTGAATTATAAACGGATTTGTTTGTTTGTAGGGATAATCTCTGGATTTACTTGACGGATCCGAAAAATCTCTTACTCATAGAAAGATAAGTTATCTCTGAATAAAGAAATATAAATAAGTATTTGTAAATCACGTAGTAAGAAATTGGTTGCTTGGTTATTTTACTGCGTCAACGAAAAAGTCGCATACACGTAAAAATAATTTAAGTGCTAGGAATATATTTATGTCATATGTTTACAGATTAAAAAATTCAATAACTAAAAAGCACCCAACCATCACCTTTATTAAAAATTTATGTTGAAATTAAATTGTTTTACAAATTTAGTTGCCGAAGTAAATGAATCTTTATAAAATTAACAGGCTCACCAATCACTTATGCTAGCAAAAAAAAACATTAAGATAAACGATTGCACAGTGATTTGGTATTGGGATTTTGTTATTAATGTACAAATTTTATAACTTTAAGCGTAATCTTAAAATATAGTTTACATTTAAATAATTTAGAGGAACAACTCTCCCAGTTTAGAATTCGTCAATAGAAACATTGCAAAGTTTCAATAGGTGGCCAAAGAAAGTTCAGGCTGGATGTGGATATAAATAGATACTTAACTGTACGGAAGTGACGCTAGGCAAGCTTTTCAGTTCAATTTTGATTTTAAAATTAATAATCGTATAAATCGAATGGATAAAGCAGCAGACCGGGTTCTGGGGCGTTCCTTGGGAGAGGGCTTTTGTCCAGCAGTGGACTGCATCGGGCCTATGATGATGAAATTGAAATGTTACAAACATGCGATCGCAGACCGTGTGGCTGGTTTTACCGCCAAGTTCAAAATATTCGACTTCCCGTCCATTTATTATTTCGGCTTTCTTGTATGAGTTATGAAATAAATACCGCAACACAAGTATACAAATAATTATTAGATAATGAATTAGCCTGTTGTACGCAATATTTTGTCAATGTACATTTATACTGTAGCGACTCGCCTTCCGCGAAGTATAAATAGGGCTTTGAGGAAACCCTTTAAAAAGTATTATGTAAAGTTGCGCGATGATTAGTATAACCGCAAAAGCTTTGTCGTAATTAGATGAATGTTTAGGGATGCATAAAAGACAAAACTAATATATTTTCGAAACTAATTCAGAATAAATAATTATAATAATAAATACACCCAACAGTCACATACATAGTCCTGACCCCACACTAAGATCGAGTCTTGTGTCGTGGGTATCAGAAACTACGAGAGACTTTTCGGTCTCACAAACACCCAGACCCGAAACAAATACCTGTGGATCACACAAATATTTGTTTCGGTGCGGGGATCGAACCCGCGGCCTCTCGTTTCACAGGCGGTGTCTACCCAACTGCGCCACGGAGGCTGTCAATGCATGAATGCATTTCTTTTTTATCGTGTAATTTCAAGTGGCTTTTACAATCCTCATTGAATATACAAATTATACCAAAAGTTATTAGTGGTGGTACTTCCATACAAGCCTGGCTTGCCTATTTTATAAGTAAGAATATACTCCGCTCGATACTGAACACAAACCATTACGTTTAATACAACATAGTCATTTATTAGAAAACATCTATTATTTCTAAAGTTACCGCGTAGTTTGTATCGCGCCGCGCCGATATGCTATTAACAGTAATAACAGACATGAAAAAAAAAGCTTTTCCTAGGTTTTTAAAAGTAATTCATTGACACAAAGATAATAATAGGTAATAATTTAATTTGAATAATAATAAACAAAACGAAGATTAACGGTATAAAATAATAAAATCTGTTAAGATCTACTGGCCTTTGAATTTCGAACCGCCGAGGATCATAACCATAACGAAGCGGCAAACTATTTGAGGTGAATATCACTCACCGTTCTATTACTCTCCAGGATTTAGTACAATAATATCCAATTTTCACAATACAATCTAAGAGTCCAAAGAAATGATTTTATGACTAGGGAATTACACAAACAACGGGTCGTATTTAAACTGATTTGTTTTATTCAAAAAACGAAGAAAGCCATTATTTAATATTCTTTATGATGGGGCAGTTTAGGGTAGACGTTTGTCGGGCCGCGTCATAACGGCTCTTCTAATGAACGACTTCTTGTTGTTCTTTTTTTTTCTTAGCTATTTAATTTTGCCGTTTCTATTCAAAACCATTTAGGGATTACATTTATCTAAAAAACTGCTACTAAAATATGAAAGTAATTTCAATCGATCTAATAGACTCTTTAAATATACGTATTTAACAAGAGCTTATACGAGTACAAGTTTTGACTGTAAGAATAACTATACAATTTCGGTACATATGTATGTAAATAAATACATTTAAATAAAAGACATACTTAGGAATGCTCATTAGAGGTATTGATATAGACTTCGTGTTTCTCGTGCCAGCTAGACTGTTGCATTTTATTTACTTGTAAAAAATTATACAGTTTAAACTATCGAAGTTATTTCTCGGCTTTTGACAAATACATCATTAAACAGCCCCAAGACAGTATTGCTGTTCATTGAAAATGCCACAGTTTTCCGCCACCTAAAAAACTACGCGATGGAATCTATTTTGGACATCGTATTTAGAATGTCAAAATTTATTACAAAAGTTATAGGTCTGCTCTTTGAAACAAACCCTTTATTTTTTATGTAGTCGAGTTATATTGCGTAAATCAATGCCTTATTAATCTATCGTTCGATTGAAGACAACATTATAGATGCGATCGATAGATTCAGGTGGAACCTCATACACAAACCATTAGTGGCATGCGTCTGGAAAGAACAAAGGGATGTGACATGGCCTTTGTCAGGTATCAATGGCGTATTTACTAAAAGGTCACTGGGTAATGCTACCCGCGACGTGCCGCTGCATAGTGGTAAAACACTTATTTAAACAATCGTTAGTATTTTAAAATTACATTAGTAATTTTCAGCCAATTTGTAGACAGGTAACAAGTAAATGTTTAATAAACGGTTATATTCCAAATATATAGAGCAACAATTCTTAGGATCTAGCGCGTGAAATTTTATTTCCTCCGAAGCTAAAAGCTTTAATACATACATTATGGTAATAATAACGTTGTCTAAAAAAACATGTCTTATTATTCAATATTGTTATACGGTCTCAAAAAAGTAGGTACAATAGTTCGTCCTTTATGACCGTTACTTATTCTATGTAGGGAACTAGGCGAGAAATATGTTACGTCGAACATAACGAGGTTGTGTTTAAAATCAAACTCTTGATACATTTATTCCAACGTACATTCTACTTAGGCATCTACAGTCACACAAGAGAAAAATATGCCTTTCAATAAATTATAATAATCAATTCTGCGAATTGGCAACCGTATCTATTTAAATTTAAGCGATTGCGAAATGCTTTTGATGGAGTGATATTGTCGCATCTCAAAATTAGGTCGCTTGCTTCTTTGCAAATATGGAGTTGGGTAACCTGATTTGTTATTCCAAACAACTGTATATTTGCGCAGCCATTTACCTACTAATGTGACAGCTCGGCAGCAAACAGTGTCAATCGCTGACTTCATTAATGGATCCCATAACACCCGGCAACTTGTTACTCTTTGAATTTAACAAAGGAAAGGTAATCTGAAAACCAGATCGTTGTCCGCTTTACAGATCATATTTTCTTTGTTCTTATTGATCATTCGTAGACATTATACATACGGTTTTAAAGTTGAATTTATGTCTTGTTTTTTACACCTATCTTTACTAATATATAAAGCTGAAGTGTTTGTTTGTTGCCGCTTATATCAGGGACTGCTAGTTCGAATTGAAAAATTATTTTTGTGTTAGGTACGAGTAGCTCATTTATGTTTATAATGTCATGTGCTATTGGCTATATACGCTACGACCAATAGGAGCGCAGCAGTAAAAAATGTTGCGAAAACGGGACAATTTTATTCCATTTGAGAGCTTCCGTTGCCTGCGCTATATAAACGATTGAAGTTACGCAACAATAATGTATGATGGGATTATTTCTCCTTTATAGATCTAAAAACAGCCCGCATTAGTATATCTTCTAAGATGGCCCACCATAACCTTCTTAATGGTAATTAGATTTATTCTAAAATAATACATTATTTGCGATTGGGTTATTAAACATGTGGTGTATCCTTATCCAAATAAATATAATTAGCGTGCGCACTTTTATTATGCAGAACAAGACGAGATGTAACGGTACGGGATGGGATAAGTAGTATAGACGACTATAGTTACATTAGGTATAAATATAAAACAGTTTATACGCGAGGTAATATGTTTCTGATGTGGACTAGATTCAAAAACTATCTGCACCCGGTCGGGCCGCTAGTAGAGATAATAAACTATGGATTTAAATGTTGTAGTTTCAGGACCGTGGATCGTCATGTAGATATACATGGCAAAGAAACGTTATTTATAACAGTTGAAAAAATATTCATGTGACCTGTTTACTTGTCGTTGGCTTTGCCATATTGATTTACGTTTTATAGAACCTGTACAATGTACATTTATTCAACTTTTTGAGCTCGGTATTACTAATAATTCATATTGATCGATCTAGTCTAGTGACCCACTTCTAATAGCGTCATTTACTAGAAAAAACTGTTTAGCTTTATATAATTCCTACAATACTGTCATATTATGTAGAAAATAAAAGGGAGGTTCGTATAATTCCATATTGTAGATTGCGAATTGCCAACCGGTCAGAGCATTTGCTTACTGTTGAAATGTTTATGTTATATAAAAAGGTCGTTGATTGTTTGATATTCCCCACACTTTTTCAGACCGTTTCAGCGGCTTCTTAGTCTAGACAGATCAAGAATAATCATTCAATTCAGTCCCCAGTATTTGGGGTCTTTCATCATATCATAATTTTGTCATCTACTAAAGTTTCATCTGGCCAGCGTCAAGAGTTTGGGTATATAATATTACCGATTGGAAAAGAAAACCTTATCTATTTACATATTTATGTACACTTTACAGTTTACATATTGCACACACAAAAAATACAAATAAAACGAAAATCACATTTATAAAAAGTATAAATGGCGGTCTTATCGCTCAAAGGCAATGTCTTACAGACAACCATGGTATGAATTTAAGAAAAGGATTAAGAAAGGGCAGTCGGTTAGCTTCAACGGTGATCGTCTTATCTAAGTCGTAGAGTGAAAGGGCATTCTCAAGTCTAGGCTCTCTGACGACCTCAGGGATCTCGTATGTGATTCATGGAGAAATACAAATCGTTCTTTAAGATAAGAGAGGGTGACAGGATTAAACAATATATTGTACAGGAGAGAAAGAATGTGTGCATTCCGATGAAGCCGTATAGGCAAAAACTTGATCTTAGTATGAAACTCGGAAGTACATATGATCATGTTTGCGTAATCCAAATATGAATCTAATAATAAAGTTTTGAAGACGCCAAAGTTATTTATTTGATCCTCGGTGAGATCTGGATAGCTGACATCGGAACAATCAAGGAATAATATTATTATTGGGTCTTATGTAATTACGTATTTTGAAGTACTACCTCATTGAGCGCGTTTGTAAAAAATATATTTGAAGGAGACATAAAAGTACCTATATTTAGTCATACTTAGTGAGTAAGTGAAAATTCTTGAAAAAAGTCACTTTTTTATCTTACAACTAGCGACTCGAGCCGGCTCCGCTCGGGTGTAGACCCTTTTAAGTCCAGTCCGCATCAGATACATATTATTTCGCGTGCTAAATATTTTTTACTTAAACTCAACGTCATTTCCGTTCTCTATACTGCTTTTCTCGTCCCGTTCCGTTACATCCCAGTCTGTCCCATCACAATCTTTTTCATTACTAAAGGCATGCAATGCTGTCCTCTTATATCCAATTATGCCCTCTATATTCTATCCTAAACCATTTCCTTGTGGATGTACAAGGATGGATGATGATGTACAGGGGATAAAATCTAGCCTACGCGTTGATCTAGTTTATAAGTTACCCCATACTAAATGTTATTAAAATTGGTCCAACCGTTAGAGCGAGAAGACTCCTTGGTCGTCCCACGGGAACAATATACAGGGTATATCAAGACCGCGACCGAAAACGAAGCCAGGTGGTAGTTTTAGCGGCTACAGACACTATGCAACTAAATTTTATTCAAAATAAGCGACGGATATTTTTTTACAATTTTTTAAAAATCGTCGTTTTTGAGGGGTTTATATCTAGTTTTTGCAAAAATAGTAATTTATACCCTTACGTACCATTGCGTGTTTAAAAATTAAGCGATGTACGTCATTATTTTAGAAAAATTATGTTTAATCACTCAAATACGACGATATGTAAAAAACTTACATTGTGTTTGGTATCACTAATACTACCTCCTGGCTTCGTTTTCGGTCGCGGTCTTGATATACCCTGTATTTTATCGGGATAAAAGTAATAGTAGTCTATGTGTTAATCCAGCGTATCAGCTATGTCCATACCAAGTTGATCCAGCCGTGTGAACGTGAAGAAGTATCCAACACACCAATTTTCGCCTTTATAATGAGTCGGATTAAAGTGCATTACTAGATTTTGGGTTGTTTGTCGATAGGTCATCGTTTTTATTTTGTCAGTGGAGATAACAACTATGTATTATACACGTGTGTAATATATTATAATATATTGATTCGATAGTATTATAACGATTCGTAAATGCAAGTGTGCTTAATTAATTAATAATTTAATTGCAAGTTTGACATTGGCTACGGAAGAAGTTAAAATTACATTATTTACTTATTAATATCAGGTATTTACCTAACAAACATTTGTTACATTAGAAAAAGACCAAAATGAGTTATTTGAAACCTTCAATCGATACACATATTAGTAAAGTTATAACTGTTATAAGCATGCGATTTGTTCTACGGAATACATGGCTTACCAACTTCCTGTAAGTTTAATAACGATTTGCACGTGCATATCAATAAAACTGTTAGCAAAGAATAAAAATTACATCCAAAAATGATAAAACATAAATTAAGCATTTAAGTGATCTGATATTTTGTTAACGAATGCTTTTATTTTTATTAAAATTGCGAAGTCAACAATAATGACATTACATGTATTTAAAATGTTGCCGTACTATCCCATAGACCCCTCATGAATTATGTAAAATATACATCTAGCCAGTCATTAAGGGAAAGAAACGTATCATAACATGCAAATAATAGCGCGACTGTTCCTTCTTGCGGAACGCAACTTCCTTTATAGTAGAGCGGCTATTATTATTCCATGATTATTTGGTTGAAATAATTTATAAAGTTTGTCAGACAATTAACTGGTATTTATAGTGTACCAATCTTACTATGTATCTACCGTACAAATATATAGGTTGGAAATAGCCTTGATTGTTTACGTTTCTCTGCGTGCCGTTCAACATTTTACTCTGGTGTTTTTTTTCCATCCAGAGACGCCTTACTTCATTGATTATTTCAATATTGTTCACGGTCAGTTTTTTCATCGTACCTATTTATATGTGGATCATTATATTAATTATCACAATTACGCTCTTATATTTTTAATACGAATTATATATTTATTTCATAAAATTTTGCATTACCTATTTCCGCCATAGCATTTCTATATTGCTCCCAGGAAGCTTGTTTTCTTTTAAGCACATTTCTACATACATGCTCGTGTTACAGGATAAATGATAGTTTAATGATTTAACTTCCAACCGCAATTAGAGCATTTGTGTATAAATAAATATATGTGGTATTTTGATACTTTTAATGGTGGGAAATGTAAAAAAAGATTAATGGAACAAGGTTTTAATATGAATCGGTTACGTGAAATCTAATATCATATTTCTTTTTAAACATAGTTTAGTATTTAGTGAATATTTTACAAATTGCTAAAAACTCCTCTTTTATTGAACTACATTATGCGCATTTTTATTATTATTGCACTGTACTACAATCGAGCTCTACTGCTTTCGCTACATACAATAATTTTAATAGCTTTTGACTCCCCCTTTAATCATGTCTCCCTGATTATACAGGCTGAATTTTTCAAATGTACTTGTATGGCCAAAAACGAAATTATAAGGCATAGCGAAAAATACTTGAATGCGGTACGACCATGGTTTTGTTGAAAGTAAAACTACGTACCTATTTGGATTTTTGATAAATCAATATCCTAGTGAGGAATCGAACCCGATGATTTAAAAAAAATAACACATGTTGTATCATTACTCCAATCGATAATGTTTCTAATAAGAATCAAATTCTAGAAGAAATGACATTTGGCAAACTAAACGAAAGAGATCATGTAAAAAAAAACTCTTTTTCTTAATTACTTCATTAAAGTTTGCTTGACTTTCACACTCGTGTAATCTTCATTAATTGAGTCTATCGTAGAAGTCTCATGGATTCATAGTGTGCATGCCTTGTCATTTTAGGGCTTCACATAAATAGTTATTCACAAATCGACCGCAATCATTAAACAGTTGGTTTATGATTGCGGTCGCCTCCTAACAACTTTTAGAAAATAGTTAACTTATATTTCATTTTTTTACCTTCATTCATGTCCAGATCTCATTATAAACTATAGCGTGGTGTAGTGTGTTTATAAAGTCACCGATTCTAAGTCTACATATGTATGTTACAGCACCATTTGACACTAACTTGCCTTTAAACCTCCGCGTAACCCGGGCAACCTTTTCTCTGAAATTCTCCGATTTTTGCGAGCTCGGAGTCAAGCCATTGTATTTTCTGTGCGACAACCTAGTTAAAAGCTTCATGGGTTCCCAAAACAGACGAGGTTCTAAATTCAAATGACGATTCATATAATATTATGAAATTGATTCATAGATGTTACATGTTTACCACAATTCATTTTAGATAGCTGTTAAATTTTATAAAGCCTTTCACAGCCAGATAACTTTGTTTTACCTGTTTGGCAATATTTTTTTAGGCTATCCGAGACTCTTTTACATATGTTTTATTATTTTCTTTAGAATTTGGTCCTGTTATACGTAATTTGTACATGTTTATATGCAAAATTGTATCCACGTCTCGGCCATCGGTCTTACGTGCTTGTCACTTAGTAATTTCTGAGTTATGTGATTTATTTGAAACAATAAGGCAGTTCCCGATGCAATGCAAGATGTCAGTACACACTCCTTTAACAGTCTAAATGGCGAGCGCTCCCTCATTCGTCACACTTAGCTGCCTGCATGACTACGTAGCAGTGATTGTCGTCGTTTATAACGTCTCTTCTCTGGAACATAATATTATTAAATAGGTTCAGTAAACATTGTAAGTTAGGACTTGCTATCAGCGGACCATAAAACTGGAGACTTACTAAGAAAATTCATATAATTTTCAGTTTGAGTCTTTCCAGGTTGCAACGGAAATGCAATAGACAGAGAAAAATATTGGTTATGTCTGATCTCTATAAATGTTTCGTTATATCTAACTCACCAAAAATTTAGTTCAAATATGTAATAAACATTTCACGACATAAAAGTAATGAGTTGCTTCATTAAGTTTTTGTCACTTATGGATAACAATTCACCGGCAACAATTCAAGTTTTTATTCACTGGCTTTAATATTATGATAGAACACACGAGTCCATCTAGCATGTCATAAGTCGGTCGAGTTGTCACCGCGACGCGACGCTCCGTTTACCGCGTCCGCCACTTTCTTTGTTGCTTGGGATAGGTTGACATTTCGTCGTCGCTCAAATTTTTACGTCATTGTTCCGTTTTTACATAATCCTCGTAAGATGTCTTAAGCATTTTGAACATTTCTCGGACTTTATTGGTGCAATTGTATAAACCACTACATCATTGTTCTTTGAAATAAAATTACCCAAACTAATTAAACATTTTAAGGGAATTCTTATTTCATTATCAGTAGCATACATGGGAATTCATACGAACCGTTTTCCATCGTACTTAAAATACTTATTTTTTCAATAGATTACAATCTGGTGAACTACCTTATGGTTCTGTTGCTACTTGAAAGAAGAATACACCGAAAAATAATTGCATTATGGTATTCTTATTATCTTCATAAACCCGACGCACTTCAAAATTCGCAACGTCAACATGCGTCTTGCTATTACTATTACTTTTTTACTTAAGCAACTACGGACAACTTCAGGCAATAAGTAAATTCATCCCGTGGTAGAACCCACTCTCCAAGTTTCCTCGTTTATTCACTTAAGTAAGGTGTAGTTTCGTCTTTCTTAAGACAGGCGTATTATCTTTAATTTTATACCGGGTATATCAAGACTGCAGCCGAAAACGAAGCCTGGGGGTATTTTTAGTAACTTCAGGGTTCAGACACAATGCAATTAAAAATATTGCTATAAAAGCGACACATTTTAATGCATTTTTTTTAATCGTCTTATTTGGGCGGTAAATACCTAGTTATTGCGAAAAATGTAATTTAAACCTTTATGTACCATTGCGTATTTAAAACTAAAGAAGTGTATGTCACTATTTTAGGAAAACTATTTATTAAACACCCAAAAAGGCGATAAGTAAAAATTTATAAAAAAAAATCTTTTTTTGCGAAATTTTTAGTTGCATTGTGTCTGAAGTCACTTATACTACCACATGGCTTCGTTTTCGATCGGTCTTGATATAACCTGTATGTTAAATTAAGTTTCAATACTATATTATTGTATTATGAATTCGATCTGGGTAGTTCTCGGAAATACTAATTTGACTAATACGTGTTATTTTTCCCTAAGCCATTAAGTTATGTATAATTTAAATATGACGCAACATTTATAACTATGAAAACCAATGACTTTATCATTGACCTACTGACCTACTGCACTTGGCTCCAAATAATTAATTTTCTAACTCCCTCGGACTACACCCGGCCGCGCTCGTAAACCCTCACTTGTTTTATAATATTTACTGCATACCAAACGAAATACTAACGTTTCTGTAGAAATATTTCTCTAGTCAAATATTTCGTTACAAAATAAATTAATAAATGAGTTTAGATTGAAGTTTTACGGCATAGGAAAACATCGTCAGGAAACATACTTACCATATATGTAAGATATAGATATCTTAAAAAGATTTTGTATGTTAAGTGAAATCTGCCCAACACGCACTACGCCAGCGTGGTGGACTATCGATTATATACTTAATACTTATCATAGAACAGTACCAACAGTTAGATTGAATTTGGGGTAAATCATTTTTTCTGTCTAGGTTTTCTTTCATTTGTAATAATTGAAATTATGGACGTATTGTTAAGTATTTTAGAGTAACAGGCACAGAAATTTCAAAAAAATAGATTACGCTCGGTGCTTCTTGGTACTTGGGAACGAGTGATGTTGAACTGTAATGCCTCATGTGCAGCAATAGCTACGAGCAATTTATAAATGTCAACAATCAACTAACACATAGTGCAATCAAATGTCATTAAGCTGATATTGCTCGTTCCATTAGAGCAGCTCCAGTAAACGTATAGGCCGTTAGAGTCCTATCATTATACCTATACGTCCTGCGTACAGGAGCCCAGATTAGTACGTATCGTGCTTTTCTGTTCATTATTTTCAATGTTAACCATGATTTATAGCTTTGTGAGTATTAGATTCACGATCATCGATGCGGAACTGTTGACTCCTATTATGCGAGCACTCAGATAGGTGTGGCTTTATGAAAATGATTGTCGGCACTTGCCACATTCCGTTGTAGGCAGCAGGTTCCTAGCCGAGTTAAATAATTTACTAAAATCAAGGGTCTTTCAAACTAAATGCAAATTTATAAGATCGCTCTTTGCTGTAAGTAATTACTGGATAAAGTTGATTGTGAACGTTGATAGCACCTCGTTATAACTACTAAATATTGAAGTGTTTCTTCACACACGACATTTAGATGAGTAATGCTACTCACAGCTTTAAATTCAATTAAATGCACACAAATATAGTATATACTATGTAGAGCGAGATATTAATAGAGCAAGAATAATTGTATCGTGCCTATTCGTTGACTGTTTCAACGTACGAACATTGAAAATAATACGTTTAATAATGTAAATAAACAGTATGACAATGTATGGAAGCATACTTTTATACGAAATCAATATGTAAATGGCGTTCCGTTAACACAATGCAAAGCGACGCATGACTATTACTACACTGTTTACGACACGTTACATCAACCAGCGTCATCGCTGGTGGTGAAAGTGTGACGTCAGATGAGCGCATGCGAAGAAAGCACAAATGCGTGTGCGACTCGGTCGGTAGTACTCTTACTTTTGTCAGAGGCCGTAGCGTCTGCATGATAGCGAAAACGACATACTTCGGGTATGCCTACTTCACCGTCGCTTTTTCATCCGGTATTCAGGTCTTGGTTATGAAATCGAAACTATTGAGTCATTGCAATCTTAATATGCACAGTGTGTTTGTTTTATTTCACGTGTTGTGGAATGAAATGGTACATTTAACACCTGCAAGATTAATATTGCGACGTCTTCAAAATTTTATGGACTTTACGAAAAAAAACTACAATATCGCTACTTTAACACCTTATTTATGTCCATTATAAAATTTTGTCTATATCCTTTTACAACCTAAAGGTGCAGTGCAGTCACTTTGTCGTGCCAGTTTAAAAAAATGAAACTATTCAAACTCCAATTGTCATGAATTTTTGGATCGTTCATTAATTTAGATTGTACAAGTAATGAAATTAGTGGATGTGAACTGGAACAAGCAGCCCACACGAGGTTATAGAGGACGTAAGTAGGGATAGAAGAAATGTTTTTATCTCTAAGACTTGTCCAATGAGAGTACAAAGAGTATTGTAATTGTGTGCGTTTGTGAAGCGTGTAGGGTAATTTCCGTGATGAGGCAGACATCCATGACGTCACGGTATGTATTTCATTTCGCTCTGGCGAACCTCGTGCTGTCATGTGTTTAGTGCAGAACACGTCGAATCATATTACATTGTGAATACAAGGCTGTCACAGACAGTCACTCGTTCGTGACCCGTTGAATGATTTTAACAAAAACTGGGTCAAGAACTTTATTTCGTTTTTGATATTGAATGACTCGCACCTTAAAAAATACTTTTTGTGCCTCAATTGCATATATTAAATATGAAGTTACGGAGGAGACCTTGACGGTATCTGCTAGTTAAAATTTGTATTTTAATTGTAAAAATTATGCATCGTATAAATTATTAAAGTAATTAATATTATTTTATATAGGGGCATGTAGAACTTCGAAAATATACTTATTTTTTATATGTAAATAATATTATGCCGTTTTTAGTTTTCCTATTAATTTATTTAGTCGATTTTAATAGTAAAGAGTTAAAAGAGCAAAAGAAAAGAAAAAAAAAGAAACAGTTAAAAGAACCAAATAAATAAATAAATAAAAGGTTTTTACAAGTCTTTTTTTTTTTTGGATTTCCTGTTTTCATGCATTTTTCCTCAATATGTAGATCTATGTTCTAATATTTAAAATGCTAATCACAAAACCATGTTCTAATTCTTGTGTAATCTAAAATCGTGTCGTAAAACTAATACAGTCGTTTCTTAAGATATTGACGTCATATTTGGCAAATTACAGGTATTTTTTTAAATTAATTGAAAAATATGCTTATTAATATGATCCCTATCATGAAACATCTCTTTTTTTCATGTTTGAGTTCCACGTTCAGTGGTTACGAAGAAAAGTTCGTACCTATAATTCTTTACAATAATTTACGATATATTGTTCGGTAGGGATAGCCGCTGCGTCACCATAATTAAGAGTTGAGATTAGGGATTAGTATGTTCGCGTTCAATGTCGTTGTTTACATTAAGCGAGCCCTAGTCGCAGACGAATGCCGTGCGAACTGTGCGAATGTAAACATGAGCTCGGTGTTCGAGGCAACCCTGCCCTGCTGCGGCACTGCGCGCAACTGGGTCAGTGGGCCGCCCCCCGCACCGCCCTCCGCCCGTGCGGTGGCGCAACCGCGCGAACGCGCACTAACATAGACCTGGATCGCGGGAAAGTGGGTCACCGACTCACTTTCACTTATTACATGGGCTCCTAATCGTTTTCCATTGTGTGAGCGGGCGGGGGCTCGCGGGTGGCGGCGGGGCGCGCATGCGGGAGGCGCCGGCACGCGCGCTGTCGTCGCCGGCCGGCCGCCAGTCGATCGTGAAACGTCTACCGAGCGGTACGCGCGCTGCCGCCGCTCGTTGACACTTATTACTTGACGCGATCGTAACATAACCGCGCGCACTCAACACTCGGAACGAAGGGTTGTCAGTGGTGGGTGGTCGTAACTCGTACCTATTGACGGTGACTGACATCGGCGCTCTTTGCCTGTATGATTTTCATAAATTAGCTTTAGAACAAAAATGTGCTGGATTTATGTGCCTCCTACAATAGTGCCTGAACAGGTGCAGCCCGCGAGCGGCAGCTAGTGTTGCGGCCAGACCGCTAGTGAACTCGGTGACTGTGTGAACGTTGAAGCGGTCGGAAACCGCTAGGGATTTATAGTAGACCAGCCGCTCCGTGCGGCCGAGCATGACGATGGACCAGCAGACAAGCCTCATGTCCCTCAACATGTCCCCATTCGATCTGAGTCCCGGTCCCGAGGGATCGGGCTCGGGCGGAGGACCGTCAGGAGCCTCGCAGCAATACGTGCCACAAGGGGCCGCGTACCAATGTCCACCCGAACAGCAATCTTTCGGCTATGCCAACCTGGATGCTTCATATCTGTTTCCAACAGGCGCTGGTGGCGAGGCCGGCGCCTATCTGCCCGCAGCTGGCACAGTGTGTGACCAGACCGACACCAAGGACGTGATCGAGGAACTGTGCCCCGTGTGCGGAGACAAAGTCAGCGGCTACCATTACGGGCTGCTCACGTGCGAGTCATGCAAAGGGTTCTTCAAGAGGACCGTTCAAAACAAGAAAGTATACACGTGTGTCGCCGAGCGAGCCTGCCACATAGATAAAACACAACGGAAGCGATGCCCGTTTTGCCGCTTCCAAAAATGCCTCGATGTTGGCATGAAACTCGAAGGTAAGTTCATCAATAGTATACATTAGCCTTACATACGCTGTAGCATAAGTAGATTAAATGTATAAGTACGCACAGTGGGCGCGTTGTTGTCGGTGACGATGTCAATTGGCGACCATGTAGGCCACCGAGTCCTCGGCACGCACTCCGATGGGATTACATCACTCGATAGCAATAAATTTGAAATGGAAAGTTAATGCCGTTGCGGAGGAGCCGGTTGTGTTGCGAGCAGAGTGCAGACAGGACAAGAAGCAGCGACTCCTCGCCGACCTTCACCTAGTTTGCGGCGACGTGTTCGCGCGCCTCGTGCGCCGAGCCCATGTCCACTGTACGGCGTATGCTGCCGACTCGCCTTCTACGTTCACACTCGACAATGAGCTGTACCTTATCCATTGTCGACATTTTTACATAAAAACATTAACATAAGCTTTACACTGTGTGAGAATTCCAAAAAATGAATATCTACCATTTTACACAGAAAACTATTTCTAGTAAATTTTTAGTTAAGTAATCGGTATTAAAATTAATTAAAATATTTAATGTAATACTGTTAAACTGGTTTTCTGGTAGGTAGGGTGACAATATTTTATTAGCATAATTATTTTTGTGACAAGCAGTTTAAATTGCGCGCATTACTAAAGATTTCTTGAAAGAAATAATGAATAATTACTTGAACATATAGTTATATAAATTTAAGACGACCATATCATATATTTTAAGTCAAGAATTTAACAACTAAATTGGATTTAATGAATATGGATTGAATCCTGATATATGTGTTTGATAATACTTGCTTTTGAGTGAGTATTTATTAAACTATAATCAATAGTTCGCCGGGCAATATTACCAATACTCAACTATAATAGCATTGGATGCATTATTAAACCAATCCAATAAGTAATAAGTGTGAGTTTACGTACGAAACAATCGATACATTTGCTCTAATAATTTCAATACACGGTTGCATAATTTAATAAGTAATTGAAAAAAATAATATTTCATCTAGCGCCCTAGGGACGAAGAAAAATAATGAGAATTTTCTAAATCTTAATTTCATGGATATTAAAAGTAACGTACAATGTTTTCATTCTATACGAAAATAAGCGCGTGCTCTAGGCTACTATGAGGAAGACGCAGTTTGTTGTCGTGAGTCATGCTTACATGAGTTCAGTACTGAAAAACTATGTCTTTTATATGACACGTTTCCCAAAGTCCTTTAAAATTGGACTAAACTAATTTCACGCCGACCGAAATAGCCGTAGTATGCGGAGCGGGCTGCGGTCGTAGAGACGGACACGCGTATTGCGCACAGGCCACAGCCACACAACCCACACGGCCGCACTACCCGGCAGGCAGGATGACGTTCCGTCATACCGTATTGATAATACAAGGGTGTGGTTACATGTGGACGTTTCGAAGGTAATACATTAACTTGTAGTTAGATGATCGCGTGGGGCGGAGCTTGAAGTGCGGATCGTTCTAAATTTAAAACGCGCGCGGCCGCAGAGCGCCCTGACCTACTTGCGAGCGGGGCCGCGATGCGGCGCGCGCGCTCCTCGTTTGTGCGTGCGTGTGCGGCATGCGCGAGCGACCCGCCGAGCGGAGCGGAGCGGGCGCGGGAGCGGGAGCGGGCTTCATAGCGCTACGTAACGAAGCACTCACACCAGTGTAAGTGAGCCGCTCGCCATTCCGCGTTTCGCCAGATGCTGCGATGTTTGCAACATCAAATACTACATACGTTTACTTTTTATTGAATATTGTTCATATTTAGACTATTCAAAAAACCTTTAGGATCTCTCTTTTTCAATTTTAATACAATATGTTAGATATTGTCTGAAAAAAGCATTAAAGAAAACAAGGGCGTAATAAAGCGGCGAGTGTAAAAACTGATGTTTATAAACAAATTTTATTCCGTTCTGTATAATCTATTCTCCGAATGTTGGTAGACTTGATCATAGCAATTAAAACATGATAATGATAATATTAAATGCCTTCACTCTGAAATTCCCTCCTGGGTGACACATAAAGTGCATGACATAATAAACGGGTGAAGACTGACTCCACGCAAAAATCCGCATTTACATTTGAAAACATTTTCTGGCAATATAGCAAAGACCAACCAACTTGTTGGAATTGACTATGACTAGTGTCTTATTTCTAGTTACCGTTGCGTGATATTTTTATAATAGGACGATATGATGACCACAATGCACCTGATGATAAGTGCAGTGTAGACCAGATAGCGTATCCATTGGTGAGAGATTGTTATCTCCCCTCGGTCGATGTAATTATGCCGACCTGCTCGGCCCAGAAAAGTTTACAGTCCAAGTATGTTTTTACTATCAGACTGAAATGAATGATTGACAATTATGCAATCAAAATGATATTTTCACAATATTCGGGATGGTTATGATGAAATTGCAAATGATAAAGTTTTGAGTACAAGTCGCATGAATTTTGTTGCGTTCCGGTAACATCCGTGTCGGTCGTGTACATATTATAGTTATCAACGTGTTATTTTTTAATTAGGCTAATAGCTTTGGCACATACGTGTCACTATGTAGTTATGGAGACAATTATACGTATTTTCTGTGACCCAATTTCGTGTTAAATCAATGTCCTAAAAATAATTCGTATTAGGATGTAATAAGATGTATGAGTTATGTTTGCCTCGTGACATGTATGCTAAAGATCAAGAAATAAAAATTCACATTGTAACAATACAAAAAGGTAAATAACGAGGCGCATTTATCGCAAGCATATGTCAGATGACACAATTCACACAAATCGTTGGCTGACCCGAATAGCGGCGGTTGCGAGAGCCTCGCACTGCCTGTACGACCTGCACCGAGCCTTGTGCAATGCCACCGCCGAACAACGAACAGTGAACACTGCACACTGCTCAATGCTCACCGCTCCGATACAGAGCTCAGCATTCAGCACTTCGCACTCGCTGGCAAGAGCCGCGAGCCGTCGTCGCTGCTGCGTGCTCAAAGTATTCACCCTATTTGCGATAATTCTAAAATTAAACTTAAGCCGCTATGGCCCAACCGCATTTACATATTACAATATCGCGCCGTATTACTTATCCGACTCGATAAACTCATTATAGAAGAACCGCGTACCGCTTCAGTGTGTCGCATTATTAGGGCACACGTACACGCAGCGCTTCAGCAAACAACACTCGTATCGCAATAGAAAACTGGCAGTGTTCGACCAAATTTAAATATAAACAGTCCAAAACCATTCGCCTTCCGAAATAAATGTAGATGTAGTGTATAATGATGGTTCTATAAGAAACGTTATGAACGTGAAATAACACACGTTACGTAAGCGAATTGTATCCGTATAACTAAGCAGCATCGAAGTGCCACTGCCTCATGTTAGTTCAATAGCCAACCGTATATCTAGCTAGCTATTATTTATTTGAGTGGTGACGTACGCGTCACACCTAGCTGCACAATGTAGCGTGAAACGCAGCCTCTAGCTACAACATAATTATAATATAATGTTCAAAAGTTATTAACATTGACGAAAGTAAAAACACAAGTGGGGGTTGTGAATCGGGTGTGCGGCGGCGGGCGGCGACTGTGGCGCGTGTTTCGACACAATCGGCCGTCGTCGGTGGGGTGAGCTGCGCAAGCGCCGTTTCACAAGACGCTCGGTCGACCTGTCGCAACGGACTACCCAAATGTGACCTGAACACGTATCACATTACTTGTCCGTGGAGCAAGCCAAATATTATACACACCGACGTTTTTATCATGCGCTCTCGTATTTAATGTATTCGTTCGAAGCGCCTTTACCCATCATTTTTGATAGATCCACACACACTAAAACAGTAAATTCCTTGTATACCCAGAAAACTAATAATGAGATGAGTATTGGAAAAGTTTTAGGAACAGCGTTAACCTTTACTAGCGAGCAAATAAGTAGGTCATGAATACGAATTCACTAGTTCCGTTTGCAACATTATTAGCCAGGGTTACTGCTCCCCACAGCAACAGCTATAAAACAATTTCATCAGACCAGTGGTGATTACTATTGACTAAACTAGTATGCAATAAACGTGAAAATATTAACCAACGCGCGGACACCAGTGATGATTCACTTTGATTGTTTAACATTCATATATTATGCATATGCTAATGAACACGTTCAAGATTCATGAGAGTTGCCTTAAATTTACAAAATCATGTATATATCATCTATTATGTAGACTGTGACTTGTATTTGTCGTAAATAAACTCTACTGTCCTACTTTGCCGTGTTTACAACATGGTTAGTGCCTACATTACGTACTATATTAAGTAATAAATAGCATTTTAGAAATGAAAAAGCTTTGTTGTTTGGCGTGGGAGAAGGAAACCTCTTGAGTAGCAACAAGCATTGTTATGAAAAACTACTAGCGAATGCGCAGGTATATTAAGGTTTATAGATGTAATTTGTTCGGTGTTCCCTGTGTGTGTTCGGCGCGGTGTGGCGGCGGATCGGTGGACGCCTCGCGCCGCCCCACGCCGCGCCGCGCCGCGCCGCCGGTACTCGAATAATGATGGTTGTTACACGGACCGCTGCCCTCAGTATGAACGCTGCCTTACGTAATCCAACGCCATGGCAATGCTTGTGCTCTTTCTGAGCTATGTTGCGAGATACACTCAACATTTTATATTTAGACCTACCGTTACCGCTCATCATATCTAACAGACACAGTTTAAAACTGATGACTAAATACAAAAACCCAACGAATTTACTAAAACACTATCGATTATATCTGCAATGTTTTACAGAGGAAATTAATTGTTTTCAAGTAACAATTCGCCGTTTTAGACCGATGTATTATTATTGCGTATTGAATTCGTTATTATTTTGTGAACCGATCATTACAACGGATTGTTACATAGTGGCGAAATTTAATTGCAGTCACTCATTTATCCTGTTTAGCTAATAAACAGTAACATTCCTTTAATTAACGTTTTAACTTATTGCAATTTATTTCTATTATACCCGTAAGGATAAGTTGTAATAGATTGGAATACAAAAAATATATTAAACTTAAGTGAACAATCCCCACATATTAATTTCCGAGGTCGAGCTATTTTTCAACAATAAACTTTTTCCTTGGGTTTGTTTATAAAGTAACAAGTAAAACATTTGAATTAAACCATATTGTGGTATTGGAAACAGAGTTGGCGTAGTTAACCTAGTTTGAACAATACTTTCAAAGTTAAATAACTTTGAATTTTTTTTGTTTATACTCGATACACATTCTCAATCAACTCAATTCCTATTGTACCTATCGAAATAAGTTTACCTATCTATTGTAATCAGTTTGTAACATAGTATTGTACTAAAATCAGCTTTATTTAATTGCTTTCGCTGAGTTAACTGGATACTATGGCAATTAAAGATCGGGACGTTGGCATGAGTTGGAAAACTTTATCACCAACATTCAACATCCAGTTGAAATCGGGACGGGAAATTCGTATATCTATAGCAAGCTCAATAGGTCCACTGATACGTCGCTAACTAAAAATACACTGTTCATTTGACGGTTCTGCATCCAGTATGAATTTCAGTTTCCATGAATAGTTATTAGCATTTACGGCAGCTGGATTAGAGCACTGTTGCTTCTCGATCACTCGTCTCTACCATCGGCAGTAACATACATTTCTTCGGGCCTAAATGTCTGATTATCTCAGATTGCTTGCAGTCTGAAGCCTGCACAGCTTACAGTGTATGAGAGGTAATCCTATTGTATAAGTGCGAACATGCATTTACTGTATTAGTTTTATTATTTACACAATATGGCATTTGACTATGATCGATTTTTTTACCATTTTCCGTTTAAACACAAATACTATTAAAATTAAACATTTCTAACATTTCGGTTTTAAAGTAGCTTATAAAATGAGGCAAACATTAATATTTAAAAAAAGTGTGGGAGCGTACTTGAGACATTTTATCGTCTCTATCACTCACGCACAATAAGACTAGTGCCGTCACTAGTTTTGTTTAGCAGCACTTTTCTTTTGCTCACACTACAAGATTTAATACGTTTCTAACTTGTTTAATTCTGAATGGCTTTACAAAATTCTTTATTTGCTAGATTTTGGATACCTTTTAGTAAGTATAATAAAAAAATGGAGTCCAATACCCTATTACTTTTAACTTTACTCGGTTCTTATTGGTATTCCAATAAACTGAATACTGGTCAGACAGTATTTACTAATTACTTAATATGATTTTATGTTTGGTCATACATTATTTACTCATTTTATTTATATCGATCATTTTATAAATGTCGAGTTTAGTGTGAGTTTACATTAATACCAACATTTATTAACATGATCCACAATTTCGTTGCTAGTAATTGTACTCAATCGAGGTCCATGCAAATGCCTATTCATCATTGAATGTTCTATATTATATTTTTCTTATAAGAATTTGGAGAGACTTAGCTGCTTCTTCTGCATTGCGCATTAGAAAACTAATAGGAAAGCAGAAGAGAAGATATTCACAGATTTCTTGTATTTTTCGTGTTATACAGGTCAACCCTTGTGTAAAGAGTGCAGTAGGCAAAGGCGCGGGGGTCAGACGCCTGCGGCTACGACAGATGTTGTTAGATCACAATAAAAACGCGCGCGCCAGCCGACTATTTCGGCGCGCTGCCTTGACCCAAATCGAGTGTTTCGACAGAACGGCCTCGCACACCGGGCCTTTCTATTTTTTAGGCATTACCTGTCGTATTATTACGACATTTCTACGAACGCCGCCATCTTAGAAGGATTTCGGTGCGCAAGCGCTTCAGGTCCGCCTTCGTAGAGCGAAACCGGTTTCAGTGCGTAAATTCTGCTACGTCCAGGTCGTTAGTACGAATAGAAGTGGATATAATACGTAACATGATGACTCGGCGAAATCCTTCTCTATTTTGACACATTTGTCCTGAAGAGCGAGCCTAATCATCGTTTCATAAGCGTAGACGTAAACTGGCCCAAAAATCCAATAGGAATGTAACAAATGTTAAATAGTGGTAGTATAAGTTCTTGACACAGTTTAGCAGATCATCGCGGGTGATGATTTATCTCGGTTGTGTAATGATCGGTGGTGCCGACTGCCGATATCTGGGCGTACAATCGAGTGCGTGCGGGCGTTCGGCTACGATCGGCCACGTTCGGCAGCACTCGCAACAGCGCGGGGCGCGCGGGCCGCAGTGGCGTCAGCCTTGACCAAGTTTCACCGACTCGTCGGTACAAGGAGCGATCCCCACCTCTTCCCGTCCTTTCGGTACATACTATTTTTTATCTCGTTGACACGATTACTTCATTTGACTGGCCTGACGCGTATGCCAAGGTCGAGTTTCCGATTATGACAGGTAATAGGCGTAGTAATAAACTTCAGGCGGGACTCAGGTTTAACTATACATATATTAATGAAATGCAAAGCGGTATGTTCAAGAAGCTTTGATAAGCTATCGGATGCGTTTCCGTGACCTGATTGTCAAGGTCGACCTTGACCCATCTCTAACAAGTGGGCCACAGCTACAAATAACATGAGAATGCGAGGTGAGCTCACACGTATGTGTCTATTTCTGCTCACCGGCTGTTTGTCACCGGGGCATATGTTTTTGATTTGTAAAAATGACCTTGACCTTGATCTAGTTAATCATGTAATAAACGACTGACCTCGTTTACCGCATTATCGACTACTATAACGTGCTCATTACGCTTAGAGCTTACTTGTAACAAAAATAAATTTGTAAAAGTTAGTCAAATGATTCGACTTTCTCTGATAACTTTTCTTTTCGGCATTCTCTGAAAATAATCAGTGAATCATAAAATGCTGGGGCACTTTATCTCAATTGCAAGATATCTCCGGCCGCGTTGCTATTCCAATGTAAGGTCGTGAACATTGATTCCAATCAATAATACTCTACATATTTGAAAGCATTATAATTACTGAAATTGTTGATACTCAAACTACGAGTGTGACAGAGTGCAAACACACTTGGGTCATCTGCTCCGATATAATGTTTAACGACTTGCATCCTCCGGTGGGGAACACTCCGACTCAGTTTAAGTAGATAGGATGTTGTCGCCTACCATGCATTACTACTTTGTAAACAATAAAAATGAATTTTTCCGTGTCCAATAACAAGAATAAACATAGATACATTATTACATTTTTTTTGTCCAATTAGTTATAGAATTAAATTGTTTTGGGCTTAAATCGCGGAAAGGGCATTCGAATTTTAGTAAATCATACATATACAGTTGCTCTTTGTGTCTTATTTCGATCTAAAAGCACAGCTGAAGGAAAGAAGTCTGTTTATACGAGTAGAAGGCTAAGAAAATGAAAAGTAACACCAGTATTTTATTTTTCGCATCTCAATACTATTCTAGTAGTGGTATGAAACAAAAAATGACACAATAAGACAAATCCAATCGTTGTTGTATGACGAAATTTTAAAATTGGTGTTAAAAATATACACATAGCCCAATAAAGTTTGAAATTCTAACAAAATTAATAGAATAAATTAATAAATACATCGAACAGTCACATACATAATCCTTACCCCACACTAAGATCCAGTGTTGTGTCGCCGGTATCAGGAACTACGAGAAACACGAGTTTTCGTCTCAGAAACACCTAAAACCGAAAAAAATACCTGTGAGTTACACAAATATTTTGTCTTGGTGCGGGGATCGAACCCGCGGCTTTACGTTTCAAAGCGGCGTTCAACCACCTGCGCCACTAAGACTTTCGTTTGTTATGGAATTAGATTCATATTTATAAATCACAAACCTATGCATGCCTAGAAGTTCGTACACGGTGGTAAAGGTTTCGTCTTTCCCTGCAAGTATCGCTATAAAGAGACATTTATCTTAATTTCTTTTGATGTTATCAAGCCTGCTGCGCCAAAATCTTGGCCTGCCAAATTTTACTTTAGTATCAGAAATTTATAATGACAATATTATAGTAATCTTTTTATACGTTCGTTATAAGAGTTTTGGTATATTTATAGCTCTCCCATTCCTTTTAAAATACGTATGTAAAGTGTAGAAAGAAAACAAATTGCATATATGTTTGTATCATGATATTAGTACACCAAAGCAAGCGTAGAAGTTCGAGCACATAATAATTCTATAAATTGTTAGTTCAATATGAAATTAAAATAATTTTATACCGCTTTTTATAATTGTCCAGTTTAATTACATACCATTGAGAACTAAAATATAATAGAATTGGATTTTTAAACGTATGAAGTTATACAATTGTTCTAGTGTTCTAAATATAAAGTATTTCTTTGATTATTTATAAGTAGTATAACACATAGTATATCATATTAAGTTAATAAAAAACTCACAAAATAAAATTAACGAAATTACAAATTGAGATACCCACTTTGCGATGTTTCTTATTTTTTCCATGTGTTTCAAATAATACGTTACGTATTTTAGATTATGTAGTCGTTTTAAGAATATCTTTTCTTAAATAATACTTAAGAAGAGACTACAGAAAACGGATATACGTCTAAAACATTGCATTGTATTAAACGATTGAAAAACATATATTTAAAAATAACATAAATTAAATGCCGGCATTCCTCAAAATCGAACAAGGTCAAGATATTTTCTAGCGAAATAGTTTAATTAGAATATTTTCGGAGTTAAATAAACAAAGTGTGGCTCTTCAGACTCTATTCACTGGAAAACATGTGAAAAACGGTTTTTTTTTGTGCCAGTTAAGTAGTAAGTTTTGTGTACTGGTGATCCAGAGTCGGTGTAAGCTGTGTCATGTGTATTTTCATGAAGCAATCTAGTCTGCAGTACGGTCTGGTAGAATTGCACACGGCAATGTTCGAATCCGTTACGCTGGCTGTCTCTCTTGAACCCTTCGCAGAGCCCTGCGCGCCGTCCTTATCTCGCAGAGGCGCGATGGCTATAATAAAAACCGGTTGTTATTTTTAACTCGCGGTTGAACGAGTCGGCAATTCACTAAAAGCCATCTTCCGATCCAGGTTCAGTCGTATTTATTCATCGCATGTGCATAGCTATTGCCAGTGGTATTATAATGACATGAATGCAAGGAAACGGGTGGTAGTAAGCCAAAATTACCACGCTGGACGAGTTTTGAAATTAAATTTGTAACAATAATTATGGTCAATTTTATAAAATTATTTCTATACGTGTCCACGAATACAGTAAGCTCCTATTATATCTGTGTCAATGTTGTCTATCAACAATTTAAATAAGGACACGTCACTTATTATCTACATACAACAATATGAAACGTTTATGCAACGTGTGACATACCTTACTTAAGTTCTGAAAAAATCATCCGCCTTTTCTGTTCATGTTAACCCAACTCCTCACTTGTCAACTGCATTGGAAAAAAAAACGATTAAATATGTAATATTGGTCAAAGTCATAACGTATGAACGTCACATTTGTATATTATATTATATTAAACCATGAACTAATTAAGTAGCTGGTTTAATATCCTTCGCATTGGAATATTCATATATCGCTATTATCGTGCGCGCTGCTCGAAATTTGGAATATAGCCAGAGCCATAAAGAGCTTTCGGGTACGCGAACGTTATGGGGCCGCTGTCCTAAATTTTTGGCCTAAGTTATTGAATGTATGTTGAGGCGATGTGCACAACTGTAACATTACTGAACTAGTTCAAGATCATAAATAACGCTGACTGCTGTTGTCTTTCGGCCCTTTATCAACCATTACTTTGTGGCTTATTCTTATACTGTCTACGAAACTTCAAAAGAACCGCTAACCTCATGATGATCAGCATAAATAAGCGTATAAAAACTGAAAGTATTGGAAGTAGTGTGATTATAAGAGCTCCAGAATCTTTTTAGCATGTCAATGCAATCACAAAATCTACATTAACCATGTTGACCGTTATCAATGAAACACATTTCAAAATATTGACACCGGCACTCGATCATTTTTATGGAGTTCTCACATTTTTATACCATCTTTTATTAAGTTATTGAAATTTGTCCGCAGTCACGAATGATTTGCTCGATACATTTAAATATTTGCTCATTTCCATTCGATCACCATGTAGCTACGGTCAGTGACACGTGCAGTTCCGTTGTCATACGTTGATCTCCGTCACCTATATTGTAATACGTAATAACGTCTACCTTTAGCATATTTATTTCATTCTTATGTATGAAATTGCTGGAATATATTTCAGTAATTCATATTTAGAAACAATAGTAATGTGTTGTTTCGTTTGTTGCAGCCGTACGAGCGGACCGTATGCGTGGAGGCCGTAACAAGTTTGGGCCCATGTACAAACGCGACCGCGCTCGCAAACTTCAAATGATGCGACAGAGACAAATTGCCGTGCAAACCCTGCGCGGCTCTCTCGGTGACGGCGGGCTGGTGCTCGGGTTCGGGTCGCCATACGCGGCCGTGCCGGTGAAGCAAGAAATCCAGATCCCGCAAGTGTCGTCACTGACGTCGTCGCCCGAGTCGTCGCCGGGGCCGGCGCTGCTGGGCACGCAGCAGCAGCCGCCGCAGCCGCCGCCGCCGCCCGCTCACGACAAGTGGGAGGCGCACTCGCCGCACTCCGCGTCGCCGGACGCGTTCGCTTTCGACGCGCCCAACAACGCCACCGCCACGCCGTCCAGCACCGCCGAGCCCACCAGCACCGAGACGCTCCGGGTTTCGCCCATGATCCGCGAATTTGTTCAAACTATCGACGATCGCGAGTGGCAAAATTCGCTGTTCGGACTCTTGCAGAGCCAAACCTACAACCAATGCGAGGTGGATCTCTTCGAATTAATGTGCAAAGTGCTGGACCAAAACTTATTCTCACAAGTGGACTGGGCGAGAAACACAGTGTTCTTTAAGTATTTAAAGGTGAATTTCCAGATAAGTATGAAATCCTGGCCAAAATCCCCAAACCCATTCCTGGTGTACACCAATTTTACTCGCGAATGCGAAAGTATGCGCTGCATTGCGGTGTTTATTGTAAAAAGGTTTGAATCTAAGCTCTGCGAATTGTTTTAGTCATTTGCGTACCAACAGATAGTACTTAGTTATGATGTAAATGTGTGAGTAAGGGGGCGCGTATGACGCAGCGGGCGACGCGGTGCCTCTCGCAATCGATACACCGCGCCGCGCCGCACCAACTGGGTCAAGTTCTCACGACAAGCGTGCCGCGGTGCCGCCTGCCGCCTGCCGCCCGCCACAGCTGCCCTACTATACACACATACATTACACATACACTACCGACCACCGACTAGCCACGTACGAGCGCGTAAAGAAACACACTGCGCGCCGCGTCCTAGCATTCAGCAAATAACACATCAATCTCATCATGCAACATTTTTTCATATTGAAATTTTAAGAAGGAATGTACATGATCCTCGTTTAGAGTCCAGCGGAACGGTACAAATACAAATTGGTATATTGTGCATCAGTCAATTAAATGTGGCGTGAGTGAGTTCAATCAATCAGCAAGAGTCAATCAACGACGAGCGGGAGCAGTGACGGCGGCGGCGGCGGCAACCGCACCGTGGTCGTCGTACGCTTACGCAAGACCCGCAGTCGGTCACGTGGACGCGCGACGTTGCCGCTCTGAACATATCGTTTGTCCCTATCGCGCAGACAGACTTCATTTCACGACTAGCAATTTCTGTTTGTACTAAAATGACGCGACTTATTTAATATGATCCATTCTTGAAATTGGGACGACCGCGGACGAGATGACTCCCATTTATACGTGTTTACGGAAGCTAGTTTTCGCGTTTGTAATTCATCATATGATATCTTTTTCGAACAGAGTCGATAAAAACCTTCAGAGCTTTTAAAATGACTGAAAATAATCATCTTAAATAAGTAGGATGGTTCCAATGTTGCGTAGTTTACAATTAAACGAAAAAAAGACGGTCGAAAGAGAGGTGAGTGGAAAGGAGGAATGGGTCCCGAGTCCCGACAGCCAAAAGATGTTGATGACCTGAGCTTTCTCCACTCTCCAGGCGGAAGTGATATAAGGGCCCGCGGGAGAGGGGAGCTTGCGGGTTGCAGGAGCGCGAGGCGCGGCGGGTGCGCGGGGCGGCTACGCTGCACTTTCGTCGGCGCACTTGACACAGTGGCCGTGGCCGAGTTGCCGCGAGAAAGCACTTTTTACCGCGCCGCGTAACTGTCGGTAATGGAGACGTAACGAGTTGCGTGGCATTTCTTCGCTTTCTCTTACATCATGTCTTCCCAATTACGATTAGTCACATAACAGCACGTTGAACTTGAGCGGCTGATTGCTTGTTTTGGTCATGCGTCAGACATGACATTTCGTATATTGTTGGTTATAGGTTACATACGCGGGTCGGCCTACCACTGATTACACTACTACATCAATATTTTTCTTATTTTATTCGTCGTGAAATCTTGCACTCGAGAGATTGGTGATTCGTCAGAAATCCACGCAACGCAAGGGTCAATAAATAAAAATAAAAAAAATTAAATCGTGCGCACAACCATAATTACAAAATATAGTAGGTAGAGAATTTTTATTGAGGAATGTTTAATCAAAGACATATGCAAAATATAATCAATGCACAGAAATAAATTATTTTATAAATTGTATAGATAGGCATCATGTAACATATTAAATTAAACAAAGGTTATTTTATAAATAAAAAATACATTGATTCGAAAAGGCAGTAATGTGTAAGCTTATTATTAAATTCAACTTTCGTCACCGCGTTCTTTGGTGTAGACATTAGTCAAGTTTCAGTTTCGAAACTATCAATAAAAGCGGCCTTTCGTTAGAGTTACCTACTAAATTTACGCTCTATATAATCTCTAATGCATATTTGACATTTCATTTGATCAGCAGTTGAGTTCGACCTAAATTTTTATTGTTATCTAACATCAGTTTAACTGACATTACATCAGTTTACATTATATTGAACCATTTGAACTTTTCTTGTAAATTAAGAATAAGGATGCAATAAGTACATTCAATTTGGTTTCATACACTCCTTATGAGGTAATCTAAATGGCGAAATAGTGTCCTTAACACTGGTTTAAGTATTACATCGTTGGAAAAGGTGATAATAATTGCCGAACAGAATAGTTTCATTTGACCGACATAAATTATGTATTACTTGATTATAAGAATGAAACATTAGGAAAATTTCGCTTTTTAGGTTTCGATGTTATGTACATATCTGTTTGAAATAATTTTGGGCACGCTGTAATACAACGCGACTTTGACCTACTTCGTACACTGCCGAGTACCGACAAGTACAACATGGCTGCCAGAAGGGAATGCTATTAGCAGTACACGCGAAACGGCGTACGGTCTTATATCTCATTATCGCGCTAAACAATTCTCAACTTTGCGCCAAAGAAAATAAGATCATTTTCTAAAAGTTAATGGTTTCCTAACCGAGACGATTATACACACACTCACACACACATACTAGTTTATTAGGGTTTACACATTGTATACTTAAAAGAGGCATGTTTAACCATTACTTACTTGATAAATTCAAGATCATTAAAAATTTAAATTATTTGATGCGTACTCGGTAATGACAAATTCGTAAATGTTAATTGACTGATTGAGCGAAGAGAGATCGATGCAGTAGATAGGATAGTCTGATTTCGTCGAACCGATCTCGATCTATCTCGTTGAGCAAGCGGCGTACGGTGTGGCAATACCTTCGAGCTCTAAAATTCAGTTGTAACATTTCGTAAACAGCAAATTTAACGCGCTCACGCCGCCCCGTGTTTTCTAATGCAACTCAATAAAATGTGGGTCACAGAACGACGACGGTTGCGGGCTGTCTGATAGCGGCGCGGCTCTACATAATTTTCGGTGTAATATATTTACACAGCACAGAGTAACGACACATTGTATCTTAATAAGTAATACATGTAGGACGTCTTGCCCAGATTGGTCATGCGGTTAAAGAAATTTATTTGAAGCCCACTGCACCATTACATCATAACATCGCCTACTTGCCCCAATTTGATTGCCATCATTAAAATATTGTGAAATAATGATTATGTAGTGATCGCAAAATGTCGAACATCGAAACAGTTCCAAATGATATTAGTATAGGACCTGCTGGCGTGTACTAACATGTATATAAGGAGTGGAGGAACTGTTTCTATGTGAACATAGAAAGTTTAATGGTGGCAAATGCGCGTCTCTCTGAGATATGTACACCCAGTATCTAGGAGTGAGTGCTGCGCAGTGTATGCAATGCGGCTGTCCGTTGTTCTAGGTGGACGACCAGATGAAACTATTGCAACACTCGTGGTCCGACATGCTGGTGCTAGACCACCTGCATCAGAGGATGCACAACGGTCTGCCGGATGAGACCACTCTCCACAATGGCCAGAAGTTCGATCTGCTGTGTCTAGGCCTGCTGGGCGTGCCGTCGCTCGCCGACCACTTCAACGAGCTGCAGAACAAACTCGCAGAGTTGAAGTTCGACGTGCCTGACTATATTTGTGTTAAATTTTTGCTCCTCCTTAATCCTGGTTAGTATAACTTTTATACCATTAGTTACTATATCATGGCTTTTTAAAATTGTGTTTCTTTTTTTGTTTTATAATCGCCACTATTGCGAATGTTTTATTGTCGTAATTTATTCAACTAAGCATAGTAACATTCACCATTTTAATTTATTCATATTAAACATTGTTAATGATTTGTCAGTTTTATTTATTGTGAAGATATAATATGTTGGCGTTTCAGAGGTGAGAGGCATCGTAAATGTGAAGTGTGTTCGAGACGGTTACCAAACAGTGCAGGCTGCGCTTCTTGACTACACACTCACCTGTTATCCTACTATTCAGGTATGGTTACATTTGATAAAAATTCAAAGCAAACTCTAAATTCACAATTTGCCAACATAATGGGACATTAAACACTCGAGTGTAGTGTTCTCAAATAACGATATTCTGAGTATGTGTTTAAAACTTCCAGGACAAGTTTGGCAAGTTGGTGATGGTGGTACCCGAGATCCACGCGCTGGCGGCGCGGGGCGAGGAGCACCTGTACCAGCGGCACTGCGCGGGGCAGGCGCCCACGCAGACGCTCCTCATGGAGATGCTGCACGCTAAACGCAAGTGAGTATGGCCCACTCCTACCACTACTCCATCGCCCCTCCATCAACAGCTTACTAAATTGATCGTTGCTCAAATATCATATTAGGATATTATATTTAAGAATATATTACCCGTATTATTCCTTTACTATTTTTCAAGTATAATTAGTGTTGTCCCTGCGGCAAATGATCAGGTCAAGGCTGCGTGAGAGTTTACAAACTTTCACAGGGATGTGCTTTGTGTTCATCCCGGTTGCAGATGACGATGTCACTTGTCTTATTCTAGGCCAAACGGAGGCGAAATGGTTAACCGGAGTGCCGAGCACACGTCAACTCTAGACAGATTGTATGTTATCCTATATTATAATTTATTTATTCTATTTGTTCTTTATTTATTTATGCCAGCATCTTATTTTATTTTTCCACCACATATTAACTCATTAAAGTTAACAAAAATCGCGTGTCACATTAGAGAACCCACAAAACAATGCTTCATCGGATGACGGTTATTATTAATTAAACTTTAAATTGTAGTTATAACTTGCTGACATTTAATGTTGTTTGTTCACCTGCAGAATGTTTACGTATGCATGTCTGCAACATTGATTTGTCTGGCAATTTTGCTTTAAGAAACATTTATTGCACAGAGCTTTTTACTATCACCCGGTGTTGCTATAGTATAATTTAATAATATCAATGTATTGCGCCATTTGCACACATCTGGTATAATACATATCGCACTTTTATATACTTCACAAAACCACACTGCTGAAGAACTTTACGAAACTCCTAAAGCTGTTAGAATCATTATTTTATTGTGAATAAGCTGTATTGTACATTTGCGTTATGCAAATATCTAATGCAGATGTGACGTCACAATAATGCAGCTTCTGGCGTAAGAAACAAGGCGTTTGCATGCAACTAAAATGTTAGCCACAATAAAGCGAGTGGGTGCCGCTCGGTGCTCTACTGCACGAAAGGCTTTCAGTACGAACGAGTTGCGAACCGTGTCGCACCTCAGTAATTGTACAGACTACAGCAGTATTGGTGCACAGATCTATAATTATATTATTTATCACTACAGTCACAAAGCGCCTCGTGTTTCCATTACGTGTTGGTTATCGTACATTAGATAGTTAATTATTGCATAATGTTGAATGACCTACTTACGAAGATTTGTTATATATTTGAGTAGAAGAAACGCGGTGGCAACGTCAATGGGGCGGGACAAAGATAACGGCCCCTAGAATCTTTAACGATCGTATCAATATCTGCCACACGCTAAAGATATGTGCGAATAAAAATAAAGTAGACGCTTTAAAGTTTTGTAAATGTAATGGTAAATCTTATCAGGTGAGAGATAAAACTCCACGATTAATCTAAGGTGACCCATTTTCATTATCTCAATTTATTATCTTCCTGTTTTTGTTATTGTATTGCTATGGGCCGAATTAAACGGTTGACAATATGTCATTGATGGTGAGATAAAATGGTTCATTATCGTGAATAATTATGAACGATGTACCAATCTATATGAATTAATAAAATGTCACTTGTAATATTGTTTAATACATTATTCGAAAAAATAGGAGTAATATTATTGGTCTCATAGTTAGTTTTCGTAAAATGAACAAAATATAGAACGCATGTTTTGTAACTAGAGTAAGGGCTCTACCATATGTGTCAATCTTTCCACGCTGTAATATTACGCTTTCACACCCCCACATAATTGAGTAGGTGTGTCTAATTTTTTTTTTTTTGCTCTTGCTTTCATAAACTTTATATGTATACGAGACTTGTTTAGCGGTTTTAACAACATGGTACTGTAATATACGTGCGACAATGTTAGAGGTTATCTCGCTGGACTTAATTCGGTTAATTTGTTCGAATTGGGTTAAGTCAACATTAAGTTGAAAATATTGTTTCCAGAAAACAACTTTTAAATTATCAAAAATATCCAAAAGCATACCATTGGCAATAATATCTTCCATAATATCCGGAATTTTATTATTTAGTGCTCTATCGATCTCTGACTCGTTGAATCGTTTATTTAAAATTTATTCAAAACCCAGTTGGATGTGGTTTCATATATAATATTTTTTTTGCGAAAACTTAATGAGGTATCAGTGTCAAAAGTATCCATTAAATTGAATGAAGATACAATTGGCATCCTACATGGATTTGTACATAGCAATAGTTGTATACTAGCTAGCAAGCTCTAACAGAATAACAGTGAAGCTATTATTTGAAAGCTATCCAGAGATGCTATAAGGGATTGCTCTGTGTGTGTCAGGTGCGGTTTCCTGCCAAGTGACACGATTGAGCCGCATTCTCCAATATAGAGTAAGCATTGCTACCATATACTGTGAAAACTATTTTGCACGCCTTACTCGCACTTTTATTAATTATGCACACAACTGTGGCACTATCACTTTTAAATCTGTTCATTTAACTTCGACTTTTACTAGGAACCAAACGACAAGCACAAAGGTTTTCTTAAAACAAGTGTAATCGATAAGTGAACGTAGACACTCGCTAATAGGTATTACAACTAGGTATATCTTAATTTGTTTAACATCATAGCTGAGTATACAGGGTTCAAATAATAATTAATGTGATTGCAAAGTTATATGTGTAATTAAATGAATAGTTAATATGGATTATCCTAAAAACATCTGCAGCTATATGATTGTTATTAAAACTAATATGAAAAATCGTGTTACTATTACATATACCGGATTAATTTTTCAAGCGGGCATGGATGGCCAATTCAGAAACAATGGGGAATAGCGATAAATGCTCAAAGAAGTCACGAGGCAGATTATGATGAAAACTAAAACTGCATACATGGGTTAAAAAAAAAGCAATTATTTTAATGAGGAATTGAACTCAATGATTATAAAAAACACATGCTGTATTATTATTACACCTTTCGATGTGTCGCTCACAAGGATCTAATTCTGGGAAGAAATTACATACGGTAAATTTAAGGAAACAGGTCATTTTTAACAAAATATTGTATCATCGGCCAACACCTTCATACTAACTCAGCCTGAGTTAGCAGTGGAATTAATGGGAAATAGCGATTTGTTGAACAATTATTTGTAACGCGTCATTAGAAATGCTTAGCCGAGTTCTACTAAATTGATAAGGGCTTGTTTAAAATTACAAATATTTTTTGGAGAAGTTAAACAGTGAATAAACTAGGTGGAGGCTTTCAAGTTTTCTATTCCTCATAGGTTCGGATGTGGTCATCCACGCTCACTTCAAATATTCACCCTCGATATTACTGAACTTTGTTGTTAGCATAGAGTCGTAAGAATTATAATCAATATTAATTTCATTGAAATTTTCTTCAAATAAATATTATGGATAATAATTAATTAGAAGTACGACTCATTATACATCATATACTTAAGTGGTTAGTTTTTAAGTAATCAATTTAAAATATATAATGTATAAGTACTCACTGTCAATTTACTTTATCTCAAATATTGCACAATGCTATGCTTTTGGAACTCGCAACGCTTTCTCTGAGTGGACAGCTTAAGTAGATGTATTTAAATTTAAATTACCCTAATTTTATATTTCAACACGTCAATGTAAGATAATCATGTAAAAGAAATTACATATAACGCAATTTTTCCTCGAGTTGGTAATACCAAGTGAAAGATGTATGAACATTTTAATTAAATCGATGTCAATATGAAATTAAAGTCGAAAGAAATATAAGTGATATTTTCTTCATTCTTATATTAATCTAAATGTAAAGGAAACCATTTTTAACACGTTGCATGATTGTTGAATCGCTGTGGTAGAGGTTTTAAGATATTTTAACTGAGGAAAAATGGGTAAAGAGACGCCTTTATCTAATCATTTCTGACACTAATTATTGTGGTGAAATTGGTACTCGGCGTGAAATGAGAAATAATAAAGTTGTCGCAGTAAATGTAAGTATATTATTATTTATTTACACAATTGTCGATTTTTTGCAGATCTTGAAATCCGCGCGGAGAATGAAGAGAACACTGCATATGCGCCAAGCGCCCCCGACATCACGTCACATAAAATATTATATTTAAATATTACTTATTAATTAGTTTTAGTTTGTAACTTGGTGTGTGAATAAATATAATAAGTTATTGCGCCGAGTGCCGGCCGGCGGTGCCGCGCGTGCCTAGTCCGAATACAGATAAAACAAATATTTATCTACCTAATTTCTGTAATATACAAAATATTGTACCAGTCTTGAGTAGCTACAATTAATTTATTTAGCAGTGTGTTATCACGTTATTCAAAATTGAGTGTAGCACCAATAATGCTAACTAGGTTCTCTGTAACTCCGGTGCGTAGGCGAAGAGGAATTACAATACATATTTTAGGAAAGCGTCTGTGATTATAAATGATGAAATTTGATGAAAACCGTTATTAATGTTAGATGTTCATTACGTATAATATAACATATTATGTTTAGGATTATTTGTGTACCCGCATACGAAGTACGTGGTAGCGGGACGCCTGCTGGCGCCTGCCCTTCGAATTTACGTTACTTACTATACATTGGAAAAGTTTGAAGCACCTTACCACATTGCCTCCTTGGTGTGTATTAGCAGTCTTCATAAATATACAACTTGTGTTCTATAGCTTACATATAATATGTGTTTGCAGCGTATAAACGTATAAGCGTATAAGCGTACAAAGTGTAATGTTTAAAGTATGCGTAAGTGTAAGTAATGCGATAAGTTTGTTGAGTAAGCGTGTGTGGCAACTTGCAATTGGCGCGGATTCTATATATGGCTTCATTGGGATGTTTAAAATTTTTATCAAATGTTGACTTTCGGAAATTAAATTAGTTTATATAATTATATTAAGAGAAAATAAATCATGTTAAAAAATCACAGTTATTCACTATAGATATTTAACTGAGTGTTGAGTAAGGGAATATTCGATATTGTTATTATTGGCCATACCAGTACAAAATCAATTTATCCATGTAAATAACATAGTAGCACATTTACAGTGATTTATTCTACTTAAATTGTAATTATGTAAAATATTTCTCAACATACGTGCAAGAAGCCTTAAAAATCATAGATTTTTAATAATATGGGTACTAGCGTCTACCGGCTGACGGCCGAGGGAGATGATGTATTTTTATATAAAACATATTGTTCTTTATTAACATATATAATATGTTAACTGAAAGTACATAATTTCGTATTTTTCTAACAATTAAATATAATAGTGTTCGTGAGCAAGTGTAATATTCTACTTAAAAAGTGGAATGTATTATACATAATAAATATGAAATTAATATAAAATTATAACTGTGTGTAGAAATCATTCTATATATGACGTTACAAATTTGATTTGAAAACGTTTTATTTTTGTAATGTTTTGTCGTCAATTTTGTAGTAAACAAAGCCCATTTCGTAATCGGTATCTTCCGAGTATTTGAAGTGAGTAAGTTGTCCATCGAGTATCGTGGGGGCTAGAGCCACTGCCTACCATAATGTACGAGGCGGGCCAGTTATGCAATGGGCGCTTCAAGTACATTATATTTTGTGACGATTGATCTTAGTTGATTGAAAATTGTGATTGACAGATTGTGTTTCCAAGTGAATGTTATATTTTATTACTATATGAATATTTTTATCATGTAGCACCAAGTGCGAATGTATCGATAGTAGGCTGCATCAACGACTAGTTTATTATAAATAATGAATGATGAGTTATACATTGTTTTCAGCGAAGTGATTCTCATATAAGCTGTACGTGTACAAAATTATGGCACCGTGTTTATTCTATAATACCGTCCAGTGAACGAAAGTAATTTTATTATCATTGCATAATGTTTTAGGGATTCGATTGTTTTTTTTGCAATTGTTAGCAAATTGGATTTAAAGAGATCATAGCTTGCCAAGGAAAAATAATCATCAGGAAGTCAATAAGAAACTCGATAAACAGGCGACAATACAAGGGTATGTGGCATCTGGTCTAATCAACAAATAGTTGCATATTATAGTAACGGTCAACTTTAACGAAGTTCCTTGAATGTTGTTGTGGTACAATTTTTAAAATATACAAAGTGCGGATTTCGTTTTAATCATACAAATTGAGCAATTTTATAAAAGTTTACTGAAATAAGTGTTGTCGACTTTACTAAATTATTTTGCAAATATTGCGTATTTATTATAATTTACAAGTTACGTAACGAACAACCACAATTCTGCGTGGGTAGGTAACCTACAATACAAACAGTTAGAAACCCCAAACGTGTATGTCTTGCTTGTCGAATTTATATTACGAAAATAGTTAATTATATATTTCTGGCCGAAGTCGCGATTTAGTAAATTTCCCAGTGGATTAGGAATGTGTCCATTATGTAATGTAAATATTCGATATCTATTAAATGTGGGGCACTAAGTTTATCCCGATCCAATTGTTCTCTTAATCCGCTGGAAGGATTACTAGCGTACCTTCATTTCACTACGACTTGAAGTTACTGGTTTATTGACAAATTTATGCGCTTTATCGAGGCAAAGCTCATCTGTGATGGTATGACGTAGTTAGGCTGTGTGGATCAAATATTTTTTTTGTACTTTAAGGCACATCTGTAGATTGTGATCACACCCTTCAAGATATCACTTACCCAAAGTACTATATTATATAAAGTCTTCTAGTAGCCGCTTTACATGCGGCCGGTTACATATTTATATCTTGACGATTGATTCCATTAATTAAATGTTATTTACTTAAACGTTACCACTTCTTGCATGACTCGTATTTGAAATCGCCCCAAAAAGTTTTATATAATTGTACAGTATTATTGAATCCACAAATATATCTCATACAATAGTATAATATTATAAATATTTGCCTTGAATACATTTTTATACGCAATGCTATAATTTTGATGTAATTGACACTGTACGCAATAGCGTAGTAAAATATACGAGTGAAATCCCTATTATATTCGCAGTTAAAACACTTGCAGTTACTTATTAATATTTAACAAAGCTAGTGCTAATGTCTACAATTTCTTTGAAATGCGTGTTTTAGTGATATTGCGCTATTCATTATTATTTATCATTCTAATGATCCTTTATGCACATTTATAACTGAATGAGATATAAATGTTTTAGAAATCGAAAATATTTTTAAAATCACCACATAGTTGAAAATATTGGACACTAATCATCATATTCTAATAATGTGCAGTCGTACGTGATCGTGTTGCGATACACCAATTGTTTGTTCTGTAGTCCGTACTTACAAATTCAAAATCTGCTTAGCCTGCTAAGTTTACCAAGTAACTGTTTCTTTAGTCTCTTTAAATAAGTTAAAGTATATCCCAATAATTTTATTGTAAGCTCTGTGTATTTAGCGTTATTGTAATGTTTCAACGATGGTTTTGTAAAATATAGAATGCATTTCATCGGCTAATACCTTGTAGTGGTTTTGTAACGCGTAGATTTGGTTAGTTTGGTTAAATGTTGGCAAGTGGAGTGCAAGTGGGCTGGTGTATGACCCGGTACACGCAGTAAAGCGCGCGTGTTCATAAGCGTCAATATCGCGGTCGACTTTGCTACACATTAACACAATTATTATTCAACCTTAAGGTGCCAGTGTTCATAATTAATTAGTTTTGGTTAGTCGCATCAATCGCTATCTTAATCTTAAATCTTGCTTCATTTCCCATCAATCAACTATCCCTTTCATTTCTAATATTTTATTCATTATATAAAGTTTAAACCTACTACTTACGTATAAGGTTAGGTTGTAATATACTTGTAAAAGATGTATTTTTAAGGTTTGTGTAAGTAATTTCTATATTTATGAATTAAAACGATAAGTATTTCTAAATGTAAGACACACGATGAGTGTTCTATGTAAATGTAAATTTTCAGTTGATTTAGGTGTAAGTGTTAGGTAGTTTTACGAGGTGCGCTGAGTGGAGCGATGCTGGCGGCTCGGAGCGCCAGTCCGGCCGACGGACACTGTTACTTCGCTCAGATTCGCTCGCGCAGTGCAACCTAACTACATCGCTGTCGGACACTTGACGACAGAGGACCTCGCTTGTAACACGTTAGTCTACGATCATCACATGCTTGACTCGAGCTGCTGCCCGGGGACGAGGGTACGTACGCGTCGCACACATTCCAAAATAACACTAAACGTAACGCTAGGTGACGCGCGTCCACGAAAGCGTTGCAATTTGTAAGTTAACCACTTTGTTGTTCATTAACGATAAGTTAGGTTTAATCTCAGTCGATGTTGTTAACTTTAGTATGTGTATAGTATTCTCTTGGTTAAGTTCGTGAGGAGGTGAATTTGAGCGAATCGACAGGCCTCAGCCTGAAGGGTTCACACTAGTTGGTAATCATTATGTACCCGAGCGATAATTTCTGTTGCACCTAACTTTATTCGGCGAGCCGTGTTAGTGTTTTATTTTATCAATTGTACATATAGATAGGACGAGGATATACAGAGTTTTCATTCAGTCTTAAACGGTTGTTGTGAATCTGAACATGTGGGGCTGGCAAATACCAATGCAACTTAGCATTTGAAGAATTTTATCTGATACTGTAGATATAATGGCTATTTATGTGTTACTATTTTGTAAACGATGATCAAGTCACGATTCGGAATTTGGGGTAATACTGTGGCCGTTTTAAATGTTTGTGTCAAGTTAAATTGTATGCAAATTTTTAAAACGATAGTCGATGAAATATTGTGCACGGCACAGGCTAGACGCCACACGCCGACCGCAACCGTCGCCGATCGTGGCGAGCGCAGCCCGCCGGGGCTCCTCCATGCCACTGCACCGTGCGCGGAACACATCCCTCGCATCTCTCGATTTAGTGTGTATATTGTTTGTAAAATTATAGGAGAAATACACCCTATAAGTCGAACCATCAAGGTTTGTGAGGTTGCTCCCGTTGGATCTGAATACAAAACAAAATAAGTGACAAGTTCGATGGAAACGCCACATCACTGTTCACATCACTATTTTAACGTGTGACGTAACCACATTATTGTTTATTTATTACGAATTGAAATTTTATATTATTTAAATAAGAATATTTTTTACAATGTGTAAGAATTCAGTCTGAATGGAGCAACTAACATTATCAACCACAGCCACATTTGTACCATGTCATTACCTCACATTACGCGTTTTATACATAATACATAATAGTTATTGTTGTCGCTAAATCTTTAAACTTATTATTATTGTATTGTTTAGAGGTGTCATTAAGTTTAAAAATATAAACACGATGGTGTATTTTTAGATTAAAACACAGATACATGTATGGCGGTGTAATGTGCAATTTGCATCGTCAATGTATTTATTTTCATGGTGATCAATGAATATTGTGAGACGCACGTACACGCCGGCGAGCGACGGTGAGAGCGTACGCTTGCTCCGTCGCCCGTTATTGTAGAAATAAATGATATTTTCGTTTAAATAATTGTGTCTTTATTTTTATATCAAACTGATTACCTATTGTGTGATTCATAATCGTAATCTTCGGCCACAAAAAGTCCACTCTTGAACTGGTCTCACTCAGGGACCGCTAGAACGACTTTTTGACCTTGCCTGCAACCAGAGACTATCTAGAAAAAAATATTATATTAATAACTCAATTGACACCAATACCTGTTCGGTTTAGAGATTCCTCGCGTGGGGCTGCAAGCCAGGAGATCCCGACATATCCTTCCCGCTCCCGGGGCTTGCCGGAACTGAGCTAAAGATTTGCTTTCTATGAAAGACATTACCTAGTGCTACTTAGCAATGAACTAGAAATTATTTACTGTCACGCAGATCCGAATCAAAATATGATTTCAGAGTACAGAAACGATAGGCCGCTAGCTTGCCACCCCAAAAAAATAAATATGTGGGCGATTTGTGTGCAACGAGTAGTGTAGAGCAAAGAGGACGGTAGCCATGATGACAGAAATTGAAAATCACTAAAATTGCCTCTGCATTTATTTAATTGAAATAGAAATCGGAAATTCGATACTGGCATTTATAATTATTTTCATAAAATAAACAAATGTAATAGTCCGCCATGTTGAATTGAACGTCAGTCACAGCGAACGTTACTTTGGTGTAATCAAGTAAAGTTAAGAGTTAAGACTGATTTTCCGTGGTTTTATTTACAATTGAGTTGTGATTATTTCTCTCTCTCTCTCTCTCTCTCTTCAGCCATAACAAGTCCTCAGCTGAACACAGGCCTCGTTTAAGGAACCTCTTATGTTGATATATTTACTCAAAAGTGACGGTACTAGAAGTCTTATGACTTCACACTTGGGAATGAGAGCCGAAGTCTCTTGGCCACAATGATTATTCTTTAATCATTGCTTGGCCACCACTCCGTCAGTGTTTTAGTGCTTAGTCCATCTGCCGTCTAAACGTCTAGCCAGGTTCCATACCCAATTCTACTTCAACTTGGTGATGCGATCTCCCACGTTTATTACTATATCTATATTTTATTACTAATTAAAGGCAATCAAGCACAAGTAGCAAGTATAAAAAATAAATATATTTTTTTAACCATCATATTGTGTATAAAAATACTAGCAGTGACATCTCACGTATATTGTTCAAACTATTTGAATCTCAAACCATTGCGCTAGGTATAGTTATTATGGACGGCGTTAGATGTCGCTATAAATATTTTTACTTTCAAATTAATTATTTTGAAATCGGCTTCATCCTTTTGGTATAATATTATTAATTCAGTATACTTTTTATATTATACCTCAGTAAGTGTACCGCGACGTTTTGAAGCTAGAAAAAAGTAGTGACGCCTATAAGTACATTCTTGTATAATTTAATCAGAATCTGGTGTAAATAGTGTCGGAGATTTAACAAAGATGGCGTTAAAAACAAATAATAAAATAGATATTACTTTCAAAGCCTTTTACCTCGTTAGATGGCTCTACTGACATATTTCATGGAACCAGTACAAAGATAGTTTTGTTTGAAATAATGTATCCAAATTGAAATACGCTTTAGGACTCCGCTACTTCAGGTCAGTTCAAGACCAACCTTCCAGATAAGAACTCCCTGCTACCAAAAATTCGGTTCAATGTTGAAATGTAAGAAATTTCATTTAAAACAATGTACACTGTGGTAAGAAGCAGTAGGTATCCATTTCTCACTTTTATTAGTATTATCCCGTTAGGCATTCTATTGTTATTTTTCCACTTACTTAAAATTAGTAAAGACCTATGACTAATTCAACCGAAGACTGGCGAACCACCCGTGGCGAACGAGATAGTAGGGGAGGCCAATGACTTTTTCGAGATTAGCCAAGCTTGGCAGGTGAATACAGGGGGAATATCTTACATACTATTGAGTACCTAACCAAATATAACTCTTTATGTTGGGGGCGTGCACGTCTAGGACAGCCCATCGAAAGATCGATCGTCGGAAATATTCATGACAAAATATTCTAGGTGGGTTTATTATGACGTTCGAGAAAATTCCCATTTAGCCTATTGGCCGCTTCAGCTAAAAGAGAGCTAATTATAATATGGCATTCAGCAAAGTTTTACGAACACTTATGATTTTTTTTGTATCTATATGTTACTTCTTACATGCCATGACTTCTAGACATTTCCAGTAATGTCGCTATTGTTCTAAAGGGCATAGCGGGAATGAAATTCATTCTCAATAAGTGGAATATAAATTATATTAAAATAAACGAATACACACAAGGGCTTACTTTTATAGCTTGTAATTTAACGAAAAACGTACTTCCCTATAGGTACCACCGTCTCCCAGGAGATCGACATGAAGTGACAGCTTTGCTGTCGCGTTTTGATCGGTGAGTGAGATTCCCGGATGCCCAAAACCCCTTTCCTCTGCTTTTTCTAACCGCTTCCTTCCCGATTTGATGGACTGGCAACACATCTATGGTCCTAGCGTTGTGGATGTTCAAGGGCGCAAGGATCAGTTACCATCAGGTCACCTGGTTGCTCGTTTGCCGGACCTATTGATTATAAAAAAGGTAGATTACTAAAACGGAATGATTGTCTCAGAGTAATTGTTTAAAATTATTTTTTTATGAATAATCTATTTTTTTGTGTTGAGGAGTTTTAGAAAAAAAATCATGTTACATTTTTTTATTATTAATTTTGTTTTAAGTAGGTATTATGTTGTAAGAATTAATTATTTACGAAAATTATTCATAATATATTATTGATGTAGATAACGCAAAATTATTAATTAAAAAAGTGACACTGAAAGCATTTAAGTATTTAGTTTGTAACCCTCCATGGCGCAGTTGGTTCGAAGCCGGCTGTGAAACGAGAGACCGCGGATTTGATTTTCGCGTCGAGACAACTGCTATTGTGGTGTCTAAGGCGGAAAAGTAGCTCGTAGTTTTTGATACCATGACACTAAACTTGTCAAAACTATATGTGTGACTGTTGGGTGTATTTATTATTTAGTACCGGCTAAAATTTCAAGCCATAATACACATACAAGTATGGGTATAAAGTATTTTTCAATTATTGTGTCGGTCGCACGTAAAAACTTCTTTGTAGATTCCTTACAAAAATAAAAAAATAAAAAATATTTCAAAACATCAAATTGGTAATTGTCATTTCTTTCAATTTAAAAAAATCAAAAGTATCAAGTTCAAAGTTAAATTATCAGTACAAAAATTAAAAATACCGAAATGGCCAGTAAGGAATTAGTAGCGAAGCTTGCAAATGTGTAAGTTATTATAATATTGGTAGAAGAAAGATTAGTAGATAGAAATCAATACGAACACAAAAAAGTGATTAAAAATATTAATTACCAAAAAATATAGGAATCAATAGAAAAACAATACCATAAAAATACAACTAGCAAGTGCTTTAGGCACACCTAATTATATTCCTACTTACCCATTATGAAATCGAAAAGGGAAAAAAATACATACACACCTATGTAAAACCACGGAGATCAACGAAACACCGGCAGATTGATTTTTGCGCGAAAATAATTTAACCACAATAAACCACGTGGCTCTTCATTCAAATCTTTTCATATCAAATTAGCCTGATGAGCGTCATCATAGTCAAAATTCGGGAAGTATCTCGGAATTTAAGAATCTTGACATTCTAAAACTTGTCTCAAAACCTATTTGAGGTATGGTATAATATGCGACTAGTAAAAACCGGGGCGACATAAACATTTTGTGATAATGCTCTACATTATTACAAATGTAGCTGCGACAACAATAAAATTGCTATATTTAATTAAGTCACAAACTAAACTAAACAATAAACGTTACATACAAATTATTCGTAGTTGTCCCAGGTTTTGGTATGTGAACCCCAAAATATCATTTTCATCCGAACCGAAAAACATCGGTCTAAAGTCGGTTAAAAACAATCGGTTTCAATGATATAAATAATGAACATCAAAACCTTGTTGCAGCCCTTTAGTCAAACCGGGGTTTGATGCGCTCAACATGACTGCACCAGTTTTGGTGCAGATGAATCCAGACGGCAAATGGGAGAATACCAAGCCAGAAACGTTAGACGAAGAGCGCTTGAGAGCTGTTGTGCAGCACTTGGTCAACTCCAAAGCAGTTTCTGCTGCACAAAGTTATTGTTGCCAATGTGCTGCTCAGAATCAGGTACAAATAACCACGGTACTGTTAGTAGTGGTGTGTAAGCTACGGGTGGATTTTAAAATGTTTTTGGATGGACTGGGCAACCAAAAGTAGTTAAAATGGTTTCTCAGTCTTGGACGCCATTGATTCAATTAATGTGAAACATAGGTGATCCATATCTTGAAATAAATTAACTAGGTATGTAGACTTTCCTTATTTCAAGAAATCGAGTATGTTACATTTTCATATGCATTCTTGTATATATTTTACAGTAGTTATGAATGTCCCTATTCGATTTTCATTTAAACCATTTCACAGAAAGGAGGAGCAAAATCAAACTACGTGCCAGTTATAATGATGCCTATATACCCGGCCGACGAATGTCCCTTTGACATGGAGTGTGAAGTTAAGAAAATGAAGGAAGCTGAAGCTAAACCAACGAAAAAAACTGTAAAAGAGGCACAAGCTAAAGATTCTGAAAAGGAAAAAGATAAAAAGAAATTGAAAAAACGTGGTTTCGTCATGCAACGACTTACTGACTTCGATTTATTATCACAATGGTAGGGAAAACCGATATCCTTGGGAGGCTTTGAATAAAGCTTTGAAATGTAAGAGTTTTTTTAGTATTGTGTGTATTGGTACGAGTTATAGTTGGTGCTTTGTATAAACCATGATTAAAAAGAAAAAACATTTGAATCCGTAAGTTGTTTTATTTTTTAGCAACACGGTAATGGAAATCCATTCATCGTTATGAGTCACCCACGCAAGTATGTATATCACCTTCGGTTTCCGGAGTATAAACATTTCAGCCACGAGATGTATTCTGGTTTTGAATAGGATGGCATGCACAACTATCGGTCAACGAGAGCGAGTCAAGATTGAGATATTCGACGTATTATGCTTGTATCAAACCAAAAACCGAAACACGTATTTATTTATTTATGATAATTTTATTAAACAATTCAAATTATCAAGAACTTGGCCTTAAAAGCGCAAGTTTTTTTTCACAGATTGATTTCTTTCTATATCTTAGCTTAGATCAAGTTTCTAATTTGCATTCCTTTTCTGCTGACCTTTAAATATTTGAGTGTTAAAAAATCTTAAGAAATTCAATGAATTCAGCAACCGATTATTAAATATACCATCTTTAAAAGGTTTCGTCCTTAATTTCTCCGCTTTCATTTTCATTCCTCTTCATTTTATAATCTGGTAGTTATAATATAGATTCTACAATAACAGTTATTGTATTGTATCAGCCCATATACCTACGTCCCACTGCAGGGCACGGGCCTACTCTACAATCGATGGTACGATGGCAAGCGTGGTGTATAGTCCACCACGCTGGCCTAATACGGGTTGGCGGACTTTACATACCTACCACAGAAATTCTTAAAAATCGCTATGGTATGCAGGTTTCCTTACGATGTTTTCCTTCGCCGTTATAGTGCGTGGCGATTCACTATCAATACACACATGACTCCGAAAAGTCAGCAGAGGTGTGCCCTGGGATTTAAACCCGCGACCACCGCGAACATCTAAGCAGTCGCGTCTGGTCAGTTGCCAACAGGCCACCTCGTACTTTTTTTTATTATTAACAGTAATTACAGTTATTACTTCACTTAATTTTCACTATTGATATTACCTAAATATTGAGTAATATTTCGTGTGCGTGATTTATCATTTCTGAGCCGGTTTCTAATTGACAGTCACGGAGGCTGTCATTCTAATAAAACAATAGCACATTAGATAATAAGAAATGCGATACTTCTATGCACCATTTCAAACCCTGAAACAAAGCATTATTTATATATCATATTTAGATATGGCTGAAGTTCTCATAGTAAGAAAAACTAAAGGTCTAAGAGACCGATATAGAATGACCTGCAGTGAGCTGGTTAATGGATCAAACGTATTTTACATTAAATTGAATATGTCAATAAATATATTGCATGTTAATTAATAAACATATCTATAAAATTGTATTTCATAGGTTGAGGCCGCCAGCTATATCGATACAATAGTATCGAAAGTGCATGGCGCAGCATTATCTGTCACGCACACATGCAAACATCATGCACTCTTATCATATTCTCGTTTTGGTTCAGTCAAAATGATACATTGCCGATCTATGTTTCATACTACATGTACTCGTATGTTGTTCACCCAGCACAGCACAGCACCTACTATCAGGTGTCATTGTAACCATAATTGTGACGTATTTTCGTGCCATTGAAAGTTTAATACATGTGAGCTAAGCCAAGCCAAGCCAAGCCGTTACGAACTCCGAGCCGGAGTTGTTATCCAGGCCACACATTGATTATTTAAAAACAAATTCTTTGACTTCTATACATATTCGGAGCGTTCTCTCCAGTTATCTTTTCTTTGGTGTGCACAAGCTGAAGCAGAAACTCTGTCCGTTTGAAATAAATTGATTAATTATAAAAGTTGAATATATTCAGATCTTTATATTTTCCCTTCTGTTTCATACATAAACGTTAAAAGAAAGAAAAACGATGTGATTCAATATTTTATTATGCCATAAAAGTTTGTTACGGAGTTTTTTATAAATAAATATTGGTGCAACAAAACTACCACTGAGATAACAAGTCGAAATCTGTGTGTCTGCTTAGCAACCAAGGTTTGGGCTTGTTTAATGGTCCGCCTCCACGTTTCGGCTCTCCACTTCTTTCTTTTTTTGGTTTCTTACATGAATGCCAGATGAACCTACAAAACACAATGTCATATTAAATATAAGTACAAATGTATAAGTACTATGTACTCATTAGGTACATAGTACTTATACATTTGTACATTTGTGCATCATAAGGAAAGCTGCTTACGCGAGAATTGTTCAAGAGAATTAAAATTAAATATTCTCAACAATCAGATACATAGTCCTGACTAATTCTAGTGAAAGTCACTTTTCTTCAGAAGTCATGTGTCGGGGGTACCAGCAACTACGAGACACTTCACAGTCCCACCAATAATCAGAACAAAAACCCTGTAGATGAACCTTGTTGATCTCACAAACATTCGTCGCGACCGAACCAACAGTCTGGTCTCACAGCTAGCGTCTAACCAATTGCGCTACATTTTCTATTGAATTGTCGCCTGTATTAATTCTATAGGCGTGTGGTGAAATTAACATGTCCAATGTAGTAAAGTATGATGAGAGATAAACTATTCTCTTTTTTTACAGCAAAGCATTTGCACGTTCAAAGATCGTAGACGAGGTTTATCTCGAACAAATGTATATCAAGTCTCCCAACCGTAATAGGCCGGAAAACCAGTGTTTGCTTTATTTCTTAAAAGGACTGAAGAGTGATAAGTTAATTTTTACTCTCGAAAGATCAATGTTCATAATGTGCCGATGCAGGAGTGTGTCGCTTATATTTGGCGGCATTTCTAATTATTACGCGTCGGAAATATCTGTGGACCTGAATATTTAACGTCATTGGAACATAAGTTCAGCAAATTCAAAATATATGTTAAACAAATTGAATTAAAATAGAAAAAGAATAAAAAATAGAATTCGCATCCATCTCAAAACATTTTTGATGTAAAATAACATAGTAGGTAGATAGGAGAACACAAAAAAATGAAATGTGAACCTCAGTCCAGCTAGGTTCACAGATATTTCCGACGCTTTATACATTATATTTTAGAAATAAAAGAGGGTTTTAGCTCCATCTACAGCTAAATAGACCGGTTATGGACACGCGTAAAAATGGGACTATGGGGATTTTCTACCCCAAAATATAACTCGTATTACATTTTATTAGACCAGATGGCAGCACAAACTCAGTGGAGCTGTTTATACAATACCAAACTAGATGTCGCTAGAAGGCAATAGCTGTTATAAGTTGCCTCAAATACCATTGATAAAATTTACCTCGGCGTTCTAATTGTTTGATTATGTAGAGGACATTGGAATTCCCAATCTGGCAGTTGCAAAATGTAAATAATTTCTTCATCTTCTTCACCTTCCTTGCGTTTTTCTGTTTCAGATTTTGCATACGGCTGTAATGATAAATTAATTGCGTTTTAAAAAACGAACAATACTACGAGTTTATTACATTACTTGTCAACAGTAGCGTTTTTTATCACACCACTACCTTCAGTTTTTAGATAGAATTTTATTTTATAATAGCAGCCTAGCTAATATTTCCATCAATATGTGGCGCCTCTAGATCAGCTTTACTACTCATACGCAACCCTAATGTATAAAGACATTGCACATAACCCAGATTAAAAATTGTCAATAAGGAATTAAGGATCACTTACAAACACACTGGGCGCAGATATTGCCTCGCTTGGATCCAAGTAGCCATCCAATATCTGTTGGTTAGTCTTGTACTTTCGCGCCAAGTTAAAGTGCTTAGAGTCCTCTTGTGTCATAGGAAATGTTATTAACGGACGTCTGCAGGTACAAACAATAAAATTACAAATACAATCTTGTTTAGATTGCTTTCATATAGCATTACATTAGAGTAGCTTGTTTCGAGCAAATTACAGAGTAATGGTTAATTTTGCGATTCGTTTACAGGTTGTTGGAAACACTTTGCTATTCAATCAAACCAAATACAACGTGTCGCGCCAGCAACTCTGACACCAAAACTAAATATCAATTTATATCCATAGCCACTGGTATATTTGAAATATTTCAATACTTCCTCATTTAGTTTCAATTTACAAATGTAGAAGTTTGATGTTGATTTAGCAATGCTAAACCATTCTAGATATTATATTTATTATTGATATTTTCATGTATTCTTCGCGAACGCAATAGAATAATATGAATAACGTCATGTACCACCGAACACTATAATTAAGTGTGTAACATCATCCTTTACAGTGTTAGACACAAGCCGATTCACTAAACGTAACAGAGTAAAAATAAATTCACCTGAAAGGATCGAGGTACAAGGATCTTGGCGGTAGTTTAAAGTGCTTCTTGATATAGTCTTCGTCGAGGAGCTGGAAGTCGTTCTGGGCGGCGGTGCCGGCGGAGGTCGGGCGCGGCTTGCCCGAGGTGGCCTGATCGGGCAGGCGCGCGTCATCGCGTGGCACCAGGCAGATCAGCGGTAAGCTCGATTTCACACCGCTACTGGTGCCACTGCACGAGCAACAGCTGGAAAACATAAGTTTTATTATACACTGAGATTTGTGATTAGAAGTATCGTGCTTAAAAAAATAAAATACCTTAAACAAGGAATTTAGTACGTATTAAGCGTGCTAGCCAGCATATACATTGTTTTATTTTCGTAAGAACAATAAGAATAGGTTTGTCTATTGAAAAAAAAATATTTTTTATAAAAAAATAATTTATTTTATACTGTATAGGATCCAAAAGATATTGGGGTGTTTGTACCCGCCTGAATCCGACCACCTTAGTGACCACCCACGGGGGTGCAAAATCCTTCATAGCAACACACTTGCGAGATGCATGTCAATATGACAGGTTCAGCCTGAGTATATAATATTATAATATATTTGAACAGAAAATGAAATATGATTCAAAGACAATTTCAACGGACGTAGGTTACCTAAACAGACCAGACCATACAGGAAAATTATGATATGATGTATGGAAGTACATCGTCGTAAAAAAATACTTACCTTGCCATTTTTGCACCGAAATGTATGTATGTGTTCCCGAATAAAAGAAAAAAAACAACTTAATTTACTAAGGAAATATCATTTTTTTAAATTATTTTAATATTTTACGGTTTTATACATTTTAAATCATTTTATATATTTTTTATCCTGTCAGTTGGTATGACATAATAAATCACGAATTGTTTTGTTTTCATTTGGTTTTTGTTGCGGCCATAGGTTTCGGCCTCCTTTAGAAGAATAAAATTGTAGTAACAGGATTTACAGATTTGTCACCTCTTTGGACGAGTGTAGCAAAGTGGATTATGAACAGTTGAGTTCAACTAGTCTGGAAAATTGCGTTTGTCTTCAATTTGCAAACCACTATTTAGGTACTTTTTGTTGATATGCTAGGTAGCCGCTGGTAAAGAAATAGATCCTTGTATTTCTGTACTTCACATCCAATCAACACGTTTGACCAAGCGTCGCGCGGCGTTCAGGAGTTTAGTATTAAAATAATTTTATTTAACTTAATAATTAAAATACATTTGAATTAAAATTGGGCGTTATAAATCTTATTATACAAAGCACTGATAACTTATTAATTTTGAGGGTTTGGAGATCCTTATAAAAATCGTCGAGCACCAGAGTAATTTATAAAATCATCAGTACTTAACATCTTAACAAAAATTCAATATTTATTGTATGCTTAGCAAAAGCAATACTATTTACGAACTAAAGCTCAGGAGTTGGCTCTACATGGGATTTGATGAAGTCATATTTGTGCGTTTGATTTTGTGTCTTGATTTGTTTGGTATTGTATGTTTGTATGGTAGTTTCGACGATACAATAAAATGTGTGAAATGCATTTATTATCCTGAATTTGGATTCAGCGGGTTCAGATTGCATGAGCATTAGTGCATCTAGCCTGGAAAAGCAGTGCTATTTTTGAGATTCGATTTCTCTCTTTCTCTCTTCGGCCACAGCAAGTTTACAGCTGAGCATAGGCCTGTCCCGAGCATCTTTATTTTCATTTTATCACTAAAAATTCGATAGTTCAGACTCCATTTATTGTATATTGACTTGAAAATTTAATAACTTATAGAGTAAATTAGTACAAGTGATTTATTGAGCATGGACGAGCTGGATGTTTTTTAATTAAAAGAATTCGTGGTTTTCGATTGTGTTCATATATTTAGTATTGCAAACATAAAATTGTTAATTAATAATAATACACGGGTCGGTACTCTAAATAAGTGTACTCTAAGGTAAGTGGCTTAGACTGCGTTGAGTCAAATTTGAGATTAGTTTTAAGAGAAGTTTGTACTTTCTAGTGTATCTTTACAATAGTAATTAGTTATCTTTTAAAATAACCTTAAACCCACCTTTTACCCCCAACCTTGTAAGGTCGCAGTCGGGGCCTATTAATTTTTGTTCATGTAGTTGTAATGAGATGACTAGAGTTATAACTTTCGACGGCCTCCGTGGCGCAGTTGGTTAGACACCGCCTGTAAAAAGAGAGGCCGCGTGTTCGATCCCCGTACCGAAACAAATATTTGTGTGATCCAGAGGTATTTGTTTCGGGTCTGGGTGTTTGTGAGACCCAAAAGTCTCTCGTAGTTTCTGATACCCACGACACAAGACTCGATCTTAGTGTGGGGTCAGGACTATGTATGTGACTGTTGGGTGTATTTATTTATTATTTTATTTATAACAACGACCGCCACTCTGGATGTCAAATAATTTGGGACAATGACCAGGCTTCGGTTCACTGCGACCAATCAAGAAAAATACGTAGCGCGTATTGGTCTTTTAGAAGTAACACACGACACAAAAATGCATAAAATGGACCAATTTAGTTCAGTGTAATTAAAAACTTGCCTATATGTTTGGATTTAAGATAATTTCATCAGGGCGGTATCCAGCTGAGTTGGGCTTAATCTAAGCTTTGTGACGTCACGGCGGCACGCGCTGGGGCGCCGCGCCGTGTGCTGCGCTGCGCCACATGTCGTCCCTTCGGATCAAATCGGGCAAAAAGCGACACGTTTCGGTGTTTAGCACCCCACACAACGGCATTGATATCACACGATGATTAAGTGTTTCCGACTCGTCTCGTTTTTATTTAGTTTTAATTGTTGCTAGTTGTGTTGAATGGTTTGTGATTGAGGAGATTGTGCACTTTTTGCTGCTTGTGACCAATAGGGACTTAATGCTGATTGAATGTTGGAATTTTGCTTTGGCTAGTGATGTAAATATCGACTTTTGATACAGTCACAATGCAATAACTAATTTACGTATTAGTGATTACACTTTTAAGATTATATATAATATAATAGCGTATTTAAAATACACATTTACTAAAGGCAACAATTTAACTTTTTAGAAAAGCATGTTACTATAAGAAATATTTGAGTGTTGTTGTAGCTTTAGTATACTTAATATTCCCGATGTGAGCTATAGCCGATACCGTTGTAAATTGAACTCACGAAATAAAGGTGAGAATTTCGAGCTTGTAACCTTTCGTAACTCCGTGAGTATCCTTTTTATTTAGTATACAATGTGATGGTAAAGACCAGGAGGAACCCGCGTACTATAGAGACCTTTATAAGTATTTCAATGGTAACTGAAGTCCACGAATGTAACGTAGGCCTGAGTGGACAAAATCACCTAGCACATTCCTCTTAGTCGTAGAGGAATCGTGATACGCGTATTGTTTGACAAGTATTGTAAAATAAAATCTCAAAACTATTTTCCGTCAGTCTAGTCGTCCGTCTAGTCTGTCACATTTAATAGCAACCAAGTCTTGATTCTTTTTAAGCTTCATTACTTTCAGTTCAGTCCAATCGTGCTGTTTAATATGGGAGTATGAGCCCCGCGGCGCAGTGTGTCGTCGCCTTTATAACGCGCAAACAATCGTCAGACCTCCACGGATTGTTGGATATTGCGCACTATGCCGATCAAACATTCTTTGTGGATATCGCCTGTGCACGGAACACTGTTATAACCACTAGCTTTCTATATTAAGATATAAAAAAAAAGTGATTTATTCGAATCTTAATATCAACCTACGCCGACAGACGCAATGGTACGTAAGGGTTTAAACTACTATTTTCGCTTAAACTAGGTATTGATCACCCAATAATATCGATTTTTTAAAAATTGCAAAAGAAATGTCTGCCCCTATTTATTTTGCGAAATTTTTAGCTGCACTGTGTCTGCAAAACTACCACCTGGCTTTGTTTTCGGTCGCAGTCTTGATATACCCGGTATATTTGAAGTATTTGATACCAAATACCAAAATTACGTTAATTTTGGTTTAGTCGTTACTGAGTCGATTAGGCACAGACAAAGATACTAAAATTGTATGTAATGTAAATCGATGTACAGAAATAGATCAGTTACATTTTATTATACGTAGAGATGACGCAGGCATCCGTTAACGAAGGATTTTTGGAAACTCAACCTGGAGCATTGCAATGAACTTTTCCTTCAGTGAGTCAAAATATGCATTCACAGTGTAATAATCAACATGGGTATAGTTTTTCAGGTTTGTTGTTGATCACTTAATTGAATCTTTTTTTATTATTTATAACCCTTGATCAACAAACGGTACTTACTGATGTTTTGAAATGCGCCTTGTTGAAGAAAATTGGTTGAATTAATAAAATAAAATGAATAAGTCATGTTAGTAACACCATTTAGGTGTAACTTAAGAACGACTGGGTCGGTTTTTTGATTGGTTGGTTTTCTGGACTTCGAATAGATAACTATTGCAACATCTAAAATAAATTATTAAAAAAATTGTGTATTTCATACATTTCGTATAGAAAGGTTTTTAATAAAAAGACGACGAGATGTTCTGGAATGGCATGGAATTACTACATACTCCTCATTCATTAGAGTTTAATATTCCATGTTATTTTTTACATTCATGGGTAAAATTTTAATTGCCACTTATTGTACAATGTTGACTTGGTGAATTAATTACTGAAAGTATCTGTATGTGGATACTTTGATGTTATAATCACGAAAAATTCCATCAATAAATTGGTTTTGTTCCAAGGAATTAGTAAATTTACTTGAGAACTACCGACGTAACTCATGAATTTTGTGTCCTTTAATATAGTTTGTAGTGCATATAGCATGTATGTACCTTCTAAGTCCTTGCCTACTCGTCTCTTGTGAATAGAAGCATGTAAGCGCTCCAGACCGCAGGGAATGTCTTAGGCGCTCAGGTCAAGAGACTATAATGGTCCTGTGACGTCATGACTCACGGCACGCAAACAGCTTGCTTTGAAGGCTAGGCCCACCGATATTAAGATAGCAAGTGTTTAGAGTGTGTCTAGAATACACTTTCGCACCTCTGCACTGAGGGGGATTTGAACTTCAAGACGAAAGTGTGTACCGGGGTTATACTAAAATTCAACAGAAGTGGCAACAATTGAATTGTACATTAGTATTCGTATGTTATTATAAAGAGCGCGTGAAATGAAAAAGATTGATCAGAAAAGTGGATCTCTGTAATGATTGGTTAGTCATTGAATAGGGTATTTAACTATCATCGAATGTTTCTATTATTTTGTAGACAAACACAAGTGCCATTAAAACAAATCATTTTTGTGAAAACAGTATTAAATTAGGTTGTAACATGAGGCAAATATTCGTATTTTAATGAAAGAATGGGGACGTAGTGGGGACATCTTACCGTCTCTTTCACACTCGCATACTATAATGCACAGTGACGTCACTAATTTTTTTCTACATCCATACATACTATTACTCCCACTACAAGATTTAAAACGTTTCTAACTTGTTTAATTCTGAATGGATTTACAAAATTCTTTATTTGCTAGATTTTGGATAAGGATACTTTTTGGTTAATACAATAAAAAAAAGAGTCAACTACCCTATAGTGTGAAATATGTAATTAGATGTTTTAATTTTTTGACTACTCCCAAATTGACTGCGTTAACTGCAAAATTAACAATGAGTTAGGTTAGTTTGTTCGTTTAGTTAGTAGGTCTATGTTTTGCCTTCATTAATTTTCTATGCTTTATTTATTTTTAAAACTATTTGGATTACGTTTCGGGCTCTCCGATTTTAGTGTGTCGTATGTATTGTACTACAAACTATAAATTTGTTTCGTGCGTCCACTGGTTTACATTTATTTACACACACAAACTACATGCGAACAAACCTGTAACCTATACAAATATTTACCCTATGAATATGCAATGTGCAACGCCCAGCGACTACTGTGTAAACTGGAGCCATTTTTATTTGATAGGTCCGGCAAACAGATCGCCTGATGGTGGTAAGTGACCACTGCCGTCCTCGAACATTTACAACCCTGGATTATGAATGTGTTGCCGTTCCATCAAATTAAGAGGAGAGCGGGAAAAAGGATGGAAAGAGGAAAGTATTGGGCATTTGGCAATCGACAGCCAAGCTGTCGCTTGACGTCAATTTTCTGTGAGACAGTGGCACCGCCCGGACGAGCCTGCCCGTTCATGCTGAGCCATGGCAAACAAGAGCGTGGCTCTACGCTAATGAATTTTGAGTTTAATGAGTGTCGATTGGCATTTCTCGAATTCTAAATATTTCCATTAACTATATTTTTAAAGTACAGCGAAATCAAATAATAGTCTTTATAGTGGTTTGAAAATATTAGTAAGTAGGGGCACCCGCTGCGTGATGCTGGGGCGTCCGAGCTGACCAACTGGCGTGCCAGGTCAAGTGTTTCACAAACATTATATTTGGCAATATCGTACGAAATCAAACACAGGTTTTCATTAAACATCCGATGAGATTTCAATTTACTTAGTTTGTGCAATATATTGCGCTTTGATCACATCGCATCGTGTTTAGGTTAATTTTATGATTTCGTGTGGTGCTAGTACGGGCGCTGTAAACGCAGTACTTTACTTAACAATAATAATATGAATAATCATTCCAGTTCTATAAATACAGTAGCAATAGTTGTGACTTGTGAAGAGTGTGAAAATCTACATTTAATTCCAATTTAAATGTTTTTGAATATTTTTAGTATATACTTTTATATATTCAACTCCAACACATTTTCAAACTTAAGTTAATAATTCATTTTTAATAATTTTAATGAGATGTCAATCTTGTTAGTGCGTAATATATGTCTAAGGGCCACCTCCCAGCGCAATCGCTTCTATAGCTTTTAACAACGTCTTACGGCTTGAAAGTAATGTAGATACTTACGGCAAGCCGGTTGCTCCAGCAACCAAGATGTAATCAAGCAGTGGGGCGCCCGCCTCTAAAACACCAATATGAAAGAGGGTATTAAACGAGCGGGGATTTGTTATTTAATTTTTAATTTTTCGATAATATATATATATATTTTTATTTTATAGATATCGTAAAGATTCTGTTGCCTCATTGGCATTGACGTCGGTAAATCCATTCCGTGAGATTTAATTCGAAAAAGTTTAAGTCTTGGTTGGTTAAATCAAAATAAATATTTCTTGGCATAAAGCATTTTACTCAAATATCTCAAGCTCCACCACGAACTCGCTTTATTATCAGTTTGCATTTGCAATCGCAAAATAACGTCGTTATTTCCAGTTGATGTACCTGTGCTTCATGAAACAACAAGGTTCTTCCATCGATAGACCTCCAGTCTACACTTATTACGATGTTATATCATTATCAGTAAAAACTTGTTAACTCTAAAATAATAGGTTTTAAGGCACCGATTTCGTGGCCCCGTGTCATATTACTCGGAGCCTCGGTACCGCGGTCCTCACGAAAACAAACAAACGACACTTAATATTGCATTTAACCACGTTTTTCCTTTAAGACTGCTTCGAGCAATGATTTTCAATTCCTTTTTAAAATCTTTCCGTGTCTTTTACAAATAAACACGTTGTATCGTCGCGGAGGGTAAAACACATTTTAAACTTTAAAATGAAAAATTCTGAACATTGTGCGTCACAAGCTGTAGTGAAAATTGCAAACATTTCAATTCTCATCCAAGAGTCTCAAAAAATACATTTTTTATATTTCAGCAAAAATATATTCCGTGCATATTGTGTGAGAAATTTGTATTTTTAAATATTTTAATTGCATTCTGTGTTTTTATTTGCTATCATTTTAAATACGATACACATTTGTTAATTTAAATAAATTATTAAAAATATTCTATGGGATAAAATATTCCATAATGAACTTTTTGTTAATTTTCTCTTACACTTTCTTTTGATTAATACTACTGTCTTAGTCCTTAGTCAATATAACATGGATGAAACTTCTTTGCTCAACTTTGTTTCTCACTGTTGGTACTACGTGTGTGAACCGTTTGTTGGATATGAGGCAACTGTCTTGAAGTTGCATGTAGACAGTATAGGAACTTAGTTCTTACAAAATATTAAATGGCATTTATTTTCTGGTATAAATTAAAGCCCTGATAAATCAGTAAGGACATCTTCATACCACAAAATCATTTCAAGGTGTTGTCATCCATAAAGCAGTTAGACTTTAGTTGCTATTCGTTGGATCAAAGATCTCTATCAAAATCTTTGAGGGAGCCCATTGCCCAGCAGATGGCCCAGCAGTTATTGCCGAGGTATATAACGAATATAACTAGCTCTTTACATCAGTTTAATATATAACATTAATGAAACCGCGTAACAGGTCTAAGTGATTTCATTTAAATTCCTTTATTAGATATGTAGGCAGTAAAAAATGCTTATGGCACGTCTGTGCGAACATAATATAAGTATTGTAGTTTAACTCTTTGAAATTCCATTTCAATTTTAGTATAGCTTGATATATTACGTGGTCTGCGAAACACAATATAAGATAGATTTGAAACTATGAGACAAAGATATTTGTAACTAAGGTTTAGTTTACTATAGTAAAAATGTATGTAGCGCCTTGCGAGTCGAATGCAGCTCATTCAGGGCGTTATTGCGAGCGGCCTGGTTTTGCAGTGCCTCAGGCTGTTTGCCGAATTGCGTTCCTCGATTGCTCCTCTCCGACCATGCGGAAATCTCAAACGCCTTCCTAAATTGTCGATATGTACATATGGCTGTAAATCAAATATGTACCTGTGATACAGGGCCACGTTTATCCACAAATCACGCAAAAGTACAGTACGATTTTTATTAAATTCTTTGTTTTAGCACTTATCCACAGTTTTTTTTATTACCTTTACATCCTTGTCTTGCATATGTGACATATTTTCGTAAAGCTTTTTCTTATCAACCTAAGAGAACAATGAATACGAAAGTCTTTTTAAGTATTCTCTTTTCCGTACCCAGTACAACGCTAATATAATCTAAGTAATATAAGTAATATAATGATCTTGATCGAAAATGAGCGGTTGCACAAGGTATATTATTCTGAAATTTCGATATTTTTTGTAATTAATGTACCTGGTAGTTTTTCAATTATTTTTCAAAGAGATTATAACCAACGCACACTGATTCAACGTAGCGTAGTAAGGCTAAAACCTTATTCAGTCGTAGAGGAAGCGCCAGTTAATCTATGGAATACATAAGGCTGTTATACATACATAATTAATCATTGATAGGAAGTGGCCACCATAATACAGCCAAACGTGTTGGGGAAGGGGCGCATTCCATGCGCAACGACGTGTATTATAAATTAGTACATAATTTGGTTTGTTAGTGGCCACTCAACCGTGAAGTAAAGCATAATCGCAGCGGAATGTACTATGTACACAGACGCAAACGCATATACAATTATCCAATACATAAAATTGAAGCTAGTCACGCATGAAATTGCTATTGTTAGATATATACTATTTGTATATACTATTTGTACAGATGGCAAAAACTATTCGACGTGGTTTTTGACTTACGAAACAAAGTTTGATAAGTTCACTGCTTATAAACTCCCAGTAAAATGAAGTCCTTGGAATACTTAAAATATCCAATAACATCTCAGTTTCACTATTAAAATTGAATAGTCCATGCTGTTGAAAGATACCAAGCATAGTTCGTTCCAGTGAGTCCCGGCGTATGAGTCCTGAATGGTATCCACCCGCATTTTTGCCGTACAATTTTAGTTTGTGCTTTTTTGTACACAAAATTTACATTGTATTTTTTTGTTGAATGCCAGCCGAACCGCGCTCACCCCGCCTACAAGACGGTTCGTTTAACATGGGCAATAAAATCTGCATAGCGTTCGGTGTTGATTTGGGCAGTAATAGTAGCGGCCGAGTTAACGTATGCAGTTTTAAACATTTCAGATGACTTAGATATAGAAATTTGGGCTTATATTTTGATACAAAAGCATTATGAGTGAAACCTCCCAAGCAAAATACTCCAGTTTGTATTTCAAATTGAGTTATACACAATGTCGTTTTCTAACATTTTAGGTTATACATAGATAAATTGGTTGGGTTTTATTTATTTATATTTTTATTTATTCCACGGCAGATGTCTGACATGTATGCAGAATGGGTTTTAATGCTTGTTTGGTTTTAGTTTGCTGTTGGCCGAATTTCATTGAACATAATACAGGTAAACCACAAGTGTTAACGCGGTATTCAAAACTTTACACAACATTGTCATTGCCCGTATTTAACAGTATTTCAGCTTTGATAATCATTCTAGTAAATATTATTTTAGAAAATTCATATTAGTTATGATGTTTATTGTAAAGAAAATCTACTCTAAATTTTTATTATGACACGAAGGCATGTTAAGAACGCTGAAATAAACGTTCGGTGACAATATTTTCTAATGAATGGTAGTTATTGATGTCAATTTATGTAGGATCGATTACCCTATCTATAACTACACTTCTTGAAAGGAACACGTAAGGAAGAAACATTTTGGGAAGAAACATTAAAGTACAATCCACCTCTTCAAAATCACAAAGGAACTTAGAATAATTCTAAGTAGTTGGCAGCTTTAACTGCAGTCAAAGTTAGTGAATAATTTACTATATTAAATCAGTGTACATTTAAATTCTATCGGATCAATAAAATAACGGAAAAATGGAAATAGGTTATACCTACTTGTAACTTTGACGGTGTCGGGGGATACCTCGCAATTATATCTGTGTTATGTTTTTACACATTATTGTTACAAAGTATAATTTACAGAGAAAATTAATAAAATTTGTCAATATTGGAATTTTATATTTTGGGCAAGTACTTGTAATAGTTATATTATGTTATGCTCAATATCGTTCCCTCAGATAACTGTGGCAATATCTCGACTATGAGCGGCTACAAAGTCAATTCAATGTTTTCGATTCATATCATTTTAATTTAAGAGCGTAGTCTGCAGACATTGCACTTGTCTGCGACTTTTAATCGTAAACATAATGTGAGATCTAATAAAGTATACTTCACAAAATTATAAATTGAGAGTTTTGAACGAACGCTGCAATTTCAAAAAGTATGTACATATTATGTTCTTATATATTTTATCTGATTGGTCTAGTGGCAGCGAGTATGTGTAACTCGGGTCTTTTATTCATTGCAAAAAAAAAAATCGAATTTAAATACATGCGTTGTACTGTATGTATACAGTAGATTATACACATACACATATCCGCGATTTTGGGAATTTTATTCGTAAGGAACTTCACTCCTAATTCATTAGGGACTGCTTACATGGGCAGTTTGTCTTATAAAATTTTCTTCTTATTTTCAAAGTACGGGATGGAATGTATTGAGTATTTTGTTTAAGTTCAACAAAAAATACTAGAAGTAAGACGTTTCTGCCTTCTGGTGTGAAATGGAGTCAAAAATATCTGCATGTGGGCGTAGCCGAGCCGGCCGGCTGGTTTCATATTATAATTGTCTCGGACGGAATCAAAACCGACATGGCGATAGGCTCACCTACGTGTGCTCACTGGTACCGATACTTCGCCGAGTTAATTATTGTACTCATTTACCCTAGGCCTAAGGGGACTGCGCCTGATATTTGTGTATAAATCATTACCTTTGAGGTGTAGTGAGGCGTGCGCGTTCCTTGCCGTTTGACCAGCTCGACGCGAACACCGCACCGCGTTTTTGCGTTCATGCGTGTTGCATTACACGTTGAATCAGCTGGAACATTTAAATCACCCGTCATTTTCGATGTGTTCAATACGCAAAAAATATTTTTATGCAACCAATAAATTTTTCGTTGATGATGTTTAATTTATTTTATTGGTTACGTAAGTAGTTCTCGTCAACTATTTTTTGTAAGGAGAAATAGGGTATATTTCAATTAAAATAAAAGAACGCAGAGCATTGTATCTCGGCATGAAGGCTCTTCTAAGGCTGCGGCGCAAACGGAGACGAGCACAGCGGAACGGGTATCACACACATCGTCATAGATGTGTGTGATAGATGACGTAGATATTCAATAAATAATAATTGATTATTACCTACATATTTTTAAGTCAGCTTCGTTTATATCATCTTCAATAGAAATGCTTGTCTCAGCTACGAGTTTACATGCAAATGCAGATAGTGAGGTTTACATTCTTATAGTATAGGTACAAGGTATTCGTGAAAATCTCTCCAGGGATTCAAGAGTTACCAATGTTTATGATGGAAATATTATAAATAGCAAATAATTTTCTTTATTCTTCTGAAACGCGAAGAAAAAACTGCGTCCGAAATCTACTCAATGGATGTTCTCTCTGGTCTCTGATATTGGATTTTTCTATTCATTGTCAGGAGTCAGGAATTTGTGCCCGATATGGCGATAGGCTCATCCCCTATCACATCGTGGGCCGGAACATACAAGGCGAAATGTGGATATCCTGGAATACCGGGATATTCACATTTCGCCTTGTATTTTAGATGTAATAACCTCTGCCTACCCCTTCTGTGAAAAAGGAGTGACTTTATGAATGTTCTTTCTGACAGTTACTGTATTAATCATCACGTGCAGTTCAATCTCTTTGTCAAGCTTGAATATAAATGCATTATGTATATATTTTTTGTGCTCTAAAGAGTTCTTCTCGGGATTGCAATATAGGGATTGCTACGAAAAATCAACTAAATCTATTTTCAGTCATTTCATCCGACATACGTTAATATACCGACACCCACAGATAACTCTGGTCGTATTTTTCATCCCACACAGACAGATTGGCAATATTAAATAAATTAACCCAACAGTCCCATACATACTCCTAACCCTCACTAAAGTCTTGACCTTCTTTATTCCTGTGTCTCACAAACACTCAGCCACAAATACTTGTAGATCACACTAACAATTGTCTTAGTGCGCGATTGAACCCGCGCCCTCTTCATCTACAGCCCGCATCTATTCAACTGGACCACGGAGCTCGCCAATATTAAAATGATCGTGGAATAAACACGAACGGTCGCCGATGGTTATTAGTTTGTCAGGACTAATAGTCGCCCCTTCGCTCGTTGGTGGGATTAATTTCGCAATATACAACTACGTATAGGCAATTTTATCGCGCGTTCAAATAGATTTTGTAGCCGTGACAAGTGAGTAACGTTCCCATGTTGAGATTCATTGTGCTTCATTTTAGAATATAGAGCGTTTGATACAGATCAGTAGTTAGGTAATATTCGGAATAATTTTTGTCTTGGTGCTTTTTTCATGACTGTTACAGCAGAGTATTGTGATTTGTTTGTTGATCTTTTGTTAGCTTAAATTGCTTAGTATTTAGATTATAGTTGAAGACTTTCTTTTATTTACTCTGAAATTCTGTGCATTAATATACGGTTTTTAATTGTGAATAATATATTTAAAACTTGTTCTAGAAATAGCAATTTCCGAATTCAAATCTATACATAACACAAGAAATTATATATAGATGATTTATATCTGGGTTAAGTCGCGCATCTGATTCAAATAACAATCACCGCTGTCCGTAAACACAACTAACCGAGAAATTATATTTCACAGGTACATTTAAAGAAAACATTCAAAAATAGAACTATCAAAAAGGTATTTCTATGTGCCCACACCGATGTCCGCTCTGCCTCGGTGCTCTTTACAGGTAGCGAGGCACGCGCCGCACCCGTGGGAACCGCGCCGCGCCCGTGCCTCGATGTTATCGCGCACTTGTCCACACGTCTGTCCTAATCAGCCCTACATCGCAGCGCCCCAAACTTTATCTCGTACGCCCTTTGTAGTACCATTTTTTTTCGGGTTGAGTATTGCTTGTTTGTAGCTGGTAGTGGTAGCTATTTGTATCCACAGCTAAGAACTTGTCATATTGATCATTGTAAGTGTGTCGCGTTTTGAGTTCATACTGTGTGTATCTGGAGACGATCGGGTCGGTATAACTTTGTCGATACTGAGAGAGATAATCAACACACGTCGGTGAATACTTCAATTGGTCTGTTTTGCACTTACCCTCAGATTTGACGTCAGACGTGTTTGAACATCGCGACAAAAAAAATTGTAATAAAGATTTTTGTAATTTCTCTAATTTCATTTTTTTTCAGGTTAGGTACTTAGAAATAACTATAGTTAGTTTAGAAAAAATAAGAAAATTTAAGAAGCTAAAATAAATTATCCTGACCTGCTAAAGTGGGATCCACAATGGTACAAATTGCATTTTTCCGGTCACAGCCCCTTTACAGTGTGTCGTAGACCCCAGGGGAATATACTTTGAGGTATCGATGTAGATGAATATTAATTCACTTCGCAGTATTCTGCGGACCAAAGTCATACAAAAAGCATATTAACACGCGTTCACAAAGAGGGATTTTTTTTCTTTTCTTGCGATGAACGTCCGTACTTTCAGAGACGTTGTTTAATTGATTTTTTGCTTCAGGAACCTTTGTGATGGAAATATGAGGTGAATCCATATATTTATTTATTATTTATTTTATTAAGTCTTTATTGTACACAACAATGAAACACAATATACAGAAATTACAAAAATAATAAAAGTACAAGTGGCGGTCTTATCGCTCTAGGCAATGTCTTACAGACAACCATAGGATGGATTTAAGAGAAGGAAAAAGAGAGGGCAGTGTAGATATAAAGTTAAGTAATACTAGTTCAACATATAAATACACAAACATAATATACATATTATGACTCATAAATACATAAATAAAAATATAAATAAATAAATATACAAGTACATATATAAATACTTATACTATAATATATTACCAATTTATTCAGACGGAGGAAATAACACTAATATCTGTTTAAGGAGAAAGGTAGTGTTCTTTAACCAGCCTTTTAAATGATGACAGTGATTGTGATTGTCTCACCACAACTGGAAGCGCGTTACATAATCGAACTGCTTTGACAGTGAATGAGTTGTCCGTAAATATATATTCGCCATAAAGAGAACAAAACTTCCGCGACTCGGGAAATATTACGATATAGGTATTTGAATTTCATTTGTTTATAGCATTCATGTTGAAATGTTAAATTTTTCATTACAACACGATTTCTTCGAGTGTTTTTAGTGTCGAGTGTGTTAAAGATGCCCGCGAGCATTCAAAGCATCTGACGACTAGCTTGAGCACTTTAATTTGCATTATTATGTAATTAATTTAATTATGCGACTGCCTCGGTGGCGTAGTTGTATTACGGTACGGTTACAAAGCTGAGGTCTCGGGTTCGAGTCCCGGGTCGGGCAAAGTGATATTGGATTTTTCTATTCATTATCAGCCCGGAGTCAGGAATTTGTGCCCGATATGGCGATAGGCTCGCCCCCTATCACATAGTGGGACGGACTATACAAGGCGAAATGTGGGTGTCCTGGTGGCGCCTCTGCCTACCCCTTCGGGGATAAAGGCGTGAGATTATGTATGTATGTAATTTATTTTATGTGTCGAATGTCGTCTAATTGTGAGTAGATATGTGACCAAATGGCATAGAGATACCTGATAGTATGTGCGATGGACTTTCATAAAGAATGTCTTTTTGGCATAGGTAAGTATTTAGTTACAGTAATGTATAAATACATGTATGAAATACTTGATCATAGAATAAACTCTTCCACCGCCAGCCGCCTCCATTGAATAAATGTCGTACATATTTGACGTGGATTGCGAGCTTGGACCGCACTCTCCGAGACGTGTACGGTATTCCTCCTTTGTAGACTAGAGCGCTGGAGAAATTTTAATGTCAATTAGAATATGTAAGCTGCAGAAAACCTCCAATTAAACGATATAAGACTTTGTTAAGGTAACACTAGACATCTACTCTATTGCAAACATGATTTAACACTTATATAAACTATAATCGGCGAAAGACTAAAGTGTCATTGTATTTCTTCAATTGATCAGGAGGGTTCTGAATATCTCCCGGATAAGTAAGTAGGGAGACATATACAGTGCAGGTTTTTCTTTTAAATATTTAAGTTTATCAGTATAGATTTATGTTGTACAGAAATAATACAATGAACTGTTGGGTAAAACAATTCGTTTTGTGTGCAATTTGCTTTTAGGCGTATGGGTATTTAATTGGAAAACGGAACTCGTGGAATCGGAAATCACTGGTAACAAAGCGTAATAATGTGAAACTTTTAGCTGCAATGCAAACAAGTGTTCCTGTCGGTAGTATTGTATAGATCAGCTCAAATATATAGGCATGTGGCGAAATTTGTCACTACAAATAAAAATTAAGAATATTTTGTTGAACGCATATGTTTGTAATATAAACAACAACATTCGGGTGCCAGAAGATCGTAGACGTTCTGAGGGTAATGTTTAATCTGCGAAATATATCACCATATTGATGATATACAAATACATATTAATTATTAAACTTAAGTTTTGTAGATAAGCTTGTCGTGAACAACCTAATATTGCAGAAGATAAACAAGCTTGGAAATGAATAGATGCATTTATTTTGTTTTCTCGTAGTACTTATATTCCATATTTTACACGCTTAATAAGTAATAAAGTATTACGAGAGAAAAAAGGAAGAAATTTGTGTTTCTGATACTTTCTTGAACTATTCTTGCTCACAGTTTCAACTTATTCCCGCCCAATTGCATTACATAAAGATTCCAAAATTATTACGATTAATTATGATTGAATGATATGAACGTAAAAATGGGTGATAATGCACTTTTTACACATACAAGGAACCTATAAACAGATCTTATCCTTGGTATCCTAAGTCAAAGAGTCTTTTAAAAGCATATAAGTTTATTTATATTTAATTATTTTATAAGATTCGATACCATAAGGCAATAAGTATTAGTTGGTAAAAACGACATACTTAGGACAACTTGCGCATTTGCCAAGAAAATGCTTTCACACATATCGCATGACATCTCTGCCCGCGTGCAGCCGTTTAAATTGTCCAAATTAAGGGCGATATTTACGCAAGGGCACAGATAGTGCGCGCCTCGTACACTTGCTGTTTGATCAGGTGTCATTATCACTGCGATTACCTATCTCCGTTGATTAATAGTACAAGTATTAATAGATTTGTTCTTTGTGCGTATGTTGTGTGTAGTGTTAGATAATTACTTTGTTTGTGGGAGATTTTTATAGATATAAAATTTAATTTGTATGTGGATTTGTTGTATAGTCTATTAAGTTAAGTCCGACAGTCGGGAAATTCCTATAATCTCTAAATTGTTATCACTAATTCATATAAAGGAGTCAACAGAAGAGGGCGAGTAAATTGACATGGTGGTTTGATGAATGTTGTTGGAGCAAAAACAAAACCTTGACTTGAAACACATAACGATTAATATTTAGCACTCTTTCAGGTAAAGGTGGCGGGACGTCGCTGCATGCAGGCTGCCTCCAACAGGTCACTGTGGAAATCATTAGGAGAGGCCTATGTTCAGCAGTGGACGTCCTTTGGCTGATGGATGGATGATGATGATGACTCTTTCAGACCATATCTCTGAAACTATTCATAATTCATTGTTATTACAGAACTTGAAATTATGCCAACAGGACCCTAGTTTATGAGACTTTGTAAATTGACAGAACTATCATATACATCTCATACTTTTTTTCCGATTACACAACTTCTGGTATTGAATTTGAAAAAATCCATGGATAAGTAGGTAATAATTACATCATAATAATTGTATGTTAAGTGGTTTGAGTTTTGGCGATAATGGATATATAATGAGTTAGGCTTTAGTTTTTTATACGAGTATATAGATTAATGTTACTGCACACACTTACATACGCTTAATTTCCAATTTCGAGCAACGGAATCTATGGTTAACTATATTCATTTGTTCTTATTTTAGGAACTCAATACAGTATTTAAAGACTAGTAATCTATTTAATCTATGTCGTTTTTCAAGTACCAAAACACCTCTCTATTTAATTCGGAAGATTTACTCAGATCTTTGCTTATTAGTATTTGTATAATTACAATAGTTACCTCAATATTCTTGGAATAATTAGCGCTCTAAGTTTGATTTAGGCAAATTTCTCCGTATTATTGCCATTTTATGTAGGTATCTACTTGGGTCATGAAGTCTCGAGACTGAGGCCCAAAGGCATAAACTAATTTTGACGATAACTTTAACTTTGAGAATGTCATCGCTATACATTCGATATTTAAAATGTATGGGATTGACATTGTCAAAGTTTCAGTTATGGGCAAAGTCTTTTATGCAACTGGGCCTAAGCTAGATGTACCACCGCTACTGTCAAGCAGTTTTTATTTTTTAATTTTACCAACATTAAAAATACACATATATGTATTAAAATCTCATGAAATTCGTTGCAGCCGTTGTCTAGATATTGAAGATTAAGTGAGGCTATATTTGCATTCGTTTGTACGATCAACGCTCGAAACACCAAAAATAGGTAAAATTTGTTATTTGGGATAAAAATTTGAGATTATAAGAATTGGCTGATATCCTAAAGATATGCAAAGACACAGTCATTAAAACAAAAGGCATGAAAAAAATATTCAAATACCTATGGGTGCCGCGTTTTAAGACCAAAGATAAATCGTGCTTTATGAAAGGCATCAAAAGCTTGCGTAAATTTTGGAATCATTTTATCGCTATGAAACATGACTATCTTGAATAATAAAATAGAATATTGCAAAAAAAAGCGTTGGGACTTAACGACCTACGTGTGAAGATATGAAATGAATATTAATTAAGAGTTAATACAAGCCGAAAATCATTTCGCTTAAAACACATACGCTATATTATTACTAGACATTATACTGTGGGAAAATCAAAATGAGGGTTTACATTTAATTGACGACGAATGACAAATCTGGAGCAAAATTTATTCTGAAAACATTTACAAACTAAGTCAATTGTCAACTTTGAGAAAAATATTGTTTTTCCCATAGTCGAGCGGGGTATAGTATTTATTGCAGTTGTAACAATGGCGACGACATCCCACGGGGCAATAAAACGGCCCGTGTGCAAACATGGGGGCGTGCAGACGGGCGACTGATCAATCGCTCCGTTTGACGTTTAGTGGCAAGCAACGCCGTGCCGGCTTAAGGGCGCGTGCACACGCCGCAGGCGCCACGCGTCGCGTCGTCCGCGCCCGCCCGCGCCCGCCGGCCGAGACGAGGTCCTGTTTGCATTCTAAACGATTGGAATGTTTATTTGAAATCGCTACGTCAAAAATCTTCTCACTCTAGATAATATTAATAAGGCTAAAGGTACAACGCAACGATCTGCTATATTAAGTGACGAATGCTATGAAAACGTTTAGAACCCTCATTTTTTTTCGCTGTCGTTGGTAAAATACTGCGTCCCCGGTATTGCGTTGCTGTTGGTTTTTATGCATAGGCATGAACATACACTTTGATCGTAGAAGACTTAACGGGCTTTTAAAATGAAGGGGGAAATTCATGGTCAAAGGAAGGAAGGAGGAAAAGGATGTCAGGCCTCCGGCGCCCTCATTCACCGAACGAAACACGCCAGCAAAGCCGTGGCTTCATGTTGGCTTGCGTGGTCCGATCGGGACGTGAATGTACAAAAGTAACATAACACGTGCTTTGTCACGTATAGCAGATATTTTCGCCGCGCGATGAAAAACTTGTGGTGTGCGCGTAACCTTATAAGACAATTTGCACATTGAGCGCAAGTCAGATAAAAATATTTAAATAAGTTAAATTGTGTAATGCGAGTTGATAACGACATGCTCATTACGTCCTGATTAATTAATAAAATAATATAACACAATAATAAATTCCGAGAATATAATAATTTAACAAAATACAAGATAAGGGAGGTCAAGATGAAATTGCCGGGCAAGACGGAACCTACGTATAATTCCCGATCTTTGGGACTAGCGCCCCTGTCTGTTAGCACACAGGGACATAAGCTTATTATATATTTAAGAACGAAAACTCACCTTTACTGAAGCCAACAATTTTTACGCTAGCAAGGTTTTTTTTTGATACTATTCATAGAATGTAATTAATCTTACAATTTTATTTTTGTACGTAGGAGCTATCTGTCAGAGATAGATTTTATTAATTGTTATTAAAAAGCAAGAAACATATGAAAATACTTTTTTAACTTTTACTGTTTATAATTTAATGGGCGTGTGGGAAAGATGGAAATTGGGTCTGAGGGCAAGATAGACTAGTTTGTCTGACAATTTATTATAAATACATGTTTTAGGTGGTTATCAAATATAATTGCAATTAAACACGTTAAGTTGTGCAGTTTATAGAAAACTTTAAAGATATCCGATATTATGTACCATATTGCCCACACCAACAGGAGTTTTAAAAAATGTTGCTTGGTGTGTTCATACATATTGTCGTTTTAGTTACATATACATTTTTTTACTATGATAAGGTCTCTTTCAAAAGTGATATAATTCTTTTTATTTACCGTGTTGATTAAATATTTTTTGCATCATAAAGTTGCGCCTTCCATCTTGCTCTTCCTTCCCCTGTATAAAATATATTCTGAATCACTTATCTGGCATAAACATATGAGATATATTACCGACTATGGTTAACATAGAGTTGCTCTTTAACTGAAAGTGTCTCGCAAGTTAATATCGCCTGCGAGACATCTTGCAATGCTCTTTCGTTCAAAGCATCACAGAGCATCCTTTGACATGCCGCTCGTCATATCCCGGCGAATATCCACGAGGAATCTTTAGCATGGTTACCATTTCATGCTGCCGTAATACCATTGTGCAATATCAACCGTAACAACCACTAAATAAAGTCTACTTCTCAATGACAACGAATTTTAATAATTGAATTAAACTGCGACCGGGCCATGCCTTTTGGAAGAATTTTCAATATTACAAAAATATATTAAATAATATACAATATCCATAGTAATTTTTGTGCGATGGGAACAATTAGTGCGAACACTGTTTTAAAAATAATATGACATTGTTATCACATAGGTACAATTTCTGTGCATAGGTACATTAAATCGTGTGATATTTATGGAAGCTATACACTGTGGCATAAAAGTTACCATGTTATTTTACGTATACTAAATAGAGATTATAGTATATAGTTATTTATTAGAAAATATGAAGGAGATCTATGTAGTCAGTAGTTGTTTAGTCACAGGATTTCTCCACTTATTATAATTTCATGATGAAAAATGTGAAGTGTACAATGGTGTCAAAGTATCTTACTAAGGCAAAAAAAAGTTCAACGTTATAGCTCCCAATCCTCTGTTAAAGATTAAGCTGAACAGTAATGAAACAACAGCACTAACTGATTCTCGTTGTTTATCATACTCGTATTATGGATTTTAAAAGAGAAGCTAAGCTTTGTGGCTAAATATCTATAGCTATGGTTCATATGTTGGAAATTAACTACTGTTACCATATGAAATCCAATCAAATTACTCTTTATTCAATAATCTTTCACAAATAACTTTGTTCGTTTATTACTGCTACCACTGCTTTGGAACGTGTTGTAGCTGTGAAGAAGTAACGGCCCAAGAAACAGCCACATGAAATATATTCATTTTTTTTTCTTTTTCTTTTTTTTTTTGAAGTCATTTATAAAACAATACTCACACTCGTCACAAATGTCACAATAATGCTATATAATCGAAATGTAATGCGACCACTTTTGCACCACTGTTTATGCTTATAAACAATGGTGCAAAAGTGGTCACCTACATATAGCCTTGTTGGGGAATACGGGTAAACCGTATGCCACCTAATTTAATTAACAATAAGGCACACCCTCATGCTTCGACGAGACATCGCTCGCTGCGACAAGCACAGTGCGATATTATGGGATGTTGCATATGCTATTACAGAACAGTCTTCTTACAATAATTAATATTTATGACGTATGAGTGAATCTAAATAACCATCATAGAATTCAACTTTGCTCGCGCATTTCGCATAAATATTTGGTGTATTTATCTTAACCTCGGTGCTAAAGATATATTGCATACGTATAAATAAATTTAGTGATATATCCATATATTAAGCATTCGCAAAACATAACTTAAGAATTAAAATAAATACACTGTTTTACTGGTGGCAGGTCTCTTCTTATATGTGAGAGGCCGTCTGGGTAGATACCACCGCAATGTCTATCTTCCGCAAAACCAGCAGTGTAAATGTACCTACTGTTTGAAGGTTATTGTAGCAAGAGTAACTACTGGACATAATGAGACTTAACATCCTACATCACAGGGCGGCTAGCGCAGCGGAATGCCAAGCATTGCTTTGTAATTCATGGTGTTGTTTGGTTTTACTCTGCATATCAGGCGAATGGCACGCTCGACTCGCAATTTATCGCAATAAAAAAACTACACCCGACAGTCACATACATAGTCCTAATTCTTTACTAAGATGCAAGATAGCATGAGAATCAGAAACTACAGGAGACTTTTCGGTCTAACAGACATCCCAAACAGAAAAAAACACTGGTGGATCACACAAATATTTTTTTTGATGCGGAGGTCGAACCCGCATCCTCTATTTCACAGCCATTGTCTAGCCAACTACACCACGAAGGCTGTCTTACCAAAATTCCTTGAAGACACGTATGTTGAGTCAACTTGTAGTCTCGCTGTGGGTATCGAACCCGGGGCTTTTTGTGTTTTAGCCAGTACCGAACCAACAAGCCACGGAGGCTGTCAAAAATGTACTATATTCTTAATTTCATCAATATAGGTAACAGCATTTTCTCAGCATTGTTTCTCTTAAATGTATAATCACCAAAAAGAAAAGTCAATCGACATACGTATACGAAACCATTGAAAGTCCGATCTCGTATCAGATTTTACCAAGGAACGACTCCGCATTTACGGGTCGCTTGGATAGGCCACGCTCAGAAGGCTCAAGCCTAGGTAGTGTATCCACAACGTGGGGCCTCTGCAATCACAGAGGACCCTAGTTAGTGAAGGCCAAATGCGAGATAAGTCAAATCGAGTGTAAAACTTAAACTTACGCTTCATACATACAAGTAACTGAAAATGAACTGCAATGTAAAGCTAGGCATGACGTAAGTAATTATACCAATGAGTATGCAGCTATGCAAATTGAGCCTGATTAACATTTTATATTAATTCCTCGCTGCCGTTGTTATATTGGAATTTCATTAAAATAAAATTTTCATTAAAGAAATGAAAATTACCCCTGGACACATTGAAGTACGCATTTATTATGATAATCGTTTTGCTCTTAAAAATACTGAAAGTGTTTTAAACTAGCTTGCTATATTTTGGAGAAGACATAATATGTGTAAGGATAGTAAGTATATATTATACTATATTATGCTTTTAATTTATGCGTGTATTACGCCATATGGGAGATGAAAATACGAATTATACTTACGGTTTAATTTGCTCTTTCATGACTGAAAGAGCAAATTAATCTTGTTGAACCCGATGTGGAACACACTTGTGTTTTTCGTTAAGACATGTTTTATATCATCGTGGCGATGGTTTTTACCAGGGCGGGCACGAATAACCTACTAAAATAATATTTCAACTAAATATTTCTTGTTTTTGCATAGGTCCGGCAAACGAGCAAACAGTAGGCTTATTCACGTAATTAAATCAGTTCAGTTGCAGTGCAGTTGCAGTTAAGTAGGCCAATTCACGTAATTAAATAAGTTCAGTTGCAGTGCAGTTGCAGTTAAGTTTCGATCAAAACAGCCTTTTTTGTATTCTCGTAATTTAGACAACCGCTGTCAGATACGCTCGCGTCAAGTTCGCGTCACGTGAGCGCTTTAGCGTATTCTACGGCTGCGCGTTATATACATGCGTGATTCAGATCGCAACCTGATTGGTATTTACCTATTCATTTGACGTCTCCAATGACAGTTGAGTCCGACCAACGTGCAGCACATGCGCAGTTTATACATATCTTACGCGCAGCTAAACAATTACAAGAATACCATTTTGACGTACGTACGATTAAGACGTAAACCTAATTGAAACTGCATCGAAACTTGATCGGCGCGTCAATAAATTACGTGAATTAGCCTACTGGTTCGATCAAAACAGCCCTTTTTGTATTCTCGTAATTTAGACAACCGCTGTCAGATACGCTCGCGTCAAGTTCGCGTCACGCGAGCGCTTTAGCGTATTCTACGGCTGCGCGTTTTATACATGCGTGGTTCAGATCGCAATTTGATTGGTATTTATCTATTCATTTGACGTCTCCAATGACAGTTGAGTCCGACCAACGTGCAGCACATGCGCAGTTTATGCATATCTTACGCGCAGCTAAACAATTACAAGAATACCATTTTGACGTACGTTCCATTAAGACGTAAACCTAATCGCAACTGCATCGAAACTTGATCGGCGCGTCAATAAATTACGTGAATTAGCCTACTGGGTCACCTTATGGTAAGTGATCACTGCAGCCCATGAGAATCCACAACGCTGGATCATGGATGTGTGGCCGGCAGTTGAGGAAAGAGGTGTTGGGCATCCGGAAATCTCACTCACCAAACGAAACGCGAAACTGCCACTTCACGTCGATATCCTGAGAGTTAGTGGTACTGGTCCGGACGAGCGTGTCCATTCATGCTGAGTCAAGCCAACAACATGGCTCTACCACGTCCTTTAACTCCCTGTTTTAGAGCTAAGTTCGCATAGCTTTTTAGTTTATACTTTTATATGAAGAAGCTACATTGTTCAAATTTTAACTCTATCTCCTACTACATGGAGATAAAAAACACGCTAATATAGTAAGCTTGTTAATTCAAAAACACGTAGGAACCCACTTGTTATAGTTCGCATTATTTTACATTTTGGACGGTACAATGGATAAGTCATCGCATTAAAAACATCGGACAGATGTCGCTAATCGGCTTACTTGTGAAGGGATGACACAGCGTGGTATGGTTATCACGTCTTGTATGGAGCGAGTGACATTGTGACTATAGTAATAGCTGCAAGTGAAGTTAAACGGCAGAACAAAGAGAGACAGTGTACAGTGTATACATAGTATTTTTATAACCCTTTATAATATTATTGTATAAATGAATTAATTATAATACATATCTATTTATAAAAAAATTGTACGCGTAGACTTTTACGACCGTCATCAGAGATTATTTTATCAAAGCACCGAAAAAAACGATTATTTAATATGAAATCTCCGGTGGAAAGCTTTGTAAGCCGCTTCACTCCTTTACAAAGTGGTTTTGGATTTCGATCAGAAAGGTATTTGCAATTTATTTTAATGTGTATGCCTATTAGTACCGAGTCTCAAGTTAATCCAAAGGAGTGCTAAGTTTTACTGATATTTTCACTATTAAACGTCATGAAACGTAGAGTAATTTAGATATCTTTGGTATTGCCAATATGTACCAAGGTTTCAATTTATAATGAAAACTATTTTTCCGTATTTTTTACCCCTTATCAAAATAATTATGTATATAACTCCGAAATCTTTGTAGAAGTGCACACAGTAACATATAAATGACTATGCGACTTGGATGAATAGAATTTGATTGCATGCATACGAAACTTAATGATGTACAACGAAATAGCATTATTAATAAAGTACACTATCAAGAAGAAATTGATTATCCAACTTTGGAAACAATAACATATTTCAATATCCAAACATCTGTATCTTAATTTGATTGAGCGTACTTTAGAAAATCCAATTACTTTATTGTTAAGACGCTTCTAATTGAATGCTATACCTATAAGTAGGTATACTATAGCCCTCCAACCATAGACGAAATATCTAATAGACTGCTGTATAGTGCCTATTCAGTCCCACAGAAAGAGATGCCGCTTATAGGTTTTGCTATAAGATAGAAAGAGATCGAAATATACATTTTCTGTCCTGCACCGCGTGCCGGTTTTTTCAAGGTCGGAATTGAAATTGCTAAACAAATTTTGACACAAGACTGTCGTATCGTGTTTGTGTTTAGTGTCGGAAGTTTTCAAAGTGATTTATAATTGTTTAAATTGTAAAATCTTTGCTAAATCCATCACAAAATGGTGCGGTGTAGCGTACTTGGTTGTAAAAGCGACAGTGGTGTGAAAATAACAGGATTATCATTCCATTTGTAAGTAAATAACTTTAGTAACAATTAATAGTATCCAGCAGTATTCAAATTAACTAGTTTGCTATAAAATCTTATAAAAGAGATAACACTGTAATACATTGTAGTTATACATTTGTTTATCTCAATGTTATTGTAATTATAATAAACACGTAAACTTTATAACCTAAAATGTCAGTGTGGCAAGAGTGAGATTGTAGTATTACCCCGTACCCTGTATAGTAACCCGTATAGTTATATATTGTTGATCTATCATACGTAATTTTGTACACTTTGTAAATATATGTATACAGTAATAAATAAAACAAACCTATCAAACTGTTGCATTTTTATTTATCCTTCCTTCTTCCGTGTTTGCAAATTTTGTATCATTCTAAAAAGCCGTTACCTAATAGTGGGTAATTGTACCATACTTGGCAACCCTAAACCAATTAAGTACTTTATTTGTTGTCCCTTTCGGTGGCACGGGGTCACTACGTCTATTAGATATTTCGTCTATGCCTCCAACTATCTAGAGGGCCTTACATTCCAGGTGTGCGCCGTGCTGGGGAACTGTCAATAGCCCGGTGAATGTTTTGTTTCCACAAGCACACATATAAATCAACGCAGTAGAAAAGAGACAGAGAGCATCTCTTTATGTTATAAATACCGCTATGTCCATCCTTCGAGTTCGTGTGGTGTCAGTGCGATGTCATTGCAAACACATTGTAAACAAACATGACGTTTGACACAATCGTCGTAAATGAATTATTATATTTTCGCATGTTTTAAGTATTTAAAGGTATAATAATATCAAGTGAAGTGTATAATGTCAATATGTATTTATATAAGCAACGATATTAGGTTTTAAATGATTATAAAAGCATCAGCCTGCAAAATAATACAGAACTTCCTTTTCATTCGAATTTACCAGTATTTTGATACATTGTACTTAGAGAAAGAATTCAATTGGTATTTTTGTTTGTATCGGCCCAATTCCAACCCGTGGTATTCGTGATAAATGCAATATAAAAAAATCCTACAATAAATATCAAATATTTACGTATTATTAATGTTGCCAACAGTAAACAGTTAATTTTCCATAAATATGATTTGAATAGTTTTTTGTATAAACAATACAATAAAAAAGACATCATTATTATATTATATATTTTTACAGCTTCTAAAATAAGGAGACACTGCACGAAATGAATAATTACATCTGTTCGTAATATATGAGAATGCTCTTAAAGTAAAAAGAGCTCTACACTGGCTATCAAAAATATAATAAAAGTAGCTCTCTCTACTAACCTCTACCTCTGCCTCCACAAAAAATGTAATAAAACATAATTTTATAATCAGGATTAACTAGGAATATTCAATTCAAAAATATATCTTATATTATTTATTGGACAATAAAGTATCGAGTATTATTATTGCCTTATTTTTTTTTTTACTAAATATACAATACAATAAGTGCGTGGTGGCCTGTTGGTAACGGACCAGACGCGGCTGCTTACATGTTCACGGTGGTCGCGGGTTCAAATCCCAGGGCACACCTCTGACTTTTCGGAGTTATGTGTGTATTGATAGTCAATCACCACGCACTTTAACGGTGAAGGAAAAACATCGTGAGGAAACCTGCATACCGTAGCGATTTTAAAGAATTTCTACGGTATGTAATTCCGCCAACCCGCACTAGGCCAGCGTGGTGGACTATATGGCCTAACCACTCTCAATCGATTCTCTCGATTGTAGAGTAGGCCCGTGCCCTGCAGTGGGACGTATATGGGCTGATATAGATATATAGATATATACAATACAATATCATTTAATATTAATAGGAAGGTGTTGAAGTATCATCGACGTAAATCTCATATTTAGGAAGACACTTTTACCGAGCTATCAGTTTCAAGTACGTGGGCGGAACCGCCACCAAATTTACCTAGTAAACAATAAACGCTTTTTTTTAAATATTACTTCGAGATCGCCCCTAAAACACTAAGCGTTGTATTACATGTTATTCGTAAATTCTCTATTTCACTTGATCTTTGCATGATAGCTGTCACTGCACATCTCCCCCCACTTCATGCCCCGGCTCTCTAGATAGTTGGAGACCTATAGCAAGCGAGGCGGTGACTGTCACGTGCCTACAAAACCACGAGCATCCAAATTCGCCATACATTTATTTGTGTTTACTTTATTGAATGTAAAAAAGCCTAAAACACTTGGTTGTAAATAAAAATAAGTTCATTTATTCACAATAAACCGAATTTTCTCATATTTAGCGTTAGGACAACCTATATTCAAAAGTAGTATATATCACATATATATATGGTCATGAGTTCCACATGTATGTACATCTGGAAATCAATAACTATAAATTTTCTTCCGTATTATTTTTTTCCCTTCAAAGCACAAAAGGGAAATTTTCTTTGTTCACAATCACAATATTTCATATGAAAGAACTAATTAAAAATTCTCTTTGAGAGCTTCTTCTTTTTTACACTCCGTGTAGTCTCAGCACACCATATTACAAAGAAAAATACGATAGAAAAACACTACGATTAATTTTCAAAGGATTGGTTATTAATTTACGTGAGTGAGTAAGAATATAATAAAGCCTAGCTGACTTTAGAAATACACAGTCAGGTCATCAGTATTGTCACACAGTAAAAACTTTTCTTTTAGAATGCTGGCCACAAAAAAGTTTATTGAATTCGAATTTCGAATTGTTCATGAAAATAAAAATGTATACTTTTTAGAATTTTACTCATTTTTAAATATGGAGTGGACGCTTAAAGAAGACCGTGTTGCAGTTATTGCGTTGCATCGTTGCGGTTACGCGCCAATTCAAATTTTTGACATACTGAAAAATTTGAATATAACCAAAAGATTCGTTTATCGTACCATCAAACGATACAATGAAGACTCTAGTGTAGATGACAGGTCAAGAAGTGGTCGCCCTCGGTCTGTTAGGACTCCAGCAGTGATAAAAGCTGTGAAGGCGCGAATTCAAAGAAATCCCAAACGTAAGCAGAAACTGTTGGCCCTTCAGATGGGGTTAAGCAGAACCACGGTGAAAAGGGTGTTAAATGAAGACTTAGGGCTTCGGGCATATCAAAGAAAAACAGGACATCGTTTGAATGCTCGTCTAATGGACCTGAGACTGAAGAGATGCCGCGCTTTGTTGAAGCGGTACGCGGGAAAAAAATATCGGGACATTCTTTTTTCGGATGAAAAAAATTTTACCGTTGAAGAGAGCTACAACAAACAAACTGATAAGGGGTACGCACACAGTAGTAAAAAGGCGAGCAACCGTATTCCGCGTGTCCAACGAGGTCATTTTCCATCCTCGCTCATGGTATGGTTGGGAGTTTCTTATTGGGGCTTAACAGAGGTACATTTTTGTGAGAAAGGTGTAAAAACGAATGCAGTTGTGTATCAAAATACAGTCCGGACGAACCTTGTGGAACCTGTTTCTCATACCATGTTCAATAACTGGCACTGGGTATTCCAGCAAGATTCGGCGCCAGCTCATAGAGCACACAAGAGTGGCTGGCGGCGCGTGAAATCGACTTCATCCGGCACGAAGACTGGCCCTCCTCCAGTCCATATTTGAATCCGTTAGATTACAAGATATGGCAACACTTGGAGGAAAAGGCGTGCTCAAAGCCTCATCCCAATTTGGAGTCACTCGAGACATCCTTGATTAAGGCAGACGCCGATATTGACATGGACCTCGTTCGTGCTGCGATAGACGACTGGCCGCGCAGATTGAAGGCCTGTATTCAAAATCACGGAGGTCATTTTGAATAAACTTTAGTGTCATAAGAATCTATGTTTTGTTAAGTTCATTTTGGTATATAAATGGTTACATAATGAATAAACTTGTTTTAATTATTTTATATTAAACATGTGACAGAATTTCTGACCGGACTAGTTATAGTAATTTTAATTTAAAAGCAAAGTTAGAACACAAAGCACAAAGAATACAATTAAATTAATTTGTAGAGCACTTTCGTTCGAACTTGGTAAGGTTAATTATTTTCAACAACACGATCGATATTATGCTTGTTTCGCTAGTCAATTTATTAGTATGAAGGTGAATGGAATTTTTGATCCAAGTGAAGGAACAGATGGGCTCAATTTTTTTAAGTTTTTTTTACTAGAAGGGTTTAACTAGCATAGCTAGGGTTGTCGCAGGTTCGATCCCCGCCCTGAGAGAAATGTTTGTCAAGCCACAATTTTATTTGTATCGGGTTTGGATGTTTGTGAGACCGACAAGTCTGTCGTACATTCTGATACCGACGACACATGACTTCATAAACCTTAATATGAAGTCAGAACTAAATATGTGACTGTTAGGTGTATTTATTTATTGATTTATTTAAAATTTATAGTAAATATAGGGCAGGAGGCTTAATTTGTTGCACCTTCGACTTGTAGTTTTAAACCAGAAATAACAGATCTCTGATATAGATTTATTTGGCATTGAAGCTCAATTTAACTAAGCGCTATTTATAAAAGGAGAAAAATCATTGGGTTTGACTTGGAGGCAATGATGTCAAATGATTCTTTCTACTTGCGATCGTCGAAACAGTTTAAGGATATTAATGTCAATTGATGCATATTGCAATCGATCAAGTGTCGTTAACCAATGCATATTATAAATTATAAAAAAGAGTTGCAGCTGTAATACAAAATCATTCAATTGGGTATTTTACTATAAGAAAGAAAAAATCTAAAAACTATAAATGTATATAGTAGAGCATTAAGCAATAAGTATATGTTAATTTCAGTTTTTATTTCCAAGGAATAAATTTTATAATCCGTTTTGGAAATTTCAATTTTTTTATCCGTCCTAAAAAGATGTGAAACGGCTGCCGCCATGATGGATAACGATTCTACGTCATTCCGTAAGTAGAATACCCCCTCCGCTGTCCAAGAGCTCATACAAACACAGGTTGTTTACTGGTTGAGTGACGTATCATTTTAAAGGAACATGGCGCCTAGCGTTTTCACATATTTGCGCGCATAAATTTAAAATTTAAATTTTAAATGGTTTTTTATTGGACTTGCCGAGTGAATAAAAATTTGATATTTTTTTAAATAGTTTGTCTTAATCTTAGGAACAACTTAAAAGACTTTTTGAAAATGGGTAGAATACCCAATTGTTCCTTTATAATAAGCAGACGCTCTTAGATTATTATGCTATGATTCTGAGTTATTCGTAATGAAGTATGTAAATGTTTTTTTTTTCTACTTATTTTGTTATTTATTGCTATGTTTTTGAAATATGTTCGTGGAGAAGTAAGCTTTGTTCGACAAAGTTTAAGATTGTCGAATCTAAGTCTAGTTTGTTGTCAGTAGATAGCGTAATCATTTATAGTGGAGTGAAGATATCAAATATACTCTTACACGGAAAAGCTGAAATAGACATATTTTTATTTTTATTATATTTTATTTGAATTTGGTACAAAAGCATTTAACAATTTACAACTTAGACAACTAAAAAGTAAAACTAGTACAGTGATAAATGTAAAATTAATTTGTTAAACAAAGTATTGTACACAACATTAATAAACAAAGTTATTTACATAAACAAGTTATTAATAGTTCCTAATAATATAATCAATCGACGCATTCTATAATTTTTACACAGTCATCAAAAAGAATCTTCTTAAAACTATTAAAATTGTGATGAAAGATATCGAGCTCCGTGTTGCCAACAATATTCAAGCGATTCTCCCCCTCATAGCCGATTTCTTATCCTATTTGCTAACGCTCTTTTCGCGAGTTATTTAAATTGCATTTTCACGACTAAGCGCTACGTAGGTACTTATTATACGCAAATTTTACTGGTTGGACTCGTTTCTAAGGTGTACATTTTTGAATATGAGTATTTCCCTTATATTAAACTTTCTTTATGTTTATATAAGTGGGTACAATAAAATTTCAGGCGTATGTCACTGGCGCCTGCAGGGGTTCGCCCATGTCACTTTATGCTTATCATTACGATGTCAAATAATTTCGCAAAAAACAATAATGCACCTATCACGCCCCCCCAGTTCCCACGTATTGATGTTTGAAATCTAAATCCTAGATAATCGAACAACGCATCCTTTATTATACCGCACGACTCACGATTCACCGATAAGCCAGGGATTTATTTTATTAGCATTCCCGCGAGACCCTTAAATAATGAAATATTTATTAATACTTATAACTCCATCGTCCGTTGCAACCCTACAATATTCTGTGAATATGATTCGAGTCATAATTCTTCATTAAAAAACTTAATTAGTTGTAAATAGTAGAGCTTACAGTAGTTCTACTATGAAAATTAGCATTTAAATATTGGATTTCAACCGAAGCATCATGAGGTCCCAATTTTTTATATAGAAAACTAGAGCTTAAACCAAAATGCATTTGAATTTAATACGGTGTAGAAAATCATAAACCACTTTTGCATGTGACGATATTATTATTACAGGAATAGTTCTTTTGAATGTCAATTGTACTGCATCTGCCCATATATGTCCACTGAAGTGCACGAGCCTCCTCTACAATCGAGAGTACTGTTGGGAGGGGTTAGGCCATATAGTCCACGGTGCTGGTTGGTGGACTTTTATATACCATACAAATTTATTCAAATCGCTATGGTATGCAGGTTTTCCCCCAATGTTTTCCTTCACACGTCATGTCAACTGTATAACGCACATTTTCAAGCCGTGATAGTTCAATAGGCATAATTATAATCTGATGACTATCTTCCAGCCAGTCAAATTAACTTACTTCGTTCCAAAATATTATTCTCTTCACTGTGATTTCAAAAGAGACACTATAACGGTTTCACAAAAAACAGCATCCCCTGGTCGTATCAACCACGTGGTACAAAAGCACAATACACAAACTAGAGCGTTGCAAGCAAGGGTTGAAGACAATGACACTAATACATGATGTTATTGATGAGGCACGGTCATGCCCGAGCACGCACCGCGCACTTGCTCCACAGCGTCATCGTTAATCACCACATTTGCCGCCTAATGTCATCGTCATTCCGACATTTGATGCGTTTTATTGCGAATTAAAATGCCAGCTTTATTCGTGTTATATATTGTTTTTGGGTGCGGGCGTTAATTGCTTCTTTTTATGGTTATAAATTATATTAGTTTAGGCTACGCTGTATAATGCTTTTTGGTAATTTAATATAATGTTAACTCTTGACTACTCTTTTGTTTCCTCCATCTAAGCAATCTTGTGACTATCTGTAGAAGAATGCTATGGCGATACAATTGTCTAACTTTTGTGTCGAATATTGCATAAAATATGCTCTTCATTCATTATAAAGTAGTTATAAATAATCAAATCGTGTTTTAGCTTGTGGCAATAAGAATGTGCAGCTACAAGAAAATAACATGTAGGTACTGTCCAAAAGTTGCTTATTCTCGTTAAAAACTGTCCATCACAAATATGTTTATAATATATGTTTGTATTCTCATCTTTATCATCAGGCAGCATGATAAATGCCTCCTCCGAAAACCCAATGCATATAAATATCCATGACAGGCTTATTCATACAAAACACGTAGAATTTTTCTTATTTTGTATCACGCGACAGTGTCGGCTACGTAAAAGTAAAACATGGGATACATGATACATCAGACTGCAACAGCATCGTTGGGTCGCCGCGACAGATTGCATATTTTTCTTATAAGTATATAAGTAAGTATATATATAAGTAAGTAATTAAATAAGTTTCTTATATTGAATGTTGGTCTGCCTCAGCTCGCCAGTCATTGCACTCCCTACAATATTTTACTTTATTTTTGCTGTTGTTTTTGTTCCACTGTGTTTTCTATCGAAAATTATACTCAGTTTCTCCTTAACTGTCCATCTACGTTTTACAATTTGATCTTGTTAAAGCAGTGTGATTTAGATTCAACAACTATCATTTCAATAATACTGTTTGATCAACACCCATTATTTGTACCTTTAAACGCATACAAATCGCATTATACGGATTTTATTAAATACAAAACACAAACTGACTTGCTGCTAATGCATTTTGACTTCTAATCCAAAGGAATAGGGGTTTGTTTCTATTATAAGGGAGTTATAATTTATATTATGGATTTCTACAGGGTTTCTACCCAGGGGACTCGTAACAGGTGGTGCACTGTCGACCGAGACTGATCAACCCTAATTTTTGGGGATGATTTCTATTTAACTATAGTTTTAGGGTTCCGTCTATGGAGGGTTTCTGTTTGTGTGTGTTGAATTGTAAATATTATGCGATCTAGTTGTACTAGGGCATACAGGGCGAAATAAAATATCGCAATTATTTTATGAAACATATTTTAATTAATAATGTTTTGAACGACCTTCACTAGATTTTTTGTAGCCGAATCCAAGTTGTTCTATATCATAAACAAATGAACTGTAATTATTTATGTAAAATAGATAATAAGACGCTCAATTCGGCGACTCGAAACTTCGGTTGAATGTAATTAATATTAAACAATTGTACTCGTATATTTACATTAAAATGCTTACACACTGGTGATGCTGCATATCAATAGAACAAGAGTTAAAATCCGGTAATTATTTGCCTTTACGGATATACGAGTACAATTGTTTAATATTAATTAAAACGCTAAAGTGGAAGTAAAAATATATTTTACGTAAATAATTTAAGTAATATACCGCTATTGATTCCAAAATCAAATATATAAAGCGGACACAAACAATCGAAGTGTTATCGCAGGTCGCAGATAACTGGGCAGGTCATGACGCGGGCACGAGGTACCCGGTCCGCAGTGTGTGTGTGTGTGTGTGCTTGTGCGTGTGTCTTGCGTTTGTGTTAGTGTATCTTTGCGAGCGCACGTGGCGCTATGTCGTCGCCGCTCCGATATTAAACCTGCCGCCAGCGTGTTCCAAGCTTTGCCTGCCAAATCGCTATTTTTATTTTCATTTCCGTTTTGCTGGCTGCCTACATGTTCATGGTGGTCGCGGGTCCAAATCCCAGGGCACACATCTGACTTTTCAAAGTCATGTGTGTATTTATAGTCAATCACCACGCACTATAACGGTGAAAGAAAACATAGTGAGGTAAACTGCATACCATAGTGACTTGTAAGAATTTCTATGGTATGTAAAGTTCGCCAACCCGCACTAACTAACCCGCACCAGGCCGGCGTGATGGTCTAAATGGCCTAACAACTCTGAATTGTACCCTCGATTGTAGAGTAGGCCCGTGCCCTGCAGTGGGACGTATATAGGCGTGATACAAAAAAATACAATATTATTATCCTAATAGAACCCAATAATGATTTTTAGAATTTTTGTCTGTTTATCTGTTTGTCAGTACGGATGTGCGCGATGTAATCAGAAACGGCATTTGGATTGTGATAGAACTGGATTACATACCTTGAGTGAGAATTATAGGGGACGGGTAAGGCAATTCCGAATAAAGTTCACATCACGCAAACGAAATTTGCGAGCAGAAGCTAGTTAATAATATTTTTATATGATAAATTATAATATCGCACCATTTTTATATTTTGGACATATCTTCAAATTATTTTATAATTAAAAATTTGTACACCAACTCTGAAATTAAAAAAGCACATTCAACCTGCATATAAAACCACGCACTAGACTAGAATGAGTCGGCTGAAGGCTTCGAAGGTGTAAAAGACGAACGAACGGCAAAGTTTGGGAAACACGGCACTCTCCGCCCTACAGAAAGAGTGCGGCGTAACTCGGCGTACACATTCGGTGAGATCGCGCCAGAAAAATTTAATTGTGAAATACGACCATCCACCTCACCACTCACCATCGTAGCCCCCCCGCGCCCCCTGTACCTCGTCCCTCCGGCATCTCAGTTGAATAAAACGCGTGGGTGGGCGTGGACCGCTTGCCAACCGACTACCGAAATAATATTGAATTAACTAATTATGTATTTTCATTTTTTAAGATAGGGATAGTACATACATTGTTATGTTTATGTTTAAGAAAATTGTATGTGTTTTTTTTTTATTGTATTGAATGGCGAGGCGAGCATGCCATTCGCCTGATGGTAAGCGATACGACCGCTCATGGACAGTAGCAAAACCAAACAACACCATGAATTACAAGGCAATGCTTGGAATTCCACCGCGCTCGCCATCCTGAGACATAAGATGTTAAGTCTCAATATGTCCAGTATTTACTCTGGCTACAATATCCTTCGAACCGGAACACAACAGGGCATTTACACTGCTGTTTGGCGGGGGAAATAGACATTGCGGTGGTACCTACCCAGGCGGCCTCTCACATATGAGAGACCTACCACCAGTAAAGTGTTGGATAGGTTGCAATTTAAATGGTAGGGAAAAATGTTATGATATACTTAAGTTGATTATTCATATTAATGTATAGGTTACGTGTAGGTTTGTTTGGATAATATTATAGAAAAATATTTTTGAGTATTTGATAATCCAAAGACACTATTCGGCATTTAAAAAGCCTGATCTTTGTCGACAAATGGCAAATTGAATACTGAAACATATTTCAGTCTAGGAGGATAAGTTATATATTTTGTTGATAGAACAGTTAAACAAGGTTAGAAAGGTATTCTAATTGAAGCAAAACCAACGTCGTCTTTCGAATCCCCATTTAAAACACAAAAACCAATAAAGTAAATCTTTCAACAGTCAATTTAAAATACAGATAAAACAATGGAAAAGCGTCTTTGTTATAAGACCAATTTTAAATATTAATTACGTCGATTGACGGAAAATAAATAAAACTACCATGTCTCATATTGAAAATTTTACTTACTGATAAACTGGTGAAGAATCATGGGTAAAGTCATTTAGTAGAGGCTAAAGGCGATTCATGGCTTGATACAACGCAACATATCATATTACTTAACATCAATCATTAGGTGTTCTAAGTATGAATGCCGACAAATAAAAATTCAATTATCTTTAAATATTTTTTTTTAATTTACTGGATTAATAAATATTGAAATAATAAGGTATTTCAAACAAAAAATACCTTGCGCGTCGCTTGATGACAGCAGGGCAGGCGGGGAATTAGGTTCTCATTTATATCAATAAATACGCGCAGACAGTCTCAGTGGCGCAATTGGTAAGACGCCGAGCCGGCTGTGGAACGAGAGGCCGCTGATGCGAACCCGCTCCGAAACAATTTTTTATGTGTTCCACGTGTTTCAGGTCTGGGTGATTGTGAGACCAAAAAGTTTCTCGTAGTTTCTGATAGAGAACCACGAAAAAAAACTGGTTCTTACTGTGGGGACAGGACTAACCTAACAGTCACGTTGTTGTGTAGGTAGAAATAAATTGACATTAATTTTGAAATAAACTTCATCCTGAAATCGTTCCCTTTGTGCATTTTATTCACCAGTAAAACAAATACATTGTACCTACTCAATTCATAATAAATGGAAAAAAAAAAATCCGGGTCTAGTGAGAAATATCGAGTAGCCGAAACCTGGATTTGAACCAGGGACCGCAAGATCACAAAGACCTTATGCTCTACCCTCTGAGCTATTTCGGCTGTAACCAAGTCAACAACCGACGCAAAATGATCTGTCTTTCATTGACGGGTGACGTAATAGAACGATATTTATAAAATGTTGTTACCGGCCAAACTCGCATTTCCTACGAATTCTATGCAATTCCAAAATGATGCTAGGAAGTACATCAAAAATGAATGCTTTTCTGAATAAATAAAACATAGTAAGGAACTGAGAATCAAAATACCAAGCATATAATTATATAAACAACTGTTAGGTCAGGTTAGGTTAGTATATTTTTAAAAATAGCTTTTAAATATTTTTATATCAATCATTTATAATTTATCTCAATCCTAACCTACCGCAACGTAACCATCCCTTTGTCTAGATCTCTATATTCGTTAGCGTAACTAAAAGTGAAGAAAAATGCTCTTTATACGCATGTACACATTGACATTCCCAATGTAATACATTTCTGCTGTTTAGGACTATGACGGATTACAAACTTTTCCGTTAACATGAATATACAAAATCTAACACGTGAACTTACAGTATTTATTATATAGTATATACAGGGAGCGTTGGTACTTTATAATACCTTCGGTTTCCAACGGAGTGTATAGCAATTTGGCAACAGAATTTTATTTTAATTATTCCTTTTATTTAATTACCATAAAATGAATTTTTAGTACATTAACCTTTGTAAATAAATTTAAAAAAAAATTTGTTTCCCAACAAAGCTCGAAAAAGGGACTATCGTTGAAGAACTAAACCTGACTACCAGTATACCCTGACTAGGTTCAATAGATTCCAGATAGGAAAATGAGGTGTGTACTGTGTCCACAAATGGCCCGATTTGTCGGAGGGCGGGCGCGCGGGTGCAGTGTGTACTGCGCAGGGTGCACGTGTGGAATGCAGCGGCCGCCGGGGGTGCAACACAAAGCCCGCATATTGCCCCGTCACTAATAACACCCGACTCGCGGGCCAACAACTACATCTAATTAAATATAAGCGCAAAAATGCGCGTTGTCGCACTTTATCAACTTAATGCGACCGGATGCTTTTGGTTACGCGATGGAAGTCTATGGTTTTGTTGTGATGTATGTCTTATTAATTGTCTTTGGTACAAATTATAATTATTATGTGTAGATTCGCTTTCTAACAGGTTCTTGTCTTTTGGTCTTTGATCATTACTGGCGACGATGACTATATTTTTTATGTTTTAATACGAGTGGTTTAAATTATAACTATAGAATAGTCATTTCAGTATATTATTTTGGATACGTTGTGACATTCAATTTTAAAGAATTTTTATTGTCCTGTTAGATATAATTATGTAAAATATCTTGTGCAAAAGGTAGCGAAGTATTGTCTCATAAAAAAACAATATAACTAATATTTTTAATTTGTATTTAATATCAATACATACACCTGTCAAATATAATCCACTGTTAAAGTAGTATATTCGGAATCAAACAATGAATGGGAGTCCCTCATAGTCCCGTGCTTAACAAACAAAGTGACAGCAATTTTGCACGTCAATAAGCTGTGTCGTAGCTGTACCCGTAGGCCGCGGCTACGATTAGTCAAGGGCGATCCGTCAAGTCGTGTAACTAGCAGGGTTGGCAGCAATCGTTTATATTTGGGTAATTTGCAGCCCTAAATTAATATGTAGTATGTAAATTACTTTTTTAATGTCTGGTTTTTGATTGAATTTTTTTGTTTGTGTTGTACTATTACGTTCTGCTAGAGTCCATATTTGATAAAATAACTACAATATTAGTACACCTTGTTTGGGATATCTACAATGCCTTATTGCGAAATAAATGGATGCAGGTTCCCACCCATTTTTACAAAATTCTTAAAGTTGTTTAGGTGGAGATCAGTTATACACACGTACAATGGAGTAACATTAGTCATCTTTTAGGGGCATTTTATAATTATGAACTAGTGGTAGCCCTAGTAACAAGCTTGTTCCGTCATGCAGTGGGGCGATTGGCTGCGCGCACGCGTCGCTTGCCTCACAGTTCCGTCATTGTTTACAGCTCTGTGTAAATTTTCCGCTGCAATCGATGTGCAACGGTGTCAGCCGAATTAGCGAACAATTTGAATATTTTGATAATCAGAAACATTGGAATGTGCAAGTTGCCGCCTTAATCTTGCATACTGTACTAAATACCTTGCGGAAACTATTGTAGTAGAGCAGTAGTTTCAGTTGACGGTGAGCTTCGCAGCTTAGCAAATATTTAATGCTGGAAATAATTTACACCGTCATTTTTAGGCACGCAAAATTCGCTGCTGAAGATAGGTTTATGTCGAATAAAAAAATCTTATCGACTATTCCAAATTTTTAGAGTTTCATCTGTGCACCTTGTGGGCGGACAAAGCATCCTACGTTCATCGGTATGTTTAATGTAGAAATTATACTATCCTTGGTATGTAGACTGCCTCGGTGGCGTAGTTGTACTACGGTACGATTGCAAAGCTGAAGTCTCGGGTTAAAATCCCGGGTCGGGTAAAGTGATGTTGGATTTTTCCATTCATTTATCAATCGATTCTCTGGATTGTAGAGTAGGTCCGGCAGCAGTAGGACGTATATGGGCTGATGCAGATACAGATTTATTATCAGCCCGGATTCAGGAATTTGTGCCTGATATGGCGATAGGCTTCGCCCCCTATCACATCATGGGACGCAACATACAAGGCGAAATGTGGGTGTCCTAGTGGCGCTTCTGCCTACCCCTTCAGAGAAAAAGGAGTGAGTTTATGTATGTATATATATTGATATATAAAAATAGTTTTATGTTATATATTTCATATATACAAAGTAGGTTTAACTTTTAAGACCGTGTAACTGGACTCAACATTTAGCAATTAACAATTTCGCCGAGGAATAGAATCTAGATGGGTATTATCTAGGGTTGCTAAGCTGGAGCATTGAGGTAGGAATGTGGGCGTCGTTCATCGGCGGCAAACGCGCTGGGAATCCGCAGGCCGCGCGGGCGACAAGTGGATCGCAGTACTGTCACCACGCGGCGGGGTTTACGGGGACTAATACTGAGGTTCGACGTTCTTTATTCATTGGAGCTGAAAGTTTCTGGAGTCGACTCCACGTACAGGCAAGCGGAGTGTCGGACGCCCGCCTACAAGGTGAATGGAAGCCTTGGTTAAGGTTGCAGGAAGTCGTTGGATGCGGACGGTTTCCAACAGGTCGATCTGGATACCTATGAAGCTTATGTTCAACAGTGGACTTCCTGTGGCTGAAGAAAGGGAGAGAGAAAAAATAACGACATAGTATGTACATTGTACAGTCAACCCAAAATAACTTGTCTAATTTGATGACGTAGAAAAGTGTATATGTAAAGCTCCGCTACAAAAATTGTTAGCAACAAGTGAGCATTTGCTTGTAACATTTCTTTCTATCTTGATTGATAATAAAACCTTCAATAATTTATGGGTCTAACGTAAGGCTTTGAACACCACAAGCAGGCGTAACTGATACGTTGATTTAATAAATCAAAAAGCATTCAAGCAAAATGATTAGCCGAGAAACCCCTCGAATACTCTAACACGAAAAATTATAAAAAATTAGTGCGATATGGTGACAGTAGTAGGACGCACGTGCGCCACCCTCGTAGACGCATAAATTCCTAGCTATTGTGCCGTGACGTCACTCGTCCCTCGCCCTCCGACATGCGACATATTGCCGCCAAATATTAGGGCAAGCGGCTGTTCGCAGGGCAACGGAGGGGTGATGGCGGGGCGGTGGGACGCAGCGGGAGGGACGGGAGGGGGCGCCCGTCCGTGGCCGCACGCACTTGCCGCTTTATTAAATTGTTTCTATCTGGGTAACGTTGGGAGAGAACAAATCCGGAACGAAACGGGAACCGTACACCGTTGTGTCAAAATACAAGATTTATGTAGATACATATTAATCAACAAATATAGGGAATATGGTACATTCTAAGAAATCTAATTCTAGAAAAATATATTTTCATAGTAACTACTGAAGTGATAATAATAAATAAAGCGTTATACTATTATTATTTTTTTCTCTTGGGAGAGCGAATACAATGCATAGTGTGAAGTCAATATTGTTATATTTCTTAACGCTACCAGTTTTCGAGAGCACCGTTTCTCGGAAAGTGGTAAATTACTTAACGTTATGCAGCTCGCTATGCTTTATCTCCTCCGGAAAAAACCACGTTCTTAAAGTACGTAAACAATAAAACATTACTTTAAAATGCGTTACAGTAAGTCCTAGATCTGTCAGTAAGTCATAAATGTGACAGTAATCCTAGTCTCAAAGGGGGCTCATGCTAAGCAGTGGAATGAAAATCAACGATATCTACACTTCTGTGATACCTACTATATTTTACTCTCCTATTCGTAATATACGATTTTTAATACAATCTCAAAATAACACACAGTCATTGTGGGATGTGCCGTATAACACACAATCAGAAATAAAAGCTACCGGCGTAATCCTGAACAATCGAAATACGCGACAAATTTTCACATTTTCTTACTTGAGAATACAGTGCTGGTATTACTCTGTGAGCGTTTAATGAAAATAGGTCACAGTGCATAATAGTAAGCGTTTTGTCTGCATTCATTCACTCATTGGCGACATAGTATAGTTGATAGCCCTCCTCATGCCACAAATAACGGCAAAGGGATTCATTTATGCGCACAGCCATTCATTGATTTGTGCTTAACAAATTATAATTGTTAATTGTGCACTATTAATTGTTCAGGTGACCGACATGCGACACACGTTATCTATTTATTAATAACGTAATGGATCAATTAATAAAATGCGCCTATGTACCACCTAGGTAATTAAATAGCACTCATGAAAACTCAGTACAAATAGGCACATTATAAAACAGGTAGTAACATACAAAAGTTTAACATGTAAGTTGCAATAAGGGGGGGAGATATTAATAACCCTTCCGGTGTCCAAAACACTCATATTGGGCTCCCTGTCAAAATTTATGTGACGTTCTCCATTGTTCTCCAATTGTTCTCCATTGTGTCGCATCTGTCAAAAGTACAACACAAGACCCAAAAGAAATAACTTTAACATGGCATATCCACACTGCGATTTTAGTGATTACAGACACAATGCAATAAAAATTATCGCTAAAAACGAGTCTTTCCAATTTTTTAAATATCATGTTTTTGTTTAGAAAAGAAAATACCTATTTTTACTAAAATAATAATATAAACCCTAGTGTACCATTGCGTCTTTAAAAATAATGGATGGAAAACTATGTATTTACCACCCAAATACGACGAATTTGGGTAGAAATAACATAGTTTCCTAAAATAATAATGTGCACTTTTTATGTCTAAAGACGCAATGGTACGCAATGGCTAAAATTACTAGTATTACTACTAGTATAATTACTAGTATGGTATTTACCTAGTTTTTGTAAATATCATCATATAAATATCATCATCTTGTTTGGGTGGTAAATACCCAAACAAGATGATGATATTTAAAAAATTGCAAAATGAAATCTGTCGCTTTGTTTGCGAAATTTTTAATTGCGTTGTGTCTGTAACCACTAAAGTTACCACCCGGCTTTGTTTTTGGTCGCAGTCTTGATATACCCGGTATAATTTACATTTTCTACACTATAAGTAAAATGGTTTCCTATACTAAAAGTTTATCTGTGCTGCAATAACGGTAGAAGCTCTTAAACCCAGATCGACCAACACTCCGCAGTAACCGTGAGCTAGCATTTGCCTAATGAACTGATATTAAGCCGATATATTTCAATTTCACTTTAATCGTTATTGTTACTAGGTTCACTTAAGAAGTGTTTCAGGAACCATCTATCTATTAATTGCTAATCGCCTTGAATTGTTCACAAACATCGATATTGGTGTTCCTTTGTTTTCAAATGAGTTTGGAAGACAACTTGATGATTTCAATCCCGTAGATCAAGAAGACAAAACATTTATCTTTAATAGGGAAACCAAGGCATATAGCAGGAATGTTATGGATATGAAATTTATACACATGATACATATAATGGCATAATTCTACATATTTAGTCTTTAATGGTGAAAATATGACGAACTTAATTGGAAACACCATATTCAGCTGTTCTGTGATCGGAACTACGTACAGGGTATCACGTCAACAGTTCAAGACAAAAATCAGTAAATTGTTGTATCATTATATGACACAATATATCGATACCCAATAGCCATTGTAAATTCCTGCAAGTTGCAACAAATACATTTTGATTAGTAAAGAAGCATACCGGTTACTAATAAAAATCCTAGTATATCGATTCGGCTTAAAATATCCAAACAGAGCATAAGATGCGCTCCTGCTGTCTGTTTAGCTATATAATACTGACACAGTATAATACAAGTCGGCTTCAGTCCCTACTCAGACATGCAATATGGACGCGTTTTATATGTATGTCGATAACTTAATTTCACATTAAGCATACACGAAGATTATATAAATAAATACACCCAACAGTTACATACATAGTTCTGACCCCACACTAAGATCGAGTCTTGTCTCGTGGGTATCAGAAACTACGAGCGACTTCCCGAAACAAATACCTGTGTTTCACACAAATTATTTGTTTCGGTGCGGGAATCGAACCTGCGGCCTCTCGTTTCACAGCCGGCGTCTAACCAACTGCGCCACGGAGGCTGTCAATTATATTACCTAATATATAGAAACAAATTTTATATTGTCATAATCTTTATGTATATGTCATACCTAAATCGTTTGTGTCGTTTTTCTCTTATTTCTATGTACGCTGTCATCGGCAAAAATACCGAAGTTAGCGCACATCCGCGAATAATTGAGTTTGTCCACTCACTCGTGATACGCTGGCGTGAACGTACTACGTAACTTACGCAGGCTATTGTTCAGTGACATATTTTTACTCGATTCTAAATCGGTTCAGGAATCCCGGAGTTCAGGTCACGCCGCGATCAGAACCGCTCGTGCGTGAGCGCTATATTGGCAATGTTCAAGGAAGGTGCGACCTATCGTAGTGGAAACCTTTTAAATGATTTTCCACTATGCTCGAGGCAATAATCTGAGTAATGTAGCGAGATTCCGCATGCGCTAGGTGCTACATATTTGGATTTATAAAATGTTTCTTCCTGGAAGTAAGGAAATATCTTAGGTTTTGTAAATAATACACAACTGACAAAGCAATTCACAATCTAAACATGCATACTCTTATATACAGGAAGAATTTTCAAGTGGGCGTGGATTGCCAAATCTGATACTATGAGGAATAGCGAATAATGCTGAAAGGAGTCATGAGTCTGATTTTGGCGAAACCTAAAATTGCATGCATAGATTTTTGATAAATCAACATGCCTAGTAACTAGGAATCGAACCCAATGATTTCGAAAAAAAAAACAAACTTGCTGTATTTTTACACCATCCGATAATGTTGGTAATAAAGATAAAATTCTGGGAAGTAACAAAATATGGAGCAAAGGGATTTGACTTGGACCCACTTACATTGTATTTCTGTGATTGCAATATGGCCAGAGTTTTGACGTAAGGGCTAGGCTTAAAAAGGGCGCTAGAGGTTGGACCATGGGTATTTATCGTTCTCCATTACAATGGTAAATGATCTATCGTCCAATTATTACTCCATTACCAAAGCTGATCCCTGCAAGATATCTTACTTGCTGAAGTTGATGTTGGAAACCACGGATCGCGTAATAAGCGGCGTATCGGTTCGACAAAGTTTGTCGAGCATAATGAAACGTTATCACTGGGAATTATCGACATTATCTCGAGCACTCGGCGCTCCATCGCGATAAGAAGGAACCAATTGATTTTTTCCGACACCCCAACGAGCTTATTTCGTATTTATGTTTTATTGTCGCATACCTATAGGTTTTTATTTGTCGATCATATTGCTATTTTATAAGGGATGTTCGGCTCAGTTTGTATTCAAAGTAACATAGCGCTTGGTGAAATTTTAGAAACAAAGTATTAGTTTGTGAGATAGGTTTAACGCTGCATTTGCGCTGAAACAACGTAGTTGGGACGCCGTAAGCTCATTACGCTTCTGTTGATTAAATATAAAAAACAACGCTCTGGCGTAATGAACATTATCCGCCTCCCCAGAAACGGTTTACCGGACGAGAGCTAGTTCACGTCTCACTTATCTAATATTTTTTTCATTTGAGTATATTTAATTCTATTTTTGATATATTAAACATTTTTCCGCGTTTCTCGGTTGAAATTTAGCCAGTAGGCGAAAAGTGTATGGTATAAAGTTTGGGTAGGACGAGTAGTCCGCTTATTATGTGAATTACGAGCAGTAAGGATACGTAATTATTATTAAACATGAAATAATATTACTATTCTAATGAACTGACTACAAAAGCAAACGGAACGTTCAAAGCATTTCAGTCTACAAAAATAGAATGAAGTAAGTAACGTCCCTTTTATTCAAGTCCGTTAAAAACTGACTTTTCTTTATTTTAACCTCGTTATGAGATAAGCAAGCTTTTATATTTACTTTTTGCATTTACGTTAGTCGGATAACAGCAAAGACTAGAGTAATAAACAATAAAACTCAACTTATTTGGTAAAGTCAAACAAGTACCGTCAAACAGAGAAAATTGAGGCTTAACTGCATGTCATATTTTATATTAAATTGATATCACCATCATCATCAGCCTATACTGTTATCCACTGCTAGACATAGGCCTCCTCCAAATTGCGTCATTTCATCCTGTGTTGACACATTTGTATAATTTCTAATATACAAATAATATGTTATAATATATTATTTTGCGGATGAAGGGTAAGTACGAGTATATGCTAGGATCGAGCAAAATGGCGATTCAAAGTCCCAACCTACCTTTACTACCTGTACTTTTATATTGAACTGCCTCGGTGGCGCAGTTGTACTACGGTATGATTACAAAGCTATAATCTCGGGTTCGAACACCAGGTCGGGTGCAGTGATATTGAATTTTCCTATTCACTATCAGCTTCGAGTCCAAAATTTGTGACCGATATGGCGATAGGCTCGCTCCCTATCACACTGTTGGTCGGAACACACACGGCAAAACTTGAGTAGCTCTGCCTACCCTTCCCAGGAAGAAGACGTTTTTTGTGTGCGTACATCATAATATCTTATAGTTAACTTGACCAGTTTCATTCCAATTTATAGATTGTTAAGTGTACGACGACAGACTATTAATAAAGTAAGTCAGCCACAAGGCCCACAGGACGAGTGAATCGTCACTAGGATTACCAGTACCAATTTGTAATCTATGACGCTGCAATTTTACTATCTCCAACATGTGATAAATGTACTTATCTCCCACAGGTTAAATATTTGTGAAAGGATAAATCACGCATTTTGACCCCCGAATAAAATACATCGCCACGTCCCAAGGGAGCCATAAAGTTGTGTCAAAGTGTAATTTTGAAGTGTCAAGTAAACACCAATGGCACCGAAGACAGATTAATTTATTCCCCAATAAGCCGCGCCGAACGACTAGTGAAATACGTCACCAACGATTGAGCTTTTAATATCTAATTAAATAGTTTTAGTTTATGGCTATTTAAAAAGAATTGCGAGTAAATTAATATTATGTAAATCAATACGTGAGAAAACCCATTATACTTGTGCGGATTGTATGGATTTGGAAATTGCACTTTTAAGAGCATTATTTTTAAAAAGAACTAAATGTTAGATATTTTATGATTCTGTTTATATATACTGATCTGATTTATGTATTTTAAATAAACAAACACCATTTTATACAACGATTCCCACAGTTTCGAAATTTAAAATGAATTGTTTGTGTGAAACCTGTGCTGATGTTCATTTTTCACATTTACGTTACAACAGCACATTCTCAGACTGCCACATGAAACGTGCAAAATACGAGTACGAGTAAATACTACAGAAAACGAGGAAATGTAAAACTGTTTTCGATGACAAAAAGAATCGCTTCACGAACGATAAAGTAGTTAATACAAATACAGTAAAAAGAATGTTGAGTGTTGAAATAACACCTTTCAGGTTTTATGTAACGAGTGTTGGGTGTTGGATGTTCGGTGTCGACACTTAAGAGCTTCCACTGTGTCCCGATTCGCTACAAACAAATCCGAAGTGTCAATTGATGTTGACTTTACAACATATAGAGTGGGCTTGGTACATGTTACTAGCTGATGCTTTGAGTTTTTCGGCGTGGTTCACTATTTTAACAACTACCTTTGGTATTTACTCGTAGTTGTCTGTATCACGATAACTGTATGGAAAGGCACAATTATGCTGTGGTAAAAATTAAGATTTCTCTATACAAACGTTCCCTATCATAAATTCATTACAGATGAATGGTATGGGGTCTAATAAGGATAGTTAACAAACATTTTATATATGATACACATGAAGGTTATTAGCTATCATATTAAACTTACGTATTTCGAAACACTGATTATAAAATACCTATACCTATATATGTATTGTAAAACAATACATATATTTCAATGGCAAGTGAAGCAATATAAAAATTATATTAACCTGTCAGTTCATAGCAACACACTGATTATAATTTCGAAAATTATAGCGGTATTTCGTTACGAGAGGCGCATTGTTTCAATTTCACTGTAATGAAATTAGCGAAAATGATTATGACAATTCTGCAAATTTGTGTGTCTGTAGCGAAGCCCTTGTGAAAGTTGTCCTATCGGATTGATACAGTTTGAGATACCGAATCGTGTATCGAGTTTGTCATCAATTTTAATGTTCAAACACTTGTAAATGTTTCTCGAGTCTTTTAAGATGGCTTCGATAGACATTACCATGATTTTTTATGTCTGCGAAATGTTTTTAAATGTTCACTTTGAGCCGCAGTTTGGTTTTTGTTTACTTTGTTTTGTCTGCTGAATTTTAAATTGTTCAATATACCCGCATTCTCTTATTGTATAGGTTATTAGTTGGTCCTTTTGATAAATTGGATAGTGCAGTTTGGAATTACAATATCGCTACTTGCACTTTCAAATATTTTCAATTGAATGAAAGACTGTTGAAAAAGACATAATTGATTATATATTTGTATTCTTTGAATCTTCTTTGTTTTCCATGCTACTTAAATTCTACTGCATCAGTCCATAATCACCCATTATTGAACTCGGGTTTCCTCTACAACCGAGACATCAACTGAGGGTGACTTAAGTCGACTACGCTGGTAAATTCGGAAAATCTTATTAAAATCTCTTTTGTACGCAGGTTTTCACCCATTGTCTTCCTTCACCTTTAAACTGGATGGTAATTGACTTTCAATATACAAATGACTCGATTCGAACTCGCGACCACTGTCTCGGCAGCCGCGACCATTCCGTTTCTAATAGGTAGAAATAATAAATTATTGACAAGAACTTATCGATTAAAAGATATCCCCTCCCCCAATATTGGAATTACGGTGATTATTTTCCTTAATTTTAAACATGCAGTGCGTATGTAATGTAACGTTGGCCATTATTGAAGATGTTTTTCAAGTGCTCATCGGACATCTTATAATATTTGCTCGTAGCTGCAGGCCACCAATCACTTGAAAAGACATTTGCAATAAACACCCCTTATTTGCAACATAAATTCATGAATGCATAAATGTTGTATTTTAATTACTGAATCCAGAAAGATGAATCCAAACTTGGTATGAGCATAGCGTCGGCAAACAAGTTCTGCTATCCTAATCCGTCATTAAGTTGTGAGAACACAAACACACCGAGCATCTGCAATGTGTGCTGTTCGAGAGCTTACTAACGCGGGTTCCAGCTAACTTCGACTGTTGACTTGTTCTCAACTAAGTTATTGTTTCTACCTGCGAATAGATACTGCTGGTCTAGGGATGCTTTAACTTACTTCAAGTAATTGTTGGTCCTGCGAAAGTTGGGTCTCAAGTAATGTGAAGTTTTGAGTGAATGTTTATACTGTATATGTGGAAGATAACGTATAATGGTCACAGAAAATGTAAACTTTCAAAATCAAAAGAAATAAAAAGAAAGAATAATGATTTATTAGTCACAGTCGCAACATACACAAACATGGTTCATATAAACTAGGTATATAGAATAAAAATAAAAAATATAGTTGATCGAGTGATATGATAGTCTATATAATTTCTACACACAATACATATTCTATGTTGTATACATACATACAGGGTATATCAAGACCGCGACCGAGAACGAAGCCAGGTGGTAGTTTCAGTGGTTGATATACCCGGTATAAACTTCAATTATCAAATTCATGTTTTTTTCTCTTTTGACTCGTACAACGATTCATTGTTTACGATCTGTAAAGTTTGAAAGTATTTCCAGACAATATGTACCTACTTAGAACGAATATTTTATTCAAAAATAAAGATTGTACCGAAAAACATTTATACACACAGTTAACCGAAAAGTTTAACGCTAAGCTGGCGATCGGTCGTAAAATCATAAGCCAAATTACAACATGCGTCAATGTTGCAACGCACAGACCACGACTCACGCGGCACAGGGACATGGAAATATAAAGCAGTACATTAATGTTCAAAGTTTGCGATTGCATGAGTAAAAATTCCTGGATTAAAACTTTTATTACTTTTGGAGTCATAAGAACCCTTCCTCCTTTTATACCGTTTTGCATGGGGAAATACTCAAAGATTGGCGGCTTAGGGGACGCGGACGGATGATCCGACTTAAAAATGTAGCGGTCTTCTTATTGAAATACGTACACGGTCCAAGCTCAGTAAATGAGTTTCATATGCCCCTAGTCCCTACTAAAAGTAAGTGAAGGACTTAAACCAAACGATTAAATCGCTCGCGTATTTCACAGCACTCAATTACTTCCACCTGCTGGTTGTAGAAAAATCGACACATATGTACAGACAATTGATGTAGCAAAAGATTAAAATGGGAGCGCGTGTAATGCTCAAACAGAGCCGCGTGGCGCGCGCGTGCCGCCGCGAGGCGCTCCCCCGCTTCATACAGACACCCTGTATTGCAGTCAAATATGTTTCCATCGCTTTTTCCGTATCTGATTTCATTAATTCGCCTACAGCAAATTTGAGTGATCGGATAATATAAAAAGATGTTTAGGATGCCATAAAGCAGCAGGAAGAATATATCAGTATAAAGAGAAAAGATTTGTTTGTTTGCATTGAATAGGCTCCGAAACTAACTAATAAACGAGACCCTGCAAACACACTTCTGATGAAGTGAAATTCCGAAAGTAATAACAATGCATCTCATCTTATCTATTATTTCCCATGAACAGTTATGGAATGGCTGCTTATTTAAATGTACTTGTGTATATTGAGCAACTACAAAAGTTACCAGCGAGTGTCTGAAACAAATTAACATACATACATACATAAACTCACGCCTTTATCTCCGAAGGGGTAGGCAGAGGCGCCACCAGGACACCCACATTTCGCCTTGTATGTTCCGTCCCATGATGTGATAGGGTCGAGCCTATCGCCATATCGGGAATAAATTCCTGACTCCGGGCTGATAATAAATAGAACAATCCAATACCGCTTTTCCCGACTCGGGACCCGAACCCGAGACCGCAGATTTGTAGCCGTACCTTAATACAACTACGCCACCGAGGCAGTCGAAACAAATTAAAAATTATAATATTTATTCTGTCTGTGCAAAAATACTTGAAATATTTCTGCATGCTACCTGCATACAAGCCTCAATAATTATTTACTGCTAGCGGCTCGGCGGCGATGCCAAGGTGCATTTAATTTACCCACATTAACACACTATAAATTCTTTTGAATAAATTCTTCCGAAAATATATTATTTTCCACGCCATCATTTTATATTATATTGTTATTTTTAGGGTTGATTGAAGAAACAACTTCGAAATTTCATTGAAGCATAAGTTTCAAATAGGTACATCTGACATAATAACTTCACATTCCATTTTATTTACCATATAAATCATATTTGCTCTATTTCCCTTTTCATGAGTGGAATGTGTGCCTAAATCCTTCTCTTTATGCTCAAATTGTATTGAACAATTCCAGACTAACCTGGAGCTGTTTGGACATGGCCGTGTTATTTTGTAGCATTATACATAGAGTATAGACTATCTGCAAAAGCCAGGTGTCTACACAATTTGTATTGCTCGTTGAAAGGATATCCGCCAGTAATGTTGATTTTCGACTACAATTTCAGGAAATGAACTCAGTTTCGATGGTCGGTGGTGTTTTAATGTGTTTCACGGTTCTCGGAAATATTAAATAGCGGTCGGGCCCAGCTTCGCCCGTATGAAGATAATTTTTGAGTCCAGTACACATCAACATATTATTTCGCGCACTGTTTTATATTTAAACTCAATGTGAAAAGTGAAAAGCATTAGAAAGAGTAGCAAATATGTATATTTGAATTGAGTTCCTGACTTATTCCACGGGAACACTACATTTTTCTCGGATAAAAAGTAGCCTATGTCAGTCTTCATGGTCCAATAGAGATACTACGTTAATTTTCATCAAAATCGGTACAGCTGTTATAGCGTGAAAACGAAACATACACACATACACACTTTCGCATTAATTATGATAGTAGGCGTGTGATTGTGTTAGTTCAGTACTACGCAGTCTGCTTTTGCACACAAATCAGCATCGAAATCATTGCCTTGCTCATTTTGTAGCAGCTTACGCGCTTTGTGCACTACGAATAATTGGAATCAGATTTCAGCTTACCTATGCCCCTAATAATTAAGATATAAGTTGTTTTTTAATAAAACTTTGCGAAAATGTAGCTTCAACTTTTTTTTACATTATTTGTAGTTTATTTATAACTCCGATCTAAATGTCACATGAGAGGGAAGTGTAGGCAAATATTTATTTGCAATAAATTACCTTCAAGTGTAGCAGAAGGATGTATATTAGTATTCGAAAAGGCCAGGAGTCCTTTGCCGATCGTGTGTCTTCACAAAGCTATGATGGAAAGGATGTTGTGTGGGTGGCAAAAATATGAAGCATGATATTTTCGAAAACTCACATAAAAGCCGAAATAGCTGAGTGAGACCCGTAGACAAAGAAGTGTAAAGGCCACTGAATTCCGGCTTTGAAGTCTGACACCCTTGTGCGTACCTTTTTCATATCACTTTTTTAAGCACCTACGTCACTTTCAGTATTATTTTTTAGATTCTCAGTCCATTTCACGTAGCATACTATATTCATGCTATGAATATATGAGGCAAAAAGTAAATCTTGCCAATGTGTCACCAGCCGATACCCAACACTCGCCAATAATGATTCAATTCGAATTGTATTGCACTTACAATGTACCTGTACTGTACCGACTTTATGGTGGTACTAAAAAATAGCGAAGCTACAAACACCTAACAGAGATATTTTCGCGTAGTTTTCAGCAAAGATTTTCGCTAGTCTACGCATTCCCTCCCCGCTATTCGGTGCTGTCAGTATAAAATCGCTCATTGCTTTCAGATTAACAAATAGTTGAGACGGAACAACTCGCCGGCTACATCGATCAGTGTCTTATAGAATTCCTAAACAAGCGATTTTAACGCATGTATTCAGAACTATATGCGTGTTTCAAATAATAGTGCATATTATTGATAATAACAATTTTCTCAGTCTACAATTTTAACTCTCTGTTATGAGAATGTTGTTTACGTTTTTTGACAGTCTCCGTGGCGCAGTTGATTAAAACGCTGCCTGTGGAACGAGAGGCCGCGGGTTCGATCCCCGCACCGGAACAAATATTTGTGTGAACCACCGGTATATGTCTCGGGTCTGGGTGTTTGTGAGACCGAAAAGTCTCTCGTAGTTCCTGACACCCACGACACAAGACTGGATCTTAGTGTGGGGTCAGGACTATGTGACTGTTGGGTGTATTTATTTATTTAATGAGGCAGTACGTATTTGATCGAAGTGAGGCAGTTAAAATAAAATCTTTCAAACACATCGTTTTAATGTGTATGGTTTTAATATTGGAATAATTCGATATCATAAATGTGATATTAAACCTTTATATTATTATCTTAATGAAAATGTCATAAAGAGGTTGGATATATGATTATACACATAATATGACAAGGCGGGTTTTCACGACTTTTCCAAAGTTGACAAACACCCTACTAAATCCGAATGAATTTATACAATAAGCAAAAAACCACACAAAAAAAAACCGACCTACAAAAATTCCAGACCAAATTCAAATAATGAAAATGCAAGAACGATTTGAATCACGAGGAAATCCACCTCAAAGGATAGTAAATAAAAGTTTCACCGAACAATTGGAATTTGAAACATTTAGGCACGGTCAAAGCGTAAACTCATCAAGTCGTCACGAGTGCGTTTTGCCGATCACAGGTGCACACATTGTGTAGCGTCCAGCCGGTCTTTGTGCCAGCACGCGACAATTATCAATTGCGATATTGCCGACGTCGCACACCGTGCAACGCAAACGGGACGGCCGTTGTTTATTTTTAAGTGAGGAAATATTGAAAGTGTTATTGCACGGCCCCTACTGGGCGGGCGGCGACAAAAACTCCGAAGAGATTTATTTGCTATATTGCGACAATTCATAACCACTTGGTCAACACCGCAATCGTTCTGACCCTCCGCGATTATTAATACACTGCTCCGGTGTAACCACACTTTTTCATCGGTCTAGCATTTTTAATATCGAGTTTTTAGTATACCGGTGGTGAATGGTGATGCCTTAATCCCGGATTGGTTGGTAACTTTCACCTTTAATATAGGAAATGACGGAATAGTTTTTAAAATCCTTACTCATATTATAATTGCGCAAGTTTATTTTTTAAATTGGTTAAATAGGAATACCGATTTAAAAAAAAATTGGTACAACTTTACCTAATTTCTTTTTTACCTAATTATTGAACATCCTGGATGAGTAAGGAATTTAAATATACTTGTTTGCTACGCTTTTAAACTCGAATGGATAGCCCGGGATAGGAGAGAACACGAATGTATGCTTTTCGTCATGGGACAGCATGGGTCTGGGCAGAACGGGATATAATGGCACGGGACGAGAAAAGCAATATAGTCGACGGCGGTCACATTAAGTTTAAATATAAAACAGTTACTTCGCGAAATAATAATTATGTTGTTGATGTGATGGACTCAAAAACTATCTGCACTCAGGCGAAGGCGAGCCGGGCCGCTAGATTTGTAAATTAGAATTAATAAAACACTTTATAGTATAATAAAGATATATTTGATGAGTCAGCGTGCTTATTGTACAATATTTTGGCTCATTCTCTTATTTTTACAACATATAGTAAATAAAAAACAAAACGTTTTAGTTTTAATGAAATGTTGCTGCATATGAACATCACAATGTAATCAACTACCTACTTGATTGTAACTTGGTTATTTTTGAAAGAACCACAAACTAGCCTTAAACGCAATTTATAAAAAAATATATACAATGGCAAGTAAAATATAAAAATGCATAATTAATTACCGTTGATAATCATCAAAAACGATGCGGGAATTTAGTTAAAAATCTTATTGCCTGCAAGATTTTTAACAAACCAAAACACACCAATTCCACGTTGACGCAAAAATGCGTTCTGTCAAATTAGCTACAACCTTCTAAGTGAAACTTAATTACCCTCGTAATTAAATTTATTAAGACAAACTATTTAAAAAAATATCAAATTTTTATTCGCTCGGCAAGTCCAATAAAAAACCATTTAAAATTTAAATTTTAAATTTATGCGCGCAAATATGTGAAAACGCTAGGCGCCATGTTCCTTTAAAATGATACGTCACTCAACCAGTAAACAACCTGTGTTTGTATGAGCTCTTGGACACCGGAGGGGGTATTCTACTTACGGAATGACGTAGAATCGTTATCCATCATGGCGGCAGCCGTTTCACATATTTTTAGGACAGATAAAAAAATTGAAATTTTCAAAACGAATTATAAAATTTATTCCTTGGAAATAAAAACTGAAATTAACATATACTAATTGCTTAATGCTCTACTATATACATTTATAGTTTTTAGATTTTTTCTTTCTTATAGTAAAATACCCAATTTAGAAGCACACAGCGCACCACCGTTGTAAAAAGCACAATATTGTCTCCTATGAATATATTAAAAATTCTTGGCAACGCTTTATGTGTTACCTGTATCAATGACAACTAAGAGTCAACAATTCAACCCGATAGATAATTTAAATCCACGAGTTTATAATCGTAAGATATTACTAACCCAGTTTTGAAAATCGTTTTACACGATTTTTTGACTTTATTTTATTCAGATACTCAAAAATGTTATAGTAACTACTAATTAAACTTTGTGAACGAACAGCGGCGTGATTTTCATACAGACAAACAGGCATTTAAACCGCACAAAGATTACCAAAATACCAGCTATTATTTAATTCATGTTTAAGTTTCTCTATTTGACGTTTTATAATTGTGAACAATCCACGCTGCGTTTAACGGTACGTGGCCTGCACTCGAGAACTTTTTGGCCCCAGTAGCCGTTTTTTGTTTGTCCTATTGCAAATGCACAGATTTTACGAAGAAAATAAAAATAATAAAATCTTAAGTATGGAACATGAAGGAAGTATCAGTCTCTGAGTATGGACACTGTCTTTTAAATTTAGAGCAAAAGATGTAATAGCACATAGTTTTTTGAAATTATAGATATCAAACTTGGTATTTAGTCCTCCAAGATCTGTTAGGGGTACACCTTTCGCATAAATACGATAATCTCCAAACAGTGAGCAATATCGTCGTCATTATACAATTACGAGATACTTTCGGCTCGGTGCGGGGAGTGAAACGTCAAAAAATATTCCCCATTATTTCCCTCTGGTTATGCCCCAATAATGGTTCCATTTAATTTCAATATACGCGCTGGAGTTAATCCGGTAGAACGTTAAGGGATATCCCGGAAACGTGTCGCGGTATCCGCGTTTCATCAGCGTTTATAACGTTTTAAATAATAATAGCGATTGACTGCCTCACCCGCGCGCCGCGCCGCGCCGTCCTGGCTGCGCTCCGCTCAGACGAATGTAATGCATGCTCGTGTAATGGATATTTATTATTAAGAATATTTTAAATTCTTTCTTGTATAAATTAACAAAAGGATACATAGTAACTGTTTTAAATGAAGCAGTTTATGGAATATTCAGGAAATTTTACGTGTAGGAATTTTTAAGCTTAAATTTTATGATGAAAGATATTTTGTACTGTTTTTGTTAAATATTTCCATTATTCGCGTTTTTGATTATAGGTAAAAAAACTGAAAGAGAAACTTTATAAAGTAAGATTGTGTATGTGTCTTCAAAGTGGTGAAATGTCCCTCACGCCATATACAGCTCGTCGAGGTTTCTGCCGTTCCGAGATGGGACAGGGAGCGAGCCAATAGCAATCTTAATAGGTAAAAATGAAATCGTGAAATTAAGCCAAAAAGAAAGACCGAATAGTATACAATAGTAATTCAGTCAGGTTATAGTAGTCTGTGCGGTAATTGATTTAAAAGCAGGCTGTGATACGAAAGGCAGTGGTTTTGGTCTCCTCGCCGAGACAAATGTTTGTATAGTACCCAAATGTTTGGTCTCGGTTTTGTGAATATCTCTTTGATAGTTTTTGATTTCCAGGACAGCTAATTTTGTTTGTTAAGTGTACATTTTATTAATTATCCGATAACTTGGCGTCTCAAGTGGGCGGAGAGGGTGGGTGAGGGGGTCAATAAACGTTAGTAGAGAAGAATGACATAACGGGGAGGAAAGTATATCGATAAAATGAGGTAAGTATTCTATATTCATTACCCTCGCTTTAAACCCGTCAATCAAATCATTAAAAATACCTATAATTTTAAATATTTTACATTAATTTTTTCTCTCTGAGCAATAAATATATAAAGCGATTGAACATTTGAATTTGATTGAATTGAGTGAGAACTCAGAGCCCATTGGCTCAGGATTACAAAACTCGAAGCCGCGGTACTAACAATTTTTTTCCAAGTTTTATTGTTTGTTCTAATTGTTAAGCAAAACACAAAATCTCTGCCCAAATACCAGAAAGTTCCCGGGAAGAGTTTCAAACATATTATGTTAGGATTGATCGACTGGCCAGTGTACTAGTGTACTCGCGTGGTCGAACTTCAACATGACACACGGGCAAGCAGAATAAAAATCAATAAAAAAATAAAAAAAATAACTACATTGAAAATATTTCACAATAAAGAGCCTAGTAGGCAAATGAGTTTAAAAATGCTTAACCGTTTATAAAGTTGAAACTGAAACTCCGTCCCCCTGAACATCTTTAGACGTCGACAAACAGTACTATCTGAAGTCATCTCGTCATAATCTGCATTAAAATACAACCCTGTGTTTACGATGGGGGAAAACGGGTCCCTTCGCGCACAGTACTGCCCCATCAACGCAATACCTCCCTTCTAACTCGATACATAGGGGTCAAAGTCTTATGGTGCTCTTTTAACGGTCGGAATTTTCCGTATCTGGCACGTGTGGTGCACAGCCTTTATTGCAAATCTTACCGCCCCCACCCCCAGCCAGGACACCAGGGGTGGACAAATGAAATACCACCCACTTTAAATACGTACCTTCGCCTTATTGGTATGTAAAAACGATGTCCCCGGCGATGGAGCCTGGAAACCTTATGTTCTATTTTTAAATTTACATGCTCAAATAGAAACCAATGTAGCGTTGAGAAATTGTAGCATTAATTTTTGAAACAAAGAGGTCAAAAATATATTCGTAATTGAAGTCACCTGAAACAAAAGGCTATCTCTTGTATACTTTTTTCCATAAAATCAAAGGACACTAACATTATTAAATATTATATTTAATTAGATTTTATGAAAGTGCAGGGTGGCCTTTTTGTAACAGACCAGACGGGGCTGCCACTATGTCCACGGTGGTGGCGGGTTCAAATCTCTGGGCACACTTCTGACTTTTCGGGGGATGTGTGTGTTAATAGTCAGTCACCGCGCACTATAATGGTGAAGGAAAACATTCTGAGGAAACCTGCATGACATAGCGATTTGTAAAATAATATCTGCAAATCACACAAATATTTTTCTTAGACTCAATTACTACGAATATTGTATTTGAAATTGTCCAACAATGCATAAAACAAAATAAATTTATATTACTCTACTTTAAACGCAAGATAGTTGAGTAGAACGTGTTATATGTGTGAAAATATCAAAATTTTGTACAAAAAGTCAATAAAGACTCACGTATTACTGGGAATTTTCGCATTCCATCCCCAAACATTTGTCTCGGTGCGGGGATCGAACCCCAGATCTCTTGTTTCACAGCCGGCGTCTAACCAACTGCGCCACTGAGGCATTCAAATTTGCTTCGGATCTGGGTGTTTGTGAGACCGAAAAGTCCCTCGTAGTTTCTGATACCCAAGACACAAGATTCGATATTAATGAAGAATAAATGGAATGTAAACACAGCAGCATAATTATTATTGCTCGTTGTCTGTTAGGTGGCCCATCATAAGCCAGTGTAAACGATGTGTAGCAAAAGTGTACAACTTTTAACACGCGCTGATATGAATAAATTCAACAGTAAATTTCAAAGCAAACATGAGGTCAGAATTTAAAAATTGTTACTAAAAGTGCAATTTAGACGAACATCTTGAAAATGCATTTACGTTCGTTTATTTAACGTTTACTTTGGTGTTTTCTATCACCATGTTCGTGATTTCACTCTTAAAATGCATAATATTTTATCTCAATTTAAGAGGGATTTTTCATTTTAAAATTGAGTGACATTAATATTACAGAAGGCAACATTTTTACGTAATATGAACTTTTACGCATGGGTGCAATTACTTTTTCACTCGTTGCCAGTAAACCCTTTGAACGCTACTAAATTGATGTAAAAACTTTTCCTTCGCAATTTTTTCAAACTCAACCTAGCAGATAACTCACAACAAACATTTCAACGTATTTTTTGCGATCCGTTCGATCGTCCGACAGAATCACTTTTGTATAACCAAAACACAATCATAATCGCATCACTCGTGTTCATAGCATATTTCCTTTGAATAAAAAATTGTGTTCGGGTAGATTTTGGGCCGTCAACCAGGCAGTCCATTTTCCGTGATCACCGCACCGTTGTGGCTGAAGTGGACGTGGCGCGGTCTGCACAATGGAGCAAAAAACTCACGCCGAGCTATTCATTGCGTTTGAGCAACGAAAACACAATAATAATTCTATGTGGAGCTGCGCGATGTCTATCTTTTGGATGTGGCATGTTCGGTAGTGAGTCGTGATTTTGAACACAACATTGTTGGTATGTCCTATGCAGCTACGATGTGAACGATGGATATGTTTCTCTTCGGATATTGTATTTCGTTGGCCATTGCTCATTCATCAATTACATTTGTTTTATTATTTTGAATGGTTGGAATTCTGTTAACATTAACCAGATACTACATTGTTGTATTTATACATATGCACCGACACTCTCTTGTATAAAACAATACGAATAACTTCCACGCAACTTTTTGTGACAGAAATTCTTAGCAGTTTTGCAAATTAAAGTGCCAAGATCATTGTAAAATATTACAAATTACCTTAAATAAATGTGAATACCGAATACACCTGTTATACATCTTATATATATTTTGCGTAACTATATGCTTTTAAAATATTGTTGCTCTTTGTGACAATTTTTATTTTTAAACTACTTCGGTAGAAATCAAAACAGTTTTGGGCAATAACAAAATCTGTTCAACGTATTTGATTGTGCTTTCTTTATACCACATCCACAAGGTAAAACATCGCGTACCTCCGATATGTTTACATGGCGGATGGTGCAAGTACGAATTGAATGGGAGAATTGGCCCACTTGAGGCACAATTGTACGTCCGCGGAACCCCTGCTCCGCCTCACGGGATGGCCCTTGTGTCTCCCATCCAACTAATAACATGTTTTATTCATCTCACATTCCATTCCTATTAACCAGCCAACTCTTCCACATGCTTTATATCTGGAAGTTTCACGAATGAAATTAATTTTAAATGCCTTTGGAAGATTAGACCTTTACGGAAAGAAACGGCCTTTGTGGTAAGTAAATACAAATACAACAGTCATATTAAAATCCTGACCCCTCAGTAAGATACAAGTCGGGTCGTGAGTATGAGAAATTACAAGAGGCTTTTCGATCACACAAACACCCAGAATGATGGTACATACATATCTATCACTGTTTTAGCAAGCGCTGCATAAAGCAAAGTCAAGTGATTTATAGCCAATTGGAAGCTTCAACTAATATAATAAATAAATACACCCAACTGTTACATACATAGTCCCGAATCCACACTAAGATCGAGTCTTGTGTCGTGGGACAGGAACTACGAAAGACTTTTTGGTCCCACAAACACCCAGACCTGAAATAAATATCTGTAGTTCAGACACATTTGTCTAGGTGCGGGAATCAAACCCGTGGCGGAGCAAGAAAGTAAAGAATCAACGACAAATAAGATTCCTTATTTCAAACAAAAATTACATGGGAGCTGTATTGCTTATCTGGTTGTATCTGCTTTTCTGATTATCTGTTAATACCATCTGGTTCGTCGGGCAAAACCATAGGAACTAAATATAGAGAGTCTCGCAACTTTAAAATATGCATTTCAGTTTAGATATTAAAACAGTTGATAGAGCTTTTACGGTAACTACACAACTTTTTAACAAACAATAAAAAAAATAATTAGCCTAACAAGTAGTTTTTTCTTCGCCAGTAAAATTATTTTAAACCCATAATATTTGTAACCTGTATCTAGCAAAAAAATCTGTCGCTTTTTTTGGGAAATGTTTAGTTGCATTGTGTTTGTGACTACTAAAACTATAACCTGGCTTCAATTTCGGACGCAGTCTTGATATACGCGGTATAATATGTATCCGTAAAAATACGAGCCTCTAAAAATATAATTTAGTACTTGAATTAGCCGTTGCACACATAAAGACCAGGGTTTTAGCATAATAATTGTTTTTATTTTATTATATACTGACTTGGCAAAGTCACTGGTGGTATGTGTAAGACCGTCCAGAATTAGGCCGGAAACAAGGATCCAGGTGGAATACGTGAATATCGATTCACGTGCGATATGTCCTCCAACCCGCATTAGGCCAGTAAGACGGGCTATATGGCCTAACCCTAAAATATCTGTGGGCCTCACAAACATTTGATTGGATGCGGAGATCGATCCTGCGGCCTCTCGTTTCACAGCCGGCATCTACCAACGGCACCACGGAGGCTGTCTAAATATATAATTAAATATATAATATATATTTTTTATCTTATCCCTATTATGTTTAAATGTATCGAATATGAAATCAAGCTTAATTTGGCCATTGATAAAATAAAACAATGTAGTGTTTATATAAGTAATTTCATAATTCCTATTAATTAATTTACTGATTGCGTGATAAGCTCAATTTTCGTAACACAATATCTCACAACGTATTAATAAACCATATTATAATTAAACATAATAGAGTTTAACATCATAATAACATTCGCTCCATTCACATGAATTTACGATACGTGTTTGCTACACATCGTTCTTAAAATATTTATCATCATCATCATCATCATCATCATCATCATCAGCCCGTTGCAGTCCACTGCTGGACATAGGCCTCTCCCAAGGTACGCAGGGGCAGCAGCGTTTTCTGATATTTTTACGCACTGCGATCGCCAACCCGCTTGCCCAGCGTGGCGATTAGGGCATTACCTCCTATGTGTGACGCGCAAAATATTTATCAATGCATCGCAATTGGCGTGAATGAATTACATTTGAACTACATTAATAATATAATATTGCGAGTTGATTCTATCTCAAAAGGCTTTGTTTTTCCTCTCACAGGGACATTAAGGAGGTGCAGCAGCTTCTTTCAACGCATCTACTTCGAAATTAGTTTCGGGAATGCTCAATGTTCTTAAAGTGGATGTCTAGAAACTTTAGTTTTTTTAACAATGCGAACACTCATGTGTGCTAATCGTACAAAGAAATAATAATATTAAAATTGCCAATGTATTTTTAGGTGATATTATCACATTTGGTTTAATTTCATACTTTACTTGAATTCTGGCTGATTTTAATTTATGATTAATTACAATAACTTAGTCCCAATAACATACCAATCGGTAGTAATATAATGTGATTACTTGTAGCCTGTGATTTTTAAAATACACTTATTACCCATCAATTACTAAAATGATTAATTTTATTTAGCACTAGCTTTACCCGAATTATTTCAAGCCTAATAACTTAAGTTCCAAATAGAAAAAAAACGTATGAAACAAGGTCATAACCACTAAGTGTAAAAATTTAGATAACCGGGAGAAAATTCGCACCGCCCGTTGATATACTTACTTTAAAACCAAAAAAACACAATCTGCTGGTGTTTCACAGCGAAGGCGAAATAATATAGCTTTGATCTGTATAATGGGTAGGTTGGGTCGCGGGTGATAGAGGCGGAGTTCCCAAAAGAGAGGGACTTCTGATTGGCGGATGTTCGGGTGGGGTACAATGCTTTCTCGCAGGGTGGCTGCTAATCGCGGCGTCATTGAGTGGTCGTCGGTCGCGGTGGTCGCGTCGCGCTGTGTTGTGACGTAGTGGCCGGCCAAAATGTTGGAGTTCTACACGAACATCAATTCTGGACTGATGCAGGAGGGCATGCAGCCGCCGCTCAGCTGCGCCGGGAGAACAGGTCAGTGCCGAATCGAACTCGCCCTGCTGGTGCGCTGCTGTGTATCACGTGTCTCAGGCTAACTTACTTCATGGTTCCTTTCAATTGTCTCTAACTACGAGAAAAAAAAATCTAAAACTTAAACTAACAGTAAAAATATTTGTTCATTTATAGTTTTAGTAAATAACATTTTTTTAAACACGTCGACGTGTCTCGCTAAAAATTTTCGGAGCTCGCAAAATGTTGTGTAAATTTCTCACAATTGTATGCTGCAAATTTCACGCCGTAACTTCCTTTAATATTTGTACAAATATTTTCACGATTACATTTGATTTAAAATTGAATTTGCGTGCATACTTATTTATTTAACATAAATTGGTTAATTGCAATCATATTAAAATAATGTGCTGTATTCAATTAACTTAATAGTGGTTAGTATTTTACTGACAGGAGTGTGATAAAATTAAAATATTTTTGCCTCGTAAAACAGCATTGTGGTGCTATATAATTTTGATTCTTGAACAAACGGGAAAAGTAAGGTGTAGTGCACACATACTGAAATTTATGTTATAGTACAAAGTAGGCGTAACATAAAGTAGTAACCGATACTCGTGGTTATGTCGGTATACCTCAACTTATCCGTTATACATAATAAGAAAATCATACTTTCATTATACTTTAACACCTAAATCGTAACAATTTTTAAGATAGACAATTATCTAAGGTAGAATGTAAGATACTTACTTAATAGTTTTTAAGCGATGCCTGCACCGGCGGACCTCGAAATATTCTATTTGAATTATACTACTATATACTCTTTAATTAAATCAGCACCGAATCAAATTAAACTTGAAACATTTCATTCATTGAAACAGGTAACATGCAGAAAATTACTCAAATATTGCACGTTTGTGATGTATTTTGAGTAATTTCGGCGCCACGAGATTTCCATTTTCACATTATTTGTGTAAATGGAATAATATTCATTTAATATTCACGATTTTGTGTAAGGAATCAAGATCAATTAGGACTCACGACATTGTTGCGTCTATTCTATTACCCTATATATTATAAGTATTGGATATTAATTGTTTATTATTATTTTATATGTTGAAAGTAACACAAAGAAACCCATTGGGAGCTTTCGGCCGTTATACGAGTATTATTGATGCAAAAGAATACGCAAATAAAAACAAGCCAATTTAAGAAGCAACACTTTTATATTGCTATTTTAAATTTTATTTACGACCTTTATCATGAATATAGAACACGGCAACAAGAGTTCAGGGACCTCCGTAGTTCGTAGTATTTGTAGGACGGATTAGATTACAAAGTCTTGATCCGTGTAAATTGACGTCGCTTTCCGTTTAGCGTATTTCATGGAACTGCAGCCCGATTCACCAACACCCACTTTAAGCTTTGTTCGCTTTCACTTTTAGGCCTAAATTAAAAATATCAGTGTAATCCAGTCTGATCATTATGAAGATGTAATATTAGGATCAGCGATGGATTTATTAATTGGTTTCTAATATTTAAAGTTTGAATAATTTGTTACAATGGTATTAATGAGTATTGTTGTTTTCATTATGCTTAGTTTTGCGACACCTTTTTCGTTATAATATAATTTAACCAATAACCAGGTGACCTCAAAAATCTATTTATTTAAAATACTCTTGAATTTTTCATGACGTACGAAGCAAACATAATTATCATTTAATTTAAGGGTAATTAGTTAGCAAATGAATAAAAAACGACTAATTAATTATTTAAGTCGACAATAACGCATATAAGTATGAGGGTTTACAGTATATTTCATAATTTAACGCCGCTTTGATGTTGGAAGACCCAGACACTTCACACTACACAGACCGACCGCAATTATAGTATTGCCGCCGTGGTCGCCAGCTTTTGTTCGCTTTATCCCACAATAGATTTAATATTTCATTATAACATTTTAAAGAGAAAGACTTTAATATTACACAGCATTTATATTAAAACTCGTGTTAAATATATATCTATCGACAATTATTTGATCATATCTATGTTTGTAATTAAAATGTTGAGTCTTTAAATCATATCCATCCATCCATCCATCAGCCAAAGGACGTCCACTGCTGAACATAGGCCTCTCCTAATGATTTCCACAGTGACCTGTTGGAGGCAGCCTGCATCCATTAAATCATATATTTTATACATATAATACACCTTCGTTTTCGGTCGCAGTCTTGATATACCCTGTATATGTTTCTCTAAAAAAATTAGCTATTTATAATGTTACTACATGTTGGAGAAATGTATGAATACTGGGAATTGTAGTAATACAACTCCTAGGAAATGTATACAAGTCCAAGAATATTTTGAAAATGAGTAAAATAATTATTTGAAAATTCTGTAATAAAAACATTTCCTGGCAATGTAATAAATATTTCCTACAATACATAAAAAATGAATAAACTAAATAAAATGTATTAGTAAATTGAGAATCAAAAAACCCAACCGCTGCGAAACAATCGTTAGCTTAGACTAGTTTATTACAATTTAAATATATAAATGTTAATGTTATCCACTTCTGCTCTTTTATATTTTTTCTTAATCATAATTCAACCTATCCCTTTGTGTAGACTCTAGAATTGTGTACCCTATCTGTAAACATCATAAACGTTCATACTCAATGACATTCCGAATGTACTTCATTTCATACCGCTTTTTAGGAAATGTAGATGTCGAATGCGCATTGTATAATCCGCTTTATTACATAACAGCGCGTCGAGTTGAAAAACGTCGCTGTTTTGTAATGCGTCTTTCCAACATTCAGACGGTTTGTACTACCTTCTACAAAGCACCGTAGATGTTTAGCGGAATTGTAAATGTACTAATACTGAGGTTCAGATTAAGGGATAATTAGGTTAGTTTAGGATTGAAGTAAATTAAATGATATAAAAGTGAATAAAATAAAAAAATATGTATTAAAAAGTTTATTAAAAATGGAAATAAACTAATCTAATCTCTCTTTTTTGCAATGCAGAGTAACGGCGATGCATCCCTTTGTATGTGGTTGTAATGTTAGTTAGGCCCTTTGAGGAACGCGATTTGCTCTTGCATTACAACGTAAGTTATTTCAGTCGGATTACAATCCGTCTGAATGTTGGGAAGGCGCATTACAAAACAGCGACGTTTTTCAATCTGGCGCGCTGTTTTATAATACAGCAGAATATACAATGCGCCTTCTAAATATATATTTTCTAGGAATTGTATACAATATATTAAAATTAAAATAAAATGTACAAAATAGGTAGACTATATTTTGAATTAAATTGAATTTAAATGTTTAATATACGGAATAACTTTCTGCCATTCTTCTAGCCTTTTAATACCCATTTTAAATTAAGAAACATGCATACCTATCTATGTTAATAATGTTAATAAATCGGCTTAACAACTTTAATTACAAGCAATACAAGAGTAATTTTCCATGTCAAAATTTTCATTAGGGTATAATTCAAGCATTGCGAGGCCTCCTGGAAACTAATGTAATATTTAGTACCCATTCCAGTACGATGAAAATGTTTTGAACAGTAATAGACGTTGCATTTTAGAGCCACGAAATAATTTTGCTACAAAATACAATTTAGGACGTGATGAATTTAGTTTGTTATCAGTTTTACTCGTACTATTTCAAATTTTACCTTGCTGTACACATGATTCATATTGTGAGTAATAATACGATATGTTCACCATAATTAAAAGTTTCAAATATTTTTTTTAAACCATTAGAAGTTTTAATGTAATAAGCAATTATTTCGGCATGTGAACCTCTAGTGGTAGTTTAGCTATGTAGTGATTGTTGAAAATTTAATTTTATGTTATCGTTGAGTAGGATTAATGTTAGGGGACTTGCAAATTTATAACAACACGCTTTTAGAAAATTAAAAACTCTATTCCAGATTTTGCAATGCAGAGTTTTAAAACTGGAACTTGTACGATTTCCAAGTCGGATTATCGAGTTAGTGTGAACAACGCTCACAATGACATAGTTTTTCCAGGCTTAGATAATTCCCCGATGGAATATTCATGCGAGAAAGTGTGAAACAAATTATTTTACAATTAGATGAGGAATAAGAGGGCTGAAACATATAGCTATATAATCAATATATCTACTCCAACAACCAACACTCACAGCACAATGCATAATATAAAAATACATTGCAAGCGTTATATGTAATATTTATATCATAGTCTCTGAATAATGTGCAGAGCTACCCAATCTATTATAATATAGTTACAATTTAAAAATATTTCATTAACAGAAAACTTTACTGTCTCTGATTGAAACTGTACTTAATTTTATTAAAGTAGCAACGTAAAAATATCATTATTATACATTAATATTAAAATACTAGGCCCTACGCCTAGCCGCCCCGACGCGACGTCGCGCTTATCACGAGCGGCTCAATGGTTGAAAACATATGCAACATACTAGAGGAATTCAAAAGTCGTTCGAAAGTGTCACGTGATGGTAAGTGATCCCTGCCGCCCATGAACATCCACAACGTTTGGATGGGAAGAGGAGGAAAGAGGTATTGGACATACGGCAATCCGACAAGCTGACGCTTCACGTCGATATCCTCTGAGACAGTGGTACCGCCCGGATGAGCCTGCCCATTCATGCTAAGGCATGAGTGAAAACAGCACGGCTTTACCGCTTCCAAGAATTTCGTGTATATTTCCTGGTATTTACAATGTTACGTACGCTAAACTAAGACTAACCTGTCTATAGTAAATACTAGATATCACGAGTCACGACGCCTCACAAATCGATGAGTAATTGTGCATCCACACCGCAGTTCCAAACATTGTGCAACGATGCTATCGATTGTTACCACATGTTAACATTACTCTTAACACATAACAAGGCAACATGTAAAGAAAAGAAAGAAAGAACGATTTTATTGACAAAACATAACATATAGAAACTACAATAAAAAACACGTAAAAAGAGACTTATACAAATGTACTAATCATAAATCAGATGTTGCTGAGTAAAATTAGGGAATGTTGCTCAACAAAAAGTAACTGCGTTGTGGATGCACCATTACGTTACTACATTTGATAAAAATATCGCTCTTCACCGTCTACCAGCATAAAAGCCTTATTATACTTTACTACTTCCATCGCAGCTTCCAGTATTGCTTCGACTTTAAATAGATTTATAATATAAAATTACTGACTCAGGAGTATACGAGATGGAAACATGATGTTAATTGAAACCACATGTAGGTGTCGTCAGCAGTACATTTAAGACATTATATTTTGTACAGCCGCTGTGGCGCAGTTGGTTGAAAACTGTGAAACAAGTGGCCGCGGGTTCGATTCCCGCACGGATACAAATGTTTGTAAGCTCAATAACGGTCTCTTAGTTTACCCCCACATGACAGAAGACTTGGTATGTTACTGTTGAGTTACGACCATGTGTGCACTGTTCGGTGGTATTAATTATGATTTTGATGTACATAAAAGAACAAAAAAAAATCATATATAGCACGCACAATTGAACTAACTGCAAAGAGATATACCTCTGCTAGACTACCGTATCAAATGAATCATTATTCATTTTCGTAGCTACCAAACTACGCACAGCTAAGAATGTCTTCGATGAAAATATTTCCCAAATTGTTAAAAACTATAAGCTTAAAAGAGGGGTTAGACAATAATAAATAACAGATATTTAGGGCTACTATAAGTAAAGTTTAAAACAGCACAAAAAGCCATTCAATAAACACATCTCTAAATTAAAATCACAGGAACAAATAATCACAACAATTTCACAGTTAAATTGACTAATGCCCGCAATTGCACAGGCTACAAAGCTGCATTTCATGCGTCAATTACCTTTTACCAACCGAAATGTGTGCTATTGAAATGCCAAACAAACATGACGAGTTAAAATCGGATACACATGCCAAATGCCAGTATAGGAAAAGTTTGTGTTTACAGATTGGACATTTCGCCTTACACAGCGAACTAATCCACTTATTTAATAGCCTTCTAATTAATTAGTTTGTTGCCGATGACGAACCAAAAATAAATTATAAACATGGTATTTTCTTGACATACTGCTCTTATTGAAATCTTTGATTTTGTATTCGTCAGACGGAACTGAACTTTTAATACATTTTATAGAGTTATTTTCAATTATTCCTAAAACAGTTCATGCACAGAAATTCTATTGCTGTATATGAGCCTCCACATAAGGAGACTTACAATGAGATTTTTTTTACACATATATCCTAATTTCCGACTTATTCAGTAATTTTTCCATAAACGTCTCGCAAAAAACTCAACTATGAATATCACAAGCATTTCTCGACGAAACATAGTCAAATCGAACCAGGCATTCTTGAGTTTAGCGCTTAGCAACACTTTTAGCCTCTCATACTCCGTGATTACCTGTAACCTATTACATATACCTTTTATATCCGACAGAACTATTACCATGCATAGAAAGTGAGTTGTATTCGCTATGTGCGAAACGGGTGGTAGGTGTACCAAAACGATCGCAGCGCACAACGTGACAAAAAATGGAAGCTACTTCGGCTAACTGGCTGTCAATATAAAATAGAATAGTATTTCAGTACAAATCAAAGCTAAAAAATGGGTCACGACTATTGTTGCGTTGTTCAATGCAAAAATAGTGGCAGAAATAGCTCCTGCAAATTTTATATATTTCCAAGAGCGGCATATAAATTGGAACAACGAATAAAATGGATAGCTGCTGTGAAAAGAAGGAAGTAAGTGTCCTTAACCGTATTAACCTTAAATTACAACATTGCTGCAACAGTTTAGATGTTTATATATATTTTTTTATTTTGTAATTTTAGTGATGATGGCACACCATGGTCTCCGAAACCTCACGACAAAATTTGTAGTGCACATTTTATTGGAGGAAAAAAATCAGAGGAACGATTAAGTCCTAGTTATGTTCCTACGATATTCCCGACAATATACAGGAAGAAGAAGATTAATGAATCCCAGGTATTAGCAAGATATAATCGTTTCATAGCTCCAAGAACCACACAAATCTCAAAGTGTACTACGTCAACACAAGTGATAAAAGAAGTAGAGGATGAATTTATTCAACAGCCACAGCTAATAACCGATAAAGGATGCCAGGCTAATGTGTTTTCTGAGTTGATATTAAATGAAACCACATTTACATGCAATCGATACATCTATAATGATCACTGTGATGCTGAAATTCAAGTGGATATTGCATCTGATTCAAGAGTTATTTCAACTAACAAGCTGATGGTGTTGTTAACATATGATATCAAAGCACCAACATGTTTGCACTTGCCGCTCTGATTATACACGCAGTCACATTTTACACTAGTGACTACACGAGCATCATTTATCTGTAAAAAAAATAAGCAGAATAATAAGCATACAAGTAGTAAATGAGAAATTACTCACACGAAATAGAGATCTGACATCACATAAAAATTGCTTACATTTAAACTGGTTTTGTAGGGTGTTATGGACTGTAAAACTTAGCTTGATAATTTTGACAGCTCGCAGTAGGGATGAGGGTTGTGTATAATCGTTAATGAATCTACTCGATTATTATTTTTTGGAACTTGTAATCGATAATCGCGTGATTAAGGTATGGATTTTATAAAATTATTTCTTTAAACTTCTTTATTGAAGTGAAACTTCTTTATCGGGGTTGGAAAAAAATTTTCGTTACGCGTCACATTCTTCCGTTACGCGCCATCTTTTTTTATTTAGTAAATTAGTACCCACTTCAGTAAGCCACACCCCCAACCGTTTCCAAGCTCCACCCAAAATTTTAAGTCCCACCCACTTTTTTGTAATTTGATCCTTACCCCCCTCTGGCCTTCCCCCACCCTAAATCCAAAACAGTGCCCAATAGCCTCCCCACGAAACCTCTCCCCCCCCCGCTTACCCCCACCCTAAAAATTTTACCTCACCCCCCCTACTCATATCTCCGGCATTATCCATCGTAGACCCACCGACCTTGGACTCATTGGAACCGGCTCGGTGAGGGCTACAATCCTGCCCCAACAGAATTCCCGAACTCCCCCTCCACAACTTTCCCCACCCAAAAATATTTTAAGGTGCCCAATAGCCTCCCCACGAAACCTAACCCCCCCCCCCCGCCCCTACCCCCACCTAAAATGTTTACCTCACCCCCCCTATTCCTATCTCCGCCAATATCCATCGTAGACCCACCGACCTTGGACTCATTGGAACCGGCTCGGTGAGGGCTACAATCCTGCCCCAACAGAATTCCCGAACTCCCCCTCCACAACTTTCCCCACCCAAAAATATTTTAAGGTGCCCAATAGCCCCCCCCACGAAACCTAAACCCCCCCCCCCCCCCCCGCCCCTACCCCCACCTAAAATTTTTACCTCACCCCCCCCTAAACCTATCTTGGCCAATAAAGGTCGTGGACCCACCGAGCTTGGTATCCTCGGAACCGTCTCGGTGAGGGCTACAAATTGGCCCCGATAGAAATCCCAAATTCCCTCAAAAATTTCCCCCCTCCTAAACTTAAACTTTATTTAATTTAGCTTTATTTTACCAATTCTGTAAATTTGTAAATAGTAGATCATTTTTCGAAAAATGATGTCATAAAGAAGTTTCACTTCTTACGTGTGTACACTAATACACACACACATTTTTTTTATTTTATTATTTATTTGTTGATTAACCGGACTAGAAATATTATTGTTACAGTCATGGAGTCAATAGATACTATTTTTTATATCCATTTTCTAGTATAACACCAAAAAATATGACTGGGTAACTTTTATTCAATGCACATATTTTATCATGTAATCAGTACTGTTAATGGAACATATTTCGGCAATTAAGAAACAAATTATTTTTATTTTTATGTATTGTTTTCATTTCAAAACCGATTATTGATAGTCTGCGGTTATTCGTTATGCGTGGCACATCTCTAAGGGGGCGGTAACCATCCATGAAGTACAGTATTTATCTGTATGACATCGTAACAAAAAGAATGCAAAATTTTATAGGCGTGAGCTGTCAAAATTATCAAGCTAAGTTTTACAGTCCATAGTGTCACAGATGTCTGGCGAATCACTTGGGCTCGTATTAAGTAACTCTTGCCGTTACTTCGTAATTCTTCAACATTTCTTACATGCTGGGCTAATACTAATTTATTGCCTTTTATCACTGTTTGTGGTTGGAAACTAATATTGTGTGTAATACTTTCGAACCCGGTTTTTATGATTATATCCATTTTACACATACACTATTTCAATAAATTGCACTCAAATAAAGTCAAAAAGTACCATTTACTCTTTATTTTGGTTTTTAATTGCAAAAATACTAACAATGTTTACATGTCAATATTTGACAGTCGCCGAAAAAGTTGCCTAAGCTGCGCGTCGCCACCGTCGCCCACGTTCCGAATAGTTTGAAAATATATTTAAAGGTTTACGTTGCTTGGTTACAGTCGTTAAATTAGCTCTTACCGATGTTTTTATAAATCCATTATAAGAATAAAGAAACGAAAATTTAAAAATCTTTCTCTCCCTCTCTCTGCCTCTTCAGCCACAGGAAGTACGCTACTAAGCATATGCTCCCCATCTATCTTTACGTCAAAATTAAATATAATGACATATAATACAGTATCTTATATCTAATGATTACTTGCATATCATATTCAGTGAGCGAGCTTCAAAGAATTTGTGACTGTCAAGGAAGCGTGAGCAGTGCGTTTGGACAGTACCACCTGCCGTTCTATAGTCTCTATCTACCGCAATAGGACACATGCTTATTTTTCATTTATTTAAGTCCACGAAACTGGTTATGAATTGATATTCTGAATACACGATAAATCTTTATATTAAATTACATTATGTATTCGTAACTTTCTACATGTGAACACGACATGAATACATTACAAAGGATGGATAAAAAGTATTGGCTATACATATTATGTATGTATACGAGTATAACCGATGTACATACCTTAACTATTGCCATTATTGATACAAAATGATATGATTAATCGTAACGTATTTTTAAGACTTATTCACAAGGCAATTGAAGTTCATACAACTGTGAATGTTTAAACATACTCTACAACTCCGGAGGGACGTGCACAAGCGGGCATACTATACTATACGTAGGTGGGTACGGGTCGTTGCTCGTGGCTCGCCTACCGCCGAGTTAAGTTCCGCAGCTCGGCGTGCCTAGCGAGGGTGTTACTATATACTATATAGGTATACAAAGTGCGAGAGAGGGACAGAAAAACCAGCGTCGAAAACCTTTTTTTAAACGTATTATCTACACCATGCAGCCTTTGTGAATGGCATTTCTTTTTCAATTCTACGGATGGTTCGGAAATAAAAGAATGTGTTCCATTTGATTCTACAACAGTATAGTAATCGTGTACCTCATGACATTCATATAATTAGGAAATTCTCTAACCAGGTGTTCGACTTATTTTAAAATGTGCCAACTAATTTTAAGACACGAGGTAAATTAAATGGTGCAATTTCATTTTAAAGATTTTGAAAGAATAAGTTACCAAACCAATATAATGAAAACAATACCGTGCGTAGCGCTACGCTCTCGTAGTGCGTACTGTGTAGCGCAAACCGCCTACGCGTCGGTCGATAAGGCGCTTTGATTAACAGTTATTGGAGGGGTACTGATGTGAGCGAACTTCGTAGCTGATAAGCGCTTGTCGTAGTTCGAATTCTACAAACCGTTTAGTAGGATCAAAAGGACTCTTCGAATTTGTAAAATACGTCACGCCTCGATATCGATCGGGAGGCTCTGTTTCGAGCCGAAGTTGTAACTGATAAGCGGTTGTGCTCTTTTATGCTATCCGTTTGGAACGTTTATTCTAATATAAAAAAATATATTCTTGAGACGTGTTTCACTTCAATGAACTTTCAATGGCTGAGTAGTATGAATGTTAAAACAATACCACAGGCCACAGGAAGTTTCATTTAATTCAATTCGTGATATTGCAGGTTGTCGATAAAAGTACAAATCCAATCGCGATTTATTGATATTGCCCTCAAAACAGCGGAACAACCACTTAAAACAGGGATACCTAAAATGTTAGAGCGATGCAAGTCGCAACTAAATTTTATTTTTATATAGGTATGTCGTGGAAACAGGCATATTGTACAATCTGCTGCTTGCGTGAGGATAGCAGCTTCCGCAAATTAATTTCGGGTAAATTTTATTTTATTCTAATTATATTTTACCAATGGAATAACTTTTCGAGGAATATTTGGCCGGAAAATCGAACCGTATAGACTATAGACCAACAAAACTATTGACTTACACATAATAATATGATAGTTATATTCAACGTCTTGTTCCATACTGATTGAAGTTACACCAACCCAAACTAACGCTCAGTTGCACAAAGTAACTTTGCCCAAAACTTTGACTTTAACAATGTCATCGCCATACATTTGAGACGTATTTGACATTCCTAATGTATGGGATTGACATTTTCAAAGTTAAAGTTATGAGCAAAATTAGTTTGTAATTGGCCCTAAAACATAACTTTCAACCACGTACACATAGAATGTCGAAACAGTTAACAAAGCAAAAAATTTCAGCCGCCAATAACCTTCGCACGTGGCAAATCGATTGGCAAATTGCAATTATCTGCGTACGCCCTCTCCGATAAAAACTGCGGACATCCAACAAATGAATTTTAATCGGTCGAACTGATGGCAATTTTTCCATTTCCAGTAGTGTTCAATCTGTTCTATTTGCTTTTTAAACAAGCAGTTTATGTTTTTATTAATAAAACGGTATGTACGCCCATATATACATGAACTGTATTGTGTGCGTACGCATATTACTTGATGAACACATGTTTCACGTGACTTTGTGTCATTTGCCGTACAGCCAATTATAACTAAAAAAAAATTTAATAACTTACATAAAATACAGTAAAAAAGTATTTTATTACTTTACAGACTAGTGCTGACATATTCTGGAGCGATTTCTGCTAACAGGCCTAAACCAAATGGTGATTAGAATTTGCCCATGGTATCTATTTCAACCAGGTTCCAGTGGTCCATCGTTCCAATGTATTGCGGCACACTGCAATCCAGTGTATTGCATCATACCCATCATAGATTGATACCCATACTGCGCTAAAATTTAACATATCTAGATTATGTTTATGTAGGTTTGTAAGCTTTGAAATACGTGCGGCATGCAGGATATTTTCGTCGCTTAACTAAAGATCCTAAGATAAATATCATGAGCGTGGCAAGCGCGTAACAAGCCCTCATCCTTCAGATATTAAAAAGGCGAAAGTTTGTTTATTACTCAAACACTCGGTTGGGTACCTCGGTGGGGCATAGCGTTGGGGTAAAACATTGCCTGGGTGAACTGTTCAACATATTTCATCCTTGTTGAACTAAAACTACTATCATTGAAAATTGTAGTTTACTCAACAAAGTCATATTGCACGTGTTGTTGTCATTCATAATATGCAATATGACAGTGACCACAAATATATTTGACGGTAGTTTTAATATTATAATAAGCATTGATTTATTTTTGTAAGTAATTAATATTTCAAACTGTACCTGGATTTGGTGTGTAATAAGTCGTCTTACATCCACGTCGACCTCTTGGAGTATGGAAGCGGCCTGCGTCCAGCGATGCGTGGAGATCCTACAAGGAGGCGTACGTTGAGCAGTAGACTTGCTGTGGTCGAGAGAGAGCCTCAATATTTTTCGATCACCTGTTGAGTATAACGCTGTTGTGTTATTTTTTAAAATGCAAACAATTACTTCGAATCCATCATTAGTTGTCTACTACACGAAATGAATTTAAATGCGACACATTTTTTTCTTCGTAGACTAGCGGAACTTCAAGTCTTAGCGGCATCGAAGCATCGGATTACATTAACATTTCTGAAAATAATTTTAATTCAGCAGCTAGTGTTTATCGCGTATTTTACTTCGCCACTGCTATCCTAGACATTAGAAGATACTTAAGAGTTTAGAGTGATATCGTTGTTTCAAACAAAGCATATAATATTAGTACAGTACGAGAAACTGAAACCCCATTTACAAGGGGAGAGTCTTTCGCTTCGAATATAAGATTATCGTAAGGATATAAAAAAGTTGCATCTTATAAACATTTATCAGAACACGATAATCTATGGCGCTTATGTCATGCGATAATCGCATACGATTCTCACCGCGAGAAACTCTCCCCGTGTAAATGGCGGTTTAATATATAAAAAGTATAAAATATCGTCAAATAGATTACCCGATCTGGTCCCAGGATTTAATCATCGTTAAGTTCCGTCCGCTTACGCTTCAATAAGACCTTCGAAGCAATATCGAACATTACTTTCACCTGACTTATTAAGAAATATGCAGAAAATATCTAACAAAGAATAAGTCCGATTCAATCTTCCGGTAGAAAAAATTCACATCAATATAGTTGGAGCTGGATATAAAACGGTCTGACTTTTTCAATATTTCATTGTAAATAACAAAATAAATAAAGAATATTCAGTCATTCAGATATTTTTGTGATAGATTTTGTTGCTACTTCATATTTTCCCTTAAGATGGCTTTCCTATTGGATATTTGGAATGATAAGTGGTTACAATCGGGCTGAAAAAGTATACTTTTACCAACTAAAAGGTCTCCTGCAATCCTATTCTCCAAAGTAATCTCACCACCTAATCAGTTATTTAAAGTTGGCAATGGTATGTATATTCGTACTAGGTTAGGGCTCTGCTACTTTTTTAATTTGGCATGCCCGTTAACTTTGTAGTACCTTACTTCGAACCAACAACCTTTATGGCGGAAATCGACTAGCTTGGTTTGTATCCTTTTGCAATCCGAGTCGAAATAGTACGATCCATTTGGGGCTGAAAATTAAAATTCAACTTTATTTTGTTTCGTTTCATTATAACCCTTTTCGGCGCGCCTTGCGCTCGATAAAGGCAGCGGTTGGATGGGTTGAACTGTACTCTCTGTTATTGCGAACGGAACGGAAAGCATATTTAAAGGGGCCCGATACCTATACTATATATACTATCCTATTCCGGAAAGGAAAATAAATCTTGAAAGTAAAATTAATACACGATAATACATTTTTATCTTATTCAGCAAAAGTATATAGTTTGTTATTGATTTAAAAAAAGAATGTATAAAGTTTTGATATACACACACGATACAATATTTAGTACCTTACTCAAAGTAAGTTACCTAAATAATCGTGTGACTGCTAAGTGTATTTATTACATACTTATTTGATATTACTACAAACATCGATTATCGTGGAGAAAATTAGGTACATTTATTTTCTTTTCTTTATAAGTCACTATAATTAAAACATAAGGTTGGTATAACAATATGATACCAACTTCATTAAATAATTTCCAAGGCGTTATTAAATTTTGGTCTGTCGCCAACCATTTGAAAGACGCTAAAAGAAATAAATATGAATATCCACATCCCAAATACAACGGTGACATGGTGAAGAGGAATTACGCGGCGGAATTTTTAATAAAATGCCGTAGGGACAGCTCATGGGGGATATTTGAACACATCCCCCCTTCAAACTTCTAGAGTACTCTTTCAAACAAAAATATGTTATTGTGTGCCATTTTTTTGCTTTAATCGATCTTCCTTTTACAATGCAAAGTACTTTTAATTTACTGAAGCCTATAGCGTGGAACATAATTTTGAAATTCGCTTACCAATGTGCTTTAAATAGCGCTTGTGGATTGTTGTAGCAGTTAAATATCAATTTGAAATTAAAGTACTTTTGATAAAGGTAAGATAAACAACAGAAACATACATTACCCGTCAATTTGCTGACAAACAATAATGACAAAATAACTGGTCAAATGTAACTTTTCTGCGTTATTATTTCGAGACAAATACATACGCTCACGCCTCTATTCCTGTTAGGGGAAGGCAGAGGTGCACCAATAAGCCCCACGATTCACAAATTCCTGACCTCGGGCTGATAATGAATAGAAATATCCACCGCCACTTTGTCGGACCCGGGAAAAGTGGTATTGGATAATTCTGTTCATTGTCAGCCGCATAAGCTGAGGACTCGGCTTCGTATCCGTTGCAGTCATACCGTAGTACAACTCCGCCACCGATGCGTTATTTTTCTGAAATTTATTTAATGCGTGTTTTACTTTAAGCTCTTCAAATTATAGTGCCTTAAACGAATTATTTTTCTACAGTTCTAAAACCCTACGTAGTCGTATCTTGCTGTCGAACACTTTTTAGGCACTAAATATTTTGCCTGCTTTTCGAATAAAAAAACTCACACAAAGTTGCTCCTCGACCTGGAAAATAGACCCAACCCCACGGTTTTCAGTTAATACTCATGGACACCACATAAATACTTAAATAGTCGGTCTCTGAATATAACAATATAATATATTTAACACAATTATTCCTTAACAAGAAAACGAGTGGGAAGAATTAAAAGCCATTATGAATTAAACACATAATGAACTTGCCTTAAATGAAAATCTTAGGCCAAGAGACAAAAACAAAGAGAAGGTTGTAGGTTTTGTTTTGCAGCTGCGACGGAAAATATATTTCACAAAGCTTTTGAATTAGTAACCGTCGTTTAAAGAGAAATGCGAAATATTTACATAAACAATAAACATCTGAAAACTGAAAACGATCTTTAAAGACTGTACTACAAAAATTAGGCCGTGTTTACATTACCTGCGACCACTAGGCTTTTTGCGATGAGGTGTAATTTAAGCGATTCCAAAACAGCATCGCTAAATGCCGTGACCACTTAATCCGTTGCTGGAATGTTAGAACCCCATCGATTATCTGTCAAAACGGTTGTTTTACGCCGACATTTTGTACCCCAGTTTGATCGTCGTGACCTGGGTGACCCGGGCACGCCCCGCCCCTCCCACGGGGCGTGTCCCTCACCCCCGCGTTCGTCTAAGATGTACCACCTTATATTTTCCTTAAGCTGTTTCGATGGGTGCTATAGGGGTAGTTAGAGGGGTACATACAGACAGATGAGCTATTCATTGTGCAGTCGTCTATTTTAATCAATACGCTCGCACATCGTTCCGCTTACTTTCCTTGGTCGCACCTTTCGTCCATGTTTCCCGGAAAAACCGTGCGACGCAGACGAGCGTAAAATAGTTATTAATGCAGCACATATAGCGGATTTCACGGCGCGGCGTATGCTTTTACAATATTAGAGAGGATTTGTACGCGTGATTTTTTTATTTGACTTTTATTTACACAAAATACTTTGATTGTAGTGGAAATTGATAGCGCCGAATTTATGCATTTTTTTGTTATGTTGATATATTTTTATTTACGTCTAGCGGCCCGGCCCGGCTTCGCTTGGGTGCACGTTTTGAGTCAAGCCCACATAACCAACGTATTATTGCGCGTACTGTTTTATTTATTTTTAAACATAATTATCAAATCTCTGCCGTCGTCTATAGTACTTTTCCCGTCCCGCGCCGTTATATCCGGTTCTGTCCCGTCTGATTCTGTCCCATAACTTTTGAGTATGAAAGAATAACAAATATATTTGATTCCCTGCTCAGCCCAAGAGAACACAATTTTTTCTGAGAGAAAAAGTTGCCTACGATCCAGGGAATCAGCTACCAGGACACCAGATTTAAGCGAAATTGATTCCGCCGTTCTTGAGATTAGTGCGCACAAAGGCAAAAAATCCTACAATCATTGTTTTGGGTTCTATTACGCTAATAAAGTCTACCTATAATATATTGTCTCATATACTTTCCATGAACACACATCGATCAGTTACAAAAATTATTTTTATTTTAATCATATGTATGAGTTATTATGACTGTCAATCGTTAAAAAAGAATATGTATGCCAATTTTCCATTATAAAATTATTTTTGTATAAGATGTACGTCCACTCACCTGAAAGTTCAGTTTTCGTAGCTGTAAAAATATAATTGAAAAATTATCAGCTTCATTTGTGCCTATGAAAAATATACATGACTCTTTTCGTGATTAAATTACTACCTAAATATACATTTTTCTAAAAGTTCTTCACTAAATTCTCTACATGTTTTATGATTTGAATTTAACTTGTTTGCGAGTCTCCGTGTATGAAAACTAATATAGGACAGCGTAAAGTTTTAATGTTGGCTTATCAAATACTATATATTGTAGCATTCGTAGCACAAACAAACAAAGATACCGAGTTACTGTATGTAGCTGTATAGTGTATACCTAAAACACAATGGTAATAAAATAACACATAAGTAGGTATATTAGATTAGATCAATTTGCTTTACAATAATACAATTATTATTTAAAAGCTATTAATAATTTTCTATAAAGGCAAATGAAAGGAACTCATTTATTGTACACAAAACTTATTCTACTGTCTGACGCAAAGCGAATGTTTGCGAAATTAGTCAAGCGCTACTTTACTCTAAAATTATTTACCTAAATTTGTTACCTACTAAATGTTTTCATTCACAATATGTTTGTATTATAAATTAAGCGGTTGCCTATTTACATATTGGTTTTATTATTTATAGGCGAGAATACAAATAAATTTTAATTTTCATTATGGGTTAAAATTAGTGAACTACAATAGTTGATATATTTTTTGAGGCCTTATCAAACTTGTAATGGAAATAAATTTAAACATTTGAATCCAAACAAAATGTTAAAACCAATAAAAAAACATTCACGGATTTCATAGACAATTGCGAGGAAATTGAATGTGCCGAGGTTTTGAATATTAATGTATAACGAATACAGTCAAAATTATATTTGGAAGAGAAACCACAATAGAGGATTTATAAAATATAAATTATATTTAAATTCAGGTCTAATCCAAAAATAAACACAGAATTTACTTATGACTTTCCGTTTTCAAATATTAGACAGTGGAATCTCTACATCACCCAATAGATGTTTGTTTGTAAAGTAAAATCCCGCATGCTGCTAATCTAAAGTAATTTTCTATCAGAGCTGAACGCCAGCATCAAGCGGGAGAAAATAGTGGAGATATGCGAGGGCTGCGGGCAGAAGATCCAAGACCGGTACCTCATGAGGGTGGGGGACCTATCGTGGCATGAGCACTGCCTCAGCTGCTGCGTGTGCGGCTCGCCGCTGGCACACACCTGCTACACTAGGAACGCCAAGCTCTACTGCAAACCCGACTACGATAGGTAATTTGAAGTTTGGTGTACATGTCACAACGTACGTTGTTACTACACATTTTTACCAAGACAACATTTCGTCATGTAAGTAAATTGCCAATGATACTCTGCATTTGTAAAGCTATCCCATGCATAACTGAATGTTGCCTTGAATTATATAAATTATAAAAAGGTATTTTATAGGTATTATTTTTAGGTATAGTAGCGACTGCAAAAGCGAATTGAAGTTAATATTCACAGCGACAGTAATATACATAGCTAAGCGAATATATTGTAACAAACTAGTCACGTATATAAAGGGTATATTCGATATTTATTCCATCCGTAGGCTCTAATATATTTATGCTTTAGATTGTTCGGGGTGAAATGCACGCGTTGCGGCGATCGTCTGCTGCCCCAAGAAATGGTCATGCGTGCCCAGCAATACGTCTTTCACATACAATGCTTTGTATGTGTGATGTGCTGCCAGCCGCTTCAGAAAGGAGAACAATACGTCATACGCGCTGGACAAATATTCTGCAGGCAGGATTTCGAGAAAGAAATGTATCTTATGCAACACGCTGAAGATGACATGATTATAGATGACTCTGAGCGCCCTCGAGACGGGAGACGGGGTCCCAAGCGTCCTCGCACTATTCTAACTTCTGCTCAACGCCGACAGTTCAAAGCCTCCTTTGAAGTCAGCCCAAAACCCTGCCGTAAAGTACGCGAAGCACTTGCCAAAGACACTGGTCTCAGCGTCAGGGTGGTACAAGTGTGGTTCCAGAACCAAAGAGCAAAGATGAAGAAGATCCAGCGCAAGGCCAAGCAGGAAGGAGACAAGAGCTCCGAAAAGGATAAGGACAAAGAAGAGAAATCCATTAAACAAGAGTCACCCACGAGCGAGCATGGAAATTATTTGGGACTGGATGGTTCGTACTCTGCTTCTAGTCAGCCTTTGAATCCCAACTTGCCGTATTCTCCGGACGGTGAGTATTTAAAATAAATAATACCGGTTTATTTTTTACCGGAGTAAAAATTTTACCTGCAACCTTTTTTCATGTTGTACATCCTCGACTTCTTATGTCTAAACCAAAAATACTCTATTTCATTTTGTTTTTAAAGTACTCGAAACTCACAGAGTGCAATATAATAAAGAAAATCCATATTTCAGATTACCCAGCGCACTCTGGCGACAGCTTCTGCAGCTCAGATATATCCCTCGACGGCAGTAACTTCGACCAGCTGGACGAAGGCGCCTCCGACACCATGAGCCTGCAGAACCTCGAGGTGCAGCATCACTCGCACCAGCACGGCGGTCACTCTGCTCATGAGCCCCTCAACCTCGGCAACGGCGCGATCGTCAACCCCATTGACAAGCTGTACCTTATGCAAAATTCATACTTTAGTACTGATCATTGATTCAACGGTAGACGTAGCTCTGGCAAAAGCCCAAAGGCTGGCCAGCGACTGCGCCATACCCCCGCAATGAACTTGTGCGTCAAGCCCACAGCGACAGAAACTAGCCATACTGTTACTTACTCTGATTTTAATGCCAACTCCTCGCTGAATCTTAATAAGTATTACAACGGATTTTTCTAGATTCTATATGTAAGTGATGCATTTATATTGACTATTATTTATTGATAAAATATCTCGAAAGTGAAAATGTAAATTAATTAACAATTTATGAAAATAACTGGCAATGGTATTAACAACTATTATTTATTAGAACAATGGTCTTGAAAATGTGAAAAATGTATATAGTCATATTGGTTTATCATTATTGAAATCGAAAACAATAGCTGCACAAACATTGTGTAGTTTATGTGGAATTTGTGTGCATCGATTAATTAGCGGTCTACGCTTGACGTTTTGTAAATAAATAAGTAGACAGGCGATTACGTAGTAAGTGTCTATTGTATATAGGTATCTGTGTTCAGTGTCTCTACACTTTTTCTCAATACATTATTAATTGTTTTCTGATAAATAGAATTGATGTTATGTATTATATTTGTATACAGTACATAGACTAATTTATTGTCTCGACTGTAATAGCAAAAGCAAACACGATCTAGTCGTTTTAGTGATAGTTCAACCAAATATTAGATGGCGTTAATAATTTATAATGATTGGTGCTTACCAAATGTATGTTTCTAATACGTAAATTCTGTACATGTATCGTTAGCATTTTACTCTGTACGAGCTCAAAAATCTCTCGTGTGTCGAATAATTAGCCAGTTTCAGTGAATTGAGTCCTCTTTATAGTAATCTAGAAGCATAATTGTTTACAGAATAGTGTAATGACGTTAAATATCATACAATAGTATAGTGCACAGTAAAATGAACTCTTTTTGTCAGTCAGATTAAACCTCGATGTTGTGTGAACATTTTAAATACATAATATTTGCGTGCAGTAAATGTTTCGGCTATAATAAAACATTTTCTAGTCAAAATGAAATTACTTTTTTTGAGAATTATGGCGTATAACTTTATTATCGTGTATTATTAGACTACGTGTAATTTTATAATTTGATGTAAATTAAATCATGATTAAGTTTTTGTTGTTTATTTTAAATATACAGGATATATCAAGACCGCGACCGAAAACGAAGCCAGGTAGTAGTATTAGTGATATCAAACACAAAGTAAGTTAAAATTTCACAAAAAAAATCGTATTTTTTTTTTTAATTTTTTACGTATCCTCGTACCTATTTGAGGGATAAATACATAGATTTTCTAAAATTATGACATACCCCTTTTTTTAAATACACAATGGTACGTAAAGGTTTCAATTACTATTTTTGCAAAAACTAGGTACCTATATACCCCCCAAACACAATGATTTTCAAAATACTCCAAAAAAATCCGTCGCTGTTTTTGCAAAGTTTTTAATTGCGTTGTCTGTAACCGCTAAGACTACCACCTGGCTTCGTTTTCGGTCGCGGTCTTGATATACCCTGTATACTCGTAAAATCAATTTCATTCTTTATCCCATAATTATATTTTGAAAGCTGACTGTTATGAATATCGGCGAAATGACTCATATTGCAGCTGACGGTAAGGGCAGTACCTTAAAAAGAGTCTTCGACTATCGTCAATAGTGTATTTACTTTACAGACAAGTCACATGCGTGATTAAAAATTCGCATCGCCTCGCCAAATATAAAATTAGACCATATTATTATGATCCTAGCTTTATAGCATAAAAATATCGAAATGGCATTTTAAGAAAAATGTGATAATAAATGCCCAGACATTAAAAAAACGAGGACTTTTCAATTTTATATTGCGATGTATGGCGTGACGAGTATGCCATTCGCCTGATTGTAAGCGAGACGACCGCTCACGGACAGTAGTAAACCAAACAACGCCATGAATTATAAGCAATGCTTGGCATTCCACTGCGCACGCCATCCTGATACTTAAGATGTTAAGTCACATTATGTTCAGTAGTTACTCTGGCTACAATGTCCTTCAAACTGTAACACATCAGTGCATTTACACTGCTGATTGGCGGGATAAATAGACATTGCGGTGGTACCTACCCAGGAGGCCTCTCACATAATATGATTGAGCAACCACCAGTAAACTGAAAATAAAATCTCACTTGCAACGATAAAACAACTAGATAAAAACTTACTCTAAATTCACAATAACAAAATAAAACGGTATGAAAGATATACTAAATCTATTTACTTCCTGTAAAAAGGTTTTTAAGATTTTATACCTTTAAAAAATGGTAATTTCCGATCTCAAGACACAGTTAGTATATTTTGATAAAATTAAAAGCTGATCACAAAATTAATTACCAAAATAGATATAAATTAGTAGAGCCATGATATAGACATATTTGGCTTATTCGGTATCCGAAATGGCAAGGCTGGACTTGACCACGTAGCACTGTAGACTGTACCCACCGCTGTCATAAAGAACATCTTGCTGCTTACCTATGATCTGTGTGACTTGTGGAGGGCCAATTGGTACCGGTCAGCTCTTCAAGGCCCATTTATATCATTATATTCTATGAATATGCAGCATTCGTGATTGTCCAAGAGTAATGAATGTTTAATGTTTATAGATTTTAAAGTAATCCCCATTTTAACACCCTCTTAGGCTCCCTGTTTTAAATTCTCATACTAAATGTCCAAATTACATGCAAATATAAAAAGTTGAATGGATGTAAACGATAAGGGAACTTTAATATTATTTACTCGGTATTTCTTTTTATAATAATACCTTTACCTATATGAAGGAATATATGTGCGTCATGAATTTATCTTCTTTTCACAAAAATAATTACAAAACTGGTGGTAACTGAAACCAAAAGCAACTAACTAAAATTAATTGCCATTGAAACAGAAATCCAACTATAAATCTAGGTTTTATATTTTGTCGAACTATAAATCACATAACGCCATCTAACGAGTGTGCCGACAACTGCGTAAAAATGTAGGCAGTAGGCACCAAGAACATAATATTTGTTATGTAATTATTATATCCATAATTCTGTTGAGAATGGTGATCCAGCAAAGGTTTGGAAATTTCTTCGCTCTATGGGAGTTGGAAAATCTCGCGCTGAGTATAGTCCTATTAATTTGAATACTGATTTACTAAATTCTCATTTTACTGCTGTGCCCCATTTTGATAGGGCTATCAAAAATAATACACTCAAAGATCTTTCCTCCATTCCAACTCCTAACTATCCTCAATTCGTCTTTAGTCAATTATCTGATTGTGATGTGAAAAAGAGCATATTATCAGTTTCTTCTAATGCTGTCGGAAATGATTGTATCAGTCGCAACATGCTACTTCCTATCCTTGACGAAATCCTTTCTATCCTTTGTCATATTTTCAATTTCTCCTTATCCAATTCTGTTTTCCCGTCTCAGTGGAAATCTGCTGAAATCATACCTCTACCCAAACGACCGAATCCTGTATCTTTTTCCGAATATCGTCCCATTTCCATCCTACCATTTCTTTCTAAAATCCTTGAAAATCTCATCCATCGTCAACTCAGCTCTTTCCTTGCCAATCATTCTCTTTTAAATCCTCTGCAATCTGGTTTTCGTACTGGTCACAGTACAACCACTGCACTGATACATATCACGGATGACATTAGAGCTGCAATGGATAATGGAAAGCTAACGGTACTTGCATTGTTAGATTTTAGCAATGCATTTAACACTGTCGATTACGATGTCTTGCTAAGTACTTTATGCTCTATTAACATATCTCCAACTGTTATTGACTGGCTTCGTAGTTACCTGACGGGTCGCCGGCAACGTATACGTATTGAAGATGCAGTGTCATCTTGGTGTAATACATTTGCCGGAGTCCCTCAGGGCGGCGTTTTATCTCCCTTACTTTTCGCTTTATTTATAAATTCTATTTCTGATCAGCTCATTTCTTCTTACCACTTGTATGCAGATGACCTACAAATATACTACCAGGCACCCTCAGAAAGGATGTCGGAAGCAATTTCTTCTATTAATAAAGACCTTGTTCGCATCAGTGAATGGGGTAAGACGCATGGTCTGAAAGTGAATCCTTCTAAAACACAAGTCATTGTTGTTGGCAGCTCCAGGATGGTTTCCAGGTTAGATTTCGTTAAATTACCTCAGGTTATGTTTGATGGCTGTGTCATCCCGTACAGTGACAAAGTAAAAAACTTGGGTATATTTATGGACAAGAACCTCTCCTGGGGTCCCCAGCTGCAAGAACTCAGTCGGAAATTGTTCGCTGCAGCGGGGTCCTTACGAAGATTACGGAACTTTTTACCCATTCCTACGAAAATTGCACTTGTCCAGTCCCTTCTTTTTCCTCTCCTTGATTATGGTGACACTAGCTATCTTGATCTCACCGAAGCCCAATTCGATAAGCTTGAGCGCCTTCAGAATTTTTGTATACGGTTCATATTTGGACTTCGCAAATATGACCATATTTCTGAATTTCGAACTAAACTCAAGTGGCTGTCAATGCGCCTTCGCCGAAATACTCGTATTCTGTCTCTTCTTTATTCTATCTTGTTTCATCCCAACACACCTCCTTATCTTAAAGAACGCTTTAATTTTCTTAGCAATACCCACACGAGATCTCTTAGATCGTCGGAAAATTTGACATTGGAAATTCCCAAGCATAATACAGAATTTCTTGCAAATTCTTTTACTATAAACGCTGCCCGCTTGTGGAATCAATTGCCACTGTCAATTCGTCAAGCTAAGTCCCTGCCTATTTTTAAAAGACTCGTCAAAGCACATTACTCTTCAATTTGTTAGTACGTATTTCCTATTGTTGTTTGTTTTGTCCCTCTGTATTTTCACTTTCTATCGTTTTACATTGCACATTTTAATATTATGTATATAATATGTATGTAGTATATTTATTTATGTAGGTATATTTTTTTATGTATGTATATTTACAACATTAAAGATGTATATGTAGTATTTTATGTTTATATGTATTTGTTTGTGTACATATTTATGTATGTCAGTCTGGTACATCATTAGCTTGTTTATTGTTATTTTTTTTCTTAATTATTATCATTATTATTTTAATTTCTTGACTTGTCTACCCCCGTTTTCCTACTTCCATTCACTCTAGTCCATCCAAAGGTTGTCTGGAAGATATCGCCGATAGCGATAAGACCGCCAGTTGTACTGTACTTTTAGTTTAAGTGTTTTGTTATGTATTTTTATTTTATTTTTTTTGATGTACAATAAAGTGTAAATAAATAAATAAAAAAAAAATAAACAGCCGGTACCCGTATTTTATCATTGTTATCATTAAAACTATTAATACATTTTAAATCATTGCTATGGCACGATCACAAGCATAGACTAGTGTGACATTTATGATCCCAAGTCTGACAAGTGATTCCGTTTTTATCCGCTCTGGACGCTGGTGTCGACTTTATGCTGCCACCTATTGGAAATTAATAATTTAATTTTTACTGTCTTGGAGCAATAAGCAATTGTTATAATAATAAATCAAATCATAAATCTCAGAGTAATCGGTGAACATACACAAGGAAAAAATCTTAACGAATTGATAACCTCCTCTGAAGTCGGTTAAAAATAGGTACGTAAATCGTGACATTTGAGATCAATAAGATGCTATTAAACCCCGTGACAAGCTTCGATCAAATATATACTAGATACAGAGTCAGGAACAAAATCACATGCCAAAAGTGGCCGAGATTGCATATATTTAAACATTTGTATTTCGAACTATGAGATGTAGAAAAAAATGTTGTGTGGTTTTATGAAACCACGGTAAAAGTGAAACTTTTTTTCACACTATAGACATTTAACTAAAAAAATTTCGAATAATATTCCATTAAGGGTATAAAAATCGCTTTATCAATCTTAATTTTACACTTGGAAAATTGGAATGATAATGGGAAATAATAAAATTAGACGTCCTCTAACTAATATTTTTATTCAACTCTGTATCTTATAGAGTACGACTTACATAATACTTACCAATTATTTAGATAATATACACATATCAAAAAACTGAAAACAATATTTTATTATCGTTGAGTCATTTTGATCCGTTTTTCAATTATTTTCAATCATTCTATTATCATTCCATCTTCATTATGAGTTTCACAGTTTATAAATGTAACCAATATTTTATGGTAACTAAAATACGTGAACAGTGATTTACATTCAAATGAGTAATAGTCTATACACTACACGGTCAGCTGCTGCAAACTATAGGCGCCGCCACATTGACCTTAGCTGCACTGACAAGCGCCTTTCACTTTATACCTACTCGGCAGCCGACCGTCACGCGACATGCGCTACACAGACCAAAATGTTTGAGACGATGTAATAAAAGTTTCACTTTAAAAAGTATTTTAATATGTACAACTTTAGGTAACAATAAACTTTAATAATTTGCTATAAGATTTATTATGACTTACAATATACAAGCATTCATGATTATTTTGAAAGGCGCATTGTGGCATGTTTACGCGTTGCCGTTGGTGATGATTGAAGCATACTAAATTGAAATAGAGCCACACTTGACTTTGTGGCTCTATTTTTCGGGCCGTTTTTGAAGTGCTCATCCTACATCTAGTATATATTTGATCGAAGGTGACAAGAGCAGTTTTATGAGTTTGACGTCCGTGTATAATGTTCTATGCCATAGTAGCTCTTATTCAAATGCACAAAATGTAATGTAGTTTTGAGAGAAAAAATTAATTATCAAAAAAGTACCTAATTTTGTGAATTATAGTTCGTATTGCCGACGCGATTTTTCGCGCCGTTTGTTCTTAATAGCTACAAAACGTTTTAAAGCGGTTGTAGTTTAAACGATTCAAAAGGTCGTCTCAAAAACTGTTATATACAGAATATTTCACTTTTGGTATGAATGTCATTTAACATGCATTTTGCAGTAATTCTAGAAGGAACTTTGCAAGTTTTCGTGGCCAAAGGATTATATGTTGTTCTTACAAAAATAGCGATAACAAATAATACACAACAATTAATAATTCCAACTCAATTTAATTAATGACAAATTAATACGATAAACAGAATTAAACTACTATATATACATTGTTTTAAATCCGTGCATTCTTATTAAGTAAAAAAAATCAATCAAATTGCTACCCTAAGGTAACGAAATTATGAAGCTAAACATTTGACACAAGACAAATGTGGAACAGAATACAATAAATAATTGAAGTTAAGAAATTGATACGTTCTTCTTATACACACCTTATACATCCAGAGGTAGATTAATATTAATATTGAATAACCATTTAGTACTTCAGTAAGGCATAAATTACGTAAATACAGGGTATATCAAGACCGCGACCGAAAACGAAGCCAGAAGGCAGTATTAGTGATATCAAACACAATGCAAGTAAAAATTTTACAAAACATATCGTATTTGAGTGATTAAACATAGTTTTTCTAAAATAATGACGTACATCGCTTAATTTTTAAACACGCAATGGTACGTAAGGGTTTAAATTACTATTTTTGCAAAAACTAGGTATTTACCCCTCAAAAACGATGATTTTTTAAAAATTGAAAAAAAAAAATCCGTCGCTTATTTTGCAAAAATTTTAGTTGCATTGTGTCTGTAGCTGCTGTAACTACCACCTGGCTTCGTTTTCGGTCGCGGTCTTGATATACCCTGTATATTGAATATAATATTGACTTTAGATAAATAAACTTGGTGACGCTAATGGCACGCTTCGATTATAAATATGTATATCCCCTACATTAAGTTGTGTTTCCAGTATATTTATTGCTTTAATTTATGCCTTTCATTTCACGCCAAGGCAGTCTCAATCGTAGAGGCACAATGATATGAAACATGGGAATATTTCTGTGTAGTCTAGTTATGGCTTTTATCGACTTCTAGCAGGTGGAATGGGCAAAATAATTAGACATGATACAATATTATGACAACTCCTATTATCGAATTATGAAGTTTTATAAATTTAATGAATGCTAACAGACCAATATTCAGTACCAATATAAAATATATAAATATTTTCTGGAGGATATTGTATGAAATCTATCCGAAATATAATAACGCTTCTATCATGTTCTGAGACAATTTTCTGCCCATCCCTTTTCGGCAAGAACATTACAACCTCGTGGGTAAAATGATTCACTTAGTCTTTCTTATTCGTGCCGTTGAAGCTGTCCATCACGTCTATGTATTCCCGTTAAAACAATTTTTAATAAGTTTCCTCCGAATATTTAGAAACTAGTTTCGCTGTGTCAGCCACCTGTGTGAGCCCCATGTTTATTATGAACTATTGAACAATCAGTGAAGGCACTACTATCAAGTATAAAGTATTAAAATATTAATATTTACATTTTTATACCTAACATTTACTTAAATCGAATAAAAAAAAAATGAACCAAATACATCAAACATTATCATATAATTATAGCTATATATATACATAACATGAATTAGCAGGTCATTAATCTACACCATAATTTTATATGTGATTCGTCGGTAATTAGTCAATTTTTTAAGTACAGACACATCTCATCATTTGTTTAAATACTTTCTCACATGACCCAAGCGGAACAGGCAAGAAAGACAGTTACATACCAAATATATATGTTATGAATCAAATCCCTAGTCTGCGATGCCTCAAAATTTACTGCGGGCATGAATTCAAAGCAATAAGCACTTAAAATATGAAACTAACCGGGTAATGTAATAATATGTTCAACTTATTAGATAGAGTAATAAACGAATCATTCGTTTTTCAAATATCTCAGTCCCTTTGGCACTAGTTAGTGCCATTAAGATTGTCCTTAGCAGTTAGCCTTTTAGCAATAAATAAGATACCATAAATGGCATTATGTCTCGAGTATTTTAATAGTTTGATGACAGCATTAAACGCCTTTTGACTCGGGGAGAGTTTCTCGAGACGAGAATCGTATGTGATTGTCGCATGACATAACCGCCATAGATTATCGTGTTCTGATAATGTTTACACGATGCAACTTTTTTACATCCTTACGAGTTACGATAATCGTATCTTCGAGGCAAGAAACTTTCCCCGTGTAAATGGGGATTTAGTTACTTCGTCCATAACATGTATGTAATATTTCTGTAATTTACAATTTGTCATTTTGTATAGTCTATTCGCCTAAATCCGAGTTATGGGAAGATCTGATAATCACTAAATTCTCCTGATAACGGCAGTATATTTTGTCCCAACAACATTCCTTCTAACCTCCATGCTAATTTGTTCTCTCTTTTCGGTTGTCTCAGATTCCTGCAAAGCAATTGACAAATTCTTGCAAATTTGACAGCCTCCGTGACGCAGTTGGTTACACGCCGCCTGTGAAACGAGAGGCCGCGGGTTCGATCCCCGCACCGAAACAAATATTTGTGTAATCCACAGGTATTTGTTTCGGGTCTGGGTGTTTGTGAGACCGAAAAGTCTCTCGTAGCTTCTGATACCCACGACACAAGACTGTTGGGTGTATTTATTTTATTTTATTTATTTAATTATTGATAACAATTATGTGACTATTGGATTTCCCAACTTTCGGATTCAGACGAATGTACTTTTTACACCCAAAAGATACGGCAATGAGTAAACTGTAATTTATTCAATATACCTAGTCATTTTATACAATACTAAACGTATATCCCGTCAACAGTGTGTCAAACATGCTACTATAGAACTTACTCTTCTTTGCTTAGATCAAGCCTTTCAACTATCATGTGGAGCCAGAAATATCAAGCGCAGCCTCATTAATAATACTAATGTAAATATCGACTTTTTAGACTTCACCTATCTTAATATAATCCTATTAAATCCTTGATATTGCAAATATTATTATATAAAGTACGTTAACTTGTAAAATAGATTACTTGATTTTTACATTCGTGTATAAAATAACAAGGCATATAATAACATTATTAGCAATGACAGATTTATATTATTTGTTGGTAGCACAAATATGAATATTTACACATGGACTATGATATGCAAACTGGGTTTTTATGCGACTCGAAGAAATAAGAAACTGCACAAAAACTCCTGACGCCTCTTCATCAGACAAAGACGCAACATGGTTCCATATACCTAACCTCCATTCCATTCACTATCTCTTTCGCTTTTATAGGAAAGTTCAAGCAAAATGGCTTTCCAATCTCGGTGCTACACAGATCAATAACATTACGTACACACTTTAACCAAACAACAACCACATGTAAATATTCATATCTATAATTAATACTAGAATTAGAATCTAATACTTATAATACACGTGTTCTACAATATGAAAAACAACACATTTTATGCTATTTTTATTATTGCTGGAAATTTTATTCTATGTCATTCGTAAATGTAACCTAGTTTATAACGATAATTATTACCTACGTAACAGTCAACCTGATGCAGTCAACACATAACTTGCGATGAAATATTTATATGCAATATAATATTTCACTTGAAAATTATTCTAATACGCTCAACCATGAACACGTTGACTGCTTATAAAACAGCAATATAATTATTGCACTAGACTATGTACGCCCAGACCCAAGTGTTTCTCACATTATGCCGAATGAAAGAGGACACATCTAATCTCTTTATTGCTCACTTTATGTTGATTAGCGCATTTAACTCATTTATTGTCCAATGTAGCTTGTAGTGTAATGTAAGACTGAAGGCAATGCTAATTAATTTTATACAATGGTCAAATTTTCAAAGGGTGAAATTTTTTGTCTGCCCTATTGCGTATTTGATGCCTAAATACTGACTGCAGCCTTCATTAATTAACTGTACCCCATCGCTCAATGGGTAACGTCCCAACCATAACACAGGGTTCCTCAACTTTGACCAAATTAATCATTGGATCTGGGATATTACATTATGTCCAGTCCCCAGAATAACAATCCAGATACATGATAATAAATGAATTTAAAATAAGCTGCTATATTTAGTTGTCAAAATACTGGGTATATCAAGACTGCGACCGAAAACGAAGCCAGGTGGTAGTTTTAGTGGTTACAGACATGATGCAAAAATGTCACCAAAACAGCGATAAAATTTTTTTAGAATTGTTTTTAAAATCTTCCTGTTTTGGTGGTAAATACCATTTTTTTGCGAAAATAATAATTCGAACCCTAACGTACCATTGAGTGTTTAAAAATACAGAGGTCTATATCATTATTTTAGAAAAACTATGTATTTCATTCTATGTATTTTGTTCATTCTCTATTTGTATTCTTGAACTGTTTGTGTGCTGACTACTGTGTGTGTATTATTATTTTATGGATTTTATCTGAAATAAATGTTTTATTATTATTATTATTATTATTATTTATCGCCCAAATACGACCAAAAGTAAAAAATTACAAAAAAGTAGTCGAATTTTTTTTGCGACATTTTTACTTGCTTTGTGTCTGAAGTCACTAATACTACCAGCTGGCTTCGTTTTCAGTCGCAGTCTTGATATACCCTGTATACCTCGTACAAATATATTACATGTTTCAAAGGAGTCATTTTACAAATTAACAACAGCTACAATTCCTTACGCTAACATTTAAAATACATATATCTAAGTCAATTGAATTTTAATTGCTTGTGCGTATCTTATTCATATTCAAGTGTCACAGAATCGAAATTTGCTAGTACTTATAACCAATCATTACACACGTTTTCACTATGACATACAGGGTATATCAAGACCGCGACCGAAAACGAAGCCAGGTCGTAGTATTAGTGACTTCAGACAATATGCAAGTAAAAATTTCGCAAAAAAATTCGACTACTTTTTTGTAATTTTTTACTTATCGTTGTATTTGGGTGATATATACATAGTTTTCCTTAAATAAAGATGTACACCTCTTTATTTTTAAACACGCAATGGTACGTATGGGTTTAAATTAGTATTTTCGCAAAAACTAGGTATTTACCATCCAAACACGATGATTTTTAAAAAATTCTAAAAAAATATCTGTCACTGTTTTGGCAAAATTTTTATTTGCATCGTGTTTGTAACCACTAAAACTACCACCTGGCTTCGTTTTCGATCGCAGTCTTGATATACCGGTATAAGCATATCTTAGTCTACCTAAACAGTTCAAATGGCTTTAGTTGGAAAAGCATATTAAGAACATTAAAAAAATATCGTTAAATGTCAATTAATTACATTACAACCTAATAAATCATCAATCTTAGAATTTTATTTAATCTTATTTATGTACTAAATTAGTTTAACTGTTATGCATAATTGGAGCTGTATATATCATCAGAGATTGCTTTCATTTTAGGCACAAAGGAAGCACTAAGCCGTATTATTCAATAAAATGTAAAATAGAGTAAAAATATTATTTAACACTTGTTTAATACTATTCAATATATATATAATGCAAATTGTGTATAAGTATTATAACATGTGTAAATGTACATTACTACTACTCAATATTATAAAACATAACAAAGTCACCCTCTATATGTGCAGTTAAAATGCCTGTAGTTGACAGTTTTGCATCAGTTTGACTGTTTAAGGCAGGTGCAGGTAGTCAGATCGTGCTTAAATATATAATATGCTTGCTTAAATATGACACATTCCTATTGATTTGATTATAATACACATTTTACATAAACTACACAACTGTCGTAAAAAAATCTGGAGGCACTGTTTAATATGATAACTTCTCTGATTGCTATTTTCAGTCGTATTTAGTATTACCACTCTTTGGAACGTTTCCACTAATCTTTTTTTTTAATAAACCCTAAATCTGACATATTCTCATATCCTAATCCATATTTATTTGTGCGTTATGAGTATTTCGTATATAAATAAATATTTTCTCTTCTATGATACATTTATTAACCGTATTATTCTCTTAACACATATTTTTAATGAAACGATCTGACTTCACCTGCACCTACCTTTATTTACTTAAATATAGGTAAAGTTGAACAAATTTCAGGTGGCCACTTCGTCGTTGCTACCATCAAACTCAAGTTTGACGTCATTGGTGAGGCCCTCCACGTCAACCTCGTTCTCCGACGCATTCAGCATATTTAACGTCACCTAGAACAGGAATGGACACATACATTATAAACATACTTTTTGAATTAAATCTAAAAAGATTGATCTTTCAAGTAAAAAGATACAGATTCAGCAAAGAAATTATTAAAATGACTAAAACAATCACAGAAACATGAATTCACATGCGTGTGCAGATATCGTGAAATGCAGATCGTGAATAAAAATTACTAGTAGCCGTAGGTACTGGCTCTAACGATTTTTTTAGAAAAATAATTGTTTAACCCCTAATGTATCAATCAATACGTTAATCAATATACATCATTAAACATTACTGAATAAATCTTAATAAGTATTTGCATATTAACAAGTGCACAAAATAGGCAAATGACATGGGCGAATTCTGATTTAGCGTAACGCGTGTCTGTAAAATGTATTAAAAGATTATCGTAATACAGTAAAGCTATATCCATTTGAAACGATAAAGAAGTGCTTTAGAATTTATTATACAGTGATGTTAACTGTTAACCAAGATAAGAACATTACAATATTTATCGGCCAATTAAACTTTCAACCAGGTATTCTTTAAGATCACATTAAAATGTTTCCTATCAATCATCTAGAGACAAAATACTTATTGATGAATGCAGTCGAAAAACCATCATTAGAGAATGTTCAAATCAAGCCTCCAAAAACAGCAGGAAATAAATGAAAGACAATAATTTAAAAGAAGAAACAAACTCAAAATGGGCACTTATTCTAAAAAAATATATGTATAAAACCAAAATACACAAGATGAATGTACTATGAAAAAACTATCTCTAAAATCTACCAAACTTCTAATGTGACTACCGAATACTGGAAAAACCAACTCCACTACTTCTAATGCTAGAAAACTTCAAATAATACTTAGTATGATATATGTATAATCTAGCTAGAAACAAAATTGTATGCATGAAAATATTATCGACCAAGTGACACAAGTTGCTGATCGCCGACAAAGATGAGAATATTTAATAAAGAGAGGAGAAAGAAGGGAAAGCAACATTGATCTTGAACATTGAATTTTTGATACAAAATTATCGATTAGGTTTTGTTGTAACAAATTCCAATTTCATTCTCAAGCTGGAATTAAGAATCCTTGAGCTAATTTCCTCGACACTATTTACTTTAATACGCACATAACGGTTAACTATAAATTAAAATTTTTAAAGAAGATATTCATGTGTAAAAATAATTATATATTTTTTTACATCACCTATGCCCATATATTATTTTCAGATAAAAACCAAAAATCTTATATTTTCTTCGGTTGAGGTGTTTACTTATCAATTTTTGCAATACTACTTGCGCTACTAAAAGCAGTTTAAGGCGTAAGTATATAATAAGCGTATAAATGTTTTAGACTATTTCTGCAATAATTTAAAAGGCATAGTTAATTCATATGATATATTACACAATTAAAAAGCAAAAATATTTGACAAGCCTATAAGGTAATGCAATAGGCAACCAGACAATTTTGAAAAATTAAATTCACACAAAGCCATAAAAATATAAATTCGATTAAAAAAGCATAACAAGTACGTAAAATATTATAAAAATATAAATACGTTTAAATCGCCGTGCTAGCGTCATCCAGTCAGAACCCTCAGCGCTGCGCTCGACGCTGTTCTGCTTCCGTGGCAAGCAAACTTCAAGCTAGTGCCAAATCAAGATGTAATGGCTCCTCCTCAGTAATTATTTCGTAGATATCAAATACCACGGGCGACTTTTTAGTCTCACAACAAACTTGGTCTCACCCAGACCCGCTGAGAATATTATTTGGCCCTCAAAATCCTTTTCCCGGCGCGGGAATTACCTACTTTTAATTTTACATTTTAATAGCATGCCCACAGTTGGTAGGTATTTAATATTTTATGCAACACTATTACTGTTATTGGCATATTGTTAGGGGTTTAAAACTGCCATTTTAGGTTCACTGGCTGTATCCTAATTTTAAAATATAACTTCAAGATGGACTTTACATAGATACTGAAAAGCAATATACTAGAAAACTTTTATGTGTGGTGCATTTTTAGTGTAACTCATTTTAAGCATTTAATTTAATGCATTAGCTATATGTACAATGGGACAAAGTGTTGAAATAAACACCAAAAGTGTATTATTGACAATAATAATATGTAGATGTGATTTAATAATATAAAACTTACATTTTGTCATACTTCGTCCTATTTATATAATATAATAATACTTCGACTTGTGTTACCTACGAACATGGAAATTAATTGCGCGATCCACTCCTCTTGACAACGCTACTAATTAATGGAAAACTGAATAAACTAATGAAATGTAGTCCCAGAATTCACCCATATGTATACTCTAACTTTTAGTTGTATAATGAATTAGTAATAATAGTTCATTTAACGGGCTTACCGATAAATTATTTAATCCAGTGTTACATCTCCATTTGTTATGTGAAAATATGTAAAATATGTTTGAATGATTATGTAGAATGTTTGAGTGATTATCTAAGATATGTTGAGTGGTAATCAAGAACACTTAATAATCAAGAAAAATTGAGATCTTTATTCTTTACTCTCTACCCCTATGGGATGCAGGTTGGCGTTTATTTACGTCTGCATATTTTCAATTGTTTTTTTTATTGCGCTCCGATTCCTACGAACTTAATCCGTACGAATATTATTATACAAGCTTGTGTCTCATTTATACGAATTCAACGCAACTATCGTTCAATTTCATCGTACGCGTAAATCCGAGGTATGACTGTACTATTCCAATAAAACACTTGATTCATGGAAGATAAATTAGAAAAAGTAATATGGAGTGTCTGTATTAATGTAATAGAACCAAAAACAATGATTTTTAGGATTTTGGTTTGTTTATCTGCATGTCTGTGCGTATGTGCGAGATGAACTCCGAAACGTATTTCGATGAAATTTGGAATGGATGTAGTATACACTTGGGCTACTTATTGTCCCGAAAAATTTAGTGTTCCCGTGGGATGAGGATGGAATTCCGATATTTTTGTTACTTTTTTATACTCAAAAGAATGAGATGGGACTGGATTACATGCCTTGAGTGAGAATGAGACGGGATGGACGGGATATTACAGCACGGGATAAGAATTTCCAAATAAAATTAACTTCAAATAAAGTCAATCAGGCAGACGAAGTTTGCGGGCAGAAGCTAGGTTCTAATATAATCAATTTGGGTCTGTTCTACGGACTACTAAAACATAGATATAGACAAAATTATTTATTTCTCAAAGTTAATAAGTATCAATTTCAATTGAGCTATTTCCAAAAGTAATAATTTTTCCTTCCGAAGCTTAGTTTCTTGTTTTATTAATTCTTGCCTTTCAATCATTTGTTTAATTTTTAAACGATGTTCTTGTTTTATGCATTGTACTATGATATCGTTTCGTTTTTTGATCTGAAATCAAAGAATAGAAAATTTCAGAAAGGCAATATACATTTTAATCTCATATTTTAAACTTTGTTCAATGACGGTCAAGAATTTTATTAATTTGCTATTTCACGAATAAGCCCAAAAACTAATGAGTATACCATTTAAATAAGTTACATCGGCAATCAGCAATCTTCATGCGCGCAGAAACAACGAAACCTAACGCCGACTAATAACGATTGGACAATTCAATGGAATATAGGTCTTATTGTCTCATGTCCAGATTTGCATGCATCAAAATATTACTTATTAGTAATACTTAATTTATCTTTCTACGCTTAAAATCAAAAAGCGACGCACGCCACAGTGATGTGTCCGAATCCAAATACGTATGAATGTCACGTGAACATTCGCAGAATTTTGGATCAATGTTATTATAAAGAAAAAAATCGTGCGTAATTCGTGTGTAGTGATTGCCAAATCATCTGCACATTTGTAACTTATTTAATGATATGAGTAGTATATCACATGCCACTAATAAGTATACATATTATAATATAAAAATCTGGGGTGCATGTAACAAGGAACGTTTAAAAAATTAACGACTATTTAGCGTTCATAATCATGCAAAATATTTGTGCTGCATAAAAAGTGGTGAGAGAAGAAGGTTCATTGCAATGCTAAAAAGAAGCGGCCACTGTCAATATATTTATAAAATTTATTGTGCTACAGGTGGAGTAATTCTTTCATCATTCTAAATCTTATTTTAAGGATATTATATTAGGAGTAAAGTTGTGTTATTGCCCCAGTAATACCTGAAAAGGACATGCCAATGCCTTGTACGGTACATATCTTGGAGATTGACTGATAATTGTTAATTTACTTCCCTGGATTAGGTTCGGTTGCATCAAATAGTTTTGTGGAGAACTTTGACTTTGTTGTGTCATGAATTAATTACTAAACATTGAACTATACATTTGGCATGGCAAAAAGTAGGGAATAAAGAAAAATTCTAACAATAAATAAATAATAGGAAAAAACATTAATCGTCAAAGAACCTAAAATACATAATCAATCTCTCGAGTAATTAATCTGTCACACTATTATATTTATTTTATCTTTAATAAAAAAATATCAATTGTAATTTCAAACACAATTTATAACCTACTCAAATTGGTGTATCTGACGCCTTGAAGTAATACATGCATAGTTACAGTTACAAAATACTAGAAGGACATTTAATTTCTATGTTGTTGATCAACTAAAAATATAAATAAAAGCTTGTTTCAAAATAGCCTGGAATAGTAAACTAACTAGAGCTCTCAATAATAAGTGAGTAAATATTTTTCATCAAGAACCAGTCCTCTAAAGTTGTTGCCATAATTAAAGTATAGTATGTGGATCCAAGAATCAATAGAAACAAACAAAGTTCATAACCGATTAACTATTACGGGTAAACAACATTTTAACACATTTCTATATGTCAATAGTAACCATAAAATAATAATTTAGATAGTAAAAGCTTGATGTTAGTTGCATCACAAGCCCTTGAGAAGTTCATAGCAATGTACACAAAACTTCATCTTGGGACTGTGTTCCAAATGTTAAGGTTTCGGAATGCTGTACGAGTGACTGCAAGCAGACCTTTGCAGCTGCAAGGGACAATTAAAAGCACCGACTACATAATCAGTGTTAAGCTGGAATCTAGATAAAATGGGGTGCTATGTCGGGAACCTCCACGTGGTGCACCCTGGGCAACGTGGGTCATCGTAGTTGCAGTTCTGCAACTACTATGGCCGACGGCGAATACCCGACGGGGAGGGCAGGGGGTTTGGCGGTCGCTGTCTTTTGTCGTGGCCGCCTCCATCTGTCGTTGCAGGCGAGACCCTTCATTTGGGTCGCCCTCCGGTTCCGTCCCGGAGGTATCGGCGGACCCGGTGTGCGCTTACCCCGCCGCCGGGCGGGCTGTGGGAGTGTCCCTCCCACGGTCACCGTCGTATATCGTAATCCGGTAGTGAGGTTTGTGGTCATGTCTCGCACTCCTGCCGGACCGAGGGTCTTGGCTTAACCGCCCGGACCGCGAGGGAGGATGCCTCTATAAAAAGTACCCCGAATCCCAAGCGGCGGCGCACCGCGAGGGGATGCATGGCTGATGGGCAGTTCAGTCTCTAGTGCGACCCCCGCCAGAGTAGCGGCCGACCCTCTGGCGGGTTACGCTAGGCTTACCCAGGTACAGGGGGCACTGCCTGGGCGGACCTTCCTTTCCCCCATATTCGAGGGAACAATATGAGTTCAAAATCAAAAAAATTAAAAAAAACATGTTCTGTTGTTGTGGAAAGGTTGCTCGACTCGGACACTTCTCAAGCGTCCAGTCAGGCAGCATCTCTGATGGGACCGCCTGCGGAGAGGCCTGCGCCATCCCGTGACTACGATTCGGAGTCCGGGATGAGCAGCCACTCTTCGCATGCGAAGAAAAGGCGCACGAGGCAGCGGGGTTCCCGTCCTGCCGGAAAGCGGCAGAGGGCCAGTGATGGTGGCAGTACCGTGGATACGGACTCCCGTGCTGCCACCGAGAAACAGAAACGGAGGCCCTCGGTTCCAGCGAGGAGGTCGGGCATGGAGGACGACGCCGTCGACAGGGTGCGGAGGGAGTACGAGGCCGCCCTTGACGATGAGCGCATCGCCGAAGCCAAGATGGCGGAGGCGGAAGAAGCCGATTTGCTGAAGGCCAAGGAGGCGCATCCCAGGACGAAACCGGCTCCAAAGGATGCAGCCCCGGCCACTCGCAGGGAGGCTCTTACGAGGATGGCGGAGCGGCTCCGACATGTCTCCCGGACGTCTGGACACCTAAAAGGTACATACGTTCGGGACCTAAACGTAAGCGTGTCGGAGCTGCTATCAATGGCGGAAGAGCCGCCCTCGGCGGAGCTTGCAAGAGTGGAGGCGGAGAACCGCGCCCTCCGCGAAAAAGTGACGGCTCTGGAGGCAGCTTTCACCGCCCAGGCGAAGGTGTTGGAAGACCTGTTGGCCACGGTCCGGTCACAGCAGCGACCAGCGCCTGAGCCTGAGCCTTCGGTGAACTCAGGTGGACTGAAAGCGGAAGAAATAAAAAGCCTGCTGGAGACACACATGGCGAGGGTGGACGCCAAACTTGAGGCGCTCGCCATGCGGCTGCCTCCCGAGCCGATCCTTCGTCCTCCGCTGGCTGCGGACCGGGCTAGGGCCAAGGCAGCCCCGAAGCCGCGGCCACCCGTCGCGGGGACACCGGCCGCCTCATGGCCAGCTCTAGGAGCGGAAAAAAGAGGAGCTGCCCCTGCGGCCGCTGGCCGTCCGGCTGCAGCAGCTCTGCCGACAGCGGTTGCACCGATCCCACAACAAGTGGCTGGTCGGGAGTCACGTGGGCGGCGCCGGGGCAACCGCAAGCGCGCTCCGCCTCGACCACAGACGCCGCACCCACCCCTGCAGGCCGCCACACCCATGGAGACTCCGTGGACTGTGGTGGCCAGGAGGGGCAAAAAGAAGTCCCGGGCGGCCCAACAGCCGGTCCAGGCCACACGCAGGGCTGCTCCCCAGCTCCGCCGCCCGCGCAAAGCCGCCGTGACACTCACGGTGACGCCGGAGGCGTTGAAGCGGGGAGTTACGTACGCGCAAGTCCTGCGTGAGGTCCAGACCAAGGTGGACCTAGCCAGCCTCGGCATAACAGCCGGGCTGAAGTCCAGGCGCATAGCCACCGGGGCTTTCCTCTTCGAGGTGCCCGGGCCCGAGTCGGAGGCGAAGGCCGACTCCCTCATCAGTAAAATGAGGGAGGCCCTTCGCGGGTCGGAGGAGGACGTACGCGTCTCCCGGCCCGTGAAGACTGCGGAGCTGCGCGTCTCTGGATTGGACGCGTCAGCAACCTCCGAGGCTGTCGCAACGGCCATCGCCCATCTCGGCGAGTGCTCCCCAGACGAAGTCAAGGTCGGGGAGATTCGCGACGAGCGCTCGGGCTTGGGCGCGGTGTGGCTCCGTTGCCCAGCAAAGGCAGCGGAGAAAGTGGTGAAGACGGGGCGCGTCCTCGTCGGATGGGTGGCAGCGGGAGTACGCCTACTTGAGCCTCGGCCAATGCGCTGCTTCAGCTGCCTCTACAAGGGGCACGTCAGAGTGCAGTGCACCGGCGAGTGCGACCGCAGCGGGTTCTGCTACCGCTGCGGTAAACCGGGCCATAAAGCCCGAGAGTGCTCCGCGGACCCGCACTGCGCAATTTGCGCAGATGCCGGAAAACCCGCGGACCACCGGGTGGGCGGCAAGGCCTGCGCTGCCTCCTCGGTCCCGCACCGTTCTCAACGCGGTGTAGGAGCCGAGGTTGCGACGCGGCCGCAACCGTCCCGCCCTGAGGCGATGGAGATCGCCCATACATAGATGGAGTTTAATTTCCTCCAGGCGAACATCAACCACTGTGTCGGAGCGCAACAGTTGCTTGTTCAATCCCTGGCGCAGTGGTCGATTCACGTGGCTGTGGTCGCCGAGCCATACTCTGTCCCTGCCCGCGACGACTGGGCAGGGGACCTTGATGGCTCGGTGGCCGTCATCACCCGGAGCGCCGCCGGCTCTCCGCCCTTCGAAAAAGTAACGAAGGGTGCGGGATGCGTGGCGGTCCTGGTGGGAGAGGTTTGGGTAGTGGGAGTCTATTTCTCTCCCAACAGGTCCCAGGCGGAATTCGAGAGCTTTCTCGCGCGCCTGGGGGCCCTGGTGCAGCTTCATAGCCAGCCTCGCCCCGTGCTTGTAGCCGGCGACTTCAACGCCAAAGCCTTGGCTTGGGGTTCGTCGGTGACCGACGCGCGGGGTGAGGCCCTGGAGGAATGGGCGATCTCCATCGGGTTGGTCGTCCTGAATCGGGGGTCGGAGAACACGTGCGTGCGGCACAACGGCGGTTCGGTGGTGGACGTGACGTTCGCCACCCCGGCCCTTGCCCGCCGTGTTCGGGACTGGAGGGTTTTGGTCGAGGAGGAGACGCTGTCCGATCATCTCTACATTCGGTTCAGCGTCTCATCCTCCCAGGTCTCCACCCGCCAGTCCGGTGGTGGTCCGACTGCCCGTTTCATGGGCGGCCGACGATGGGCCGCGAAGCGCCTCGATGTGGAGGCCGCGAAGGAGGCTGCCATTGTTCAGGCGTGGCTCCCCGTGCCGGACGGGCCGGTGCGGGTCGAGGAAGAGGCGGAAAAAAAAAAGAATCTAGATAAAATAACCCACTGCCATAGGGAGTTCCTATCGAATATCACACAATTGTCTAGCATCATTTTTCAGTGTTCACAGTCCTGGTGGCCTAATTGCTACGAGGTCAGTATTGATGCGTATTTGCTGCGCGTGATGGCGAGCCGTATTCGTAAAACCAGAGTCAAGTTAGGAAAACACTCAAGTGAATATGTTGCTGTGGGATCACCGAGAGCCGATCTAAATAGACTTCTACAGTCCATAATGACAAACAGTGTTTCATACAATATTTTAAGCAAACAAGTGCAAGTTATATATGCGGGTGAATCTTTATAAAATATAATAATAACGAAAACTGTTCTCATTGCGTATCATTTTAAAACGATACTATTTCAGTGATATTAAATTGGAAAGAAAGCATTTTTTTTATTAACTCTTATCACATCTAACATCCCGAAAAACTATAAAAATACATTAGTATCTACTCAGAGTATACAGGGTTATTTTTCAAAGTCCCCGTTTTATTTTTATTACTCAAGAGAATAATACTTATAAGACGTGGTGGAAAATATTCAAATATACAAATAATAATCAATTTATATCCATTTCATAATATCTAAGTAAGAAATAATTGTGTCTGTACAATGCCAAAAACAAAAGATATTAAAAAGTATTAGCCAATTAAAGATCAAATTCAATACCACCTCAAATTCACCTAATATCACTCAGCAACACTAGAGTCAGGACTCTAGTGTTGCTACATGCATGTGCCAGGGCACATGCATGTAGCAACGTGCGAAACCAAGCAATTGGAAATGATAATCAAAATTCACAATCCACTAACGAAATAGAAACAGCACAACTAAGGAGAGTAATAAAAACAGCTAATCAGTTAGTTAGTTAATATTTGAACCTCTGCATTCTTTCCTATCACTGACTGCGGAGCCATCACCCTTTTTGGTGAGACTACCTGTGGAGGGAGCTGACCAATGCTTGTGATTGTACTGCTTACCTGCCGCACAGGTATACCTGCATCTTCAAATGCTTTCTTCTTCAGTGTAGTGCGGATTTGAGTTCTGTTGTGACAAATAACTTAGTGTAAGTACATGCAAAAGTTCTCTTTTGTTGTAACAATAATGGTATATTTGTAACTGTCAAAGTAAGTCCGAACATAATGGGAGTAAAAGCTAACATTAATTCCTGATTAAATTTGTTTATAACTTATTTGCAGAAGAATAACACAAATTTGCCACTGGCATGATAACCTTTTCTCACTAGTAGATAGATAGACTATCCTATCTATACAGCAACTTTTACCATCACATACATCCAATGTATGGGTGTTTATAAAATGTTAGACACACTTATGGTCTTATTTATAGACATATTTATATTAAATACAATTTCAGTAATCGAATGTATTGTCCCTTTCCGACTTTTGAATTCACTTTGAGCATAGAAGACAAAACATTCTAAAATTAAGGCCGTTTTACAACTGTGTATGAATCTATTTAGGTCTGTCAGTATGCAACAACTGTTGAGCGTGGGCCTCTTACATGACAGAGGACTTGACCCACAGTCCATCATAGTGGCTCTAGGCAGACAAAGCTTGTGTGTAATTTAGTAACTGCTACCTGCCCTCATCTATTTCTATTGCTTACACAAGTTATATTTACACTGAAAAAAGCAAAATACTTACACAGTCCTATTTTTAATATGCTGGCTTAATTTATTCAAATCCACAGCAAAGCGATGAACACAAGCCCTTAACATTTCTATCTCCTCCTCTGTCCACTTTCCACTGAAAATTAACAATTGAAATGAATTAGAAAAAAAAATGTTCCACTTACATATTTATAACTAGCTTATAACAAACTTCGTCTGTGTGATTAACATTATTTGGAATTTCCCATCCCGTCCTATCCCACCCCTTTAAATATAAAAAAGTAAGAAAAATATATTGAAATTCCTTCATCAACTCACGAGTACACAATTTTTTTATAAATTACCTACTGATTAATACTTTGGCTACATTATTGAACTATTTTAAGCTACAAATGCCCCTCCATTACCACAATCTTTTCTGGAGAGGCCATTGCTATTCTAGAAGTGATTAAATTCGTCACTTCCCATAAATTAACAAATTCTATAATTTTAACCGACTCCAAAAGCTGCTTACAATCCATAATTTCCAATCCGTTTAAAGCAAAATCCAGATACCCTGTCATCCTGAAAATTAAAGAGGCTCTGTTTATATGTCATCAACTCAATATAAACATTGTGCTAGCCTGGATACCTGGTCACTCTGGTATAACAGGGAATGAAACAGCAGACTCCTGCGCCAAACAGGCCATTAACATTGGTATTTTAGATCATTTTAAAATTAATCCTCTCGATATCTGCTCTAACATGAAAAATTCTATGATAGTCGCTTGGAATAAAGAATGGCAGATCACGAGAAAAAGAAAGGGAAAATTTTATGGTAGCATCCAACCAGACATTCCATCAAAACCTTGGTTTTCAGTGTTTCAAACAATTGATAAATCTATTTTGCCTACAGTCTGTAGAATTCGCCTTAACCATTGTTGCACTCCAGTTCACCTGGCTAAAATCAGGGTGCGGGATCATTCCCTATGTGAATGCAGTCTGGATGAGGGTAATCTTGACCACATTTTTATCAACTGTCCCAATTTGATTCTTTCCTTATATGACATTCTTCCTCCTGAAATCCCTCGACCCACTAACATGAAAACCCTACTTAGTCCCACCTTTTCCCCATTTATACACCTCTTGTGTAAATGTATAAGGGTTAATAGTATCAAATTGTAAGTTTATTATATTTTATTTTATTTAATATCTTTAAATAAATTTCACCTCATTTTTCGTAATTTTTACCCGTTTTTAACATTTAGAATTAATATTGATATAATAATAATTATATATAATATACTTTGTCTCATTTATATTATGTAATTTTTCAAGCTAAAAACTGGAAATTCTGTTTCGGCTGGTATTTAATATGTGACATTGGCAGAATTGGGGTATGGCAACACCGCAAAAGTCAAATAACAAGAACTGAACTGAACTACATTATTGAACATGCAACTGTCCTAAGATGTATCTGATAAATAATTTCTCCTCTGTTTGACAGCCTCAGTGAGGCTCGGGGTTCAATCTCTGCAACGAAACAAATATTTGTGTGATCCACAGGTATTTGTTTCAGGTCTGGGTGTTTGTGAGACTCAAAAGTCTTTGCTAGTTTCTGATATCCACAACACAAGACTAGATCTTAGTACCTTGTGTGTATGTTACTCGGTTCAGGGTACTTTTAACCTAGCCCCTGCCTAAGGTGCCATATACCTGGTTTAGGTAAGTCTGAACTCATATCACTCAAACTCACACCACATATTCCTCTTAATGACCTCATTTCCACTGCCTTATTCTTACCCTCATGCTTCTTCTGTCATTAAAAACCATTTTTCCCAATTATGAAAAGTATAATGTTGAATTACTGCCAATGAAAAGATGATAGAATTAGGCATTCATAGCCCAAACTTATGTATTATGTATCATATGATGACTCAAACCAAACCTTAATGGGAGGTTACATTCTTCTAGAGACGGGAAAGCATCTTGATGGATAATATTACTGTTAAAATGTAACAATTATAATAACAAATATAAAATATTGCATTTTTAAGAATACTTCAACAATAGCTGTCTCATGCCTGGCATTTAATTATGTACTTGATGCATCCAAAGTACAGCCATTGTTATCATTTTTATAGCACAACTCTCACAAAATTTTGTCAGACTAGGCTATGCGCCTAATGATCACTTAAAATGTTGAATGCAGTATAAGGGGAGGCCTATGTTCAGCAGTAGACTTCCTGTGGCTTAAAGAGAGAGAGAGAGTGAGAGAGTATAGGGTTAAATACAACTTCATTCAAAGGTATGTTGCAAAGAATGCAATATCTGTAATTCACAATTGCTAAAGTAAATAAACATCTATATCAGCCCATATACGTCCCACTGCAGGGCACGGACCTACTCTACAATCGAGAGAATCGATTGAGAGTGGTTAGGCCATATAGTCCACCACGCTGGCCTAGTGCGGGTTGGCGGACTTACATACCGTAGAAATTCTTTAAAATCGCTACGGTATGCAGGTTTCCTCACGATGTTTTCCTTCACCGTTAAAGTGCGTGGTGATTGACTATCAATACACACATAACTCCGAAAAGTCAGAGGTGTGCCCTGGGATTTGAACCCGCGACCACCGTGAACATGTAGGCAGCCGCGTCTGGTCCGTTACCAACAGGCCACCACGCACTCTAAAGTAAATAAACATGCTTCTTCTTTTTACAACTTTAAGGTCAGCTTATCATGTTACATAGCACAAAAACTGAGTGACTGATGCAATAGCAATGAAGTTGGCTTTTGGTGCCAGAAATTGCCAATTTAATTAACAATATAAAATATGTTCTTTGACCAAATTTGTTTGGATTGGGTTGTTTGAGTATGTGTCACTTGTAATCGAAGAATAGGGCATCGATTTTATACATTTAAAAAAGAACAAATTAAAGGTATTACTGGGCAATGTTATAATTTAACCTAAAATTCTGAAGCAAAATTAAATTAAATAAAACTGTCTCACCCTGGTTGCGAGTCACCCATTGGATGCAAAAGCATTGTCATATCTGAAAGTTTGTTAAACGCCGTCCCAGCCTCTCGGAATATTTCGCCCACCTGCAATTTTGTTTTCAAAGCGCGTTGTGAACTCTCAGTTCTCACATAACTATTATCCTAAATAATATTGAAATGAAGTACTTACTTTGGCTGCAGAATTGTTCATCATTAAATAAAATAGAGACAATCTCAAATATAAATAAGAAAACCTCAGCACACGAAAACTGATTGTGTGAAACAAAGTAACTTTAAATATAGATGTACCCTATGTTCAAGTTACTCTTTGTATAGATGTATCAAATCATTAACGCCGAAGTTCAAACTAATTTCTGAATACACAGACAAAATCAACAGAAAACTGGGTGGTGGGTACTGGATACGCTATGGCCTCTGGGTTAGTCTGTGGGGTTTGCCTCTGGGTACGCTTGACACTTGAACTGGGTCTTGACCAATGATAATGATTATAGAATAAAGAGGATAGAGCATAAAGTCACGTGACACGGGTCACTTTGGTATACAAACATGGCGGCGGTTCCGCCCCTAAAAATAGTGATACGCTAGTACCGAATCTATTACCGAATTCTATCGACATCGATGCATCAACAGTGACATAAATACGACTGAAAAACTTTGAATTTACATAAATATCAGTGTATAAACTTGTACATTTTTAATTTTCGCTTTACATGTAAATTGGGTATAAACAGAGGATTTTAGGATTTGACAGTAGTCATTAAAAATTAAATCTGATAAAAATTGGTCGATGTTTTGATATTTTTTTCATGCTATGATTTATTTCATGGGTAAGTTTTACCTGATGATTGGATTGGATTTGTGTCAAATAATACACACGTAAGATAAAATACAAGTTTATTATTATCTAGAATTTGCTTGTGACTTCGTTTGCGTGTATAAGACAGCCTCCGTGGCGCAGTTGGTTAGACGCCGCCTGTGAAACGAGAGGCCGCGGGTTCGATCTAAAAAATATTATAATATATAGGTAATCTAATAAATATTTTTAATTTCACTTTGTTTGTCGTTCTGAATATATCTAATATAAAAAAATCAATAGCACTTTTCGATTATTTTTTTCTTTTTTTGAAAAATAAACTTCAAAATATTTAATAATGATAATATCGATATGAATAATTTCGTATCGAATCCACTCATCCCTAAACTTGTGTGTAAGCAAACAATACGATTGTTAATGGTTTCTTAGATTTACGCGAATGTTACACATTGAAATAAAACTATTTTTACGGATTTTATCGCGATTTGGTTTAATTTTTACATTTTTTAACTTCCCGACGTTTCGATTACTTTACAGCTTTCGTGGTCACGGGGCGGACACAGGGGACAGTCCGCCCCGTGACCACGAAAGCTGTAAAGTAATCGAAACGTCGGGAAGTTAAAAAATGTAAAAATTAAACCAAATCGCGATAAAATCCGTAAAAATAGTTTTATTTCAATACGATTGTTATTCATACTACTTGTATAAATAACGCCTAAAAGACTCTAAAACTTAATCAACAAGATCCATATACAATTATAAGTGATAAAAACAAACCCAAAATGTAAATTTAGACACATATTTGTTATTATTTCGTAAAAACAGTTACTAACCTGTAAAAATAATTATTGGGGTCCTTTTTGTTTGAACTCGACTTGCATCCTTTAACACAACACTGAGGCATTTTAAAAACTTAACAATGAAACTAATAAGCAAACTTAACAAACGAGATTAACAATGAATAATTGAAAATTCTTTGATAATGCAGATTTGTTTACTTCGATTGACAGATAACGCCACAGTTTGACATTTCATCCAGGAAACAAAAATGGCGTCATTTTGGGCTATGGATGGTCTCAGTGTGGTTAGTGAACAAAATATTGCCATATTCGAAACTAAGCAGTTATTATTTGTCTCTTTCATTAAGCGACAAGTTACCTTTGTGTAAGTGAGACAGATACATAAATGTACAATTCCGCGTCGATACTCCTAACATAACTATAACTTGATATATAGTACTACTGTTGTGCGTCATCCTCTTTATTCTTTAATCATTGGTCAAGACCAGTTCTGTATATCAAGTTATAGTTATGTTAGGAGTATCGACGCGGAATTGTACATTTATGCATCTGTCTCACTTACACAAAGGTAACTTGTCCCTTAACGAAAGAGACAAATAATAACTCCATTGTTCCGAATATGGCAATATTTTGTTCACTAACCACACTGAGACCGCCCTTGGCCCAAAATGACGCCATTTTTCTTTTCTGCATGTCATGTCAAACTGTGGCGTTATCTGTCAATAGGAGTAAACAAATCTGCACAATCAAAGAATTTCGATTTTTTCATTGTTAATCTCGTGTCTTAAGTTTGTTAAGTTTGCTCATTAGATTAATTGTAAAGTTTTTAAAATGCCTCGGTGTTGTGTGAAAGGATGCGAGTCGAGTTCAAGCAAAAAAGACCCCAACATTTCTTTTCATAGGTTAGTGACTGTTTTTACGAAATAATAACAAATATGTGTCTAAATTTACATTTTGGGTTTGTTTTTATCATTTATAATTGTTTAAGGATCTTGTTAATTAAGTTTTAGACTCTTCTAAGCGTTATTTATACAAGTAGTACGAATAACAACCGTATTGATTGTTTACACACAAGTTTAGGGATGTGATACGAAATTATTCATATCGATATTATCATTTTTAAATATTTTGATGTTTATTTTTCAAAAAAAGAAATAATAGAATATATATATATATTCAGAACGACAAAGAAAGTGAAATTAAAAATATTTTTTAGATTACCTATAAACATACAGACCAGGACAAAATGGATACAAAATATCGGAAGACACTATTGGAACCCTCCAATAAATACATTTATTTGTTGTTTACATTTTAAACAGTCGTCGCTTTTACAGTTACAATTATCAAATTGGGCAATAGGGAATATGCACGAGGCTCCAAAATAAGTAAAAATGTTTTTTTTTGTAATCTTTATTGATGTAGACCTTATGGACTTTTATAATTTTAATAATCTCTAAATTGGTAAAATTTATAATTAAAAAGTGATATTTTAAATTTGCCGTTAATCATTTCGATACGTGACGCTAATGGTTGCAACACAATGTGACGACAGCGTACACGACCTTAGCTTGTTGGGTGCATTATTTTACGTTTATGTTGAACGTTGATGTTTGTAAAAAATTTAAGAAGAGGTAACAATAAAATAGTTGTTGCGATTTCATGTAGTTTTCTTTTACGTCCACATTATTTTTTAAATAAATAAATAAATACACCCAACAGTCACATACATGGTCCTAACCCCACATTAAGATCAATTAAGTCTTGTGTCGTGGGTATCAGAAGCTACGAGAGAATTTTCGGCCTCATCAATATTTGTCCCCGTGCGAGAATTGAACCCGCAGCCTCTCGTTTCACAGCCGGCGTCTAACCTACTGCGCCGCGGAGGCTGTCTTATACACGCAGACGAAGTCACAAGCAAATTATAAATATTAATAAAGTTGTATTTTATCTCACGTGTGTAATAATTGACACAAATCCAATCCAATCATCAGGTAAAACTTACCATGAAATAAATCATAGTATGAATAAAATATCAAAACATCGAACTATTTTTATCGGATTTAATTTTGAATGACTTTACTGTCTAATCCTAAAATCCCCTGTTTATATTTACATGTAAAGCGAAAATTAAAAAAGTTATACAAGTTTATACACTGATATTTATGTACATTCAAAGTTTGTCAGTCGTATTTATGCCACTATTGATGCATCGATGTCGATAGAAAATTCGGTACTAGCATATCACTATTTTTAGGGGCGGAGCCGCCGCCATGTTGGTAATACAAAGGGACCCGTGTCACGTGACCTTATGCTCTATCCTCTTTATTCTATAATCATTGGTCTTGAATCTTGACCACAGATTACTTAGTACTACCTTGACCATGGACGTATTATACAAACAGGACTGCACAATGACGAAATAGTGTTATCCTGAAATAACACCTATGCATGTGGAACAAAGTTTAATTTGCTATGGTAAAACACATGGAGGCAAAACGAGCCGAGTGAGATAGTACATGGAGGTCTGTGTCTCTTTTCTTTCCCGACGGTGACCATAATAAAACCCTATCTTAAATCTTTTTTGTATGTATGTCATTGATTGACTTGAAATTTAGCACACTTGTCAAGGACCGATGACAATACAATAGTTTAAAAAGTATATGAGATTATTCTAACCAAACCTAAAGCCTACAGCAATTTTATTTTGTTAAAGAAAAGAATAAAAGTTGGTAATTTGCCGTATAAAAAAATATCCGTAGATAGAAGTTTTTTCGACAGCCTCCGTGGCGCAGTTGGTTAGACGTCGGCTGTGCAACGAGAGGCCGCAAGTTCGATCCTCGCACCGAGACAAATGATTGTGAAGCCCACAAGTATTTGTCCCGGGTCTGGGTGTTTGTAAGACCGAAAAGTCTATAGCAGCTTGTGATACCCACGTCACAAGACTCGATCTTATATAGTGTGAGTTCCTGCCATGTATTGCCATGTATATGCCTGTTGGGTCTGTGTGTGTATTAAATTTATTATGTTGGTAATTAAATTTATTATTTGACAAAATCTTCCACTCAACGTCTCTCGTTCGGCTCATTTTTTCGATTAGAGTGCGCAGTCCTGTTTATCTAATATGTCCATGCAAAGCACAGACCAATAGGCAAGAAGAAGAGTTTTGTAAAAAGTACTCTGTGCGCAGACCGTCCATTACTAAATAAACAGGACTGTGCACTCATAAAATAAGACATATGCCTGTAGAATAAGGTTTAATTTGCAATGATAAAAACCATGGAGGAAAAACGAGCCCTTTGCATTTCCTTGCCAGACCATAAAAAATATTTTCGTGGGTAGATTATTTTACATACGTCATACGGTAATTAGTTCTTTAAAAATTAAACATGGAATGTCTGTAGTAATTAATAAAAAAATGTTGTTATTTTACTGGTGGTAGATCTCTCATATGAGAGAGGCCGCCTGTGTAGATACCACCGCAATGCCAATTTCTCCAGCCAAACAGCAGCTAAAATGCACTGTTGTGTTCCGGTTTGAAGGACATTGTAGCCAGAATAACTACTGAACACATTGAAACTAACATCTTAAATATGGGAACCAAGTTAATTATGTAAGTTGGATTTTTTTTCGTCAGATGAATATAAGTTACAATGTGATCTTAGGCAAGGCGGACTAACATCCCCGTTATTATTTAATTTGTATATTATTATTAACGATCTGATAGTCAATTTGAGCAGAATGAACACAGGGTGCTATATTGATAGTGTGGCATTTAACAACATAAGTTATGCTGATGGTATGGCGCTTTTGAGCCGTTCGGTCGCGGGGTTGAGGCAGATGTTAAGAGTATGGGGCGCCTGTTGCCCAACACTGATGGTCCTGGCATCCCTTGCCGAAACCTTTATGCTGGAGTCGTGCGGTCCATGGCCCTCTACGGGTGTCCCGTTTGGGCCGAGTCCCTGGGCGATCGTTGCGTCCGCCTGCTGCATCGTCCGCAGCGCATGGTGGCGCAGCGAATAATCAGGGGCTACCGCACGGTCTCGCACGAGGCGGCCTGCGTATTGGCGGGAACTCTGCCCTGGGTGCTGGACGCGAGGACCCTCTCGTCGGCTTTCTTCCGGCGAGAGGAGGCGTCCGGGCGTGGGCAGAGGTTGGTCCCCCGTGAGGTCGAGGCCATGTTGGCCTCCCTCCGCAGGACCGCCGTGGAGGAGTGGCGTTCCAGGCTGGAGAACCCTAGTGCTGGTACGAGGACCGTCGCGGCAGTGCGACCTGTCCTCGAGCAGTGGCTGGACAGGCGCCACGGTGCGCCGACATACCGGCTGACGCAGGTGCTTACCGGGCACGGCTGCTTCGGTGCGTACCTGTGTCGCATAGCCGGAGCCGAGGAGTCCGCCGTGTGCCACCATTGTGGCAACTGCCGTGAGGACACGGCCCAGCACACGCTGGAAGAGTGCCCAGCCTGGGACGAGGAGCGCAGCGCTCTCGTCGCGGTCGTGGGAAGCGACCTTTCGCTGCCGGCCGTGGTCGCCGCCATGGTCGGCAGCCGGAGTTCGTGGCGAGCCATGCTCTCCTTCTGCGAACGTGTCATGTCGCAGAAGGAGAGCGCCGAGCGGGATCGGGAGCAGACCGATCCCGCTCGTCGCCACAGGAGACGTAGGAGGCGCCGGGACGCCAACTAACCCGGCGCCGCAGAGGCCACATGGGGCCGCCGTCCCTACCTTGGCGGCCCCCGAGACGTGACGCAACACGCGTCTGTTGCCGCGTCGCTAAGCGGCGGTGCACAAAGAGGCGGTCCTGGCGCGTCTGTTAAACGGTATCCCGGGGCCGTCTCTCAAGTGCACCGATGGTGGCCGACGCGGGGTTTTTAGTCGGTATTTCGGCGCGTAGGTTTATGGTAGGGACCCGACCCAGCGGCCGCCCGTCCACATCCACGGGCGGCACAACATCTCGCTGGGCTCGGAAGGCGCCGGTGAGTCCGACACACCCTCGCCCCTTCGGGGGTGGGATGGTCCGTAAAGGGATTTTCCCCGCGGGGAAAAAAAAAAAAAAAAAAAAAAAAAAAAAAAAAAAAAAAAAAAAAGATGTTAAGAGTATGTGAGGACTATGCTGAGGGACACGGTCTTAGGTACAATGCTAAGAAAAGTAACATATTAATATTTGGTGTGAACTCGTTGGAATTTTATCCTCCAGTTTATTTAGCTGGCAGTAGCTTGGATCGTGTTCTGCAGTTCAGATATCTTGGGCATATAGTTACCCCTGATATGAAAGACGATCTAGATGTAGAGAGGGAACGAAGAGCGTTGGTGGTTCGATGCAATATGCTTGTTCGTAGATTCACGTGCAGCTTTTGGACAAACTACGCAGAGGGCTATCAATGCTCTTCGGGTCCAATATAACAATGCATTCAGGATGTTGTTGGGTCACCCACGTTTCTGCAGCACGTCAGGAATGTTTGCGGACGCTTGCACTGATGATTTCGCGGCAATTAGACGAAAACGTGTCGCATCGCTACTGCAGAGGGTGAGGGAGAGCTCTAACACACAACTTCTTGTTGTTGGGGGTAGTTTTGACTTTTGACTGCCCTATTATTAAAGACATGTCAAGATTACACGTATTAACATAGTTTTGTAAGATAAATGTATACTAACTTAATTATGGATGTCATTCTGATGAAAATAAATTATTATTATTATTAATTGCCTTGTAATTCATGGTGTTGTTTGATCTTGCTACTGCCCATGAGTGATCGTATCGCTTATCATCAGGCGAATGGCATGCTCGTTTCGCCATTCATTGCAATAAAAAAAAATAGTTATGGGTTCATAAACTATTAAGTCACATTAACATTGAAGGTTTTCCTTTTTTAAACATTCATGCATGTTGGTCGACCTGTCGAGTGTCAGCAAAAAAGTAGGAGGGCTGTAAAAGGTGACCCGGCACCTCCATTTTTATCTACGATTTTAAAGTAGATACCAGCAATCCTTCTATATTTTAAATACTCTATGGTTCTAATGGAAAACAAACATGACAATAGTTCTTACTAGTTCAATTATTAATAATGAATAGTATCTAACTAAAAACTTTTATTTGTTGCAATAGGTTCCCGATGACCGAAGAAATAAAACAGATATAAAGACGTGATGTAAATTTGCCCACAACTTGCCTCTTGGTATGTTAAGATAACAGTATGGATGTTTAATAAAAGTAATGTTATGTTACCATAACTATTCAATCATTAATAGCATATTATTATACCCTCCTCGAGCTACTATTGCAAAAACCAATGCATACAATTAATTTTTATTTGCAATCAATATGCAATTTTTGACACGCTTCGATAATAGTATGTTAGATCATAAAATCTGCTTCATTCGGCTTATTAATTTTAGGATTGGAGGCTGTACAATTTTATTATTTACTATATTAGCCAATTCTCATAATTTTCTGTTTTTCCCAAAATTATGGTCACCTTATTAAAGCGAGGCACAATCTTCAATTCAACATCGCTAACTCAGCTCGTTTTTTCGATTAATGCGTGCTGTCGGTACAATGGTTACCTACTTTTTAGTCTGTGGTACAATATTCAACCGCAAACAGTAATCTTCAGGTTGTTTTAAATCTCAGATCTTTGATTTTTATATTCGTATACTTGCTGTGCAGGGAGCAGGAGCCAGGAGGACCTGGACAGGGTATCATAAAGGTACCTACCTACAGAATCCATGGTGATATTGTTTTGTATTGAAATATCATAAAAAAGAAATATAAGTTACTAATATACATTGGTACATAATATAATAAACTTGGATGCCAAGAGCGCGCATGCTCCAGATTTGACCTCAAATAATAAATCAATAATACAGCTTTGCATTATCCCGGAACGTTAGTGCAAAGAATCAGTATTCAGTTCAGTTGGCGCTTGTTTGCTGATACAGCAAGTTGTGTGTGTTTTCTCTGTTACGGGTCCTTATTAAAGCCATTAGATATCAGTGGTTTCTTTCAAAATGACGCAACACGCAGCCAAAATATTCAGCAAATTGGGTATGATCGACTATAGAGTCGGCGCAAATTACTGGGTCGACGTGACACATATAAACCATCCTCATAGCCTCTACATACGCCCGGTTATCTTCAGGGAGGATTTGGAATTTTTGCAACAAGCCCGTGAGCAAGTGGTTGCCAACGAGGTACAGGATGGAAAGTTTGTCATCTACAAGTCGGATTCTTTGGATTTAAATGTAAGAGGACAAATAACTAAAATTTCCAAAGTTGATGGTGATATTAAATGCGATATTAAAGCATTAGACTATGGTTGCGATGATTTGGCAGTTCCCATCTGGAGACTCTACAATCCAAAATGCGAAGTGTTGGTCCCACCATTGGCCATGCATTGCCTTCTGGCTAATTGTATCTGCATCGAAACTGATGGCTGGTCCGAGGAGGTAATTGAGGCAGTAAAATCATATATTGGTAATGAACGTGCCAAGATGACCATCCTTGATAGGAATGTCCATCAACTTATTATTGAATTGCATAACTCATGCCCCAATGACATTGCCTCAATGCTTAATATGACTGGTTACACCGCCATGACCAATACTGGCGATATTGGAGAAATAGCGCAGGCTATTGCACCTGGTGAAGAAAAGTACTTATTCTGCAAGGAAGTGAAAGCAGGTGAAGTCCTTCATGTTCGATGCCAATCAGGAACAGACATAAAGCGTTTCTTTGTTGCTGAAGTTGCAGATTTCTGCCAGTACATGAGAGACCGCAAGGAGTTCACAGACTTTTGCTCATATCAAAAAGTTGCCAAAGCCGCAGATCTCTTCCCTGGAAAGGGAGTGGGCTTCAAATCTCAATATATGGCTAAATATGAGCGAGCTATTGTTAAAGAAGTTCTAAACCAGCACAAAGTGGTTGTTCAGCAGATTGATTGGGGAGATGTTTATGAAGTAGATATTAACCACTTGAAGCTTGTTAAGCCCACTGTTTTTGCTCAGAGCAAAGCTGTGGCCTTGTACTGTTCAGCTCCATCATTGAATGATCCTGAAGCGATTGCTACCTATTTGTTCCCAGGGGTGGAGTTTTTGATTACTGTAAAGTCAGTTGGCAACAATTTTGATACTCCACACATTGTAGATATTTCTGACTTCACTCTTAAGTAAAAACCATCAAAATTAGCACCTTCAATATGTTACCACCGAATTAGACACTAATGTCATAAAATATTTGGATTTAAAATATAATTCATATTATATTTTGAGCTTACTAAATTGTTACCAAGTCCAAATCCTTTCTGAAAGGATCTAAAACAGTATTAGAAAAAATCTATTTCCTGTTTATCTTTTACTTCTTAGTATATTAAAGAGCACATTTGATGTGCTAAAAATTATAAGTGTAACTTGATGTTGTGAAATTGATGTTAATTATGTTATAGGAGAGATATAGTGATTGCTATTATTTATCTTTAAAACTAAGCAACCTTTTTTAGTTTGGTCTTCTCACATACTTTATTTTTTATAATATTTTGGTTTCACATGGTATATAAAAGCTAAATTATATAAGTATTCTTTTTAAGACTGAATTCAGACTGATCTTCATTTTTTGTATTATCATTAAGATTTTTTGTAAACTTAGATATCTATTTTAAGGACTGATTTGAAAAAAAAGACTATTTTTAGTATGCTCTTTTTGGATATTATAATATATATATATATATTTTTTTATGCATAATTATATAGATATAATTAGCATCCTCTATACTAAAAAACAAACCTGTTATTGTTTTTTTTCATATCTTTCACTTCTTTCGTAAAATATATTCATAGGTGTTAGTAAGTTCGTGAGACAATTGTTACTGATAAAAGCCAAAAACAAAAAAAATATATTTATTTTGTGATTCTAGTGTAAATGTAATACTCTTTATATAATATAATGCCTAGATGGAATTCCAAAGTCCAAACCGGAAGCAAAAAAAAACCTGGTGCCGGCCCTCCTTTTGCTTCCATCAAATACTTTGCCCCGCTTTTTTCAACTCTCAATATTCCATCTAGACATTATTAAATCAGGTGTACACCTATCACATTGAGTCTTGTTATAATATCTAGTTATAACTTATATTGAACATAAGAAAAAATCTTTTGGACTTGGTTATTGAATGTGGTAGTTACATAGGTGGTACAAACTAACATCTGTATTTTTTAATGTAAACAAGATTCTTGTGATGGGTTCATTAGGAACACACTAATGAATGATTGCCATTGGAATATTTTTCCTGGGTAATTATTTTTTTTTGTATAAGTATTAGATAGCTTAATTGTATGGAAGAAGCGGGCCTAAATAATGATGATACAAAGCAGGGACCTGAAGATGGGTAATTACATACAGTGTGCAGCAGAATGATGTTATAATATTTAAGAGAAAACTTTACATAAGAAATGTGCTGTAGGTTATATTCCAAAATATAGTTTATGTGGTAAATCAATGTTTTCTTTTAAAATCAAGCCTCTGAATTATTCTTGAATACCATACATATGGCTTTTTGATTAATATATTAAGAGTAATTTTAACTGTTCATATCCAATTTTGCTGGGTGAGTATTATTCTGACTGGGGAATTTAGCAGTGAATCGAGTAACTCCCAATTTTTCGCGTCATGTGTACTGACTAAATAAATGCGATAGATCTGGTGATTTGATTCGCATTATAGGTGAAATGCATAATATATTACTGGTCCTTTTATCTAGATTATATAGCAATGTGTAATGATATACAAAATTAAATTACCTATAGTTACCAAATTACTGCAGCCTAAGGGGTAGGGAAAACTAAAGTACCGGAGTATCAGAATCTCGCATTATAATAGCTAGGCAACTAATAATTCTAATTTATTTTTCATTAAGTATGAAAATACGAGCGAGAATGAATGAATATTGTGAGCCAAAGCTATAACAATGAAGATTGAACAATGTACAATGTAGAACTACTGTGTACTGTTTCCCGAACGATCTACTTGGGTCGAAAATTTCTATCCGTATATCTGTGATCCGTATTATGGCTGTTGTATGTGCAGATTGCAGTTGGAGATACTATTTTAAACTATATCACAATGTAGTTGGAAATTTATTTTTAAAAGAATATATGAGTTGGGATTCCTGCTTTATGGGTCAAATGGTGAAATACTGTAAAGGAGTCGGGGTACAGCGCGGCAGCTGTCATTACCGGCCGACGGTGTAGTATCTTTCTATTGGCCACACTATTACTGCAATATCTCACACATGCACACCCTTTATTTGTACGTATAACTAATAAACATCGGACATGCGTAAAGTTTGGATCAATACGGCAGATTCCAATGACCTAGATTCATTTGCATGCCTGTACACTATAAAATTATCCAAGCTCTGACTGTTTCAACAATACCTTAGGTAGGTATTGTTGAAATAGGTGTTGTCCAAAGATCATAGGACAAGATGGTGAAGCTGTCTTGATAACCCTTGCAGGCATTGAGCTAATATTACTACGAATTTGCAGGGCATATAGTGCGTACATATATCCGGTTTCAAGCAAATCAGAATAACTAAGTAATTTGGCGAAAGAGTTGGCAATTCCTTTTCTGAGATTAGCGTGCACAAAGGCACAGAGAAAAATACACCAAACAGTCACATACATGATACATAGTCTTGATCCTGCATTATGATCAATTAAGTCTTGTAAATTCTAACAATTATTGTTTTGGGTTCTATCATGTTTATACAGTCCAATCATCGAAGTGTTTCTCATTTATCTGCAATGTCCAGACATCGATCAGTTACAATAAATGTATACAAAGTGAATTTTCCAAGTGGGCGTGGAAGGCCAAATTCGAAATCATGAGGTATAGCGAGAAATACTGAAAGGAGTCACGAGCCCGATTTTTGATGAAAACTAAAATTGCATACTTGGATTTTGGATAGGTAAATGAATATTCATAGCGAGGAGTCTAACCCGACGATTTTGAAAAAATAACACAATAAAACATGCTGTTACACCATTTCATAATGTTGCTAATAAGGATCAAATCCTGGGAAGTAATGACATAATATGGAAAACTAAAGGAAGAAGCTCATTTTTAAAATTCACCTGTGTTTATTAGCCCTTCAAAAACATTTTAACAGTGACAGAAATCATAGTAAGGAAACCTGCATGACACAAAGATCTTTATGTACCAGAAAAGGTATGTTATGTTTGTACCTTTACCTTGATTGTAGAGATGTCTCTCTCTCTGCTGTTGAGCAGCGTACGATTAAGGGCTGATTCATAAGAAAAGAGAGTAAACAAAGACAAATGAATAGTGCTTGTAAAACCTGCGCGTTTACGCTATGATTTTTTACACAAATTAAGGAATCACGAAAACCCCAGCTCGAGCGTAGTTCAGTATAAACTCAGTTGGCAGTTGGCATAATTAACTATATTAAACAAAACAAAGAGTAAAAAGAGGAAAAACAAATAAGAGATGGGTTACTGTAGACATACAGGGGCTTCAGTAATTCCTCCAAAGTGTTAATAGTATTGTTGGTATCGTGTTTATAGACATTATAAAGGCTACGGCATGTTTGAGTTGTTATGGATTGCTGATTTCTAACATTATGAATTATGAAATGCTTCTCTACAAATTACTGGAGGAAACCATGTTCAAAGAATTTATATTTATAAGTTATTATAAATTTACACGCTATTATCTAAGAAATTAAAAAATAAAATGCTCTGGCGAAATTAAATTTTACCGCCTTGCTTGACTTCCCGCCATAAATCTTCACTGCGCCGCGGAGGCTATCAAATGTTGCTACTATTCAAAATCAATAAAATTGATTTGAAAAGCCAACACGAAATGTCGGTGGACGGTAACTTGACGGTAACGTAGTGTTTTATGTTCTCTTTGGCGGGCGCGGCGGTGGCACGTCTAATTCAAATTAAAGTTGACCTGCTCAGAAATAGGACACAGACTTATAATTTTTAACTGGGTTGTTGATGACGTTATGCGCCTTATTGGCACTTTAATAATAATGTTCCCATGCCATGAGCAGCGATTTAATTAAAAACATTCAATGTTAAATTATATTCAATTACAGTCTTTAATAATTTATCGGTGAAAATTCTATGAAAAACATTATTTACAAAAAAACATTATTTGTACGTATTAAGTTTATTTAATTTTAACCTCAATGTTACTTAATGGTTGAGAACTTTGCTGATTATGCAGGCAATGTCGAACTTAAAGGGTTTTGTTACCGTACGTAAATAGCACAAGTAAAAAAAAAACAAGTTGAAAGCTTGAAGCTTCGGATAAAAGTGCCGTCGACTGGGATTATTGTTATTTTTTTGTTTACGTATTAATAATCCGTACAAAACCGCATTAATAAATCGAAAACAATTACATTTAAAAATGGTAAACTCGTGACAATCGTGTATTTAGACTAACGTCTAATTGTTTATGCCCTCTTGTTTCCTCGAATCGACGCCACGCTGAGATTGTGTCACTGCAATGTTTCTATAGATCTTTCAATGGATTTAAAAGAAAAAGAGTTAAATAGTTATTCAGAATCTCACTGTGTTGTGTTTTGAACAAACTATTGTTTACATCCATGTGTTATACTTGCCATGGTAATGGAGCTATTTCTTTTATTATCCTTCGTATCATTAGGGATGACATATGACAAAGGTGAGAATACTTTTTAAAAATATTTTTATGTGCCAGAACAAAAACATACCGGTATGCATTTGTGCTATTAGAATAGTACTAGATTATTTTCTAAACAATTTATCTTGGTTTGTAAGAAATATAGAGTTAATCATATCATTAGGGTTTTAAAATGACTTTGACTTTGAATCTTTCTTTGTGTTATTTTAGCTGTTTTGTGTATTATATATTATTAGGTAGAATTTTTTACCAGCAAAAGGAGAAAAATATTAATACTTCTCATGTGCTACTTGACTTGTGCCCCACTAACTACTTGTGTGTCAATTGTTTGTGTACAGTTGTTTCTATGATTGCCAGTAGTATAATGCATAAGACATTGATGTTATGACAATATAGATTTGGTTAATTTCAAAGTTAAAGTGGTGATATTAAACCCATACATAATAAATAAACCTCCTTGTATGGCTATAATTATCGGCCCCAACAGTTTTACTCTGGGTAGGTTTTATTATTAAATATCAATTTTAAAATTTTATAATGTGATATCCCTAAAGAAGCAACCTGAAAACCATCATATATAGGTGCTTAATTGTGTTTTGGTACAAAATTTTTTACCTGTAAATCAAGTCACTTTTATGTTTCTTGCTATGGGCTAAATCAATTTATATTAGCTTCATTTTGGTGAAAGTCTGATTGACATGTTATGAGGAAGAACTTCCTCTGTTGTAACTTATTTAATTTAATTTAATTTTATTTATTTAGGACAGCCAGTGGTTGTTACAATAGAACTTAGACTAATAAAATACACAATAAATAAATTAAGAGTAACACCCTTTGAAGGCGGTCACAACTTGCACTGTTTGTGATAAAACAATATGTATGATTATATTGTATATTGTAGTATATTGTACTTGACATTAATTATGTTCATTTTTATTTTTAGCATCCTTCTATGGAGCTAGTTATATATCATATCCACTTCAGGAAGCTAAAGGTGTAACTGACATTGGATTCCGTTTTCGGACACATCTATCAGATGCATTGCTTCTCTTAGCTGCTGGGAAAACTGATTATTGTATGGTAAGAAATTGAACTTTCTATTTTGATTTCATTAAATAATATCTTCATAAGGTTTTCAGTGATTGTTAGCTTCAAAATTTGCACTTACATCAAACACATAGCTTTGTATTTCATGTTAGTGTTTAAATTTGTATCACCAAAACAAAAATCCATTGGGGATGGTTATAAAAGCAGAAGTAAAATTGTCTTTGATAACAAGTATTCTTTGTTTTATTTTATAAGATCCGCCTCGAAAAAGGGAGACTGAAACTAAACATAAACCTTGGTGCCGGTGAAAGCGAGCTCTTCTCTCCCAGGAGCTCCCTCAATGACAGTCAATGGCATCATGTCAGCATTATCCGCCGTGAGGCGAATCTCACTATGAAGGTATGACAAATTGCAATCTATCACAGAATCACAATGTTTATTCTTTATAACAAAAATATGTGTTTAGCACATAACTTAATTCCTGAGGCGTGAAGAAGTAAAGGGTTCGCTATAATTGATAAGCTAATATCAAGTCGTAATTACCTAAATAAAATGCCATGTTTATTTTTAGGTTGATGACAGCACAGTGAAAAAGAGACTACCGGGCAGGTTTTTTGAACTGAACATACATTTTGGTGTGTTCCTTGGGGGACAGGGCGACTTCTCTGAGCTGTTCTTGGGACACATGGAAAATTTCCGTGGGTGCATGGAAGATGTAAGTTAAACGTCTTATGGCCGCCACACACGGTTTAAGTGCCTTTGCGCAAACACGAGTTTGTACTAGTCTCGAATCAGAAATAGGATCGAAGTTTGCGTACTTGTTTGTCCATACACGTTCCAGTGTAGTGGTGCAAACTCAGACTTGCACAGTTATATCGATACGCGTGTGGCGGCCATTAGAGAAAGTGAAATATATTTCAATATTTTAATATAAGTTTTATGAAATTTTACAGTCGTGCTAATGAGATTTATCTTTGGCTAGGTGTATTATAACTCGGTTAAAATAATAGAGAAGGCGCGAAGTCGCGCTGGCTCGGTGCACGTAGAAGGCGTCACTTGGAACTGCGCCCCAGAGTTCGATGCTGATATCAATACTGACATAAGTTTTGTTGACGAGGGCGCTTATTTGGTACTGCCAAGGATTAACTCAAGAGCTGGTGGAAGGTATTATCGTTTTATTATTAAAAGGCAATTGTTTAGTATATTATTATTTTATGTTGGTTACATACAGGGTATATCAAGACCGTGACAACGAAAACGAAAACGACGTGAAAACGAAGCCACAAAAAATCTTTTTTTTTTGTATTTTTTTATTTATTGTCGTATGTGAGTGATAAATACATAGTTTTTCTAAAATTATGACGTACACCGGTTTATTTTTACACACTCAGTGATACGTAATGGTTTAACATACTATTTTTGTAAAAACTAGGCATTTAGACCCGAAAAACGTCGATTTTGAAAAAAAAAACTTTTAACGTTACTGTTTTTGTAATTTTTTTTGTTGCATATTGTCTGGAATCGCTAAAACTACCACCTGGCGTCGTTTTCGGTCGCGGTCTTGATATACCCTGTATTTTCGTAAAAAGAGTTTAATTTTTTCTCAAAGACTTGCAACACGACTTACTGTTTTCGAACTCATACTTCTTTGGAACATTTGAAAATTTAATAGAGTAAAATTGTTAAGATACGCTTGCACACCGACATCGACATGATGAAGTTAGCTGTTAACTGTGTGTCCAATTTCCATGATAACTCGTCACTATATTCAAAGTAGTTTCAAAATAATAATTAATAAATATATTACATGTGTGAATGTGATATATTATGATGAAATTATAAATGACAGTGAAAGAGGTAATTGACAAAATTTGTGATAAGTATTTTTTTATTGATCCCACGGATCTCAAAATCTTTGTTCTGATCATCTAAATTCAGAGTCCGATATGGAATGAATTACAGTAGCGATAAAAAAGATTTATTTGTAAATATACATGCGTGTATGTGACTTCAATTAATTATATGATTAAATTATTATGGTGGTGAATGATAGACCGTTGTAGAAATAGGTCATTTTTATCTTAAAAAGAAGTATAACTACTTATGTATACATAAACACGTTTATTTATTTTTCTAACTATATTGTTAGAGCTCTTTGCTCATCCAGCTCTACTGTAAATAAGTGCTGTAGGAAAATGTTAAGATTATTCCAAGCCATATACGTCCCACTGCGACGCACGGGCCTCCTTTGCTATTGAGAGGCCTAGAAAATCACAGTACATTTGCTACCTGCGTACACATTTTTTTACTATCTAAGCCAAAGTAGTTCCTTGCTAGAGTATGCTTCTGCAATTTCGCGCCTCTGAACGCAACCTTCGTTTTCTCTTTAGTTCAGTTTGTTCGTAAACATTACGAATTAGCTCACTCATTGGCAACAGAAGTTTGTGAGTCATATCTTATTTTGTCGTTGCGTGCGTATATGTTGTACAATAATAACGCACTTGCAAATAAACTTTACAATTTATGCGATATGATCCATTTAAAATGTGTTAACATGAAACATATTGTGATCTATCTCTCTTTATTATGCATTATTGAAGCTTTTCTAATATGATTTTTAATATTGGTCGATCTGTTGAAAATTGGGTCGTTGACGTTGATGAAGTCATCAGCCTAATATGGAATAGACCAAATCAGGACTTAAAGAAGTAATATAATTTGAGATAAGTCGATACCCTGTAATTTAATGGGCCAATGATGATGATGGTGATGCTGATATTGATAACTAATATTAAAATTGTCATGCAAATTCCTTTTCAGATGGCAAATAGAATTCAAGACGATAGCTCAAAACGCGATTATATTGTACAATGCCGGAGGGGGTCGGTCGGATTTTCTCGCAGTAGAAATTTTGGAGGGGGTGATACGAGTAAAAATGGCCCGCGGACAGATCGTGCACACACTGCAAGTGAATGACGGACAGTGGCATAAACTGCATTTACTCTTCAATCCTTCTTTGATTGAGGTGAGATTATTAAGAATTAATTATATTATGTCATTACATGCAAATGCGAGATATCAGTATTAATGAAAGAAAGTGGATAAAAAATATGTAATGCTCGTGCGCAGCTATGGCGAAAATAGTAATTTGAAACATCACAAGGTTTGTCAAAAATATTTGCGAATTATTATTGAAATGTATTATGTATTACTGTGGAGTCCTGCGAACATATTACATGATAAATGCATGCAGCAGACATAGTCAAAGAATGCGACGGTTAGCAAACAAAGCGATTGTTACTTACTGTGTGTGCGCTATGCTATTTGTTAATTACAGGGTATATCAAGACCGCGACCGAAAACGAAGCCAGGTGGTAGTATTAGTGACTTCAGACACAATGCAATGAAAAATTTTGCTATAATTCGGTAATTTTTTACTTATCGTCGTATTTGGGTGATAAATACATAGTTTTCCTAAAATAATTATGTACACATTTTTATTTTTTAAGACGCAATGGTACGATAGGGTTTAAATTACTATTTTCGCAATAACTAGGTATTTACTACCCAAAAACAATGATTTTCAAAAAATTGGAAAAAAAAATCTGTCGCTTATTTTGCGAAAGTTTTATTTGCATTGTGTCTGTAACCACTAAAACTACCACCCGGCTTCGTTTTCGGTCGCAGTCTTGATATACCCTGTATAAAAACTGAGAATTGCATATAACTTGTCAATTTTAAAATTTACATCATTTTGAATTGAATGATTGTGATAAATATAAAAGTGTAAAAACTATTCATAATAGAAAAAAATGCTTTTGGAATTTTATTCTTAAGATATCAATATGTTTAATGCGAAGTACTTATATTTATGTGATCGCGTAAGTTTGTCGTTTTTAGGCCTGTTCAACCATCTTATTTCATCATAATTGGGAGATTTTAAATTCTATACACCCGTTCAAGGTGTATCGGGTATCCGCGATACTTAAGAGGCACCATGCGTCTGTGACATCCATCTGGCATCAGAACTGATTCCAACGCATTGTTCCCTTTTTGTGTAAGGGTAAAGCTTTTAAGCTCACATTTCGGTACCCCTTGGAAAGCCGTAAGGACTATGACAGTAACGCTGGCACAACGAACTGCCCCTACGGTGCGCCCGATATCCTATTCAGATCTCCTCTTATGACAGACAATTAATTTTGGAAAATTATTATTACGCCCCATAAGCACTGGACAGAAATTAACATAGCTTGCGCTTAATTTGTAGAAAATTGTTTGGTGAATTAATTAAAAAAATGGGCTACATATAGGTCAATGCAAATAGGATAAATAGGATCTATCTTCAAGGTATACAATTAATTCACTATAATTTACTATTGTCCCTGACAACTATTGTCTTGCGTAACAAATTGAGACAGAAATGAGGCTAAGCGTTTTACAACACATGATGATTTCATTTAGTAAAAAGTATGTTGCACCATTAGATTATGTCTTTTATTGAAGTACTTAATTCACAGAGTTTTCTTATTGTTAATAGCATTTACGGCATCAGCTTATATTGAGTATCATCTGCTATTAGTGCTATATTTTGTACGCATGTACAGTTTAATGAAAATATTGCAATATGATACCGTGCGTTATCATTGGTTGCATATATGCAGGATACATCATGGCGATACGTGCACCAAATTGTTGGAAAATCACAAATGTCCTAATCACTATATTATGAGTATATTAAAGTTGGAATCATAATAATGCACAGTCGAAATGCATCGAAGCGTCAATCTAAAGGTTATCATAGCATACCTACTATTACGGTCTTATTTATGGACAGTTTTAAAACCTATTTAGGTCGTCGAAAGTTTTCTCTTCTTCGCTCAAACTAAATCCAAAAGTCCTACGAAAGGGTCAAAACATTCGATAAGTAAAATAGGTTTTAAAGCTGTCTATGAATAAGGCCGTTAGTTTCATAGTGTAAACTACATATTTCTGTCGGAGTTAATAGTCGCTGGTACCTCTCAGACGCGCAAATTTCGAAGAATGCGTGCGCATTTGCGAGTTTTTTGTTTTATTTTGATAGAATTGTAGATGATAGCGAGCTTGGTGGCCTGTTGGTAACGAACCCGACGTGGCTGTCGCCAATGTTAATGGCAGTCGCGGGTTTAAATCCCTGGGCACACCTCTGACTTTTCGAAGTCATGTATGTACTGATAGTCAATCAAGCGGTGAAGGAAAACATCGTGAGAAAACCTGCATATCATAGCGGTTTGTAAGAATTTCTATGGTATGTGAAGTTCGCCAAGCTGCACTATGCCAGCATGGAGAACTATACGGCCTAACAAGTCTAAATCGTATTCTCGATTGTAGAGGAGGCCTGAGCCCTGCAGTGGGACGTATTTAGGCTGATACAGATACAGATTGTGGGCATTACTCAGAGTTTTAATGCATTAGCACGTGTCAATCGTAATTGCTTTCTACTACTTTTACTAAAATATGGCCGCAGATAGCTTCATACAACTAAATTTTTATCTATGTTAACTATAGTAACTAGTCTACTTTTGGAATGTTAATACGTTAACGGCTTGTACCCTATGTGTTTATTGGACACGTTGTGTGTACGGATATTACTCGTTAGTTACGTACAATATTTGGTACATATAGTTTTAAGTCACACTAATGCATTGTTCTTTGTTTCGGCGCCTCAGTAAACGAGTTAATATTATAGTTGATTTTTAATATGGCTTATGTAAACAGTGGAATAATAAAAAGGGTCGTTGACTCATATTTTCATTGTTTTTATTAAAAGGTCAAATCTTGCAAATAGAGTTTGTAAATGCACTCTGAATTAAGCCAGGTAGAAACGTTTTAAATCATGTAGTCGGTGTCCATAAAGTGCACTACACGCTGGGCGTGAAAGAGACGGTAAGATATCCCCGCTACGCCCCGATTCTTTCTTTTAAATAAAATAGGTGCTAAATTTTTGCCATATGCTAAATGTTAGTCAATAGTGTTTCTTCAAATTTGTGCTTAGGCGCTAACCGATTTTACACACAATACAGTTATAAACGATCGATTGTTTTGGAAAAAAATGCAGACACAAAATGCGTGTGGCTCTCCCGTAGAATAACTTATATTGCCTCAAAATAGAAAATCTAAGCTACGCGAGGATATCGGTCCCACGTAAAAAAAGTACATTTCGATTGGCCCTACCCGATATTTCACTAACTAAAAACTTGATTTTCCAAATTGAGATGAAGATGGTTTCTACATGACTAATGCACTAGTGAATTATTAAATCTTGGGAATATTATGTATTTGAAGATTCATTTCCTTGAAAGAATTAAATAAAATTCAGAATATTTTTAAAAAGTTGAAAACTCCATTATTATTCATTTCTTTTTCAATTTAACTCAGGAAATTGTTGTTCTGAATTTTTTATGCAATTATCTTAACAAATCACATGCCAAGGTATGAAAAAAAAAAACAAATTTCAAACAACGGCAAACCAGTGTTATTTGTACTCCAATTTCGCATATGTAAGTAAATGAATTTTACTTGCCGAAAATACGAAAGCCCATGAGTTTTAAGCTTTGTAAGCGTGTTGTTTTGCACATTTTTACGGAGTATTTAGGCATTATCACAAGCAACGGTCGGTGCGCGACTGAAGGCAAAAGAGTGCTTTCTCGAAATTTAAGCACTCGGTGCCATTTTTCAAGCGCTCACATTGTATCTAGTGTATATTTTATCGAAGCCTAAAGGGCTTAAAATAGGGGTTGAAATGTTATATGGAAAATCGAAACCGCTGCAGCTATTTCCGTGAAATTTTATATTTTAGCTGCTTATAACAAAAAAGCTTCTGCCCACAAACTTTGGCTGCGTGATTAACTTTATTTGTAATTGTTGATTTTTCGAAAAATAAACATTCCTAGCTAGGATTCGAACCCGTTAATTTTGAAAAAAATACACCTATATTATTATACCATTCAATAGTTTCACTAATAAGGACCAAATTCTGAAAAGTAATGGTATACGGCAAACTAAAAGAAAGTGTTAATTTTAAGAAAATAAAGTTTTTTTTACAATGAAATGATATGAAAATAATTTATTGAATGCATAAAATGTTATACATAATTTAGATTCAGTGTTTTTTTTTACTACCGCCCTACAACGGTTTTCAGTACATAACCCTAATATTAGTCTCATTGCGTTTACTATGTATTAATAAAAAATCAACGTGTATGTTATTCAACCAACGTCAAATTAACTTTACAATTGCAGCAGACAACAGTTTAATATTACCAGAGGTTTCTAAATCAATTAACAATTTCAGTGTATTTTCTATGGGTATAATAAAAAGAAACCACCTGTAAGTAAATGAAACATAATATACCAAATATTAAGTCGAGCCTGCAACAATATAACTGGGAAAATTGCATCTCATTTGGTGCAGTCGTTTTTGCGTGATGCGCAAGCAAACATACAGACAGACAGACAGATAGACAGACAGACCGCCAAAATTCTAAAAAAAAAGGTTTTGGCTTCTGTTGCTATTATAAAGACCCCTCGCGTTGGAATTTCTTATATGTATATGTTCCATGTACAGACATCGACCATTTGCATTTTTATTATATGTATAGATGAAAAATAATAGCATGCAATATTTTACAAAATGAGTATTATGTGGGTTAAACCATTGAACCATGGCTAAACCATTGAAGTTACAGTAGTCAAACGTGGCACTATAATTACTCATTTAAAATAAAAAAAATATCTGCATACGTTTTTTTCTTCAAATTAAAATAAGGGTAGAAATTGTATATGCGAAATCTAAACCACTAAAGCTATTTCTATAAACAATTGCATTTTATCCCTTATTACAAACGAAAAATAATAGCGTGCAATAGTTTTACAAAAAGAGTATTATGGGGGTGGTATAAGAAATGAAAAATTATTCGGAATACCATTGATGTTACAGATGTCGAACTTGGCACTTTAGTTACTCATTTAAAAATAATTGGTATCCGGGCCAGAGAGTGTGAAATTGGCTACCGAAGACCCTACGGGAGTAGGCGACCAGGCTCCCGCTGTGGTTCATGCTACTGGCAGCAAAAGAATGGTACAACAGGCTTTTCATCCCAGCCTCTTTATATCGAGACCAAGAAGTAATTCTTTGGGCAATACATCGACAAGCAATACAAACAGCCAGATCACTACTCAAGATTCGCATAAAGAACCAGCTCCAAATGCAAGCCGTCCCCCGTGGAAACGAGTTCCTTCTCGTAACTCGAACCCAAAGAAACGTCTTAGAATGGAGGACTCTCCACCACAACCAGATCGATTGTCAACTACCAATAGATTTGAGAATCTCCCTGTATATCGAATAGACGACTCGAGCTTACCTGAACATCGCCGCCCCACAGTTAACAAACCGCCACCGATAATTCTATATGGCATCGAAGACGTAAACGAGCTGTCCAAACTCATCGAGAGTGTGTGTGATGCAAACCATTTCAGACTGAGACTGGTTAACAAAAATTTGCTGCGCATTCTGGTGGAAAACTCCAACGATTACAAAAACGTATAGTAATTAATATAGTGAGAGATCATGGTTTAATTGGTCACACATTCACACCAAAAGACAAGAAATGCTTCCGTATAGTGATCAAAAAGTTACATCACACAACACCGCACAGTGAAATCATAAGAGCAATTGAAGCAACAGGCAACGAAGTGAGAGGGGAAATAATAAATGCACGTTGTGGACCTGAGAAACTACCCAGCTCCACATTCTTTGTTAACCTAGAACCAAGTACCAACAACAAGGCGGTAAAGACCATTAAAAATATTTACCACCAACAGATTGTAATCGAAGACGCTCGCAAGTCGACCACCATCGTCCAATGCCAACGTTGCCAACAGTATGGTCACTCATAAAACAACTGTATGAGGCCATACCGGTGTGTGAAATGCGCTGGACCTCACAGAACATCTGATTGTCCTAAAAAGATAGAAACTCGCCAGCGACCTGCGCCCTCTGCTCCCTTGATCACCCAGCGAACTATAAAGGCTGCAGTGTATATAAAGAAATCTTAGGTCGAAAATTGAGTAAACCTCCAACAATACGAAGAGAAGCTCCGCAACTATCACCGAAACCAACAATAAATATTAATGAAAGACCACCAAACATCGCTCCAGAGGAACCGAAAAACACATCACAAAGATTATACTCAGAAGTAATATCCCCAACAAATCTTCCGATGAGCTCGCTAGAAGATATATTTTATAAACAGAGTGTAAAACTTGACTTACTCATTCAACAAATAAGCTCACTCTTGGGGCTTAAAACCACACTATTCAACAAATTAGTGAAATGACTTCTCTAAGGATGGCTGCGTGGAACATTAATGGACTGGTATCTACAATAATACCCAAGAACTAAAATCTTTCCTGTCTTTAAATAATATAGACGTCGCTCTCATATCTGAATCTCACGTTACAAGTAGGAGTTACTTTAACATACCAGGCTACCTGACATATTTTACTCCACATCCAGACAATGGCGCTCATGCTGGCTCCGCAATTGTCGTGAAAGATACCCTTGTCCATTATGTTCAGGAACCCTTTGCAAAAGACTTCCTCCAAGCAACCACAATAAGCGTCTCAGACAGGTCCGGTAATATCACCCTCTCTGCTGTGTACTGCCCGCCAAAACACTCAATCAAAGAAAGCATGTTTAAGCAGTACTTCGCAACCTTGGGGAATAGGTTTATCGCCGGTGGAGACTGGATTGCCAAGCATATGCTTTGGGGATCTCGCCTAAACAACACACGAGGTAGAGAACTGAAGCTTTGCCTCGATGTCAACCACCTGCAACCGATCTCTACAGGTACTCCGACGTACTGGCCAACAGACCCCAAGAAAATCCCCGACTTGCTGGACTTCTTTGTGGCAAAAGGCATTGGACAATTATACACTACGGTTGAGTCTAGCGACGATGGTTCTTCGGACCACTCGCCCATTATCTTGACGGTAGGCTCCATAATCTTAGAGTCTAAATCCTACCAGGAAAATCTCCACAACCCTCGAACAGATTGGTACTCATTCAGGTCATTCATAATAAACAATATTAACCCAAGAATGCCAGTGCAAACTACCGACGATGTAGACAACGCGTGTGTGTATCACAAATCTCATCCAAGTATCGGCTTGGAAAAATACCCCAGAGTACAGATTTAACCATCCGAAAACCACTATTCTCTCGGCCGTGATAAAAGAAAAGATCCTTGAAAAACGAAGACTGAGACGAGTGTGGCAGCAGTCTCGGAACAGAAGCGATAAAACACGACTAAACTTCGCCATTAAAAACTTAAGGAAACTCATTAGTGACTCAGTAAACCAAACCCTCCAAGATACACTGATACAACTATCCCCATCAGCCAAAGGCGAGTACTCCTTGTGGAAGGCTACCAAAAACCTACAAAGACACCAACAATCATTTCCCGCCATTAGATCCGGCTCGACATGGGCCAGAAATTACCTAGAAAAGGCTGAAGCCTACGCTGCTCACCTTGAATCAGTGTTTAGTCCAAATGATTTTCCTAACGGAGATGATTCGGATGTTGATGCTATTCTCGCTCAAGATCTCCAGCTGTGCCCTCCACTGAAACCAGTATCACCTAGAGAACTTGCCAAAGAGATCTCCAAGATGGACGGGAAAAAGGCTCCGGGCTTCGATCTTATCACGCCAAAAATCGTCAAAGAACTGCCAAAGATATGCCTAGTGTTCCTGACTCACTTGTTTAATGCATCATTCAGACTCAATTACTTCCCCAAGATCTGGAAAGTATCCAAAATAAAAATGATTCTTAAAGCCGACAAACCACCACAAGAAGTTAGTTCATATCGTCCAATTAGCTTGACTCCTGTTCTATCAAAATTATGGGAAAAAATGTTGCTCTCGAGAATGGTGGAATTCTTGAAAGAATCGGACATCATTCCCCTGCACCAGTTTGGATTCAGAAAATGTCACTCTACTGTGGAACAAGTACACCGCGTTTACGAACTTGCACGGCACTGTCTTGAGACTCGACAATATTGTTCCGCCGCCTTCCTTGACGTTCAGCAGGCGTTTGACAGGGTCTGGCATAAAGGACTCCTGTGTAAAATAAAAAATCTTCTACCACACTCCATATTTCTTTTAATATCATCATATCTACTTGATAGGAAGTTCTCCGTGACTCACGGAGAATCAGCAACTTTAAGCCACAAATGCAATGCAGGAGTACCCCAAGGATCAGTACTGGGACCTGTATTATACAATATATATACATGTGACCTCCCTCAGATCCCTGAAGTCACAACAGCAACCTTCGCGGATGATGCTGCATTCCTTTCATGCAACAAAAATGCTGCAACAGCCAGTATGCATCTCCAAGAGCAACTCGACCTTACCATGTCCTGGATGACAAAATGGAAAATTAAAGCGAGCGCCCCAAAATCGAATCACATAACATTTGCTCTACGAATGGGTGACTGCCCCGCTGTGCGATTGGGAGAAGATACACTACCTCACAGTAACCGTTTAAAATACCTGGGGTTTTACCTAGACAGACGTCTCACCTGGCAATATCACATCAAAGCGAAGAGGGAAGCTGTTAACTTGAGATTTAGAAGCCTTCTTTGGCTACTGGGGCGACAGTCCTCACTCTCTCTGAACAACAAGCTAATGGTCTATTCAGCTATCCTTAAACCTATCTGGCTGTATGGCATTGAATTGTGGTCCACCGCGAGTAACACGCATATCAGTAGCTCTCTCTACTAACTTCTGCCTCTACCTCCACCAAAAATGTAATAAAACATAATTTTATAATCAGGATTAACTCAATTCAAAATATACTATATCTTATATTTATTGGACAATAAAGTATCGAGTATTATTATGGCTTTGTTTTTTTTACTACATATACAATACAATATCATTAAATATTAAAAGGGAGGTGTTTAGGTATCTTCGTCGAAAATCTCATATTTATGCTGCTATACTCTACCGTATCATTATAGATGACATAGCCAACATAATAAAATTTAAAAATATAAAACTGCAAATCATTTTATTATAATGCCGGCATCATTGTACCAATTACGGCATCATTGTACCAATTTTTATTTTAATGTTGGTTGATGAAAACAATATTAATGTTGAATTTAAATTTGTCCCCCAGCGCATCTAAAAAGTATAACTTCAAAAAGCTATGTCCTTGATAAAAATGAAAATTATAATCAAGTACATTTTTGTATACTCCAGCAAGAAGCATCGATAAAGTATACCAGATAAACTTATATAAAACTGTTGCAACCATCTCAAAAGCCCATGGGCTCTATTTGTAAACATGGACATCGTTTTATTTGACATTTAACAAAATTAAGCGAAAGATGCCGTATCTAGACATTACGTATTCAATGTATACATTTTTTTAAATTTTGTCCTTTTTCATCCCCCGTCCCGTCAATGAAAATCATTGGAAGATCATCGGAACATCTTATAATAAACAATTTGCAATAAAAAAATATTGTGACTTTAAATTGAGATATAAACTATCCTGTCTTTTAAGTTGGAGCAAACTGCACACTGTGTCCAAATTCTATTAAAATCGGTTTAGTAGTTTAAGAGTCCATAGAGGACAAACAACGTGACACGTAATTTATATATATTAAGATAAGATTAAGATAAGATTGATATGCTTTGTTTTACGTTCTTTTTGGGTATCTAAATCTAAATAAAGAATCTTTGCTAATATTATAAACGAGAAAGTTTGTATGAATGCTAGTCGCAATTATGATGAAATTTGGTATAGGGGTAGCTGACACGATTTAATTAACGATTTACGAGCTGATTAACGCGTAGTTTCCTTTTTATTCCAAAAAATGTAGTGTTGAGTTTAAATATAAAACAGTTAGTAGTCGAAATAATATGATTTGGTACTATATTGTTATACTCTAGTTCACACAAGAACTTCTTAATATTATTTACCTAATCAATAAAAGCGATTTATCTTACCTTCTCTGATAAATACTATTTGCAATATAATTAGATGTTTTCAATAGTTTAATAAGTGTGAAGTGCTTAATAATATTACTATGATGACACTATACAGAATGCCTTCATATATACAGTTGTTTTTTTCACATGTTATCTTTAGCTGTTAGTCTTGAAAATGGACATACAGGGTATATCAAGACTGCGACCGAAAACGAAGCCAGGTGGTAGTATCAGTGACTTCAGACACAACGCAGCTAAAAATGAGGAATTTAATTTTTATAATTTTAAATTTTTTACTTATCATTGTATTTGGGTGATAATTGCATAGTTTTCCTAAAATAATAATGTAAACCTTTTTATTTTTAACTAGCTTTTGCCCGCAACTTTTCTGCGTGTTTGATTTTGCAAACAACAGTATTTCACCTTTTTCACTCCCTTAGGGGCTGATTTTCCAAAAATCCTTCCTTAGTGCTACCCTACGTCTCAATAGGAATCTGTGTAAAATTTGAAGTTCCTAGCTCCAGTAGTTTCGGCTGTGCGTTGATCGGGTAGGAAGAAAATCACCCAGTTTCTGAAGATTTCAACCCTTATTTTAACCCCTTTAATGTTAATTTTTGGTCAAATTAAGTATGCAATTAATTTTGTTATTGAATGACTTATTAGACGGCCAAGTTTGACAATTGTAACTTTAACGGTTTGGATTTTCCATACAACAGTTTTAAACCCTTTTCACCCCCTTAGGGGTAGAATTTCCCAAAATCCCTTCTTAGTGCTACCCTCCGTCACAATAGAAATCCCTGTGTAAAATTTCAAGTACTTAGCTCCAATAGTTTCGGCTGTGCGTTGATAGGTCAGTCAGTCAGTCAGTCAATCAGGTTCCTCTTTTGAAGACGCAATGGTACGCAAAGGTTTAAATTACTGTTTTCGCAAAAACTAGGAATTTACCACATCAAAAGGATGATGATATTTAAAAAATTGCAAATAAAAATCCTTCGCTTTTTTTGCGAAATTTTTAGTTGCAATTTGTCTGTAACCACTAAAACTACCACCTAGCTTTGTTTTCGGTCGCAGTCTTGATATACCCGGTATATGGCATAGCTGATCATACATCAATATATTGATGAAAACTCCACTAACGATCTAAGCATATTTATACGGACAGCGGGAAGCGGCTTTGCTTTATATTATGTATATTGTATAGATGTACATAACGTATTCGTAACAGCCACTATGTTTATTTGACTTGATGTATTAGTATCAAAACTTTTTTCAGTTGGGTACAAGCAGTTGTGGCTAATGCGTATGCTACGTGGAGGTAGTAACGGAAATTTGAAGTGTTTTCAAAGTAAAAATGACCCATTTGATTAGCAAATACGTATTTCGAATAAGTACCTTAAGACTCTTGTAGCAAATTATTTGTTTCCCTGTGTATCGATTGGAGGACGTTAGGTGACAATAATATATGACATTAACAAACTTTTGCACTGCTGTTTAGTTTAAAATGTATCACATTTGTCTTCTTAAAGTCATTAACATATAAAACGTGAGCGAAGTAAGCTATGCGTTGAATTTGGGATTCTATCTTTATTTGCATTTATAGGTGTTATAATTTTCTTATTACAGCTATCCGTGGACAACGTGGCGATGAGCACGCGCATCGAAAGTGGCGGTACGAGATATCTGGATCTATCAGACTCTTTCTATCTCGGGGGCATTGAGAGCGACAAGAGACAAAGAGCTTTCTCTAAAGGGATTAAAGCTGCCGATTCTAGTATAATGGTGGGTACAAAAATAAATATTGGAGTACATTAAGTAAATAATTACACCAAAAACATGGTCTTGAATTTATAATAAGCCACTTGTTAGGCTTGATAAGAATATAGCAAACTACTATAAACTGTGCGGTCCCACATGTCTTTCTCTAATTACCTTTCAGCCCAGGTCTCATCACGGCCGGATCCTATCGATTGTATTGATTTTATAGTATAGCTTAAGAATAACGATATAATAATTCTCAATTATTATTTTTTACATAATGTGTAGAAGTGTCAAGTGTGTAATAAAGGTAAAGCAAGATTGGTTATTGCTTTTCAGGGTTGCATAAAACCTATAGAAGTGGACGACAAAATCTTTGGTTTGCCCAATGCTGTGGTTACGTATGGTGTGAGTCCAAAATGTGTGTGGTGGTACCCCTGTCACGCCAGCCCTGGAAATCCGCCGTGCGTGCCTCAAGCTGTGTGTTCACAGCATGGTGTCGATCATTTTACATGCAAATGCGATACTGATCTGTGTATCAACCCCGATTACAGTGAAAAATATAAGGTACTGTTCTAAATAGCTTTGTTTTGCAAATATTAATATGAAAATATACATTAATGGTTTTTCAGTCTTGGTGCATAATTATTTGACTTTTAATTTTATGGTCTGTTAATTTTAATTTTATATTTTATGCTGGACATCGACTCATACGGGAGCAGCTATTTTAGATTTCAATGCTGGCCTGATGAGTTCAGTAGACTTCATACGCCTTTGCAGTTTTTGTGTGCAATTCTCCAGTGTACATGTTTCTTCATTATTTATTACTTGATATTATAATACGAGTACTAATATGTTCCGGTTTTAATAGGTACCATTTAATTACGCATTTGTTCTTCAACAGGTGTTCTCAAAATCAAGCAGCGAACTGGAATTGGTAGCACTGTATCCATTGACCGTACAAGAAGGCGGAGTGGCTGTGATCACCACACAGAACATAGACGTGGTCCTTGACCATCACAAATATGGCGTACGACCTTCCGGCGTGGTGTTGCACGTCACACAGTCGCCCCAGCATGGAAGAATAGCCGTCGACCTGTCTTCACAGAGGAACACCCCCCAGTACAATTATGTGGATGGCGAGGCGAAGTCAAAACAGTTCTTTACACTATTGGACCTCTCTAGAGATAAGGTATTTATTGCGGCGAGTGTTTCAAGACTATGACTATGGCTGTAATGTAATGAACTATTCTCTAGTTTGGTTTGGTCGTATTATGTAAGCAAATGACAATCTTTGAGCGTGACTGCCGTTGCGAACACAAATAGATGATATTTATGTTAAGTACAGTCAATAAAGACATTAAATTTATATGTTTACTTACACATAAATATTATTAAATTAGTGGGTAACGTGTAGATCATTTAAAATACCAAATAAAGCGAAAATGAATGGTGGTGATTCGTATATTGAACATTCAAGGTTTTTACCATTTTAGGATCTGTTACATATTTGTAAATAAAATATTTACTGTACATTTATAATATAGCCAGTTAAAAAATGTATCCATTCCTAGGTTCGCTATGTGCACGACGGTTCCGAAAATCACCAAGATGCCATAGTCCTCGATATGGAACTAATCCAAGAAACTAAGTTCACATTACCAAGCTACCTGCAAGGCCGTAATACGTTTGTACTGCACGTCAATGTAACGCCGGTTAATGATCCTCCTGTACTTAATTTATTGCCGGGAAAAGTTCTAAGGCTTACCCAGGTATGAAGTGAAAATAAGTATTTTCATAAACTGTTAAAGTCCTATTTTAGTATTAATTTTTAATTGCTTAAATAAAAACATAACTTATCAAGAACTTAAGGACATTCTGTTGTTATTCATTTAGATGTTTAAAATTGTAGATATTATATTTGATACTGCAATTTCTTAAATCATCAAGAGGTTGATTTAAAAAAAAGAATACAATTTATTTTAGAAATAAAAAAGTAATCACATATTTACAATTCAATTGAGATGGTAATTTTATTATTATTTGTTTATTTTAATGTTCATTTCCTTGTCAAAATTGTAGAATATAGTATAATTAATTTTAAAAAGCCAAATAATATTGGTATGATTTTATTATGTAATGCGCATGTCTAACTGTGGCATGTTACGTTGTTTCAGTTTAATTTTTAACTATTAATTTTGCAATAACTCAGGATTATATGCGATGCTAGCGATATCAAATTGTTGTGGCACGTAAATTATTTGATCTAGCTTTATTGACTCTTTAATTTTTTGTTTACTCTTGTTTTTACTATTGTGTATCATTATAACAAGACCTTTGATCATGCTATATTATTATGTTATCATCGCTTACTTAGAAAGATGCACTTTTCTAGGTCTCTAACGACATCTTTGCCCAAGTCACTTCTTCATCGATTCAGATGTTTAGTCGTAAAGTAAAAATTAATAGAGACACAGTTTATGTCGTAATTCTCACATGAGCGCAGATTACTATAAATCTGGGAAAAGATGCGGTCCATCTATATTAGAAACGAAAAAAAAAATTGTATAAATCAATGGTATTAATTTGGCACGAATTAGTCTAAATAATGTACTAAGTTTTAAATTCGCATATAGTCCTGCTAGAAATATTATAATTTTTATGATTTTTGTTATTTGCAGAGTGTTGCCAGCGCTTATTTTAATGTTACCTTGCTTTTGTGTAGTTGCATGACGTATTGTATGACAGGATAACCGCAGTGCGCGCTCCTGATTAATATTTTAATAACGCGCGTAAGTATTTATTTTAATATAATAAATTATCGGGTCCAATATAAACTGGTAGAAATGTTAATATATAGTGTAGTGTAGGTTTTGTAAACAATTAAATATTGAATTTTCTATAAAAGCTGTAATTAAAGTTGTGACAATTACTTATACCAAAATATTGATAATAATAAGTTTAAATTCAAAGGAAAAAAATAAGATATTATTAACAAAAAGCCAATAATATATAAGTGAATAATTTCATTAGTTTACGTTGGGCCCGCCCAGCCAATATTTTTTGGCTGTTAATATTTTTTAAACTTTGCATTTTTTATATCAATTAATACAATAATTCTGCTTGTTTAGATATACGTGTATTTCGTCGTTCTTTAAGTTTTATTAATTTTGTTACTTACAACAGGGCACAAGAAAAGTTATAACTTCAGACATATTGAAAGCGGAGGATCCTGATACCCTGCCTGAAGATCTATTGTATACAGTGCTGCATGGAAAGAACGAGGGGAATATGTAAGTTTTATGTATGAATTTTTTTAGCCGAATTAAACCATAACACGACTAAACATTAACATTTTCTGATATTTATTTTATCTATACCTAAGCGATATAGTGATTGCAATGTACAATAGATCTAATTATAAGTATAGTGCAATCAAAATGTAGATATATCGCTTACTGATCGAGCCGAAACATTGGTACTGTAGCTTTATAGAGCTTCGGCAAAGCTCTGTCACGGTTATGTATTTATGGTTTTATGAAAACAACTCCCAATTAATTACACTATTTCTTTTCGAATAACATTTATTACGTGACCCATTGCAAATCCCAATGATTTATTATTTGCTTGCAGCGGTCACATAGAGATGTCGGGGCAGCCGGTGGACTCGTTCACGCAACACGACATCGACGCCGGCCTGATCTCCTACGTGCACGGCTCCAGCGGCGACAAGCAACTCAACAAGACTTCACTACGAGTTACATTGCAGGCGAGACTCACCATATATTGGTCTTTTCACTTGCCTTTCTTAAATTTGAATTGTTACTCCATCTATACTCTGTATGATATGTATTTGAAATAGTTTTATGCGAGATTACATGATTTTTTAAATATTCCCACTTGAGTCGATCTGTCCGTCATATTATGGTAGAAATTACTCGGGCTTATCCACTGGCTGTGTAGGTATTGTTTATTATGGGATTTGAAGTTAAAACTTATTAAGCATAAAATTCCCGTTTTAATACTTATTTGAATAAGATCTCATTTGGGCAATTTTACATTTTCACCGCGCGATGGATGGTGTTCTTACGTAACGGTTATGAAAACGCGCAGTGCGTGATATAAATAGATCGCTAAGTCGTTGATACAAAGTTATTCATTCCTAGGACCTAGGTCGATTCACTTGTTGCAAAAAGTTTATGGTTTCTTCTGTTATTTATTAGCGTGATTAAATAATCGCAGGTCACGGGCTTACTCTACAATCGAGGGTACGATTGAGGGTGGTTAGGCCATACAGTCCACCACGCTGGCCTAGTGCGGGTTGGCGGACTTTACATACCATATAAATTCTTTACAAATCGCGACGGTATGCAGGTTTCCTCACGATGTTTTTCTTCAACGTTATAGGGCGTGGTGATTGACTATCAATACACGTATGGCACCAAAAGTCAGAGGTGTGCCCTGGGATTTTAACCCGCGAACACCATGAATATGTAGCCGCGTTTAGTCCGTTACCACAGGACACAACGCACTCTAAAAAAAAAATCGTATATATTTAATATTGTGTGGTTTAAATGTAATTTAAATATGTAGTTTAAATATAAAATTTAATTGTATATTAAATATCTTTGGAGTAATTACAAGATTCCAAATACCAATAAAGTTTTGATCATTGTTTGTCTATTTTTAGGTATCAGACGGTATAGAGACGAGTGGTCCGGGCATTCTGCGTATATCTATAGTACCGCTGCAAGTGAGATTGGTTAACAACACGGGGCTGCAACTAGTGCATAACTCGTACGCGATCATCACTGCAGATAACCTCACTTTCACCACCAATGCGGACGAAACTAACGTGCAAGTCAAGTATGTGGAGTTTATTAACTACGATTGGTAACACAGCTTGCGTATTAATTAGTATGTATCCATAAGTATAATAATAATTAAAGAAGAAACCAAACAGGTTTTGGGTCTTTATTATACTGCAATACATTACCCCTTAAATTGATTTTTAAAATTATACTATTTATTGTAGATATTATAGTTTTATATAAGCTGAGGCTTAAACGTTTGTAGGTTTCCTCTGCTATACCATACCATAAATAATCATACAGTAGTTATGGCGTAATGTTATTTTAAAAAAAATATTATGTTTCTAACAGGTACGACATAGTGAAACCCCCTCAGTTCGGAGTTGTGGAGCGTTTGAGAGTGCTCGACGGCACTTGGCAAACGGTGGACTCATTTACCAGCGAAATGGTCTCATTTGGGAGGGTGCGATACATGCACTTGGTGGGGAATCCAACACATGACGAATTTAAGGTTATACACCGTATTATTGCATTAAATTCGATTCTATACGAGGTAGGAGATGTATATGTAATGTTTAAATTTCTTTTACAGTTTAAAGCTTCAGTAGGCTCGATACGAACGAATACATTATACGATTTTCGATTAACTTTCATTAAATTGGAATTGTATCAATCTATGAACGAAGAATTAGTGTTGAATAATACAAGAGAAGCATTTATATCAGCACAACATCTGCATTTCAAAACGAAACCTTTGACGCTGCCAAGCGATCGAATTTTATACACGATACTGCGACCGCCCAAGTATGGAATCCTTCATCTGTCCTCAGGAAAGCATCATTTACAAGCTCACAGTACTTTCAGCCAACAAGACATTGACTCAGATCAGTTGTGGTACAGATTGCACAGGCGTGCGTATTCTCACATACAAGACGAGTTCTCGTTCGTGGTGGGAGCGACTGAATGTGAGAACATAACAGGTGTCATGACTATAAGACACGTCCCTGGCTCTCTCTTGCCCGATCATTCCACCGGCCGAATACATACCACGCTAGAAAGGTTGCAAGTCATCGAAGGTTCCAGAATGGTCATACCCGCTACTCATCTGAACTTCCGAACAGACGCTGTGACCAACTTGATTTTCAATATAACACGTTTACCCAAACACGGCAAGATTGAAGTTATCAATGATATGCTCAAAATTCTAAGAGACAACACCACGTATTTTACTCTTGAAGAATTGAATACTGATCGAGTATATTACGCACACGATGATTCGGAGAGTCGCCACGATTCCTTCCATTTCATGGCGCTGAGTCCTGAGCCTGAGGATTTTCAGTACGTGGGCGTTTTCCATATCGATATTATATTGAAGAACGATAACAGTCCAGTCAGGGTGAACAATAACGTATTTCACATAGTCCATGGTGGGGCTAGACTGATCACAGCACGCGATCTTAGTTACAATGACGTGGACTTGGACACAAAACCTTCGGATATCGTGTATACTGTACAACGGTCGCCTAAAGACCCGCCGAACGGAGGAATATTCCGAGCTGACAACCCTTCGGAACAAATAGCTACGTTCACCCAAGACGATATTAACAAAAACCTTGTACTCTTCAAGCATCAGGGAAAAGAATACGGGAAGATGGCTTTCTGGATATCCGATGGAGTGTTTGATGTAAACGGGAATTTGGAGATACAGGCTTCACCGCCGTTCATTAAGATGTATCCAACGAATGGTTCTATTGTGGAGAATGGCAAAGCTGTTGTGATTACTGCAAAGGACATGCAGGTATGTTTTGATATTTTGTAACATATTTTGGTGGGTTTTTATTGAAAAATATATTGAACTTTGCGTTAAAAATCTACAATTCAACCAAACAACTTAAGTATTTGATTTACATTTCTTTAAACAGATGATGATGAATTTCATGATGTGTGACCTTTTTCTTTCATTGTTTACGGTATAAAACTATCCATTTTCTACATAAGGTGGACACGAATATGAACTGCCTAGAAGAGGATATTCGATACGAAATAACATTAGAACCGAAGCACGGTGCCATAGAAGTTGGTGAAGGTCAAGGAGCGTACACATTTACCCAGCTCGATGTAGCAGCGGGCAGAGTTGCCTACAGACATAGGGAGCCCAAAACTCCAGCTGATCAGTTCAGGTAAATATTTTTGTGTATATCTAAATGATATCAATCAGTTGAGATAATTCGTGATAATTTTTTAGGTATAACAATAAAAATATTTTTCTGATAAAAGGGTCGGAATGAATATTTATTAAGTAAACCTATAAATATATGTGCCAATAAAATTTTAGGTTTAAAGTAATGTGCCTAGAGACGTGGGGCGAGGGCGTGTACAGTATTAAAATATTCCCCTCGAGCTACTGGGAGCCACTGAAAGTAACTGCGAACCGACCGCTCGTTGTGGAAGAATCTACCAGTGTAAATATTACCAGGGATATTTTGGAGGTATGGTATATTATTACTATTTTTGCATAGTGGACTGTGTAATGATCCAAATGATTATATTAAATGTTGTAGTTTATATTTACATAACCGACTACATTTAATTTATTATTAAATTTAAAATAAATATGACGCAGGTAATGCATCCACAAATCGAGCCGTCAAATATCGTGTACAAAGTAACAGACGGTCCTTACCACGGTTGGCTAGAAATTATATCGACTCCCGGGGCTGTTGAAGTGGAAAACTACAACGAAGAACCAGTGCACACTCAAGTATTCGATCAATCTATTATAAACGTCAACCGATTGATGTACGTGCAGTCCGGAGTGAACCGAACGAGGGATCGTATTAAAATGGACGTCACAAACGGCATAGTTTGGCTCCGAGACCTCGAGTTAACTATCGTAATAATCCCGGAGCATTTCTACATTGTTGCGTCGAATTTGTCCGTGGTAGAAGGCGGGGCTGTAAGTGTGAAGCCGGACCTGTTTAGAACAATCACGGAGTTTTACCGGGGCAAAGTTGTGTCGTATAAACTGATCGAGAAACCAAAGTATGGGAAGATTGTGTTGGCTGATCAGGAATTGAATTTGTTGCCCGTTTTGAAACTCAACTCTGGAAATATACAGGTAAAGTATAGCAAAATATTTTTAAAATTTCACCTTTTTTATCGTAAAGCTTTACAAATTATAATGTTTTTTTAGTACGTGAACGATGGCTCCGAGGAGTCAGCAGATATGTTCAAACTGGTCGCTCTCACGGAGAATAATAAGGAAAGTGAGCCTTTTTACGTGCGCGTGACAATAGTGCCGGTGAATGACGAGACTCCGATAGTGGCAGCCAACACTGGCCTCTGTGTGTGGGAGGGAGGCACTTTTACCTTCACTAGGAACGAACTATGTACGTAATATTCTGTTTTAATCATATTAAAAAAGAAGTCTGCAAATAAGAATAAGAATTTTTGAAAAAAAGACGCAAATATATTATAGTGAAAATATTATGAAACTTGCATGCTATGACAAAGCAAGACACTGAGCAAGCTGGGCACTGAAGACGCATGGTAAACCTAATTTATATTTAGATATTTGTTTATTGTTTTGCAGATGTAAATGACATCGATACTCCACTAGAAAACGTGACGATACAAGTAGTCGATATAGTATCCGGATACATCGCCATGGTGGGCGATCTCGATAACCCTGTCGTTTACTTCACACAGGCAGACATCGATAACGGCCGAGTTATTTTTGTACATAAAAGTAAGTACATAAAGCATGATCATCAGCCACAGGGAGTAAAAAAACTACTTGCCTTTGCATCCGTTGAAATGTTTTGTAATTACGCCCTTAAAATATGAAAGAACCATATTCGTCCAGATATTTTTTGCACTCTATACCTGGGCACCCCATATTTAAACACAACCCTCCTGCAAGTTAGTGTTTTTTCATTAAGTTAGTGTGTCAGACTAAGTTTTAATAAAAATATATTGTTACAGATGGTACAAAAGGAAAAATGATTTTCAATGTGAGCGACGGTCTTCATGAATTATCCAAAATCACTTTTCTTATATCGACGAAGTCTGTTTCTTTAAAATTAATGCGGAAAAATAACCTTCGAGTGTTTCCCCTAATGAGAGAACCGTTGACGAACAACATACTAATGTCAAAATGTTCAGACTCATCCCGTCAAATAGTTTACAAAGTGGATAGAGCACCCACACTCGGCCGACTGATAATGTTGAACGGAGAGAACCATCACAGGTCGATAAAACAATTCACTCAGGAAGATGTTAACAACTCCATAGTGTATTATGAACATACTCATCCCTTCTCTGATTTGTATACGAACGATTCTTTCATATTTACCGTTGAAGCTGTGTTGGCGAAGCCGTTGACGGATCAGGTATTTAAAATCGACATATCTGTGTCATCCGGAGGTTTGTCCAAATATGTACATATACCCCCAATCAAAGTGCAAGAGGGTGACAAAGTCCCCGTGAAAGTAAACGTGACTAATGTGATAGCATATTTGGAAACTCAGGCTGGTTTACGACAACCGCAAATAGAAGCACAGTGGTCACAACCGGCACACGGAGAACTGAAGCCCTTACTATCATCGTTGACACAGTCGCAGTTGGAAAATGGTGTCGTTAACTATGAGCATGATGACTCGGACACGACTCTCGACAAAATTGACATGTCATTGTATCTACTACCGGACTATGTGCTTCTTTGCAATGTCACTATCACTATACAAATAATCGCAGTGAACGACCAACCTTTCCGTTTGCTGACAGATACCCCACAAATACAAGTTGTTCAAGGTGAAAACTATACCATAACTAAAAACGACTTGTTAACTGAAGATGCTGATACTGGCCCCGCTGGTATACTTTACGATATTATCAGCGGCCCAACACAAGGCAGGATAGTGATGCTCGATAAAAACCAAACAATCGATGAAGCGCAGTCGATAAACAAGTTTACACAAGACGACGTTAATAATGGCAGGGTGATATACGAACATTCCGGCATATTGCAAACAGCCACATTCTATTTTAGAGTATGGGACGGACAATTCAAGCCCACGTACACGGTTTTCACTATCGATGTCGTCCCTGTTATATTGAACGCTACTTCGCTGCACCCGATATATTTGCAACAAGGTTCTAACGTGGCTGCTGTCACAATAGACCAAATATACGTGGAGACAAATGCTAAGACATCCAAAGTATGGTATAATGTCACTCGTTCGCCACTACATGGAATGGTCTACGTTGGACGAAACCCAGTAACATACTTTTCTCACAAGGACTTGATTAACAAAGTTGTGATTTATATGCAGAATGATATGACGTCAGCAAATGATAGTTTTGAGCTAATCGCTTTTGTCCACAACAGTAATGCTACGCCACCGTTTATGATAGAAGTTATAGTCCAGCCTCTGATGGCTCTTGGTGACTTAAAAATTGAGAAAGAAAAGACAAAGATAACATTGAGTTCTATGGATGCTACAGGACTTGCGAAATTGACGGCTAGCGATCCAGTATACACATTGCTAAGGAAACCTAAATACGGTGCAATAAAGAAAATTATCAGGAGTTCTGGAGAGAAAACTAGTGCGAGAGAGAGAGAAGTAGCATATTTCACTCATGAGGACGTGAAAGCTGGCGTGATGTACTTTGTGGCTAAGAAGAATGTAAACGAATTAAATGGGTATGAGGACGGCTTCAGGTTTTTGTTGGCGGCGACGATATTCCAGCCGGCAGTCGGCGACGTGAAAATATTGATTGGCAATCGCCAGAAAAAGAATTTGCCCGGCCCGAACGATCCAGAAAGTCACGAGGGTGTGCCTGTAAGTTTCATTTTGATATTTTTTATATTCGATAAAATATTTAGTAAATACTCCAAGCCGCAACCCAAACAAAAATTGGTGAGTCACATCAACATTTGTCTCGATCCGAGAACCTGCAGCTGCTTGTTCCGTAGCTAACTCCTTGAACAACTGCACCACGGAGGCCCTTGGCTGTATTTAATGTAATTAATATATTTTTAGGTATCAAACGGGGACTCTGCATCATACTACATGATGATCCTCATGGCATTATCGGGCACCGTGTTAGCTATTCTGGTGATATTTGGACTATTGAAGTGTAGAAGGATGATGGCTCGCGATCAGAACGCTTTAGCAAAGATTCATGGTCAGAGCCAGGGTACAGTCGCTCCTATACCACTGCCCCGGCCGCCAGACCACCTAATGCCGTCACCGACGCAGGCAACACCGCCCATTAAACGGTAAATATAATTTAATTACAGGTTTTTTTTAATATGGTGAACCAAGATGATCCAGTTTACATCATGCAAAACCGATTTGTTGCTAGCTTTCGGATTATCCGGAAATCAAATGTTAAGCCAACTTTTAATATGTAATTTTTGAGCTAAGTTTTACTACACGTTATTTGCGTTACAATTTAAGATTATTCGTGACACTCGTATCTTTTTCATTTCCATTGAAACCCTAAGATATAACTGTTAATAATACGATGTATTTCAGATACGTATCGTCGGAGCAGTCTGTACACACTGGTGCGAGCACGCCATTGCCCTCGGCAGGCAGCGTGGCTTGTAAAGTGACGCCTCTAGCGGATGCTGGCCTGCCTGACCTCAACGCGAGGTACCCATACGGCACTGACGATCATACAGACGTAAGTACTGTTTATTATCTTTACCAAAATAATGCTCTCATAAGCTTCTTTAAAGATTTTCCTTTGGTAAAATAATACTTTTTCATGCATCTTGACCACAGGGTAGTTAACGCAAAACAACTTTTCCGATATGAACTTCCAGCGTATTGTTACGCTATGATCAATTTATTAAAAAAAAAACATTTGTTTTAAGATTACGATACATTATTGCACAAATAATACATTTTGAATTACGAATGTAGTGATACCATATAAAATTATTTGTGTGCCGTCTCAGGCCGAAGACTGGAGCAGCTACGAAGCGAGCGAGTCCGCGTACCCGGTGCGTACGCCGGGCGTCGCGCCCGCGAACCCGATGCTGCGGCGCAATCAGTACTGGGTCTGACCCAAGGACACCTACACCTTGCCGAGACCTAAACCGGGTTGGTATTTGTATCAACCGTTTAGAATTTTTATGTGAAGCAATTAATGCACGCAGGAATTAAGAAGTAAATTTTATGCTTTACTATTTTTTAAGAGAAGAGAAAGACCATCTCACAGTTTTAATATTTTTATAAGTGATTCGAAAATTGAATTATTTTTCGAATCTAAACATAACGTCAACAAACTCAACATAACGTCGTACTTAACCTCAAGATATAAAAATATATTGTAGAATAATGAAATTAATGAAATTTGTCGAATGAAACGATGACTACAGACTATTATAATACACATAATTATGAGTTTTTGACTAGCGAAATTTCATTATAATATGAATGTATTTCTTCCACAGTTATTCTGACACACGACGATAAATGCGCGACTCTAAGCAGCGTGCATACGAAGCGTCGCGTCAAATTAGTTCCTACGCCTTTTCTACTTAGCAATTACACTGTGGCTGGCCACGATAGTGACAGTTGCGAAATAACTGTGTAAGCGATTACCTTTTCCCCCTTCACCCCGAATCCATGTTCTATACAAACCCGTCCCGTCCGCGTAATAAAATCTATGTAAGTGTTTTGCACCGATTAGAATCAGTCGCAGTAGTATTTTCATGGTTGGATTTATAGATATTTATAAGAAAAACGGTCAGTCCACTTTTAAAGACATATGGTAATTGAAAGTTGTGCACATAATTCAATATGTATAAGTATCTATAACCTTAACCGAGTCACCCAATCCTAACTCGTGTTTATTCTTAACTCTTAAAATTGGCTGTAATAAAAGCGAAATAGTATTATTAGATATAAAATCGTCTGTATTTGTCTTTGTAATTGGAACGTGTGACCTAAGTGAGTATTTAGTTATTTGGTAAACATACATTTAAGTTTTTTAAACCTTTTAATTAATGACCTGATTTGTCATAAAATAATAGGTTAAATCCGTAGAGCTTCAGTAATGTATAAATTAAGACGAGTACAGAATTAAAGCATTGAGGTGTAATTGTCTATATAAATTAATTTTTAACGGTCTATTTAAGGTGTCAAGTGGTCTATAATAGTCAATCGACGTTAGTAAATTCGAGTATTATGATAGATTATGTTGTGGCCTATTGATATACGAATTGTTTTAAATTTAGGCGCGTGCATATTCCTAATTGTCATTACCTCAGAAACCGTAAATAGACTGGCTTTTTGTATATACAATAAAGTGAAATAGCGTAATATCACGAAGTGACCGTAGTAGGTGTGGTGGGGCTATTTTGTGAACGTGTGAGGTGCTCGCGAAGAAGCGTAGGCGTAGGCGCATAGACAATAGTGTAACATAGTCTTATGAACCCAGATCAAAGATTGCCAGTAATCAAAACCTTGATAACACCAAATCATTGCCAAGGATCAGTGCCAAATCTTATTATTAATATACAATAGTTAATCGCGAATTATACGTTATTAGGAATATTATATATTGATTTTGTTTATCCATTAATATAGGTAAAGTTAATATTTAGTTTTAATATACGTTTGTAAGTGCGAGCAAGTTGTTTGTGACAGTGGTGATTTTTACTGATGTTTAACGTTAATTATTAATTTTAGATGTGTATGTGCCAATGTGAATCAACTAGGGGTAGATGTTGAGTAAAGAAAGCATTAATATACATAATTGTAATGGCCCTAATTCTAAAGACAAACTGATGAATCACTAAAAGTAGTTATAATAATAATAATAATATACCTATACAGGGTGTTAGAGAAAAGCTACCGAAAACAGAGACGGGTGATAGTACTAATGATGATTATTATGTTTGATGATGGGTCGGAAAAATTGATCCCGGTGAAAAAATCTATTTACAACGTTTAATTAGCATTATTCATGCTCTTATAGTCAGTACAGCTAAATGAAACGATAGTTATACAAAAAATAAACAACACTGCTAAATAAAACAGCAATAGAGTGCAAAAAATAATGATGGATTCTTTTTTATCGGTTTTTTTCTGACGCGTCATTAAATGCATCATGAGCACTATCGTCGGTTTTCGTTTTCGTAAGCGTTTTCCCAACATTCGGTGTAATATTGAATGTTGATTGACAGTATATTTTATATTTATGTACTAACACGCTTTGTATGTATTTACTGTGACCCAGATAAGTTTATTGGTGTGCCGATAGTCCATCGCTGACAGATTAATTGAGCCTTCCATGTGAAAAAGTGAAGGTTAGTTGATGGGGTCGGTTGTAGAGGTAGATTTTTTTTTAATAAACAATAAAAGTATTTGTGAAAAAGTAAAAGTTATATTTAGGGTGCGTTGGCGTAACACAGTCATAAGAGTTGAAAGGGGTAAGAATCGAAACTTGTATATTTTATAGGAGATAACGTACTTACACCTTCCATCCTTGTATTACAGTTTTATCCCAAAGTATTGGAGTAAGTCTCAGTTTAGGTGTAGACTAACTTGCTAAAAATGTGGTTCGTTCCAGAAAATGTATAATATTCATGTTTCGTTCGGTTATTATCAGTACTTTTGATGTATTTTACCATATCTCATAATTGGGGAAGTATTTATTAAATCTATACAACCGACCAGATTTATCAAGTCGATACATATAAAGCACCGCTTACATCCCATATTTAAGTTTTAAATTCCTTCGTGCTAATTAATTTTATATGACACAAGTTGAAAGTTGCGGTGAATAGTGACTGGAAATATTTTCAATTACAAATAGTTTTTGTTCAACCGCTCTGTGTATCAAAGTGCCTAGTTTGATAGTATGGTGATATAATAAGATATAGAGTTTTCGTAGTACGTTTCATATAGTTAGCACTTATAGTTCGGCGGCATCTTGGTGTCGGTACGTCTGTGCTACTCAGAATAGTTCAAAATATTTGGAATACCACAAACGTATTGGTTAATGTTTTATAAATATTCATGTAAGTTTTCATCCCAAACATTAAAGTCAGAACATATTTTTTCGTTACCTCAAAGTCTATATTTTAAAATGTAAGTAAGTTTGAAATCTTTTGGGGCGGATTTCTTGAGTGCCGACATTTAATTTAAACTCATTTTATGTAGATGTGCGACATACAACTCAGAAAATTACACTCATCTCGCTTTATACTCGTGTTCATTGTCTGGGTATAACATTGATGGCCAATACTTCGTATTATTTTTATTCACTCATTCAATTTTCACACCATTTGTCAACTGCCTCTCACTAGATGCAACCAAGAGCTGTTTAGTTATTATAATTATTGATACTGTGCATGTAGACTCGTCCAGTGGCTCAATACCTACTAATTTGTCTATAAGATATTTTGTACTTCATATTTGTAAGCTGTCCTTTCAATATAATTCAGAGTGCAATTACCACACAGTGATGTCGATGTACTTACATCTTTAATATTGACAAATCATTTCGGTTCTCACATCGATAATGCGGTGCTTGTACTTATCTCTTAAGAGGTTTTTACAATACGGTTTGTTTGGTAAAATTTAAATTTATATTCGCATGATTTAATTTTCATTAATCAGTGTATGGCGGCGACAGCAACGTAGCCAGCACTAATTTCGTTATTTGGGTAAAATATATTTAATGTATGCTTAATTGTCACGACTTATAAGGTATTGCATGACTCAGCAATATAGCGAAGAAATCTGCGAAATATTGATTTAAACATTTACGATTCTACTCAAGTCGCATTGTAAAAACATCGCAATAGTTTTGCTTGTTATAATATATAAGGTTAAGAAAAATAGATGCATTTATAGTTAACGGTTTTTAAAGGTGCCTGCTGTTTTTTCCTAATAATTTCACAATCAAAGAGCTTTAAATGTACCTACATATAGTATGTACTTCTGTCCTATACCTGATTGAAAATGTTCTTAGAGTTCTATTGATGTTTTACCCCCACTTGTTATTGCCACTACCATGAGGTTGATATTGTTTGATAAACTTTATAATTATGTGAAAATGTGTCAATGTATAGTACATTTAATAAGCTAAGATTGTAATTCTGGAACAGGTTTTGTCGTACGTATATAATAGATAATATATTATTAATTCTTAAATTAAGAAGTTGGTAATCGAGAGATGAGTTAAACAAATAAGTGTCAATGGCTATTTATGTCAATAAATGAAGTCGATATCGATTAAAAATATTTTATCAACGCGACAAAACTACAGCAACCTGTGTACATCGACCCTAAACCACATCGAAGCAAAGCAATAATTAATATTTATTCAATAAATTGTATCTGACATTAATAATGAGTCTTTATACCATTTCAATCATTTGTTAAATTTTGGTACACCTACCAACTCATCTCAGTTTTAAAATTGAATTTAGGTGCATGCATAGTGTAAAAGCCAATTTGTCAATAGAAAATCCAAACTCCTGTATAAAAACGAATCGATTTGTAGAAAAAAATGTTTAGTATGTGATGATGTGGATTCATATGCATTGATTTCTACCGAATAGGTAGTTTATGGATTTTTAATAAACGATCTAATCTATGCAATTTTTTATTTATTCATATCAATCCCTACCTATCCTTCATAGATATTTTTCAAGCAGAAAAATAATATTGTTAAATATAAGTATATTACATTACATTTAAATTACATTTTGTTACTGCTGAAAAATCGGACAGTAACATTGAAAACGTGTTCATAATTCATATTAATTATCTTTTTATTGGTGAATGAATGAATATACAAAAATAAAATCTAGCACATTAAATTGGTACTTATAACTAAAATAATGAAGTTGTCATAACCGCATACACATACAATACAATTTTCCTAATTAATACCTACCATAATAATATCACGATAAAAACTTAATGATCTAATGAAAAACAACACACGTGGAATGAAATTATTTGGGTGAATAGTGGAAGTATAAAATAGTCTACATTTCAGTCTAAGTTAATCTACTTCAAGTTTTCTAAAGTTGCCGGTGAGTCCCCTCATCGCGTCTCCCACGGCGTCTGCGCCTGCGCACGTGTTCGCACCAGACCTCAAGGCAGATATAGCTCCTTCTCTAGCCGCTTCACTGTACATTTCAAGCCTAACACCCATTTTGTCGTTCATTAGAAGAATGTCGCGCTTACTAGCCAGCTCTTTTTTCCATAGGTCTGCAAAATAAAGGAAAAAATGAATAAACGAAATTTTAAACGACTTATACATAGACTCCTATGAGATAATGAATATTAGTAAAAAGTAAAAACGCAAGTTAAAAGTTGCAATTTCTCTAAAACTGGTTAGTTTCCACGTTCATTTTTCATTGATTTATGGTTTCTTTTCGTCCGAATTAGTTTTGAACGGGGCGTAGATACATACTAAGTTTTTTGTAAATTGGGTTTTGTTTACCGGGCATAAAATTACGAAATCACTGAAATTAGATACTAACCGATCATTTCTTTCATTGGCATGACTCCACCATATTCTTTGGGAAGTAAACTCTTGTCGATCTCCACGTCATCGACGGAAGTGTACAGCTTTACTCTCTTCCTAATTTTCTCAGATATAAGCGCCATGCCAAAGTCCAGTGCGAATTTGATTGTCGGGTGCACATTGATGCCGTAGATTTCTTTATGTCTTATAGGGATGGTTCGCTGGAGAAGTAAGTTTTTCCTGATTAGTTCACAATTCACATGACTGTATTGAATTAAATTGTCAGAGGATGGTGCCTAATAAGTTCGACGAACCATGCATAGCATTATCACTTCGAGATTACAAGTACGATTGTATGTAATAGCACAGTAATAGGTAGGTATGTATGATTTAGAAATAGCATAGTTTACCTCTCCATTCTTCACAATACGAACAGCTTCTTTGGGTGTGAACAGAGTCAGATGTGGGAAGCTTACTCCACCTCCATCGGCGAAGTGCACTAGACCACGGACCTGATTTTCCTCGTCCTCCATTATTGTTTCGTAGCAAATTCCCATTACGCGGCACATGTCTTGGTTTGTGTATTTGTAAGGGTCAAAGACTCCTGAAAATTTTACGACAAATATTACCTGGAGAGTGGATATATACAGGGTATCTCAAGACTGCGACCGAAAACGAAGCCAGGTGGTAATTTTAGTGGCCCCAAACACAATGCAAATAAAAATTTCGCCAAAACGGTCACAGATACTTTTTAGAATTTTTTAAAAATCATCTTGTTTGGGTGGTAAATACCTAGTTTTCGCGAAAATACTAATTTAAACCCTTAGGTACCATTGCGTGTTTAAAAATAAAGAGGTGTACATCATTATTTTAGGAAAACTATGTATATATCACCCAAATACGATGATAAGTAAAAAATTACAAAAAAAAAGTTGTTGATTTTTTTTGCGTAATTTTTACTTGGATTGTGTCTGAAGTCACTAATACTACCACCTGGCTTCGTTTTCGGTCGCGGTCTTGATATACCCTGTATAAAATTGAAATATCATTGAAAAACTAATGCGTTTTCGTGTTACTCATCCGGTCGTTCACTGTTTACTCTTCACTATTCTTACCTGGTTTGTAAATGACTACACGACGTCCACCTTTATCTTTAAACGGGCTCACAAAAATGAATCTGAAATTATAACATATCATGTTAATAGATAAAAAATATGTTAATTGTTATGGCTTTTTTTTTATAATAAATTGCCATTTACGAGGCTTTTAATATTTTAATAGCCCTTAAACACAGCCTACCGGACCTGTAAGTAAATTACACACTAGTACAATAAAGTTATTTAGTAGTTTTTCCTCATCATCAACCACAGGAAGTCCACTGCTGAATATAAAGACTTTGCTCAAGGATTTCCACGGAGACATGTTGAAAGCGGTTTGCCTTCAACGAATTTCTGGATTTGGAATCTTTAGTACGTTATTCATTTACCCTAATTCTATGAGTTCCATCATGGCAGGCAGTTTGTAGTCGAGTTGGTTAAAGGCGATGCCCCACGATTGACGCAGCAATAGGTATCTCTCGATCGCCTCTTGGGCCATTGGCACGCTGAACTTCTTGGTACGAAGAAACCGCAGGAGAAAGCTGGAATCTATACATGAACATTAGTGGCAAAAAATAAATAAAGATATTATGGACTAATGATGCATAATATGAATGTAAGTACAGCGTAGTTTTAATAGAGTATCTATCGACCTGAGGTGGGTTGTCCGACTCATTGGCCTGGGTTATAATAGGCTAACGGTTGCCCATCCTTGTGTATGTCGCATGGTGATCGTACTCCAGGCCAATGCGAATATTCTATTTCTATCAACAGGTATAAGTAACAAAGTGGAGGTCCTCCTGGTGTAACCAACCCATTGGTTCTGTAGATTCAACAATCTTTAACAATAAAGCTTTAACAATTTAAATAAATTTAGTGGTAGAGCCACGCTATTGTCAGTCATGACTCAACATGAATGTGCAGGCTCGTCCGGGGCGGTACCACTTGGCATTTCTTTCGGAGAGTGAGATTGTCGGATGCCCGATAACCCTTTCCTCTTTCTTTCCTGCCCTCCTTCCAATTTGAAGGGCCGGCAACAAATCTATGATCCAGTGTTGTGGATGTTCATGGGTGTCAGTGATCACTTATGATCAAGTGACCTGTTTGCCCGTTTGCCGGACCTATACCATATGTATAAAAAAATGGAGCTAAAATTAATGAGAATCCCCTTTTAATGTGTATGAATATGGTTTGATTTTTTATATTTGATAGGTCGTTACAAATTTTAGTTTCTTACCCAGTCTTACAGCCAGTAGTTTGGGGTTTTGTTCCATCCAGCTTCTTAATGCTGTGAGAGCTTGTGACCTAGAGTTTTCGGTCTCTCTCAACTCATTCTCGGCAATTGTTTGTGTCTCAGCAGACAGAGGGCACTGGTATTCGTCAGCCTCCGTTAAGTAACGTTTAGTTAGTCTTTTCGACATCGTGATCTGGAAAAAATTGCAGTTTAAAAACAATCATCATAAATATTGTATTATAATGATGACCTATAGGGTACCTATATAGCATACGCATGTAAAGCCGCTGATAGACTATAATCTGTTAAAATTGAGAAGCACGTATTTTTTAACACAATTGTATTACGCTTGTTAATTAGTTTGAGCTTATTACATACATAAATTCACGCCATTTTCCTAGAAGGAGTAGGCAAAGGTTCTCCTCCAGTAGGCAGAGGTAGTAACTAGTAACCGTTTCTCCTTGTTTATTCCGCCCCAAGATGTGATAGGGAGAGGGTCTATCGCCATTTCGGGCACAAATTCCTGACTCCGAGATAATGAATAGAAAAATCCGACGCAACTTTGCCCGACTCGAGATTTTATCTTTTTATTCATAACATTATTCAGCTATTTGATCTGTGATTAGGTAGGACGGAAACGATTTGCTAGTTTGACCTCACAATTCAACAGAAATACATATTTTAAATGTTGCTTATTGTTACTAAATCGCTAGTTATGTGGTCGTGTTGTAATGGGACGTAACAGGGATAAAGAGACATAAGATGGCCTTCACATCTTCGGTGCAGTTACTCAATGCGCTTGCAAAATATCTTGCGTCTTGTTAGTCACTTGTCTCTGGGCTAAAGGTCTAGAAACATAATTGTGCAACAAAGAGCGTGATATATTTTAAAGTATATTGGTTCTATTAGAGGTTCTTAATAAGCTATTTATTAGACGTATTTCGGAACTGTAACATTATCTTTATCGATTGACTAGTAAATGGATATGTTACAAAAGCATTATAAATATAAGGAATTCAAATATGTTTATAACACTAAAACACGATATGTTCTGTTACAAGTCTTTATCAAAAATTAACTATCACAAATTGAATACGTTACAAAACCCCTATTAATTTTCAATTTGATAGGTTCTTGCAATTATAAATTCATTTATCTTCACTGTTATTATTTTTACTTTGATCGTGATGCATAGACATGATAATAATAGTGTCTTATTTCTATATCTTGCTGTCTCCCACGAGTGTATCACTAAATCACTATTGTCTCATATTCGCAATGGACCTTTCCTTTGTATGTTGGGCAACCAGCTGCGTAGCTTGGGCAACATTATAATTTTCGCCACGTGACGTAATTGAGTTAATGACGTGCTCGTTCTCAAGTACCGCGGTTGTGAGGAAAATTTCCAAATTGTACAAAAATAGCACCCTTCTGTTTAGTAAAACTTGAAGCAAGAATTTATTTCGGGGATATTCCGTATAAATGCGGAAATTGTTTGATTAGGCAAGAGTGTTGTGGCTGCCTCGATGGCGCAGTTGTATTACGGTACTATTACCTACAACGCTAAAGTCTCGGGTTTGAATCCCGGGTCGGGCAGTCATGGATTCTCTATTCATTATCAGCCCGATATGGCGAGGGCTCGCCCCCTATCACATCATGGGACGGAACACACAAGGCAAAACGTGGGTGTCCTGGAAGCTCTCTGCCTATCATTTTTGGGGATAAGGCGTGAGTTTGTGTGAGTTATGTTATGTTATGGATTGTAATTAGACATATACTAATTGTAGGTATTATTGACAATTCTAACTTCAGTCTCGTACTCAAGCCTAATATTCTACTCAAGCCTAAAAGTTTTCCTAGGAAAGTGATTTCTAACGATAAAGTTTTGTTTAATTTTGTTGAGTGCGAATAATATCTGATCGGCCGCTTAGTTGGTAAATGCTTGTTAAAATCATCCAATTCTTAAAGCACGTTAATCCCCAAGTGCCTCCTGATTATTACAGCCAACGAATGCAAATCCCTTGAAGCCAAATTGAGTAACCTGTAGAACCTGCGATGGCGCCTTATTTATTATAAAAACTGTGTTGAGTGTTCCAATTCGCATTGCATTTCTTTGTAAATATAAACTGTAGAACCTGCGATGGCGCCTTCATTAATGTAATAACTGTTACAGTTAGCATGGAATTCTATGTATAATTTTATCGTAGAGCATCGTATATTCAATTAATTATCAATTTAATTAAGGTTACGAAATCTTAAATCTAGATTGTCCGTTTCATAACTTTCAATCTACAAGTGCTAGCCGTAATTTGAGTAAATGATCTATTAAAATCGAATTTACTTCAATCTGCAAGTTTAACAAAATTGGATTTTAATCGAATAACATGCAGTAGTCACCATGAAAATCAACGCACATGGTAAAATTATTTAAGTTAGTAAGATATAAGATTTTTTTTGCACCCTGCACGGTCCCCGTACTACTTTGCTACTTTGTATAGAGCAGCGCAGAGACATTAAAGACGACGTGATTTTATCATTTAAATCAATATGAATTTATACAATTATATTAAACATTCCTATTGCCATTTGCCAGTTATTTATAATGAAATTCCGCGATGAACATTTTAAGGAATCGTTTAAGAATCAAGTTTCTGCCGAGATCGGTAAGTGGTAGTGTCTAAGTCGGACTCAACGTTTTGTTGCTGTAGTTATTGTTTACAGAATTATTTGTTTTACATAAATATAACAGTTACTAAAATAACCACAATTCATAGGTGATTCCACCTGTATCAGATACGAAGGTAACACACACTCTCGTTAGGTGTCATGTTACTCATAAGTCATAAGTATTTTGATTGATTTGTCTATAATGTAATATCTATAGAATTAGTTGAAGGTCGTAGAAAGTAAAACATTGTAGAGCTTTGTGCGTGTAGCTTACGCAACTAGCAGCGAGTAGATCGAGGCCCAAGTAATAAGATTATTACCGTTACGTCACTCGCTCGGATGATAGTGATAATTTATTATTTAGACGTACTTGCGTCTAATGTTGGAGCTCAATGGAGGTAATCAAATTCAATGTAATTGCGCATTGCTAAAAAGAAATAAACATTGCTTTGATGGGATTTAAATTAAATAGCTCAGGTATTTTACGATTCTTTGACGTTATCAATTCTTCTATACATATAATTTTGTACCTGACCGATGACTGTACATGGTAGATAAATGATGAAAACTAATATGAACTCAAAACAATAATTTTTAGAATTTTTGTCTGTTTGTGTATGTGGTTGTGCGCGATAGACTCAGAAACAGCTTAATTTTTCTCCCGAAAAATGAGGAAGGAATTCCGATATATTGGTAACATTTTTATACTCAAAGGGATAACATGGGACTGGATTTAATGCCTTGAGTGAGAATGAGGCGGGACGGGCGGAATATGACGGGACGGGGCGGGATGGGAAATTCCACATAGAGTCAATCATCACTTGCGGGCAGAAGCTATGGCTGAATATGGTTACAGAGTCTTAAAGTTAAAATATAGTATTAGTTAATAGGGGCAGAACTTGGGAAAGTTTGTCTGACGACCACTTCAGCGGCTTATGCTAACAGCGAACGACGAGGACAAGTAGAATAAATACAACACTTTTGCCAAGCAGTGTGACAGTAGGTACATGTTAAAGATTAGCGACTTTAGTTTGCTAAATTTGGTGTGACTGTTCGTTCTGAATATAACTCTTTTAAAATTTTCTTCTAATATTTAAAACTTATTTTTCTTCTAGGCCTTATATTTGTTAACTTTGGCAGGAATCAGTTTACTGTGAGTTAAAAATAAAAATGTTTACTTAAATCTTGACCCTTATCTCTTTAATGTTTGTAGACACAATATCTATTATTTTAGACAATTTTAAGCGTTTTGTTTATTTTTAATCATAAGCAACTAAGCCATAGAGCTCGACATAAGATTACAGTGATTTAAAAAAGTAATTGGTCCAATATCATTAATCTTAACTTTATGAGAACTCCAAAGAACAATATCGAAAATGCAGTACAAGTACCTAACCTACGTCAGTGGATCATGTTTTAGTTTATATACTCGCATATTCGGCCAAGCCGACATAATTGTACTGTACGGCGAAAGATAACTAGCACCGATGTTAATCTATTTGAATTACATTGAACTCATCATCAAGCTTTTACAACACTTTCTCGGGCCAGTAGTTATATAAAAAATTACACAAGTATAAAATAAATATTTTTGTCACCTGCTTGAAATGAATAACAATTTATAGGGAAAATAGCGAATGCCGGCCTAATAGAGCGAAATTGGCCGTAAACAATAAAAAATGAAATAAAACTAAGCGCCGTTCTATCGTCATAAATGGTTATAAAATTGATGTCTATATGTAATCAATTTATAAATAAATGTAGGTATTATTTTGAATATTCCATCATTGTTTATTAAATTATTGGATCTCTGTTAAAAATATTTATAGGTATGTGGTATTTATAGAATTCCTTCCACACCAATAGCAAGCATTAACAACTGCGTAACGCAATTTCGAGAGTGCGGTGAACGAGTGCAGTGGCTTTACGACCATAATCATTATTATGTTAGATGGTATCAGTTAGTGGAAAACTGAGAAGTGATAGTGATAAAAATGAAAGCATGTTACCTATTTCATTATTTTTTCGTTAATTATCCATAGGTTTTAACTTGGTTCATCAAGTTTGTATATTTATGTCTTGAAATTACGATTAAAGTGCGAATGACTGAAAAAGCGAGTTCTCGGTTCGAAGTGTATGCAGAGAAATTGCAAGTATTACTTCGTTACGAATATCTCGAGAGCCTATGATTAAGTGCGAATGATTATTAAAAATTGATGGAATTACTTCCCAGAAATAATCTTTATGCATTTTTATTAATAAATTTATTCACACAAGCTTACTTAGAACAAAATAATATAATAGAAACCCCCTGCATTAGGATGACTGCACATTAAAGTCGAGTAGAGCTATCAGCCAATTAATATAGTATTTAGATTAAAGGAAATAATCTGCTTTACATAAAAATAATAACCAGTAACAAAAATTAACTAACGTATTACAAAAATAAATACACCCAACAGTCACATATTTAGTCCTGACCCCACACTAAGATCGAGTCTTGTGTCGTGAGTATCAGAAACCACGAGAGACTTTTCGGTCTCACAAACAGCCAGACTAAAACATTATGTACCTATGGGTACTTTTTGCATTTAGCTTTATTTTGTTTCATTTCATTTTTACTAACGCTAGATTGATAAAGGGTAAATAAATTGCTAATGTATTTTTAGTTTATGTCTTTTGGGGTTTATAGATTTTCTTTTCTTTTGCTACAGAAATTATTACAGTCAAATTTAGTTTTACTAATTAATACTTAAGAAGCAACATATTGTCTGAAAGTTAGAGAATTATACGAAAAATATAGAAATTATAGGCGGTATTGTTAGCAATTAACATGTTCATGTAAATACCGAACAATCCTTATAAATGCTTTTTGAATGAATCATTCACTAAAATTGTATGGGAAATTCATAGTTATATTGTTTTTAAGAAACTTAAGTGTTGTTCTTTAGATGCCATTATCAAAAGTCCCATTTCAGTTGTTTGTTGTCTTTTACCTAATGTAGATATCTTTGGATTAGGATAAGAAATCATTTTTTATTTTTATATTATTTTGAACAAATATATTACGCAAACTAATAACAAATATTTTTATTTACCACAAATCTTTATCTCCAAAACGTAACCAAAAAATTAAAATATTCGCAAAGCAGTCTTAAACGAAGGGTCATAAATCTAAAAGTATTAAAATATTTTTCAGGCTTATTGTTTATATTAACAGACCTGTTTATCCAGTAGTGCACTTTGCGTCCACGGCACGTGTTCCAAGCACTGGCGACAGACAAGCACTGCGCGTCGGTGTGGTGTGCTTGCAGTTTTGCTGCCAGTTGCTTGTTACTACCAAGTACCACCAACTGAATGCTGCGGTTTTCCATAATAGTTGCAGCGGTCGCCAACTTTTTCTAATGTTTTGCACTTTTTAGCACATTGTGATTTGTGATAATGTGAAATTCCTGGTAATTATATAGGGCAATTTAGTTATCTATATGATGCTTACAATTGTATGCCTATTATTAAAACCATGAAATATTTCTTGTTTTGAATATTTTGTCGTTGAAAAAGTTTTGATTATTTAAAGTATTATTTTAACATTTTATGTAATATGCGACATACTACGTACGCGGATTCTATTCCATAGTGTTATTCAGCTTTAAGTTCCACGGTCCAATAAATTTCATTTCACATTTTGTTAAATTGATAAACAATTTAATTTATTGGTTTTGTCTGTTATAACGGTTTTTAATCTGGTATTAAAAACGCAAAGGCGTGAATTATAATGAAATCCGTTCTTTTGCCATCTGGATATTTTCTGAATGTCACACTAGCGGCATTGAATGCCCTAGAATGATATTGCACATCATTCCTTTCTTCATCAAAGTTTGAATGACGATAAGTGACCATAGCAAGTCTCAGTAGCAAATTAACAATAGATCAATAAAATTTTGTCAAAAATCAAGTGCCCTCCTTGCAAAATGCGCAGTGTTCGAGCGTGCGTTCACGCAACTTAGAACTAGTTATTGGGTAATTTATTTAAGACATATTTTCGATACTCATTATCAAATTACATAGACATATCGTATAATGAACTTGAAGGACAGCCTAGAATAATTCCAATCAAAGGAAATTTATTTATGCTGCGTATATTGTGTGAACTACCTACTTTTCCGTAGATGGCGCCACAGTGATAATTACAGGTAATTGTATGATATTTTATTGATTTATAACTTGGTTTGCCTTTGATTTGAATATATTGTATATGAAAAAGATATGCTTGCACGTTACTATTGCACTTTAAAATATGTTTTTGATAATGGACGTTTTATAACTTATCATCTTTATTGACTTTTGCTAGATGATTAAGGTCACGGATAAAGAACATCAGCTAAGTAATAAAATTACCTTTGCATTTTGTTTATACAATTCAGGCAATAAGTCATTATTATGAAGTTAAGTTAAAACTTAAAAGTAACTTACGATAAGAATTAATGATAGGTAACAAATATATATTTTTCCTAAATAAAGGAGGTAGGTGTGTATGATTTATACCCCTTTTGTTTTACAAGGGGCTTAGAGGGTATGTTTTACTCGTGTAAGTTTACTTACGTAGTGCCATTTGTGTGCCTAAGCATATTTTCTCTTCCTCTTCCAGCTCGTATTACAAGATCAATTTGTGCTAAAGACCGAATCGCTTGGAATCTTAACTCATGCATAACGTCATTGGCTAATTACCTAATAACCACATTTCTACGCTCATATTACTGGAATTGTCATCATTTACTCCGCATGATTGCGATGCAACTGATGAACAGAATAAAAACAGAAAACAGAAGAATTATTAAATCAAATTTCTTTTTTTGCTATTATTCTTTGTATTAGCTCATATAGTTCTCCACATCGAACCGGAAGCGACCTGCACCCAGCGACTTTTTCCATCAAAAAACAACGACTTGCTTGATTCCTATTAAATGCTTTAATAGGCTTTGTAGGGCAAGTGTGGTGATGGATGCAAAAAGTGTATAGAGTGGATTTAAGTTACTCTCTTCATGGAAAAAGAACTAAAAACGTATTCATGCGGTTAAAACATTTAGTTGTAATAGAAATGGGTTTAAGTTGCCAATTTCCTATTTGATTTATTTCTGACTATATTTATGCCGGTTGAATGCTAACCTACATTTTCCATAAACTCCAAGCTTCAATGCTGGGTATGAATTATTTATGCTTATGTTGATCTTTGCTGACAGGAGTTGCAAAGATGGTTTACCACCATCCCCAAAAACCTAAAAGCCTTTAACCAGACTTTTTATTACGCATAAAATATCTACAATAAAATGAAACATCTCTTTATCAACTTAATTTACTTAATTAGGCTTGACAACATCATCGCCATCTGAAAAACTGCTTTAACTCAAATCAAATTCTTTTAACAATACAATTATTAGTATTAATAAACCTGGGATTAAGTAATAAACGCATAAAAACTTAAACAAATTGTTCATATCAAGTCGAATGATGAATCATGAGTGAAAAAAGTTAAATACCTACACTCAATGTATACACTAAGCACTTACATATATACACTTCACTTAAAGTGTCTTTGAAGAGCTATACTGAACGATAACAACTCAAATATACATATCGATATGAGTAGCTAGTAAATTATGTAAGGAAAAAACAAATAAATTATTAATGTTCCTTAGATAATGTTAAATGTGAAAAAATGATATATAATGTTTTTCCTCTTAAGTGGTGTTCGAAAATGCTATATTTGTACAGTTATATCTAATGTATTATTTCCGATTCGATCACCAGTTAAGGACTCTGATAGATCAGATATATACTAATATTGTATATCAAATGATACTAGTTTTAGCAGTCACTTTTTTTTTAAATATTTTTTGTAATTCTTGTGGGTCATTAACACTGACGTTTTAAAGTGGTTTTATTTGTTCTCACTTTGTCATAATGCCTAAAGCTTCCATCTCGCTTCATCCCTCGTTAAACAGCCATAGACAATTTACAGCCAACTCTTCTCTTTTGTAACAGCCTATCTAGCTTTTGTTTTTGATTTGTTTCGTTATATTTTCGATTACATGAGATTTAAAGTCTTACTATGCAATTGCCGTAGCATCTTCATGTTTGACCATGGACGTAGTATACGTGTATGGTCGTGACCAAGTTTTTGCGGTTAAAGTTTTGCTATTTGGGAGACGCCTTTTTACTATTTTGTGTTGTTATGTAATGGTTTCTTAGATTTACGCAAATGTTGCACATTAAAATAAAACTAATTTTACGAATGTTTTCACGGGTTTGGTTTGATTTTTACATTATTTAACTTCCCGACGTTTCGATTGCTTTACAGCTATCGTAGTCGCAGGGCGGACGGCGGCGCTTGTTATCTAAGTAGTAATTATAGGTCGATGATTTCCCGATGATAATCTTGATTGATCTTTTAATAAGTATTGCTTAATTATTTATTGATTTTAGTGGTTGGACCCACATTCACCCGGGTATAATTAGTGTTCTTGCGCCTCACTTGACACACATAATGTATGTTTCACTAAGTTACTACTGGAAACATTGTGTTTTTATTATTTATTATTAAACATTTATTACAATCGGTTCAACAATTTACAGTTTATCGACTGCAAACGACTACAAACGTACCTTGGAAGAGGCCTATGTCCAGCATTGGACTGCAACGGGCTGATGATGATGATTCAACGAACAAATCTGCTAAAACGTACTTAATACAATAATGTTTTGACCAAATACTTCAGAAGTGGGCTTTAAGGCAAAAATAAAATAAACTGTTTGATTATATAACTTCGAAGACTATTCATATTAATGGATAGAGCATGCTCTACTCATAACTTGCCACGGCCACGGTCGCTTTATAATTGAAATATATGAAGTCACGAGAAATTATTTAAGCATTTTAATTACTTAAAACGGCGTAAACTAATTGCATTAATTAAATTCTTCAACCTAATAATTTCTTATACAGGGTATATCAAGACTGCGACCGAAAACGAAGCCAGGTGGTAGTATTAGTGACTTCAGACACAACGCAAGTAAAAATTTCGCAAAAAAAATCGACAACTTTTTTTTTATATTTTTTTACTTTTCCTCGTATTTGGGTGATAAATACATAGTTTTCCTAAAATAATGATGCAGACCTCTTTATTTTTAAACACTCAATGGTACGTACGGGTTTAAATTATTATTTTCGCAAAAACTAGGTTTTTACCACCCAAACAAGATGATTTTTAAATAATTCTAAAAAAATGTCTGTCGCTGTTTTGGTAAAATATTAATTTGCATCATGTCTGTAACCACTAAAACTACCACCTGGCTTCGTTTTCGGTCGCGGTCTTGAGATACCCTGTATATAAATCTATCAAAATCAACAAAGTAAGCCTTATATCATAAAAAAGTGCAGGAAGAAAAACTCAAATGTAAGACATACATATATAAAAAGGAACGAACCTTGATACACATATTATTACGTTTAGTTGTAATAATCACGCAAATGTATGCAACCGCGGCGTTAAGATTTTCGTTTAACTAGGTTGTTTAAATAAAAGCTTTTCTTTGTTAGCAATTTCTCAATTTGAAAACGAGTCACGGAGTCAAGGTGGCAACTACACGTTTATGCAAATGAGTGTGTTGTGCGCACATTGTAAAAATTAAATGCCATATTATAATATCGTTGAAGAAATATTGCAACAATGAGTTCCACATGATTGGCAAACAGATTTGTATACATATAGAAGATAGTAAGTATGCTATTTATATTAAATTGACTACGTTTAACCGGGTACACAGTTTTCATCAGCATAATGTGCGGTCATAGGAATTCTACTGCAGAACATAGCACTTCCCAACATATCTTTCGTTCGCTGGACCTAATAACTAAAAAAAGCGACCAACATTTAGTGCTTTCTGCAACTTTTAGAGACGTTTGTATGCAAATTGTGTTGTATGCAAAATATGTACGGAATAACCATGAAATCCCATCTTCTATTAACGGTAATGATGTATTGCAGAAAGATCCAGCTCATGATTTCACAGTTCGCCATTCCGACAAACGTAGAAGAATGAATGCATAAATACAAAAAGCTATACGATGTATCCAATAGTCACGGATATTTTTGACTCCACAGTAAAATATCGGAGCCTCGTGTCGCATGTTTTGGAAACTACGTGAGATTTTTTATTTCACAATATGTAGAGCTGAAACAAACTTTTATGCATTTCTACCAACAGCACTAAAGAGGCTGCAGCCTGCAATGTTATGAGTAAAACTAATTACATTGCAACGCAGAGCTTTTATAGAGTAGTATACGCAAAAAAAGATAATGAGATGATTCATGCCGCTGTACGCCTGTAAATAAATGAAAAATAAATTGCGTTGGTAACCTGCTCTTGGACTGCATATTTTTTATACATGTGATGCAAACGCATTCAATAGGAGTATGTCGAAGAAATAAGTGACTCTTGACAGCTTTAGTGGATGGATTATTGAACTTTTTGTTGCATTTGCCTTAAAAATTAATAATCTTCTAGCTCGTTTAACCTCTTAATACCTTGTGTGTATAAATCCTTCCGTTTATTGTAGGTCGAAGATAAAATCACACACTTTTTCTAACACAATAATCAAGGTGTTGTACGCCTACGTAATATCAAAGTTAAAATTGTCTCCGTTTCTGTCTGAAAATGGTGTCATTCCTACCCACGTGAAGTAAGGACAACAGCCAAAACTATTCTTAATGTTGACATGAATGAACCCTATACTTCGTAGCTAGTACCTAGTGCTTTAGCGCAATTCTATTAAAAGAATCTTAATCGCAACTTCATACGTTCCTAGATATTTAGCAAAATAAAAAGATTGTAATTGGTTCCTAATGTGTTTTTGGCGTTGTTACGGCATAATAGTTTGTGTGCTCAAAGGTTAAAAATGTTTGGCGCTAGATTAGCCTTAATTATACCGTACTCGCCTACAGCGTATTCCGAACTAGAAAGCTGTATACCAAGTTCACAAGTTGCAACGTCACTTTATTAGTCACAGGTTATGAACACAGATTCGTTACATTACATTTGTTTTCCATATTTTCCATTGAGGTTGGATCTTGTGCAAATTACCGAAAAATGTGGAGTTTGTTTAAGATAAAGTCGTTTTTTGAGTGGAGAACGCGCCATGGCAAGCGTAGTGTAGGACGATCTCCAGCTAGGTGAAATAACGATTTTCGAAATGGCGTAATTTGCAGGAGGCCTATATCCATCAGTGGACAACAGTATAGGCTGATGATGATGATAATGAAAGTCGTTTTAAGATTTGTTTCATTTTGTCTTTATCTATATGAGTGAAATGGTCGAGGTACACCGTTGTTCATGCATCGGAAAAATAAATCGCAATATAATTTTGGGTCTCCTCCCTGAAAATTTCTTTTTTATCCAAAAATCCTGCATTAGTTGCATGTCAGAGTAATTAAAGTTTCAGTAAAATATGTGTTTCTTACTTTCTCACGTGCCATGAGTTCATCTTTATGTGTTATAATACATACATACATAAACTCACGCCTTTATCCCAGAAGGGGTAGGCAGATACGTTACCAGGACACCCACATTTAGCCTTGTATGTTCCGTCCCATAACGTGCACAAATTCCTGACTCCGTGCTGATAATGAATTAAAAAACTCAATTTCACTTTGCCCGACCCGGGGTTCGAGCTCGATACCTTATTGAAACATATGTAAAAAAAACAAAAGTGAACCACGCAGACAAAGTTACGGACGTCGATCAGTATAATGTATTATAAAATCATCGAATATACACCTAGCGATAAAAATGTGTATGTAAAAGAGAGATAAATGCCTACTGCTAAGCTAAGACGGTTATTTGCACGCTAGGAATTGTCCATTATTTTGTTTATTTTGGTCCGCAATGATAATAACCTTAGGGTTTCCGGGATGGAAATAAGCTCTCATATAAAAATAGGTTCATAATATACATATTTGGTTTAGGGATCCTGGAAATTGGCTACATTTGACTATGTAATATGACTTCCTGGTATAAAACTGCCTTGAGAGATACACAGACGCATTATCTGAAGAGTTATCCTAAGAATACCTATACTGATTTTCCTATTGACTCACGAAGGTTAAATGCCGAAATAATTACATTGCCGTTGATTAAATATTGTAATGAGTGATGACATAATTAGTTTACTTTTTAAACCGTTACCGACCGGATGCCCACTCGTATTATTTACTGCGTAAAGTCGTTGACATCGCGCTCCTTTTTTGGACGTATGTTGTCCAATAACTCCATATTGGAAGTACGCCCACAAGAGCGATGCAGATGTGCAATTTCACCCAAGTTTACCTTGACCGCTATACGAACTTGATATCGTGTTTATTGAGAACCAAAACTGCATCGAGTTATGCAAGTGACCTTGAAGCCAAAAGTCGATTTCCGAATGCAGTTATTATTTAACTTATAAATAAGTACTTCCTAATCCACGGCAAGTTCTATTTTATTTGCTACTAGCGGTAGCACCCGAGTGCAGAGAGTTTATGAGTCCAGTACAAATCAACAACATTTTAGATTGAATTCCTGATTCATCTCTCGAGAATACTACGTTTTTTTTCTTGGAGAAAACGGAACCTATGCCTGTCTCCATGATCCAATTTTATATCTCTATGTTTAATTTCACCGAAATCGGTTCAGCCGTTTTAGCGTGAAAACGGAACATACATAAATACACACTTTCTCATTTATCCTAGATTCTACCAGTGGTAAATAATAGTAATATATCCGAAGCCAGAGCATCAAATTCGATAATATGACTTTAAAAATATGTATTAAACTTCCATACAATTTCTCAGTGCCAAATGCTTATCTATGTTGCTTAGGGAGCTTCTCTTCAAAAGGATACGCTTATAGACATTACAATTTTACCTATTTCATCATCGTCATACATATAATTCTAATTACTTTACAAACTCCACCACTAATCCCTCAAAAGAATCGTAATTGGTACTTAAGATACCAGACTAAACAGAACACGCTTTGAGTTTTGTCAAACTTTCTGCGACGCTGTAAATTATGAAAGTGCTGATGTCTCATAACAAAAAGTAAAACTGAGCAACGCAAGATCCACTCCAAAGTATTGAGTAATGATTGTCACAAGGCTTCGTCCAATTTTCTACAAAATTATCTTTAATCGGCATCAAATGATAGTTTCGGAAACCGGGATCGGTCCGTAAATCCAATTTGAATACCACCTTACAACACCCTAGAAAGGGATGTGTAGATATACTTTGCGCAGAATAAAACAAGATGAAAGATGTGTTTGTTCGATTTTCCACAGCACTAAGTTGCCACACTATTATGTCATCCATAAGTCATAAGGTGTTCGTGGAGTCAGTGGCCTACATACTCCTTTACATTAACTGTATATGGTAGAAGAGCTTATAAACAGCCATTGTCTCTTTAAATGTAGTTTGTGGCTTTGCGTTCGAAATATAATCGAGGCTATATATATTTACTTGTTTTGCAATTCTAAATGAAATGAATTTTCCTATCACCTACATAAATAAGAAGAAATTAGAGTAGTTTTTCTTAGGTAATTAATAAGATGATTGATAAGATCTTTGTCTATAATTCATAATATTAAGATAAAGTACTCCATAAACCCGTCCACAGGTAAATGAAAGGTGCGCTCACCCCACTGTTGCAGTATTAGTGTAAAGTTCAAGCAAAGTTCAGAAATTGCGAACGAAGTCAAAATGGTGTAAGAGCACTTCTTTCGAGACTTTTCGTACCGTTTCTGACTCATAATATGAGCTGTTTTAAACCACTTTTGATACAAACCAAACACAGTTCAAACATGTGAATGAGTCGCAATCTTGTTTATTTTGCTTGAGCATAATTTTCTGATGTAATGACACTAAGCCGGCTCTTGCGTTGTTTAATGTTAAAAATAAAAGTAATTGTTGTGTGTCTTTCGCTTTTAGATATGCGTGTTTACGGAATTTCTCCCTTTTACTTTGTAAAAATAATGATCTTACGGCATCATTTCTTTACGTTCTCTTTAACCCTTTTTATTTGTTGTAATGTACAAAAGCAAAACGCTATCGTTTGTGGTTGTTATTTGTATGTTTGTATTGAATAGAAAGTAGTCTGACAAGACGCATGGTTTTAAATACATTACTCCGAACAGCTAAGTAAAACTATCACTGGTAAAGTATAATGAGTTTACTTATGGGGCAGTACTACAGCTGATTAATTAATCAGAAAAAAATAGAAGGCTTCAAACATAAAAGATATAGTGTAGAAAATTAAAATATATATACGTTAAAAACAATTGCAATATAATTAACCAGAATCAATAACGATACAAAAATCGAAAAAATGCACTAAGGGACAAAACATTAAAATAATTTGACGGTATGGCTTTTATTTGGACTACTTAATAATTCAATTTTACTGTGTACGTATGCTTGTAATCGCCATACAAAATGATACCGAGCTTGTATATCTTATGTTACAGATTAGCATGGCTTTGAAGGCTCTGTTGTAAGGATTTAAATGAGCGATGAGCATCGTTGCATAACGTATTGTGAACTGCGTTCAGCTCACCCACTGATCTTTCGTATGGCGCAACGTTCATGGAGCTTCATTAGCCCCTGCGGTCATTTTATGGCACCTTGCGAAGTTGTTAAACTTGGTCCATCAATAAAATGTTTCTTGTATTTATGTTTCTAATAACTTATATTTGTACGTGTGTGCGTATCAATATACAAGTGTAATATGATAAAATATCCATAGATGTGCCCAACGAAATATTTGTGTGGGGTGTGTTTACTCGTATTTATTGTCTGATAAAACAAATGTATCACATTTTTACAATTATTTTATTGAATTCTTACTATGTTTTTGACAATATCATTTTTGGAGAGTTGGTGGATCGTCAAAGATAAGGTAGATGGACGCGATGCACATCAGTACAATGACGATGTGTTCGTAAGACGGCACCGGGCTGACGTCTTGCTTCAGCGTTCGCTCTTGATTCCAACCGCTCATTATGATTTAAAAATACTTATGCAGCACTTTGCAGATTTTGATGAATAATAATCCGTCAATTGTTAACTTTTTGAGGATCTGGAACCAGAAAGTTAAGAGTTAAGTCTTATGATATATGTTTTGTTTCTTCTATTGATCTGATCTATGACGCGGCAGGTGGGTGAATCGGTGCGTATTTGGTTTGTTAGGTATTCGTCACATTAGTGTGTGCAAGATAAGAGCGGTTTTGCATCTCAGTTATCTTCTAAAGAACACTCGAAAGATATAGTATTGTGTAGGCACCTAATAATCAAAGTAGCACCGCAACTGCCTTCTTGCCCATTTGCTTATTTTCTTTAATGCCCGCACAGTGACGAACAGCAGTACGAAGATCCCGACGGCGAAGAATACGATGTTCAGGGCGCATTTATTCTTTCCGCAACAGAAAGAGCAACAGGTTGGCTTAGATAATCTGAAATACGATATAAATATGAGGAACAGCTTATACAAACATTTAGTCAATAATACATCTTTCGAGAATGATTCCTACAACATTTGATTTAGTTGTAATCGAGTGTTGAATAACTATGAAGATTATGAATAGTTTGATGCTTAAATATTTGTGTTCAGTTCCAATAAAAGGGGTTGGAATCTTTTGTGTACATCCTATGCGGATATGGCACCATAATACTCTGTGGTAGAGCCCGATGTCTCGACGCTTGATGAGGCCATACAATTTCCTTTTTTATCTAAGTGATCCATAATAACTAAATGTATTGAAGTGTAAATAGTCATGACTGTTATTTCTTTTCGCTGTTATGTCTCAAGAGAGCATGAAAAGCATTGTCATGCGATGACGTCATGGCAGGGCCGCTGGCGGAAGGCGCTTATGTAACAATAAACTTGTATAGATAAAAAATGTAGACCACTGTTACGTTAAGTGAACGTGGCAAACCTCCATGTTAGTTTAGTTTCACAACAACTCATTGTTGTAGAAAGTCGGTTGTAATTACTCATCGCAATAAGGGCTTATTTACAGAGAATTAGCGGGCAATGACAAGGCATCTAATATCAACTAAATCAAGGAGATCAATTTCAACAATTATTTTGCTGGTATCGGCAGTCGCCTAGCGAGTAACATATTGAAGTCTGATGAATATAAAAATATTTCTTCTGAATTTGAATCTGTCCCTCATGCTTCCCCTTTAAATTCACTTTTTCTAAAACCTGTTGATAGCGCTGAGCTTGAGGGCCTTATTCTTAGTCTCAAAGATAGTTCGTCGCCTGGATCTGACGGTATATCCTCCTCCGTTATCAAAGCTATTAGACATTGTATTATTCCTATATTAGTCCATATCTTCAACCTGTGTTTTGCCCAGGGAACTTTCCCAGATTTTTTTAAAATCGCAGTAGTCCACCCTATTTACAAAAACGGGGATAAAGACAGTGTCTCAAACTACAGGCCAATCTCCATACTTTCTGTATTCTCAAAACTATTTGAAAAAGCGATCAATAGGAGGTTGACTGAATATCTGGCAGATTTTTATATATTTTGGCAAAAATCAATTTGGTTTTCGTAGCGGTAAATCCACCGAGGATGCCGTCTTACATGTCACTAGTACAATTATTGATAATGTGGAAAAAAACCGTAAAACCATTGCTATATTTCTAGATCTGTCTAAGGCCTTCGACACTGTCTCTGTTCCCATCTTGCTCAAAAAGCTGGAACATATAGGTATACGAGGTACGCCTCTAGACCTATTTAGGAGCTACCTCACGGGACGTAAGCAATTTGTTAAGGTCAACAATTTTGTAAGCAGAGAAGTCTCACTTTCCTTTGGTGTCCCACAGGGTAGTGTTTTAGGTCCCACTCTATTTATTATATATGTTAACCAATTATGCGAACTATCATTACCCTTCTGTGAAATAATTACGTACGCTGATGACACTGCTCTGCTGATTCACGGTTGTGATTGGAATCAAGCTCGCTATAATTCAGAACTTGCCCTCAGCCATGTCATGAAATGGTTAGCTATTAATTTACTTACGTTAAATCTAACTAAAACTAAATTTATTGCTTTCTCTGCCAACAAGTCAGGCCAGCCTAAAACTCCTCTGGAAATTCACGCGCACTCATGTCTCAATTTCACTGCCTATTCAACATGCGACTGTCCCAAGGTAGAGTGTGTCCAATCCCTCAAGTACCTTGGCGTTACCTTAGATTCCCATCTCTCTTGGAAACACCATATCACTTCTATTGTGTCACGTCTGCGCAAATTAATTTTCGTATTTCGGAAACTTCGAGACATAATGGAGCTTAATAGTCTGCTCTCTATTTACTTGGCATTGGGGCAATCTTTAATACGCTATTGCATAACTGTCTGGGGTGGCGTGCATAAAACCACGTTGATCCGTGTGGAACGGACACAAAGGGCTGTCTTGAAAGTAATTGCAAAAAAACCTATGCGATTTCCGACGACGACTTTATACTCAACTTCTCAGGTCCTCACTGTAAGGCAGCTTTATATTAACCATACTATAGTCCATAAACACAAACACCTATCTTATGATCCGAAAATATATAGCGCCAAACGTCGTTCGGATATAATATTTAAAATAAAACATCGGAGAACGACTTTAGCAAGCCGTCATTTTAACTATCTGAGCTCCAAATTATATAACACAATTAATCGGGTGTTAAAAATATATCCTTTAACCAAATATCAACTAAATTCGCGACTGGTATCCTGGCTGAAAACCTTAAGCTTCGATGAGACTGAGAAACTTGTAGATGTATAATCCTACTTAAAACATCCATCCATACACTACACTCACTCACACATTCACACATACACACATACGCTTACACAAACGCATACATTACTTACCTTACATCTAATTACGAATAGTTTTGTTTGTTTTTTTGTTTTAATTATTTTTTAATGTTTTCTTTCCAATTAATTTTAGGATTTCTATTTAGTATGGAACTAGTTTATATTTTATACGGAGAGGGGCGTTGGTAGATGCACCACAGTTATTAAAACTTTAGCATCTATCACCGTTTACTTATTAGATAATTTGTATGTGTTTCTTGTTCCAAATAAACTATATTATTATTATTTCTCTTTATTTATTTTACTATTTTTTTACATTTTTACATACATAATAAAAAATCAAAATACATATAAAAATATAAAAAAAAGAGATTAACCCAACGATGGCGAGGCTCGAGACCCAAGCCACCGGTGGTTAGGACCCCAAAGTGAGGAACCTCCTCACTATACGTGCCGTGTCAAGCAATACTGCCTTCTGAATCTGGCTCATGACCCAACGGCCCATTGAGAGCCTCTGGAGATGTTGGTCGAGGCTCTTTGGTATCAATCCATGTGCAGAAACAACAATCGGGACAATAATTGTTGAGTCGACATTCCACAATTCAGTAACCTCGTGTGCCAAATCTAAATATTTTGTCAATTTATCTTTTTCTGCTTTAACGAGGTTATCATCATGCGGAATGGTGACGTCAACAAGTATTGCCCGGCGCGCCAATCGATCTATTATCACAATATCAGGCTTATTGGCAACAATAGACCTGTCTGTGATAACAGACCGATCCCAATACAGCGTAGCATGACAAGACGTTTTCAAGAACTGGTTGGGGAACATACTGGTAATATGGCACTTCAAAAGTCACAAGTCCATATCGAAGAGCAATTTGCTGATGTATGATCTTGGCTACTAGATTGTGTCTATGCAAATACTCGCCGTTAGCAAGATACGAACAACCGGAGATAACATGCCTGATGGACTCGCCAGGACGGTGGCATGCCCGACAGATGTCGACGGTACCGTCCTTCAGGATGTATTTCCTATAGTTGTTCGTCTTAATAACTTCGTCCATAATTGCAAAGACAAAACCCTCAGTTTCCCCAAAGAGGTTACCGAAACGTAGCCAAGACACAGACGCTAATCGGTCCACATCAGGCCCATGGAGGGCCCGATAGAACCGACCATGCAGCTCCTTGCCCTTCCATATTTCCTCGCGATCCTTAATACCCATCACCAGAGGTTTCCGCCAGTTATTATTATTATTATTAGTTACCTCCGCCAACCATCTGTTTACATGTATTTCTTTGTATAGCTCCATAGCGACACGCTTATATTATTACGCAGAGACAGAACTTATGAAAGACTATTGAAGACTTAAAAAGAAAATTAAAAAAGACAGCTGCTGAGAAAATTTCTTTCGCCGTTTTTTCTTTACAGCTATGACACGTTTCGAGATGTAAATCATGTAAACAAAGTAACTTAGTGTTAATTTTTTTTTTTTTTTTTTATTTATTAATAAAATGCAAGTTTACAGACTTAATCCAAAGTACTTACATTCTAAATATTAAAGGACTAATTGCTAAAGAGAATAACAAAATATAAAATCTTAAATAAAAATAATGTAGTGGAAGCGCTGATATATAAATGCGTCTTCAAAAAAGTAGAGTTTTTTGTTCCTAATGCTGGTAGAACTCCTATATTGGTAAAATTGAATTAATTATTTAATAATAAATTCTGCTAGTAAAGTTTAAACTTTTTTTTTAAATTTTCTATTATAAATAATTCGTGAATGTTGGAGAGCCTGTCAAATGGCAGCCAGTAGGAGGGCTGACAAAGATGACCCGGCACCATCATTTTTATCTACGTTTTTGAAGTACCAGCGCTCCTGCTCTTTTATAAATCCCTAAGTTGAATAATTAATATTTTGATTTTGTGTGTAAGTATACAAATGTCTTACCCTGTTACTTCCTGTGTGGGTCCTTCCATTCTACATGTGCAGGTTTATAAAGCCTGAGTTCAAGATGCGGCTGGTCTGGGTGAGGATAATCAGCAGGAACGTGAAGGCGACGCAAATGAACACGATCTCGATCAGGTCGAACCCTTCGCCCAGAATCCACTTCGGTGGGAACTCCAATGCACCTGTCTTCGGCATCCTCTTTCAAGCTCAATAGCTGTCGAGATAAATGAATTTACGATTTTTGGTTCTATATTATAGAAAATAAACAATATTGTTTGAATAGTGGACCTCTTTCTTGGCTTTTCAATCCAGCACTATTGCTGTCATTCTGTGTCCCTAACAATCCTAATGTGGCATAATCTGGCATACCTACTGATTAAAACTCTTCGAGTGGCTCCCACGCACAGTATGGGTGGTACTAGATGTGCCTCGACATTTTTCCTGGGGAGTGCCAATCACAGTATAATTACTTGCAATTCCGTTCAGTGGGGAAATATAAGGGTCCTACTTGCCACGAAATTTGGACGCCAATTTAAGTTGTTTTAGGCGTCCAAAACAAATATGGAGCCACGGTTCTATCACCCGTCTCAGATTTGGTAACGTTCCCGCATCGTGTTTAGCGACCTTGATGGATCCTTTAAGCCGTTCCTTACATATGGAGGAGGATTTCAGGCCAGAATTCTAGCACGTGCTAACCACAAGAACCAAAACAAAATTAAGTCCAGTACTATATCTTAATTATGGAGATTAAATAATCAGGTGTCAGCATAATGTCGGTTTTGTTCTACCGCGTCTGTGGATCCGGTTTACTCCTTATCGATGCAGGTGACATAGTTAATACGAGTGTGTTAAAGTTTACTATCGCAGTCTTCCCGGAGTAGAGATAAAACGGGTCGCCAAGGTCGCTGATTATAAGTGCTAACATTAGAGCGTACTTATCGGAGTAACCTCGACTGACTCAGGCTATCGGAAGCACCGCAAAAACAATTAGGCAATATCATGGATAGCGCGAATAAGGAATTGCGCCCACAGTGCATATTATAAATATAGATTATAGAGCTGGACTTCCCAAACTTATTTGTACTGAGACGCCCTTAGGAATTTACATACATACATAAAAACTCACGCCTTTTTCCCAGAAGGGGTAGGCTGAGGTGGTATCAAGACACTCACATTTCGCCTTGTATGTTTGTCGTCCCACAAAGTGATATGTGGCGAGCTTATCGCCATATCGGCCACAAATTCCTGACTCCGGGCTGATAATTAACAGAAAAATCCAATATCACTTTGCCCGACCTAGGATTCTAACCTGAGACCTCAGCTTTGTAATCAAATAAACAGTAGTACACGATTATATAGTTATAAATATGTGGAAGCTTGTTATCAGCAAATTTGTAACATATTTAATGTTGAATATCTATTTCTATTATAATTAGTCTGTAAGCTTTCCAAAAAATGAAAAATACCGTAGTACTACTACGTCACCGTATTTGCCGCCCCTGAGAATTTTTTCGACGCACTTAGCCCAGAAACCCCTTCCCCTTCCACCCTACACGGGTCAAAGACACCCAAGCAAAGACAATCTTCAATTAGGCATAAATATTTCATATTAAAACATAAAAACAAAATCGAAAAAAGCATAAAAGAGAAAAGATGTATTGGCTAACTGATAATGAATAGAATGTGCTTGCTGTCCTGAGCATAGCTTCATAAAACATGGGTCCAATTAGGCTCACTAGATTTGGTCGCATTGACACAAGATGTCCCTCGGACAATGCTGCGACATGAACGCCCCAAGGCACACGCACAGTTTGGGAAGCCCTGTTACAGGGGTGACTTCCCAAGTACATTTAACTAAGGGGATACAATAGGTCATGGGATTGGGGATAGGTATGCATTTCATTTTATAGATGACTTTAGTATAGGTGTTCTCACGTCATCGCACCTGGAATTGTTCGAAGCTATCATAATAAAAACAATAACCATAAAGAAAATAGATTTACTCTTGGATAAACTATTGTTTATGTAACTGCCTCCCTCTACTTTCTGGTAACCTCATTATTCACCTTGATAATTGCGCAAAAGATTAAACTTTATACTGTACTAAGTCGCATAGGCCTATGTTTTATGCTTTGCTTTTATAAGCAGAATATTACATGTTATTAAGCGGTGTTTGTTGGTTGTGTAAGCCGTAGTAGCCATAGCGCCGATTGGCCAACGTTATTCAACCCAAAAAAGTGAGTAACCGTCCGGCTTGAAACAACTCATCCTACATTATATCACGGTTTAAACACAGGAAACTAAGATTTTGTAGTTACAAATATATTTTTTTGTAAGTAATAAAGATAATAATTTAATGATATTTCCAGGAAATTATGAAAATAATATAATGATCGATAGCCTCCGTGGCGCAGTTGGTTACGCCCGCTGCGAAACGAGAGGCTGCGGGTTCGATCCCCGCACCGAAACAAATAATGTGTGATCCACAAGTATCTATTTCGGGTCTGGGTGTTTGTGAGGCCGAAAGTCTCTCGTATGTTCTGACACCCACGACTCAAGACTCGATCTTAGTGTGGGATCGGGACTATGTATGTTACTGTTGGGTGTGTGTATTTATTTAAATTTTTTATTTACTTATTTATCTAGAAGACAAAATAAGTATAAAACACTCACCAATTAACACAAAAGTTTTCTCAAATGCTTAATAAATTTCGTCATCAAAAGAACTGGCGGTGGTATTGTCACAGTACGAATAACTGCAATAAATATTTTATGGATAAACTTGGTAGTTTGTACTTTCTATTATAATAATCATGAAACGGAACATCTCATCCGATGCCTACAATTCAGGAAGATTTTTGGTCACATCACATCGTTTACCTACCACAAGGAAATTACAATGGGCTACGAAAACACTACCTACATTTTTTTGCTATGAATTATTATGGAAGTTATCTCACCGCTCTCCTTTTTTTCGTCCATGTCATTGACTATCCCAAAACCTATAATAATATAGGACTATTGGGATTAGTCCTAAATTATCAACAATTATGCTTTGTCATAAGGTCTGTATAATAACACTAAAGAATTTCAAAATGTATTTTTATATTTTCTGCTATTTAATGTATTTTTACAGCATTTTGTTGTGTCAAATCAAATGGAAATTATTTTGATATGTGTCAATAATTTAGTAATAAGCAAAAAGTATTTTTAGAGTCCCAGTAAGAGTTTCGTTAAGATTTTGGCATAATAGAAGTGCAGACATGGCAAAATAAGTAATTAAATAATTACACCCAACAGCCATACACATAACCCTAACCCTACTCTAAGATCGAGTCTTGTGTCGTGGGTATCAGAAACTACGAGAGACTTTTCGGACTCACTAACACCGTCAGATCTAGGTGGGAAAATAATCACCGTAATACCAATATCTCGGGGGGAATATATTTTTTCGATAAGTTAGTCTATAACTTTTTATTTCCATATAAAAAAATAAACAAGCGTGAAATATGAATAAAAAACATACATAATAAACTTTGATGTATTATTTTTTATCAATCCGACTGGTCTCATATTGAAGGGCCCTTTGCTCCAGTAATCTAAACTTAGACTCAGAATTGGAAATAATGGCCGCCATTTTGAACCCTTATCTTATCTTTTTATATCTCTTTTCTAATTCAATCCAAATGGTCCCAAATTCTAAATTTGTTCTGATATTCGAATTAAATAGTCAGAATTGAACATGTAAGCCGCCATTTTGAACTTTTTGTTTATTGGCCCCTTTGGTCTCAAAATCAATATTGGTCGATAAACCAAGATAGAACTAGACGCTAAATTGGTAACCAGAGATATCTGGTTACCAATTTATCGTCTAGTACTGGGACACCCTGTAAGGGTACTAAGTGATGTGCAGAGGCGGCTGCAGAGGTATTAGGCGATTTGCGTGGAGAATAAAAAAGTTGTGTTAGAATCCGCCAATACATCGAAGAGTGATAGTTGATAGTTGACAGTAGTGCGATGGGGTCCCAACCCCTGACTTCTTTGTAGTAAAGCCAGTGACCTCGAACTACCCTTTCCGAACTATACCCACTGTTGGAGAAAGGAGCTATAATGAAGCTACCTCTCGGGAAAAAGAGACCTCCAACGAAGTTGCCACTCCGTATGCATAGGGTAAGATGGGTTTATAGAATTTAATTTAACGCCATCTTCATTTTTATTATATCAATTGTATATGTATAATGTACTATTTGAAACCTTTCCATGGCTGGTGATATTGTAAACTATCGTAATACATGAATTGCAACTTCGCCGCTAGATGGCGCACATAGACATTTTATGTAAGTAGCATTTTGAATGGTAGCTGAAACTTAAAAAAATAACTTTTGCTTGCAACTAGCACCTGAAGCAGAGACTAGCCTCAACGATATGTCGACAAATTATAAATAATAAATTGTTAAGTTGTTATCTCTAAATGATTTGTGTATACGCGCGCCGTAACCGTGACAGGTGAGCATGCGAGGCAAGTCAGTACGAAACGCAACTCAATCGTTAACGGTTGCATTGTCGGTCACGCTGCGCACGCCCTTTACAGTTGATGCGAAATTTAAAAATCGAACATCAATGAACTTGTGTTTTTATAATGACATTTGTGAAAAAGGAACAATGTTTATGCAGTCAGACACGGTTCCCGGCAAGCTGGACGAAGGTTTCAGCAGACCAGTGGAGTCTATAATGAGATGCGAGGATTTCAAAAGTAATTTCGCTAGAAAATTGTCGAATCGGTACATATCAGCATCGAGGCCTGTATCTAGCCCCAGACAGGACAGCACGTTGAAACTGCGACCAGCCGATAGTGGTCATGATGTAAGTTACGCTCATTAAAACACTCTTTTCTTTCTAACCAGGTGTTTGACACTTTTTGCGTTTAGTAAACTTAATTTATTGCTGATATGATTGGTGAAAGTGAATGTTATTGTAGTATGCCACTATACTTTCGTTAATACAGCGGTAATAAGCCGTTCAATAATTGTTGTAGAAGTTATTTCTTTACATTGTATATTGTTTGCATAAACTTTGGTTTGTTTTCAAATTGCTCAGTAATGCCACGAATTCTACTGCCACCTACAGTATTCGTTTTTCACTGAAATTGAGGTGTTTAGCAAATTATTTTAAGTTTATGTTGCTATGTTTATTATTTTGGATTGTTGAAATGTTTGTTATTCAAAGCATTGCGCATTCGCACAATTGTTTCGAGATGGTTAATGTTCCTTTATATTTCGTGAGGTGTGTGATTTTTTTCTAATAACTGACATGGAGACCTACTTCCCTGTTTCTCAGAGATATTAATAACAAGGGTGATATTATTATGTTATAATCAATTTTTTGTTGCCAAGGCTACAATATTTAATTGTTGGGGTCCCAACCCGGCTGTAATATCCGCAAGCGGGTTGGAAGGCCAGCAATACCTGTGACCGACGCACCCCTGGTTTACCGGAAGGGGAGCTTGGCACTTTTATTCTTGTCAAAAAAAGAGCTTCGATACGGAACAGTGAACGCGTTATTGATATTACGATTATTTTATTTATTCATATTTATGGTAATCGATGTTAATCAACTTTACCTGAAGGCGACCAAAAGGTTCAATAAAAAACATTTATGAAAAAAATCTATTAAGAATACACAATGGTGTGTAAATTGTAATACACGTAGGTTGGTTGTACGATCCGGATGATAACAACACAGAAAGCTTATATATTAAAAAAGCGTAATACATAATTAGTATCCGAGTTACATATCAACGATCGAAGACATAGTTCTCCCTATAAATGGTTAAACTAACACTCACAAGTATACCTACATTGTTGCTGCCTTGCTGCGTTCAGTCAATTATATTGTTTCATTCTTCAATATTTCTGATTTTACACTGATTCATTGACAGAAGTAAACGTTTATTTCAAACATTTATAAACTATTTAAATCCTCGAACCCGAACAGTTTCGTCTTTCCCACAAGGTGCTCCTTGGAAAGTCTACGAAAGAATGATTTAAATTTAGGGAGCGCGATATCCAGAGGGTGAGTGACTTACGTCACGATTTTTTCGTAATCGAGAAGGCAGAAACATCACGTTTTTCAAACTCATTGCCTCCGACAAAAACGAGGGACGCCTCGTGATTTCCTTTGCGAAAAACGAACATTCTAAAACAAAATATATTTCGTATCCAATATGATACCAATTTGGAGTCGAGGCGTCTCGAGTGTCGGATTTGGCAATAGTGCGTAAGACTATAAAATCTATTATGTATCGTAGAATAGACAAAAGATGCGTTACGTACTGTATTCCATACTGATAAAACACTAATGTGTCAAATATGTAACGCACAGAAAGTAAATTGTAATAAATACGGCCACGAAATCCTTTGCAATCGCTTTACGCCCAATTCACTTTTCTTTTTTTAATAGGGACGGCATGGCGCGCAGCTATAAGTGAAATTGGATGCTTAATTTTAACGAAACTATTCATAAAACAAAATAGCGTTCTATTAATTTTTTACTCGTTTTCATTCAAGCGTCGGAATGACAAAAAACAAAAGAACAACAGTCGTTCCGCAGAAATCGTTGCGGATACCGTTAGAAATCGGTCAAAGGCCAAAAAAATTAAGGTAAAATATGATGTTCATATTTGATCCGACCACAGGCTTCGACATTAAAAACCTGCGTGTGCCACAGTACTGGATTTAAGTCTTCTTCACTTATATCAAGTTGTGTTATTACACTCTCTTTATTTGTTTTTAAATTGTGCTGATGCGGTTTTGAAGACATCTAAATATCACGGTTCTATTCAATGAGGTGGATTTTCATTACACATATTTGTTCGATCCACGAACACACGGCACTAGAAGTGGTCAAGTTAGGCTGGATGCCAGGAACGATAATGAATGACGAATGATTTGGAAATAAATGGGGCGGTGTTAAGAGACAGTTCAAGCAAAAGTCAATTCACTGTATTTGCTGATTATGGTGTGGTCCATAGTATTACTTGCTAGAATTGGTATCCGTTCACTGCGTCATCGCTTTTTGTAGTCCATTATGACATAATTGTTTCTACGGTGAACCGACCCCTTTTGCACCATCCTCATAACATGAAACAATAGAAAACACCGTGAGAACATGTCACTTGCTCAATAGGGAAATGCGTTTCAAAAATTGCTTCATTTCCATAAATACACACTGAAAAGATAGCATTTGAATATATTTGTAATTAACGCCCACAATGAAACTTCAATTACATAACACGTATTAAAATGCAGGTGAGCGATGCAACGGTGTGCCAGACGAGTCTATTGTCTGCAAATATACGCCTACTCAATTGTTAACGTTTGCAAAAACTACGGATCATGGTGATTTTTACACTTGCATAAATAGTAAAGTTTACTACCTCGGTAAGCTTCGAGGAATGTAACGTAATGTCCTGTTAGTTAAAAATAATCACCTTGCGCGTCTTTACACTTTCATAGAATCTTCGCTCGTTAGCTAGCTCAGATAGGTCTTTGGAGCTATTGGGATGAACTCCGCTATAATAATTTGATAATGAATGGAGGGTAAGCCTACTAAAGGTTTACCACCAAGTAGCCTCAACGGGCCAGAGAGTAATGATAACATATATTTTATGATTCAGATATACGATGCCGTGTAAAAACTCCGCTTAAACGTGTTATACTGTATTTTGGTAAATAAATAATTAGTTTCCGTCTGTATACAACAATACAAGTACAGTACTGAATCACCGAAGACGCTTCCTTCCATACAAATTTGAATATTATCATATGTGCAGCCGTTAAACTCGAGGAAATAAAAATTAACATTTCCGTTCGATAAAACAGTTTATGTCCTTGATTTCATTTATAAAAGAATATTAAGATATACCGTGCACTACTCGCTCGACACACATTAAGGCTTAAATTAACACTCGTTATTAAAAAATATTTGAGCATTTTTTTCTAATTAGTTAGTTTCGACGCATGTCAATGGGCACGTACAGGGTGTTGTACGAGTAAGTACGTGGGTAATTCTCACGAAATTCCGAAATTCCTGTCCTTGGAGTTTATATAAAAATCCAACAAAGAAATTGATGTTACTAATATTTCTATACAATCCACATAACTATACCTAAAAGTTCCACATAATATTTTAGAGCCATATAAATAAATAAATAAAAATGCATAACCATAATGTTCTTAAAATCATTCCCTCCCTGTGTCCCAAGTACCAATTTTATTTGCTTTTCTTTACCAAAAAAGCACAAAAGCCATTCGAATCACATTCAAATAGGCTTCATTGTTTAAAAATATTAAAAATTTATGGTAAAAACCGAAATTAGCGTTATAAAGTAAAACACGCGTTAAAAATTTAAATATTTATATGTGTCCCACAAAAATAAATCATTCCCTCATACTATTACTGGCAGTTGAATTATGAACGCATTTTAAATGAAATACGAACGCTACCATTAGTTTTTGAAAGTTGGCACTAATGTCAATTTATCAAAGTGGCGAATTTTCTGTGATTGTGTTCGGGTGTGCGCTGACAAAATGATTTTATAAATTTTATGGCTAAATAAATTTTTTGAGCGTCATTTCATCACATCCAAAAAAAACAAAAGGTAAGTATTTTAACTTATTATGAGTTGCACAGATAAGATGGCTTTTGGGAGTAATTTCCTTAACCAGAAAAATCTTTTCAATAGTAAGGTTATATCACGAGTCCTTTACGGTTATTCTTTATTTTGTCATTCCCTCACCATCATTCCCTCATAAAAAATTATGATGAGGGAATGATGACATATGAGGGAATGATTTTCAGGGTGGGCTAACTGACGTTTTTTATTGTTTGCTTTTATTAACTCTTGAATTTATTGCTGCAACATTGTTGTAGGTTAAAAAATGACAAGAAAAAAGAAGATAAGCAAAGAAGAAGCTAAATTAAAAAAGCAAGAATACGACCAAAAACGCAGGGAAAAAATGAAAGCTGATCCTGTACATACATACATACATAAACTCACGCCTTTATCCCCGAAGGGGTAGGCAGAGGCGCCACTAGGACACCCACATTTCGCCTTGCATGTTCCGTCCCACGATGTGATAGGGGGCGAGCCTATCGCCATATCGGGCACAAATTCCTGACTCCGGGCTGATAATGAATAGAAAACCCCAATATCACTTTGCCCGACCCGGGACTCGAACCCGAGACCTCAGCTTTATAACCGTACCGTAATACAACTACGCCACCGAGGCAGTCAGTAAAACCTATATCCGCAATGAGTTCCCGAGAAAGAAGGCAAAATAGGAAAAACTGGAAGAAAAATAGTCAATCATATAGGGACAGAACAATGAAAGTGCGAAAGAATTTAGCAAGACTGTTAGATGAGACACCGCCTCCTAGCCCAGGACCTATGGAAAATAATGATGAATTAAGAAATCTGACAGTTAATCAGCAGCAATTCAGAAGACGTAGAGAAAAACTTTATGCAAAAATATTCAGATTAGAGGAAAGACTGAAACAAGAAATAAGAAGCAAAGAGAGATTCCGTAAGAGATGTCATAGACAAAACAAAAATAATCAGACTTCACCGGAAGCTAAAGTATCAGTAGGCTAATTCACGTAATTTATTGACGCGCCGATCAAGTTCCGATGCAGTTTCGATTAGGTTTACGTCTTAATGGTACGTACGTCAAAATGGTATTCTTGTAATTGTTTAGCTAGCGCGTAAGATATGCATAAACTGCGCATGTGCTGCACGTTGGTTGGACTAAACTGTAATTGGAGACGTCAAATAAATAGGTAAATACCAATCAAGTTGCGATCTGAATCACGCATGTCTATAACGCGCAGCAGTAGAATACCCTAAAGCGCTCGCGTGACGCGAACTTGACGCGAGTGTATCTGACAGCGGTTGTCTAAATTACGTGAATACAAAAAGGGCTGTTTTGATCGAAACTTAACTGCAACTGCACTGCAACTGAACTTATTTAATTACGTGAATTGGCCTACAGCTCTCTTAAAGAACGTCTGAGTTCCTGAAATTGTGAAGAAGAAGCTTCTACTATCAGAAGTTATTACTAATCAGCTAAAAGACAGGTATAGTAATTTAAAGAAACATAGTGAAAAGAAAAAGTAACGTGAAATAGTAAAACCAGATCTTTTGAAGAAGTATAAACTACTCAGCTTATCAAAACAGTTTGTCAAACATGATTCTTACAAAAAGAGTAGGAAAGTCAGCGGTAAATTGATGAAGGTCAAAAAGGATGTTCAAGATTTTTTGGAAAAAAACGAATGTTCTGGGATGTGCCCAGGAAAGAAAGATTTTATAAGGTCAAATGGACAGGTGAAAAAAAACGTTTACTGTGCGATACCATGAAAAAATTGCATAATCATTCCCTCACCTTAATTGTCATTCCCTCACTTTGATTTTTTTAAATTTCGTCATAACTTTCATAAAATGCGATAATTTTTGGGACCATTACATAATTGAATTCTAGTAACATTAGTACGATCAAATTCACATAAAATAAATATCAAATAACGTCAAAAATTGTTGTCATTTTAAGATAACCTAATTTCGGCATTTCGTGAAAATTACCCACGTACGGATTGAATTAATGTAGTGTTGGATTAGATCTTTAGTTTATTTATTTATTCCTTAATAATTAATGTTAATAGTTGGAGAAACTATTTACATTTCGAGCGAATCTTATCGCTCAACGTTTTATTTTTCAAAATAATTGATAGAAAACTGTGCGAAAAGAATTAGGAACTTCTAATTTTACATAATTGTCACCATAACAACAGCAGTAAATATGCAGAATATGCTCAATTATTATCTACTCGAAATATTTGGTTTTGATTGTCTCGAACTGATTCTTTATGCCGAAGTGACCGTATAAGATAATCAAATTCCAGTAGTCCTAGATCTAAGCACAATAATCAGTAAAACTAGAACCATATAAATGTTTAGATAACATTAGCGTAAACATATGACACTGCGAGTTAAACTACGAGTATTATTACAATCCCGACACTGGCAAGGACTTATCACTTTAAATAGTAGAGAGTTAACTTACCGGAACCCATACAAAAACCTCGCAGCACTCAACAGGGACTTAAAAACATACTACAGTACTCTGAGATTTTTGATGTCAATTACATCTTCTTTAGAATTTTTTTCTAATGAGAATATATTCTAAAAATATTTAATTAAAAGGAGTGTGGCGTAGGCAGCAAGAAACCCGGTTACAAACCCCGTGGTTTGATTGATAATAATGTGCACACACTGACCAGTAATGTTAATAACCATCTGTCCTTCACCTAGTTGCTCAGTGTATTTGGTCAGCCAGTGATTACCACCAACGCACCGTTAGGTGAGATGAATCTCGCTACGACCCGTACATACAACCTCATTTTATGTTACACTTAAGTATTGTATGTGTTTTATATTATGTTACTAGTAGATTTACATATATACAACAAGCATAATAATAATAAACATATGACTGTCAATTGTTAGTTACTACGTTAATAAAAATATTTTATGATGAATGTGAGAGATGTGAAGGATTGATTATAATGCATCAGACCATACTTTAAATTTACATTTACCTAGTTCCACAAAATTAAAGCGCCTTCATTTTAGAGTTGAAATTTGATAAATGATCATCACAGTTGGGTATTACCGCTGGACTAACGGCGTTTTTTGTCCGCTCAGTGTGAGGTGGACCTAAGCTCCGAGTCCGTCAGCTCGGCGGAAGTGACAGACTCGCCATTGTGAGGCGATTCTCGCGATATGAAAGGATGATACGGACCTATTGTTTCTCACATCTCCTTGGCTTGTGGGATGTGGAAAGACGTGTGATGTTGGGAATTAGTTTATTTTTAATTACTATTTGTGATTATTTGTGATACCGCATATTTGGAATATGGGGGAGCGATATGATTATCGTAAATGCACTTTAACTTGTTACACATCCTCATTTACTTCGATTAAATATCTTATTTATGACACAGTCAATAGAGATTCTTAATATGTATAATTATTATGTTTCATACGCTTGTACAGCTAATCAAGGTTCCAAGTTTTGCTAAAACATGAGAAAATTTGGTTTTTTCATGTTATATCAATATTTTTACATCATTGTAGAAAATACTAAAAATAAACGCCTAGCCTTAAAGTATTCTTTATTATACCTACAGAAGATATAGAAAAATAATTTCTAGCATCCGCAGAGAGTACATACCTGGTTTAAGTATCAATTAGGTAACTTCAATAATTGTTTCTAATTTACGTTCAACAGGTTTGTAAATTTAATCGGGACATCAGTCATCAAATAACATAAAAATACTGCAAAATTACATAATTTCTGTATGTTATTTAACTGACGATTTCTATATGAAACTTGACCAGCCTGGCGGGCTAAGCTTGTTTCCCACACAGGTTATCAACACACCATCTATTGTGTAACGTCCGGGTAGGGAACAGCCTGTGCCTCGAAGGAGAATTACACGTGACCTTATAACTGACCTCCGAACGAGTAAGTTTCGAACTGTTACACGTTTGTAGATATGTTACTGCAAGTGTGATGAGGTCAATTTTGTTTTGTTTGTTGCAGTGTATAACTGTTGTCACTTTTGTATCAACTTATCTTTCTTTTTATATAAAAGTCATCTATATTACATTTTTATGTGGTTACCAATAGATTACATTTAGAATAGATAACCTATATTCGTCATTGGAACGTGTCTATTAACATACTATTTTCCACCATCACTATTTCAATTCTGCAGCAAAAAAACTAAGCGTTAAACATCGCTCAATTAAAATTCAAAGATAATAAAGTGTAACAAGCGCAAACAAGAAGCAAAGATCAAGCCAGCACCTGCCAGTAACCATTACTCTGGAACACGTGATAAAAGCTCGATTACTCACTATGTTATCCGCATTATCTTTTACTAAACAGTTAGGAGAAGCATCAGGGGTGAGCAAAGGCCATAAGACTGCACAGCCGTTGCACAAACTCATACGTATGATCTGCTATATTTGTTTTTATACATGGCAACATGGTTTTCGCTACATATTAAGTATGTTTTTTTTTAAATGTAGCACTAAAAAGAAAAGAATGATGTTCATAATTTTAATGTTCTTATTCTGGGTCTAAGATTCAATATGGGTTAACGTACGGCGTGTGAAAAATCAGAATTGTAATTATTCGTAGGATTTCGTATGTTTATACGATTCACCATTTTAAGATACTAAAAATGTATGTCTAGTAGCAACACATTTAAATTATCCGATTAATGGGTCACGTTCAAAGGTAAAATATATATAATAAGTGTACTTATCCCAAGGAGAACTACTGTTTTCACAGTTGGCGGGCAGAAATCCTGTCTCTAGTAATCTTGAGACATCGTGGACCGTAAATCTCAAGGCTTGTTTGTGAGTGATATTATGTCGTCTTACAGCTAATTCATCTTCATATATTTCCTTTCATATTACTAAAATTAATTTGGATGACTGCTTAGCTACTAATTTTTAAGCTGTAGTACTTATATTTTTAGCATTTCTATATTCTGTAAAGAGTTAATAATTCATTATAATGTTGGAATTGTTGATATTACCATTGTATGTCAGTATGGATCAAAAGGACCAGTGAATTTTTATTTTGGAGGATATTCGTGTCGGCTAAGCTCTGTTAGTTTTTTTTTATATTATTGTATTGAATACTGACAGTTTTTTTTATCATACAATAGGTAATTGTTATCAGGCCTTTATAGAAACTTGATAGTAACATATTTTCAGTCATTCAAACTTTCTCAGCGAAAAAGAAAAACAAGTAACACCAAGAGCCTTTTACGTCCCTAATGTAATAGTATTATTTATGGAATAGGTTAATGAAATGCAGTACATATGGGATTCAATGTTGAATATCAGTAAACCAGTTTAAATAGTAGGTCGTGACCAATATGGCAAAATTACAAGTCGTGTATAACAAACTTGTGATAGGAGCTATTTAAGGAATACTAGAAGCAGTTGTATGATTACATAAAAACATGATTACTATCAAAAATAGCAAAAATCATGCATACATTTTATTAACAGACTATACCGCATAACCATTGATTAGCTGTGTTCCAATTAATTTAAATTATTATTTTATTGCTTTACATAACACAAAGATGATGGCATAAACCAGATTTCTTTTTGGAGAACTTGCTAGTATCCAGATAGATTTTGACACGAATCGAAATTGTCATAAGTCATAGAAGCCTTTTCACTGAATTGGTTCGACCATGTCTAATGTTATCTCTGTATTGGAGATTCTGATTTAAAATATGTATAAACTTTGTATGATAATGAATTTCTAGAACACATGACAGTGTAGTCTATCGATATGTGCCGAAATTTGAAGAATGCGAGGTCAGTAGTTTGGCGTGGGACCGGCGATAATCTGGAGATATCCTCAAGTGTACTCGTTTGTCGTATAACTGATAACGCGTGATAACTGTGCCTAGATGTTATTCAACTGTACGAATTGTAGAAGTAACTGTGTACGTTACGCTTCTACGGTAACATTAGTACGGTTATCTTTATACATTAGTAAATTTTTGCGCATCACACATCAGAATGTACAATGAAGAAAAACTAAAGAATGTCGCTCCATTCATGTATTGTGACGTACGATCAATAGTAAGTAATTTTTATGATGCGATATTTGGACAGGAATTGAATTATTCATCCTTGCATATGCTAGACGTAATATCGTTATCGTAAGCATATACACGATTTTTTAGTATGCAAAAAAATAATTAAAAACAATTAAACCAACTTCAAAATTGTGCTTAAAAAGTGAGAGAAATAAAATTAATCTTTTATTAAAATTAAAAAAATACCTTTTGCCAACAATGTTTGTGAGGACGCTCTCTGAATTATAGGTTTTGTCTATATTTACCTAATATTGTACATTTCACATTTCATTGTACATTGCACCTAGCTAGATAGATAAGGGTGCCCAGATGAAATAGTACTCTAAACATCTATGGGACAAAGATTGAGGACTTACACAATTCCTAAGCTGGACTATACCTAATCCTACAAAAAAAAATACATCCGACTTATACTTTTTGATATATGCGTGGAAAAACATACAAACATACATACACTTTTGAAATTTGGTACACGTGTTCAGAAGATAGTATAGACTGACATACTCATAAACTATGCAATTCTGGCAAAATTACATATATACAATATGTCGAATGATAAGCTCTTCTATTTCAATTTCGAGCAAAAAGTTAAATGAGTACAAATACACTACTTAAACACAGAATTTAATCAAGATTTCTCGGAATCATTAATTTTGAAACTAAGGACGATATGCGAACATTTGCCCAACCATAAGCGGCTTTAAAATTGTGCCAGCCATTAGATTAACTCTTAACTAAGTGCAATGTGGTAATTTGGCTTATAGTAATTGTTTTAATGACAATTACGGTCGCTTTTTTACTTTGGCTCTGTAACAGAGTACCATTCGTAAAATGGTGTTACGTAAAGAAATAACTACCTAACTAATAACTATAAGTCTTTGCTACCAGACTTGTGTATTAACTACTTGGCAACGCTTGCAAATGGCTTCCCTGTGTCTTTCACAAGTGACTATGTCTTTTCACATAATCGGATCCTAACTAAGCATATAGTTTAGTAGTTCGCCTTTATATGAATTAACCTTTATTAGCTGTTTTAGTATTGATAGTCAATCACCACGCACTATAACGGTGAAGGAAAACATCGTGAGAAAGGTTTCTCACGATGTTTTCCTTATGCAGGTGCATATTATAGGGATTTGTAATAATTTCTATGGTATGTAAAGTCCGCTAACCCGCACTAGGTCAGCGTGGTGGACTATATGGCCTAACCCATCTCAATCGTACTCTCAATTGTAGAGGAAGCTCGTGCCCTGCAGTGGGACGTATATGGACTGATACAGCAGCTGTTTTAGACATACGTTATAATACGTTAGTAATTATGGATGTTTGTAGTGTAAATTATAATAATAATAAAGATACGTGTAACATAACGGGAGAGCGTTCTGTCGTTACATATCTAAGTAAGTTCGGGGCCAATTGGTGTCCTAAAATTACTTGTAATAATGTATCGCATACTCACAATATCTATTATCTAAGATAAGTTAGAGCACGTGTCTATTACTAAGGCAGATAAACCACACTTTCTTTGTAAATACATAATACACTTCTTTAAATAAATATTTATTTATCATTTTGATATTAGGTTCCATACTTAATGATAAAGATATTATAATAATATTGTTTTTTAATAAGGAATACACACATTTCGGGATAATATACTTAACACTTTTATAGAAACATATATAAAAAAAAACAATTTAGTAAATTCCATTATATAACTTTAAAAAAAGAAAATGAGTAGAAATAGAAAATAGGTGTATACTAAATATTGTGTAGCACGACGGGCACCGCTTCATTTTCCCTCGCTGGACGAAAACGCGTGCGTCTGTGTGATCTCTGCGCTGTTGCAGGCAGGCTGTGAAATAAGACTAAATTATTATTTCTAAGAATCATTCCATACTCTCCCGATAATAAATATATAAATAAAGAAAAAAATACTTGTCGATGACAACGTTAATTCAAGGTTACAAACAAGATAGTAATCCATGAGAAATTTGTGTGCTCTTGATTTGATCTCCAAAGACTGTGTACAATGTAGATAACTGTGCACTCCAAATTTGGAAGCAATTCTAGATACAAAAGGATATACATTTTGCTTTGAAGATCCCTTTGTAAATGACAACATTGCAATGCATAAACTATTCAAATAATGAATGATGAAATACCATATAAAAATTATCGCCGTGTATGACATGTGACATGTTTTATTAGAGGTAAAAAGTGTGAAGGGCTTACCCGCATTGACGAATTGTGAATCGAGGATTATATCGTTATTAAAATAATGATGCAAACTTGTAAAAAAGCGTGAATAAAAATGTGCTAAAACATTTTATTATTTATTTATTTATTTATACTCTTTATTGTACATAACAAGTTACAAAGGAATGTGATACAATAAAAAAAAAAACAATCGGTGACCATAACGCATTGAGCGATTTCTTCCTGGCAACCTTTGGATGAACTGGAATTGTTGGATTGAAAAATTGGGCTTGACGTGCAACAAGAGTACATTAACAAAAATAATACATTTATACTACATTTATATATACATACATACATATACCTATATTTAGATATACTAATATACAATATAACAGACAATTTAAGCATAAGTTACATAATATACATACACCACCTACATATGTATTAGTGGCGGTACTTCCATACAAGCCCAAAAGCCCGGCTTGCCCTACATAATACACATATACTCCATACTGAATACAAACTATTACATTCAAATTTTTTGAATTTACCGCGCCTCGATTCAATGAGACGCCAGCGCCGAAGCGCCGCGTAATTCCATGCGCGTAACATTCATTCATTAAAACTATATTGAACTTGAAAAGACGGAGCACACAGCACATACATCTATCCTTTTCTCTCTCGTGTGCTTTTACGGGGCTTCTAGCAACGCGTGAACTGTATGGGGAAATGATATTACTCGATCGCTACGAATGTATAGCTATAGATATGTTATATAGCAGTTTACTCTAGACGATATGCCCGGCTTCGGCCTTGGTGATGTAAAAACATCGTGCGTTGCATGGTCGTCACGTGATTATTTGTTAAATCAATTATATCAATTGTTATTAAATTAAGTTGGTTCCTTTTAGAAATTATATCTAATATTTATTTTAGAACAAATAATGAAGTTTTAATATTTCTTTTAATAAATTGTATCTTTTGTATTGTTTATTTCACGTTTACTGGCAATACAGCACATATTTCTACTAACTTCATTTGTATTATGATATTTTATGAGTTGTGAATGTGTTTTGTTTAAGGTTAATGTTTAGTTTTTTAAGTTATTTAAACATTTTGATACTATTTTGAGTTGTATTGTTTTCTGTGATGGTTTGAGTGCGATGGTGAAAGCGTTCATTGCCGGTAAAAAGGTAAATTCATTCAATTATATTGAAAAATAAACCGGCGCGAAACCTATGCCGGGTTTGTACATTTAGTAAGTCGTGATAAATCACAATAGAAATTTCTTCAGTTCAGTTTAATAAACTACGTACTTTTATTACTAGATACTCCCTTTAAAGCTATGAAACAATCGTGATTCATATTATGTTTTTAAACGACACGTCTTGTGTGTTAGATTGTTTGGATTATAATGCTTTAAATTTTCATTAAATTAGGTGGTCCTTTCAAAAGGCAATCAATTATTTTAAATTCAGAAAAACATTTAAACATGAATGCGTTAATAATAATTTCTGCTTGCAATTTCGGTAAACCTCGAAGTCGACCGAGGCACCACAGAATAGTGACGGCAATAGAAATGTAATGAATAGTTACGGATACAATATGTTCACAAGTAATCTATATTAATTGTTTTAATCTTAATATTGATTGTGTGGTAGGTTTGCCGACGTATTATAAATTAATTTTCTTCGTTCTTAGTAACTTTGTGTTTCTAAAACAATATTAATTAAACGTAAAAAAATATTCGGCTTGCCCTACTCCAAAACCCTAGGCACGCCACTGATATGTATATACTAAGAAATACAAGATAATATAATATAAATAAAACATGTTCTTTTAATTAAGAAGGGATAAGTAGTGATCTTTGACTCGTGCTTTAAAAATTATTTCTTATACATTTAAATTAATTTTATTTCTTATACAAGCAGGTATGGGCATTATTAATCTACATCCCAACAGTTTGAAACCTAATGTGTATATTTGAATTAAATAGCAACCACAAAATGCTAGAAAGTCGACAACAAGTTGACAACAACCCATTCGGGAGCCAGAAGATCGTAGACCCGCTTTGTGATAATGTAATAACAATAACGTTGAGTAACGTTTTGTTAACTCAGGAAATTTCAAATAAATCCAATACTTCCGAGATAGCTGTAGCTCGGCAGAAATTTAACCGTAACAGCAGTAGTACCGACCTAATTAGAAGTTAATAAACACAGCGGGTGTCGTCCAAGTGTACGGAGAGCGACCAAATCCACTGGCTAAGCGGGTCGACGACTTGTGCACACCGCGTTAGATAAGTCAGCCCGCGAAGGAAAACAATATGAAAATTAAAAACTCCACTAAAATGGGAGTTGTGGTACATACATACATGTTTGATATAGTCAACTAGAAATGCTTGGAAAGAAATCTTCTTATTATAAGATGGATAAAATATGTTGGAATTATAACGTGTTCTAGTTTTAATTAAAATTGCAATAATATAACATTAGTACATACGTGCGATTTTGTAAACTGTCAATACATTGCAGTTATTTTCACGACTGCAGTGAACGCAAGATTAAAAAGTTAGTCCCTAATGTTAAGCCTATGGGTAACTTCGCTAAGTCGGCAACATTCCATGGCATCAACATTAGTTCCAATTTTGCCCGCGTGCAGAATTACCGGGCGCGCGATCTAATCACAGCGTGGCCCAATCCGCCGCGCCATAGCAAACCGTTTGAAATGCGGAAAAAACTCGGCTTAATGTTAAATAACTTGTATGCATAGGCGAACCGGGTTTTTGCAAGGTATTCGTATTACATATTATATTCCTGTACGGAATTCTGTTTGTTTAAGTGGCTCGTTATTTTTATGTATTTAGCAGGTTTTTTATAAGAAAAGCAAAGGGACATAGTTTAATGTACGTCAGGAAATTCCTTCGTGTAGGTATTACCCTTCCTGTCTCTGTGATTTCTTCTAAATTATGGAATAATATTATCAAACGAATATAAAAATACTACCTCCCCTCTTATTATTAAATTATGCTTGGTTTATATTTACAACTGTTAGATGTAATCTATCGAAACAGTAGCAATTTTCTTAAAACTACCATTATTTGTATGTTTGGATACGATGTAACAGCTCTTAGCTCAAAACCTCTCTCAGGTTCTTCCGAAGTACCTACTGGAAGAATAACGTGACCGTTTTCTTATTCAAAAAAGTCCAATAAAGTCATGTTAAATCTACCGCAATGGCCATGCAAGAGTGTTGCGTTTAGGATCATCTGTGTACTTTGAGCCCACCGACATTATTGTTCTATTCGAGGAAAGGCAGAATAGTAAATTTACGACACATTTATATCTAAAGGAATACAATGGTACGTAAACGTTATAAAATAGTCATAAAATACTGTAACTAATGCATTGGCTCTAGTTACGGTTTCAGAACATTCCACGCAGTCTATGCATATTAGGTATTAACTTATTACGTATTCACATGAGACGTGCTATGACCATACTCACCTAGTGTAGGATTTAAATACAAATATATCAGCTCATATGCGTTTCATGCAGGACACAGGAACGGGGTCAAAGAGGCATTTATGATTGAAGAGGATTATCTCGATATATTTCTGTGATTTGTCAGCCTCCAAGGCGCAGTTGGTTGGCCCCCGGCTTTGAAACGAGAGGCCGCGTGTTCGATCCCCACACCGACACAAATGTTTGTGTGATCTACGGGCATTTGTTTCAAGTCTGGGTGTTTGTGAGACCGAAAAATCTCTCGTAGTTTCTGAGACCCACGACACAAAGACTCGATCTTAGTGTGAGGTCAGGACTATGTATGTGACAGTTGGGTGTATTTATCTATTATATATTTAGCTCTTAGCCCACCACGCTGACCCAGTATAGGCTAGCAAACTTTGCAAACTTTTGAATTCTTGTTTAGAAGTCGCAAGCATGCAAAGTCTTCTTCACTCAAACTGAATTCAAAAGTGGTTCAAAAAGGAGAAATTATTCGATAACTTAAATAGGTTTTAAAACTGTCTATGAATAAGGCCGTGAAAGTTCTGGACAAATTACATGCCAGTCAAGCCGCGGATGACAAAAAATAGCCTATAATAATATATAAGGTAAAGTATTATTGTCTTTAACCTTTCTATACGTCGATATTATTATGTTGTATTTGGATTTGTAACATGCTGATAAAGAACATTATTCTACCCTATTACTATAACTGGATATGTTATTTCCTATAACAATTCGCTGTTATGTATACTTTATCAAAAGTACCGGCTAGACCACACGTATTATGCACGCTGTTTAACGTAAATAATCAATATGGAATAAATTACATTGCGTTTACAAAATTAATATTTTTACTGTTTGCTTGTGTCATGCTAGAAATGTTTGTTGTCGTTATAGGCGTGTTTTGTGATTTGAACAACCCGTGGTTATAGATACAGGGGTCTACATATAAGGCGCCTTTTATAGAATTGAACACTAAGCAACCACACCACTGTGTAATGGTGGTACTGTAATAAGTGCCAGTGGCTCTCTAGACGTTGTATTGTGTATATGTAATCTGACAAAAGTATAACGTTTATACAAAGTGTTCTCCGTCATTTGTGTCCATACATACCATACACATACACCATTCAACACAAACCAACTAACAACATCAGGCAAATCTGTATAATAAGCTAAGAGCAAGACCCAGTTTTGTCCGAGAGCAATAATTATTCGTTTCATTAAGTTCTTCTTCATAGTCTGGGTACGATTATCTATCTCAATGTTATTAGTTCAGTTGAAGATAAGAGAACCACGCAAGTTCTTTTATACGCAGAGTTCCGTTTTGACTCCCATCTGGATCTGTTTCAAGATGTTCACAATAATTAAGCTTTACACACCATCTCCATTTCTCCCTTTTTTATCATAAGACTTTTGATGAAACGTTTATATAATAATCTATACTCTGTCTAAATGGCATTTTACTAACCAATCACGTATTTAAGGATTCTTATTTATAGTCAGCAAAAAAGACCTTTTGCAGATTAGTTATTCCATATACAAACTTTGTAACCTCTACTATCCTTCGCGGAGAAAATTAGAAAAATTCGAATTAAGGTTTATAAAAAGTTAATAAGAAATCTAACGCCCAAATACTGGAACGCAACTTAAATATAACTTGCGCTTAACTACGTTAATCCCGATTAAATGTACTGGCTAAGTGAGCCGTGCGCTGTTAAGAGCAACTTATTATTTGAATGTCGTTCCAGTATTCGGGCGTTACCCTATGCGTGTTATTTCCTTTACAAAATTTGTTTAGCACGTTGCCTTACTCGAGCTTCGCGGGCTTCACTTGCAAAACACATTAAGTTTTTGAACAATCGGCCAGAAATAAATTTGTTTGAGTTGAGTTTAAAATTGTCCCATTGTGCTTAATTGAGAAATGCAATACATGTTATTTTGCCTTTTTTTCCTGTATAGAAATAGCCAGAAACTCTACAAAATTCTCAACTTATATCGCAACCTCTTTTCGCAACCTTGAGGGCCTGGAATTATTTTGAGTAACACAATAAATTATTTTTAGGAACAGTTATACGCGTTAAAGTTGATCAAAAGGAATCCGTGCAAATACTAATCACCCACGTTATAAAAATATTTTATTTTACGAAACTGTGATGCAAACATGTTGTGGAAAATCATATAAAACTGGGAACATTTCAGGATATTTTCATTCGATTCAGGGCAGCCAGTTGAGCAGCATCTACGTAAACTGCTGACTTTAAATTGAAAACGTGGATTGTTCGTTAAATGTGCTTAACTAGTCAGAGGAAGTAGCTATCACAAAGTTACAAGGATTCGCTCCGCTACATGCGCCAGTAAATTACAGCAAACGTACAGAACTTGTGAGTATAGAGTTTTTATCTATAGAGGCAGGTGCGCTAGCCTGCGCCCGCATACAATTTGGAGTTAAGTACGTTTAGTGCAACGGAGTGGAACCGCCGAGCCGCGCCGCGCCGTTTCTGGTCCGTGCATGGCCTTTAAGATATGCTACATACAATTCACTTTGAATATTTATTTTTTTATAGTCAGGCGCGCTTGCCATTAACATTACCCTGCTGGACGATCCTTCTTGATTTGTCACACACGGCCTCTAAATCAATTGTGGTCCCGATTTTGTTATAATATATTAAGTTATAGTACGAGCAGCAGGCAAGCGTCAAGCGGCACTTCTGTGCCATTTAAGCCATACAGATTTGCGTTTGTTTGTTAGGTTATAAGTGTGATTGCCAGAGTTTGTAGATAAAGCTGTATCGGTATGCAAGTTATTCTGGCTTGTACTGTCACGGCGCAGTCACTACACCGAGTAGTCACCTATGTGAGACGTTACATGTCATCAATTAACACAATCACGCGGCTGAATTACGGATATACAAAGCCTGCATTTGAGTGGGAATTTTATAGCAAGCTTTATACGGTGCGCAAATTCAGAATAGTTGAGTATATCATTAACGGTGGATTTTTTTTTATACATTGAGATATAGTCGATTCTCTCTTCTTACATTATTTAGTCCAAGCCAGTGACAGAGTCCACATTTCTCAAGACCCTCCAATTGAGCGGTCTTTAGCTGTTCCTTAGTCATTTCCATTTAAAGTAATTAATAATACTCGACGGTCGAAAGTTAACAACTATTATCACTTTTAACATGTATTTCAATGTCAATGGACATGTTGGTTTTTGCGTTCGTACTTAAAATATTTTAAGGATATTGTAGCAAATTGCTTCTACGCTATTTTATTTTCGGCTCCATACTTGTTTGAAATAATCGCAAATTGGTTGTATAATGTGAGAATATCACACTCTGCACTCATGAGCATAAATCAGCTCATCTGAGAGTACCGTTAGCACAACTCGTTTGAATTAGACTTATACACTTATCACCGCTCGTCGGTATTTCCCGTGAGAACACACAATTGAATTGTTCAGTTTATCGATATATTTTCTCAAAAACTTTTTCTTATTCAACCGTTATGGTATTTTCTTCCTCTGTATGCAGCTAAAAAGCTGCTCCACTGCCAAATGTGCATGGTAATTGTTTAACGCAAGTATGGCATGTATTTTTAAATTCAACTTAATTTTGAGCTACCGTGAAAAAGTATAATATTTACTTTCACTTAATTTGAAATAAAAAATATTGTATACATTAAATATTTTTTTGTACCAAAATGTACGACGTATCAACAGTAATATACGAATACTTGGTAGTAAAATGTATTTAATATCTATTGAGTCAATAAAAATTGATTACACTCACAATTTCATAATTACACGTCAGCGTCGGAGCCGAAATAGTCCCACAGTCAACGTAGCTTATTAAAATTAAAGAGTAATAATATTTTTTGTTACTCATATGGTGTTGATTCCGGATCTAATAATGTAAGTGAAGGAGGCACCGACTCGGGGACTCTGCCTGTACGTGACCAGCATAACTGTTAGAGCGCACGCGATACCGACGCCCATACGAAACTAAACCCACCAACTCTTCTTATCAAGTGTTTAAATAGCAGTAGTAATATCATTTTAAATAAGTAATTTCATGCTCTATTCGGTAAAAATATTATTCGGTCGTGAATTTATACATTCAGTTTAAACAAAAATAAAATTTGCAACAACTTTAATTCTGAAAACGTACTCCCCTATTTTGCCAAATTAAATTAAAAAGCATTTACAAATACTTGAAAAATATTAAATTTGTTTATCTGGTGGACAAATCATGTTTGTAAGGTAATCTATAAAGTATATTCTGTAAACTTTTCAATAGCAAGACCTTTTTCATTCCATACAACGGATTACGCTATACCTGCATATTTCGATGTTTATACTTCGCGTGGTAAAGTCCTAACGGGTGTTATATAAGTAGGTACGTGTGTGCGCACATGAAATCAATCAGAAAACGCACTGCATTCGAATTGTTTTGTAAATATGTACACAAATGCACGGGTGTAGCTGAATACGTATTACGTACGCTCTTTACCATTAGATAAGCTTATGCGCTCTCAAACATGCTTGGGATGCATAAAGCTAGCGCCATAGAATATCGGAGCTCAGTACACCATAGATATTTTTATTGTTTAAGTATCTACAAGAATTAAAATATCCTGAATAACATAATCATGATTTAATTAATTTTTCAAATGAATCTTACGATTATTGTAATTCATATAATCATTTAGTTTTTACACAATACAAACTGCAGTGAAGTCGGCTTAAATAATTACTTATTAAAGAAATCCTAAGTGATTTAGTGTACATTATTTTATGATATCATATTCATTAGAATATGATAAATAATTTCGAAAAGAAGTGGCGTTATCGCCAAGTTTTGTAATTACTTATCAAAATTCGAAAAATCGTTAATTTACATGATCATTTTAGATAATGTACAGTTTGAACGGTAAAGCAAAATCGTCAATAACATTAACTGCTCATTATTAAGTAATTTAAATAGATTATTAAGTTTAAGCAAATTAGCTTGTTCTGTAGCAGTTAAAAGACGAAAACAATAGGCAACTAACGTCTCGGCTCAAATATTTTACACTTAAAATTACTAATGTAATTCGTGTTAGATTTATTTATAAGGTTCTGAGAACGGATTCCTCGCCTTTGTGGTGAAAGTAAATGGGACCAAACAGTTGTTCACTCCACAAACCACTGTTTATCTTAATTTGCTCGTAGAGTCGAATTATTTTATCCTTTATAGCCTTAGAATGTTTTAGATTATTCTTTTATTGAGTGATTTCATCATTATGAGGATCACGGATTTTCTTTAAATATTTATCATAAATGTTGTGAAAATATCTTCATAATTAAATTAACAATAACTGTAATTTTCTTAATTTCGTACATCCATCGTACTGGAGTAGTTCGACTATCCATAAACTGCACATTTTATATTTTACCATTAACACAACGAATATAATCTAACAAATCGTTCATTATAACTGATTAAAGCAATAGCTATACAACTTGCCCTTCCTGTCACAACTCAGCACACCTGACACGAATTATCGAAACACAGAATTGATTTAAAAACCTATTAAACGTGACCGAGGTACATGTTCTATGAGTACAGGGGTAGGGCTGGATGTAGAGGGTCGACGCCGGATGCAGGAGTCACGCGTCAGCAGTTGTGCATGACGAGTTGCCTCACAGTACTACCCAGGGCTACACAGTCGGCCACCGCGGCCCGCTTCGTGAGTCCATATCAACTGACTACACAACTCGGCAGCGTTATACTTTTTGGGCGGTGACTCACCGTTGCGCAACCTCAGTGAAAATTATACCTTAAGTTGCGCATGTTTAAAAAATGATGGATGTATTAAGGAGTATAAATGTTCGGTTATAAGTTCCTTTGGCTTTGAGTTGCAATAATAAATAGGATATTGTCTCATACAAATAGGATGTAGTATATTTTCGTTATTGGGGGTATTTTTTAAGGATGGCAATGCCATTTTTATTACCTACTAGGTAAATCATTTAAATCGTGAAGTTAAAACTTCAGTTGCAATAGATTCTGATGACCAAATGCTCTAAGTAAATTAAATTTTTATTTAAAAAGCAAAACTTTTTAAATTTACATAAAAAAGGAAAGAAGGTAAATTGAGATCCGAATGGTTAATTATTTAATATAGGTTAATATAGGTTAATAATTAAACTATTTTCGTTCTTTTATTTGCAACTATGTATTTTATAACTGGGTTTCTTATTTTTAACTCAAGGATATGAAGACAGGACGTTGTAATAGGAAGGCAATGAAATCAATTAAATTGCGTTGACATTATTATGGAGCGATTAATCATAGAATATATCGCGAATCGATTTCACTTATGGACATAGAAGGCGTTGGGTATGCAAATTATTATGACGTACATTCGACTGCCCCAAGGTTTATATCTCAAATTCTTCAGTTTTAATGTTTATCGGATACGTTTTCGTTGTGATAATACAGATATTTTTTATGCATAACATACATATTTGTTTTTAGTAGTCATTTGTCTTGATGTATTGAATGTGTATCGTCACCATTATTAGCAAAAAAAATTACAAGTGTATTGCACAAAGATGCACTGATCTACCATGTATGAAGTTTTCTTACACATTTTTCGAAATTTATTTATGCATCAATTTGTACTTCGATAGTTGTTAAATTTATTGTTCAATGTCGATCTTTGTAAACTTTTACAAACTTTTGTGTTGTATGATAAGAAATATGTATGTATCTTATTACATTTACGAATTATTTTGGGGTTCCGTACCACAAATGAACTAATAGGCTCACTTCATTGTCCTTCTATTTATCTGTCAGGAATATTTTTTAGAAACGCATGGAAGTATCATACCACAAGTGTAGCGCAAGGCAGGCAGACAGCCCTTTAAATTGTAAGCAGTGAAAATTATTTTATAAATCAATCCAATATAAGACACTGTCTGATGTTTTTTTAGATTACGAATTTCTGCTTACAGTTGGAATATCATCGGTATTCATGTACCTCAGGGTGATCATATTTTAACTAAAATTTTAAGTTTTGCTTTTTTTATTTTATTTAATATATTGTTTTTGATCCATCATATTTGTTCCTATTGCAAACGTTGCAGTGGTGCGTGTTGGTTATGTTATTGACTACTGCAATTACTCCAATTTATAGAAATACCTCAAAAAAGTTATTTAATAAACCAAATTATTATTATCTCATTTTGCCATTACCTACTTCACTGGTGGCAGGTCTTTCATAAGTAAGAGGCCGCCTGGGTATGTACCATCGCAATTTCTATTTCTCCTGCCAAACAGCAGTATAAATGCTCTGTTGTATTCCGTTTTGAAGGACATTGTAGCCACAGCAACTACTGGACATAATAAGACTAAACATCTAATGTCTCAGGATAGCAAGCGCAGTGGAATGCCAAGCGTTGCTTGGTATTTTATGGTGTTGTTTGATTTTGCTACCATTCATGAGCAGTCGTATCGCTTACTATCAGGTGAATGGCATGCTCGTCTCGCCATTCATAGCAATAAATAAAAAGCTTTGGTAATATTTTTTGTGCCCTGTGCTGATTTATAGACACGCAGCGCCATCTTGTGGTCAAACAGCGTAACTTGGTTTCCACAAATCACACTAAATTTAATTCCTTTTACACTATTTTGGGCTTCTAATATGACCTTGACAACGTTAATACTTGTTATTGCGATTTAAAAAAATTGTGTAGGGGACATAAGTTCATTGAATGTTTCATACCATTTAGAATAATGTGCGCAAGTTTTAAAGCCGCGCGTAAACAATTAAAAGAGTTATTAGCAATAAAAAAAATGAAAATGAGTGTTTCATATTTTGCAAATAACTCAGAAACTATTAACGTCAGAGAAATTTGAAAAAATGGTAACAAGTAATAAGAAATTCCCAAAAAATTACCTTTCTAACACAACTACGGTGCGTTGGGAAAGCAACTTACTAGGACATACATACATACATAAACTCACGCCTTTATCCCCGAAGGGGTAGGCAGGGGCGCCACCAGGACACCCACATTTCGCCTTGTATGTTCCGTCCCATAATGTGATAGGGGTCGAGTCTATCGCCATATCGGGCACAAATTCCTGACTCCGGGCTGATAATGAATAGAAAAATTCAATACCACTTTGCCCGACCTGGGACTTGAACCCGAGACCTCAGCTTTGTAGCCGTACCGTAATACAACTACGCCATCGATGCAGTCAACTTACTAGGAGTAAGAACATAATCTCATATATAGGTCATATAGGAGTATACGTTTTTACCTCTAGTAAGATGTTACCCCAACTCACCTTACGCTTTATATTTAAATCTAAAAATAATGTTTCATGTGCCGCTTTGAATTTTGTTTTGACGTAATTAAGAATTATTTGTAGTAATAAAGGCAGTTACAGAGTTAACTTGCTTATTGCTTTTGAAAATTATTAATTAGAGAAATGAGGGAGTCACATCATTCATCACCTTCATCCACAATATTTTTTTAAAATTTACAATTATATTGATAATTATCAATTAATCATTATCAATCTATGTTAAGTATATACGATTTTTATTAAGTCGCTACTTGTCGGCACTTCCGTATAAAATTTCACCATCAAAATGTAAAGCCTTCGCTATATACCCCCACATCGAACTTTGACAAGTAGCCTGCTTACCGCGATTTTGTGCAACTCAGTATGTAAAGGTAGGCTTATATGAAACCGACGTGAAGCCACAGCTTAGCTGTCGCGTTTCGTCTGGTGAGTGAGATTGCCGGATGCCAAATTCCTCTTCATTTTTCTTCCCGCTCCCCTCCCAATTTGATGGTCCTGCTACACGTCCATGATGCAAGCGTTGTGGATGTTCATGGGTTGCAGTGTTAACTCACCATTAGCTGATCTGTTTGCTCATTTCCCGAACAATATGAAAAAAAAATGGTACATTATTGCGTCTCAACAAGTCTAGTATGTCCATCTTACCATTACCCTACTGACATTCATTAGCAACATCACAAATAGGTCACGTTCATCTTCTCGCCCAGCCTACTTTCCAAAGGTATTGGCTTGCAGGTTAGAAATTGTAACGCGAGGCCAGCAGCCGCGTGGCCTTCAGGCTCGGTCACGAGTCGCCGCCCAGACACTTGAGATGATCAACCAACACCCTTAGTAATGCGATACACTCCACTTGTAACACGAGCGGAACTGTTCCACTGAAATAGTCAACCACAAAAATTACTGTTTAAGGCTGTGTTGTTTCGGTCCTGTTTTTTAAATCTAGGGTAGGCAGTATTGTTTTACGGGACTTTGACCACAGCTTTGCGTTTAGGTTTGTCATCAACTTATTTTTGGCATGTCAAATGTATCATGTTGACATTTTCAAAGTTAGGGCCACGGTCAAAATTCGATGATGCAGCCGAACCTATGTCATTGTTAGGGATTTGTGGTCGCGTGTCGTGTACACGTTCAGAACAGGGCTTATATTAGCTGTGATATTACACATAGGTCATGGTCTTGGAAATAAGAAAATTACAATATCGCTTTTAATAAATTATGACTTAGTCGTATATCAAAGTTCAGTAATTCATATTTTTATACAAATGAAATTACAAATGTAGATTCGATTAATGTAGTAATGTCTTCACCATTCTGGATATTCGTGCGTATGATCGAATCCGCAACATCCGGCGCAGAAAGCGGTTTTTTAACCGCTGCCCATGCTGCGCGTCTAGTTCGTCATCAGGCTATTACGCACCTTACACCTTATGCACATTAATACATATGGCTTTAAACATTTATAAAGGCCACGATAATTTGGAGAATCCATCCTTTTATGCCGCATAATTGGAAACAAAATCACCAACAATTTAACACTGACTGTGCGACATCATTACAATCAATTCACATTCTGCACATAGCATCACCTATGAAAACGTTGCCTTTTTACAATAGGTCCGTTATTCAGCAGAACACGCCAGCGCATGGAATCCAGTTCACAACGATGATACAGATTATGGTCCTATTTGCAAGCAAACAATGGCCATTTGTCGGCATGCACTAAATTAAATCGTTGGGAACGATTCGGTCGCACGTTCTGTTGTTGTCTCTACGGTTGATAGGCGCCTCGACTGTAGCGGAACAAACTTATGCATTTATTTATAGCCGGGAATATGGGTTGCATAATGAGTTTTAAAGTTCGAAATGTATGAAGGCGCAGAATTTATGCAATAATTGATGATTATTGAGTCGTACGTTGTGCTATTGTAAATAGTATGCATAGGATTTTATTTGCCATTAAGAAATTTATGTTGCCTGTCGTAAAATATGAATATTCTAAAATAAGATGTATTGTTTTACAATTTAATTGAGGTAAATTGTTAACTTTTATTTTGTTTTTTACATTTTAGCGTCTTTTTTAATTTGGTGCTTTCCCTAACACCAGCATTTGAGATTTAGTCGGATTTAGTGCCAGGATTAGTATAACCGAGTGTTATCGGCGTATAAATTATATTTATAAGACTTAATGCAATTCGGTAATTCTGCTGTAAAAATGGTAGAAAAGGCAGTTCATCCTTGCTAATGCGGAGCAATAATGGTTTGGGCTGACATTAGCTTCGCTGGAAGAACAAATGTCGTTTAGATACGATGCAAATTAAATGCGGAGCAATACAGTGTTGAGATTGTGCACCCTATAGTCATCTCTCATCGACTTGGCCAAAATTTCATGTTAATGCATGATAATGCACGGGCACACACCGCAAGCCTGGTGAAGAATATGTATGTTCCGCGAATACAATATCACCGTATTAGAGTGGCCTGCTCAGTCCGCCGATCTCAATCCCATTGAGTATGCGTGGGTTTTGCTCGGCAGAAAAGCTTTCAGTGATTATTTCCGCAATTTGAACACAGACGGAGAGTATGGCCTTATTCTACAGGCGACAACCGATAACGTCATCCTCAGTATGCCACGCCGAGATGTAGAGCCGCTGATGCCTTAGGAGGTCCAACAGATTTTTAAAAAGTTGTTAGGATTATTCTTTATAATTTATTTTGCTTGAGAGGGGTTAGGCCATATAGGCCACCACGTTGACTTAGTGCGGGTTGGCGGACTTTACATACCACAGTAATTATTGTAAATCGATATGGTATACTGCATACCATAGCGATTTGACCTCACGGTGTTTTCCTTCACCGATATATGACTATCAATACAAACATGACTCTGAAAAATCAGAGGTGTGCTCTGGGATTTGAACCCACGACCACTGTGAATATGTGGCAGCCGCGTCTGGTCCGTTTGCCAACAGGCCACCACGCACTTCGTTCACTAACCAGCCTTTTATTAATCTTCAATATAAATATGAATATTAATTTACGCTTGTATTTATGTATAGCATCTAAGACAAAATAATATGAAATTTGAAATAAACACTATATTTTTCTTGTTCCCTAGACTTTGTTGAGCAGTGTATTTACTCTCTCCCCACCAAGAAAGTCCTAAACCATTCACAAGTACGCTACGAAAATCCATCTCTAATTTCCATCCTCTTAAGTAATTATTTGAACAAAATGTATAGTCTTTTTTAGGTCGACAGTAAAGTTAAGATCACATTATGACACAGCTAGCCACAATTTTATAGTTAAACTATCCCACCATTACCAGTGACCCAAAGACATTTATAGTGAAATTATTTCTTGTGCTTGATTCATCTGAAGCTATGAATTCAATTCTAATGACGCTACAGCGGTGACACAGTTTTCTTTGTTGTATATTACGATAATTTTTTTGCAGGCCCCGGAAATAATCGAGCCGAGTCTACTTTCAAAAACTGTCACTGTACAAAACGCCGACGCCGCCAAACCTCCGGACAAACAAACAATCAATTCCGACATAAGAAGCACCGAAGTTAACGCATTAAATATTGAAGTTGAAACTTTGCGGTGGCAACTATCACAGGTAAAAACAGCATACGAGCTGCTAGCGAGGTAGTTGGTGCACCAATTATTATTATTATTATAAGTACTAATGCCAAAACTCTTAGCGAATGTTTTGTCAATGCATAGCGAATATATTGCAAAGCTTTGTTACATCCATATTTTGTTATTGTCCCAACGTAAGCGTATGTTTTTCAGACAGAAGCGAATAGGCAGATGCACATAGCTTTACTAAAGCAAATAGTGACATTCCTGAGCCGAGTGAAGGAACACATTGAATATCAGAAGCCCGAAGACGTCAAGGAAATAACCAGGATGCAGAGATCATTCAATCTTTCCGACTTACCTCGATCCAGATCTGTTTTGTATGTCAATAAGAACGCTGATTACTCAATATGTCCTTCGAAGAAAATAAATACGAGAAAAATAAGTAAATCTATTAATAACGTCAATGGTTTGAAGGACTGCAGTGTTTGGTAAATATATTTTTATTTTGATAAATACTGAGGAATTCAGTATTATTTTTTATATTATAAGAGGCAAACGAACATACGGTTCGCCTGATGTTAAGTGATCACCGGCGCTCATAAACATCTGCAATACCATAGGGCATGGGCACTTTGCAGGCCTTTAAAGTGGGAATACGCTCGTTTTTTGAAGGTCGAAAATGCAGAGCGATGCTACAGCTCTACGCAAAGACAAAGGATCAAATAGATTGGAAAGAACTTAGACGTCGATGATTCGAGCTTCCCAACGTGATGCGGTCGAAAGGAAGAAGCTGGTACTGGGATACCCCTGCTCAAAGATGAGAGAAATATTCCACGTGTGGTCGAACCTGCGTCTTATAAAGTTGACCCGACGTGAAATATCGCTCAGATCTGTTGAGTATAGCTTGGTGTCTTTGAGGCCAATTTGGCCTTACTTTCAAGTGACCGCCGAACTGAACGTCATTCGATACCTCGACACCGACAATTCCGATACCGGCTGTGGCAGTTACAGGACCGCCTTGTAATTGAGGCGATACGACTTAGGGCGTTTTTTGTGGCAATTGTACAAACTTGTGTTTGACTACAGTTAAATTGTACGAAGTGACACAACTTCGTAATCCGAGACTCTGGACAGGACTCGACTTCAGACACAAATTTGCTTCGAAACTCATAGACGTGTTTCGGAGAGATATTGGCTCGGCCAACTATTACGCTCTGTAAAGATTACAGTCCCACATATTTAAAGGCCCTTGTTAGATTTACTTATTTAAACTATGTGTAAATAATTGTGATATTATGTTAATAGTCTTTCGTTTCCGGTCCGATTCTTAATACATGTGTGTTTTCTTTTCAGGAGTCAATCAAAATTATCATTGCCATCTGAAACTGACTCTGCGCAGAAATTGTCCGAAGAAATGTCCAGATTAATAACTCTTGCCAATACTGTATTGAGTACAAAATTGCCAGATTTAGCTTGTACTTGTAATCCTGACATAAATGGAAATGCCTCAGAGGTTTTGGAAAATAAACGTGAAGATAATGAATCCAATGTTTCTCTTCGTCTCATCGAAGAAAACACAGCTGCATTTTTATTAACCACAATTTGCGATAATGAAGACAGCTATCAGGATATAAATGAGAAAGATAAGATTGGTCCTGATTGCCAAACCGATCCGTCATCTTTAAGTTTGGAAAGTGCATCGATCCACCTCAATGAAAAATCTTCAAAACCAGAAATATTAAATGGTAAAGTGGATAAGTCTGCTGATAAATATAATGGTGCCAATTTCATTGAAGACGAAAGCGGATTTTCTTCAATGAGTTCTTTCCAAGAAATAGGCATACCTATCATAAGTATCATACCACCGTCCCCTTGCAAGGAAGTAAGCTATGTGGAAGAGTTCACGGATATTCTGCGTGGAGCTGAGAACTGGGAGAATGAAACCATAGAACTAGATAAACAAGCTGTCAAAGTGTTTTGGGTTTGAATTAAATGTACAAAATGTTATTTGTCAGTTTTTTCGTAGCACGTAGATGCTTTACTTTTAGATTTCACTTTTCTGTAGTTTAAGTATTTATATTGCCGTAGTTTAAAATAACTAACATTCCTTCATTTCCATGTGGATTCTTAATAAATGTTTAAATTTAATTATTGTTTTTTATTTTAAATGTGCGCTAACCTGCCAAACAACCTTGTGATGTCGAAACTGATTCGAAATTATGGCGAGCCGTGGTAATTAATAGAAATTTAATGAAGGCTATGGTTTGCAATTGCGTGAAATTACAATAATGAAGTATAACAATTAGTTTTGTTTTTATTCATAATCAACCATATTTTTTTTATTGGCCATTTTATAAAATATAAATATGGGTTATATGGATCAATCTGTTTGTCTGTGTATTTTTTTACATTGGCAACGAAACTACTAAACCGATTTAAAAAAAATCACTTTTATTTTTCGATATCTGAGGAACCCTTTATTCGAACAATCTAAATTCATAGTCGTAATTGAATAGGTACTAACTGCCATCTTGAATAACAATATAATTGTTCTTGAAATGCTACCAAATACCATAGGTATGTGGTATAGTATGCTTTGTTTTTGGATAAAAGGATACGAGATTTAAGGGAAGTATTGTACGATAGATTTTATTAAATGTTTATGGCGAGATTACGATATAATGGTTTAGCGACATACATTGTTTTCATTTTACGTCTCTCGTATCATGTAGACGAAGTTGCGGGAAAATGCTATAAATATTTAATAGACCCCAAACTTTATTTATTTTTATCTACCAGACACACTATTTGGGTATAAAGGAATGGGATGCAGTAGAAATGGAGGCCTGGGTTGGGACTGGGATGCCTGATAATTTTATTTGATGGGATAGGATGGAATTCAAAGGCACAGGATGAGACATGATGGGATGCGACGGGCAAGGACAGGAAGGGACGAAGCGGGAAGTGAATGGATAGACGAGACGTGACGGCATGGAGTAGGACAGATCAAGCAGTTATGGGGCGGTAAGACAGTTCCGTCGATTTTAGGTATAGAAGAGCTTGTAAGATAATAAGATGTATCTGGTATAGAGATGATTCAAAAAATATTTGCACGTACTCTGTTTCGCCAACGCAGTAAATAATTGTAAAAGCGTTAAGTAATCTATTCATCAGTTATAATGTACGCAAATCGGACAGACCAGTCCACACAAGCAGCACCCGTTCACGAGTAAAACGCATGTGCCAGTCATCCGTATCCTCAACCTTGTTACAGGGAAGTGACCGACCCGGCACACGACGCCACCGCAAGCACAGACTTTTAAGCAAGCATGACATACTCACTCGCTTACAAAGCATAATAAAATGGTTTAAGTTACTTGATATAAATATTTTTTATACAGGACAACACTAACACTCTGAGATACTATACATATATTTAAATTTTATAATATTAATTTTATTCTATTCCCAAGCCTTATTAGCTTATTACTACTTATTATATCAGCCCATATACGTCGCACTGCAGGGCATGGGCCTACTCTACAATCGATAGAGAGTTTTTGGGCCATATAGTCCATCACGCTGGCCTAGTGCGGGTTGGCGGACTTGCATAACGTAGAAATTCTTTAAAATCGCTACGATATGCAGGTTTCCTCACGATGTTTTCCTTCACCGTTAAAGTGCGTGGTGATTGACTATCAATACACACGTAGCTCCGAAAAGTCAGAGGTGTGCCCTGGGATTTGAATCCGCGACCACCGTGAACATGTAGGCAGCCGCGTCCGGTCCGTTACCAACAGGCCACCACCTACATTATTATATTATTACAAGCCTTATTATCATCTAGATATTCTGAAATTTTATAATAAACTTTATTACATAATTTTTGCTTGATAGGAGCTTTGAATTTCCAATACTTAAGGCTTTAATATGAGTGGAAATTTTATTATAAAAGTGTATACAGTAACCATTAAAAGATTTGCTAATTCCGCTGAGTCTGGTCTAATAATATACTACTATACATATTATTATATTTTTTCATTATGTATTAAAATCAATAAATGCTTTGTCAATAAATCTTTTTTTCGATTTATTATATTTTTTAGATAGACATTCTATGTTAAAAAAGTCAAAACGTCATAAAAACAAAAAGCATGACACTTATTGGGTAATAATATTTTTGTATTAAAATTTTAAATATAAAAACATTTTTCGGACCAAAAACCTACTATTTCATTTGATACTCTAAATTCACTGTGGAAATGGGTGACGAGGAGAAAAATTCTAGTGGTGATCAATCGAAGGGTGAACTGGTAAAAGAACCAGAAAAGCCCAAAATCCCTGACGTAGAACTCATCGTAGATGGCTTTGGCTTTATGCCTAAACAAAAAAAGGGCCAAAAAGGTGCAAAGTCAAATGTATTTGATAAGGGAAAAACAGAGGATGAAGCAACCGAAGCAGAAGAAACTAAGAGTCCCTGCGCGTCCAGCACAAATATAGATATTGTTAGAAGATATACATGGAAGACTAAGAATAGAATGACTGTTCAGGTATTAAGTCAAGTCTTAATATTTGTAGGATATTTCACCTTCTGAATTATTATTGGGCTTATCGATTATGGCTCTCTTTCACCTTATGGGAGAGCAGGAGATGTGTGCGGCTGAGATTGGCCTTACATTTTATTCCACCGCCAAACCTAGGCTGACATAACAACATCTGGCAGCCGTCTAAACGTGCGCCTATGTCGTATCTGGTAGGGAAACAGCCATATTGACCATTTCGATATGAGAGGGTGGGATGAGCTTGCAATATGTAAGTAAATATGCAGTGCTTCTAGTAACCCCGCAGCCTTCAAATAAGCGTTTTTTTAGGAATTCCAGAGGATATCGCGGTAAAATGTCTTAGCCGTCTGATAGAGCTAGATAATGTATTTTCTAACTGTTGAGTACTGAGATTAGTTTTGATAAAAACCTGGTCATAGGTTATTACATACGGCGCCACAATCACATCTATACAAGTACCGGACAAAAAAGGAGTACCCGATGACGTGATAGCTGGATTCGATACTCTAGAAGGTATATACTACTTTATATATATTTGTTTTCACACAAATATTGTAGAGATTACAATAAAGATTTTTACAATATTAAGATTTACATTTTGTTATACCAGAGCTAAAAAACTGTTAATGTTGAAACGAAAGTAACCAGAATTTTTACTGACACAACATATTCTTTAATTTCGACAGAATATTTCCAAAGAAGTAATCCTTACTTCGGCGCTACGATAGGTCGTTACGCCAATTATATTCGCGATGCAACTATGATGGTTAGACCGTCGGGCAGAATGTATATGTTAAGCACCAACAGAGGTCCTCATCATTATAATGGAGGACATATTGGCTTCGATAAGGTAAATCTTCTAATATGATTTCTTCATTATCACGTTTTCGTTTTACGTCATTGTTCGTAAAATAAACCTAAAAATCATAATTTTTATGGGAACTATTATTACTAGTTATCTACACCTACTTCGATCTTTTTTAATTGAAACACCTTGCCTAAGATTGAATGTACGCGATACTTAATTATAGTAATTGAAATTTAAAGGTGAACTGGCATTCCTACGTGGATGGTCACAAGGTGATAATGAGCCACGTTTCGGAGCGATACACTGAGGGTTACCCGGGCACTGTGATGGCGCAGGTCGCTTTTGAAGTCACCTGCGACAACAGCATCAAGATTGAGATGCGGTGCACTACCAGCGATCCTACTGTTATCAACCTCAGCAACTCGCCTTACTTCAATTTGGCTGGCCATGTAAGTCAATTAGAAAAGGAAATATGTAATAAATTATTGTCCGCGATAATCTTTATTTCATACATTTTATCATATTTTGTAGCATTGGCATGACTCATTATTGTGTTCTCTGTATCAGATGTGAAATTAAAAAAATATAAGTAATACGTACCACCTTTTAAATAACATTTTTTTCTGCAATTAATGTTTTATGTCAACAATTAATCTGCATCTTACTTTCCCATTCTTATCCAAGTTGATCCTATATATTTTGCCCATATCTATATTATGCAAATGTTTGACATTTTCCAGCACGCTGGCAGTGAAAACATGTATGAACATATCGTCACAATCAACGCAGACAAGTATACTGCTGCTGATGATGAGGGTGTTGTCACAGGTATACAAAATATTTAATCTTAATGCTCTAAAAATAGCCGTATAATACCATTTTACACATCTATATTGTAACAGCACTCAGCACTAGCATTGTAGCTAGTTGGTACGACGCCTGAGCGTGGCGAGAGTGAATTGTGTTTATGAACCTAAATTGCGATCTGTTTTAAAGTTTACTGGAGATTTTGTTAGAGATGTTTCTACTACTGTTTTGAACTAGGAATAAATTATAAAAAAATAACATAATTTTATATCATAATAATTTAATCCATCGAAAGGTTGCCTGGAAAATATCGAGATAGCGCCAGGCATAAGGCCAATCGGAACCATGCCTTTAGTTTTAAGTGACTTTTTTGTTTTTAAGTGTCTTTCTTTTATTGTGGTGTACAATAAAGTATGTAAATAAATAAATAAATATCTGTTGAAAGTAGGTAAATATACTTTTAGTCATCTTGGTGCGTCGCTCCATGTGTGCGTCAAGCTTGTTTATACAAAGAATTAGCTGTGGTTGCTTTATCTAAAATAATACATCCATAATAAGGTTATTAATAAATAATAAAAACATAAAAAATACAATAATTATTTATCTTTCCACTAAGTAATTAAAATTCTCAATTATTTTTCCTGAGTTACGTAATATTTTTATCGTTGACTGTACCTGCTTATGAGAGCATAAGAAAGAAGCCGCCTTGCTCGGGCGGCACTAACACTAAAATCAAAACTGCATCTTTACAAGGACACGCACACAGAGCCGCGCGCCAAGATGAGTTGAAACATCTGTACTATACTTTAAGCTGAATCTTAAACCAATACGATCATGTTCAATAAGTAATAGCGTTTAATGAAAAAAAAATTGTTAATTGTAGCTAACATTTTGAAATGCTTTGTTACAGGTGAGAAGAAGGTAGTAGGTGGCACTGCGTTTGATTTCCGAGTGCCTCGTGTACTCAAAACTATGTTGCCGAAGATACCAATGGGTGGTTACGACATTAATTACTGCATAACGCAAGGGACATCGCAAGACCTCACTTTTCACGCTCGGTGAGTGAACGGTAGACGGTAATTGTCTATACGTTGTCAACTATCGATGAACAAAAAAATGGCCCGAATTTATAACAGAATTGTTGTATTGGGTGTTATACTGTTACGAAACGATATTTTCAAATTATTTTTCTGTCTCACGGCAAAATATTACCTAATACGTCATATTTGATGGCCTCCTCAATTAGCTAAGATGAGGCCGCAGGTTCGATCCCTGCAATGATCATTTTCCTCTTGGATCGGTTCTTATGGACCTATTAGATGGCCGCCAAGTTACCCAGACCTAACCACACTGGATTTTTATAAGGTGTTACGTAAAAGATTTCGTTTACAATAAATATCCTAGAAATGTGCAGTAGCTACAAATAATATAATTTTTATCATTCATGGAACATTATGCGTGTCGTAAAATGATGGGTGTTTATTTTTACCACATGGCCGGTTCGATTCCCGCTTCAGTCGTGCGATAATTCAAAAATCATTGACTGCCCTTATAATTGTTTGTAAAATCAAAATGACGTCTTCTTTTAGTCAAATTTTCTGTCTACAATATTTGAGGTACGTCCCCTCCATGTGGCAAAGCCGTGGGACGCTCTGCTTGAGTGATTGTTGGATTTATTCATAAATGTGTATGTGTTTATTTCAGAGCGCTGCATCCGTTTACTGGAAGAGTTTTAGAAGTATATAGCAACCAGCCTGGCATGCAATTCTACACTGGCAACCTGCTGCCTGATCCGGACAGAATTGTCGAAGTGAGTTCATTCTAAATAATTCACCAGTTATCTCAACTAGTTAAGATCCTATGGTCCAGATGAAAATGTATGTATGTGTCAGCCCAAATAGGTCCCACTGCTGGACTCGGGTCTACTCTACAATCGAGAGAATCGATTGAGAGTTGTTAGGCCATATAGTCCATATAGATGAAAATAAACATGATGAATACTTGAGTAAGTTACTATGAGGGTTTGATTATATTGGTAAACACAGTGAAGTAAAGGGTTTGTCAATACAAAAGTAATGCGATGCCAATACAGTAATTGTGTGCAATGCTGCGTAGCTTCCGCACGTGAGGAGAACGACCCAATTACATCCTGCTGTGTTGTAAACGCCAACTAAGTAATCAATCAAACATTTTAAGCCAATTATAGTTCCTGATGAGGCTTCGCAAACAGTACTAATACATTAGAAGTTCGTGTTTTTTTTTAAACTGTAATTTGCACCAACTAGATTTATGGAGTAATTTGGTACCTACTGGGAAAATATCTAATGCATTAGTATCGAGTAAGTTTGGAGGTATCGTTGCGCTCCCACTATCACATCTTTAAATTTGAATTGTTAGTTCATTTTATACTTCTATTTTTATGCTATTTTGACCCATCATAATATGTGTATATATAACTTTTCAAATCAACTATACGAAACTCCCTTACTGTCGGATTTTGGGAAAGTAATATAAGTGTCAATTGTGTAGATACCATACGGTGGCGAGGAAGCGAGCGAAGAGGGCAAATCTGAAAGTGAGGAGTCCGAGAGCGAGTCGAGCGAGAATGGAGAGGAACAGGAGAGAGAGGACGATGAGGTGACTCGTTTTTTTTAGTAGTTTTTTTTTCTGTGAGACTTTTTTAAAAATGGAATGCTGTTAGCTCCTCTTGCAGTCATCTTGCGGGAGGAAAGAGATATACCTGTGGCCAGCAAAGTCAAAGGCTAACTATATTTTAGTTGCGGACTTGTTATCTTGATTTTGCGCATGTCGGCATCCTATAGCTGATATCAAGGCCTTTTACTATGAACCTTTTATTCAAATGTAAAATGACGTTATCGTAAAATACAGTTATGTATAGGAATTATATTGGGTTATTAATTATAAAAAGGTATTATTAACAGGTCGATGTACAAATTCTTGGGGGAGGCTTATGTTCAGCAGTGAACTTCTTTGGCAAAATAAATAAACTTAATTTTACGTGACATTTAAAAGATTTTGTCACACCATAATATTGTTTCTCTTGTACATACATTATAAACATAAACTCACGCCGTTATCCCGGAAGGGGTAGGCAGAGGCGCCACCATGACACCCAAATTTCGCCTTGTATGTTCCGTCCCATGATGTGATAGGGGGCGAGCCTATCGCCATATCGGGCACAAATTCCTGACTCCGGGCTGATAATGAATAGAAAAACCCAATATCACTTTACTCGATCCGGGATTCGAACCCGAGACCTTAGGTTTGTAGTCGTACCGTAGTAAAACTACGCCACCGAGGCAGTCTCTCAGTTTCAGGCTGTTTCTCTTGTTTTGGGGCATATATTCCATAAATATATTTATTTACAATTACGATCGAAGATGTTTACGTAAAGATATATGCATGACGGAAATAAAACCATGTGTTAATTTTATTGAACCAGACCAGTGATAACGGCACCGGTCTATATTCGTTTATAATAAATTATTGCTATCACGAGACGCTTTAATTACCGGATAAACGACTTATCCGAATATTTTCGACAACTTGTTACTTTTAAAGGCAATGCGCGGATACCAATGTTTCACTGGCGGATACTGAATGTAGAATCCTCCGTTCTAGGTCCCGAGGCGGTTTATATTGCAAACTGTCATTCTCCCACCCTTACTATTACTGTGGGCAAAATAGACAGCCGGGTCTACTGTAATAAAATTGCTTCTACAACTACACAACTACCTGTAGTTAGCTTAGGGCTTATTTACAATTGTTTTTATACTAATGGTTTCTTAGATTTACGCGAATGTACACATTGAAATAAAACTATTTTTTACGGATTTTATCACGGGGCGGACTGACCCGTGACCACGAAAGCTGTAAAGTAATCGACCCGTCGGGAAGTTAAAAAATGTATAAATTAAACCAAATTGCGATAAAATTCGTAAAAAATAGTTTTATTTCAATGTTTTTGTATTACTTTTGTTTAACATTTCAACTTTACATAAAACCGCTCCGATATGCATTATACACGTAGTTTAATAAATATATATTTTTTTATTTTACAGGGGAAAAAGAGCTACGGCTATGTCCCGCTGCTGGGTAAGCAAGGCGCTACTTATAAGAAGCACGGACTTTTCTGCCTCATGCCTCAGAACTACCCCGACGCTGTTAATCATGTAAGAATACCATGCTTGTGTTGAATACATTGCTGGTTTTGTACTACCAACATTCTCACGATATGCGTGATACCCACATCTGCCGACCAACCTCACGGCTAACTATGTCTTTGGTGCCCATTTATTCCTCCAAATCTGGTCAGTTACCCAGCTACGAATGTTGCTACTGCTGCTGCTGCTCCTATATTTACAATTCTTGGCCTATAGTATAATTATGGTATTGTCCGACATTTCAAAGACGTCACAGAGAAATAAAGTCTCCACCTTTTCTCCGATCTTTCACGTCTTTATTTGTTACTTCATATTTATAGGCATATTGTCTTTGTTGACGAAATTAACATGGAGGCCGTCGCCCCTCGAGGCTAGAACTTATCCTGTTTGGTTTCATAAAATATACGTATTGCCGACGTACACCCATACGACATTTAAACTTGCCATTATAGCCTTGTTTGTGCTTGTATAAAAATATTTACTATCAAATGCGATTGCAAAATATATTGAAAGACTCAAGAGGCATTCAATACTATCACTCGATTTGGTCTTTCGTTAATTAATGTATTGGATGATTGGGATTATCGATTAATGGTTATATAATATATTAGGAACTAGAGTGGAGACGTAAATGTATCTAAATATTGTAATATATGTGTATATTATTTTTTTGCATGGCGTCTAATAATTTTAATTTGATTTACATTGTTTTATTTTCCAGAGAAACTTCCCAAGTGCCGTTTTAAATCCCGGCGAAGTGTACCTCCACAGGATACAGTACAAATTCGGCATACTTCTAGGAAGATACGTATAGTTGCCATTTGGACATTGAGTTGAAATTACTGTAGCATGTCGGGGTATTTGTCTTAAAATGTGTCATGTAGAATAAAAAATAATCTTTTATGTGGGTTGAATTATTAATTAAAATCGTTAAGACTATATATATTGTTTTCTGTAGGCTAGATTCGAAGAGAAATTGTATGCTAGCTGAAATATTGAATTTGGAACTTTTTAACTTATCTTTCACGGCTCCTACAATATTTCCCTTCTTATTCTTCTTCTTCTTATCGTTTCATCACTGCTAAAAATCGCGACCCCGTACAATCTTTCTTCACTGGGCGCGGTCATGTGCGGTGTGGACCGCCTGATGCAAGCTGCCGCCAACTAATCTTTAGGTACTGCTGCGCCAATTCATCGTGAAGGTGTAGGGTGTGTAAGGTTTAAGGTGTCGTGTGTAAGGTGGTGTGTGGTGGTGCCTCGATCACGTTTACAATTAATATAAACAATATTAATTACGAATATTTCCCTACAACTTCCAAATTACGTTAGCTGCTCTAAAAATGCCATGAAGTTATTTGAAGGGTTGAATTACATTCTTAAAAATACCTAGTCAAAGACGAGACTTTCGTAATCTATATTATGTTTTATGCCCTCAAACATGATTCTCTGTCCAGAATTCGAGGCTTTTACACCGAAGTGCAATGATATTATTAAATTGCATTCTCCTGGCGGATGATTACTTGTTTTATTAAGTACATTGTTTTTTCGAATCGAATTCCTGCAACTTTAACCAGGCATTCCGTCCATCTGGTAGGCGGGCCTCCGACACTTCGCTTGCCAGTTATAGCTGCATGGCCTCTATTCCAGAACCGACGGTCCCATCGGCCATCAGCTCTTCGGGCTATGTGCCCGGCCCACTGCCACTTCAACTTGCTAATTCTATGGGATAAGTACATCGGTTACATTTGTTCTTAAGGTTGCAGAAATTTGTTGATTGCAGGCCGCTTCCACCAGGTCAATGTGTAAATTCTTGGGAAATCATATTTCTAGCACTGGACTTTTTGAGACTGATGAGAGTCTGAGAGAGTGAGAGAGAGAGAGAGAGAGAATAAAATTTAATATTCAATCTTGATTTTGGTGCATATTGCTAATCAACGCCATCTGGGCAATATAATGTGAACTATTATAACGGCAGTGTTATGTTCAAGTTTATGTATTCAAGCACGACTCAACAGATGGCATCTACAGCTCTAGATCACGAAATTTTTAAACAAATTATCAGAATTACATAAGTTCAAACAACTTCCTTGCTTTAATGGAGACATGTCAGGCAGAATTCGTTCAGGCGTTTCAAAAGGATAGAAGGCGTGAAACCCTACCAATTGAAATCAAAACCGCATTTATACAAATATAACTTGTTAGGTACTTGAAATGTCAATAAAGGAACTCTATGTGCTCTGTCTGCGCTTGCATATTGAAAAAAAGTACGACATGTCGATCTCGTGAGAGCTAATCATTGATCAAAAAAAATTAGTTGAAGGCTAAAACGATTAAGGGGCTTTTTCAAAATATGTCATTAAAAATATTCTTCAATAAGTATTCTTGTAAATTAATTCTAGTACCTATACTTATTGAATTCTAGTATACTACTAATTCTAGTAAATTAACATGCTGGCGTGGATTAAAGCCAATTAAACACCGGACGGCTGAATCTCCGCCCACCCCATCCAACACCTTTTGCCATAAGATAAACAATTAACAAACGACACCGTTGGTGTTGCCGTATCCGTGTACAGTGTACTAATTACGAACGCATTTACTATTTTTAGATTGTCGATTTAGCAATGGCGGCGGGTAGTTAAACTTTTTCAAATCGGGTATAGGCATTGACTAAAACTCTACCGATAGACGAGACACGTCATAGAAATAAAGTGTCTCCGTATTTTAAAAGCACACATGCAATATTACATCACTTACCTGGTATTTTATTAAAATATTGTAACTTCAGACGATTTGCTTTCGGTTTGACGGCGAAACATTCATTTATTACTTTTAAGGCCCTGCGCAGACGGCACACTTTTTGTGCGATCGAGTCTGCGGCGCACAAAAAGTCTGCATGGCGCGCAAAAAGTCGGTCGCGGATTTTTCACAGACTCAACGCACACGACGCACATCTTCGATCATTTTGTCGGCAGAGCTGTAGGGACGTAGACGCTATGGAAATCGTGCAGAGATCGCGAAGTATTATTTTGTACATGAAGTACAGAAAAAGAAGAAGAAATAGAGAATTTTGGGTACATCCTATACTTTCGAAAAGATTACTGAAGGGACAAATAAACATTACAGCACACTTCTTCCCACATTTTTCTTTTTAAAAGTCTATCATGATATTTTGCCTTAGAAGTATCATAAATTGCTGGTCTGTTTTGTATTTCTTGAATTGACATAGTTACATCGACCTCTGGCGCCATGATAATAGATCGCGTGCGTTACGTCCACCCACCCCTAGCAAATGCAGATTGCCGACTAAAGAGTGCGCCGTCTGCGTTAGCGCGCGTTGAAGCAAACGTTCAATTTTTTTCACACACTTTTTGTGCGGAGCGGCGCGCCGCGGCGCGGTGCGGTCTGCCCGAATTACACGGATTTTTTGTGCGCCGGACTTTTTGCGCGTCGTGTGCGTTACTGCATATAATTGCATAGGTTCTATTTTCACAGACTAAAAAGTGCGTCACGGATAGTCTGTCGTCTGCGCAGGGCCTAAACGTATGCGATATGGCGTATTGGGCGTATTGCACTGTCACTGTCACGAAGCAAGCTGATTCATGTGTGGTGCATGCACCGCAAGTAAGTGGGACACATTTTTTGTACTGAATGTCTTATCTGGTGTAACATTGATATCGATAGGTATAGGAGAGATCAGGGATGAAAGTATCGCGGGTTGAAACTTAGAAATGAATTTGTGATATGCTGTATGACGGACATAAGTTTTTCGAACCTCCCTTTTACCTAAGTTGCGCTCATAGTACTGTGCCATTTTCGGACGTAGCGAGTCGATGGTGGAAAAATACCCTTAAAGTAACATTTCGTCGTTTTTTTTCTTACTGAAAAATTTATGATGGTGTGAAATTTGTGAATAATATACGATAATTTGTATAAATATATTTATAATCGACACTAATTTTTGTTTTTATTTGCACTGTTTTTAATTGGATATTTTTCTCAAAATCTGTTACAGCTGTTGCAAATAAGTTGGTGTTAATATACATATAGCCGAAAAATCAATATAATATTAAGTGTAGGCATCAATATTTTGTGATCTAATAAGATTTGTGAGATATTACAAGAAAATTGAAAAGTTAATTTAACATATAGTTAATCATGCAGACGAAGTTTGCGGACAGAGGCTAGTCTAAAATAATAGATGATATAGATATTTATGATTGAACCTAAAGAGCTTCAATGTGTTTAAAGGTACTACAGTAATAACATTGCTGACATAATATTATGACTAAATTATTCATTGCTGCTATTTTTTAAGATAAATCCTTGACATGGTGTCTATAATACCTGCTCAGTTGTCTTTATAAAGTTAATCTGCGGTGGCGAGATTCCTCCCTCAAATTCGAGAATGTTTAGACTTTTGATCGCTTTTGTAATTGCATACAGTTATTGGGAGGCTAACATGGTTACACATACCTAACCATTAATCTCCGGGCCAAGATGATTTTCGGTTCTAAACTTGTTGATAGACAACATTTAAATCTCTCTCAGACCGGCGTCGTACAAGTAATTGATAAATTGGAAGTGGTCGGATTTTCGTGCGTCAAGATTGAGCAATAGAAAGGTTGACGACTGACGCCATTTTTTAAATAGCAAATGAAAATAAATCTGCCATGAAAAAGCCCCACCCATAAAAAGGTACTTTTATTATAATTGAATAATTGTAATCACTAATCAGTTATTTCTATTCAATTCACTAGAAAGCTATGGGATTGCATGGAGGATAAGAGGCTGAAAGTATTGTCTATTTCTTCAGATTTGAGGTACTAAGAGTATCTGTCTGTAACAGTCCATATACGTCTGCAGGGCACGGGCCTTCTCTATATCGGAAATAGTATTGAAAGTGGTTAAGCAATATAGGCCACCACGCTGGCCTAGTGCGAGTTGGCGGATTTTACATACCGTTGCAATTATTTAAAATCGCTATGGTATGAAGGTTCCTTCACGATGTTTTCCTTCACGTTATAGCGCGTGGTTATTGACTATCAATACACACATGACTCCGAAAATTCAGAGGTGTGCCCTGGGATTTGAACCCGCGACCACCGTGAATAGTTGGCAGTCGCGTCTGGTCTGTTACCAACGGGCCACCGCGTGCTGAGGCTATGAATACGTGGCTATTTTAAATATTCAAATGGCCGTCGAAAAAACATTTTGATCAGACCAAAATTGCTAGTGTTACAAATAATAAATCATCCATAAAATAATTAAGTCTATTCTTTAAAGAGTTAGATCATAAAAAACTAAATATTACCTACACAGATTTCTGTCTGCGTATCGAATTTGTAGCACCCATGAAGAAAATAAGTAGAAAAAGCATAAATATGTTTCGAATGTATGTACCGAATTCTTGTGGGTTAAATAAGAAAGTGATAGGTCTCATCTCGAAAATTTACAGTACGATTGTTCACTGAGAGCCAATTTCTACAACAATTAACAGCAAGACATCACTTTATTACTCTTATCCCATCCCCTTTCGATATTTCTGTTCAATTAAACTACTTATAAAATGTTGACATTTTGCTATAAATATAGATAGGTATGACATTTTTACACTGCTGTGCACATAGACGAAATATCTAATAGACGTAGTGACCCCGTGCCACCGAAAGGGACAACAAATAAAGTACTTAATTGGTTTAGGGTTGCCAAGTATGGTACAATTACCCACTATTAGGTAACGGCTTTTTAGAATGATACAAAGGAGATCGGTCGATTTGGTCCAACTGTGGACAACAAATTCATTACTACCAAAAATCTTGGCGTATTTTTTTAGATTTATTTTTCTATTTACTTTTATCCTACACCATTGGAATTAGATTTACAAAAAAATGAGGATATCATGAAATATTTCTACCATTTTTGTATTTGTCAGCAACATTAATAGAGTTGACATCTGTCATGAGACTATTATCTGTCAAATTGCATTGTTTATTTCGTCGTTTACTAATGTGTATTTAAAATTGAATTAATTTGAAAATCATATAATTTCGTTTTGTGACTGGGTGTTGTGTTTATTCTCTACGGCGTCCCTTGCAGTCAATTGCTTACCTCGATTCAACAATACTATAGCATATAAATAAGTTAAATTGTTTATAATCGTCATGTAAGCAAAAACTACGGGAAATCATTGATGCGCGCCTGAAGCCAACAACTACGAGACACCGATCGTAAAGGCGCAAAGGCTTACATGATCTGTAATGTCTGAATGGATTCGTCCTCAATCATTGTTTTATTTTTTCATTATTGTGTACGGTAGCTTCAGATTCAGCTTTTTTAAACTAGCGCATGACAAAGTGACTAACTACATACAATAAACCTGATATCAAAATAATATACTTTTAAATATTCAAATGTGTTTTTCTGTCTTCCTTGATAAGCTTACGTACTTTATAATAATGTATATTCATACTCATCCCAAACTTAAAATATAAGCCAACTATGACATTACGTATTCAGATAGCAGAAAATGGTAGATTTTGTAAAACTTTAAGAGGATAAATCTTAAAAACCCCGTATCCTAGCTCAAGAAGACTATGTTATATTTGAAGGACAAAAAATCCTTATTATTTAATTCTATGTCTCATTTGTCTCCACCATGTTTCCATTACTAGGCCCAATATTCATAGGAAAACGACCGTTCTCCTTTGCAAACACGGAAGAAGGAAGGATAAATAAAAATGCAACAGTTTGATAGGTTTGTTTTATTTATTACTGTATACATATATTTACAAAGTGTACAAAATTACGTATGATAGATCAACAATATATGACTATACGGGTTACTATACAGGGTACGGGGTAATACTACAATCTCACTCTTGCCACACTGACATTTTAGGTTATAAAGTTTACGTGTTTATTATAATTACAATAACATTGAGATAAACAAATGTATAACTACAATGTATTACAGTGTCATCTCTTTTATAAGATTTTATAGCAAACTAGTTCATTTAAATACTGCTGGATACTATTAATTGTTACTAAAGTTATTTACTTACCCATGGAATGATAATCCTGTTATTTTCACACCACTGTCGCTTTTACGACCAAGTACGCTACACCGCACCATTTTGTGATGGATTTAGCAAAGATTTTAGAATTTAAACAATTATAAATCACTTTGAAAACTTCCGACACTAAACACAAACACGATACGACAGTCTTATGTCAAAATTTGTTTAGCAATTTCAATTCCGACCTTGAAAAAAACCGGCACGCGGTGCAGGACAGAAAATGTATATTTCGATCTCTTTCTATCTTATAGCAAAACCTATAAGCGGCATCTCTTTCTGTGGGACTGAATAGGCACTATACAGCAGTCTATTAGATTTTTCGTCTATGGCTGTGCACTTGAAATGGAAAAGTGGGTAACCCAACCCTACTATCTATCTAAATTAAGAAGTTCCATTTGACAGTGTGAAATAGGGATGCTGTCAAATAAATCGGTTCTTACAATATCCGGTTATTTAGAGATATCGATAATATTTGTTTGTATTTCTTAATCGATTACAGTTTATATTTTCAGTTTACATCATTTCATTTTTTTTTTTATGAACATTTTTATTCTAATGAGAAATCCACATTTGCATAAGTCACTTTACTATTTAGGAATAAAAGGAGTGATTTATCTATTACTAGCGGCCCGGCCCGGCTTCGCCTGGGTGCAGACACTTTTTGAGTCCAGTCCACATCACGCACATGCTTATGAACACATGATACATACATACATACATACAATACAATACATATACTCCAAAGTGAGGAACCTCCTCACTATGTGTGCCGTATCCTACAATACTGCCTTCATTTCCATTGTAATATCCAAATCTATTAATTAATAATACATTAATTTATATTAATATTACTATTACATTATTTATTGATGAATGTTCGTTGACAGTATACCTATTATTAGCTGAAAGATCAGTATTTTTAAAAATTAAAAAACAACTGGATTAAAACAGCTCGATTATTTAAATATTTGTACCGATTATGCGTATACAAATGCGTTTGAATATTCTCGACTCTACCGGTAAAAGATCTAACAAGGTGACTTTGTAATGACGTCTAGAAAAAAATTAAGTTGTTTAAATTGGTTATTTTGCTTTATTTAAAGGATTTTAGTTTAAATTTAGTGAAGGATTGTAAATCTTGTGATAAAATAAGAATAGCTTCTTATTTCCATGGATTTACGGAAAGTGTTATTGAAATTGTGTCAGTTACGTGTGCACAAAGTTATTTACATTAAAAGTATAAAACGTCAAATGGAACTTCTTAGTTTAGATAGACTGTATACTGATTATTTTTTAGTAACTCTAAGCTAGGAAACACCACAGCCCTTGGACTATTTGAAAGTATTTACTCGTAAAAGCATTCTAGGGAAGCACTAGGTGGAATGAGTGGTAAAATTACCTCCATAAGTATTTAAATACAAATATTTTTACGAACATTTAAGGTTACCCTATCATACTACTAGATGTCGCTGTAATGCACTAACTTTACGCTACTTGGCGGATTGCTATGAAAATGGGTATACATCGGCAATGTAACACAAATAATACTTCTTTGTACTTAATTACTGTACTTAATTTTTTCGTCACTAGATCGCGCTATTGTATATTCATACCCTATAAAAGATTCGAAGATGGATAAGGGCTCATTCATACGGATTCCGTCATTAACAATTCGTCAAAAAACCTAAAACGTCATGTCATAAAATGAGTGCAATTGACTCCATATTCTAATCTTTAATGTAAATTGACTTCTGAGGTGGGTCTTTCACTAAAACTTGTTATTAACTTTTTTTTACCTAAGATTTTTTGTTACAAGTTACTGCCTTTAAAACCTTTATAATATATGCATTTCAGGCCGGCCCGGGCCGTTAGAATATTATATATCTCGGGCTAATATTTTCTGCGCTACAGTCTGAGTCTTAAAAATTATATATAACAAGAAAGTTTAGAAGAGAACTAGATATAAATATCAGATCTTTGTTGAAAAGGTTGGTATTGGAAAAGGGATTAGTGCTTCCGCAGACTGAACGCTACACATTGTACACATGTTACGCGTATCAAACCTTTTAAGATTGTAATAAAATCCGTCTGTTTGTGCAACGGTTTTAGTAGTAAAGGAAACATTATCAGGCCATGTAAACGATTAAGGATCATCGCAAGATTTAGTAGATGGGATTGCACTACGAAACACACAATAATTAAAGAAAGATTTTTAGGTACTTTTGTCTGTTTTGTGATTTGTTTTTAATTTATGTATTGAAGCATTACATATAGCGTTTTAAAAGGCATCTAGGTCGCTGCGGAAAAGTGGTGACATTATGGTTTTAAAACTGTGGAAGTGAAAAATCGGGCGAAATGGTTAAGATACACCCTGATACTGGTATGTATGTGTCTAAGGACGGGAAAACGTTTGATAAAGAGGAATAGAATCCACACCTAGCCTAAGCCGAGAAAGCTGAACTATATGACGTTAAGTGTTATTATTACTTATCTCCATTGATTACCTCCGTCGTTTAGTCAATTGCGAATAAGTACTACATTTACATTGTGTAATTGACAAACGAAAGTTTAGGCGTAACTTCACAAGCTCTATACCATACTCAAATGTAGTTTGGCCGTTTTTTTACTACAAGAACTATTGTATTTTCGGTACTACACGAACTATTATACTTATAACAGAAAAGTAATGAAGTGATAATTTTTTCACTTTACGCCTATGTGAATGTAGCGAAATTGTTAAGTCACATATTTTGACTAAGGTATTTATGAAGTTAGACCTTGTGGAGTCAGGGCGTGACGAGTAATAAGCTTGGCTCTTCATAAGATCTGATAACTTTTTGACAATGCGAGTCATGTGGTCTTTTTTCACATTTTACATGAAAATGTTTTTCGTGAGATATATTTGACGTATTGATGTTAACTTTATTTCTGTATTCATTCATATGTTTGAGCCATGTTCTCCAATATATCTGCTGCCGACTAAGTGAAATATTTTAAGCATAAATTAATTAGCATTTTACTGGCTTTAATCGTACATTTAGGGTTCGTTAATATAATTAAACATCTCTATTTCGAATTATCGTACACAAAATATAGTAAGAGGCTTTTGAAGCGAGTGAGCAGTCTATTCGGAAGAATTTTTAATTAAATAGAGGTATTAAAGAAATAATTATTTTATTTTTGTGTCAATTTCCTTTTTAACATATTTTCTCGTTATTAAATAAGAGCATAGCATGTCAATCATTTAAAGAAGTTTTTAAAGTTTTGGTTAACTTATTTTCATTGTTGGTCCTAACATGTAAGACGTGTTACACGAAGAGCCGTGCGCTCAACTGTTAGTAAAATAATTAACATATTTTTTCGCTGAATTCCGATCTTTTGGAAGCTGCTTGCATCCAGCGACTTCCTGCAACCTTAACCAGGTCGACCGCTTCCAAGAGGTTGATATGGAGATACTTGGGGGAGGCCTATGTTCAGCAGTGGACTACCTGCAGCTGAATAGTCAAGATACAATAACAGTTAACAGTAGTATAAATTTCAAAACTTGGTATTTGTATAGCTTACGGATAATTTTCCGATTCTGGGTGTGTCTCTATAAATAAGATGGAATTTGTATTTATAACAGCATCCACCTTACAACATTACTCCCACAATATGGGCTTGAAGTAGTGGAATTGTAAACTAAATATTTATATTTAAAAAGTTGTTTTATAGCTTGAGCGCGGAAAACGGATGTTTCGTAGACCGGACAGAAACTGACGAGACTGGTCCGTGGGCAGCGGATGGAATCCTAGGGCACTGAGTTTAAGGCATCTTGTGTATATTTTTATTTGATTACCATGTCTTTATCCCCGAACGGGTAGGCAGGGGCGCCGCCAGGACACCCACATTTCGCCTTGCATGTGTCGTCCCATGATGTGATAGGGGGCGAGCATATCGCCATATAGGGCACAAATTCCTGACTCCGGGCTGATAATGAATAGAAAAATCCAATATCACTTTGCCCGACCCGGGACTCGAACCCAAGACCTCGGCTTTATAACCGTACCGTAATACGACTACGCCACCGAGGCAGTCTTACACAACTTACACAACACAGAGATATTTATGGATCATGGAGTTCGCACATCCGTGCCTAGCAAGCCTGGTGGACTATCGTCTAAGCGTTATTCCCGCAGTCAAGGCCCATGCCCTACAGTAGGAACTATATGAACTTATTTATATTATTAAGCATAGCGGATGAGTAAAATACACAATAGAAAGTGAAATGAATGAAAGATAAGAGTGTTGTATATTGTTTTCGGTTCAATGTAAGTAGTAGTAGGGTCAAGATGTTTCATGATTAGCTCTTTACAACAAAAAGTAGATCAGGCAGTTTGTAAGTATCATTGGAGTTTGTAGGCCGCGGGGCGATTTCCCATGGCCTAATTTTATTTATATTAGGCCAGCGTTGGAATAACAACGTGCGAGAACGTTTAGATTCCGATAATTACTGTTCGACTTTGTAGCGTATTGGCTAAGCGTGTTCATAAGGTGTACCACACGCTCTTGCGCTTTGATTTTTCTAGCTCTATTTCTTTCAACACTATCATAATTTTGTCGATCAAAACTAGTGTAGGTGGAATTTGGTTCATAATTTCCGTTGTGCTGCGCGCATCCTATTTTACGGGAAAATTATGATATTGATAACTCAAAGATTCTCAAACTGTGCGGTGCGACGCATCTCAACAGTACCATGCAGGTCATAGGAGGCTCCGACGATACTTTTAGACCGTCCGCACACGTCGAAATTAGCTCGCTACAATAGCACTTTTACACATTTTATAAATATTAATTCATACTTACATACATATATATACGTCACACCTGTATCCCATAGGGATAGGCAGAGACTATGGATCTCCACTTTGATCGATCTTAACATTCTACTTTCGCTTCGTCTACTTTCATCAATCTCGTCATGCATTGTTGTCGGTTCAAGGTACTCTTAACCTGGCCTTTGCCTAATAATAAAATATTTTGTATACTTTTATAATTTCGCCAATAATATTGAAGACATCTTAACGTCTGTTATAAGAGCGGTTTAACTTCCCTAAAGAAGACATATAAAAAAATGACCCTTCTAAAAGCAAACGAGGGGAAAAAATGGGATGCCCTGTTACAAACAAAGTAATATGATTTTGCAGATTAATTATTTTATACATTATTACAGTGAAGCGACCTAGAGGTCTAATGATAGCCCTTTTCATGAGACCAGCCAGCCAAAAACAAATTGTGTCTGCACACAGATAATTATGATAATCTAGCTACGCATTTTAACAAACAAGGATAACATTGTAACAAAACCCGTATAGAGAACTTTCCAAGAATTTCTGCTATATCAGTACAATCGGAAATAAGCCTTTTCAAACGTATTCTCGGATGAAGAGGCGTCTCGAGCTCTGCCGTGGGCGTACATGAGCAGATGTATTACGTGTTTTATTTGCTGCTAATATTTTATAAAATTCGTTAAGACGAGTGTATTTATAACGTCCTTTTTTCTAACTTCCGGTAGTTTTCCGAAACGGAAATGACGCATGTATTGCCATCTATCTTTAAACTTAGAAATTGAAATGTGCGTCATTCAAATTTGACACCGTTTACTTTCATAACTTTGAAAGGGCAACAACTTAAAAACTTTGGAACGCTCCTAACGGCACAAGTTCGGCGAGTTTGTAAGGTGCACTAGTGCAGTACAGTCAAACGGGGTTAATACTCGTAAATCGCTGGGGCGAATACGAACGAAATTGGCCATCTTATTATAGGAGTGAGAGATTTATATTTTACGGAAATTTGAAAAAAAAAATATTAACACACACACTTTCAAATGTATTATCAGAGTCGAACATTCGTTTACTTTAATTTCGATCCAACCCGCTTTTTGGTAAATATACCGCACATCAAATCGCTGTACACGGAAATTACATAACGCCTTAGGTGTTTAATCTAAAAATGTGTTCATTACTTTGATGAGGCTGCTCCATTACTGCAATGTCTGAGATGTTTACAGTATCGAATGCAGTTTAATAATGGCGGCATGATGTGCAAGGAGGCGCGCTCTATAGGGAGACCAGGGACGAAAGTAACGATTTTGGATTTCCTTGTAATATTTCACAGAGTATGTTAGATAACAAATAATAATTTCCACATATGATACATTGGTCTTTTGGCTATCAATTAACACCAACTTGATTGCAAACGCAAATACATTATTGAGAAAAATTACTAAATAAAAGCAGTGGAATTCATTACAACCATCCCGGTACCATTATAAATAAAAATATGAATTGCTCTCATTTATCAATATATTTATTTCTAATTAGTCCTTTAGGTATTATAATACCCAAATATTCATAAACTAAATAAATTTTTGTTTTGATTAGCAAAATATTTTCAGAATTCTGGATCTAATTAAATAATGTTGGAAACATGAATAATGGTGCCATTTTATTGATACCTATCATGCAATATTAAACTTGCCATAATAAAAATAAACGCAGATAAAAAACAGCGAAAAGTTACTTTGGGGCTATTTTTGCAGCATCGACTCGCTACAACCAAAACCTGATGGCACAGTTCTGTGAGCACAACTTGGGTGTAGGAAGGGTACGAAATGACATATTATATGTCAGTCATACGGCATATCAGTGTCGATGTCATATTTTTTTCACAAATTAATTTGTTCCGCGTTACTTTCGACCTTGGCCTCGCCTAGCCGTTGTGTATTGATATCTCTACCACCAACGTCCGACATAAGCCTCATGAATCGTCCGATTCTTGGTTAATTCTTAAAATTGTTGTCCAGTGAAATAAATAATACAATTTTGACAACTTTACTTTTATTTTTTAAGTAGGTATAGTTATTTCAATTGTAATGAGAGGAATCAAAAGTTTTGAGAGTAATTGATTCTCCACAACCAACAATGTAATAATTGAATTATGCATGTAAAGGTTTTTCATTTTTATCCTCTGTCTTTCTTCCCCAGGTTTATAGGTCTAGAAGTACTCGGACATTCGGCAGGCATTAAAATATTGAGATTGATGAACATTGAGAGGTTCAAGTACACTAAAGGACTTTTAAAAAGGTGAAATAAGTCTGAAATCGTCAAATGACCTTGCTAGTAGTTGGAGAAGTCTCTTTTACACCCAACAATAGTTAATAGTGCACAGCTGTTGCACCAATATTTCCTATGCCAACTCTACGAAGAACTATTTTTGTACATATTCTTATAAATTTAGTAAAATATAACAGATTATGCGATGTTGTTGTTGAATTAAATCATTATTTGTGGACACAAAATAATTGACTCCTTAACTTCAAATATGAAATCAATCATTAATGAGTAACTATTATACAAGTATACATTAACTGATTTAAAAAACATTTTTTAGTTAATAAATTGACATCTTATTATATATTCGTTTACATGTGTATTCACATTTTGGGGCAAGTCTACTATGAAGGATAAACAATTATAAATAAAAAAACGCAAATAGTCGGATTTTCTTCATAAGTTCCGTCGCTTTGACTTTAATAGTCCGATTCGAGATTAAAATACATACATATGTGGATAGTAACTATGCAAATAGCCTTCGACCAAAGAACAATTATTTTTACCGTGTAGGATTTTTTGGATTTTTGGACTTTTGGATTTCTTTTTGTCAATTTCGCATTAATTGGTTTTATTTCATTTAGATGAATTTGTTTCCCTAAGATCATCATCATCAGCCCTTCTGCGTCCACTGCTGGACATAGGCCTCTCCCATAGCACGCCACTGGGCTCGATCCCTAAGATCTTCAAGTAGAAATCATGTTGAGCTATACGGAATACGGATCTTATATTTATTGCTAACTATTGCACCGTAAAATAAGTACATTATTTTTATTCTAGTCTAACCTTAAAATAATTAAAATTAGTAATTGTCGGCTTTAGAGTATCAACGGTTGACTATAAGCTACCCCTAAAGATGTTCAGAGCGATCTGCTGGAATCAACCAACAATAAGTGATCTTATCCAAAGCATATTTAACCACGTACATATTGTGTTGACGTCAAATACTACATCTAAAGAGGCTGACAAGCAATAAATGTAAAAAAAAAACATGAAATACTAAGTTGTTTTTAAAACTCCATAATAAGATATGATTTAAATATTTAATTGAATACAATATTGATACAAGGAACTGACAATCTTGGCGTATTAAGATTGCAGCAAAACTGCGTTAATTGTATTAATAATTATTTATACAGAAAATTACGATTATAATTATCACAATGAACTCAGCGGGGTTATCCGTACTAAAAAATAACTGTAGGCTCTTTCATTTGATATAACTCGAAGATAGCGGCCTGTATCCCCGAGCACAGATTCTGCCTCGTGACCTAATATTCAAAACAACTGAAGCAATTCGTGGCCATCAATACATTTGTATTATATATTTATTCCATTATGACGCCGGCCTATAACCCTATCGCCATGGAATGCGATTATAATAAGGATAGGAAGTATCGTGCATAAACACCTACATTCTGAAGGAAGGAATTGGGCGCGACGAGTAAATAATGGCGATATCACTCGCTGAATCACGATTCAGCAAGTGATATCAAATGTGTGACACGGCGTACAACATAGAACTCTAAGAATTTACCTGCTGCGTTAAAAGGTGTCTTTTTGCTTATAGTAAGCACCCTAACTTACGTCGTTTCGTCTTTAAACTAGTCAACTTGATAAGCGCAGGAGAGGGGTCATAGAACTTTGCAGGACTGACTTAACGTCGTGAGACTTAAGAATTATTACTTAATGCAATAAAATAGTCGATAGAAATGCTATAATGAAGTAAAGGTGCAGTGTTGAAGAATAATATGTGGTGGACGGGTCACATTTCGGGATGTAACAAAGCGCATTCCAAGGCTGCGTAGGTTGAGGTGCGCTGCGATGCGAGCTGGCGCGATGCGTGTGTTGCCAGTGTGCTAGTGTAGCGTTCGGGACGAAAAGTTGGAGGCGCGAGCGGAAGGCCCGAGCAGAGAGCACCATTCGCGGTCCGCCAGCCGAGCAGCGCGGTCGACGCCTGCGCGCTCGACGGACACCGGAATAAAACTTTACAACATTCGACATTTGTAGCAACCGGACCACCATGAGGATTAGAGGGGTCTCTATAGCGGCCCTTCTGCTCCTCGCGTCCCTGGCACACCAGGTAAGTGAGCGACTGCCCCGGCACCGGCGCCGCCGACACCGCGCCGCCTTCATACTTTGCAAAAACTTTTAAGCGATCTTTTGAACGACTTTAAGTTTTATATTTCATTATTGCTGAACTCGCATCCGAAGTCCAGACATTTCTATATCGTCTCACTCCACAATAAAATAGGTTACATACATATAGCCAGTGAAACCGGTTTTTGCAATGTTTTACACATTTCAACTTAAATGATTACAAACTTCTTGCTCGTCTTTGTAAAATATACTAATTTAAGAATTATTGAAGTGTTATGTATGGAAAATGATCTGCCATTCAGTCACAAGTAGTAATATAACCTAACTAGCAGTTTAACAATTGAAAGAATGCGTTAAACTTGAATGAAAGATAAACCCGATATCTGTTGATATCATCCATGCCGAGTTGCGATAAAAATGCTAAATTACCATTAAATGCTTTCCGAAATATATGAAAATGTTTGCTCGTAACCTACCAATTGCAATAAAATAATCACCCAGATTTCCAAGTTACGACTGTAAATAGTTTTAACCCACATGAATATTATTGCAGCTGTTGGGCTATTGTAGTTGAGTGCGTTGTGATGAAAATGCACAAAATACAGTTACATTTGGAAACATATTAAACATTTGAATAATTACAGTTTATTACTTTTTTTTTTATGTTTACCGAAAATAAAATTGAATGGAAGACAAGTTTGGTGTTTAAGCCGGCGCTTCATAATACAATAAAATCAGTTTTTACAATTTATAATTGTAATAGACCAATTAAAGAAAACCTACGTTATTTTCATTAAGCATTTCTGCGGGTTGCTTAGTATATTTTAATTGACCGCGGAACGTAGGTTCAAGCGACATGTTACGATTTCATAATAGATTTACAGGCGGCTTGTTTTAGTCTGAAGCTTTATCAAGTTAATGGGTAGATCTCGCGGAGCTCGTACGTACACACAGATTGTTCACGCTTGTTCCAAGACTTCTGAAGGCACGAGTTTTGTTCCCATTAAACGTCCCCATGTATATTTTTTGCAACACATTTTTGCTTCACACTGTAATTTTAGAGACAAGTTCATGTTGATGAGATAATTGTGGCTTATTACTTCATCTTATTGACATCGTTGCTGAAATAAGGCGATTAATGTGTATTAAATAAATTGTTATAAAAACCAAAAAATATGATATTATTGATGTTAAAAAAATCATTTTTGCCCATTCTTACTGCTTTAGATTTATTACTAACAGAATTAATTTAATTGAATATAATGGCATATTGTTTAAAAAGTGCCATGAAGGGTTAAACGGAACTATTTAAGTGCTAATGCAAAAAAATCATTCCAAACTGGTCATTTGCGTATCGCATGTTAGCTATTGTTGTCTTAACACAAATTTAAACATCCCAAATTGCCCCTCTATTATGAGCGCCGTGATACTTCACACACATGTTGTAAATTATTGTTACTAATGTTTTTGCAAAGTATGATTCGCTATATTTTTATTAATTACCAAGGAATTTGATTCTTTCATACATTTGCGAATTTAATTGTTATAACCGTGTTATAAAAAAGTATCGCAGGAGTTTATTAAATTATCTTTATTGATTTTTTACATCTCTTATACGTATTTCATATTTCACGTATTCTCATATACTTCGTATAAGGAAAGAAATGTGATATTTTTAGCGAATCGTGAGTATAAGAGAAACAAATAACTAGAAATACCTATTTATAGTAATACGTCGTTAAACAAAATTAAAATATCCCGCAACTGGTAGCTAGATATCATTTCTCTATTCGAAACATCATCATTTAAAACACCGGAATCAAAGCGTCAAAGTGTTTGCCTCTAAACAAATACAATTAGCGTTACCGACTTAAATATTACAATGTTGCAGACGTATCATTGAGCGGATACGTACTACTTTCGTGACAGACATACTTAACAAGTTTCTTTCATAGACCAATCAGTATAACTTTTTTTCTGAATAAATATTACTATAAGTGCAGTCTATATTGAAACAAAAACTATAAGAGAGGTTTTAATATTGGACATATAAATGTGGTTATGAAATAATCAAGCAATTGAAGCAATTCATATTTTGTTGTGCCATTGTCCGTGTCGGGAAAGTGTATGAGTTCTTAATCGCATGGTCCAGGATTTGATTCCCTTGCCTGGCACTTCACTTTGTGGTAGTATTTCTAATTAAAATTATAACGTTATTAGTTACCCGGGATTGGTATTTTATCACGGTATACGATCTCACATCTTGAGATGATTATAAGCTCGCCAAATAGAGATGGTACTGACCGCAATATCCCTACTCCTTCAACCACACAAGTCTAAAAGTTTCATATGTGTACTTTAGCACCTTCTTTAATCTGATTTACCCCAAAGCATTTCATTTAGAATAAATAGATATTTAAAAAATATTTATATTTATAATTTAATTTTATTAATGGAAAAATCAATTACTGATATTAGTCCCTAGCCACAATGTCGTATTTTTGGATATCCATTTATTGTGATTAAAAATAAATCACACGAATTTAAAGGGAGATATGGTTGATTAATATGCTACTCCATTAGCACATTGTGCACGTCCAATTATATTTTGTGTTGGAATCTACAAATGACACAAAGTCATTGTATGAAACTCAACCGCAGTGATTTTTTTATGCGTTTGTTATTGCCAAAGTTGGTAGTATTCGCTCTGTATAACTTTGCCTACGTACTATATAAGCGGGTACACTTGCACATCACGTAGGGAACTCAATTTACCATCTTGACAACAGCACACTTCTTAAAAGCTTTCAGCATTTCCTACATACGTATTTACTGATAGGTTTAAATATGCATTATTTTTGGCTTACATCATCGTTATGACGAATGTGAATAAATGAATCAGTCCATATGCTATAATTAATTATTATTTAATTTATTGTTATACTGAGGCCATTTTTTTTGAAATTCATATTTTTTATTATATTCTGCAATGGTATGCAAGTATTTTTAAAAAAAATCAATAACTGTATTCGCAACTATTAATATATTTAAATATTTCTATATAAAGCTGTATGTCTATGAGTACTGACATAAAATTTCAAAGAGTAAGCAATCTATGTAATATTATACATATGTACCTTGATAATAAAAGCGTCGGAAAGAAGGTTATCGACTTAGCTACATTGACGTTTGTTATTTCGTTCCTTTCGTAGTCCAATAAACAATACAATTTAAGTGACAAATATTTCTAGTGTAAATTCAATGTGTCGTGTGCCAAGTCATTCCTTATACAAAACCACTAACAAGGCATAATGTACGTGGTAACGAAAACATCATCGATGACAAATCGTACTCCTTTAAAGATCAACGCGTAATGTAAATAACGATAATGTAATTAATTGATATGTTAATTAGCCTTATCGATTTTAAGTATGTCAATAAACGCATGAATCTTCTGCGATTCTACGATAAGATCAAAAATATGTTTTTTTATATGCTACGTAAGTATTTATTAGGGCCAAGCACAGACAACACACAATTAATACTTGTTCTATTACTTACTACATATTTTCTTAACCTTTGTCAAAACATCAAAAACTTTTGCGTGGTATAACACGACTTTTAAGATTCCATCACACATAAATAGACCACGAGAATTAATGTGGTCTAATCTATAAGTGAGTTAAAGTATAAAAAGTCGAGTATAAATTAGATGTGCATTTCCGTTTGTTGTAACTAAGTACGCAAGTTTAAGGGTATTCTCCTGAAAAAACTACAATTAAAAATGTGATATGAATTAATATTCAGTTTATAATCTATAAAGCTGGCAGAATTGTATATTATGGCGTCTTTAACTTTAACAAAATGTTAATAATGTATGAGTTAGCTAAGTTTTAGCTCGCGAAGGTGAGAGTTTGTGTTGAGTTTTTGCAGATATAAAACTAGTTTTTCTTATTGATGGCCAGCCTGTAAACGGAGGCAGCTATCGAATATTAAGTTTCCTTTTAGAATGCTTTGCCGAGGAAAACCTTCTTAATTGCATTGATTACATTATAAGCCGGAGCACTGAAAACATCGGTCTTCGAATCTGTTAAGCATCATGTTAAAACATTATGTATTTCTAATTATTATGCAGAATGTTTGTTACTTTAAGTGGTATATAGACGTGAATTTAATAATTAGAACAGCTGACAGCTGCTCGTATTACGGTTCCTTTGACAACCATGCGGTTTATTATAACTCAGGTAATTTCATGAAAATACACAGCTCAACAAAGTCTAGGAAACATGCCAAATATATCAAATTACAAATGAGTCTATTTTTAAAAAAAACTACTGGTCACCAAAATTCAAAAACTAAGTTGAAAGTGTATTAAATAAATGATCGAAATTTATATAAATAAAATCACTGACCAACGCACTGACCCAAATATTTTTGAAATATGGAAAACTTTACTTCCTACTATCATGTGAAGTTACGGGATTTTCTTGCGTTAAAGTCACGAGATTATTGTAACGTTCCTATTTTATTTCTTGTGAAAAATATATATCTCTACTTCCTTGTAATTTTGGTGACTTTTGAGCGTTGAACGCTCGCAAACCACTACGAGTCCCAGCCCTGCGACATGGAGATTGAGGACGTCGTTTATTGTGGGCTAACACATATTTGTGATGGACCGACAATCAGTGGGCACGTGTTCTGTTTTCGGATGAGTCTTGAATCGTATTTCATCCCGATTTAAGGAGAGTGCGTATTTGGCGAGTACCTGGTCGCCAGAATCGACTCCAGAATTCTCAGGCAGTTCATTGTTACCAAGGCGGAACAATAATGATGTGGACTGGAATTCGCCTAGATGGAAGAAGAAATCTCGTTTGGATACAAGACAATTTAAATGCGGAGCAATGCAATGACGAGATTGTGCACCATATGATCATCCATCATCGACAGCAACTTGCCCAAAATTTAATGTTCATGCATGCGCTCCCATCGCATGGCTGGTGAAGAATATGTTCCGCAAATACAAGATCCCCGTATTTAAGTGGCTTGCTCAGTCCGCTTACCTCAATGCTCAATCTTGAACATGCGTGGGATTTACTCGGAAGACGAACGTTCTTCACACTTTTTCAGATTATGGAGCCTTATTCCACAGGCGACAATTGATAACCCCATTCTCAGTATGCAACGCCGATGTAGAGCCGTCGCCAAAGGCTTAATAGGTCCAATGTTGTATAGTTGATCGAAGGGTCTTATGGATTATTAAAAAGTTGTTAGGATTATTCTTATTAAATTATTTTACTTACGCTTTAGTTTTTTAATATTTATATGAACTTGTTTTTTTTTGTTCTAGCACTATGTTAGTGTTTTGTTATACTTATATATTTTTTAATATTTCATAAATAAGCCTTTTACTAAATAGCAACATTATAATGGATATTAAGTTACGCTGCTATTTATGTATAACATGAAAGACAAAAAATATTAAATTTGAAATAGTATATTTCCCTTGTTACCAAAAGTTTGTTGAGTTGTGTAGTTACTATGTGTACTTATTGCAATAGTATGAACTACTGAAAGTAATAATAAAAGACGATAACAAATATACTTTATACACATTATTTGAGCTCTCGCTATCTTTGTGTGATATGATAATTTACATAGATAAACCGCACTGGTAATACATTGAGTAATACTACTATTTTTATTATACTGCCATAAAACCGTTTAAACGTGGAATTAAATTTGTGCAATAAATTAACGATATTGTCGAGACACATGGAGCATACGGATAAAAAAATAATATGTGAATATAGGTCACTTCCTGTTAGTCGCTTTGTATCGAGACTCAAAGGTCAAGAATGCATTGTAAATATACAGATATTTTTATAATTTGTCGAGGCCCGATAACGAAATGGTCACGTTGCGTAATACTGTGCCATCCAGTTGCAAATTATGTTATAAACAGGTCGTAAGTTGTACCCTTTCGTGTGTGTTTTTATTGTCTTGCCTAAGTTCGACCGCCTGCTTAGCTTTATACATTTTATAGGAAATTAATTACTTCCAACTAAATACCGTTTTTAATTTACACATTGAATTGTTGAGATGAGAATCGAGTTTTAGGCTTCAGGGTTTACGAGCTATACATATATCTGTTATCATGAGGCGACCAAAGCAATGAACTGTAAATGAAACTAATTTTATTTCTGTTTGTATTAAATATATTCGCGACGTGATTAGCGGTCAACAGCTTTATTAGCGGTCAAGGAAAAAAAAGGAGTTTTAGACTGGTTTCATCTCAAATAATAATGTAGTTATAATTTTCAGGTAAAATTATTTAAATACTCTGACCATTAAAGACACATTTGATAGGCTATTATTGTATAACTGTCTTAAAATAACTTTTACAGCTTATTGTTGTCTAAGATGCCGCTAAAAACGTGAGAATACGGCATTAAGTAATTTAGATTCATGATGCAAATGATTCAACATGAATATAAACCTCCCCTGAAGATTTCCACATTGACCTATGATTATCTAATCAATAATCTAATTAATAAATTCTGTGTAAAATATTTGTTTTTTTTTTTTATCAAAACGTTGCATCAGGCCGATAAACCTATTCTACTTTGACCTTTCCGCATGCAATATTGAGTCAAAATCTACCGTGTTCTATCCAAGTCAGCTCTCATTAATTTCTCTGACTAAATCCTCGGCTTTAAATGGCTCTGTAGCCTGCATGACGTCATAAAAAATCTCATTGGTTACGCGCAGAGGTGATGGGTTGTTTATTCGGCCTACAGTTTTAATACAAGGACTTTTTATCACGGCGGACGCATTTAACCAGATTTCAATAATCATGTGTTCTGGTGCAAGATGGTCATATGAGGGGTTATCTGAATGTTATCGTCTTCTCGCCCCACACTCCCTATGTCTGTAATGTGCGAGATAATTCAACGTTAAAAAACTGTTATATATATATTAACTAAATTAGTGATTTTTTTTGTAGTTCTGGTTATCTGGCAGGTTTATCGGTGCGTGACCCGGCTTGTGACGACTTGCACAACGCTTATTTTTTCTGATAACAATGCCAATTTGCCTTAAATAAATGATCAAGTTTGATATTCTAGTATGAATTTAATATTTTGAACAGTTAGTTAATATCCTGGCCGTTATATGGGGTTCCATTGTAGCATCGCGCTGCCCCGCCATATGTCAGTTTTCCTCTCTGTGACGCCGTCGTTCTGGTTGTATTTTTATTGTTGCAATTTGAAGGTAACAAAATTTTGTACAAATATGAAAGGACGGATTCGTATTGTCTAATATGTACTTATTAAAATGAAAAGAAAAATCGTATAGATACCATGCATTTAAAAATTTTCGCTTGCGTTTAAATGTTTACCCCAATAATGCAAATTTGTTTGCTCATTATTTTAAACTAGTCCAATTTGTATGAATCTGAAGCAAACATGCCATATAGTGAGAGATAATAATATGTAACGCGACAATTACATATTATAATGAAAACAGGTGATGATTGCTACTGAGTGAGTGTTTTACAACAAAAGTTGTTAAAGAAAGGGTTCGCGCTTTGTGGGGCGGTGAGAAACGTTGATAACGCGGCGATAAAGCGCATGACCCACTTACGCCTTCAATGTTGCCTAACCTGGATGCAACGGATGTGCAGCGGCGCTGTGCACTCATCATCAATATTTTTTTAAATATTTTTTTTCATCTTCACTTTACCATGACATCACCATCGTCGTCCCTTGTAGCTGTAATCTTTGCTATTGTCTTGTGTACACTGCGATTTATGTGCTAATTGAATAATGGCTTCGAAAAGATGCTAGAGCTAATTTATCTGGCAAATATTAAACAATCGTTAATTCCAAACATGAGATATACGCAGACTAAATCGCATCTTGATGTTAAATCATCGAGACATCTAATTTTTATTGATTCAAATTTCGACGTAAAAATTCGTTGGCGACATGAGTTCGTAAATTGTATAGTCTCATGTATGCAGATGTAAGTCCTAAGTGAAACATTAAGATATATATCGGTGAATTAAAATGTATTAATAATTAAAAAAAGAGTTCTTGATTTAGATAATTTGATAAAGGTTTATTGTACCGTACCTATACTGCTGCTGCGTCGCGATAGGCAGCCAACATTTAAATGTATTTTCGGCAAAGTTCAGTGGATTTTTTCGGGCTAAACCGGATTGTCGTATTCCATGTCCGAAGTAATCCTCTTTTTTTCATATCACCCTATTTTTAACTAATACCACCTGATATTTATAGACTTCCTGGGGACAATTTTTCTCTCTTCAAATATTTTTTATTGGATTTGTTAATTTTATTTGATTACGAGTATAAATGCTTGTTCTTTATATTATGAAAACATTTTTTAAATTTTGTTTGTAGTTCCAATTTACTCCACAGGTCAATACTCGTAGAAAATAGATGACTAATAAATGATATTGACAGCGTTAAGTACTGCATAGCGGATTTTACTCTATCTGGATTGTATTATATTTTTCCTTACTGTGTGGTGTCTGAAAAAATATCTCGTGTTTTGCTAAATGTAAATATTAATTTTTAAACAATTAGATAAAAATATTATAATAATATAGTGTACTTCTCCGGCGGCGGCCTCGGCTACGGGGGTCCGATCCCCGCGCTGGCCTCGGCGGATTAAACGGAGATAATAATTCAAACCTGTCACTAGAGACTCATATTTGGAGACGAAACTGGCCTAATCTCAAAAAGCACACGTCTAGACTACACAAAACCTCTTTGTATATCGAGAAATAGATTACTAAATCATAAATAATGTGCTGCTTTGATATTCCTAAGATTTTTTATTGATAAGTACGACGCGCTGCACTTTTTATTAGCGTTGTCTTATCTTGCGTGATTTATGATTATGTTGTATCTAGAGAGGATAAAGGATTTATACCAAAGGTTCTCGTGTGTGTCTGTGTATTAGAATAATTAGTAATTATTTTATTATAATTCCAACTGCATACTTGGACTGCATTTCTGGTTTTAATGCATCCGGCTCGCATACCAAATATGACACAAATCTTACCATACCCATTCGTCACCAAAACCTTGAAATCTAATGAGATAATTTTGGCGTTCATCCGTTGTGCATATAGGGTGTGACAACAAACAAACATATGCTTATATTGAAACTCATATTCATTGTATTCAAATTACGAGAATGTTCTTCGTTTGCAGATTTTACGAGATATATTGTACTTTGTGTTTTGTAATATTTAAATCATCTTAAGGTTATGTATGTGGGTTATAGGTTAAATGTTTCTGCGTAATCTCTGGTTGTATTTATGACAATTTATTTCTTATAAACAAATCGGCATAGAAAGGACGTTGAACTGTGTTAGTTAATTATAACGCTTGGTTTATCAGTGGCGTGGTTTTAAGGAAGTACAGCTAACTAGCGAATTTGTTTTTGTCTCGGTTTACTTGAGTAACTATTAATTATATTTATATATTTGAATGAACAAAATGTTTTACAATGATTAAGCAGATATTAAATTTGATCGACATTCCTTAATTATCGTCAACGCTAAATTGAAATCGGAAGACGAAAAAGAGATGTATTTGGGTAGTCCCTCTGGGATACTCTAGGATATATCTCTTTTTACAAAACTTTTAAACAGACAAAATCGAGGTAAAACGAGTTAAAGCATCAAAGAATTATACCACTAAGTAAATTATTAAATTCGACTAACATCTGTTAGGTTTTCACTAGACACATTCGCCCATTATAACTTTAAATAGGTAATTATAACGTTTTGGTCGTGAATACCATTTAAGAACAAACAGAATGCTGTTTTCATGGAACTTTGACACTTACGTAAGTATTTTTTACGGCGTGCGCGATATAAATCTACCACACACCTTATTCTGGCAAGTTCGACATTCGCGCATTCGCAAAATGTGGCCGTCTCCCTCCCTCCTGCACTACGAATTGCTTCACCGACGATGACGTAAGTTCAGGTATTTGACTCTATCTCGAATACAAAACAATATTTACACTATATTATTAATTTTCAAATATAAAACTACACGATTTGAGATTCACAGAAATTTTGCTTCTAGTTTTATTGATGCTAATTCTCATGTCTACTGGTCACAGGCGAGCGTGGATATCTAAAGAGCCAGAATAAGAGTTCATGTCATCTGAGACCTTGTAATAGTAGCTGTACACACAAGACGTAGCTATACGTGAGGAATCGTGTAATGATTTAAGCAAATTTAATTTTTTTTGTCTGTGTACATGCGAATTATCCGAAATGCTCTCTGATTGTCGTCAAGTGTACGGAAATTCATGTTTTCGGATAAGCAACTTTTGAAAATGTTGACATGGTGAAATTATTTCCATGGTTTTCAATAGTTTCACGTTTGTAACACACTGTCTTGTAAGCACTATAAGAGACATTGGTGGTTTATTTTAATTGAAAATGTTTTTCCCAGTGACAAATCAATTTAATGTGTGCTATTAAAGGGTCACGGAAACATGTGTATAAATAATATTGAGTTTCTTAGAATTTAATGATAAGGTTTTAATCAATGTTTTATAGAGATTAATAAAATGTATTTTTGTTCCATTGTTAAAATTTTATTAATTAATCAGTTACAATGCAAAAGCGATGAAATATATTTTCATCAAAATTAAATGTAGGCTTATGTGCACCGGGTAGTAAATCTCTTAATTTGGCTGTAGCTACGTATTTATAAACCAAATGTTCTATCATTTTACTTATTAATAATAAACGTTAATACCTATCGCGTAATTTATTGTTTTCCTTTTAGATATGGTCCGGTACAAGTTACAGCCGCGATTCTTTCATGAAATGTAGAACATTAACTTGTAGGTCGGCAGCTCGGTTATCAGGGTTCAGTCGCGTAGATGGCCGGTCAAGCATTACATTTTTATATATGAATTGATGCCAATTACTTGTGCAATGCAATATTTAAATGTAGAACACTCAGCTGACGCACTTTGTTTTTGAATTCTGTATTTACTGAACCGAAGTCATAATTTTAATTCAAACCAACCTTAAATTGTATCTCTATGTTTATGTCTTTGTCTTTTTATTCCAGGTATGGGAACTATCATTATTTTGAAATAAGAAAATTTCGTTAATAAATTTTTCTCTTATAATTTTTTTGAGATTCTCTGTACGTAAACCGTCAAGCGCAATTGTAATACGAAAAGATTTCGTAGAATTATTTTCTGCCTTTCAAGTATTTTCATTTTCAATTCTACAGCAGTCCAATGAGTTAATAATATTTTTTAAATCCAAGAATTTTTGTTTTTCATGACGTAAGCGCTGCATGTGAAGGTTTCCTCGTAACGTATAATATCTAGCACAACACCAAGACAAATGAAGATGCATTACTAGAGTTTAGAATGGGGGAAGAAACTTTTATCAGATAGTACCTATATACATTTTTTGCCCTTTGTACTAATCTAATGAAATGTGATACGAAATACATTCATTTAGGTAGATTTTCTAGATACAGTGATTCTCGTACTGTCTCGGTCTATCCCTGATCCAAATTGATCTATAAATAGTTCGTGTCATAAGGATTAGTCAGGATTAGTTAGATTAGATAAAAATATTGTTTAGCTTTACTGTTTAACTAAGAAACCGCAGAAAACTAAAATGGAACTAAAACAACGGAGCTCTGGTTAGCTATTAACATAAATATTTAGTTGTGCGTGCAGCGGAGCAAGCGAATGCATGTAACAATAAACTATACATCATGTAGTCGTTTCGGAGTTTCCCGGCCTCCTTGGACTGTTTGTCGAAGTCAGTTCGTCAGTTCGATTTGATCAAGCATAAGGCGCAGTTCACACGAGGAGCGAGGCGCAGTCGGCTCCGCTTGAACGAGCACTATTAATCGACGCGACGCTGGAAACTTTTATAACTCTTTAAGTTTTGGTCGTTTAACATCTATGAACTACATACTCTTCTCACTATTTATATACACTATTTATCGTCTAGACAGTACTTGGCATATAATATCAACATGTTTATCAACTTTCCAGTTTAAGTCTGCCTGTTTGCTATTTGTTTATACTTCTTAAAAATACTGGACAGCCAATCCAATGTGGGTTAAAAGTCATGTCCTATTGACTCGTCTATTTTAGTGCGAGGAGATAATACATGCGATTACGAATTCATACAGGAGATCGGGTTAGATGATATTTTTATTACTTTAATTTTAGGTAAGGTTTTCTGTTCTGTTAATTTTGCATAGTGCAGTTAGAAACGTCGTTAAGTACTTTTGTAACTGAAAGTGTAAATCATGCCATCTGTCCTGATTGTTGCTAATCGTATAATTAGAATTGTCGACTAAAAAGTTAAATTAATATATACTTGCCTATAGAGCCACATCAAAATCATGATATATACCAATAATAGGTTTGGGCGCATCGTGTGGTGGAACATTATGTGTATTATTATAATTCACGATGAGGTAACGTCCTCAGTAGTCACGATATCACAATACAATTGACTTGCATATTGGAATAAATTTAATGACGTTACTGTACATTTAAGAAATTGAGAGAATAACGAATTCCCACGTCTTGTTAAAATTTTCTCTGAAAAGAAAAGAAAGAGAAATTTTAATCATCAATTTAATTTTGAAACGCAATACGTCCCCTGTTAGAACTATGTTTTAACCATATGTTTATTGCTAAATGATGATGTACATGTTTTTGAACCAAATCAAATATATTAAAAACCTTGTTTTAAAATTCTCAAGCCTAGATTCTCTTACGTTTGACGAAATATAAATTGCCGTACATCAATCGGCAGAGCTAGTGACATTACGTCATCGCGTGTGGCAAACAGTAAGCTATAATTTTTACTGATTGCAATTTAAAAGCGTACTTGTAAATTACTTTGTACGCGGTAAATATAAAATGACGCAATGTGTGAGATGTAAAATTTGGAAGTGACGAATTGATGTTGATGTGAACGAACCTTAGGCGCCGTAAGGCCACAGATTGTAAAAAAATGGTTTAATTGCCCACGAATAATTTTGTTTGACTGCTTTTTTTTATAAAATAGTAACTATTGACAGCAGAAACTGTATCTTTTCCCGGGTAGAGTAAAGTTTGTGAGGCTACTTCGTAGTTTGCACTCTAAATATAAGATATAAGTATGTAGCTCAATCGTACTCCAGAATAAACTTAACAAACTGCATCGAGAAATAGAAATTTCTAACAGTCCCGCAAATAGTAAAAGCATGTATGGTAGCATAATTTATCAACTTGGTTAATAATGTTTCCATATAATGCACGCTTAGCTCTGTTTAATAATTAAAATGGCACAAACGGATAAGTATGACAAGCTCGTTCCCAAAATAGTGATCTACATAGAAATTCACGATTTGTTCGCGTTGGAGGTACGAAAACAGATTCTACAATTTTCACGGTCATAAGTTTTACTTCGACACATGAATGCGTGAGTATTTTGTTTAGACTTTAGAGTATTACTTGAACACTGTTAGCAAAGCAGATTAAAGACGGGTAATATAATACATGCTCGTATAGGTATATTTTTGGAATACCTAGGTACTTGTGTCACATCGACGTTACATTTTGAAGTATAAAGTATGATGTCGTTGAATACTCGGTGGCGTAGTTGTATTACGGTACGGTTACAAAGCTGAGGTCTCGGGTTCGAGTCCCGGGTCGGGCAAAGTGATATTGGATTTTTCTATTCATTGATGATTATCAGCCCGGAGTCAGGTATTTGTGCCCGATATGGCGATAGGCTCGCCACCTATCACATCGTGGGACGCAACATACAAGGCGAAATGTGGGTGCCCTGGTGGCGCCTCTGCATACCCCTTCGGGGATAAAGGCGTGAGTTTATGTATGTATGTATGTATGTCATTGAATAAGTTCGTTGCAGTAATTTACGTCTTAGCAAAGCTATTCATGCTGGGAATTTGTTTGCCTTGTTTGGCGAGTTTGTCTAGGGCCTAGGCGATTACATTATAACTTGTTAGATTAGGAATTGGAAATACATATTATAAATATGGTAGGTATCCATACCATTGTGACAACGTACTGTAATTTAATATTTCACATTGCTTCAATATTTTTAGCATTTTAAAATTTTTAAGCTAGTTTTAACCTCACTGGTACAGTAACACGCTGTTAGTGGACCAGTGAGGTGAAAATGTAATCTACTGAAATAATGATTTTACGCTGAAAATGTACGTCGACTCGACAGCTGCCAATACATACCTACACTTTATCTGTGCACATTTATACCGTGGTTTTAACGAAAATTAAATTTAATTATTATTTCACAGCGCTTATAGAATTTATATTTTTTTAATAAAAATTGCAATATGGCGTTACAAATATTTCAGGTATTTTAGTAGTGAATTATTTATTGGAAAGTTAACAGCTGCATTGAAGAGGAAAACACGTGTAAAATCAGCAAACGACTTAAGAGTTAGCCCCTAATAATATTATATATTACAAAAAATAAGCCTTGAGTTTATAAAGAGCAAAGTAATAATTAAGCAAAATATTTTAATTGTTTAGAAATTATTCTGTTCTGCATTTTCTTATCCATACAGTATTGTTGTGTAGGAATTGTGTTAACTTAGTTTGTGTTTGTACACAGTGCGGGTTTAACTTTATCAAGTTGCCGATGACAATTCACAAAAAAGCATCGGGGAAGTTTAAAACTATTTGTCGGACCATTCAAACGTTTCAGTTTACATAGCATTTATTGTTTAGTGCTATATTTTGTGTAACAAAAATGTTTTACATTTTGACGAATGTTTCAGCCGATGAGTGCCAAAACAGTGCCTATTATATTAAAACTATTCGTGTCAATGAGTTTCTAAGTGAACAGTGGACGAAACGTAATATATAAAACTTTGTAATAATGTTAAAGAATTGACGAATGCTATTTTCATTGAGCAAGATGAAATTTAAGAAAATAAGTTGTCCTTTGAATAACTTACAGTAATGCGTGGTTTAGAATTTGGCCTAGAAAATTAAATTAGTGTATTTCATATAACAACACTATTGTAATCCTCGATGCTAAATTTTGGCATGCCCAAAATTTCTGCAGCTACGTCGTATAAGTGGTCTACAACTTGTGACTACTTATGCCCTTTCAAAGGAAAGAACTTTCAGGCATTGCTATGTTGTTTTTCTTTTTATGATTTAATAATCTGTATCTGGATCAGCCCATACACGTCCCATTGCAGGGCACGGGCCTAATTTAATAATAATTATGTATATTTGAATCGAAACGCATTGGGGCCATAGAGCACCAATTATATTAAAATTATAATTGATTTATTTTCTTCCTTCGACCTCAAAGGAGCTCAGTTGTCAATAGTGGCCGTCATAACCCAACATTATTTGATGTCAATGTGTAGTCAACCATGGAGAGATCTCTTATTCTTGTTTGGGCTGCGTGTTATGGCTCATTTACTCTGTGGGTGCCGCTTGTAGGAATACCGTTACGGCTGTGTAAAATACTACGTATTTTGAACTTATTACCTTGATTAGTTACCTCTTATTCATATTATTCAATTCAACTATGATTTGTTAATTAAAGTGTAGTAATTAATAAGTTATATTTTAATATTGGTTATTTAATTCAATGTTGCGGATGAGAGTATGGTACTTTTTTGAACATATGTAACATTCATTACATCAATTATTATTAAGGGTAGACTTATAGTCATCATTGGCTGACAATTTACATGCACAACCATTATATTGTGTACTGCATCAAAAGGTAACTTTAATGCGAGTAAAAGCAAATAGCAGAAATAACTCACACATGTATATATTTAACTACCATAGTGAAAACGTGCAAGGCTTTTATTTTAATTAACAGAATATACTAGGAATTAAGTACTTTGTTATGATATTATACAAATTTTATTTTTAGAAAATCTATCGGACCAATCGGATCAATAACTTGAACGTGGTAAATTTTATTATAATAAAAATTAACAAGATTACCTACAATTCTAGAACGAAATAAAAATTTTGTGTTTTGCATGCACGGCTCATCTCTATGTCTACGTCAAAAACTTTTGTTTTATCATGTTTTTGAGAATTCAACAACCTCCTCATTCCGTTACGTATAAAACCAGTTTCACACATTCAATGCGCCGAAACAATTAATCGCAGGCGCTAAGCGTTACGTTGCGTGTTCCCTTCGACATCTGAGAATTTTTGCATATGCAGACACAGCGATGCATAAGTATATAAAATGAGACTCGTTTTTGTTCATCAGAGCCTCAGAGGCATGCCCGATGAGTCACGGAGTTGCATAGAAATTCTGGATTGTTGATTTATTTATGTGATATTATAATACGTATGAGTATAGAGTTCAGGTTATACTGCTTTGAGTCCTTGCGTCTTGGTTTCTTTTTTCAAAAACTTGTTTTAGGGGTAACTAAGTATTTTGATACACAAGGAACTGATTGATAGTTCTAAATAAACAACTTTCTATATATATCTATCTATATCAGCCCATATACGTCCCACTGCAGGGCATGGGCCTACTCTACAATCGAGAGAATCGATTGAGAGTGGTTAGGCCATAGAGTCCACCACGCTGGCCTAGTGCGGGTTGGCGGATTTCTATACTTTCTTACTAAATGTAATTTTGTAATAGTATGTCGAGATTGTTTTACACTCTATATTATTATAGTTTAGGACAGGATATTATGTTCGGTACCAACATATATAACGGTTAGGAATTGATTACATATTCCAACTAACCATGCACAGTTTATTTGTTTAAATTGTCTTCATAAATAATTCAGAATATCGGAAATAATGTTAGTATTGAAATATGCAAACATATAAACAAATTAGAATTTTGATTACCATCAATAGTGGAATATAATTTGCATTTAACTTTTTTAATGACTTTCAGAGAATTTAAGTTTTATTTCAGAATTTTAAAATGATTCTTCATTATGAGTTATATCGTTTACCTCATACACCATTAGATGGCGTTAGTATGCTTGTATAGTCTGCAATGTCCACAATAAAATTGATTCAATAATAAAACAATGATTTTTGGAGGCTGCCCATCTCTAGCATTACGTCTCATCTTGCGACAATTACGAACACTAGAGGTAAGATATGCATTTAATGGACATTAAAAGTAAAATACATGTCAAAAACAATGCAATATAGCCAAACACTGCAGTTCACGTCTGGCCTAATTTGGACAGGACTAGATTAGATAAGGCGAGATTAAAACATTTCTCCGTCACCTGTTACTCATAAGATAATAATCAATGTTGGCGCCAGGACGTATCAGCTGATATAATTCATTAGATATCGCAATAAAAACCCTGTCAAATAGATGATGATAGTCATTCTCGAAGGAGAGAGAAAGTAAACCAAACATTCAATTACAGAATAAACAGATATTAACGGAAATAAAAATTTTAAGGACGTTAAAAAAAACTACAACTGCTTAAGAGTAAGTAAAATATGTTAAAATTAAAAATCTAGGCGTCACATAAAAAAAGTAAAAATCGATATTTTATACAAACTAAATGATTTGAATGATTTATTCTGGAGCCAGATAAATAAAATAATCAAAACAATTTAAAATCCAAACCCAGCCGTACGCTATCAATAACAATGCTATCCCAAATGGCAAACAAGGAAAAATGCAATCTAACTTCCTTGAAATGATTGCTGTATAAAACTAATTTAAAAAATAAATAAACCGACTCTAAAATTGTAGTTAAAGAAAGAAATAACATTAATCTTTTAAAACTTTAAAATATGCCAAACTATGAAATCCATCCTTTTAGTTTATGAGCTAAGCCTAGACAAACACACAAACACAAACATACATACAGAATTTAGCACTTGTTCACAAGCTGGCTGACTAACAATTCTGACAAAATTACAGGCTAAATTTATAAATCTCCTTTTTTTTGTAGTCGATTAAAAAGGTTGTGACGCGATGTGTATTCACGCTCCAGAGATTACTGTGATGGGGATAAATAGCTCAGCAACTTTGATCTTGACTGCGACCCAGCCAAACAGACCCGCGAACATGTGTTTGTGGCGAGGGTAGAAGCTACCATTACCACGATATTAGGGGTCCATTTGTGCCAAATAAAATTGCATTAGAAAAAAAGATATACTTTTTATCCAGATTTAAAATCAAATTATGAACTGAAACTTCTTGTGAACTTCTTGTGATTTTCTTCAAAAAGGGTGACTTCGTTTTCGTGTATCGTCAAATCCTACAACGAGTATAATCATATTTGATTTAAAAATGTAGAGCTCATATTTAAATATTTAAAAACAGCCTTCTCAGTTACTATGGCAATACGCAAATTGTTTACACTCTGTTTTCGTCACATTCTAGGTTGGCGTCGGGTTCTCAAAATTAAACGAGCAAACCGAAGGAGCAAACAGTTTAACGGGTTTCCTTGCAAATAATTATTTTCAGGAAAAATATGATTTTTTTTAACACGCTAGATTTGGTGATAGCACGAACAAATGATAGAGTTGCTTAAAACCGAAATGTTAAGTTTAAATTTAATAATTGATATTTTGAATATGCGACAAGCCGAAGACCAATGCATACAATATCCAATTTTCTAATTTTCATCACAGGAGCATCGGATTAAGTGTATGAAAGAAACATGAATAGCATATTATATGGAATTCTTGGTGATATCAAACAACATTACTCTGTTATGATCTTTGATCTCCGTAACAACACACTAACAGCAGTATTAATTCTATCTTTTTAAGTGGAAAAATTCAATCACAAGTATAATGAATTGACCACATTGAGAATTAAATGCGAAATGTTTTTCCCAACGATAAAATGTATAACCAAGGAAACTAATCGGCAATGTAGCGACCGCAAAAATTCAATCAGCCGATTCATATTGTAATTTATCTGAAACATGTTAGTGACTGCGACCCACATGCGACCAAACTGGATTGGCTGAATCACATAATGATTTCATTGTTTTTTTTATTGGTGACCAAGTAGCCAGGCATGTTGAATTGTTTAAATAGTGATCTATGTCTTTCATGCTCAATTCTGAAAACACTAACGTATGTTTATAAATTTGGTATTTATGGTTACATGTAACCGTTATGGTTTGTCAACCAACCCGCACTAGGCCAGCGTGGTGGATTATATGTTCTTACCCCTATGAATAGTACTCTCGATTGTAGAGGAGGTTCGTGCCCTGTAGTGTACATGTAAAAATGATTTCTATTATTTTAGTGCATTATATATTTATTATTGTTACCACAATTATCGTCAGCTACAAGAAGTCCACTACCGAACATTGACTTGGCTTGGATTTTCCTATCGGTTGTTGGAAGCGATCTGCGTCTCGAGATTTTCCCCATTTAATATATAAAAAATATTTCAATGAAATATAGATTATAATCTATTAAATTATGATTAACATTTAAATGGAGAATTTAATTTAATAGATTTATGGAGTAAATCAGGTGTTTAGTAGAATTCACTCACCCGTATAATCGGTTCAGAATAAGTTTATTACAGAGCAATATCCACGTCGCGAGCTACCGGCATCTTTTCTCCTACAGATATCCAGATTAATTTTTATAAATTTTATTTAGAAAACATTAATAATGGCTCTCAGAATTATTAACGCTTGAATTATTCTTCGATAATGGACGCAATAAAGGTTCTATTTCCTTTAGCTTTCATTATTAATATGCTTCAACAGAATAAAGGTCTTGCGTTGCTAAAAATAGGTGGGATGGAATTTATATTGAATCTGGATTTGTAGTGCTATTACTGCGTGCTAAAAGCTATTGAACGGTTCGGCATAATTATGTCGAATGTCGGGAGATAATAGTTTCTGGTCAGTTTGTACGATACCTTTGCACTTGTCATCAATGTTATTAGTTTAATTCGAAATTTATATGATATTTTTCTGTGAACCAAGCGGTTACACGTGTGGAAATGCACTGTTCTATAATGGAGGTGATTTAAAACTAGCCATAAATAATTAACTTCCTCATAAAACAGGCAATCTGTGAATGATTTTTATTGAGAATAATGCCAATCATTTCTTTATTAGTGCATTGACTTCTAAATTAAAACTAGTTCGTTGGTCTTTGCTAGACTAATTAATAGCTCTTGAAATTTAACGTTAACTTTAATTGTATTTATTAGTTGTCTTTTTTATGGTACATGAGATTTATTGAGATGATTGAATGTGTAGAATTGATTTATTTAGAGTTTAACACAAATTTCAATTTAATATCATTTTAATTTAGTTCAATGCAGCTAATTCTAATCTAATTCTAATCTAATCCTGCATAATCATTAAAGAAATAATATGGAACTTTGAAAAACGGCTGGTATGTTCTTCCTCCTTAGTCACAGCATAATCGACAAATGTATCCCTGCCAGCTCCTTCACCCATGTCAATTGGCAAGCAAATAATGTAGCCGCATGCTCCTGTCAAATATTTAGATATTATCAATTGAAATTAAGATTTGATCGAATTAGTCAAACTATTTTTATATTAGTCAGTATTTTTACACTTATAGTCAGTGTATGGTCGGTAGATTAAATGTACCTATCACTAGTGTTCAAAAACGATTTGCAATTTTTTTTTCCATGGACCTTTATAACAGTTGGAGGCGCCGGCATCCAGCTATTTTCTTCACCCTTTATAGTTTATTAGATCGTTCGTTCATACATCCTACGTTTGCCATGACACTCATTATTTTTTCGGCTAAGTTATTTTTAAACAACTAAGTTATATGCTTGCAATTGGTCTGGTAAAAGCTATGTTAATTTTAATGTAATTCTCTTGTAATACACTTGTGTTACCTCCTTTATAGCGTGGAATATTCATGTTTTCATTCATGTCGCGTTTTTTATTTGATTAGTAACATAATAAAATAGTGTTTCATTGTTTTGCCTTTTTGGGTGTTACTGGTGTTTTGTTTAATAATAAGGTAGAAAATTGCAGGGATGGTATATTTTTCAGTATAACATGCACAGTAGTTTAGAAGCATAATATATTTTATTTTTAATTTAACGATGCTTAGAAAGCATTTTTTCCAAATGGAAATAAAGCAGTCAATGTTAATGACCCCTTTTGACTTTTATTTTCCATAAAATCAAATCTACATAACAAATGTTTGGAAAAGTAGTTATAGACATCTACTATTTTGGGTATTATTTTGTGTCGCGACGGCCGAAATGTTGAGACAATGGCCTTCGTCATGTCGTCTACAAAATGTCAATTATTTCTGCGAAATGAATGAGACCGACTGCCTTGCATTTGCAGTGTCGCAAAAATCTAAACTTACAATAATTACAGTTCGTGATTTTTATTTAATGTATCAAAAGAGAGTTATGTCTTATTTATGAAGTATATAAGCGAATAATCTAGCTTTGTTCTGATACATTTTTGTCCGCGCTATGTATAACCCTTTTATATTATTTTGTAGGACATTAATATTTTGCATACCCTATACCCATTACCCATAAGCGGATCATTCTACTGTTAGTAAAATTGTGGTTTACTTCAAAGATTGTTCGAACACAATTATACTATTTGGATGTTCCCGTACTACATACATTTGTCTGAGCAAACTTTAACGGTGAACGGTGTCCTGTGATTCATATATCTAGTATTTTATTGGGGCATATATTACGCGTTCTCGGTTATTTTAGGGTTATGTTTTCAACATAATTTTTCTATATGTTGTTACATCCATCTGCCTGTCCACAGTCGCTTATAAACGCAGAAACACAATATTTTCTCTGAAATGCATATGTGATATTAGCTGAAACTTTTAATTCAATCGAATAAACTATGTGTAAACCAATAAACAATAATTTTAAACACTAGGAGATTAAATTCATTGGCAATCTCTCGCACCAACATGTGGCGCCTGAATTGCATTAATCCCACCAATTGCCTAGCAAATGTGGTAATCTCATCATTATTAAATATCATATATTTGAGTGATAATTATAAATCCCCCACCATGTACCGCTCCACAAAATTTCTCATATAAATCGTACGAGCACTACCCAATTAGGACAATGCTTAATATATCCGTAGATTCGTTCTAAATTGATATAAAGCAAGCTTGAAACATAAATATAGCTGAGTATTTCAGTATTCATCGCTTGTGCGATTAGAGTTCAATTAACATCAATGAGATGTTGCTTAATGTTTGCATTGCAAATTGTAGCAGTGCAAGGTTGCTAAAATAAGGTAAAACTACCCACATATAATTAATTTCTTTGGTATGCGTTCTTTAAATAGAAAAAAAAGAGTAGCAATAAAATAGCAATCTCTTTCTGAAAAACTCTATTTCGCTTTCCAGTTAACTAAATACATCTATCAGCTATCATCTATCGGATAGCTATCAGCTTTTGTACACATTTCGAATGCAGGAAACTGAAAACATATTCTGCTAAATAAATATTCGTTTCCCGACCGCGTGTATTTCGGTCATATTAATTTCTTGTATTCTGACACCATATTCAACTGTTCTGTGATTCTAACGGACCAGTTTTGAGTGACGGTTTTGTATCTACGCCCTACGGGTTTATTTCTGAATATCAGTGAATCGGTAGCGTAAGTTTCAACCGTGGATTGCTTTTTGATATCGTGAATAGCAGCTCTTTCACAGAACGCATTGCAAGTGAAGTGAACCAATTTAGATGAGCATGTTCTTGCAATATCCAACAAATCAGTAATACTAAATAATACCTTTCTTTGGACCTCCATGTATCAAAGGTTTTACGTAAATTTCAAGTAGAACTTCCTCCTCAAAACACTGTCCAAAACCATACTAATCGTTCCATTATAACTCCCGATGATGATCGAAACATTAACAGCGCTTCTAAAACTTTACTAGCACTCGGGTCGCAAAAGAGCTTACGTAAAATATTATGACTCTAATTTAGTATGCGGCGTGTCGCAGACTTGAGCGAGACAAAATCGGAGCGTTTAGGGGCTAATTGGGCGAAGTATAGGGAGCGGGCGGCGTTAGTATTCAATGCGGCAGCGACGCCCGCCGCGCTCCTAACATCAATCTCAATATGAACGGATGACGGGCCAGCGGAAAACCTTTGTGCGGACAAGGAACCCCTCTTAGCGCCTCGGCCCGTTTGCCATCGGCGGGATGACCGCCGCCGCAAAAGGCGCGAGACACATTGATTGATCCTGACACCGTACAAACTGATATGACATATTAAAGTTTGGAAACCTATGACTATTTCAACCTAGTTCTGAGCATTATATTATTTTACTAATGTTATATTAAACCACAACCAATTGTGTTGACTGTTGCACGGTATTGATTATTCTTTTTCGGTTTTTGTATACGCTTAAAATCGAACAATTATTCAAAAGTTTTATTTGGCAATATAAAACATTTTAATTTAAAACGACAATTATTCGTTTTTACAGTTCACAGATATTTTAGCTGCAAGAGTATCTAATTCATTTGAAAGTGTGAGAACCTGCGCTTGTCGTGTAATAAATAAAATATCGTGTTTCGCGGAAAATAATTGACATACTCGTAAAACAGAGGCATTTGACGAAATAAAGCTAAATAACGAATTGGAAAAAATATTCTCATATGGACGAGAGCAGCCGAAAACGATTTTATTTTACTGTCTATATTAACTACGCTTCAACAACTATTTCCCAACAATGAAATGAATGTTTACACCATTTAAATTTTACATTTCATAACAAAGTATTTTCCTATGTCCAGTGGCTATGTTCAGAGAGAAAGAACCATGCGATCTGAGTATTTTTCTACCCTTTTAAATGGCTCCTGTAAAAGTATTAATTGTAAAAAAAAATTCAGCAATGCATTTTCACAGTTGACAAAGTATTTAAAATCTATTTGAATGATTGCGGCATTACAATGACTCCCATCAGTGTAGGTTAAAATTACTTAGGTAATATGAATATTTTCTCTATTTTGCATCAGACTAACTAACCGTTAATAGTATTAAATTAAATTTTAAATGAATGTATGAATGTGTATTAGGCAGGGTGCATTTGAGTCGGTTTATTGGATACGATTTCGCCACGCGTCTGCTATAAATTCGATTATCATAGGATCCTAATGGCGCGTTTGTTATCCATAGAGTTTCCGACAACAATTTTTAAATGTAGTACATTATGTCATATATTTCGGCTCGGTTTAATGTATGTATTTGCATGAAACCTTATAACTATGTTATACGACTAAGTTTACACACATGAGCTGGGCTTTATTTCAATCTTTTGTTTGGGTAATATTGAACTGAATTTTGTTTTGGAAATATTGAAAATTCGTTGATTCGTAAGTAGGTGGCTTTAATATTGATATCTTATTTACAATTTCTTTAGGCTGTGGGTCGCTTTTGAGCCCAATATTTAGACAGTTAATTAACCTATTAGACTATGTTACAACCGGCGAAACAATTATCTTATAACTTAAACATAGATATGAAATTCATTTATTTGAATACTAGTGGAAGAAAAATGTAAATGTATTAATTTAAACTTCATACCATGGCTTAATACGAGTAATGTACTCGTAATAATGATAGGTAATCCGTTACTAAGCTGCTGACACGTGTCGCGGGTAATCCCGAGCCCCGATACAGCTGGCAGCTAGTGATAATTGTACGTGTGTGATGCATAACTCCGGACGCAGACGGAGTATAATGCCTCTCTGGATGCCTGCACACTCATCAATCCCTCGCGTCCGGTCCTGCCGATCCCGTCGCGTCGCGTCGCCTTCAATGATTCTTCTGATTGTGTCTAATCATGCGTCACTTATGATCATGCAGAGTGGCCAATTTCGTATAGTTTTCGCTGTATGCAATTTGTGTTCTTATTTTGAAACTTATTACATTTTTATTTTAAGGCCCAGTTGCTTTAACTAACTTTGAAGATAACTTTAATTTTGACAATGTCATCGCCACACATTTGAGACTTATTTGACATTGCTATTGACGTTTTCATAGTCAAAGTTATGAGCAGTTAGTTTAGCACTTATGGCCAGTTGCACATTCGCCCTAAGTGTCCTATTACATATTTGCTGTTTCCAAATCGGTCCTTTCACTGCCAGGTCCAATTTCATGATCAATCTTCGCCAGTTCGTTCAATCTTTGGCATCTTCGATTGCTGTGTATTATTTCGTTAGTAAAATAAAATTTTGTATTACATTTTTATTTATCTGTATACATTAATGTCTTTAACGGAATTGTTCTTACTTACTTTGACGTATGTATATGAGTATTTGCGAATCCAGTGTCGTGTCATGGACGTATTTCATAGTTCAATTCGATTGATTTATTTAATCAACTTTAAATAAAAGATTAGTAAAAATGTTTATCTCACACAGTGGGCCACGCCTTTACTGTCCGAGACATAGGGAGTCTGATTCCTACGAACAGACAGAATTGGGCCCTAGGGGGATTAGCGTCCATACTCCACAGTACCCTAGCGAAATGGTATCTCAAACATATGCACCCCTGTCTAAAATATTCATGTAATTAATGAAATTCTGTGAGGCCACCTCTAACAGGTCGCTGTGGCGATCTATGGGAGAGGCCTTTTTCAGCAACAGACTTCCTGTAGATTAGGATGATGATAAATAAATAAATACACCCCACAGTCACATACATAGTCCTAACCGCACACTAAGATCGAGTCTTGTGTTGTGAAACTACGAGAGACTTTTCAGTCTCACAAACACCTAGATCCGAAACAAATACCTGTGGTTCACACAAATAGTTGTTTCGGTGCAGAGATCGAACCTGCGGCCTCTCGTTTCACAGCCGGCATCTAACCAACTGCGCCACGGAGGCTGTCAAAAGAAAGCAAATTATCAAGAAAACCAACGTTTTACTTATGGTAAAACATGATTATATTTAAATGTCCTAAACACTTGCATACAAACACATAAAATTGTTATAACTATTACATCAAAAAATTCCATAACTTTAAAGGAAAGTCCAAACCGTTTTTAAACCCATTTTCTTTTGCGAATTCCCTATCACACCAATCCAAAGTAACTGAATGCAGAATAAGGGTTGTCAAGATAGAAATATACACCATATTATTATTGTACTGTTAAAATTCGTTGGCCGCAGATCCCTGGGAAACGACGATGAATAACAATAGCGGTACAATCCTAGGATAAGTCGGGAATCATATGACACGGTCTAGCCATTACTATATGAATTTATGTATGGCACGCCCTTAGAAATACCGACGGCTTTGTTCGGATTTTAACATTTTGTTTTATTACTGTATATTACAGAGGCAATATTTGTCCAATGGTAATTGCGCGAACCGTCTTCTACTTGCTTCTTTAGAATCATGAGCGGCGAACTGTGGGAACCACTCGCGCTGATTTCATTAGTATTTCTTTTTATAAAGTAAAATTAGCTTCAGTATATTGTATGACGCATTTGCTGTTGATAAATTAGTGTGTTTACGAGACTTTTCAAGTATAACATTCGGCTCTAATTTCGTGGACTTTCGACGTCAGTTATGAACAGGCCTGTAAAAGGCAGAATAATTAAAAAAATGGTTTTCATCTTATATTACGTTACGTCTATGTTTTCGTTATATATTCCTATACTCGATGAATTGATATGAAACGAGACGTAGAATACTATTTCAATTTGATAAAATAATGAAGTTGAACAACAAGTTTTTAATACATCGTTTTTTATCAAAATATTTGTGATTATTTTTTGAGTTCTGTTAACTCTTGTTTTTCGAATATTTCCATTTGTGCTGTATGTCTAATTTTGATTATATTGTGTTGATTTGATCTGCAAGCGTGCATGTAGTCGGCGTGGCACAGTTCCCGGAGGAACGAGAGCCTCCGTCAGTGTACACGTATTTGAATGAGATATTGTGATGTCTCCACTCTTTGAAATCCACCCGTCGCGCCGTTGTCTGTCGCTTCGTTTACGTGCTATTTTCTTCACGCTAACCTTATTTTATAATTCATTAAATGGGTGTAATTCATTCATTGGGTGTCAATCGCATTCATCTCATAGACTCTAATAAAGATCTGTTGTAATTGTAATTTGTTATTGCTGCGGCTGAAAGAGTAGTGTAGCGTATGCTGATTATGATCACCCACAAAATTCATTAAGGATCCAATTACTTATTTCGGCGATCCAAAAATTTAAGAGAGAAATTCGATAGCGTGTACCATTAAACGACTGACGTATGGGTGGATAAACACAGTTTTAAAGGGCGAGAGTGATGCGGTCGCCGATTTAATGAAATCATGGTGCTCGTTTAAATTTTAACTTTCATATAAAATTTTATTTTTAGTATAAAATTGAACTCGTAATATCGTCTGAAATTTCAATTATCGAGTGCTGCGGAATCGAGGTGTACTGTTCATGATTTTACTGACATGAAAAAATAATATAATCTGTCAAATCTGAAATATTACAGGCTCTGTGAAAAATAAACTTCATCAGCTACAGAAACTGTTTTCTTTGTTTCTATATATATCAGCCCATATGCGTCCCACTGCAGGGCACGGGCCTACTCTACAATCGAGAGAATCGATTGAGAGTTGTTAGGCCATATAGTCCACCACGCTGGCCTAGTGCGGGTTGGCGGACTTACATACCGTAGAAATTCTTTAAAATCGCTACGGTATGCAGGTTTCCTCACGATGTTTCCTTCACCGTTAAAGTGCGTGGTGATTGACTATCAATACACACATAACTCCGAAAAGTCAGAGGTGTGCCCTGGGATTTGAACCCGCGACCACCGTGAACATGTAGGCAGCCGCGTCTGGTCCGTTACCAACAGGCCACCACGCACATTTCTTTGTTTGATTATTAAAAAATGGTATTGATTATTACTTTCAATTTATAATACCTTCAATTTATAAAACTCCCGCCTTTTACCCAGAAGAGGTCGGCAGAGATGATACCAGGACACCCATATTTTGCCTTGTGCGTTCCGTCCCACGAAGTGATAGGGGGCGAGAATATCGCCATAAGGGACACAAATTTCTGACTCCACGCCTGTATTTCATACCAACGCGGGTATTACCACGCCGGGCTGATATTTAATTATTAAAGAAAAATTCAATATCAACTTGCCTTACCCGGGACTCAAACCTGTGACCTCAGCGTCATAATCGTACCGTAGCACAAGTGCGCCACTGAGAAGCTTATTTAGTATACTTTTGTAATACTCTAATAGTAATACCAATTAATAAATCATATCATAATGACGAGCATTTTTGTGAAACGAGAAGACTGGTCATTGTTTGCTAATAGTATTGATTTATGCCTCGAGGTTTAGCTTGATTAAATAATCGGCAAAATTCACGTTTCATTTTTGCATCTGGATATGAAAGCTGCATATCAGAACGATGTTACTAAATAAACATTTGTATCTTGCTAAGGAAAAGGCTATTTTTGTACTTTGTGATTTTACAATACCTAGAAGTGATTATAAAGTCAAATTGACCAACGGATATACGAGACATTTTGGGTTTATTATATGTTTGTCCGGTGTCAGGTTGGCCGGCATAATGATGTGGATTGGTTATAGATGTTAATCTTATACTGATGGATATTCTATATGAAATGCACTTAACTTATCAATGCAATGTTGGCACTTTGTAATGCCCATCTAAAAAATATATAATTTTATTTCATGTCAAAACTGTGATGAAGTCAAAATACACGCATCTGATACAACTGTTTTAAATGTGATACAAACATTTGTCTCGATGCGGAGATCGAACCCGTGGCATCTCGTTTCACAGCCGACTCCTAAACTTCGGAACATAAAATCAATTACATTAATATACTATCGTACGTACAAAAGGGTTATTGCTCTAAATTTATTTTGGAGCATCAGCCGAATGGCACCGCATAAAATATTAATTTGGGTTTAAAAGCAAAGCTAGATAGTTCGAACAGCAATCATTAGGTGTCGTTTTGTTGAATTTGTTTGGAGACGAGACAGCGACTTGACTGTGGCCCTGGCATTGAACAAACCTAGATAGATAGGCAGTGAGTGGTTCACATCAGCTGGATTGGCTTGGCATCATGTACGAGATTGACACCAGAGCGCTAGAACTAAGTTTTATGGTGTGTTAATATAAATAAAACACACTTCCAACATCACGTCAATGCTTAGTACGCCTAAAATGATATTGTTTTAAAAAGTATAGCAATTGAATGCTCTACTACATTTATTAAAAGGAGCTTGATTTTTTAAACAACAGTTCTTGCAATCGAGCAAGCACGTCACCTGACGGTAAGTGATCTCTGCCGCCCATGAACATCCACTAAGCTTGGATCATAGTTGTGTTGCCGGCCCATGACATTTGGTGAGAAACGGGAGGGAAAAAGGATGGATAAAGGGAAGGGGTGTTGGGTATCCGGCAAACTCACTCACCAAACGAATCGCGACAGCGAAACTGTAGCTTCGTGTCGATCTTTGATTTTGTTTTGAGAAGTAAATTTTTGAAATTAGGTTTGTATTTTATTGACTCGAAATGTTAATTTTTCGCTTTATAACGTCATGTCTTACGTAGGTTTGCATAAAATATGAATCATTTTGAATGCATCGTAAACAATTTGACCTTCTAGTGAAACTGTTATGTACAACATTTGATATTCATAACAGAATACTTTAGAATTTAGATCAACTCTGTATTCCCGGGACCTTGAGTGTCTACTGAATAACGTTTTTTTTATAGTGAGATTGCATCAAGTACCTAAACTTATAATCAACACGCATTGAAAATGTTTACGAGATTATTTTAAAATTATAGCAGATATAAGTTATAAAATGAATCAGGATAATACAATTGAAGTAAGATAATAACCCGTGATTTCATATGCAAAAAAAGGTAACTTATCAATTTTCTAAAGCTGTTAGGTGTCGCACAAACGCAGTTTTATCAACCTAAGTTTTCAAATTAAAGATTGAGATAGAAGAAATACAAATTATACTTACATCTTAACTAATATTATAAAGAGGAGGGATCAGATTGTTTGTTTGTATTGAATAGGCTCTGAAACTACTGAACCGGTTTGAAAAATTCTCACATTATCCCTGATGAACATAGGATGAAAAAATATATGCACTCAGGCGAAGCTGGGACAGGTCGCTAGGTAACAATTATAATTAATTACTTATACAATTTACAGGCATAAATGTAGTCATTAGCTCACATACCACTTCAATATACAAAGTCATGTCAAAATCTATCACCTGAGTCTAAAAAACTACCTCTGGTATACTTTCGTCCCCAAACATTCAAACCCAAAGTAAATAGTTTTGCGGGTATGTCTCAGTGTGGGAATCGAACCCACAGCCTCTCATTTCGCACCCGATTCAATATAATGCCTCGCGGAGGATGTTAAACCGTATACTTATCAGTTATCACTAATGCCAATGTCAAAACCGCTGCAATAGACTAATCTACATTGCCTTGAGCTAGTTCAAGGAAAGCGTTTTAAAGAATGCGAAGTGTTTTCAAAGCAAATAATAAAGGCGATAACAGTAATGTGTAGTGTGTATTTTTAAGTAGGATTTATGAGGTAAATCATAGTTTGTACTTAGCACCAGTACATATTATATATTGTATTCTTGCTGCTTCTACCAAGCATCTTGCAAGTTTGTAACAAGGACTATAATTCATGCGCTTGTTTTTATTTTCATATACGCACAGATTTTTTTAAATTTATATATTATTAAAATTGTATCGCGATTCGCTGAATTGTTCTAGTTAATTTTTTGGAACAATAAATGAGAAACATCTCCACAAGCACTTACGGCACATCGGATTATCAATATCGGCTGCTAGCAAATTTCATACATTTTAAAAGGCATTGTTTTCGATGCGTCTACAGGCTAGAGCGTAATATTGAGCGACCGAAGCGGATTATGGCAACGAGACCCGCTGGTTTTTTCGTGTAACAACGTTATGGCGTAACGAGGTAATGCATGAAGGTATTAAACCTGCCGATCCGTTTCAGTAATGTGTATTTTTTTCTTGGGTGATAATTAGTGCTTCTCTTTGTGGGACCACAAAGTTAATATTATAAATACTCAGGGGTTGGACAGCAGTGTGGTAGTTAGATATAAATTTTCTAGATAGACATTGTCAATAGTTTTGGATTTCATAAATAATATAAAAATACCTTATTTGTAGCCCTGTTAAAACTTGGCACCCTGTAAAATGTGTTCTTAGCACGGCCTATACTTGGGTTCTTAGTAAAAGATCCCTAACCAATACCTTTACATTTAAAAAAAAACTCAGACATGTATGTGTATAAAACATTGTAGGTAAGTCAAAGAGCGTGTCACAAACAGTTTGAAAAGTCGTGTCCATTTAAAGGGTTTCATTACATCCGCCGAGAATCGGGTGGGAAATACCTGCGCTCGTTTAATATCAACGGACAAATTATAATGATTATTATTTTAAAGAATGGGGAAGAAAATTACCGCGATTTTTAGTATAAAGATTAAATGTAATGTGTAGTGTGGGACTAACATGAAATTATTATCATATATGACGTAGCGATTTTTAAAAGAATTTCTACGGTATGTAAGTCCGCCAACCCGCACTAGGCCAGCGTGGTGGACTATATGGCCTAACCACTCTCAATCGATTCTCTCGATTGTAGAGTAGGCCCGTGCCCTGCAGTGGGACGTATATGGGCTGATATAGATAGATAGATAGATAGATGACATATGACGTATTTCACTGGTGGTAGGTCTCTCATATGTGCGAGGCTGCCTGGGTAGAACCACGGCCATGTATATTTATCCCGCCAAATTGCAGTATAAGTGCACTGTTTTGAAGGACATTGTAGCCAGAGTAACTACTAGACATAATGAGACTTAACATCTTATATCTCAGGATGGCGAGCGGAGTGGAATGCCAAGCATTCATTTGGAATTCATGGTGTTGTTTGGTTTTGCTACTGTCCATGAGTGGTCGTATCGCTTGCCATTAGGCGAATGGCAAGCTCGTCTCGCCATTCGTTGCACTCTACTACAGTGCGATGCTATATTTCTTGTTTCAAAGTATTAAAAAACATCCATATTTACTAGCAATTTAACCCGTAATCAAAGGCCTTTTATGGAAGTCATAGTCAAAGTGCATTGTAATATCTTTTTATTTTTCGAAATACTTGAAAATAAATTTAAGCGGGGAATTTACAGAACAACTGTGACCAGGCTTACAACATAATGTACGTCATTTTTGTTGAACTTCAATTGTGCGTAAAACACAAAGCGGCTGGAATAATCAAGGTGGTATTCATTGATCTTCCAAATGATTTCAACGGCTGCATAGGTCTCTTAGGTCACCTAGGTCATCCAGTAAACTATAATCTTGGCTTCAAACATTAAATTATATTGATAACTGAGGCCTCTTAGCGGTTTTGTTTGAGAAAAATGTGTATCAAAAATTTATAAGTTCATAGAAAAATAATAGAGAGATCGTAAAATCTTACATCACTTTATTTTAGGTAACATATTTTTTATTCTTCATACCAAAAATAGCTTAAATACATCAATTAAATATTATCAAATGAATGCCATAAACCTTTTGTTGTTAAATCAACATCTTATAGTTGACCATGGCAATTATATAGATTGGTCATTGGATACCAAATTATAAATTTATCCTGTTTTGATGTAAATGAAACAAAATAAAACACGTAAATATCAATCAGTATCAAGTTGTTTGTATTGTTAGGTTTTAATTGGTATATTTCGCATAAAACATTTTTAGGTCAGCTTATTATAAACTTCGTGCATATTATAATGTATTTATTCTTATCTGTTTAAACTATATACAGTTGTGAATAAATAAATAAATAAATAAATACACCTAACAGTCACATACATACTCCTGACCCCACACTAAGATCGAATCTTGTGTCGTGGGTATTCTGATACCCACTGATACTGAAACTACGAGATACTTTTTGGTCTCAAAAACACCCATACCCGAAACAAATACCTGTGGATCACACAAATATTTGTTTCGGTGCGAGGATCGAACCCGCGGCCTCACGTTTCACAGGCGGCGTCTAACCAACTGCGCCACGGAGGCTGTCCAATACAAAGTGAATACAAAGTTAAGCATTTAATTTTTTATTTAATAATCGAACCTCACATCTTTGATGATATATAATTATTAAAAACATTTAATTAATAATTATATTCTCGGATGAAAATTTAACGCGATACTTATTAGTGTAAGTTGAAGTGGCAATGGGCAGGGCACATAGCGCGGAGAACTGATAGCCGATGGGGCCAAAAAGTTCTCGAATAGGAGGCCACGTAGCGGGAAGCGCAGCGTAGGACGTCCACCCACAAGATGGTCAGACGACCTGGTAAAGGTGGCGGGACGTCGCTGGATGCAGGCTGCCTCCAACAGGTCACTGTGGAAATCATTGGGAGAGGCCTATGTCCAGCAGTGGACGTCCTTTGGCTGATGGATGGATGGATGGATAATAGTGTAATGATAACCTGCAAGTTCTATTTGAGTCTGTTTTTTATTTAATGTATGTTATGAAATATGATATTTAGTATTATGAAATCTGTGATGTAAATAGTACCTAATATTACCCGGCATGAGTCTTCCTTACACTTCCTTATTTTGATTAGATTGCGAAAATCTTGTGGATAACATAAGTGTGTTTGTATAAAACTTTGCTCGCATTGTTTTCCTTCGTCGTTTGAGCTGGCAACGATGATTATAAGTATGTACATGCGAAAATATAAAATTTAGAGATATGTGGGACCCACGATAGGCCGCTATCGCTTATTTTTTAATTATTTATTAAAATTTAACTAAAGATTATCCCCGATAATGACGTTTTTATTTGCGAATCGTAGTTAACGTTATCGTTTCGATGAAGACCAGTATCCATTCAGTCATCCTGTATGAAATTATCTATACCTGTTGAATTTACATTATACTTTCAGTTGACGACATTTATAAATCGACATATTTTGTCTTCCAAATTTCTTGCAACAAAAGGCAGATATAATCCTTGGGGCCGATTAAAAAACAATTGCCCCGCCGCCCTCCGCCCTCCGTCCTTCGTCCCCGCGACCCCCCTCCGTCGCGACACGAGTTCACAACCGAACTCAAAGGGATCACGAGGAGCGTTTACAATGGGTTTGTAGAGGTATTTTTTAGCTGTGGAGTGCGAGACGCCGTCCGCTTGCTTACATACATTTCATGAGTTATTAAGCCGAACCCCCGCGCCGGCTCGGCTTTTATATTTACAGATACTCGTCTTCATTTAATGTTTGAATTCATGTCGTATTGGGTCATTTCGTGACTGAGATTGAGTAGTGTAGTTAAAATTTTTGTGAAATGCATCGATTATAATGCTTAGATTTTTTCGTGAAAATATTATAATTATAGTTTTTGTTATAACGTTACACGGCTTCCCAACACTGTAGATTTTACTGGAATAATATGTTTATAGCAAAATTAAACATTTTTTATTTGAAAGTAAAAATATTAGAAAAAAGAATCTGGAATTACTTTAATTAGGTACCTACCATTTTTTTATTGCATACACATACGTCCCAATATTCTACAGTAATCAATAATCATCAAATATCAATAATTTTCTGTCTTATTTTCGTATGTGCAATAAAAGTGCTTTCAGTAAAATAGCTTGATCTTACGTTTAGAAATGTATCAAACTCCGTCCATTAGGAAACCTTATCAAAGACATAGCGGAGGTGACGGTGCCAACTATTTATAGAGGTTATTTCCTGAAAGTCGAAGCTACAGTTAGCTTGCTGACCTAATAAACTTGACATAAATCAGAACGTGAGGATATGTGCTATTGTATCAGGCGCCATCTAGATTACTCTTTCAACTTGCGTAATTAATATATATCTAATTATCGAGATAATTTCCCGTCTGCATATATCGAATCCGATATATTAAGAATCTATTGTTGGTCCTATAATTTCTCTTTATTGAAAGCAAAAATGCCGAGGAAGGAGTATATTTAATAAGGCTTAGATTTCTTACAAAAGGATTCTATAATATAAAGTCGAAGAGCGAGCATAATGTTGTACGTTAATAAATGTCTATTTTAGTTTTATTCCGAGAAGTTCTTCGTAAAGTTTTGCTACTAACTAGTAAGATTGAAACTAGCTCGAAGCGAATCCATTTAGATTATTGTGTTAAGAGAGCTAAAGGAATGGAGCTAAATGGAAAAGGACGCAATATGCGACTAATTCTAACATTTGAGTGTATTAGCCATCTGGTTATAGTATCACAAATAAGTCTATTGTACTGATTTTAAACCGTAATTGTGTCGCAAACGAAAACATTCAGAGCAAATCAATGTTACTAAATGCGTCTACATGATATCGTATTCGCACACAGCTGTATAGAGGGAACATGGCGTCGATTTCATTATGGGGTGCGTTTTGCAGTGTCAAATGCTAAGTCCCCATATCGGAGGCATTAAGGATTCACTTGTAAAGGATTTGGCCACGCGCCTCACCACTCCACGACTCATCTCTGATGACGTAAATACTTGTCAGCAGCCCGTCTTTACACGCTGCCTATTTTGACTTGATAATTGTTTGCGTAATAATACGTGTTAGTAACACGAAGTGTTATTCTTTTTTTGTGTGGCAGATATTTTGTATATTATTTTTGTGCTTTGTTATATTAAGGATGTTAGTATAGTTTTGTTTGTATGGATGTAGTTTCTGAAATTACAAAAAAACACTTTAAAATAAGACATTGTGATTTTGTCTCTTTTCTTATAATTTTCTTCGAAAATGATATATTTTAGATTTTATTTTTAAATAATAAGCTTAAAAATTCGTAAGTATTCTGTGGCACTCTGATAACCTACGCGTGGCATAAGGCGATCTCGCTCATACTTAAATCAGTGAAATCGACAACATTTACCTGTCAGTCACAAATGGAATAATTTCAACGCGGACTATTAATCATTCGGCGGCAATAGTCCATCATCAGCGAAATTTTATCCGAGACACGATCGAGTTTGTATAGGAGCGTCATCGAAATTTTACACCAAATCAGGTGATTATTGATATTCTACTGGCATGAGCAAAAATCTAAATTTATTGCTAGGGTAAGTTATAGTCGGATTCCTTTTTGTCGGATATACAAAAATAGTAATAAACTATTTTAGCACTGAATTATACATAACTATAGAGGACAGTCTAGACGATATTAAGTTACAATTTCTATTTACTTTAACAACGGCAATGTTAAGTAATATGCTTTTTTATAATGTATTAAAATACCTTTTTTTAATGTAAATATCACGTTCTGAAGGTGTTAAGACAATAATATTGATTCAGGTGAAAATCAAAAAAAGTACCCATTATATAGGTGTGTATCTATACAAAAAACGCGTCCAGTAAGTATATTGAAAATTGTTTTTAATTTACGGTCTACAAAGAGTCTTGCCTCTACATTAATATTGAAAATAAAATTTTCTAACGTTCAACGACTACGAAACATTGTGTTTTTAATAACACACTTTTGCTACTTTTGACACTCAGAACATGGACATAAAATTAGAGCGTTATACTCGTACATTTTTACTTGTTTTTAATGTGAACAGGTGCATAATATACTTCAGGTCATCCATATAAAACTTAACAATTTGTAGAGCTCCGCACTGGTTTATTTTAAAAGTATTCACAATGAAATAATGCACCGCGCAGTCAAATATACTTAAGAATAAATGTGTGTGTGGATGTACGGTATTCGAAAATAGACCATAAATACAAAGTAATAGGTATTTTGTTAACCGGTACAGTTCTTCCTGATAGCTCTTACTTAACAAAAATTAGCCTCAATATTAAGATTAACCAAAGAAACTGATTTTCGACAGGTAGTATTTATTTGTGACGCTGCAATAATAATATAAAATTTATAATAAGAAAGCAAAATAGTTATAAACGACCTATTTTTTATGTATACATAAAGCGATAATATTATCTTTTCAACGCAACGTAGTGAATTTCATAAGGTAAAATATTTTTGGCATGTGGTAAATGGGCATACACGGGTAGAATGTTTAACTATTGTTTAGTTGGAGCCCAGAGGGAGTGGGTGACAAAGCGCCCTTAGAGTGAAGAGCCTCCGCGCTCACATGTATGGAAAACAAGTAATACAAGCTACGGCTCAAATAGCGCTTCAAATTCTAACTCTAACACTTTAATGCAGTTTATATTGTCAAATGAATGCTTCTTGGTATATTCTATATGTATGGTATCTTCTATACACCTATATCTATTTTAAATCCGATTACAAGGATTGTTTCGTAAGGTGGAGGAATCTTTCTTAAGTAGTATCATTACCCTATAATAGGTTGAAGCGGAGCAATGAAGCGATGAAGATTGTATAGAAAAACGGTCCTTGATAGGATTTACCAGGAACTCATTATAATTGTTCCTTTATTCAAGGTTGCAACGGGGAATTTTATTTCAATTGAAGCCGCTTCGGGTAGGTAGGTTAATTATATTCTATAGAATAAAATATTGCGAACGTGTACTTAAAATTTTTAAAAATAAATATTAGCCGAAATAATCTTTTACCGACTGAATTTAATTAATATATAAAATTTTCATGACGGACGTTTTGCACCGAAACATATTACCGGATGATGTAAATATGTACATGTTAATTGTAATTAGTGAGTACTCAAGTGTTTGTTAATGGTATCAAAGCGGTACGACTTGCTCATTTTACATGAACTTTTCAACGGGAACTAGCAGCTCACTGAGCTGATTAAACAATGCAATTTAATTTGTCAAACGTTTACAAGGATACTTTTTTATTTATTAACTTCGTCTATGCAATTGTTAAATTAAAAATGTCGCTCATTGAATGCGAACGTTTTATAAAGGCATAACTCCTTTGCTAACGTGTAAAACTCCGGTGGAATTCGCTCGGCGCCAACATATTTCTGTTTAGAATTCTTCAACACCTGTCTCTTGTTCACTGCTGTCGTAACTAGGGTACAGCGGCTCTCAACATTGGACAGTTACGTCGCTCGTAGTAAATACTGCTTATAAATTAATATCATTAATTCCAAATTACATTAAATTTTAAGTACGTTACATTTCATTCAAATATTTTCCCGATGATATTATATTTATCATCTGAAAAAGATTTAAAACTGAGGTAATCATTAATCATACAAAATTGAATTTGATTACCGATATAAAAATGGTATATATTATACATACAATAAGACACATAAATTCATTGCTCATTCGTATGTAAATCATGATTCACGGGTTAGCTGGAGCATTCGTAAAGTATTTTCTATCGCCTTTTGAAAAATCCCTTATATTAAAATTTCTTAATAATTGTTACCCATGTACAGACATCGACCAGTTACAATACTATTGTAATGTGTATGGAGAATGTTATTTTGCACGATATTATCATTGGTACGATGGCAGTTCAGATAAAGTGTTTACCGCCGTGGAAAGATTATCTCTCACAAGACACAATTGGAATATATCTGGAGTACAGACTGCCGCTTTGAGAACACTCGTTGCTAACAGAACCCGTTCCATTTTTAGGCCTCAGTACCTTGAAAACTGTTGAAATTCATGAGCCTAACCTGATACCGGACTTAATTTTTTCTACTTTTAAAATATTTAGGCGCGGATATTTATTGATTTTGAAGCGGGAATAGATTCCGACGCTCGTTGCGTTCCAGCCATGTTTTCAACAGATCAATTATTACAGAGGTGTGTTCTGTTTGTTATCTGGTCGGCGAAAATGTACGCACTTTAACAAATAATTTACTGTACTCATAAACACATTTATTATCATATGTTAATTTCCGTTCAATTTGACCGTGTTTTGGACTAATAACACATTTAGTAAATGGAATTTAGAACAATCCTTGTTCAGCGATGCTTCAGCTATGCTTTGATGCTGCTATTTCGGACAACTAGGCTTATTGAGTGCGCTTCGTTTCGTAAAATATACAATATAATTTAAACTTATTTTACATAATTTACATTCTTCTACTGATTGTTTATAGTATTTAAAATACAGCCTACATACAAATAATCATTTTTATTGTTTAACAGTTTAAAAAGCATATTAATTTAAAACAAATTTACGTTTCTTTACAAATGATTCTTACTCAGTTCCTACGTATAGCTCATTTTTTTAGGTTTATTATAATTGCTATTAAATATTATTGATTTCTTTATCAACCGATGCGAAGTAAGACTTCAAATCTTTTGACAGCTTTGCACTTAGAGTAGTTTGTAGAGTTGCACTCGAAGGATTTCCTAATGATAATTGATTGTTCCGTGTATCAACATTAGGGTGTTTTTTGTGAATCCACACATAAAGTTATTTATTTTGCTAACTAAGCAAGATATTTAGTAGTATTAGATATTTTTTAAATTGTAATCATCATATATTATATAAAATAATTAAATTTGAATTTTCTTCATTTTCTGAAGACTCAAAAAACTCGAAAGGTTTATTTGAATGAATCCATTACTTAGTGGACTTTAAAGTTTTACTATAAACAGCTTCGGGCTGGCAGTTGACGTGGATAACTACCAACTTATTCGTGTGTTTCGAGACGGCCACATTTATATCTAGACAGGATTAGATCTAGCCATATCTCCATCACATGAGAATACTAAATATATTTAAAAGTTGGAAGATTCGGTTTAAAGGAATAATAGAATAATAGTGACATGAAACAGCTGTTTAGGTTATTTTGACTCTAACATAGAGGTCTCCAACCTTTTTCTTCCCATTATCGTATTTGGATGCAGATAGACCTCCATGCTTCTATCTTTGTTTATACTGAATTTAAGTTTATTAAAGCAGATACTTATTTAATTTATGAGCTGCTAAAATTAGAACTACAATCGTGGAACCCAATTATATTTTTTGCTATCACGGTTTGTTGACTACAGAGACTCGACAAAGATCTTATCAGGTATCATTGTTTTAGAGAATAAGATGAAATAATAAGTGAAATAATATTCTGCATTTTATTATAACAAATACAGACATTCGGAGTGTTTTTAAAACACGTTTAGTGTTTTTTTCTAAATTAATGTCAGAAAAAAAGTTATTGTATCTAAAGATATTTTGAAATATACTTTGCAAGAGGATTCACGGAAAGCAATTGTTTATGTGGGCTATGGTGTTTACGCGATCCGCGATAATAACCATAGAATAGTTTGTATTCTAGGTACAGCTAGAACATAACTTTATTAATTAAGGAAATTAGCACATCATTTTACAAAGGTTAAGAAAAATAGAAAGGTTAAAAAAATATTTCCTTATTTCAATGAAGCGATACCTACCGCTTAATGTATTTTTGTGCAAAACATTTTTCATTAAAATTAGGATGACGTAGTGCTCGAACAGACTTTGTATGCAGAACCCAATAACTCATCCACATCTAATATGTTGAGTACACACAAGTGTTCTATTTTAGAGTAAACATTTTCACATTACAAACAGATAAAGCTCTTGGTAGCCAGAAGTATGCACTTATCGCTCAGTGCAGTCGGCGAAATATCTTACATGACGAGTGTAGGCGAGGAGCCGCCCACCTTCCATCAACTATAAACAATACCCAGACGAAAATAATAACACAGAAAGATGGAGCGGAAGTGCGTAAGTTAATTATTACTCATTATATTTGAAAGAAAACATCGGGAACCTGCATACCTGAATTTTGATCAACAATTTTAAAGTAAAGTTCGTTCAACCGCACTATGTTAGCGTAAATTAATAAGACCTGTTCTCGGAAGGATTGATTTAGTAAGCAAACTATTCTTAAACAGGGAAAATGAGTTCTTTCAGCATCAACACAACATAAGTGTAGACAGACGTAGTGTATAGACAGTAAGAGAATAGTAGGAGAACAACTTAAGTCTAAAACTAGTTCGATTCCGAGACACTTTACATAATAAAATAACGTGATAACTCATAGTTTATTATATCGTCGCTCGATTCAACAGTAAAGGGAAACATTGCAAAGAAACAATTATACCTGGCAGTGTCACAATATTTAGCGCAGGTGTAATTAAATAATTAAAATCTTGAGTATTTTTTAATTATGGAGGAAATTAACATCAATTTACAGAGCTTGTAAGAGTTTTAGGTATGTAGTAATAATTACATGCGCAAATTAATTGAACCACATTTCAACCGCAACAAATCTGATTCGCTGCCTTAAATTGTTCTAATATTGAAAGGATGATGAATAATGTTGTTTACTCAGTGGTTTGTGGTTAACTTAATATTAGTCCAAACATATGGCACATGTCGATGACGCAACTCTATCTGAAATATATTAGTCGGTGAAGTAAAGTTCAAAGAGTTATTTTTATAGTTTACATGAACTGTAGGAACTATGCATAATTTATTTGTTTTACTCTATACACATTCCGCACAAAGACGGATATAATGCGGCGAGCAGTGTTTCAGCGAATCTTTGAAAGATGAAACGAAGTGTTAATAAAGTTCAATAGGTACTAAAATTATATGTTATTATTAAGACTCCAATAATAAAATACGAAGAGCTTACCGGCCGTGACAATGATGTAAAATATAAATACTCTTCATTTCGATTAAAGAAAAATGTCCAATGTTATTCTGGAGTCGTAACTTTGATATTTATTCGCGTGTTAAATATGCACAACGCTAATACACCATGTCGGATTTTTGGTTAATACATAAATATTAGAATATTGAATGAATATCTATGAAATGATGCACCGTCAAATTTCTCATCTAGTAATACAGCCGAATATCTTCGAACAATAGACATACAAAATACAAATATATGAGGAACAAAAGCTGAATCCTATCCAGCTTTCGCGTCCTGGCATCGTAACTCCACACATCATAGCATCGAAAGCACGTGGTATCGGATCTCGCGGAGCTCACTTGTTGCATGTTTGTACGGCGCTGCTGAATAAATATCGAAATGTCGGCCATTTTCAGTCTCACAATCCGCTGCTTAGTTCACGGGTAAATTGAACAGGCCAACTTTTTAATGGAATGAATTGACATTGAGATGTTTATATTTGTTGTTGTGGGATCCAGGTAGACTTTTTGGTTTGGAATAGGTCTGAAGGGATTACCGGTTTTTAAAAGATTTAAGGTAAAGGTGAACAGTGATTTTTTGTATGTTCTTAATTAATATCATCATGTTCATATGAAGTTTATAAGGAACACAATACTTCCTTTAGGATATGTTTAGTACTCTTTTTTAATTTTGTTTTATTCATTATTTTTATGTTTTGTTTTTCCTTTTGTTGCAGGTAAGATTTACTCAAAAAAGAGACATTTAGATAAATCTAAGGTAAGGGAAAGAAAAACTCTCCAACTCAATCAAAATCCACAATAGCAGGGAAATGGAGTCTATTAGAAGATATTACATACAAATGGGCCTGTAATATCCCGAAATATTTTTGGAAATAGTAAAGATCTAGGGCCAGGCCATAGTCCACTTGGCTGGTCTAGTGTGGAAAACACGATATTTTCCTTGAACGTCAAACTGCGTGGTAATCGATTTATAAAAACTCATAATATGATTCTTAAAAGGTGGTGTGTCCCGGGTTCGAATCCACGATCGGGCAGTCGCGTTCGGTCCGGTACCAACAGGACACAACGTACTTTAAAATCTAGCGCCTCTCAATGAAAGTGTCGGTTGTAGAGGAGTCCCATGCTCAGCTTTGGGCGATCATGGGTGGGTTTAGTAAGTACTAAGATCGTTTAAAACATGAAATTCAATTACCATCCCAAAAACATCCCAAACATTTTGTAACAGCTGTCCGAAGTTTAAAAACATAAGATCTTAGACAGGAATAGAATTAAATGCCTTGCTACATTAAAAAACCTGTTAAAACAATAACAATGAACGCTTCTTGGAATACAATCATACATAAACGTCTGTACCCCCCAAGGGGAAGCTAGCCGAGGTGCTACCAGAACACCCACGTTTCGCCTTGTGTGTTCAGTCCCACGATGTGATAGGGGGCGAGCCTAGCGCCATATCGGGCATAAATCAGGAATATTTGCCGGGTTGATAATGAATAGAAAAATCCAATATCACTTTGCACCTCATTTTTGTAATCGTACCGCAGTACAGCTGCGCTACCGAGCCAGAAACACAATCTCTTGATGGCATAATAATAAAAAAATAAAAAAATTCATTATTAATTAATCTGTGTGGCTGTATAATTAAAAGATATATTAGTAGCAGCAATATCTACTAAATCGATAATGTACGTTAATACAACGAAGGGCCCACGCATTATTTGTCCCTACCTTATAAGGCGCATGCATTTATGGAAGGTGTTAAAAATTTGTTCATACCTTCCTTCGCATCTACTTACACTTGGCTGAATATTATTAATTACGTCAGTAGCAGAAAATACAGTTTTGTTTGTAAATATTATTTTTAGTAAATATACAATTTTTATAAAAATTTATGACGTATTGATAACCTACGTTATGTATAATTATAACTTACCCATATATCATTTTTTACTAAATATAATACCAAAATACAATCAATTATGATGTTATTATTTTGAATACCAAATCATACTGGTGGTAGGTCTCTCATATGTGAGAGGCTGCCTGGGTAGGTACCACCGCAATGTCTATTTCTCCCGCCAAACAGCAGTGTAAATGCACTGTTGTGTTCCGGTTTGAAGGACATTGTAGCCAAAGTATGTACTGGACATATTGAGACTTACATCTTATGTCTCAGGATGGCGAGCGCAGTGGAATGCCAAACATTACTTTGGAATTCATGGTGTTGTTTGGTTTTGCTTATGTCTATGAGCGGTCGTATTGCTTACCATCAGGCAAATGGCATGCTCGTCTCGCTATTCATTGCAGAAAAAAAAACAATTTTAAAGGTTTTATAACGATCAATTCTTTATATTTTTACGCTAAACTAGGCTGAAAAATAATCATCAATTTTATTACACCTTTGAATAAAAACGCAGATTTTAATTACTTTCAAATCCGCGAATACAGAAACAATACAAAATCTTAGCTATAGGTACTTATGATGCAGTCTACGCCGCAGGCATCACGCGGGGCCCGGACACTTTCCATTACTGTTCGAGACACGACTGACGCCCGTTGTGTTAATACACCTGCATTGTACTGAAACGTGTGTTTATCAAAGAACAACCTTTTAATTTTTCCCACCTTTCTTCAACTTTATTGAAAATTAATCGAAATCGCATATTAAAACCTTTTTACCACGTACGCGCGCTTAGATACTTTTAATTTAAACGTAGTTATATTCATAGTAATATTAAGCGGTCAATCGGTTCACAGTAAGGTATATTCTATATCGAAGTTACAAGCGTATTAAAAAGTCATTCAATATTGTAGATAGGTTAATACAAGTGTACATAGTTTTCAGGCACAACAAAGCGATTGCACTCGATGTTAAATGCTATACAAACACAACGTGGGCTGACGAGAGACGATTGTCTGTGCTTGTCGACACTATTATGCCAAAGATGGACACAAATATCCCTTGCGGCTCTTTAAATTTAATAGCATTTCAATAGTCGGTAACAAAGTAGATGGATAAACTAAAAAACTTTGAAGGAAGTCGCTGGTTGCAGGCCGCTTCCGACAGAACACGGTGCTAATTCTATGAGAAAGCTTATGTGCAGTCAGCCTCCTGTAGCCAAAGATGATTCAATAACCTGTTTATAGATTAAAACATTAATCATATGATACGACGTAGTAATGGGTACCAGTAACATACATACATTTATCTAAATAGGACTAATATCTTATCAAAACCGCATAATATTCGTTGTATAGGTACAAGTTTGAAACAGCTGATTTTGGTACATTGTTGTTTGTAGTTTTGGATTACATATGGGACTAATGTGACTTAATTTATAAATTACATTTGTGATTTTTTTAGTGTTTACCTACCTCCTTACCTCTTCCTAAATGACTGTATAAATACACTCGTAGTAGTAACACTGAATAGAGCTACAGTTCCATAATACATATGCGGTAAAATCTACATCTTGCTGTAAGAATTTACTTTCATATATTGTACTAATAAAGAGCATATTGCCTTAATAATGGACAAAAGTCATAAAACCGAGAAGTAGGACTACATCGATTGTGTATTAAGTATCAAGTAGGTATGGTACTTCTAGTCAAACACAGCTCTGCAAAACTGTCCACGGATTGTTTGTTAAGTCATTAAACTGACAAGATCGCGAGGACAAACACCTAGAACACATATTGCGTTAACAACCTTATTAGCTCTGTATTAGGATTTCTTCATACTAGACTCATGATAGACTTTCAGCGATTTCATTCGCGCGCGTAATAATATCAATAAATAATTATTTATAGTCAGATAATATTACTTAACCAATAAAAGTAATAAAGCTGTCTAATATTTTCAATGTTTTGGTACTAAAGGTTGATAATGTTCTTATAATTACATAGTTTATAGATTAAATGGAAATATCTAAAGTCGCCTTCTGTTTTTAATTGAGACGTGAACAGTTATACTCGTACAACCAAAAGAGGAGTCTTTTTAACGTGTCAATCTGGTAAAACTCCAAAAACACGCTGTTTGCAATATATGTGTATAAAAGCCTTTTGTACCTGAAGCGTGAATACTTATTGTAAACATTTTCACAGCACCGTCGCAGAAAAGACAATTATTATTTAATATCCACCCAAAACGTATAAATTCTGCTCATATCCGAAACATATTTTCATTGCAACTGTATGAATACGTCTTCACCGAATGAATTTTACACGGTCCTGTGCTTTTCGAATATAAAACAAAAGTTACATTCATAAAAATAAATCGATGAATCCAACAAAAGTGGCGCTTTCTGGCGGGCACCATATACTTATGTGACTTTTACATGTTGCTACTTAACGAATCATATTGTTGAACAACTGTCGTCTCGAGACTAATTATACAGTAGCATTACGCCGTCAACTACAAAAAGGAACGTGCCCAAATTCTGTATGTCGTTGGGCCCTTTGTTGATGACATGTCAACAATTTGAAAATTAGCATTATATTATAATATGTATTAATATCATCTTAACTAACTATGCTTAATTTGAAACGAATTTAACAATTGCGTTCTTGAGATTTACAATTTATAATTATATCGGATATAAGAATTACCCTTACCTCGTGGGCATACAATGGGGCATTCCCTTTATGAAAACTTGCATAGTATAATATTTTTCGTAGAAAGATATACGACAGTGTAAAATATCCATAGCTGTTGATAAAATTCCGATACGCAGCTATTTCTCCATTATCAGAGGCGACGCGTTGCAGTCAAGTTCACACCGGCTCTATTTGTGTCACTGTATGCCCATTTAAATAAACCATATTACTGTATGAAGCTTGCAACTCGTGCGAATACACTAGCATTCACAACAGCAACACGAGTCTCTTCTTTATCTTCTATTTTGATTTATAGCTAATACTTTTGTTTTAAAGCGAATCTATTTGTGCTGATGTGAATTGCTTACTTTTGCAGCAAATATAAACAAATAAATAATAATTGTGATTGCCTGTATTGACCAAGATTGAAATGAGTATGAACTTTCAGTTAAACTTTATTTTTAGGTTAGTTTTTGATGGCTTCATCTGTAATGTATGATGCCCAATACCCCTTTCTCTTACCATCCTCTTTCCTTCCCGCTCCCCCCCCTCCCCAATTTTGTGAACAAAATTCTTTTCATTGTAGTAGACATTATTTGGAAACAACACTCCTATAGTACTTACCTATTATTTTTTAACTGTACGCTGTTTTAATAGAATGAGTTTGTCAACTAGGATCAATGACTATATTATCATTTTCATTTCGCCAATCAAGGAAATTAAATCAGAGCAAAGAGAGCTGTTTTGACCTATTCCCTAGAACAAAAGCTGAATTTAATAAAACATTGTTATAGAAACGGGTAATAATTCCGTGAAAACACACCGTATTGAAAGTGCAACTTTCCAGGTATTTCTGTTGAAATCCCTTCCGGTATTATACCAGGAAAGTAGCAATTATTAATAGCCTCTGAATCGAAATGAGAGTTTTCTTATGAATAGCCGTCTTATAATAACCAGACAATGAGTAGTCTCGCAATTGTATCTTTGTCTGAATCTGCGAGCCAGCATTTAGAAAAGTTGTATGGTTGAGTCATTCAATTTGTATTCAAAATACGACGAACTCTGTTGTCCGAGCAAATCGATTTGCCGAGCAAACATTCGTTCCTCTACTAACAGTTGTGCGAAACTGATTCGAGATGAATGCGAAAAACAACATTTCTGCCAGGACTCTATTACATCACGGGACGTATATACATTCAGTACACTGGTTAGTGCTATTGAAAACTCTGCCTATGTTTCCGGGGATAAAAGCGTAACCCTGTGCGTAAGGTATTTGCATGAAAAAATCACACAAGTCCAAGTTAAAGTGGCGATTTTTTTTGAAACCATAATAGCTTATTTTGTAATAAGCTTTAGGGACTTTGTTATAGTGTGATAAAGTGTGTAGATATCCAATTCCAAAATATCGTTTTATTATCTGGGTTGTGCTTATTTTCAGCAGTGGCTTGGCATTGGTGATGATGATGATAGGCATAACTTTACGTAACATATTTATAAATCTATCTTAATAGGGACAGTACCTATAGTCGAGGTGTCGGCATTTCACCGCTTCACGGGAAAGCACATATGTAAGTAGTTAAATAGCATGCAGCCGGCTTGACCTTTCCCTCTTAAACAATCACTTTATTATTCAATTAAATTGCTAACTATACTGTTCATGTATTTCACCTCTTAATAGTCTAAAGTTTTCCGTTGAATTCATCAAATTATAACCTATTTTCCAAATGTATTATATGGGAATTAATAAATTGACTTTAAGTTTTGTATACTCATAACGTACTTATAATGTTTCACGTCTGAACGGTGGCATTATCTGTAATTATTATTTTTATTCTGATGCTACATAATCACTGTAATGCAACTATGGCAATTACAGTGAAGTTCAGAAAGAGCATCCATAGTTACGCTGATCTGCTCCAAATGCAATATATTCAGACAAAGTCTAAAACATACAGACATACTTCCCTGATTCAATTTAACAGTTCATATTTATATGTCATTTTTGAAGTCGATAAACAAACAAAGTAGAGTAACCTATGTACATGTACATGGAAATCGAACCACGGACCTCACAATTCAAAGCCTACGTTTAATTTTGTATTCAAATATTTGTTATGGGCCTAGGTGTTAGTGAGATCGAAAAGTCTCTCGTAGTTTTGATACCTGCGACACAAGACTTAATTGATCTTAATGTGAGATCATGACTATGTATGTGATTGTTGGGTGTATTTATTTATTTAAATCGTAAATCTCCAATCAAAGTTCAGAAGCTATTCTTACAGTACAGTATACTCGTACTAGGTTTGCTCGATTGACTTACTCGTTAGTAATTGGACTAAGAATAGCTTGAACTTTGTTACGAGTTTTACTGTTTGAATGGAAAACTAAACGTAACGTATTTTACTAAACATTTCGCTGAGCAAGTTAGCATGACAATTACGCAAAGCGAATAATTATTATTGCACCACCGACGAAGCCGCTGTAAGGACGTTCGAAAGGTTAAAAATTAGTATCAAGTTTCTGCACAAACTTTGTAGGGCTGCCTTTGTGTACTTTGTTTTCAGAATTCCGGAAAATCGGAGTAGTTTGTTTAGGTTTGTAATGCAATAAATGTTTTTTTTTTTTTAAGTTATATTACAATTGTGTAAAGATGGGTTCTTTTACCAAAATTAATGTGATTTTATGGTTAATCAAAAAGTTATTAGTATCTTAAAGTTTGATTTTCTTGTAAAAATCTTTGAAATAAACTTAGCGCTATTAGGCTACCCTTTCTGGCTTTTAATAAATACAATATACAAATAATTATTAAATACACTCAACATTCACATACATAGTCCTGACCCCACATTAGTAACAATCATATCTTGTGTAATGGGTATCAGAAACTTTGAGAGAATTTCCGGTTTCACAAACACGACGGCTTCACTAATATTTTTCTCGGTGCGGCGATCGAGCCCGCGGCCTCTCGATCATAGCCGGCATCTACTCCTTAGTCTGTGCCGGCACCTAACCAACTGCGCCGCGTAGGCTGTGTTTTAAAGTGTTCGTAGCTTAGTAGTCATTACCGCCTTAATTAACTAGTAAGTAAGTGAGGTGATATCGTGTTTGTCATTCTTGTGGACTTCCAAAAATTTATATATTTATACGCAGTCCCTAGAAAATACAATTGTAATCGTTTCTTTGAATATTTTTTTATTTAGTAAATGTGATGATTTGCCAAAAACGTTATCAGTTAATGATAGGACACAAGTGATAATGCATGCAAAACACGTGTTAGGGCAGATAACGATTTTTTGTTTCTTGTTTTGTTTTGGTCACATTTGGCAGATAATAAGAGAGACCCACTTATATTTATCAAAATAAACTATTCATTAAGATTTCATTTACTAGAAACCTTGTGTATTAATTGGATAACACAATTCGAAAAAAAAAACAAAAGTGTACTCTTTTAAGTAAATTGTATTTTTTCGTACGCTGACGTATCTATGACATACATACATAAACTCACGCCTTTATCCCCGAAGGGGTAGGCGGAGGCGCCACCAGGACACCCACATTTCGCCTTGTATGTTCCGTCCCACGATGTGATAGACGGCGAGCCTATCGCCATATCGGGCACAAATTCCTGACTCCGGGCTGATAATGAATAGAAAAATCCAATATCACTTTGCCCGACCCGGGACTCGAACCCGAGACCTCAGCTTTGTAAGCGTACCGTAATACAACTACGCCAGCGAGGCAGTCTATGACACCCTAAAATAGCCATTACAGTCTGCATATTAATTCATTTTATTCATTAATCTACTTGATAGTTACCAACCATTACGCAAATACAATTAAATAGTATCCTAAAATTTTGCATGTATCAAACAGCGTGAAAACCCTAAACAAAGCAAGCATAACTAACCTAATTGGGAGTCCATTACAGTTGTGTCCTACACAATATCGGGCAGGCACACACGGACCAGCCAATGGATCTATGACAGGGATGTTATAACATTGAAATTATCGACATTGGAAATTCGACGGTTCTCGTCCCAGTTTCGACAGGTATCGAGCGGGAATATGTGTAAGCAAAGAGTTTCACATACACGGTATATCAAGACTGCAACCGAAAACGAAGCCAGGTGGTATTAATAGTGACTTCAGACACAACACAACACAACTAAAAATTTCGCAATTATAATTGTCATTTTTTTTTGTAATTATTTACTTGATTGTTTTATTTGGGTGTTAAATACATAGTTTTCCTAAAATAATATTGTATACATTTTTTTAACACACGCGTTGGAACATAAGCGTTTAAGTTTCTGTTTTTGCAAAAACTAGTTAACACCCAAACACGATGATATTAAATAAAAATATAAAAAAACAGACCCTTCTTTTACGAATGTTTTAGTTGCTTTGTGTTTGCAACCACTAAAACTACCACCTGGTTTCGTTTTCGGTCGCAGTCTTGATATACCCGGTATAGTCGTGGATGAAGGCTTTGTCGCAAACGATGCTATTTGCTTATTAAGATAATATGATTCATCATCATCGCAAGGACCCACGAAGCCTCTCCATATATTCTGCCTGCAACAGGTAGCTGAATATATCCTTCGAGAGACCTATGTACAGTAGTAGACTTCCTGGAAACTATTTTCATCTCTAGGGACCGAAATATATGGCTTTGCATGTACAATTGTATATTTATCCCACTTTTAGCCATCATTGCATAAATCTGAAATATAGTGAACTTGAACATTTTTTCTACATTTAATTACATTTTTTGGTAGGTTACCCATTTGATAAGTGTAAGACTAGACCGAGATCAGAAATCAATAAATAAATACACCTAACTGTCACATCCTTCGGATCCCACATTAAGACAATTAAATCTGGTGTCGTGGGTACTAGGAACTACGAGAGACTTTCCGGTCTCACAAATGCCCGAGATAAATATTACCAATAACTGGAAATCGGGTACTGAGTATAAATCTTTTCTTGTCATTTTCACGTCGACCTGTAGGAAGCGACGGTTTTAAAGTAGATAAGATTTACGAGATAAGTAAATTAATACGTAAAAATACTGTTAAAAGAAAGCTTAAAATAAGTATAAAAGCTGACGTACTAGAAAGTTCTTAGTGAATTTCATTGGTATGATTGAATGAAATAAAATGAGGTGATTTGATTTAGGACGAAGCGAGTAGGGCTAAGAAATGTGAAACGAGAACTTCCGAACTAAATATGTTATGACACACGATAATTTTTTTTTGTTTTGTTGCATTTAATAGGTTTTAAAATTAATATAACCCAAATAAGTGTATTTTTACTCAAGGGCAATAATATTTATTTTATATTTTACCTTTTACAGTTAATATGTTATTAGAATAATTCAGAATTAGTTTATGAGGCATATATGTTACCGGTATATTGTCAAAGCCGTGATATTATAATTTCACTAGAGATATTATAAATAAACGGAAGATTGTCAATTGACTTCATTTTAATTACTTGAGTTCATATTGACTTAATTTTATTTAAAATGAAAATAAACTAACCTAACCTAACCTAACGTTTGTTTCTTTGCGGTAACTAAATGCGGTACTTCACTCATAATACACCTAGATTTTACAATTTTAAGATTGTGATTTAACAGTTTCACTTCGATAGATTACAATCTACTGAAAAATAATGCGTTAAATTGTAAGCAGTATGTTACGGTTCACAATCTTTCGACAGTTCACAATCTCGCGAGATAGATTGTAATGTAACGGTATTTACAATTTTACGGTGACATATACATATCAGGCTTGGTACTCAGACAAACATATACGTATATTGTAAAGTCGTAAGGCCTTATTCACAGACAGTTTAAAAACCTATTTAAGTTATCCAATGTTTTCTCTTCTTTGCTTAAACTTACTTCATAAGTCGTGCGAAAGGGACAAAACATTCGGTAACTAAAATAGGTTTAAAAACTGATTGTCAATAAGACGATAAATCATTTTTTATCAATTGTATCTCTAAATATTCCATCTCAAAATCAATATACTGTACGTGTAATTTTTATTGTTAATTCATAATTGTATCTCAGTATAGTGCAAAAAAGAATTAAATATATAAATAGGTGGCTTTTATAATACGGTATTTCCCGACGATATGATTAGCAAGTTGAGTGAACAGTGGCAGGGCATGACGCGTAGAGCTTATGGCCGTTTGCACTTTAATTCCGTGATTTATAGTCTATCTATCTATCTATCTATATCAGCCCATATACGTCCCACTGCAGGGCACGGGCCTACTCTACAATCGAGAGAATCGATTGAGAGTGGTTAGGCCATATAGTCCACCACGCTGGCCTAGTGCGGGTTGGCGGACTTACATACCGTAGAAATTCTTTAAAATCGCTACGGTATGCAGGTTTTCTCACGATGTTTTCCTTCACCGTTAAAGTGCGTGGTGATTGACTATCAATACACACATAACTCCGAAAAGTCAGAGGTGTGCCCTGGGATTTGAACCCGCGACCACCGTGAACATGTAGGCAGCCGCGTCTGGTCCGTTACCAACAGGCCACCACGCACTTTTTGATTTATAGTATTGTGATATTTTAGGTCCCCAACTAGGACAGTAGCTATAAAATTTGAATCCCCAAAACCTTGTTGAAGCAATCCGCCACCACACAGTGCCTGTTGGGAATGATATGAACGAATAACACGTCCAAAAGCTGTGCTATTCTGACAATATTACCAAGAGCCCCTGGCCGCCAGACTTTCGTCATGTTATAAAAGCTGAAAGTTTGTCTGCGCTCGCCGCTGACACGGGATTTCGATAGGGGTGGCTTTGGAAGTTATCAGCTTTAATGTCAGACACAATAAAGCTAAGCTGGTTCAGTATAATTAATTATAAATTAATTATGTTATCATGATTCTTATTAATATTTATAATCACATTATTATTTATATTTATAATTTGTAATAAAGGAGAAGGCGCATCCCAGCCTACTGGCCAATAACGACGAGCGATATGTCATTGGAAAGGTCTTTTCAGATGCTACAACTTCTTCTATCACAACTAAACCCAAATCGCTGTATTTAAAAAAAATATAGCTACTTAAAGACAGCCCGAAAATCACACGAAAGCGCCTCGGCATAGTGAGCAATAATAACAAGCGATACGTCGTTGGAAAGGTCTTTTAAAATGCTACAACTTCTTCTACGACGACACTTCTCAAATCGGTGTGTGAAAAAAAATATCGCTGCGTAAAGGTAGCGCGAGGATGAAAACATGTATATGGACTCATAGCCTATTGTCCAATAACGACGAGCGATATGTCATTCGAAAGCTCTGTTTGTTTTCTACAACTTCTTCTTTGGCAAGAAATCCCGATTAGCTGTATTAAACAAGATATTTCGAAATAAAGATATCGCGAGGGCCATATGTATGGAATCCAGCCTACTGGCCAATAACGACGAGCGATATGTCATTGGAAAGGTCTTTTCAGATGCTACAACTTCTTCTATGACAACAAAATCCAAATCGCTGTATTAAAAAATATACATAGATAAATAACTACTTCATATCTTTATATATTTAAATAATAGTTTATTTATTTATCAAAAGTACTTATACAAACTAGGAATAAAAATATTATTTACATTATTAGCTTATACAACTATCTCGGCACTAAACGAAGTTTGTCGTAAAAATAAGTCAAGCCTAAAACATACATACATAAACTCACGCCTTTTTCCCCAGGAGGGATAGGCAGAGGTGCTACCAGGACACCGACGTTTCGCCTTTTGTTCTGTTCCGATGTGATAGGGGGCGAGGCTAACACCATACCGGGCACAAATTCGTGACTCCATACTGATAATGAATAGAAAAATCCATTATCAATTTGCTGACCCGGGATTTGAACTCGAGACCTCCTCCGCTTTGCAACCATACCGTCATACAATTGCGCTACCGAGGCAGTCCATACCTACATAATATCCTTATATTATTTTTTTCTCTATTTTAAATTGTGTTTGTTTTTTATAACATTCCTCCAGATTGGATTATTAAACGCATTGCCAATAATCAACGCCACTGGCAAATGTAGAAATACCGGTAAAAAAGTTTTACTTATTATTTTAAAATAAACTCTATAATATCGCGCAACACTCCTTAGACAACTTCTGACCAATAGCTGGATTGAATTTTTATGTTATTTTATCATATCACAAAACTAAAACAGGACTCATTTCACATACAATAGCAGTATGTTGAAAATTCTTGTCTTGCGTAAATAATTGACAATTACATTTTAAAACGGTGGACGTTATTACAGATGCAGGAAATGCATATTTTTGGATTGTGATACAGCGCAATTTGCTGAATCTTGCAAGATATTGAACGATAAATACAGTGAGAGATTTATTGGATCGCTCCTCGTTATTAGACAATAGGCTATGAGACATACATATGGCCCTCGCGAATACAGCTTATCGGGATTTCTCGCCAAAGAAGAAGATGTTGTAGAAAACCAAGAGAGTTTTCGAATGACATATCGCTCGTCGTTATTTGACAATAGGTTATGAGTCCATATACATGTTTTCATCTTTGCGCTACCTTTACGCAGCGATATTTTTTTTCACACACCGATTTGAGAAGTGTCGCCGTAGAAGAAGTTGTAACATTTTAAAAGACCTTTCCAACGACGTATCGCTCGTCGTTATTGGCCAATAGGCTGGAGTCCATACATTTGGCCCTCGCGATATCTTTATGTCGAAATATCTTTTTTAATACAGCTAATCGGGATTTCTTGCCAAAGAAGAAGTTGTAGAAAACGAAGAGAGCTTTCCAATTACATATTGCTCGTCGTTATTGGACAATAGGCTATGAGTCCATATACATGTTTTCATCCTTGCGCTACCTTTACGCAGCGATTTTTTTTTTCATACACCGATTTGAGAAGTGTCGTCGTAGAAGAAGTTGTAGCATTTTAAAAGACCTTTCCAACGACGTATCGCTTGTTGTTATTGCTCACTATGCCGAGGCGCTTTCGTCTGATTTTCGGACTGTCTTTAAGTAGCTATATTTTTTTAAATACAGCGATTTGGGTTTAGATGTGATAGAAGAAGTTGTAGCATCTGAAAAGACCTTTCAAATGACATATCGCTCGTCGTTATTGGCCAGTAGGCTGGATTCCATACATATGGCCCTCGCGATATCTTTATTTCGAAATATCTTGTTTAATACAGCTAATCGGGATTTCTTGCCAAAGAAGAAGTTGTAGAAAACAAACAGAGCTTTCCAATGACATATCGCTCGTCGTTATTGGACAATAGGCTATGAGTCCATATACATGTTTTCATCCTCGCGCTACCTTTACGCAGCGATATTTTTTTTCACACACCGATTTGAGAAGTGTCGTCGTAGAAAAAGTTGTAGCATTTTAAAAGACCTTTCCAACGACGTATCGCTTGTTATTATTGCTCACTATGCCGAGGCGCTTTCGTGTGATTTTCGGGCTGTCTTTAAGTAGCTATATTTTTTTAAATACAGCGATTTGGGTTTAGTTGTGATAGAAGAAGTTGTAGCATCTGAAAAGACCTTTCCAATGACATATCGCTCGTCGTTATTGGCCAGTAGGCTGGAGTTCATACATGTTTGCCCCTTCTCCTTTATATTATTTATCACTGTGTTATGGTCAAAGAAAAACTAAAAAAATACCAGATTATTGATGATGATCATGGGCCCATGAGGGGATCGAACCCCCGACTTCCGTGTCGGTAACACGGCGCTCTTGCCACTGAGCTAACGGGCCGACAGTCTGTTTGGCGAATAACTTGAACGTATGCCGCTGTCAGGTATTATTCAGGATTTATTATTCAGGTGGGATAATAAATGAATTGTTTTTAACATTATATTATGCTATTGTATCACAATTGTAGCCTGTATCACTCAATCTTCTGCTTATATGTAATAGTACATCCCACGTTACCAATATTATTTTGAACTTCTTCAATTAATGTTGTTTCGGTAATACAACGATTACGTCTTGACTGACTAAGGGAGTGCCTCGGATATACTTAATCAAAACAGAAAGTAGCTGTGTCGACCTAAATTAGGAATTGAATTTTAATATCCAATTTTGTTTGAAAGTCATCGAGTTAATATATATTAACAAAACGACCGTGTAGCTGCAGGAGCTGTTATAAGTGATACAACAATGTAACTGATCAGTAAGTAATCTTTACTATCGTATAGGGCCAAGTAACAGAAAATTACTGTATCAATTACTGTATACTGAAAAAAATTACTGTATACGTCGCACTGCCGGGCACGAGCCTCCTCCACAATTGAGAGTACGATTGAGTGGGGTTAGGCCATGTAGTCCATCACGTTGGACTATAGTGCGGGTTCACTGCCTTTACATACAATAGAATTTGTTTCATCACGATGTTTTCCTTCACCGTTATAGTGCGTGGTGATTGGCTAATAATACACTCACGAGTCCGAAAATTCAGGGGTGTGCCTTGGGATTTGAACTCACGACCACCGTAAACATGTTGGCAGCTGCTTCTTGTCCGTTTACTAACCAGCAGCCTGGCACTGATAGATGGAAAATAATAAAAATCATTAGGTACATTATGTGGCTAATTTCTCAACTGTACGTCTAAATAAAATTGCTTTAGTAACACTACGTGGTAAAATGTTTGACGGAGCTTGGTTGCTATTATTGTTGTATGAAATTAAATGTAAGATGTCGCAACGTCACATTTTTTAATTTTCAACTATCAATACTTAGAGCAAGAGCCTGTGGCCACCAGACTTTCGTCATTTTATAAAAGCTGAAAGTTCGTATGCGTACGCCTTTGACACGATCAGCTATTATAAATTTCCGATCGTGGTGGCTTCGAAAGTTATCAGCTTTATTGTGTCTGGCAAGATGAAAAAAACCATCAGCAGTGTCCGGATGCAAAGGAAACATATTTTGATAGTTGCCTTGTCAACATAGTTTAAAATTCAGATTTTATACTACGAATATAGAGCTGGCAAAATTATATTGAACGATGTCTTCAAACTTTAATAAAATGTAGTTTTGCCAGCGTTATAGTATAAAAGCTAAATGTTATATATTATGTTGTTAAGGCAACTACCAAATGTATTTCCTCGGTAGTCAAATACATTTAATGGTTCTCTTATCTTGATAGACACATTGAATCTGATAACTTGCAAAGCAGCCACGCTTGGAATTTCATAATAGCTGATCGTACGATTCCTATGTTGGAGGCATGCGCAAACAAATAGCTTTTATGAAGCTATATTATGAAGAAAGTCTGGCGACCACGGGTTCTTGGTCTAAGGCCCTACTATACAGGTCGAATGGATAATCTTTTTTTTTTCAAGGCGATTAAAAACTATAATATCTACCATTCAAATGCGAAGGCAGCAAGTGAATCAACAATTTTTACAATCAAAGTGTGTTGCGAATACAGTTTCAAGTGAATTTTACTCCAGAAATATTTCTCAATAGTCACGAAAGGTATAAAATCTTCATGTACCTAGGTATATCAAAAACGTGTGTAAGGTCTTTAAGAGCTCAACTATTATTAGAAACAGCTTATTTTTAGCAGAATAAGATAAAAGTATTTCAAAGCCTTGTTGATTGGAATCGTTTTTGTGATAATACAACAGAATGTCTCATGCATACATTAATCCTTAGCCACAATACATATAAAAGCTAATATTTCTGAGTGCTTTCATAGATTGTCTCAATCAAATTTTTATCGATTATGCACGCACGTAACGGTCGTCACATTTTTTGATAAGGTCTAATTTACTACAAATGCAATCGTATTTTACACACAGTTAGATTATTTAGACTCCCGAGCTAATTAGCAAAGCTATTGCTACTTTTAGCTGATAAAGCAATGGCTTTATTGGTAAAAGTAGCATAAATTCAGAAGAAAATGTTATCCAAAACAAAATGTGAAAAATAAAATATGCAAAAACATTAAGCATAAATAAAATTTTACATCAACTTAAATTATTAAGATACTAAGGAAATTATTTATAGTCAAATACAATACCGACAGTGTACTTTAATTAACTACAGATATCGCTAATACAATGTCCGTTTGTATCTAATAACGCCTAATAAGGCGCAACTATAAAGTTTTGATGCAAATAGATTTTTAAAGATCTTGCCTAAATATGAATCTTTGAGATTCATCTCATCTATGTTATGGAAGCTGGGTCAGTATATTTAATTAGAAATTAACTATCTTATCATTATTGATATTATTTAAAATCTTATTATGAATAATTAATATGTGTCAAGAAAAAAAATAAAAAATACCGGATTATTGATGATGATCATGGGCCCATGAGGGAATCGAACCCCCGACTTCCGTGGCGGTCACACGGCGCTCTTGCCACTGAGCTAATGGGCCGACAGTCTGTTTGACGAATAACTTGAACGTATGCCGCTGTCAGGTATTATTCAGGATTGATCATAATTCAGGCCGTATAATAAATAAATTGAAAACAATTTATTATATTATATTATCCGTTGTTGCATGTTATAAGTGATACTTATAATACTTATAGATCAGTAAGTATCTATACTGTGGTATAAGGCCAAGTAAGAGAAAATTACTGTATCAGTATAGACTGACTTGTGCCCTGCAGTGGGACGTGTATAGACACGTCCCACTGCAGGGCACAAGCCTCCTACACAATCAAGGGTATGATTGAGTGGGGTTGGGCCATATAGTCCATCACGTTAGTCTATAGTGCGGGTTGGCCGAAATAACATACCATAGATTTTTTTACAAATCGCTATGGTATGGATGTTTCCTCACGATGTTTTCCTTCACCGTTAGTGTGTGGTGAATGGCTATCAATACACTAATGAGGCCGAAAATTCAGAGGTGTGCCACAGGATTTGAACCCACGACCATCGTGCACATGTTGGCAGCCGCTTCCTGTCCGCTTACCAACAAGCAACCTGGCACTTTACATACATACATACATAAACTCATGCCTTTATCCCCGAGGGGTAGGCAGAGGCGCCACCAGGACACCCACATTTGCCTTGTATGTTCCGTCCCATGAAATGATAGGGGGCGAGCCTATCGCCATATCGGGCACAAATTCCTGACTCCGGGCTGATAATGAATAGAAAAATCCAATACCACTTTGCCCGACCCGGGACTCGAACCCGAGACCTCAGCTTTGTAGCCGTACCGTAATACAACTACGCCACCGACGCACTTTAGAAGGAAAATAATAAAAATAATTGAATTATGTGGCTAATTTCTCAACTGTACGACTACAACGAATTGCTTTAGTAACACAACGTGTTAAAATGTTTGATGGAGCTTGGATGGCATTATTGTTGTATGAAATTTTTATGATGTCGTAACGTCATATTTTTTATTTTCCACAATCAATATGAGAATACCTCTCGAATCACAATACGCTTGATTGTTTTAAAAATACTGCATCATTCATTTGGGTAATCAAAAATATATCTCAACCGGCGAAATAAAAAATAAATATATATACACATATAAACCAAGTAAATTGTAATCCTTAACTACTATTTTAACATCTAATTATTAATTAATTGAATTAAAAATTATTTAGATTTAATGGTTTAACGCCTACATGCACTACACGTAATGGATTTAGCCATAAATAATTTCTCCACACAAAACATCAAACAAAATGTGTTAATTTTTAACCGCATACGTCTCTTTTGTGTATATGTGTTATGAAATTAAGCTTGGCTGTTAGTAGGTCACAAGGAAAGTTTCGTTGCTTCTACCTGTGTTGTACGAGTGTTCTACCTTAATTCGCATTCAAAGGGTACCTAATAGAATAGTTTATGGAGCAGAACTCGCGAACGATTCTCGGGGTTCCATGCTGTAGAAGAATAAAATGTCACAGCGCTACAACGGCGTATACGTTCTTTCCACAATATAATGAAACTTGTTATAATTGCGATTTATAGCATAATTTAATTACTGGAGTGCTAGAGTCTGGCTGGAATACTGAGTTCATTTCGCACAACAAACAGACAAAAATTCTAAAAATCATTGTTTGGGTTCTATTACGTTAAAACAGGCCCCCAATTTAGTTTTTTCATTTATCTTTCATGTACAGATATCGATCGGTTATTATACACATATGTGTAGATTCTCCCCACTTTAAAGTTAATTGTGAATTACAAACTACTAACACACGTAATAATTGCTATTTAGGCATATAAAAAGTAGCAACATAAATATTGAATAGTTTCATACACAGTACATACACAAAGTTTAGCATAAATTGATGTAAACAGAGAATTTACTGAGGTGCGGCGGCTGCGGCTCTCTAATTGTGCCAACAATTAGAAGGGTTCGTTTGGGATAGATATCTATTAATGAGGAAATCCCATACCCTCCACAGTTTTCTTGTGCGCGCGGTACACAAACATTATTTTTCATTTTTAACAACATTTATTAATCGTAACAAATGTGTAGTTTTACGAATGTATCAGGTTTTATGTTTATTTTTATGATTGTGTTTATAAGTAAGAAAAAAATAATTTAAGTAATTAGCTTAATTACTGTTTTGCCCTAACAGATTAATTATAATTTGAATACATTATATTAAATATATTGTAGGCCACAAGTCATCATTGATAGTTTTTGAGGATTGGCCGACGGACGAAAGGTTTCCTATTAACCAATTATCAAACTTTTAAATCTCATTTCTTTTCTCTATTTTTTAGCTTGTCGTGTCGCTCGAAGTTCTATACAAGCGTTTCTTCATTGAACTGATAGTGGAAAACCCTTTGTAGTGAAGCACGCAAATGTTTCAGGTTTAGCCTGTATTTGAATAATATTTAAATATCGAATTTCAGACAGGCATAATTGTAACGACATATAAACCTTCCTTATCAGTAGATACGCCATGACTGCACTAGATTTACCAAGGCATTATAGCCAGCATAAGAAGAAATTAAACTAGTTAGCAATCCACGTTTCTTTTTCTCGAAAAATATTCTTAATACATAATATGCAGTTCTGTAGGCAAACATAAAGAATGTTAGCACGCGAGCTCGTCTGCTCAACTCTTTCACAGCGTATGTAAGGAAACTACACGCGACACAAAAGATCCGCGACGCCAACGCACCATCTTACTGTGGATTAACGTGGTTTCCATTCTAAGTGCAGTTGTCGCCTAAAATTATTTATGTGGTGTGGCAATTACGAAAATACAAGTTTGAATTAATTTTCACAGAATTTTGTCTAGTTTACTGGATGTAGAGACGGAAAAGGCATTTTGTCCGCCTGTACAATTTCATTGTATGAAGTTTAATAAAATAAAAAAAATAAAATAAAAAGTGATTGACAACTATTCAATGTAACTGTTTAAGTAGTAAATGTCTCGTGCTATAATTAAATAAAACTAAATAAACGCTTTTGTGTTTTCATGCAAAAACTCTGCGTAATACGGGGGCATAAGCAGCATCTTTGCTTATACACTAAACTGTTCTTGCGACCAACACTGATCGAAGAACTATTGGAACTAAAAATCGAACTCTCAACTTTATTATTTACAAGACCACACACGCCACTTGTGTGTATCAGATGAATAAGGTGACTGTCTATACTTCATCAAACATTGATTCTAAGAATTCGACAACGAATATAAATTAGAAAATTAAAAACACTGGTTGGAACTTCAATCAGCCTATTTCTTAAAGATATATTGATACAAAACGTGATAATATCGTGTATTCTATTCGTTTAAATAATATTAGCTTAGAGTTAAAACCGTTTGTATTAACTAGGAGCTATATGCATCTTTGTTTTTTGTTCTCAATAGAGTACAAGACTTCATTCGTAATAGCTTTCAGATTGCTATGACATGCTTTCAACTCTACGCCTCACTTTAATTAGTCCACGCATTTGATTATGAATATCTAAATGGTTCTGCTAGCCTAGTCCGCCGGGATACAAAAATAGCTGTCTATTATGAATAACATGACATGATGCAATCGCGATGACGCGACGGCTCTCTTGTTGATTCAACAAGTTAATCAGCTCTTATTAAATTTTCATGTCACTAGTATGATCAACTAGCTGTAAGAAACGTTTTACAGTCCAATAACCGAAACAGTTTATTTCATTCTTATGTCTCTTATGAGAAAAAATATTCTTCGACTCGTTGTTTAAGTAAGGTATTAATTATGTTATTCGACAGCGTCCGTGGCGCAGTTCGCTTATATGCGGGCTTAGAAACGCGAAGCAGCGAGTTCGATTCCCGCTCCGAGGCAAATGTTTGTGTGGTTTACATATTTGTTTCAACCCGTATTTGAGACGGAGAAATGATATTGTTGTTTTTGATGCTCACGACACAAAATTTAATTGATTTTAATATTACGTCAGGAATGTGCTTTTACTTTTGCCTCACAAGACTCGAATCCGAAATAAGTACCTACTCGTGGTTCACACAAAACATTGTCATATTGCGGGATCGAACCTGCAGCCTTACGTTTCGCAGCTGGATACTTAACTATCTGCGTCCCAGGTTGCTATCGATTCTATAGTGAAATTTTGACGTTTAGACGAATTATTGGCATTTATAGTAACATCAGATACATGTCACACCTTTTCAGTTCTATTTTAAAAACTTCTCAATACGACCCAATTCATTTTCTTACAAATGAAGGAAGTTAAGTTTGACTAAATGATGTATAATTTTATAAATTGTACTAGAGATTCATAATTACATCGGCCGGGGCAAACACCTTAAATTGATAACACAACAAGAAACGCAGTAACTGGATCGGTAACAATGTTTAACGCTTATTAACATCAGTTTATTAATAACCCCGCGAAGCGATATCGTCTCTCAATACTATGAAAATTATTCTCATTACAGATCTTATTGAACTAAATTGGCGGCATTTTAGTTTTTATTGAATACGACATATTTTCCTAGCCTAAATTGAGGCCTAGGGCTGGAACTGTCGTTATTACCTCAATTTATCTCTATGTATTGCGAGCTTGTGACCAGTCGGTTCCAATGTATCCAGTACGTCTTTCAGCATTTTAGGTCTTATTGAGAATTATCAATTATATGTACCTATAGTATAATAAATTACAAAAGTCTTGCATTCGATTTCACCGATTTTTGTGTCAGTTTTGCGATTTTAACGTCTCTATGAGCTGTACAATACTGGTATTTGTGCCCGGCGATTTGTTCATCTCCTACATCTCAGAAGGTATAAGTTTTGTCATATTCGGAGGTTACTAGAACCTTTTAACACCTAGGAAACAGGCATAATATTATTTTTTTATTCCACAAATTGTAGTTACAACCACAAACTAAAACTATTAGTAATGTATGAAGCAGCACTATCTTATAATTTATGTTCGGGAGCGTCAATTCATGTTGAGTTGCTCGTGATTTACAACTTGTTGAGTCTATGGTGTAACTATGGAGTTAATAAGACGAATTGAGTAACATGGTTGGCCGGGCTCTATTGGGAACAAGAAGCAATTAAATACGATAGTTATTTTAATGTCCGAGTTTTAATAAAAACTTCTAATATCAACGCCAACAACACTTGATGTAACGTCTAAAACTCAATTTGTAAGTAGTAAAAGGAAGGATTAACAGTGAAGAGACTACATTAGCAGAGTAGTCACACTAGTCAGAGTTCACTTCAATAAAATCTCCTTTAAATCGATGAATTGAAGGTTTTGACAAAGGAAAGCTGCTGCTGATAAATAAGCTTCTACCTTCCCCAGGGAATTACGATTTCACAAAATTGCTACAATAGAAATTCATAAAATAATAAAACGTTATATGAGTAAATTCTTTGCTTGGCTTACTACGTAGAATCTATTTCAGCGGGCCTCGGTAACGTCAATACAGATGCGGGAATTAAAATCACTACTTCCCGGTTCTTAGGCAACGTACGACCATAAAAACAACTCGAGGCCAATACTTTATAACATAATCTATTAATATGTAGTCCATATTTCTATCCATCTAATTTCATTGTATAGATATAACATTGCAGTCATGAATCATTGTTTTCCTACAATATTATCTGCAGTAGCTTTCTAAGAATGTATCTGAGGCTTTCTTATAATGTCACGTACGCAAATATTATCTACTGCCTTGTATCTTTGCATGGTTAGTGCATCTCACGAATTACACTATTAAATTGTGGTGGAAGAGTTTTAGCATACTACTTTAACGTAAAAAAATGTAGGTCAATGAGATTTGTGACCATCTGCCCAATTGCAATGACTATTTCGGCTCATTTAATAGCTTCTTAACTTTTTTGAATTTATAAACATACTAAGCATATAGTCTACTTGTTGAAATTCTTTGTGAATTCCACCGTTGCACGTACGATATCGATTTCAACTTGTATGTAGTATTAAACAATTTGTTTATGTTACGCTGCGTGGGCGATTGAAGAAAGTAAATTCGACTGGCGTGTAAAAAATCTAGTTTCTCCCTAGTGTATATCTGTACAAAATTGTATTGTATGGCACGTTGAAGGATAAAAGCAAAATATATCTGCTAGTTTAACACAGAATTAGGTGTATTGGTAATTCAAACTATCATCAGTCATTACAAATTCGTAGAGCTATTGGCATATCAACTGTGCTTTTTGTTAAAAACTCTCGCGTGTTATTGCTTTTAATGGGAACATCCTCTGAAAAGGAAATTCTTACCATTAGGCTAGGCACGATAAGGCATCAGGCAAGCCCGTATCGTCATTCCCGCGAATAAAATATCATTGAGGCTTATTGCCTAAAGAAGGAATGTCCCTAGAAATGAGGCAAATTTTTGACAGCATGCAACGGAGCTACTTGTACAATTTATAAATGTGCCTTTTTGACTGTCAAGACGATATAAAATAAACTAAATATCTTTTCTTTTATTTCTTAATACGTTATTAAAGGAACATGTATCAAGTCTTTCGACATTCGTGGCGAAAGCTATCGACCTAATGCTAACGCTTTTCGAGGTGGATGTCTCCGCCGCATCAAATCATGATGAATGAGTCTCCGAGGTTTTTGAAAAATCGCCTCTCGCATACAAGTATGGGCGTCACGTAGTATAGCTCTATGAAAGAAAAGCGACGCTGGAAAAATGTTTATCGTCTACTCTAATTTATCGCGGTTAAGTATTCCAATATATTTTAAAACGGGCCAAAAGTGAGTAAGTATTCTTGTTGCGGAGTTAAAACCATTGTCTTATTCTTAATAAGCAATGAACAGAAGTTTTTAACATGGAATAATCTCTTTGATTACACGAATATGTTTGTAACGCTATATGTCAAAGAGTGCGAAAAAAGAAAGTAATTTATATTTTAGCTTCAAACTTTAGGAGCACTAGCGTGACCAGAAGTAGGTAGGGTCTCATGTAAATAGTAAGGAATAATAGTAGTAATAATATATTAATGATTAAATAGATTTCCCATAGCGATAGCGGCAGGAATAGGTTTGTTTTGTTTTACATGTTCATTTCGATGTTTGTTGAATTGTATCGGTTACGATAACAAACTCGGTATTTCCACTGATTGCGTTGATGCGTAATTTTAGAATTGTTATTGACTCATGAATGATTTTGTGTAGGAATATTAAGCTAGTGAAAAATTGTAATTTTGGAATTTCATTACGCGTTCGTAGTTGTCTAGTGCATAGTGACGCCAATGTCCACTCTTAGAGATTATGCATTTTTTGTTGTTAAAAACTAGGTCCACTTAAGTCTTAAATTTTCGTTAAAAGTGCCTTGGTAACAATATATTGAGGACGTATTAAATAATATATCCAATATCCATGACATTAATCTTAAAGTGGGCAGTCACGGTGCACCATTATGAATTTAGCTACTATTTGAATGTTCACCGTAGCTGTTATTAAGATGTTTTAGATGTGAAATCTATAGATATAGATTGATGTGATATAATAAAAATATAGCTTTTAGGCCAATAATAGTCACAACTCGTACACAGGATTATGCAAATCAAAATTATTTTCTTTTACTTTTAGTGCAGGAAGCAAACCGTCCAAGAATAGGCCGCCATAACACTGCTCACCCCATTACGATTGCTCCGTTCTGGTAAATACGTTCGGCATTTTTACGACTATTAGCAATGCATAAAACTTATAGTATAACTTAAAGCTAAATTTAACTGTTGATATTGTTGTGTTTTCCTGAAGTTAGGAGTATTTCTGTTTAATGAAATAAAAAAGAAGTATGTTTAATTCTGAGGTGTTATTTGGTCAACACTATTATCTAACAATATATAATGGCAAAGAGATGATATAAATGTAATCGTGCGTGTTCACTTAAATGTTTTCGAGCACAAGTAGTTATTGTGAGTAGTTACACCTATCGATATTTTTGACGTATCATCTGTGCTAATATTTTGGTTGTATTTTATTAGCAAATCTCTAAATGAGAGTCGGACAATCTGAGTTGGAGAATTCCTAGTAGTTGAGTAGAAGTATTCAACATTGGTTTGATTTGACAAAGATTTCGAATTGTGAGAACCTCGGTTCCAGTCTTCAGTCGGGCAAATCTCTGTGATTAAAGGATTGGATTTGAAAAAGCTTGGGTTAGCAATCAATAAAATAATTAGGTAAATATATCATACAAAAAAAATCAAGGGGGAGTTCAACCAGGCTTTCTGTGACTGAATATGGTTATAAAATGATGTTGCGCCGTTTGCCAACTCAGTTTAGATTGAAGGTTAAGAAAATAAAATATAGATTGCGACCAATTTAGAACTTCCTCCTTTTTGGAAGTCGGTAAAAATTAAGACCGATTAATGGTGCCCCATAAACAAAAGTCAATAGGAAGTGCATTAACTAGAAATAACTGCTAGCATTTCCATCTGTAAGTTTTGTAAACTAATCTGAAATTAGTCCCAGTTTCCACCGCAGCGCCCCAGTTGTTTTAGGTCTCACGCATTTACAAATACTATGTTAAAATCGAAATAGCTTCTAAAAATATGGCTTGCGAAACCATATGTAAAGAGGGACTTTGACTCATGATTCATGTTAAAGCTTACATGTATTGAATTGTTATTATAACTACTGCTGTGCAGAAAGTATAGGAATTATGTAATAACATTTCAAATTGAATAAACATGGGTTTTTCTATTTGAAATTTGATAGACAGACAAAGACAGCATACAGATATAAAATATGCTTGATAAACTTCATTCATTTTCCTTTAACTTTTATTATTCTGTATTTGTAAACTTTGCCGGGATGTTTATTTAGCAATATTTTAAAGATAGTTCTGCTTAAGAATTTAAAACAGTACCTGAAGGTCGCTTAAGCGAGCATAGTGGACTAATAAGTCTATTACAGATATCTATTTCAGCAGATGGCCGTGTAATTATAAGCAAAATAATTCTAGGACTTATATAAACTGATGTTCCACTGACCATGTAAGTGTAGGCAGAAGACAAACACATTGTTACATTACATACTTTTTTCTCGACAAAGTTTTGAACTTTTTCTATGAAGGTTTGTCTCTACAAACTAAACTACAAAGTTTTGTTCATAATCCTATTTATCTTGCATCAAGCCGACTCTAAGCGTCTATACAAGTACGTAACAGGATTGTCACCGACTGCATAGGTGAGGAGAGCGGAGTAAGTGCAAAAGTTTAAGACACATTAAATATAATTTGGTGTTACTTGGTGGTTAATAAAATACAGCTTTAATTTCGATTTAATGTCTTTTTTCTATTATATTATCTTCAATGTGGGGGAGAATTCATTTATAAACCGAGGAATTTAAAAACTCGTAGTCCCATTATCGTACGTGTTGTTTGCTTGTGTAGTGGTAGGTACACAATTCTTCTCGAGCAACGGCTCGAGTGTTTTTAAGTAGGATGAGTTATTTTATTTTGAAATTTTTGATTTAAGAAAAATTTCATTGACGAAATTATGCCTAAATTGTAGATGTTACATCATCACATCACTGCGTAGTTAAAAGACACACGCCTCATACCACTTGACACATCTTCAAATATGGGGGAATTAAAGCTCGTAACTGCCAATATTCAGTATTTAGCAATGTGGCAATCGGCAACGTCAATTCTCTGTGATTGGCTCAATTAGCCGCCGTGCGATGACATGTTAGCGCCTTCCGTTTTACTACCACACATTTGATACGAGTGAAACTGAAGAACGCAATTTATCTACCACTTAAACAAATGAAACTTGTCATAACAAAATTACTACTATGAATTTTGATGACGAACAAGTGCCTGTTATTTATGTGTTCCCAGAAAACTGGTTGAAAGGATGTCACTAAGCGACGCGAGTTACAGGCCGCGAGTTATACTGACCACTTACCATACAGGTTACGGCTTGTCTCCTTTCTTTTGAAAAAAAGTAAAATAACCGGCTCTGGGTCAGCGTTCGGGCTCTGGCCTTTATTTAAATGATATATCCGCTGCGGATTACTAATATGCAATTATATAAACACTAAATCACATAGGAAAATGCGATACATGATACCAAATGTGCAATTTTACAAGAGTTTCAAAAGTATAAGAGTCTATCAAGCTCGATTAGGCATGCTTAATAGAGTAATTCTTAACTACCTCTCAATAATACAGGAAAAATAAATAATTTACTCAACACAACTGACCTATTTATGATACCTGATTTCATTAAGTTCTAAAAAATGCCCCCCAAATAAAATAGAGCAAAATCGTTCATTCTTGTTGCTTCTAAAAACAAAAATGACAACATTTCAATCCTATTCCTAAATTTCAAATGAAATCAAGAGTAGGCTACCAGATTTAAAAATTTTGATTTTCAATCAATTAAAGTACATGTAGCACACTTGCCATTTAAATGATGTTCGTAGAAGTCGTCCCGGCAATAAATCACAATGTTCGCGTACTTTTAAAGTTAAACAGAGTTTTCGTATATGCACTTACCATATTGTATATATTATATAGAGGAATGGCATTACGTTATTCCTTTTAAGATTTTATTTAATTGCAAAATATATTGAAGGCGTAATTTTGTAAAGTTTTCTTTTTTGGTAAATTGGAAGGGCCATTGTAAAAGTGGTGACAGCGGATAAAATTACTTGAAATTGCCATAGACCCAATAACCCCATCCTCGTCTTATATTTTTTTCGCTTCTCTCCTCCCTTTTGAGAGCTTGGCAAAGCACTTATGATGCAAGTGTTGAAAATGTCTTGGGATAGTCGTAATCGCTTACCAGCATATGCAATAATTAAGCCAGACTTTTTTGTTATAAGTTTATAACAGTTTAAACAGTTTATTTCACACCATGCTAAGTTGGTGACATTGAAAGTTGCTGCTTGATTAGTTTCAGGGTAACGGATATAAAAATACTCATGATATTTTCATAAAGTTGTAGGACGTAGCGCATGGGGCCGAGAATAAATGCTTTTTTATTCGTTGGTACAACATGGCTGAGTGTGCCAGAGTTTTTATTTCGAATTTGTGTTGTCCAGACTGTGACTGAATAACGTAATTGCCTAGATGCTGCCTACATAGCGAGTTTTGCAAATACAAAGATGCAGTTCATTGTGCAAAATGAAACAGAATAATAAACTTCAATTACATTTTGACCCATCCTGGCATACTTTTTATCCTGGAGGGCAGCTCTACGCGACTAAAAAATGTACACAAGAAAGCAATTTGATTTTTGTCGCCATTAGTGCGTAGTGGCCAACAGCCCACGAACCAAACGCTTCTATTTTCTTCTTCGCACGGTAGTTGCGGATTCAAATCCCAGAGCACACCTTTGACTTTTCGGGGTAATGTGTACACTGTACAGTATTGCTATTCAATTATGACGCACTTTAACTGTGAAGGAAATTATCGTTAGGAAATCTGTATATCATAGAGATTTTTAAAAACTTCTGTGGTCACATAACCACATAATGCGCTAACCCGCATTAGGGCAACGTCGTGAGATATGGCCTAACCCCTCTCAATCAATCTCTCGATTGTTCATTATTGTTATCACAACGTACTGCAATTTAGATTGAAGCTGTAATAAATTAAGGTTCTATTGGTTATCTACCATAAACCACCATGCTCCGAGATGTATCCACTATCTGGGACTCGAATCCACGACCTCCGTCGCGAGTAATTTCGTCCGGTTTAATGATAATAATTAATAATAATATTATTAAATATACATTCTTATAGCGGACTTTTCTAGGTATTCGTGGTGTATAGGATATTCGTATTATTTAATTTTGAAAGTACCTTGCTATATATTCAAACCAGATGGTTCTTAGAATATATTTCTACATAAATGACACTAACTTTGCCTTAATTACTCGAGCATGATAGGTATACTTAATAAATAAGAGACGTTAAAAAATAATGGGTTTATTTACTTATCTAATCAGTTTCATCGGGGAAAATATTAACAGCTATTGTGTTCAAGATTTATATAACCTTCAAATTTATACAATAAAGAACTTAGTGTAATTATAAAATAAAACTCAAAGTGTTTACTCGTAGTTTCTTGCCAAATAATATTTGGTATTTTTCTATACAAGCAGTAAATATGAAGACAGTATAAAACGAGCAGTTAGTGATATAGTGCAGCGAGCGAGGTTGCCGAGGTCTCCATTAGCTTGCGCGCCTCGTCCGCTCCACTCTTTGAACGGATCATGTCGGACTAACTGAAATTGCGAAGAAATCCCTCCGTTGTACAAACGGCCCCACCCTCCCCTAATTGGGGCTTGAGTGGCGATTTATTTGCGAGTCATGACCTTTTGTTGGCTGTTAATGACGACTTTATGGCCGCGTCGTCCGGTCGGTGTACTTTGCATTTTTGTCGCCCGGACGCCGTTTGCTAATCTAAGAATTGGCTGAAAGTTTTTCTGTTATGTTGAGCGTAAGATGATAAGGCGAAATAAGCTTATCTGATGGCCATGTGGAAACAAGAAGTCGTCAGCTGGTATATCGGTATAGGTGTTTATACATGTTACACTAATTCTAAAGAAATTTATTATAAATGAATGCACTTAGCTCAAAATTTATTACAGACGTTTTATAATTCTTAAAACAAACTCGAGTTTAATTTTGTTACACTAGAAAATATTCGAGGTGGAGGGATTTTAAGAACGCTCCTCCTTAATTACAGTGTCGTTGCCAAATGCCTACATGTTATTGATTATGTTTTTGGTTTGTATTGTTTTGGGCTTATAAGTTTTCTGACTGTCATAAAAATAATTAGTTCTAATTTATTTATCAATCCTTAATTAGGCAGCATGAATGCCTTAAAAGTATTATTACACCAAATGTGTTCTTTCCTGTAGCGAGCATAACAATAGGGCGGATTCACATGATAAGTGTAATGACAACCAAAAGAGTCTTAATTATCTACAAAAAGTCAGCATTAAACAGAAGTCGGTCCGGAGGCTCAAGGCGCAGTATCAAAACGAGGAAAACTCTTGAGGGAAGATAATGCGAATAAACGGGGCAGTGAAATCAAGATCGTTGCGGGGGCGGGCGCGAGGCGTGCCGGGCCTGTCCAATCACAGGGCACCTATTTACCTATCCGTATATAATCCCAAAGCCGAGAACCTTTTATGTACTACCAAATAAATGACACATCACAAAATTTGTTTGGGGCCGAGGCACGTCTCTGCGTTACCTTTGCGCTGGCAAATGAGGACGTGGCCGCGATAAGCGCCTGCTAGATCGAGACGGCAATTTTACACGAATAAACCTCAACGTTATGGTCTTCAAATTAATTTTTAAACATGCATCTCCGTAGCCAAATGTACTACATTATTTATTCTATTTGCGTGGTTAAAGTAGACAGTGCTTTTAGAAATTATATTTGATTCTCTTTGGCATTGTATATTTTATATGCAATGCCAAAGAGACTCAAATACCAATCATATGAAATACATATACAGGGTATATCAAGACCGCGACCGAAAACGAAGCCAGGTGGTAGTTTTAGGGATTACAGACACAATGCAACTAAAAATTTTTTCTTCCAAAAATTTCTGAAATTAGCAATGGCCATAACATGTTTCAAGTTCTTCTTAAGTATGTGCAAAGAACACTACGTGATGTGCAAAATTGTGTTGATTCATGATTGTACATTGAACTAGTAGCGGCACTTACAATGATTATATTCGGGTTATTTATGAAAATGGTCGTTTACTTTTCAGGGAACGGGAGCAGAAGACATCTATTGGGAGGGAGAAGATGGAGCTAACGAGTTTTTGGAGGTGAAAGCTGAAAGCCCTGGCATTAGCGACCATCTGAAGCGTCTCAAGCGCGGTGACTTTGACCTCTGTAAGTAATTTTCCTTAAATAAGGCTACCGACTACTATACACACTCCATTGAGTATTTAAGAGGATATTTCAATGCACTGTTGTTTATATTTTGCCATCGTACAAGCCAAAGAAAAATGTTTCACTAATTATGTTCGATAATTTGGGTTTACTTAAGGACTACTTTAAAATATATGTCATATACTCAGAACATACGCAGCACGTGAAGTACGTGGTGGCCTGTTGGTAACGGACCAGACGCGCAATAATGTTCACGGCGGTCGCGGATTCAAATCCCAGACCACACCTCTGAATTTTCGGAGTCATGTGTGTATTGATAGTCAATCACTACGCACTATAACGGTGAAGGAAAACATAGTGAGGAAACCTGCATGCCATAGCGATTTCTAATAATCTCTATAGTATGTAAAGTCCGCCAACGCGCACTAGGCCACCGTGGTTGACTATATGGCCTAACCAATTTCAACCGTACCCGCGATTGTAGATTAGTCCCGTGCCCTGCAGTGGGACATATATGGGCTGACACAATACGCAGCACGTTAACTAAAACTTATAAAAAACATTTTCATATTATTTATTTATTTCAAATAATATTTCTTAATTTTATCAACTCATCGGATTATGTCGTACTATTTCAGTCTCCTTCTTTCGGGCTTCCACCGAAGCTGCTCCGGAAAACTACGAGTCGATCACTGAAGACGATGACACGCTAGTGTAAGTACAATACTACATTTTATAATAATAAAATTAATAAAGATATTTAATTGTAGTGGCCTAAAAGTAACTTTACGGCGTCGCGTGTGTACATGGACGTTCAAACATTCGAACGTCGTGTCATGTCGTCGAGCATAGAGTAACCACCATGTAATGTATATGAATGTTTTGGGAGACACGATCAACAGTTATACTGGGTCTGAGGGCACTACGTGTAATGCCCATTTAAATTATACCGGGTATATCAAGACTGCGACCGAAAACGAATCCGGATGGTAGTTTTAGTGGTTAGAAACACGATGCAAATAAAAATGTTGTCAAACCAGCGACAGATATTTTTTTAGAACTTTTTGAAAATCGTTGTGACTGGGTGTTAAATATCTAGTTTTTGCGAAAATACTAATTTAAACCCTTACGTGCCATTGCGTGTTTAAAAATAAAGAGGTGTACATCATTATTTTAAAACTATGTATTTATCACCCAAATACGACGATAAGTAAAAAATTACAAAAAAAAAGTTGTCGATTTATTTTGCAAAATTTTTACTTGCATTGTGTCTGAAGTCACTAATACTACCACCTGGCTTCGTATTCGGTAGGAGTCTTGATATACCCTGTATGTCGGTTTAAATGGATCTTCGGAATTTTCAAATTATACTTTTAAGGGTTGCACATTAACGGCATATTCAAAAGGTTTTATTTTAATTTACAGTGACAGCAAAGACGACGACTTGGACACAGACGGTTCGGGTCAGCCTGACAACAGGATCGAACCTGAACCCCGTGAGAGTAAGTTCATTTTACATTGATGCGAGTTATTACAACCTTTCCTCCTCTGCCCTCGGTTTCTTACTCTCTTTTCATTGTTTCAGTCTCTTATCATCCTATTTCCGGATAATAACATTTTTTCAGAATATCTTGACGCTTAGTCAATACAAGTCGCACACACCATCCTGAAGTTCAATGTGACCAAAAATAACCGAATTTATAATCCACTTTTTTCTGAAATCTGTTAAAATAAATTCTGACATGAATCTATAGTAGATTAATTTATTGTGTAATAATAAAATTATTAAACTGTAATAACCGTTAAACGAGGTAAATAAGGACTAGACTGGTCAACTTCTTTTACGTTTAAAGTCTGATATTTTCAACACACACTCGGAGCTCAACCGGAAACGTATCAAGTACCTACTTCACCATCACTCGATCAGCGTATTTGCTATTTGCGCCTGCGTCCCAATGTCTCCATTTTATTTGGTACATTGTGCAATAACTACAAAATATCTATAGATAGTATGTGAAATTGTATAACTTTGTGTTCCAGAGACCTTGAGGGTAACGTTTGTGGTGGTGGAACCCTACAAGCCGGAGTACTCCAACAGGGATTCCAGCCAATTCCAAAACTTCTCCAAGTCCTTGGCGGATGCCGTCAACGCTCTCTTCGAGTCGCTACCGGGAACTCAAAAGGCCAGCCTTGTTAGGATACAGTGAGTAGTAAAATAAATAAAATGATTAGAAGTATCTCTTCTGTATTATATTTAATTGGAACTATATATCAGAATCAAAATGTATTATTAAGGATTAATCAATAGTACAGTATTAACGTGCAAAAATAATTGCATACAGACAGAAAGCAATAGTAAATTCATATTTGTTACGTTATTAAACCCTTCATATTATTGTCCTACAATTTTATTTTTATTTGTTAATTTCAGATCCCGGCTGTCAGACGAGTTCACGTGCAAGGTGACTTTGGACATCGTGACGACCGGATACGAGGACACCGACAGGATAACCCAGACGCTTAGAGACCACATTAAGAACAGATCCGTGCTCGGTGCTGCCACTGTTACTGACCTGGACTTCAGTGCCGATGTAATCGACCCTGGTACGGTCATACTTCTTTTCCTGTTAAATCTTTCATATGCCAATCTCAGTTCCATGGTTGAGAGCAGTCTGGTAAACGTCCGGTACCCTAGCCATACGACTATTCCCGCAGTGATATCAATAGTCGTGTGATCCATAAATATTTGTTTCGGGTCTGGATATTGTGAGACCAACAAATCTTGTAGTTTTTGATGCCCCCTAAATAACCTTGATATCTTACTTCAAAGTCAGAATTATGTGGGACTGTTGGGTGTATTTATATATTTTAATGATCGCCTTACAGCTCATCAGTCTACTTTGATTTATGTTAAACCATATACCACTTCAAAATGACACGGTTATTAAAAAACTTAGACACCGTATTAAAAAAACAATGTATACAATAGGATTCGTTTTGTTCAATAGTTTAAACATAGACTGCACGAAATTATGTAGTGGCAATAATTGATAAAGCAAAAACTACTAACCTGGTGGAATAGAGTTTTACCGTCCACCAAACCACATTGTCCCTGTGCCAACTTAATGGTCTGCTCGATTTATGTCTCATCCCACGAGGGCAAGATTTGTATAGAGCCCATACGAAGTTTTTTTAAATCGATTGAGTAAAACTGCCTCGGTGGCGTAGTTGTAATACGGTACGGTTACAAAGCTGAGGTCTCGGGTTCGAGTCCCGGGTCGGGCAAAGTGATATTGGATTTTTCTATTCATTATCAGCCCGGAGTCAGGAATTTGTGCCCGATATGGCGATAGGCTCGCCCCCTATCACATCGTGGGACGGAATATACAAGGCGAAATGTGGGAGTCCTGGTGGCGCCTCTGCCTACCCCTTCGGGGATAAAGGCGTGAGTTTATGTATGTATGTATGAGTAAAACTATTCTCCACAAGAATGCACCTTAGGCCGGGTCGGCAAACTTTGAGGCATATTTTTCATACTTGATTTTCATATGTATTTATGGTTATTTTCAACACATGATCTTATTAGCCCTCCAATTTGCTAGCCCTTGTTTAGTGTCATCTTTAGTCGAGTTTAACTTCTTGGAGTTACAGTTCAACTTAAACTAACAATGTGTTTAAAATTTCCGGTCTATGACCCAGCATTTTTTTAAATATGACTGTTCTTTTATCACCAACATTAATTATATTATTTAACTGAGTTTCTATATTACCGCATTGTTGATTGTTGAGAAACAAAATGTTACATTGCTACCACATGCACCGAGTGGATGAGACTGCAATGAAACAACATGCTAAGCTACTGCTAGGTGCGATGTTTGCTATTGATGGTGGACCAAGAAGAAAGGACATAAGACAATAGTAACCCCAGGGATTTACGGATCCTAATTACTAAAGGTAAAACTCTAGCAATCTCACCGATTCCAAAGGTTGATATGTGACACCAAAAGCTATTACTCTACGTCGTTTTTTTGTGAGACAACGTTTCAACCACGGAGGTATCCAGACTCCTCGTTGCAACAAGAGCGGAGTCTACAAATTAGGACGAAGCCTTGTTAGTTAGTTGAGAAGTGGATTACAGTGTATAGAGATTAAATTTACCCAGGATCCACTCTGATCACGTGTGCCAGCGATGAGCTTCAGTGTGACGATGGCAGCTGTATCATCGGCACTGCTCGATGCAACGGATTCCAGGACTGTCCTGACGGCTCAGATGAGGCTCGTTGTGCCGGTATTATTTTTATTTTATTTTATTTTTTTACTTATATTTTAATTTATTTTTGTTATTATCAATGGGGGTTAGAAGATTTAAGCAATGTATATAAGTCAGTGTACCATCTTAGAAGGAGCTGATACAATGGACTGTTTTTTAAGTGTATGAGTCAATTAGCAATTTATAGAATCATCCAAAAGCCTTCGACAAGTACATACCTATATAATTTAAGACCAGAAAAATGTTTAATTACAGCTATTGGGTTTACGTTTCCCAATACGATACATTACTTATACAAAACGGATATTTAATACGCCTTATTTCTTTCTCTCTTTATTCTTTTTTTTTCATTCCATTATTTTATTTAGATACGTCATTCCAAACGGATCAAGACACAGATGATAACACCGATTTAACCTCAGACTATGGCAATACGACCTGCAGTAATCCACAACAATGTTCAAATTCACCGTTGACGTATTGCGACAACCAAATATGCGATGGTCGTGAAGATTGCCCAGATGGCGACGACGAGGTCAACTGCGGCTTCACAGAGAGCATTGGTATACTTCGTTGCAATAATTCTTAAATCAATGGACTAGAGACTAGAGTCTACATGAAATAATAATATAACAAATGACACAATAAGACAACAATAGATTATGGTTGCAAAACTAAAACAAAATGATTTAAATATGGATAAAAAACTTTGGCTTACTACATTTTTTTGAGTTTTTTGAGTTTCTTTTGAGTTCAAATTTATTTTACGCTAAATGTTTTTGTTTTTTTTTTGTTATGTTCATTACTTTGTTTTTTTTTTTTCTGTAGTAGAACCCGACTTCTCTCAGCGAGGTGACCAATCTCTGGAAGGTGAACCGACTCAAAGTCCACTCGAAGAAACTACCTCAATAGAAACCACAACTAGACCAGCTGAAAATGGTATTAAAGAAGTTTATGTTAACGGTCCATCACCTAATATCATCCATATAATAAATATTATTATTTATATTTATTCTATTAACTAACATTACAATTAGCGGCGTTCTATACATCCAGTTATTTAGTGGCTTGTTATTGTTAATATTTAAGAATCTATATATAGCAATAACGTCTGCTTGTCACTAAATAATGCAATATGAATTCATTATGTATGTATATTGTATAATATTGAAAGTTTCCTGTGATTTCATTCGATTCATTTCAATAAGTCTATCCTTGGGATGTGTATCTTAATAATTGTAACTGGTTAACCAATGATACAGAGTGTTGTAGTTTCTGTCATAACTCACCTAGAATTCTAGAAATGTCTAGTTATTTTCGCACTGAATAGAGAGTTAATATCATTAGGTTCACCTGTTTTAAGACAGCTTCCGTGACTGAGAGACAGCTCTGGAATCATAATCTGCAGGTTCGATCCTCGCACCGAGGCTAATTCGGGTTCAGAACACAGGGTGCGGGAGCAAAATGTCTGTACTGGGTTTTGTACCCAGGACACAAGGACTGGTGTGTTACTGTAGGGTCAGGAATGTTTGATTGACTGGGGGTAATTAATTTATTGTTATGATTGTTAAATAAAAGCTAATTTGTCCGCAGCTTGTCACCCCGACGACTTACGCTGTGACGAGACTCGATGCGTTTCGCGATCCAAAATGTGCGATTCTTTCCCCGACTGTGACGATGGCACCGACGAGCGTGGATGTGACCGTAAGTACTTTCCAGGTATCTTTGGAATAGCAACCGTACCTGATCGTTACTATTCATTATGGATCAAAGTATATCGGCTACCAGCGCACCGGCCTCTTTATTTGACGGAGATATAGGATTAAGTTCACCGTGGATTTGTTCAGCATGGTAGATATTACAAAAATTAATTGCAATATTATAGAAAGAAGAAGGACCAATAACGCTGTTCATTAACAATTATTGTTCGTTTGTCAGTGTTGTACAGATCTATAGCGTGAAAATACATTTACATAATAATTCTGCAAAGCTGTCTAGGGTCAACATGGAGAATCGACCAAATAAATATGAATAAGCTAGAATAGATTCATAAAGCGTTAAAAATCAGTAGAATGTATTTTCTTTTTTTTTTAGTTCATTTGCAGAATTAACACAAATTAACTCAAGGTAGCGGTGGGAATTTAGATTAGATACGGCACTGTCTCGTGATTGACTGATGCAATTCTCTATCGATCATTGAAGGACAATAAAGGTAAAATAATAGGACCGCCTCCGTGGCACAGTGGGATAGACGCCAGCTGTGAAACGAGAGGCCGCGGGTTCGATCCCCGCACGAAACAAATGTTTGTGTAAACCACAGGTATTTGTTTCGGGTCTGGGTGTTTGTGAGACCGAAAAGTCTCTCGTAGTTCCTGACACCCACGACACAAGACTCGATCTTAGTGTGGGGTCAGGACTATGTATGTGACTGTTGGGTGTATTAAAAAGAAAAAAAATAATTAATTGTTGATTAAATTACACGTATGAAATCGATGTTAATATTCTTTATTATACCTTAAAATATTTAAGATAACAAAAGGAAGATAAAGTTTAATTAACTTTGTTGATTTTTCTGGACTCCTGAATACTAGGAGTGAATAAGGGAAGTGTTGCCTTAATTAATAATTTCTATAAGTAAACTATTTAGTAAGTCCCATGCGAATAACAATAATTCTTCTAAGACATAGTCCTTAGTTTTCTGCTATGATTTAAAAACTAGTTATAAATACACATGCATTTATGCAAGAGCAGTAACAGATTATGCGGGCATTTGCTTGCGTCACTCAAGTGTCCAATTGAGTCTTAACGATGACCTCATTAAACCAATTGGCATTATAAATAAACCGCAGTAGGCTTGAGTGGTTCCAAACAATCCTACTACAGGCTGCAGTTGATTAAATATTATAAATAAGTAGTAATCTCGAACTGTTATCGTATTTTATAGATTCGTTTTAGGTTCTGAAGGTGAAGGCTTTTGTAGTGACAGCAACATCCAACAGTCTGTTTTAGTACCACTATTTGGCTTAATCAGTTATTATATATTTGGGTATACAATATAAACCAAAAAAAGAAAGTGTCAACGAATTACAACATCTTAAAGCTTTATTTCATTTCATTTCTACAAGGTGTTGCAGCAACAATCATATGCACGTCTTATTTAATTTTAAAGAAATTAATATAAAACAAGATAAAAACTAAACACTTATTATACTACGAGTTGTTAATTTTACCTAACTTTCATTTTTACGAACAAGCTTTATAAGCTTTTTGCAAGTGTCGATCCCTACTACCTAGTCCACAGCATTTTTCATTTTTGGCTAATCACTGTGTCGAGAAATCTGTGCGAGTTAATGCTTATCGAGTATTTATTATAATCCATAGTATGGGCGTACTAAAGAAGACTAAGCTATAGTACGTAAGTAGTAAGCAATTCAGATCGGCGTTATATCGAGCCCTCTTAATACAATAATTGTTTATTGCCGTTTTCCTGTGGCTTTGTTCCCATAAATAATTCATTAGTAATCGGAATGATGCACACGCTACCCATCGATAATTATGTGAATGTGAAGGATAAATAATTATAGGTGTGATGAGTTATTTAATTTACAGGAATTAACAGATACAAAAAAAACTAGTAATACTCAGGTAATCAGAAAATGCATCTAAATGTTTTTTTTTATATTCAAAACCATTTTTTATGGCAATGAATGGCGCGACGAGCTTTGCATTCGCCTGATGATATGATGATACCTCATGGACAGTAGCAAAACCAAACCACACCATGAATTAAGAAGCAATGCTTCGTACTACGTTCGCCATCCTGAGACATAAGATGATAAGTCTCATTATTTCCAGTAGTTAATCTATTACAATGTCCTTCAAACCGGAACACAACGGTGCATTAGTACTGATGTTATATTATACTTTCGATCTTGCCAATGCCCTCATTCTGAAAGCACTATTGCAGCGGATATTCGTATCTTATGTGTGGGCAGTTTTATGATTTTCGAATGATGTCATATTAAATCATTATATCTCTACCGCTGTTTAATATCGTGCCACGATAATGGAAGCCAGTGGGGCATTGTCTTAGAAAGAAATAAGGTCAGAAATATACGATGTTCGATACTTTGTTTTATTCCAATAGCTGGATGCAACATCGAATAACGAATGCCCTAATATGCAGAAAAAATTTAGAACGAAGAGTGGGTTATTCTAATTTCAAGCACATTTATTGCGTTGTATAATGAGGTCAATGGTCTCGAAATAAAAATAGCCGTAGATATTGGGAATATTAGACCTAGTTTTAGAATTTAGAACCAGACGATTAAAACGGGACATAATAAATATCATGTGTGTTTAAAGAATCATTATCTTTTTCTATTAACTAATATTAAATAAGATATCGATCTAAGTTTTACTTTTTTTAAACTCCGATTATTTTTCATACCATTTATCTTATTATATATAAAGTCTATATTGTAGTATGGAATCTGAGGAAGAATAAAATAATAATTTTTAGTCCATCACCTTTGCGGTACAAAGACTTGGATAATGCGGCAGACAGAACCCAATTGCTCAATACACTAGTCATGCTCATAAATAAATATGAGTAATTAGTGCATTAGAAACATCATTCACGATGTTAATGATGATGACAGTACCGGCCAACACATGTATATCGTTCAGTTCTATTATTTATGGTGATGTTTTGTTATACTTACGAGACATGATGGCATACAAGCTGCAAAATGTTTTGTAGAAGAACTTTTGTAACATTCTTTTTTTGATATATTTTATAAAAAAAAAATATTACGTGAAAAATAATAATTACATGTAATTGAATTCATTCATAACCCGTTTTAACATTTTTCATTAAAGCATCTAATTAACAATACCAATAAATAAAAAAATATCTTTATTCTGCCTACTAAGGGGACACAGGTGTGTTTGGGTACTTAAATATTTTTAATGTTTCTCAATAATTCGTATATTCGGTCAATTAGTGTCGAGCAGCTTCGTTCAATTTCGCACCCCTCGTATCTGCAGGACCGAAGCTCACATTACGCATGCAAAGAACATTTTTATCGTCTTATGCAATGCATGTGTAGTTGTCCCACGGTGCGAGCGCCGGAGACGTCTTTAGTTTGTTTACTTTCAACCCGTTTATTTATTCTCTTTGGCAATTTATAGAGTCGGAGAAACCGCACGCTTGAATGGTTCCAATTGCGAATATAATTTTCTTTCTGATTTACCTATTGGTTTATTTTACTGTGTACGTTTGGTTACTTAATTGTTTGAATATTTAAATAAGCTGAATTACCTACATCATTTTATTGAAGATTTTATAGCCAATTTTCAAATGACCAGAAACTTGTCATTTGTCGTACAAGCAGATTATTCGCCTTTCTCCTTTTTGCCTTAATCTGTTTGTTTATCTACGTCCAACCCGAATTTCACTCAAGTGCAGTTCAGCGTAAATTAATAATAAACATACACGCTCATTCATAAACTTTAATATTAGTTTGAATGGCTATAGCCGTAATAAAAGAATAATTAAACTTGACCTCAAACTCATCTTGATACATGTGGTACTAAAATATCATACCGAAGTTCATCCGCACATGTCCCGTAATAATTATAGAATTATATCATCAGCAAAAATACACCCACCTAAAGGCATTAATCTAATGAAAATTTAACAAAACTAAATGAATCAAGGTTCTTGCTAAAATGGTTTAATTGTCGCGTCTGCGTGGCAGAGCTGAGGCGCCTTTTCATTTAAAGCATTAAGATAAATTGATTGTTACGCACTGGCCGACGAAACGAGTGACTTGGCCCTGTAATTGTCGCTACACAGTGATTCCTTGTTGGCATGTTTCGTACATTCACACGATAAACCGTTTAGAGAGGTGACCGTTTAACAAACAGTAAAATCAACAACTTCCATAATATTATGTTTTGCGGAAATATTGTTTTAGGCTAAAGACTAACGGCTTTAATCAAAGACAGTTTAAAATATATTTTAGGTAGGTATCGAATGCTTTTTCTTCTTCACTCAAACTGAATTCAAAAGTCGTTCGAAAGGGGGCAAAACATTCGATAAATAAAATAATTTTTAAAACTGTCTATGATTATGGCTGTTCATATATTTGTTTATTCTGCAAGAGGAGTACCTATACTTTCCTTGAAGGCCCGTAACAGTTCATGGTCAGCGGAATTTATTTACCATCGTGTGTCCTGCATTATTACATCCTATTGCTTAAAAACACTTTTACTAACCTCAGTCATATGAAATTTTCTAAAACGGCCTCCGCGGCCTATTAAGTTAGTTTAGTGATAAGTGTTGATCATTGGCAATGACCTTGTGAACTGGTTTAAAATAGGTTTAAATATAAAACATTTTATATAAATTATCATTTAAACAGGTAAAAATCAAGTCCACGAATTACAATTAACATAAGAATGCGTTCTACAAACTGAGCCATATTATATAAAAAATATTTAATACAAAGCTATATTTTGTTTATTCTATGTGTTTTACACATATTGCCCACAATATCAGTTGTAGCACAAGTATCTATCTCAAACAAGTTCAAGAGTTCATTCATTCCTGGAAGCGAAATGTATACGGTTGGTGATAAATCGCTACTGATTCCAAATAATCTTAAAAAATATAATGATAGCTAGGTTCATCCTTATCTACGCGTCATCCAAGAACGACTTGGGGGATTTAAATATTTTGAATATTTCAATATTTGATTTCTTTATTCCATCTAGCTTTTGCCTTAAACTTTGCGTGGTCAGCATATTTGTAATTTTTAAATACATCCATTAGTTTTGCTTGATAGGTACACGCAGTCGTGAACAATGGGGGCATTCTATTGGAAGTACTAACCAAAATGGATTTCATATTTGGTATTCACCTAAAGCCGCGTTGTCAATAACTAATTAAAACAAAAGCTTTTTACTATACAGAATAAATTTTACAATCTGTAAAGAGGCATTTTAAACGCACGCCGCGCCTGTGCGTCGGAATTACCGTACAATGCAGAATTAACATTTGTGCTACATGGTGCTTGGTTTAATACCTATATTTCTTGGGTTATATTCCTCATTTGTTTATGTTCTGTGCATTCCCAATTGAGAGACGTATGTTGATGACGTCACTGTCTTGTTATGCTCTGCTGGCGATGTGATATAAACAAGGGTAGTACCTCCATCACTTTAAGTTGACCTTGTTTTGTTGCTATTTATTTGTAAATATATTGAAACTATAGTCAATTGAATCTATATTATTCGTCCTTCTCATTATACAGGGTATATCAATACCGCGACCGAAAACGAAGCCAGGTGGTAGTTTTAGTGGTTATAGACACAATGCAACTAAAAATTTCGCAAAATAAGCGACAGATTATATTTGCAATTTTTAAAAAATCATCGTTTTTACGTGGTAAATCCTTAGTTTTTGCGAAAATAATTATTTAAACCCTTACGTACCATTGCATCTTTAAAAATAAAAAGGTGTACATCATTATTTAGGAAAAAATAGTATTTTTTCACCCAAAAACGACGATAAGTAAAAAATTTCAAAAAAGAAATTGATCATTTTATTTTTAAAATTTTTACTTGCATTGTGTTTGATACCACTAATACTATCACCTGGCTTCGTTTTCGGTCGCGGTCTTGATATACCCTGTATGCTTGAGTACCTACACTAATTGTTACAATATTTTAGAAAATCTTTAATCTAAGTTTTAAAACTATTATCCCTATATACTCGTACAGTTCGAAGGTAATGTGAAAGGTTAAGTCGTGAGCACAATAATGTGAATATGTTTACGGACGTGATCTGACATATCAGACTTCAGTAGAAAGGTGTCAACAATGCCGAGTATCGTGTCGCCCGATAGGCCAGGAGTGCTTAGACGACAAAATTGAATTCCCTTTGAGGTACTTAGAACACTAGGGTAACATTGGCATACATCTTGCATATTAAAATTCGTTTGTATGTTAATTGCTTGGCGATTTTTGCGTGTGCGACTAAATTGCGATTGATTGGTTAAATCATGAGAAAGTCTTTTATTTAGAATATCGCATGCAGGTCTTTATCGAATAAACAAGATTTGGAAATCGATTTGATAGCCTCCGACGCGAAGTTGGTTAGACGCCGGCTGTGAAACGAGAGGCTGCGGGTTCGACCCTCGCAATCCGAGACAAATGTTTGTGAGGCCCACAAGTATTTGTTTTGGGTCTGGGTGTTTGTGGGTTCGAAAAGTCTCTCTTAGCTTCTGATATCCATAACACAAGACTTAATTGATCTTAATGTGGGGTCATTACAATGTATGTGACTGTTGGGTGTATTCATTATAATTTTATTTATTTTTCATAAAATTATTATACTATAGTGTTTTCTTAACACGTTTAGAAACACTTAACTTTTGTATATTTTACGAATCAATTATAAATTGTGGTTAAATATAATACATGCATATTAACACCCATGTGTTCTTTAGGGGTAAGTAGACAAAAAGGGGCCTGGACGCTCCACTATTGGACACCTTGTATTGACATTCACGTTTGTTGAATTCACTTTCAAGAACCTATACTCATGTTCTCGTTGGTTCCATATACTCTTGACTGCTACTTTCTTTTAAAGGTCATCGATTTGTCTGCTATACCAAGCATTGCTACAGTTAAAGTTAACATTTCGAACACTTTTCTTTTAACCTTATGAGGCAGCATGATATTGATCTATAATTTTAAAGGGCTTATTTGTTTTAAATTGAGATGCCATTGGATTAAAATGATCTGTGCAGTACATAATATATATTCATTAAACAGGTTCATTTTCATTTATTATTGAGTCCTTCAATAAACGTTTAATTAAAGATATAACTTAATTTTAAATATTACTGACTTGCGTCACTATGACATCATCTGTTAGACATTGCAGATTGCTATTGCACATGAGGCCGTTTATGTCTGGGTACTGTGTCACTGGCTCATCTGAATCTCAAGGGCATATGTTGGAGCCACATGGTATTTTTATCTTTCTGTAAATTCCCACAATTAACAGAAAATTTTAAATAAGAAAGATAAGAATAAGCAAGGTTTCATATTCTGTAAATAAAGGAACAACAGCTTTGTGTATCCTGTTTTGAGGTTTAAATGAATAATGAAACAAATTACGGAACATAACAACACAATGTGTATTGTTTGATATATGAAAAAAACAAGAACACCTATCAGTCAGGGAAATAGTTTTATCCCAATAGTGCAAACTACAATGTTTTCTGTGGTACGTTTCAGAATCTGCGTGAAACTTTACTAATTCAGAACACACACACCCGAAGTAGACACTTATGCATACTATAACAAAAATATTTAAAACTTAATATTTCATAAAGTAATTTACAGCAGGCCCACTTATTATTTCGAATTCATTTTGACATTTTAACTAAGTCGTCTGTAATTTGCAAAATATCCTTACCGCTGTTAGAAAAACTTTCGTTTTATTATAAGCAATGTCGTAAAATACTGAACATAATTTTCATAATAAGACAATTCGACCCCAGGGTGCATCATTTAGGGTAAACTCTTTAGTGACGGACGAAAATGTCGTACACTACTGTCTAATATCGATATCTTCCATAATAAATATTAAGAATAACAATAAAACATAGCTTGATTAATGAAGAATTATATTTTTTTATATTATTATAGTGGAAATAGTATTATTTATTTGAGCTTTTACTTACTTTTTTATACACTGCCCGTTCTTTTACTTTTCATAAATCCAGCCAATGGTTATCTGATAGAAATTGCCTTTGTATCATAAGTGGTAGGTCTCTCATATGTGAGAGGTCGCCTGGGTAGGTACCACCGCAATGTCTATTTCTCCCGCCAAATAGCAGTGTGAATGCACTGTTGTATTTCGGTCTGAAGGACATTGTAGCCAGAGTAACTACTGGACATATTGAGACTTAACATCTTATGTCTCAGGATGGTGGCGCAGTGGAATGCCAAGCATTGCCTTGTAACTCATGGTTTTGTTTGGTTTTGCTACTGTCCATGAGCGGTCATATCGCTTACCATTAGGCGAATGGCATACTCGTCTGGCCATTCATTGCATAAAAAAATGGTATATTGTTGACTTATTTTCTCTTTATACTGTTAATAAATTATTCTAGACTATAACATCCCATTTGTGAACAAAGGCCTACCTATACTCTTCCATCTCTGTTGCTTAAATTAACAATGGCAAAGTAAGAAATGACAATAAACGGAACTCACGAAAAATGTAGGTTATCATGCAAAATTTTGCAATCATTCGTAAATTAAGTAGAATATACTTATTGATATATTATGTACATTTAACCTTGCAGTATAAACATACGGGGATAAGATCATTATTATCGTTAGGTAGTTACTGGTATCAATGGATTCTGAGGAGTTTGTAGTTAAAATAAAACAGATATAGAGTCCGAGGTTGTGAATTGTCGTGATAAAGTAAATTAAAATACTTAAATGGCATATATTATAATGACCCAATAAATACAGATTACTAAAGTCATACTATCTTAAGCTTTCATTTTGTGGGCTGTGTAACTATTTAAGATTAAAATAACAACATAATAATAAAATAAAAATATTATACAATCATGGAAGAAATTTCATAAGATGTCGGGAATTGGAATTTGTGCCTGGCATAGCGATAATCTTGCCTCCTGTGTAGTTTTTGATGAAAACGTTTGGCGAAGTATCGGCAGAAATAAGGTCGAACCTGCTGCAGCTGCTTAGCCCTTTAGGAATTCTGACGTGCGCTTATATGCATGTAAAATATATAAAACACAAGAATTAGAATTATTTTATATGTATTGATGCGTAAATATCGAGAAGCAGTGTGGTTGTCACATCGCTAGCGGCTGGCTTGCGTGACGTCCCCAATCGATATTTAGTTGGTATCCATTATAATTGCATGTTTCTATTGTGCTTAAATAATATTCCACGGTTGTAAATATGCTGCCGTACCGTTCGAGATATCTGCCTTTATTTGTTGACTAAAGCAAAATAAATATTCTATAAGTTGTCTATAAGTTCAGTCTACGAATAATAAATTGCCACATTTCGACATAATATATTTATGAAAGGGAATTCTATTAGTGGCGCTCCAATCAAAGTTTTTTAAATATATAAGTTTGCTTAAAATTTATATGAGATAGTAATGATTGTATAGCTCCGTCGCTAGTACACAGGGACGGGAATTAAAAAAAATATATGAAAAGTCATGAATTTATAGTTAGTATACGAGTACAACCAAGGTCAATCTTACAAAAAAAAAAGTTTTCACATATTGTTCACATCGCAGCTTAGGCAGGAATCAACGTGTGACCGTCACGCAAATAAAATCCTGAAAGTTAAGTAATTTATTTACATTTCCCGTACTAGTTAAAAAGTTAAACAAGCCTAACATTTGTTGCTCTAGTTTGTCGACTGGCAGGGCATTTTAGAAAATTATTTTTATTTCAGCAAATTGGCCTTCACGCAAATCCCAAAGCTCAGTCTCCTTACAGTAAACTATGTAGATTGAACGCGGTGCTGTTATAGATTAAGATATTGCTTCATAAAAAGACCAGACATCAGACGATTATTACTTTCAATGCAAATTGATGATAGTCAACCCAGTTCGTATTTTATTTTAAAATTTAACTTTTATGTATAGTTTGCTTCATTACTAGACAAATAAATTACAGGCATTCTTAAATTCGCGCCTTTTTCCAAGAAGGGGTAGGCAGAGGCATTACCAGGGCGCCCATACTACATGGCGAAAAATCAATTATATTAAGGTTAAATTCGCTGAATAATTTAAATTAAGCCGGTATACTGAAATAAGCACAACAATTAAAAAATATAAACACGTTCCACTTAATCGTCTATTAATAAACAACATAAAAAACAATATCATTGACTTATATAAGGACGGCTGATATTTGTTATCATTAATAAACAATATAAGAAAAAAAAAATCACGTTTAAACATCGCGTGACTAGCTGGCGTCTTACTCACCTACTATTGTAATGAAAACACTGTCTCTCAGAGTCTGCTTCGTCATAGGCAACGGCTAGCATATTAATTGTCACATTGTGATATAATTAAATATGCTTTGGTGATCAATTCTGTGCTTTCCGTGATGGTACTACCCCACTGGCATAAAATAAGTTTCTCTATGAAATTGAATATAAGGATCGCGTGCGCGGGCTCATTTTCTGAGTTACCTTAACCGATGTCTCTCTCAACTGTAATAGGGTATTTTATTAAATTGCCTATATTGGTACATTTGAGTATCAATAAGTGAACCCAGATAACCCCTGCTATGGAATAATATATTGTGAAACTGTGATAATGTGGCACTGACAAGTAGCGTGTAGTTCGCTTTTAGTTGAAGAAAAAACCTGATTAGAATTCATTTCTTGGACATCGGATTGATAAAAGAATTTTATTGGAAGATAAAACGGTAATAAATTATGTGTGTGAGCGACAGCTTCGTTGGGAGTCCTAAAGTTGCCGACTCGCAGATCTTGCATAGGATTTCAGCCCACACAGTAACTTTTATTAGCTACGTGGGTATTCGTAATTATCGTTTAGGAACGATATATTAAAATTAATCAAGCTAGGCTCTATGTTCCAGCGTATCTTTACATACATCTGTTATGACCGAAAGAGATCAGAGACAAAGTAATAAATTTATCTTTATATTTTAAAAATTACGGTATTGTATGTACGTACTGGTATAAAAGTGTTCGCAACAAGTAGCTAAAACAAAACGGTTGTAGGATACGACAAGTAGACCTAATACGGTTATTTTATATCAGCAAGAGTTGCGGTCAAGTAGGCTCACCACAAACTCACACTAAACATAAACCGTCACAAAACACTTATATTAAGCAAATGAACGTGTTAAAAAATACTATGTATTTAAGATTCTATAAATATGATGATTATTCAAAAACACCGAATAAATAGTTTGCAATGGAGATCACGAAACGATTAATTTAACATTTTATAAGTACATCTTCACTTTTTCGTACTTCCGCTGTTTTTTTTTAGACTTTCTTTGACATTCCGTATTTTCAATATGTAATTTTAAATATTGTTGCAATTTTGTAGGTGCTCTAAATCGTAGATACAAAGCAATGGCAAGATTTTCAAAATCTAACTATTTCCATAACTAAAGTGAACTGTACCTTATTGATTTTGTCTTCTGTAGATGACCTATATAAAAGAAACTTTTATCGAATAAAGCATAGATACGTTCCATTTAGGTTCATTATTATTTATATTCGTAACGTTGATTAGCCGCGGACTGATCCGACTATATCCGTACGTTTAGAAAGCATGGCTCGGACGCACCGCGACGTAGCTTCCGTGGCGGGTCGGCCGCATACCGATCGCGACATTATCGTGTCGCATGTCGCTCGCGCACCTGATTTATGTAGACGACTGTACTTCGCTGAAGTTGGCGATGCACGCGCCGCGCACTGTCATCCTTCGCTGATAAAAATCATCGTTTGCATTCATTGCTGAAGTAGGATTTATCCTACAATTTTGTGGGATTGGGGGGACATAGTATATGATTCTTAGATTTGATTGCTATCTAACGCAATGTAAAAAGAAAAATCAATGAGATATCTACGAAAAAGAACCAGATAGAAACATCGATATCAATACGTAGTAATATTATCTCAATGGATAGAAACAATTTCTTTTGAAGTCAGCAAACAAAAGTATTGATGAACTATCAGTAAATATTGAAAGTTATAATAAGTTCAATTAAGTATCATAGATTCAACATACATACATACATACATAAACTCACGCCTTTATCCCCGAAGGGGTAGGCAGAGGCGCCACCAGGACACCCACATTTCGCCTTGTATGTTTCGTCCCATGATGTGATAGGGGGCGAGCCTATCGCCATATCGGGCACAAATTCCTGACTCCGGGCTGATAATGAATAGAAAAATCCAATATCACTTTGCCCGACCCGGGACTCGAACCCGAGACCTCAGCTTTGTAACCGTACCGTAATACAACGACGCCACCGAGGCAGTCATAGATTCAATTACAATATTATTTCATAATAAATTCAATTAATCTTTATATGTTTTCTTTACTCAGCTTAGCTAAGAAAGACTAAATACTAAATAGAACAGCGAAATAAACAATTAAACTCGCACTGTACGGCGATTTGCAATAATTAATTTCCGAATGTTTTACTGCAATATTTGTTTACTACTGTTTTGTGGTTACGACTGTTGCTGGAATGAAATGTTACAGTTAGTACCAACTTTTGTTGAATATGAGTAATGGCAAAGTAGTAAACTAATGTATATTACAATATTTTATTTGCTTTATGTGTAACTAATGCGAGAGATGGGCGTCTCCGGGCACACAACAAGTATCCAACTTCAACAAGATGTCACTGTACATATCATAGGTGATAATCACGAAAAAGAAAAAAAAACATCTTAAAGAAAACAGTTTCAGGATGTAAAAAAATACACCACTCCTCAAGGCTATTCTTTTAGATTGATGCATCGCTTAGGTTACCCATCCCATGTAGGACAACCTTACAATTAACAAAGTCAATGCGATAACGCCCACCAAGTACTAAACGGTATGGATTACACAATGGAGACTAAATAATTAGCAGGCCTTCAGAAACTCAACGAGGTATATTTACGTTCTACTAGATTACGAGTGCGTACATTAGTTGGCCATGATGTCATACTGAAGCGAGATAAATGTGGAGTCATAGGATAAATACCCATATAAATCTGTTTTAATAACACATCCTGCTTGTTAATACTGAATTTCAATGAAATTAAGACGGCTTGCACTGGATTGAAGGAAAATCGTGATGTTCTAAAGGGAATTGCAACAATAAATAATAATGTCATATGCATATATATATTTAATATTAATAATAAGTCACTTTAAACGTGCCTGAGGAGTCTTATTAATTATATTATGCATTATAAATGCATTGACATTATACTAGAAAAAAATTGCAAAATGTAATGCAAGGGTTACATTTTTTTTTTAAACTCCGATTAGATTTTATCCAAGTATAATTATGTTTCCCGTAAAATTATTGGAATTAATTCAATCACAATAAATTTCACAATTAATACAATCATTTATAAATGAACTAAATGTCAGAGAAATATTCAGTCGGCTGAAGACACAGTCTAGACTTAAAATAATGTTTTTATTCATGCTGTAATAGCGTGAACATCGACAATAAACAAGTACACAGAAGTAAAAGTGATAAATTAAGCAAAAATCTATAAAGTAAACATTAGCGGAGGCAACAGACTTGCGAACTTCGCCTCGGTTACGTTAGTTAGTTCGGTATTTTTAGCATTATTATACCGTCTTCATTTCATTTGCGGTACTATTTGTTTTATATTTTCATATTACTATATCGATAATATGAAAAATAAAATGCATACAAAGAATACTTTGATTTCAATAAAGCCTTTGGTTCTGGTCTGATCACACATACAATAGAGACAATTCCAAGGGTGGATGTATGTTTTTGTAACAAATTATTACCTAATAATAAAAATGTCTTACGTGACTAGTTTACTCAAAGATTAGCGCACAGATGACGAACGTTTCTAAAAAAGTAAATTTTTCGACATTCGCAAAGGTAAATTACTAAACTTCAACTAGACCGTTTTAAAAAGAGTCATGCAATCATATTGTGTGTACCCATCCCATCGTTTCATGAACACAATATCAAAATGCAACAGCCGGGATCGAAGGTTTATCAAAGTCTCCGCTTTGAGGATTTGCGCTGATTTCCTACAAACGCGGTTGCTATCTATTTTTAATTAGTCTTATTGAACTAAACCGTGAGGTCGCTTGTTAGCTTTCCACGTCACATATCCCGTATGTGAACTTTTGTTGCAAAAGATATGATTTTTACAGATATTAGACACCAGCTCTTAGCCGAATTATATCATTAGGCATACTTCTTTCTGCTTCCATCGAAGAGGTATACGTTTTTACGACCTACCTATATTATATATAGGTAGGTCGTAAAAACGTATGCGGAACTGAATCTTAATAGCTTATAGATTTCCCTTTATATTACAAAGGGTAGGTGGTCCAGCTTAAGAACATAAGCCCAATCTGTCTAGAATAAAAATCAGGTGTAATATAATGCTATATGAGCCAAGATTTAAATCGCTAAGTTAACTACACATACCAGGGCCGACAAATAGTTAGACAAGTAAGCACAAGCAGTATTTCCCGTGGTAGGGCGCGCAGGCCGCGGCGGGTCGCGTGCACTGCCCTCGTTTACCACATTTTATGACATGGTTCCGACTTACTATTTCACTTTTTGTTTAAACTATGTTTGTCAGAGTATGCGCCGGTAATCGCTCCCCGTGAAAAACTGTCCCTTCTTTACAGATACAACCGGATCATTTAAATATATTTATCTATATGCAATACTCCACGGTCTTTTAAATTAGTCCTAAATGGATATTAATTCGAACCCTTAATTGTTATGTATTGTCTGCAAATAGTGGTTTATATCTATAATCCTCGAGTACTCGCATACACCACTCTGTTTTGACCAAAAGAGTAAAGTTTCAGTTGGGCAAAGTTTGACAGTTCGCCGTACGTCGAACTGTTCTGTCGAACTGTCGAATTAAGATACATAATTAAGGTAACGCGTATATTTTTTATTGCTAGAATGTAATGAATTAGAAAGTTGTAGTATTATTACATTATTTTTCGAGTATATAGATATGGCTCTATAGAGATTATAAATAAAATTATAAGTTGCCAGTTTAAAATTACAATGTAGGTAATTTTAAACTGTGAATAATGATTCGTCATAAAAATTTAACTAATTTATACTAATAGAACCCATTGCAATATTTATCCCTTAGTTGACGTTTCTTCAATTTTGCACAATAGAGTATTGCACAACGTCGTCTGGCTGAACCAATTCTTGTCATTCAGTTATATGATCCACGTCGTAGGTAAAATAAACATTACTTGCGCATTCTTTGCTAGTGACTGTCTGACTCCGGAATAATGCAACGAGGCAGACTTTCTTACCGCCGGAATCCTGTCGTTGAGGGCTTATTTGTGTGGCGGAGAATCGCGGAATTTACACTATATCGCCGCAACGTAAAAATGACACAGATGGCTGACTTTGATTCATTGGGCGAAGAAAAAAATACACGGGATTTTTATTTGTGTTCGGTATAGTTATATTCTTGTTGGCAATTTTAATTAGATATCCTTTCATAGTGACACCGGGTATATCCTGTCTGCAACCGAATAAGAAGCCAGGTAGTAGCGACTTCAAACACAATGCAACGAAAAATTTCGCAATAAAGCATTATTATATTATAAATGTAATAGGTACCTACTTTGTCTATGTAGTCCTCACCGCCTGTATCTATATCTATTTAATATTTATAATAGGCCGTCAGATTTTCGATCACAGTAAATAATGTCCAGAAAGAGTAACTTTAATATATTACACAAATTGTAAATTTTTGCAAACATTACCGCATATATTCCACGGATCTACTGTATTAATACATCTCTTGTACATTTTAAAATGAAGCAACAGTTTATAACAATAATTTTATCGCAACTGCACAGCTCTAATATTCTAGTACAAACTACTACAGCTAGAACATTTCACACACCGTGAAAGTAATGTAACAAAAATCTTCTATTGTTCCGCACTGAATTCTAGTGGACGCGACATGATTTTTTGTCTGTTTATCGGTTTGTCAGTTTGTCTGTGCGATTGTGCGTGATGGACTCAGAAACGGCTTAACGGAGTTCGATAAAATTTGGTATGGAGGGTGTCAGCTACCCTGGATGAACACTTAGACTACTTATTATATTTTATATTTAGAGAAAATAGGCTATGTGAGAGCAGACCAGTCGACTTATTTCTACTAGTGTAGTTAAAAGTAGTCGCTATAGCCGAATGCGGTAGTGACGTTACTAGGCTATGACATGTTCAATATACACAATACACATGTTTCGCAACGAGCACTGATTTGATGTCATTATCAGACCACCCATGGAATGACTTCCACGACCTCTACTCCACTTGAACATACAACTGAAACAATCCATAAATTTTGGCTCATTGGGCTTATTATTTGAATGATGTAGCGCTATTTAATATTAACACTTCATATTTGTTTGTGTTCTAAATGTTTGGAACTGTACCCTTGGATTCTGAACCCACATTCGGTTGACGGCTTCGCGTGAATCAATTGAGATTTCTAATTGTTTCTATGAATAATATTGTCCAATTGAGGGCCTGGGCTCGTTTGAATTGTACTTTAGATGTACGTAATGGCCATATAAATTAACCACTTTCGTATAAGTTACAATAAAAATATATATAAGTGAATGATTCTTATAGTATAGACTGCCTCGGTGGCGTAGTTGTACTACGGTACGACTACAAAGCTGAATCTTTCGGATTTATTCGTGTTCGAATCACGAGTCGGGCAAAGTGATATTGAGTTTTTCTATTCATTATCAGCCCGGAGTTTCAGATTTTCTATTCATTACACTATTAATGTCCGCAGCATTTCCCCAAAAAGTAAAAAAGTCAAAAAGCATACGCATTTCAACTTGTAGTGATGTTCATATGCACCTATGTCTCTAACCCAAATGTCATGAAGGTATATTTAAACGAAGAATGTCCCCTCAGAAAACAGCACGTTCACAGAAAATGTATGTCGCAGTTCGAATAAGATCACAAACTCGTGTCTAAACTGCAGTTTATGATGGTTCCCGAAACACGCTAGCAAAACTAAACCGACCGAATTACTGTTGCGTTGTAAACCTATAACTATCGAAAACTGCACTGCTCGACGCGAAGTTAAGACGAGCCCAGCGAAAATTCAACATTATGAGGAATTCAAAACCACGCTTAACTAAATTAAATTATTTTATATTTAAATAAATACATTTATTTCCACAAAAAAATTACAGTGTTTATAATATTATCAGATACATCATGACTTGCAATATTGTCTCACCTTAATAATTTAAACTTTTAAAGAAATGCAGAAACAATTTATTTCCATGATTCGATAGGTTAGAATAAACTGACGTATAATTCATAAGGTGTTAAATTCATTGTATTATAAATAACTGAAAATAACGTCCGCGATCCAACGCACAACATTAGCTCTCACTCATTAAAATTCAAGGATAACCAAGAAAGGTAAGTAATAAATTCTTAAACAGGATCAAAAATAGCGAATAAAAGCATATTTATGAAAATCGAGAAACCGCAAAATGCTAACAAGTCGACTTCCATTGTCTCTAGGTTATATTGTACAAAACCTATTCACAAAACCACCCGAGAATATTGAGAAAACGTTTCTTAAAATTAATTAGTATCGTAACATCCTTGTAACGCAGTCTGGGCTTAAAGGTGCTATTCTTTGTTGATTGAAGTTCTCAAGACACTTCAACAGCACTTTTTGTTATTGAATTCCGGTGTAACATGCTAGCTGTGGCTATAGTAATGATATACAAATGTGCTCAAATTTTCAGAAACTTGCAAACATCAACGAGCGCTATTTGTGGCTATTGTACTTGCAACTGAAAATTAGAAATGAACCATTCATGTGTCTATTGTATTATCCGTAATTTACCACTTGTTCCCGATGATTGGTGTGGCCAGGTAGCTCTGTAATTTTCCAGGAACATATTCCAAAGAAGAGTTAAAAACATCAAATCGGACCTATACAATATCTAGTGTACTATCCCGTAAAAACAGAATTTAAATACATATCGTATGGTTTTTTTTTTCATTTAATAAGAATATTACAACGTACAGATGACAAACCGTCTATTTAATCTTATAATGTTAATGATATGGATGAAATCATCACATACTTTATAAGTTACTGTCGCTATATTATGTTTTTGGGGTAAGAAGCCAGCTATACTTAGATATTGACAATTGAAGTCACGTTCTGGAATTAAAAATTCCGCAATTACCGACTTACCCACTCACGAGTAAGAGCCAATACACTAATTTAATACCGACTATATTTATTTATTGCAGGTATTTATATATTTATACTTAACAAACAATGGTTTTGTTAGTATCGGAAACTTAAGTTGTTCCTTAAATAAAGAGCAATTCTGCGAACGGGCAACACTGAGAGAATGAAGTTATTTAAATTGGCAAATAGATTGAATTGTTAATGTCGATAATATTTTATTGTTTTAACTGGACAGAAGGCCGTATTCGTTGCCGTTTCACGAAATCATAAACGATGAATTTATGACGCAAACAAAGTCAAATTTATTGAGATTTTTTTACAAGTCAATCGAGTCAAATTGTGGTTTTATAAGACATTTACATGACTCTTAATTAGCTAAAATGTTATCATGTCGATGACTTACTGAATAACTACAGCCTGCTTATGATAGGTCACTCAGGAAATTATTGGAAAATCTCGGTAGCAGACATCTCGATGTTAATGATGATCGAATTGTCAAAATATATATTTATCTCTCCATACGGATAATTAAGATTAACCGTAAACGTCAAAATTTTACGTAAAGCCGTAAACAAAAATACACCACTTGGTGTGAAAATAAATATAAACATCACCACTTCCAGTTGAAACACAAGCTTCTAAGTAATAAAATGTGTAACCCTATCTCAGCGGCCACCTCAAGATCACAGTCTAAGTAACATTAATCGACGTGCCTCGTCGGTCAGCGAGGTTCAACAACTTCCTGCCCAACGATATTATGCCCTTTCACGAAATACTAGGGTCGAATATAACTTGAACGGTTATGGGAAGTTTGCGGCAAAATACCAATCCATTTCATCGTATGTCTTCGTTTACAAGTGGTTACAAGGAATGATTGTTGTAATGGAGCAAAAAACTTACTATTAATTATAATTTTAAATAATTTGGGGGATAACTTTTAGGTCATAATTGAATCCTGCTTTCCAAAAATATAACAACGAGCGCTGCATTTAGTTTCGTTAATTAATTCTTATATCAATGGTATTATGCCAAATACGAATGGATATGTGATAATTTCATTAATACGCATCGGTACGCGTGATTTAGAACAAGGATTTGAAAAATAATATATACTCTACAGGTAATTGCGAAACACCGGTCACCGAGACTATTTTTTGTGTTTTTCTTACACTGCTGTTTAGCCGAAAATAAAGATATATAAGTATAGCTAAAGTTAAAGATGTATAAAGTATAGTATAGTTTTGTGGAAGCCGAACATTTGACGATTCATTTAAATAATCCTTTATTAGTTGCAGTTCAACAACTTCTTAGCGTGTAAATTGTTTAAAATATTTTCATATATCGCACTGAAATCTATTAAGTACAGTAAATATATCAACTACTATGAAATTGTTACATACAGGTTTGAATTATGCATTTCCAAGTACCAATATTAATAGTGCGTTCCGAGAAAAAGTTATTTCAATGATATCCAAGAATTTGCCGTATTAACAAATCTGAAAGTAAGGAAATCGATGTTTCATATGTGGAAATAATTGAGTTTACCAAGAACCGTCGGAACAGTGAATCCTTACGACGCGACGGTACGGGCCCGTTCTTAATTGAGAGTTGCTCTTAACACTTCAGTTGAATGGTAATCCGTTTACTAGGAATATGTGTTAAACTCCCACTCTCCCAGTCGCGGTCACACTTGCATTGAAATCACGTTACATCGCCGGTACTACACTTTTTTTAAGTTAATTTTGATCCCGCCATATTTTTAACCTAATGTATGTATGCGAAGGTAATATTTAAGCGTGTTAAAAAAGGAGCCCTTTTAAGAACCTAATTAGTGCGTCATCACAATATATAATATTGTAATAATGTCAAAATTAAAAGCAAGTTAAAATATTTCTCGCATTATGTTTATCAACGTTTTCATATGACATATCAGTCCTTCCTCTTTTTGTAAAAGGAACATACAATATTTGCACTACAATAACTACTTCTCTAAGTATCAAATTATCGTTTATTACTTTAATCAAAAGAACTTGTATACATTATTAAATACAGTCAATTTATTTACCAGAAATATAAGCACCATAAAAAAATAAAAATCAGAACAAGTTTGCGACAAATCCAAGACTCTTACAAAGTTCTAACTTGTACGGTGAGTATTACACTCCGCACAGAAGTGGACGATCACCGTCTGATACGAGACGTCCGAACACTTTAGATCTCTTATTCTGTTCAAAACATTTACATTTTCTCCTCTATATTTCGTTCCATAAGTTGAGTTTATTTTAATCTGCCTTCGCAAACTAATTGCTCAGATAAAGCATTGATTTACAAGCGACAATTATTTATTGCCATTCGACACACGGTAGACCCCGGATTATAGGAAAATGTGAACATGTTGGAAAATATTTTAATTCCGGCCGATATAGATTAAACTACAATGCCGTAGTTTGTTGAACCACGAATTTAAATTAATAGAACAGAAAGTGAGATTTCGGTTCACATGAATATTATAGCGTTCAGAATAAGGCACCCATGATCGGTTGGCGCCGAGTTGTGTGAAAAATCTTTGCCCGCATTAAACTTATGCCCTTAAAATTAACGTCAACTCTCCGTGACTATTATTGAGTATTAAATGCTTAGATTTTGATTAAAAACAAGTATTTTGAGTTATACATGTAAGCTGCAAAATGCACATCTAGTAGTAGATATGTGAATTACGTGTTCACTGGCTCTATAACATTCTTTGGTCGAAATGTTGCAGAGAACTCAATAACGTGATTCAACAAAGCTGTTAAAATAACTCACTGTGCCACATACAGATTATGGACAAATTAAGATAATAATAGTATCTTCAAGGCTTCACTAAAAAATAAGCTTAATTAATTATCAGTATAAATTTGTTTATGTAACACTGCAGGGTTATCACTTTTATTATCTATTTTGAGAAGTAGGTACTATTAAGTAATAACTCCGCTGGTTATTATTATGTTTTTAAATTGGTCAACAGGTTTGTAGGCTTCCTTAAAATCAGCAGCTTTAATCTTATACTTCAGCCCATAAGACGTCTATGTAGGGAAGTTTCCTTGAATTGTAAAGATGACATATGATTTCTAAGTTAGCATTAAATTATATTGTACTCGTATATTTTTGACCATGATTTGATATTTCATATTAGGTACACTTTTCTTAAATGTCTTTCAAAGCGACATAGCTCTGGAGGTAGTCACGTGAAGTATCAAATGTTAGTTACAAGGCATTATAATTATTGGTTGAATGGAATAAAATAAACATAAAATTTTTGCTATTTCGATAAAAAGTTAAATTAAAAATATACCCTTCTACAATTAATTCTGGTTAATTAACGACACTTATGTATCCAGTATCATCGCATTCCCGGGTAAAAAAATATCTCAGGTCATGTCGTTTACGTGTGCTTGATAAGTACCAATAGTCGTGGCGGGTGACAGTGAAATGATTCCCGAATGTTTGTAACGGCTCACCCCAGCAACAGTAATTATCTGATGATTTGAAACACTGAAACAATGCTGAAACGGTGCGTGATTCCTGTGATGCAGTCATCGGCTGTAATAGAGCCGTGGGGTGAAGCGGTCACTACTCGGTGCTCAGTGCTCGGCAGTCGCTCAGCGTCCGTACCGCGCGTCGCACGCTAACACTCGTGCACCTCTATACCGTAAGTTACGTGCCACTATTTTTCAAGTCCCACACAGGAAAGACGGTAAAACTAACCAATCAGTGCTCGATACTATCGCAAGTTCCCCGGGAGTTAGATTACTTTAAAACTTAAAATTGGCAACGCTCGTCGTAGTTTTAATAGAAACGTATAGTATATATTTATATTTTGTGCATAATTTTGGCGGTGCTCGTTATCAATGCAAACAATAATGTTAAATCATTTTTATCTTAGTTTTACAGCCTACGTACATCAGATGACCTCATGTTGTACGATTTAAACGTTTAAAATATAGCAGTGCAGGATTTTTCTTTAACTTTCAATGAAGTTGCGGCTATTGTAAAGGTTTATTTTAAGGACTAAGTATTTGTTTTCCAACCGAGTTAATGCAGCCTTAGAAATACATTTACGAGTTATGAATGAAACTTTATGAACATTTCGGTGTAGTTATAATTGATATTTTTTGTTTTCTTCTTTTGAAACAACAATTTTAATGTCATCTTAGTAGTTTATTATTATATATATTATATACATGATCTATAATGTTTTTGGATTTTTAGCAATGATAAAACATAAGACTTGCCTTCGATATTTCTTTTTGTTGCATAAACGTAATTAAAACTCTTAGGAAGTAGTTTTGTGCGATACACATAATATATTTTTGGAAAACAGCTTTATCAAACAGCAAAGCGCCGGTTGTAGAGTTCGGGAACACTTGCAAAGGCCACTGTTCAAACAATGTTTTACGTTGGCGCTTTTCATTAGCAATTTTTTTCTTACTTTGACTGATTTTCTTAGCTATGTATAATGAAATACTTGTATAGTATTTTTAGTGTTACCATGAGAATGGAATCTCAGTACATCATAATAGTTTAAACAAAAAACAGAAATGAATTACATATTTGATTTTATATTTGAGATAAAAATGAGTAAAAAAAACATTTTTATGTAACATTGTTTTAATAGTTTTTTTTAATCGTCATATTTTTTTAAGCCACCCGGATAAGTTTTGTGCTGTTAGTGAAGAAAAATATTAAAATATAGCCTAGGTGCAACAATGTTACTTATTTATTTTTTCATTCAGTGGTGCGAGATAAGGAATGGACCCAAAATATTTTTACATTTCGTCCTACGTATGATTAAATGACTGGTTTAATGGGGAACCGGTTTCTATGTTTCGCTTTGCTAACGATTCGGCGAAATCTAACTTTACGAAGACTGTTTGATTCGTACCAAAGGATATAAAGAGTAGTATCAGTATGTATATAGACATAGCGTTTAAATACGCCACAAATACCCAAACCTATAGATAGCGAAAAAGAAACTGTCGGGAAACGTTTAAAAATCCTTCTCAACTTCTTATTCTTTATAATATAATTTTAATTTAATATATTTCTTGCCTCCTATATTTATTATTCAAATAATCTGAATCTCAGAGAGACCACTACAACCAAAAAAGCTAATCTTCAAAAATCTTCAAACTATTTATTTGGAAAGTACGAGTTGACAAAACGATTTGTTCCGTATTTCAAAATTGTATTTTGACTTTTTTAATCAAGCTTTTTAAAACTGTTAGAAGAATCAATTTCATATCTATTTTCCACAGTTTCATGTTGACAAAAAACAGCGAAGTTACTCAATGTGATATAACTTAAAAAATTGTCACATATTGTAATTAGAGACCAAATTATGTACTTATTATACATTTCCATATTATGCCTATTTCAATTATTGCAGATGTTTCCTGAAATATAGTGATGCACATTTTCATTAGTTTTACAACGATTATAAGTACCTAAAATATTATTTCAGCTCATTAGCAGACTTAAAATAAAAAAATAGTATTAAAAGATACATAACATGATATTTAACCTGCCGAATTTTTTATTTTCTAAGTTTTTATCAATTAAAAGCAACGTCACATTTTTTTTACTATTAGAAAAATAACAAAATAACGGTAAGATTTAGCTTACTCTTTTCCAGTAGCTTCAAATGAAAAATAGTATAATTATATTTTCGCCTAGTTTTACCCCGGTTGGTACCTAAATCGGTCTTTCCATTATTAGAAAATAGTACAAATATAATTATCTATCAATTCAAATTAGGTAATATATTATGAAAGTGACCTCTATTAATAATAACTTCATAATATTCTTCATACATTAAGCAGTAGAGTTAGCTAGATCGAATCAGTCCCGATTTACAACATTTGCAAGTTCGCAACATGCAGTTAAATAATGATAATTAATACACAACCACATATTTTGTTGGTAACAATTTAAGATAATTATTTTGATAAAATAATCTTGTATTGTTTAACTAACTTTATATTACGATGGCTAATGGCGTCATCATTCGTTGAAAATAAAAGATTCAAATATCTTTTATTGAAATGAAACAATATTTGGTGCCATACGACTTACATACAAACTCGTTTACCGTTTAAAATTCCGCCAAAAAAAAAACCATATAAATGTTCTGTCCTATGTTCTATCTAATAATGTAACTATAAATAAAAGACGAGTTTATTTAATAAATTACAAAATTAGACACAAAAGATAATTTGTAAAATTCCCTGTGTAGGATAGTTACGTGGGTGGTATTCGCAACGATTTGTTCCCCGTACAGTTTCCTTATTAGCCCTGCACGTGGCAGGAAATCAGATTATTGGTTTTTAATTGTTACATGTCACAGCCTTTACTTTATAAACAACCCCGAAACTACGGTTTAGTACAGTACAGGCAGTGGAAAAGTCTAGAAGTGTATAATCCTTGTTTAAAAACAGCTAATGGCCCTCTGTTGCAAGTGATATTAACGCAGAAATAGATTCGGATCGAAGGAAATAAATGTTTTGTTTATTTCATTCCTCCCACGGGCAACGAGCTTTAATGCTGTAAGTTGTCGAAGTATTACTAAGTACTAGAGGCAGACTGTAGTGTTCACAAACGAGGGCCTGGTTTGCCGGGACGGCACGAGGGGTCTTACTAAACCTACGCAACTGTGCAGTTTTATTTTACTTGGCTAGAGAAAAGTTGGCATCACACCTACGATTACGAATGCTTGATTGACGTTCTAAATTCAAATACAATAAAATATAACATCTTCTAAATATTCTTGATACAATTTAAAATTTAGATTTTTTAAACTTTAATCTTCTATGAGATATAATACGTTATATGTCGTTTTATAATAGTTTGAGTTGGTGCTTATCATATAAATTGACGTAATAACAAATCACTCGTGTGGATGCTGGGCAACTTTTGTCTTTTTTATTACAATATCCCTTGATATTATCGAAATCGAATACCTTTGCAGAGAATGGTTTGGAAATAATCATGGAATTATTTAAAAAATGCAAAGATTGATTACAGGCTAAGTTGACTATACTACTTTTCAATATGTGTTAAATAAGTAAACATTTTTTGTGCTTTGATAATTCCTTGAAATAAATCAAAGTATGTGAATTTGTATAACTATACTAATGTTTTAAAAATAGGTATTAGACATACAGAAGCAAATATTTTTTGTCAGTGTTTAATAAGCAACTTATTTATCTTTGTGAAGATATTAAAATAGAATTAATATTTGGATTACTATATCCTTCCTCTTTTTGCATTAATCTATAGTATGTGCTTTTATTGTGTACTTTTACCTATTTTTGATATTATGTTTGGACGACTTAATTTCTGTTTATGTAACCGTTATTGAGATAATATGTTGTATGGGTCTTGAATATTTGGGCTCAATAAGATTGATACGTGTCCATTTACTCAAAATAAAAACAAAATTAACGAACGTGCAATATTTTGGACGGCTCAAAGTAATTATGTCGACATCAACATTTTCCTGATCCATTATAAGTCCCCGATACCTTTTGTTCTGCATATAATAATCAAGCCGTATAATGGAAGATATTGTCCTTAAGCTAAAGCTGACAATATTGACATGCACCCGCAGGAGGCGACCGAGCGATAGCTCGATCATAATAACATCTGCACCAGCCACTCACGCCATGGGGTTATTGTTCATTATTCAATAGACCTTTGTGAATAAATCTTATATCAAATAGTTTAGAAAAATAATTTTTTGGTTAATTTCATTCCACTGAATCACTAAAAATAATTTGTTTTCATACCTTTTGACACTACTTTTAAAAGTAATTTTGCTTTGATCTCGCTGCGGTTTTAATGTATTGCAACCTTCTTTGTTTTTCGTTCGATGTAACAGAACGCTTCTTTGTTTTCTTTAATTTATTGTACAGTCTAAATTAGTGGTAGTTAAATCATGCCAATGCTCAATGAAGAATATTACAATATTCATATCAATATCAATATTACAATATTAGAATATTACAATATTAGCAAAGCTTCGGAAATTTTCAATTTGTTCATTTCATTTGAACAATTTTTATTTGATTGATAAATGTTTTTTCAAGACACCAATACCAATCGTTATAAAATGAGTTATCAAGGGTATTTCTTTGATATATCATTAATAGCAATTTCTCCTCCTTTACCTGCCGTTATTACGACCAGTGTGGCTTCCTATTCAATCATCTGCACTAATTAATTAATTTCCAATGAAAAGTCTGAATTATTCAATAAATTCTTTAAATATTTGAATGTAAAGATCTATTTATAGATTGATTAATGTTTGTTGATCGGAGACAAAATTGCACGCCGCGCTGGTATGAAAGAATTGCTTAACGATGAAACTCATGAATTCAAATCACGTTTAGATTTTAATCAAATTCTTATTTGGTAGGATAAAAGACATTTTAAGAAGATTTGAGGGACCTAAAAGTTGTATTTAGACGTTGTGCTTTTAAATTCAATTAATAAAAACTTGATTAATAATAGCTTGACAAGTAAATCTTAGTTACTCGAGCAAAATTCAAAATTGTTAATAATTTTAATAATGCATTAACGTTACACATAAGTGCGAGCAAACGCAACCGGGTGTGATTCAACCAGTTCATTAATAAATTGTTTTTATGTTAAAACTGGCGTCAAAGTGGGACGCTTTTGAAGTTAAGTGGCCCCTATGCCGTACTTACGTAGAATTCCTACACAATGGACATGCGTGAATAGAACGTACTATAAGCCTTCTTTAGTCTTTACGGAGCCTGCAGCGGTTAACGGTATTAAACTCAGGTTAACAACCCTGTTCGATGCTGAGCGATGGTGCCTACGCTTTGTTATACATTCTGAGCTTGAATTTCATCGGCAAAAACTGGATATTCAACTTGATTTGCATAGAACTTCCTTAAAAACCTGGCGCAATGATAGTTAAAAGCGAAATTCTAAGTCGCCGTATACAATTAAAATTAAATTGAACATAAAATTTAAATGAAAATGAAATTATAATTGAAATACAGTGAAATTTATCAGTGACAGCATTTTGTATCATTTCGTATCTTGTATGAATTAAGAAATATTATAGATATCGGAACTTCATTGCCTTTCATTGCTTAATATGTGCATTTGACAAAAAAACACAACGACTTAGTTTAGGTACTTCCGCCTCTCCTATTTGTAGTTTATTCAATTGATTCTAAAGGCATTCAACATACGGAAATAAAAAAGTAAAAATAACTGCTTTCCCGGCTTTGCGGATATTTATTATCGTAACATAAATTAATTGTGATCCATCCATTACACCCCTATGCATTGTATAATTTTCGATAGTGCTATGGAAAATAAAAAACAATATCGAATGTTTTGTCTATTAGTAGTCGGCTATAGCTCAGTAAATTGAGGTCGCAGGGATTGGTAATTGAGTTTAAAAGCAGTAACGATAAAGTTAAAAGGTATTAAATAAGTTCAGTCGGTACACTTGTCCTCATATACTCGCATGTCGTATCAGATTATCATCTTATTATAAAAAATACTCTCAAATTCAAAATGTTACTTACCTATGTTCTGTGATTGATTTGGCTTATTTGCGAAACGTAAACATATACGAGTATACGTGAGTTTTTATTAGGTTCCCAATAAAAGTAAATACTTACTGACTTTTGTATTCAAACATAGTATCACGCGGAGTTAACTTTGAAGTATGTTTTAGCCATGATTTATAACGCTTTATTTGTGAAAAATGCTCTATTCGTTGCTTTAAAAAAATATTATTTTTCATAAAGCATAATCGCCCACAAAACTTTTAATTAAATTAAAACAATATTGAGCAATTTTATTTACAATTTATTGAGCAATAATAAAGCTATTGTAAACTTTAATATTAGTAGGTATAGAACAATGAATTTACAATATTTATCTAATATTTTTTGCTCGTCACGCAAATAAAAATGGATAAATTTTTAGCTTTGCTTATATAAGAAGGCATTAAACGTGTCTCCATTGAAGGCGGCTACGTAGAAAGAAATGTAAAAATGCAATGTGAATTCACATGTATACCCATTTTCACGAAAATATCTATAAAATACTTAAATATTTAAAATACATGTATCGTATTTTAAAAAAATTATAAACCTTTGATTTTTTCAAGAATATTTATTGTTTGTGATTTTTCCTCCCCGCCCTAGACCAGGCTGGGGGATTTTTTATTGCAGAGTGTGCACTGTTACTGGGCTCGCTGCATTATTATAATATTGTTTTAGGGAAAATATCGATATTAGTAGTAATAATGGTTTACATTGTATTTATACACGAGACGACACATTTGTCACTGCCTTCGAGGAGCGCGTTCAAAGCTTTCGAAAGACTTTCGAAGTTTGATACCTTGCGGCGGCTTTTGCATTCTTATTTTTTATCTTTCTTCCAACTTCATAGAACTACGCTCTATTGTCACCATTGTATTGACGAGCAATGTTTGCAGTACTTATTGAAGTTACGACATGTCGCTCGCCATTTATCTTAACTTACACAATAAATTATACATTTATGAAAAATAAACGCTGTATATTTTACACCGTCCCAAATTAAACATGAAAGAATTGGAAGCTCCTAGAATTCGTACTCGCGAACAAAATTCAGTTGACATTGAAATAAAACTCTAGTTCAAATATTACAACCATCACATTCGACAAAGGAGCCGGGTTTATTTTACGAAACGATGTCTTCAGAGCCGCAGAGATGTTGTTTTGCACTCAAACCGTTTAAATAACCTTTGATGTGTGAATGAGGTGTTTGTTATAGGTGGGGAATGTAACACGATCGTACTCATTGCGTGAAATGTTCGATTTAAGTGATAAGGGTGTTAAATTGAAATGAAAATGTATGAAGCTCCTTTTGAGTTGCGGTGTGTGGAGTTCACAACTTGATCTTTAATATTGCAGTGCTTATTGTTCTACCAAATGTGTTTGGAGATGTTCATGCTGTGACATACATTACTATCGGCGCGCGACTCGGCCCTACGGACCTAAGTGTCAGATAAACACGTTTGCAGGTCACTTGGCATAGTATAAATAATCTTATCTCCCCATTGACACGCTAAACTATGCCTTATTAGGATTCGTACACATATCTTAAACTTATCATCGAAAAAAAATATGCTGATAAAGTATCAATCGTCAGAACTTAAACAAGATTGACGAAGCAATAACAAAGACATTGGGTCAACTTGATTATTTTTTACGCTGCTTTATCACCGACTTATTATTTCCCGTTCAAGTATTTTAATTAATTTTTATTAAACTGATAAAAATAATAATTTGATAATTTCGTTTTAAAATTACTACAGAACTAAAAAAAATTACAAACTACCTAGTTATTTTTTTACTTTTCAATAAAATCTAAGCATGCAATAAATAAAGGATTAGTGTATCGGTCAGATATTCTCGGTAGTGGAATAGTAAATCTACAGCGGTGGCATTACACGCTGGAAGTGTCAACAAGCCAGGTGTTCAAACCCGTCTTGTTAGATTATATTACAAAACATTTGCGTGGGACATTGTCTACAGGGATAGACGTTAGATAGCCAATAGCGAATCAGTTACCAGCCATCAATACCAATGACTCCTTACAGGGCGAAATTGTATAAATATTAATCACGTTAAATATTTTTAAACATTGCTTAACTAATATTATATACCTTTACCTGATTTATGGGACGGCTGATTTAAAAAATATATGACTATAGTTTTCTTGATATACAACATCTTAAACCATGTTGATGATGTGATCATAATGATAGATATTGCCTTGGTATGATTAATGTCAGATATTACCGCGATTTCGAATCATCCCACGGCAACCAATTCTATTTTGTGGGATAAATATCCGAACATTCAAATGGTTTCTTTAAATTTAGACAAATATAAAAAATAAAAGTCTTACAAAACTAACAAGTTTACATCACACTGCGTCAGCTTATAAATTGAATAAAATCAATAACTCAAGTACTTTAATTCAATTACATCCATTCACACAATGGAAGACAAAGTGATGGTGCAGAGGTTAAGAGAGTTGACTTTCTGTACCAGAAGCTGCGCGTTCGACGCCGCACGGACAATAATATCTCTAGCCCACAAATATTTTCATTCGTCAAAATCCGGGTGCGAGCGTTTGCGCATGAAAACTTTGTTTATAAATGCACCCACGGTACAGGCGTATTTAGGTAACGACTTGAAAAAAAATTGTTTGCATACTTATCAATTAGGTATACTACTGGACATCATGAAACTTAACATCTTATTATGTCTCAGGTTGGCGAGCGTAGTGGAATGCCAAGCATTGCTTTGTAATTTATGGTGTTGTTTGGTTTTGGCAGCTACTGTCCATGAACGGTCGTATCGCTTACCATCAGATGAATGGCATGCTAGTCTCGCCATCCACCGCAATAAAAAAATTAAATATAATCAGTTGCATATGTTATTAAGAGCTTGTATTCGTATAATTGCTCTTTCGATGTGACTTATTTACTCATATGATATGCCACGTTAGACAGAGCTAATTACATAATTGTGTTGCTTAGTAACAGTTACTCGCCATGGTATTTCTTGCATGTAGACCAGCAGTCTTCTGCGTGTTATTTCGACAAAAGCACTCGTACAAATATGCTCCCTGAGTTTTAATTACGTTAGCCTTCTTATTTTCATTGTATATAATGCAGTACCGAAATATAATAGTCCTTTGAATTTATAAAATATCACGTCTCTCTGTCCATTTCTGGGCTCATGACTTGAAGATTATTTGATTGATTTACATAATACTTCTTTTGTACTGAATCGTGCTACCGGGCCATGTTTTATTTAAGTAGATGTGGGATTATGAATGGTCTGTGGGACTAAGTCATTAAAACTACTAGAATAGTCACAAATATAACTGAAGAGAGCTAATAGGTAACAATTTCCTGCACAAGATCTTTGTTGTGAGGAAAAAAGTCATTTAATTGCAAGGGTTGCGGCTTAATTTGGACCGCATTCCGGCTCAAAAATAATGTGGGCCCACATACAACTAAATTAGTATAAAACGTTACCCCTCTCGGTTCAAGTTGACAAACTTCGGCAGTTTACTTAACTAGGCAAAGTTGCCGCCGCCGTAACTTAATTGTATGCGAAAAATATTTTTATAAATATAGGGAAATTATTTTACTCCGTCGTGAAGCTAATTTTTACTCATTTTAGTTGCTCACAATACACCTTTTGATGAAACAAACGACCGGACGTTATCGTTTATATTTTTAAACATTTTATGAAACTGTTTCCAAGGCGATTACGTCAATTTATTGCTCTACAATTTATGAAAATTAGAAACTGTATAGTATCCTAGTGAAATTAACTTCCTTATTAATTTAGACAAAATATATTCTCTAAATAACTGCAGACTAGATAAAACGTTTAGACCTCGTAATTCCTAAAGCAAACCTTTCGACTCCGCAGTCAGTGTAAGTGACATTTCAACCGACTTGCCACGAGTACTAGCGGAAGAAATAAAGTATGGTAATTAGAAACACGCGTAGGCACATCCGTTCACTGTTTTTCTAATCATAAAACTGTAATGCAGTGCTTTTGTTGACGACTGTATCAGCCTCTTGAATCAGTGGCTATTTTTGCTTTGACACAAACCGCGCGATTCCGATCGTTGATTTACGAGTATGTCTAATAATAAAAAACTTCCCACGTGTTGTCGCGGAATGAGTTATGTCTTCTTTGTTTGTACATGTATTTTAGCTGAATCTATGTCTTAATAAAATATTTTTTATTTGCATCTTTTAAATTCAAAAAGAGTTATAATCAGATTGGTTTGAAGTATGCTTTTAGAGTGACAACAACGTAATAATCAAATGGTGTTCAAAAATCATGCCCAGCGATAAATAAATTATACAATGTGTTCGAACTCTATAGCTTTTACTTCTGTATTACTAACTGCCGTAGTCAGAGACATTTAATGTCAATTAAATCATTACTTAAGGTAGATTTTACAAAGAAAATCTATACTAAGGAACGATTTCATTGACATTAAACGTCTCTGAGTGTGATTGTTAGCCTCTAAAGCTTTATAAAAATACGAAGACAATAATTGTTAATACATATTAGCTTTTACTAGTACCTACCCGTGCTAGGCACGGTCTACTCTTGTCATGAGTTTAGTTCCAATATTCAACTCTAAATTCACTCCCAACTATGTAATCGTTCCCTTGTACTATGCCGTGTACAAATCACAAAATAATAAGTTGATTATCTCGGAATCGATCACACAAGATGTATGTTCGCGTGGTGTTAACGCTTGATCTTATAGGTAATGATTGATAGGTGTTAAGTAGGCGTTGATAATCTGCTAGTGTCATAACTACACACGAGTATATCAGCTTTATTACGTTGTGGTCGAGTTAATTATGCCTGCAGGCAAGGTAGCAACTAATAATATTATTACCTATATTTCTCAAACGTAACTAAACATATTATGCTAAATATACACGAGAACTGAGAGTTTGTAGTGCACTGCTAACAAAAAATATCTTGTTAGTTTTAATTTCTTTTAAAAATATAATATAATTAGGGATACTTTTTAGGATTCATAATTCAGCTCTAATTGACTCTAACAATTAAATTAATTATATAAAATCTAAGTGGAGTATGGCCATGAGTAATAATAAAACAACGCGTAGCGGTTTAACATTATTAAAATGTTTTTTAGATAATTTAGGATTATTTTATTTTCAATAACGCGATGCTTTGATTTCCCGAAGTGCATTAAAATATTGAGATGTTATCGTCCGCAAAACTGAATAAACAATCAAATTAATATAAATCATAAGCGTATATTGCGAAAAGTTGCGGTTTTCTGCCTTTTAGATGAGTTATGCCTCGGTAAATTATTTGCATACATGCGACTCCGCCTGGATTTGCTTTTTTTTCTATTCGCTCCGCTCTGCAAATAATATTATATTCCAAATAAAATCCTATCACCGTTTACACCATAAGGTTGAACTTAGTAAACAAAAGTCAATAATTATGTCCTTGTCCAGTCTAGAAAACTTCTGCATCAAATTCCATATCGACCAGTCCAGAGTAAAGGTTGTGAAAAGCTAACAGATAAAGCGATGGAGCTATTTTCGTATTTATAATAATTGTATATATATTTTTCGTATTTATATGTGTGGATTAATAGTTATTTTCAGTACTGGCACGGAAAATCGTGGCGTGTTAAGTCTAAGTTAAATTGCAATGTTTTTCCGCGGCTGCTCAGTACCTCATTCATTCATCTTAATAAAGCCCCTGGCGCAGCTACCATAAACAATGAGCTGGGCCTCGTGGCCAAAGTTTATTAGTGTCTACTGTCTCAAACGACAAAAGGTTGTCTGGAAGGCGCCGGGCTCGAACTTTGTAACGCGCTCTCAATACCCATCACTTTAACTTCAATTGAGACCCACGCCTCAACTTGATGTGAATTAAAATCTTCACATTTGTATCTCTTTGTAGTTGTGGGACTTAGGGCTTATTGAGCGAGCAGTATGTAAAATATAAATATGTATTGATCAACACAAGAATTTCTTTTCGTCGTTGAAGAACGTCCGCCAACTCGCAATAGGTCTGATAACTATATGACTCTAGTATAGATTATAATAACCATTTACTCAGCAGTGATTTTTTAGAGACTAAAGTAGACATAAAGACATCCACGAAATATAAGTGGGACCTCGCGTGTAATCAAATAAACAAATCCGTTTGACACATTTTAGTATTTTATAATAATGTTATATCAATGTTAAGCAAAACAATTCAAAATTATCAAATAGAAGTGAATGATGCCGCTCTACGAGGACTTAAGCTCTTTCAACCATTTATCTATCTAGGCTGAGCTAACAACATTGATCTTAACTTACGTATTACGTGGAAGTTTCACACAATTATCGGCATATTAACCAGAACCAAATTAACAAAATATCGCCGTAACTATAAATGGCACGACACTTCGTTATATCAAAAGAGAACCAATTTCTAATCATAGTGATCCTGAGAGGGATATCTAAATAATTATTAATATTCTTCTTTAATTTAATCTAATTTTTTGAGTGATTAAAATATCTAAGCCATAATAAATTATATTAATTATTCACTCTGCTACATTTTCTTATTAATCATTTTGCCAGAAAATAATTATAAGGATATTTCAATTCAATTGAAGTTTATTAAAGATGATATTAACAATATAGAAATAATTTTTTAGACGTCAGTTACCATTTAGATAACAGAAACATACATAAATGTAGATTCAAGTAAAACACGGTATATTATAAACAATGTCTAGAAAGACTAGGCATTACTGCTGAGTCCGCAACGTCGATGGAATGTCGTGACGCCGCTCCGATTTGCATAAAGTGTAACTCTTTAACTGCTCTTCTTTTACGCGGTGCAAGCTATACGCGCGTAGAGATTTATTTTCGTATATTATTTATGTAAAAATCGCCAGCCGATACAAATTGTCCAAATTTGGTTGTACACTTCCTTCAAAGATTTTGAAACTAACTTATAAAAATAGTCTTACTATTTATGTGTATGAAATCTCGTATTATTTTAACATTAAAAACATGTTAAGATCGTATTCTGATTAGTTTCATTAAACTTTAATTAAGAAGTGGCAGGTGCTAGAAACACAATTTAATTTATAAGTATAAAAGAGTGTGCAACGAACTCCTCTTTACGGTAACTTATCCGAACCAGTAACCCCGTTTTAATATCATAATGACCTATTTAATTGTTTTTCCAAATGAAAATAATGTAATTTAATAATTATTTTATTTTCGTTAAATATATATATTTTTTGCGCAAATGCATAAAGCCACCGTGACAGCTTTAATTATGTTAGTACCGATATACTACAATATCGCAAGGTTACAAAAAATAATGTATTCAAAGGACGGTTTTCAATAAATAAGTTCCGATTCAGCACTTGCTTGTAACTCGCGTCAAAACCCTGAAAATACAGGGAACAAACACGCGGAGCACGTCCTCAGCAAAATTAATATCGGTATCTAAATAAGTGGGCCGCAATGAACATATTTGTCAAACCGCCGAACCGCCATAATGCGGTATCGTCATTATTTATTTACTATTCGTTCATAATAATTTCCATATCAACCAGTTTTCACGAATTCTATTCGAAAATAAATCCACGATTTTTTTTCTGCTTTAAAATGATAATGCTTTAAAATACAATAAGTCTGAAAAAGTGCTTAGGTTTTATTAACATGTTCCACGTAAATCTCCTTAAAAGGTTCAAGGACAAAATTGCATTGAGCAAGAGTTGATGCCAATTATTAGTAATCCGAGCCATCGCATTGTTCGTCGAATAAATCCTATTTCCATTTCCCCTTCGTAAAATACTGAACGCTAAATGACGAAATTCTCCCCTGCGTTGTACACGCGTCGGAACTCGAGCTGTAACACGCGCCGAAGTTTAAACATTCGGTTTCTCTGCCCGGCTATAGCTAACTAATCGATATAATTAGCATCTACTACAAAATTACAAACTATATTTTCTAAAAGCATTTTAACAAAGAGCTTTTTAAAATGCTTTTCAGAAAAAACGACATTAAATTAAAATAAGAAAATGAATTTGGTACTAGAGTTCTAGAAATGTTATCTATAACTGATCTTCTAGCTAAATCTCTGCTTATACGTAGCCTTACAATATGTTTTAACGAGAACATTCAAGATAAGGAATTGCGGACTTCAATATTATACTAAATTTTACATTTCATACCCGATGTAACGCTATATTATTTTCTGATATCTATACTGAAATGCTGTTTGTCTATTTCCGTGTAGTACTTTACATCGCAGTATTTCTTTATAAGCATTTCTTAAATATTCATTGATAGGAAAAATGTTTAATACCTCCGCGTGTGCGGTCCATGATTGAAGGCTTATAAATCGTATAAAAATATTTATAACTGCCTCGGATTGAGAACATTCATATTCTCGTTTGAAATACTCTAAGAAGAAATTGTGGTAATAATCCGTATTTTCAAAAGTATTCATATTTAATGCTTATATGTCTAGCGCGTTTTTGATTTTGTCAATGAGAGATTTCAATGGAAAATGATTCCAGTTTGTTTGGTTTAAAGTTTAGGTAAGAATGTCTAAGTGTTCTGTTCCTATTAGCAACAAGTTAACTTAGCTCGTTGACATTTCTTCAATGAGTTGTGAGTGGTGACACTCGATGGTAACCCGAAGCGTAAACAATGACACCTCGTTAAATGTAATACTTTAACAGCTCATTGAAAAGGCATAGACAATACCACGAATCTGGGAAGTCAGTGCTAAATCAATAAAAAGTGATCTTAGCATCATTAAATTAACAAATTTTACACTTAAATGATGTCTAAATTAATAAATTAACATATTTTTAAATATATTTCCGTCCATCACTCTAAAATATATAAATGAGAAATATATTGGCAAACTTAAGAATTATACTCCTAATTAATAAGTAATAATATTTTTACCATAATTGTCAAACCGCCACATATAATTAAATTGGTTTTTCGTATAATCCATTTACAAAACTGAATGACACGATTTTTTTTACAACAATAGTAGTTTTTAGTTATTCATCGTCATTCACAATTGTCTACAGCGCACCCTACACATTATTCCGATACATGTAAATAAAGTTTATATTCGTGTGAAAGCTCGAAACTTGTGATGGCAAGGCTGGCAACTGTAATATTTAGCTTTGTATGAAAAGCTATTAAGGGCCGCGCGGGCGTTCGGCTAATCCATTTGATTATATTTTGACACTGTTCTACTATTATCTACGTCAGCAAGATTTAGTGGATTCAAATGTTTTAAAAATAAATTTGTCGGGATTATACTGGGCGGAGGCGTGATTGCACGAGAAGCATTTTCATTAGGGCTTTTCCCAAAAGTTTAAACATTGTACTGTTTGGCCCTGCATACAACGACGTAATTGCGACTTTAATTAGGTCGTCTATTCAACATGGCAACGGTCAGTTGACATATTAACTAGCCGCTATTTATATAGTTAAAAATTTAACGAACTGAGCTTCACGCCTGAGATATTTTTATTTTATTATTTATTTATTTTTGTATATTTAAACCCGTATAACACATTACGTAAGTAATGAAATCAATGCTACCTTATCTGGCTTGTTTTTTATTTAGCTAACAAGTAAAAACTCTCAATACACATGCATCTATATCAGCCCATTTACTTTTCACTGCAGGCATCTTCTACAATCGTGAGTACGATAAAGAGAGTTTAGGCTATAAAGACAAGACATACGTATGCGTAATCACACCAATATCTCCGAAACGGTATACAGGGTACATACACACATCACTGTACCATATCCATTAAAACATATTTAAGTTACAGACTATGACAAACTCTACGCTTCTGTTGAACAAAATTCTTAGACACCGGGAAAGATTTTTTTATTTCAGGCTCGTGTGGCTTAAAATGCCTTCAAAGACATGAAGTCTTTGAAGGTTCCAAAGCGGTGGCAAGTTTGCGGGGATTAAAAACTGCGTCGGCCAAGGTCATGGATCGTTTGTTTAACATGCCCCTCGATGTAAAAAACATTGTTCACCACTTTTTGTAGTCATATTCAAAAGCATAATTTTCCTTTGTTTTATTAACAAAAATTATGCAAAAAATACACGGGTTAAAAATATGTCCAAAATAACAATTAACTAACATCAAACAAAATAGGTCTCTTTAACAATATAAATATAAATGAATCATGTACACGGTAACACAACATGTGCTTGTACAAATTGCATTTAATAAAATTGCTATTAAAATGGCTAACTAAAACAATGCAATTATGTTACACAGTCCACTTTAGTTTGAGGCTAAATAAATTTATATTACCGTAATAAATAATTATAAAAATTTGCCCACCGGTACATGGCCGATGTAGAAGAGAACTACTGATGCCCCGTGACGGGGTCATAAACTTTTCATATCTAATACATTTGGCTGTTAATCGCGCATAATGGCGAGGAAAGTAAACCATAGATAATTCCCAAAGCTTGGTGTTTTACGTGCCTCTGATTACAACAAGCTTTCATGGCGCCCATAGTGACAGAAAAGAGAGTGACACACTTTCTCGCCGCGAACCCGCTCTTTTATTTTTACGTTTTTTTACCAAGCAAACTTGCGTTAAGATTTCCAAAAAATATTTTGTAAATCACTTTGTAAAGTATAAATTGTTCAAGACTATTGAAATAAAATGCCATCTTAATGCTGTAATTTTTCGGATACAAAGTAAATAAAATATGTTATATGCATTATTTTAATTGCCTAGTAAAGTAATTACCTGTTTTATTTTATTATTAAAAATTATTCTCAATTTCAATATTAAATGTAATTGCATTGATAACCTCGTGGCCCTGCCTGCCTGTTTTCATATACAAAACAGTTATCCATAACACATCTAAATGAGAATTACAAAAGGTCATTCATGTGCCGATAGGAAAAAAAACACTGCAACGCAAAGGCATGTTTCTCAGAGTGAAACAAAACAAGTTGACGCCATTTGGAGAACTGCACGTGTACAAAAATAATTAATTTCCGGCGAAGCGTTTACATTGTGTGCTTACATCGAGGGGTTATTTCTAAGCGTTAAAATTTTTATTTTTATATCTGAGCTTAAAGGAATTATAAAAAATCGTAAAGAAATTAATCAAAATACCTTCGGATCCAAAAAAATGGGACTTCAGCAAAACTGATAATATTTTATGCGTAAGATTACTTGCGCAAACGTAAAAGATTGTTTAAAAATTTACCACCAATATCACCAGTATTGGAAATCGAAAATATTTCTAAATCAGCAAAAATAGTGAAAATACCGCGGCGTCGTATACTATTGATTATTATAATGGCAACGGAATGCACTATTCGTGTTATAGGCAACTGCCATCTGATGCAACACGGTATAGCCCACGCCGACCAAAACCATGTCCTCGCAAACATCAATAACGTCTACTTTTTTGTTTTTGTTCCTTCATTTGTTTAACTCAATATTATAGTCTATTTTCTATTCGTGGCTCGTCCATTAATTTAGTGGAAAGAAATCGCGAAATTTTTAAATTGTGGTCTGTCTTTTTTTGGCAAATCGCGTGTGTCGTGACAGAGTCTAATTTATATTCGAAACAACTGACGGAGTAAAAAAAGTCAATCGACATTATATATTTTTTTATGTAAATAAAGGAATTTTACGTTTAGTAGATTGGTGCTGCATATTTTTCCTACGTAATGTGATTAATTTCGACGTACATAAGAAAATCATGAAGGTAATATTGCGAATTACTTAACTTTGCATATTGTTTGTAAATGAAACTTTTAGTCAGGGTTCCTGATTATCATATTTATGATTAAGCTTAGGAATTTTCAATAGTTATTCCCTTAAAAATGTAATTAAAATTTCTATATCGTCCAATATTTGGTTAATATTATGTGTTGAGTCTTATAAAAACCTTAATAGACCTTATACAATCTATCATCTAAGTGTGGAAGCCATTCTATCATCGTTGATATTCTGATATACTTACTCGGAATGTTGTGAAAGAAGTTGGTCTAAGAGCTGTTAAGAAAAACTCCGTCTGGTACAAAATAAACGTAAACGAGAATGTCATACCTTCTCTATTTAACGCAATACACGTTTATACACCGAAAATTTTAGCTTAGTGGGTCATTAAGAGGCATTTTATCTCGTTGATAACACTAAAATCCTTATCTCCCTGAGCAAACCGTGACGTCACTATTATCGCGAGATAATGACACCTTGTTTTCCGGACTGTCATGATTTAGTTAAATTTTATTGTGATGAATGTCTCTTTGAAGGCTGTCTTCGTATTTTTCATCAATATCACTTATGAAACGAATTCCTATCTGTTTTGTTTTGTCGTTTTAAACCATCGAACGAGCTCTCAAGTAATTAAAATTAATTAATGTATCTGGACATTGACGGCTCATGCATTATTGGTTACTGTTAAAAGCATTGATATAACGTATTTTAAGAATCAACATATCCAGCTTTATTTGCACTGTTAAATGTTAAATATCTGATATACTTGTAATTTAATTTGGTCAGGGAAAATAATTATGTAATAATGATTGTGTTTTTTACTTTATTTTACTTCACGTAATGCATTTTAATTAACAGATTACTATATCGAGATGCATCATAAGTGGTAGTACTTGTGATTGTGAAAAGCGTAATCTTACTGCTGTACTTAATTATTTTTCGCGTTATTCGAGCTTATATTTGTAGTGCGTGCCCTCTGATGTCATTCCTAGTAATTCAACGTTCAATCGAATATCTATTGAGGCTACATTTGGACACATGAGACTTATTTTAGCTAAGTGCATTTACTATTAAATTACATAGATCAAGTAAACTGAATACTTACTATACCTTTTTTTGAAATTGCAAACATCTCCAACAAATATCGAGATTTATTCATTATTATATATTTTCCACCATAAACTATTAATCCTTGCTTTCTTTTAGTGAACTAAAATATCATTCTAAAAACGCTATTTTATATGTTTTCGGTGTTAATAAAATCATCGCTTTGACAAAATAATAAAAATCGCTGCTAATACAGCTGCACAAAATGTTAAACCGATATATTTATTATTGCCATATTATGTGAAAAAAAAACACTAACTTATACCATTAAATTTAATAATATATAAATGTATTGTTTCACACATTCAAAATTATAATATGATTCCCTCAAGTATCTGATCCCTTTTCATTATTTACCCTCTAATTAATTGTACAGAATCGTTAAAAGTTTCATATAAAATCGAGTATCGTCAGTCATCGTCTAAAATATTTTTCTAATCAAATTAAGTAAAGACGCATGTTGTGGAATTGATGTCATAAATGACGTCATCACTATTGAGATTTACCTACGATAACTCATGCTTAAGTAAAACGTTTCTTATTACTTTCGTATATTTAGACCACATCTTGATAGTGTCACGGCAGTTGATAATTCCTTTATTATAAGAGGACAGGTTCATAATACGATAACGTTTCAATAAAGTTCACCGGAGATACTGTATCTAGTAGGATATTCATATCCGACCGGAACACCAACACCGAACACCCGTCGTATTGACCTAAACAAGTGTATTGTGTTTCGGATTCACCTCTCTATGTCCGGATTCGAATAGACTGACATAATTATGTCGATCGCTGAGAGATTACCATCCCTCTCCGATCTGTTGAAATTGCAATACACTAACAATTAAATGAATTGCTATCATTTCGACATGCTAGTAAAAAATCTAATTGCGTGATAAAGACAAGTCATCCATTCAAAGATAAAGTCTATCGCGGCATAAAGAAAATACATATTTTAAGAAGCATATGGTTGATGTATAATGGTCGCTGAGTTCGTGGGATGCAGAACCCTGCCAACAAGTCGTGGAATTCATCAACTAACGCCGTTCTTTAAAGATTCAGTGGTTCCAGAAGATTAGATATCATTAAGATTTGATATACATCTCCTATTTCAATGAACGGTCTTATGATGAAAAATTCCATCAGACAACATATTGATCAACGCGGTTTTCCATTATTCGTTTAAATAACTACGTCACATGAAAGGACGCAATGTTCTTAATTTCTTTACAGCACTTGTTTTTCAATTACGGGCCGCTTTTAATATTCGGAAACAATGAAACCCGTTGCCCATCAAAGCCTTCTATGGAACCGACTATCGAATGTTAAAAGCTGTCGACTTTGACCCGACGGTTTTGAGCTAACCTCTGTTACATTATTCATCGGCAACAATCGATACAAGTGACCAATCACGACATGATTTTAATTAATTCCTGCTGCAACATTATCGCATTAAAGGAATCCAAAAAGAGAATAAATTGCGGCAAGCGTGCGTAATCAAACCAAATCATACCTGTCCGCAATGGAGTGGCGAAGGCGCACAATAAAAGCAAAGTTTTATAAACTAATGACAACTGCCAACGTGACAGATATGCTGAGCTGTTAAACTCGGCCGTGTTTAATTGAGGAATAGACACAACGACGTGACAAAGACTGACGACCCTCCACACAAATATGCTTATTGCTTTTTAAAATTCTATTGATAATCACCTTAAAATATAAACCCTATAATTATGATATTTTATTTGTTTAGTGCTTTTCAATTCAATACAACTGTATCTTTTATATTTATTTCAAAATTTAAAAGATAAAAGAGTAACAACATCGTTCTAGAACCATCTCCCTGCATAAAACTAGTAATACATACAACGATTCGTTTGTAAATATTTACCACCTACAACATCAGCTACACATCACAATAGCCTTACTTTAACTGCTGCATTAAATGCTCGGTTGGATACAACAAGTGTTGGCGCCGTTTGATGAAAAATAAATTGAAGTACGCAAAAGTTGTTCCTCTTTACAACGACGTATTTATTTTAATCGAAACACAAATCTGTTATTGAATGTCTGATCAAATAAAAATAACAAAAATCCTTTGATGCGCATAACAAAGCTTTGCATCCGAAAAAAGTGTAATAAACTTTCTCTATGTTTATGTAATAACGAGAACAATGTTAGTGTTGCAACGACTACGATACGAGCCTGCCAATTTACACGTTTGCTAATAGCCTTTGATTGAACGTACTCTGTGTGGGGACTACAAAAATAGAATAAAAGCACCGAATATCGTTGTGAAACGCGAACCTTGTACAGTATCCGAGCTCGTGGAGTAAGCTGAGGGAAAATAAATGAAACACCGCTCCCTGTTAAAATGAGAAGTCAAAGAAGGGCGCGGCTGCTTCTTCTTGTGGCAGCCACGTGTGTGTTGCAGGCACATGCACAATATGTCATACGTAAGTATATGCTGTCTGTGCTATACCATCCTTCACCTTAACCCTTCACCTTAACGGTTAACCCTACTCCTAATGCTGGTTTATCTTTTCCTTTCAAATGTGCCTTCCTCGTGTAGTTTTTAAAACTAATACATCAGATCCTGCATGTAAAACAAATAAAAACGTTTCACCGAAGCAATAAAACTGGAATGGCTATCACAGTTTTATTTTTCAACTCTGTTAGGGTCCTCCGTATGAATGTACCCGATACCCGATATTGTAGCGTCGTTTACAATACCGAGAGTATTGCTATTACATATAAATTATTATATGTTAGGTTTTCAAAAACCCTACATTACATAACGGATGATCCAACGTACGCGTTGGGTTATATGGAAAAGATCGCTAACAGCGCCATTTGTTGCAATATTTCAAATGAATGTAAACTGAAAAAAAAAACTGTTGTTTTGTATGTAATATGTGGTGAACAATGAAGTGTTATCAATTTATCTAGTTTTGATTAAAATTATTGATAGCGTAATCATTCTGTTTATATGTATTCTCTATTAAACCATCACTTTGTATTTAGTTTTTTTTTTGTCTTAGTATTAGAAATATAGCGAGGGTTTCGCTGTTTCACGTCTATTATTTACGGGCGAGATTTAATATTTCTCGGGATAAAGCCTCTGTGTATTAACTGCGTCACGTGCAGTTTCGGCACCTACATTCTTCAGCAAAAAGTTAGTTACTCGAATTAAGGATTACTAGCAAACAAATGAAATTTGTTTAACGTTCTATGAAAAATGTACGAGTATAACTCTAAAGTAACATTTATAATATCAGCATAATTAACAAACTGCATTAGTTTGGACTATATGATTGTATACTACATCACATTCAAAAATACCAGCGCTATTCCTTTATTTTTATTTTTAAAATTTATTTTTTTATTAATTTTACCCTTATACAGTCTACAGAGGCTATAAACCAGCAATTTTCATGTCCAAGACTAAAAAATAATTTGAGAAGACGTCGCCCCGCCTCCGCCGCCACCCCCGCTCGGATACAATTTGCGAGAGCACATTACGTCGCTTCTAACTGTAAGATTATTGTGTTTTGTGACCAAGAGAGAGATGGAGCGGGCCACAAAACGGCTGATTGTGCCACGCCCACAGCCGACCACGGTATATACACGCTACGAATGTGCAGACACGTCAAGAAATACAAACGAGCTTAGAACAAAAACAATTTGACTAACATTCATATATCCTTTTGTGTACTAAAGAATTCTATCCCTAAATATACTATTAAACTAAGTGATCTTTGTAAAGGCCATAGTCAGAATTCCTCTATTGTAGAATGAAATTAGTCATAAGAATATCTTCATGACTGTGGCCACCTCTAGTTTACATACTAAATAATTTGAGTGCAGTGGTTTCGTAAAATAATAATGATGAAATGAAAATTGTACATAACTTGTTTATTCATTTTCTTAATTGCATTATCGAAAATCAGAACAATAATATTCATCATGATTATTATATATATTTAACATAATTTAGATTATAAAAGCAACCATAAAATGGAAGCAATTGAGTTTACCCAAAAAAATTACGTCACGTAAACCGCTAATTGTAGTCACAAATCAAAGGGGCGCATAACTAACCTACATTAAAATCATATGGCGGTAGCCTCGCGTCAGTGTGGGATGGGTAAACAGAAGAAAAAGCGTTCATTACTCGAGAAAGGTGTACTGCGTGCAATATCAAAACGAACGTCTACAATGCCGACCGTGTACTTAAGTAGTGTAATTCGATTTACATGCTTCGAGAAGACTTGTACCTATTTTAAGAACACTACAGCAATAGTAAACCTGTTACGCGCACTTATTCACATAATGTGTAATGCTCATTGGAGTCGATTTTTTCACATGTTAGCCTAGTATATGAAATTAAATACATGAAGTATGCAACATTATTTTTGACATAATGTAGAGTATATTCTACATACGGGACCATTGCAGTTGTGCTTCTATATCGCTCGTGTACATGCCCATTAATATTTTTCGTACCCATCACAGTATATGCGGACACTGCGGGGTGCACAGACTTCAAGATAACGCTACTGACTTGACGGTCCCCTGCCTTCCTCATGCATCCAACTGATTATTACTTCGATTATTTCTAGCCATTTCGAAAACTTTTGTAAACTTGTGATGATATTGGGTATTTCCACAAACTTAAGCCTGCCTAGCTATACTGCCTACACGAAAACTAGCTTTTCGCACGAAATATATGTAATTTTCGCATGTTCTTCATGAATTTTTGTCTCACATTACAGCTCTTGATCAATGATCTTAATCCCTATACAGAAGTTATTCAACATAATATCGTGGATATTGGATATCAAGTTGGTAGTTGGTATTTCTCATTTTATTTTTGTTCATAAGTACGTATACAACGATACACAGTAAAATTACTTTGTAAAATGGCGACTCTAACAGCGTCATAGCTATGACCCGGAGCCAAATTCCCAGGAAGATTTGATTAAAACACGCCCACCAAGCGGGAATTACTAAACATATTTGCTGCAAGCGAAATTTATAAACATTAATTATTAATGAATAATGTGTGCACATCATAACGTAATACACGTTTCATAATGAAATGTTTTAGACCTTAATTGATATTTAATTCGGCACTATTTCCTAAATTAAAGATTAATGAGGGGCTGCGCGTATTTACTCCGCGTGCATTTTCATACGAGTATAGTCGAGTTCAAAGTGACTGCACTGTAAGATCATGATATAAATATCTCTCACAGATCTCAGAGGCCCATTGTAGATTGGACATATTTGAAATTACATGTTTTGCTTGATCCTGAAACGCGGCAATCTTGGTGGGTCACTAAAGGTGGTAGTCAGAGCAAAGGCGGTGTACGACGCGTTTTGAATCTAGATTATTCGGTCAGATATGAACATCCTACCACCAGCTGGGCATAAAACGAAAAGTTTGACGTCTTATACAATAAATTATCTGTGTATCGAGAAGTATAGCCCCGCGCCCGTGCCATTTTAAATAAAAAGAAACAGTATGTTCTAAGAAGCATGTTATAAAAATTCAAAAAAAAATTGACGGCGTCGAAGACGACTACTAGTCGATAATAAAAGCTGACTCATCCCCCTGTTCTCGAACCGCGAATAATTAAATCAGAATCAGGTTATAGTAGAATGTTATATACATTGCCGACTTTTGGGTCAGGGTGGTTGCATCATTTTATATTGTTTCCGCCGCCTTTGAATATGACGAAAATATTATTTTATGGTAGGCATATGGGATCATTCTACACAGTACTCGGAAGCACGCTTGCATTGTGCTACACTAAAAAACGCAATATTAAATCGGGGAATTCAAATATTATTTCATCAATTTACACAATGCGTACTTACCTACTTACGCGTTCGGAATCTGTGTGATATTATTCTCATAAACGCAGCAAATTCACATTATAAAATGTTACTGGAATATTATTTGACACTATACAGAATGGTGATAATATGACAAAATTATTTGATACAAAATACGGAGTATCCCGTCAGTATTGCATTCGTACATCAAAATATTATGTTTAATGACATCCCAAGGTTCCACGAGATAGATTTCTGCGTGGCACATTATTTTCTCATTTAGTTGGTATCAAATCGGTATAGCTTCGCAATAGTTACCTTAGACTACTCTAGGAATAGGTCAGCTCCACCGGAGCAGCATCTCTCTCTCTCTCTTCCTGACTATTAATCCCACACGGTGGTGGGGTCAGCCTTCTGCACATGATTTTTCCGGAGTAGCATATAGTTCTTATAGAAAACCGACGTAAAGCGACGGCTTTGCCGTCGTGTTTTGTTCAGTAAATGAAAATATTGAAAACGCATCACAATTCTCGGTATATTTCTCTTACTCTCCCATTATTAGAGACCATACATTACTTCAACAACGCATCTACGATACCAATGAAGTAGATGATTGCTGAGAGCTGTTTACTTAAATGTTCCGATCTGTGCACGAAAAACAAAATGTTAAACTCATTGTGATCACGTTATAATAAAATTTTCGCAATATCGCTGTATCAACTAGCGGACGGTTCGGAGAATTTAAATTTTCAGAATTACACGAATATTGCAACGAAAGTATAATATATTTAATCAAACAATAATAGGTTCGTAGTCATTGTAACTTTATCTTTTTCCAAAATTGTGGGAAATTTATAAAAGAAATAATTTTAAATGTTTATAAAACATTATTTTCAGCCTGCCCAAGTGTTTTCAGTCATTTTGGTTTAAAATTTATTACAGATTACCTGCTTGAAAGATAAAACTACTACACTCACTTTATATTAATCTATGAACAAAGACCTGTCAGTGGCAGATACAAGAGAGTCCTTGTTACATCAAAATCATGTATGGGATAATTAAAATCATCCTTTGAACATCCCTCGAGGCTAGTGAAAGACTCGATTGTGTGAGGAAATGTGAGAGTAATTATTTGATTACTGGTGCATCGAGCGGCTCATTTTTAATGCACTATATCTAGCTTTTTTTAAGATTAAGTCTCGGAATCCTCGTTTGGGAGATTTGGCAATTTAAAGCGCTGTCCAAAAAGTTCGTTACATGCAATTGTTTTTGTATATTCTATAGGATCACGTGAAAAAGAATTGACAATATTTCGGACCATCGACATATTATTATACTGCCGATTATTTTTAATTATAGGTAATTAGTAAGATTACATTTTAAAATAATTTTAGTAGATATTTGATATATATATTGTGTTTGATAACTTATTGTTGCTTTCAATTACGAGTATTTGCTGCCTTACATTACATTTATGGTAAAATGAAACGATTCCGTGGAATATAAACTCCATCAAGAATTTTTTCGTGTTTCCAACATATTTTGAATATGTGTTATGTTATATATTATTAAGCAAGGATGGGAGCAGAAACTGTGGCGAAGACGTCGCCGGCGATGTACCAACCTTCACGTAACACCATCCTCGCTGACAGTTCGCTTCGAACTTTACCTTTGGCTGGTCCAGATTCTAATTGCGATCAGGTCACACCTGCCAGAAATAGATTGTTGGGACACTGAATAGTATGACAGCTTGCTTCGGCTGTACAAATAGACTATATGTTACCGGCCAAACAATTGTTCTTTTATTCTCTTATGCGGGACATTTGAGTAACACGCGTCATACGGCTTTCTATATCATTCCGTGTACATAAATGTCATTACACAGGGCCTTTATAGTAGGTGCAAGAGGGGTTGGTTTTATCTGGCGTAGAACGGGTCGGTGAACTTCAGTTACCCTTGCAATTCTAGAGCACTATTATGTTTGCTAGTTTTTTTACGATGTATTCCGTCACCATTAATAACATTTATTATTATTTAGTCATTTCTTTCTGTTATCCGCCTTGTTAAATACAAACGAAAAAAAAAAAAACAAAACAATAGATCTTCTTAATTTAAATCTCGATACAGAATTCTACAGGTATTCATTGCAATATCCTCATTAAAGAAAATATAGTCCTAACTCTAACAGAATTAAACTACGACTAAAACAGTTTCATGTGTTTTTTTTAATGCCACAATAATGTAACAAAGCAATGTTTCAATGTGAGCTTCATATTCCCATCGCTGACGGACTGTGATGATTGATTGTCTCACTGACTCGAGCAGTCAATCTCCTTGTCAGCCCAATGGCTTTGACTTTAAATCGTGGCGTACAATAAACGATGATTTGTTCTTAATAAAGCCCTGATTGCTAAGCAGATTGTTAAATCATAGTATCCGAATCATCGCATCTTTGTCTTTACGTGTGTTACTTTTTTTAATTTATAAATAAAATAGCATGATCGTTTATGGCTATATTTATATATGAAATTGGATAATTGAATATATTTTATACTTGATAATATAGCTCATAAATAAACTTCGAAAAGTATATATTTATTCCTAATGTAGGTGATAATGTGAAAAAGTGTATAACATACAAGTAGTTTATTAACACCCTATATTGCTGCGTACAGAAAAACGCTGTAAGCTCGGGACGTTTTACAAAGGCCGCATGAATATTGAATAGGCCATCTTATGAGATCAATTACTTCGTGACCGAGAGTCGAGATCACTCGGGTTCGGCAGTCACCAGCTTCCTCATTGAAACTCGAATTTTTAGTTATATCTACAGCGATGCAGCTGTGCCTTAAGAAGCAATGCGAAGGGCATGCATCGAAGGTCATCAGCCGCCATAGGCCGTTAGGAAATAACAACGAGTTTGAAAATGCTATAACAATACGAGCCGCGCTTCGTTTTGTCCATTGCCACTAATGTAACACTTTAACACAATGCTGTGTCTTCCATCTCTTGTTTGAAACATTATTAAAACAATATTCATCTATGTTTACAAGAAATGTATCGTAAACAATTAAGGGCTCTCTTTTTGATAGCAAACATAAACAGTTCCTCCTACGTAGCGTCTCCCACGGTTGCATTGACCGTGCTGCGTCTACTTATCGTTGCATTGTTATCATTTAAATTATTCACGGCGCCGTGGCTTTTAGAATATGTCCATTGTGTAGATCTTAGAGAAAAAACTCGTTCGGATATTCTGAGCAGACATTCAGGGTAATGACCGCGTTGTAGTTAAACACTGCGATCGCGTAAACATCCAGGCAGTGGGTCAGCACGCATACCACTAGTGGTGTGAGCATGATTCGCCTGGGTGCAATTAATATCACTGTTGCACACTTAAGTGCTAGAATATATAAACCTTATTTGAAGTTGTTGAACAATTAGCGACACCAAGTTCATTACAATTTACAACATTTCGTATCTATAGAAGGTTGGTGGTTTTCTTTTCATAATTATGGGAGAGTCCAACAAGCTATCAAATTCGATAAATGTAGAGATCACGTAGATAAAGTTGTATTATTTTCGATACAGATTCATAAACTTGTGTTGCATGTCTGTTTGTTTATAACAATTCAATGTTGGAACCAATTCCAGATTTTTGATGTTTGATTTAGTAACAGGTCGAATAGTTTATTGTACTGGCGAAATAAAAATAGCCCAGGGGTTCATGTCAAAACGAGTCCAGTGCCGCTGGAAGTTTGTGTTTAACCGTGTGCAAAAATGTATTGTGAATTCATGTAGAAACTGTGCAACGCCTTTTACAAATTGCAACAAAGAAAGCAAAACCGTAATAGCTAATTTCGAAGCGTTATAGAATGCCTGGTCATGGCTGCGACCTCAGGGTTCTAATCATTAGAATTTGAAAATCATATAATTATGTTATTATTTTTAGTTATATTTCCCGAATTCGCAAAACATCCTAAGTATACCTGGAACTTAATAGAAGAATTTAATTTTTTTAGAATACCCTATGAAAACTTCGAAATCGTAAATTAGATGTTCAAAGTAAAAACAATATAATTATTCAAAGAACACTTTATGCTTATTTCTCTCTTCCAATTTAACTTTTTATTTCAGCCTCCTTCCCAAATCTAGAAAATTAAACGTAACTTAATCTTGGACTACTGTAATACCATGTACTGTGTAGTGTGGGATGTTTAGGATTTAAATATGAAAAGGGAAGGTTATAGAAACGTTTTTAATAACGTGTATTTGTTGATTGTTAGCGGATCCCTACTACAATACGCCATGATGTAATATGCATTACGTGTGGCTTCGGCTTAATCTTCAACGAGTCTTCGGGGACAATTTTGTAGGTCATTATAATATTATGCTGTGATACCACTACGTAAATTAGGTTAAAAATAATAACTGTCAGTATTGTAATTTATACAAAGATAATAATTATTATAAACATCATGATTATAATATTATTATATAAATACAATGGTGAAATACATAAAAAATATGCTATATCAACTTGATTATCTAATTCAATATTAGAATAAACTCATTAAGCAGAGTTAATTTGGTAATAGAAAAATTTAATTATCTATAAATTTTTTGCCAGACCAAATGCAAGATACAATACCGCGCTATTTTAAAATTGACGAGAGGGCACTTTAGCAGTCACGCTTTTGTTGCATTTTTAAATAGCTTAGTTTAACCCTTGATTTGCAGATTTATTTGTAAGTTAGGGAGTTTGTAAGTCAAAGGAGGTTCTTTACAATTTTTCATTAGATATCTAAGTATTGTTTATTGGGAATGCCTTGTTTGATTTGTTTAAAATTATAACTATAATCGTGCGCTGCGTTGTCAAGTGGATAAATATATGCACTCAAATGGGCCTATAGTTTTATGTTTTTTGGCGATCGCATAATTGTAGAGTATATTTAATTGTATACTGCAGTGGGACGTATATGGGCTGATATAGATAGATATAGATAGATAGAATAATAGCACAAAAATAACAAAAGGATCACTATCTCGCTTCACATCTAAAGCATTTCAACTAAAACTCAGTTACATTGAAGTTATCATAAAGATGCTGTGGTTAATCTCTCGTGAAGCCGACGGCTCGTTTAGCTAAAATTAGGAGGAATAAAAATGCACTTGTATTAACATAACAATGGCGCCATTAGGCTATGATCGCATTTACCCCCGGCGCGGTACGGAGCGGCGGGCTAAAGAAAATATCGTCCTTAACACAATGTGTTTAATAGTTGTTTATTGTTTCATAATGAATTACGTCTGCCACTTGGTTTATGATAAAGTTTAAATAACAAGAGACTTGTTTAACTTAATTGTGAATTCAAATTGCTTGTAGCACGAAATAATACACACACAGTCCTGATCCCACAATACACAAGATACCTGACTAGTTTATATTAGAATCATTTCAAAGCCACCTCTTATTCTCCCAACATCTCTAGGTACGAGATTCGCACATTACACAAACGCTAGTATCAATTCGAGGAGCCAACAGCCTTTCGTTTCACAGATAGATTCCTATCTTAAAGACTACGAAAATGTAATTAGACAGATCATTTTTAATACAAACGACGAATGTGTTATATTCCACAAAACTAAATGAAACCAGGATTGCAAGAGAAAATTATCAGTAGCCGCAACTGTATTGTACATGGTGTTTAAAATAGCTGTATACGTGACGAGGAGCTTTCGCGAGACGAACGGTATCAATATAATGTATGACGACAAGCGGCGATTACGTCGGAATCGAACGTAAATCAAGCAGGATACGAACAGCGTATGTGCAAGATGTCAAACTGTTGTATCGACGCGGAATATGTAATGATTTATCATACAACGGACTGATAGCTTAGTTAGAAACGGACTGGCTGCCGACACAGGCCGAAGGTTCGAGCTGCAATATTTATTATATTTAATACATCATTTTGAAAATCATTTTACTAATCAAAATTAATTATTAATACAAACGACAAACAAACAGTTTGAAGTTAATATTAAATGTGTCATTTGATTGTATATTTGATTGAAGTTTTTAACTTAATCACAACCTTCTTCATATCCATAAGGAGTAAGTCAATTAAAAAAATAAAATGTAACTTGAAATACTTTGTAGTCAAGTTCGTTTCGGGCTAACATCGACAGGGACAATTTGGTAATAACGAGCACCGGTGCCTGGTGCAACCAGTCTGATTATTACTACGGTTTAATTTATTCACGGATCCAACCATGTCTGCCATCACGGTGGCATTACCATCTTACTGGCCAATTGGATATGGCATTTGACGAACACTTGCATACTTTTGGCAAATAAAATTATTTAGTTATTGCGTTTATATTATGTCATTTGATTTTAGTACCTGTATATGCGACTAGATTCAGCAGACTAGACGGCGTTAGGGTTGGTCGCTTTTAGACTATCATCTGGGACAGCAGAAATGAAGGGCTACCCTGGTCTACTAGTTTTTTGTGTTTAAAATGGTTTAAGATGTAAGATAGTGAAGGCAGTAACAACCTTGCCTAGGGCATCTCGGCAATCTTATCCAAAGAACCTTAGCGATTTAGCTCTATTCCGTCGAAAGTGCTAAAACTGACTCTAACTAGACTTCTTAAAGGTTTTGTCGTACATTCTAAGAGTTTGTATTATCTTGATAGTAATATGATATTAATTACCAATAAGTTCTGAGAACCAAACCGCTCTTTAAACAAAACCTTAAATAAAGTTACCGCATCCACTGCCGGCGACAATCGGTTTGGTGCGTTGACTACCATGGTTTTATAAACGCTCGCCTAACCTTGACATTCGTTTTGTCGGTTTTGTCCGACTAAGTAGTAGAATTAAATAGAGCAGCGCTTCCAAAAACCGTTATTTTCAATTGTCTTTCTCAATGTGCCAATTATTGCCACTCAATTTAGCTCTACTTTGGCTTGTATTCTTATCTTCGCATATATTAAATTCCTCTGATTTAGGATCGAATTTAGCTATCTTTTTTTTCTTTAAATTTAGAATAGCCCCAAGGTGATTCCACTTTAAGTTTATTTGTATTGGCCTCTGGGCTGCCGAGAAAAGGCAGCGGACGGCTCAAAATTATTTGCGATATCAATAATTATTATTTTTCCGTCAGGTTCAAGGTAGTTTCAAATAAATAGACATCCTCCGGAACTCGGTAGGATACTATCATGTATCTTAATAGGTACATAGGGAAACATATTATGTTTAAATCACACAATAAGGTTCAATAAGGTTCAATTCTAATCGAATCAAAAGTTGAAATCAAATCAAATGAAATAATTAACCTAACCAATGCAGAGGCCACGTTAATAATTTGGACTTTAACTGAGTGTTGAGACCGATATAGAACTAATTTCGTATCAATTTGTGCCAATAACATGCTTGTGAAATTCGGCGATTCCATGAGCTATTTGCAGATGATGTGTCACCCACGAAATGTTCCCTACGCCAGAAAGCTTTTAATAAAATATTATTACCCATCCCATAAACGCACGGAATCTAATTTGCGATGCAAACCGTATAGATGGGTTATTGTGTTTTTCTTATAGTAACAAATATATCTTAACGCGTCGCACTTTTTCGTCGACATTTTTTTCTTATCTTTGTGTTTTAAGTGATATATTTATATTGAAGTTAAGTATCAGATTATCTTTTCTAAGTTTCTATCTATCTATCTATCTTTCTATTCAGCCAGAGGAAGTCCACTGCTGAACATAGGACTACCTTTTTTAAAAAACTTTCTATGTTTACCAAAGGAAATTATATTTCGAACCATGTACAAAATAACCTCAGGATATATTTTTCAAACGCTCATCTTATTAATAGAAAAGCAATATAATAATTATTTTATTGTAACAATTTTAGTACATTGCATAGATCAGTGGGTTCAAACAAACGACAAGCCCTAGGCGTTACGCGGCCTAAATACTTGTCCGTTGGCGTCACTCACATTAAATGCTAAATAATTATCATAAAGCATCTAGCAATAATGACTATTAACTATTAAGTAATGTTGCAGTTATACACTTTTTCCTTACATATTATTTGCAAAGTCGTGTAATTTACTATTCAAGTAAGGACATTTGGGTGATTCCGTAATCTTAGTAAAACCATATCATAAAGGGGTTTAAAATGTTTCATACTAAGGGATTAGGTATAATTAAAACTTTGAAACTAATTGAATTAATTTAACTCGCTTCCAAATGGATAATGGAATACAACATAAATAAAAAAAACAGTTTAAGGTAAGCAACGTCATCTATCGGCGTACTCCATAACACGAACATTAGTTAAGAAATAAATACAAAATTTAAAACCAAGACATAATCCCTCATAACGTATTCAATGCAACGAAAATCTCGAGGAACTCCGGCCTTTTTTTAAAACTTACCCGAATTTGTGAAGATGACGCGACGAGGGACTTTTAAACACCTTCACGTAGTGACAATACATAATGCCGAAGTTTGCCTTGCCACGGGTCGTGTGCGCAAACTGTAAACTTGTGTAACACGCACTTATTGTATATAAAGTATAATATGTTCTCAAGCGCACCTATTTATTATATAAGGTTAAGTATATCACGTACTAGGCACAGCAGGCGTTGTGTGAATTTTAAATACGCCAACATGATTCTAAATATGTTTATGTAAAAAAAACTGTGGTGGGAAACCGCCGTGTTTCCCTTTTATTGTCGATTTATGCTAAAATCTCTGAAGACACGTGATACGATTGTTTCTTGCCTTCTTCATAGGGATGTAATGACTTTATTGCTTAAATTGCTTAACACGACCGTGTTATGTTTTCTTTTCCTTGACAATAAGTGTACCTACGCATGCATAGTTATTTTTTGGTTTGTTCAACTTTCAACAAGAAACTACTGAGTAACTACACAGACTTCCTAATTGATAATTAAGTGCTCAAACATTTCACAATTTCACATATTACTCGCTTAAAACCGAATGAGAAGGCTGTACAAGTTTGGGAATACACATACTGCGCCGCAAACTTAATTAATGCTCGAAAGATACATATTGACAACATTATCGTCTCATATGCAAAATACCTCGGGAATTACTGCCACCTAGCGTATTACAAAAGAACTAATCTGTTTGCACGGTTTCTAAAAGGCTAAAGTTATGTTGAGGAGTATACGAGGAACAAAAGTAGTAACCATGTATATTTCTAGATGTCACGGATAAACTAATTTGAATTTGATCAAGACAACAACAAAAATCAGTGAGTTTTTAAAATTAAAAACAGGTTCCGAAATCAAATAATTTTATAGTTATTAAAGACGATATTCACTGCCCAGAACAGAGATTTTTATATTGTTTGTAATTACTAATTAAGTATTCATACTTCAATCAATAACAAATTGGTATCCGCAAAAGAAATTATATTTTATTTATTTATTTTATGCATGGAAGACTTACAGCTAAATAAATGGAATAGTTAAATAGTAAAGCAGGTAACAAAGAGCCAATAACAAGTCTTCACTTAAAGAACTAATATAAATATGACAAGGACAACAAAAAAGAAAGAAAGACAAATTAAATATTTACAGTAACTTCAAAACCATTAAAAAGCAATCACTTAATACTAAACATTTTATTTGAAAAAATTAAGACTCAAACATCGCCTCGCCGAAGCAACAGTGGTCGTAAATGGGTCTATATCATGCTGCTTACAGAGTTTATTAAAATTAGTACCAGCTCGCACGATAAAACTATTTTGTCTATAGTTGGTATTTGAATGTGGTACACATATAATTGGTTAAACCGGAGTGGTCGGCATGGCACATTAAACATTATTTTAGAAAGGAGCTCCGGAGAATCAATGTCGCTTTTGATAATTCGTAATAAATATATAAAGTCAGCTATTTCTCTCCGATTTACAAGCGGAAGAAAATGAAACTGCTTACAAATCTTATGGTAATCTTTTGAATCATATAAAATCTTTTGATGAAAACAAAGGTAACGGATGAAACGTTTTTGAATATTTTCAATACGATCAATATATTTATCATACCGTGGATTCCAAATCGATGATGCGTATTCTAAATGACTACGAACATAAGTACAGTACAATATTTTTAGAGTTTTAGCCTCAGAAAAACACTTAGAGATTCGTATTATGAACCCAAGTGATTTTGATGCCCTTTTGACTATGGTATCTATATGTTTGTCGTACAGTAAACTGCTATCCAGATGAACACCTAAATCGCGGGTATCGTTAGATCTCGGCAGGTTTTGATTCCTTAATGTATAGTTGGTATCAATAACTAAGCGTTTTCTCGTATAGGTTATTACACAGCATTTCAATGGATTAAGGTCTAGTTTATTATAACAACAATAACTTTCCAATCGGTTTAAGTCAGCTTGAAAAGCAGACATGTCGTCGGTTGATGATATAGTGGCATAGATTTTCATGTCATCTGCAAAGCATAACAGATTATAAGTATGCAGACAAGAAGCGATGTCGCCTATATAGACTACAAATAGTAATGGGCCAAGAAGTGAACCTTGTGGAACACCACTGGGCACAGAAACCCAATTAGACATGCAATTATTAAGAACTATCGCCTGGGACCTATTCTCAATGTAAGCGGAGAACAACCGAAGTAAATCGCCTCTAACACCGTTATTGTAAAGCTTCCTCAATAAAATTACATGATCAATCCGGTCGAATGCTTTACTGTAATCTGTATAGATGACATCTACCTGCTTCCCCGCATCCATGGCATTGGTTATGTACTCATTGAACAACGTAAGGTTAGTCACTGTCGACCGTCTTCTTAAAAAGCCGTGTTGAAAGGAACTAAATGACAATGACATAGCAAAATAAACCTGGTTATAGATAATTCTTTCAAACACTTTAGCAATAACACAGAGCTTAGATATGGGTCGATAATTAATTATTTCGATTTTTGGACCCTTTTTATGAACAGGTGTAATAAAAGACGACTTCCAAATTCGTGGGACTACTCCAGATTCGAGTGATAATTTGAAAAGTAGTAAAATGGGCAATGATATGGTTGATGAACACCGAGTCAGCAAATTAGCAGAAATATTATCAGGTCCTGTGCCTTTAGAAACATCGAGTTTACGCAGCAGGTTTGATACGTTATCTAAGGTCACCTCTATGCAGTGTATATCCCCCACAGGGGCTTGAGCCAGTGAAACTGAGGAAGAAGATACGGTTGGATCAGTAGTATTAATGCTTGTAGTCGGTTTCAGAAAGGTTGAGTGAAAGTATGTCGAGAATGCCTCGCATATTTTTTCACCTGTGGTTAAAGACTTACCATTAAAATTCAGATTGTTGGGAATCGCATTTGAATTGTGTCTACTTTTCACAATATCTATTATTTATAAGTATTATTTATAAGATATATCTATTATTTATAAGTTTTTCGTGATACCTAAACTACGTATCAGTCGGTCATTACAGAATAAATCTTAAGAAGATGAAGTGCTGACCGAATGTTCTTAAATAGGATAATGATAAACAAATTGTAACGATCAACAAAATATTCGTGATTACTCCACAACTCCGACAAAGGCAAACATGTGCATTCGCTAATGCACTTAGCTAGAAACATAGAATGTACAGCCGTACGTCGAACATACATTTTCATATTTGCAGAAAAAGTGGCTGCATTGCGCTTGATAGTAAATGTATCGAATAAACCATCCGCAGCCAAGAGATGTTTAAATTACTATGCCGGCTTGATCGAAACATAATTTTAGTGGAACACAAAAAGCGATACATTAGCTTTACCTAATCACTACAACGTGTATTCTATTAAGGTTTTCGCTAACCGAAAATACGGATATCTTTTACCAAAAACGTATTGAGCATGGTCAGGTTATGCAGAATTCCTAGCTTATACAGTACGCGAATATACGTAATCCAACCGTTGCCTATCTCACTTTGGGAATATGACTACACTTTGATCCTTAATCAATAGTAATGAATCAAAAGCGCTCGAATTGACAAAGCCTTCTCTGTACTCCGTCACATCAAAGGAAATGGGCATTGTTAACATCATACATGTCTACCTACTACATCTATGGTTAATTATTTGTATCTGACGGTATTCGCAGTTACATAAAGAACTTTGATCGGATTTATCTGATTATGATTAAAATGCACCTATTTGTTGTACACAGAATCATGCGGCGCCGGCGACTTCCGATGCGACAACAACAAGTGCATCGAAAGTTCACGCCGATGCGACAGGGTGGTCGACTGCCCAGGCGAGGAGGATGAAATGAACTGCGGTAAGCTTACTAGTTTAAAGAAATCAGTTGACATTCATTGTTATTCCAGAGAAGTCCACGCAAAGGCAAACGCAGTTTTGGACGTCCCATCCACAAGATAAAGAGCGGAGCCCATAGCTATGTTTGAAAACGGATATATTTATAGCTGCGCCTTCTCTTTTTTATGAAGATCAATTAATGCAATAAACACTTGAAAAATAAAGTACTTAATGAACTAGCAATCTCTTTTCGTCACACATCTACTGACGTTCATTTCACCACAGAATACTAAACTAATTTCACGTTGGCAAATTTCAGTTATATGATAAGTCTGTACTTACCTAATACACTGAATATTAACTAAAATTCAGATTATCATTACGTAAATAGTTTTTCTTGCAAGTAAGTAATTGTTTGTCTTTGTGTGTCACAGAATGTACCTCTGAGGAGTTCAAGTGTGTGAGCGACGGCTCTTGCATTGAATTGAGGAAGCGTTGCGATGGCACCAACAACTGCAAAGACGGATCCGACGAATTGGAATGTGGTAAGTCTCAGCAATACGGTTATTTCACGTTCTATTATCCCTTTACTAAGCGTTTCATATTATCCAATTGATTAAAATTGTTTAGGCTAAGACAATTTTTTACTATTAACATAGAATATTTAATCAAAGATACCAACCAAATGGCTCGGAAATCTATTTGTTTCTTTTTATGTGTAATGGCCTTTTTTCTATGCGGAGTTGTTCGCTATTGAATGTGAACTACATTGTAATCATATTCCAATATGACCACAAGTAAAACCAATACAAGCAATGGATTATATCTGGCCATGGTGTCTTAGGAACTTAATTATAACACGTTGGTAATGTTTGCAAATATTTATTACTGTTCTTAGTTATTTGATAAAATCTGTAAAATTACATTTATAAAATAAATAAATAAAAAGACAATTATTAGAATTCACTAGAACAATACCTTGGATATATGAAACGTTCTTGAAACAACTAACAACGATCAGATAACTAACTCTTGAAATGTGTACGCACGCTTCTTTGGACACGTAAGTATCAACCTATTTCGATTGGTTTGGGCACCACGCGTGCAAGAACCGCGGAATGTTTCGTTGTGGTGACGGAAAGTGCATATCCATCTTACTTCGTTGCGACGGATTTAGGGATTGCCCAAAGGATGGCAGGGACGAGATCGCATGTCGTACGTATTAGCTTTTCCGCCTAGAGATCTCAAAACTGAATCCACAGGTCCGAAACTTGTGAAGGTTTAATCTGTTCTTTTATATCTATGTTTGATAATTATGTTGTCTTTTACCTGTGGAGAGTACGTTTAGAGAGCTCTGACAAAAACTAACAGGGCATTCATTTTGATTTACTGTGATTGGAAAAAGTTAACAAAATTATTTTAAAGTTATTCAAAATTGCTTCATTTAATTTATTGATGGCTTTCTATCTATGTTTATATAATAATCCTGGTTTTATTTAAGCCTATATAATAATTGCTAATTTTAGTTTCGTTTACAAGACTCATTTGCTACTTTATTTGTTATTAATTGCTTCAAATCCGAAATTTAAGAGTAACTCAGAATGATGCCGTATACGCAATAGGTGAAGGTCATATTAACCGAACATATAACTCATATCATAAATCATTCCAAAAGCATGCAGCTCTGACCAGTGGCAATGCGATCACGGCAGTTGCATCAAACGCACTATGCGCTGCGACGGCCGTGTCGACTGTCCCACCGACAGGTCCGATGAGCGGAACTGCTACGGTAAGATATCGCCAAGGGCCTTAAAATTGGTTGGTATTTAACGTGTAAGCGCCTGGGTCGTGCCACATCACCTTTACATAAAACACAGCATTAGAACCTGCTGCATAATAACGCTGAAATTATTATATTTATATAAAGGTACCTTATACACCCTTATGTTTACGTAATATATGTACCTCCATGCAGACAAATCAGAGTTTATAATGAGTCATCATCGACCACGTTGACAGTATACGAAACCATAACTCGATGCAAGTGTCGCATTACACCAACTCATCATTATTATAAGAACAAAATTGTATTAGCTTTGCATGTATTTGCAGCCACTGGGTACTTTAAGTGCAGAACGGGCAAGCTTATTCCTGATTCGTTGAGATGCAACCGGCGTTACGATTGCCCTGATGGGGATTATTCCGACGAAAAAAATTGTCGTAAGTGTATTGAATCATACATGTGGGTTCATGCAAGCTTTCTTTTTCTTACTTATACTTTATTTCTCGCATCAATGAATTTCCATCTTCTACACATTTGTGTATTCTTCTCCTACATTCATTTTTCTCGTTGTCTTTTCTGGTGATTGGTTTCACGTTCACGGTTACGGTAGACTTTTCACTTGTTCTTTCACTGTTATCATTTACTCGTTATCTTCCATTTCAATTGTTGCTCCTTTTTCATATAATGTACATATCTTAAAATTACACAAATGAATGCAACACTTTTCTTTTACCGGACAGCATGTGATGAAGGGGACTTCAAATGCGATAATGGCCACTGCATACCTGCATCCAAACACTGTGACAGAACGCATGATTGTCAGGACGGTTCAGATGAACGGCATTGCACTTACGGTTTGAACCTTTTCCAAATTTTAACAATCTCCTTATTTTTTGGCGTAGATTGTTTCCCCAAGTTGAAATGAACGGTGATGGCTTATGCCGTGTTGCCGATTATATAGCATGACTGAAACAAAACTAATTTTATATTCATTTTTGCTTGATATCCAGTTATCATACATAGCATAGACACTTCACTCATAGAGTTAAAGTCATATCATGCATGCTTGAACTGACATATTGAGAAACCCTTACAAAGCGCTTAAATGAGCGTGTATTATAATTAATTATATTAAAAACACTGCAAAAAAGTTATTTCCTATTATTTACTTAAAAAGTACGTCATTTCAAGGTATCTGCTGATTTATAGAGAAGAATTTATGCTGATAATAATTATTGATGCTATGATTATTTTAACTACATTCACCACCAATCTTTTGATCATCTTATTTTTTATGTTTATTTACACTAGCAGCAGGGCGTTACTGCTAAATATTCATGGATTCGTATCCGAAACAAAAATATGATATATAAGTATGACCTAACAACCCCCTTTGCTAGTGTTTATTATATTTTACGGTTACGGTGCATTATATTTATGGCAGGCACAGTTTGCATGGCTTATCAATTTAAATGTACGAGCGGAAAATGCGTGCAAGCCGAATCTTGGTGTAACGGAACGGCGGAGTGCGACGACGCTTCTGACGAAATTAATTGTCCGTGTAAAAGGGGCCAGTTTCAATGTCACGATGGTTCTTGTATTAATATAGCATTGAGATGTAACGGTCGTAAAGACTGCAAGCCAGCAGGCGAGGACGAGTTCAACTGCGGTAAGTGACGCTACGGCGACTCAGTAAAGCTTTGGAGGCGCTTCTACGCTGTCACCTGTTTGCAACTGCAAAGCAAATGTTGTGTCTAATGTAGTCTACAATTTTCTGTGTTCACATCGTATCGGATATATCACTTTATAGGCTATTATAAACTTAAAAAGTTCGTCTTGATTTGCAACATAGTCAAAAATATTATTCTTAATGTGACAGAAAGTTACAAAATAAAGAATCAGTCACTCTCTATTTACTTTACTGTATATTTGATTTTATTTACGAATTTCCATAACGTCACTTTATTAATATGGCTTTATGGTATACAAAAAATAATGTTGTATAATTGATTGAATGCAGCCAGTCATAATTTTGTTCAAAAGGAAATTTTTTTGGATGGCCATAATTTTAAGTGTCTTCTTTATTGCACGTGCATGTGTGTGAGCATGCTAATTGCTATGAATTAATATTCTTCCATATACTAGGTACTATACCTTCACAACTTGTATGTGTGTTTTTTTTAGAGGGATTAACGTCGCAAGAATACATCTTATGTAATTTTAGTATGTCCACAGTTTCTGTTACTTTACCCACCAATATTATTATACTACGTGTACCTAATAACAACTAGATTATTTTAACTAGTCACTGCGCAGTGATTGGTTTAACCAAAATTATCCCTACACTTTGCTCGTCCAAACCTAGATATGAAACGAATTATTCGATTTGTATTGCATGCTAAGTAACTTGGACTATTTTTTAAATTGTGTCTGTGGCTAAGAAGGTACTTAAATTAAATTTATTATGTATTGAATTAATGAAACTTAAAATGAATTGTATGTTTTTTTTAACAAATCTACAAAAAATGCTATTATAACTATTACTATGACCCATATGGTACTGACAATAGTATACATTATGGAAATAAAATATTGTAGTATTGGTAAAATGCGTGCGTGTAGCTAACGATGCTTTGATGTTTCAGGCGCCCCTACATGTCCACCTGAGTCTTTCGCCTGTTATGCCTCGTCGTCCGTGCCTTGTGCCGTTCGTTGCAATGGCGTGCCTGAGTGCGACAATGGAGAAGACGAGGGCGGCTGCCAAGGTACTGACTATATCCAAAGGTAGCGCGGGCAATCCACAAGCTTAATCGCACTCCTAATAAAATTCGTCGCGGTTTGTTGAGGGAATTTTCAGAACATAATTTTATATACACTTTGAAAGAAACGACAAATGCTAAATCGTCTCATATGTTAACGTTGAGACACCTTTCTCATAACTTCCTTTTAAAGATACACCGGAATGAAAGAAATCAGAAGAAAATGTAAATGTTTATGGTATTAAAAAATATTTTCCGTTTTTCATTAAGAATGAGTATGGGGTGTTATTAAGTTTGATGGATTCCTGTGGGATTTTGTAATTAATGTTTTTGTTATTCATCATTTCTAGATGGTAAAGTATACACGAGCAAGTTTTTATAAAACTGCTTGATCATACTGCAGTGTGCCTGAAGTTGTTCAATTTAAAATCATTTATTTATTGTTTAAAATATAATACATCACAACTCTATAATTAATTAATCAACGTGAAGTATTAAATATGTGTGTCATTGTGTTTGTTTATACATTTCATTATAAGTGGTACAATATGTTGCTTTGTTCATAATACTGTTATTTTACTATAAATGTGTATAGAATTCGAATAGCGAATGTTCTGTTGCGTGCAATGCGAATTTTCCTATTTTTATTTTGGCATGAAAACGTTAAATATTATTACAAAATTAATTTTGCTGAAGAGGATAAATAATACACAATTATATAAAGCTACAACACATGGCCTAATTTCGGCTGAATGGTACTGAATAACTAAACGACGGACAACAACGTGGAGACCAACGTTCGGTGCAAGAAAGTTGAAAGCAATAATTAATTCTGAAAGCTTCTACAAACTTTTACGGTCGACAGCCTCGTCATATCTTTGACGATGGAATGAGACAAAAAGCACGAGAAATGAAAACTTGAACTTAAAACATTGACATCAAATGACAAATGTGACAATGATTAACATTTCTGTCTTGCACAACCAGCTACGAAAATCGCCATAACAAGCACAGATACGAATTATGGACATTGCCGAGACGGCCAATTAACAATGAACATTCAAAAGAATACACTGAAACATTGTCATTTAATTTACTGTGTACAATAATTATTATGAATGTTATTTTCTGACAGATTTGCGAATATTTTATGTTTATTGTTAATTTTAAAGTGTACACATATAACGTAATGATGTTTATTTTAAAGGTTGCAACCACGAGTGCGACGGGAAATGTCTGGAGGACCACCTCATTTGCAACAATGAGCCCGATTGTTCCGACGGTTCAGACGAACTAAACTGTGCTAATTGCGACGGGCCCAACGACTTCAGGTAACTTGTGTTGTTGAGCGTCATTCACTACCTTATTTCATAAGTATGCCTTGCGAAACTCTTACTGGCGAGTTCGGCACTAGCGATTGATGCGACTTGGCGACAAATCTGTGACTTGGCACTGTCACATAAACTCTCATTGTTCTGTTGATAGATGCGACTCCGGCGAGTGCCTCAATGCTGCTCAACACTGCAACGGCATTCCTGAGTGTCCCACTGGAAACGATGAATTAAACTGTAACCAAACCATAATCCCCACAACAGGTAAACTAAATCGTTACATAATAAAAATATCGATAGTAATCCCAAAAATCTCTCCTTCCCAAGAGATATGTGTATAAATATGTAAGTCAAAAAACATCTTAGTTTAAACTTTTAGTCTGAGTTGATGGATCACAGAAATATATTATAATCTAGAACTGCAATGGATAATATGAACATTTTTCACTGATTTTCTCTAATGCTATTTATCGGCATGTATTTATATCTTTCATATAGGATGACGCAGTTTTTTAGCGTTAGAGTAACTTTTCAAACAAAAAAGACTTATCATTATTAAAAGCTAATTTACCTTACTTACCTTATCCTTCATTAAAAGACATAATGATTAAACATATTATAGCCATACTAAATCTATCGTATTATCCTTAAGTTACTCGATCAATATTTTTTATACGTTACAAAAGGCCAGCAACCAAATTAAAAGAAAATAAATCCGTAAACCGTGCTTTAATGTTCGATTTGTTTTCATTTGAAATAAATATACCATTAATAAATATGCAATTTATTGAAAATTAGTCTTATCATTTTAAATGGTAAAATCCTCAAAAACTGTTTATGAGTAGTAAGTTTGGGATAACTTCCCAAATTTTCGCTTATTCTTTACATTATAATTTAGTCATCATCTTAAGCGTAGAGCCCTTGGCTATGTATGGCGCAAGAATTATTGAATACTACAGTTTATTTGGTCTAAATAATTTATAAATATTCTTTACTAATACATGACTAAAAAGTGTTTACTCGCCTTTAAGGGGTATGTAGCGCCACCGAGTTTACGTGCCGCGACGGCGGCTGCATCGATGAACAGTTCGTTTGCGATGGAAACCGCGACTGCAACGATGGCACCGACGAGGAGAACTGCCGTAAGCATCTCTTTCTCATCATTATTCATCTCCAAAACATACATATGTTCGTTCTCTAGTAACAATTAATATAGGGTTAAAATTGTTTTATGAAAATATTATAATTACTTATAGCTCTCACCCAAATCTAAAACTACTTATAACAAATATAGGAGAAACTTTGAGATGTATAGTATTATAAAAATTTCACTATTTGATGGCTTACTGAGCTATTTGCAACGTGGTAGAATTGCCTAACGATATGGAAAAGGAATTGTATATCAGTAACTATTACTAACACCGCTTTTTAGCAGCTAATCAAGGCGTGTAAATGAATTAATATCACTTTTCTGCACTAAAGAAATTAGTCACAAACAATAAGGCACATTATAATAAAGCACTGTTCTTTTAAAGCACTGTCTAGTGTCTATTATTAAAGCAATCAAATAGTTTTTTCACTTAATATATCATTTATAAGATTTGCACATGAAATCATATGTATGTGGCAGCGCACGATTAATTTTATTTATGTTAAATTGAATTAATAATGTTTATCTCGCCGATTGAGCAGTCCAGGTGTGAAGTCGTGCCCCGCCACATATTTGAGACATGACACTGTGATATTTAGCTTAAACAACAAAGAGCTTAAGGCGTAGATATATAATAAAGCAATAATGCACAGCATGGTTCATGACACGAGCGTCCCGATCCCCGGTGGTGACCAGACCGTGTCACTTATTGGAATTCACCTGCTACGACGGCCGATGCATACCGCTCTCTCGTCGCTGTGACAATATATATGACTGCTCAGACTTCTCCGACGAGCAAAATTGTCATTTCCCCGGTACACAATGTTTATGGAATGCTACATGCATAATACCAGTATATAAAACCCCTGGAACCCTTAGAAAGTAGTACTTTGCTCCCTTCACTTGATGTATAGAGCTAAAAATATTAAAATTGCGTTTTCTTATATCATTTAGTACTGAGTGGCGTAAAAATCTTTTGTCCAATAATTTTACTATACAATAATTATAATATATCAAACACGATGATGTTTAAAAAAATTACTGTCGCTTTATTTGCTAAATTTTTCACTGCATTGTGTCTGTTACCACTAAAAATATCCCCTGGCTTTGTTTTCGGTCGCAGTCTTGATATACCCCGTATGATAATGTATAAGTATGCAAATAGCTGCTATACATTTTTACAGTCGACTTGGATAGAAACTTCCTCAGGTCTAAAAGTAGGAATTACTAATCAAAATAAACAAATCTTAAAAAAAATCACAAATATTTTGATCTTTAATTTAATAAATTTATGGTTTAAACTGCTTACAATTTTGTCAGTTCCCAAGGATCAGTCGGGGTTCAAAATGTGTCACATAAAGGTTTATTCGCCACTCGGTTTCATGCAGGAAATAATATCAAAATAAGCAAATCAGCGGCATATCTCGAAACGAATGTTTATGATTTTCATTACGCATCTCCATCTGTAATCTTCGTCACAACCGCTACTGTAGAACTAGTCAGTTGCTTTATCTCCGTTGTGGTAAATAAATATTCCTTGCATGCCCTTTTGTATATCTACAATAGCTTTTAGTGCATTATTTTGTAATTGGTCTGTACGGAAGGTAAAAAAAATATATAATATATAAATATATATTATATATTTTTATCGCAGCGAAATTGTACTGTATTTGCTGTCAAAACTATACATTTTTAGAATATCTTTTAATACATTGTTTATTAATATGTTAACTTATAAGTTATAACCTTGGCCTTGACCTTATTGAGTAACTTTTATTATGTAGTGATTCGTGTTGTGTAATCCTATCTAGAAAAAATGCCTTTTGTCGAATGTGTGACAAACAATGGAATTACACTCGTAATGATTGAGACTCGATAACATGATATTTTTATTTTAGCCTGCGACGTCAATAGCTGGCAATGCCGATCGGGTCAGTGTATCGCATACACGGCATACTGCGACGGTCACTACGACTGCAGCGATGGCTCCGACGAGACCAACTGTGACTTGCCGGTCACCACACTCGCCGGCCCAACGGTGGTGTCGACAACTTCGCCGCCGATCATCGCTACAACTCAGCGAGATTATCCCCCATACTACCCTCAGTCTGGGCCGCAGGAACGTCCCGATGCTTCCGGAAATTACGGAACACGAACTTCTCGTCCAGGTAATAACAGTAACCATTTTAGGTTTTTAACTTAAGTATTTCTTTTTCTTTTTTTTAAATTACAATATTCTATTCAAATCATCAGGACCGTATGATGGGCCTACAAAAAAGCCAGCTGTTTGGGATAGCAACTTAAATGTAGGTGGGGACGGAAATCTGCAGCCTAGTGACAACGATGATGATCTAAATATACCAAATGGAAACGAACCAACTGGTTGGTCACCACAGAGTGGTAATGGAGATAACACTTCTGATAATGAAGTAGTACCCTATTACACCGATAGGCCATCATACGGTGGTGATGGAGATAGTGGAATTTCTCGTGGTGACGGAGGTAGACAGGATGGCAATGTGCCTGATAGCGACATATCGAATGGTGGTGATGGAAATGACCAAACAGGTAACGAATATTCCGGCACCGACGGTAACGGTCAACCTGTTAATACATATCCTGGCGGTGGTGGTCAATCTGGTAATGGGTACCCTAGCGTTGTTGGTGGCGACCAATCTGGCAATGGATATCCTGACGGTAATAGCCAATCTGGTACTGGATACCCTGGTGGTGTTGGAGGCGACCAAACTGGTACTGAATACCCTGGTGGTGTTGGAGGCGACCAAACTGGTACTGGATATCCTGGTGGTGTTGGAGGCGACCAAACTGGTAGTGGATACCCTGGTGGTGTTGGAGGCGACCAAACTGGTAGTGGATACCCTGACGGTGATGGCCAAGCTGGTAACGGATACCCTGACGGTGACGGAACTGGCCAAACCGGAAACGAATACATTGGTTCAGGTCGAATTGGCTTTTTTTTAACAAATATATGATGCTTTTTTTTATTGCTACGGGGAATTAATTATTTTTAAATACCATATTATATACTATATTAAATAAATATTATTATTACCAGGCGATCGGTACGACATACCATACACACCTAGACCTACACCATCAAGTCCGGGCAGACAAGGAGGTAGTTATGTTATTTTTGTTTATTTTATTTTTTCTTTTTTTCTAACATAATTTTATTTAACTCGAGACATAAACTAACACTGAGACGCTATGGTTATTTCGTTCCAATTTATTTCTTTAATTTTATGTTTTGGGCATTCAATAGAAGGGAGAGTATTTTTTTAAATTACGGTGATGTGACTATACTTTTAATCTTATTTGTACAGATGTTAAAATCCAGATGAACCCACATTTCCTTTCTGTTCCTTTTTTCACACATTAAAAAAAAGACTACATCTTAAATTTTAAAAAATTTGCCATAATTATATATGAATATACTCCTTAAAATAATGATAAGGATAGGCAACAATTGTTTTCTCATTAATTTCCGTAATAGATCCACATACTATAGATGGTGAATATTATATACTGGATACTCACTAAATGCAGTATGTCAACTCATTTTCATAGCCAAAATATTGTATGCAGAATAAAAGAAATAAGGTGGATTTCAAACTCTTATTGTGAAAATATATATTAATGTTTTATAAGCTTAAAGTTTTCGTAACATCATACATTTTATAGACACGGTCCATGTAAAGACTCTTTAGCAATTTCTTGTGAAAAATGAAGTATGAAAGTCAGTAAGTATTTCTATCCTAGGATACCTCCTAGGTGAATAACACGCTTTCTTAGGATTAACATTTTTCGTTGCAAGCGGGCCAAAAATTTAAAACTGGATCTTTTTCGTTAAGGCGTAAGTTAACTTTAAAAAAAAGCTGTAATTGGTAGTTAGTAATTTTCGAAATAGTGTAGATTCGTTTTGAAAACCTGACGTGGTACATTATGAGAAGCCGTAAATTCGCAGTCAGTGTAACAAAACAGCATCAATATTTTAAATACCAATATCTTGTAGGCCTATGTCAATTATAATGATTCTAATTACATACGTCGTACGTTTAAAATTTGATTTGCGACATTATCTTTGAGTGTCGAAAATACTTGTGTAGTGATTAAACTTAACTAGTTGTTACTTGTTACCATTGTGTGTTATCAATTTATCCTTTATCTGCATTATGGGTTCAATGGCTGTATAGGATAAAATTATACGTAGGCGAGATATGTATATCAAGATGTTTTTCTTGCCCCGAAGTCTCACACGTGCGTTCTATTGAATCGCGAGGCCTTGATCACCTGCAATTACTATTATTATTAGGATTAAGTACTACCGTAGTCCATGAAAAATTAAAAATCTACACATATAAACAATTGTGAGCAATATTATAAGCAACATAGAAAAAAAACACATATCATAAAATATCATGTGTCAGGTGGATGCGGTCGGTATCAATGGAGATGTGATAGCGGTCCGTGTATCGATTATCGCCGTCGTTGCGACGGCCGGGTCGATTGTCCGTACGATTCCAGCGACGAACTTAATTGTCCGTCAGGTATACAAATCAATGGAATGTGAAAAGTTATTATATTACATTAAATAATCGCACGTTATAAAATGTGATGCTCTAGGCTAAATAACAAAATATGTTAGATACCCTTAGTAACTTAAGTTACGGCACGATTGATAACATATTAACCTGCAGACCATGCAAGTACCTACCTATATGACTAATCATTTTAAAATCATTCCTCAGGATTGTTATGAATGTGAATGATGAAATTATTATATGATAAATTTGTAATTAGTAATATAAGTTTTCTTGTGGGACAAATTAAAAACTCCTGTTAATAGCAATTTTATAGAAATTACTGCGAAATTTTGAAAAGTAAAAATTGGCACAAATGAATATGGTTGATTCGGCATGCGTAACAATTTCAAAATTCAATAGTCTTAAAGTTGAGCATAATATAAAATGATTATTGTCTTGTAATATTTAAATTAATATCGAAGTTCCATATAACATTCCGATATATTATATTAGGAAATAAATGTTTAGGTCTATGTTAGACGACATGTTTGTGACTAAAATTAAACACATAAATATGATCGACGCCGGTTGTGAAACGAGAGGCCGCGGGTTCGATCCCCGCACCGAGACAAATGTTTGTGAGGCCCACAAATTTGTGAGACCGAAAAGTCTCTCGTAGTTTCTGATACCTGCGACACAAGACTTAATTGATCTTAATGTGGGGTCAGGACTATGTATGTGACTGTTGGGTGTATTTATTATTTATTTATTTATTTATTTATTGTTGTACCATAGTAATTCGGCGAATTCATTGTTATTCAGTTAAACTTAGTATTCTGTGGTTAAATATTAACGTCCCAGATATCGTGTAGGTATTGTGTAATGGAGCATGATGTAAAATAATACATAATAATATAAGAGAAAGATATAAAATATTTTTAACGAAAAACTGACGTAATAAACCCGACGAAATTAAAAATGCTTTTCTATTTTGTGACAGGTCCGTCTGATTTGGCTCTCAGGACAGTACCCGCTGAACAAACCGTCAGATACAGTGAGTATATAATTAATAGTATAATTAGATATGAAGACATATAGAGTTTTGAATACAATAAAGATATTTGGGAAAATTTTAAGATGTACATATAACATTTATAAGGTTTTACGTAGGTACTCGCAGGCCATAATAAATTAAATTCTTGGTCAGCTATCAGGCCCAATAAAAATATACTCATATTCTGTTAGCGGATTAGACCCTGATCTTTATTCTAACTTTCACTTTTTACTAAGCCATGAAGCCTTACTAAACATCAAAATAATTAAGATTTTGACAAAATTAAATATGATAATTATGAAGCAAACCTGAAAAGATTTATGTAACCGCTGAAGTAGACAAATATTCACGTAGGTATGTATAAATATGAAAAGAGAGAACTCAAAATTATATTTTAAATGTTTTACAAGGAATGGAAGCAACTGAACAGGTGAGCTATACACCGGAAAGATATCTATTATTTAAAATTGTTCGAGGAAAAAAATAAACGTCCAGAATGTACATACAGGGTATATCAAGACCGCAACCGAAAACGAAGCCAGGTGGTATTTTTAGCGGCTACAGACACAATGCAACTAAAAATTTTGCAAAATAAGCGACGTTTTTTTACAATTTTTTAAAAATCATCGATTTTGAGGGGTAAATACCTAGTTTTTGCAAAAATAGTAATTTAAACCCTTACGAACCATTGCGTGTTTAAAAATTAAGCGATGTACGTCATGATTTTAGAAAAACTATGTTTAATCACTCAAATACGACGTTATGTAAAAATAACAAAAGAAAATTGACGATTTTTTTTGTAAAATTTTTACTTGCATTGTGTTTGATATCACTAATACTACCTCCTGGCTTCGTTTTCGGTCGTGGTCTTGATATACCCTGTATATATGACAATAAGAATATTTACATTGCTCAGAATTAAAAACTGTACACGTATACAAAGTATTTCAGTAAAGATTATGATATTTTATTTACCTATATCACATTATTTAAACTGGTGGCGGTGTTTGCAGTGGACCGTTATAGGTATCATCTATTTAAATAAGAATTAGGTAGTAAGAGTAAGAACTGTATAAATACTTTAATAACACAAATTCTTGTTTCTTCCATGGTGGTGGTAAACAGTACATTATGGTGAGTCGGCTCGGAAAAACAAATACTTTTTTGGGAATTAAAAAGGGTTCAATAACATTAATAACTAAGGAATGAGTTTTTGAGGGTGTTTTATATTTGCTTTTACATCAAACTATTATTTAGAATATTTACTTAAACACATGTATCTAAATATAATATGTATACATCACAAAATATAAAATTGTATCTATTTTAAATTAAAAACTATCATACAATACGCTTTGTTTAATAATGGGAAATATGCATGTAGTTTTTTTAACGTGTTATCATCAGAATACATTGAACATTATAAAACAATAATTTCATTGGAGTTAAAAAATAACGTGATATTTTATCATTTAATTCTATAACATTCCGTTTTGTAAGAATTGACAATCGGCAGGTATAACTAATTCTAGTATATTTTTTTGTATATTCATGACATTGGGGATTGTTGCTATTGATTTCAACTTGATATAATTTAAAATATAGCATTTAATATCATTAAAATGTCTTTAAACAAAATAAATCTTTTAACGTTATTTAAAGGAATCATAACATGTCGTTTAGTATAAAAAAGCTACTAGAGAGCTTTTTTTATTAATTTAATTATTTTTTCTATATTACTGAACTCAATCGCAACATCTCTAGTATACTCGTAAATGGTATAATTCATAATGTATTATGTAACATAGTTTATACATATTATGTATTGATTTAAACATTATAGCTGGGACTTCATCGGACTTTCGGCTGGCGCCACGGACAGTTTACGTGACAAAATTATAAAAATAAGATTTGGTATCCATGTGTATACACGCAGACGTGGCGTTGGTCTTGGCACATTTTAATTAGTTTCGCTTGGAATGCTGGGTAACCCACTGGTTTATGCTCACGGTAATGCTTGTTACTGAGGGTCATTTGGGGTTATTTTAGGTGGAGACGCAGTTTTCCAATGTCGTGATGAGGGACCCCTGCGAGTTCCGGTTAGATGGGTCAGGGAAGGTGGCAGACAACTGAAACCTGGTTCTATCGACAGGAAAGGACGTTTAGAACTGTTCAAAGTCACGGTAAGTGCGATTGAGAATATTAATGAACTCCTCGTAAACTAATAAATAAAGTACGATTATGTCGTTGCATCTATTTAAAATTCTCGTCAGGTTGCTCCTTCGAAATATGCTTTTAGCATCTCAAACAACACAAAAATAAATATCTGCTCGCAGACACTTAAATTATTAATATTATACAATTGCAGAGGATAATACTGAAACATATTGTCTTAGTTTACCAAATATTCACTAACTTATCCTTACCTTGTCAGATACCACTCAGACACAATAAAGAATTGATTAGCACGGCTTATAGCTATTACTCACTTAAATGTGTTATTCCAGCCATCTGATAGCGGCGTGTACATTTGCCAAGCGGTCAGGTTCACTGGGTACCCAGGCTCGGAAGTACGAGTTACTCTAAACGTCGAGGCCAAGCGTAAGTATTTTACTGTCACACGTATCTTAAAGTTTTTAATATTTTGATAATTGTAAGTTAGAAACTGAATTTAGTACCTACTCTAATCATAATATGTAAAATTGCAGCTCAGCCACATGATGTACTGCCCTTCACCCCGTGCAAACCGCACGAAGCTACCTGCGGCAATGGACAATGCATTCCTAAATCTGCAACTTGCGACGGCAAAATTGACTGCTCCGACGGCTCCGACGAAGACTCATGCTGTTGGTATTCTGCATTTACATGGCAGCGCATATGTTTATTTACTCTAAATTGAATTACTTGCGAGAAACAATTTAATTTCAGACCAAAACGGAGAGTGCGAACCAAATCAGTTCCAATGTAGGAATCACAAGTGCGTGCTGAAGACCTGGTGGTGTGACTCGGAAGATGACTGTGGTGACGGCTCCGATGAGGCAGAATGCAGACCTCAAAGCCCAGGCGATGCTTGCCTGTCAGTGGAGTTCGCCTGCACCTCCGGCAACCAATGCGTGCCCAAGAGTTTCCACTGCGATGGCTTGCCCGATTGCATGGACAACTCCGACGAAATCGGATGTGGTAATTATAATTCTTGTCCCAATCTACTTCAAATACAGTGTTTGCAGCTATAGCTTTTTATTTAGCAAGCATATGAACTGGGAGTTATTTTAAATAATAAAATCACATTTATGTAAATGAAAATTCACACATAATGTCTACGACGCAGTATAAAATTGTTTTATATTCCAAGGCTAATAAAATATGTCTTTGTAGCCCCAATCTACATAACCCAGCCACCTCAGCCGGCGTATATCACTCTGCCTGTGGGAGGTACACTGACTCTGACGTGTGTTGCTGTCGGCGTGCCAACTCCTCTGATTTCGTGGCGTTTGAACTGGGGACACGTGCCCCCGCAGTGTATTGCGATCAGCGAAAATGGAACAGGAACGCTCACATGTCCTGACATGCAGGTAAGTGTGCATACACAGAAGGCCATGACTCGGGTTAAGATATCTGGTGCATTTTGTATCTCGAGCTTAAGTATAACACTTATTTTCACTATAAGTAGGTACGCTAGGAGTGTTATGGATCACGTTAAACACCTATAACTGATATTTTTTTATTGTCAAGTGAAAATAGTTACAAAGCAACGTGTTCTTTGTAGCATGTGCATAGCGGAGCGTACTCCTGCGAAGCAATAAACAACAAAGGCACCACATTCGCCACACCTGACTCCATCGTGTTCGTCAACAGCTCCGACCCATGCCCGCCAAGTTACTTCAACAGGTTAGTAAATATGAGACATAATTAAGGCGTTTCCAGAACCTTACTATCGCAAACAATATTGCGTTTTGTTAAAGGGGAATAACTAAATGGCTTAATTTATCTTAAGACAGCTTTTTATTTCTTACTTGCAATACACCGCGGTTTGAGCTGTAGATGTCAGATGACACATGTATAGCAAGCGGAGAAGGTTTAGACATTGGGAGTACCTATATAGTCGTTTTATCATCATGCTATATCATACTAATTAAGGTTGTATATATAAGACCACGTAGGTAATTGGCACATCTATCTACTCTATGTTATGTTTATTAATAGTGAAGCGCGCACCGAGAGCGAGTGTATCCGCTGCTTCTGTTTCGGAAAGTCGCAGCAGTGCCACAGCGCTGACCTGTTCCTCTACAACATGCCCACACCCCTCGGACAAGGCGGCACCAGGCTAGTCGGCGTGTCCCAGTCACCTTCAGGCGACGTCTACACTGACAGGCCCATCAGCAACCAATACTACTACGAGCCACAGAGGAACGGAGCGACCGTAAGTGGAAATAAGTACTATTGAATGTTACTTAAAGGTACTTGACGCAAGTTATTGAATATAAATCGTGTTTTAGGCAACCAAATTGATGTCGAGCTGGGCTGGCGGAGATGACCATCCATATGTGACGTTGCCCGAATCCTACAACGGCAAACAGCTGACGTCATATGGTGGCCACATTAAGTATGTCATTACACCACATGCCTACGTCTACTCACCCGACGACACCGTGCCTTCCATCATCATCAAGGTAATTATTATTTTCTATTGCACTTGAAACCCTATTGACTTTATATTTCATGTAGAACTTGCTTGAGTTCCACTAAAATATTTACTTAATTTGCTATGAGCGAGCGGGATCTTCTGCTAGAAGCATATCTCTCTCATATATATTTTGTGATAGCTACGAAATAAACACTTTTTTCATTGTCATTTTAACCCTGTAAAATTCTTATATCTCACAGGGTAAATACGGCACCCTCTTCCACTACTACCGCGGACCTGTCAACAGAGAAATTGTCATTGAAGCACGTCTTACACCTGAGAACTGGCAGAAACCAAGCCCGCGAGGAATCGTTCAAGCATCACGTGAAGATATCATGATGGCGTAAGTTAAATTATTATTAAACTATTCTTGTGAAAGGTACACACAACAAAGATACGGTTTTATTTACAAACTGAATGGTAGATGGGTATTCAATACTACCTGTATTAATTTAGCTAATTATAAAATGTAGATACTGATTTTATATACCTACTTATATACGATGTCAAAAGTTTATTTTTTAATCATCATATTATTACTTACATACATACAAATTATACTTTTCAATTGGATTAAGATAATTGTTAACCTACAGCCTTGATCAAATCGATATGATCTTGCTCCGAGCCGACTTCAACAACGCTGGCGTGAACATCACCGACTTCACCATGGAGTCCGCGCAGTCTGCCAACGTTGGCCTCGGCGCCGCTAGCTTGGTGGAAGAATGTTCTTGCCCTAGAGGATACGATGGGCTATCTTGCGAGGTACGACCTTGTCTTTGTGTAAATATCTTATTTAGAGACCAAAAGACATTAAATATTAAAAGCTGCATTTATTCTACAAGTTAATAAATCTGGAATTTAAATTTACCAGAATATATTCACGAAAGTCTTTCGTAAAATGGTAGTACCTACCTACCTTTCACATTCACTACATCATTTTATTACAGAAATGCGCTGCTGGTTTTACGCGTACGAAATCAGGACAATGGCTTGGAGACTGCGTTCCAGAATTATGCCCGCCTGGAACTTACGGCGACCCAGGAAGTGGAGTCCCGTGTTTGCCATGCCCGTGCCCGCTCACCAACCCCGGCAATCAGTTCGCCACCACTTGCTCTCTTGGACCTAGCGGCAACGTGGTCTGCGACTGCCATCCTGGGTGCGTAGTGATTTTTTCCCTGTACTCTTAATATGTAAATGTGGTAACAACGGCCAATATTCGGGAAATTATAAAAAAATACTTAGTTATTAAAATTTGATTATGGATTTAACAATCGAAAGATAGGTAGGGCTCAGAACAATGGTTACAACTTTCGCAGATTGATAAAAACAACTAAAATTGATATTAAAGGGGATATCCTATTCGCAACTTGAATTGCAGTGTGAGTAATAATTTATAAACTTGTATCTGTACCCACATTATGATAACCATCTCTTTATGATGATAGGAGCTATTGTCTTTTTCATTATTGGCGTGTGGCAAAGTTTGAAACTACAAATAAAATTTTAAAAGGTATCTATTTAACTGTAAACGTATTGTTTGAGATATGTTTTCATTTTTAATTACGAATGCCATAACAATTTATAATATCAATGCCACAACATTTTTTTTTTATTTGTTGTTCCAAATATCGTCACACGCCAATAGATTATAGATGTCTAATAAATTAATGTCGGTCATTAAAAAAATCCATATAATAAGCGATAGTTTGAAATTTTGCCAGAATGGCGCTTTAATAGAGAAAGTACAGATTTTTAGTGACTTTTGATAATCATTTGATATATATGATGAAAACATATAAAAAATACCTAATTTAAACATCATGAGCCATATTTTATAGTTTTCAATTATACGAATACGTTTATGTATTTTCTTTAAAATTTTACCCTATTGATTCAGTAGAGCCATCTTTAGTTATTTGTTTGTTGTATCATGTATGGACATTTCAAACACTGAAATGGCTGATACTCTTTATCTCTAGACTCTATTCTCTATTGTAAATCACAGAGTACATTTTATATTTGTAAATGTCAATGGGCAGTGTTGGTAAACAAACAAAAAAAAAGTGATTTCGCGTTGCAAATCAGTAAACAGGAATTATTGTTACAACAGATAGGTATAAAGTAAACCTACTTCGATCAAATATATACCTACTACAAGATTTTTATCTTAAGAGGTGTTAAAAATATGTTGTTCAAATGTACGTAAAGATTTGAAAATAATTTCAATCTACGGTGGGCAGTAGAACTTATATTTAGTGTGTATTATTTTTAGTTACGAAGGCGAACACTGTGAATACTGCGCGGCCGGCTACGTTGGAAACCCGCTTATCAATGGAGACTCTTGCAAACCGAAACCCGTCGACAATTGCAACCCCATCGGCACCCAGACAGTTCGGCTTCCAGACGAGTGCATCTGTAAAGAGAACGTACAAGGACGCTACTGCGAGGCTTGCAAGAATGACTCATTCTACTTGTCTGAAGATTTCAGGTTTATTAATATTAACTGAAACAAATAACCTCATCCTTTAGTATGTTACATGTCAGACCAAAATAACATTTTTTTTTTCACATAAAATTAAATCATAATATATACCTACCCCTCAGTTATATATGGATTGAAATACTTTTATTTTATATTTAGACATGGCTGTGCCCTGTGCTTCTGCTCCGGAGTGTCTCAAGAGTGTACCAGCAGCAACCTTCGCCGCAAGACCATTACCACAAAATTCAACATGCCACAAGTCATTAATACGGTGAAAATCTATAAGAGCTCACTGGCTGGTCCCTCTGGTTCTGTGAGATACACTGCTCCGATAGAGTCACCAGAAAGCCCACTAACACTTGCCTCTTCTTACGATCAATCACCAACTGTGTACTACTGGAGTCTGCCAAGCAGGTATTGTTAGTTTTATAATTATAGTTAAATTATTTTATCAAGTAATTTGGTTTTAATATTTAAAAAATAGGTGTTATTTCTTATATATATAATTATTATTGCTTATTTTGTTGGTTCCATTTGATATTAATTGATTTTATTTGACATCAAAATATAGTTTTTAACTTTAAGCATTTTTATAGCTTTGCTGGTGACAAGGTTACTTCATATGGTGGATACCTGCGCTACACACTTCAAAATGTGCCAGAATACAACAGCCGAACCAAGAATAATGCTGCTGATGTTCAACTTATCAGTGTAAGTTTTTACTTACTACTTAAACATTACATTGTGTTTGTTTATTAAAATCTTTACCAAAGGATATACCAACAAACATTACAGAACAATCAATATTGATCTAGTACAAGTGGCATATTCAAACATAGGAAACTGCAGAATAATTATAAAATTTAATGATGGGACTGTATCATGTTAAAATTTGTTTTGGTTCATATAATTTAATTATTGCAACAATAAATAAAAATTTCTTATAGTTTACATGCCTTCACATAATATACAGCTATTTTAAAATGTTTATAGAACAAAAAGTATAAACATAAAAATTGTTTACAGGACAATCACCTGACTTTCCACTATGTTGGCAATTCCACTCCTACTCCCAATGGCGATATGGATGTGGCTGTGAAGATGGTAGAAAAAGAATGGCAAAGGTAAGATCAACTTGTTCAAATCATGCAACTAGGAAATTCTTTAAGTTCACATTTAAGTATTTGAATTCATAATGATACTTAGTAATTATGTTGTAAGAAGCCAACAATTAATCAAGGCCTTTATATTTGATCTACATTTTCTCCATCCATTTTCAAAGGTAGGCAGCAACAATCTGCAATAATAACATAAAATTGATGGGTGGTGTTATGAATTACCAACAGAAGATTTATTGATTTTTCCATCAGAACTTGATATAAATAAAATAACCTTAATAGTTGACATAACAGGCACATATTTTTCAGCCCATAACTTTGTTGGTGAATACTGTATACGTCACATGTTTTAAAAAGTTAATCTAAAATCTACTAAAGTCTGTTTTTTTTTTTTTCAGAACGGATGGAAAGGAAATATCTCGTGAACATTTCCTTCTGGCTTTGGCTGACGTGAAAACAATTCTCATCAAGGTGAGGTACTCAGACAATACACCGCTGGCAACACCAGTGAGTGCCAGCATTGATGTAGCTGAAGCATCTGGCAACGGAGCTACTGCCCCTGAAGTAGAGCAGTGTGTGTGCCCAACTGGCTATCTCGGAACATCTTGTGAAGATTGCGCTCCGGGCTACACTAGGTCAGTGAATCTAAACAGTTGTTATCTTATTCATTAATTGTATACTATTTATCATATACTTTTCACCAAATTCTTTGATGCCATGGTATAATTAATTTGATTTCTTTTTTGTAGGAGCTCAAGCGGCTTATATCTGAAACATTGCAGACCTTGTGAATGTAATGGACGTTCCAACATGTGCAATCCAGAGACTGGTGTTTGCTATGTGAGTAATTATATTATATAGATTATATTTTAATCGTGATTTTATCATTTTTAACCATGAGAAGTTTTACTGTGAACATAGATATAGAAAGTATACTGAATAATATTAAGAAATAATTAAGGAAACATTGTGATGGAACTAGTTACTTGAAAATTCTGCATAAGAATTTCTTACTTGTTCTATTTATTGTAGAAGATTTCCGAGTCCAACAGGGTATTGTAAATATGCTAATCATACGATATTGTTGACAGTCCTGTTCTGACAACTACGCTGGAGCTCACTGCGAGGTGTGCAAAGAAGGCTACGAGAGCGACCGCTATGGCAACTGCGTAGAATCATACCCTTACGCTACCACCACCACGCCTTGCAGGTAATGGTCATTTATACAGAACAGTCGCCATAAATTATATTATAGATTCTGATATTCACACTGATTATTTCTTGTATTAATTTCCATAATAGAACTGAATTGCTATTTCACTTTAGGGTAATATCTGGCGATAAATATGACTTTTTCCTGAGTCTTGACTCGGCTCATATTAAAAATTTCAAATGAAAATATTAGTACTCGTCCCCTGCGCGACGTCAAAATCATAATAAATGTTTACAATGCCTTCATTTCTTGATTGTCAATTATCTATAGATGTGATCCTGACGGTACCGAGAGGGGATGCGATGGGTCCGGTGTTTGCCAGTGCAAGCAGAATGTTGAAGGGCAGTACTGCGACCGATGCAAGCCTGGCACCTACGGCCTGCACGAGAACAACCGCCTCGGATGCGGGTCTTGCTACTGCTCCGGGGTCACCACGGAATGTCATGAGGTAAGCTAGCGAACATATAAGACCTAAAAATTGTAAGATTTTAGTGAATTTTACAAGCTGTTGGTATAAGCCTTCCATACAAATAAATAAATAAAATTTGATTATTTAGATTTCGTTCATAAATTGAATTTTACTCTGTTGATTTTCTAACTTTTATTAAGGAATGGATTAATAATACCGTGAATAATATTTTCACAACTGTTAATACTATATGTTTTAAACAGGGCTCACACTACACTTTGACGCCGATAGCTGCGCCGATCTTGGGCGAGAACTACGGAGGCTACACACTGATGGACCTCAACGCGAAACAAGTGATCAACGACAACTTTGTACCCGTGCCCAACCAGAGCGAGCTTACATACGTGTTCTCGTTCGCGCCCACCCAGGAACTCTACTGGTCGCTCCCGGTCTTCCCAGGTATGTGATAACCATAACTCATAAATGTTTGTTAAGGCTCCAGCGTACAATGGCTAATAATGACCTACCATAGCTAGTACAGTAGTGTACTATCGATATTTTACTATCGATGATAAAATAAAGTAAATATATCAAGGGTTATATGCTATCTCATGCAAATTTCATGTGGCACCAGTATTAACAAACGTCTCATGTGACCTGACGCATCAATATGGATAAGTTTTCGCACTATACAATGTTTTACCCATTAAACATACAAAATATTTAATAATTTATTGATGTGTAGGTAACAGAGTGCTGTCGTACGGTGGAAGTCTGTCTCTGCGACAGTCGTTCTACAGTACGGACAACAAGACGGCTTCGGAGCCCGGCATTGATGTAGTACTCGCAGGCACTGATACTTCCTTGTACTGGACCAACCCTACACGCTACAGCGCTGGCAGCTCGCTGGTACGTTTATACCCTTGAAATTTAAATACTCATGTATGTAATATTTATTTTATAATAGTGCATGCATGGATGACCACAGTACTCAGTGTGTGTTTAACCCAGATTCAGATGTATAAATTTTTAGATGCACTAACCTAGAAACAGGGACAATATTTCTTGGCTTTAAAATTATAAAAAATAATAGTGATTATTCGATTCATGGAATTAAATAGAAAGTCAAATTGTAACTTAATAATATTGATATTTATTTTATATTGATATTTATTTGACAGCCTCCGTGGCGCAGTTGGTTAGACGCCGCCTGTGAAACGAGAGGCCGCGGGTTCGATCCCCGCACCGAAACAAATATTTGTGTGATCCACAGGTATTTGTTTCGGGTCTGAGTGTTTGTGAGACCGAAAAGTCTCTCGTAGCTTCTGATACCCACGACACAAGACTCGATCTTAGTGTGGGGTCAAGACTATGTATGTGACTGTTGGGTGTATTTTATTTATTTATTTATTTATTAGTGCATGTAATGAATGTTGTAGACGTACCAAGTTCCACTGACCGAGGACGCATGGTACGTGCTGGGCACCACGTCGCCGGCCAACCGGCACACGTTCATGCGCGTGCTGGCGGACCTGCGCCGCGTGCTCGTGCGCGCCACTGTCGCGCCCAACATCCTCTACGCCGCCATCGCCGACGTCTCCATGGACACCGCTGTGCAGAACTTCGACTCCAACTACCCCGTCGCAAACGGTATTGAGGTTGGTTCACTTTTTTTCATTATGAAGTAAAATAGGTTTCAATTCGCTTATGTTTATTATATTTTTAATCATATCTAGCCAATTTTTTAAGAATTTATGTAGCCTAGATTTTGTATCTCTTTGTGGGTATCGTGCCATTTTGAATGATTCAACCAGTAGTTTGTATTCAAAACTCCATTGCACATGAGATGTTATAAATACTGAACAGCATAGACAAAGAAGTACTAACGATTAACAGCCAAAAATTGTGTTGTAATAAAAGTTGTAAAATCCTGATACATGCATAAAAATACATAAACTCACGCCTTTTCCTGGAAGAGGTAGGCAGAGGTGCTACCAGGAACACTTACATTTCGCCTTGTATGTCCCGTCTCACAATTCGATAGGGGCGAGCCTATCGCCATATCGGGCACAAATTCCTGTCTCGAGATTGATACTGAATAGGAAAATCGAATATCATTTTACCCGACTCCGGATTCGAACCCGGGACCTCAGCTTTGTATTCGTACCGTATTACAACTACGCCACCAAGTTATGATGTAATGAATAATTCGCTTGGTGCAGGTGTGCATGTGCCCGGCCGGGTACTCGGGCACGAGTTGCGAAGACTGCGAGCCGCAGCACTACAAGGACCGCAGCGGGTACTGCATGCCGTGCCCCTGCAACGGCCACGAGTGCCAGCTCGATGCCTACGGACGCGTCTCCTGCAACTGTCGCCCACCATACACCGGCTCAGACTGCTCTGCACTAGGTAACACTAACTTTATATAGCCTCACTCGAGTATGGTCAACTTGTGTGATGGGAAACACGCCTTAATGATAATGACGACGCTATCGCCTACACGTTGTAAATATATATTTAAGTAAACTTTTAAAGTTCTTGAACGTGCATGTAATAATACAATCATAACATGTTTCCAATAATCACTTTAACTTTAGCTCACGTTGACCCTATTACGTTGTACATAGAGCGTGTAAGACCTAGCTATAGAACCTCACTTTAGACCTTGATAATGATCCGTGAGTACAAGACACCCATGTGATATAAGTTAATAACATAGTAGATTTTTGACGAAATATATCATCTAACATACCTTTATGAAACGGCTTTAGGCTTAGTCATGGAACTCCACCCGACAATCAGCGATGACGGCACGAACAACACACGCTTTAAAAGGGTCACGTTCACGTGCAAGTACCGTGCACCTGAACCGCTCATCATAAAGTTTTACCACGAGGGGCACGAACAGTGGCCCCCGAGGTATATTAACCAATCGACGCTGCACAAAGACGGATGGCACGGCGAACACGTGTGGCACACGGTGTGGGACACGAAAAAACAGGGCGAGATATACGAGTGCCACACCGTCACGCAGAACGGCTTCACTCTGGGCGTTCTGACCACCAGCTTGCCCGAGCCAGGTAGCCAACACCCCCGCCGGCTTCGTTGTCCAAGTGTTTCATCCGTTTACTAAGACATCAACATCAAAATAAATGTGCTCCTTACATAGTACTTGTTCTCGTCATCATTCGTGTGGTTCTTAATCATATGTTTTTAATCACTTCGATAACATAACGTAACACGATTGTTTGTCTACGTAAAATACGCACAATGTGTACATTCGTGTACGTTAATTTGTATGTGATCATTATGTTGAGTCCAGTTATGCTTCGACTAAAGTTTTTTTGCATTTTTTTTTGTACAGATCATATACAACTTTCCTGCTACGTAGCAAGTAAAACAATGTAAAGGTGTTGTAAATGCTCGTATTGTAATTTCTGTTCTGTATCCTTAATATTTGCTATCACCCTCTACAACCGAGTAAATCGCTTAGTTATGTCAAAGTCATGACTTGTATTTCAATGGAATTGCTACTAAATATTATATTTTATTTAGTCCTATAAACGCTTATTTTAAGACACCGATAATCAATTTTCTATTGTGTATGTTAGTGATAACCAAATTATTATACAAGATACAATTACAAAAAATAAGATACGATTAAATTAAACTGGGTTCTACATACAAAAACTGGCAGTGGTATCGATCGGCTACCTTGATGCACGCCTAACCGTATTGTTTATTTGAAGTGGGTGCGCCGCAGTCGACTCCCAGCCCGCGCCCGCCCGGCCCGCAGTCCACGTTGGTGGTTACCGTCACGAGCCCTACCATCAAGATCCAAGAAGTGGGCTCCAGTGTGAACTTCACCTGCGAAGCTTACAGCCGCATGACCCAGAATAGGCTCCGCATCAGATGGTCCAAGGTGGCCGGAAACCTGCCCCTCGGCAGGAGCACCGTCGATGAACTCGCCGGCCTGCTCTTCATCACCAACTTGCAGATAACTGACAGCGGACAGTACGTCTGCGAGACCAACGACGGAGTGTCTACCGCTCAAGCTGTTGCCACACTTAAAGTGCCAGGTATGTGATACAAATAAAAAACATTTTGTCTCTGAACTTAAATTATCTGTTTTTACTTTCATTGTGTATGGTACCCCAAGAATCAATTATATAAGTTACCAATGGTCTGTTATTGGTACACCATAGTTTAATGTAAATACTTCTTTCATGCTTTCATTAACGGAATAGTCGTTCCGAAGTGGGTATTTTATGCGAAAGGTGAGTGTTTAACCTACGACAAATTGATATTTGTATAGAATTGTTTAGATTTATTTATACATGCTACTTATATATATGACACCATTACATTTATTTTTACTATTTTACTCGAGAGGTGCTCTTACCACATTTTTCATGCCTCTAAATCCATTTACGAGTTAGCTGTAACATAAACTAATATTACAGGAAGCGACATGACGATGCCAGTGGTGGAGATAAGGCCGGCCGTGAACGATTACTACGTGGGCGACCGCATTGAGTTGGAGTGCGTTGCGTCGGGTACCCCAGCGCCCAGTATCAGCTGGCAGAGAGCCTCGGGTCGTCCGCTGCCGCCCTCCGCCGAACACTACGACGAACGGTTCATCATCGACAGCGCCCGCGAAGAGGACTCCGGCGAATACAGGTATAACAGCTTTTAATATACTTTACACGGGTAAATAGTGGCTTTGTAATGTACTTGGTTCAGATCTGTCTAAAACAGTCCGCGAGCAATTGAAATAGTTATCAACGTTCACTTTTAAAGCTATATATCCTAGTATTTAGCTGGATGAGACTAATAATGCATATTATACGATTACAAGATTTTCTACGGATAACTCATATTTGTTTTGTTTTTCAGATGCATTGCTTCCAACACCTTGGGATCCGTGGACCGTACAGCTATTATCAGCATAAGGCCAAGACCTTCGTGGCCGGCTCGCGAAAGACTTACCATCTCCCCCACATCTTTGACTTTGCCTGAAGGTCAGAGCTCCAGAGTCGTGTGCACCGGTAGTCAAAGGGTTCCCGCTGGTTCCCTTGAATGGATAAGGTAAGTCTGAAATCCATAAAAGTAAATTTTATTTTCAATAGCCAGTGATCGCGTTTTTGTCTCATACTAAGCTATGTTTTCAAGAGCACCTAAAAATCTCCGTTCGTGGTTATTCGTTCGTATTTTTTTTATAGATTGGACTAAAATTAAGTCCAAATAAAATCAATATTAGATTGTCTGACACGTGATGAATATTGCAGGCAAGACGGCTACCCTCTCTCCGAGAACGTGCGCTCCGAGAACGGCGTGCTGTACATCGACTACGCTCGCCTGGACAACCAGGGCGTGTACATGTGCCAGAGCTCCGCCCCTGAGGTTTCGGCTGCTCAGATAGTCCTGCGGGTTGAACCACAAGGCACACCTTCACCCGACCTCATGTCCAACATCACCGTCTCCGTGGACCGCATATCAATACCCACGGGCGAGTCCGGCACCGTCGATTGCAACCCCCACGGCTACCCGCAACCCTTCATTAAGTGGAGCAAGGTATACTACGAGATAATTACAACTTACTGATTTACTTTCACTTACCATTTTTTTCGTTCCAAATGGCATCGCGTTCAAGTAAAATTAAAAATAAAACACTAGACTATTCACTATAGTGTTTTCCATTCAATAATATTTTATGTTTGAGATATTATAAGAAATAAATAATAATGTGTGCTTTTGTAGCATGCCAGTGAGTTCGGTCCCAACACAAGTCAACGAGGCAACACGCTCATCATCGGCAACGCTCGTGAAGACGACCGCGGCTATTACATGTGCGAGGGCGTCGTCGACGGCACCACAATCGCAACTATTTACGTTTTCGTCGACATCGAAAGTGAGTGTAATTTATTTCGCATCATTTTCACATTATACAAATAAATGAGTTTATGAGTCAAATAATCAATTACGTAACTAATAACAGCCAAACCAAGCGAAAATTATCAGTTTATTTAATTAATTTCAGGAAATGTAATAATTATGGGTTATGTTTGCAGAACGCGAAGCGCCACGTGTAGAGATCTGGCCGCAGGGCGACCAATCGGTACCGATCGGCAGTCAGTTCGAGTTCCATTGCCGCACTACCGCCGGAGTACCCGAGCCCGCGCTCACCTGGGCCCGTGGAGGCAGCAACAGAGCTCTCTCGCCACACACGCACATCCGACCCAACAACCTAGTGTAAGTACTGAACAATCACACACTCTTCATATTTCATATTTAATATGAACCAATTTTCGCGTTATAGAATCCGGTAAGAGACAAACAACGAGAGTATTTGTAATTTTAATAACAGCTTTTTCAATGTTCAATTTATTTTGTATTATATCTGGTCAGTTATAATTTTGTTAGATAGTAATATTTGTTTTAGTAATATTCAATGTCCCTTTTATCCACAGACACCGTTAGATTCAAGTGCAACACTATTTAATTGAAATGGTCTTTCAGGTTCGATTTCGTCGACGTGAACGATGAAGGCGAGTACACGTGTTCTGCGACGAACGTGGCGGGTACGGCAAGCGCCAGCGCGGTGCTCAAAGTACGATCACCTCCCGAAATCACAATCACGCCCAACAACCAACTGGAAGTCAGAGTCGGTGACTCTGCCACATTCGAGTGCCGGGCCAATGGATACCCCGAACCTATGGTCTCCATCAAGAGTAAGTATAACATCATACGGTCTATTATAAACAAACGAGCAATGTGCCGATGTTAATTACCATCGCCACTTGTACTTAAGCACCTTGAAATTAGTGAATTTTATGTTGCGCTGTCACTTTCAACGATTATGGTTTGATGGCGTATATTTTTTCAAACAAACATTAACTGTAATACATATACAAGTAACAAAATATATAAACATTACATTTGACTACGTAAACAGCGAGCACGGACATGTTGGAGATCGTACGTCCGTCGCCGGGTATAGCGGTGCTGCGCGTTGCGTCGGCGAGCGAGCGCGATGAAGGCACCTACATCTGTACTGCCACGTCGCCCGCGGGAACCACCCAAGAACAGTTCAGATTGGTCGTCGACAGAGGTGACGGCGGATTCTACGACTTTGGTAATTATTCTTTGTTGTATATTCTAAAAGAAGATAACAAATATAATTATGTATTTGTCACAAATTATACATATTCTATTAATTACATTTTAATAAATAAAAGATTAGGATTATGTGTTCTATTAAAAACTAAATTATATGTCGGCGAGCATGTTACGCTATATAATACCATTGTGGTGTATTTTACATTGTAACTGGTTTCAAGGTATATAAGCCAGTGGCGTGCCTAGGGTTTTGGAGTAGGGCAAGCCGAATATTTTTTTACGTTTAATTAATATTGTTTTAGAAACACAAAGTTACTAAGAACGAAGAAAATTAGTTTATAATACGTCGGCAAACCTACCACACAATCAATATTAAGATTAAAACTATTAATATAGATTACTTGTGAACTGTAGATATCCGTAACTATTCATTGCATTTCTATTGCCGTCACTATTCTGTGGTGCCGTGGTCGACTTCGAGGTTTACCGAAATTGCAAGCAGAAATTATTATTAACGCATTCATGTTTAAATGTTTTGCTGAATTTAAAATAATAGATTGCCTTTTGAAAGGACCACCTAATTTAATGAAAATTTAAAGCATTATAATCCAAACAATCTAACACACAAGACGTGTCGTTTAAAAACATATGAATCACGATTGTTTAAAAGCTTTAAAGGGAGTATGTAGTAATAAAAGTACGTAGTTTATTAAACTGAACTGAAGAAATTTCTATTGTGATTTATCACGACTTACTAAATGTACAAACCCGGCATAGGTTTCGCGCCGGTTTATTTTTCAATATAATTGAATGAATTTACCTTTTTACCGGCAATGAACGCTTTCACCATCGCACTCAAACCATCACAGAAAACAATACAACTTAAAATAGTATCTAAAAGTTTAAATAACATAAAAAACTAAACATTAACCTTAAACAAAACACATTCACAACTCATAAAATATCATAATACAAATGAAGTTAGTAGAAATATGTGCTGTATTGCCAGTAAACGTGAAATAAACAATACAAAAGATACAATTTATTAAAAGAAATATTAAAACTTCATTATTTGTTCTAAAAAAAATATTAGATATAATTTCTAAAAGGAACCAACTTAATTTAATAACAATTGATATAATTGATTTAACAAATAATCACGTGACGACCATGCAACGCACGATGTTTTTACATCACCAAGGCCGAAGCCGGGCATATCGTCTAGAGTAAACTGCTATATAACATATCTATAGCTATACATTCGTAGCGATCGAGTAACATCATTTCCCCATACAGTTCACGCGTTGCTAGAAGCCCCGTAAAAGCACACGAGAGAGAAAAGGATAGATATATGTGCTGTGTGCTCCGTCTTTTCAAGTTCAATATAGTTTTAATGAATGAATATTACGCGGCGCTTCGGCGCTGGCGTCTCAGTGAATCGAGGCGCGGTAAATTCAAAAAATTTAAATGTTAGATGTTTTCTAATAAATGACTGTTGTATTGAATGTAATAGTTTGTATTCAGTATGGAGTATATACGTATTATGTAGGGCAAGCCGGGCTTTTGGGCTTGTATGGAAGTACCGCCACTAATATAAGCCCACCAGCATTGTAATTAGGAAAGAAGTTGCTATTGATAGTCCGACAAGGTTAGTCGCCGATCTGGCGCTCATTGTGTCGGGCTTCCAGATTGCTCCAATTCTAAGATAAGATCGAGACTAAAAACAAACAGGAGTGTTGTTTTATTGCCTTAGTTGCTAAGTTCTACATTGGACATACTGCTACTCGTATGGACATAATATAATTTGCACGTTTGCCTCCAGATCCTAGCGGTGACAATGACTTCTACAACAGGCCTGGTCAAGTAGACCAGCCCTCGTACCCCAACAACAACTTGGACACTCCGAGAGACCTGGTCGCCCTCGACGGACAACGCGAAGTCACTATAATGTAAGCTTGCTGTTGTCAAACATGTTTTTAGCTTTTACAAGTATGCCATTAAAATATTACGGACCAATATTATTTTTTCGTTTAAATTAAATACAATTTAATTATACATATTGCTCACGGAGATAGTTAGTGTGTTGTTACCAATGTTCAAGACGTATTTTTATACAGTTGCAACGTGACGGGTGGCCTTGAAGCGAAATGGGGCAGAGGCGACGGACAACCACTGCAACGCAATGCTATTGAGCGAGGATCCAGCCTGATCATCTACAACGTAAGTGCCATATTTTTTATAATTATATTTTTTTCAAACAAGACTTAGAACTAACCCAAAAGTTAAAACGTGGTGGAAGGGTTAAGCGACTCCCAAAATTCATCGCGCATAAATTCGCCTGAATTTCACACCCTACATGTTGTTTTGCATTGATTTTAATTACATAGTTTTATCGATACTGCCATCTCACTCTGCGTCATAATGGTGGACTATGACTAAGCCCTATATGTCGCAGAAATCGCCTGTGCCCAGCAGTGGGACTTATGTAGGCTGGATTATTTTATATCTATTTTATTTTTCAGGTTTCGACAAGCGACTCCGGCAGTTACGTGTGCAGTTTGCAGGACTCATACACAGGAGAAGTGTTGCAAGCCGTGTACACTAGTCTGGTGGTTATCGGCGCGCCCAGGATCACTCTTCGTCCACAAGCGCAGACCGTACGACCCGGACAGTCTCCTACAGTCGAGTGTGTGGTTGAAGGCGACGACATCATCAATATCGAATGGAAACCGTACAACAGAGCGCCGTCTAGGTATTTCTTTATATATTAAATATAAATGCGTACAATCATTAGGTGTTTTTATTGACGGTAACTACTATTTATGAGGAGCTGTAGTGCGGCGGGTTCTTTAGTACGGGATTTTATTAAATCTCACCCGAAAAATAAACTGACTAAAAGTTGAAAACAAATTATATTAAACCGTGGTTTTATTGTTTCAGCCGTGTAGAGATTCGTGGTTCTACTTTGATATTCCACCAGATTGAGGTTCAGGACGCCGGTAAATACGAATGTTTTGCGCGCAACCGATATGCTAACTCAAGCGCCATTGCCGAGGTCATCGTAAGTGGTACGTAAAAAATATATTGTACAATTATCTCACCGTTTACATACATATATGTGTATATATTAAATGTTTCTCAAATACGGCACGTAGAACACAATTTTAAGCACTTGCCACCTTGCTGGGTGTGCCCTAGCGTAAGAATTTTATCGATATCTTTATTGATGATATATGTATTTAAACATCTTAAAACTATTATCTTTAAATATTAAAAATGTACATATCAATAGATATCGACAAAAAATATATTTAGTGCTGAGTGTTAAAATTGTTCGCTTCCACACAAGAATGTACAGGTTGCACTTGTAAAGGCACCTGTTAAGTCGACGAGCACTCACGAGTCACGCCACAAGCGCACACAGCGACACAGGTCCAATGTAAATGTATACGCTTCACTTGATTGCATGATAAATACACGTTCGTAGAAGAGACGGATCGGGTGCCGTCTGCGACGCACGATAACGAACTGTACGAGCACTCCGGCGCCGCCGTGCACCTCCGCTGTAACGTGACGCAAGCCAACGTGCGCATACAGTGGACCAAGGACGGGCGCCCCGTGCCCCGCTCGCAACAGAAAGCCGACGGATCGCTTTTCATCAAACTGGCACAAAAGTCGGACAGCGGCCGCTACGTATGCCACATCCGCGATCCGTACGGCGGACGCACTAGCAATTACATCAACCTGCATATCGAGGGTCAGTTGTGCATTCACTAGCCAGCTTCCAATTACAGACGCCGCTAGGACCTCCTTCTGTGCTTAAAGATGCTAATTTAATTTTAACCCTGGAATGCTTGAGCAATTAAATTTCTAGATTGTTGGATACATAACATTAAATGTTACCATTGTTTCGTAGTGTTCGTAGTACAGTCTCCTGTAGGATGATCATGTATGCCTCGCCGGGTGAAAAGTTCCTAGTTATTTGGATTCCTTGAAATTTAGCCGTCCCCTTAGTCCTAAATTTTTATACAATTTTTGATTTTTTGTCAGTTCACTAATTTGCTAATAATATATTAAAAAAAACGATTTCAATAACTTACGTAAATCTAATTATCGAAACGATTATATTATATTGTATGTAATTTTGTTACATCTTATTTCTATTGGCGCCTGACTACGATTAAGTCGAAGCTGGTATATGGTGTGGGTAAAATCTAAGGTTGACCAAAATTTTAAAAATGTAATTTGATGAAATTTTTCGCTCGCAAAGGTATTAAGTGCTTGGACACGGAGTTCCGTTGCTATGACTCAAGCGGGTGCATAGACGAGGCGCTTCTCTGCGACGATTTCCAGGACTGTAACGATAATAGCGACGAAGAGACCTGCCTGTACCGGCATCCACGTTACTCCGACCCCATGTGGAATAACATCGATCAATTCATCCCCGTCTCCGGTAAATGAGGTGCCGGGTGTGTGGGGGTGATTGTTTCAAGGGCACTTGTTCAGTTTGCCAGGGTCGATTCTATTCACGTTCAGATCTATAAGCCTGTCAACAAACAAATAACCGATTTAAAAACATGACCTTTGTATATTTTGGCTGTTATAAAGTGTCTAAACTAGTCGGATTAATATATGTATAAATTCATTTTTTGAAACGGTTCCCTGTTATGATTAAAATATCATGTGATGAAATCGCAGAAGAAAATAAAATGCAGATATCATGTACTGTGTTAAAATAAATCGATCATTCAATGAGTTTTAAAAGTAATTCGTATTATTAATTTTGTTTAAATTTGTGACGGCTCACACATCTGGACGTGTTTGCTCATCGTAACTAAGCGGAGGAATATGTTCGAGCGTAATGGGATTTCTCTTGTTCATGTACTTTTCCTTTCCTTGTGTTTAGAGACGTACAAGCGGATAATGGACCCGAATTTGTAGATGTATATAGTTGTGTTGTAGTTAAGTAGTTGTTTTAATACATTAGTTTAACGTTTTTGCATGTTCTGTTTTGTACGGACCGTCTCTTGTTGTCGTCTTATAACGCACAGTAGAGATACGCACTTTAGTTCACGTCACCGATTTTTTGTATCGTATGAATATTCAATGTGTCGGTGTTTAATGTACATAAGTTATTTCAAATTCTGTTTTTTACTATGAATATTGTATTAATGAATTTTGAATAAACAATATTTTAATGCCGATTAAATAGTTCTTACCTCGAGACTGCCACTTGAGACGGTCTAGTCTAGTGTAGGTGGCGGTTATGTTTGTGTGGGTGTGTGTATATTGTAGTTACGCAATTCTTCTAGTTGTAGCCGCAATGTTTTATATATGCCTGCTTTATAATTATTTTGATATAGGTATGTAGTTGTATATTTGTACTCAAAAGTACAGCTTTATGTAAATTTACTACCATTGTAGTTATAACTGATCCTGTGAGCAAAAACGAAGGTGTGCAACATCAGGTGCTCAGCTTGCATACAATATATGCAGTAAATGCTGTGCCTTATTAACCATTTTTATATTCCAGAGACATTTTTGTTAAATGTATAGAGGGCGGCTTGTGATGAAAATACTTGTTTGAACATATTGTACTCACAGAAAAAAATATGGGTGGAAACAGTAATGGATAAACAAATTTAATGTCATGTATATGGAGTTATAGTGAAAGAAATATTGTAAAGCCTTTTACTTAGTATACATTATTAGTAGTGATGATTCATATTTGAATTTGCACAAATACTATGATAAATATGTATTATGTACTGTATATCTAGCGACATCGACACTCGCGACAAAATGGATGTTTAACATTTCAATCGTACGATATATGCTTGGGTGCTTAGTACACTACGTGTGGTTTTTATTGTTAAGGGATTTGCTTGGAAAACAATAGTCAAATAGACTTGGACTATTTAAATAATTTCTCATTTATTTAATTCTAATTCATATATCATGCTGAGAAGAAGAAACAGTTTGCCAGTGGTGCGTGGAATATTATAATCATTTTGAACGGATCGTTTTAGGTCCCCGTGATGAAGGATCGGCATCGTTAGTGGCAATCGACCAGCCCCGAAGACGTTTCAGAGTTTCGGAGAATGTCCAAGTGCTCTGCAGATCAAATGGAATTAACGTGAAATGGGAACGATACGGAACCAACCAATTCGTCGATTCAAAAGTGAGTGGTCCATTTGTAGAATGTTTACTCATGATACTTCGGAATTTTAAAGTACACAGCAATGATTATAATTGGTAACAAACTTCATTATTATGCAAAGAGCAACCGTATATTACGTTTAATCGTTTACTTTTACAAAAAAAATGATATAAACACCATCAACGGTATTTAACTTTAGTACGATTATTCAAAACTATTTATATTTCCAGTTACAAAACTGCCAGTGTTTGATTTGGTTTTTTCACACCAATAAACGTTGCAATCTCAAATGTCGTGTATACTGTGTTGCATGGGACTTTGAACATTAGTCAATATTATGATGTTGTACTCTCAGCCGTACGGCGACGGCGCAGTGCTGGTGATCCAGGGCGTGCAGGAGTCTGACGCCGGCGTGTACCGCTGCGTGGGCACCGGCTCCTACACCAACCACTACGACGATTTCAACCTCGAAGTAGAGCCAAGTATGTTTCACAACTTAATTGACTTTGTATACCCACTAAGGCTAAGTCACCACGTTTCGTACGTTTTCAATGATTTTTTTGCATATTTGTGAAAAAATTGGAATAAAATCAGCTGTTATTTATTTATTGTTTGTTAGACTTGTGGATAGTGAAATTATATACATTTTGAACATCTTATCGTGTTTTGTAAATATTTCACGGCAAATTACAAAATTACAGTATAAATATACTGTATAGTTGGTCGTTAAAAAGGTGACACGCCTACAAATAGACACTCGGAAGTTATTTCTGTATGAAGGTATATCAATGTTTTTTTTTTATCAGGCACCAATGAACCTGCGTACCCAGACAACAGAGACAGCGCGATATCGGAATACACCGCTCAGCTGAAGGACACGGTGGAGCTGCCATGCCGACACAACCTCGAAGGTCCAGTCATGGTCGAGTGGAAGAGGGAATTCACACCACTGCCGTCTGAAATCAGGGCTAACCAAGTAAGAATAGCTGTCAATAAATACTGTCCTTTATCATTCTCTTACACTATCTGGTTAGACTCATTGAATTGTATTAAACTAAAAAAACTTAATACGAAAGATTTCCGAAGTAGTCAGTCTGTGCAAGTATTAGTAACTTAAAAAAAAAACATATAATAGGAGCAATTTATATAAAGATGACGAAACAAACATTAAGTAAGTTTATGGTAACACATAGAGTTTATTATTATAATTTTCATCACAGCCAAACCTTCACCTCGAACGTGTGACTGAGACCGACGCAGGTATCTACGTGTGCCGCGTCACCAACAGGCTTACCACCGTCGAGTCCAGGGCCATATTGCGTGTCGAAGGCATTGTACCAAAGTTCGACGGCGCCAGCTGGCTCTCTCTCCCCGCACTCAAGGACGCCTACAGACAGTTCGACATTGAAATCTCATTCAGACCTGCAGGTGAAGTCAATATGTTAATCTCAATTGATTTTTACACATTTTTAAATAATTATGTAGTTCCTTAAGCATAGACACAGTCAACATTTCTGTGCGAGTTGCGACTGTCTAGTAAAAACTGGATGCATGACAGACACAATGGGAATGTGCGGCCATGTTTCATTTTTTATTGTGTGTGGTTCTTAGAAAATGTATTGACGACGTCATTACTTGTGTCTCTCTGCATAGAGTGGTGAAGTTTATTACATAGTTTCGTATTCCTTATTTTTGTGTAAATGTAGTGCTAGTTTCTCCAAAATAAGCAATCAAATGCTTTTAATACGCAATATAATATCAAGATATTTCATAAAAAATAAATCTAAATAATTTGGTATGTATCTAAGCGTACATATTTATATAGCAATGCATACATTACAGATAGCGACGGCTTGATCCTGTACAACAGCCACAACGCGGGCAGGACCGGCGATTACGTAGCCCTATCTCTAGTGGAGGGAGTCCCTCGCTTTACGCTCGAGTCCGGCGCTGGACCTGTCGTGGTGGAAGGCGACCGCCCATTGCAACTCAATGTATGGCACACCATCCGTATTAGCAGGACCAACTCCAAACGTAAGACATTTCTGCTACTTAATAAGTTTGTAATTTTAATTAGCACCGTTTTATTTATATGCCGCCCTAGCTGGTAAATCTCATATGCTAGGACTTTGTAGCCAGTTTAAATATTAGACATTAAGATAAACATTTACTATAATTTCTGAGTGGTATTCCTCTTATTGATAGGTGTGACGCATACCGCCAAGCGTCGGCAAGCGACATGCTCGTTCTTACACGATGTAAAAATGATTGTGTTAGGGCACTATTCATAACTTTAAGTTGAAACTTTTGCAACTAAGTATTTTATTGCGCATTTGTATTTTCTCAAACTTCGTGTAGATGGAAAGGTAGTGTAAAGGGCCATTTTTAGCCATGGTAACTTATAAAAAAATTGTCGTGCAGTGACGATGGACATCGACAACAACGGTCCGTTCGTGGCAGAATCTCCGGGACACTGGACCGTACTGGAGTTGGCTCAACCGATGTACATCGGTGGCGTGCCCAACTACGACCAACTGCCTGCTGAACTCGCCGGCTCCTCTGGGTAAGTGAATACGCCAAGCCATTATACACATTACAGGGTATCACATAAATCAAAGTCAAGCCGAAGTCGAGCGATAAAGCAGCCAGCGCCCAACCCCAGAAAATTAAAAAAAAAATCAATGTCTCGTGTTTTCTTTAATATATTGCCAATTGTTTTATTATTTATTTTGAAAATGTGCTCACCAAACCTAAAATCTGGGTTGTATCTTTTAATAATAGCGCCTACTGATCATCGATTTCTTTTTGTAATCTTATATGGAAAAATATCGAATAAAGATGAGACATTTTATATAATAGTTCGATTTTGGAGTGATCGAGCAGTTGGAATCGTGCATATTTAATAGAAGTAATATTAAAATCTCCTAAAATTATAACCACGCCAAAAAGAATTAATCGACTAGCACTCACCATCATCGATACTGATACGTATCTTCCGCGTGGTACAGATTCGTGGGATGCGTGAGCATGCTGATATTCGGTCGTCAAGAGCAGAACATCATGCTGGACGCCCTGGAACTCAGCAGGGTCACCGGCTGCAACTCCTGCACTCCAAACCAGTGCCAGAACAACGGCGTGTGTCAGGTTAGTTACTATAACATTTTCTATTAATGCTACCCTATATTTCGATAAAACGTATGACATTTGCACATATTAACCTGCTAAGTTCTCAGTATTGAGCAAGTATTGATTCCTCATAATATTTACCGAAGTTGTATTCATAGCACCTTTTGGCTGCTATGTTAGCTAGTTATTTATGCCACAATAACACATTGCTAGGATTATTTTTATTGACTTTACTTTTTAGTGAAAATCATTTACCCTTACACATCTAAGATTTCCTTGAATACCTCTCGGCAATACAGGCCTTTCTTTGAATATACACATGAATAATATAAGAAAGCTTGCACTGAATTTCGAGTTACATCATCTTGTAATATACAAAATATGTGTGCGTACGTAGGAGGCTCTGAACGAACGCGGCTACATGTGCATATGCTCGCCCGGATTCGCGGGCGCGAACTGCGACCGCACAGGCGAGGCTTGCCGGCAAGGACTCTGCGGGCCCGGCAAGTGTATCGACAACGTGGACGGATACAAGTGCGCCTGCCCCATCTCCTACACCGGCAAGAAGTAAGCACTATCTTAGCTGTCTATGTCTGTTAAATGGTTTTATTTGCGACGGTGGTTGTCATTACATCAATATTGTAATTAATCATGTAACAAGGCCATCCTCACCTCTTACACTGGTAAGGAAAGAGTTTTAAGTAGAAATAAGTAATTTTGTCCTTGTGTCCGCTAAATATTTTTATTTGCGACAGTAATTGTTCTAATATCAAAACCTTATCACCAAGCAGCATGATTTTCAGTATACAAATATCGATTCGAATAAGATTGAAATCTACACAAATTCGCTTTTGTAACTTTCCAGCTGCGAAGTGAAACAGTCGATTGAGTACCCAGCTTTCACTGGAAGCGCGTGGCTTGCGATCAAGCCGCCGACGACCTCGCGCCTTCTGCGTATGTCGATGAAGGTGAAGCCCACTCCGCCCGTCACCGACGGCATCATCATGTACTGCGCTGAGAACTCGCGCGGATACGGCGGGTTCACCTCCCTCGCCGTGCGCAATGGAAAACTAGAGTTCCGCTACGACCTTGGCGGAGGTAATCTAAATTAATTAGTTGTCTATATACACTATTTACCTAGGTCATCGAAATTCGCACCAGTCAAAATCTGTATATTATATTTTTGAAACCTTGATTCCAATTATTTTCCCGTGATACCATTAAATTGGTGCCATATCGAAGAGACTAAATTACACTTGAAGATTATAGCGGTACTGTTCTGTGCCCCTAGCCGGAACATTTTGTAGTATCGTAATAGAATAGTAATAGTAAAATTTTGTATGGGAATTTAAACAGCGCCATTGTGAGCGTATTTGGAACTAAAATTTGACAGACAGCGGGAACATTTACGATACTATACTTCAAAATGTTCCGGCTATGGGCACTGTTATAATATCGAATATTTAACTATGATTATGAATATAATGTTTACTTATGTTTAATATAATGTTCCTAATAAATGTATATACCCCTGCAGGAAGCAACCCGGTAGTACTAGTCAGCAACAGGACGTTACCTGCTAACGAATGGACCGACATCCACATCACGCGCCTCGCCGGCTCCGTGTCCCTCAAGGTCAACCTGGTACACAACTACGAACAAAAACTGGATAGACCTTCTGAGGTACTTAATATTAATTTTGTAGTAAAAATATTTAATCATGAAGTGCTAGAATATGAACGAATGTTTTAGCTCATTACTGTAGCATCAAACCACTGAGTGATTACCCTCAATATAGTCATTTTTAACAATGTGTTGTGCAAAGAAATTAATACCTTTATAATGGTTTCTTAGATTTACGCGAATGTTACACATTGAAATAAAACTATTTTTACGGACTTTATCGCGATTTGGTTTAATTTTTACATTTTTTAACTTCCCGACGTTTCGATTACTTTACAGCTTTCGTGGTCACGGGGCGGACCTTACCTTTAATTATTTATCACTGTCAAAGTTTACACCACATCCACCAAAGCAAAATCGAATTCAAAACTATTAAGTCTACACACCGTACAATTTATCATATACTGTCACGATAATGTGACTGTATTAAGTACAATAGCATTGAATATTTGTAATTTTTACCCTATTTAATATGAACCGTTTGTTTGGACAGAGCTTGAACTTGGAAACCCCGATGTTCGTCGGCGGCGTGGACGACTCCATCGTGCTGAACAACAACACGGGCGTCACTAGCGGTTTCAGCGGCTGTATCAAGGATGTGAGTATTCATGAATTGATATAATCTATTACAGAATATTTATTTATCCACTGGCCAGTAACTTCAAAAAGTTGCATAGAGCATGTGGTGACGTCACCGCATAGTCACTCAGTTATCCTTTAAATACTAAAGACCGATTCGTTAATTAATGATTTTTTATTTCCAGAATAAATGAAAGTGTCTTTTGGTTTCATATTTATTTCTTGGTCCTATGTAAAATTGCTTTCATAAGTCCGCCATTTTTATTTTCCTTGTTTTTGTTTTTTCGATGTCTATATTGCTAATATATATTAATCACTATGCATATATAAACTAAAACCTAATTCGATTGTTTCAGGTGATGATTTACGGCGTGGCTGTGGACATCGTGAACTCCTCGATCCAGTCCGCCAACGTGCGTGAGTGCAGTAATTACGAACGCGGAGATATACCCGACGTAAGATTCATTGCTCCATTACAGCACATTCTAAACTCAAATACATGCGGCTATTAGCTAACAACCGCTTCAATAGTGACGTTGGCTATAGTTGCGATGTGCTGGATTTTTATATATTGGTCACGGTATCGATTATTCGCACTTTAAAACAATTATATCGACGTTACTAAATTTTCTAGCGTTTTAACACGTTTCAAATGAATAGAATTAAGCGTACGTAATATAATTTTAGATATAAAAAATTTAGCATTTATGGACAGTCTCCGTGGCTGGTTAGACGCTGCCTGTAAAACGAGAGGCCGCGGGTTCGATCCCTGTACCGAGACGAATATTTGAGTGATCCACAGGGATTAGCGTCGGGTCTTGGTGTTTATGAGACCGAAAAGACTCGAGTAGTTTCTCCTGCCCACAACAGAAGACTCGATCTTAGTGTGGGATCAGGACTATGTGACTGTTGGGTGTATTTATTTATTTATTATATCGATTATTGAAATTTAATTAATATCAGCAATGCTAAAATTTATATTTGAATGTAAGTACGATCATTATGGTGTACATTGTTTTATATCAATAGACGGATGTGGGTTGCCAATGCTACAACGGTGGCACTTGCCCCATCGACTCGACCACGTGCGTGTGCCCCATTGGCTTTACCGGCAGACAGTGTGAGACTAGGGTGGCCGCGCCCCTCATCTCCTCGAGGATGCCCCCTAGTGACCCCTGCTCGCTCCGGCCCTGCCGCAACGGAGGAACCTGCCGACCTGACCTTAGCAACCGCATGAACCACACTTGCGACTGTCCTCTGGGCTACGCTGGTGCCACCTGTCAGATTCGTAAGTTGTGATGTCATCCTTACAGACTGTTGCGTATGATAATGTTTATAATTAAAATAATTTTGAAATATGTAAATAGAGTGGCTATATATTTTTATTATTAACCAAGTGGCAGAATAAAGAGGCGGCCTTTGCCCAGGAGTGGGACACGATAAAGGCTACAAATAAAAATACCAAAATCCAAATCGTAGGTATCGAAAGTGTATAAAAGTTTTCGATGTCACTCAAACACAAAACTCATGGCTCCACACAGCCGTTATCTCGACGACAAATAACAAACAGATTAACAATAGCTATTTATTTCCAGACCTGGAGCTGTTCCAAAGCGTGGGCTTCAGCGGCAACGGGTACGTGGAGCTGCCGTCGCGGCTGCTGCGCTACGACGAGCTGCGCCTGGAGCCGGCGGTGATCGCGCTCGCCGTCCACACATACAACGACGGAGTGCTACTGTACCAGCGCGAGGTGGCCGCCCCGCTCGGCAACGGCGACTACATCTTACTCAGAAGTCAGTATACTACATACAAAATACTTTTACTAGTGGTATGTCTCTCATATGTGAGGCTGCCTGGACAGGTACCACCGCAATGACTATTTCTCTCGCCAGCAGCAGTGTTAATGCACTGTTGTGTTCCGGTTTGAGGGACATTGTAGCCAGAGCAACTACTGGAAATAATGAGACTTAATATCTTATTAGATGGCGAACGCAGTGGAATTCCAATAATTTCTTTTTGTTCATGGTGTTGTTTTGTTTTGCTACTGTCCATGAGGTGTCGTATCGCTTACCATACCAGATGAAAGGAATGCTCGCCATTCACTGCAATAAAATAACTTTTTTTTTTAAACCTGTCACGGCAAAATGATGGCACTACTGTATGCTGTAGGGAGAGAGAAGAAAGATAGCAAGAATGCGTAGCAGTGACAGACAAATTTCGGAACAATACCGTGCTTCTTTTGTTGCGAACACTTTGTTAGCGATATCTCGTCTACTGTATAATAATAGCATCAGTATTAAGTACGTAAAAGTGGGATGTGTAGCCTATGACAGTCGGTTCTCTAAATACTCCTTACTCTACCGTTACTCCTCCGCCCTAAATTTATATCTTGTACTATTCCTTAATTATACTGTTTGCGAATGGCGTTTAATAAAACATTTTTGTTGCAGTTGTGAATGGTTTTGTTGAGCTCGAGTGGGATCTCGGAAGCGGTCCGGCCAACATCTTGGTGGATTCTGTCAACGTCAACGACGGTGAACGCCACGGGGTACGAAACATTGTATTTTATTCTTTTAACAATTATTCCTGTAAAATTTATACTCAAGAGTAATGGTCAAGAATCGAGAAAGTTACTACATAAATCTAAGGTCACAACTGCGTTATCTCCCCATCATTATAGATGGATAAGATGAAAAAAACGAGGGTAGTTGATAATTGGATGGTGCTATTACTAGCCTACTCTTATTTGTTACATATAAGAATATTAAAATTTATATAATTCATTGTGTCTACAGATCATAGTGAAACTGTACGAGGACAGCCACGTGTCGCTCTCGGTGGATAACAACGTGAGGACTGGCACTTCCACTGGCTTTTCGAATCTCATGAATGCCGACTCCAATATTTACATTGGTAAGTACTATTGAACAATTGTAGTAACTTTATAGCTATACACATCTGTTTTGTTTTTGTCAATTGTAAACGTATACTTCGCAACTTCGCTATATACACTGATAGTAGATTCTCTATATACGCATTACACAGTTTGCAAGTAACTTAACTATTTGTATATTGTTATATTATTTTATATAATGTGCCCATGAGTACATAAAATGAACAATTTAATTGTTTAAATGTACTGAATTTCCTGGATATTTGTTGTTTCTAGATTTTACTGATGTGTTACTTTGCTTTCAGGTGGCATACCGGACAGTCTTAATCTGATCTTCAACTACCCGGGCCTGTCTGGGTGCATTGAACAAGTGGAATTCACAAACTCCGACCGCGGCATCCAGATCGGACAAGTTGCTGTCGCCGGCAGGAACGCACAGCGGTGCCGGGAGTGAGTACATTGCTTATTTATGAACTATCAATACTAATATCAACTATCGATGACTTATCACTTGAAATCATGCCCTAATATAACATCATCTATACTAATGTCACGTTTGGCAAGTGGTAGAGCCACGCTGTTGTCGGTCATGGTTTAGTATATATGGGCAGGTTCGTCCGGGGCGGTACCACTGTGCCCCAACGCCAACTAATAATTCGTTTTGTACTGTTTCTCTTGAAAATCCCGACCCTGGGCCGTAATGAATTAAGGCGATGTGTCACTTGTCACGCAATTCATGTATGCGAATGTAAGTGGCGTATTCATTTAAACGTTACTCTGCTATGAGAATACGCGGTGGACTGTATGACAACAAAATCTAGTAAGACAATAGTCACTTCAGTTATTGTGCCAATGGACCGAGGTGGTATAATTTAAGGGTGGTTTTCGACGCAAGAAGACATTAAATTCGTGAACTGGACTATTTTAAAGAAGATAACCACACATTGGATTTGAAATGTGGTTACAATTTAACAAAACACATTATTTTTTCCGAACATATGTATACTTTATAGACTTCACTACATCTACCCATACTGTTCATGACTAACAAAACATTAACGTTTCACGCTGCGTTGGATTACCAGCTCGATGTTTCCGGATGTGTATCCTTACTTCGAAGAGGTCGATGTGTTCGAGTCGCCTCCCCCCGGCTTCTTCAACTCTCAGAATGGCTTTACCTCTAACATTGGCTTGTACGCTCTCGTGCCGTCCCAAATGATTTTCGTGTACCTATACATGAAAATGTTGTGCTATCTTTATAATATCGAATACTAAAGCGGATCCCACTGGGTGAGTCAATGTAGACGTGCTGGCCGAATGTCGGCTATAAAAATGCTTTAGTGTATTTGTTTTGTAGTGACATGTCGATATGACTATAATGCACGTGATGTTTAGATGTTTAATTATAAATTCAGTTAAGAACATTTTATGCATGAACTTGTGAAACTGTAAGCGACAAATTCTGTTAATGTAGAATGTGGATGTTTAGAATTGTTATTTTAAAGAAGATGGAATACGGTTGATAAAACCTATTTATTAGTGATACGAACAATTTGAAGTAGACTTGTATTGTTCAATAGTTTATATATTTCGTGTCTGTACGATTTTATAATATCGTGTTTATTTACAGGTTTGTTCCTGGCCGGGTTTAGCTGAAGTGACCTACGCGAACGAATAAACGAAATCTCTACTCTCCTACACAATACGGATCAGTCGACAATTGTCTTTACAATATACCTAATTATAGTCACGTTTATCAATGTACGTCTTTTAAACCAATGAACATACGTTTGATTAAAATATTAAGGTAGAGATTTAACGAAATTGTTCTTTTAGTATTAAGTATATTTCAATCTGGACAATACGGCTAGTTTAGTATATAGATATGGTAATGTTATGGAAATATCAAGTGATCGAATAACATACAATGTTGAGTGTATACTGCAACGGGGTGCTCGCCGGAGTTGCATTGGTGCCATAAGTTTCGAAAGTAACGTTAAAATATCGTAGTTAGGAATCTATTATACTAATAAAATATCATTGTTTTTTATCTTTTTCTATTTTCAATATGTTCGCTTGTTCGCGACGCTTCGACATGTCCGACGCTATCCGATAGAGAACTCGCAATAGTGATTCCGTACGCACGTCATCCCGCACCAGTGATATGTACCTCGATGTGCCAAAATATGTTGGATGCTACGTACTTGTGTTTACCACTGCCATTTTATTTACATTTGTTATAGATAGGCGACTCTCGTTTCTTTATATTCGCTTTGTGAGCAACGAACTATTTTAAGTACTTGTTTACATTATATTATTTCTCGACATAAACGCGGTGGCATTTAATTTTAACATAACTCTCTCGTTTATAAACGGTTAAACCTTTATTTTGCGCTTTTCGTATGGATATAAGATGTATTTAACTTGATTATAATATGATATTAACATATATACTACAATGAGACTATGAAAGTACTGATATTGTATGTCTATATTCTACGTAACATTTAATGTAACTTTTAAATATCTACCTGTATGTCTATTATCGATATCTGCTTTGAGAACAAATGCATCTAACAATAAGAAATAAAAATGATTAATAAATTTGCTGTTTTATTTATATCGGCATTATTCTTTAATCACTTTGAAACTACATTCCATCTTAAAGAAGAAATTAATAAGGTTTTTTTTTTTTTATTTAATGTAGCACAATAAACTATGCATATTTTTTTAGATAAATGACGAGACGAGCATGCCATTCGCCTGATGTTAAGCGGTACGACCGCTCATGGACAGTTATAGCTAAACCAAACAACACCATGAATTACAAAGCAATGCTTGGCCTTCCCCTGCGCTCGCCATCCTCAGACATAACATGTTAACTCATTACGTCTCATTACGTCTAGTAATTACTCTGACTACAATATCCTTTAAACCGGAACACAACAGTACAATTACACTGCTGTTAGGCGGGAGAAAAAGACATTGCGGTGGTACCTGCCCAGGACTCGACGGCGGTAACGAACGATGGCTTATAAAATAAATATTATTCTAAAAGCGAGGATTTAAATTTTTCTCATAAAAATGGTCACTGTTGAAATCATTGGAAGAGGCCTATGTTCAGCAGTAGACTTCCTTTGGCTGATGGATGGATGATGATGGATGATAAAAAAAAATACACAAAGGACACACACAAAAATAACACATAAATCGGTACTTTAAACATAAAGGAATTATATGCATTGTAATCCTAAAAAAATGACTATTTTCTGATGATAATTCAAAACTGTTCCATAATTACTATTGTTTTTACAACACATCATTTATATAAGTGGAGATAAATAGAAAAATTAGTAAATATAAGAACATCACATATGTGATTTCAAATTATATACGGTGGTAAATGAGGCCATTAAAAAAATTCGTGATAAAATCACGAATTATTTTAAGAAGTTATACTTTCGAATTTTTAAAATAAAAGTTACCTTTTAAACAAAGAAAAAGTTAAAAGTCTTAATAATAAGTAGTTATAACTTCTTATTGCGTACTTAAGTAGGTACATACACACTTGATGACAACTGCAGTGCTATTCAGACAGAAAATCGACTTCTTGAAAGGATAATTACCTACTACTAGATGGTCAAACAGAAAGTAATAAAATCTATCGTATGTGAGAATTAAACTATAAGATAATATACTTCGGTTACTTAAATAAAAATATTTCAATAACTTAATGTTTTTGAGTCATGAAATTATCTCTATGTGCACCGATATTGATCCATCTGAATATGGCAACACAACAGGGCTGTGGGATGGGGATGGAGATGTTACAGGGGAACGAGGTAGGGCACCCACCTAGGGAGATTTTGAAAGAGGGAGATGCACATATGGGAGCACTATTTGAGTGAAGAGTGTCTGGAATCGGCCAATCAGACACGCACACGTTGTTATTGATTTCTCACATTTGACCTTAAAATTTAAAAATAGAATAGCGCGATATTTTGAAACTGCGTAGTAATGCCTTTTTTTGTTTAAAATGAAAAGTTGGTTATAAGTTGGTGAAAAGGTGTAATAAAATGTTTAACAAAGGTGAAACCTTGCAAGAACTCAACACAAAAGGTAGAACTTTATAAATTTTTTGGGAAAAAACGGATTTCTATATCTACAACACCTACACAAACCTCAAACATGCCAAAAAACCGAAGTTGTTCCATAACCAAATTATTTGATGACGAAGACATTGGACCCCATGAGGTATACATATTTGATATCTGCATGAAGATAACGTAGGTAACGTTATATGTTTAATAAATATATGAATTTTTAACTGGCGTCACACTGATATATTTTATAATCCCCATTTATAGAAACTGGAAGTAATGTTTACCATTTTACGGTGTCATGTGGCTTATAGAAGAAAAAAGAAAAATAAAGCCAACTACGTATTTTAGATGTGCAAAGATAAATAAATACAGGGAGTGAGCCACACAGAAAAAATAAACAAAGGATGACAACTGGCGAATGATGGATCAGCGTAAACTACAGTATTGTAATAATATTTAATGTTTTTTCGATTTTTTATGTGTGTCTATATTAGATTGATAATAAAGAATTAAGCGATGACGTATTATAGATGGTGTTTAAAAATATATATGTGTTGCTTAGTTAGGTAGTCGTTTCATTATTTTATGTATATCGATATTAAAAACATTTCTTTAAACTCATAAAGCAGAACTGTCATAACTACTTTGAACATATTATTTTGGTGCGATCTTTGACATTTACTAGTTTACCAGCGCGCACTCCAGGCGGCGCTGCGAACCTGGATCGATATAGTGGCGCGATGGAATCTAGGTCAGTACTAGATTACATCTAGGGCATAATAATTTTGTTTCCGCTGATAATTATTGTTCCGAGGATGGTAATAAAAATTAAATAATTTGTCTTTAAGTATGTGGTACGAATAATCAAGAGACCTTTGTAGGTTCATGAATAAAAATCTGTTAGTATCTACCTCTGTACCTATTATTATTTATCAGTTGGTACGAAAGTTTCGCCATAAATAATATTTCAAAAGGTTTTCAAAGTAATATATGGGTGTCGTTAAAGAGCCCGCGTATTATTTCATTATAACACGTGATTTGCTTTGGGGTAAAGCAGGCGTTGTTGTCAAAAATGTTGTGGTTGACATTCACTCAGGATATAAGAACTGAGTGTGCATAGACAATAAGTACAAAGCTTTTTATAACGATACTGGGCAATTCTGCAATATTATTAAAATATAAGATATCATTGTGTATGTATTTCTTATTTCACCCATTTTAAACACAACTTTTAAATTGAAAATAATATGAATAGAAATCGCCTAACAACTAATATATTCAAGTTCTCAATAGATGGCGGTTAGAAAATCTTCACTTAATTTCATAAAAATTACAATGCAAATTACATCATAGGTACGCCAACACATTTACATTGAAATAACTTAGGACTATTTATAAAACTATTTACACAAATAAATCGAAATATGAACCAGCATAAAACCATGAAACAAAATTAAACAATTATAAAAAAGTATAAAAACAATAGGCAACTCTTAAATTTTCAATAAAAGGCATGAACAATTAATATGAAAAGAAGACAATTAAGAGTAAAAAGCCATCAACATATTTTTGAACCGAATTGTTTAATAGCATGTACAATAATTTTGTACAGCTTATCACAATTTGAAGTAAGCGCATTTAAAAGGCTGATAGCTCTGGCTGTTTGAGTATTGGTAACACAACCATGGCGCTCCGATCTGGAGCATGGAGCTGGACACGCGAACAACTGATGTCGACGTCGACTGCCAACACTAACATTAGGGTATGCTGAGGCACGTAAAGATATACCTGCTTAATCACAACGGGGTTGTCTATTTTAATCCTCAGTAAAAGAACACAATAGAAAATTACTCTTAATGTACATCTCAGGTATAAAGTATCACTACCTACCATGCCCAATACGACTAATGAAGGGTACAGAAATTCATAGTATCCATATAAATCCTTTTGTATAATTGTCAGGCGTACTTGCGTAATGCGTTGCTCTCTTTCCAATAACTGATTACTTTTTTTCATGTAGCTTTATACAACTTATTAGTAAAATCTCAATATCTTGACACGTCTTGTTTGTGAGTGACTAACTTATTTTATACTTTATGTTTTATTACCTTACTTGGTTTTAGAGTGAAATGTAAATTTCTTATAAGAATAATTTTCTTTAAACCGAAACCTAACCTAGCTATAAGATGAAAAGGAGGCCTGGTTATTAAACAAGGTTTAAGATGTCTACCTAAAGGTTTCTAAAGTATTTTGCAACGAAAATCCACCACTGCAACTGTTATTCAGAATCAACAGTGGCACGTAAAAATATTGAACCTAGCTCTGAAGCTAGGCGGCTAGTGTACGGTGGGGCTTAAAGTTCTAATTTCAATACAAAAAACATGGAGAACATTCGTAGATATTTATGTCTAATAACACATTGTAATAATTATAGAAGCAACTTAATTGCATATCACTCGTTAGCTCGACACACAAGTACGATATTACTTCTGTACATACTTAATAATTTTAAGTCCACAATATCTGTAAGTAAATCAAACCAAAACAGTGCTTAATACTTACACGGTTCCTGCTTGGTGGTAAAAATGACAAAGCTAAATTAGAAATCGTCGTTTCTCGCATTTTGTGTAAATCACAATAATATGTTCACCAGAAAATTATAATCAAAACTACAAGTTAATAAGCGCCACTATATTGGTAATAGTGAACTAAACAAACCCCGCCATGTTCATCAATAGCGGGCAGCGGCTAATGAACCCATACATGCATAAGAAATGGCGAAGTCAGCTGATGCATGTAAATTCCAGTTTATTATTGATTTTTCAGAATACACAAGTTATGGTTAAAATACAATAAGAAACATTCAAAAATATATGTATTGAAATACAACAAAGTTTACCTACCTATTTATGGCGCAAGCGGTGGATTTGTCCACCCAAACTAAAGATTTCGAATGATTTATAATACATTTACTTTGAGTACAATCCAGGTAATTAGCTCCTTAGATCACTAAAAAACATAATTGTGGCAAAAATATCTAAATATATTTTAAGATTCTCCCGTAATTCAATACGTTAACGACTATTTCTTATCAAGCAAGCTTTTGAACACCCACGCACAGCCAATACACAGATTATACCGAAATGAAATATTCGAAAGTATTATAATAACAACATATGTGCGATAAGGCCATCTTATTAGGAAGATAAATACCTAAAGCGTGTAGGAGTTAATAATGCTTTGATAGGTATTGATTGATTTCTTATTTTGGCGTCGCTAAAATATAATAACTTCCGAGAGAAAAACGTTAAAGGACCTCGTCAATAAAAAATATATAAATTTGAATTGTGTTCACCTTGACAATTATCGCTTTCAGAATAGACGTGGGGCATCAATGCAACAAATCTTTATGCTTTTTATTACACGAGTACCTCCACAAACACATTGCACTTATAATGCACAGTGCATGTAAAATGACCTTTTTGAAACTACGCTCGCGTTAAGAACATCCTTAAATGCATAAACTCACAATTTTTTACCGGAAGGGGTAGACAGGGGTTCCCCTGGTAGCAACCAGGACCCAGGTTTCGCCTGTTATTTTCCGCCTCACGATATGATAAGGCGCGAGCCTATCGCCATATCGATCACAAATTTCTGACTCCGGGCTGTTAATGAATAGAAAAATTAAATATCACTGACCGACCCTGAATTCGAACCCGAGACCTCAGCTTTGCAATCATACCGTAGTACAACTGCGCCACCATGGCAGTCGTTGAGAAAATAACAGCGCCGGAGAAAATTGAAATCTATTGAATGTTTTTTACAGAATTATATTAATTATTCTTATATTTATTACCAAGTAATTGTGATTTTCAGGGTCGGTGACCGCGGAAATGACTAACCTTATTTTGACTACGGCAATTCATAAACAACATTTTATTTGGAATAAATCTTTGTACGGCTTTATCCCAAAAACTCTGGATAAGAAAGCATAATTGATATACTATGATGTACCAGCCCGGCAAGTTGGGACCAAATAAGCAAGGCGGTTATCTTCACATGTTTTAAGACAATTTCACAACCTATTTGTTTTTATAATTTTACGCACTGAATTTTGGTACAGTCACCAACATAAGTAGCTGAACACATTTAAAACGCCAAAAGTCATACACACATCAAGCAACAGAAGTCGGTGACGAGGGTCGGCCACAAAAATTCATGAACACCTTAAGGTTACAAAAGTTGCTGAACAGCAAAAGCAACAAAATTGCTGAACACTTATAAAAAGTAACATTGCCGTAGATGTGTTCACCTAATTTTGACGCGTTGTTATGTATTTATTTTTAAATTTTATTTAACAGTTTCTTTTTTGCTTTTTCTCTGCATTGACATATTGTTTTCTATTTTTGAGAAATTATTTTGTTTGTACCGACTTCGTGTGTACGGCTTGATTAATAATTTAAAAAAGTAAATTTATAAATATACAAATTAAAATGTATTAAATAAAAAACATATTCAACAATATAAATAAAAAGTTGTATTACGGTACGGTTACAAAGCTGAGGTCTCGGGTTCGAATCCCGGGTCGGGCAAAGTGATATTGGATTTTTCTATTCATTATCAGCCCGGAGTCAGGAATTTGTGCCCGATATGGCGATAGGCTCGCCCCCTATCACATCATGGGACGGAACATGCAAGGCGAAATGTGGGTGTCCTAGTGGCGCCTCTGTCTACCCCTTCGGGGATAAAGGCGTGAGTTTATGAATGTATGTATGTAAATAAAAATGGTAAAAATCATGTGTGGCCTCCATTTGCTTCGATGACGGCCTGTAGTCGGCTTTGCATAGAATTTGCCATATTTGCACATACATCACCTCCTCTGAAGGAATCCCGCATACGTTCCACGTGCCTTATAACGCCTTCCTTTGTGCGTGGCGTGTCGGGCTCACAGGCTTAGACAATGAGACCCCATAGATTTTCTATGGGATTCAAGTCTCGATTCTTCGGTGGGAACGGTATCCCAATAATCGCATTTTCATTATTGCAGAACCATGCTTGACATCTTCTAGCTTTATGCACGAGGCTGTTGTTGTGGACGAAGTGTATCGGCTCCGACATATGCATTCTGGCCGTAGGAAGTAATGTGTTCTCCATTAAATCTAAATAACAGAGTGCATCGTCCACCTTCCGATGAAAAATCTATCCAAAATTTATCTTCTTAATAACGCAGATAAATACAACATTGAACTCTCTAACAATTTTTCTCTTCTAGAACAGGAAGTTTCCGATACTGTTGAGAAACAATATGGAAATATAGTACACGGAATACATTAAACTAACAATAAGATAAAAGATCAAAACAAAAACAATAAACTTAATACCCAAAAGAATTCAGCTCTTACAGAAATAAATACCGTTAAATATCGCGAAATCAATAAACTAGTTAAACGTAGCATAAGGGATGATTTATGCAAGCATAATTGTTATCTAATAGAAATGGCCTTAAAGAAACATGTACACCGCTTTGGGTAGCTTAACAGAGGATATCTACGGGAAGGTGTTGGATAAATAGTTCAAAAGATGAAGAAGGAATTAAACATAGTAATCGCACTAAGCTTATTGAAATATGCACGAAATTCTACCAAAAACTTTATTCTGACGCTACCATATAACTTCAATCAGATTATTCCAGCCCGAATCCGGTTACTATTCCCTACATAACTGGCTGCGAGGCTTATAAAGCTCTCCGCACTATGAAATTCAATAGGAGTCCTGGAGAAGATGGCATGACAACTGACGCTTTATGAATCGGATCACCTACGCTGCTTCCTTACATAAAAAAATATTCAACAATATCCTTGCAACTGGGAAACTTCCCCATGAAATGTGCCACTCCAACATCATTCTTTTGCATAAAAAGGGAGAAAAAACTGATATTGCTAATTACAGACTCATAAGCCTAACATCACACTTGTATAAAGCGTTTATAAAAACAATACAGAATCGAATAGAGAACACACTTGATTTACTCCAACCCCCAGAACAAGCCGGTTTTCGCCCAAACTTTTCCACCACGGACCACCTTCACACTCTGAATTAAATTATAGAAAAAACACCTGGAATATCAAAAACTATTATACCTTGCCTTTGTAGACTATACAAAGGCCTTCGATAGCGTATATCACTCAGCCATATTCCAAGCACTACATAGACAGGGAATAAATAAAATCTACAGAGATTTACTCCTGCATATTTATGATCACAGCACAGCCACCATTAAACTTGAACGTACAGGTCCATCATTACCAAATACAAAGACGAGAAAGGGTATCGATATCGGCGGTAAGAAACTTACCAACTTGCGCTTTGCCGTTGACATTGTACTATTTGCATCATCGGCGCAAGACCTCCAATTAATGCTTGAAACGTTAAATACGGCAAGCCTGGGTCTAATGATGAATCGGTCAAAGACTAAAGTCATGACAAATAAAACAAAAGTCCACATCCAAGTGGATGGAGAGATCATACACTATGTCGATGAGTACATCTATCTGGGCCAGTTAGTTTCCTTCCAAGGCCGGCAAGATCTAGAAATTCATCGCCGGATGAAAAATGCCTGGAAGAGCTACTGGAACCTTCCAATATCCTTAAAAAGGAAACTCATCGACATCTATAAGTTGCCTATTCTGACCTACGGAGCTCGGACTTGGTCTTTGACCGAATCACAAAAGTCCCAGCTCAAGGTTTGTCAGAGAGCTATGGAGCGCAGCATCCTGGGAATAAGGCGGACTGACAGAGTGTGAAACAGCGAAATTCGCTTAAAAACCGGCGTGGCAGACGTGGGAAGTAAAACAGCACTCCTTAAATAGAACTGGCAGGCCATGTGACTTGAATGCATCCAAGTCACATGGCCTGCCAAATATCGTTACCCAATGGATACCTGATGATCGACGACGCCGCGGCAGACCTAAAAACGCTGGTGAGACGACCTGGATGCTTTCGAGCCCATGTGGCCCGAAATCTCCTTAGAGCGCGAATTGTGGAGGAACAGGGGGGAGACCTTTGCCCAGTAGTGGGATGAAGTAGGTTAATTTGACAAATATTTATAAATTTACTTTTTTAAATTATTACTTAACACGAAGTCGGTACAAACAAAATTGAAATAACACTTATACATACACAATTTTTTGCCAGTATTGTTATACATTATTATTTATTATACACGGAACAAGACCCCAAATAATGATTTATATGTTTTGAAATAAAATTTAAAAATAAATACATAACATTTTTTCTATCCAACGCTTGCTTTTGCCAGACTCACTATTGCTTCTAGATTGAGGGCTAATTTATCAGCGAGAGACTTTCCTTTCGGCACCGGTAATAGAGCCCGAGGATTATTACATAAGGAACAACTCGTTTTTAAAAACCTTACTCACAGTAGTAATTCATTTAGATATCTACTCCTGCTCTTGTAGGCGGACAACTGCCTGGTGCATACTTTTCAAGGTAAAACTACGATTCAGCACAGAATTCAATAATTCAGACACGGCAAAACATTTGTTAATACCACACCTTAAAAACAGAAGACAAGCAAGAGAAAAATAAATCATTTTTAAATGTATAAAATGTACTCACGTATTTTCCATTTGGAATTACATTAACCATAAACTTTGTCCAAACCTTTTTTATACTTCCGCATTACTTTATTGCACTGATCATATATTATTATAAAACAGTTTGTCGATGTTTACGACTCCATCGTATAGCGAAAACTGATATTTTTTACAGCTCACGCCGGTCACACACCAATAAACAAGAACCGGCACCGGCTCCCAAATATTTGCGTAGTGTCAATATCACAGAGTCAAATTATTAGAACTACCCTTTGATGTCGCTTTAAAAATACTATCTAAATTGTTGTTCCTCTGTCAAGATCGTTTGTTATATATTTTAACCTGGAATAAATGAACATCAGGCGAGTCACCTGCTCGTCTCGTCATTCTTGGTTATAACGTAAAGCAAAGCATTGGTAAAATGTTAAGTGTGATAAGTGCCTGTTGTGGATTACAGTACAGCTCAAAACTGTTTTGCTCTAAATTCTAGAATACCTGATATAATTTACTCTTTCATGACATGTTACCTTTTCAGTTAATAGTTCGGTCCTGATTGGTTTACATTAAAAAAATATATAAAAAGTCAGTTTTTCAAAACTTTAACATTTAGATACGAGCTTTGACGATGCGGTTATTTATGGTTTACATCGCTATTGACTCGACATATAGAATCCATTTCAATTTACCTCAAAGCATTTGGTGTATAAAACAAAAACTGTGACGATTGAAAGAGCCGTTGAAACAAAAAAATCCTCGTTCGAATATAGGCATTACGTATATTGCGTATTTGATTCATCCATCAGCCAAAGGACGTCCACTGCTGAAAATAGGCCTCTCCCAATGATTTCCACAGTGACCTGTTGGAGGCAGCCTGCATCCAGCGACGTCCCGCGACCTTTAGCAGGTCGTCTGACCATCTTGTCGGTGGACGTCCTACGCTGCGCTTTCCGCTACGTGGCCTCCATTCGAGAACTTTTTGGCCCCATCGGCCATCAGTTCTCCGCGCTATGTGCCCCGCCCATTGCCACTTCAACTTACTAATCCGCTGGGCTATGTCGGTTACTTTAGTTCTCCTACGGATCTCCTCATTTCTGATTCGATCTCGTAGGGAAACCCCGAGCATAGCCCTCTCCATAGCTCGTTGAGTGACTTTGAGCCGCCTAATAAGGCCTATAGTGAGAGGCCACGTCTCGGTGCCGTATGTCATCACTGGCAACACACAACTATCGAAGACTTTCGATTTGAGGCACTGAGGTATTTTGGACAAGAAGACGTCGCGTAGTTTCCCGAACGCTGCCCAACCGAGTTGGATTCGACGATTGACCTCTCTCTCGAAGTTGGACCTGCCTAACCGGACCACTTGTCCTAAATAGACATATTCGTCTACAACTTCAAGAGTCGAGCCCCCAATTCCAATGGGGGTGGGCACAACATGGACATTCGACATGATCTTCGTTTTGTCCATGTTCATTTTAAGACCCACCTGTTGGGAGACTCGATTGAGGTCTTCGAGCATAGTGCTAAGGTTCTCCAGCGATTCTGCCAAGACTACAATATCGTCGGCAAATCGAAGGTGAGTGATATACTCGCCGTTGATGTTGATGCCGAATCCTTTCCACTGCAAGAGCTTGAAGGCGTTTTCCAGCGCGGCAGTGAACAGTTTCGGAGATATGACATCTCCTTGTCTCACGCCTCTCTGTAGTGGAATAGCCTTCGTGCTCTGATCTTGTACTCGGACCGACATGGTGGCGTTGTTGTATTAAACACTTCATCACTTCGATGTACCGATAGTCTATGTGGCATCGCTGGAGAGACTCTAGCACAGCCCAGGTCTCGATCGAATCAAAGGCTTTCTCATAGTCCACAAACGCTAAACAAAGCGGCAAGTTATATTCCTCGGTTTTTTGTATAACTTGCCGAAGCGTATGAATGTGGTCTATGGTACTAAAGCCTTTTCGGAAACGGGCTTGTTCCGGAGGCTGGAAGTCATCAAACCTGCGTTCGAGACGATTTGTGATGACCCTCGAAAACAGCTTATAGACATGACTCAGGAGCGAGATGGGCCTATAGTTCTTCAGTAAAGTGTTATCACCTTTTTTGAAGAACAGTACCACCACGCTCCTGCTCCATGCCTCTGGCGTTGATCCCTCAAGGAGAACGGAATTGAAGAGCCTCTGAAGGACTTTCAGTATCGGCGCTCCGCCCGCTTTCAGAAGCTCTGAAGTGATTCCGTCCTCACCCGGCGCCTTGTTGTTCTTAAGCTGCTTCAGGGCCATCTCAATCTCACACAGGCTGATGTCCGGGATATCATCGCTAAAGTGTCGGATCAACTCGGCTCTCGGGTCTTCGGCCGAGCTAACAGTAAGTTCGGCAACCGAGGTGTAAAGCTGTCCGTAGAACCTCTCGATCTCCCTTAAAACCTCTGCCCTCGTCGACACTACGCGGCCGCCGTCCGTCTTCAGCCTAGACAACTGGCTTTGCCCAATAGACAAGTCTCTTGTAAACACTTTGGAGCCTCCATTCCGCTCAATTGTCTCTTTAATGCTCACAGTATTGTGAGCACGGACATCGTGTCGCAAGGACTTCCAAATCCGTCTATTAAGCTGCCTATATGCTTCGGCGTCATCGGAAGACTGCAGCGCCATAGATCGACATTTGGCCATGAGGTCAAGAGTGTGGATCGAGAGTTTTTGTGGTCTATCTCTACGGCGAGGTCTAAAATACTTAGATCCCACCGTATGGACAGCTTCTACCAAACCGCTGTTTAGCTCGTCCACTGCAAAGTTTTCTTTGAGACAATCAAAGCGATTTGCCAGCTCAAGTTGAAAGCTCTCGGGGTTTTGGATATGGGCACGAGTAGGTCGGAGCGTAGACTTCATCAAGCGACGCCTTTCTAATTGGACATTGATATTCAATGAGCCCCTTACCATTCGGTGATCACTGCCGGTTTTCACCCTGTTGATCACAGAGACATCACTGAACATCTGTCTATTCGTCGTCAAGATGAAATCTATTTCGTTTCTCGTAGAACCGTCGGGACTCAGCCAGGTCCATTTCCTGTGAGGCTGCTTCTGGAAAAAAGAGTTCATCGCAAAGAGTCCCTCTTTCTCCAGAAAGTCGGCCAGCCTCTGACCCCTGGGGTTTCGTTGCCCATGTCCAAATTGCCCCACTTTCAACTCTGCATCGCTTCTCATGTCCAACTTTGCGTTGAAGTCTCCCATAACAACATTGAAGTAGGTTTTGGAAGTATGTATGGCCCGACTAATGTCCTCATACATCTCCTCTACTTCTTCATCTGGGTGTGTCGAGGTCGGCGCGTATACCTGTATGACCTTCAACGAATATCTTTTTGATATTCTGAGTATAAGGTACTCTACCCTGCTCGACACACTTTCGATGGATACGATGTTGTTGATGATAGATCTGTGGACGAGAAATCCGACACCTCCTTGGGACTGTTGGTCGTCCCCCCGGTAGAAGAGCAGGTTACCGGACTTCAGGGTTATCGTATCCTCCCCGATTCTACGGACTTCCGATAACCCCAAAATATCCCAGTGGAACCCACTCAATTCTTCTTCCAGTTCGACAATCTTCTCGTCTGTCCTCAACGTGCGTATGTTGTGTGTTACCAGGGCCAGTCGTCGTCGGGGGTGGTAGCCGGGGCCAACCCGGGGATTCTTAGCACCCCCTGCCCCGCCGTAACCATGGCCGCTACCATAGCCAGGAATAGCGGGGCTGCCGGGGACTGGGGGCCTGGTCCTGGTGTTGCTAATCATTTGAGGATTTTGCCAATACTCGCCACGCTTGGCACGCGGGTTGGCGAGCGCAGAAGGTGGGGGGGGGGGGATAGACTCGCGTTGATGACGCTGCTGTCCGTCATCAACCGGGGTAAAGGAAATAGGGTTTGTGGGTGGAGGATGTTATGGGAAAGGGAAGTATGGCCTGTATGAGTGGATACTGCAGTCACGGAAGGGAAGGTTGGTAGTGACTGCAGTAGCTCGGGAGGCCGAGGTCGCGTACTCGTAGCATCTATTCTAGGGACAGGCCATGACCACTAGATAGGAGCATCCCTGACCATTTAATTAGATGACAGCGTATTTGATTAGAATGCAAAAATAATATGCCTACTGTCATTTCCTATTTGATAAAATGGAAATTAAATAACAAATAAAGATTTTAAAACGTCATATCTTATCTTCTATACATATAATAAAAATGTAAATGGTCGATGTCTGTACATGGAAGATATTTAAGAAATTTCAACGCGGGGGGTCTTTATAACAGCAACAGAATCCAACACAATTTTTTTTAGAATTTTTGTCTGTCTGTCTGTCTGTCTGTCTGTCTGTCTGTATGTTTGCTTGCGCATCACGCAAAAACTACTGCACCAAATGAGATGCGGTTTTCACAGCTGTGTTGCTGTAGGTTCAACTTAAAAATTGGTATATGTTTCATTTGCATACAGGGTGTTTCTTTTTGTTTGCTTGCACATTACTCATAAACTACCGCACCAAATGAGATGCGGTTTTCACAGTTATATTGCTGCAGGTTCAACTTAAAAATTGGTATATATTGCATTGACATACAGGGTGTTTCTTTTTGTTTGCTTGCACATTACTCATAAACTACCGCACCAAATGAGATGCAGTTTTACAATGGTGCAGGTCCAACTTAAAAACTGGTATATATTTCATTTACATACAAGGTGTTTCTTTTTATTTACTTGCGCATAACGCAAAAACTACAAGACGGAATGAGATGCGGTTTCACAGTTATATAGGTACAAGTCTAACTTAAAAACTGGTAAATGTCTTATTTACATACAGGGTGTTTCTTTGTATTATGGAAGATAAATGAGAAAAACTAATAATCCCCATATCAATACTGGATTAACACTTAGGCTACATTTTATCCAGATAAATTAAGTGTTCCCGTGGGATGAGGACGGAAATCCGATATATTTGTTACTTTTATACTCAAAGGGATGCGATGGGCGTGGATTACATACCTTGAGTGAGAATGAGATAGGACGGGCGGAATATAACGGGATATTACATGTATATTTTTTTAAACAAAGTTAATCACGCAGACGAAGTTAGCGGGCAGAAGCTAGTCATGAAATAAAGATTAATCGTGCAATAGAACGTACATATAATTGAATAAGATACAATTAAATACAATCACCTTAGCTGATAACTTGTTCTTTCTAATTATATTTTTGGTAATGATTAAAAGTCTTATATAAATTCTATGGATGCACGAAATAGCGGATGTTTTGTAAAATGTTTGATATTGTACACCCTCGCGTGATGCAAACATTGAAACGAAACCGATTTTAGTATGTCTACTCTGTATCTAACGCACATGTTTGTATAGTGTCCAATCTGATGGATTGTCTCCAAAAACGACGGTAGGCATTGGTGAATGAATCAAGTGCTTAATTAAAATAACTGCCTAAGCTATTATTATATTCCTAATTTTTATCACATTCTTCATGCTCTTCTTCACATTCATGATATTAGATCATTCACTATTTTCATCTTTTTCTGCAGCACGAAGTGAACTGCCGAACTTACCTGACCTTGTAAACACAGGGGTCCAGTGCTGAATTCACCACTCACTGACTTTAGTCATTGTTGTAAGGGTCACCAACCCGCCTGCCTAGGTATGTTAGATGTCTAATGTGCATTGGGCATATTATCTTTCATTTAAAGATTCTTTCTCTGGCAGAAGACGATTGATGAATGGAAGATAGATTAAATTATGTTTGTTCCTTATTACATTATTGTATTTAATTACTTTGTAATTTAATATGTTCAATAGCTCGATGGATCGATGACATCACTAGTTTCAAGAAAAATTGTGGATGAGACAGGCGCAGGCCTGAAAAAATTGGTGTGATAAAGAAGAGGCCTACGTCCAGCTGTGGATGAATTTGGGCTAATACTCGTATGATGATGATGATGAATGTGTATGTTTAAAAAAAAGTGTGAATACTTAGGACTGCACGTAATATAAATTATGACAATAAAAATAATTATATTTTTCAAAAAGTATTTTTTACTTGCATTTTTAACTTTGAAAATTGTAGTTTATATTCAAATTCAATGTTACCATGATTAGTGCACTTACACAATATATCTAGAAGAGTGTTGATGTGGATGTATTTATATTTGGTAGTTTCAACTAGAATGTTAGTACTTGAAGTACCCAATCCTGAATAATATCTGACAGCGGCATACGTTCAAGTTATTCGTCAAATACACTGTCGGTCCATTAGCTCAGTGGCAAGAGCACCGTGTTACGGCCACGGAGGTCGGGGGTTCGATCCCCTCATGGGCCTGTTATCATCAACAGTAAACCGGGATTTTTTTTCAATTTTTTATAAACTACGTATTATTATAAATAATTATAATAAGATAATTTACCTATATAATTGTACTGACGCAACTTCGCTTCATCTGGCATATTTTGGGTTATTACTTTGTTATATCTTTGTTGATGATTTTCTTTGTTTAATATATAAATTGGCAAACTTATAAAGCTGGTTCAGTTTAGATGAAGTTTAAGTAAAATCAGCATAGCGGGCCACCAACTTCAACCGACGACTACGTACTCGTATCTCGTGGAAATTCGTATACATCGGGATGTAGACATGATCGACAGACGACAGCCCACGGATGTGCATCGATCCGGCCACCTGTCCTTGCACTTCGCTGTGGAGTATGGGGTATGCAGTACCGAGAGATTCTACGAAATGTGATGTTAGAAACATTTTTTATTAAACTTTCTTCAACATAATCACACTGCATTGGTTTGGAGTGGAGTTGTAGTGAAACAGTGCGTGGTGGCCTGTTGGGAACGGCCCAGACGGGGCTGCCTACATGTTGACAGTGGTCGCGGGTTCAAATCCCAGAGCACGCCTCTGACGTTTCGGAGTTATGTGTGTATTGATAGTCAATCACCACGCACTTTAACGGTGAAGGAAAACATCGCAAGGAAACCACTAGGCCAGCGTGGTGGACTATATGGCCTAACCACTTTCAATCGATTCTCTCGATATTAGAGTAGGCCCGTGCTCTGCAGTGGAACGTATATAGGCTGATACAGTAGTACTTATCTAATTTAACTTCACGTATTTCTTTATTAAATTCGGCCTTCCGGCGGCAAGATGGGTTGACGACATTGTCAAAGTCGCAGGCCGAATCTGGATGCGACTGACAAAGGTCAAAGAAAAGTGGCATAGTATAAGGGTGGCCTATACCCAGCCTATACCATACAGAATGTAGATGATGATGCTGAAGATTTGGTCAGATGGTTTTAAAGTATAATCAAGAAGTATATGACTGACGCTGATATAGTCAAAAATTATAAATTAAGAATTTTAGGGGCTCCAGTTTAATTTTTTCGGTCTTTTAATATACTAAAGGTATATGGAACACGTCGCTGCTCATGTTCATAAAAGATCCAGTGTATCGATCGCACCCATCTGCCCAATTGGTACCTACATTTTTTTTCAATGCTATAGTAAATATCGTTTGGCACAAAATCGTCATGCGATCCAACTGCCTAGTGGTTGTTCGGCGAGTGCTCCTCTCTGTAGTAGTCGACCGTTCCAATAGGTCAGTATAATTTATAATAATACCATGTGATTTGTCTATCTTTCTTTGCTTTTTATTCAGTATGTGGTACCACATCTCCTTCATAAGATTGCGAGATAATCGCCTGGGCACTGCCGCCACGTACACTGTCGGATGCAGTGTTTTCAAATAATCAATAACATTAACATTTAAAGGAATGTTGGTTATGTTCGGGAACGCTGGCCGTACTTTAACAGTCACATTTTCGTCTAACCGTTTTTGTATGTCATATCGTATAGCGTCGAAGGCGCTGGCGGGTATATCTCCAGTGGCTAGCAATACTCGGCCGGTATAGTCCGTGTAAAACAGTGCTTTGGCGATGATAATCCTGTTGGTAACGGCCGCGCAACCGATTACAATGGACACCCATACAATAGCTACGGTGTACCTGGATTCGACGGGAGTGTTTATTATATAATCATTTATATTTACCATTACGTGTTTTGAAAATTATTTCTTTTACTGTAAAGTAATATAAGAAAATATGGAAAAAAAATATCGGTATGAGTGTTATGTTATGATTTGCATGACAGAAGAGAAAGGCAGAGCTTAGTTTGGTGCACTTGGTGCGGCCTACATCCATCAGTAGCAACAGTGGACTGACGATGAAGATGTACTAAGTAGTTTACATTTACAAAGCAAAGCTATTGTTTTGAAAGTGCACATAAAAACGTATGCTCATTCATAATTATGATAAGATGGGGGTTGCTAATTGCTGACATTTGAAGAATTATACATGATCAATTATTATAATGGCTCAATATTAGGTATAATAGGATTTATGTGATGGGCCTCACAAATATTACAGTATGAATATAAGACTCGGATACTCAGCTCAAATTCCCTCTATGACAAATTACTTCTTGCGAATATTTACCAAAAAGAAATACGCGAAAACTTACATTGCATTTCTTTTCACGCAGCTATCAAAAAAAATCATTAAATATTGTTAATGGCTATAAAACCCGCTATTAAATACTGCTTAGTTTTGTTTGTGCAATATATTGATTAATTGGACATTATTTTCCGCAATCTTAATTACCATACATTTTTATATTCGGTTTGTTAGTCTCTAATGTAGACAATATAATATTATTGTTGATCTGCGTTTTCATTTACATATTTTTTTTTTTGTGTAGAAAAGTAGATCTGACTTTTTTCCATATGATGGGCGCATCAGGGTGCATGTATGAACAAACACGTCATAATCTAAAATGGATAAATGAAAGCCCATATTTTTTTCCAATATTACTAAGTAGATCTTATTCGCAGTGTTATGGCTCAGGGTGTTTACTTTTGACAAGTAAGTTGTTCTAATTAGGTAAATATGAGCTTCATTGCATTAGATTCAGTCTTCCGCTGGTACATAACGTTGTAATAAGAAAGAAAAAAAACGATTTATCGAAACAGTGTAAATGCACTTTTGGTTCCGGTATGAAGGTCATTGTAGCCAGATAAACTGCTGGATGTATTGAGACATAACATCCTTTGTCTAAGGATGGTGAACATAGTGGATTCCACTGTGTGGCAGGCAACGCTTTGTAACTCATGGTGGTGTTTGGATTTCTAATTTTCAAAAGCGGTCGTGTCGCTTACCATCCGGCGAATGATGCCATTCGAGATGTAAATGATGCCATGAATGTCATTCATCACAATAAAAAAAAACTACTAATACAAGTAGACTAATTGTTTAATTGACGCAAGCAAAAAAAAAATGCTATTACAGGTTTTCAGACAGCAACTTGCATCTTATCTGATTTATAAATCAGATAAAATACAAAATAGAAAAAATACAAAACTTATAAATAAGTTTTGTATTTTTTGCGATTTATTTTTCTCTGGCAGTTTTTTCTGGTTTCAACGCATTAAACATTATTTGAAACCTGCATAAAATGTATTTTATTCCTATAAATATTTTATGTGATTGATTATAATGTACAGTTAAACCGACGCGACGGTCTGAAATTGTTTATTCAAATTCCTATATCACGATGTTAGAATGCAAACAGCTCGTCGCGGCGACTTGGGGTCATGCTTTCGGAGCACAATTTTCTTGCTTGCGATCATCAAAAGAAGAACGACACTTGTTTGACAATGTGGAGGGCGCTTCACACTGCAATTTGTTACAAAATATGACATACTTTACAGCACTCCCTGTGCGACCCGAAATTTATATAAACTGAACAAATAGTTGAATGAGCTAACACTTACATTTTCCACGATATTGCGCAAGTCGATATCCACCGTCGTTACCATAGTTTAGTGTGAATACATTTTCTAAAGACTACTCATTAATACAGTATTATTAGTATAATTAGACAAATAAACGATAATCATACTCGTAGAAGCCGAAATAAAATTAAGTACTAATATTATTTTTGAAGTAAAACTTCTTTGTGCACACTGTACTTGGTGAGTAAGGTGAATGCGTGACTAGGATGTTACGAAAAATGTGATCGGGCGAGGCGAACGAAAGTTGACGGGGTGAACTACACATACATTAGTGAATATGTGGTCGTCATTTTAAACTTTTTAGCCATCGGTTCGATTGCTCTCAAATTCGATATCTGAGGGACCCTCCGCCCCGGTAAACTAAATTGATAGTCTGAAATTAATATTGTGGCCGCCATTTTGAACTTTTTAGCTATCGGTCCAATTGTTCTTATATTCGATATACGAGGGATCCTTTGCCCCAATAAACTAAATTGATGATAAAAATTGAAAATTGTGGCCACCATTTTGAACTTTTAAACGGGTACTGACTAAACAATATAAATATAATATAATTTCCATTAAAATAACTCAGTTATGTGAGACACACTGACATGAATTTGGTTTGTTTGGTAGATGAGACATTTTTGGGCTCAACCACAGCTTCAAAATTCATCCAATTTCTTTGATTTTAATTATGATTCGCCCACGTTACACTCGCGCTGTAGTTTTAGTAGTCTGTAGTAAAGTTGCATGTATAATCAAACAAATAGGATAGCCGCTATAGTACTTTCCACTTTAGGAATAACTATCATAACATTTCAAACCTTGTGATGGAGTTAGTTGTCAAGTAAGAGTAAAAGGATGCGCACTACACAATATGAACAGTGACGTCATTGCACTGCCATTAAAATGAAAGAGATGGTGGCATGTTGCCATTACGTTTCTAAGTCTAATTTTTAATTTTAGTAACTTCTTCATCGTTTTAATGATTCTTATACTGCTGAAAAAGAAAATAATGCAATTAAAACGTAAAAATCTTAAATAAAAAATATAATCAATTTAGTTTTTATAATATAAGAAGTACCCACGCTGTTAACTTAGAAAACAAAAATACTTGCTTTTCGTCACTTTCCTTTGTTTACGCATTTATTTTTGTTTCATAAATTAACTTTTTTAAATACATCAGGAAAGTAGAAATATAATTTTATTTTACTTCTTGGTATATCACAATTTTCGTAAGTTTAACTGGGTATTAGTATAAAAATATTTGTATATTTATTTATAAGGCGATTGAACTCCAGCCAGCAATCTCGCTCGAATGCCTTTCAAACTGCAATCATCGAGCCAATTAACACACTTTTTTTCAATATTATAATATATATCATTTGGTATAACTGTAACAAACGGATCTCTGACATCGGGCCGCATTACTAAGAAGTCGCTGTTTCCTCGGTTTTCGAGATATGGGCGATCATGCAGAGCAGATTTTTTTTGTGCCAAAGCGGTCTTTAACTCACTCTCCACGAGAGCTGCGTGTTGGTCACGGATGCTACTAGACATTGCCTTTTCTGCAGCCGGTGCTTGTCTGAGCACCGGCGTATTATTATCTTCAGGGTTTACGGTCTTTTTCAATATTTTGTAAAGTTCTCTGGCTTTTGCCAGTTTATCAGGATTAAACGACCTTCTCATATATTTATATGCATTGTTTAAGAAATTAAGTACTTCCAATGTTTGCGCGTCGTCAAATATTTTTCTTTCGATATTTCTAATTTGTTGAGGGCTCGCTCGAATTGTTAAAACTGACTTAAAGAGAAAAGCAGCGACGACTATATGAAGCTGAAATAGTAACATTAAAATTTAAATAAACATTTTACAAATTATTTTTTGGAGAGGTGTGCAAAAAGGTTTGAGGTCTTGGTTTTTGAGGTCGTTAAAGCTATATGACAAACTGTTCGGCTCAACCGGTGGTACAAATGTTTTACGAAACAGTGTCGACAAAAAGTTTCGATTTCGCAATTCGTTCGGTTTGTGACATTTCCGGATACTTAAAAGCTAGGGATAGAATATTCGTCTGCGCTAATAATATAACGTCCACGGTACACGATGTTGCGATATCTTTCTTAGTAACACCCGTAAATAAATCTTCTAATGGTTGAGACTGGTCATTGGACTGCATTTGCCATCAAGGCACCGTATCTCTTTGTCGTGCCAGAATAAAAACAAAGAAATTTTTATATTAGTTAAACCTTTTATTGTAATAATGGAACTTTTTCCACGAAAATTCTTAAAGACTTTGAAAGATTTTTAGGAAAATTTATAAGCAACTACGACGACAACACAGTTTTAAAATAAGTTCGTGTGATGAAAGCAGATCGTAAAGTGATTTCATAAGTGTTCAAGTACAGCGAAAAGAAGGCTTGTAAATTGTTACACCCATAGTAAAATTTAAATTATCCGCTCTTCTAGGAACTGAGACGCGACACTCGTTACGACGAGCACGCTGTCACATTATTTGAACGTAATATTTTAGACGTCTTTTGAGGTAAACAGTGCATTTATTTACAAAATGTAAAGTGCTAGACTAAAAGGTAATAGGTTGAATATACCTAAAGCGTAAAATATTGCAATAATATTTTTACTTGTAACAAGTAATTATGTAAATTTATTTTTGATTTCTCATTGAAAATTTATGTTATTATAGATCTATATAGTCACGAAACATTAATTCAATGCATAAGAGAAATTCACGCCATTTTCCCAAAAGGAGTAGGCAGAGGTGCTACGAGGTCTTGTATGTTCCGTCCAGCAATGTGATAGGGGGCGAGCCAGTCGCCATATCGGGCACGAATTAACTCAAATTGAATAGAAAAATTCAATATCACTTTGCCCGACACGTGATACAAACCCGAGACCTCGGCGTTGCAATCGTACCGTTGGTTTATTCAATGTAAAGTAGTTAATTTATATATCAGCAACAATAAATATTAAAGCCGCACCAATGTGAACATTTTGTAGATGTTGTAAATCACAAAGACTAATATAATTGGGCATTAGCGAATTACACATAAATGACTGGGCTAATACATAATTAGTAATTACATAGACATCATTAGTATATTACACATTACACGCATCCACGATCATTTCGCTGTACCGAACACTATCCGGTGGACCGTATTAAGTTTCCTTTGAGTTGAATATTGATAATGACTTAATTACCGTTAACCATCGAAGAGACATTACAAGTGGAAGTGCCACGACTGCACACGTCCTGTGCCAATATTATCCACTCCCACGTAGTTTTCGATTCTCCGCGTTTTTCATGTCTATTTTGTTATTACTACAATTTTTTTTTATAATGATTTTTCAATTATTTTGAGTGTAGGACATAATAATGCTTTGAAATAATGACATGAAATAATAAATATGAATAAATAATTGTTCAAAAAAACTAAAAAAATACGCTTCTATAAATATGTATAATAAACTATTATTTATTTTTCATTTTTTAGTCGAATGCGCCTGGTAGATTCCTTTATTGGTCTTGACGTAGACACTTCGGGTCTCAGGAAAACAAAAATCGCTAATCCTGATTTCCTAGTAAGGATAACGGGTCAAAATGTTTAAAATATTGATTTGTCATCGGTCCTTAATAAGAATGCCATATTTCGAGTTAATCCGACGTTTTGAAGGGGTTAAAATCATGTTCAAAGATTCCGTTACATACTAACATACATACGTCTGAAGCTAATAAAAGCGTATTAAAAACACGGGGAATCGGAAGATACCTGTCAAACTAAGTGACAGTGACGCGTACGTGGGAGTAGTTATGTGCTACTGCTATCGGTCAACATTCCTATGCACTCGCGTTCAACATCTCGCCCAGTTGCTCGAAGCCAGGTAACGCGAATATATAAAAAAGTGTCTAATTGTGGGGTATCATACTATTGGTCAGAGTATTTTCTTATTTATTTTGCCTTAAATATAGATTTGTTTCAAGGAACTATGTTTTTGTTAAAGACAAACGAATAACTATCGAGTATCAATACAATAAAGTTACATAAAGTTAAATTAAAATACAATAAGTTTGATATTTGCATCTTCAGCGAACAATCGACAGCGCATAATATGGCCACAGGGTACGTGTAGTCGTGTCACTTCCACTTGATTTCTCTCTTCTAACTCGTGCGAGAGGCCTATGTCCAACAGTGGACGCGAAAGGACTGATGATGAATGAATGAATGAATAATTACCGTTAACATCCTGACACTAGTTGAACAATCACAAGTGGGAAGTTTCTCATAAATGTATTTAAAATTGTTACTTTCAGAAGTTTATGTTTATTAAAAATCTCTGAACATATTGTTTTCCTCTATTTAATTTCTCAATAAAATTAATGAGCGTGAAATCAACGTCGACTTTATTTGCATTTGTGTCTCCACATTTTGCTGTTTCCTTTTTTGTGCATTGTAATTGGATTTCTTGCCTTTTACTCGAAGCTCATATTACACATAACTATATATTGTTATATTTTATGTGCAAATAATATCTAAATAGTTGTAGCGATTTACCCTCGCTGCCACTCGCAATATGAATGATTAAATAATAGATCATACCTATAAAAAAAGCTGCATTGAAAATGGGCTATAAAAATGCCATACTATTAATAAAATTATATAGTTACTTAAAACTAACATCAAGTCAACTAACTCATTGAGTTTCGTGCTATCAATTATTCGTCTCGTGACTTGAGCCCGCTGAGGATTGAGCCGCGCGCGCCGGTCTATAACATCACGCCGTACACATAAGTATATTTTAAAATATTGTTCTGAACTGCATCAGCCTATAATCCTTCATTACTAAAAACGAGATTCCTGTACAACCGAGAGTTCAATTAAAAAGAAAAAACTAAATAATTTATTTTAAAGACAAACAATACTTAAAACTCGTAGTAAACAAAACGCTTCGATGTATCAAAGCGAAGACATCACAATATCCGTATTCTACAATAGGATAGCGACTGAACCTACAAGTTTAATAGACAGTAATTGTAAAGCAGATAATTCAAATGTAATGGACGGGGTTTAACCCCTCACCGGCCGCCGTCGTATTCGGAATGCATCTAGGATTTGCAAACCTCAAGCCAATTAAAATAATGGCTGTAATGTTTGGATACTGCTGCAGTCCCGGCGTCGGCTGATTTAAATGGCGTTGTTGCATTGTGTTATACAATATTCCACCTCGAAAAGAGAGAATACACGGAAAATTGTAGCGAAACTACATAGCGGTATAAGTTTTAACAACGCGTAAGTGTACATTGTCAACTGTTAGACAGAAAACACCTGTCTAAAGATTATTATTGATTAAAATTAAAGTACCTAATACCTATAATATATAATATAAATAGCTTGATAAGTCTAACTTTGAAAAGGCCTCTAATATTAACCACAATCATTTATTTTCCAGACTTTGACGGTGTTATAACTACAGCAACTATAAGTTGACGGGATATAATGGGACGGAACGGGACAGGATACGAAATTCAAACTAAAGTTAATTTCAAATTTTAATCACGCAGACGAAGTTTGCGGGAAAAAGCTATGACTAATAAAATTACGTAATTCCAGAAAAAACACACACGGTTCAACCACCAGCTGTGAAAAATGTCACAGGTTTGAGTTCAGGATAAACACAGCAGATTTTTCGATGTTACATAGTTACATACTTAGATGACTATCCCACAACTGTAGTGTTGAACTCTGATTCTGAATACCAGTACCGTCAAAGACCGAATACATTATTAAAACTATTTTTCCTTAAAAATCTCAAAGCAATTATGCATCATTAAATCTCCACCGATAGATAGAAATCTCCACCGTATGGCTCTGTGATTGTTTTATGCGCTTATTATAATCTTTCATAAGGGAACTGGATGGGGAGAGGTAGCTATTACAAGGCTCCCTAAACTACGGGAGGGTCATAATACTCTAAACTAAAATCAATTAATCACCCTAGTCGAGTAGTGAGAGTGCACCCCTACGATGCATTGAGTATTAATAAAATGGAATGCAATAACTTCATATAGGTAAGCTGCTGATCGCAAACTAGTGACGAGGTACAAAAATCAGATAGAACATCAGTCTTAATGCCAGTGTCCTGTGAGGTAGTGGTGCCACTCTAACGATTGTAGTGCCGTTTTAATTACCCACAGCATGGTTTAAATCGACAGCTTATTGATATGTTAAATAGTATTAGTTTCAGGCACTCTCTTCGTTAGTAAAATTGTTTCGTTTTTTCATGTACATATCAAAATAAATAAAATACAATACAATGTTTGTGACAATTGGCGAAAACTATGTATTGACATTTATAAAAATATTTAGTAATGTTGGAAAATAATATAGGTACATGCCTAGGCATTTAAGCACAACGTTTTAGCTGTGGAGCAGAATCAAGAGCGATTGGCGGGCACCGAGCCAAGTTTTCAAGTTAGTGATAACCGCAGAGAATAGCGAGCTACCATTGGTTACCTGGTACAGCCAACATACCCTTTACACACTCCTTTTGTATATATATACATAATCCTTTTGTATAAATATACACAATCAACGAATCTGATTTTTAAGCAGCTCGTTCTGCGATTTGCTGTCATATAATACCTTTTTACATGTATCTGACGACGTCAGAAATATGCTATTGAATTTCGATTGAAAACAGCATTTGATGACATTTTATTCTCATGTACGAACACGATATAAATCGTATATCCAATTCCGTTCTTCATAGAACGCAACATACAAGAGAATAACATTCTTTTTGAATTATTTCTACACTATCATTGTTTAGTATTTTATCTTTTGTCACAATTGTTGTAAGACGTAAAGTTATTGTGTTTATCACGAACAAATGACGGCTTAGATGCGCATTACATGTTACAAGCACTGCAGTTAATCGCCAACTTTAAAGCATAAGTGATAAAAATGGGGAAATCAAACGATTTCGGTACAAATGGCGCGCCATTGAGCTGCGAAACAGGCGGCCGACTCACGTGTGTCGCTTCCCTCCCTCCTTTAATGTTTGGTCCTTCAAGCGAAACGTTTTGTGAATCATCGATACTCAGGTGTTCTATTCAAACTTTTTCTTTGGATTGCACCGTGTCTGCTTATGTGGAAGCGATCAGATACCTTATCATACAGTGCTATTAGATGTGCAAATTGGTCTCAACGATATAATACTTTGGAAAGTAAATAAGAAATGTTTACAATAGTGAGCTAAAATTGAATTAAAGCCCAATCTTGTACATTTAAATCTTATAAGACGATAGAAAATTATGTACATCATCAAACGGCCTCTATGAGTAATGGAATGCTTTCTGACCGCTAACACCATACGATGAGAAACAAGTAAATTTCGCTGAAAGAGTGTAAAAAACTAATCCGACTCTATAGCATATGGAATTTAATTGCACCTCCGAACCAGATCACCTTCCGTTAAACGCGGAGTGGACACTGACGCACGGTAAACAATTTGCCCAGTTTCAGGAAGGAGTCGATTGTTGTTTGGACAGACCGGGCACTCGACAATATTCATAAAAATCATATAAAAAAATCATAAAAATCATATAAAAATCATAAAAATCTTTTTATATTCATAAAAAGAATATGCTCCGTGTTTAGCGGTGGACAGTACCTATTCCAAAATGCAATCATAATGAATATGTGTATGGAATTAGACAGCGGTTCAATATTAGCAGAGCCGTCGCCAAGGGGCTTTCAACAGGTTGGCAGAATGTGTCTTCGGGAACAAAACGTGAATTAATTGCAGAACGCAGACATATAGCTCCAGAAACATATCTGGATGATATTTTCAGAGTATGTTGGTAATTGGTATTAGTCAGATTTTTTAGTTCTGCAAGATTCAACTTTCTACCTTATTTGCTTTTCGAACAAATCGAAAAATAATAGAAATTAGTTTTCGAAAACGACTAAATGAAATAAAAATGTAAGTGAAATTTAGACATCAGGTAAAAGTACCTAAAGCCTATTATTCAAAAAATATAACAAGTCATTATAATAATATGACTATAGATGTAGTGTATGCGCGTACGAGGTTGGCGAGCATTCGGCTGCCGACCGTGGCCGAGTGAACAGCTTAACCGTTGAGTGCGGATATATCAAATTTTCAAATTTTCGGAGGAATAAAATAAGAACTTACAGCTTTCGAACTTGCGAAGGCTATAATGTAATTTGTATACGAAAACTAGAGCCAAATCAGATTTAGGGTTCAAAATATTATCCTAAATTATAAGAAGAAATGATATTATATTTTGTGTTGTAATACAATATTTTATGTTGTGATAAATACATTTCAGGAATGATCAATTAACTTGACACCCATTTAGATTTTCACTTCTTTTGTTGTTGAAGTCAACAACCAAGGCATAGTTATATCATAATATTGAATTCGTCTCTCATTTCACATTTATGTTTTGATGAGATAAATCCTACAAAATTACGATTAACACCTACTGGTTATAAGAAATACAGAAAATATTATACAAAATATGTTTCCTAAGTAGTTAAATAAAATAGATTCCATAGAGCATATCGATTTAAAAGCAACATTATAAAATTAAGCATTATTGTTTAAGTAAACATACATATTATGTATTTAAGAATCAAAGTACCCTACTAAGTCCAATGTACCTAGAACTGCGACTGAGCCATGTTTAAAAAAAGTCGTATAGCACCGTATCCCACTAATATTCGTTTAAATGGCCGAAAACAAGCGAAATGACCCTAAATTAAAGTATGCGTCTATGTGACGGCTGCAGCGTCGGCGGACGCTGTACTGCAAATGAAACCTGAATGACGGGCACAAAGGCTATTTAATAACATTTTAAATAGAGCTGTTTGCACAGGACACATTCATTTAACCCTCCGTGTACCAGGTGGGGTATCTCACACCCCAGCTGGTGAATCAGCGTAAATAATACGTTAACCACTAAAAAGTCGTAGCTCATTATTTTAGTACCTGCAAATGGAACTATGATGCCCCAATCACTGCTGTCAATTCCGTTTAAAAACTATTGTTATGTGAGTTACATGCGTATAAAATGCGCTGGGGTATCTCATACCCCACCTTGTACGGCGCGTAGTTAAAAAGTTACCTTTATATTTCTTTGTTTTTATTTTTTCTTTACTCATTTATGTCTCTATTGCTAAAATATTTATTTTCATGCAATAATTTCGTACAATCATGTCTTAGGCACCGAGTTCTGACATTGTCAGATTACTTTCGATAGAAAAATGACGAATTTGTTTGTGAATATAATATGCATGCAAATATAGTCTCTGATATGATAATTCTTTATGTATATGTGTTTCCAAAGCATCACCAGCAGTATGGAGAATGCTTAAATGGTATCTTGTAATTATGACAGTATCAATATAGAACTTCTGAAATTTCGCAAAAAAGAGTTTATTTATTAAAACATGCGGTTACAAATTGGCAGAAAATCTATGACTCACATCAAAGCTATTGATATTATTATGCAACTTAAATTATAATACTATATAAATTTAATGAAGCAAAAAATCACCGCTTTATAGCTTTGCAGTATCATAACTGATAATATTATGATTCACAAATTTATTCACTGTATCATTGAGGAATTTACCCTATAGAACTGGAAAATATCTGAAAATGTCACTAAATCATCAGCAAAATCTAAAACGAAATGTAGAAGTGTATTCTAGAGAAAGATACGAGGACTAGGTGCAACTATACAAAAATTGCGATTACTTTGTCACTCCTTTTCTCAAAAAAATTTCTCATGATTACATTATTTTTCCGTTATTTGACAAGCAGATATAACAATTGTAGTCTTGTAAGTTAAAAGAACTGGGATCATAACATATTTAATTCGTTTTTTGAAGTTTAGTAAGGCATAATGGTTTTTAAACTTAATAAAGTTATATTTTACATTAACTGCTTTAATTTTATTTTCACTGGGTTTAATCCCTTCAAAATTGACTCTGTATCCTAAAAATTCGATATCTTTCTTCAAAAAATGACATTTATGTAGGTTTATTGTAAGTCCATTTTCTTTAAAGATTTGCATTACCTTTTCTAGAAGTTGAATATTTTCTTCGGCGGTTGTACTGACTATTAAAATATCGTCAAGGTACAGAATAATTTTACCGAATCTCAAGTTCCCTATAACCTTGTCCATCATTTGTTGAAAACATGACGGTGCATTAGCCAAACCGAAAGTGAGTCTTAAGAACTCGTAGTGCCCGTCTTCAGTAATGAAGGCGGTTTTATGTACGGATTCTTCAGCCATTTTAATTTGATAATATCCACTTTTTAAATCTAAACTACTGAAAAATTTGCAGCCTTGGAGCCTATCCAATAAATCCTCGATGCGAGGCATCGGGTATTTGTCTTTTATGGTTACTTTATTTGATGCGCGGTAGTCGATGCATAATCTTTTTTCGCCATTCTTTTTACACACAAGTAAAGCGGGGCTCGCGTATGCCGATTTACTTTCGCGGATTATATTGTTGTCTAAAAGCTCGTTTACCATTGTTCTAACCGTTTCCCTGTCCAAATGTGATTTCCTGTACGGCCTAAATTGTATAGGCTTTTTGTCGTTTAAGTTAATAACCATTTCGTGACCATCTACTTTTCCTAACTGCCTTATATTTGAAGCAATGCATTTAGCATATTTATTAAGAAGGCAAACCAATTCATCGCGAAAAATATTTGCGTCAAGTTCGGATTATGAAGTGTCTATAACGTTGCACGAATCCTTACTACAAGTTACCATTTCAAACGTCAAAGTTTCACCGATACGAAAATACATTAAATCCGGCCTCTCTGTCACGTTACGTCCTATATGTCACAACCCGATAATTGATCTAAAATATAGATATCAACCTTCTGAATTTGCACTGATCTAATTTTATATTCACTTGGACCATTTCAGTGACCGTTTTCAAATTATCACTTGAAAATCCCTGCAATGACACGGGGGTATTTAGTGGAATCTTTAATAAATTAAATTGTTTCGCCAAAGACGATGTCATTATAGAACAGCTACTACCTGTATCTATAAAAGCTACGTGGCCTTGTCCATTAATTTCAATTTCCTTACAAAATTTATTTTTGTATGACTTGGTTGTACGTAATTTGTTTCCTGCTTTTCGTTTTTTGAATTTTTATTTTTGAAAAAACAAACTGACTCCTTGTGACCATTTTTACCACAGAATTCACATTTTATCGTACATTGAATGCGTTTATGATTACCCCCACAATTATAACATTCTATTGGCTTACGAATAATAGTTTGAATGATATTGGACTGACTTGTTGACGCTACGGGTGATAATATATTGGGCATTGATTTACGGGGAATGAAATTTTGAATATTATGTTGTGACACATTTGTATTAGTATTATGACGAGCGGTAGTTTCTTTTTCAACTTCTGGTTGATAAGTGCGGCTATGTAAAAACGCTGCTAGGCAATCGCATGATTTAAATTTACTCGCTTCAACGGAAGCTGAGATATTTTTATCGCCAATATTACCCAATATAATTGCAATCATATCATCTTCTGTGAAATTTAGACACAAGCTATCAATTTTTGCTTTTTGCTCGAAAAAGAAATCGTACAATGATTGATTTGCAACGGGTTTTCGGTTGATAATTTCTTTTAGCAATTCAAACATATTTATTTTCACTTTAAAAGTGTTAAAAATATTTTCCTTCCAATTTTTCCATTTCCAAGATGTCCACATTTGATTATTTTGCAATAATGAATCGTACCATTATTTAGCGGAGCCTTTAAGTTTATTCAGTGCTTGATAACGTTTAATACCGTCCGACCAGGAAAAGGTAGAAGCATATGAATCAATAATATTTAACCACGCGAAAATATTCCCCGTTAGAGGGTCAAACTCAGGGATCATATTGTGTAGTGACATATTATTTGTACTTACAGTCTCTTGGTCACTTTTCTTTACCCTTTTTCGAGGCAGTGGCGGAGTCCTAGATCCACTGCTGCTACTTGAGCGCCTTTTATATTTGTGGCTGCGGTTTCTACCCATTTCTTTCAAGTTCACGTGGAAGAAGCGACGAACCACTTCTGATGTTAACTATTTTCCCAAGGATAGTCAGGCGGGCAGTAAAACACTCACTCCAAATAACACTTGTACATATATTAACGTATAATAACAATCAGATCGCGCACTCTCACTATTATTCAAAACCGTGTCTGTAATTGTAATAATCACCATCCTGCGAAATCTTTATTATATACCCTCGGTTTCGGGATGTCAACATTAATAATTTATAGATGTTGCCAACAAAAAATATTTTAAATTTGTGATATCTACTGATTTTACCTAGATTTATTTTCGGGGTATCTCACACCCCACCTTGTACGGGGCGGGAGTTTTAGTCACCTGGTACACGGAAGGTTAAAATCAAACCCGAACCTGTTACTTTTAAAACTAAATATCCGAAGCAATCAAGTTAAAAACAGTTTTTCATAGGAATATTCAATTGAATTCTGATTATTCTCGGACGGTTCAATATAGAGCCGAATCATTATTAGCTAACCCTACGGCTACAGTCGATACACGGCTCTCCCTTTTGTGGCTGGAAACTCGACACGCTAATTTAATACTTGCCTGCCTCCATGGTATAGGCATGGGAATATTGCGATTCCTATACAAATTGACCTTTGCATTTCGTAAACATTGCACAGAATATAAAACCTAGTCATTCTTTTTTTTCATCGTAGTCGTTTCGTTTGAAATATAAAAACTATACATACCAGCATTATAAAAATATTTTACTATTAGTACCACACACCTAGTCTGAGTCTACAAATAATGGAATAACAGCAATATTATTAATTGGGAAGAGAAAACTTGGCAAGAAATCTCTTAGCAATGAAAAATAATAAAAATATTTTGCTCCATTGAATATTCTTTACAATTGAATAAATAAATAAATATCTGATCAATATATCACACGTTCTGGTGCAACGTTTCGTAGCAACGCGCTCATTGCGCGCATAAACGATCACGGTCGTCGTCTTTGAATAGGTTCACGCTCCTTGAACTCGAAACTCTCAAACACCTAAATTCTATTGATTCCATAAACGTATTAAAAGCCATTTACTAACGTTTGCAATATGGCGTGTTGAATTGCCAATTTAAAGCACAAGTTGCACCCACAGTTGCACCTATTAGTTTCAAAGGGACAACGTAAAGCCCTAAAACAAAGCCAATATGAGGAAATCTTCTACCATACTTACTATTTTTACATCCATTCCTATTATCTTTTCTTTAACTTCTTCATTCTCTGATTTCTTATGTAGATGTCTAATATTATACATGAGACAGAATTATTTAACTTATAATTATATAAATATAAAAAAGGGCGTGGAGGCCTGTTGATAACGGATCAGACGCGGTTGCCGACATATTCACGGTGGTCATGGCTTCAAATAATTTTTACACTATTTTAAAATCAGCGGTGGCTTAAGTCCTGTGTTACTGGTAGATACCAGATATAGTAAAGTAATAACGCGCATACGCGTTATTCTCTGTAGTTATAGTATAATCTACAGAGTCAAGCATCTATCCGGTCTGTTTGTATTTTAAAATTATTAATACACCTAATACAAATAAAGGATTGGCGTATGACGTAAATTTAAAGAATATCTATTTTCCTTTTTTAACCAAGCAACCATAGTTGTCTAATATCTAGTATTGGCTAATGTTGTTTTAAGTAGGTTGGCCATAATAATAGACATAAATCAAAATCCTTTAGATACAGCGTCATTACAAAACAATGACGAAGCAAGCAAGTAAGCTATCCGCTTAACAATAGTAGTACCCCAAAATAAACGAAATGTCACACAGAAGCGACTCTGCTATTTGGCATCTACAAAGCTAATTGAAACTGTATCAATTGCTGCGGGGTATATGAAATTCAGAGCCATGGCAGTGTTTCGGTCAAACACACGGGCGACGCACCGACCGTTAATACAGTGCAACCCTAATATAGGTATAACCAGCCTTTATACAACGTATAGCTTGGTTTAACTAATTTATCGGAATCCCTGTAAGAACTAATGATCAATATACGTATTCATTACGAATGCTTTATCGAATTTCTCTTTATATGATTTTTTTATCATTGCAGAATATCAGTAGAAAGCTAATGATTTTTTCATCTTATAACCTTTACTTAACTAATATTATCAATAATTTACAAGTAATTCCACAGTAATCCATGTATCGATTACATGGCACGTTAAAATGGTAGTAATTGTTGTTTGATAGTTTAAAACATGCAGTTGCAAGATACGAAAAACAAGTTACCTTGCCTAAGGACTTGTAGTCCAACCTAATTTCTATATAAAAAAGTTTATTGTTACAAATTACTTGGTATAATGAATATTTACTAAGTCCCTTCAGTTAAGTAATAATGAGGTTGAACTGTACATATCGTTACTTACAGAAACCATAGTAACAAAACATACTAGGCTTACATAGTAAAACATCACATGTGTAATATGACTTAGATATTAAATACGTAGTTTTAATATCAATACAATGCTGTTTTACTCGCTTCGTCGCATGGCTAATTGATATCATTCTTAGAACACAATGAATAAGATTAAATGCATCTGACGTTATAACGTGAAATGCCATGAGCACGTGCCAGTAACAGAGAAAAAAGGTATTCACATTTACATTCTGAGATTTTGAGAAATTACGCTCTAATCCAAACCTTTGTACCCTCCTGCAGAGATAATAACATTAAGAAATTAAATTGTAAAATTTACCGGTTTGTGGGTGTTCATGTTCCGCGATGAAACCCAACTGTATGATGTATTAGGTATTATTTCATGGTCATCGGACCATAAGGACTCCTTATCGAAAAAAAAACAATACCAAACTATAACCATGAGTGATGGCGAAACCGGGGTTCGCTCTAAAGAGTAGACATATTCGATCAATACGCATACTTCAACTTGTACAATATTTATCATATATTCTTTATTATATTTGATGACCAACGGCCTATTTAGAACTGTTCTACTGTACTGGTTGCTTAGTAAATATCCACCATTCTTGGAAGCGCTTACTAATAAGTCGCTTAGTCTAAATAACAGCAACGATTTGTGAGAAAAAGCTCTTATTGACAATATCGCATGTTTTTTTTCTCCTAATTGTTTGTTTAGATTAATACTTGGGGTGAACCAAGCATGTGATGTAAGTATATACATTTTTAGTTCATTTAAGTAATACTGTTCAGTCTATTATATATGTTATATTGGCTAGTTAAATATGACAGGTGGTTTCCGCTCAGCAGCTTTAAAAAAATTTGAACTACCACTATATAGCACTAACTACAAGTAAACACGATTATTATAATAGCTCACAAATTATTGAGTGGCATATACTAGGCATCTTCCTGATTACGGAATAAAATTAACTTGACTATTAACATATTGTATTAAATACGTTCAAATTCATATATTTTTTGAAAGACATTTTTTTTTGTAGAAATGAATGTTTCTGCTCCGGATGCTCAAATTTCATTCTGAACCTGAACTAGATGAATACTACGTAAATTAATGAATTGAATTTTAGATAAGATATAAAAAAAATGCTATAACTCAATATAACCTATAATTAATTATTATTTTTTATTGTCATGTCTATTATACTGCAACCTAACTTTTTTAAAGGTCTTACTTTTCTATATTTCGCCATTCATATTATTTAAATTAACGCTCAAAACGCTCCATAGTTCATTCCACTTGAGTTTACGATTGTAACGCTCGGAAAGAAGTGGAAAAGCCACGGCCGCGCCGTGAGCATAGTCGTGACTCGTGAGAATGCTTAATGGAACGCACCAATTAAAGGTTGATGACACTTTAATGTCAAAATATCAAAATATGGTCACTTGTTACCATTACATTATGAGTTCAATATGAGTAAATAAACTCACTAATATGGAATTCTTAGAACTGTCCATGGATTTTGTATCTTTTCAGCAGAATCAATATAATGTTATCCGTGTAAAAAGTGACTGACTCGACTGCCTCGGTGGCGTAGTTGTATTACGGTACGGTTACAAAGCTGAGGTCTCGGGTTCGAATCCCGGGTCGGGCATAAAGGCGTGAGTTTATGTGTGTATGTGTAAAAAGTATTAGTTGTAAAAATATTATAATTATTATTGTAAAATGTCTGTTGGTTTCCAGGCCAAAAAAGTACGGCAGATGAACAAAAAAGAAAAAACCCGGTAACAGCTATCATGAAATAAATACTTAATAGGCAATGAAATATGCATCAGTATGTAATTAATTAACTGCGAAATGGAATTACAGAAAATTACGACGATATTTTGAAACAATAAAAGTACCAAAGGAAATTGTCTGCATGTATGAATGACGTAGCCTGAATCGTAGACTGAAACCCTTGAAATTACAATGCATCAATACAAAAGCACGTCCAATCAAATTTAATTAACTGATGAACCGTACAGTGTCAGAAACATTCAGTACAGTTATTGGCCATGACATTATCTATAATATAATTATCTTTTCGTAGTATTAGAAATACTTTTTAATGTTAAGAAGAATTAAGTACAATATCGTATCAAAGAACATCCGGATTACGACAGTGTTAATCATAGTGGGAGAAAGGGTTGGAAAGCTTCCGGTAGATGCAGAAAATATGGATATGGCAAACAAAACATTAATACGAGCAGGGATAGCGCAAAATCTGTGACTGTATCTAGTACCCATCCTAAAAATATTCATAACGACGAGTTATAAGCCAGTGACACCCTGCGACCTTTATGAAGCCGACTATTCACCTTGAGATTGGGCGGTTAATGCAGTACTTGCATTACCATAATATCCATTTGAGAATTTTTCGGCTGATTACGCTGTAATAGAATATATAATATTGAAAAAGAGACGAGCGAAACTTCATAGAGTCTTGGGCTTAGCCTTACAGAATTGGTTTAAACATATTTTTTTATGGATAAGACAAGTATTTGGAAAATTATTAAAAAATTGTCCGCTAAATTGAAGTAAAGAATTAACTTACGTGACGTACTCCTTTATCTTAAAAGAAGACGCATTTATGACAGGAAGCATACAAACGTTATGACAATTATGCAAATATTATATTTGATACAAATACTTGATATAGTCTTACTCATATTATCTTAACTAATAATAAAATAAATACTTATTATGCAACACCGATGCGAAAAAAGCATAAAATCGATAATATTAATTTAGGGTATTAACTAGCTATATATATTAAAACCAAAAGATGCTGTCAAGGACTATCAAGTAAGTACATATTAATAAAACTTGTTTTAATATCCCAATGTCACCACTCTATTATTATTCGATAAGAAACAAATAAATGGGAGAAGAATATTAATGTTGCTTATAACATCCCGTCATTTTACGAATTTTTTTCGATCTTCTTAGTTCTGGGAATGCGTTGTTGACAATAAAATTAAAAATGGTTTTCTCTCTTCATATTTTTTTTCATTGGATATTTAATACTATTATATTACGAGTATAAATGCTTGTTATTTCTATTATAAAAACATATCTCAAATAATGTGATAGGTAGATATTTTTTAATTTTATTTGTAGTACCAAATTTTGATCACACGCCATTATATTTTAGACAAACCGCAACGTCAGGCCTCATTTCACCCGTTTTCTTTACTTCACTACTAGTGATCTGTGCTTCACAACAACAAAATATTATTATGTACTTTAGTTATGTAATCGGTCTTTCAAATTTCATTTACACAATTAATAAGTTAAACAAAGTATTGCCTTGGTGGCGTAGTTGTACTACGATACGATTACAACGTCCTCAGGTCTCGGATTCGAATCCCAAGTCGGGCAAAATTGTATTGAATTTGTCTATTAATTTATCAGGCTGGGGTCAGGAATTTAAATATGAAAATAGGCTCGCACCCAATTACGTCTTGGGACGGAACATAAAAGGAAAAACGTGAGTGTCCTGGTTTCACCTCAGAAGAAAGAAAATAGACGTGATGTTTATGTACAATTTTCCACACTATAAATTAGCAACATACTTACTAAATTATTATTTGTGTGTGTTGTAGAGAGATTTGATTGATTATATTGATTTTGTGTCATTAGTTTGATGACGCACTGCGTTCGATCCAAATTCCAAAAATAAATAACATCCAACGAGACCATATTGTTATTTCTATGACTTTATCCGAGTTCCGTCATCAAATTTCTATCCGTCATTCTCCAGTTCGGATTTGAATACTGACCGAGGTAACCATAGTATTATATTGTATGAAAACTCAAGCACTATATTCGATCTCTAGCGCGACTGCCTGTGTTTAGAAGTGGGTAATAAATAATTGTGAAAGCTCATATTAAATTTATGTTTAGTACTGAGGATGTTGGCAGTCGTGTGTTCTCCATTCAACCCCTCGCAATCGTACTCTCGATTGTTCAGGAGGCTCGTGCTCTGCAGTGAGACGTATGTTGATACAGTACAGCACTGAGGATGTGTTAAGTTTTTTATTTATTCTGCATTTTAATTAATTAAAACATATTGAAATACGTAAAAGAATCTTAAGTATATTACACCTTGCTCTTAATTGGATCAGATATCGAACTAAAAGTGCTTATATGCGGTATTAAACAAACCAAGCGCCAGAAGAAGTTTTGACTTAAAAAAAAATGTAATATGTATATTTTTACAAACAAAATCTTAACATTAGTATGACACACTAGCAGTCTTTTCGGGGTCATGTGTGTATTGATAGTCAATGATTTTAGAGTAGGCCCGTGCCCTGCAGTGGGACGTTTATGGGCTGATACCGATACAAACCGACAGTAGCAACCGGTAGTAGATAACCCGAACCCTAATTGTTAAACCCGTTATTATCCACTATAGCAAAAAGGTGTGTGTGTGTGCTTACGTACGCATGTAAGAAATTATTTTTTAAGATAAAATCCACTTATCTTTACTGTGGCCACCACCATAATATATAATGTAAAATTGTCATATAGACACACTTAAATTTACAAATACATATTTTTTTTATCTCCACTGTTATTAAATCAATTCTGGCTCCGAATTTATATATTATTATCGTAGCAAGGGTCTCTCAGATATAGATTTTGAAACCAATCGGACAAATGAATAAAAAGTTCGAATTGGCGGCTACAATGTTAATTCTGACTATTTATTTAGAATATCGGAGCAAATTGTCCCCCAAATAACGATTTTATGACCATTAGGATCCATAGCATAAAAGTTTAAAATGGCGGCCACTATTTCCTATTCTGGCTCCTAATTTAGATTATCGGAACGAAGAATCCCTCAAACATCGATTTTAAAACGCATGGGATCAATGAAAAAAAATCGTTTAAAAAACTAAAATACACGCTTTAGTAAAAGACCCAAACCTAAAAGTAAAAATAATTGAATGAGTCGTTTAAGATTAGAAATTGGAGTGAAATATATTAATTTTATGTTTAAAAAAATAGAGTGCTTGAGAATTGAAGGCACCTCACGCTTTTACTTAAACGTGTTTAATAGTTTTTTAAACTATTAATTATTTGTTTAACTAAAAAACGTCTATCACGGAGTAATCTGTGATCTACGGCTATCTTAGCAAAGGAAGGCAACTGTGCGCAAATTACCAACGATGAATTTTTTTTCAATAAATTGAAATTTATGAAGTTTTTGGTAAAGATAATGTCACATACTTTTTAAATTATTGTATTGTCATTGGTCCTTTACAAGTGTACAAAGTTTCAACTCCATCCGACGTTTTAACGTGTAACTCGAATTCAAAGATTCCGTTACATACATACATAAAGGGCGAAGCTAATAAAAGCGTGATAAAAACCATTTTATCACGGATTTCTGCAATGTCCTATAATTCACTGCCATTTATAATTTCATCATAAATCAGATTCACACATTTGATATATAATTTATGAATTAATACTAACGTCCGAAAATAAGTATTATTTCAAAAATCTTCTAGACATCAGACTGGTCGAAAGATTTTTAAATTAAAACCTATAAAATAAAGTAATAAATAAAATACCGCATCCACAGCGCATGGTTTCACGCGTATTACACGGCGGGCCGCCATCCACCGCGGCTTCATTCTGGACCGGTCCTCTACACAACGCGAACGAACCGCGATCTCGCAAGTTCCGTCGCAATTTTTCGGAAGTTCGCGATATTGTGCTATTTTATTGTACCTGCGAGTTTCAGTGACTGTGAAAACTACCAGCGCCTGGCTACCAGCGACTACTTGTACTTCCAGCTAAAGGTAAGATCAATATTAGTCCGACGGCTTTTTTAAAATCCACAAGTTGATAGGTTTGGGTTGTTTATTAAATTCAATTTGTGGCACCAGTTTTTGAAAAACTATATTTATTTAAAAAATCGATTCATTATATTGTTATATTTATTTAAAAAATCCAAAATACGCTAAGTTGGACTGCAATCTATAACTCTGGAATAAAAATAATAGTGTTTGGATTTGATATCTTTAGACGGGAAATTTGCTGTGTTTTATATAGATAATCGTCGATTAATATTGCAAACATGTAGTTCAAAATAATTTGGCTGATATATTTTATAAACTACGTATATTATATTGATATACCGTCGAATAATCGAATATAATATTATATGCAGAAGTTGGTAAATAAAGATGTGATGAAACAAAAAGCATAAACACAAAACCGAATATTACTTATTTTGCCGTGGATTTGATTTAATTTTTACATTTTTTAACTTCCCGACGGCGCGATAGCTTTACAGCTTGCGGGGTCCGTGACGTTTATTTCAATGCATAACATTCGCGTCAATCTAAGAAACCATTATTCTCGTATGTATGTCATTTACGGAAAGATGGAATAATTATAGTTAGCACGATTTTAGTACCTATGATAATGGAATTACAGCGGGGTTTCCAATAATAATTTAGGACAAAAAAGATTAAATAAGATATAGATAAAGATACACATATATATTTAATTGATGTGTATTGACACTGGCAAATTGGAAATGCTCTTTTTCGCTGTCTTTCGATGTTAATATAGTAGTAATATGTGTATCAGCCCATATACATACGTCCCAATGCAGAGCACGGGCCTCCTCTACAACCGAGAGTACGATTGTGATGGGATAGGCCATATAGTCCACCACGCTAGTCCACCAGCCTAGGCCTGGTATTTTTTTTTTTTTTGTCGCGGGGAAACCGGTTTACCGCTACCGCCCCACCTCGGGGAAAGTTGGGCGATTATGTTGAGTTCACCAGTCGACGGCATACCAACCAAAACCCCGCGTTGCCCCCTTCAGCGCAATTGAAACGGCCCCGGGAACCCGAAGCTAGAGCGCCCCAGCTGGCCTGACGCCAGTGACGCCAATGTCGCCCTAGGCGTCCACAGCAGCAAGCAGTTGCTTCCACTTCTGCTGCCGAACATCTCAGGGGTCGCATTTTATCAAATGGGCACTCCAGTCCCCAACTGCGCGCCCGCGACCTCTAGTTGCCCCAATAGTCGCCTCCTACGATAGGTAGGGGATACCGTGGCGGGATTCTCGTAACGCCCCTATACCACAGGGCGAGAGTCACCGATCATTCGTCACGTCGGCGCCTCCTATGTCTTCTTTGGCGGCGGGAAGGATCTGACCGCTCTCGATCCCTGTCGGCACTTTCCTTCTGCGAGATTACTTTCTCGCAGAAGTTAGCCACCGCACGCCAACACCTTGGACTGCCTACCATGGCCGAAACCACAGCCGGCAGAGAGAGGTCGGTCCCAATTACCTCTATGAGAGCGCTGCGTTCGCTGTCCCAGGATGGACAAACCTCCAGCGTGTGCTGGGCCGTATCTTCTGGACAGTTGTCACAGTGGTGACACACGGCCAATCTTTCCACGCCAACTATTCGACACAGGTACTCGGCAAAACTACCATGTCCTGTGAGCACCTGTGTCAGTCGGAACGTCGCCACGCCGTGGCGCCTGTCTAGCCATTGGCCAAAGACAGGGCGCACTGCCGTGACAGTCTTCAGACCCGCTGTCGGGATGTCCAACCTGAGACGCCACTCCTCCACGGCGGCTCTGAGGACGGAGGTACGCATTACCTCTACCTCTCTGGAAACCGATCTTTGTCCGACTCTGAACGCCTCCTCTCGCCAGTAAAACATAGCCGAGAGGACTTTGGCTTCCAGATCCCATGGCAGGAATCCAGCCAATACACAAGCCGCCTCGAAGGAAATCGTGCGGTAGCCCCTGATTGCGCGCTGCGCCTCTACTCTCTGTGGCTTGCGCAGAAGAGTGATGCATCGATCACCCAGGGACTCAGCCCATACGGGACTACCGTATAGAGCCATAGACCGCACGACACCGGCATATAGCCTTCGGCAAGGGATGCCAGGACCTTCCAAGTTGGGCAGCAAGGTACTAAGTGCACCCGCTGCTCGAGACAGCTTTGTTGCTAACGTTTTGAAGTGAGCATTGCTAACGTTTTGAAGTGAGCACCTAGGCCAGGTCTAGTGCGGGTTGGCGGGCTTTACAGACCAAGAAATTCTTACAAATCGCTAACTATCAATACACACATGACTCCGAAAAGTCACAGGTATGCCCTAGGATTTGAACCCGCGACCACCGTGAACATGTTGGCAGCTGCGTCTGGTTCGTTTACCAACAGGCCTCCTCGCATTCACCCACCACTGTAGTATATACATAAGAACATTTTTTATTATTATTATTATAAGTAAACGCCTCTAGAATTGGAATTAAGTTGCAAATGAGTAACTACGGTCATTTGCGTCTCACATTAAGACACTCCAAAATGTATTAAAACTAATGTTATGTTCTTCCTTTTTGCCTTAAATTCGCAGAACTAGGCTAGATGCAAGCATAAAGCGCAAATAAAAAAAATATCGAGTATATCCGAACAACCAAGTTGTACTACAAGACAAAATATTTTTGTGAGAATACAAACTTACAATAGCAGTTGGAAATTGACCGTCACTTATAACAATGAATTGGCGAACAATTTTCCAACTGCAAAGTTAACATGGTAACTTACTCCGACTTATATCTTCGCTAGTCTTTTAGTTTTGTTTTTCCTTTGAATACACCAGATTGAAACTGTGATATCACGCGCTTTAAAATAAGACATTTAATTCAAACTTTTCTTTGATAATTTGACAGAAATAAAGTCGAATTAAAATTCTGAAAATTCTGTAGTTGACCTTTAATCAGAGTATCAGAAAATTAAATCTGAAAAGCATCTTATAAAAGGTAAAATGAAATAATATTTTCTAGCGGCTGTATTTGCAATTTAATATTAGTGAGTTGTATGACAGAATTTTTTCGACTTACATAGTTAATTTTGTCTTCAGGTCGGATAATTGGTTATTTAGTTTTTGGTTTACCATAAAATTGAGTCCCGCCGCTCAGAACTCGCGGTGCGGTGCGTTGGTGGTAGTTATGACTGTAGTTTTTTTCAGTGTGGGTCTTTATTTGGTTAATAGTCATTGATTTTTAAATGTGCGAAGTAGGTTTATGTTGCTGATTATTACGCCGATTATATAACTACGTAAGGGCCGAAAAGCAATGTTGGCCAACGCATTAATACAGGTATGACTCCGAAAAGTCAACTGTGTTCGCTTAAATACCAACTCACGACTGCCGCGACGCGCCGTCTCGACAGCCGCGACCGGTCCGATACCGACACGCCACTATGCACTTTAGCGGGTGATTAGTTGCAAATTATATGAAATTTATAAGTATTGAGAGCATTCAGCAGCAGCGGCGCAGTGATAAAACGCCGACTGTGAAACGAGAGGTCGCGGGTTAATTTGTCATCCCAAAATTAATGATTCTGTGAGTCTGAGTATTTGTGAGTTCTAAACGTCCCTCGTAGTTTCTGATACACACGATAAAAGACTTATTTATGTTTTGAATGTGCGGTCCCAACTATGAACGTAATTATTAGGTGTATTTATTTTTGTAGTAGGAAAAAAAAGTAAGATTACTGCATGAATAATACTCAAGGTTCAGATTCACTTCCTGTGGCTGAAGAGAGAGAGAAAGAAATTCAAAAAGCTATTGTTACTTCTTTTCAATGATAGACAGGTTATAGAGATCGGTCGTTATAGATAAGTTGAAATGTTGAAACTCCTAAACTTGGCCTTTAGTTTTAGTAAATGCTCTTTGTGGTAGTTTGTCAACGTCATACAGCTGCACTGAAAGAGCGTCTAACTTTCTGAAGACTTGCTTTGGGAATGTGGTATTGAAGAAAACTTATTAAGAACTTATTTGCCGAGTAAGAGGCCAAAGCAATCGTTAAAACTATTTATCAAATTAATCTTTCTATACAACAACAAAGTAGGATTTACTTCTAACGCGACGCGACGGGCTAAATTAAATCTAATTTTAGATTATACGAGTAGCTTTAGCTAAATATTCAGTTTCAATAAATTAATGCCCTAATTAAAAATCGACTTATACCCATTAAACGCGACCCTCACCTGAAAATATTGTGAAGTCATGTGGAAAAAAATTAATCTATAAAAACTTGTTTGTTCGTAAGTTCGCCGAAAATCTTGAAGATTAATCCGTTTATGTTGGTACCGACAGATTAAAATAATCTCTGAGTAATAAACAGTTGTCTGTAGATATTCCTTTTTCTTTCAATATGTTTAGTGAAATCGGAGGGCCCGCCCGAGTTTATTTACTGACCCTGTGTGGACACAGAAAATGTCCGAATTGTCTCTAATTGAATGAAAATGTTTGATGTTTTAAAGATTTTCTTAACTTTTGGAATCACTATTTTATGGAGACTAGTATAATTGCATGGATTTAAAGTATAAAGACATTTAGCACAGGACGAAATCTTCTGTTACTCGTAAATCTATCTAGAATAATTCTCTATCTAAATGGTACTGAACTAATTACAATAAGCCTTCCATTCCGTTGCAAACCCAGTATAAAAATGCGGTGTAAATTGTTATCTAATAATCTCCAGACAAGAAAATAAATTCCAAACATAAATCTTGCAATTAATTAGCATTACCAGTTTCAGCGTATTACAAAATATCGAAACAACGGCTTACCCGTTTGAAGGAAACAATATGATTTTATGTTAAGAGCCCTTGAAGAAGCGTCCGTGCTTGTATTCTGATTGTATAGTGACTTATCGATTCAGAGGTTGTCTGGAACACGTAAGTGGGAGTCTCTATTATAAAAGTTTCAGTTTTAAATATATTAATTTCAGGAATTTTGTTAGGTTTCGTTTGATGAGACTTATTATGAAATGATAGTATTAAAGCAAACTAGTAAGCGGAATCGACAAGTCTGCAGACTCAGAAAGAAATTGCGCGATGAACTTGATTTATGACCTCTGGTAGCAAAAATTATTGACGAACTGAACAACAGTGAAATATTAGTGGGTGACAATCTATCTATCTATCTATATCAGCCCATATACGGCCCACTGCAGGGCACGGGCCTACTCTACAATCGAGGGAATCGATTGAGAGTGGTTAGGCCATATAGTCCACCACGCTGGCCTAGTGCGGGTTGGCGGACTTACATACCGTAGAAATTCTTTAAAATCGCTACGGTATGCAGGTTTCCTCACGATGTTTTCCTTCACCGTTAAAGTGCGTGGTGATTGACTATCAATACACACATAACTCCGAAAAGTCAGAGGTGTGCCCTGGGATTTGAACCCGCGACCACCGCGAACATGTAGGCAGCCGCGTCTAGTCCGTTACCAACAGGCCACCACGCACTATAACAATAATAATATTAATATTTATAAAGTACTTTCGTCGATAATTAGATCAAAAATTCAATGTCATATTACAACTAATCAAATTCTTTATTCCGGACAAACAGGTTGCAAGAGCGGGTCCCGTGGTACTAAGGAACTCCTTCTCATTGACATGGCCATTTGCCAACAGGCTCGTCAGAACCGAAGGAATTTATCAGCTGCCTGGATTGACTATAAAAAGGCATATGATTCGGTGCCCCATACATGGCTCATGAGAGTGCTTAATTTGTATAAAGTTGATACAAAATTGAGCACTTTTCTTGGGGCATGTATGGGACAATGGACAACTGTTCTTAAATATCCAGGCGCTACCAATCCTTCGGTGAATGATGAGCCGATTAAAATCAAGCGGGGTATATTCCAGGGTGACAGTCTGAGTCCACTGTGGTTTTGTATGGCCCTGAATCCCCTCAGTACTCTGTTGTTGGATTCGGGGTTAGGCTACCGTCTGCGGAGAGGGTCTGAGCCTATCTCTCACTTGCTCTACATGGATGATCTCAAGTTATTTACATCAAAACAATCTGAATTGATTGAGTTGTTAAAAATAGCTGAAAGATTTAGCAAATCAATCAATATGGAGTTTGGTGTAGATAAATGTGCGGTTATCCATGTAAAGCGAGGCGTGGTTGCGGTCTCTGATGACATACGTGTCTCAGAGACTGTAAGACTCAGATCCCTTTCGCCGACGGAAACCTACAAATATCTGGGTATGCCTGAGGCTCTAGGTATTAGGGGTGCAGACGTAAAACAATCGATAAAGGAACGTTTCTTTAGCCGCCTGACAAAAGTACTTAACAGTTTTTTGTCAGGTGGAAACAAGATTCGCGCCTTTAACGGTTGGGTTATGCCTGTACTTATGTACTCCTTCGGCATACTCAGATGGACTCAGACCGAATTGGACGCCCTGGATCGTAAAGTCCGAACTCTACTGACTGCACATCGTATGCACCATCCACGTTCGTCAGTAATGCGATTGTACATCCCGCGGAGATGCGGAGGCCGAGGTATGCTTAATGCTAAGGACCTGCATAATCGCGAGGTGTGCAATCTCAGGGATTATTTCCTTCACAGCGACGTGGATATGCATGGGGTTGTAGTGATGGTAGATAAAGGATTTACCCCGCTCTCTTTGGCGAATGAGAACTGGCGGAAACCTCTGGTGATGGGTATTAAGGATCGCGAGGAAATATGGAAGGGCAAGGAGCTGCATGGTCGGTTCTATCGGGCCCTCCATGGGCCTGATGTGGACCGATTAGCGTCTGTGTCTTGGCTACGTTTCGGTAACCTCTTTGGGGAAACTGAGGGTTTTGTCTTTGCAATTATGGACGAAGTTATTAAGACGAACAACTATAGGAAATACATCCTGAAGGACGGTACCGTCGACATCTGTCGGGCATGCCACCGTCCTGGCGAGTCCATCAGGCATGTTATCTCCGGTTGTTCGTATCTTGCTAACGGCGAGTATTTGCATAGACACAATCTAGTAGCCAAGATCATACATCAGCAAATTGCTCTTCGATATGGACTTGTGACTTTTGAAGTGCCATATTACCAGTATGTTCCCCAACCAGTTCTTGAAAATGGTCATGCTACGCTGTATTGGGATCGGTCTGTTATCACAGACAGGACTATTGTTGCCAATAAGCCTGATATTGTGATAATAGATCGATTGGCGCGCCGGGCAATACTTGTTGACGTCACCATTCCGCATGATGATAACCTCGTTAAAGCAGAAAAAGATAAATTGACAAAATATTTAGATTTGGCACACGAGGTTACTGAATTGTGGAATGTCGACTCAACAATTATTGTCCCGATTGTTGTTTCTGCACATGGATTGATACCAAAGAGCCTCGACCAACATCTCCAGAGGCTCTCAATGGGCCGTTGGGTCATGAGCCAGATTCAGAAGGCAGTATTGCTTGACACGGCACGTATAGTGAGGAGGTTCCTCACTTTGGGGTCCTAACCACCGGTGGCTTGGGTCTCGAGCCTCGCCATCGTTGGGTTAATCTCTTTTTTTTATATTTTTATATGTATTTTGATTTTTTATTATATATGTAAAAATGTAAAAAAATAGTAAAATAAATAAAGAGAAATAATAATATTAATATTAGTTTTGTAGTTGGGCGTTGGGCTACAAAGCTGCATATGGATGAACCTAGTAGCATCTCTGTAGATTTCTTTAGAGATACTGGATATAAGGTAGCCGGTAGGGCAGTAAGACCTAAGAAGAACAAATCATAAAGGGACAGGATACAAATAAATATATCCAAATAATGAAGGTGACATACTTCTCATTAACAGGTATTTTTGCTGTTACACGTACCAGCTAATTTACAGGACAATAAAAATTGTTCTGTCTTTGTAGATATTTATTTATTCACGAATAGCTCTAGCGAGGTCTCATTCCGCTCTCACATACATAGTTTCACAACTATTCAGAGCAAAATTCACTTCAGGTAAGTTTGTTTGATCATTTAATTAGTTGTGCAATGGGCAGCCTTATCGCAGTTAACGGTTTCTGCGAAGCAGCCTTTGGATTTACAACGAAAACTATATCTGGTATACATATTTCGATTTCCATAGAAATAATATGCATTAAGTATAACGTAATATCGTTATCAAAGGTTCTTTTTCTATCAGTTCTTTCTCACTATATAGTCATTTAGATTCTCCACTTATTTAGATGCGTTAGTGCAATATGAATTATATTAAGAGATACAAACAATCAAATTAACACTTATGGAATACATATATGTATTTATGTATATGATTGCAATATGATATTCTTTTATAACAATAATTTAAATATTTAGACTACCAAGGAAGTATAAGCGTTTTCAAGGAACAAGACACTAACAAAGAAGTGTAACGAGAAAGTGTAAATCAGTTATCCAATCAGTGTCAATACGCAGGTGGAAAACAAATTATATTATTAGACTGTTAAACATTGCTCCGCACTATGATTAGTTCCGTGTGGGTGTCATTTCATATCCACCAACGCGTACACAAATACCCAGACATAATAATAAAATATGGCATTTGTTACACTGAATCTTTTTCCGTCCGTGAATTCTTACTTCCGCCGCAGAAATAGCCAACACTTTTATTTTAAACTTGTGAAGTAGGATTCACATCCCTTATTTATGTCACTATATACAGGGTATATCAAGACTGCGACCGAAAACGAAGCCAGGTGGTAGTTTCAGCGGCTACAGACACAATGCAACTAAAAATTTTGCAAAATAAGCGACGGATTTTATTTTGATTTTTTTTAAAAATCATCGTTTTTGAGGGGTAAATACCTAGTTTTTGACAAAATAGTAATTTAAACCCTTCCGTACCATTGCGTGTTTAAAAATTAAGCGATGTACGTCATTATTTTAGAAAAACTATGTTTAATCACTCAAATACGACGATATGTAAAAAATAACAAAAAAAAATTGACGATTTTTTTGTAAAATTTTTACTTGCATTGTGTTTGATATCACTAATACTACCTCCTGGGTTCGTTTTCGGTCGCGGTCTTGATATACCCTGTATATGGTTCGATTCTATTTATATAATTTAAAGGTTGCAAGATTTTTATAACTCTAGTTGGTTAAGCATACGTTATCACGGTTTTGTACACTACACTGTAACGTATTATAGCAGTACTTGAAACGTATCAGGCGAAAAAATATTCTTCGTACTAATTCGATGACGAAACTAGATCAGGCAGTATTCCATTGTGTTTCATAAAAAAACTATAGTTGTACCTGATACGTTCATAGCGTAGCCATGCATAGAGAAACCTAAAGATGGATTTAAATCTGTACTGATATACAAAGTTATAGAGAATGTTAGTTTCTTGAACGCGTTAATTCCGAGAACCACTGGTCTGATTTGGAATTTTTTTAGTGTTAGATAGCCCAATTATTAACGAAGGTTGTAGGGTGGAAATATTTTTTCACGTGGGCGAAGCCGGGAGCAGTACTAGCACTTAATAAATAGACAAAATCCTTCAAACAGAAATTTTGGTAATGTTAAGATTCTATAACGTTCTTAGCAGGCAAAGCGGATAATAACACGTGATGCTTGAAAAGCGCGAGACTCGTGTGTGCGTCTGGTTGCTAAGCTGTTACGTTTCCCTCGTTGCACTGGTTCATTTGTGATATAAGTTCCTTAATTGGAAGTCTTATATTAATGGTTTTACTATGCGGTTTCTATTTAGACGTAACACAGCTGGAATTGAATACAGTATTATAATTGTTATGAGTTTTGATTTGCTTAAGGCTCAATAACATTTCGAAAGGTTCTCAAGAACTGAGCTAAGTATTCATTATAGATAGATTTATTTAGCTGAAAAACAATTACTCGGCTCACGTGTTTCTTTCGTTCTATAATTTTTTAAAAAATAGAGTAAAGTAAAGTACCATCTTTATTTTACTCTTTTTTTCTTAGCATTTCATTTCAGTCAGGATTCCCAGATACTTACGGATCGCAGAAACTTTTACCTCGATGCGGAGATTGATCCCGGGGCTTCTCGTCTCACAGCTCCGCCTAAACAACAGCGCCACTTAGGGTTGCGCTTGTTCAGTCTCTTTGTTGTCATTTGCTTGATTATGCAATTGCAAGGTATCTCAATAAGCTGAGGCTAGTTAGAAAAGCTAGAACGACATAACAATATTTGTACCCCATAATGTCTGAAGTGGGTACATGTCTACAGAGTTTAAGTGGCTCTTGATGTACTTTCGCCCACATATTCGTATTCTTACACTCATATATTACTATTCCATATTATTACACAAAATCCCGGTTAACTTCATTAGTGTTTTTCATACCTTAGCAGAATACATGCGTCAACATTTAAAAATTCCACCTGCGAATGCTTACACTGCATATATACAACATGTATATAGCACTCACAAAATATTTTAACGGTGCTTATTTTAAGACATGGGTTACTTTCCTATGCTCATTATTGCGCAGTTGAAAACAGGTTAAAATACAATTGTAACTATAGCCTACAATCAGCCCCTCTTCCCTGTATAATAATATCAGTCTCATATTCGTAGGGATTAGGGTAGGTGTTTTTTTATTTTGTTCTCATCGTAGATGCGCGTTGCTAGGCACCACACAGTAGGGAGAGTAGAAATGTGTGCATCAGACAAACATCATGACTAAAAGTTACATAGAGTTTAAATAACACAATAAAATGTTCTGCGAAGCTTTGACTCGCAGTCAGCCTTGACAATAATTTTAAATTGGAAATTATGGCATGTCATCGATAAAGGCAAAATACTTGGCCAACATAAATATTTGAGAAATTAAAACATTTCATATCGAAATACTATAAAATTACGTCACTTGTTATATCGTACATTTTACAGTACTTACCACTTTCATCAAGGTAAATTATAAAAAAAAAGTACTTAGTTTGAGTTATTCAATAAACTGATAAATAAAAACTATGGGTAGATAGTCTGAGCCCTACAAATACTGCTAATGTAAAAATAAAGGACATGTACCCCACCCTTCAGAACCTAAGTATGGCAGCGATTCGCACCCGTACCGAGTGTATTTAATTCCCCTTCAAAAAGGGATAAACTTAATTAGCTCCCACTCTCCCTAAATATACTATCCTCGATACACTAAAGAGTAAGGTCTTTCTGCGTGTTCTATGGCCGTGTTATGAACGTGTCAGGCAAAGAAATATCTGTATAAAATGTATGGAATTTATCTCACTAGAGCCTAGACGGTGTTATATACATATAACGTATCGAGTTTGTAGAAGGGGGAGTATTACAAACACGATAGAAATGCAGCACTTTTATTCTTTTTTTTTATTTTGTAAATTGGTGACATCTTATTGGTGACATCGTAACTTAAACCTAATCTAATACACTATGTAGAATCTGTCAACAACGTAGGTATTGTTAATAGTAATCGTAAACCGTTACATCCTGGGTTCGAACCCCCAACGGGCAATCTAATTAGAGCTTATGATGAGTGAATCATATCGATAATAATATGAATCGAAAAATATTTTATCGATATACAATTTCTCCAAGGCATGTATTAAGGAAATGCTAAAACACAATTCTTTGATATCCTAGTCAATATCCCTTGCAGCGCATAATTACGCGGTTTACTCAATTAGTATCAATTACATCGTGCGCCCTCCGGTCGGACAGAAGTATGGATGCAAAATATGCAATTAATATTTGATTTTCTTTGTTTCCACACAAGTCGGGGCGGAACAACTTCGTGGAATCAATTTAATTAACTGGTAATGTTTCTGAAGGGATTATCGCGGCTAATTCTTTTTACTAAAATTGTTATAATTGGCTTGTATTTATTCCGGGAAATTGAATAAGAAAATTCCTGTTCCGGTATTGAAACTAATATGCGCAGCGGATAAAAAAATGAGTTACCGTACCTTTGAACGCGGGATTGAATCCCGTGCAAATATGAATTACAACTGGCGGTATTCGGCAGTGCCGGTGTCAAAGAACCGGGACAGGCAGGATGCCGCGGGCTTATTTTTCGCATTGACGTTTTGGATGAGTTTTTAACAAATGTCTCGCATAGAGCGCCAGTAGTGCTGTTGCGTGTAGGTGCTGGTTTATACGTATAATAAAGTAAGTGATCGATATGTGTATATGGAAGATATTTGAGAAAAAGTATTATGACTAAATAAACGTAATAGAACCACAAACAATGATTGTTAGAATATTTGTCTGTTTATATGTTTGTCTGTGCGTTTGTGTATGCTAATCTCAGGAACGGCAGAACCAAGGACGCTTAATTTTGGTATGGAAAAGCTAACACCCCGGATTAACACATAGGCTTTTTTATCGCGGAAAATGTTGTGTTCCCTTGGGGTGACGAAATAATATGCTGCTGATGTGGACTGGTCTCAAAAAATATCTACACCCGGGCAGAACCTGGCCAGCCCCTAGTATGGAATATACAGTGTCCGTTATTAAACAAATAACAAAGAAAAAGTAGCAAATTTTATTTACATCGCGCTTCTTGTATCGAATGCCAGTAAAATTAATGAGAGCACCGAATTACATTTAAATGGAAATGTTCTTGTTTTTCATGTCGATAGCCGCCGATGTGTCTTAAAATAGATACATTAAATTGATTTATAGCTCGAGTACCACTCGTATTAAGATTTTTGTTTTGTTTTTATAAGCAGCTTTAGAGGAGCAATTTTTCTTCGTAGAGAGTATCGGGTGTCGTTAGTGCGCCGCTGTACTAGAAAAATACAATTTACTCCGACCTTATTATCTGTTGTCAATTTTATAATACATGCATAATAGTTTTAATAAAGTGTGTTTTTATTATTTTTAATGGTCTATCGTCTTGCTGTGTACGGAGTGAAGTTTTAGGATAGATTATAATCTATCCTATCCAGTAAATATTGAGATGATTTGCTCATTTTCGTACCATAATTTATAAATTATGGTACGAAAATGAGCAAATCATCTTAAGCTGGGTAAATTTCCGAAAAACGTTTTGTAGACATGTTCTACAAGATAATTAGCGTATTCATTAATAGTTGGGGGAACTCTGTGGCGCAGTGGGTGTAATACACCTTATGAAATCAGTGACAATAGGTTCAACTTAAGCACCTGTACGTACGTGTTGCGGCATAATATTCATGTGATACAAACCATATATTCTGTTTATTATCTCACCCTACATGTTTAATTTAGGATTAATACTTTAAAGTAATTATTGGTTACTCTGTGGCGAGTGATAAGCTTTAAGTTCTCAGGGAAATAAAATTGGTTAAAGCCAATTTCCTGCATTTTCTGTGAAAGGTATGTTGCATCTCCGGTCTTTTAGCTCAGCTGATTAGAACTGGATTCGCTTTATTCGATTCCAAGAAGCATGGTTTCAACCGTCTCGGGATAACTTTGTTAAGACGGATATTCGCACTAGGGGTCGTATTCGATAAGGATACACAACTCCTATAGTCTTAAGTCTATATACACTATCATTGGAAAACTGATAACAATCTTATTCAAAGCTAGACTAATTCAACGTCCTTATTCAGTATTTATTTCTATAAAACACCTTATGATTTTGTTTAAGATTATGTAAATGTATAAAGCTGACTATTCCTTCATAGCGCATTGGGCTAAAGGTCACCCATGAAATTAAAGATTACGCGTTTCAAACCTAATTTATCCGAATCATTGAAATGAGGACTCACTGATTCGATCCCCGCGTTAAGAGAAATGTTTGTGTGGCCAACAAATATTTGTTTATTTTTTTATTAATTATTCTGCAAGAATCTCTGTGTAGGTGAAGGCCTCCTTCAAAGATAACCAGTGGTCTCTAGTTCTCTACATTGGGCTTCTTAAATCCAGTTGGGGCCGGCTATATTTTTTATCTCATCTTCCCAATTTGCTCTTTTTCTTTTTCCTTGTAGACTTGGCCAAGTAGTCACCGTTTTCGTCCATCTTATGTCTCGTTGGCGCGCTACATGTCCGGCCCACTTCCATTAAAGAGAATTGGTGTGGACCGTGGTGATGTGTCTAATTTTTGTGTCCTTTTTTGTATCTTTTGTTTTTTTTTTTGTTAATCTTCCACGTTTGACAAGCGTGCTTTAGGCAGTGTATAAAGCATGAGTGCACGACCTTCGTTATACTTTTAATTGGGATGTTGTTGAATATGTCTTTCAATGCCTACTATTTGTTCCAGATTAACTATGTCTTGCGCTCTGCTTCTTGTCGTTGCTATTTTGATCAAAGCGAATTTGTATAACAAACATTTGGTTTTCTGCAAACATAAAGTGTTCTCTTTGTGTTGTTAGTCATCAGCATAGTTTTGGGCAGGTTCTTACCACGTACGTGCAAGCTCTGGAATTAACTCCCTGCATCGGTGTTTCCTGAGCGCTATGACCTGTCCTTCTTCAAACGAGGCTTAAAGAGAGTACTCTCCTTAAGGTAGGCAGCGACTTTGTTGTGCTGGACCCCTGACACTAAGAAGGTCTATGGGCAGCGGTAGCCGCTTACCATAAGGTGGGCCGCTAGCACGTCTGCCTATACGGCAATAAAAAAAAATTGATTTATAAGGCTACTATTTTTGGCATCATTGATTGACTTTATTGTATACTGTATATCAGGTCAAGTTTCTGATAACAGGACCAAGTCGTCTGCGTATGTTAAATAGTTTTGGTGGGTTAATCTATGGTCTCTGGAAATCTGACTCTGGAAACCTTTCTTTAAGTCTTCCTTAAGGTAGGTCGCGACGTACCTAGACTTTGACAGTTAATTCCTTTTCTCGAGAAAGGAAAAGTGTTGAGTGACGTTGAGTGGAGGAGGTTTTTTTCAACTATGAATACAGATTTCCTCAAATAAGGTTGAGTGGAGTTTTCGAGAATTTTCGAGGAACGTCTTTGAATACGAGTGTTTACAGTACTTTTTAGCTCGAAATATTTAGTGTTCCCGTGGGATGAGACATAACGGTACGGGATGAGAAATTCTAAATAAAGTAGATTTCAAATAAAGTGAATTAAGCTTTGCGGGCAGAAGCTAGTTGATAATAAATCCTCTAATGAAATAATATTACTATACTGCAAAGTTCAATAAAATTAAGAGATAGAACCATTGAAGTCCGAGCTAATATAAAAAATTAAGATACCAAAGATCTAAATGGTTGCGAGCGTTATCTCCAATCGTTTCGCTTTTGCTTTATTTTTCTTACTTTATTATGATGTCTGGGTATATCGCGTTAATTACATTGGGATATTTCTATTTGAAATCTTACAAAACTATCCATTTGGCAATACTTCTTAATGATGTGATATTAAACCATAAATATTATAATGTAATCTAATGGCAGGGTACATTGTACTCCAAAATGAATAGGACATTTATGAATGATAATAATATAATTGCAAGGTTTAAGATCTGTCATAAGCGAAATTATTTTGCCACGTGCATATATTATCATAATATAAGTGCGTGGTACCCTGCTAGTACTATTACTACTAGTTACAATTACTAGTAGTTGGTAGCCGCATCGGGACTATTCCCGACGCGGCTACCAACTCGGAGTTCGCGGGTTCGAATCCCAGGAGACACCTTTGACTTTTTGGAATTATTTGTGTATTGATTGGGATACAGTTTAACTGTTAGGAACAACATAGTAAGGAAAAGGGCATACCATTGAGATTTGTAATAATTTGTATGGTATCTGAAGTCCGTCAATCCGCACTAGGCCAGCGAAATCGATTTTCGTCTTACCTTCGACTCTCTCTACAATCGAACTCTCGATATTGTGAAAGTCTGAGACGAATATGGGCTGGATTATTATATATCATAACATCAACTCTATCTGTAAGACCGGTAGGAGATAACCAGAAAAAAATCTGTGTGGTATCGGAGGGTCTACAGGATCATATCTTGCTCTTCGCACCGCACTTCATAAGATGTAGTCACGTGTAAGAAGTATATTTTTAATTGACTTCAAAAAAAGGAGATTACCGAGAATATTATAAAAAATAACCAATGTTATTTTTCTTGTCTTATTTAGCTTGTCTCTACCTTACAAAATAGGCTTTCAATATTTAAGGAAAAAAAAGAAAACAGTTCGTGTTGCTGAGGGAGTTGCTAACCTATTAAACTATTTTGTTTTGCTTTGTAAGCGATTGGATAAGTCATGCTCGCTTAAAAGTCTGTGCTTGCGGTGGCGTCGTGTGCCGGGTCGGTCACTTCCCTGTAGCATGGTTGAGGAGGCCGATGGCTGGCACATGCGTCATACTCGTGAACGGGTGCTGCTTGTGTGGACTGGTCTGTCCGATTTGCTTACTTTGTAATTGATAAGTAGATTACTTAACGCTTTTATAATTATTTATTGCGTTGGCAAAACAGAGTATACTGATTCTTCGTTATGGGTTACTTCGTTTCGTTTCTCTCAGCCATATTTAATATAAAGTAAACTCATTCGTATTCAAATATATCCTACTTGCAAATCATAACAAGTTATTAATGAACTGCTCTGATTTAAACCAACTTGTAATTTTTGTAATAATCATACATTGTAAACTGGTTCTGAAAAGAGCAACACTAGAGTTTCTTGCCCGTTCTTCTCTAGTGAAAACCGCTTTCCGAACCGGGTGGTAGTTCAAAAAATGACTGAGTCTAAACAATGTTGAACATTTTAATGGATTCAATAAATTATTTTCATTTCATTTTCATTCATTTTCATTCATTTCATTTAACCCCGCTTTTTCTTCAACACGTTCCAAATTCGCGGAAGCAGTAATTAAATTTTAACGATTTAAAAATATCTATTGATAGACTTTTGAATTTATACCAATTTTATAAAGCTAGGTCTGCCTCGGTGGCGTAGTTGTACTACGCAACAAAATTAAATATACAATTTTAATTAATATTTTTTTTTATAAAATTTGTCTCGGGTTCGAATCCTCGGTCGGGTACAATGGTATTAAAGATTTTTCTATTTATCATCGGCCCACAGTATGATATTTGTGCTCGATATGGTGGATATGCCCCCTATCACATCGCGTGTCCTAACACACAAGGCGAAACGTGAGTGTCCTTGTAGCATCTCTGCCTAACTCTTCTGGGAAAAAGGCGTGAGTGAATGTATGTAAAGTCCACCAAGCCGCACTAGACTGTGACCATCAGTATTCCGCGACCTACCTTCAATATGTTACGTATATCAAAATATGTTTAGATGTTTTGAATTGTTACTTGTAAGCGATATTTTTTTCAGGAAATCAGTTTATATTTTATATTATTTTTTTGATTTATTTGTAACATTTTAATGTTAGATGTATGTATCAATTTCTTTCTCCCTTTTTCACCCTACCCGTACTTAACGTCCTCGTATTAAACTTTTAAATTAAGTTTGAACTTTATTATAAATAATCATTGAATTATTGTTTGAATTAAGGATTTATGTTCTCCCGGGCCGAAGATGATCATTAGACTTCACGATTCATTCGTTAATATATTATTTCGACTGAAAGAATCAGTAAATTCGGTTAAAAGCTGCCGAAGATATTGAGCATTTACACATGTTATACTCAATATCATAGAAAGGTACATACCCCTATACATATATGTATGCAAAAAGAACCATTGGTATCCTACACAATTTTTAGGATTTCTACTCTCCAAGTCCGAAGATAATCATCAGATCTTCACCATATTTTTGTGAGACCACTCACCACATGATAAGCACCATTATTTGATAAAAAAAAAATCAAACTCGGGTCACACTGTACACAGCAACAATCGATTATAGTCGAATTGAGAACGTCCTCCTTTTCTGAAGACGTTTAAAATAACCATAAAACAACAATTTTTAATGAGGCTTATAAAAATAACAGAACAAAACCATTTTATTTTAAGTGTTAATTCCTAAGCCCGCTACGCTATGAGGGATTATGTCGGCATTCCCCTTTTTCTAGATCGTGCCCAATTATTGCCGACATGCTTCAAACCGATTATAGATAACAAGAAACTCAAATGTGATAGAGCTGGCTTCTATCGATGATTGAGTGTAATACAAATACTGTACAATATCAGCCAAAGTAACGCTAGTTAACCTGTGCAATTTTTTAAACATCATCGTGTTTGGGTGGTAAATACCTAGTTTTTGCGAAAAATGTAATTTAAACCTTTGTACTTTGTACCATTGCGTCTTTAAAAATAAACAAGTGTACATTATTATTTTAGTAAAATTATGTATAAATTATCACCCAAAAACGACGATCAGTAAAAAATATAAAAAAAAATTGGAAATTTTTTTTAGTTCCATTGTTTTCGGTCGCATTGTTCCCTGTATGCTTGCTTTTAAAAGGACTGCGTTTAATTTGGAAATTAGTAATTTTAAAATTATTTCTTCCAAAACCAAAAATTCTCGCAGCAATGTATTAAATAAATGCCAGATTACCTCAAGTACATAACCTTAAGAAAGCGATGGTCAGGAGTTCCAACTTTAGTGAAAGTAATTCAGGAAATTAAGATTTTTTTTAATACTCTTTTTATTAGCTTCACCTGTATGTTTGTATGTTGGTTTGTAACTGACTTCTTTGGGCGCGATTTTGACCCACTTTAAGCGGCCAGATTTCGTTCAAACTTTGTAGATTTATTGAGGACCGATGACAATACACTAATTTGATAAAATTATTCCATTTTTTAATTTGCTATTAGATTTTTGTTAATTTATATAATTTTCATCTATAGTCGATAAGGTAAGAAAATTAATTAAAATTTTCTATAATTTTTCTCTACAGTCGATAAGGCAGGACTCGATGTTAATTTTTATTTCCAATAATTATCTTTAGCCGTTTTCTCTAATATTGACAAATTTTTGTATACTAAAGAGAATTTTAATTCTACAAAACAAATAATAGTTTAAAAAAATTAAAAAATCACGCTTTTATAAAGAAACCAAAGTAAAAAGTAAAAAATAAATAATAATTTAAAAAAATCTAAAACTACTTTTTTTTTATAAAAAACCAAACTAAAAAATAGAAAATAAATTTTAATAAATTTGAATTAAAAAAAATTAGAAATAAGTAATAGTTTAAAAAAACTAAAAAACACGCTTTTTATAGAAAACCGAACTAAAAAATAGAAAATAAATTTTAATGAATTTAAATTAAGAAAATAGTGTTAAAAATTTCAATGAATATAAATTAATAACAGAGTGAATAAAAAAAAAAAACTTTATTTTAAAAAAGCGTGGGGTGCATGGTGTCAATAGTTATAAATATTTTATTGACAGATATGAGTAGAGTGATTATCATTTCGATAATATCTTAAAAAGCACCCCACGCTTTTTTAAAATAAAATATATTTTTTTTATTCACACTATTATTAATTTATATTCATTGAATTTTTTAACACTATTTTCTTAATTTAAATTCATTAAAATTTATTTTCTATTTTTTAGTTAAAAAATACTGGAACTGTTTTACCGCCGGCATTAGCTTTACCCAAAGCGTACTACGGGGAGGTTGCGTGGTCGGATTTATAGTAAAACAGTGCCAGTATTTTTTTTACAATTGCGGAGAATAGCGAAAACGTTAGAAAAAATGATTTGATTAAAAGAATATGGATAATCACCAAAAAAGCATTCTGAAATGGCAAAAATCGATCACATACGAAAAATGCTTATTACGACAATTTTGATGAATACAGTAAGTTCAAACGTTCCGAACACTAAGATAATCAAATCAGAGCAGTTTGAAATTTTCAGAGTGTCTTTAGAATACTTTAAGGTTGAAAAGTTACCGACGATATCCTTCGTTTAATTCTTTTATCCAAAGATATGCAGTGTTTTCCGAATATCCATAAATAACCGTTTTATTACCTTTTTTTCAGTCAACAATTTTACCTGGAAATACTGTTTATTATCATAAGACTTTAATACCATCTTATAGAGCATGTTTTGAAGTTACTAAAATTCTCATTTTTTTTTCCCCATGATTGATATTGATGGAGTAATCCAATGTCAAAGTGTGATAGGCCATTTTTACTTTGATTTACCATAAGTCAGCTCCAAATCATGTCACGGAGGATTCTGGTATATCAAATTAAAGGCGATTAAATTATCTACGGGAATTTTATAATGATGTCACCAAAAAAACACTACTTAAGTAAATGCACGGTTTTGAAAACCAGAAAAATTTTGTTTTTTTTTTCTCGTTGGTTTTCTTACGATTGCTTATCAACTTAGCGAGGAATCAAGAAATAGAGCATAGATCTGCAAAATAGACATTTCAAGCTTTCAAGTTTTAGTTTCCGAATTTCTTAACAATCAATTTTCTCAAGATACAGACTCTCAAAAAACACAAAAAAAAATTAATAAAAAAAAATATCCTTTAATTTTTGTGCGTAGTATAGATATAAATAAATAGTACAGTACTAGTGATATCTCACCACCAGACGTTGAAATTTCGACTTAGTTTTTTGACATATATTTTAATTAATTTATTTATTTATTTATTAAGTCTTTATTGTACACAACAATGAAACACAATATACAGAAATTACAAAAATAATAAAAGTACAAGTGGCGGTCTTATCGCTCTAGGCAATGTCTTACCGACAACCATAGACATATTATAAGTTTTTTGACATTTATTTTAATAGACATATACAAAGTTGATACGACCGATGGGCATTTTTTTAAACTGCATATACTAGGTAGGTACCATTTCCAAGTTCTGTACTAAAAATCAATTTAATAGGAGCACTAGTTGAGTCATAAGTGATTTTGTAAGTTTTTGCTCCATTTGAACACGATGTAGCTTTTCTAACAGCTGATTACGTATAACGCACAGGTCAAACACCTTAAAACGATAGATCCTACTAAAATCTACGCGCTGTTGCCGCTCTTATAAAAGGCACATAAATAAGTACAACTAAATTACTTAAAAAGTTGGCGATGCAAATAAGGAAGCAATAAATACACACCTGCACTTTCATTACGAGAGAGACAAATCATAGCAAAACATCCCGCGCGTAAAAGAAATAGAAATAGGTCAGTGTGTTGCTATTGCATCTTAACAAATAAAAATTGTTTGCTAAAGAAATTGTTATTTTAGTGCGCCGTCGCTATCCTTTCGGAACGGATGTAACACGGAAACTCCTGCGCCGCCGCGCCGCGCCGCTTTTATCTTGTCGATCTCGCGCCGACAATTGTGATTTTGTATTGTTGTTGACTAATTAAACTGTTTAACAATGCCTCGTGTAACTTACACCGCGTCAGAATACACTGCTTGGTTTTTATTTACGGCGAATGCCATGGAAACACAGCTTTAGCTCTGTGTACATACCGCGAAAGGTATGGTGACAGCCACAATTGCCCCAGGAACGCCCGCACAATAACATTGGCAGTACAAAGATACGAGACAACAAAAGTATAGTGCCTTATCAGGAGGGAGTGCCAGCGCGGCAAATACCCGCTGCTTGGAAAGAACACATTTTAGACTTAAAACTACCTTCAAAACTACGTAACTACGCGCGGTGCGCCGGCGCGCGGCGTCTCGCCACGACACGACGATAACACACGCCCCGCGCGACGTTGCCAGTTCAGTTCATCAATGGTCAGTGAAATTTATTTACAAAGGATGGTTGCGTTTTACTCTTATTTGTAGGTTATTTAGTTTGCTTGAAACAAACAAAATCTCATTTTTGGTATTATTAATTTTTGTGCCGTGTCGAATTAATACTAAGGACGTATAGTATACGTAGTGTATTTTAATGCCCATCTGTCGTATCAACGCGGTATATAATAACAAAATAAATCAGGATTATTTTACTATTTCAATAAAACACAATTACAACATTTAGTTGTAACTCACTAAATCGAATGAAATCCTGAAAGAATGAATGTTACCACTATTTATTAGTGAGCGTCTCTATAAGTTTTTCAGCGTAGTGTTAGTTACACATATTATCAAATTACAAAATAATCAAGGCCAATTGAAACAAAACTTTTTCTTGTAGTGCCTCTCCAACTAGTGAATGTTGGCAGTCGGCTCATACTGTCCACTATCACGTACGAGCCGAAATAGTTCTACGGCACTCGCAATCTCTGTCTATTCCCGGATGTTCCACAGCTATCATTTTTCCTCCGACCGACTTTTTTTTACCAGTCACTTATCCCATCATAATAAGTTGAAGGAGCTCGTACTCGTCATGTCTAAGCACGTGTCCTAATTATGCAACTTTTCTTTGTTTGATAGTTTTCAATAGTTTTGGGTTTTGACCAACTCTTCGAAACAAAACTATAGCAGTTTACTAATCAGGAGTGTTGGCTTTAACAATATTAGCAATCAGAACTCGTGTTGCATAACTAGTATTGACCAGTATTATTAAACTAATCTGTTTTCATGAGTTAAACAAACAAATACATTCAACAGTCACATACATAGTACTGACCCCACACTAAGATTTGATCTTGTATCGCGGTTATCAGAAACTATGATATACTCTCGCAAACAGCCAGCCTTGAAACAAACAATTGTGGATCACACAAACATTTGTTTCGGTGCTGGGATAGAAACCACGACCTCTCGTTTTACATGCGGCATCGAACCAAACCCCCGTGTTTTTTAAAACCTTTTTACTTTGGTTTTTGGGTTTATTCATTTATTAAGTGTCGTCATTCTGCGTAGTTTCGAACTAATACACTTACTCATTGTATAATTTCACCATGCTAATTCCAAAACTCCGTTACAAACTTTCGTGGGTAATATGAAATGTGGCGATATTTAAAAAAAATCCTTTCTTAAGCCTATGTCATCAAAACGAAGGCCCTGTATGCAAAATTTCAGTCCAATCCGTCCATGGTTTGAGCTTAACGTTGACGGATCAGTCATCACGCTTTACTTTTTATACTCGTATACAGATATTACACTGCCTTTATCAAAGCATATCCCAATAGGTCGTAACGGTCAGATTTTGTTTACATATTTTGTGAATCCCCACCAGTAGACTATTGTATGAAGGTTGATTGCTCAGCAGTAATACTTATTCAGGCTTAACAGACGAAATGGTATGTTAAATGACAGTAAAGCGAAAGAGATATAGCCCAGTGGAACTGCAAAAAAAATCCTCCTTTGTATTATTTTACCACGTTCTTTGTGATAGGTTTGATGCTTACAAATTTATATGTGGTTATAAATATATTATGTAACACGTACATACTTTTTATGAAATCTAAGTTTTAAAAACGCAAATTTTTTATGTTAATATGCCCTATATTTAATGGATCAGAATGTAATATTGCACTTCATTTTATTTTCATTTCATTAAAAATTCATTCAATGCGTTACCGAATACCAACCACTAAATATAACAATAATATAATATAACCACTCAAGAAGTGCATTTATTTTTAGTCCATCCTATAGCAATTAATAAGTATGATAGCTGTAAAATTTATGAAAAACATTAATATAACAAAGGCTGTCTGGAAGAAATCGCTTTAAGCGTTAAGACTGCCCATTGTATTGTAATATCATAAGTTTCCTATTTACTATTTGTTTGACTTTTGTTCTTTGGTCTACAATAAAGAGTATTGTATTGTATTGCATTGTATTGTAAAACTATATCAGTCCATATTGACCTATCTTTTTCTATTTTTGACTGCCTCCGTGGTGCAGTTGTACGCCTCGCTTGACGCCGGTTGAGAAACACGATGCCGCGGATTTTATCCCCGCACCGAGACAAATGTTTGTGTGAACCACAAGTATTTATTTCAATTCTGAATCTTGGTGACACCGAAAAAGTTTGTCGTTGTTATACAAGAAAGATGTATACAAGAAATGCAATATACGAAAAATTGAGCCATGAAAAAAAGAATATACAGGGAATCCCAGAAATGGACAATAAACTAAGATAATGAACTAAATTAAAGCCATATTCCCGATTATTTTTGTTAAAAATCCATTAGCCCTTGTTAGGAAGCTTAAGTTTGAAAAGAGTTTGTGATCCTATTAAAATATAATAATTTTATTTTTAAACTAATAAAACACTGGGGCTTAAATCCCAGAGCCCACCTCTGAGTTTTCGGAGTCAAGTGGGTATCACCACGCACTATAACGGTAAAGGAAAACATCGTAAGAATAAATGCATGCCATGGCGATTTGTATAAATTTCTATGGTTTGTACAGTCCGCCAACCCACACTAGTCCAGCGCGTAAACAATTGCGGGCCCTGTTCACTAATTTGTGAATAAATTAACCATCTCCTTGCAGACTAGTGTTATTAGTGTTTAGTGTGTTGTAGATGCCAAGTATGAAGGTGTATATACATCAGGCGTAGAATTGAGCATGTGCGTCATCGTCACTGTACATAGGTCACAAAATCAATACAGGTGATTCTGGGAATTTCCGTCGGCGTGGAATCAGCGCGGCAGCCTGAGTAAGGGTCAGGTGGGTGTATGAAAAACAGATGAATATGCCATAGGTAAAACAAAAATCATGGATATATAAGAAAAATACAGTTGTCATTGAGAAGTTCTAAGCTTTCGATGAAGGCGGGCTGTGAATTTTTAATAGATAGGCTATAACAATTAGAATGTGATTTTTGGGGTGGCACGTACACCACCCGTCGTGCCGCCCAGCACGCTCGCCGCACCTTTCCCGCCCCGCGCCCGGGCTAGCCAACACACCGCCTCCCCGCGTGCCCCGCACCCTCTCCGAGGTTGCCGCTGCAACAGCAACGCATCCCTCGGCATTCTGCTCTCAAGCTCCGTGCCAAGTAAACGTTTTGTCATCAAACAACAATTTCTAGTACTTCTTATCAAGTCACTTCAGTGTTTGAATATATCAAGTTGTCTAGTGTAGTATTTGCACGAGCGTCTCTCCCCGCTGCTGCTTGCTGCCTGCCCGCTGCTGACTGCTGCTTCGGTAAGTATAAATTAATGTTTTTTATTTCAGGGATCCATATGGTGCAACGTACTTCGTTTGTCCGTCGGGTCCGTCGGGTTCATCGGCGATACAACTCGTTTTGCTGATTTTATATACCTTAAAATTTGAGTAATTTTAAACAGCGTGGATTAGAAGTGTCAAAGTTTATATTTATTATGATTATAAATAATATAGGTTTTAATACGGACTTATAGTTTCAAGCATGGCATTGTAATATGGAAGTTCTTCTTATGAATATACTGCAGTATATTTGAAATGTAGGTTTCGGCGTAAAGAATAATTTTACATTTCAAGATTTTTCTACTTTATTTTTTTCTCAGGCTGCTTCAAAATGAAATATCAACTAGAGTTACATAATCCGCCACACTTTTCTTTAGAAAATAAGAAAATATATTGTAGTAACAGGCTTAGCGATGTGATAATTTTTGAAACTCTTGCACTCTTTATAGCACTCACACTTGACTGAATTACCTACTTCTGTTGTAATAATATTTAAAATGTATCCAAATAAACAATTATTTCTTCATTATTCCAATTCTCAAATAATAATACAATGATGAGCGAATCTCTTCAAATATTATTTTATTATATTAAAATGTGTACATACATATCTTATAAATATATTATATGACGAAATTATTACAACATATTTAATTTTTACTCAAATTCATTAAGGGGGCACCTATAACCTTGAATATAACTAAATTAAAGTCGAAAATTCATACAAAATGTACGTTTTTAAGGGGTTTTCTTGTAATATGTCTTCTGGAGCTCTCAAAACAGCTTAAAAATTTATAAAAATATTTGAGAAAATACTTGAACTAATGCAGCACGTATTGGCATAGAATTTTCTTTGATTTTTTTTTAAACCACTGAAAACTGAAGCCGTTAATTCAGCTGAAAACACTGAAAATTGGAGAACATGCGAAAGACGCGCGTTTAAATCTACTCTAAGTAATATTTCAGCGAGGGAAAATACATGAAATTTGCGTAAATATATAAAAAATTACATATTTTTTTTACTAGGGGTCATGTCCGAAAAATTAGCTATCATTTGATATAATAATGTATGCAGTTTTCTTAATGAAACTCATTAAAAACGGCACTTTACTGGTGTGTTTCTCATGGGTGGTCAATTGTGACATGAGCCGCCTGAAAATCAATACTATGCTAGATCCGAGAAAAACTAATATAACACCAAAAAATAGCCTTCAAAACAAAGTAGGTGTTGAAAACAAACATGTATATTGAACATTATGTAGGTCACAGAAGTGCCGGGGAAAAAGCACCGCCCAGTGGCCGTGACCTTTCCCTATAAGACGGTAGAACCGTTCTACCTAACCCCTTTCAGTAGGAACAATCTACAGCCGATGTTCTTATATTGTACTATTTCAGTTTCAGTATCAATATTAACAAAAATAAATGAAACCTGAAAATTTTAAATATATCGCAGATATGAAAAATAAGTCAGATAAGTTAAATGAATTAAATGAATCACTAAAATTCTTCAAGATGTATCAGCCCATATAAGTCCTACTAGTGGGCACGGGCCTACTCTACAATAGAAAGAATCGATTGAAAGTGGTTAGGCCATATAGTCCACCACGCTGGCCTAGTGCGGGTTGGCGGACTTACATACGATAAAAACCTTCATACTCGGTAAAATTATATGCATATTTAAGAATAAACTATATTCAAAACTACATTTTATTGTTCTAAACGCCTCAAAGTACTACGCGGAAATTCATATCAATTTCATAGATTTGCGAGACCTTAGACCTGTAAAAATTTAGCATTAACATACACTATAAAAAAGCGATCATATTTATTATATAGTATATTGTAATTTTTCAAAGTAACTTCAGATATAGATGTGGGGAGGGAAATTATTAATAGTTCTAATGTCACTCTATAATAATATAGAAAAGAATCATAAGATTAGCGATATTCTTGACAAAAAAGTACAAATAGGAATAATTTAGGCAATTATAAGACCATGTTCCAAGAAAATAGTAATTCTGTCAGGGTTTCCTACATAAACTTCTATAACTAAATTCCCACTCACATGGAATCCTCGATTATAAGCAAATTCAAAGCCACCATTAAACGACAGTTGCTCAATTAAAGCTTATTTTAAAATCTCAGAATACATTAGGCTTGGCAATAAATTTAATAAGTAATAAAATATAATTTAAGTCTCCTATAAAACACATCCACTGTTTTGTGGAAATGAAACCATTTTATTTTACACAGATGTACTTTTATGAATTGGACTGATAATTGTGTAAAGTCCGATTTTCCGTTGAGGGCCCTTTGCTTTACTCAGCCGTATAAAATGGCATAACCAATATTATATTATTATACAATTTACAATTATAAATTATCTATGAATGGCTCTAAATTAAACCGAGCTGCGAATTCTGCATAATCACTGTACTGTAAAGTGGTTATGAAAATCGCAAGGCCAAAATATGTTGCTCGTTCTTCTGTGGTGAAAACTAACTTCGAACCGGGTGGTAGAGATAAAAAAGTTAATAAATATAACGCGTGTATAACTTGTAAAAGATACGATAAATTATTCTCATTTTGCAAAGTGCTTTTGCTTGCCCTACCATTTTTATGATAAGGAAGATTTCATTTAAAAATAATCGTTCATAAAATCAGCATCGGTTCAGTCTTGGAATTTTAGGAGATAATAGCACAGTAGGTTTTATATCAGACTGTAATCGACTGTAGCTGACGACGGGACTTATATTCCCAGAGTTTGATTTGTTGGGTTAGGCTTATGTATACTACTAAATTAAAGGGTATTTTTTTATCAAATTTTTTGGTGTTTTTTGAGAGTCTGTATCTTGGCGAAAATTGATTGTTAAGATATTCGGAAACTAAAAATTGGAAGCTTGAAATGTCTATTTTTTATATCTGTACTCTATTTCTTGATTGCACGCTTGGTTGATAAGCAATCGCAGGAAAACCAACGCAAAAAAAAAATTGCAAGCTTTTTGACGCCGTGCATTTACTTGGATAGGGTTTTTTGGTGACATCATTATAAAATTCTCGTAAATAATTTTATATACCAGAATCCTCCGTGGCATGATTTGGAGCTGACTTATGGTAAATCAAAGTAAAAATGGCCTATCCCATTTTGACATTGGATCACTCCAGCAATATCAATCTTATGGAAAACAAAATAAGAATTTTAGTAACTTCAAAACATACTCTTTATGATGGTATTAAAGTCTTAACATAAAAAACAGTATTTCTGAGTGACATTGTTGACTGAAACAAAAAGTAAAAAAACCGTAATTTATGGATATTCGGAAAACACTGCATATCTTTGGCTAAAAGAGACAAACTAAGGATATCGTCGAAAACTTTACAACCTTAAAATATTCTAAAGACACTCTGAAAATTTCAGACTGCTCCGATGTGATTATCTTAGTGTTCAGAAGGTTTGAACTTACTGTATTCGTCAAAATTGTCGTATTAAACATTTTTCGCATTTTATCGATTTTTGTAACTTCAGAATGCTTTTTTTGGTGATTATCCATATTATTTTAATGACTTTTTTCAAACGTTTTCACTATTCTCCGCAATTGTAAAAAAAACTGGCACTGTTTTACTATAAATCTGACCGCGCAACCTCCCCGTAGTACGCTTGGGGTAACGCTAATGCCGGCGGTAAAACAGTGCCAGCATTATTTTTACCAGACTCTATAACACTTATTTTCACTTGCATTGTGTCACGTTATCGTGCCAGCAAAAAAAGAAACATAGAAACGGTTCCCGTTTTCCTTTTGAGGTTCGTCACCCCAAAAACACCTATAAAATGATAATTTCTAAATAATAGTCCCCTTAAAAGGTAATGCCAGTTGTTCTAGCAACCTTACATAATACATTTTGCGTGTCCAGAAATATTCCAGAAAAAATCATGTAATAGAATATAAATAAATGACCAAAATATGTCTTATGTGACGCCTAAGTACATTTGCAACTTTTTTATTACTTGTTAAAAGAACTTCCCGGCAATACCGCCGCGTGGGAAGAATGTCGCCTGACATCAAGAAACTAGAAGCGGCAAGCGATTTCGCGAGCGTACCCGTTAACTTAATAGATATTCAGATAGATTGCATCTTTTTTTACTTTGTGATGTTGACCCATTTCATAGCCTATTTACTATAATTTTCATACAAAAAAAATGTGATGTGTTTGGTATCGGCGTCTCTCCAAGGCCTTGTGGCGCCTAGTGGTAGGTATTAAATGTCAAAGGTCATGTGTTATGTATGTGTTGTATGTATTATACAATGTGGGCTGCACACACACTAGTATAAAATACGTAGGAGGCCATCTGGAACATTCGACTCACTACGGTATTGATCCAATCGCAGGTAGAGCTATTTCCACGAATTCAGCGAAACGAGGCTATCGGACATGCGTAGTGCGAGCGCGAGCTCCTAGGTAGCCTAGCTTACCTTTATTAGCAAATTATAACGCACCCCGCACCCGTCCCACATTTATCTAGGCTCTAACTACCTAACCTTTGCCTCTACCTACGTCATCATACTGGCATCCGGTGCCCCACCTACTGTCACCCACACCCTTGCAACCTCGGATTCAACTATATACCCCACATTTTATCCCTCCCGGCCCACCTCTCTTTGACCTATGCTCTTTAACACATATAAGCTCCCTCCCCTCACGCCTCACCTTTGCCCGCGCTCGTGCTGTTTGCCGCATTACCCCGCACTGTTTGCCGCAACCCGTCCTCCCTCTCCTCAAGCCCCCCAAATCTAGGCCATAGGGTGGCGCATGCGTTTTAACACCCGCTCTCGCGCGCTCCCTCTCACCGCCCAGGTAGCTCATTCCAGTTCGGACTCTCAGCCACGTATCTCGTGTGCAACCGCTCCTTGGAAGCCATTTAAGAGTCACTATTAAAGCTAAAGCCTCACCCTCGTGTTAACGTCTGCAATATATGGGTGCAACGCTAAATTTAATAAAATATTCGCTAGTTTTCGAAGTCGAACCTTCATCAGCTTCAGTTCCCGAATTGTCTTCAGCATCTAAGGCGCAGCCCGATCCTTGGTTTTGATCTCCGACATCAGGTAAGCTGAGTTAAATCCGCAGTAATTTATATGTCGTACTTAGGTCTACAATCTTAGAAATCGACATATATTCTAGAAAAGGGTAAAACGTAACTAAAATTTTCTAAAGCGCTATCTTGTAGAATCTCATGTAACCGGATATTGATAAAATTGAGTCTAAAGTGGCTCATTAATGTCGGCGCATTTTGACATCCACCTAAATATTCTACGCCAGCTCTGCCAAATTCACCCTCAGCTGAAAAAAAAGACTTGAAAAGTGTAACGTGAACACAAAAAAGTGCAAAATACGTAACTAACTTGCCTGGGACAACTTCTGCCTCTAAGCATAACACAGCTGTGATAGTGTCCCTGTTTTGTCTCACCATTTCATTTTTTGTGTTGTCTTGTTCTCCATCTTTGAACGAATACTTGATTGCAATGAGCCATTACAAGAGATTAGTCATCTCACTCGCTGTACTTTGTCTCACACTTACGCGAATGCTTAAGCATATTGCAGGATGAAAATAACTTAGTAATAGTAAGAAATTCATAATTACCTGCTGACGTCAAACCTTTTGAGAAATGTATCAATCTCCGGAAAATAATAATATAATATTTAGAATTCAATTAGTTGTCTAAAGTGGTGTGCCTCTTTTGGAACGTGACCCTAAGATCTCACAATTCTCAGCCCACATGTGCTCCTGATAATTTGATGATAGAATCATCTGAAATAGGGCATAGCAGTTTTAAATTTCATCTAATGTAGCATTTTCCCTTTGTCCAAAATTATACTTAGAGGGAGACGTTATAGAATCTGGTAGCAAAGCTATTGGCTCCTTATTTATTTTACTACAATTACCTTATTAATGTTTATTTCATAATAACATTTTATCGGTGTAACTTAAAATCAAATGTCTTAGGATAAGAGGCGACTTAGTTTGCTAGCTATATAACGTCAAGACTTTCAGAAATTATACAGAAAAAATATATTAAAATTGAAAATTCATAAAAGTTGGATTGTACAACTTGGCAATCAAATCAAGGACTTCACGGTACATTGCTCATGTAAACTACCATTGTAGTCATGGCGCGACTTATATATATAATTTCAAGCTTGTACAATGATGAGGCTGGCAGAGATGATCATCACAGTTTGCCGAACTTATTTGCGTTCCAAGATTTAAAAGGGGAAAAGCCCATCACGTGCAAATTTCATTCTCGGAAAACTCATTCAATAATTTCCAAATCCTGGGAAGACTGCCTCGATTGCGCAGTTGTACTACGGTAAAATTACCAAGCTAGGGTCATCGGTTCGATCACAGGTCGGGCAAAGTGATGTTGGATTGTTCTACTCATTGTCATTGATCTCAATATGAATATAGGCTTATCCCCTATCACATAGTGGAACAAAACACAGAACCCGAAATGTGGGTGTCTTGATAGTATCTCAGCCTACCCCTTCTGGGAAAATGGTGTGACTATATAATATGAATGTAATTTCCAAATCATAAGCTATAGTCAGCGGTTACCACAATCTGAAAACTGCTTTCGAGGAAACAGCTTTATTGTTAAGCTTTATTTAATCATTGAAATTGGTAGATACGATTACCCAGAGGTTGTATCAATTTATGGGTGGTCCAAGTGAAGCGTATGGCGTGGCACGACCTGGTGATCGAATTTAGAACCTCCCTATACACGTTGCGAACAGCATAACGCTTGAACAATTTAACAGCCTCCTCGAGGCATTGAAAATATTATATCACGAAAATAGTGAAATGCTCTCATTGCGTACCCACTTCACCTTTAAGAAAAAGCGGCTTTATTTTTAACCTCTTTGTTCTCCTCATGTTCTATTTTAATACTATTTTGTCTTTAATGCAAAACAATTCAAAAAATCTAACTGCTATAATAATATAGTCGCTTGGGTAAAATTTACCAATCTTAAAAATAGTGAATTTTGTGATTTGGGACTGGAAACCAGGCCATTACATATCAAAAAATGTGTTGAAACCACGAAATCAGTGAGAGGCATACAAAATCCCACGCCTTATCTGAATAAAATATGAGTAAAACAAATACTAACGCTTCCAGACAGTTTAATCCTAATTCCGAGATAGGCAAACGTTACTCGCTAACTTCGTTGTTGTGTAACCGCAATATGCCACTGGAAAAACGAGCTTAAGTTCTTGGTTTTAAGTATTATAATGGCTTGGTAGAGATTTTTGTATTAATATCGGTTATGTCAGATAGCCCCAATTGAAAATTAAACGAGCCCATGTTCAAATATGTAGTTAAATATTCGAATATGTATTTTGCAAAAACTCATTTCACGAATTATTTATTTGTGATTTGATTATATGACAATGCATATTTTCATACTTATGACTAAAAGTTGAAATAATATGTCGTTTATATCCGAATCCTTAAAGGTACAGAATTAAACCGGAAAAATCCATATTATTTCCTTGACATGATCTGGAAAAGGAATTTGTACTCTACCCTGTAAATAATAAAAAAAAATGAATAAACATCATCCATCTGCCGGTTGTTATAACAAATAGTGTTAATAAAAATAAGATAAAAAAAAATTAAACACACAAAACTATTCACTAAAATAAAACACATTAAAAAGTAAATGAATCAGATAAAAAAAAACATATTAATAAAAATCACTTTAGAAAAGAAAAAAATAATAATAAAAAAAAATATATATACAGCTAAAAAGTTATAATATAATTTAAGTATACCTATGATATAATAATATAAGCCAGGTAGGTAAACAAACGATACACTAACAATAATAATTAATTAAAGAAACAATAACAGGTTAAAATGAAACAATTTCTGAACGAAAAACACAGATCAAATGTAAATGTTGTAAGTTGACACTTGTCAATGCGTTGAGGTTATGTTGTTTATTATTTATATGTGGGTGGACCAAATAAGTAATAACTAAACGAAAGTAGGGCACATAAATACAAAAACAAAATAACGAAAATGAAATGAAAATAAAAGTGAAAGTAAAAACAGTTTGCTCAAATAATAATAAACATACGACAAAATTGTTTACCTGGCATACGTGATACGAGGATAATAAAAAGAAGAAAAAAAACGAGCACACTACTTCTTGGCAGTAGCAGCTCGCCTGGTCTTGTGGCGTTCACCATGAGAACCAATTCTTTTTTTATAATAACGGAGTTTGGTCAATATGTTTGGAAAACAAGAAAATGGTTAAAAAAATATAAAAAAATTGAGTACAAAATAATAATGGCTTATTATAGATTTCCACACATACACAAAGTTGAACCTTCTGAGCACTAAGATAATCAAATAGAAGTAGTTTCAAATTTTGTGGATGTCCTCAGGATACTCTAAAGTTGAAAACTTAAAGCATACAGCATATTCTTCGATTCGATAACCAAAATGACACAAAATTTCCAAAAATCTTCAAACAATCGTTTTTGACCCTTTCTTCAGCTAACTTTTTCAGTCAGACAGACTCTTTTTCATCACATGACTTTAATAACATCTAATAGAGAATCTTTTCAAGTTTCCAAAACCCTTACTTATTTTCTAAACGATTAGTATTTGTTGAATAATCCTCTGTCAAAACCGAGAAGCCCATAATCATTTTGTTTACAAAGTTGCAAAGTTTTCTAGGAAATCAAAAGCAATTAAATTATCTAAGAAATCTTTAATATGAAGCCACCAAAATATATCGCCCAGGTTCAAACACTGTGTCAAAGACGTGTGGTAATTAATGTTATGTTGTAACCGGTATGCAATAAAAAATAAGTGCAGATCGAAAAAAAATGAAAAAATATATATACACCCAACAGTCACATACATAGTCCTGACCCCACACTAAGATTGAGTCTTGTGTCTTGGGTATCAGGAACTACGAGAGACTTTTCGGTCTCACAAACACCCAGACCCGAAACAAATACCTGTGGTTCACACAAATATTTGTTCTGGTGCGGGGATCCAACCCGCGGCCTCTCGTTTCACAGGCGGCGTTTAACCAACTGCGCCACGGAAGCTGTCCTTCATTCCAAGCTTCCAATTTCTTTTTTAAAATTTCTTAACGATCAATTCACTACAAGTTACAGCCTGTTGAAACTCACAAATAAAATCTTATAACATAGCCTTGGATTTTTGTGACTAAGTGGTAGAAATAATTTAAATCTCATACGAAATAAGTGTGCGTTATTAAATGTCAGAGTAAAAGAGTTGAAAACATAGTTTTGGGTATAACGATTTAAAATCCACCAATTTTTACTTAGCTACAGTTCAGTAAGATGGTTATACAATGAATAAAAAATATCTTTATCTGCTTTTTTATAACCTACAGATTAACTATTGGTTAAAAGGATTGAATTTTGTAATGTAACGTACTTTATAAAAAAAATACGGATAGTAATGTTGATGAACTATTTGAACCTGACTATTAAAATACTGATAATAATAGCTCTTGAAAAATATTATTATCCTAAAAATAAAACTTGATGGACTCCAGCCCAAATTTCCTGTTTATATCGATTTGTGCAAAAAAAAAACAACTTACCACCACTAAACCAACACACGTACCAACCAGCACTAGGCCAGCGTGTTGGACTTTATGGCCTAACCACGTGCAGTCGTACCCACGATAGTAGAGTAGGCCCGTGCCCTGCAATTAGACGTATATAAGCTGGAACAGTGCCAAAAAAGGTTGCTCAGCATTAATGATCAGGGGAAGTGACGGCTTAAGGGAAAAAACAATGTAAGTAATAAAAACTTACCTTCTATGTCAGCCCATATACGTACCACTGCTGGGCACGGGCCTACTCTACAACCGAGAGACTCGATTGAGAGTGGTTAGGCCATATAGTCCACCACGCTGGCCTAGTGCGGGTTGGCGGACTTACATACCGTAGAAATTCTTGAAAACCGCTACGGTATGCAGGTTTCCTCACGATGTTTTCCTTCACCGTTAAAGTGCGTGGTGATTGACTATCAATACACACATAACTCCGAAAAGTCAGAAGTGTGCCCTGGGATTTGAACCCGCGACCACCGTGAACATGTAGGCAGCCGCGCCTGGTCCGTTACCAACAGGCCACCACGCACTCACGCCAAAACTTACCTTAGTTTTCCCAAAATATTTTGCTTATTATAATGATGTACAAACATCCCAAGTTTTAAAAATCGACCGTATGTAGACTACATACGGTAGATTTCCGAACAGGAATCTCAAATATGCAAGGAATTTGCCAATTCGTACTTAGTTAACGTATATACCACAGGTACATACATACATAAACACACGGCTTTTCCCCAGTACCAGTGCTACCAACAGGCCGTTTGTCGTAGAAATTATCCTTATCAGTCTGTAAATAGTAATTAGGTACTAATCAGTAATACTAATCAGAATACAAACTGACGACAAAAGAATTACAGCAATCGCCGCACCGCACTCGCGTGGTATTCTACGCAAATGTAAACAGAACGAGCGTTGAACGATTTTAGCGAACACACGTAATTTAGAGTTTTCCAGAATTAGAAATGTTTTATTATCAACCGCTTTTAAACGCAATATTGTAATCGGCGCATAATCGCTCCTGTTAACCTACCGATCGGTGAAGGCAACCTGTTGAATTACAAAACAGGTACAAATGAATAATTTGACTTTCAAGTCTAAATTTATTTCTTTTCCTTTAAAGAGAAACTATTTTATAATTATAATACCTATGACTAATTGGTTTTGTATTAGCAAAATCTATTCATTGTTATATCAAAATAACGCATATAATGTCGCCGTGGATCGCGTTAATGTTGTTAGTGGTGGCGTTGAGCACGACGCGACGTAGGGGGACAGTTCTATTAAACTGATAACTCGATTGTCTCCAGACTAAGCTGAACCATGCCGTCTGTCAGCATTCAGTGGAATTTCAGCACCCTACCTTAGAGTATCCGGGGATAATTGCTATGAATACTAACACATAACAAAGACAAGACAATGTAAACTTAAAATAACAGCCGATAATAATTTATTTTAGTCCGTAACTTTATTTACTGATTTTTTATTGCCTGCCTTCTAGTAACTAGACTGATAGTGAGCTCTAACTGAAACGAATAGAATTTACCTTTGATAAGGTAGCAGTCAATTTAATCCTAAAAATATAAATCGTCCTGATTATATGACTTCCATAAGTATAAAAAATCCATTAGTGAGTCCATGTTGGGTGATTACATTTTTTTTTTAACGTAGTCCTGACCCCACACTAAGATCAAGTCTTGTGTCGTGGGTATCAGAAGCTACGAGAGACTTTTCGGTCTCACAAACACCCAGACCCGAAACAAATACCTGTGGATCACACAAATATTTGTTTCGGTGCGGGGATCGAAACCGCGGCCTCTCGTTTCACAGGCGGCGTCTAACCAACTGCGCCACGGAGGCTGTCATTCTAATTTGTGGTATCAAAATAAATTTTCATCCCCTATAATGGTATACATGAGCAACATCTGGTATTTCCGTATTCATAGAATATTATCAAGGATAATCTCAGGTTGCGTGTAGTGCAGCGCATAAGATCGTGTTATATGTATTCTTAAATATTTTATTTTTATTAGGTATTTTGGCAGGGAGTTTGAATAAATTAATAAAATTAATAAAATTAATAAATTAATAAAATACTTTTCTTACCTAAAAATAAAAAAAACTCGCTCGATGGCGCGCTCGCTACGGTACGATTACAACGCTGAGGTCTCGGGTTCGAATCCCGGGTCGGGCAAAGTGATATTGGATATTTCTGTTAATTATCAGCCCGGAGTCAGGAAATTGTGCCCATGTGACGTTAGGCTCGCCCCCTATCACATAGTGGAACGGAACACACAAGGCGAAAAATGGGTGTCCTGGCAGCACCTCTGCCTACCACTTTGGAGACTGTCCCGCCCTCACACCCGCCACTGCAACTCCTGTAAGCCAGGATCAACAGTGGCACGCATTTTAATGACACTGAACATTGAAGCCCAGCGCGTCTCCGGGAATGTCTAACTTGTCTTTATCCCGCAACGAAATCAATCAAAAAAGTTAAATTAATAGGAGGAGTTGGAAATAAATTATTGTCCACTTCCCTCCCTAATAAAGCGGGTGACAAAAACAATGAACTAAAGAGGTAAATAACCTCGCATAAAGACGTTTACAGCCAGATAAGCCAGCTGTAAAGCACCACGGATTAGTCATTATAATATTTAAATGGGACCTATAATGTAAGCTGTTATACTTGATTCCAATAATAGGTATGGCAAAATCGCCGGAAAGCACGGAAATTCTTCCTAGTCTCCACAAGGTCCGTGTAGTATACAACTCCAGATGTTATTTGCATACTATCTAGCATGGTTTTACGCTCATTCTGCCAAAGACTACACTCCCACAGTATATGATGCGCGGACTGCTCATATTCGCAATAAGGTGTTGAACATGAGCACGCAGGCGAATCAACGAGCTTAAATGAGTACAGTTTAGACTTAAAGTTACCATGGCCCGTAAGAAACTGTGATACGTAATAATCGATATCTAGCCAAGTCTTAGTCAAACGATCACGCACGCATGGAAAATATTGGTATAGATGCCGACCCTTCAAAGATAAATCCCATCTATTTTGCCATTCATCTATTAGTTCGTTATATACAACTGAGAGCGGCTTAAATAATCTGTCTACTTTTAAAAGTTCACGTGAATTTAAAAATCTTTTGTCCATATTCTCTCTAGTTGAGTAATACATCGCGGCGCGACGTTGTACCTCCAGGTCGACTGGAAGTACACCCGCCAGGACTGGCAAAGCTTCGGTACTAACAGTTCTATACGCCTTACACAAGAATATCAACGCCAAACGTTGGCTCTGGAGCAATTTCCGTCGCACAGCACCGATAGTGGCCCTATCAGCCCATACGGGGGATCCGTAAGAAATACATCCTAAGTAAGTCGCTCCATAGATGGTTTTTAAAGTATTGAAAGATAGCCCCCACGTTGATTTCGATATTCTTGTCAAAGCAAAAAAGTTATTTTTCGATTTTTCCCCGACTTTCTTAATATGTTCAAGAAAGGAAAAATTCCTTTCCAAAATTAGACCAAGATAACAAACTGATTCTTTTTTCTTTACGGTGATATTATTAAATTTAATTCGCGGCGGTGATTTTAAAATTCCTTTTAGAAGTAATTGGAACGTTTTATGTGGTGCGAACTGTAAGCGATTTCGATCGCCCCAATCAGATATTAATTTTAAACACGTGTCTGCCATATTTTCGAGTCCCGACCTACTGTTTGACTCAATAAGCAAGAGGCCATCGTCCGCATATCCAATCAAAGAACACCCCGACGGTAAGGGAATTGTAAGAAAATCGTCGAAGCCTAAATTCCATAAATAAGGACCCAAGACCGAGCCTTGTGGACAGCCCATCGACAGTGGCTTCGACACGGCATGGTGTCCAAGTTTAAGTTTTGTTGTTCCGTGCGAGAAATACGAGTATATAAGTGAATATATATTTTTAAAGCAACCTCGCAATTTCAACTTAAGAAGCAGCATTGGCCACCAAGCATTGTCGAAAGCACCGGAGATGTCCAGGAAAATACCGAGTACATATTTGCGTATCGATGTACTTACTCTTCTTCTAACCGAAATTGCCGCGTCAATAGTCGACCTACCCATAGTAAAACCGAACTGTTTTTCATGGAATATTGGTCCACCTGGTAGCAATCGAGGGACGGTAAGACGTTCTAAAAGTTTACCTAGCGACGGCAAGAGTGTAATGGGTCTGTAAGACTTAGGATCTTGAGGAGATTTATCGCCACCCTTGGGTATTATCCGAATGAAACCGGTACGCCAGACTCGCGGAAATACCCCTTCAGCAATACATCGATTAAAAACAGTTAGTACTGCATTGCCGGCCGATTTACACGCTTCTTTGATCATTTTGTTGGATATTTTATCGTCACCGGAAGCCTTGTTTAGGGGCAAAGATCGAACTATTTCACTAAATTCATCAAATGATGAGAGATTTGAATCGCAAGAGTTTGGCAGTTCCGCGGCCCACATCCTAATCTGCTTGTGGTATTCTGTGTCATTCCCAACATTATCATCCGGTATTAATGATTGTAACAAAGCTTCCGTTGTCTCCTCAATGCCAGTTGTGTAGTTGTTATTAATTTTTATATTCTCAATATAAGCTAAATTGATTGACCGATTAGCTTTAAACTCATGGTATAAAGGAGACCACGGACCTTCACTATCTAACCGGGCTACAATTTTACGTAATAAATTGCCTTTAGATTTTTGGACAGCCGCTCTATAATGTGATCTGGCAACTCTCAGTTCATTAAAAGCAGATGTAATTGCTTCCCCTGTAATACGACGTTTTTTAAGCCCGTTGAACCGCCTACGCGCTCTGCGAAAAGTTCGACGTAGTTGGACTAGTAAGTCATTCCACCAATCACACCTCCGAGTCTTTGTGATGGGACCTCGACCAATGGTAACGTCCGCGCAATACGTAAACGTGTCCGACATAATCTCGGCACAAGTCTCAGCTGACAGATCATCGCGAGTGAAGTCCCTGGCATGCTGAGCAAATAAAGAGCTAAATAAATCCCAGTTGGCACCTATGGATTTATATCTAAAATTACAATTTGTATGTACCGGACTCTGTGTCACTCTAGGCAAGAACTCGTACACAATCAGGCGATGGTCACTACACGACGCGTCCGGCAGGACGCGCCACCTATCAATACGGACGTCTCCACTAGAAAGTGTGACGTCAATAGAGGATTCGCCCATAGGGCAGCTGTAAGTAGGTGGTGCATCGGGGGTGTTATGTACTTCGAGGTTCATCTCTGCAATGAAATCTTCTACAGCGCAACGTCGCTCGGTATCGGTGGAGCGATATTTGCCATACCAAAGGATTGATGACGCATTAACGTCAGCACCTATAATAATTTTATGTCCAGCGAGGGACCGCAAGACATAGCGGAGGTGATGCAAGTGGGGACCCACAGGGTCGGAGTATTGAAAATAACAGCTCACAAGAAAAACCTTACAGATCGGATTCGACACCTCCGCGACAGCACAGTGTGACGTCATAAGATTACGTACTGAGGTAACGGTAAGATTTGAACCCGACACGAAAATACCTGCTCGTGAGTTGTTATCGAGTTGTATCACCCTACTACGTAATCGCGCATGTTGGTATTGCTCTTGAACCAGCACGACATTCAGTTTATAATCGCGAATTAACATGTCTAATTCTGACGTCGCTACCCTATCGTTATGAAGATTTAACTGACCGATTGCAAAGTTATCCATATTTATTTAATATTGGGTCGACAAAACTAATTGCTCGAGCTTATTCTTGTATGTTGGGCATTCCTGAGACCCACAACGATGATCGTGTGTTTTTTTAAAACGTTTGCAAGGCGCACATACAGGCTTAAACTCCGGGTTCGATTTTTGCGGGCACGCCTTAGTTTCGTGTGACTCAGCACAGATGGCGCACGTTGGTGTTTTTACTGTACAAAACTTTTGTACATGCCCGTAATATTGACAATTCATACAACGAACTACATCAATGTCATCGATAAAACGGCAGGTGGCCCAATCAATGAAAAGTTTGTCCTTCGTATTCATTAAGTGTTTACGAACCTCTGAATCTAATTCTAAGCCTATCCATTTCCGACCGTTTTCTAAAATTCGTCTGCGGGTTATTTTAACGGACTTTGAAAAGTCATCCTCCTTTATAGGCAATTCGTCCTTGATGTTTTGACGATATAATGCGGTTAAGAAAGCGCGGTCTTCCATGGAGGATGGCACATCTTTAACTAAAATACGGGGACGGCGGCCCTTTGGTTTTTCGAGACGCAGCCCCGCCGATTTTATCGCGGCGACGGATTCCAATTTTTTTATTTGTGACTCATTAGCGAGGCGCAGAGCAACACCGGACTTAGAGGTTTTTTTAACACCCACGATTTGGAACCCATCATCACTAGGCTTAATTGCCTTAAAGAGCGCCTGTTTAGTCGCGGATGATGTCGGTAGATCAGCTGACCGTTCACTCGTCGGGTAAGCTATTACGCACGGAAGGGGGGCGCGCGGCTCCACTACCGGAGTGGGTTTAGCTAAACGCAATTTTAAATTATTGGCAAAAGTCTTATTGGATTCTGCGGTGGAAATGTTAACGCGTTTATATTGATCTAACTCGCGTTGCATATTAGCCAACTTGGTTTCATTGCACGATGATTTTAACGCGAGTAACGAAACAATCGAAGTTACTCGTTGCGTAATGTCTAACACCGCCGATCTATTTGCAATATTCATGCGCGAGCCCTGGTCATTAACGAGTTCGTTAATCTTTGACAAATAGCTCGATACTTCCGACACCATATCGCAATAGTCCGCGCGGCCCGCGTCGCTGCCGTTATCTACAGACAAAGTATCCGCCGATTCCGATAGTTGTAGACGTTTGGATTTTACGGGGGAGACATATGTTGGCGAATTAACATCGCTGAATAACCGTTTTGCCGAACTTGGTGACCGAGGCGTGAGCCTACTTTGAACGAAAGGGTCTGGCCCAGGGTCGGGCGGATCGTTACTATGGGTCGACATTGACTTTACAGAAGTTAAATTCAATTAATTTATAATGTTTATTGACACTAACAAGAACTAATTAATGTTAAACAAAACAGCTGACTGACCGGCCGGGCGATATTTTATTTCGCGGTACCCACTATAGAAAAATAAAATGACTTACCGAGAATAAATTTGAATAAATCCACGAAATAAACGAAATAAAACTTTATAAACTTACGAATCCTTGCGTACAATAAGAAACCAAACAACTATAAACAACTCACGAACCGATAATCGTCTTAAAACACACAAAACACAATTATTATTGAGGAGCACGTAAACACGTCACTGTACTGTGCCCCCGCGGGAGGGGAAGTGGCCTGCCACTTCTGTGTCACAGTCTGCCTACCACTTCAGGTAAAAAGGCGTAAGTTTATGAATATGAATATGTAAAAAGGAAAACGGGCGCCTCACAGGATTAGGCACTTAGATAATTCTGCCCGTCTGTCAAAAAATCCCAAACCCAGAGGAATAAAATTGAGCAAGAAGCACGGTCTCATACAAGCATAGAAATGAACTAGAAAATCCGAACCATATTCGAAAAAAATGATTTCAATGCGGTTTTTATGCGATTACAAACTTGTAATTGCATGTATTGGTTTGATAATCTTTTATTTTTTATAAAACACGAGTCTATTTATGTAGCCATGTATGTTCAATCTGACAGTTCAGTGTTAACACCATGTGTCCGCTCCGCTCATGACGTTATCAGGATTGCGTGACGCTACCACAACATTGAGTGTGTTAATTGTTTGAGATGGTACAGTTACGTATTCAGTGGAGTCATTCTAGATTGAAATGGCCGTATGTTGAACGTTATTATGTAGTTGATCCGGAAATCGTCTCCCAACCATAATATTGAATATACAAACTCAGGAAATACACATGATGTTTATTTTGAAGAACAGGTAAAATTGCAAAAAAAAACCGAACGGATTTATTTATTTTTCGATGTATTTATTTTAGCTGTGCATTAAAGAATAGGTAAAGCTCGCTTTGTGTTTGTTTATACCATGTTAAACCCGGATTTCTATCACTCGACGTAATTTATATCGAATTTTATGTTCATCTGTTAACGCGGTTGGTGTGGCGTGACTCACCAACCAAGCATTGAAATAAAGTTATAATGACAAAGCATAATTTCCAAAAAACATTTAAATTTAAAATACAAATTTTTGGCAGAAAATAATGAAAAGGAGATTTGGTAGTTTTACATAAATATTCTAAGCCTCATATTAATGAGTACTAAAAACTGTTATTGGCAGATTCCCAAAACGGGAAACATATTCTATCTCATGGAGCAAGTGAACAGTTTCGAGAGAAATTCCGTGCAGTGAACACATAGACGTTATCATAACCATACGAAAAGTTCACTCACTCCTGAGATTCATTGAATACGTGTATTTTTTTAAAATAGTTTAAGAAACAAAAATAATCTTAACATTTCCGCCTATTTTATTGCATGTATTTTTGACATGTTGTATATGTGAACAGTCAACGGGATCCAAACAAGAAAATAAAGTTCTCCTACTAACACAAAACACGTGGTGAATAACGTGAACATATTACCCGCACCCCCTACCACTCCTCCACAATATAAGATTATTCATTATAATAAAATTTGTTGAAAATGTGTTTATCTACTGCCCTTCAACTGCTTTAAAATTAGCGCAGTTTACTCGTAATTGAAATCATGGCCACATATCGATCTATACTAGATTATTCCAGAGTGAAAGTAAATACACAAGTAATTACCTCGCAAATCACTCGACATGTCAATATTTCACTATATTTTGATCATAAAATAGCAGCCCGGGCGGCTTCGCCTCTTCAGAAATGTTGGTTAGGTTGGTTGATAACTTTGCTTTTTCCTACACGTCACCTGTCTCTTCACTGCTAGAAGCTAACATTCTTTTAAAGTATTTTTTTATAATTTTATAAGTTCACCGTTCTTTACTTATTTTTATATAATTTTGTAAGTTCACTATTCTCTTACCCACGCCACATAGATATTTTGAATACCAGATTGATACATTTTAATTCCCACGCGTGTATCCACGTTGTGAGATCAATGTATGCGCCGGCGCCTCTGTTCGAGTTGGTAGTATGTCTATTGTCTACTAAACACTATATACATTAAATGTTCAACCTTCACCACTTGCCGCTTCAATTGCTGGATCTCAGTTTCTATCGGCCCCTCTTCCACCCTCATTGGGGAACCTTAACATGGTGCTCCTTAGTAGCGATTAGATCTCAGTGCACAGTATCAAAACCACTTTATTGAGGCACATCATCGCCCTTTCCAGGCTTTTTCTCTTGAGTCTTTGGGGTCAGACATGGAAACATAAGATGTAGGGATAGTCGGCCTTCCCAACCAAAGAAACATGGCGCGATGACTACGACGATGAGTGATGACTACGGCTACGTTTACCACCGATCTGCCATTGCACTGCAAGTAATTTTCACCAACCTCCAATTGAGAATTGCTAGATTAAATATAAGATTACCAAAAAGTATACTTAAAACCGCATGGAACATAAGATTTGGAATTGCCATAATAAGAACTTCATAACGACGTGACTAATGCTTGATTAGTTATACCCTCACAAATAGATAGACAGAGGACGTTATTTGTAATACTTCACGAAAGTAGCATTAAAAGACTTATATAATTATATAAACGGTTATGTATCAACAATGCTGTAAATAATTAAAATGCATCTTCAAATGAAAGACTCGTATTAAACAGCAATTTCACAATAAATTTCCGGTAGAACTAGATAAATTGGGACATGATATAATAAAATAAAATGTTTCGCCTTTTCTATTAGTCTTTCAAGTCATTCTCTGGTATGCGTTTATAAAAAGCATATAAAAATGGATTTAACATGCAAATCCTTTTTGTGTAACTTGTCGCGCCGTCGGCAATATATCTACTCGATGTATTCGTCGCTAAATTACACGAAGTAGACAAATCATACCCCACGCCCATCGAATACCAGACAATTAAGTACAAATCATCTTGGATGTGTACATACTCCAGACTGAATCGATAAAATCTAACATCGTGACGTGTTATTACAATCAGAGATGTAGTGGGTATCTACGATTACTAACAGCCTTATTCATACACAGATTAAAACTTATTTTATTTATCGAATGTTTTGCCTCTTTCGAACGACTTTAGAATTCAGTTTGAGCGAAGAAGACAAAATATTAGACTAAAATAGTTTTTAAATCTGTCTATGTCTGGCCATTTAAGTATATTGCGTCTATAGCTTGCGTGTGGCGGAATTTGGACCTACCGATGATCGTACTCGAACTTTACATAACGCAGTATTAACGGTGACTGAATTTAATATGAGTTGGACAAAGTGATATTCATGCCATTTTTATATTATTCTATATACGTTGTTTTTATACCAAATAACTACAATCATCTAAAGGAATCATCGTGCGATACTTACAAGCATATATAAATTGTTTTTTTTTTATTTAAGCACGTTATGGGCTGCTTTTTATTTTATTTACATAGCTCATAAGAAACAACAAAAATACCATTTGAATTATTTATATTTATCTACCGAAACAAATAGCAAGCCAGGAAGAATGGAGCTAAAATCAATTAGCTTTAAATTTTATTATTGAATCTACAAAATATGTATTTTTTTGTGAAACAACAAAGTCCGTACACAGATCGAGATTAAGTCTGCCACTATACATTTATATCACAGTTCATATAGCATTATCTTTAATTAAATATTTGTGGCTTTGGATACTTTTGTATATTAAACTGACTTTAAAAGAGGATGTTCTCAATACGGTTATATATTTTTATCTTTATAAACACAGATGTCCCTCATTCAGAATCTAATTGTTTTTTTTTTATATTATACCTCATTAGTATCATAAAAAAACTATGGTGATCTGATGTCTTCGGAGCTGAAAAGTCAAAATCCTTAAAATCTAATAGGATCACAATGATTCTATTTGCGCAAGGTTCATTATGAAATGTTGCTAAGCAGAGGTCAGGGGAGAAGGGAGTTTAGAATAACAGATATTCCCAAATATAACACCGTTTATTTACGTACCCAAACAAAGAGAAATGGATTCTTAGATTTACGCGAATGTTACACTTTGAATAAAACTACTTTGACCGCCCAGTAATTACGATAGCTGTAAAGTATTGGAAACGTCGGAAAGTTTAAAAATCTTAAATTAGTTTTATCCAAAGGGATGGATTTCGTGAATGTACGAGAGCTGTGAAGAATTAATATAATTAATAACATATAAAGGGTATATCAAGACCGCGACCGAAAACGAAGCCAGGAGGTAGTATTAGTGATATCAAACACAATGCAAGTAAAAAATTTACAAAAAAAATCGACAAATTTTTTTTATTTTTTACGTATCGTCGTATTTGAGTGATTAATACATAGTTTTTCTAAAATAATGACGTACATCGCTTAATTTTTAAACACGCAATGGTACGTAAGGGTTTAAATTACTATTTTTGCACAATCTAGGTATTTATCCATCGAAAACGACGATTTTTAAAAAATTATAAAAAAAAAAATCCGTCGCTTATTTTGCAAAATTTTTAGTTGCATTGTGTCTGTAGCCGTTAAAACTACCACCTGGCTTCGTTTTCGGTCGCGGTCTTGATATACCCTGTATATGTCGATAATAAACGCCATTATGTATACCACACAGAACATATGATGTATACCGAACTAAAGTAATTTCAGAGACGCTGAGTAACTTTATAACTTTGTTCTTTTCTTGTCTTCGCTAACTAAGCACAGTGCAACCCTCTTGACTCATCTATTTTAAAATCAATAGTCTGATAGCGGGATAAAGAGTATCTTAGCCATAAAGCAAAAACAGAACTTGAGAATTCATACATATTCGAAATTTCGAATGTATTTTTTATTGAATGTTACCATTTTTAAATTTTACAGGTATACTAGTATAATTATAAAGGTGAACGAAAGTTTTTGTAGATTGTTGTGGAGCACATTTTCCTGATACCATTACGTTGGAATATCGAGGGTTCAATTCCAAGATAAGAAGCTACTCCCTACTTCTGTAAACATAAAATTCAAGGACCAATGAAAAATAGTTTGCTCTGTGCACTGAATACATAATCATCCACATGACGTATTTCTTCCATATCAATTTCCTCGGTCTTAATTGGCTGGTTTTCCAAATTAATTTTTCATCTAAAAAGGTAAAATTGTTATATTCAGACATGGAAATATCAAAACCTATAGGAAAATAATTATGCGATCAGCAGAACAAATGACATGTTTGTAACGGCAGGTTCCGAGCGCCCTAACTATTCTCCGAGCGGAAGGCTAAGTCGTAATCACGGGAGCCCAATATATTACTTCCACCGACCGCGATGGATTCGAAGGAACCGCAGCTGAGTGCCTCAGAAATAGTTCCAACTTCATCACTGGAGCAGGTAAGTGGCAGAGGTAACAGCGCTTGCATGAAAAACTTATGCTTGTTAAACCCAGCAGCCAAAATATTCAAAGGCAATTCTGCAAGCAGCGAAGAAGCAATCGACTTTGCCAGCCTGGATCGAATGGTAAAAGATAATTATCTGCTACCAATCGAGTCTCCGGATGGTATTATACTTACCATAACGCGCATTCTCTTTGCTGTGGGATGTTTAAAAATGTTTATGATTGCTATCGCGAGTAATACAGATTACCATTTTGAATCTAGAAAACTAAAGAGCCTATAAAGTCAAGTTCATAGTTTTTTTAGTGATTTATAAAAAATATATTTTAATGTTATTTTTAATGAAATCGCACACGTTTTACAATGGAGGTTGCGCTTTGCATTTTTTGGTAGCTTGTTTAATCACAGCTTTTCAATGTTGTTGTGTAGCCGCCATTGGTAAGTGGCAATGCTGCGACTATTGGTGTGATTGTTGTTCAAATTATGTCATTGTGAGCATGTACTTTGCAAATATAAATAATCTAATAATCTGCTTAATATGCGTGCCCACACAAATAAAGAATCACAAAAGAAGTAACGCTGAAATTGTCACTAACACTGTTAATACTATCACACTGCCATGTTCTATTGCCTATTACTCGTAATAACAAATATTCCGTTTGGAGGTTGTCCGTGCAAACCCAGATACATACTCCTCTACAAGTGATTAATAATGTTGTCGTATTGTTATAAATAATCAAGTAAAGGATAGAAAATAATATACAGCGACTAGATACTATTTTAATACAACTTTATTTACTGTAACTAAAATTCATGTCATATAAGTTATTGATAAGGACGTATAATTCGAATATAATATAGCGAATTTTATTACACAGCACACACACACACCGATCTTTAAATAAAAATAATTTTAAAAGAAAAGAGTGTTATATACTTCATAATGTTATGCCAGTATTGAGCAGATCAATATAATTGCCAGCAAGAACATCACATTGACAAACTAATATATGTTAAAATGACTGTCAGGATTATGATTTACTTGTGAAGGTTAGCCTAAAAGTCGTTATCATTGACAACACATTTCCACAGTTTCCAAGGTTTAGTAAAAACAAACTTCAAACTACCAGTAGGGTTTAATTATTTCTAATCGCTTTACACATTTATCTATTTAGGGCTAAACTACAATATGTGCATTGAAGCATTGGAAGTAAGAAGGATTTCAAAATGTCGTGATTTACATAATATTACCATGTAAATCAGATGTTTACAGGAGCAATAAAACCTGTTGTTTCCAAATAAGGTATTTTATTATACTATCTTACCCTCTCCTTTATTTCAACCATCGTTATAAACGTTTTTATACAATAATACAGGGTATGAAACATTTAAAAACATACGCCCTATTCATTAGGATTTGAGAATTAATATCACTAGTGTATACTCGTAGTGGGACTGAAAAAAAAATACATATTAAGGTAATATACTTTATTGAATTCTAACTTATATCCCAATTAACTATGCTATAACTTAAATCACTACACGGTGTTTTTATACATTATGAAATCGTCTAAGTAAGTATTCATAGGAGTAGAAATAACTAAATTATTTAAGGAAATTTAAAAAAATAATTATCTACATGTATTCAGTTAGAAGGGAGACTTTTCTTTAGGTTTGTAGGTATCGAAGAAGTCTCTGTAACGCGGTACGGTGATAGCGATGGGTAATCCGCAGTTAGTCATCGTTTCCTCCAAAAGCTCTTTATTAAAATTTTTGTACTCGCAAAAATCCGCCAAGAACTCTTGCCATTCATCAAAGTTTAATTCCGTTTTGCTGTAAAAAATCAAGGTAATAATATTGACATTGTACCCCAAATGTTTGTTCCCAATAAATTATAATCATTTAAATACGTCAAAGAGAATATGACCAAAAAATTCCGAATCTGTAAATTATATAACATCCCTATTACAAATAAATGTCTAATCATACACAATCCTATTAACCTTTAATGAGTTCAAGACTACCTCAAACTTCTTTAGAACACATCGAAAACATTTCATCAAACTATTTAATGTGACTCAATGTTCATAATATAGATTTATAACATAGTCTTAAATTAATCCCTCACAAATAGATGTTTTATCAGGACGACCCTTGTCGAAACAACAGGTACAGACGAAAAGGCGTCATACTCACTCCCGATTTGATAATAACATTGATGATAGAAATGAATAACCAGTGAAAGTTTGGAAATAGCACTGCCATCTAAAATATGTATAATGTATGTATCAAAACAATTTAAAATGACCAAATATTATGTAACTCACCCGAATTTCCACCAAATAATTCCAGTGTCTGTCATAGTGATATTTCTATCGTCTATCACTTTGCATTGGCGCATCCAATAGTCCGAGCGATATAGGTTGATGGTCGTACCGTCCCGCTTGGGGTCCAACAAACGGGAGAACTCAGAGAACTGACTCTCTAACGTAGCAGCCTCTTCATCCATAGTCCCTGTTCATATACTCTGGGGACAAAATATACGAAGATAGTAATAATGCGCGCAAACATAGCTGAAAGTTTCGATGGATGAGCTTCGTAATAATATAAATTTAATCACATATAAAATTCCATAATATTCAAGATTTATTTACAGCTGCAATTTTTTTAAAGTTGAGATTGTGTAGAAATCCTAAGCATTACGATATGGGCGACGCTTGTAAACGAATAGTAAGATATTTTTTGTTCAATATTTTGAGATTAAAACATTCCTAATATTTAGGTAATACTTACTATAACAAACCTGCTCTTAAGTTAGATACTTATTTCTTCACTAAATGGCTATTATTAAATACAAAGATTGCATTTCTGCCAGTGAGTCATTTATGCAAGGTTCTGAACACGTAAACAAGTAATGTCAAATGTGACTTTCATTTAAAATCATAGTGCAAGATGCAAACGTTCTATAAAAAAAGTCATCTATCTTCTATTGACGTGTGGCGAAATTTGGAACTACATATAAAATATAAAAAAATCTATTTAAACATTGTTTGATATATGTTTTCATAATATTATAAGCAACCAGCATTCATACTCGTAATCCATAGTCGTAATTTAATAGTATTAACATGTTCCACATACAAATTTGAAGAGAGTAAGCTGTTTCTAATATGCTGACAACAGCATGACAACAACGCATTCGAACGCCAAAAGATCGTCGACGTTGTATATCGTACTGCTTAGTAGTTCCATACCAATTTTATCGAAATTCAAATAAGAAAATTCACATTTACAAATGAACAAAGAATATTCATGCTCACTTGAAAATCCATAAAACAACTTTTCCAATAATAAACAATAAACCAATTAGTTTGTTTCAAATCTGAAAGATACTCTTCATTCGATGAAATAATGAAATTACAAAAATAATAAATGTATAATTTGAGTTGAAAACAATACATTTAAACGCTGTGAAACATTCACGGACGTCACTCGTCTGGCTGTCTCAAACAGATTTGAACACACGCATATTAATTGTAAAACAACGTTCTATTTAATATTACTGTCTTTTAAATTGTGATAGGATACAAAGGATATTTTTAAAGATATTTTTAATTATAAGTAAAATTATCCTGCTAGAGATGAAGAAAAACAACATTACTATGGTAATGATCTAACCGTAATTGTTCCGACCTGGTTATTATCTTTACTGGAGTGTATGGTTATAAAAATGTAACGTTTTATATTCACCGAGTTTTGTGGACACAATCTAATGTCTTTAAAAGCAAAAGCTAACCAATATGCAATAGGTTAAAACAAGCTTTTGATTTGTCCGTGCTCTCATATACTGTTGGCGGCTACAAGAATCATGCAAATCGTAGTAACTCCATTTATTTCTTCAAACATTACTATGAAAAACTGCGTAATGATATCATGACAACATAATGTCAATCTATATGTTATTTTACCACATTAGAAATTTTTCACGACGTATTGTGACGAAATATAGAGCTACAAATCAAATTTATTTTAAGCTTTGATTGAGATGTATTTCATAATACAAGCAACAAGAATTTGTTAACTCGTCGGAAATATCTGTGGACCTGAATAATTAACGTCACTGGAACATAAGTTCAGCTAATTCAAAATATAGGTTAAACAAATTGTATTAATGGTTTCTTAGATTTACGCGAATGTTACACATTGAAATAAAACTATTTTATACGGATTTTATCGCGATTTGGTTTAATTTTTACATTTTTTAACTTCCCGACGTTTCGATTACTTTACAGCTTTCGTGGTCACGGGGCGGACTGAGGTATTAGTCATCCGCTCTGTGACTGTCACAATTAAACTACCCTTAATTTTCAATTATTAAATTAAAAAGTTAATTTAAAAAGTTAACTAGTTGTTGCGATCCGATCTACGCAGTAGGAGCTCACAGTGTCTTGAGGTCTGGCAGCTGGTCTTTTGGGTTCCGATTTAATCAAATGTAGAACTGGATCCCATGATGGTGCAAGCTTCAAGCCATCTTCTCTATTGAAATTTGGATGTTTTTTAATTTCAATAGCCTCGCGAAACATCCTGGGTAGGAAGCGGTGTTCTTTAGCGAGGATTAGGGGCTTATCAAAACGAAGGTAATGCTTGGAGCCTTCCTCGATGTGTTCAGCAACTGCAGACTTCGTTGAGCGTCGGTGTTTGACGTCAGCTATGTGTTCTTTTAGGCGGGTCCCTATGCTTCTCTTGGTTTGGCCGATATAAGAGAGGCCACAGTCACAATCTATTTTATATACACCCGGTTCTTGCAAAGGTATATGACACTTGACAGGTGGTAAGAATTGACTAATCTTCTTGGGCGGCTTGAAGTATGTTTTAATGGAAGCACGCTTCAGGATGTAGCCAATCTTATCTGTGACTCCTTTGATGTAAGGTAGTATAACCGGGGCCCGTTCAACTGTGGCTGGTTTCACTCGGTTTCTGTGACGGCGGCGTGGAACTTGGAGCTTGTTGTCTCGCAGTACCTGCTTGACGTGTTGCAGCTCAGTCACCAGGTGTTTCTCGTCACAGATTCCTTGTGCTCTCTGAAACAAAGATTTACCCACGGTAGCTAACTGTTTCGGATGGTGGTGAGATTCACCGTTCAGATATTTATCTGTATGGGTCTTTTTTCTATACACGGTATGACCTAAGGACTGATCAGGATTACGGATTACTAAAACATCTAAGAAGGCAAGAGATTTATTATGTTCCAACTCCATAGTAAATTGAATTTTGCACATCAAAACTGTCTCCTCGAAGTCGTCCATGAAACAATGGTTAGTTTTGATGTGCAGTCACTTTTTACAAGCTTACCAGTACAAGACTGCATCAAAATTGTCACTAAGAAGTTAGCAGAGAATGACATGCCACTAGAATATGCAGAATTACTCAAACATTGCCTCACATCTGGCTACATGTTGTGGAATAATCAATACTATGTACAAATGGATGGTGTTGCTATGGGCTCACCTGTATCTCCTGTAGTTGCCGATATTTTCATGGAGGACTTCGAGGAGACAGCCCTTAGTACAGCCCCGGTCTCGCCAAGATTTTACAAGCGGTACGTAGATGATACTTTCACAATCTTACCATCTAACCAAGTAACTGCATTTTTAAATCACCTCAACTCCATTAACAATAAAATTCAATTTACTATGGAGTTGGAACATAATAAATCTCTTGCCTTCTTAGATGTTTTAGTAATCCGTAATCCTGATCAGTCCTTAGGTCATACCGTGTATAGAAAAAAGACCCATACAGATAAATATCTGAACGGTGAATCTCACCACCATCCGAAACAGTTAGCTACCGTGGGTAAATCTTTGTTTCAGAGAGCACAAGGAATCTGTGACGAGAAACACCTGGTGACTGAGCTGCAACACGTCAAGCAGGTACTGCGAGACAACAAGCTCCAAGTTCCACGCCGCCGTCACAGAAACCGAGTGAAACCAGCCACAGTTGAACGGGCCCCGGTTATACTACCTTACATCAAAGGAGTCACAGACAAGATTGGCTACATCCTGAAGCGTGCTTCCATTAAAACATACTTCAAGCCGCCCAAGAAGATTAGTCAATTCTTACCACCTGTCAAGTGTCATATACCTTTGCAAGAACCGGGCGTATATAAAATAGATTGTGACTGTGGCCTCTCTTATATCGGCCAAACCAAGAGAAGCATAGGGACCCGCGTAAAAGAACACATAGCTGACGTCAAACACCGACGCTCAACGAAGTCTGCAGTTGCTGAACACATCGAGGAAGGCTCCAAGCATTACCTTCGTTTTGATAAGCCCCTAATCCTCGCTAAAGAACACCGCTTCCTACCCAGGATGTTTCGCGAGGCTATTGAAATTAAAAAACATCCAAATTTCAATAGAGAAGATGGCTTGAAGCTTGCACCATCATGGGATCCAGTTCTACATTTGATTAAATCGGAACCCAAAAGACCAGCTGCCAGACCTCAAGACACTGTGAGCCCCTACTGCGTAGATCGGATCGCAACAACTAGTTAACTTTTTAAATTAACTTTTTAATTTAATAATTGAAAATTAAGGGTAGTTTAATTGTGACAGTCACAGAGCGGATGACTAATACCTCAGTCCGCCCCGTGACCACGAAAGCTGTAAAGTAATCGAAACGTTGGGAAGTTAAAAAATGTAAAAATTAAACCAAATCGCGATAAAATCCGTATAAAATAGTTTTATTTCAAATTGTATTAAAACAGAAAAAACGAATAAAGAATTGAATTCGTTTTTAATGTAAAATAACATAGTAGATAGGGTAATACAAAAAAATTAAATGTGAACCGCATGACAGCTAGGTTCGCAGATATTTCCGACGAGTTATACCATGTCCAATTAAAAAAATAGTGAAAAGAAAAAAACTGTTCCCAATATTTTGACAACTGCATGACAACAAAACGTTCGGACGACAGAAGATTTGTAGGTATGAAAGCAACGAATTAATGAACAAAAAAAAATCGCAGCTCGGAGTTGGGAAATTTCCTGATAATCCCCGGGGCTAATTAAAGACAAGTAGGCGTGGTATAATCCTTCTAGGTAATACGCCGAAAATACCTATTATTATCGTTGTTTGTTACAATTAATTTCTGCGAAATGAAAGCTAAATTGACCAGCATGCCTCTACAAAATAATGGGGCCGATAAAGCGTGGCAGATTATGGTAGTTAGTGTTTACAGTGTGCCTGTCGGAATATTATCGAATTTTATTCCCTCGAATTAATTACGCCGATGTGAGAATATTTATAGCTAAACTAATCAATCACACAATGATTGATTTTCTCATGACAGCGACCATTTAGTGAACATATGGATCATCGTTTTGTGAATTTTATTTTAAGCATCATAAATAATCTTTTTTTAAGGTAATATTTTAATTTTCTTTACTCTGAATTTCTAAGACAGCGGTAATAAAGAGTAAAACGAATTTCTAATAAAGTTCGGCAACATTTTAAATTGCATGTAGATTGTAGAGCCATATCAGAGTTCCAGATATTCTATTAATATAACGAGAAGAGACAAACAATAGAGCTATTCATCCCGTTAACAAAACGTAACCGAAATATGGAACTGAATGTTAGTGGGACACTTAGACAAGAGGAAACGTTTTCAGCCGACTAAGTTGTCTGTTGCCATATTTTAAAGTTATTGCTTAATCTAATTAGAGCGAAATACTCTCATATTACTAAACAGACAGTATGGAGAAAACTGTCTGGGCCACGTGAATAAAACCATTGGAAAATAATATACAGTTTTGGTTTCACTGTTTTTGTTTTCTACGCACGTCAGTTTTTAACAAAACTAAACGGAATGCTTCATAATTTTGACAAAAATAAAAGTAAACTTTTACAGTGAATAATATAGTAGCTATAAATATAGTGCATTATGCATAGATGCATTAACTATTAACATGTAGATATTAATTAATATAAACGTCATTAAAATTATCAATGTAGCATTCCAGTTGTTCTATTCGACAGAGTATAATAATTCCATGCACAACACGACAAAGCGCGACATGTTTAAACCGAGAGAGTAATAAAAGAGATTTGTGTTTTTCGGTACAATGTAAATTGACGTACTATCAAGGAGGTCGCAATGAAGTGGACGACCGGAGGGTGAGTGGAGTCCGTCGCTTCGGTAACGCGTTGTAAAATTGCACCGGCTTTCTTACAAGTACTTGGAGATTTTTTTTATCGCGCACAATGTTACGGGGAGGATTCTTTGGTGTTCCTTTATTTTAATGTACAGCAACACAAGCTGGGTACATAATGATGTTGATAATAATTAACCCTGGTGGGCTAAGTGTTAACTAAATTATTTGCTAAATAACTCATAAATAGACTGTAAATTCACAGAAGTGGCCCAGGCTATACGTCAAATTATTCAGCAACATGTTACAAATAATTGCATCACAATGTTTTCTACTAAACTAAACCTTGCAAAATGATGCACATTAGTTTTCTAAGCTACGTAACTGTAAATGCGTATGTTATTATTGAAGTATAGGATACCAATAAAACCTTAAATGCATTCGATACGCACTATTGAACGGTAGGTACTTAAGTATCATTCAGTTTCATGCATACTCTGAAAATCATGACCGAACCACACACCGAAATATGTGTAAAATAAGGACGCGAAGCCGAGTAACCCAGACAAAATGTTCACATACGTATAGGTACCCATGTGGCGTGTAGCGTAGAGCGACGCATCAGCGTCTACATTCTCAGCGGGGCCGTAGTGTGACGCATCGAAAACAAACTAAATAAAAAAATTCCATGCCAATGCCATCGCTCGCGAACGTAATGCAATACCCCAACCGCAGATTAATTTATTTCGTCTACATTGACAAGGCTTTATTCGATCATACTGTCTGCCATACCAATTAAAATAAAACTATTGAACAAAAATATTATTCTGTCTGCAATATAAGCAAAGCTGAAGTCATTTAATCTTATACGTTATGTTTATGCTGAATATGTGATTAATTGCTTACAATATTCTACGTATTGGGTCAAGTGCTAATCTAAAATGCCAGGTAATACAATAGTATAACGAAACCACATAATATTTCACATTTTGGAAAAGTCAAACCACTAAAAAGAATGCAATCTCACTGCCTTTTCCCAACATTCGGTATCTGGTCCGATATATTCGTTTACGGGTTTGTATAATTCTCACCATGCCAGGTAATTATTTAGACTAAACACGAAATCTCACTCTTGAAACTAGCCAAAAACACCATAAATAACGATATATTTTTAATATTATGTTTTCATATCTGTTGTACGGATTATTAAAATGTGGTGTAATAATATCCATTTCTTATTCATAAATTGTCCCTTGACGCGAATCTCAAAGGACTCTCCGCCCGCGCGTAAGGTAAGAGTGCTAAGATAGCACGCCACTTCAAACAGGGACTTTTTGCAACGCCGAGACAAAATTTTGATGAGCAATAACTATCTATAAATATAAAATTGTAAACGCTAGATATCTATTCCATTACGTGGAGCACAGACGAACTAAACATTCGTAAGGTATTTTAATTCGCTATACAAACACAAGCCAGCTAATTCGCTGTGAAAAAAAAACGCAGTATAATAAATTAATTTAGTAATCAAAACCACAAAAATGTTTTATACACATTCCCATGAGTAGCGTTTATACGTGCACTCCAAATATGATTCGATTAATTACCGCGGACCAAATTGAACGCCAAGAATTTTAAACATTACATTAAATGTAATAAACAGAGTACTCATTTAATTTGGCAATCGCTTGTAAAAATGAAATAAAAAAATTATGCCGACAATTTTTTGTTTGTTGTGCAAAGAGAAGAGTCCGTGATTATAATTTATGCAAAGTAGAGTGTATGTGCAACTTGATCACAAATACTATTGTACAATACTTAATGTCATGCAACAAATAAGTCTATTTTGCCTACCTCTTAATATCACGTTAGAAGTCACGTAAGGAGTCTACAATTCAATATAGCATTCTCATTGTCATACGGCAGAAGGCTGACAACCCACTAACAGTTGCCTATAGCAACAAATCAATACGGCTCTGCATTAGTCGTTAGAGTCATAGAGCATTAGTATTTTCGAAATATTTACAGGAGTTTTATAATATATTTCTCTGACGATTCTTTTTGTGGATTTAAATTTTTCTTAAGTAAGTATTGTAGATAAAATATTTGTTTTAATTGATTTTTCCAGCCAACACGATTTACATAAGTAATAATTTTGCCTAATAGATTTTTACACTTGTTCGTTAAAAATGGGTGATGAAGAGGCAGCTACGTTAGACGGTCAATATTACGAATTCTGCAGAGTTTTTGATACTAAACGCTCTGGCACCACAATAACTCTGTACAGATCAGATTTTTGGATGAGGCAGGCGAAGATTCTTGATGACAGAAAGGTCACCATGACCGATACTGGCGTAGCATTTTTTAAATACAGGTATGTGAATATACGAAGAAATCATAATAATATGTACTCACTTGCAGTAGGATTTTTGCGCCATAATTTAAGGTATTAATTTTCAAATTATGAATATGATTTCAGCTAATAAAGTAATATGCAACGGAAGTTAACGTGTAAACATAGTTGGGTCCGTGATGAAAAAGAACCCATCATTAAACTTGCGTTTTATAGGTAACTCATAAAATTGAATTTCACAAAGTGAAGTATCCGCCGACGGTACATTTCGCATTTCATTGCTCAACCGGGAGCGTATGAATCTGTTCACACACTTCGACTGATGTCTGTTTTTTATCGCGGTGCCGAACTATAACATGTAACACATTATTAAGTACGCGAATGACGGACATTGTGTTTTTTATTACAATCGGTAGTATATTGAGGATCGTTACGTTATATCTATTTTTAGGATTCCATGCCTTAATAGGAATACTAGACTGTTAAACCAAAAAAAAATATTTTGGTCGTCTATAAATATATCGGTGTGTTAACATTGAAGTATCAAGGATAAATAAGGGACTATAAAAACTATTTTTAACGGTTGATAGTTTCGGAGTTAACGCAATATAAAAACAGCCAATTTGCCGTACACTTTGATACTAGCAAATAGAGAAAATTATGGGTTATTGCTCCCTTAACGTGAAATGACTAAGTGTAGGCTCTCGGTAAAAATCTGAAATACCTTGCTTAAGACGGTATATTAGACGGACGGACGGAGACGGACGGGTATTCATGAGGATTTTCCCCATCGAAAGAAAATCTACTTATAAAAGTAGCTATACCGTTAAATATCGTTTTTTGTGATGTATGCACTGCTGTATCTAAATTCAGCTAGCGGTATCATGTTTACATCAATCTGTATATTGTTCAAAAACCGCTCTTTAAAACCTGAAACAAAATATGAGATTTGATCAATAGTTCGGCCGGACGTTTTCGATGTTTATTTACAAACAAATCCGGTACAAATCCGAATGGAAACAGCAGTTTCGTCTGACCGGTTGTATGCCGCATTTTGTTATAAGTAGCCGTATCTCTTTGGCATCGCGTTTGTAAATTTTAATAGTTTCGTTTTGCATAAATATGAAACAGTAACTTAATTCATATATTATGTATTAATAATATTAAATTGTATGTTTTGTAAATATCTATTTTGTGCCCGTTTAGCTTTAAACTACCAATGCTGCTATACTAGTGTCACAAAAATGTGGCCCTTCACGTATAAATAATAATTACAATCACTATAAACGGCAAAACATTGCTCGGTACTTAAATCTAATGTCAGTTTTTATAATAAACCTTTCATTTTAGCAAAACCGAGTTAACTTTTCAAGAATGGTTAGATTTTTTGACGGACCTGTGTGAAACAAAAGGTCTCGATGAAGAGAAAATCAAAGATTTACTCACCAACTGCGGTCTTCCTGGACAGACACCAGTTATAGTGCCACAATTCAGAGACTACTTCTTAACATATAAACCGAAAGACAAAATGGCGGTCTAAAATATTTATGTTAATAGTTGTCTTTGCTTTATTTATTAAAGTACGTAATTAAAATCTCTTCGATAGGTACTTATTTGTTACTTAGGTTTAGATTTGTATTTGTTTGCTAATGTAGCTTTACAGTACTTTATAATATAATTTTAATTAAATGTTTTTATTCAAAATAAATTTAATATAACTAACGCGCTGTTTGTTTTCTACGAATAAAAACTCGCAATAAACAATAAACTTTAAAATTTCTTATAACAATATAACGTTATTTTAAGAATTATTGTTTTATTTAACAATTCATTTGAAGCAAAGGTGAATGCAAAGTTTGCGAACTTCAGAACATTTACACAAACGCGTGGCAAATTTCTAAATGTCGCAACGAAGCCCTTTAACGGCGAAGTTTCAAACACTGCACAAGCCACAGTTACATTCTCGACTATTTGGTTTGATCGTTTAAAGACGCTACCGCTTCAGTTAATTATAATAAGTTGACAGTAAATCGTTGCCATTGCAAAATGTTTTTTATATTCATTCAAGAACGTGCTAATTGGACGTCGTCGAAAATGTCGCTATAATTATTATCAATACATTTCTTTTACAATAATTATACATTCTGAGCAAAAATAATTACAAAAAAGCCAATCTTTAGTTTTAATCTACTCAAATGCAAGCAGTTTACTATATCATTTAAGCAGCTGAGGCGCATTACTATCTATCTATTGACATGTAATTTTATGAATTATTATACATCATTCGCCTTAGATAAGTTTATAAAAAGGCTAGGACATGAGAAGAACAACCACATGGCTTAAATCTTGTATGGGATCATACTTTAGTGGCAAACATTTTAAATCCTTTCCACGCTTTTGAGAATTTATGTAATCTATTCCTGCAATACTTAGATGCTTAGCAGTGATAACAATATTAAACTGATTTTTCCTAACAAAATACTATGTTTTGTGAGTCGATTTGCTAGTTAGAGTTATACCATTTTCAATTATTTTAATTAATCAAGACGTGACTTCATTCTCACGATATTATCATTGATGATGGGGATCGTACGCTTTGCCTTAGCAATTTCGCTTTGCCTTATTCAATTTCGAACCTGAATTAATCGTCAATCGCAAATATTTCTACAAATCATTTATTTTTTCACTATGCTACACAAACAATTCTATTAATTGAATGAAATTAATCACAGGGAAAAAAGGTCCGCTTTTCTAAAAGGCTAAAGGGATGTAATAAGGATAAAAGTTGTATAATTAAATATTGCATCGAAATTGAATGCATACCATTTGCAAACAGTATGGGCTGAAAAATGGAAATAAATATTTCATTATTTTGTGTATGTTGCAATGTTCAGTATTTTTTTGATGAAAAGTTATATTCGGGCACAAATTTATTGAGACACGATGAATGTGAAATTTGGTTATGTTTTCCATTTTCTAAACAGATTTTTGTGACTTTATTTATAACGTCGTATCAGATGGAAATGAGCTGCAAAAACTTTAATGACGAATGATTTTCATTGTATATTTTAAACAACTACTAATAACGAAGCCATCTTTAATGTTAGATTATCCGACAAAATATTGTAATAAATAAAACCACTTAATTCAGAGATCATAAACCTATATTGATTTACTACGTACCTTTGAAATAATATAATTAGTCTTTAATTAGCACACAAATATTTAAACGTAGTTCTTGTTTTATGTCTTAAAAATTAAGTTATAAATTCCGGATCTTTTACGTCTCGATTTGGATATGCAGCTTTACTCCCTAAATGTGTGCAATAATGATGTTGTTGCACGCCATGGATGTATTGCGAGAAATGCGCTATTATGTGTCAGCTGAAAACTGTTATTTTCAATACATAAAACATACATTCAAGTCTGGTTAACAATAGGACAATCTCCATCTGGTACAACACTCACAAACGCACGGAATTTAATCGGCACAAAATGACGTTAACTTTCACCTAAAATAATGAAGACTACCAATAAAATATTGAAACTCGTATGCAAAAGGAATATCACAACAATTATTTGGGTTTTATTATTTTATTGTAGCATTTACTTTGTAGCTGTTCCTGTTGTAATTATATTAATTTATTAACGGATATTGTTTGTTTCGGCTACGAGTGAAGAGGAATTGTTGATTTTATTTTAAAATTTCATTTATTTTTATCAGGAAATTTATATTGCAATACCACATTTGACGGGTATTTGTGCTGGCCGCCGACTAAAGCTGGTACGATCGTTGCCCAAAATTGCCCTCCCGGACGGCTAAGTGACACATCGAGTAAGTAATCAGCGGGTGTGCATGTCTCATAGACATTAATGATAGTTCCTAAAAATGTGAACTGAATAGTGAACACGTTATCGAAAACTAGTTTTGGCCTTTTTATAAAAAAATACGTGTTTGTACTTATGTACGCACGTAAGAAGTTATACTTCTTAAAAAGATAAAGATCGCTTATTTTTACAATAGCCTATCATTCACTGCCATTTATAATTTATCATAAATCACGAATTTTTATTTTTTATCTCTGATATAAAACACGTGTTGTAGGTTTATTAATATTTAAGAAACTACTTAACTTCGAATATAGTTACGAGTTGTCACGGAAAGGCAAACAGTTTACAGCTAACTTAACTTATAATGTCGATGTCGGTGTGCCCGCACATCTTGAAAATGTTACCCTATATTGACAAACGTTCCGGAAGAAGTATTACTTCAAAAATATGCACTTAGGTCTGATGACTTAGAAATGTGTGTAGGAACTCTAGAGTTTTAGGACTAAGTTTCGTTACGAGATTTACAAAACATTATCCATGCAATCCCAAAACGAAGTAGATAGAATAACTTTGGTAGGCACTTGCTATTTTGATAGTTTCTTAATACCATCAAGAACTCTTAGAGGAAATATTTCAGAAAAAAAATATAGGCTTAGTTATAGTAGTAGGTGTATTGTTATAAAAATCCAAGATATATCTACAATAAATATTAAACCTATAGTAAATTTTACTGCATCTACACTCTCTGTATTAGAAACTAGATGTGTTGTGTTAGTTTAAACCACACTCCAAGCAACCCTAAATAACTGTTCTATTCTCAAATTACTATGTGAAGATGACTGACAGACGTTTATTCGAAATAAAATAGAGATGGGGAACGAATTATATATTTATCGATGCAGAACATTTTTTGTGCAAAATGGATTTTCATTAAGAACAAAGATATATCGATTAAAATATTTTCTTATAAATTAGTTTTTTCCTGCTTGATTAAACATATCAATGCAAGTTAAAACTACTACATCTAAATTGCTCAAAGGGGAATATCTAAAAGAACACATAAACGGCAGGCAAATGGTTTCGATGTTGAAAATATAACACAATTTACCTAAATAAATCGTAATATTTATATATCGTAAGAAACTGTCGATTTAAAATTACCGAAATCTAGGAAATTATAGACAGCATTCTAATTAGAAAATTGTAATTATAGCAATATTATGATAAATTATATTACAAATTTTTACCACAGCAATATGTATTTAGGGATTTTTATACGATTATTAAATAATCGTAAATAACTAGAAAATTAAGCATCCAAAGCATTAATCATTTGCGTACCGTTTTCATGGCAAGCATAGTTTAAAAATAATTACTATACTGTACCGTATCAGCCCATATACGTCCCACTGCAGGGCATGAGCCTCCTCTACAATTGAGAGTACGATTGAGAGGGGTTAGGACATATAGTCCACCACGCTGGCCTAGTGCGGGTTGAAATAAGTATAAAAACAATATTTCCACTAAATTATGCATAAAGATTAGTATTATAGTTTCAAAGATATACCATCGCAGATATTAGATATGCGTACTACGATATTTTACAAGTATGTAGTGCTGTATAAATAAAAAAAAACTATGGTATTAAGTAAATTATGAAATCTTTTTACGTGGAATGTAAAGTGTCGAAAACGTTAAATCTCTTCACATAGCAATTGGAATATAACTTATTATTTATATACATTTATATTGCACTTAAATAAGAATTAGAGAATGTGCTTTATAGAACTAGGAACACACAAGAAAACAAACTATTTTTGGATTTATACAGGGTGTACAAGAGAATGGCGCAGTAGCTAAGTTGGGTGCAAGGGCATAATGTTAATATGATAATAAAAGAATAATATTTGGAAAATACTTATCCGTTTTGGAGTTATGACCGTTTAAAGATTTGAGTATAATCATCACATTTTCGCAAAAAAATAATTGAAATGGGTAAAGAACAAGATTTTAACATATACGTATTTTTTCGTTTCGTTGTTAATTAAATGGTTAACAAAATATACCACGAAACCATTTTTTCTCAACAACAAAAATTTCATAGACTTCGCCTTAACATATTTTATAAATAGGCCAGGTCATTAACTCTCAGCTGTATACTTTATCCTTCTCTAATTTTACAAAAATGTATTTTTTGTTTCATTTCAAAGAAATAAAACTGTTAAACAGGGGCGTACTTAGATTTATAGCGTCAACAAATTCACAACATAATAACTAGGTAGGTATAGTTGCATTGAGCATGGATCGAGTGTTTTGTCATTATTTTCCTTAAGGTGTCACAAATCTAAACAAGATACCAATAAATCACGCTGGTCCTCCGTTAAACCATGTTGTACCATGCAAATTTATTAATTACAAACGTTTTAGTAATACATAACATTTAAATTATCTAAGTATAATTACTTAGATAATTCATTAAATATTCATTAAAATTTCTTTTTACGCAATTACACTGATAAATAAAAAATAAGATATTAAAATGATTGCAGAATTCGGCCCATTTCTTAAAGGAAGCCGAAAGTCACTGTGTACTCGTCGGAACTTTGTCGGAACTAGCGCGGCTCGATTATTCTTCCTTTGAGCTCGCCGCTTCCGAGTGTGAGTGACACTAATACCATTGGCGGTGTTTGGGTGCGTTACTCAAAGGATGACCGCCACGTTAGGGTGTGTTCACACTTCACACTTAGTACAACTTAATTTGGTTAGGTACTTGGATAATTAGAGTTACGTAAAAACGGAAGATCATAATGGATTGATAAAATGATCGTTACTCTCCCCAGAGATATTAATCTTATTTAAATGTGTTAAAATAGTTACATCATTTGATCCATTCAGTTACAAGACTGCCGTTGCTTATGATTTAATTAATATTAATAATGATGTTGCTTTAAAGTGATAAAAATGTACTAAAATCTCATACTACAAGCGAAATTTAAAAAATCTTTGTAGCCGAATAAATAGTGTTTACTTAAGAAATAGCATATTATGATATTAAATTAGTGATAACAGTAAAAACGTGTATCAATTTTGAAAAAAAAATTGTTATGTACTGAGATAGGTGTAAAGGTGTCTAATGTGAACAAGCCTTTATCTTTCGTTTTTCGAAAAAAATATTTATCTTTTATTAGTTGAATTCGGACTACGTTCGGGTGTACATGTATTTGTCGTGTACATATTTTGTAATATTAACTCGTTTCCAGTTACTTTGATTGAATTTTATCAATTTTGACGTAGGTACGGAATATCCCATGGTATTTATTGTGAAGTGTTAGATTAATATCTAAGTGTATTTCGGGCATTGCAATGATCATGGGTTCGTGGCTAAGACGGTAGAATACTTTAGTAAGTTGTGCATTATTACGCGAAGTTGAAAGTGTTGTATGTTATCAAATTGTGGCAGTGCTTTCGTGCTGGATTTTGGCAGGTCCAGCACTTACCTCCTTACCTAAGGTACCTATTTACGGCTTAAATTATAGGGTTAGTTATTATTTATTTTATGATTATTAGCGGCACTTAAGCAGTACGCTTAAATTATTGTAGGTCTTCTGCCCATGTTCTCTAGATACCATATTCTACGGTTCGTTCAATGCTAAATTCTTATTGCCTAACTATGTACACTAAGTGGCGTGGCAATCATGTAGTTTTAATCACCTATTATGGAGAAGTATTCCTACTTATCTGTTGTGGAGCGACCCGTTCAGTTGTAAGGTTCAATCACTTTGGCGTAATATGTTAAGGGGAAGCACGTGTGATGGTAATTCTTGATTTCTCGGCATCTTTGTTATTATCAGAGAACGCTACGAAAATGCATCATAATCTAGACGTAATCACGATTTACTAAAATGTATATTAGCAGGTGCGCCATTCTCTTGTACACCCTGTATAATAAAATAACAGACAACAAAACGTTTGGAAACAAATTGTTCAATTGACGTTATCTACAGTTTATGAAACCGACTCTTCGAAATAATGATAGTTTTGCTTAATTAATTAAACGAAAACTTGTCAAACTCGTAAATAAATAATCGGTAATGAAAAAAATAATTGAGTCGGTGGAACAATATTTATTATTAAATTCGACAATCTTTAAAAATACAACCTTTGCGAAACTTAGAAGAAATACCATTTCACATTTATGACAAAACCTTCATATTCTCCAATTTTATAGTTGAAAAATATCTCATACTATTTTATTATTATACACTCCCATGTGGTTTCTATCAAATTTTGATACACGATAATTCATTAAAGTTATTGTATCTAGTCGATTTAGACTTAGGCTGAAGATTAAAATTAAACTTCTTAAAACGGATTTAAAACATTTTATAGTATATGCAGGGTTTAATCTTTCCCTCATTTTTCTATACGTAATTACCTGTCCATCGAGGTCTCATTTACTATTTTGCTAGCCATCGTAAAAATAAACGCGTTATTAATCTTGCTGAAAAGAACCAATATAAGTACTTCACATAGTTTGGATAGTCGTCTTTGCGCATGAATAATTTAACAATAAAACCTAATGGCTAAAACATAACAAATAACTAAATAAATCGTGTGGATTGTTTTAACGGTACTAGAATATAACTTTGCTAAGAAATTAAACATTTTTTTCCTTGAGGCCAAGCGTTTCGTAAATGCAGTGAGGATGGTATGTGGGTCGGTCGGCGACCAAACGAGACTAGCCCCGTAGGTTGGACAAACTACACCCCATGTTTCCCAGTGGAACTTCAACAGCTCTTAAGCATGGTCTACGATTCTGACGAAAAAAAATTACAGGTAATTATTATTACAGGTTTGTACATGTTTTTTGTTTTTTTTTTACAATATACACGAGTATTTATTGAAGTATAAAATTACTGTCTTTGAATTATTTAGGAATCATAACTTTATTAATGTTGATTAAAATATATGTGTATGATCTGTGGTTTCTGAATGCTGATTGTTGCTTACACGTATCTTTGTGTGATATTATCCGTCGCAAAAGCCTAAAATCATTTTACAATAAAAATAACTGGATTTTTTTTTTTTTGCAGAGTAAGTTCGATGTGGCGGTTATAACGCGGCGCATAGAGCTAGTAGGGTTCTCAGCCTCCCTAGTCTCTGTAATTATTTCTTTGCTCATATTCATGCATTTCAGGTATGGCATTTATCTGTATTTTTTCAGCAATCCTTGTATAATCTGATTTTTTTTTATGTTGTAAAGGAATCACCCAGTGGCGCGCGTCCGAGTCGTGTTATTGTTATTCAATTTGCATAATTTGTTTTATCTGAAAATAATTGACATTTTGTTTTAGAAATAAAAAATTGATCTCTTAATATATTATCTGCTGGCTTAAACAAAGTCATAGTTCTGGCGCATTATTAGGTACTAACAATTGCAAAAACAGTTTACTTTCCAATCGATTACTTGTGTTTAAATCATCTTACGCTGCAAAAATGTTTAATGGCCAGCTTTATGAATTTGATAATATAATTAATAAAATCTATGTGTTTTTTTAGAGCTTTATGGAACACCAGGACTAGAATCCATCGGTCGCTATTCGTAGCAATACTCTTGCAAGTTACAGTCCGTTTGATCCTTTATATAGACCAAGCGTTTTCGCGGTCAGTTGCCGACAAACTGGGCCCACATGTAGTGCAAGGCATCGAGAACATGGTAAATATTATAAATATTACACAACCATACTAGGTATATATTAATCATTTAATTTATTAACATAGACACTATTTTGACAATACATAATAAAAGCAGTAAAAGTATTAAAAAATAACTTCACCCCTTGTTTGTTCTGGACCCCAATGTATGCGATTCAAGTATATTGATAGGTAAATAAAAACAACACAATAATGGCTTTTTTATAATGATCTGAAACAGCAACCGAGTGAATTTAGAATGTGTTTCTTTTAAGTTTATTATAATACGTATATGCATCTTTCATATTGATTTTAAATACATAGCCACGAACTCCTGCCAAGTGAAAAAGTTACAAACGTTATATAACGGTATTCATTTCCCTCAGATCTATAGAAGAGAAATAGCTAAACTTTGATCCTCGAACTTACAACTCTTATAAGAGCTCTTATGCTCTTATATAACTGGAATACGACTTTGTTACAATAAAATGGTCGAGTTCTCTTTCACGTTTGCATGCGTGGCTTCCTAATACTTATATAACTCCAAAAAATTACTTCCGATTAATTAATGTGACATTGACTTTATCTTAGTTAAACATACCCGACGTACGAAATCGAAACAAACAAAACATTAATTACTGTGTTATATTATCCAGTATTCAAGATTAACCCTTAATCTGTTCACTTATAACTAAATAATTAATTAACATAATTATTTCATGGAGTACTTTATCGCATAACTCTTCAACTGTTAAGGGTAACACATTCTAAATATCACATTAAAGCAATGCTAATATTTGTCGGAGGCTGGGATAGCTACTGCTGTTCATTTAAACAACTTAAGTTTGATCCGAGCAATAAACTCGGACATCTGGCGCCGCCGGGTGCGATCCAACAGGCGTCAAACACCTGTTGCTTGGAATTTCAACAACTCTAACAATTTTCTTCAAATTTTGCTTTAATAGATCAAAATAATCAAAGTGGTCCAAAATAAATACCTTCCTCTAGAATGTAACATATGATGGTAAATCAATACCCATATTTGAAATTTGCTATAAAATATTAGCTTATGTAAACCTCGTTAGACATCTCAAGAACATTTTATAGAATTCTAATAAACATACTGAAAATCATATTATAAATGTCTAACACGTCTACTCAATAAGTATAACAATATAATATCGCCCAATTTAAACAACAACACATAACACTATAAACTACTCATTTTCATCACGAGTGTACTACCTATTTACTTAGTCTTACCAACTACTCCTATAATACAGTATTTTTTGGAATATACATATATGTGTACATATTTTCTAACATTTATTTGAATAATAAAACAGTTTCTTCTTTCAGCCGTATTTATGCAAGACTTGTTACATTATACTCGAGTACGGCAATTCAGTAATGTTCATGTGGATGTTGATAGAAGGCCTACATCTACACCAAGCGGTGACCACAAACTCTCTCAGTGGTGAAATATCATTTAAATATTATATTATAATAGGCTGGGGCGTACCGGTGATAATAACTTTAATATGGGCGGTTCTCAACGCGATACATTACAGTAAACGTCTCTCACCAGAGTAAGTAATATTATATTCAATTGAATTTACATACAAATAAATGCAAAGAGAACTTTGGTTTTAGTTATACGCTAATATTGTTTCAGAACATGCTGGTATGGTTACAACTTTAATGATCTATACTGGATCCTGCAGGGACCGAGATTAGCCATCATATTGGTATGTATTTTACATAAGGTGCACTGTACTATATGTTATTTGGCTCCGTTCTTCAAGAAAATCTAAAACGCAACGCGACTGTTGCTATGTTACGAGTATTATTATTTCGTACATTTGGTAATAATTAAATAAAACGAAGTGCACTTTATTATCACGAGTTGATCTTTAGCCTGAGTTGCACCAGGGGTTCTATCGATGCGTCTAAGACGGCCCTTCGACCTGCAATAACATTGCATAATATTACATTGTGCAAAGATATTGAAAGGCGCTTTAATTCCAAATAATTAATCACTTTCTGCAGTTTATATATAACCGATGACTTCCCACGATTTCTCCCAAGTCATCGGTCCATTTGGTGGGAGATCTCACATTGCACTTTCTGTAACATAGTACAATATAATAAAATGCCAGCCGCCGGAAGGCGGACCCTGGCACCAGTCGGGATGCTTAAACAGAAAAAATGAATCAATGAGTACAATACAATAAAATATATTTTAATGTATTTATTTATTAATTGCGAAGATATTTTACACGCCGAACAAGGGCTTTTTTGCAATAATAACTCTCCAATAAGGTCGCTGAAAGTGTGAATGCTTATCATTAATACTGCTTCTGAAACCCAGAGAGGTAACACTAGAACTGCCAACACAAACAATGTCTGTGTGCCGCACCTGCCTCGCAAGGAGTCAGAGGGATACGGGAAGTTGTAGATGAACAGCCTCATAATAAATGCCTCACTTCATTCATTTATCATATTTCATTATGGCCGCTACACACGTTCAAATGCGTTTGCGCAAACGCGAGTTGCACCAGTCTCGAATCGAAACGAAGTTTACGCAGTTATTTGCCCATACACGTTTCAGCATACTGCTGCAAACTCACACTTGCACAGTTATAACGTTACGTTTGTGGCGACCATAACTGTGTAATTACATCAATTGTATTCACTAGATATGCATAATAAACTACATGATAAAAATATGTTTGTTCTATTCATGTCCACGATTATTTTATTTTCATTCAAATACAAGGTTAATTTTTGGCAATTTTTCATAATTTTCAACCCACATCCAGTAACCATCTACTGCTAGGCATATGCCTCCTTCATGTTGGCCCACTCATGGAATTATTTCATGCTGTTTTCCTGATATTGTTTCTGTGCGACTTGAACTTTGTTTAATCTTTTGTTGTGACGGTTTTTTTATTAAGTTTGGCAGGATACATAGTTATTAGTTGCTGTAAACTGACGAGTGCCTACGTATTTTTCAGACTAGGTATTCAAATTGTGGAGTCATCATCATTATCATACTAATGGCGTATGTATAAGTTTCTATTTCTACCCCCGTCTCCCTCAGCAGCCTCCGTTTAGCATCGACCCTAACGCAAAATGTATCATTTATTCAACTCCATTACGAGAAGTTGTACATAGCACGACCGATAATGTACATAAGAATATTTTAAAGATTATTTTGGTCTAGATTAAATGGATATTTTTAAGGAAAAGTTTTCTCTAAGGTGCAAAATCAAGCAAAAAAACTCGTAAGAACCTCTTCGTTCTTCAAGTCGGTTAAAACGGCAAGCATTTTATAACATCCGAGTATACTTAAACTCACGTGGTTAACTCGAATATGGCTTTGATAATTTAGCCATAGGGCTATCATCGACTATGGTGGAATTACGTTCAGGAGTGCGCTGATAATATTAACAACGATTTTAGATGCAGTATGTTAAGTACATGTGGGTGAAAATTTTGACAGAAAGTTGAGCGGCTATAGTAAGATTTTTTTTTTTGTAAATTCATAAATACCTTGGTTAAAAAGATGCAATTTTTAATAGACTGGATATTTAATGGCTAGACAGTAGACTGGCATTAGTTATCGTTACAGTTTCTTGGTGCCACTCAACCAGTGCCCTCTTTAGTGATTTGACTCGTTCATAACTTAATAGCATCTAGAATAACTATAATACTACATGCCAATTTAAAATTAGCAATTGCATTGCGAAATTTGCGAAGCTATATGACAGCGAATTATATTAATATTATTCATTATTTTTTTCACATCGCTAACGCCTCTTATTTACAATAATCGCGTCTCGTAGCTAGATACCTAGTTTAAATTTTGTAGATACTCAATATTACTGTATGATTCTTAGATTTGTCAATCTATATAAAGATAAGATCAATTAGTATCTTAGAAAAAAAATATATTAACTAATCATAATTTTTATAATTCAAACTTAAATGTCCATAAATCGCCTAATGCAACAAACATAACAAGGAAACTAATTTACTGATGGAGTGCTTTAAGTATATGATTTATATAAGATTTAGATTGTACATGTTTCTTTTGCTTTATGTTCTAAAAGCGTTATATTAGAGAAAAACGTCAGCCCAGTTATTTAAAATCAATTTTCTTTTTTTTATTTGGCCAATAGGTATTTTTTATATATTGTGTAGTAATGGATAGGTCTCTGTGGAAACCCACACGGAAGTCCTATATGCCGCAAAGGACTTCCTGAGGCTGAAGACGATGATTTCAACATAATACCTGAAAAGTGTTCTCAAAATATGTATTTCAAAATATTATTGAGATATGAAACGCTTATCGCTGTAGCAGCCTGAGAATAAGATTCGGTATAAAAGTACATACCACAAATAGATTCTCGATTATTTAACCTTAAATTATTAAGATTCTTCGTAATTTATAGAAAAGGTGGAAAGCATAATAATAAAATTATCTCTTTATTTCCAGATTAATCTACTTTTCTTAACAAACATAATACGCGTGCTCGTTGTTAAACTTAAACACACGGCAACCTCTGAAATGGAGCGAATCAGGTAAATAAAATATTATTGTTTGATCGCATTATACTAGTGATAGCTTATGGACTATTAGGTGAAACAAGACTTAATTTACTACATGAACGACAAAGCGACTGGGTGCATCTGATGGTAAAAGCAGTGGTACCCAAATGTCGACACGATTATGCCAACTTGTTTGAAAGCGTATGTACCAACAAGAGTGGTATCAACTAGTTGAAACTTACTCCACTTGCCTAAAGGCACAGTTTTTTTGTCGTTTCAATTAACATACAATCTAACTTGACTCATTTTGTGGTAAACTAATCATCTTATGTCGAGTTATTTTAACAATACGAGCAAATTGCCCTGTAGTTATTACTAAAAATATCACGCTATACGACAACCTGAGTCAAGATAATGAACACGATTAATGCTGTGTATTAAAAACTAATCGTAGTTAAACCAATATGTGCATATTTCATTATATAATAAGGAATAACTTTATGCTTAAATATGTAACAGCTTTGTGAGTGAATAATGAATGTGCTATTTAAGAAGTGACAGTATTGACGATATATTTACTACAGGAAAGCCGTCCGTGCTGCTTGCGTGCTTCTCCCCCTGCTTGGCATCACCAACATTTTGACGATGTTCGAAAATTATGCCAGCACACATCAACCGTGGGTCTTTGAGATGTGGAGTTATATCACACATTCTTTGCGATCATTCCAGGGATGTTTTATAGCAGTCATGTACTGCTTCTTTAACAAGGAGGTAAACATGATTCACTATATAGCGGCATTTAATTTTGCATTGATATTAGTAAGCCATTTATGGTACATTTACATGAATAGCGTGGTTATTAATGAATATGAACACCACTTTCAAAATCATGCTGATGATATCGAACATTTTAATAATTTGATAGAATTTATGGCAAACTATGAGCAACACATATCTCGAGCTTATTTTTTCCGTCTTATTTCCATAATCGGCTTATTCATAGCCGTGATTATTATAATAGCTGATTGTGTGAAATAAATTATTATGTAGAAATTATGTATTCCAAATAATGGCGTTTAAAATAATCTTGGAACGTAATTTGCTTTGACTTATTTTTGTATCTTCTTCCCGTTAGATACAAAAAATATGAGAACATGAAAATGACAATATACCTTGTTAACTTGTCATTCACTCTCTTGTATTGCTTAATACCTCAACACAATTATAACGGTCTGCTCGAACACAGAATATTTAAATCGTCTAATGTCACAAATAATGCATTTATTTCAAATATTGTACAAAGATATTCTATACAAAATTGAGTGGATGTAGGCTATGTATAAAATAAGTAGAGTCTTTTTCTTTCCATAATTTGGGTAGTAATTGTATGGAATGCAAACGGAATCTGATTATGTAAATTTATAGAGGATAATACATTTGGTTTTGTATAGAATACCTAAGTTTGTAATCAATTATATTTACAAAAAACAGTTTGTCATTTTACAGAATAATCAGTTACTTCAAAGAAATATGTACCTTTTATGAATGCCCAAACATTTTAAATAGATGTTGATATTTAAGATGTTAATAGACTTTGGCAATTTAGGTTTATGCCACAGAATTGCTGATCTGTGTAGTTATGTAAATAATACTGTTCAGCATAAAAAGTTAATGTTTCATTCATGTTCGCCACCTTTCGGCTAGTCTTAGTTCATGATTAATTTTGTTTCACTGTATTTTATTTACTGTTTTTTAGAACTATTTTCCTATTTCTGAATGTCGACCCAAATGATAACAAAATCAACGACTTACGTTTTATTTCGGATTTGTAGTTCTTACATAACGTAACTTGGTAACGTCAAAAACTTTGTATGATTATCGTTACACTTTTTTAATAAAATAACATGTAAAAATCCTATTTTATTATGTAATAAACATACAGTGCGACATTATTGAAAAATGTAACACAAATGCAAGACTTTTCTCGATCAGCTGCATGTACAAAAAACTCAATCTTGTCTAATAATCTCGAGAATAGATCATGGCAGTGGTTAAAACTTACGGGTCAGTGGGTTATAAGTAAAACTGTAGTAACTATTTTCATACAACCTATTTCATTAGTACCTCTTATGTATTTCTCTTGTAATATAGAACAAATCAATCAATACCGATTGATTTTATAGGTACCTAGTTATTAATATAAACGTTATTAAACCATTTGTTAAAAAATAATTGTTACAACTTTAAAGTTCAATATTAAATGTAGCGATGAGAAACAAGGTATTTTATTGCTTGATAAATACAAAATATATAAACGTAATTACATAAATGTCACATGACAAAAAAAAATCCAGTATGCTCATTTATATATTTTATTTAGTTGAGTTGCACATAATATTAGTAACCTATATCACACGATTAGTATAGAACCCTTAGTTGAAAAATAAACAATTATCTATATGGGAAACCGAGATATATTTTTTTAATTGCGGTTGTTTATTTCAATTTAATTGTTTCTTTTTTAAGATTCCTTGCAGAAAGTCAGAATTTTAAGTATTAAACTATATTCGTTAATTTTGCATTCTTTCACTTCAATACTAAGTACTGTGCTGTGTACTTTTTTGCAATATATGGTACATAGCTGATAGTTTAATCACGCCAGCAAAAAGTACGATTAATTATATCTACATTTATTTGTTTTGCTTGTTTTATTTCATTTATAGTTTTTATTATTTTACAACAAATTCATTATTACTATGAGGATGTTGTATATCAAATATAACTAGGTAGGTATAAATATTTCAGTCCATGTTGGCTCCCACCTCTATATGTGCGTGTGATTGTAATTGGGTAGTTTTGATTTTTGTGCTAATTGTCCTTCAGTTGTCGCCCGAACAACACGTCTTCTTCTCACTTTGTTAAACAGATAGTCAACGATAAAAATACCTACTATCTCACTGACATACGCATTGAAGCAATATTGTTTGATTGTGTCAGATGGCATGGAACGGACGTCTGATGCCATTCGATGCACTGTCTGGACGCCATTGCGCTTAACATTAGATGCAGTGCAGTCACTTTGCCGTGCCAGATTTTAATATGTATTATTTTTGTATTTTATTTATACGTTTTGTCATCCATAACTCACACACACACACACACACGAATACACAATAACTGGCACATATTTTATATAAACAAGCTTGTCACTCATATAGTGCGGCGCGCCAACATGATTTTTTTTTTTTTTTATTTTATTTATTACACAACAAGAACTTAGGTCTAATTACATACATATATACCCTACAAAACCACCTAGGTAGTTTGACTGTATTGAAGTATCTCGATCAACATAAGAAGCTATTCTTATAACGATGAACGTGAAACAACAAGCATTGTCAACAAATTGCTAAATTCAATATTACACTTGTTGCACATCCCCAATCTACCTTAACACTATTCTATTGAAGTTATTTGTAGTTTATTGCGAGCGACGTTTAAAATTAATGTATTTGAACAATAGGTATGTATATTTAATATCCATTATTAGGTAGTACAAATTCTTTATTATTTTATTTCCGTAGGAGGAAAATGTTGCATCCGTTTGCACACTCTTTTCTTTTTTCTTATCCAATAGTCGTTATACGTGATCCCAATTAAGGTGTTATACATAAATTGCAATGCAACAAGTTCATAAACAAATTTTCAAAATTTTGTTTTCTTAGTACGACCAACATGGCATATGATACCGACAAACAAGTTTTTCACTGGATTATGTACGCAATAAATGCTGATGCTATAATAAGGCGGGTGTTTGAGATCGCACCAACGCGTAGTACCGCATAGCTAGACGTGACTTACAATTGCCAATTTCGCGACCTGTTAAAGCTAATTTTGTAAAGAGCTTTAATTCTTCCCACAAACAAAAAACTTCCGAGATGTTTGTGAGGCGCTAATGTGTATTGTATTTTTGTACATAGTTTAATGTTGTAGCGGTGAATATACATACAATCAAGCTGCACGTAGGTACTTTTTGGTGGCTAATGGTACGTTTTCGCTCATTTTTGTGTGTAGACGATTGCTCAAAATGTAATGATTCACCTATAAACTGACTGTCTAATATCGATCGGCAATTGAAAAAACAAGCAAAATTCTTATAGACATGTGTAGTTTTACATAGATACACCTAATTGTATAGTAGCTCCATTCAAATGTATACATTGGTATCACGCGTATTGTTACATATAACGATCAAAACTCATAACATATTATGTAGGTAGAGTATTTAATCAATTTCACTAGAGCTATTGAACAGACCATACTTTACGGATATGTAGGTACTATTGTTCATGGCAGCCCTGACATGTATAGCTGTAGCAACATTGCATCACTGCGTAACTTGTTATTGTGTTAATTAATGCAATTGCTATACAGGTGAGACAAGTCTTGAGTAAACATATAGATAATTACATAACAATGAAGTTTGATGCCCGCCGCCAGCGCAAGTCTGCGCGTGAAGAATTCATGGAAGTTACGCAACCACCGTGAGTATATTTTTACTGCACTTTGTAAGAAACGGTTTAGTACCTATTCTAGGCATAAATCTAGCATTTTGAATGTAAAGTTAAAAAAGTTTACAATACAGGAAAGGTGATCGTTGACATAATATTTCATTTCTGTGTAGTCATTATTTGACTCGTTTAAATAACGTAATTGAAAGTTGTTAAATGTCTAATGATCATGATAGTTAATGATCCAGCATCATTCATTGTAGTCAAGTGTAGATTTTTCTGGGATAGAAGAATTTTGATTTAATAAGCTTTTCAGTTAATAATTTGCCGATATTAGATATAATTATTATTACAATATGCTCAATATAGTATTATAATTCCCGAGAATTTGTGTTTAATTTTGCATACATTTTGTAAGTACTGTAATGTTAATAATATTTTAATTATTTAGCCATGAAAAACCAAGCTGCAGCTGCGAACCCAATCTATGGATGCCACTTAAAGAAGTGCGGCCACAGCCGACGGTATCCCAGTCGGGGGTAGAATTATCGGAGTAAGTGCAATTGAAACATTCGACATCACTAATAACTAACCTTTTTGTAACGTCGCTGGCGTCAATGTCGTAAATGCGTGCAGTGCGAACTGGTACGCGAACGCGAACGCCCTGCGAATATTATTTTTTGACATGTATTTTTATATTTTTTGCTCTAAGTCTATGGCAAAACATAGTTTCAGGGCACCGCTTCCCGACGAGACACTTCTCGAAGAGCTGCAATTTGGATACGATAGGCGCCGTGACCCCGAGAAGAACTTCGAGTTGTTAGTATCATACTAAAGTTTTATAACAATGTTTTAAGATTTTATTAAAAATTTTACTCTGCAATACCTAAGTGTTACATAACGTCAGTTTTAAGAGTCACCCAGGTCTATCAATATATGCAGAATATTTAAGGACGAATAATGATGGACCAACGTAAGAATCTTGTAATAATATTTTTCAAACAGATGCCATGATTTTTGTCTGGTATGCATAGAGATCCAATATTAAATTCATACTGCTAAAAATAGATATTTAAGTTGATCACCAAGGTTGAGATTAAAGCATCTAGTGTACCTTTCGGGAACACCTGCAGAAAATGCTTGAACTTGCAAGCTAAAGCGGTTTCACAACGTACGTACAGTTTTTGAAATTATACTTCTAACATTACCTATTGCAATGTTGCGTAGTATATGTTGCGCATCCACAATAACCGCATGGGGGCATTTTGGACTATTAACACATTACTCCGCTAACAAACTAAACTTTATTGTTTATGTATTATTTCTTATGTACAACCTTGTTTGTTTTGTTGTCTTGTCTTGTTACTTTTATGTAACTAAACCTGATTTTATTTTCATCAGGGTGACCATCTGACCCCGTGACAAGTCGGCGCCGCCTGCGTCGCGGAAATCAGATTCCGGTCGCCCCAAGAGCACCTAAACGCAAGGCGAACGCAACGAGCCCATGCTTAACAGAAGAAACGTGATGTTAATGCATGTCAAATGCGAATCAAAAACTTTTAAAATCCTTGTACTGTTGAATAGTGATAACATTTGATATATTAGCGATAAGCATTTTAAATTAAATACCAATGTTGAGTATAGAGCTTCGCTTTTTCTTGTTTAGGGTTTAACATGAAGGGGCGGTTCAACCGTGCTGGTTAGGCTCACTGATAATAATCGACCTGAATTGACATATTTGCTGTCTTGTTTCCTTCTGTTAAAGAGATTGACTAATGTCTAAAATATGTAAGGATATCTTCTTCTTTGCTCTTCCATTTCTTCAGGCCGACAACGCACTTACAATCGCCAGCTATGGTTGATGGATATGGGCGGCGGTGATAATTTACCATCATTATAACCGCTTGTTCATTTGCCGGAACGAACCTAGGACTTAAATAATGTGTATTCCAAAATATAACTCTATTATACAATTTAAGAGCATGTATAAAAAGCAGGCGGTTAATTTTGAAAAGCATATATTTTGCCCGAGACCCAATGACCGGTCCCTTGTCTTTCGTTCCTAGGTCCCTACTTTAAGAGGCCGACAACGCAACAAATCAAAGTGTTGTAGATATTCACGAGCGGCGGTAATCACTCACAGGTTCCGTTTGCTCATTTGCTCGACCAGTGCAATACATAATATACTCCATTACTAGTTAAATGTATTATCAAAGGTTAGATGTTATTTTAATCAGAAAATTGACCCTCTGTGATAAAATAAAAAAAAAAATTGTTTCATTGTTAATCAGGAAACATTTAGAAATAATATAAAAATAATTATATCTTAAAACCATTTGGAAACAAGATTATTAATATTATATTGTTATTAAAGTAACTTTAATTTTTTAAAACTTAACTATCCTCTAAGTTTGACTTGTGCAAACTTATCACATCAACAAAATAACAAATGTAATATAATATATAAATATATATAGTAATATAATCTACAATTTTAATAATACTCCTGACAATAATAATAATTGTAAATTGTTTAATAACGGTTTTCTGAAATAGTAACAACTTTCAATTTTTCACTACAATTTATATTATTCAGTAAAACTGGGTAAGTGAAAAACAAAAAAACAACATGCCTTTTCTAAGAATGAAATGTAAATTGAGTATGACTAAATTAATAACTAATAATGTATAAATGTACAATTGGATTTTAAAGTACATAATAATGTCTTTATATCTATTTAGCGGAAACAAATGTAAAGGAACACCGAAATTATAGATTCCTGCTTGTATCAAATTATATATATATATATATATATAATGTATAAAGTAATTGAGCATAATATTTTGTAATTGGAGATATAATTCTAAATTTTGAAACAAAAATTGTTGAATATGTACATAAAAATATTGGGTACAACTTGATTTAGATTGATAATACTCTTTTTGAAAAACTGTATATTATATATGTACTTAGTACGCGGTATTTCTGTACATACTTTCGTTAAAACTTAGCTGGCATAATATGACATAGATTTTTACTTATTTATATACTAATATCATTTTCTAGACCAAGTCAGATTTTTTTTTTTTTTTTTTTTTTTTTTTTCCTGTGTTTTATTGTGTGGGGGTATTGTCTGTGTCTCTGTGAGGTGTTGTGTTTAGGTGTGTGGGGTGTTTTAACTGACAACAGGGAGAAACCTCGCTATTTGATACGATGGTTCTCCCGTTGTCAGTTTTATGTGTAGGTGTAGGGGGATTCCGGAAGGACAGGACTACGGCATGGCAATGTTTTCATCCGCCCCTCGTCGACCCCCCTGGCTAGTGTTAAGGGAGTGAGTTGTGTGTTAATGTTGTGAGTCAGGTGTGTGGTCGCAGGAGTAACATTTATTAATTTCGTTGAATTTTAATTTTAAGGCTTATGACTAACAAAATATAAGGCACATAGGAACTATAATGTTATAGGCTAAAATATAAAAAGGTACAGAGGACCTATATCTATATACACGCAGGATAAACAAAGTTATACAAACACAAGGCAAAGCGATACAACATTGATCGAGTTATATATATCATAATTATTTATATAATGTTAAGTTATGCATTCGGTCTTATAACTAATTGTACAAGTAAGGCGCACGCTTTAAGGTGCGTAGTATGGAATACAATATTTATTTATTTGTTAAAATCCTTAAGTCTACCGTAGATGGAGTCAACCAGTTCGAGGAAGAACTAAGGGTTTTCTCCTTCTGGGCAAGCTCGGTAACCTTGTAGGGCGCAACACTAAAGCGACTGCATACCATCTCATGTTTCAGGCGAAATGCTCCGAAACGTGGGCACTCTTCTAGAAGATGGTCCGGGGTTTGGATCGTCATGTCGTCACAAGGGCAAGTATTGTTCGATAGGATTTTGAATCTGTGGAGATAGGCCTTATGGGCGCCGTGCCCCGTTAGATACTGTGTCAGGTGAAAGTTGGGTGTGGTTTTCTTCCACAGCGCTCGGATGTCTCCGAGGTTGGGGAAGAACGTCCTGGTCCGTTGGCCCTGTTCAGCGCTTTCGTAGCGCGACTGCCAGGTATTCAGACTGAACCTGCGCGCGCATTTTTTGATATATGACGTCGGAACACAGAGATAGTCCGGCGCTTGGTTCAATGTTGTAGCAGAGTTTGCCGCCTGATCGGCTAACTCGTTCCCGTGTATCCCTACATGGCTTCTGACCCATGATATCCCGATGTTGCCAATAGCTTTATAATCAAAAAGAATTCGATGAATGTGAGATACGAGAGAGTGAGTGTTACTTCTGTTTTGAATGGCGGCTAGGGAAGAAAGTGAGTCAGTTAGGATTTGCACATCGGGATATCTACGATCAGAAGCCCACATGCATGCGTGTAATATGGCGAGCAGTTCTGCCTGAAAGACCGTACAGCAGTCGTGCAACTTGAGTTTACGCGTGGTGGTCGTGATTTTCCCCCCGCCGGGGTCAAAGCACACGAAAGCGGCCCCCACCGTTCCATCGTCCTGTTTGCTCCCGTCTGTGTAAATGTGTGCTGCTGTACTGCGTAATATCTTATTGACCTCATCCTGATTGGATGAGGTAATGAGTGGTAGGGTAATTCTGTCCGCGGGGTGCAACAAAAGGTGCACGGGAGTGGGTCGTTCGAGGGGGATGTCGCTGGGAAGAAAATCAGTGGTTCCGGACAACCGGGCGACCTCGATTTTATGAGTCTCTAGGATCCGTAGGTCCATGGGGATGAACTGCGCGAGTGCCAGAGCGGCGGAAGTTGACACCGTGCAATACGCCCGTATGGCTTTTATGGCAAAGCCCCGTTGCATGCTTAACAGCATTCGACGAACATACTTTTTCGAGGCCACGTGCCCCCATACGCCAGCCGCGTAAGTGATAATCGGCACGATTACTTGGTTGTGTATTATTTGCACGTTGTCAGTGTGCATGCCCCAGAGGGGTTTAGCGTATAAACATAGTTTGTTAAATATTCGTGTGGCCCTGTCAATGGCGTGGCGCACGTGACCGCGGAAATTCAACTTCTCGTCCAGTACAACCCCGAGGAGCCTAATACTCGACGAAAAGCCGACAGGGTGTCCGTCCATACTAAGCCGAGCGGCCTTGGCCTTGGGTGTGAACGCAATGGCCTGTGTTTTGTCCGCGCCGAACACAAGCTTTACACTTCTACCCCATGCTGCAATGTCGGTGAGCGCGTTGTTGATAGTGCGTTCGAGTGCGCTGGTTTCCGGGGCGGACGCGACGAGAAGAACATCGTCCGCATATGCTTGAAGGTGACAACCCGGCGGCAAAGGTCTGTCAAGAAGTTCGTCCAGGATGATATTCCACAGGACAGGCCCACATGTGGACCCTTGTATGCACCCTTTTGACATACTCTTGGCTACCCGCGACCCCGCATGGTCCAGAGTGACGCTACGATCAGAGATGTAGCTGCGTATGAGCCCGAAGATGTTAGATGGGCATTCGATCACCCTGAGCCGATGAAGGAGCGCGGGCCACCAAGCGCTGTCAAAGGCCGCCTTAATGTCTAGCGACACCGCAGCGACCTGGTGCTTTTGTGCTTTGGCACCCTTGACGAACCTCAGGGCAGTGTCGATGGCGGCGGTGGTATTAGTCTGCTCGCGAAAACCAAACTGACACGAACTCGCCTTGCCAACCCTTGCCGCCTTGTATGTCACCCTCTTGATGAACAGTTTCTCGAGGAGTTTCCCAAAAACTGGTAGAAGTCCGATTGGCCGGAACGCACCGATTGAATTATAGTCAGTTTTACCGGGCTTAGAAATAATGCGGACGTACGCCTCCTTCCACTGCCGGGGAAAGTGTTGTAAGGCTAAGCATTGGTTGAATATATTAGTCATTAAATCTGGGTATGATTTTATAAAGTTTTTACAAATATCGGCAGTGAGCCCGTCCAATCCTGGGGCCTTTTTTGGGTTCATGGAGCTTATATGCTCCAACACCTCCCCAGCAGTGAAAGAAGGGTCGTCCGGCGTGTCGGGAGTGAGATCACACTGCTCCCGCAACCGCCGGTGGCTTGGTTCGGTGTCCGGGCCGTCATCGGGGTAGAAATGCCGCAGCAATGCCGCGGCTGTTTCCTCCCCTTCGACGGTGAACCGATCACCTACTTTCAGAGTCACCGGCGGTCTGCGACTCGCAGTCTCTTTAAGTAGACGATTGGTGAGCGACCACACGTTTTCCCTGGTCTGAAGTTCGCAAAACTCGCGGAAGTTTTGGGTTGACGCGGCTCTTAATTCCTGGGCATATAAAGTTTTGATATTGCGTAATTCGTCAACCAGGGAACCCGGCGGTAGCCCACGCCTCACAGTGGCATGTAGTCGGCGATGCAGATCGATGACCTCACGCTTGCGAGATTCAAGGGCCTCCGTCCACCACGGAGGTCTGAATCTCGCACCGACTTTTTTGGTGGGCATAGACTCGCTGCAGGCTGTGTGTAGTATGTGTGTAATGGTGTCAATGATGTGTTCGAGTTGTTGTGTGTTAAGTGTGTGTATGTCTATTTCCAGCACATCCGATTCGGTGAACTGGGTGTGTAGTGAATCTTGGAAACGCGCCCAGTTAGCCTTATCGCTTTTATAACGAAATGTGGACGCTATGGTGTTTGGTGTGGGTATTTGTGCGTTTACTCCAATATCGACCCGGAACGCAATGGCGTTGTGTTGTGAGTGTGTGCAAAATGAGAGGTCAACCCGCCAGTCTCGGATCGCATCAGAGATGTCATATGACGCTAGCGTTAAATCGATTATGGACGAGCGTGGTGAAAATGCGGCGGTGGCCCAGATCAAGCCGAACCACGCTAAGGTTCGATGTTGAGTATTGTGACATACCCAGCGCTGCGCCGAACTCAGCTTTAATGAGCACGCAAGCCTTGACTCGCTCCCCGGTACAAAACTGAAAGATATTTATACCGGGTTGCGGCCTCAGCTCCTTCCCGGAACCCACATATGGTTCCGAGATGAGCGCAATTTTGTTTCGGCTAGCCACGAAGGAAGAGATAAATTCTTGTAAGCAACTCTTTGAGCGATCTAAGTTACACTGTATAAAAGGTAAGGTCTTAGTACCCATAATCGATTCGATTGTTTATCCGATCCTTCATGGCTCGCAGGCGTGGGCAGTTGTGTGAGGTGGCTTTATGCGCAGGGTCAATCTTAGAGTTAAATTTTGTGTTGTGGGCGACGCAATTAACACATTTAGGTGCCGATTGCTTCGCCTTGTGTGGGCAGCTGTCGATACTGTGACCCGCATCCGCGCAGTATGCGCAGGGTGAGTCGGAGGCTGAACACTTACCTTTTGTGTGCCCGAATTGCAGGCATTTAAAGCATTGTAAGAAGGGCGAGAAGTCCTCCGCGTGCACCTTTTGGTACTCGATAGAAACTCTCCCCGCCTCGGTGATTTTACGCCATATATGGGGACTGGCTATGAAAACGGCATTATACAAATTGGGATTACGATTAGATCGCTTGAACCGGAGTTTTAGATCATCCGGGTCGGCGACCATCGGGCCAATCTCGGTGTTTTGGTGTTTTATGATATCCACAAGATCCTCCGCCGGGACCTCACTAGATATACCTTTTAAAATGAGCATGGGCAATAGCTTTCGAGCAGGTTCAGCGCTTACCTGAGGTGTTTTGGCGGCCTGCAGTCGCTTCAGTGCGTCGTCCCGCTGGTCCGCGGTGTCAAACTCGACCCGCAGCTTGTTGTTAGACACAGCTTGAACGTTAACCGGAGCGTAGTGACATTCCCGAAAAGAAATAGTGTTCTTCATCGCTTTAATGGTGTCTTGTTTGGTTTTCACTGCGATGGTAGGTGTAATTATGAGCGCAGGTCGTGACTTGGGTGGTGCGCGATGCGACGGATGCGCCGAGCTTGGATTGTTGGTGTTGTCACGTGGGCGCGTGGTGGCGGCAACGTTGGCATACGACGTTTTCGCCTGACGCGCGGTGAAGGCATTGAGCTGCTTGGATATTTCCTCGCGAACGCAGGTCACGATATCCTGTTTAAGAGTTGATTCAGCAGGGGGCAGGTCGCTGGGTTGCACTGCTTTGAGACTTCTGAGACACTCAGAAATCTTGCGAATCTCCACTGTGGCGTTTGTTGCTCGGTTCCTGCTAACGGCTGTTAGAGTCTTTCCTGTCGTGAGGCATTCGTCGATAGAGGAAGCGAGCAAGTTTATTGCGTCACATAAAGCATCAGAATTAATGGTGTTGACATCATCGGCTGTGACCGGCAAGGGTTTCGGTTCCTCTGCCTTTTTTCTAACCATCTTGATTCTTGCTTTAGTTACGCCAGCTTTCCACCTACTTCCAGATGTCCGATCCTGTTAAGCGAGGTGTCCCCAGACGCGAGAAGGTCTGGGGCATCAGATTACCCGATTCTACACACAGATTTTCTGTGCGTGGATGAGCTAGAGCACTCCAAGGTGACTGTAATTTTTTCTGGAGAAAAGCGCCGCTCAATTCGTCTTTGAATGTTGGAGATGGGTGTGAGTGGTGTCCTAAGATGTGGAGAGTCGTCCTGTACAGGATTATTATCCCGGACAGAGATCGAACCAGAACCCGTTCGGGATATGCTCTGAGGAAGGGTTTTCAAAAATCGACTTCCTGGTCTTTGGCTCGTTCCTGGTGATTTCTTGTGGATGGTTCGGGGGGATCCGAAAAAATGAATCCTGAAGCGGCAGCCAGGTGCTGAAGGTGATGGTCGCTGGTATATCACGTTGCAAAGTTGACACACAAACCTTGCTCCAGTTACGCCAGCTTTCCACACACTTCCAGATGTCCGATCCTATTGAACGATTCCCCAGACGCGGGAAGGTCTGGGGCATCAGAATACCTGATTCTACACGCAGATTTCCAGTGCGTGGATGAACAGGAACCTTTCAAAGGTGATTGTAATATTCCAGGAGAAAAGCGCCGCTCAACTGAAGGTCTTGAGGGGTGCACAAAAACACTTTGCGTGTTATTGTGGCCCTGGACCAGGGCTATCTTCGTGGGGTAAAAAAAGTGTGGGCCGCAGATGTTTTCACCGAGATATACGATGAAAACAGTAAATTTGCAAAATTTTTGCGGTTTGTTCGGGTGAAACGGCTGTTTTCTTGACGGTTATCCGGCCGAAAATTCTGTCACTTTGCACCGTGATGGGGGGGGGGGATCCCCCATCGAACTGCAGTTCAAGAAGTATGGGTTACAGATCGTTCTGCTGAGTTATTCACAGTTTTGTCTCACAAAAAAAAATTTTCACTCGCGATTTTTGGGGTATAACTTCGCGAACTATATCACTAGATTAAAAATTCTTTCAGATTCACATAGAGGGCCACAGCGCGCACAATTTGGTGTATCACTTGGGTATTTTACGTTGATAAAACCTATTTTTACCGATTTTTGTTCGCGGAGCGTGCGGAAAACGACCCGTACGGCACGGCTCATAAGTGACTCCACTGACCAAGTCAGATTGGGAGAATAATTTAAGTAAGAAATCAAAAGAATCCGCAATCGCTTTAATGGGTAGATATATCAGAAATAATGATACCATGAAAACTAAATAATACCTATTGTCTATATAAATGTAAATATTTCGGACTCTTTTGTCCAAGCAGACAATAGTTTTTTGTAACGACTGCAATATATAAACTTTGTTGCTGTTATTTGGCGAACTAATATGGAATATTTCTCCCGGGTTCGTTTCGTAATTGCCTACTACTAGGAAAACAACAATTCGATAATTAAGAAAATAAAATAAAAGTCTTTAAGTTTTACCTTCATAATAATTGCAGATAAAATAATTTCTGATTAATAACAATTATTAGTAACGGCTCACCATGGCTTTTTTGTAAACGTAAGGGAAAAGTATCATTTTAGAAGTAATAAATTGCATATTCAATACACAAATAAATAATTTTAAAAAGTAAAGTATTTTTAAAATGTTTACGATGAGATATTTTATTTTTAATACGTAGGATTTCAAATATATTGCATTTAAATCAGATGACCTTCTATATCATCCCATTATCTGCATTGTAAATACGCCACACGGTTGGTCACTAAAAAATACCACATCAGATATCTCACGGTAGTTTTTCTTGACATACTACAACTGTCTAATAATAAATTATTTAATATTATATTCCATTTGTTAGACTAAAATTATATCACAAGTTAATGTAAATGCAAAAAAACCGTAATTAATTTGTTTTATATAGATATAACCAGCAGAATGTTCCAGTAAACGGTCTTTGTATTTGTGCGCAGCAGATATTGTTAAATACCTAATACGTGGTAACTAGTGAGTAGTGATTATTCCGTTAAAAAGAGCTTTGTAATTAGCGACTCTCTTTGTATTCTCTGGTAGCGAACATACTCTATACAAAAAACACAAAATCTTAAACTTATAAGAATGTATTTTCTGCAATTTTCACGATGTGCGTCAGCTTCTCTCTCCTGTGTCAAAACGATGTGTATTCACTTTTGAAATTATTAAATGTTGTAAATGGTTTTATATTGTTTCATTATCAACCTTCCTAACACAACCGTAACAGCCAGAAGTAAAACAAAAAAGACACCCAGTCATGGTTAAAACATACGACAGTTTATCACAAACATATTATGTAATAACAGAATATGACAACAAACTACACAAAACTCGTAAATATTTCTCACTAAACATTTTATATTTCATCATCAGCCCGTTGCAGTCCACTGCTGGACATAGGCCTCTCCCAAGGTACGCCACAGAGCCCGGTCTGCTGCTTTACGCATCCAGTCGCTGCCGGCCCTTTTATGCAAGTCGTCCCGCCATCTGGCCAGAGGACGTCCCACGCTACGTTTTCCAAGACGCGGTCTCCACTCCAGAACACGCTTACTCCAGCTGTTATCCGTTCTGCGACATATGTGGCCAGCCCATTGCCACTTCAACATACTAACTTTCAGAGCTATGTCGGTCACCATCAGTGGCGAAGGGTTCATACAAGCCGATTCCCAGCAGCACGCCTTATAATTTAAAGGAAATTATTAATTATTTACATTTTTTTAAACAAGTTATATGAAGAAAATAATCAAATAAAATAATAAACAATATTAAAATAAATATAAACAATAAACAAATGTTATTCGATATTAATAAACAAAATATTATCGATCAATTAATAAAACAACGACAAACGCATTGCGCGATGTTCAACGTAAGTACATGCATACGAAACACGCGGCCGCCTAGATCCCGATGACGTCACGTCAGGCTACAAGGACACAGCACGAGTTCCCGTTGCTCTCGCGCTCATTTCCAACGCATTATTTGCCATCTCTGTTACACGTTTGTTGCTCAGAACTGCATGCAAAATTGCACCTTAAAACCATTAGCTTTTAAGGTCTAAATTTATTTGTAGAAATACGACGGTATTCGCTTGTGAATATGCCGGTGGGCCTACGGCTTATAAAGTAATTTGCCAGTTCGCGCCTCTTTTATTTCGTGTTTATAATTAGAAAATATTATTTACTACTGTGTTGTTTCAGTGTATATGTATAGTGGGTAATTTATGAAATTTTACTGGTTTCGAAGTGCAAACAGATCTATCTATTTAGCAAAACTTTAATGATGAATGAAACTTGATAATGTCGTATGTATCGTTTTATCTCATGAATTGCAGTATTATGAGGTAATTTTAAAAATGCTGCATTTACGTAATTAGAAAACGCACTGGAAATTATATTACTAAGCAAATATGTCGCTCAATATCTTACGTACATAACGGAGTAAAAATATAAGTATGAGTACTTGTTAATTTAATAAAACTAGTCACCAGAAGTATCGGCTTCCCTTTTGAAAAAAGTCACCCTTCGCCACTGGTCACCATGGTTCTCTGGCGGATCTCCTCGTTCCGAATTTTGTCCTTCAGAGAAACTCCAAGCATAGCTCTTTCCATAGCACGTTGAGCGACTTTAAGCTTATGGATTAGCCCCACAGTCAGTGTCCACGTCTCGGCTCCGTACGTCATTACAGGGAGGACGCACTGGTTAAACACTTTTGTCTTCAGGCTCTGTGGTATATCCGACGAAAATATGTGGTACAACTTCCTAAAACGCTGCCCAGCCCAACTGAATCCTCCTGTCGGCTTCCTTTTCGAAGTTGTGTCTACCCAATTGCATTAATTGCCCGAGATAGATATACTCCTTGACAACTTCGAGAAGCGTGCCATCGATGATAACCGGTCCCGGAGCGACGAGGTCATTAAACATGACCTTCGTCTTGTCTAGGTTCATCCGGAGACCAATTCGTTTGGAGGCTTCATTTAAGCTGTGCAGCATTTCTTGAACTTCCTGCAGCGATTCTGCTATGACTACGATATCATCGGCAAACCTTAAGTGCGAGATGTATTCGCCGTTTATATTGATGCCTCGCCCGTTCCAGTTTAAAGTCTTGAAAACGTCTTCCAATGCATTTGTAAACAGTTTCGGGGATATCACATCCCCCTGTCGTACTCCTCGATGCAATGAAATCGGTCTTGTTTGACTATTCTGTACTTGGACGGACATCGTTGCAGCTTCATACACGCTTCGCAGCACCTCGATGTATCGAAAGTCAACCTGGCACCTCTGCAGGGAGTCCAGAACAGACCAGGTCTCGACGGAGTCAAAGGCCTTCTCATAGTCCACGAAAACGAGACACAGAGGCTGATTATACTCCTGGGTCTTCTGTATAATCTGCCTCAAAGTGTGTATGTGGTCTATGGTGCCAAATCCTCCGCGAAAACCGGCCTGCTCCGGTGGTTGGAAGTCGTCCAACCGTCGCGTCAGCCTATTTGTGACGACCCTCGAAAACAATTTGTAGACGTGGCTCAGGAGCGATATAGGGCGGTAGTTCTTGAAGAGGGTCTTGTCCCCCTTCTTGAAAAATAAAACTACCATGCTCCTGCTCCACGCTCTTGGAGTTCTCCCTTCGTGGAGAACGGAGTTGAAAATACGCTGCAGCTGCCTAAGTACAGGTGTTCCCCCTGCCCTTAAGAGCTCAGTTGTAACTCCGTCCTCGCCGGGGCTTTTCCATTTTTTAGTTGTTTGAGGGCGCACTCAATTTCATAAATGCTGACGTCGGGAAATTCGTCGGAATAGTGTCGGACTAAAGCAGCTCGGGGATCGGAAGGGACAGGCTCTGGTAGCGGAGATTGCGAGGCATACAACTGGCTATAGAAGTCTTCCACCTCTGAGAGGATCTCTGGCTTAGAGAAGACGAGACGACCATCGGAGGCAGTCAGCTTGGATATGTGGCTCCTCCCAAGACGCTTCACGAATACTTTGGAACCTCGGTTTTGTTCTATTGCCTCCTTAATAAGGCGTGTGTTGGAACTTCGAAGATCCCGCCGTACCGCTTTTCGAATACGTCTCGTGAGTGCTCGCTGGTCTGCCGCTGCGGCCTCCGTATTGATGCGTCTCTCCCTCATGAGTTCCAGGGTCTCGTCTGAAAGTTTGGACTTCCTGCCCGCATGCCTATTCCGACAGAACCTGTTACCCACATCCCTCACGACTTCTACTACTTTACTTAAGTCCTCGTCAACGTCACATTCGGTTTCCAGCACATCGAATCGGTTTTGAAGTTCCATTTGGAATCTTTCTGAGCCGGCAATGGTTTGGAACAGCGTAGGCCGGAGCGTGGACTTTATCAGACGGGGGCGTTCCAGCTTGAAGTTTATATTCAGAGTGCCTCGTACAAGTCGATGATCACTTCCGGTGTTGAACCTGTTGATCACAGAGACATCTCTGAATATACGCCTCTTATCCGTCATGATAAAGTCGATCTCATTTTTCGTCACGTTATCGGGGCTCTGCCAGGTCCACTTCCTATGGGGCTTCTTCTTAAAGAATGAATTCATTAAGAATAACCCCTCTCGTTCCAAGAAGTTGACCAGCATCTGCCCCCTGTGATTCCTGTTCCCAATACCATGTGGCCCCATAACCGATTCGGTGTCCGTGCGTACTCCCACTTTGGCGTTGAAATCCCCCATGACAACATTGAAGTGGGCCCTTGAGGTGTTGTGCAGGGCTTTATCTATGTCTTCGAACATAGCTTCCACTTCATCATCCGAGTGTGCGGTGGTCGGCGCATATACCTGTACGACCTTAATAGAATATCTCTCGGTCAGTTTGAGTACGAGGTACGCTACTCTTGACGACACACTGGATATTTCTACAATGTTGCCAGTGAGGGTTTTGTTGACGAGAAATCCGACACCGCCCTGGGAGAGGCTGTCGCCTTCTCGGAAGTAGAGTAGATGGCCTGATTCCAAGGTTACTGTGTCCTCCCCCTCTCTACGGACTTCAGATAACCCCAGAACATGCCATCGAATGTTGCCTAACTCTACCTCCAATTCGGCTAGATGTTCGTTGAGCCTCAGAGTTCGTCCGTTATACGTAGCCAAGGTCAATGTGTGGTAGCCGTCCGTAACCCGGGGATTCTTAGCACCCCGTGCCACACCGATGCTGTGACCGCTACCGTGGCCAAGCCTGGTGTGGCGGCCGGGAACTCGGGGCCGTTTATTTTGCGCGTCACACATAGGAGGTAATGCCCTAATCGCCACGCTGGGCAAGCGGGTTGGCGATCGCAGTGCGTAAAAATATCAGAAAACGCTGCTGCCCATTCTCTGACATGCGGAGGCTTCTGTTGTTTTGCCTCAGACATTAGTCGCCTTGTACGACACCCGTAAGTGTTGTGGGTTGGTGCTATTCTACTCTGCCGGACACCACACGGCCAATTTGTTATATATTTATTTAATAACTTTATTGTACACCTGTTACATACATAAAGAACACAATTCATAAACAAAAAGACGTACAAAAGGCGGTCTTATCACTCGAGGCGATCTCTTCCAGACAACCAACCATAGGATGGATATGAGAAAACGAGAATATTGGAGTACCATGAGGTGTACGTAAGATGAAGTGAGACATAAGAAATATATACATACATATAATTATGTATAAAAAATAAAATATTGTTAACAAAATTGAAAGCAAAATATATGTCTTACAACACTTGGTGTGTAAATCCTTTCCCGTTCAGTGAATTGTACCATGTCTTTGTAATTTTTTTCAGCCAGTTTTGCATTCTTCCGGAGAACGCATGGAGGTGTTTTTGATTTATCCCGACACGCGTGATACGGCGAGCAAACCTGAGTACTGGAACAGTCGTCGTCATCACTGTCAAGTTCAATAACTTCCCCTTCGAAACTGACTTTTTTCTGTTGCGGCGGCGGCGTGATTAGCCGCGGCGGCTCCTCGGGCAAGCTCGACAGCGTGTTACGACTCGGAATTGGAACGAAGTCTGACGCTCCGGGAGTAGTCAAGGGATTGTACTTCAAAGCAGGAGTGCAGAACCTAGGCGCGGGGGGTGGCGTGTCCTATTTAATTTTATATTTCGATACAAATATAATATGTCTTGTGTTCGACTCACATGTGGTACAAAATTCTAAGATTTTTTAATGTACACACCTATTTTGGCTATTCAGCTACAATAAGCTGCTAGACTGAATGTCATGCCAATATAAAAAATAAAACAGATGTATCAGACGTTGCAACGAAAAGGAAATAGAGTGGATAAGGGCGAAATGGGGATCAATTCACCCACTACCCCTCTGCGTAAGACATCGATTAAATCAATTAGCAAATACAGATGCTTCAACTAATGTTACTCTGTCTGCCTCAAGCTTATTTTTACTCGTATACAGTATACGAGTAGGTTGTCTACGACCTTCTAGTGCTCGTATGCATTGTCAGAAAAACAGAAATGTTTATTTCTCTCCATAAGTTATTACATGGGACATGTTATTATTAGATTACGAGTATAACTAATGCTTGTTGTTTATATTATAAAACCATCAAAAAATGAGTATAAAAGTATTAGGTAGCTGACACCTGAAATTAACACCTAGGCTACTTTTTATCCTGAAAATTCAGTGTTCCAGTGGGATGAGAAAGGAATGTCGATATATTTGTTACTTATTTATACTCAACGCGAAGAGATGGGATTGGATTGCGTGCATGCGTGCGTCAGGAAAACATGTTGCTGGGGTGACAACTGTCGCGCCACTAACACTAAAATCAAAACTGAATATTTACAAGCACACGCACATAGATCTACGAGACAAGATGAGTTGAAAGCTTGAAACACTGTACACCTAAATAGACAGCAAATAAAATATCATTACGTAAATACTACTGCCTTCATCAGATCAAGGATATTGCTTTTATGAATAGGGAAAATATCCAACAGAAATCCTGCATATCTGGAGGTCACCTACAAGGATTGAAAAGGTAGGTAAATATGTGTAGTCCGAACTGTATTTAATCAATATGGTAGAATAATAGGGTAATTCTCAAAATCGCTTTTTTCAGGCAGGCAGCGTATCGTATAAGCCAAATCTTTTTACAACATAGAGCGCCACGTAGCTGAGCACAAAAAATATTCTACCAATTCCTTGTAGGTACGTATAAGGTAAGTTATACAAACAGGCAGGAGAAGATTGCTATCAGTGAAGGCCAAAAGATGTGTAATGAGGACAGGCGAAAATTTCACTCCCTAATAAGGAGTGGATATAAGGAGTCCTTATATCAGCTCCTAAAATCCTAATACTTATTTTGTAGTAAAGCTACTTACTACTTAGGCAGGTCCTTGTGTCTGTTTGCTAGCACACAATTTAATTGATTTCAAAATTTTACGCCCATGGGCTATGGTGACGGAAAATACCTTAAGTTTTTCATTAATATATTTTCATGTAAAATACATGCGATTTCCTTGTAAAACGCAATTTACACGGGGCGAGTTCTTCGCGGCGAGAATCGTATGCAATTATCATATAACATCGATTATCGTGTTCTGATAAATGTTTACACGATGCAACTTTTTTATTTCCTTACGATAATCGTATCTTCGAGGCGAGAAACTCTCCCCGTGTAAATAGAGCTTTAAGCCCCATCCAAGATGGCGATATCACATTGCTATTATATTTATCACCGCAATTTTTTTTTATTATAATTCTCAAAACTGATGTACAATCTAGCAAGGTACAAGAAAAGCGTTTGATAATAAATCTGATTGTCATCTACTAGATGTGAATCCATCATGCATTTAAGAAGTCACTCCACATTACGAAAATAAATTTACAGTCACAATATTTACACTAACGGTTTTATACTGTGATCAAATTAATAAAGAATAGACAACACAATATAATAAAAAACTAAACTAATCAAAAGTCTGATTTTGGATTTAGTTGAGGCTATAGAACCGCAAAATATATCTATCTGCTATGTAGTATTGATACCTCTATTTATCGAATAGATTCGAAGATATCTATTCTATACTACATGTATGAATAATATCAAACAATTGTTAGTAATTAGGTACTAGCTATTGGTGGTGAACTTTTCAAGATAGCCTTAATTAGGAAACCCCAAAAATCATTTCAATTAGCATTTTTTATGGCCTTCGCAGCAGACGAGCATGCGATCCTCCTGATGGTAAACAGTCACCGCCGCTCATGGACCTTCGCAGTACCAGGGGTCCAGCACAACAAAGTCGCTGTCTAGCATATTGGCAAAATGCTTATTTCAATAGAATAGATTTATATCGTGTGTTTTATTCACCAACCCTCATATAGGTAGGTACTACAGCAATATGTCAGAGTTCAGTAGTTTGCACACTGAATATCAACTGCAATGAAGGCGAGAATGCAAGTTTAGATTTACTTTTACCTACAAATGTAATGCACGCTTATGTGCGAGTGAAATTGACGAAGAATTACCTACAGTTGACTAGCACGATATACGTAAAAAACAGGCATGTTTAAAAAAAACTTCGTCACATTATTTTATTATTATTACAATATATTTTCTCTATTGAGCTACACACAGAACTAAATGCTTATGGACAACAATCTACCATACATCTTAAAACAATCTAACTAATCTAAAGCCCCATTTACACCGGGCGAATTTCTCGCCTCGAAGATACTATTATCATTAGGATATTTAAAAGTTGTATCATGTAAACATAGTCAGAACACGATAATCTTATGGCGGTCATGTCATGCAATAATGGCATACGATTCTGGACGCGAAAAACTCTCCCCGTGCAAATCGTGCTTTAGTCTAATGGTTTCTTAGATTTACGCAAATGTTACACATTGAAATAAAACTATTTATACGGATTTTATCGCGATTTGGTTTAATTTTTAAATGTTGCGGACTGTCCGCCCCGTGACCACGAAAGCTGTAAAGTAATCGAAACGTCGGGAAGTTAAAAAATGTAAAAATTAAACCAAATCGCGACAAAATCCGTATAAATCGTTTTATTTCAACGTGCTTTAGTCTGTTACAAAATACAATATGTATATTGGATATTAAAAAATATTTGGAAACATTGGTTGGATAGATCTGTACTGTAAACTGTACTAAACATTACAGTAAAAAATAAAAGCGATAATAATAGTGCAAATTAAGTCAGTATAAAAATCATGTAATAAGACAAACTATGTTTAACGTAATATTGACATTAAGTATATATAAAATATTTATTAATCCTCTATCGTTTCTCTCCTTTACGTAAAATCAATTTGCCATTTTTTTTTCTTTTTGTGTTATTCATAACATAATGCTGGGAATATAATATATAAAATAATAGAGGGAAGCACACAGTTATTTTATATACTATAAATAGCTAATTCATTGGTATATTAAAGTAGTTATGTAATATTTAAATATTATAAAAAAAAACTTTTAAGTGCTTTTAATCAAGTAGCCTTACTGCTTTCACCGCAAGCTTAACTATACTGTGCCTACATCGTCTGACGTCTATATGCGTTTAAATTTATAAAATGAATAACGTTAGATGAACGCAAGTCTCGTTTACCATTAAGAGGCGTTCAGGAATCAGGCCTTAGTCGCTCATTACATCATTATGTTCGTTTTATAATCATATAACGTACATATATTTAGTAACATATATATAAGACATCTTAATTACTTACTTTTTATTATTAGTTTGGTTGTTGCTTGTGTTAGTACTAAGTGTATTGTTTCAATGGAAAATACATTTTCATACAGAACACTAGTCTTCAAATTTTAAAGAGATTATGTTTTTGGAATCTCCATTTCATTATTTTTATGAAATCTAATGTAATAAAATCAGTTAATTCAATCGGAATTATTAACAATAAAGACAAGGGTTTTACCATAATCAATGTGAACGTTATTATAAAATTGTTCCATGTACAAAATGTTGTACCTACAACTGACTACCTAGTCAAAATATAAATAACAAATATGATTCAATATTTTATGCATGTGTCAGGAAGACTACAGTTAAAAACACACGTTTGGCACAAAAAATAAACAATATTTGTGACGCTATGGATGTCCAAGTACATTTTCTAATATTTTTGTACACAAACATGTTTGTTTTGATGAGATTGATAGATAAAATCATTATTTTAATATCGCTTTAGTCTAAACAGGTTACATTATACATATTATATCATTTTACTATAGTAAACCCTTTCCATACTACGGTTGCTTATAGTATTTTTTTTTCTACTGAATATATTATTGCAATTTAAAACATAATATGATCAGTGTTCATTGTTACATTTTGATGACATTTTTTAAAAGATAATTTATGGCAACACTTCATTTACTCCGACAGGAAACAATGTTTTCAGTTTATGTAATCTGCCTCCTGACATAACATTTTAATATACCAATTACATATAATAAATGCAAATAACTTAGCACTACTAAATAAAAAAAAACATATCTAGTTAAAATTAAAAAATACAATATTATCCAAAAAATTGCATATTTTTTCTTAGAAAGTTAAAAGTCAGATGAACCAAAAATCCCTGTAGTAATAGACCGGGCTTAAATAGCTCAAAATATTGCACTCAAACAATGAATGTATAGTTATTCCATCTCACGAAGTCCTTTGATTTGTAACGTGGGTCGGGACGCCCTCTGGCCAGATGGCGGAACGACTTGCACAAGAGAGCCGGCAGTAACTGGATGCGTAAAGTGGCAGACGGGGCACGGTGGCGTACCTTGCAAGATGCCTATGTCCAGTAGTGGACTGCAACGGGCTGATGATGGTGACTTTGTAGTTTGTATGTAATCGCAAAAATACCGGATTTTATTATATTTATTTTATAGAATGAAAATGTGATGATATGTGTAGCAATTCCTTATTTCCCTGTAATATACGTTGGAAATATTAAGGAGGAACATACGTACAGTACGCTGTGTTACGTTTTCAAATCAACCAAATCTTATTAAGGGTGCATAATTGATTTTGTAAGGTCGTTCTTTTTGCACATAACTCTATATGATGTCTATTATGTCCGGACTCGAAAACAAAACTTAATAAACATAATTTAAAAACGTTTATTTTTTAAATTGACATCTCTATTATCAATAATATTACCACGCTGTCAGTTAAACTACATAAAAAATTACATAAAAGTTATTGACATTACGCACAGTAAAAGCAACTTACATGTTATTTATTTATAACAGATTTCGTGACAAACGAACTTCGTAAAATGGAACATCTATACATGTTATTTATCATAATTTGTTTTGTTTGGAAAGGATTCAGTAACAATATTGTCGTCTATACAACGTATAACATTATTACACTACAATGGTATGAACATATCACAAAATAATTATAAATAATAAGTTAGTGAACTATTCAATGGGGTATTTGACAATAATCGATATTTTTATTATTTTGGGTACAAACCTTCGATCAAATATATACTTGTATTTATTTATTTACATTTGTATTTCGAACTACGAGATGTGGCAAAATGGTCTTAAAATATAAACAACTTCAAGTAACAATAAACTTTAATTGTTTGAAATAAGATTTATTATATCTTATAATTTACTTTCATTCAAGACGTTATGTCATTGAAGAAAAAAAAAAATGTCACTTAGCAATAAAGTTTTTAATAAATGCGCACAGATATTATTGTTGGAAACAATTAAAATATTATTTATGGATTGATTCATATTTCACGCTTCTTTCAATTTTTAATATGGAAATAAATAGTTATAGACATTAATTTATCGAAAAAAAGATACTCCCGCAGAAATCTTTGTATTACGGTGATTATTTTGACAATTTTGAAAGGCGCAATGCACTATGCAGCATGTTTACGCATTGCCGTTGGTGATGATTGAAGCATACTAAATTGAAATAGAGCCACACTGACATTGTGGTACAATTTTTCGGGCCGTTTTTGAAGTGCTCATCCGACATCTAGTATATATTTGATCGAAGGGACAAACACAATTTTTTTATAAAATCGAACTTGTTTAATTCTGAATGGATCTACAAAATACAATAAAATACAATAAAAAATTGGAATCGCATACCCTATTCTTTACATTTTTTCTATTTTAGAAGATACAGAATTATTTTCCATTACATTGATGAATGTAATTTAGCTATTATTGAGTTACTATTTAGAAAGATCATGAAATTATTTTACATGGGTAAGAACATTCGAATGCATGAGGGCTGCGCAAAAAACAACATTAATATATGATCCGACATGCAAATACAATAATTTACTTTATTTCAATTCCCATATATTTATTTTGATTTAATTGTGATTAACAGAATAAAGTATAACATCGTATTTTTGTACAAACAAACTGTGGATAAGTCCTCAAGGTGGTGCTCTAGGTTGTTGTTGACATCTGTATCAGGATGGATGAGCGGATAGCCCATCGAAGTAATTCATCAAAGTATTCGACAGAAGCCATAGAAGTAATCAGTATACCAAGCCCCTTCGCCGTTTATGCGAATCGCAAACCCGGCCAGACATGAAACATCTACGCATTACGTTCAGGATTCCAACCCTTCGTGATGTGATGGGTATAGGTAAAACATTTAGATCGAACTGAGGGAAAACGGAATTTTTAACAAAGCAAAATACATATTGATTGTTTGGCATTGAATATGATCCCGAGAGCCTCATGAGTAAATAACTTCGAGAGCCTCTTTAAACTTAAGAAGATTTCCCTTAATGTTAATGTAGAAATGTAACCTATGTTATGGTTGTGTAATAACACTGAAGCAAAATGTTTGTGTTTTATTTTTAATTTATTTCCTTTCTAGCCTTAGTTTACCTTACTTCGAATATACACTTCACACAATCTACACGTCGAATATAAAAAGCATTTTTATTATTATTGCAACAGTAATGTGCAAAGTCGAGGTAAGTAAAAGACAACAAATTCAGACGAATGTAAAAAAAAATGCACACGAGCTAAGACCTTATCGCTAGCTTTACGTTTGTGTTATTGTTTTCGTAATATAAAAATATTAAATAACACAATATTTCATTATTATAATAATAAAACAATTGCCGGACTAATACAAATATTTCATAATCGTGGCAATATTCCATATTTTTTGAAAAACATTATTTCATAACTTAATAAAAACATTTGGAAACATGTTATTGTGCGCAGCCCGACCACACATGATTCAAAAACTGTTATTCTTATAATGACATGATGTAATTTTGACAATTTTAAGAACATTTCCTTTCTTCGTAAACAAATATATTCTATATGTAAATTACCTATGTCTCATGAACTTATCATTTTTCTGCTACCCTCTTTGGTGGTTGAGCTTTTTTTCCTTTGCTGTAGATAATGTCCAGAAATAGCCCTGAAAATATAAAAGTTAAAACATTTTAAATACAATGGGTTGAGTAAAAAGAAATCTATGACATGGTCATTTTGGAAAGTTTAATTTCATATTCTCAATTAGCGGTGTTAATGTAGTAAGGGAATATTTGAGCGACGTTTAGTGTGATGGCAATGGAGGGGCGTCCCGGAACATATATTAAGTGTTATTTTCTTGGATTTAAATTTAAATGGCGGATAACAACTCTTTCTATCAATCTCCCGTCGCCTATCCACTATGTACACGGTGACAGACGCTTTGCTTGCCTTTATGTGGGCTCCACTCGAAAACTTTTTTGCCCCATTAGAAATCAGTTTTCCGAACAATGTGCCTGCTTTACTGCCACTTAAATGTGCTATCCTTAGGGCTATGTCGGTAACATTTTGTTCTTCTACGGATCTCCTCAATCGTTATTCGATCTCCTAAGGAAATACCGAGCCTGGCATTCTCCATAGGGCGATGAGTGACCGTTAGTCTTATTACATTAAGTAACATTGTATTTTGAGTACTGTTTTATATTTAAACTTAAGAAACTGCATTCAAAAAACTTAACCCCTTTTCGTCTCTTCGAGGCTAATAAAGAAAACTATGCATGACATTATTTTTCATCAGTGGTAATGAGTCAAATTATAATTATTTGACCTCAATATTTTATTTCTTATTCCACCGCCATAAGTAATACTATTTTTACAACATTATTGCACGCTATTATTTTTCGTTTGAAATAATTAATATTATATAATTACGTATTATTATCGTTGCCACATCTATAAAATAAGTTTTGAACAGTTTTGGTTTATGCAAAACTTACTAATAAGACATTATTGACAAGATTATTATTTTATAGGCTTTTACAGCTTCCAAGATAAGCAGGCATTGCATGATATTGAGTAAAGATCACCACATTTCAAATAAAATCGTATACTTTTAGTATTTTATTTAATTACTCCAAATACTTGTTCGACGCAATTAATATTATTCACTAATATTTAAACTAGGTAGCCCGGGCTATGAGATACATACCAGAGAAAACGAATATAGCACCAATCCATTGCCGGCCCGCCAACACGTTGCCGAAGACTATCACGGAAGCGAGCACGGTGAAGAACTTCCTCGTGGTGGTCACCACGGAACACGGCAGGGGTCCGAACTCGGCTACCTGAAATATATCACAAACATATCGGGTGTTAGAGAAACAAGACTAAAATAGCACTAATGATACTATTGACGATAGGTCTGGAAAAAAAATGATACTGGTGGAAAGAAGCTGATTGATCCCCATGCTAGTTTTGTTTTTTTATGCATAATGATGTTTTTTTCATGGGAATATCGTTTTACCTAGCTGTACTGAAAATTAACTAGCTGTGCAGTATATTTGGATTCCAAGTGAGCCATAGAACACAATTCCCAACTCCCAGACCCAAAACAAATATTTATGGCCCACTCATACATTTGTCTTGGCAAAGGAATCCCGCGACCTCACATTTTACGGTCAATTCTCAACCAGCTATGCGACAGAGACTGTCAACATAGTTGTTCTAGTTTTCCAGAAATTTCATATCTTCTGTCACAGGAAGGGCCTGGCTGCAAATAGGCCTTTACAAGAAATTCCTCAGTAAACTGTTAGATGCGTTATGCAACAATGTCGTGTAACCTGAAATAGTTTATTCATTCAGCTTACAAGTAAGAGGCCGACCAGGGTGGCACCGCTGTCTCACAGAAAACCCAGTTTAATCACTGTTTCGTTGTTTTCTCTTCCTGACTATTTTCCTTCCTTCTCCCCGCATATTTCCAGAGACTGACAATACACCTATAATTCAATCGGTGTCAATTCAATTCAGCTATTTTGTCATTTGCCAAACCTACCAATAAATGCTTGGCAATATAATTACGTAAAAGAGCTTACCATAAAGAAGATAAATAGCTGTCCCAATGCACCCATAAGTGCAAACGCAATGAGATAGAAAATAATTTCAGGATACTGCGACACAAATCTTATGAATGTAATCATCTCTCCGGTCATCACCACACCAAAGGCCGAAATAATTGTTCCCCTGAAACATTATAGAAACAAATTAGAGTGACATCATTTTGATAGCCTTCGTGACGCAGTTGGCAATACATCGGTTTGTGAGGTCCACAAGTATTTGTCACGGGTCTGAGTATTTGTGAGATCGAAAAGGCTCTCGTTGATTCTGATACCCACGACACAAGAGTTAATTGATCTCAAAGTGGGGTCAGGACAATATATGTGACTGTTTGGTGTATTTATTTATGAATACTTACAGAACCTCACGCCTTTTTCCCAGAAGGCGTGAAGGTGCAACCAGGACATCCACGTTTCGCCTTGTATTTTCCGTCCCACGATGTGATAGGAGGCGGACCTATAACCATGTCAGGCACAAATTCCTGACTCCGAGATGATAATGAATTGAAAAATCCAATAACACTTGTCCGACCCGGGATTTGAACCCGAGACCTCAGCTTTGCAATCATACCGTAGTTTGTACTACGCGCGCTGTTACTACTGCGCCAATGAGGCAGTTTAGTTATTAGTATTAGTATATACACAGTCAGGTCATAAGTATTGTCACACAGTAAAAACTTTTCTTTTAGAATGCTGGCCACAAAAAAGTTTTTTGAATTCGAATTTTGAATTGTTCATGAAAATAAAAATGTATACTTTTTTAGAATTTTACTCATTTTTAAATATGGAGTGGACGCTTAAAGAAGACCGTGTTGCAGTTATTGCGTTGCATCGTTGCGGTTACGCGCCAATTAAATTTTTTGACATACTGAAAAATTTGAATAACCAAAAGATTCGTTTATCGTACCATCAAACGATATAATGAAGACTCTGGTGTAGATGACAGGTCAAGAAGTGGTCGTCCTCGGTCTGTTAGGACTCCAGCAGTGATAAAAGCTGTGAAGGCGCGAATTCAAAGAAATCACAAACGTAAGCAGAAACTGCAGAAAAGGGTGTTAAATGAAGACTTAGGGCTTCGGGCATATCGAAGAAAAACAGGACATCGTTTGAATGCTCGTCTAATGGACCTGAGACTGAAGAGATGCCGCGCTTTGTTGAAGCGGTACGCGGGAAAAAAATATCGGGAAATTCTTTTTTCGGATGAAAAAATTTTTACCGTAGAAGAGAGCTACAACAAACAAAATGATAAGGTGTACGCACACAGTAGTGAAGAAGCGAGCAACCGTATTCCGCGTGTCCAACGAAGACATTTTTCATCCTCGCTCATGGTATGTTTGGGAGTTTCTTATTGGGGCTTAACAGAGGTACATTTTTGTGAGAAAGGTGTAAAAACGAATGCAGTTGTGTATCAAAATACAGTCCTGACGAACCTTGTGGAACCTGTTTCTCATACCATGTTCAATAACAGGCACTGGGTATTCCAACAAGATTCGGCGCCAGCTCATAGAGCGAAGAGCACACAAGACTGGCTGGCGGCGCGTGAGATCGACTTCATCCGGCACGAAGACTGGCCCTCCTCCAGTCCAGATTTGAATCCGTTAGATTACAAGATATGGCAACACTTGGAGGAAAAAGCGTGCTCAAAGCCTCATCCCAATTTGGAGTCACTCAAGACATCCTTGATTAAGGCAGCCGCCGATATTGACATGGACCTCGTTCGTGCTGCGATAGACGACTGGCCGCGCAGATTGAAGGCCTGTATTCAAAATCACGGAGGTCATTTTGAATAAACTATAGTGTCATAAGAATCTATGTTTTGTTAAGTTCATTTTGGTATATAAATGGTTACATAATGAATAAACTTGTTTCAATTATTTTATATTAAACATGTGACAGAATTTATGACCTGACTAGGTAGTATTTCAAATAGTTTAATGAAGTTAGAAATATAATATTGTTAATATATTATTATTATGAAAATGTAAATATTGAAACAATCATATATGTACATTCAGTTATTTGCAACACCCTAAATTGTGCCCTGTCTACGATTATCCTACTAATATAAAAAAAAAGAAAGTTTGTGTGTTTGTTACTTCTTCACGGTTAAATGGCGGACCCAATTTAGATGTTTGGTTTGGAGGTAGCTGATACCCCTGATTAACACATAGGCTTCTTTTTATCTCGGAAAATGAGATGTTCCCATTGGATGTGCAAGGAATTAAATTGCCAATTGATATTGACACTTTATTATAGCATGTCTCAAGTATGGATATAAATGGCACAACCAACAAGCCTAAAAATTTCTATTCATACATCATACATACATAAACTCACGCCTTTTATCCCCGAAGGGGTAGGCAGAGGCGCCACTAGGACACCCACATTTCGCCTTGCATGTTCCGTCCCACGATGTGATAGGGGGCGAGCCTATCGCCATATCGGGCACAAATTCCTGACTCCGGGCTGATAATGAATAGAAAAAATCCAATATCACTTTGCCCGACCCGGGATTCGAACCCTAGACCTCAGCTTTGTAACCGTACCGTAATACAACTACGCCACCGAGGCAGTCGTCTATTCATAATGTTATGAATATACTTGCAGCCTTATATTATGGTTTTCATAATACTATTTATTTCTAGGTACAGAACTTCATAACTTCAAGAAACACGGTCATATTATAATATTAACTAGGCATTATAAACTTCAAACTAATAGGAAAGAATTATTATAATATAAACTCAATCAAAAGTAAAGAAAAACTAAAACATTACATAAGCTTAAAATCAACACGCAAACATGCACAACAAAAGTTACCAGGGCAAACGCAACAGTTCAAAAATGTTCTAGGGGTAATAGATAATATTTTGATTACCCGCACTAAGCCAGCATAGTGGACTATATGGCCTAACCCATCGCAATTGTAGAGGAGGCTCGTGCCTTGTAATGGGACGTGTATCGGGTGATAAAGATACCGAATAGATAATTGGATACAAATGTCCATGTACCAGGATCACAATACCCAAAAAAAAATTGTTACATTAAATGTTCTTAAAATGTGAGTAGACCTAATAAAAAAAATGCTTTTGCTACACTTCATAGAAAAAATACCACATTTACATAACATAAAGCGTGAAAACACAATTCGCGATGCACGCAACATAATCATAGTTAGGTGTTGATTGTACTGTATGTAAACAAATGTAAAATTCAAGGCAAACACATAAAACAAAAAATTCGCAAGAAAATAAAAAAAAAATTGAAGTATCCTTCTTATAATACAAAACTTACCACCAATTAGTATTCAGCATCATGGAGTAAGCCGAGGGAGAAGATTCACTCTTTATCCTTTCCTGAAATTGTAACATTACTTTAAATAGGTTGAAATATTAACTAATTCAATTTTTTTTTCATAAATGCTATAGAATTATTACAATATTTATTACATGCCAGTTTAATAAATCTATGTTGTATATCCCACCTGCACAGCACCAGTAAGGCCGTCCATGGTCAGTGAAAGAAGTAACAGCAGCTCCCCAATGCCAAAGCTTTGTGATCCACCAGTAGCCTTCGCTCCCTGGTCCTTGTACATGAACATGACTATCCCAACAACAATCAGGAACACAAACAGATACTTCTTCAGTGGGTACGACTTCCGGCCAATGAGGACACCGAGGACCATTACTGGAATGGGTTTAGCAGCTTTACCCACAACCTGAAAATTTAATCAAATAATGATTTAAAGAGATATTTCAAAGTTTTATTAAGAACAAAATACACTACCATCAAATCAATTATGTTTAAACATCAAACATCTCTGCATTAAGCAGTAAAAAGATTGGTTAATGTAATTCCATAATGATAGCCAAGCTATGGCTCTCTGATGTTGAAAAGCAAGTCATTAATTGCAATAGAAAATTATACAGAGGATAATTTAATTATCATTATCACAACTTTACACTTTTGTCCAATAAATAATACAGGCAAAATAATACTTTATTCCTGAATCAACTTGTCACATACATGTTATAAACTCATCTATTTACAGCTATATGTATATAGTGATCAAAATGTTACCTATAATGTATTTCTATAAATACAGTGAACATACATAGAAATGTATATATTGTTATGAATATTGTTAGTTACCTGTGTGGGATAGTTAACCCATTGCAGCGCCATAACAGAACACACCATTGCCAATAGATATGTGAGTGCAGAAGAAAAATAGTAAATGCGTCTTGTAGTGTCTGCTTCATGTTTCCACGATAACTGAAACAATATACTTAGCTATTTATTCTTTGCAAAACCTAACATGTAAACTAAAAATTCATGAGGTGGTCAGTGCTCCACATTACTCTAGATGGTAGATCATTTGTAAACAAGGGCCATCTGGGTGAGTATCTAACGATTTTTGCCACTAAGCAGCAATGTGTGAATGCAGCTTTGTACTGGTTTAAAAGACATTGTAATTATTGATCATTGTTCTTTATGAAACTTAACACCCAATGTCTCAGTGTAAGTAGCACAGTGAAATATAATTTTTATTTATTAGGGATAACAAACAATTGTATATTACATAATTGTGTGTAAATAAAAACACAGTTGGAGTTGATTCGTAACTGCAAATGGACAAGCCAGAAGCATAATATGTATCAGGAGATTAACTTGAATGTATCATGATTTTCTTTTTGTATGTCAATAGGAAAGAAAGATACAATAACAAGTTGTGAAACCTTTTGCAAATTTTGAGTTTCCTGGATATCCAAATGTTCTAATAGAAGGTACCCACATCACATGTCATTAAACATTTTGTGACGTCAACAAACAATTCCTCGGAGCACTCCCCATGGAACAGACAATACATCGCACAGAGAGACCCAAAGTCTCTCCGCAGTCCTAACGGTCCTAATTTGTCTGTAAGATTGGGATCATCGACTATTCAACATTACTTGTTTTGACTTTTTTTGTCATAATAAGTTGCTAAATATAATACTTTTAAATGATTTTCCAAGTGCAAAGGCCCTATAAATAAGAAGTGAACTGAACTGATTTTCCAAGTAACACAAGTCACTCACTTTTTACATTAAAATATTGAGAATTTATGGTTCTAGTACAGACCATCACATCATCACATCACAGTAATCTCTGACATTGTACTGCTTTGTAATGATAAATACTTGTTGAATACTAAAAGGGGCCATTGAATTTGACCAAGGGCTGTTTACTTGGGCAATTATGATAAATAAAATGTTAGTATAAAAATCAATGAACATCAGAATAAGCCAGCTCTCAGTAGGATGGGGAAAATTGGTATTGTAATGTTTATTTCAAGTAACTCAACAGTATTTATAGATTCTAGTAATAATGTAACAAATATTTTTAAAATATTTATATTTTTGTTTGTAGATCCATTTTTCAAATATCTTATCATCTATGATCTCGCATCCTGCAGATTCCTCACATACCACACCATATGTTTAAACATACTCATTGTATTAGTACTGATAACACCAGCATTATCTCAATATTTTGGCAACTATTACTTAAGAAATGAACTGACTTGGTACTACCATCTGGCAATTTTATCTTCCCTTGTAAGAGTACCCAGAAAAATTGTTGATAAAAAATTAAACAAAAAAAATTTTCTTTCCCATTATCATTACAATGAAATTACAAATCATTACATATTTAATTTGATGAATTAAATATGTGTTTATTCTAAACCTCTTAAGTCACTGGTGGTGAATAAGCCAGTTCTAACTGCATACGCCTCATTGCTGTTTTTAATGTAGAAATCTATGATCATACACACTTTATTGATTGTAAAAGAATGGAAACTTCAGTTTTGGTACACATTTAACATAGAAATATAGCTTATCTCAGAATCTAAAAATTAATATGAAAAAAACTGTTCAACATTGACCTGTTTCAACACTCACCATCAATATTTGCGCGAAAATGTAGTTAACCAGACATTGCATTAAAACCAAAGAAAGTACACAGGTGAATTTATCATTTTGTCCATATTTTCCGCGTGTAATTTTTTCTTGTAACATCCCGAATATAAAATAACATATAAAAATAGCGCCCGCGTAAAATATAAAACGTAGCTCACTTCGATTCTTTGCCATTGTTTTAAGTAAAAAAAATATACTTTCTGTGTTAAATATAATTTAAATGATGCTTTAGAAGATATATGGTGGCACGTTCTAACTATGCTAGGCTATAGGATAGTGGATACGTAATGGTCAGTCCCTTATTAATTTGAGAAAAAATCGAAAGTTTAATACAGCAAATACAACAGCAACACGTAGATACCTACTTCAAAAATTCTGACGTTTCGTTTTACGCCAAAAAAAAATAGGTGTTGTATAAATAACAATAAATAATGAATCATAATTGGGTATTCTACCCATTTTCAAAAAGTCTTTTAAGTTGTTCCTAAGATTAAGACAAACTATTTAAAAAAATATCAAATTTTTATTCGCTCGGCAAGTCCAATAAAAAACCATTTAAAATTTAAATTTTAAATTTATGCGCGCAAATATGTGAAAACGCTAGGCGCCATGTTCCTTTAAAATGATACGTCACTCAACCAGTAAACAACCTGTGTTTGTATGAGCTCTTGGACACCGGAGGGGGTATTCTACTTACGGAATGACGTAGAATCGTTATCCATCATGGCGGCAGCCGTTTCACATATTTTTAGGACAGATAAAAAAATTGAAATTTTCAAAACGAATTATAAAATTTATTCCTTGGAAATAAAAACTGAAATTAACATATACTTATTGCTTAATGCTCTACTATATACATTTATAGTTTTTAGATTTTTTCTTTCTTATAGTAAAATACCCAATTTCCTTGTATATGCTAATCCGTCAAACGTTATTAGTTAAAAAAACTAAATTTCAACTAAATATGCAATACCCAAAAACTGCTACTGAAAGAGCAATTACATAACGATGGCAATATTCAACATTCTAGTTTTTTGGTGTCAAACGCAATGATCTTCTATACATCTATACATCTATATCTATACATATAATAAAAATGTAAATGGTCGATGTCTGTACATGGAAGATATTTAAGAAATTTTAACGCGAGGGGTCTTTATAACAGCAACAGAAGCCAAAACAATTTTTTTTAGAATTTTTGTCTGTCTGTCTGTCTGTCTGTATGTTTGCTTGCGCATCACGCGAAAACTACTGCACCAAATGAGATGCGGTTTTCACAGTTGTATTGCTGTAGGTTCAACTTAAAAACTGGTATATGTTGCATTTACATACAGAATGTTACTTTTTGTTTGCTTGCACATTACTCAAAAAATACTGCACGAAATAAGATGCAATTTTCAGTTATATTTCTGCAGGTCCAACTTAAAAACTGGTATATATTTCTTTTACATACAGGGTGTTTCTTTTTATTTACATGTGCATCACGCAAAAACTACTGCTCCAAATGAGATGCAATTTTCACAGTTGTATTTTTGCAGCTTTAACTTTAAAACTGGTATATGATGCATTAACATACAGGGTGTTTCTTTTTGTTTGCTTGCTCATTACTCAAAAACCACCGCACGAATTGAGATGCAGTTTTCACAGTTATATTGGTGCAGGTCCAACTTGAAAGCTGGTATATATTTTATTTATAGACAGGGTGTTTCTTTTTATTTACTTACGCATAACGCAAAAACTACAAGACGAAATGAGATGCGGTTTCACAGTTATATAAGTACAAGTCCAACTTAAAAACTGACAAATGTCTTATTTACATACAGGGTGTTTCTTTGTATTATGGAAGATAAATGAGAAAAACTAATATTCCCCATATTAACACTGGATTAACACTTAGGCTACATTTTATCCAGATAAATTAAGTGTTCCCGTGGGATGAGGACGGAAATCCGATATATTTGTTCCTTTAATACTCAAAGGGATGCGATGGGCGTGGATTATATACCTTGAGTGAGAATGAGATAGGACGGGCGGGATATATCGGGACGGGACCGGACGGGATGAGAATTACCAAATAATCTATACATGTATATTTTTTTAAACAAAGTTAATCACGCAGACGAAGTTAGCGGGCAGAAGCTAGTTAAAGAATAAAATAATCATTGGTGAAATCAGAAATGCATAGATGTAGTAGATCGGCAATGTAGTGTTGCATATCAATAGTCGACTATTGCTAAACTATCGATAGTCTATCGATAGGTGACGTCATATCAATAGTATCGATCCTATCGATACTATTACTTCTAATCAATAGTATTTGTTTTTTATGATATCGATAGAATCGATAGTATCGATAATATCGATAGCACTATCGATATTGTTACTAGTTTTCGAGGTCATCTATCGATAGGGAAACTATCGATAGTTGGGCGACTCTACGGCAATGTATCATTTTGATTGAAACCAAAACGAGAATATGATAGTGTGCGTGAAGTTTGCATGTGTGCGTGAAGTTTGCATGTGTGCGTGACAGATAATGCTGCGCCATGCACTGTCGATACTATCATATCGATATACCCAACGGCCTCAACCAATAAAATAAAATTTTATTGATATATGAGACATTTCATTGTATTTTAACAGAAAAATAATGATTGTGTTTATTTCAACACAAATACATATACACAAATAAATAAAGATAAATCGTCATATTTGAGAATAATTTTATTTGACAAGTTTTATAAAGGTCTGTTCACCTGAATAAATATATTTTTTACATTGTAATGGATATATAGATCTAATAAAACTGAGAATAACAAGCACATTTCATTATCTGTGTACTAGGAAACTTATTTATGTCAATTGAGATTTGAATTCATGTTGAAAGTGCCGGACGCCTGCGTACAAGTTGGTCGGAGGACATGGTTAAGGTTGCAAGAGGTCGCTTGATGCATAATCGCTTATAACAAATCCATGTAGAGATCCTTGCGGGAGGCCTATGTTCAGCAGTGGTCTTCCTTTGTCTGGAGAGAGTGAGAGATAATCATCTGAAGCTTTTCAAGATCACGTCACCTACCTTAGTGTTTCTTACTATGAGAACTTCAAATTTTAAACCATATCTAAATATGATAAACAATGTATTGTTTCAGGGTTTTGAAAATAAAATGGTGCATAGAAGTACCGCATTTTTTATAATAATATCTAACGTTCTATTGTTTTATTAGAATGACAGCATCCGTGGCACAGTTAATTATTGGAAACCGGCTCAGAAATAGTAAATCACGTACACGAAATATTAATTAATATTTAGTAAATATCAATAGTGAATAAATAAAGTGAAGTAATAACTGTTATTGTAGAATTGATGTTATACTACGAGATTATAAAATGAAGTGAAACCTATATGGTCATTGACTATTTTTATCGTATCTATCTATTCATCTTGTTCATCTCGCTTTAATGTATGATTTAAATCATTCTATCTCTTTTACATTGCCGATCTATGTTATACTACATCTATGGTGAAACGTAAATGGTATTTTATTTAATTTATCATCATCGGCAATGTAAAAGAAATAGAATGATTTAAGTCATACATTAAAGCGAGATGCATGAAAAGACAACACATAAGTAGGCAAGTTGCCTGAAGTAGCCTAGTGCAAAATATGCGAGGGACAAATCCCACTTATTTTCTTAATATAATTAATATTTCCGTGATAAATAACTTTATTAAACGTAGTTTATTATGGTAAGTTGCAAGGTGCTTGAGTGTGATTCATCCAAGTGTAAAAACCTTTGACTTATATTTTACCGATAAACGATACGCGTCTAAGAAACAGTGCCCCGTATTTTTAAAAGCACGAGCGACATCTAGTCATTGACTGGAACTATTACAAAAATTGGTCAAAGAATAACAGAACCACGTAGACAGATAAGACAGCTTATAACAATCATACCTCATACATTGTTATTTTTTGTATACCATAAAGCCGAAACCCCCAAATTAGATTTTGGTATAAAAGATCAGATAAAATAGAAAAATAATAATAATAATGAAAACTTACGCCGTGACAGGTTACGATAACTATCTCATTTCTTGAATAATGCATGGGAACAAGCGCGGGCTACGCATGCGCACTGCCGCGCCGCGACGCGCCGCGCCGTGGGTTTCGCGCCAATAAGCACAATATTGGTACTATTTACACTGTTTCGTTTATAAACAACATTTTAACAACACGGCTGCGTTTCCACCAAAGATTATGCTTTGCAGGGGATGTGTGTGTTAAGAACAAATCGAAACTCAGCTTAATATTTACCACTTCACTGCTATTACAATAACGAGTAATTGTTCATAATGTTCACCCCTTTCCCTAATACACAGTCGAGCCCGCATACGCATATTGCGGTCTAATTTTGATAGAACATAAGTGTTCTGTTTTATTGCATTAAAAGCAGTTTCAATTTTGTTTTTTAGTTCATTTTCACTTTGCGGCTTCATAATATCTCACTGCCGCAGACACATTAACACCACAAATCGCGAGACTACGCACCATCTCTGTATACTCAACATTACTGATACTGATTCTCAACAAACTACTTTCGGCTTTGTAGTATACTAATAATAACCTTGTATATGGTATTTATTTATTTATACGTTTTCCTAAGGTATTGTATAAGTATAGATGATGTAATTAATATATTTCGCAATGATTTACGCGAATATTACATATTTGTTTGATAGAACGTGCAAGATAATGGAGGAAAACGAAGAAGAATTTGTTGTAATTTGTCAGCATCTCTTATCGATATCATCCGCAGTGCTCTCGTGTCCGCAAACGTGCCTTGTTCGCTTGAGCCCCCTGGTTTGATTGGCACCGACGGTAACAGGCCTAATGGTCTCACATATTAGGTTTCTCAAGTACCAGCGCTACCTCTATAAATGCATATGTGTAATATTAAAATAGTTTATGCCTATTCGGTCCACTAATGTGAAATAATCTACGTCTGATATACTTCGTCTCTCTCACTCGAAGCGCAATTTTTGTGCGCAATAATGAGATACTCGGTTATTGAGCTTCCCTTGTGTTTTAATAAGTTATTGAAATATTTAATACAATAATAAAATAAAGACTTATGTTATCGGGACAATACTACAATATTACATTCCTTACCTGGTATTTTATTATTATTGTAATTTCAGACGAATTGCTTTAGGTTTGACGGCGACACAGCCATTATTTACTTTTAAACGTATCCGAAAGGCTTACTGTGCTGTCACTGTCACAAAGCAGACTGATTCATGTGCAGTGCATGCACCGCAACTAGGTGGGACAGATTCTGCGTACAGTCTGGACGTCTTATAATAAGATAGGGTTTTATTATGGTCACCGTAGCGAAAGAAAAGGGACACAGACCTCTATGTATCTCGCTCGGCTCGTTTTACCCCATGTTTTTTTTTTCATAGCAAATTAAACCACATGCATATATGTTATTTCAGGAAAACACTATTTTGTGAGTGCGCAGTCCTGTTTGTATAATACGTCCATGATACGGTCACAAGTTACTTCTCAGTCTGTGGCATTGATTAAAGAATAAAGAGGATGACGCACAAAAGTAGTTCTATATATCAAGTTATAGTTATGTTAGGAGTATCGACGCGGAATTATACATTTATGTATCTGTCTCACTTACACAAAGGTAACTTGTCACTTAATGAAAGAGACACATAATAACTGCTTTGTTTCGAATATGGCAATAATTTGTTCACTAACCACACTGAGACCGCCCTTAGCCCAAAATGACACCATTTTTGTTTCCTGCATGAAATGTCAAACTGTGGCGTTATCTGTCAATCGAAGTAAACAAATCTGCACAAACAAATAATTACGAATTATTCATTGTTAACCCTTCCGGTATCCAAGAAGCTCATATTAGGCGCCCCATCAAGATTTATGTGACGTTCTCCATTGTTCTCAATTGTTCTCCATTGTGTTGTTTGCTTATTAGTTTAATTGTTAAGTTTTTAAAATGCCTCAGTGTTGTGTTAAAGGATGTAAGTCGAGTCAAGCAAAAAGGACCCCAACAATTCTTTTCATAGGTTAGTAACTGTTTTTACGAAGTAATAACAAATATGTGTCTAAATTTACATTTTGGGTTTGTTTTTATCATTTATAATTGTATATGGATCTTGTTGATTAAGTTTTAGAGTCTTCTAGGCGCTATCTATACAAGTAGTATGAATAACAACCGTATTGTTTGTTTACACACAAGTTTAGGGACGAGTGGATTCGATACGAAATTATTCATATCGATATTATCATTAAATTAATATTATTTTAATTTTTTTTATGTATTTTTCAAAAAAAGTAAAAAATTGTATTATACAGGGTATCTCAAGACCGCGACCGAAAACGAAGCCAGGTGGTATTATAAGTGACTTCAACAACAATGAAACTAATAATTTCGCATAAAAAATGTAATTTTTTTGAAGTAAATCTTCTTTAGGCGTGACTAGGAGGTAACTGGACGACAATGCAACGGAAGTCCCTTACACCAATATGGCGTCACGTTTCTGTACCATCCGGTTTTCAAATATTTTTGATTTTGACAGCTCGCAGTAGGGATGAGGGTTGTGTATAATCGTTAATGAATGTATTCGATTATTATTTTTTGGAACTTGTAATCGATAACCGTGTGATTAAGGTATGGATTTTATAAAATAATTTCTTTAAACTTCTTTATTTATTATTAACCGGACCAGAAATAGTATTGTTACAATCGTGGGGTCAATTTTTATAACACCTAAAAATATGACTGGGTAACTTTTATTTAATGCACATATTTTATCATGTAATCAGTACTGTTAATGGAATCTATTTCGGCAATTAAGAAACAAATAATTTTTATTTTTATGTATTGTTTTCATTTCAAAACCGATTATTGATAGTCTGCGGTTGTTCATTATGCGTGGCACATATCTAAGGGGGCGGTACCCATCCACGAAGTACGGTATTTATCTGTATGACATCGTAACAAAAAAAGTTTAAATTACTATTTTTGCCAAAACTAGGTATTTACCACCCAAACAAGATGATGTTTAAAAAATTGCAAAAACATAACTGTCGCTTTTTTGCGAAATTTTTCATTGCATTGTGTCTGTTATCACTAAAACTACCACCTGGCTCCATTTTCGGTCGCAATCTTGATATACCCTGTATATTCAGAATGACAAACAAAGTGAAATTAAAAATATTTTTTAGATTACCTAAATATTATAATATTTTTTAGATCGAACCCGCGGCCTCTCGTTTCACATCCGGCGTCTAACCTACTGCGCCACGGAAGCTGTCTTATACATGCAAACGAAGTCGCAAGTAAATTCTAGATATTAATAAAGTTGTATTTTATCTCACGTGTGTATTATTTGACACAAATCCAATCCAATCATCAGGTACAGGTTGGCAAAAAAATGTAAAAATAAATGGAGGCGCCACTGAGCTGTTTATATGGCATCCCCGTATAGTTCGGTTTTTAGTTTTGATACTTAGTTTAAAATAAGATAAAAACATTTAATTGAATATAATTCAATCAAATTACATTATTCAATACCGGATAATTAACTAAAATGTTAACTTGAATAGTCACTATAAAAACGTATAAAGATCGAACTCCATCGAAAATCGAGTCTTAATTTTAATTTAAGACTGAATATTGGTAGGTTTATATGAAATGATTGTATAAAATATTACTTTAATTATTTGGGTGTAATGTTTACAGTTTGACATACGAGTTATGATAAAGGTGTGTTTGTCTTATAAAAAAGTAAACCAATCTTTATTCATTTTATTAGTTTATTAAGAACTTTAGTAACAACATTGTAATTTTCAGATAAAACATTTCTCAGTGTGTCTTTCAATCTGAGCAACTCTCTTCTAAATATTTGATATCCGAACATATCATATTCAGAACTTTTCTCAGAATATGTTTACGACTTCCATTGAAATTCAGTTCGTCCCTTACCCCCGGAAGAAAATTTCGCAATTTTAGGACCTGAAAATAAAGTAAATACTTAGTTATAGAAAATATTCATATGTATCCAACATTTATTGTTATTATTCCTCTTTATTTGAAATCTTAGATTTTTTACATATATAAAAAAACTAAGATTATAAAAACCGAATGCATATAAAAATATTATTATTATTATTATAAACTATAATATACAAGAAAGATTACAACTTCAAGCTAAATAACATTAAAGTAGTACCTGTTTTCTCACTGTGTAGAGAAACTGAACTTTTTGCCTGATGGCAAATAAATAAAAGTTTCTTTTTCGGACGACCTTGTTTATGTCTTCCAGGTGTGGAGAATACACCCTTATTTAGTTGCTCTTCACGAGCAATTTTTCTAACAGTATTGACGGATAAACCTGAAAATTATGTATAAATTAACACATCATTGATTAAAAATAATTATCAGCCTCTGTGGCGCAATTGGATATACGCCGGTTGTGAAACGCCAGGTCACGGATTCGATCCCGAGCACCGAGAATTTTTTTTGTGTAATCCACGGGCATTTGTTTCGAGTCTGGGTGTTTGTGAGACGAAAAATATGTCGTAGTTTCTGACGCCCACAACAGAACACAAGATTCGATCTTAGGGGTAAGGACTATGTATGTGACTGTTGGGTGTATTTATTATTATTAAGAGAAAAACTTCCACTTTTTGAATCAGAAATGGACAATGTTACTAGGTATGCCAAATCGCTTGAAATGTTGTCTCAGTAAAGCCTTTATGTATACAAACACACTAGTTTTTGTTGTAGTCAAAAATACCTAGTAGTTTTGATTTTATAGGTATTCAAAGTTTTGAAAAATATCTAGTCCCACTACAGTCACGTGATCGCTTGTGACGTCATTTCACAACGCGCCGCACGGGCCACGACTCGCTTCGTATAAAATCGCCAGCGATTATAGTAGTTGTAATAGCTTGCGCAGTGTTTTGTTGTTGGTTTTCGTTCGCGTATTAATTTAATAGTTTAATAATAGTAAATATTATTCGATTAATAAAATGGATGAAGGATTCGAAAAAGGGCAATCGGATAATCTACCTAAAATAGATGGATTAATGGTTGCGCATTACTTATCAACAAATAGTGATTTCGTTGCCGCCGAAATGCGAGGAATAAAAATGCAATGGTAAGTGAAATTTCCGTGCTACTACTTATGCTTAATAGTTTATCTGTTCTAAATTGTTTTATCAAAACAAAATACCCAACTAATGTCGTAAAGGAAGAATGCAACTCAAATAGTAGAACTACCTACCTACCATTAAATTTGTAAGTTAAAGACAACAAATATGTATGTATTATAGTTTTGTAGCTATTGGTAGGCACAGCCTTTATCCATTTTTTTCGCATTTTAACGTCCTTTGGAACTATAAAAAACAACTTTTCTGGCGAATTGGTAGTTGTGTTTGTGCATTTAGGCACAACACATGATTTCCTAGTGTTTGGATTGGACATTGTTAAAAGTCTTTAGGTATAAACGTAATATTATAGTACTCTGTGGGTATAAATTCAACGGCACGGGCGCGCGACCACGAGCGGACTGAGTGAGCCAGTGAGCGTGTTGTGCTATGACGTCACACCGTAACCGGCAGCCCGGGTCGTACGGTTACTACTTGTTTTACTTCTAAATCGGAAACTAATTGACATATCGAAGTAATTCTTTCACTAGTATTTTTTATTTTTGCCCGAGAATATGGATTGCTAATAATCAAAATTAGTTAACATTCTTCATTGTGTTCAAAGATATAACTAATTACTCAAGTAAAAAAGTATCAAGTTGTGGTAGTCAATCTCTAAACTGGTTCTGTCACTTGAATGTAAACATAACCTAGAGTCTTGATAAGAAAATTGCTAATTATGAAAGAATACGTAGGACAAGAATTAAAAACCACTCTACATCCATAGAATAATATAAGATTGACTGAAATATAACAAAATAAACTTCCAATTACCAGTCATATCGGCGATTCCTTGGTAAACATCATCGAGGTCCGATAAACTTGTTTTTGCTTAATATTTTGCAAGACAGCGTGGGTAAACTTCATAAATAATTTCCCTTGCGGAACTTCTAATAGTTTTATTCATTTTGTATCACTAGTCGCTTCAAATAAAGGTTCTCACTGCAAGTATTTGGCTAAAAACGAAATCTTCAGCGCGGAATCCAATGAAAATTCACAAATGTCAAAGATGTAACAATGTGGCCAGGCGAAATAAAGGATTAGTTCCCTTTTTACACTTTTTTGTCAAGCTGTAAAATATCGACCTATTTTTATCGGATTTAATTTTTAATGACTTTACTGTCAAATCCTAAAATCCCCTGTTTATACTCAATTGACATGTAAAGCAAAAATTAAAAATGTACAAGTTTATACACTTAAATTTATATAAATTCAAAGTTCAAAATTCAAAATGGCGTAGTTGTATTACGGTACGGTTACAAAGCTGAGGTCTCGGGTTCGAATCCCGAGTCGGGCAAAGTGATATTGGATTTTTCTATTCATTGTCAGCCCGGAGTCAGGAATTTGTGCCCGATATGGCGATAGGCTCGCCCCCTATCACATCGTGGGACGGAACATGCAAGGTGAAATGTGGGTGTCCTAGTGGCGCCTTTGCCTACCCCTTCGGGGATAAAGGCGTGAGTTTATGTATGTATGTATGTAAATTCTAAGTTTTTCAGTCGTATCTATGCCACTGTTGATGGATCGATGTCGATAGAAAATTCGGTACTAGCGTATCACTATTTTTAGGGGCGGAGCCGCCGCCATGTTTGTATACCAAAGTGACCCGTGTCACGTGACCTTATGCTCTATCATCTTTATTCTTTAATCATTGGTCTGTGGTCACAAGAATCACAATCAGTTCAACAAAATACAATGTGATCAATAATGATATCTCATACTAGATGGCGCTATTTAACAAACAGTTTCAAAACATAATCCAAGCTCAAATCTTCTAAATAAAATTCCCCTTTAATAAATTATTATAAATATTAATTTTGAAAAACAAAATGAACAGTGTTTTGTGAACAATTTTTTCATAAATGTTGTGTAATTCCATAAGTTTACGTAAAACGGAACGTTACACCATACTTGTTGTAAACCACATTGTAAACATTTACAACAGAGCAAAAGCGACTGTATTGTGTTACACAAAGGCTCTCTCTACCTATACAGATTATGGCCTTCAATATTACAAAAATGTTAGAGGTACCTATCATGCAGATTATGTACGTAAAAGGTTATTTAATATTATTAGGTATATTTTATTCATTTTGACGGACGATTTCCTTATAAGACTAAGTTTTAGAAGAACATAATAAACGAGTTTCGAATGTGTCTAAAGATTATTTGGGTGTCGACCGAGTAAATTAGAGTTTTGAAAGTTGTATTAAGTTTGTAATGTTGTTTAGGTAGTTTAACTTGTGTATTACTCGTGTTCGCTTGGTTTGGTAAAGCAACGCCGAAGTTTATTAAAACTACAGTTCATAGTGCGTATTTATGAATGTTAAAGTTGTTGTTAAGTTGCTCGTAAGCTGTCACTGGATGACATGAATGCGGTAAATTCAAGATGTTATTTACGGTTGTGACTCATGGTTTGGTTCTATTGCAACAATAGCTCGTTGAGTGGTGCATTTAATAATGTAAGTCGTTGTACTTAATTAATGTGTGACAAATCATTGATATAATATTCAACAAAGTTACATGTTAAACTTAAATTCTATTTACACTTCAAAATAAGTTATTACAAAATATTCCCAGTATTCCTAGAATTCACGTAATTATCAAATGTTTACGTATTAAGTACGGAGTCTAATTTAGTAATAATAAGCAAACATCGTTCTAACTAATAAATAGCGCGTCTGGTGCGAAAGTTTTAACTTACATATTATTATTATGTTTTTACGATTCCTGTTAAGTGTTGTATAAGAATGTGAAACAATTCCGTTAACTAATTCTGGATTAAAGTTTAAAACGTAAGTCAAATATTTTATTTAATTAAGTAAAGTTCAACTCTTTCGTCTAAATATATTATTTATTTTTTCCAATATATTTCTTATTGGAAAAAATAAGAAACTTTTAAAACTAGTCTGCCCCGTGACAACGAAAGCTGTAATGATATCAAAACGTCGGGAAGTTAACAAATGTAAGAAATAAACAAAACCGCGATAAATTCTGAAAAAAAAAGTTTTATTCCAAACCTTTGAAACTTTAAATGACCGCTAAATAAAACATAACAAAAGTTTCTTAATTAGTGCTAGAAAAAATACAACACGTACAATTAATATTTCGAGTCACTGAAATACATAATATATTAACTTTGACAGCCTCCGTGGCGCAGTTGGTTAGACGCCGGCTGTGAAACGAGAGGCCGCGGGTTCGATCCCCGCACCGAGACAAATGTTTGTGTGAACCACAAGTATTTGTTTCGGGTCTGGGTGTTTGTGAGACCGAAAAGTCTCTCGTAGTTCCTGATACCCACAACACAAGACTCGATCTTAGTGTGGGGTCAAGACTATGTATGTGACTGTTGGGTGTATTTATTTATTTTTATTTATTTAACTTGTACAACCATAAAACCAGGTACCTATATCACGTAAGGACGCTACAAAAACGAATTCAAGTAACAATGAACAGTTATTATATTCGACGATTTATAAGGGCCACAGTAGGTTTTTCAGACAACATAAAACTGCATCTGTTGCAACAATTTTATCTCTTTACAATTATGAAATATGTTTCGCTGTCGGCCGTTGATCCCGATATTTACAATTTACAACAATACAATGTATCCGCATTGTATCCCGATACAACGCGGATACATTGTGAATTATTGTAAAATTTAATTAAAAAAATATTTTTTAATTGTCGAACCTAACAACTTTTCGGATCTTTTGTCGGACTTTGTTTTTTATTTTCAATTGAAATCCTCAAATTAATAAAAACTATCTTCGTAATTCATTTATGAATGTAGTCAATGCATGCATAATGTCGTATATGAAAGAAACGACATGTGAATTATTTTAGATCTGCCGACGAATACTTCGATAGAATTCGTTTTTGATAAAAAAACGGATTACCTAAGGTTATTTATTTATAGATATTTATCTAAATTCTACGTTTTCATTAACATTTGCAGAGAAATATGCAAAAGGCCCGTCTAAATAGCATTATTTTCAGGGGCATATTTGTGTACACGTGAACTGTAATCATTGCATGATTACTATTTTTTTACCTAACGTTATACAAAACAAATACAATAGTTTTATCGATACATTTTTCAGCAAATACTTATTTCAATTCTTAAACAACAAAAGTTTTCGTTCGGAATCAGACGCTATTGAGTGAAAAATCCTCGCAATATAACAAGTTCACTCGTTTTTTCATAAAAAGAAAAAATAGCGCTCAATCTCCAAACATATCCTAATGATTAACAAATAAAATATTTTAGCTTTGTTCGTGGTATAATTTATTATTTCAAGTCCATTTTATGTCGGTACATTTTATTATATTACCGATGCCTTAACACTTTTGCATATTTTGGTTGAAAATGTATTTTACTGTTGAGAAAATCTTGAAAAAACTCGTTTGCAGTGGATGGCGAGCACAATGCAAGTATTTACTTTAGTCCATTTGCTCGCGGACTTTGTAATATAACTCTTATTGTCTGGTATTCTCTATCACAATCACAATGTTTTCATATTAAAAATCCAAGTATTAGTTAATATAGTTCAGTTGTTATATCAAATACAGATCACCTGATAGGTCTAGAACGCATTACCTCGTTATTTTTTTATAATAAAAATTCATGTGTTGTTTTTTTTTTTAAATTATGTCTTTTAAAAAATACGGTATGTGTGCAGAGCAGTGTCTTATTGCATTGCACAACGTTCACCATGCCTTATCAGGCACGCCTTACTCTGAGATAAAAATGTCCATTTCCTTATCAGTGCTTATCTTTGCCGTTACTGGAACTGTTTGTTCGGGATATTGAATGAAATAGCAGTAGTGAACATATTATGCGAAAATGATCGGTACAATAATTTAACGAACACAATGTATGTACATAACTTTCCCACTACATAATGATATCTCCACATAAATAACATAAGTAAAATTTATAAAAATTAAGGCATAATTTTCGCACAAATATCTAAAATAACACAAGGTCATGTATTATTTTAATAAACATACAATACAGATAACTTCGATCAAGTGGCTACCGCCAAAATTCGTGCGCATCAGTGTTTGCCAAGATAGTGCTCAAGGCTTCTATCGTAACACAATTCTTTTATGTCGTTGTTGATTTAGAAAATCTGCGTGTCTTTAGTATACTTAAGTGTATATATCTGTGACTTCAAGAAAACTTGAAGAAAGTGTTCGGCATTTGGTATAAGTAAAACTACATTTTTATATTACAGCCGAATATATTATTATGATTACTACTTACTATTAGGTTGACCTTTGTTGATCTTGTCCTGTCTTCAGTCTGAATGTAATTTATGTTGAATTTCATGTTTATTCAAATCTAACGAAGTCGTAGGAACTTATCTTGTCTAAAAACTGTCGCGTTCTCTGGTTAGTATTACCATGTACATCATAATTGAAACCAATAAATTTTATCGCATAGTATAATTTGTATCTACATATTATATAAAGATAATATTAGAATCACTTGCTAATTATCATTAAATAGTACCTATCTAAATTTCAAAATACATCCATTTAAAGTTTAACTATTCTAACACCGATGTCGATTATAAAAAATCTACACAAAAGAGAGTCAATCGGCTTTTTTATCGTTTTATCGCTTCAAAATTTCCTGCGATCCCGTACTTCAACCGACAGTATTGCAGACAAAAATTAATTAAAAACGTATTTCAACTGAAAAGTTTTCTAGACGAAACTCTAAACGTTTCAGACACCTTCTAGAATTAACTTTAGGAATTGCATTCTCTACACAAAAATGCATTAAAAATGTACATTGGCCTACATAATATATGCCCGTTCGATTCCCGTCTCGAAGTAGATAGACTCTACGTCTATGTCTACATTCGCAATAAATGGGGCAAGTGTCTTCTAACTGAATCAGCCGCCGTTTGTGATATATCAGAAATGGGTGTATTTTTATTATAATGGCGGCGTCTCTTGTAATAGCTTCCAGAATTATTGATAATGCAGCATGATATTGAATAGTGAAAACATTATTGTTTTGAATTAAATATAGATTAGGATGTTAAATTGATTTTATCGGACCCATTTATTTGAAACATTATTAGATTAGTCACATGATTATCTATTGTTCGAAAGTCATCTAATGCAATAAAATATAATCAGTTATCACGCGAAATGATTTAGATTGCAAAGGGATTCCTTAGGCACCATTTGTTTTTATTGTTTTAGACTGGAAAATATACTTGTCATTGTAAACCAATGATTGCGTATACATGAATTATTTTAATTGAAATCTATTATTAAAAGAAATCGTATTACTATAAATGTGCAGAAGGTGAATTACAAAGCAGTAGTCATTACTCATTACTTTGTTATTTTTGTTTAGTCACAATAGTTGGAAAACACATTTTCCTTAAAGTACTTATGTTTTGTCACAAAATTCTATTATTGTTTGGTTTGAAACGGAGCCCATTACATTGAACAAGCTCGTCGTTGCTATAGCCAGGTATATTGTCGTGTAGCAATATTATACCTTGACCTTGGTACCCACAGTAACCAGACCCCGATGCTATGTTCAATAAACCTCAGCCTGTGCTAACGAATCAATTAATCTGAACCATACTAACTAATTAATTAAGTTCAATCAAGAGTGTTAGGTTGTCCATTGAACTTTGAAAGCAAGGTTTTTTATTTCTTAAAGACATTTTAGACTAATGTCAAATGATCGCAATGTTATGACATGAGGATTACGTAATTTGCGCTGCATAATAATTAAACTTTCATAAAAAAGTCATCCCACAGACGACGGAAAACGTATTGCCTGTCGATTACGTATCTTTTTACAACTGAATACATACTGTTGTGAGTGACAAAAGTATCAAACGCTAGCGATCAGTTTCTGAAAGGCTGGTAAGGATGGACGCGCTCAGCTACTTTTTATAATATAAAAATGTAATCTTTTGTCAATACAAGTTTATTCAACACACTCGTTAAAACAAACACTTTATCCAAGGACTTAAAAGCAACCAAATATAATATACGTCTGTCTCGCGTCTAAGCAAGTTTTAGCAATAGAATAATACGACTCAAAAATGCCACTTACAAATCACAAAATTATGCTCGTCTGGTCTCACTCAAAAGAGGAAAGCTTTCAGCGCCGTGTCGCGTAACTCAGTCCGGTGTTATTGTGAACGCTTTGTCATTTAGCCAGTTATTTTTCATCTCATTAAATTGCGAATTAAGTATTTTCTTTTTTTACAGGCGAAATAGCAACAGTGGATGAAAATGTCGGATAGCAATAAAAAGAAAAATGGTAGTTTCAGAAAACTCTTCCCAATATTTTTTTCACAAAAATCTAAGGAGAAGAGTCGCAAAGACACACAATCCTCATTCAAGGGTATCAACGATGTGCCAAACAATAATCAATATCAAAACCCGCGCGCGATAAGATCAGATAAATATGTTCATGGAGAAGATAGCGAACGAATATACGAGAATTTAACGACTGCAAATGGATACAATGATAAAGAAACATTGAATATCGATATACCAAGTAATCATTCGTCAAGCAGTACGCTGGTTTCGGAAAGTATCAAGATCAGAAATACCAGTGCAAACGTTACAGAATCCAGAAATATAGAAAAGGATTATATCAATTACACAGCCAGACCGCAAGTGCCTCCGAAACCACATAACGAAATGGTTCATCCGTCGCTTAATCATAATTATGACAGCACAAAATATCCAGACGTATATTATCATTCCTTAGAAAAATTGACGGATAAAATATCACCACTTGACGAAATTGAGATTTATAGAGCATCGCAAGCCCAAGCCGATCCGGCATCGGTTGGTGCCGAAATCAAGAGAGTCAGCACTAAATTCCTCATATCGCCGAAAAAAGAAGCGGAGGTGCGAACTATACAACCTACTAGGGCTCGAAGCTTATCCTTTGATAACAATAAGGTTAAAACGAAAATCGACACTAATAAAATCTTGCAACAAGCTAACGTCGCAAAGCCGTACAATTATTCAGCTCCAACGTCACCCATGCCGGTTAATCATAAAATACCAAATATGCCTAAAACGGTATCACCGTACGAACACGTGAGGAAAAACATGATTGAAGCTGAAGAAAAAAGAAATTCTTTGAATAGGGCGATCATTCGAAACAAAACTGTTCCATCTCCGGGACCAGAATGCAGTCGCCGATCTACTCCGGTTTCGTCGCCGAACAAAAAAGTTCAAAAGTCAGACGAAATCGATAAAGAAAAAACGAGGCAAAAAGTCGAAGCATTCTACTGGCAAAAATTAAAAGAGATGAAGCAAAAAGAGGACGATTATTTCCTCAGGCAGTCATCATTAAGAAATCCAGTCAGACATAAGATATCCTACACTAATTCGACATGCAGTACGCCGAATTCGCTGTTAATGGAACCGAGAAGCTGCAGTTTACCGCGCGGTAAGGACTCGAGAAATTACATGAATCAACCTATTTACTCGCCCGTACCGTTCGCACGTGGTGTTCCAGAAAGGCGCACTGACACATTTATAAAGAACCGGCCGCCAGTTGATTCTGAAATAGTTTATAGACAACCGGATAAATTGAATATCAGTGCAACATCGCCGGTCTCGTTGAAAAAAATGTACCGACGCGACACATTACCATTAGACCGAAATAACAAGCGCGTCAGTTTTGAAGAGCAGTGCCCCACGTATGCAAGTGTTAGGCGTGAGACAAATAACTGTGGAAAGTTAATTAGTAGTAACGATTCTCCGCAAAAAGTTAAAATTAGTGAAGTGCGCGGCCCGCCGCAACCACCGCTGAGGACTACCAGTGTTCGTGCGGGCAAAACTTTACGAGCCGCGAATAATGGAATAATTGTTCATGTGCCCGGTGGTCAGTCTGTGTACTCCGAGTCGGAAAGTGGTTCTGAAGCGGGCGAAATACAGAGAATACTACACGGCAACCCTCAAAAAGGTAAGAACTATAATTTCTTTCAAATATCTAATATAATTTTTAAAAGATTAATAATTCATAATTAAGTGTCTATACAAGTGCGTCAAACGTGGTAATTTTTATCTAGCGGCTATTTTCTTTTGTGATTTAAAGGTCACCTCCCACGGCGCGACCTCAATTTACATAATACGATGATTAATGGACGTAATTACTTGTATAAAGCTTGTTACTAGGTGTCTGAAAACTTTTCATGAGATATTTCCAATGAATAAAAAAGGTGAAGTTTTCGTATTCGAAATTAATCATTATATATACCTACTCATATTTTTCTTAAAATTCAGAATGGTACTACATTATTAATCGTGCGTGGGGAGGATGCAAAACCACGCCCCTGGTGTGGTTGAATTGAATGTTACTCGGAAGTTGTTCCAGAGAAAATTAAATTGCATTTAATTTTTAGTATTGATATAATTAACGTATGATTTTTATATAGGCACATCATTGATTGTCTACATCGGAAATAAATATGTAGTTCTGCACGCTGGTAAATTGAATTCATTGCAATGACTTCGAATTATAATAAACTTGTGAATAATATGACAAGTATATAATAACAATATTTTTCATAATCAATTTGGGTACCATTTTCCCTGTATGGGGTTAAACTTTGAGTTCTTTTTCCAGCAATAGCGAATGTTGTGGCAATGTAACCAGAAACCTTATCTCAAAAAATATGGCAAATAAGCAAATGACACAAAATTCGGTCATTGGTAATTGAAGTCTTCGCGAAAGGATAATACGACTAAAATTAATAAACGCTTAACTTAAGTGAAAAAATATTATTACACGGGATATTAGGATGTTATTGTTCGTTAAAAGAAAACTGGTGCAATTTGATTTTTATTATTCTCAAAAACCATTGTTTTTGTGTGTGTTGTGAATATTGTTCCTTAACTTCACCCGTATTTATCCATGCGCAGGGAACAAACCGTAAATAGCACCCAATTTACCAAAAGCCGCACCAGAATTTCACTATTCACACGTAGACACTGGGGTGAGCTCGATAATAGTGCCCCGTTGATTACATTGCGTTGATTAATCCTGGCTGGGAAACCGTACTGCATCTGATTACAGGCCGCCCAATTGCACACGCTAGCTTTTCCTTGAAATATGTGTTATTACTGACAAGTGGTTACAGATGCAAGCATCCGCTTATATACTGATGAATCTGTTGTGGTTAGTACTGGCTCGAGAGTCGAGTTTATTTACTGTTACATTTAATGCGGATTACATACAAAGGCACAATAATGAATTGATCCTGTATCTATAAGCAGGGTTCTCTGTGATATTAAATAATTAATACTTAAGGATATCGATATGGCTTTCAATGCCATATTCATTTTATTTACAAATATAGTATTTTAGTAGAAATTATTTTTACTTAATTTTATTATAAACCTACAGCAAATTTTAAGGAGAAATAAAAACACGTCGAAGTACCTCTCGAAGCCGCGCTACGTGGCAACTTTCTGTAGAAAATCACAGGCTTTGCACATTTTTTTCCAAAGCCTCTTGTTTGCTATAAAACGCGATAGCACCTTTTCAAGTAGGATAACATAACTGTATAATGCCTTGTTCTTCCACAGTGCACAGCCTTAAACGACATTAGATGATTTACTTACGAAATAATATTATTTAAAAACCCTATCTGACGATTTTAAGATTTTTAGAATCTTGGAGTTTTTTACCACCGTTTCGTAACATGTTACAGTTGTAAAAAAAGGGCTCATAAAACTCTTTCAGCAACTCGAACAGTTTTTTGGTTTTTTTTTTCGTTTATTAGTTAGCCTTGTACGCACATTACATACATTATAGGAATTGCACCAGTATGATTGAAAGAGAGCGATTTATTTTAAGTCAAGTTTATCTTCTGTTCTTTTATAAATAATGACCAGAAACACTTCAAAACTTTTCTACAAAGCGTTACTTTTATAAAAAAATTAAACTTCTTGCCAGGCAGATCTCGAATGTCCTTGGAAAGTTTCTAAGAAAGCGTATACTTTAACTCACAAACTAATTATTTATTTTGTGGGGAAGAGCGTTGTGTAAATCAAGATAATTATGATAATTGCAGTGACACTTAAATTGTGTAAGTAATAATTATGTAAAATTTCAAAAAATATCGCATAATCTCATATGATATGTATGTACATATATTGAGAATTGAAAAACAAGGATTAGAATGTGTATTTTTTAACACACATTTATTACTTTATAATATGAATCTCAAATAAATTAATAACTTGGTATGAATTAAATTAAGAGGCAAATAGTTTCGAAACTCTATTCATTATTTCTACTTAAATTGTTCAGTTCTCACGATATGCTATAGTTAGTTCCGATACCCAGTAATTGGCAATAGATATTACTAGTGCTAATTCCGTCAGAATGTTATCTCCTAGGTAATATTCAACGCCTTTAGTGAAGTTTCTGTTTGTTGAGTTACTGTGAAATTTTAGAAAAAATGTTAGGTAATATTAAACAAGTATATATGACACGGAAATCTAGAATAAAATATTGAATTTGTATAGTCTATAGTACAACGTATTAATATGTTTTTAGATTTTTGATTAAGTTTTAGCTATTTTCCTTAAGTAATTAAGCATGTGTTATATTTAAGGCCTGCTGTGTAAATATAATTTATCCAGCGTACTAGATGTATTTTTTTCTTTCCTCTTTTTTTATTTTAATTACCAAATGGCAGCCACTGGCGCAGTTGATTAAGCTAAGTTGGCGAATGTGAGATGAGAGGCTGCGGGTTTTCACGCCCGAACTGAGATAAATGTTTATGTGAAACCACAATTAGAATTTGTATCAACTTCAATTATTGTGTGACCAAAACAACCCTTTTTTACGTTACCCACGAAACAAAACTCGTGTCTGTATATGAGTTTACGTCATTAATGTTGGTTTGACTGCCTCGGTGGCGTAGTTGTATTACGGTACGGTTACAAAGCTGAGGTCTCGGGTTCGAGTCCCGGGTCGGGCAAAGTGATATTGGATTTTTCTATTCATTATCAGCCCGGAGTCAGGAATTTGTGCCCGATATGGCGATAGGCTCGCCCCCTATCACATCATGGGACGGAACATACAAGGCGAAATGTGGGTGTCCTGGTGGCGCCTCTGCCTACCCCTTCGGGGATAAAGGCGTGAGTTTATGTATGTATGTATGTATGTATGTATGTTGGTTGGTGGCATTTACTTTCAATTAAGTGCACATTTAAATACTGGACTTATGGGTTAAGCGACTTCTTTGTTTTTCGTTCTGTTTTATCGAGAATATGAGCTAGTTCATGTTAAACTAGATTCTTCTATCTTCCTATGTCTTGCTTCTTTTAGGGACGTCTTTCATCTTTAATGGTACTTAAAAACAATTTGCTAAAGTATTTACTTTGCACATTTCTAGTCGCACGGTATTGCAGTGTTTATTTATAAATGATATCATTAAGCTACTCAAAGTCTACATTTTTATCAGACAAAAGGTAGCGATAAGATAGTGTAAAATAAATAAACATAACAACAAAATAATAAGTTATTTTTAATATTAGACAAAAAAAGTCGGCGCTTATAACTTTGACTCGAGCCCTCGATTGGGGATCTTCTATATTCAATATTGTGTAAGAGCGCACAGATAGGTAATACCAGTACGCTGCACTCGCCAAATGCGGGCCGGCGGATATTTGGATTTAAATACGTACATACAGGGTATATCAAGACCGCGACCGAAAACGAAGCCAGGAGGTAGTATTAGTGATATCAAACACAAAGCAAGTAAAAATTTTACAAAAAAAATCGTCAGTTATTTTTTTGTTATTTTTTACATATTATCGTATTTGAGTGATTAAACATAGTTTTTCTAAAATAATGACGTACATCGCTTAATTTTTAATCACGCAATGGTACGTAAGGGTTTTAATTACTATTTTTGCAAAAACTAGGTATTTACCCCTCAAAAACCATGATTTTAAAAAATTGTAAAAAAAAATCCGTCGCTTATTTTGCAAAAATTTTTAGTTGTATGGTGTCTGTAGCCGCTATAACTACCACCTGGCTTCGTTTTCGTTCGCGGTCTTGATATACCCTGTATGTAGTCTGGTGACTATTCTATTATTAGAACTTTTAAGTGATTAACAGGGCTTGCTGCTGGTACATTTATTATTATTAATAATAATTTATTAAAAGGATTTCTTACGAGGTATACCCATAACATTATTGTAAGAATATATCGCAAAGTAAACAATCAACATGTTCCTTTTTTGTATATTAATGAAGCGACGAGGAACATAAAGCTTTTATACTGAAATTAGTATATTTATTGCGTTATCTACTAATACAACAAAATTCTGAAAAAGGATAATAAATTTAAAGAATCTCTTTTTAAACATTCCTACTCTACGTTCTAGATAAAAAATATGATTATAATTACTAAGTATCATTTATTAATTCTAGTCAAAAATAAAAATGAATATACAAAGTAATATCGTTATAAACTTTGAAAAACGCGGTGCTCAATCAGAATTAAAATTCAATATTCCCCAACATGAATTGTCATTTAACTCGTAGAGGGGACGCAATACTCTTCAATTATGAGTTGATCACATTTATGTGTCGCACGGATATAACAACTATTGGATTTGACTATGAATCACCGCCATATTCTAATGTTAGTAATAACAGTTTACTTTGTTAACCCTTGGATCACTGAGGGGTTCACCTGTGATTAGAGTTTCATTAAGGAAGTATTACTTGGGGATGTTCTCTTTGTACCGTGTGACTGGAAACGTTATGGCTGAATGAGTAATTGGAGTGCAGCCCGTGCGTGGAAATGTGTGACATGCTTTTTTATATTTGTACGTTGGAGTATTTCTTTAGTACACACATATAATTTTATAAAAAACCTCTTGAAAAATCATTTAATGTATGTTGTGGTTTTGTTGAGGGTAAAATTAATATTTTATAATGTTTAATTTTTCACGTTTGTATAAAATAATTCGGTGATCTACGAACTATTTTTATTCGACGCTAAAACAGATTACATGAGCACCATGGAAATATTTCAATTTTCCGGTAGAAAAGGTTTTTGAAAATCTATCGTCGCCATAAAGTTATCCCTTGAAATCCCATCTTTTGGGCTTGACTGCACATTCCACATTTGAATTTTAGTGCAATTTTATAATCTTGGCAAGAAAATAAGCATTCGTATTTTGATAAAATCATTGTAGAATTAGAATGTTATGAAGAAAGATGAGTAGAATGAAACGTTAGACGAATGACTGATATGGAACGTATTGTGTGAAAGAGATGATGAATGAAACTGCTTGACAGCCTCCGTGGCGCAGTTTGTTAGAATATTTGTGTGAACCACAGGTATTTGTTTCGGGTCTGGGTGTTTGTGAGACCGAAAAGTATCTTGTAGTTGTGGTACTCACGACACAAGACTCTTAGTGTGGGGCCAGGACTATGTATGTAACTGTTGGGTGTATTTATTATTTAAAGATGGAAAGAGTTAGATAATGAATGATTAAGATGTTTAATTATGGAAGCATGGAAAAAGAAAGAACTGCATGGAAGACGAGAGAAGACGGACGTTGTACGACGTGAAGATGTTATAAAAAGCGCATCAAAATAATAAACTACACACTGAAGAAAATGTGATCAATCTTTGTTTGATTCTACCCGAACCGGTATTATTCCTTATATTGTAATACGATCTTAATTGTTATGAGATATAAATGTGCCACAAAAATTGTTAAAGTGACTGTGTAATTTTTTTTTATGTTACAATCAATTCGCAAATCAAAAGTATTTTAAATCAAGCTCTGGAAACCATTTATGTAACTAACGAATACTGTGAAAACGAATAAAATATGTAGAAATATGTTTTATGTTTTTTGTACTTGTTTTCCCTTTCAGATCAATAAAACTATTGTCGTGCAAACTGGTGATATAGTCGTAGTACATTGTACATGTATTTGAATGCTTTGTGTCATCAATCGATGTCTGTTGACATAGTACACAAATACTGCAATCATCCGTGTACCCTCGGGCCGTCCGACCTAATTCGCTCGGTCATTAGGATCTGCAGTTTGCACACACTTTATAGTTTTGTTGCCGATGATATATAAACAAATTACAAAAAATAAATAACCGTTTACTAAGATTACGCAAACTTGGACCTAAGGACAAATTGCTATTCACGGGTATGATGTTACCTATTGTTTGACCGGAATGTGCCTATGAGGCCAAACTTTTCTCAGATTTCACCATCAGCAAATATTACATAATACCGTTGACATCTTAGTAGTTAAATGTATAGGAAAAATAGTTCATTATCAACTATATATTATAGTGGATTGAGAGTACCTAAGTAATGATCGTGGTCTGTAATTTTATTCATATGAATAACCACCCTCCCTCTCGTTAACAGGTTAAGGTCCTCGCCTCGGCAAACCTTTGGGTGAAGTCCCAAGGGACCCTCACCGAAGTTCGCGTTATTATAATTATAAAATGTTTGAGATCAAATTGCTGTGGAATTAAAATTTAAGGCCGTAGCAAGTTAATGTTTAAATATTACATATCTTGTTTATGTTTTATGTTTTAAGTTTTTATGTTTTATGTTTTAAGTGAACATAGTGGCATTCTTTACTACGGTTATATGTGCCGTAATTATTGCAGTATAGAAGATATTATTTGCTGCGATTAAACTTAGCATAAAGTTATCTGCTTCCTCAAGCTAAGATAGAGTCGTGGGTTATAGTTAAAAAATTAAAGTAACTAAAGATCATCGGGGTAATATAATAAGATGCATTAATAATTATTAATTATAAAAATAAATCTGAAAGAAAGCAATCGTCAAGTGGGAAGGTACTTAATGAAATTCCGAAATACATAACCGTCAGTAGTTCAAGTATTATGATTACTAAGATTGTTTTATGAATGTTTTTTGAATCAATGAAGTGTATTTAATTTTTTTCGTTAATGAATTCAATGTTAAGCACTCAGATTTGTGTGAGAAAAAAACATCTAAAAATAAACCCTTTATAACTCTCATAATAACTGTAGGTTTTTAATAACGTACAATGTTACGTGTTCCAATCTTCGTAATTCTTTCAGAAGTTCATAAAGTTGTAGAAGCAAAAGTAATTTAAGGTTCAATGAACTCTAATTTAATGTTGCTCCGGATCTGAGGCAATATGGAAACTGAGGTGTTTTCCTCTTTAAAGCTTAGAATGCCGTGAGAATCCGCAGTTTCTAAAGCAATCTTGTTGACGTGTCTGTAGTCAGCGCGACATACTCGTACATATATCGGTGTCTAAAGTGCTCCATTTTCTCATTTCCCCAAGGAGGATTGTCCCTCTTTGAGTAAACCTCAATTCAAACAAAAGTAAACACCGCCCTACTCGCTTCTAAAGGTACGATATTGTATTTAGTTGCCAGTATTGTTCGGCAGTAGCTTTATTTGTGATTTTTTTATGAAAGGATCTACTAGGACTAAACCTTCATTTGCATAGTATAAGTAAGGAATAAGAATTATTTTTATGATATAAAACATCATCGTCTATACATGTGCGTGCTGGTGTTATCAGTAATATAGGTAATCTATACACAAGATGGTTACTAATTTCAGATATAACCTCATCATAATATTTTTGTAATTACGTTAAACTAGAAGCAAAAGGTTTTCCAATTAATACAAACATATTTAATATATTAGTGTGGCACTTAATTTATTTTCTTTTATCTAATCATACACATGCCTGCTCGTCAAAGGTGCAATGAAACTGTTTAATTAGCAATAATGCTTGTAATAAGAATAAGACGCTTGACGTGATGTAATACGACGCATTAATGCGGTACCTGAGTCCTAATTGACTTACGAATGTAATTGCCCTATTTTTAAATACAGGACATCCAATATGAAATCCCATCCCCGGTTAAAATATTATACTGAATGATGTCTTACAGCCGATGCCAACAATCAATCAAAAGTTTTAGATTGAAGTCAATCCGGATTGGTTTCTACTTTTCGATTGGTCGAATATCTTGTTGCCAATAAACAAAACAGGCGACAGTCGATTGCCTCTGTTGATAGATTGAAAACAATCGGTTCCCTCTTGACAATTTAGTTTGACGCAGAATATTTCATTGCATATTTATGCACATTCAGCATTTTGTAAATAAATAATTTGTGAAAAACAAAAATTAACGTTAGAAATAATAATAATTGCAATAAAAACAATTCAATTTATCCCAATTATATAGATTTTTACAGAATTGTTGTGTTTCTGGCCACTGAAAAATAATATATCCAGTAAACAATGACTTATCACTTGTCATTCTAATAGAAATATTAAGAGAATATTGTGGAGAAAATTGCGAAATGTGATTGAACATTTCCGTGGAAAGTGATCACTGCCGCCCATGAACATCCACTACGATTGAATCGGGAGGAGAGCGAGAAGGCCATAGCCTGCCCATTCATACTGAGTCATGGCTGATAGCAGCGTGGCTCTACAACTTCCCATGATCAAAATTTGATTCCCTTTTCTATTATTTTTATTCTTTCTATTATTATTGTAAATTGTGAGTAATAAAGAATATTTCATTATAAATGTGTTTTCACAAACACACTGAACAATTAAATAAAAATACAACTATGAAATTAAGAAACATATCATAACAGAAATCATATTTATCAAAGTAAAACAAAAAATATCAATTCGTTCAAGATAAAATATACACAACAATACAATAATTTAGATCTAACTGAAGAAATCATTAATCAATGTTGTGTCATCTTCATCTACATGTTTCTACTTTCTAGTTTCATTGCTGTTGGCAAATCTGCATGAATAATCCGTGGAAATTCTCGGATTGCAATATTAGATTGTTTTGAACAATCCATCCAAACGTCAACACTGATAATTGTTTATTGGCAAGCCTAAACTGTTATTTTCATACAGAGGACAATCCACAAGCAGGGATTGGCCCTCCCAAAAGTAGATTGTTTTTTTAGATAGTTTTTTCCCTACTGAGATTGATTATTGGCAAGCTATAATCAGAAAAAAGATTGAGCTGTCAATGTCAAACAGCAAATTTTGGATTGGGATTGATTGTTGGCATCGGCTGTTAAACTATTACTAAACAAGCTAACTCAACTCACTTTTAAGTACATTTTGGATCGGTTATTTATAATGATTTGGAAATTAAACGTTTGAGAACTCAAAAGAGTTTAACTCATTTATATATTACGTGGAGTGGTTCGCGTGCTCCAGTTCCCAAACCCTGTTATAGATAATGTGACGTATTGGGGTTTCGTGCTTCGAATGAATTTCATTGTAGGCAGCATCTGATGCAATGCAGTGAATCATTTAGTGAGCTGTGTGGCGCAAAATAAATTTGGTTTCACAAGTTTACTGGTTTAATTAATACACCCCTTGTTCATTTAATAGAAAAAAAAGATAATTACAGTTTATCTTAAAGATGTTATATTCATTAATTTCCTATTCAAAATATTACTAAAATTACTAATTGTTAAAAAGCTTTTGACAAAGACATGTGAAAATATTGTGTATATATGTATAAATAGGAAAAACTGGTAAAATTGTAATTTTTATAAAGGTCATAACAAATAATAAAAGGACCTGTAACGTTAAAGAACATTTACAATGGATATTGCTACATATTTATTAATATGCCATTTATTTACTGTAAATGTTTCTTTTTGTGCAATAAAGGATTAATAAGTAAATAAAAAAATAAGTCAATAATTTATAACTCGATAACATGACCCAAGAAGCTTAATTTACTGCTTCTGTGAGATTCTTACAATATCCGCGTAATCGAGGCTAAACTCTAATTACGACTTCACATCCCAGTAATTTTCATTAACGAGAGAAGCATAATTGACTCTCAGTATGGATATATACACACGTATATTTATTCTCCTCTTCCGTGACTTCTTAAGCTTCAAGGAAATTGTTTACTAGGGATAAAACAGAAACGCCTTACAAAAAAACAACACAGTTGTACTATAAGTACGTTTTCGCATTGTATTGCCAGGGTGAGGACGAAAATACCAATAATGTGTTGAACATTACAACACCGGATACGTAACATTCGCACGCCATTTCATTACACGCTCTACTCGTATGTCATTATTGGAAATACATCCGGCAATTTGAAGACCTTTAATTATGTAAAATTTAAACACGTGTGTAAAATAAGGCACACAGGGCATGACGCATGATGTGACCAGCAACATGCCCGACACAGTACACAGCTAATGAAGAATAATGACGCGCTTTATTTTCATTAATGTAAGCCAATTGGAAACTGTTTCCAATTAGTTGAAAACGGCGGCCTTTTAAAATTCCAAAATGTCCATCAGCATTTATTTTTCTGTACATGTTTAATTAAGGTTTTACTGAACCTTAAAGAATAAACTGCTATACTCGTAGATAAATGGAAATTCATATTATGATAAAACAAAGGATAACAGCGTTCTTTTAAACAGCGTTTTGTTTGAATTCTAAATGAATTAAGTTTTAAAAATTTAAGTGATGTTTGTTTTGCCTGTGCTTGCTGTCGGACCACTTAGTTTTGTGATATAATATGCATATTTACGTGGATGTCAGATGAGACACAGCTTAAGATATGCAGTTTCTTCATTCCTTATTTGAAGAAAAACATGTCTTAATACTGAAATCCACACAAGGGCTTCCACAGGTGCACATTACGATACGATCAAATTTAATTAAATATATTTGTTTTACGTTTTGTTTCAAGGTTATCAACATTTTCATGTTTTTTTTAATTGTGTATTTGATTTCAAACAGTACTAGGTCATATTGTCAAGAGGAAAGTAGGTTACCAGGCGACACACAAGGGCCCGCTCTGTATGTTGAATAGTTCATTGAGGGATGTCGTTAATTTCCCGCGTGGTGCAACCTGCTGAATAATAGCAGATGTTATGAACATCACACCAAACTCGAAAGTCGAAGTTCCAATTAACTGGAAAACGAGCAATTGTCGTACTGTGTGGCTATATATTAAAGAGATGGATTGTTTTACGTCGTACGGATTATCGTCGTATTTGGGTGATAAATACATAGCTTTCCTAAAATAATGATGTAGACCTCTTTATTTCTAAATACTCAATGGTACGTAAGCGTTTAAATTATTATTTTCGCAGTAACTACGTATTTTCCACCCAAAAAAGATGATTTTTAAAAAACTCTAAAAAAAAAAACTGTCGCTGTTTTGGTAAAATTTTTATTTGCATCGAGTCTGGAACTACTAAAACTACCACCTGGCTTCGTTTTCGGTCGCGGTCTTGAGATACCCTGTATAATAATCTCTCAACTTTTAACGTAAGATAATCCCGTAACCTGCGACCAAGTGAACTTTTGCCTCCATATTTCGAAAATATTTGGGTCAATCATTTCAAGCATTTTCATGAATTGAAATTCAATTAAGAATGTAAGTTCTTAATTTTACGGTCCGTACTTTTTTAAAGATGATATACTTGGCTTGTTCCCTACACTTGGTTGAGCATTGTATTTACAAGGAGTCTGCAGTATAGCTATTGATTTTGTTTGGCTGATGATTCATGTGCAAATCCGCCTCTGAATATAGACCTCCCTTAAAGCAGATATATTAAGTGTTCGAAAATATTTATTTTAATAATGTGTTAATTGCCATGTAGGGTACTGGATAGATTCAAAATCTAGAAATTATGAACTAGCCTATTTTAGTGTAATCATGACACATTCTGGACATAAAATTGATCATCGGTCTATGGGTCTCCAAAGTATACAAAATATTTTTTCAGCTAAACAAATTAAAAATATCATTGGAAAACGTATGAAAATAGCATAACCTGCCCTAAATCTTAAGCTACTGTATAAATATGTTCGAAAACAAACTAACAATGCAGTGGTAGGCTCGACCCCTTTCACATCTTGGGACGGAATATACCATACGTGTGTGTGTCTTTGTAGTACCTCTGCCTACCCCTTCTGGAAAAAAGGCGTGTCGTGTATGTATGTATGTACAAACAATAAATATCCGCCACAAGCGCCATGCCGATCTCCAAAGTAACGATGTGCGCCAACAGATCTCAATTCTCCGAACTCCAGCATAACTGTTCGACGTTTTCAGCTTTAAGTCAAAATTCAGACAGAACCTCGCCACCAAGTTGAAAAGATACTTTCTCGGCATTTCGGTCGGCAGTCACACAGAAGGAATGAAATTTTCTCAGGTCCCTTCTACACGATATTTTATATGTAAGTATCTGGCTTTTCTCTTAGCATTATATCAATATACGTAAACGTGGCTAGGAATTGTGTAGGTACATTGCTATTTAGAATGCAGGATGTCTCTTATTTCCTTTAGGACATTGTTACAGACTGTTTAATTAACGGAAGGCAAAGGTCAGAGCGGAAATTGCATCTAGAAGCCATGGACAATGGAACGGTTTGCCGAGTGTAGATAATTAGTAACCTAATTGTCACAGTTATTAATCTATGGATGTCACCATAAAATTGTAAATACCGTTACATTATAATCAATCTCGCGAGATTGTAAACCGTTGAAAGATTATGAACCGTAACATACTGCTTACAGTTTAACGCATTATTGTTCGATAGATTATAATCTCTCGAAGTGAAACTGTTAAATCACAATCTTAACATTGTCAAAATCTAGGTGTATTAAGAGTGAAGTACCGCACTGAGTTACCGCAAAGAAACAATCGTTAGCTAAAGTTAGGTTAGTTTATTTCCGTTTTAAATAAAATTAAGTCAAACATCAGGTGAAGTGATCACGATTAAGCACTGTTACGTAATATAAGCAGGAGTGGTAACCAAAGATCAGAGAAACAGTACTTTCTCTCCTTAAAAACCGCTTACGAGTAGAATAGGAAGGGGAGTAAAGAAATTAATGTGATAAATAAAATATATACGGGCTCCTTGTTTATCGAAAGTACTGTGTTAATAATTGTGAAGTGGAAATAACTTACAAATACAATTGTTTCTCTGAACCAGTCTGTTAAGTCAAAATTGATACCGAGGAGCTTAAATAAAAAAGAAAACGGATTTCAGAACTCCAGTGTCCTTGTGTGTAATCAAATATTTATGAAATACTTGATGACGTGTAAATGAATGAGTCGGTTGGGTGAGTGTAACTGGACCAAATCAGATCAAGCTACTTATAATATTTATTAACAGAAGTAAAAATTATAATGTAATTGCCGAAGGTGGTAGATGGGCTATAAGTTATAACAAACCCGACTCCCGCTCACAGGTTGAATGATTGATGACGATCGATGAACGCTATCTAATGTCTCTCAACTATTTTCCAACTGACGGACATCAACCATTAGTCTCGCTGGAGTTGGGCTATTTCAAAAATAAAGTTCGGAAAAGTCAAAAAGTTTTAATATAAATGCAATTTGTACTCTTTTATTTTTTGAATTTAAATCTGGATTCATCCAAACATAAAAATAGTCATCGTGAATTCAGAAGGATTCCTCGTACTTTATTTCTAATTTTGGGAAACGTGTCTGGAATGTCGAAGGCATTCGTAATAGTTCCTATGAAATCGTACCTGAGTCCTGAAATTCGGAATATATACTTCATATGGCCGTTTGTGTTTATCTATCTGGCTCACCTGCTGTGAGAAATATATAACAAATCAATTTATAACTATTGAGCAAATATTTTTCTTCTGTCTTGTTGTTTTTCCTTGTCCAAGACTATTTTCTGATGATTTTCATGTGATTTACATCGCCGCCATATCCACGCCGTATCCCATCTTGCCGTTTTATGGTAAATTAAGCCCAGAAAGTACTTATCGGCCACAAAAGTTGAGGTACACGACATTCATACCTGTTTAGTCTTATTTTACTTTCCTCCCTTTCACCTTACGTGATTTGTGGCTGAGAATGCAGCTGTCTGAAAATGGTCCAGTAATATAAAATGGATAGAAAATATTGCTTTATTTAAAACAAAGGAATATTTATTTGTTTTCTTAGGCCATTTACCACAGATTAAGTTTTAAAGCCTTAAGTTCGATGTTAAAGATACACATCATACATTATTATTTATAAGTTAGAATCATATGTACAACGTTATTTTTTGTATACCATAAAGCCGAAACACCCAAATTAGATTTTGGTATAAAAGATCAGATAAAATAGAAAAATAATAATAATAATGAAAACTCACGCCGTGACAGGTTACGATAACTATCTAATTTCTTGAATAATGCATGGGAACAAGCGCGCGCTGCGCATGCGCACTGCCGCGCCGCGACGCGCCGCGCCGTGGGTTTCGCGCCAATAAGCACAACATTGGTACTATTTACACTGTTTCGTTTATAAACAACATTTTAACAGCACGGCTGCGTTTCCACCAAAGATGATGCTTGGCGAAGGATGTGTGTGTTAAGAACAAATCGAAACTCAGCTTAATATTTACCACTTCACTGCTATTACAATAACAACTAAACATACCTAAGTAATTGTTCAAAATGTCCACCCTTTTCCCTAATACAAAGCCGAGCCCGCTTACGCATATTGCGGTCTAATTTTGATGTCCTTGCATTTTGCATCGGCCGGCTGTGTAAGTACTTTAATAGGCATAGTTGAACGACGGACACGTGCTGGATTTTTATTAATCAACACGGTAACCAGCTGGACGGAATTTTAATATGTTTTTGGGATAAAATATAACGTATGTTAAAATTTAGTGCAATGGATTGTGTTACTGATTCTCAACAAACTAATTCCGGCTTTGTAGTATACTAATAATAACCTTGTATAAAGCTCAAGCGCTTGTTTGTCTGTTTAAACATGTTAATCCCAAGAACTACAGCATTGAATTAAAAACAATTGTGTTGGATAGCCAATTCATGGAAGAAGGCTTTAAAAATCACTATTGAAAAATGATTCCAAAACTGTTTTCATGTCAAACGGTATACCTACACCTGTATGGCAGTATGGTACGAGTATCTGAGCTTACGAGACAGAGTAGGATATTGCCTGCATTTCTGGCCCATGCTGGAGGGCTTTGTTACGTAACTCATGACGTTATCTGGCCTGGCGTTGATTTCCGTGACATGCCAGCCCCGCAAGAACATTACCTGGCCTACATAACAGTAACCATAGACGCGTGCTATCTCATCGGTTAACACCTTAAACTAACGTTGAAGGTTTTGTAAAGTTTACTTAATATATTGACGATATATACGAGAGACATAAATTGGTTGGTAGGTAATTCGGTTGGTATAATTAAATCAGTTGCCCTGAAAAAATCGAGTTGTATTTGTTGTTATAATCACTGTGTTATAAACTGGATTTCTGATGGAAATTGCTTCCCGAAAATAAAAAACGTATATGAAAATGACTGAACCTAAGTGATATCAACATTTTATGCAAAAGTTTAATTATTTTGGATCCATACATCATTTTTTGTCACTCCGTTTCTGAGGTTAGCGTTTATGATGAAAGATGAATTTTAAAAGAATCTTTAGCCAGTCGAAAATGAGTTTCCCTTTTTTTATAAATATGTAGTTAATAGCCTTAACTTTAGCGAATTTACAAAAACAAACTATTCAAAATACTAATTTATCTAAATTGCAACGAAGTCCTGCCGTTTCAATCCGATGACCAATTTCAATTAGTAAATATTTAACTGCAAATACTGGCTGATGCACCTATATTTATCAAAATAATTGATTTCGCTTTTAGTAATTAACCACTAACTTAAAATAAGTTTTCGGTCAATAAAATGATTAATTTACATCGCTTACGTAAACACGCATAGATGAAAATTTTTAACTTGTTACCGAAATACCAAATTACCAATGCAACGTACTTACGAGTATAACAAAGTTTGTAGAATCTTTGAACTTTAAACACTGGTTATAAGCGGAACATGTAGCGCGGTTGTCAAGTTTCCAAATCTAATCTAATACAAAATTGATTTTATATAGTAGTTCTTGATCTTATCGTCCTTGAGGTTGTAGTAATTTAAATGTAAATAATTGTAGAACGAGGTGTATGCAGTGATATTTAATATAGAGAAATTAAAATCATTCTGAAAATTGTCTGTGAATATAAAACAAAACATTTTACCTTCGTTTTTTATGTTAGATATTCCACTGTTGATGAGTAAATGTCAATAAATAACAATACTAATTAAATGCATTAAAACGAGACATATTATTCTCATATCACATTACTGTTAATGTTATAATTCTATGAATTGAACATTTGAGCATCTATTGTAATGAGAGAACGTAAAAAATAGCGAGACGGTATAATAATGTTTGTCTCAGAATTTGTCATTTTTCTGTGAAATGATTTGTTATACTTGGTATATTTAGATTTCATAGCATTTACATTTATATAAAATCTTTATTGTGTTTATTACTTGGGTAAACAATATTAATAAAGACAGAGGCACTTTTAGTGTTATCTACTAGAGATCTACATGAAACTAGATTGATCTGTCCTTATTATAGTGGCTATACTAAATTAATTTGATTATAGCCGCCGCGCCGTGATACAATTAATTCACGTCTGTAGCTAGGTTGGGGAATACTATTTGCTTTTCTACTATTTCTAAACAAACAAAGTGAATAATGTACGTAGGTATATTTTTGCGTTGCAACAGAGAAAAGCTATTGTTATTATCAGTATTGTGTTACTAAAATTAATATAATGTTTCTTTTGATAAAGCCATCAAAAGTGAGTTAGCTTTCCAACTCAGTGAATCTTGAGCATGGTGTCACTCTCAATGTCTGGCACTTTTGACATTTAATTAAAGGAGCCAAAGTGATGAGGGCGCGTATGAAATGCTATTACTCGTATATGTATATTAAATAAATTTAATGTTTGTTTGTATTATCTGATTTACTTACTATCTCTATTGTTTACGTACATAAAACTTCACACAGTATAGGGATTGTGCAAAAATATAACTTAATTTTAATACAATTAAAAAGGCGGCTATTAGCCAAACATTAATATTTTTTAATAGTTTTTCATATAGAAATACTTATCCCAATCAAGGAGGGAAGGGAATTAACCTGAGCACGTCACAGTTTACAACACATATATCTTACCTCTGGAGTCTAGACTACCGTACCAAAAACAAGGTGTGACTTGTTCCTTATTTTTATAAATAAATAAATCCACCCAACAGTCACATACTTAGTCCTGACCCCACATAAAGATCATTATAAGTCTTGTGTCGTGGGTATCAGATGCTACTATAGACTTTTCGGTCACATAAACACCCAGACCCGAGACAAATATCCGTAGGCCTTACAAAAAATTGTCTCTGTGCGGGGATCGCACCCCCGGCATCACGTTTCACAGCCGGCGTCTAACCAACTGCGCCATAGAGGCTGTCAAATGTTTTATGGAAGTTTGTCCTGTCAAAATATTAAATTATGACACTTAACAATACCGCTCCATCAGAGGTTTGTTGTTACTTGATGCAAATGTGAAAGTTCTGAACAAAATCGGATGGGAAGCAGGCAAACTCAGTGAAACGTAATGTAATCTATGCCTGTATAAAGAATTTTTATTTTGATCGCTAAATGAAAAATGGATGCAAAATAAGCAGATATTATTTAGACGTGAATGATTTTAGTGAAAAATTGTTAAGAAATGATTAAACAATATTTAATTATACCCTATGTTTTTGTAGAAAAACTGTCAGTATTTAAATTATACATAGTAAATAACACGGGCAAACACAAGGGAAAGAGTTTGTGATGTATTATATTATTATTATACATAATAGCTTTGATATTTACATCAAACGTACGTGTCGAACTTTTAATTGAATATTTTAATCTTAGTTGAGCCACGTGGAAAATTCGGCTTAAAATTTTTCGCTTGATTGCACGCATATGAAATGTGACAAGTATAAAATGCGAATTATGTGACAAATATGTTTGCTCGAGACTTGACTAGATTTCGTCACTTATATATATATATATATATATATATATATATATATATATATATATGATATCAATATTAGTTAAAGATCGTACAAAATAAAAGAATGATCAATAAACTTTAAAAATATTCAACTAAAATTTCACAACATGCGCATGCTCTTGATCTAGCAACTTGCTTGAGCTATCCCATCTCTCGCTACTGGTAGTGTGGCTTACAGTTATAGGTTAGTCTTGTGGACATGCAACATCCCAAAAAATTATGGGATTTTCGTGACTTGAAGGTCATAGAATGTAGACGTATTAACACATGGTATGCGGATATCAAATTCGTTTTCAGAAGCGCTAGGTCTATCATGTGTTCAGTCTCCGTGAATAATGATTTTCAAATACATAATTTCTCAAAAAATAAGGTTTCAAGCTTTATAGGTCTTTAGGTCGGGTATCGAACACTAATAATAACATCCTATAATAAATCATTCGTTCAAAACTACATGTAGAATTTTGTCAATGTACGGTAGTCATATTTTATACAATGCTAGGTTTGCTAGAGCAATGTTTGCGATTCCTAGGTATTTTACAGAATACCATTAGAAGGTTAGGTAAAGTAAAATGTAGTTATTACTTACTAGTAACTGTATGTTATTTTACTAGTTACTAATAACAGTTATTTATCGTTTCCTGGGTTAAGTGTTAGCGTGCATGGATATTATGGTTTTAGGTTCAGTATGATCCTTAAGCTGAACAATTTAATATGAGTAAGTTTTTTCAATAAATAAAACATGCCTATATCGCAAATCATGTTGTGCCTACGCACATTATTAAGTCAGAAGAAAATTAAACATAGAATAGGGGTGTTGACTATTATGCATATTTATGCTAATCACTAGAAGATGCAAGTGATTAAACGCCAACGGAAGTCGTCATTATTCTAATCAGCTTTTCAGTAGATTTGTAATGCACCTAGCACGCTTGTTTTGTGGGCCAAGGTTGTCGCAACACTCATGGTACGCGACGCTTTGCATAATGACTATGTTTTAATATTATACCAATGTTGGCCATCTGCATGTCGTGTACGTCGTAGTACAACGTAATAACATATATTATGTTATTCCGACATACATAAGGAAAAAAACCAAATAAGATTAAAATAATTGTTTCAATAGGATGCAATTTTTTAATCAAACATGTCTGCACTGCATAAATGTGTTTGGATAGTGTCAGTATTATGCCACAGAATAAAAAATGAAGCATTGGATTTGAGAGCAAAATGCGATACAGCAACGTACACGTTGATTTTGGGCATTGAACCGAAAAGCTTTAGTGTACGTGACGGGATAAAAAATACTAATTGGATCTTTTGGTCTGCGATTTTTATTAACAATAATAAATGGCTGTTAAATATGTAAACGGGCTTTATTATGATAGTTAGTAATCATGACTGTTTATAACTTTTTACAAAAGGAATTAATCATACATTGTTAAAAATGAGACATACTCTCAGATATATCCCAATATACGTTAAGGCAAAGATCGCTGTGTTTGTTTTCCATTGAGATAGCTGTGTACAATGTACGGAGTTTTCTATAGATCGATGATTCAGAAGCGAAAACGTAACTGGGGCGACTCTCCAGTTAGTCTTGAAAATAGAATGGTAACGTAGTGGCCGCGTTAAAATATTCAGACACACCGTCTGGCCTATGATCCATTTTATATCTTTTGTGCCACATATCTATTAGTTACATATTATATCGCATATAATATCTTGTAAAGCATTAATTGTTAGTAGAAATAAATATTATGAAAATTATTTTTATGTTTTGTATGACAGAATTTCCGTGTAAAATAGCCATCATTAGTCTGATGTTTGTGTATTAGTCTCACGCCAGTCATTCTATCGATCACATTTAGATCATACATAGCTCTTGAACGGCTGGCGTGCAAACCGACATTATTTTGTGATCTGTGGATTTTTTTTCGCAGTCGTTACCATAAATCTGTGATAAGGTCATTGCGAACAGACTCGCTCGACACAGTTAGCATTCATTAACAAAAGTGGGTTTGCGTGATTTGAAGTACATAAAATACGTTCAAACATATCGTGCTCTAGTTATACATATTAATGCTTAAGCTCGTACTGGCAAAGTTTTAGTTCAAACATAACTTCCAGCCACTGGTGCCACAGATAATTTAAACTTGACGATCTTCCCTCAACACCACTTGCTTAAACTAAACCATCTGGCACGTGCATTGGATGTGAGCTCCGGCGCTTGAACGAAACGGATATGACGGAAACAAAGGAGCAGCGTTGATGGGGCAGCTGACAGACACAATAGTAAAGGATGTCGTGTGTGAAGGGGCGTGCGCACTACATCAGTGTCCAGAGATATGTACACAAAGGTACTCGTATGTGTAAAACATGTGATCGCTTCATATATGTTCGGTATATTATATAGAAATTGACACTTAAGGTTTCGCAGCGAACACCTGCAGCCTTACCATGACCGTTGTATTAGCGATTCAATTGCGATGCAATTCAGTTTAGGTTATCGTTTTATTTCGTACCATGACCATGTTTATACTGAATCGCAAGTGAGTCGCAAACTAACCAAATGAGTGAACGAAAAGTCTCTAATCCGTAAAGCTAAAAAGAGACAGCGCTATAGAATCACCATATCCTTTGTTTCTTTCTCACCGCACCAGTTAGCAGCGTTCTGAAACTTAATCGTGGAAAAGTTACGATAATATTTTCGATTGATAATTTATATAATTGTACTATGTATTAACTTTTGGATAAGATTTCCTTCAATGTGAATGTTGCAGATTGACACAGAATAGTATTTTAGCTGACGTTATATCAATTTGTATTATTTTTAATTGATTATAATATGAATATTATGCCCATCAACTTGCAGAATTACGTGTCAAACTTATGAACGTTTCTCTATGATATATGACATTCAAGATTGTGAATTGTAACATTCTCGGAACGCGGGTGTTTTGATTATTATGCTAAAGTGATATTGAATTGTTGTTGTTTTATTAATTTTACGGCGTGAAATATTATCCTCATTATCACACTCCAAATATTCGAAGAATAATAAATTATGCGACATCTAAAATAATATAAATTATGCTTTTACAATGTACATTACTTAGAAATTTAATTAAAAAAACCACTATTGTTCGTTACCTACTTTGCTAATGAATTCATTTCACTGAAATATCTAATTTATTCAATAACGATTCAGTTTCGGTAGTAAATAAAGAACTTTATTTGAATCGTAAGTTTTGACAGATAAGCGACTCAACTGAGGTCTTGAAGTTTGGTCATGGTACGAATTGAATGAATGAAAACGCGATTTGCGAACGCTTTGCGATTCAGTTTAGGCGCTAACCTAAATTGATCGGCTAAAACGATGTCATGGTACGAAAACACAAAGCGGTTCAGAATAGGTCCTGAATTGCGTCGCATTAAGAGGTCATGGTAAGGCTGCTGAGCGTGTTTAAAAGGAAGTTTTAAGTCGTTTATCGTTGCTACTGCCTTTTTAAAATTTACGTCAGTTTCCTTGTCTATTATCATTTCAGTAGTAGAGCTGTGGTTTTATTTGTATTTTTATTTAACATTTTTATAAGTAACAGAAGTTAAAGTTCTTTATCTATGAACTAAAAATATTATATCTTTCGGTGCGTCTTAGAAACTAGGTACTGTCTTTAGGCGGAAATCGCACTTCATCCCTGGAAATGGTTTACAAAAATAGCTAAAACACTAAGCTTCGTCTGTGTCGCTTGACTTTTAACAGTTATGCAGTAGCGCTGTTATTTTAATCAACTTTAATAAAAGAAGATTATCAATTCGATCTGTATGTACATATTGTCATATGTATGCATGTATAAAAACCTGTATGCCTGTATAAAAATATAAATTTTCTTTGATTCTTTCTAATATTGTCACGATTCCACAGTTTTTGGATATGTTAGTATATACCAGCTTCTGAACAAGAGTGCTAATTTTCATAAGTGTATGTATGTTTGTTTGTCCACGTATGTCTAAAAATGTATAAGTCGGATTGCATAATTTTTTTTCAAGATCTGGTACAGTTCAACTTAGAAGTTGTGTAAGTTTCATCGAAATTGGATCAGTATTTTTTGAGACAGGTCCGAGAATCTTTTTTATTACGCGGTGCACATACATATTTTATCTCGGCGCCCAATCTATCTAGCTGTTCGAAATGTACAATGAAACTAGTTAGGTAAACAGGCACAAAAATTCAGAGGAAGAGAATTTATTCGCAGCGCTCTCCTAGACTTTCTACGCCGCTGCGCATCAATGCAGAGCGCCGCAGCACACACTTTAGGAACCCCTGAGAAAATGTGTACCTAGTTGACTTATCAAACAATCGGTAAGAATTATAATACTTTTAGAGACCAGAGGTGGGAAAAGAACAAAATCATAAATATCCTTCGTATATTTTAACATAAAATTACACAAATTAAATAGCAAACAAACTAAATTAACAAACTTATGAAATCTATCTAATTTATTTGTGAATTTAAAAAGAAACAATCAATTAACAAATATCTGCAATTTTCCTACCCTCCCAAACCGTTACCAAGGTAATCCCTTTTTCTTAAAAATCAACCGAGCTACGTCACGAGTATGGAGTGCCTATCACATAGCGCGACGACCGACAAAAGAGGTTTACAACCAAATAAATTTAATCTGATAGCTCCTAACACGGCCTCTCCTGACTGTGTCCGTCCTCGGGCACTCCTTCAGCAGCAAAGTTCTTTGTCGCAATGGTTGAAGGCTGGATAGAAGGTCCTGCCTCTGCAAAATCGTCATCCCGATTGTCATCACCTAGGAATGTAACAATTGATTGCGTTGGTTTTGAGTCTCCTTTGCAAATTTGCCTATTCAAACATTCATCTCGCTTTTAAGGCCCTCATTCACCAAGTACTTTTGAAAACAAAAGTTTCACAGCCATAGCGTAATTAAGTCTTTCATCATCTTATATTCATCTTATATTCATCGCACAGTACGGCCGTACTAAAACCCCTACATATCAATTGAGATACTTTTAAATATGTCAATTAATATGCCTGACAAACAATGTACATTTGTGAATGTGTGGACAACTATACCGCAGCAAGTGTCTCGCCACATTCCCTGGACTCGCCCCGCAGTTCGAGCCCAGTACCATTGGTCACCGCAGCGCCAAAACAAAACCCCTGCATATCAATCGAGATACTTTTAAATATGTCAATTAATATGCCTGATAAACAATGTACCGCAGCACATTTGTGAATGTGTGGACAACTATACCGCAGCAAGTGTCTCGTCACATTCCCTGGACTCGCCCCGCAGTTCGAGCCCAGTACCATTGGTCACCGCAGCGCCAAAACCTGGGTATGTCACCGCAGCGCATACCCAGTACCACACATCTCAACAAGTATTGCAAAATGTATCTTGATGTGTCTCTCCAAAACAGCAACTTCTTTGGGGTACCCCACTCATGCACAGCAAAGCTGCACAGTCACCACACCAGCGAGGTTAGTCGCTTATTCACAACAGTAACTGTAACACAAAGTTAAACAATTACTCACTTTCAAAGAAAGATGCACACGTGTCCGGGCACACATATATTGGGCTGCCGCCTGTGTTGATTTCCCTCAAGCCCCTGTCAATAATTTGAGCTCATATCTGTCACTTGCCAAAATTTTGGTAACTTAATAAGGTCCTCTCATTCCGGAGTCCAACTTGCCCGTGCTCTGTGAATACTTTATCACAAACACCAGGTCTCGATGCTTGAAAACCCTTGGAGGTTTTCGGTGCCGGTTGACACGAAAGTCTTGCTCCGTTTGGTTATTTCTTAGCATCTCGCTGGCTTGAGCCACGCCAGACGATTAGGATGAGCGTCTTCAACTGCGACGTCTCGAACCAGGACACGTAGTGCAGGAGTGGTCGCATCAGTACCAATCAATAAATTTAAAGCAGAATATTTGGTAGTTTTTTGCTTCGTTATATTTAAGAGTAATTGGAGCTTCCATAAATAATTATCAGACCAACGAATATTTTTATTGCTAACTTCTATGCAAATCATATTTAGGACAGTACGTAAATAACATTCCGCCTGACCATTTGCATGATGCATCTCAGGCGTGATATAATGCATATCACAACCCCTTATCGTCAATTAAATTTACAAAGCTAGAAGCTTCGGACATACGTCCGCGATCACAAATAAATAATTTTGGAACACCAAACAAAGCTATCGCGTTGTTAAAAACAGGTTTCAAATCATCTGCGTCTTGCCTATACATTGGATACAATAATGTAAATTTTGCAAAATAATCAACAATTACAAGTATGAATTTATAGCCGTTAGATTCAAGTAAAGGACCTAAGGCATCTACGTGAATAGTTTTAAAGGCTGGCTTTTCCCATGATGTATTTGGTTGTTGGGAAGCTCTGGGGACACGTTTTTTTTATATACAAGCAAGACAGTGAAACACATACTTATTTACAAAACTACTAAGCCCAGGGAACCAAAAATGTTTCAAAATCAAATGTAACGTTTTTTCAACCCTGATATGTTGATGTTCATCATGAAATATCCTTAATAGGCTCAGTCTATGGCCTTTGGGGATATAACATAAAAGGTGAGAACCCTCTCCGACGTGAATGCAGCGGTAATAAAGCAAGTCATTTTGACAGACGTACCTCTGAGGATCCAGGTTACCTTTACTTAACTTCTAAATTAATTCCTGAGTTTCATTGTCTGCACTTTGAGCAATTTGGGCCCAGATTCGAGGTCTGTCAATATGATGAACTTGTTTTGCTAGTCGATTTCTGCTCAGATAGTCAGCATGCGGCATTAAAACACCTTTCCGATATTCAATGGTAAAGTTAAAGTCCTGTAAATAAATCCACCAGCGCGCCACTCTGGGGAGTAAGTCTTTTTTCCGTTCAGTAGCCTTCAGGGCGTTACAGTCAGTGATAATGTTAAATTCAACGCCAATGAGATAGTATCTTAGATATTGCAACGCCCTAACGACTGCCAACGTTTCTTACTCATAGGAGTGATATTTACACTCTACCCCTGTGTAGTTTTGGCGAGATTATCAAAGTTGTCACTTTACCCGGACTCGGCCTAACCTGACCGTGTGAAATTACACGGCCAAGATATTCCACCTGTTGTGTCAGAAACGAACACTTTTAGAGATTGACTGAAAATCCAGCCTCTGTCAATGTTTTTAAAACCTCACGGAGCAACGTAATCCCGTCCGTAATAGTCTCACTCATGAACAATACGTCATCGATATAGACTAGTACATTGCCAGATTCAATCAATCTCCGAAGGGTTGTGTTGATGATTCTTTGATTGACCATTGGTGAATTACATAAACCGAATGGCATTTTTACATATTCATAATGGCCTTATTAATGATTAACAATGATTTTGATTATTATTCCGGACTCTGATCGTTCCTTAGAAAAACAGCCACTTTGTACATGTCCTATCTTTCTACAGAAGGTACAAGTTGGTAACGTTGACGGTTTGGTTGCATTTCCCGATTGTCTAGAATTGTTCAACGCGTATTGATTCTTTAGACAATTACAACTTTTATGTCCAGTCCGACCACAAGAGAAACATTTTGAATCCGGCTTGTCAACTCTACGCGATTTCGTATAATGTGAGAGTAGACGAGGATCTAATTTTGTTCGGACAGGCTTAACATGGATGGCTAAAAACGAAACTAAATTTTTAACAGATAGCTCAGCGTTTGCGGCCGCTGCTCGTACGTGCGGGTCCATTATTCCACGAATAACAATTTGCACCATGAGATCATTACTCAACCCTTTAATTATTCGTAATCGCAGTAGCGAACGTCAAGCGTATTCTGCATACGTCAGATTTATCGCAGTACCCAGAAGTTCAACTAATGCACTATCCACGAAAGACGCATTCAAATTTTGTTGACTAGTGTTTTGTGGAACGGTACCCAATGACTTTCGCGATTCGTCCAAAGAACTTCCTTCGATAGCATTAAGACATGAGACTATGGAACTCAAGACTTGTTTCACCGAAACATGGCAACGCGAATGTGACCTCCGTGACCGCGAACGCGAGTCATGCGAACGTTGCGATGTCGCGAATGTCCACGAGAACCGTGCGTAGGTACCTAAGGTGTGTAACCCCGAGAACAAGAACGAACTTGGCCACGCGAAAGGTTTCGAGACCTAAACCGAGATTTCTCACGTGCGTAACACCTAGACCGACTATGCGATCGCTCACGCGAGCTGCCATCTTTTCGTGAACGTTCTAGACGCATACGTTTACTACCACGGTAACTTATTTCCGAAGACTTACCACCTGACCGCGAAGTTCGGGGCATCATATTTGATAGCTGATTGTTTCCTCACAAACAGTTGTGGGCACAGGGTCCTATCCCACTTCTGATTTTAGAGACCAGAGGTGGGAAAAGAACAAAATCATAAATATCCTTCGTATATTTTAACATAAAATTACACAAATTAAATAGCAAACAAACTAAATTAACAAACTTATGAAATCTATCTAATTTATTTGTGAATTTAAAAAGAAACAATCAATTAACAAATATCTGCAATTTTCCTACCCTCCCAAACCGTTACCAAGGTAATCCCTTTTTCTTAAAAATCAACCGAGCTACGTCACGAGTATGGAGTGCCTATCACATAGCGCGACGACCGACAAAAGAGGTTTCCAACCAAATAAATTTAATCTGATAGCTCCTAACAATACTATATACTACTGCAGACATTAAAAAAATTTAGAAATAAAAATAATTAAAAAAAATATTAAAGCGACTTCAAAATTGTGATCCGTTCAATTAAAACTAATAAAAAGGGGATTTTTAAAAAAAAACTGATATACATAAATATGCCAACTATATTTTTGAGGACGGTGTCATATTATATTAATACTACTCTCGCCGCCATACTAAAGAATAAACACATGTAAAGGGTCTCCGTCACGGCAAGAATCCAAAATAATTTTAAACAGAATTTCTTAGGTCCGTCTTAGGACTCAGGAGTTACTATAATATTGATAGAAACGGAAATTGCACTAGGGATGTCTGGCATAGTCAATTTATGTATTGTCTGTATTGAAGTTGACCACCGTTTTATGAGTACTGGCAACACTAGTTTACGTGAATTGAAAATATTATTTACACTTCAATTTTAATATTTTTCATCAACTTCAAAAAATTAATAGCAAATAAAACTTTAAAAAAAGGTTTTTTAAATGCTCTAAAAAGAAGAAAATAAAATTTTCCTTTAAAATTTTAACTATCAACTTTTAACCTCAATATACACAATTTATAAAATCATAAAAGCATAGGCTTCTTAATTTTGACTTTTTTTTAGCTCAGTTATTGGATATGTTATTCTATATCAGCTTCTGAACAGGTGTGCCAAATTTCACAAGTGTTAGTTCGTTTGTCCTTACATATCTCAAAAAGTATGAGTCGGATTGTATCTACGATTTAATAAAAGGAAATAAACCGACTTCAAAATTATTATATTGTCAGCTTGAAGTCTACATGCTATTTTATATCACTACGCACTACGCGGGTTAAGCCTGACACCGACCGCAATGAAACAATTTGTATATTTAGGCCTTTAAGTTTATTTAAAATATTAATTGTATATCTCTCTTTTTATATAATTTTGAAGTCGCTTTAATTTTTAAGTTACTTTTATATTAGGTTTTTTTAATTTTTTATATTATACATCTGTTTATAATTAGCATACGCGCGCCATTTTGTTTTGTTAGCGATATCTAAAAGGTTATATTATTGCTATCCTATTGCTACGACTATAATCTAAATTTGAAAAAGTTCCGGAAATTGTGGTGGACATTCTATCTGTTTAATTATTGATCTGATTATTCATAAAATAAATATTAGAACATCTATGTGCCACGATAATCCAAATTAATGAGAAATTCCAAGAGTGATCGCTTTTTTTTATTTTATTTATCTCATGATAAAATCGAAATTATGCTTATCGAAGAAGATATTAGAGTAGTTGTAATTTTTATTTTTTCAATTCAGGCTATGAATTTCGAATATTTTAGAAGTTTTACTTCAACCGCGCGAAAATGGTTTCACCATAGGCGTCAATATTTTTCTTATGATTTCTCTCTCCTTACACTTATTCATCAATTAGATGTAGACATTCCAAGAAGGTTTGATATTAGGAAAAGAAAACAATACACCATAAGGGAGTCATAATTTGTTTATTATATTATTTATGCTGGTTCATAACAAATTACACAACTATGTAGCACTAGTAGCATTTACCACTATGTAAATTGCGTTCTCTTCGTCGTAGAGCCTGGCTAATGTAATTCGCAATTAAATAATAACTTAAATAGCAATTAAATAAATGTGATCGCGAGTTTAGAATGATGCTGTTCAAGTGCTATATTAATTGCCCTATTTCGATAACGAATGTGTTTTCTGATTGGTATGAACTTCTTTGACAAAGTATACTTCAAAATTAAAAAAAAATTCGAAAGCGAATCATACATTAATGTACACAAAACATAGGTAGACTCAACATTACTCTGTGATACAAAATATTTGGTCTAAGTCGTATTGCTGGGTAAACTTGTAACCTTTATCACTCTAATTGATAATAAAATCGGGTTCTTCGTATGTGTCAGGACCAAGCCATGTTTACATTCGAAAAGTTATCCTTCACATTGTTATTGGTGTGCTGTTTGTAAATAGCTAATATGGCGATAGGTTCGCCCCCTATCGCATCATGAGATGGAACATACAAGCCTAAATGTGGGTAGCCTGGTAGCACCTCTGCTTACGCCATCTGGGGAAAAAGGCGTGAGTTTATGTATGTGTGTACATAATATGTAGAAAGTCCAGTAAGACGGAGAGTACTAGGTACTACATTTTGTTCTAAAATTTTAATTATATGAAAATTAAAGTCATCATTATAAATGTATGTAGATAATCAAACAAAATAATGGTATAGTAATATTTTTAATATGGCTTATTTCCCTACATACTTCATTTTTACATTACTTATTGTGCTTGGTGCTTATTTTCTTCAAAACTACCTGTACAATATTTTTTTTTTGCTAACATTTAATCTTAACATAAATAACATCTAAGTCACACGTTTCCTAAACCCAGACATCAAATGTAAGTATCCACGATTCTCACATGCATAATTATACATAGTATATCCACGTCTTATCCGTTTTGTAACACTTGGATTACAAATCAAATAAAAACTAGTTCACCTTAATTGCCATTATTAGAAACCAATTAGTATACGTGCATTATTTATAATTATTAATACGAAACATAATTGTACATATGGACATCCTATAAAAAAATATGTATCCTTTGTGTTTTTGTCCGAACACTTTCCAGCATAAAATGCAATATTCTAATAAACTCATTAAAAGCGCTACAAACTTCGGTCAAATATATACTAGATGTCGGATGAGCACTTCAAAAACGGCCCGAAAAATTGTACCACAATGTCAGTGTGGCTCTATTTCAATTTAGTATGCTTCAATCATCACCAACGGCAACGCGTAAACATGCTGCATTGCGCCTTTCAAAATTGTCAAAATAATCACCGTAATGTGCGTGGTGGCCTGTTGGTAATGTGCGTGGTGGCCTGTTGGTAACGGACCAGACGCGGCTGCCTACATGTTCACGGTGGTCGCGGGTTCAAATCCCAGGGCACACCTCTGACTTTTCGGAGTTATGTGTGTATTGATAGTCAATCACCACGCACTTTAACGGTGAAGGAAAACATCGTGAGGAAACCTGCATTCCGTAGCGATTTTAAAGAATTTCTACGGTATGTAAGTCCGCCAACCCGCACTAGGCCAGCGTGGTGGACTATATGGCCTAACCACTCTCAATCGATTCTCTCGATTTTAGAGTAGGCCCGTGCCCAGCAGTGGGACGTATATGGGCTGATACAATACAATACAAAAAAAAATCACCGTAATACAAAGATTTCTGCGGGAGTATCTTTTTTTTTCGATAAATTAATGTCTATAACTATTTATTTCCAATTTAAAAATTGAAAGAAGCGTGAAATATAAATCGATCCATAAATAATATTTTAATTGTTTCCAACAATAATATCTGTGCGCATTTATTAAAAACTTTATTGCTAAGTGACATTTTTATTTTATGTTTTTTTTCTTCAATGACATAACGTCTTGAATGAAAGTATATAATTGTAAGATATAATAAATCTTATTTCAAACAATCAAAGTTTATTGTTACTTGAAGTTGTTTATATTTTAAGACCATTTTGCCACATCTCGTAGTTCGAAATACAAATGTATATGTATTAACAACCTCGGCCACTTTTGGCATGTGATTTTGTTCCTTATATCTATAGGTCTCCAACTATCTAGAGAGCCGGGGCATGAAGTGAGGGGAGGTGTGCAGTGACAGCTATCATGCAAAGACCAAGAGAGATAGAGAATTTACGATTAACATGTTGTACGCTTGGTGTTACACGACTTAAACTATTTCCCAATTTTAGGAGAGATCTCGAAGTAATATTTTTAATAATGCGTTTATTGTTTACTAGGTAGATTTTGGTGGCGGTTCCGCCCGCGTACTTGAAACTTATAACTTGGTAAAAGTGTCTTCCTAAATATGAGATTTTCGACGAAGATACCCCAACACCTCCCTATTAATATTTAATGATATTGTATTGTATATTATTAAAAAAAACCAAGGCAAGAATAATACTCGATACTTTATTGTCCAATAAATATAAGATATATATTTTGAATTGAATATTCCGAGTAAATCCTGATTATAAAATTATGTTTTATTACATTTTTAGTGGAGGTAGAGGCAGAGGTTGGTAGAGAGAGCTACTTTTATAATATTTTTTTAACCAGTTTAAAGCTCTTTTTACTTTAAAAGGATTCTCATCTATTACGAACAGATGTAAATATCAATTTCGTGCAGTGTAAAAATATATAATATAACAATCATGTCTTATTTGTAAGTATTGTTTATACAAAAAATCTGTTCAATTCATATTTATTAAGCGCGGCGCATATGGGAAAATTAGCTGCTTACTGTTGGCAACAATAATAATACGTAAGGATATGATATTTATTGCAGGATCTTTTAATATTCAATTTATCACGAATACCACAGGTTGGAATTGGGCCGACACACACAAAAATACCAATAGAATGCTTTCTCTAAGTAAAATGAATCAAAATACTCGTAAATTCGAATGAAAAGGAAGTTCTGTATTATTTTGCAGGCTGATGCTTTTATAATCATTTAATCTTTGATATTGTTGCTTATGTAAATACATATCGACATTATACGCTTCACTTGATTATATTATACCTTTAAATACTTAAAACATGCGAAACTAAAGTAATTTTCATTTACGACAATGTGTCAAACGTCACGTTTGTTTACAACATTTTTGCTATGACATCGCACTGACATCATACGAACACGAAGGATGGACACAGCGATATTTATAACATAAAGAGATGCTCTCTATCTTTTTCCATTGCGTTGATTATATACGTCGGCTTGTGGAAACAAAACATTCACCGGGCTATTGACAGTTCCCCTGCACGGTGCAGACCTGGAATGTAAGGCCCTCTAGATAGTTGGAGGGCTATAGTATATATTTGATCGAAGGCTACAAACGACTTTTCTGTGTGATGGACATACCCGCTGATATGACGGCTCGCGCGCGGCAACGAGATCGTCATTTCAATTTCGCATGTTCGAAACAAAGCCGCATAACAGACTGCCATTAACCGCCCGTAGTGAAAAAGCGTCCGTGGAACCGACAACCGCCAGCGCCCGGTAACGAGGCTTTTTGATGACCGTCCACGTTCGTTTGACCATTTTTACTTTGATGGGTGATCAGTAAAACTAATACTGCTAAAATCCCTCAGGACAGACTCAGTCTGGTAACCGATCTCTATTTAAACGAATAATACTCTGAAACAAGTTTTAGGGCACATTTGCTTTCCTTATTGTGCATTGAGTTCTAATGTGTCGCTGTAGGGTGTATGGTATACTTATTGTATTCGGCTAAGTGAGATTTTAGAGTATTTTGTGTTTGCTATTGTACTTTATTAGTTGGTGATTTCTTTACGCATTCTGAAAATGACTTGTTTGATTCCGGTTACAGGTTACAGGCGTATTTGTATTTATTGTTTTAGTACCCGTCAAAGGATTTTGTATAAATGAAATCATCAAAGATTATTGGTCGGTTTTTTACTACCCGCACGGGTAAGTATGCTCAAAATAAGTGCATACTTATTGTGTCCTGGTGTTAATTCGTGAAAATAAATTATCTCCAACATTTTTCTTTTACCTTTTATATATATTTCCATATTTCGTCACTCGCCAATAGAAGAAAGAAAAATTATATAGATCGTCTATGACCTTCCGTGCGTCCAAATCCATTGTTGTCAAAAAAATAAGAATATTTTTTCTGTCTACACATTTTATGACATTCGACACGTTAATACTATTAGATTGCGAGTTTAAATGTTTGTTGTTTATTTTATAAAAAAATATCTCAAACAAGGCGTATTTTTAAAAAATAATTATTTTTTTTGTAGTTCAAATTTCGCCACTCGCCAATAGATTTTAGACATTTTATATAATATAACTAAATATTTTTTATTATCATGGACATCCAAATTGATTAAATTATGTTTACACTGGATGATTTTAAAACTTATATCATATTGAAATAAAACTATTTTATACGGATTTTATCGCGATTTGGTCCGCCCCGTGACCACGAAAGCTGTAAAGTAATCGAAACGTCGCGTCGGGAAGTTAAAAAATGTAAAAATTAAACCAAATCGCGATAAAATCCGTATAAAATAGTTTTATTTCAATGTGTAACATTCGCGTAAATCTAAGAAACCATTATATCATATTACTAAAATGAATGAAATATTATTTTATTCACTTAAAAAAGTTTGGTGGCACATTATTATTGTATCGGCTTGGAATCCGTCCCCTTGCACTCTCTTTAATTTGTCGGTATATTACTGTAGCATTAAACATACTTAATCGTAAATGTGCTTGGAAAAACCACTTTAATTTAAGTACGAGTACTATTCGTTGCAAAGTAACTGAGTAAAATCACTTGCATTTCTTGTTAAGCAGTGAAAAGACATGTTATTAAAATTAGCTTTATGTAACCAGAGACTGGAATGCGGGCCTTTGGCTGTGTTTGTGACTGTGACTTAAGTTATTTTTGCATTTTGTGCAATATCGTATTAAGGTTTCTTTAAAATCTTATTTTATTCTTACCAAGTAAAAGAAGCGGCAAATTATAATCAGAATAATTAAAACCAACTGCTTCCCTAGAGAGGCTATTCTTGTGAAACAAATGAGACAAAGGATTAATAATAGTCACAACTGAATGTTAATCGTTAACTGAATCGCTAGGGAATTATAAGGGTCTGGTTATGTATTACCCGGAATTACACGTAACATACATCTATTTGATTTAGTTTCTTTATTTTTAAAAATGAATTTTCTAAATTTTGATCTGCCTTCTAATTGTACGAAAATTGAAAATTGTTAGGATTAGGGGTGATTTTTGAATTGTCAGTTATGAACATGAAAAAATTGGAATGACAGCTGTTTACAGTTGCGTTATTGTGTCATTTTGATTTTCTGGCATGTATTAGTATAATTCTATGATTTTTTAACTGATGACTGCGCACTCGGACCTTAACTAAATAAATATTTAATTCGCGGTCATGTATATCTATGTTTTATTAAGTGACCGTGGCTAGAATTAAACCAATAATAACAACAACAAAGAAGAATTAAATAACAAATGGAAGCCGATATTTTTAAGCCATTCATTTTAACTCACGAGAAAGCTTTTACGTTACAAAATGAGCAATCCAGATTGTGTACGATATAGTTCAACATGTAAATAAGCTATCTTACATAACGTCTTACAGCTCGGGATACATTTGATGTCAAATAAACTTGCGAATGTGTCGTGTGCACAGTTTTGTTACATTCTTACAACGGCGAAAGAGACGGTTTTGCGTATTTTGTATTATTTGGTTTAATATTTAATGATACGAACCTTTCTATTTAAATGTTGTGTTGTCTTCTCATGCCAAGTGTGCCTGAATATTGCATCTTAATTACAAGTATTTTGCAACACAGAATCAGGTTATGTTTTGTATTTACATACGTAAGAGTATTACACGCAAACCTTGTAATTACCACTAGAATTTATGTAATATAAAGTTATTCGTTTTCTCTGATAGTATGCGAATTCGTCAAATAATTAACCCACCTTCGAGTCTATTCTAGCACGAGTACAAGCCCTAGTGAACATCCAAAATTTCGAGTAAATTCGACGCCAGTGTCGTACCTGTGCTTGACCTGCATGGAATTTAATTGATGCAATACTCGACAGTTACCGGAATCTGTGAGTGTAGGCTTCGTAGATGTTGACGTGTCTATGTCCGGCAAGACGTGTTACCTCAATTTGTGGGAAGTCAATTGATTGGTCAATGTAAGGTGCATTTAGATACGAGTAGATGTCGTGTATCGTAAATAAACTTGGTATATAGTTAGTTGGTGGCCTTTGGATGTTTCGGGATGTTGCACTATGCATATTCTATGTACTAAGAAGAAGTATTTACTCTTGAGTGTACGGTTTAACATAAGGTAAGTGCGTGATCTTGATATTAATGTGTGAAGAAATCTGTAAAATATTTTTGGAAGATGGAATGACACTGTAATACACAATTTAAATATATCAAACTCTATAAGGGAGAGTATGTTTAAACACTTTGCTGTTAGAAAATCGCATAAGAAACAATGTAATCGAAAAATACACAAATACTTTTTTAATTATACACTACTCACAAAAATTAAAGGATATTTTTTTGTTTTTTTTTTTGTTTTTTGAGAGTCTGTATCTTGGAGAAAATTAATTGTTAAGAAATTCGGAAACTAAAAATTGGAAGCTTAAAATGTCTATTTTGCAGATCTGTGCTCTATTTCCTGCAGCCTTACCATGACCTCTTAATGCGACGCAATTCAGGACCTATTCTGAACCGCTTTGTGTTTTCGTACTATGACATCGTTTTAGCCGATCAATTTAGGTTAGCGCCTAAACTGAATCGCAAATCGTTCGCAAATCACGTTTTCATTCATTCAATTTGTACCATGACTAAACTTCAGAGACTTATTCGTTCACTCATTTGGTTAGTTTGCGACTCACTTGCGATTCAGTATTAACATGGTCATGGTACGAAATAAAACGATAACCTAAACTGAATTGCATCGCAATTGAATCGCTTATACAACAGTCATGGTAAGGCTGCTGATTGCACACTTGGTTGATAAGCAATCGTTAGAAAACCAACGAGAGAAAAAAATTAAGGTTTTACTCGTTTTTAAAACCGTGCATTTGCTTGGGTAGTGTTTATTGGTGACATCATTATAAATTCCCGTAGATAATTTAATTGCCTTTAATTTGATATACCAGAAACCTCCGTGACATGATTTGGAGCTGACTTATGGTTAATCAAAGTAAAAATGGCCTATCACACTTTGACATTGGATCACTCCATGAATATCAATCATGGGGAAATGAAAATCAAAATTGTAGTAACTACAAAACATGCTCTATAAGATGGGATTAAAGTCTTATGATAATACACATTATTTCTAAGTAAAGTTGTTGACTGAAAAAAGGTAAAAAGCGGTTATTTAGGGATATTCGGAAAATACTGCATATCTTTGGATAAAAGAAACAAACGAAGGATATCGTCGGTATCTTTTCAAACTTAAAGTATTCTAAAGACACTCTGAAAATTTCAAACTGCTCCGATTTGATTATCTTAGTGTTCGGAAGGTTTAAACGTACTGTATTCGTCAAAATTGTCGTAATAAGCATTTTTCGTATGTGATCGATTTTTGTAACTTCAGAATGCTTTTTTTGGTGATTATCCATATTCTTTTAATCAAATCGTTTACAATCAAATAAATATGAAAGGAACGGTAGCTATAATTATTATCTATAAAGATAATGTAAATACCTGTTTCCGCGATTTCATCTCTACTGTATCCACAATCGCGTGAAATTGTGCAAACAAAGAAAGTAAGAAATCCCCTCGCCCTCCATACCGCGCCCGCCTCGCTTAAACGCAGCCCCAGCCAGAGCTCTGTAAACATTTTAGATATTGTAACCTAGCTTCTTTAAACTGAAAGTAGTTTTATTTTGTGTGTATAGTGTAATGAACGCTGAGACACTTTGCAATACATCCTAAGTGTGGTTTCCGTTCATGTTTGTCCATTGTAATTACGTTTCTTGATGCTATAAGATTCTTTGAGCAAATATTATTCTTATTCATCATTCCTTGGTATCTTATGATAAGTTCTATATCATTCGCCCCGAGTATCGTCGTTTTGAGTAGCTCATATATATCCGATATCCGCGATCTATTTATAACATCTTTATTACATACTAGCTTCTGCCCGCAAACTTCGTCTGCGTTAATAACTTTATTTGGAATTTCCCATCCCGTCCCGTTATATACCGCCCGCCCCGTCTCATTCTCACTCAAAACATGTAATCCAGTCCCATCCCATCCCTTTGAGTATAAAAAAGTAACAAATATATCGACATTCCTTCCTCCTCCCTTGGGAAACCTACATTATTCGGGATCAAACGTAGCCTAAGTGTTAATCCAGGGTGTCAGCTACCTCCATAGCAAAGTTCATCGAAATCCGTTAAGCTGTTTCTGAGCTCATCGCGCACAACCGCACAGACAAACCGACAAATATTAGTTTTTCTTATTTATCTTCCATGTACAGACATCGATCGGTTACAAACTTATTATATGTATAGATTTAATTACGTTTGCTTTGAGTTTCTATCAAAAGAAAAATACACAACTAAATCAAAGATACCGATAGGAAAAAAATGTTAAAGAACGCGGGCAGTGTTACGAGGGCGGCTGTCGCGAAACGAAAAAAAGGCTTTCAATGTAAAAGTAATTTGACTCTTTTGAAGCTGTGTTTATGTTTGTCATTGGATTCAAATGACTATAATTTAATACTATACGAGTATTTTACAAGGTTTAACTAAACTTTTTACTTCACGTGTCGGTAAACGATCAAATCAGCGTTCGTGAGCTAAGTGACCTCCTTAGGGAAGCCGCATCTGGTACATCGTATTTTAGAGGATGTAGGCGCGGATCGACTCTATGTATTCTAATAGGTACTCACGAAGAATTACGGGTACCTATGTCCTATATTGTATAATTATACATCGGTCTATTGCAATAATTCGCTATTATGATTATGTTGAAATCGGTTAGCTATTTTCATTTCTGAAATCTTTCTATTTATCTACATGATCTCCCATAGTGCAAGATCTACTCAATGTAATAAATTACCGTGTCATAACTCGATTGTTGATAATCTCACACGATAAAATGAGGTTGTGACTAACTTATAAAGTAAAATGTGTCAATTGCTGAAAACGGGAACGTTAAATGGGAAAGTTGTTTAAGTACATACTGTGGGAGTTTATGCTTTTAAAAGTCATACAATTATATTTAAAATACAACTGTGCGGAGGAAGAATGACAACTTTGTTTGATGAAATTCTTAATTGCTTCCTTGTATAATTAAGCATGTTAAGCTATCTGTGTTCGATCAAATGTCAGTGCCTTTTGTTGGCGGATAGCGGTAAAAGGTTTTAAGTAGGTACATCTTAAGATTAGATGGAAGAAAATAACAATTGCCTCACCATAAATCCATTCCTTTATTAAACTACAAAGACATATTATTGTGGACTTCGTCACAAATCCTCTAAAACTGTTGCGGAGGCTGGGTCCTGTATCTGAAAGGCTTAAGTATTTAGTCGTGGTAAATTTTACTTTTCATGGGCTCCCCAAGAGTATTGCACCATCGCCATTAGCCACCGAGATGAAGATAGAGCGCGTGACCTCGATTGGTTGCGAAGGCCTACAGAACCTGAAACAGAAATCCAAACAAAATAGTAGATGAGTGGGTGCATATGCATCCTCCGTTCCTGCTTCCACTTCAGTGTAAAATTCTTATAGTGGCATACCATTTGGAACTCTCTAGAGGTGTCTGAAAGGCTGCATAGCCGGTTTCTCTAAACACAAAAAGGTAATTGGCCAAGCCAGAGGATTTTACATATGCTATCGCTAACAAGACTATGCAGGATATCTACCATCTATCACTCAAATGGAACATAATAACAACCTCCCACACGGGTAATATCATAAAATACCGCTACCAAATATATCAAATTCTAATTCACAGTCCATGTATGAGCTGAAAATTGAAAGCAATTTCTTCTCACGAATTGGATGAAGCTAAAAGCAAATCAATTATTCATTAGTTACTAGGTCCAAACTCAAGCGCACTCAGGCGACCGCCCACACTGCCACCTTCAGAGTTTAGTTTATGGAGGCCGAAGGAATCGTTTCCGTGGGGAGTTCTCCACACACGACCCCGTTCCCTAGTCCCTCAACAATGTTATAAAAGAGAGAAAAATATAATAGAACTTCTTTTAATATGACTTATTAAAGAATAAAAAGATGTAACTGAAACAGGGTGTGGGAAAAAATCCGTATTGTTGGCATTTCAAGAACAAAACTTAAAACGAAAACACAAATGCATTGGTAAAATTTTATTTAAATCTTAGTTCCGGTGCGTCTATGCGTCTAAGAAGATTTGTTGCTTAAACGGGTACTGGGGCCAAGGATAGTTTGACGTCTATTGTAACGTATGCTATCCCATCGAATAATTTAAAAATGGTGAAAAAGCTATTAATTTATTTAAATTTTCTGCGAAGCGATGATATTACTCCTTGTAAACATATTTTCGAAGCCTTTACAAAATTAATAAATATAAGATACGCCGCTTAAAGATGAATACATGTACTAATTCGTTTGCATACCGAAAAAAAAATTAACTGCTCACTCACTATAAATCCTATAACCTCTTAAGCGCAAGGATACTGCAATCAACATGTTGTACTTCTTGATATGCGTTGTATTATTCATATGATACTGCAATAAACTGTATTGTATGGTGTATATAAAGGGACAATGACTGCGTTATCACTATAATTCTTTTATCAGTATCTACCTTTATTGAGGTAACACCTTTATTGGAAAATGAATATTCGGTGTAACATAAAAACCACTGCGGGCAAATATTGTTGCGATACCTCTATTGTTTGCCATACAGGCAGTCAGATTGGAATGTAAAAAACAAATAAAGGCTCAACTTTTGGTATCGTAACAATTTTCCCGTTGGATTTTCATTTTTACGAGAGTATTGTTATATTTCACACTCGCAGCATAAACGCCGCACAATGTTTGCTATATATTGTCATTTTGCTACATTGATGTTAATGCTATGCTGAATAACGAACTAGCTAATTACATTTAAATTACAGGTTTTCCGCCACCGCGTCGAGTAAATGAGCGGTGGTTGCTTCGGCTGATTATGAGCATCCTAAGAAGCTAGAGATGGTTCTAGCTAACACAAATTTACGTGGGAATAGAAACCTAACTACAATCAGTATAAACATAACATTTAAAACCCAATGGCAGTGCTTTCTGCCCCTTAATAATATTTGTTGCTACAAAATGAGTGTAACAATAACTCAATCTGATGCAAATAGAACACGTTTCGGCTAAGGTCCAAGCTCACATCTTAATTTAACAGAATCATTAAATTGATTCGGTCACAATGCATCAAAAATAAATTTATAATGCAAAGTGAGAACTATAGCCGACGACGCGAGAAAATCCATTTCCGAACTAGTCCATTTAGAACGATGAAAATTTTAAATTAAAATCATGTCACAAATCGGGACTGTAGTTTATGTTGCGGGCACCGCGGAAATATGCCTTTTAGGTTGAACGTGCCCACAGTCCACAATGAATCATAGCCACTAATGCATTTACTAGAAAAGGAGGACTTTGTTTGCAACACAGTTGCATCGAATCAATTTTCATTATTGCTTATTGGGTTTCAGCACTGGAAGTTGGATGACATAAAACATATAAAACTACTTTTCTGTGGCCGTGTGGTGTTTCAGATGGGTTAATAGTTTCTAAATGTGTTTTCCGACATTAATGTACCAATTTGGTTTAACTGAACTATAACTGACACTGAATAATGCACTTTTTGAACTAAGGTCATTTCAGATTAAACAAGAAATTATATTTTGTAATAAGGAATGTGCAAAACATGGAGTGTTTGTTTCGTTGAAAATAACGCAATCATATAAAAGCAAATAATTTTCTTGAATTCCAGTTCATGCATTCGTTGCTTGAGAATCTGAAATGCATCTCAGTTGCGTAATAAGAAAAATAGGGTACAATTAGTATGTCGGTCGGTCCAGACGTACGTCGGACAATAGATAAAACACAACATGATTTAAAGTCAATGTCTACGCGATGTAAAACTTTTAAATAAATCGTATTAAAATATACGGGAAATAAGACGTTCGTCTCATGTTTTATAGTATCATTTATTATCATCAGTATCATTGCGTGTAATAAAATTACCGGGAAAGCTATTTTAATTCGAGTACCGAGCGAAGCTCAAAATAAAATAGCGAGCTTTCAAAATGAAAATTTATCAAAAGAAAATACAGGGTATATCAAGACCGCGACCGAAAACTAAGCCAGGTGGTAGTTTTAGGGGCTACAGACACAATGCAACTAATAATTTTGCAAAATAAGCGACGGATTTTTTTTTACAATTTTTAAAAAATCATGGTTTTTGAGGGGTAAATACCTAGTTTTGCAAAAATAGTAATTTAAACCCTTACATACCATTGCGTGTTTAAAAATTAAGCGATGTACGTCATTATTTTAGAAAAACTATGTTTAATCACTCAAATACGACGATATGTAAAAAATAACAAAAAAAAAAATTACGAATATTTTAGTAAAATTTTTACTTGCATTGTGTTTGATATCACTAATACTACCTCCTGGCTTCGTTTTCGGTCGCGGTCTTGATATACCCTGTATATTGTGCGCGATGGTGTAACAAACAGCGTGCGATACCTGACGCTGTCAATATTTCCAAATGTTTATTACATACGCAAACCATGATTTTAACATTGACACTATGCTGTTATATGTATTACGTATATACGTTATACGTTTAAGTACACTACTATAGAGATGATATTTAATTTAATTTAAAATCACCCTACCACCACCAGCTAACATTGTACCAACTTTGAAAAAGAGTAGTAAAAAAATGGATTTGTCTGGTAGTTTTGTGAAAAATCGTGATTTTAGTTTTCAAGGCTTTTGATCAACCCGTATAGATACGAGTATTTTTATCACTCAGGTAAGTTATTCAACTGAGTCGAAGTTCAGCTAAGCGATAAAAATACTCGTACCTATTTGGGGCAGCCAAAAATCGTGAACACTAAAATAATGATAATTGACAAAAAATAATCCCGATCAATTTTCAAATTTTATACAATATCACCTGGGGTTATGAGAAACATGTGGGTTAAATTAAATACCATAATATGTCATTATCACCCGGTATATACCGGGATGACTACGAGTATAAAGTCATCCGTATAAAAAATATCAGCGTATTACCTATATATACATACGTCCCACTGCAGGGCACGGGCCTCCTCTACAATCGAGAGTACGATTGAGATGGTTTAGGCCACGTCGGTTTTTGCCGTTTACGCTAGTCTAGTGCGATTTGGCGGACTTTCCATACCATACACATTCTTACAAATCGATATGGTATGATTATAATATAGGAGCTTTACTCTATCATACATCTCTTCAAAATTTATAGGGCACATTTTGGCGAAAAATTCGATGGCAGGTGACAGAAATCCAATAAGTAGGATGGAGCGATTTTTAAAATGTTTACGATGAGATATTTTATTTTTAATACGTAGGATTTCAAATATATTGCATTTAAATCAGATGTATTACCTTCTATATCATCCCATTATCTGCATTGTAAATACGCCACACGGTTGGTCACTAAAAAAGACCACATCAGATATCTCACGGTAGTTTTTCTTGACATACTACAACTGTCTAATAATCTATATCTATATCTATATCAGCCCATATACGTCCCACTGCAGGGCACGGGCCTACTCTACAAGCGAGAGAATCGATTGAGAGTGGTTAGGCCATATAGTCCACCACGCTGGCCTAGTGCGGGTTGGCGGACTTACATACCGTAGAAATTCTTTAAAATCGCTACGGTATGCAGGTTTCCTCACGATGTTTTCCTTCACCGTTAAAGTGCATGTTGATTGACTATCAATACACACATAACTCCGAAAAGTCAGAGGTGTGCCCTGGGATTTGAACCCGCGACCACCGTGAACATGTAGGCAGCCGCGTCTGGTCCGTTACCAACAGGCAACCACGCACGCCTAGTATGAGTTGTATTGCGGTTAAAAAAATATTTTAGCCAGTGATTGGGTATAAAGAAGCTTAATATCTAACGTCTTACATACAAGAACTGCATAATAATAGTAATAGGCACTGAGTATTGTTGCTTATGCTTAGGACGTGTCAGGCGTGACTCTTACCATAATACGAATTACTTTCTTGCCTCATCATTCTTGCTAATAAAAAGACTATTTTAGTATCTTACATAATCGTATTAGTATGTTGAAAGATAACTTATTATGAATTCGTGGCATTAATGAAAGCATATAACACGGAGTATAGTATATAGTTTACTCCATCCTGTAAAATACAATTTATATTTATTGTTTACGACTCTTACAAACCGTAATAATCAATTTCCGGATGCCTCACTTTATCCTTCCGATAAATTATTTTGCACCGGATAATTCTGACGTAGTTCTAATTTATTCATAGCACTTAATGTGAATTGAAGAAATGAACATAGGAAGTTGAAAATATTTATTGTTCTTTTTAATGAATTAGAAAATATTTTAGAACTTGAAAACATATTATAATATTTAAGAATTTTAATCCATGATTTCATACTGTTTAGAGTAACAAAGGACCCGTTGTTATGGTTATAAAAAAAACCAGTACACATCACGTTGTGTTGGATCCTTAGGTTGAATCCGATTTTTAGCTCTAATTGGTAAATACGTTTCGGCGAAAAAATGGGTGAACCTAAATATGGCCGACACATGAAGCCTAGGCTGTGATGTTATAAAATTCTCCCGTCAGTCAGGCGTTATTTCGCCAAAGCGGATTAAGCTCCGTCGTGTGACGTACATATATGGCAGAACATACACGGTTTGTCATACAGAACTACATTTATATATTTTCGGTTGGTCGGTAATAAGTTGCATATTAACGTTTGTTTGCTTAATTTGGTTAAAATAAAGAGTTATTGTATTTTATATGTAAGATAAATACAGCTAAAGAGAAAACCTATTATTAATAGTCTTCATAATTTAATTTATGGTCAAATATTGTGGTTCTGTTATTAAATACCTATTTAAGTTTGCATTATGATTATACATGTTGTTTGCAATATTCTTTGACGTCTGTCGTATACCATCTTATGTCCCTAGGCTCAATGGATAGAATAGTGTTAAAGATTTAGAAGCAATTAAAAGAATACATCATTTGGGACATCATAATTATTGATTATTGGGGCGCTACATACTGTATGTTTACTGTACCGTTGGTAAGAAACTTAACGTAAGGAAGAGCAAATATCTTAATACTTAATAGATCAATGACAAATTGATGCCATCTAAATGCCATAAATAACTCCGTTTAGGGTGTAGTACTTACCCTGTGACTGATAAAAAATGGTTTACGCAGTTACGTACGCGTAGGAATTGCCGTCTAGTAATGAATTACCTACTGTAGCAAAACTTGTTCAGTTTTTTAAAACTTACGTTTCTCGTTTCTGGAATTCCGACGGAATAAATAACGGGTTCGGAAAATCCGGATCCGCAAATGTAGGTAGGATTTCAAACGAAAAACTTTCATGAAACTAATAGCAAATACAGTTTAATTTTTAACTCATAACTTTTAGCTCGTAATAACTTAACTTTTGCACAACTTGCCATCAGCTGTGGGTGGAGTAGTTTTTGCCATCCTGGTATAATAGAAATTGCATACATACTATAAAAGAAAAAAATATTTTAGATATTCTATTTCATAAGACCTAGTGGAGTAAAGATTAACTATCAAAAACATGTTCACCAAAACCAACTCGAGACCATGTGACTCGTAGTAACTGTCAAAAAGTTGTCAAATCTCATGGCGAGCCAAGCTTCTTACTCTTCACGCTCTAGCTCTACAAGGCCTTACTTCACAAACCTTATAACTTAGTCCAAATATGTAATATACCCTTGCCCTTTGCCGGTTTGTTCACCCCACAGGTACAGTCACGACATTCAGCAGAGAAACGAATCACTCCCCTCTACAAAAACCACAAGCAGAGAAAAAAATATGTATTATTAATGTTAGACAACATCGATGGGGTTGCCCCGACTACTCATAAGAAGGTTAAAATCGTCGTATTGAAAATCTAAACCGTTAATGTTACAATTGTCAAACTTGGCCATTAATAGTATTCTTGTAGTAGTATTTATCTAAAATGAACCTTAAAGGGGTTAAAATAAGGGTAGAAATGTTCTAGATCCTGAGTGATTTATTGACTGCCGGACAACGTATAGTCGAAACTGCTTGAGCTAGGAACGAAAGAATTGTGACGTAGGGAAGCAATAACAAAGGATTTTTTGTGATTGAAACCCAAAGGGGGGGTGAAATAGTATGGAAAATCTAAACCGCTGAAGTTGCATATATATATCTAACTTGACACGAGTTACTCATCTAGAAACAACAATAACCGCGTAATTTGTCGTCTTAAAATTAAACGTAAAGGCGTAATAAAAACAGTTGAAATCTTGTATGGGAGCTCGAATCGCCTGAAGTAGTTCGTATGAAAAAATATATTTTAGTTGCTTATGACAAACGAAAAACAATGTGGTCCATTTATTTTGTAATAATAGGACTAAAGTAAAGACATAACGGATGAAATCGTGTATTAAAAATCAAAACTGCTAATGGTATTGATGTAAAAAAGAATCCCTGAAGGGAAGATTGGGTGTCGATCTTTGTTTAAGCGGTGTTCTTTACAGCGATTTAGGATAGGAGTGAATTGGAAGAAATCATTAACATTGGATACAACTTCATACTTATATTATTGTATAAATTCGAAAAAAAGTAAGTCAAGATTTTTCTTATTTCACTATACTGTATCTGAATCCAAAATCGTTGAGGCTCAATATTTCGATGCTCTAAATTCATCATCATCAATTCTACGCATTAGAACAGCGCTTTTGGCGACACAAGTTCTTAGATGACCTATATCATTAAAAACTACAAAAAATAATAATCGAACACAGCCGAATTTCGACTATTAAAATCAATAGTTTAAATTATCATCCTAACCTATCATGACTCTTAGTAATATGAATTAAAAACTCTATATTGAGAGTGGCATGAGGAGACAGTGACCCAGTACCGTGCCCCGACATAAATTTTCCATAACTTTCGTGTAGGTAAACTCATGCAAAATTCCCTGTGTGCATATTGCAAACATTGCAGTCAATAATTTCGACATCGCTCATCAACATGCTAATTTAAAATTCAAAGTATGTTTAGGTGCACACAAAGTAAGGGTCACAAAACCAAGTTCAGTCTAATTATTCAGGCTCGCCCATTGGACAGCGCAATGAACGAACTCGTCAGGTGAAATAAGGGGGTAAAATCAAAGCACGTTACATATTATACATCAATATCGACAACACGCAGAAATACCCTGTGCCTGAAACTTTTACTGATGAGATTACTATTATAGTCAGGAGTTTAAATGGACTATCCGGGCATACTATACAGTATACAGGCATCTGGTATATGCATATTAGCAAGGATCGGCGAGTGAAACGTTTCCCGTTTGAACCAGTGTCACTATGACCTATTTCGCATACACTGTTGTAAGATCGTTGACTCATGTCCTCAAAGCAGCGTTCATTATGGGTATCTAGAACAGGTATTTTTACACTCATCGCGGTCTATTTAGCAGTGTGTAAAGTAATATATAAAAAGTCTTATGAAGTCCATTTGAGAATTGCTGTAGGCACTAATGGTGTTTCCACACCACAGTTACTTTTTTTGAGCAACGTTTCCAAATGTTACTAAGGAACATCTGGTAAACAAATGTTGTTTAATGTTAGTATATTTTGCCGTGTTATTAAATAATATTTAGTAATGTTGCCTAACTTTCGAAACAGTCAACAATTGGCAACAAACGATAACAGTGATCGAGTATGTTGTTATTCTTTGTTATTTTCTGGTATTGGCGATATGGACGCGATCAGGAAAATTCAACAAAGAATAACAAGTAGCAAGAAAAGTTATTGATTTTACCTAATGTTATCATGTTGCTCAATAAAAAATAACAGCGGTGTAGATGCAACATAATGTTTCTGATTGTGTTGTAAATTGTGACATGGCTCCCAAATCCCAATGTTACGAATACAAGCACTTAAACATGTATTTTTATGCTCAACAAAAAATATACATATTTTAAACATCATCATTATCATATTCAATTGAAATACTTATAATATAATAAATGAGTATAAAGGCAATTGTCTGAATTAAAATACTCCCTTACATCGATTCATTTTATTCCGCGTGTGTTAATGTTCGCCATTAATTTGAGCTCATAACTCCCGAAGCGGCAGTTCTGATATTAAATTGCAATATTCGCAATCATGTGCTGAACAATGGACCGTTGCGGTGTAGTAGCAACCGAGCGAGTATTATTCGCATCCAGTAGCTAAAAGCAACAAAAATCTGCAATATTTATGGTGCCTTGGGATTACGCACTGAGTACAATCCGCTTATTCTCATATATTACATGCAATGTCACTTTGCAATACAAAATACGAAAGATGAAAGTATTGGAAAATTTATTTAAATACATATATAATATCAAAAGTACAAATCATTACGTTTGTGAGCGACAAGAGTAGTACAGAAAAATAAAATACAGCCCCGCATCGTAATGAGTACTATCTAAACGTTACCTCGATATTTAAAATAAAAAATACGTATTGTAGCAAGCGACGCGACGTAGCTATTTCCAATTTACGCATATTCCAATATTCTGACGTTGTCTACTTGTCTGTTGTATAGCGTTTGCACTTTGAATGAGCAGGGTGGCCAATAGATACAAGTGGGCGGTTGATGAACGTGTTCACACCGCTTGACTGAGGGCTACAGTTATCCGATACGCATGCTTTCATACTGTGATGTCACGTGTCATAATTAGATTGAGCTACATCAGATTACCTAACTTCTCGGAATGAACTGATTTACGTGAGTGTATTCAACTCCTAATTGAATCTTCCAATTCTAATTAAGCGTCTATTGTGTTGTGATAGTGTTCACGATTCACTGGTTATTCTTTAAATATTTTTATGGCAAATTCAATAAGCATAATGGAACAAATTAAAAGCCACTTGCGTTTGTATTTAAAACGTTGTTAATTGGCAGACGGCGGGTCTATAGCGAAGTATTCGAATTTCAACCTTAATAATATGATGTTGGTATAACACATTTGTGACCTAAATTTATGGCTAAATTAGGTACCCATTTAAATACATTTTTCACGGACAATTGGTACAATTAATTAATCGTAAGACAAAGCAGCTATCAGTCCTTGAAAATGACCTCGCCCACGCGCACGTCGCACCTATCCTTTGTATTTGTTTTCTTTTGCACGCGCCGACCGCTAACTGCGTGGTGCACGGGAGTGTGCCCGCACCCAAAGGTCAGGCAGCCACTAGGACAAAAGTGTCATTACCTAGTATAAATATTGTAAATATATACTTAATACAACGGGTATTAAGTATATTTCTCTCCGAAACGTGCTCCCGAACAAGGGTACACTATCTGGAGTATCAATGACTCCGTCTAGAAACTTGCTCCTCGTATATCATGTTAGTTAGTATGCCAGTTTGTAACTAATGCACTATAGTGAGTTTATTAAAATTGCTTACATCTGCGTCCCATAATCTATGTTTATAATTTCACTGCCGTCTTCCAGATAATTACAGTAAGGAGCTTTAGACTTATTGTGCTTTTGAGCAATTTTGTGCCGATCTTAAAGGCTCGAAAAAAATCAAATACCTACTTATATACTATGTAGTGTGACTTACAAAATTGAAAGCTTATCAGAGTAGACTTTTGTATAGTTCCGAGAATAGCATTTTATTTGAGGTTTATTATGTAAAATATAAGAAATATTTTTTATGGTCGGTGGGGTCGATAACGCGCGAGGTTTTTATGGCTTTCGCAAGCGTATGTATGCAGGGTATGCGGCCCGCCTGATGGTAAGTGGTTGCCGCCGCTCATGTACCTTATCAGTGCCAGGGGTCCAGCACAACAAATTCGCTGTCTACAGTACGAGTAACACCTATCGTCTACACTGTAGACTGTACAGGCTACTGTAACTGCTTACCATCAGGCGACCCTTTAGGTATAAACTTTAAAGAGGTTTTTGGAAGTACCTAGTAGAGCCATGCTGTTGTCTGTCATTTTATGATTCAAGCGTTGTGGATGTTCATAGGCGGCAGTGATCACATACCATCAGGTGATCTGTTTACTCGTTTGCTGGACCTATTTAATAAACAAAAAAAAAATAAAAATGCCAGAATAATCTTAGAATAAAGAAAATAACTATAACCTTTAATTATTACATGGGGCCAAAGATTCAGAGTTTTAGACTTCTCGAAGGCATAAAAGGCTAAGTTCATATGGACCGCGCGGGATACACATGACAGCATATTATGTTCGCGCAGCATTAGCATTGATTCAGAATTTGAATTTTCTTTGATATGTACGTCCATCCGTTTCAAACCGCGCGCATCAATTAAACAGGTACAAATTACAATACAAGCGACTGCCTCGGTGGCGTAGTTGTATTACGGTACGGTTACAAAGCTGAGGTCTCGGGTTCGAGTCCCGGGTCGGGCAAAGTGATATTGGATTTTTCTATTCATTATCAGCCCGGAGTCAGGAATTTGTGCCCGATATGGCGATAGGCTCGCCCCCTATCACATTATGGGACGGAACATACAAGGCGAAATGAAGGTGTCCTGGTGGTGGCGCCTCTGCCTACCCCTTCGGGGATAAAGGCGTGAGTTTATGTATGTATGTATGTATGTTATTTTAATAGGAAAACATACAGTTTCTTATGTGTAATTACAATACAATTTAGTGATCTACTAACCATTTAAGAGTTTTCGCATTTATGTTACAAAAACGCATTTATGTGAACAATACACATTGTTTAGTTTGATCTTGTACTGCGCAGTTGATAGTTCCACGCAGTACCGCGCGTTCATGTGTACTTAGCTTAAAGCACACTACACACCAAATCCACCGACTCGCTGATCTATGTCGGCAACTTTTTTTTGGCTGGTTAGTTGGTACCTTCACTCATTGCAAGTCGGTAAAGTTTGTTGACGACATGTCAGCGGCTCGACATGACATGGAGAACATTTTTATGACGTTTTTGAGTGTCGCCGGGCATCTGGGTAGAGCGCTTGCGTCGCCAACACGTCGGCGGCCAACACGTGCGGGTGCTTCTTGCCGACATGATTCTTTTCTTATGGGCCGACGAGTTGTATCGGCGGGCTGGCGGCTTTGGTGTGTAGTGCTCTTAATTTGAACGTAGTAGTAGTGCTTTTGGTATGCTGTATGTTACCATTTCCCAAAATTTGATCCATATTAGCAACATCATCAAATGATGTAATTATACAGTATGTGTTTTTTTTTTTCAAAATCATCTGGTTCGGTTCCTCGCTTGGCATATCGATTTATCAGATTCTAAGTATGTAGTGTTCGTTTTTATCAAAATCGTGACTACTTTTAGCTTTTTCGCTGTACCTCATACTTTTGGATTTGGTCAACCACGCCCATTTGAAAAAAAATATACTTTAAAAGAGAAATAAAATGGACGTAAACAAAAAAAAAACCTGTAAAGCCGTTGGGATTTAGTATACAAATGGTTTCAGTGTTAGGCCTGCGCCGCTTTTGCAGTGCGTCAGGAATGTTTGCCAGCGCACGCACGAACGATTTTTTAGCAATTATGCGGAAGCGATCGACGTGTCTGATGCGTCGGATGTGCGAAACATCCAATGTTTGGCCTTACATATAGAGACCATAAAATTATTTTTACGGAACACTGTTTTCAGTTGCGCAAGTCTGTTTCTCAGCTGGTGATTTTGTTTTTCTCACTTAGTATTCTTAATTTAATTTCTAGTTATTTGTATAAATATTCACACAGCTTTAGTTTCGCAGAACTAATAACACTAACGATGAATTTTCTGAAATCAAATCCTTTATTATATTATTTGCAATATCGAACATCTTGATAAAATAATTACAATGCTGAAACTCTCGCCAATTTGCACCTTCGGGCGAAGTTGCCGGTCGTTATTTGCCTCTCATAATAACCAATTAAGATCCGGCTTATATTATCGATATTGATGTGTAAATTAGTTTAAGTTCGTTGTTGTACGTCAATATTAGTTATATGAGACGGATACGTGTTATTCTGTATTGTCACGACATTCATTGTTAATATCTTTACTCTTTCACGTTATTTCATACAACATTTTAATACGAAAATATTTGTACCAGAAAGTGACTTTCCACAATACTAAGTTTGTCTACACCACACGTCTTGAAGATATATTAGTTTAGCTTTGAGCTTAATATAGTTAGACGCCGGTGTAGACGTCGCGATGCCTTCGTGTAGGTGTTAAACTCATTTGAACGGTACGACATAATTTGATTGAAATAAATTACATTTTGTACGCATCAAACCTCTATACAGTTTGTTATTTACTCAACATCTGCAAAAGTACTAAAACATATTGTTGATATTAGGAACAGGAATGGAATTGCTATATTAATACACAAGGTGAAAAATATTACTTTGTTTGCACAATATCACTAAATTATATATACAGGGTATATCAAGACCGCGACCGAAAACGAAGCCAGGTGGTAGTCATAGCGGCTACAGACACAATGCAACTAAAAATTTTGCAAAATAAGCGACGGATTTTTTTTTAATTTTTTTTAAAAATCATGGTTTTTAAGGGGTAAATACCTAGTTTTTGCAAAAATAGTAATTTAAACCCTTACGTACCATTGCGTGTTTAAAAATTAAGCGATGTACTTCATTATTTTAGAAAAACTATGTTTAAACACTCAAATACGACGATTTGTAAAAAATAAAAAAAAACTGACGATTTTTTTGTAAAATGTTTACTTGCATTGTGTTTGATATCACTAATACTACCTCCTGGCTTCGTTTTCGGTCGCAGTCTTGATATACCCTGTATATATATATATATATTTGTTTAATTTACAAATAATGTGTTAGGATTGCTACTATTCTGACCAGTGGTAAGGGGGTGAACCGAGGTGTACCGAAGGTGTACCCGAGACAAACGCCTGAACAAGGCCAAAAAGGACACGCTAGCGCTCTCTCATACAAAGATGATCGAGACCATCACGATCTTCGAACTGTATAGGGTGGCTGCGGAGTAGTACCTGGCGAGCCACGCTAGCAGGCAGATCTTGATTTGCGCGAAGAGTACCATCGAGGGGTTTTGGTCGGCATGCCGGCGTAGAGATTTTATGTTAGGGACCCAGCTCGGCTTTAACATCCGCGCGCCGAGCCGGCCGGCCGGTGACATAACCTTCCTGCCCCCTTCCCCAGGGATTGCGGGAAAGAATGCATCGCAAAAAAAGAACTCGTAAAAAAAAGTATTGCTACTCTTAGATTGCTACTATTATAAAGTTTTCATTATAAGTTGTTTTCTGATCCGCAAACAACATGAAATTCAATTAAACCAGAAACGATAGTTGTTTAATGTCCGAATGCTAAAAAAACGAGAACTGGAACGTTTTCACTCGAAAATAATAAATTCTGCGCCAGGCACTAGCGCCTTGCTTTTAATTTATACGACTGGAGCCATTAATTATTTTCTGTATAAAAAATAACGAGAGTCATTTTCAGGCACCCTCAAGTGAAGATTGTAGTAGACAACGATATTTGCATTATTATAGACTTATAAATTTTATCAGAGTAAAGTGCGCACTTTTCCACAGAACTGTTTTTTTTTATTGCCTTCGTAGGCATACGAGCATGCGGCTCGCCTGATGGTAAGCGATCACCGCCGCTCATGGACCTTCGCAATGCCAGGGGTCCAGCACAACAGTTTAATTTGGGCGAATGACCGCGAGAAGCACCGAGAATACGTAATTTACACACGACGGTGTTTCGACCAAGTTTGCGAGCGATGCACCCGGCTATGGGTACCTTTATAATTTACATAAACCTTTTAGCCCAAATATGCTTAATATCGCATAACCAATTTGAGTCTGAATATTAAGTTTATCAGTTATTATGAAAAACTTTTAAAGTTTTCCAATTTATTGAACCCATCATTTCCATTTTATATTAATTCATTCGACGTAAACGTCTGAAAAGTTAGACAATCAAAAGTCTGGAATTCAATGTTAAGTTTTATATTTGTTCAAGTAATTTTTATTTCGGTGGATGGCGAGGCGATACGATCGCTCATGGACAGTAGAAAACCAAACAACACCATGAATTACAAAGCAATGCTTGTCATTCCACTGCGCTTGCCATCCTGAGACATAAGATGTAAAGTCTGATTATGTACAGTAGTTACTTTGGCTACAATGTCTTTCAAACCGGAACACAACAGTACATGCACACTGCAGTTTGGCGGGAGAAATAGACATTGCGATGGTACCTACCCAGGCGGCCTCTCACATATGAGAGACCTACCACCAGTTATACGCACTGCAGTAAACTTATCGAGTTATTAATCTTGTGTCAATTAAATAACATATTTTCCAAAGAAACTTAGTGATGAAGAATTACTTGCTAAAATCTGAAATATAATTCGTTTATCGACCATATAGATAGCAGTTTAATAATTCTCATGTCAAGTTAATCACAATGACAAACAATAATACAAAAAACATTGTTAAATAATAATAATTTATTTATTTTTATTTCATAACCATACTTATATTCACAAAAAGTAAATATTTCGCTAAATTGCAATTCGTAATACGAAATGTAATTAGTATAAAAACTGACAATTGTTCCGAGAAATTAAACAGAAATAATTGTATGAAAAGTAGAAAATATAAAATTATAACAGGGGAAGTAGAATTTAACATAGTGTGAGATTTTATTTACATCGGTAACTACCTGCTTCATAACTGAGTACTAAGGCTCGCGCACCAAATATTCAACTATTATCTTTTTTGACATCTAGTGATGTACCACGTTCCTTGCATTTTCAATTCATGAGAGACATGAATTATACCGTTATATCCAGACTGCGACCGAAAACGAAGCCGGGTGATAGCGTTTGTGATTACAGACGAGACTGGAAATATTGTTGACTACTACTATGAAAAAAAAGAGGATTGTTATAATAATATAATATACTCACAATTAAAACGAGAATCAACAATTAATGAATATACAGCCGAAACGGTTACCAATGTAACAATACCAAAACTGGATTACGAGTTCGAGTTTTTATTTTATTCGCCGAGAATTTTATTCGACAAAGCCTTTATAACCTCACAGCCTTTATATCACATTTTGGTTGTTGAAATTTGTCACGCCAAAATAAGGAATTTGGAAAATTTTATTAATTTTAGTAACACTGTTCAACCTGTTGTGACGTTACCAAACATTGCTGACCAGCCGTCGTCGCCCATTGTTGCCGATGCTGCTGCATTAAATATTATGGTGTTTGGATGGTAAGTACCTGCTTTTTAGTAAAATTATAATTTGAACCGAATACCTCCCGTTGCGTTTTTAAATATAAAAAGGTTTATATCATTAGTTTAGGAAAACTATGTATTTACCACTCAAATATGGTGATAAGTAAAGCAATAACATTTTTTTTGCGTATTTCTAAATTGCATTGTATCTGAGGTAACTAATACTACTAATATGGCTTCTTTTTCGGTTGCAGTCTGGATATACCCGTTAGTGGCGGTACTTCCATACAAGCCCAAAAGCCCGGCTTGCCCTACTTAATACATATATACTAAATTCTGAACGAAACCATTACATTCAATACAAAACAGTAATTACGAAACATCTACCATTTTTGAATTTACCGCGTTCCGTCGCGGCATGGCGCTCTTCAATGAAGCGCGAGCCGAAGCGCCGCCCGCGCTGCGCAGTGCGCAACGCATTTAATAAATTCATTCAATAATTTTAACTCTCACGTTGAACGTAGCTCCACGCATTTTTTAAAAGACGGTACGCGCAAAACATATATCTGCCTTCTTCTCTCTCGTGTGCTTTTACGGGGCTTTTGGCAACGCATGCTATCTCTTTCACACTGACGGGTGAAATGCTACACTCTGGCACTACGAATGTATAGCTACAGATATCTATATATAGCAATAAAGTACTAAACCAAAAGCCCAGCTTTTGACCACAGAATTGTTTTGACTGAACATCGTACATTTGAAGGTCGTCATGTGTAACATTATTTGTTAACTAAATTATATTTATTGTTAATAAATTACGTTGGTTCTTTTTTAAAATTATTTAATCATTTTTGAATACAAATAATGAAGTTTTTATATTTATTTCATAAATTATAATTGCATGTTGTAATGTTTATTTTTTCGTTTACTAGCAATACTGTACGATTTACTACTAACTTCATAAGTATTTTGACATTGTGCAATTATTGTAAATAGTTCGGTTGAAGGTTAATTATTCGTTTTTTAATGTTATTTAAACTTTTTGATACGAAAATGAATTGTATTGTTTCCTGTGATGGTTTTAGTGTGATGGTGAAAGTGTTCATTGCCGTTATAAAGGTAATTTAATTCAGTTATATTGAAACTGGCGCGAAAACTACGCCAAGTTTGTGCATTTCTTAAATTCGTGGTAAATCACAAGAGGCATTTTATCGGTTCAGTTTACTTAACTACGTAATTCGATTTCTAAATGCTCCTATTCATATAGGTTATTATATTGAACAGTCGTGTTACATATATATGCTTTTCAAGGGACACTTGTGTATTAGAATGTTTGGATTAATTCTTATGATTTCAATGAGTTTGTGGTCCTTTCACAAGGCATGCTATTACTTGTAATTAAAATTACTTGTAAAAACTTAACCTTAATGTATTTATAACAATTTCTGTCCGCAATTTTGGTTAACTGCGTAGTCAAACACGGGAGCATAGTAGCTATCGTTGTGCTCGTGTAATGCCGGGTATTAAAAGTGCTCAGTAGTTAGTGCATTAAAAAGTTACGGTTGCATGACCGCAGGCTATCTATATTTGTATTACCTAATCCTAATATTGTACAGATTGTGTGGTAGGTCTGCCGCCGCGCCGTAAATTCGATTTCGTCGTTCTTAGTATTTTTTGTCCTTCTAAATAAATATGTATTAAAACTAAAATAATATTGGGCTTGCCCTACTCCAAAACCCTAGGCACGCCACTGATACCCGTATACTTAGATTATATAATCTAAGACCCGTGTATCTAAATTTTTAAAGAAATATCCTTTGATAAACTATAGAATCTTAACAAAAGTTTAGCTCGCATATCGGCTAAATCGTTTAAATTGGCGTAGGAAATTGCCCAATCATTATTTAAGTGAACTTATCGCCTTCCTGCCAATCTGGCCTCGTCCGGTCCTCTACTTCCATAAATGCATCGCCACCCAGCGACGTAACATCGCGTCGGGATGGCAATCATGTAGTCAGATCGTATGTCATGTAACATTGATTTATATAAAATGGAACTAATTATTTAAATATATCTTGAAAGAATTAAAAAAATATATATGTATTACTTATTATAATTAATCATCATGGATTTCGTAATATTTTTTTCAGGTTTTAGATGTTCATAATTTTATTCTTATTGTAAACCGGTCCATCTGATATGATCGTCATGCGATTACGAGTGGTTTAAAATGCATGCATGAGCCTACAGAGTAGTCTATGCTTCGTTCTACAAGATATTATCAAAGTATTTGTTTAAAATTATGAAAGTATGTACGTATGAAAGTAGTTTCACTTACTATCAAAGGATTTTTTGATTCCCCAACAATTAAAAGATGCCATTCGATTCAGTTTTTGTCTTTAACCATTCAAGCGTATGCTTGAATTCTTGATCTTGCAGTTACAAATCCCATAGGAGAGGTACTACTGGTCCCATCGCTGAATATTGTTACTGAATCTTTCCAATCTATACACATTGTCGTAGTAAATATTTTATATAATACGATCACTATGAGCCATTGATCAACTTTGGCTCTAAAATATTGTAATATTACTCCTACGATCCCAATCGCAAATACCGATGTTATGATCTCGAATAAATGATATCAGTTTTATGCCATTACTTTAATAGTAACTCTTAATCGTGGAAAATACGATGCGGCTTCGTTAGCAGTAACCTTTCACAACGTATAGAGCACTACTGCGGATCGATTTGCGGTGGATTTTAGCTCACATATCTTTGGCAGGGTCGGCGTCAAAAGAGTTTTGTGTTTTTTTATACATTTGATATAACTTTTTCAAAAACACTATATGGATTATGTATAAATATAATGAAATGCTAGGTTGGCGATGAACGTAATGTTTTCATATAAATTTATTTCTTGTCGGCTAGAGGGTGCCTATTTACAGCGGCGCTTATTTAATTGCTCGCCCACTGTAGGCAGGCGCTTAGTTATTTAACGAGAATGTTTAAATTATGAACAACTTATTATGTATTATGCTATCGCATCTAATATAAAGTCAACATATTTTTAGTAATATTACTATAACATCTTAACAGTAATTTATGAAGTACGAATAGTTGACTGGATTTTATTAATATTGTATCAATGTATTAGTGACCGCGGTATAAGAAAACTCCTTTGTAAGACTACAATAACAGAAAAAATATGTACCTACACATACAACACTTAAAAACAACAAACTGGAACAGCCTTCTTTTAACAACTTAAAGGCATCCAAATTATTTTTCATCCGAGGGAATCTAATATTCAAGAATCCATATTATGTAAACCAGGACTGCCACTATAAAAAAAATACATATATCACATCTGTGTCAAAGGCACGTACATTCAAGGACATATTTAGTAAATATAGTAAATATTATTTACTCACATATAATAAAACAGAAATCTAACCCTATTTTCCTCTTTCCGCAGTCCATTAAATGCCCACATAGTTGTTTAATCAAGTATCATTGGTTCGTAGAATTAAGCAATTTTAAATATTTAAAGTGATAGAGATACGTTACAGAAAGAGTTGATCATGAAAATGGCCATGTTCAGTTCTAATATATTTTCACAGAAGCTCGAAGACAATCATCAGCGTTTTTGCGTTCAATTATCGTTTGAACTCGTTATCTTTTTCTCTATAGACAACGATTGATAGTTTACTCAGGAGTTTCAGTAGAATCGGTTCGTCAGGGGCAGCGATCGATGGATGCTTTCTATCAAGTAAAGTTTTTGCTTTCTAGAAATATATTTATTTAATAGTAAACTGAGCTTGCAAATATCCTGCTGTAAACAGATAAATATTCCACAATTAAAAGTTGAAAGGGTAACATCAAAAGTATTAAACTCGAACACCATCATAATATTGACATCTCTTTTCGGAATGGAGAGTGCTCAAACTGAGTTGAATGCGGCGGGGGAATGTCGACTGAAATTTTGCAATATCGCCGCTCGCAGAAGACCTACTTTTTAATATATTCTTTAATAATATAAGAATGTTGCATAAGTCTATATTGTATAGAAATCTTCATGTATGTACCAACATACATGATTATCTTGGATACGAACACAGTCCCGTGATTTAAAGATACGATATATGTTAGTGAGATCACGTTCGATTTAACTTGGCCCGGTGTAACAGGAAACTGCCAGGTGATTTATATATTATTTATCTGTATTATATTATTTGATTACTAAACTAAACATTAATTTTGATGCGGTATCTAAATAAACGAAAATCCCGAGACACGGCAGCGTTTCCACCCTGTTGCATAACCGCAGTCGTATGTTGCATCCTAGCTTTTGTGTTCTGCTTTTACGTTGTAGAAAAGTGGCTGACCTGTTTTTTTATACTAACTACGCATTATTAGTGTAGGTTCGGATACAGACATAACGACGGCAATTAAAGCCGCAACGTTATTACCCGTTGCCGGCTACATTAACCGCACTAGCTTCACTCGTCCACGTCGCGCCACCGATTTGCCATCTTCAAAGTTTTGCACTTCAGTCACCAGTAGCAAGTCTTATATGTACGCGTAATATGATATCTGTGCTTCTTACAGATGGATTGAGAATGTACATAGGCAAATCTCATTTGTTGAAGCTGAAAAAGCTATTTTCGACTCGTCGAAATAGATTATAAAAGAGCTGCATATCCAAATATGTGTAATGTTTTCACCAAGGGTAAATTAAACGGCATAGCAGCTCGCGCCAACAAAAAATATACGATAGGTTTTATTTATGTAGAAGCATATGTATGTCGTAAAATGTACTTTCGGCTCACCTGATGGTAAGCGATTAATGCCACTCATAAACATCTCCAATGTTTTATGATCATAAGTAAGTATTCGGTTTGTAGAAAAAATGAAAATTGAGCTTTTTATCTAAAGGGGTAGGTAGGTACTAAGAATTGTATAGTATTCTGCATACACTTTTTCTGTGCCATGGCAGTTCCACACTGGATAAGCTGGTTTAATCCTGCTGAGTGAATACTAGAGATACCTAATATATTAATATGCATGAATTTTAAACCGACTATGATTTTTTGCTTTCTTAAATCCTTATATTTTTTATTTATTTAGAATTCTGCTGCTTATGCATAAACTTATATTTTAATTGTAGTGAGACGCGGAAAGCCTGGATGTATCACTTCTACGGCTTTTCACAACGATTTATGGAGACAGTGCACATATGCTTATGATTTTCTAAATAGAATAAATGGACAATAATTGTGCTGTGTTTTGTAGGGTTTTAGCCGACTTATTTTCTCCCGAGGTGAAACGAATAGAAATAATATTAGTTTCGGTGCTGCAATTCTAAATTCCAGGGAATTTGATAATTAAATGTTTTAATACAGACATTTATTAAGGTCTGCTTAAGTACCATTATAAGGCCTTCTCCTTTTTAAATAATATAATTAAATAAAAAGGATCGCACGAAATATTTAAAACCTAAAAAATCGGAATCCTCGATCAGCAAGTGAATTTTCGATTCTCATTATTAAATATGGCAGTTAATATTAACAGCCAGAAAACAAAATATTAATTTATCTGCTCGTAGTAAGTACAAAGAAAATAAAAAAACAAGTACGTGTATATCTTTAGTTTTAGTTTTATTGAATGCTTTTTAGAGGTATTCAATCTGGGATCAGATAATCTTTTAGTAAATGCTATGATTATAGAGTTCAATGTAACTCAATGAACCGCATGCTATAAGCCGTAATGTACTTAGTGCTCAGCCATCTGTATCTAGTAGTTTAGTTCGTAAATATTGTAGAATAGATCATTCATGATGTTTTCTGCTACTTCTTTGATTAGATATTAAAAATCCACCAGTCGTAATTATTAAGTAAAGCTGCTCGACATTCAATTTCCCTTGCCAAATTTTATCTATCAAAAACTGCAAGCAGTTGGAGCCTACATTTGGAATTTGACGGCTTTGTAATGTTTTAATTTTGGAAAGCTTAGAATTATGTAGATGGACATGCAATGCGACAAGAAAAGAAAGAAGCGATGGTATAAGAAACGAACTATGTGTGAAGAAAACACATTTTTTTTGCCTCTTCACCCTCATCTATAAAATTTAAATATAATATTTTCTATATAATGTAATGGTTGATGTAAAATGAAACATTATTTTTTACGTCCGTGTCAAAAACTGTCAACTTTATATTCCCACAATTCTCATTTGTTTCTGCAAGTCAGGCGCACTGCCCAGAAAGAGAAGCCGTAACCTAAATAAAGAAACGTTGATTAAAACTTGTGTGTATTTTAAAAATGCGCTGCTGTGTAAAATGAAGAACAAAGTTTTTATATATGTATTACTAAATATAAAGTAATTGCCGAGACCTAAACGCGACCTTAACAAGTTTCGAACGCGGTGGTGAAAAAGCTGTCATAGTGTTCCACTTAAGTGGGTCGTGTTTCGGGTGCAGCATAATATGTATATCCAGTTTCGACCAAGCCGGCAAAATTGTGGCAGTCGACGAAAGACCGAAATCTTCTAAAACCGTGAAAAAACAGTCTAGAATTTTCATAAAATAATGCTGTCTTTATAAAATTGATGTAAAATAGCCGAGACGAGACTATAAGTCTCGCTCTGACAAAAAGTTATGAGATCTTATGTAGAGTCAAACTTCTTACTCTTAACGCTCTAACTCTATAAGACCTAACTTTGCAAACTCAATACCTCCGTCAAAATATGTGGATAGCCATTTCGATACTACAAGCACTTTTTGTTTAAAAAAAAGTAATGAACAGTGTTGTTTTCTACCTTACGCCGCGCGATGTGAATATAACGAAAAGGCCAAGCCACATATTTTGACTAAGGTATAGAGTTTATGAAGATAGACCTTTTAGAATTAGGGAGATTTGATAACTTTTTGACAGCGCGAGTCATATGGTCTAGTCTTAGCAACATTTACATGAAAATGTTTTGGTGGGATTTCATTTCTTTTTTAAAGTTGCTTATTATATTTTTCCTTTGTTCTCTTTTGTTTTTTGTTGTTTATAAAGGGTTTCATTAGTATTTGAATATATTATTTATAACAAGGATCCCTATATCTATTTTCAGACCTCTAGCATCATAATTTGCAAAAGTCATATATACAAAAAGATAGACGTAGTTGGGAGATAAAAGTTCCAAGTTTTAGCCATTTCTTGTTGTTTGCGTACTAAAACATACCAAATTGCAGCTTTCCAAGACATTGGAAGAACCTTAAGAACTTTGATGATCATCAGTGAGATAGTGACGTTTTAAGGTATCAAAAATTTTTAGTAAAAGAGCTAGACAATTAAAACTTTATTATATGTTTAATAAGTCAGCTATTGACAACATATCCCGTGAATTTTGTTTATCTACTCGTAGTATAATCAAAACCTATGGTATGATGGTTCAAAAAAACGACCAATGTTTCGAGAAAAGGTAGGTAGTGCCCTTGCGCTTCGCTTGGCTCATCTTGGCGGAGACACTACAGTGCCTGATGTTGATTTATCTTCAAGCGTCGAATGAAGCGGAATGCCACTTTAATTGTTTTTTAAGGGAGCGATATATCAAAGCAATGATACAAAACAGGTTACGAAGTACTTTCAAGGCACATATATTGCCGGCGGCTCTGCCTGCGGGTTTGTGCCGCGCGGATATGCCGGCGGCTCATACAACCGCCGGCATAGTGTGTAGGAGCCATTAACACGCCTGGCCCTAGTACTTACTACTCACCAGAAATTTGTGCTTTGTTTGAACGCCAATGAATAAATAATTGTTTTTTGTAATATTTGATTTTGCGGTTCATTACAACTACTTTAATCATAATGTTATCGTTTCCATTTAATTACAATGTCAATGAATCAATCACTGAATTAATTGCATTGAGTTACATATTTTAATTGGATTATCTAATGTAATTTTAAATTAAAGCGGGAATATTACGCGAATTATAGCTTCTAGTTATTACTGAAGCTGTGAAATTTGGCAAAATATAAAGAACAACAAGTATTTTTACATAATATCCAAGATGAATGAGACAATTACTCGGAGTAAGTATTGTTAAAAATATAAAACTTTTAATTCAGTTCTACGACAATGGGGTGAATTCATAAGAGATTAATTTCAACGGTTTGAATGGGGACGATTCAAAATTTTGCTGATGCTACTCTTTTGAATGACGAGCGCTAGGAGATTTGCGCTCGATATTTAAATAATCTTACTCATTCGTCATCACTCAGCGAGCTTATTTGATTGAAGCGTTTCATTGTACATTGTTCACATTCATTCTTAGCGCGGTTTTACGTGTTAACACACGTTATTCATTTAATGCGATATTGGGGTAAGTTTGTTTAAATAATATAAAATCAATGTTCTTGGACTTTTCCTCGTATGGTCAAGACGATACCTCAATCCAGCTTATGGTCTTCATGTTCTTTTTTATTTAATTTCATTTTTTTGCATAACTATTTGCAAAAGGCAATATATAGTTGCTATGGTAAGTATACTGTATGCATTCGCGTTTGATTTTAAAAGCTTTTATTTAACTTGCATTTTAATAATATATCTGTATTTCTATGTAACATATCATAATAAAGCTTAATGTTTAGAAAATATAATTACAAAGTTAAATTTTAAAGTGTTAATTTTTGCAATTTGTGAACTAAAGTGTGCAATATTGTACACTTAGCGACGCGCGCCGCGGATAGCGCGTGGACATTGAAATACTCGGAATTCCGAGCGCGGCGGCGAGGTAGAGGACACTTTAAAGTTGAAACAGCGGAAAAATTATTACTACTGATAAAATGTTTGATCTACTCTAACAATACGCAACATCGTATTGAATGAACAATCCTTTTACAAAAAAAATAAAAGACTCGGCATGGTTATGAGAAAAAACTCACACCTGACGGCATCAAAGGCTTTTATATTCTGTTATGTTTTCACTCACATTTGTTTATTTTATTTTTGTGAGCAACGAGAATGAAAGTTTTATAGTAAAGTTTAGTAAACATGGTACGGTGTATCGTAGCGTATCTGCTGTGGCAGATCGCTGCAGTCGATCGGCAAAGTGTGCATGCAGCCTTATTGGGGCGCGGGCAAGTGCGCTCCACGCCGGCAGTCACGCGAGAGCCGCTCCGTTCGATCGACTTGCGGAGACTTTTCTCGTGTGTGTTAGCCAAAATTTGGTAAGAAGAGGCCGTGGGGGTGGTGTCGGGCATTCCACCGCGCAAGGTCGTCGCCCGCATCGATCGCCTACGACAAGCTTCGCGCCTGTGCCGCACCGCACACGCCGCGCAACAGGCCCAACCTAACCTCCGCTGTGTATAGCAAAAACATAAGCCAACTCGTTCAGTCTCAACGAGGGTGTCTGAGGGGGCAGACGGCGCCCCCGACCCAAGTTTGCCGGCGAGAGCACGCCGAACGCGCGTCAACTGCTCCACGCACCTTTAACTGTGATATAACAAACACCAATGCAACACGCTAGGTAAAGCACCCCCGCCGCCGCCCGCTGCGCGCCGGCGACTCTACACTGCGGAGAACTTGATTATCGCGCCACTTGTAATTATTTGTTTTGCGTCCATGGGTGTGGTACGTGGTGCGGCAACTATGCGAGCGTGTGTCAGCAAGGGACGCTCGGGGGGGTATACACGTGTTGTATATGCATTACTACGCAACGGCGGGAATGCTCTCCGCTGACGGCGATGCAACTGATTCTGCGCGTTGCATTTACCGCGCTAAGTGCGACATTTGTTTGGCGCAGTCGACCGGCGTGAATCACTAGCAACCCTAGTATACGTTCAAATTCTAGCGCGCTCCCGTCATTCACCCGCTGAAGGTATGCGGGGAGTGCCGTCTCGCTTTGCGCGGTCCGGTAAATAACACGTTATGACAGATATACCTATAGTATTTATAAGAGCGGCCGTGATTACTCGCAGAAACGTAAATAGTAAGATTTCATTCAATACCGTCGCCGCTTAATTCTCGTAAACACCCACGATGTTTACTCCGATTATTTTCGTGCTAATGGATCTTCTCACATCACTGGGGCCGTCCGTTTTAACGTGGTGTCCCCTAATGACACAATTGTGAATAGGCGTGCGCGGACGTAACACTGGCCCCACATCTGAAGGTATTTCATGTTTTGTTCTATATAACGTTAGAATTTGCAAATATTATGCTAACAAATTTAGTTTTTGAATAGTAATGTAGAAGTTTCGATTCCTTTCATTACGGTTTCGGGTCATTGGATTCTAAAAAAAGTATTTATAGATTAATCGTATTTTTATTAAAGGCATCGGGAGTATATTAATATTATAATATATTAACGTTATATAAATAAAAAATAAGTAATGGATACGCGTTTTCCCTTTTTTAAAATTAATTTATATCGGATGGTTGTAGAATAAAAATAGTTTAGATGATTTAAAAGTACATTGTAGTTTTAGATAGAAACTAATGAAATTGAAATGAAAATTAATTAATACAATCGGGGAAATATTACGAAAGAAAAACAGCAAACATTCCGCTTTAACTACATATACATATAGGTAGACAACAAAACAGAAAGCTTATTAAAATTATAGATACTTTATGGCTATGCTATTTTATTATAATAAATGACAAAAAAAAATTATGTAAAAATATCCATATTTTAAAGTAGAAAACAAGCACAATTTGCATTTTTATTTATTTTAGATACCATTAGTTGCATCGCTTTAAAATATATTTATGAATATGCTGCAAAACATGGATATTTAATTAATCAGAAATCTAATAATCTACTGATAATGTAATCTTATACGGTGGGTATGGATGGAACAAATATAATGCATGCACAAGAGATTTTTGTAAAAGTTAGTAACAATAAAAGTTATTAGAGATTATACAGAAACATATTATAATATTTATATGCAGGCTAATCAACTTTAAATTGAGACAAAATGCAATTGGATTTTAATTTTTTTCACATTTGTGGTAATTTTATAAATTAAACTTAATAAACAAAAGCTAGATTTCAATTGAATACTAATAATTATTATTACGAAATGCATTGATTAATGAAATAGACACTTTGTCTTTTTGATTATTATAGACAACAATTAACTAGCTTGAAACGTAAATCAAAACTTTCTGTGACTTCGATTGTATCCCAAGACAAAAATTATGGGTACCATGAAGTATTCGTTTATATCTACTTAAATTCTCATACAATGAACATTTTTAGTATCAATATTAACATCCATTAATTATGCGTCATAGCCCAGACAAGACGTAATGTTGACGTCGAACTATCCCATACATGTCAATTATATTATAATCTGGATAAAGAGACTATTTATAAATATTTTTCCAGAAATAATATCTATCTTTTGATTTGAATCTTAAAATGATTTTCGATCTCAGTTAAAACTATGGGAAAGCCTCAATAATGCTTAGTTCAGCCAAATATTCATGAAAATAAATTGAATTATGAAAGTCGAGTAAGAGCAACTAAACGAGGACTAGATTCATGTCATACATAGCTTTTTAAATAAACGCTCAGAGGTTTACAAAAACACACCGTAATTAGAGCTGCGCCAATTGAAATTTGTGAAGTAAAATATAGGATTCAGTACAGGTGGTTCATTTGCCAATGCGTACATATGTATGTGTATATATACGCATATATATATATGATAAATAAATGTCATGTACGTGTTACATATTATACAGTATACAGGGCTGAACGATTCCCCTACTGTATACAGTACTAATTAACGAGTAACGGTGTAATTACATTCGTTTTTAATGTATGAAATATTTTCCATTAAATATTAACGTAATAGGACGCTACTAAACTAACCGGAGTACTCGAGATAAGTAATCCAACATAAATATATAAATAAACTATACCTCGACGTGTCCAGTATCTTTAATTAGTTTGGATAAGATACATTTATAATTATTGTATTTAAGATTTTGGCATCTCTATATTATGTCCCTGCCTGGCAATGTTATATATGTGCATAAAAAAAAATCCGAATCGAGAAGTTAGATACATATTCACAATATGATAAAGATAATTATATGCATACATTCATTTTAAAATAAATAGTAGAAAAGACTATTTCACTAATCATTCGTCAATTAATAAAACTGCACATATTGTGTTTGTCCGACACTGACCATATCTACATAAGTTTTAGAATTACATCATTACGTATAAGTATTTTGAAATGTTACGGCTCAGAGAAAATGTAATACCACAAAAGCTTCCATTATATTTATTTTTATTTAACTTACGCATTCAAACAGCCTTTGAAATTTTCTTCTCGTATTTTCGTCGTAAGCCTTACGAGCCTATCAAAGTAATCATATTTGTAATGTAAATAATTTATTTTCAGTAGAACTTGGATTTCGTTTGAACCGTCCGTTTATGTATATAAATTAACAACACGCGGCTCTGTTTTTATATGTTATTGCAATATAAAAGTTTTTCAGTAAATTAAATAAATTGAGCAAGTTAAATTTTATGTCGAGCTCTTTATTTTAATCCTGTGCCGGATTCATTGCAGACCGCTTGGCTTTGCTGTACGAATAAAAAATGGCATTCGTTATTCAGATTAAAACAAATTTGCTTTACAAGTTTTTAACACAGAATCGGAAATAACATTGTATATTACAAATTAAAACATAGGATTAGTAATTACTGACTGTAGTTTGCATTAGATGCTAGTTAGCTTATAGTTACGCAATATAAATAAATAATAAATTGTATTTAATAATATTATTAAATTATAGTAATTAGGTATAGCTTGCATATTGCTAGATAATAGATAGCTGGATTATTACTGTCATGAACCATGCAAAGTTCTTATTATTCTCCGCTCCCGGTGTAAACAACGCCAATATAGTCCAGTGTTGCCAGTCCACTTCTATTAAATATTTTTTTATCATAAGAAAAAAAAAAAAAATTGTAGGCAAGATGTTTATTTAAACACATGTTTTCATTACTACCGTTCAAGGTGCAACTTAACAGTGTTCTACTAATAGAAGCTAAGTAGGTCAGACTACATCAAATGTTGGGAAAATAAATGGGGCACGATGGAAAGTACCATAATATTTTAAAAAAAAATATTCCAATGGAGTTCAATCTTCATTTTTGCAAGAATATTTGCTTTGCTGTAGGAACGAACTTCAAATAGAGTAACATACTCGTAAATGTCTATTCGGAATTTCGTCATGATTCTCGTAAAATTATTGAGCTTATTTGAAAAAATGGGCATAGCTGAAGGCATTCGTTTTATTTCGACATATTGTAAGCTATTACATTAAAAGTAGTATATTGTTTCATTATGAAACACTACATGATTGCATTATTTTTTTCAATTTGATCTTGTGCTCGAATATAAGCAACAACAAAACCCGCTGTAGCCTCGAGATTAGAGATAAGAGGTTTTAATGTCCCAAGGAAAACTGATATGAATAAATAATTTTACTGTCGCTCGTTCGGTGACTTATGAGCCGAGGGCCAACAATTTTCACAACCTACCCCTTTGTTCCGCCGTCCACATTCAAAGGTCGGCAACTCTCCTAGTCCTATGAATGTGTGTGGACAGTGATGCTGACTTGTTGTCAGGTGCTTGCTCGTTCGACGGAACAATGCCTTATAAAAAATGTTTCAGTCCTAACTTCCTTCGTCTGATTTCCAAGAGTAGCAATTTTACTTTTAACTTTCGAAGAGTGTGGTGAGCCCCAGATTTGTTCTGATATGTTAATGGGCTCGCAATAATGGGCTCTATTATGAGGTGAAAGTGCTGGCGGCACGAGCGACACTTATTGTAACCGTTGCGAATATACCCGGGAGAGGAGAGCTACATATATATATACGCATGAATGTACGTATAAAGATACCTACCTACAACAATTACTTTCAAACCAAAAGTTTACAATATTATTGAAGTGGCAAAGAGCCAACGTTAGTTTGATATTCCCATCGAGACAATTGTTATTTAGAATTATTGTTTTGTGTTTAAATATGTAATCTATTACTTTATTTATATCTAGTTTATATCTAGGAAGATATTATTTAATATTATAATTATTAACATGTTTGTTACCATTTTAATATGTTTGATATACTTATTATTTAGACTATATGATTGTACGCTATAATTGTGTTAATGAAAAATGTAATTTAAGTGATTACAATGTATTTAAAACTAGCATCGCATCAGGAAGTTACTTGTGTTGATTGCTGAAAACCAGCGTTGTGTTGTGGTTATCTTGGACAGGAAACTTTTTAATTTTTAATTGTGTGTGTGGTGTGTGTGTGATGTTTTTTATTTTCTTACACTCTCTTGTTATGTTGCATGCTTATTTTCACGCTTACTCCTATAGCATTTTGACTAAGTTTTCTTTCTCTTTTAACTTTTTCTTCTTCTTTCTCTAATCAACTTCTTCGTATCTGGGCGTGGTGGGGTTCACAAGCATCTCAAAGTTCCTTCTGGGAACTATGAGATACTTTTCAGCCTCTACCCATGACACAAGAAACCAACTTTACTGATGAGTCGGTACTTTATGTGTAAGACTTGGGTATTTGTTATCCATCTTTTAACAATTTAAAGACTTGGGTTAATTTAATTTTAAAACAAAACAATGTTATTTTGATACGCTAAATAGATTCGTGGATTTAGCGTCTAAATCTCACTTATATGTAGTTAGTATTTTTTTGCACTACGAAAAGTAGTCTCACGGGTCAGGTAAGGTGTTTTAAAATGTTTGTGATTGCAAAATTTACCTATTATCTTTAATAGGTATCTTAAATCCACAAATATGATTATATGAATAATGAATCGTTTTTTGGGGCGACTTCATAAATAGATAGAATAAGCAATATTAAGACGCTGATCTAGAATAACCCATAGTCCGCTTGCGCTTCTAATTTACTATGTCATTATATAAAACTTTCATAATCCACAATATAACAAAATTCCCAACACATTGTCCACAATGTTGTCGGAGTGCAGTGACAATGAACTGTGTTCGGTGACTATTAACAAGAATGGGTATTAGGTGACATAGGTAGGGCTGCGTATACCTACTAAGGGCATTTCTCAGGGTCTCTATTTTATAACGCACCAGTTGGTAACAAAATTTTGGTTTAATCAAATGTAAGACGAAAACAAAGAGGCTATCAGTTTTCATATGATAAAAATGCTATATTTATTTACGTACATATTTCAATTTAAATGGATACTCTTTGTACCATTCACTGTAGCCGCATTGATGTTTTATTCGATTTATTAAGGAGAATGTAATTAATTATAATATATTGGATTATTTAAATATGGGGCATTATGTAAATATGATTTTCAAAATAAAACAACGTATTTACATGTAATGGCACTATCAAAGTTATAATCTCATACAAAACTCAAATGACACCAACTGGTGGTTTAAAATACAATAGAAACCCTCATTGGTGTTTTATGTGGCAAATTGTACTCGTAAAAGAAGATTGTTGAAGACCAACATTGTATTGTAATAAAATACATAAATTTACTTCGAGTATTATTTTAACCCATTTTTTATTTTCATTATATTACGAAACAAGCAATTTATTTACATAGCAATTCACCAATACATGACAGGGTACTCATATTGGGTCCACAATTGGGAGAGCAAGAAGATTTGGAAGTTAAAATTGAACTGGGGACAGAAAGAGCGCATGTATATTCTAGTATGTACTAGTACACCTTGTTTGCCTACATACAAAGTTCCAGTTGAGGTTTTTTAACGGTCTAAAATACAGGGCTGTAACATCATTCGTATAGGAAATAAATTAATTACAGACCACACCACACATTTTCCTTATCGTATCAAATTATTTGCTGGGAACGACACTCATATCAATAAATTACTCATTAGACGCAAGTAAAAATAGATTCAGAATAAAAATAATGTCCAAAAATATATACACACATACAGGGTATATCAAGACTGCGACCGAAAACGAAGCGGGGTGATAGTTTTAGTGGTTACAGACACAATGCAAATAAAATTTTCGCAAAATAAGCGACAGATTTGTTTTGCAATTTTTTAAAAAATCGTTGTGTTTGGGTAGTAAATACCTAGTTTTTGTGAAAATATTAATTTAAACTCTTACGTACCGCTGATTGTTTAAAAATAAAGAGGTTTACATCATTATTTTACGAAAACTATGTATTTACCACCCAAATACGACGATAAGTAAAAAGTTACAAAAACAAAGTTGTCGATTTTTTTTGTTAAATTTTTACTCGCATTGTGTCTGAAGTCACTAATACTACCACCTGGCTTCGTTTTCGGTCGCAGTCTTGAAATACCCTATGTAGGTATATATATATATATATATATATATATATATATATATATATATATATATCGGACCTTTTATCGGATTTATTCAACTAAGTAACATATAATTTGTAACTTTATACAAAAAAGTGCATTAAAAAGACGTTTAAATCTCACGCTGAAATAGTATTTAGGTTTCTAATTGAAGGAAGAAGAAGAAAATATAAAAACATTGCACTACTTCACAACATTCAAGTATCTACATATTGAATTATTACAACACGCTGAAGTCATTAATCCGCAATACACATAACATTGTCACAACGTTATTAAATTCTACTAAGAAGGCTTTTTAGTACAGTTAGAATTGTAACGCAATAAAAAGCACAAGTAAAAAAATGCACGGTTTTACTATTTTTGTCTAAAATTTTATGTTTTAACAAGTAATTCTAAATGAGCTCAGCGAGTTGCGTGCGGGTGCCACTGAAGCTCGGTGGGCGCCGTCACGAACATTTATTTTTTAATTTTAGTCTAATGCTATGCGACGTTTCACATTAAAGTGCTTTGTTCAAATGCTGTCATTTGCACAAACAACCACAACACCTTTTCTTAACATAAATTTTAATCACAACATACACAACATCAATAACCCACAAACTACTCATAGTACATACTGATGTATATCGGTAGACGTAGACATGGTGAACAAGCTGGGACCACATATGAGTAAAAAGAATCCGCTTTTCACTACGTGATAAGCGATCACGTTCGTCCAATTTAATAGTAGTGAATGCACCGGAACCCAACATCAAATATCGACCGGAAAATGGGGAGCGAAGCGCCGAGCGTAGCGCTACGACGACCGAGGTAAATAGAGTTATCGACACCGCCCCAGCCTTTTACAGCGTAACACAAACAATAACAACATTAAAACATCACGTGCACTTAGCGCAATGTAATAAATCAAGTGAATAATTACTTCTTACCACAGCACGAGAAATATGTCGTAAGCAGTCGATGCAGTATTGCATTTTGATTGAACCGCGGCAGTGTTGTCAGAGCGAAAATTAATGGTCCTCCGAGTATTGATTTGGCCGTCTGATGGCGGAAAATTGGGTTTAGTAAACTTTCACAGGTAAAAATGTTTGCAATAGATTTTAAAAAGTTGTTAACATTGTCCAAATATGTTTTTGGCTTAAAAGTATTGATGTGAACCAAATAAATTCACTTCTTACTTTAATCTTACTATTTGAAAATTTGGAATCTTGTCTTAACAAAAGTATGTATGAAAATTTGAAGGAATTAAAAGCCGCCAAAAACAATAATAACGTTTATGAAAACTCGGTCGAAAGTGTTGCCATGTTTTGAAACACTTTGTGGTGGCAAAAAACACGGTAGTGGAAATGTGTTTTGAATATTCATTGGCGCAAAGTTCAAACCATTCATATTTTTCTTTCTTTTGTTTTTGTTTACACATCGAGAATGGGGGAAAATCGTTAGTTTCACAGAAGTAAAACCCACAAGATCAATATAAAAATTGGTTTTGTACAGAATAGGCATGTTATTATTTATATATGTAAATTATACGTAATATATAAATACATATTACACTATACACGACAGTTTAATGACTTTCCATTTAACACACCACACTAATTAGAAAACTGCTTTGTTTTGAAATTCATATTTCCTTAGCTGGATTAATTATTGCATAGCAGAGCAGGTTTGTCACTCGTAGTTTAATACCCTACTTAAGCTGCCATTAATTATGCAGACACTGGGATATCATTGTGAGAGCGCGCATGCGATTTTGTCACCATTGTTAGAATGTTGACGCTAAAACGAAGAAACTGTTGCAAAATATATTTTATCACAGTCTACCATTTTCCATGTTTTCGTTGAACGCCATCTAACGGTGCTTAAAGCAACTAAATCTATTACTCGGCCGCCTGCAGTGTTGTGCTGCACTTGATAGTTCCCGTAACTTCCGAGGTGGTGCACTTAGTTCGCTCAGGCTGAAATTATTAAATTTATGTTTTTAATATTTAAACATTTATTTGCATGTTTATTTAAACATAATTATTATTTTTTTAAATTCATATAGTTTGATGCAGTGGTGTGGATGCGAGCTGTGATGCTAGGTTGAAAAATTAATTTCGCTTCTGCGCAATAGGGTTGAATCAATGCCGTGAAAAGGTTATGGAAATATGGCTCTTGCTGAGAACTCCGTCTATGGACGACGTTGATGCATTTTTAATTACTTTCCTATCTTTGTATGTTAATTGTAGAGCAGTGGTTTTCCTCCGATCGTTACAGTGTTAGCTACTTGTTACAGATTAAATGATACCCCCAATCCTATATGTGAGAGCTACTAGGCGCGAGGAAAGAATATTAAGTACTTCTTTACAATCACGAAAAAACTTTATTAGTGATAGTGCGCAGTATATGCAGTATAAAGTTTGGTAGTTAAAAAAGTAGCAAACTTCACAGCTTATTGTCTCGGCTAGCCGACTTATTCCAGACTTGAGCTTGTTACTTGGATTAAGAATCGGTTTATAATTTGGTTAATTAAGATATTTATTGAATTCAATGCTAGTATATACTTCCGGGTACAAGCATTAGATATTAAGCAGTTCATCTGGTTAATAACCTAAGCGAATCTCCAATATTGGAAAGGATATTGCAGTGTAAATTATTAAGGCCATTATAAAAAAGAGTCCGTCAATAAAAAATTACCGAATCATAACAAATTACTAAATTGTAAAACGTGTGGAACGCAATAATTACTTCTTAATACATTTATTTATTTCAATAACCAACTGAAATCGTATATTTACTAGTTCAATCCATTTAGGGGCTTGGATTCTGATGATAGAATTTGGATTTTGTTTTATTAAAAATAATAATCAATCGATTCCCTCGATTGTAGAGTAGGCCCGTGCCCTGCAGTGGGAGGTATATGGGCTTATATAGATATAGATTTATTAAAAATAAAAAAGTCCTCATACAACAACATCGTACAATCATTTTAATTCGCCAATACAATTTTGAATCGGCCGGCATTATTATGTCCATCGTGAGATATTTCTCCACAGTCATCACTATAGAACATCTAACCAATGGTACATATTCTATTCGCATTCTACGACTCTTGCCAGGTGCATTGGACCACTTTGTCATATCAGTATTGTAAAATCCTAACAAAACATACTGCTCAAAAATAAACCTCTCACTGCGCTTACTAAATTGGTCGCTCATGATATAATGTAGGCATTGTGCTATTGTGAGAACTGTGAATGGACATAATTAATTATTCGTATATTTGCTCATAATTTAGTAAACATGCAACTTATGCATAGACTAATGATAAATGTTACAGCATATATATGATTCTGAAATCTTTGTATATTTAGTACACTGCAATCAATATTCGGTTTTGATATACAAAAATATTCCTTTCAGAGCAAAGTACCTGCCGCTTTACAAAAATTCAATTTCAATATAACGAATTTATCAATAACTAGCTTCTGCCCGCAAACTTTGTCTGCGTGATTAACTTTATTTGTAATTATTGAATTTTTATGAAAAATAAACATTCCCAGCTAGGATTCCAACCCGTTAATTTTGAAAAAAAAAAACATACCTATATTTTGAAATAAAACTATTTTATACGGATTTTATCGCGATTTCGAAACGTCGGGAAGTTAAAAAATGTAAAAATTAAACCAAATCGCGATAAAATCCGTATAAAATAGTTTTATTTCAATGTGTAACATTCGCGTAAATCTAAGAAACCATTATACATACCTATGTTATTACACCATTCAATAGTGTCAATAATAAGGATCAAATTCTGAAAAGTAATGGTATACAGCAAACTAACGGGAAGAGTTGATTTTAAGAAAATAAAGTTTTTTTTTACAATGATATGATATGAAATTAATTTATTGAATCCATAAAATGTTATATATCATTTAGATTCAGTAATTTTTTTAACTACCACCCGGTTCGGAAGGCGGTTTTCACTACATAACCCTAAGATCTAGTCTCATTGCGTTGGGCAGAGAATTAGCAAGGGACGGGGAATAAATCAAAACAGGTCAAAAAAGGGTTTTTTTATTATCACTACAAATCGCTGGCAAAATCCCACCAATGCAACGTCAAATTGACTTTACTATTGCAGCAGACAACGCTATTATTATTACTAAAGGTTTTTAAATTAGTTTCCTTGCATTTACTATGTATTAATAAAAAAAACAATAGTTTAATATTACCAGAGGTTTCTAAATCAATTTTCCTGTATTTCCTATGGGTATAAAAAATGAAACAACCTGTATGTAACTGAAACATATACCAGTTTTTAAGTTGGCCTTGTACCTATATAACTGTAAAAACCGCATCTCATTTTGTGTCGTAGTTTTTGCGTGATGTGCAAGGAAACAAAAAGAAACAACCTGTATGTAAATGAAACATATACCACTTTTTAAGTTAGACCTGCACCAATATAACTGTGAAAACTACATCTCATTTCGTTAGGTAGTTTTTGAGTAATGTGCAAGCAAACAAAAAGAAATTTTCTGTATGTGAATGAAACATATACCACTTTTTAAGTTAGACCTGCACCAATATAACTGTGAAAACTGCATCTCATTTCGTGAGGTAGTTTTTGAGTAATGTGCAAGCAAACAAAAAGAAACATTCTGTATGTCAATGAAATATATACCACTTTTTAAGTTAGACCTGCACCAATATAACTGTGAAAACTGCATCTCATTTCGTGAGGTAGTTTTTGAGTAATGTGCAAGCAAACAAAAAGAAACATTCTGTATGTGAATGAAATATATACCAGTTTTTAAGTTGGACCTACACCAATATAACTGTGAAAACTGCATCTCATTTGGTGCGGTAGTTTTTGAGTAATGTGCAAGCAAACAATACAGACAGACAGACAGAAAGACAAAAATTCTAAAATACATTGTTTTGGCTTCTGTTGCTGATATAAAGCCCACTCGCATTGAAATTTCTTATATATATTCCATGTACAGACATCGACCAATTACATTTTTATTAAGTAAATATATGTTATGTATAGATAGATGTATTATTGCTTGTCGTTATAACTTCTTAATGATTAACGATATTTTTAATACCCCGAAATAACTAGGATTCCACGAGAAATTTAATCCAACCGGGCTGAACACGTATTAAATTCTGAAGTATAAAATGAAACTCCGCACACAGCATGAAATCGAAAAAGTTGAAAATTCATTGGCAACAAATCAGAAAAGTACGGCGGTTGTGTCAACACTTTAGAACCATGCGTTTGAATTCCTTGGTCATATCGGCTAGATGAGTGCAGGCAGACACTTCTTGTGCAGCAAAAGGATTCCAAGCTGCAGCTTCTCCGAGTAGTACTTTATATTGAATAGTAGCGTTAAGTCGTACCATATGTTTCGTCCAAACAATCCGTAGTGGATAATCCCTTTCTACCACGCTACATCCAACTTTGTTTTACGCGGATAAAGATCTTGTTTCACGCGCGGTGTCGCGTGTTTACAGAGGCTAAGCCATTACGTGTCCTACTTTAAATCAATGTATAAGATTTATTTTTCGTCACTTGTGATGGTTCGGTAATGAAATCGCGTCCAGGAGATGAACAATAATGCAGACTGTGGTTCATTGACTTTTGTTATTCTCACTTATTACTCGAGAAATCGTATTTAAACTCTACACTTTTCAACTTTTCTCATAGATTTAAGACGTTACTATACAAATAACTTTGCAGGAGAATACCGTCTTCGCTGCCAGTTTCCTTATCTTTTGACGTTAACTTTAGTGCAAAAGTTGGTTTAATGGCACTTTACCGAACATAATTAGAAGACTAAACTGAGGTGCCTTGAGGACAAAATTTGCATTTTCAAACATTGTACAGTCAGATGCTAATGTGATATTTTTTTTTAATAAAATATAATGAAACTACACACTTTATAAATACATTTCTATATAAAACATTGAGAGATATAATAAACAAAGCAAATTAATCTAACATTTCCGGAAAAGCAATAAAACTAAATACTTACAAATGAAAAGAAAAGGAGAAGAACGAAAAATCAGAATCGTAACATTATAAACCTAAACGACTTGTAAGCCTGGTCATTTTGATTTACATGCAATTCCTTTTTCTTATCTCGAAACTATCTCGAATAAACTACATTCTACCAATGTATGCATAAATTCTTCTGCTCTACCACAAACCGTACAGTTGCATGAATTTGATTTTTTAAACTAGGTAATACCTTTATTCTTAAACCTTTAATCAAAATATCCTTTCCAAAGGAACATACATTGATTTTTAAATGTAGTTAACAAATCTGTATAATCTGATATTCAAATCATTTCTATTCCATCTACGCATCTCTGGTTAGCTCGACGAACAGCCTGCTCGTTGCCAAGCAGCCCAATATGTGCCCGAACCCACTGCAATATCAGGTCTTTCCCGCTAGACGTTGTCATACATTTTGGAGATAATTACAAATGCTATCGATGGTCTCCTGTGTCCAGAGGCACACCGAACTAGAAACAATAAAGGGTTTCAACGAAAATCATTACTTTTCTGGTCTCAATTACATTTCAATGAGATAGAGCTTCTGAAATCGCAATAAGACACATAGCAGGTACAAAACCAATAATTTTAAAAGAAGCAAAGTTATTCGTTTTTCTTTGAGTTCGATCTAGGATGCATGATCATGTTTCTGTGCCAATCTAGTCCAGTCATTACGTCGGAAAAATCGGGAAATAAATGAAAATGAACCGAGAAAGCCAAATTTTGGATATTACGTGGGGGATGGCAAGAAAAGCTTAAGTTCAAATTGTCGACCAAAATAACCTTGTGCAATTTCCGCCATCTTGAAAAAAGGGTTAAATTCAGTTTTTTCATCATAACTTGGTTCCCCGTTGAGATACGAAATTTTTTATAGAATACTTTTTTGTTGCTCTTCTCGCGATCTACAATTAAGGTCCCATGCATTTTTCACGTATCGATCGTCGTTTTCGAGATATCGATCAAAAATATCAAAAATTTGGGGATATTTTTTTTTTTCGCTATTTACTTTTTTTTGGTGAAAGATATCGAAAAATGTTTAGAATAAAACTTGTAGAGCATGTCCAGACCTACAAATTCGTTTTTTTATTTTTCATTTCCGACAAAAATTACGACCTCTAGCGCGCCACAAAGTCTGTGAAACTGTGCCCGGTTTTCATTTAGCCGCTCGCTCGGTTGTATCCACGCTTCAAAATGGATGGAAAATGGTTCAGGGAATTATTGCAATACAAAAAAAATTCATAAACCAGCCAAATTAGAAATCAAATACATGAAATTTATTGGTGAAATAATTTTTATGCAGCAAACATAATGATTACAAATGGTAATTTTTTTCACACGTTTTTCGTCGTTTGGATGGTCCTGGCTGTTCAAGTTCCTCCTCCGTAGACTCTTCGAGTCGTGAAACCTCTTCTATCGCAGGAAATGATGATTGTGACGGTCGAAAAATCGTAATCATCGTCATCGTCGTGATCGTCGTTGAATAAAATTTCAACTCTGGCGACATTGTCACATGTCTGTCCACTGCAGTGCAGGCAAATAACGGAGCAATGGATTCCTGCTTTCCTGCAGCCACAAGCAGCTCCACACTTTCGTATCTCAACGGGGAACCAAGTTATGATGAAAAAACTGAATTTAACCCTTTTTTCAAGATGGCGGAAATTGCACAAGGTTATTTTGGTCGACAATTTGAACTTAAGCTTTTCTAGCCACCCCCCACGTGATATCCAAAATTTGGCTTTCTCGGTTCATTTTCACTTTTAAATGTATATAATGACTGGACTAATCATGATATCTTTTATATAATTCACTTATAGTATGATGCTTAGTATGATGCAATTAGGGTGATGTTACTTTTTAGGTATATTAATAGTTTACAAATAAGGTAAAAATATATGTATACACACATACAAACTTGCATAAACTCACGCCCTTTTCCTAAAAGGTGTAGGTAGAGGTGCTACCAAGACAGCCATATTTCGCCTTGTATGTTCCGTCTTTCGATGTGCTAGGGGACGAGCTTATAACCATATCGGGCATAAATTACTGACTCCGTACTAATAATGATAATTATATTTTTAACGTTGACATTCGTAACATGTATTTAAAAAAAGCCGACACCATTTTTTCATTCTGAACGCCATCAAACGTTGTAGCAAGTAAAGGGCGCTTCTTATTTGACCAAATACCATCACATGGATTGGGGTGCTTCTCATGAAGCCTACCACTATCCTGAGTTCCGTATTCTGGACTTTATCAATTTAATACAAATGTACATTGTTGTCATACAATAAGCACCCATACTAGGAAAAGGAAAGAAAGAAAGTAAAATTATTGACCCACATAAAGAAGAATAACAAGATACTCAAATCTACTTCGTACACAATCAAATACTTCCTTATATTATAAAGAGCAATTTGATTGTTTGCATAGAGTAGGCTCTGAGATGTACTCTGAAACTACTGGAACGATTCATCATTAGAATCCTACATTATCCCTGATGAACATAGCAACATAGAATATTTTCAAGAAAGTTTATCTGCACCCGGGCGGATTTAGGCCGGGCCGCTAGTCCTTTAAAGTAACATCAGGAACTATAGCAATATATAAATTTACGGTACGCAAGTAGAAGATTATTTTCCCGTTTGTAATATTTATTTAAAGAATTCCTTATATCACAGGAAACTAGATACTAAATTACAAAAGAATAAAACTTCCTCAACTTTTCCTTTCGCAACCATATGTTAGGGCTTGAGTGGTTTGTCTTCGCGTTTATCTTCATAAAGTCGCGCTCTATACCAAGCAAAACACAAAGTTTTACGAAAGATAAATGTTATTTATTCGGAGCGGGGGAATTAAAACTTAAACTCCCCCAACAAATATCGCCCTCGCTTCATGCTATGTAGGTAAATAGAACAAGTTTCCAACATCTTAAAGATTTGCATGCTTTTTACGGTTAATATGCAGTATGTTTTGTTGTTTTCATGAAGGTATGTATATAGTACTTCCGTTTAATACCACCGTCTAATTCCGTTTAATTATTGGTTGTTCGTACTATGTTTCCCTAATATTATACATATTTGCAATTTTGGTAAACGATTAAAGATTGAAATGATAAAACATCTTATTAAAAACATCTCTCTAAAATAAAATGTAAATGTATCAAATGTATTTGATCGAAGATCAAATTGGTTATTATACGTCTGCTGTGATTGATAAGTTTGTGGTTTTTAATTTTATTTAGGTCGAATATTGTTCTCAAGTCAGTGACTACACTGTTTTATAAAAAATATATTTATATCCTATAAAATGAATCCGAAAATTGGAGATATTATACTACTACGCTTAATGATACAAGCAAGAAGAATAATCCTAGATTGTCTGTTTTTCTCTATTATAATATTTCTCCTCTAAATCGTTTTCTTATTTTTAAAACTAGGTCTTATGGTTAGATGTGCTACACTTTACATAATTGAAAAAGCGACTTAGTTATATTTTCATTATGAACACGGCTAAAGAATGGAATTACCGCACTTTGTGTTTGCAGTTCGCTATAATCTAGGCCTCCCTAAGACGAGAGTGAAAAAGCAATTCTTAGGCAAGCTGAGGTAGTATTAATTTAGGCTGTAACTTCACTACTTCCCAACCTGTGTAATAATGACCTAATATCTTCCTTATACATAATTAAAGACATGCCATGCTTTATACATAAAATTCGGTTATACCCTTGAATTCATCCATAGTTTAACATTCTATGTTATTTCTATATGAATGCTATGCTAGATCATGCTGTTTCAAGATTAAGTACAATAACTGAAGTGTGTGACTTTTAATTAGTGGTGTATTAGTGCACGGAAAGTATTAATTAGTATGATACTTTTTTCGTTTTGCCTCCGCGAATACATAAATTATGAGGTGAATATTAATATCAGCAAGACCCCGCTAATGAGAGCCTATATTAAAAGATTTTCGGAGTGCGAAGCGGTACCAGGGATTCATATCGCGGCTATGAAAACAGCGGTAGTGGAGATGAAGCCGCGTTTCATTCACGATATTAATATTCATCGACGGAGGTCCAGTAATAATCTAGGTGTAATCCCCGCGGATTACGTCTTCATTACCTACTAACACCCTGCGTTCTACACATAGGATCATGTGCCCAATAACTTAGCGATTTCAAGTTTCGAAGGATTAAAACTGCGTCCGTGACAGTTTTAATTTTAACACATTTTTTCGTTATTTTCATAGTCAATTTAAATTAACTCTGATTTAAATGTTAAATAATTGCCTATTAATTATTTGTATTTCTCGACGAATATAGATTTATGGTTATTTCAGGCTACTTATATTTTGGTTTATTGACTGCCTCGGTGGCGTAGTTGTACTACGGTACGATTGCAAAGCTGAGGTCTTGGGTTCGAGTCCCGGGCATGCCAAAGTGATATTTGATTTTTCTATTCATTATCAGCCCGGAATCAAGAATGTGTGCCAGCTATGGCGATAGGCTCGTCCCTATCACATAATGGGATGGAACGTATAAAGCGAAATTTGAATGTCTTGGTGGCGCCTCTGCCTACCCTTTCTGGGAAAAAGGCGTGAGTTTATGTATGTACGTTATATTTACATTAAATTCAACAATGTTAACTTTCCTTAACCGACTTCTTAGAAATATATGTTTTATCACACTGGTCCTTCCTATTTTTTAACAAGGTATTTCCAAGATTTTCTTATAATGTACTAAAGTGATATTTTAGCGATTGGAATTACTTGCACATAATAAGTTCGTTAGACGATTTTTGAGATATTATTATTTATGAATGACTGTTTTTTTTTGTCGGCTTTTCCCTTTTCAATACCTAATACATTTTGCTTGTTTTTATAGTAAAATTGTAAAATGTATTTGTATAATGAACACAATACTTTTTAATAAGGAATATTATCTTAAAGAAGAATTTATGTCCTAAAATGTTTTTCACGACCTTTGGGCTCCCGCACACCCTCTATGTTAAATGATAAACTATATGGAACCATAAATAAGCTCTTAGCTTGAAAGCTACGAGCTTTTTGCAATATAGCCTAGATGGCAGTATTCTAGGCGGCTAGTAAACGCTCTCTACCGGATGTTGGCGGAACTACATGGTTGCAACTTTAATGCACTAGTCTAGGAACTAAGCTGAAGTAGAGCCTGTTCTAGACTGTAGTTCGGTATTCGTCTGACAGATGGCGTTACTATACAACTTGCTTTAAGTTATACGCGAACATCTACAATTTAAAGTTAGTACAACTGTAATGAATTCCTAATTAATGTTTGATTTATGAACAAAAAATTCTGAAAAGTGTTTGTCAAACAGCATACTTGAGTCGACAGGTGTTTGTTCGTACAGTGTTGAATATTAAAATCAAAATGTTCTAAGCAGAGAGGCTCATCTAATATTCAGCACCGCAAACGCTGTAGCGGCCTTTGTAAATTTTTCACTAAGTACCGGTTTAGGCGCCTGTGTTTATCACGAATTATATACTTTTTAACTATTATATTCACAACTGAAATAAACATGCATTATTAAATACAATGAGATATCTTCACGAGCGTGAAGAGGCATCTCAGCGGGCCCGGCCGGCATGATCGAATGGTATGAGACTGCCGTCTGATGCCATTCGCTACTCTGTCTGGACGGCATTAGCACTTACCACCATATGCAAAGCAGTCACAGTGCCGTGCAGAATAATAAAACTTACAATAGCTATTTATTTATGTATTTATTTCTTTTAAAATTTTAGTTTTCCTTTACACTTGTAGTCCGGCAAAGTTATGATATGTCGTAGCATATTATAAATTATTAACCTCCAGCAAAAGGATTTTTGTACTGTGAGGTTCTGAAAATATATTTACGTCTTTTAATAAATTAACTTCTGCGATCGTTTTCAAATTTAATTTGGATGTTACTTTGAGTAATGACAACAATAAAGTAATTGGTTAAATGTACCGGACTTATTGCTTTTTAAAAATACTTGCTTGTGCATGCCCGCGTGCAATTTTTGATAAAAGCACAGCACAAAGTGGCTTTATTATTACACCTGCTGGCAAATGCAGCGTTAACCAATTAGACTGCTACATTTGTATATATTTTCCACTCATATTTAAGTTGATTTCTGTATAAGATATCTGAATAATCCATTATTAGTGCTAAGCGCACACTCTTCTTAAAAATTTAATGTCCACATATTCTTTTACATAAATCACACAGTTAATCGTTCAATTTTAAAATAAGCTAGATTTATAAAATAGCATGGCTTTGACGGTAAAAAAACATAAGTGCTTCTACAAACATGGAAAACAAAATATTTGCTTTTTACTTAAATACGTTTTTATTCTCAAAATAGTCGCCCACACCTACCCCTTCTTCTTATCAAATTAACTTTGTTGTATCATACACATACTGAGCTAAAAATATTGTACCAAAATAGTACATGCTTAAGAATTTTTTTTATTCGCGTTCAGTTGCAAGATTTTCCATTCCTATCTGATTAAACCCAAATTATTTATTATTTTATATTTATTTCATAGGACTCAGTATTACAAATTGTAGACGAAGCACAGTGACGTCCATATTCACCTTTTGAGTGCACCTGGTTCGTATCCACGTAGCCAAATGTATACAAACTTTAAATATTCAACGACATAAGCCTTAGTATATTTTTAGAGCTTACCTTCACTGACACGTGCAGCTACTCGCGTTTACTAAATTTTTAATAGTACTCGGAATTACGTAGTACGCTTCCACAGCTAGTATCAATTTAACGGCTATAACTTACATTCTAGTTTGACTAGATAGTAGGTGTTTAGTTATAAAACCTTTTTAATACTTAAATGCTTAAATAAACTGCCTGCGATTAACACATAATATCTCTTAAATAAAATACTTTGTGGTTTCACTATGCGATTTGAAATTCTTTGAGCGACCCAACGCCTATTTTGTATAAAAAAATGAAAATACATCTGTAGGTCAAGAAACATTCTGATATTAGATAAAGCACAGTTTATTTTCCTCACAATTCCTTCACACTTCAACTTATAATTACGAGTGAAAGGGGTGGCATAAAATATACACTTTTAATCATCAGCATAATATAACTGTCACTTAAATACAATTTTCAATATTTTATTCTCACAAGTTCTACATCATATTATTCTCCCTCACTATACCAATGAAATCGATTATTTATTTACAGCGGTAAATTCAAGCTACTATTGCTTAATGATAGGGGGAGGCTAGCTCATACGTACATATTATAATGGATATGTCTTTGCTTATTTATTTTGTTCGTGATATTGTTTTTGCATACTAGCCTCAAGTTTTTTCTTTTATTGATAGCAATTAGACTAACTCACCGAGGATAAATCATGTATCCCATATTCACCTTTTCTAGCTATTATACAGGGTATCTCAAGACCGCAACCGAAAACGAAGCCAGGTGGTAGTTTTAGTGGTTACAGACTCGATGCAAATAAAATTTTCACCAAAACAGCCACAGTTTTTTATTTAGAGTTTTTTAAAAATCATCTTTTTTGGGTAGTAAATACGTAGTTACTGCGAAAATAATAATTTAAACGCTTACGTACCATTGAGTATTTAGAAATAAAGAGGTCTACATCATTATTTTAGGAAAGCTATGTATTTATCACCCAAATACGACGATTAGTAAAAAATTACAAAAAAAAGTTGCCGATTTTTTTTGAGAAATTTTTCCTTGCATTGTGTCTGAAGTCACTAATACTATCACCCGGCTTCGTTTTCGGTCGCGGTCTTGATATACCCTGTATAAACTAATTGAATGTCGGCATTTAAACTGCGAATATACAGGGTATATCAAGACCGCGACCGAAAACGAAGCCAGGAGGCAGTATTAGTGATATCAAACATAATGCAAGTAGAAATTTTACAAAAAAAATCGTCAATTTTTTTTTTGACATTTTTTACATATCGTCGTATTTGAGTGATTAAACATAGTTTTTCTATAATAATGACGTACTTCGCTTAATTTTTAAACACGCAATGGTACGTAATGGTTTAAATTACTATTTTTGCAAAAACTAGGAATTTACCCCTCAAAAACGATGATTTTTAAAAAGCTGTAAAAAAAAACCGTCGCTTATTTTGCAAAATTTTTAGTTGCATTGTGTCTGTAGCCGCTAGAACTATCACCTGGCTTCGTTTTCGGTCGCGGTCTTGATATACCCTGTATATTTATCGTCGATATTTATAATTATAATGTTATTGCAATGAGTAATGATAATACAAAGCAAATTGAATGCGTCTAATGTCTATTATCAAACCTTGTGTCTATGCTAGATCCGGTTGTGGGGCCAGAATAATTTAAAGCAGAAAATATGGAAAGTGTGAGAGTGTGTGAAATCCTACTCGTAATTCCGGATGAATCCTTGACAGCTCTGACTCCGATTACTCCGCGGCTAATAATGTTCGACAGGGAAAAATAGGTTGCATGCACAAAAAATCACCAACGCCAATTTGAGCGTGAGCAGAGCAAAGCGTAGGTGTACAATATGCGATGGTACAGGATTGAAGCAGATTTTAATGAAAGCACCATTACATTGAGGCGGTAGCGGCGACGGCGGTTAAAGTGTCCTCGAGTGAAGTCGGGCGGAAACTTATTTTTTTTTTAGCATTACGTTTAATTCCACGCGTGTTCCGTGCGAAATGTAATATACGGAAGGCCTATATATGCGACGGAGACAGAAAGCAAGACTAAAATAAGAAATTAAAGTGTGAAATCAAAGAAACGTTAATGTGAAATCAAAATAAAATAAAATGCTAAGACGGCGGCCTTTGTGTTCCATATTTTTTTTACCCCGTAATATAAATAATCATTTACCTGTTATATAAACCATGGATGTAATAGTTGGTGACGAAAAGCTTCATAATATGCAAAACAGATAATATCAAGTGTTCACGAAAACAACGTAATTATTCAGTTATGTTGAATACCCAGAATAATAAAGAAGAGTTAAATGTCTACTCATTTGGCAGATAATGTGCGTTCTTCCCTGTGCGTTCTCGATCCATCCCATGGTTCTCTGTCAGAAATTACCTTGGACGATAGCGCCGCCATTTTTACTATTTTACTGTTCATTATTTACTTTTTTGTTGTATATCCGGTGTACAATAAAGCTTTGAATAAATAAATAATACTAAATGTACTGTTAAAACAACAAACTGAAAAATCTTAAAACTTTCTGTAAAACCCGAATAAACCTACCATTATCAAATAAACATAATATATAAATTGAAAAAATCCACAGCTTCCATATTTACGTATTAAAGCCTTTGGAATTGAACCCCATACATATCTAGACACCAGTAATGGCTCATAGTGAAAATAAGTGAACAGACAGTGCCAACCGATGACATCGGAACAAACATCGATTATGAAAACGAAATGAATAATGTGATGTACGTAAGATAGGACAGTGGTGTTCTAGTGTTTTATAATGATAGTGTAGATAAATAAAAACAAAAATGCTCAGTCGATGGAAAAGTAAAGACAAATCGGAGAAAAGCAGCAAATCATCCAGTTCGAGCGGCAAGAAGAAACGTAAAGGACGGGACAATGGTGAGTGATTTCACTAATTATTTACGTAGATAATAAAGATATACACGGACAATTATTATAGCATTTATAAAAAGGCAATTGACAAATTGCTGCAGAAAAAGTAACTGCCAAATTGCATTAAAATTTACTAACAAAATATAATTTATTGTTCAATATTCATAGAATTTAAGATTTGCAGATTCTGACTTATGACATATTCGACACGCAGTCAATTTTGCATTAAGCAGAATTTAAATAAATATAACGGCACTTAACAACAATGGTCTTTTCACCAAAGCATTTTTTTTCTTGGCTATTGAACTTCCTACCATGAAACAACATAATCTAAATTCAATAAATATTTTTAGATTTTATTATACAATAAAAAAGCATTGTTCTAATTTGTTTGTAATGGCCATAAGCTTAATTTACACCCAGTGCCATAAGTGTAACTATCACAGAATTTTATCGAAATTATCTCCGTGGCTGTTTATCCTTGATATTTGTAATCCGATGTGATTTATATGCAGGAAAGTTGAATTTTACAAAAATAGTGGCCGATTCATAACTAAAAATGTTTATATTTTTGTGCCCCATAATATTTTAAATAGTGTCAAACTTCCTGAGTCTTTTACATTATGAACGATTTTGTGCCGCTTACGATGATAAGTATAATACTAAACAGGGTAATAAAATAAGCTTATATATTATATACAAAAGTTTTACATAATCATTGAATATTCTTTTAACTACATCAACTCATAATCGAGTTTACACGGATTGCTATACTAGTTCACTGAATTTAATGTAACAGTATTCGTTATATAACGGGTCACTAAAACATAAATACAAATATACTTTGCTCAAAGTTCTTGCGCCATAATTGAAAAGTTCGCAACGGACCCTTGTAAGATATCGCTCTATAATGCATTAACCAGTTTCGATATTTCACCAGTGTTTCCTGAAATAGAACTCGGCGTAGTCGCCGAGTGCCCTACTGAACATCTCGTCTCTCGTTGCACTCGATGAAACGGTTTTGATTAAGATATTATATTGTTAGGGACTCGTTCATTGTAAAATTTATTATTTCATCTTAGATTTTACAGATCAACTATTCATGTAGGTAATTGGTTTTTATTGGTGGAGAAATTTCATCACTATGTTGAAGTCAGATGATTTGATTGAAGGTCATTTTTATAGTTATGAATGATAGGATACTGAAAATGACAATGACTGAAAGATCAGGCGACACTGCTTTTGCATTGATATTGTCAAAATCGTGCCAGCCGTGCCCAATATAAATCGGCGTGTTCCTTTTTATAATCTCAAAATAAAATTCATAAAATTGTTTTTACCTACAAGTAATAATAATAAAGAAGGCCAAGCAATTTAACACCACACTACTACAAATTTACTCATTTGAGATGGGTGTTGGACCACCTTCCGCACCAATGTGTCTATTCTAAAAAAACTTAAAACTTAAAAGTACTAGATTTGAAGCTTTTATGAAAAGACTTGTGGTCCAGGTGCGGGTTGAGGGAAAAAGGTCTTAGGGCCGATCCTCCATTCGCTGGGGTGATCTAATAAAGTTATCAACACACTTTTCCACGACAGAGTGCACACGGTGCGCCACTAATTAAAAAAGTGGAGAAGCCTTTGTAGCTCCATGAACATCGACGAGAGGACGGAGACGAGGCCAACTCTATGTACCACCATCGCGGCAACCACGACCGCTCTGCCAACAGTACCCGACTGAGAAGATAACAAGAACCATTTTTTGCGGAACGAGCACGATAGCTTATTTGTAGTACTCTTATGATAGCACACTTTAAAGCTGTGAATTTATGTATTTAGTATAATTGCTTAGGATTTTTGTTATGAAAAAGTTCATAAGGTTCACTCTCTCTTTAACCACAGAAAGTTCACTGCTGAACATAGGCCTCCCCCATGGATCGCAACATAGACTTGTTGGAAGCGACTTCCCGCGACCCTCACCAGGTCATCCGTCCACCTTGTGGGTGGGCGTCCGATATTTCGTTTGCTTGTACGTGGACTCCACTCCATAACCTTTCAAACTCAGCGGCCATCATAGACTAACTTGAATATAGGGTAGCGGCCATCATGCTGTGTAATTATAGAAACTATAAAATAATAATGTTTTTCTTATAAATAGCTCCATTTCCTGTTTCCAAGCCCATTCATACTTTTCTTGGAGATGATTTTCTCTGATATTATACTTAGATGTTTCAAGAAATGGCATGTACTTAATTGGAAACTGCATTGGAAATTTCTTATACAGTTATTGAAATAATATTCTTAGAAATGCCTGGTTCTATATTGTAAATCTTCGCATTGTCTAATACTTACGTCGTACTAAAATTGTTGTTTACCTTATATAATACATAAATATATTAGAAACTAAAATATGTGTATCGCGCTATCAAAATATTTTTCTGTTTTGTTTATGCAAAAAACGAGTAGTATATATCAGTGAACAGATTTTATAGTAATTATTGATATTTACATTCTGTTTCTAAGATATCAGGTATACATGCCTGTGTTTATGTATGTATAGATTTTATACATATTGTATACCTTACTGCTAATTAGTACCAAAATTTCTGTATGAGTCTAGATTACGTGTAAATATATATGTACTGATATCTCCTTACCATCTGGGAATGTTAACGACCTTTAGATTTTGCATCATGTAAAAAAAAATAGTTTAAAAACTAAAAAAACAAGCTTTAGTAACAGACCCAACTAAAAAAAAAATATTATTATTAATGTAAGATTTAAAAAATGGAGTGTAATTTATTTATGATTGTATTTCCCTCCGTTTTCTAATCTTAAACTCATTAAAAATATTTTCCCTTTTTTTAGTTGGATATATTTATTTATGTATATTGGAGTCCTGGTAGAGATAGTGTCAAAAACTTTTTAAATTATTGCAATGTCATCGGTCCTAGAGGAGTGTGCTGAATTTCAAATCAATACCAAGTTTTGAAATGTTCGATAATCGACTTCATAGATTGCGTTACATACATACATATTTCCATACATACAAGGGAAGCTAATAAAAGCGTGTTAAAAAGAATTAAGGCACTTTAAATCTTAATCCACCCTCTACGTGGAAATCTAAAAATAAATCAGGGTACGCCCATGGGCGGTTTTAACCTTAGATCAGGTATTCTAAGAAATTTGCGATTGCTTGGAAATCAAGTATACGCGCTATTTTTAAAATCCTTCGATATTTATAAAAAAGGAATATGGATAAGACATAGTTCCCAATATCCGTTTTTATGAAATGTAGTGTATGTATAAGTTTCATACATTGCCGTGACAAAGGAAACCGGCGCTGGGGTCTATGCATAATATACAGTTTCATAAATGGTGTTTGTATTTGATCCCTTACTCGCTACGCTGGTCCAATGCTTATCAATCTGAAATAAAAAGACGTGACCAGGCAATGAAGCCATTGGAACAAAAAGCTGAATGCCAATGCCTAGCAGTGGGTGAGATTGAAAGCCGGGAAGAAAAATACCTACAGTCTGCATGAGATGACGTTATAACGAAAACTATAACAGGAAGGTTATAGTTTGGATATTTAGAGTAAAAGGATGATAAGACACTAACTAATTAGACACACAAGAAGTTTAATGATGGAAGAATTGCTAGTTATCGACCGCACCGAATTACTGTTAACCAAACCACCTGCTGACACTCTAAACAAAAGACAGATCAAATTGACCTTGATTTAACGAAAATGGATGAAGAGATTTAGGAACACGTATTCAACCAAAGTAACACTGAATGACCAAGGTCCTTAAATGAAGATAAAAAGGCAAAGTAAAATTTTATATATTATAATCTGGATGAAAGTTGAGAAATATAATTTCTGCTCAGTCCTGTAGGATACACTTGTTACATTATGACGTTATCAATGTTATACAAACGAAGTCATTTACTAAGGGTTTATATGAAATAACCTATAGAATCACCCTTATTTATCGAGGCCAACTATACGTCAGATTAACACACAAGTAGTTCATTACAGAAATTAGTTTCAATCACAGGGTTTCCTTCCAGGTATTCAATATAGGTTATTCCCGTTCATAGAAATAAGGACGGAAACATTTTATTAAACTTACATCAAAGGATGATAAATGAGGGCATTCTAGGAAATTAAAAGACTAGTAGCTGCTTAGTTTTCTTCAGGTAATAAATAATTAATATTGTCTTATGTTGACTCGGCAAAGTGACTACCTGGACATAAAGGTAATTGTGGTACTGATTAAAGGAAGAAGATTATACCAGGAATATCTTGGTAATAAAATTAATAACTTGTAGTATCCGTCATGAGCCTGTCATTGCGCTGCCTTTGAAATATTGCCCATTTCGTATATTTTGCAAATTACTTTGCCTATTTAGGGGCTCGCAAATAATCCTGGAGCTACGAATTCAGTATTTTATAGGTGGTAGATCTCTCATATGTCCGCCTGGGTAGATATCACCGCAATGTCTATTTCCTCCGCCAAACAGCAGTTTAAATGTAGCCAGTAACTACTGGACTTAATGACACATAACATCTTATGTCTGAGCATGGAGACCGCAGTGGAATGCCAAGAATTGTCTTGTAATTCTTTCATTTTTACTAAAACATATGAGTTCTTCTAGTTTTAGAAATATGTATCCGAGCGATGCTTGATTACATACATAAGTACAGCAACCCAACTTCTAAGCCTCTACGGCGATTGTTCATAATTATAAATATAGCATAAACTATAAATTTTAGGAACACGAGCAGTAGAGATCTAAATTCAGATCTACTTGATTTTTTTTATCATACTTTTTCTGTCGCTGGACCGTATGCGATTACAGCTGCGTCTATTTTACTCCCATACTTGGACCTTTTAATTCCTTCACCGGCATTTTAACAGAAGGAATGAGAAAGGAGAGGAAATAATGATTACCTATCTCCCTGTCGTATTTATGCATTACAACGAAGTTGATGTTTCAAAATTCTGTCAATGAAAAAACCTCAGCGGAATCGCCCGTGTATTGTCGTTCATAATTTGGTACCTATATACTGAGAACATTGTGGCACCTTAATTAAAAGAACCTACATTGCAACAAATTTATTTAGTTGCATAACGTTTACAGTAATTTCAGATATTGATTATCAAAAAAAAGTTAATTTTTAATTTGGCAGTGACTTGTGGAAGGTATTGAAATAAGGTTATTCCCAAGACAAAATACAAAAAAAGAGCTGAGATGACGATCACGATATTTCTTAAATAACGTGGAAGGGTGTAAGATGTGCTAAGGCGATAGGCATAATTTAAAATTAAATTACTTAGTATACTGTTTCGTGAAACACGAGGTTTAATGATGTTTCCCTCATTATCTTATGAAGATAACTGACAAGACAAAATTGACAATAATTCATAACTTTTATATTAGGCGTAGAAAGTTTGATAATATGAAGTGTACTATGTTTAACCTAATATTAAAGACTGTCTTTATGATGTTTTAACCTTATTTGACGTAACAAAATCTAGTGACGGTTGCAACTTTACATTAAGTTCGGAGGATATATTATTACTCGTAGTTGTAAGGATTTTGAATTAGAATTATATGCAATGTAAAAGCGCCTTGTTAATCATGGATTTCGTTTGTTTCAGAAGAAGACTGGCACGGAGATGGTTCACGTATGGATGGTGAGTTTAATAATATACAATACATATTATTATCTTATAACATTTTAAGGATCCCACCCGTTCTCTTTGTTAAGTTTGCCAACAAAGGGTTTAGGTAACAGTTATAAGTTTAACAGTGGACAAAGAATATTTGAATTCGGCCTAGGTATATCCTACTCGTCGTAAAGGTTTTTTGTTTTGAAGGAGCTACCGGGGTTGCAAGGGTCGCTGTGGTGCCTTCATTTATAGTTGCGCCACACAGGAGTACATTATTTTAACTCGTTGTCGAAATGAAATATCGTGTATCGGTCTATCTTGTTTGACAAATTATACTTCTGTGTCGAGTATTCCCAGGACACATACACAGGGTTCCTAAATACACGAGATTTTCTAGAGAAATATGAGCGGGTGTGCTAGCTTCGATTTTGGCAAGGGGCTTAGTTTGGCGGTAAGCTCTGCTGGCGTGTAACACTGACACCTTTTAGCCTCCTTTCAGATACCTGAATATATCGTTTTAAAAAGAAAATCAAGGCACCGTTTCCCAGTCCTAAGTGATGAATATTTTGAAAGGAATAAAAATCTTTTTGCATTTAGGTAATTACAAGTTACTTTCGTTGTAAGTTTTATGTCATCTGTGAGGTGGCAGAAGTTTGTAACTCATATCGATTTAATGCCAGGGGAGCTTGCGGCCGCGTTCAATAAATACCTGTGAGCTTTGTTTGCATAAACAACTAATAACTTTGACAAAGTGATTTCAACTTTTGCTAAAGGGAGCCTTGTCGGTGCATTGGATGAGCTGTAATTGGTGCATTGGGACATCATTTCAACCTTGTTCTAGATAAAGTTAGCATGGAGTTATCTAATCGAGTTACTTTAGCTTTAATTTGATTTACCATATTTTATAGTATATTTACGTTAAAAAAAATTACGTTGATCCAATGTCTAATTGCGGCATAAATTCCCTATCTATAATCCTTAGGAATATGGGTATCTTGTGTTATAAATGTGGATTAACCATCCGACTGAAATTCTCTGAATTCATGTGAATTTGCTCCAACTTCTGAAACGGATTTTCTAATGGAGCCGATGTATCGGAGGGCTTCGGCTGTAAAGTTTCTTTGTTGTGGATGTTGCAACTCCATGTACGAGGAATTTCATGTTGGTTATAGCACCGTTAATAATTTAAATGAACTTCAAACATTCGTGTTATGGGAAACGCACATCAATGTCTGTATGAATAGTATGATTAAAGATACATCTTTATTAATATATGGGTGTAGCTTCTATCATCAACTGTTTGAGGACACCGGTGTTTCAATATGTATAAAATAATATCCTGCAATATTAACATTTGCTTCGTTTTTCTCTACTTTAATTTCAACCACATTACTCTTGAAATTGGCTAGCCATTCCAGTAGTATTTTTCTAATGTACGCGACGTGTAACTTAATAAATCTACGTTATTATCAATTACTTTTGTTTGAAATTAAAAAGCATTGTTACAATATAATGAAGGTATTCGAGCTGTTAGCTATTTGTTAGCTACGATACAAATATAGAATTGAATATTTATTTAATAACGATATTATGCTATGTACTAGTTGGAAACTAATACATCATAATTAAACTGGGTCAAACTCATCAACGGAGTTTTACTGGTCTCAGTTTTGTTTAATTAAAGGTATGCTAGTTGTGTAAATGTGTATCGAAATGTAATTATAATTCTTTGACGTTTTTATTGCTTAAATCTTGCTTAAATATAAGACGTCTGTATAAGTTATAACAAACATTTAATTAAAAAGGCTTTGCCCCAAATCTACCTTGCAGCAATATATTCCTTTAATATATCGACGTGCGTGGTGGCCTGTTGGTAACGGACCAGACGCGACTGCCTACATGTTCACGGTGGTCGCGGGTTCAAATCCCAGGGCACACCTCTGACTTTTCGGAGTCATGTGTGTATTGATAGTCAATCACCACGCACTTTAACGGTGAAGGAAAACATCGTGAGGAAACCTGCATACCGTAGCGATTTTAAAGAATTTCTACGGTATGTAAGTCCGCCAACCCGCACTAGGCCCGCGTGGTGGACTATATGGCCTAACCACTCTCAATCGATTCTCTCGATTGTAGAGTAGGCTCGTGCCCTGCAGTGGGACGTACGTATATGGGCTGATATAGATATATAGCAGTGGCGTGCCTAGGGTTTTGGAGTAGGGCAAGCCCAATATTATTTTAGTTTTAATACATATTTATTTAGAAGGACAAAAAATACTAAGAACGACGAAATCGAATTTACGGCTTGGCTGCAGACCTACCACACAATCTGTACAATATTAGGATCAGGTAATACAAATATAGATAGCCTGCGGTCATGCAACGGTGACTTTTTAATGCACTAACTACTGAGCACTTTTAATACCCGGCATCACACGAGCACAACGATAATTACTAAGCTCCCGTGATTGACTACGCAGTTAACCAAAATTGCGTACAGAAATTGTTATAAATACATTAAGGTTAAGTTTATACAAGTAATTTTAATTACAAGTAATAGCATGCCTTATGAAAGGACAACAAACTCATTGAAATCATAAGAATGAATCCAAACATTGTAATACACTAGTGTCCCTTGAAAAGCATATGTAACACGACTGTTAATTATAATAACCTATATGAATGGGAGCATTTAGAAATCGAATTACGTAGTTAAGTAAACTGAACCGATAAAATGACTCTTGTGATTTACCACGAATTTAAGAAATGCACAAACTCGGCGTAGTTTTCGCGCCAGTTTCAATATAATTGAATTAAATTACCTTTATAACGGCAATGAACACTTTCACCATAACACTAAAACCATCACAGGAAACAATACAAATCATTTTCGTATCAAAAAGTTTAAATAACATTAAAAAAACGAATAATTAACCTTCAACCGAACTATTTCCAATAATTGCACAATGTCAAAATACTTATGAAGTTAGTAGTAATTCGTACAGTATTGCTAGTAAACGAAAAAATAAACATTACAACATGCAATTATAATTTATGAAATAAATATAAAAACTTCATTATTTGTATTCAAAAATGATTAAATAATTTTAAAAAAGAACCAACGTAATTTATTAACAATAAATATAATTTAGTTAACAAATAATGTTACACATGACGACCTTCAAATGTACGATGTTCAGTCAAAACAATTCCGTGGTCAAAAGCTGGGCTTTTGGTTTAGTACTTTATTGCTATATATAGATATCTGTAGCTATACATTCGTAGTGCCAGAGTGTAGCATTTCACCCGTCAGTGTGAAAGAGATAGCATGCGTTGCCAAAAGCCTCGTAAAAGCACACGAGAGAGAAGAAGGCAGATATATGTTTAGCGCGTACCGTCTTTTAAAAATTGCGTGGAGCTACGTTCAACGTGAGAGTTAAAATTATTGAATGAATTTATTAAATGCGTTGCGCAGCGCGGGCGGCGCTTTGGCTCGCGCTTCATTGAATAGCGCCATGCCGCGACAAAGCGCGGTAAATTCAAAAATGGTAGATGTTTCGTAATTACTGTTTTGTATTGAATGTAATGGTTTCGTTCAGAATTTAGTATATACGTATTAAGTAGGGCAAGCCGGGCTTTTGGGCTTGTATGGAAGTACCGCCACTAATATATAGAATATATCGACGAGTGTGAAATGAAATAAGTCATATAAAAAAATAGCTACTAATGAAAAATTGCGCATGAATAGAAAAACTGTTTCCATTTTGTTAATTTTAAACTTAATTTGTTGAAATTTATATCACCACTTTATTATGTTTAAGTCATGTTCATGTATGTTTATTTTAGTGTATTTTGCGAAATATTGCAGTTGTCCGCATATACATTATAAATATGCCAGTACCTTTTAAACACTACATGAAATCTCAAAGGCAGGTTTGTTTCTTTGTTTTGGATTGAAACAAAATGAATACAAACTTATAAGAATAAGTAAAATAAATTATAGAAAAGTAAAAAAAAAACTCTTAAAAATGAATAATACCAATCTAATAATCATCAGAATTAATTATAATAATAAAATGACAAAAAGTAAGTATAAAACAAAACCTGAAAACATATTATTAAAATTATAATCTAAATACACTTAACGTCCCACAGGTCAGGCGTAGATTCGACCAAAGGCATATAGACGCATCGACGTCGTGCAAGTTTAGAAAATAATATGTGTAGTTGTCTTTGAAAAAAGTACAAGAAAGGAGACATTTTTGTAAAATATTTTTTTTGCCATTTTTTTATAGAACTCAATTTTCTGATTATTGCAGTAACTTACTAAGAAGTAAGTTACTGCAATAATCTGAAAATTGTCAAATTATGTACAACTTTTTTACTTTGAACACGTCACGTCGATATACTACTCTTCGTAGTTATAATAAGTTCTACAAAGGTTTCTTTGTCTTATGCACCTACAAAAGACACCTTAAGAGTTATGAAATTCTATGAAATGTAGTTGGTTAAAAAATAATAGGTCTTATATTAAATAAAACTGTGTAAAAAATGTGTGTTATCACACAGTTTTATAGCAATGTATTAAGCACAGAGTGACACGTTAACATTTTATTAGGTCTCAAAAATATATTCGAACAATAATAATAATAGCCAGGATATGGTCACCCGCCGGTAAAGTGACGACATATTGTTCCGCTGGATTGACTATTTCGATAACATTGGACGTACCAACAGATAAATTGGCGTTATTTGGTCATGCCGATATAAAAATAATGAATTTGGCAATTTTATTGAGAGCATACAAAAGCTTCCGATCTGTATATAGTAAGCCGAATTCAATTTCGTAGAATATGAGTAAAGTAGCGATTACGTAACAGTGCCTCATTACCGTGGAATCCATAGTCACGATTTCAAATCATTTCAGGCTTTAATCTGAATTCCGCATAAAGGTACTATACGGCTTCTAGGAATTCATTTTAAGCGTATGCGACCTATCTGATCGAATATTATTGTAATAATTTTATTGACAACGTATAAATAAATAAAACGAATACGCGGACAAAAGGCATTATTTGACTTTAGCCGTCACCGAACTGAATAGGGTGTAGAATGTTGTGAAAATCTGTTATCTGTATAGTCCGGCTTTTAGAATCCTTTGTTGTTGCACAATGCCTAAAATAATTTAAACTTGTGTAAAACCTTCTTCGTTCTATTTTTTATGGGCGACAGAGCGCATGGCCTCGTATCGGTCGTGGACGCCTATAGCAAATTAAGCTATCCAAACCCATTTGTAAGTAAGGGTCAACTTTGTACTATAATTAAAAAGACCAGTAATCAATCTGCGGCGGGCGGTTTCGGGGATGGAATTGGGGCGCTTCTCACCCTGGGATGTCATGTGCTGCCGGTAGAGCGTGCGACGGCCTCCGAGGAGCTTTAGTCAGTATGTTGGCGTAGGATTTGTGAGGGATCCGGCTCGGCTGCAATATCTGCGTGTCAACTGGTTTGGAAGGCTAGTGACACTGGCATACCCCCTCCGGCCTCCTCCGAGATACCGGAAAAGAAACTCTCGACATAAAAAAGGGGCCCCATGCGATGATTTCGCCACGGGACTCAGACAGTTTCGCCACTGTCAGTGTCGCAATAAATTAGGGTTGTATGATAGGTACGAAGTACATAAGGAGATCAACCTTTCACATTGAAGTAACATAATCGATAATTAATACTTCTACACGCCAAAAAATAAATAAAGTGGGTGCAACGCGTAGTGGAGGCAGAAGTTTGCAGAGGTGTTTTACGAAGTACTAATAAAAATAAAGCCTCTTAATTTTCCAATTTTAACAGGTTTCTTTCTAATTTATGAAACGAGATAATAAAAATAGACGTTTATTTAAAGAAAGAAAAATATTTCTAAACCTTCCATGATACCCACGTTAAGATATGTCTGCTGACGACCACGCTCCGAAGCGCCAGTCATTTTCTTTAAAAGTAGAAAATGCTTTACGAACCATCTTCTGATTTTATTATACAATTTCATTCCTTTATATTAGCTTTAATATTTGAAATCAAAGTAATTACGTGTATTAATGTTCAGTTACCGTAACAGGTTTATTGACTGATACGATAATATATTGCATATTATTAAAAATTTGCCAATCGTGAGGTATTGTGTCAATATTTTATAAAAGATGCTATTATATCGAGTTGAAAATCCGTATACAATAGAAAATATTCACAACCTTATAATAAATTGCCCATTATAAGAGACTTATATTTCCATTCAACTGTTGAATCAACTTCATTGTGCGCATCTGTTTGTTCCTGCGGCTCGGTAAGAATAGTTTTCACCATTCTTTACTATGTTTCTTTATTATTTTAAAACATTGTGCAAAAATCTTTAAGAAAGGAATAAACGAATATAATGTCTTTATTGTTTTAACAATGTAGCATTGAAAACACATTATGTTCCAAATCTAGTTTCGTGGGTATTAGAAACTACGACAGACTTTGGGTCCCACAGCGACCTGAAACGAGATAAACACTTGTTGACCGCACAAACTTTTTGGATTACACAAATTTTTAAGCGTTGTACGTCAATACTACACTCTATAAGTCACTTACTAAATATTCTTTATTGTGTTTTATTAAGTATTAAGCATTCTTATGGGCAATTATTTAGATGCTAAGGTCACATAGAACAACAAGTACATACGTAGCTAATCTAACGATATGAGTATCATAACCTAATCCGGTGCAGTAACGGCATTCTATGCTACTTGCATACCCCGGCCTCGCCCATTGCTGGTCCAACGTCAGCCGAGCATTCTCCACGGAGCTAAATTAAATTTTTGACCTTGTGTTCCAACTCCCACCATCCTTGGTTAAAGGGCAAATTATACTTTTCAAAGTCAATATTTCTATCTATCTATATCAGCCCATATACGTCCCACTGCAGGGCACGGGCCTACTCTACAATCGAGAGAATCGATTGAGAGTGGTTAGGCCATATAGTCCACCACGCTGGCCTAGTGCGGGTTGGCGGACTTACATACCGTAGAAATTCTTTTTTTAAAATCGCTACGGTATGCAGGTTTCCTCACGATGTTTTCCTTCACCGTTAAAGTGCGTGGTGATTGACTATCAATACACACATAACTCCGAAAAGTCAGAGGTGTGCCCTGGGATTTGAACCCTCGACCACCGTGAACATATTGTAGGCAGCCGCGTCTGGTCCGTTACCAACAGGCCACCACGCACATATTTACCATTGTTAAATTATTTCACTTGAAAATAACAAGAATTTCAAATATCCTAATTCGTATATTATTATTTATTAGTCACAAATTAACGGCCAGAGGTTTGAAATATATGTGCATCTGCATAATATTATAATTTGAAATATGCAGATGCACTGATCTCGTTGTATATGTTACGACTTTCCACGTATCATAACAAGCACATACGACTTCGCAGAAACAAAATGACACGCCAAATATGTTTAAGCGGATTACGTGCAACCACAGATCACTCCCAATAGATACCGCATTACGATAGTTTTGTTTTGAACTGAAAACGCCAACGAAGGGAACGGTGCGGGGCAGTGGGCGGGTTGCAGCGCTGTCACGTGGACTTCGCTCGAGAGATGAGGCTTGTCGATAAATAACATAAAAAGTATCGATAATTCGATTTCCCAGTAAGTTTAACGTGTTATGACCGCTTTTATAACTTGATTACCAACTTGTTAAATGTTTTATAATATGTTTTCACTGGCCTGATCTAATAAATTATATCTGTTTCTTGAATTCCGACGGCGGCTGTAATAGATGGTAGGTAATATCGGCAAGTGACATTGAAACCCACTTGACGAATTATTAATGTTTTTGGGATGATAATACAACGTATGTTGAAATTAGTGCAACGGCTTGTACTACTCATTCTCAATAAATTTAGTATACTAATAGTTATGTTAAATACCTTCCCATGATATTTGACAAAAGGCGGTTCTAACGCCACGCATCAAGCACGAATTTCTAACATTACGTTCTTAGTAATTAAGCAGAAAACCCCAATATCACTTATATCAGTCAAAATAAAAATGAATGAATTAAAACACATAGTCAGTAGATACTTGATTCGAGAAATAGGACCCGAAATACCATCAGACGAATACGCTTAAACGAGCTTCATCTCAAGGCTATAAATGTTACTCTTGGATGCTGGACAAAGTCCATATAAAATTATAATATTATTTGATAATCATATTATTATATCCACACAGAACTACGAAATTATACATTTTTAAATAAATAAAAATGTACCAGAATTGGTAAATATTCTGTCGGTACAGAAGTATCCATTAAACGACGACGATTTTTCATTGGGAAAAAAACATTCTTGGGTAAAATGTCGTGAACAAATTACGCTATTTTTTGTAGGCCACCAATCGTCACCTCGACATGTTGCATCTACCCATATTTTTAACTTTCGGGACATGTGGGGAATCTAAAATAAAAATGGTATTATTCAAACATAATGTTATATACTAACCCACAGTTTTTACCCAACGATAGTAAAGCAAGAAGAAACAGAAAAGTACAATTATTGAAAAAGTACCTAGTTAAAAACTTGACCTTTTTCAAATTACATTAAATGACGTCATCATGGTGATTTGC